>CM067844.1:17980000-20480000 GCA_034509565.1 Triticum monococcum | reverse complement strand
CGGATACGTATTTACATTAAACGGTGGAGCTGTCAGTTGGTGCAGTTCTAAATAAAGCGTCGTGGCGGGATCTACATGTGAAGCGGAGTAAATAGCTGCTTTGGAAGCAGAAAACGAAGGAGTCTAGATGAAGGAGTTCATATCCGATCTAGGTGTCATACCTAGTGCATCGGGTCCAATGAAAATCTTTTGTGACAATACTGGTGCAATTGCTTTGGCAAAGGAATCCAGATTTCACAAAAGGACCAAACACATCAAGAGGCGCTTCAATTCCATCCGGGATCTAGTCCAGGTGGGAGACATAGAGATTTGCAAGATACATACGGATCTGAATGTTGCAGACCCGTTGACTAAGCCTCTTCCACAAGCAAAACATGATCAGCACCAAGGCTCCATGGGTGTTAGAATCATTACTGTGTAATCTAGATTATTGACTCTAGTGCAAGTGGGAGACTGAAGGAAATATGCCCTAGAGGCAATAATAAAGTTATTATTTATTTCCTTATATCATGATAAATGTTTATTATTCATGCTAGAATTGTATTAACCGGAAACATAATACTTGTGTGAATACATAAACAAACAAAGTGTCACTTGTATGCCTCTACTTGACTAGCTCGTTAATCGAAGATGGTTATGTTTCCTAACCATAGACATGAGTTGTCATTTGATTAACGAGATCACATCATTAGGAGAATGATGTGATTGACATGACCCATTCCATTAGCTTAGCACCCGATCGTCTAATATGTTGCTATTGCTTTCTTCATGACTTATACATGTTCCTATGACTATGAGATTATGCAACTCCCGTTTACCGGAGGAACACTTTGGGTGCTACCAAACGTCACAACGTAACTGGGTGATTATAAAGGAGTACTACAGGTGTCTCCAAAGGTAGATGTTGGGTTGGCGTATTTCGAGATTAGGATTTGTCACTCCGATTGTCGGAGAGGTATCTCTGGGCCCTCTCGGTAATGCACATCACTTAAGCCTTGCAAGCAATGCAACTAATAAGTTAGTTGCAAGATGATGTATTATAGAACGAGTAAAGAGACTTGCCGGTAACGAGATTGAACTAGGTATTGATATACCGATGATCAAATCTCAGGCAAGTAACATACCGATGATAAAGGGAACAAACGTATGTTGTTATGCGGTCTGACCGATAAAGATCTTCGTAGAATATGTAGGAGCCAATATGAGCATCCAGGTTCCGCTATTGGTTATTGACCGGAGACGTGTCTCGGTCATGTCTACATTGTTCTCGAACCCGTAGGGTCTGCACGCTTAACGTTACGATGACAGTTTCATTATGAGTTTATATATTTTGATGTACCTAAGGTTGTTCGGAGTCCCGGATGTGATCACGGACTTGACGAGGAGTCTCGAAATGGTCGAGACATAAAGATCGATATATTGGACGACTATATTTGGACACCGGAAAGGTTCCGGGTGAGATTGGGACAATACCGGATCACCGGGAGGATATCGGAACCCCCCCCCCCCCCCCGGAGGTATATGGGCCTTATTGGGCCTTAGTGGAAAGGAGGGGAAAGGAGGGGAAAGGAGCAAGGGATGGGGCGCGCCCCCCAAGCCCAATCCGAATTGGGAGGGGGGCCGGCCCCCCTTTCCTTCCTCCCTCCTTCCTCTTCCTTCCCTCTCCTACTCCTAATAGGAAAAGGGGGAGTCCTACTCCCTATGGGAGTTGGACTCGCCCTTAGGGCGCGCCACCCTCCTTGGCTGGCCCCCTCCTCCACTCCTTTATATACGGGGGCAGGGGGCACCCCATAGACACAACAATTGATCATTGATCTCTTAGCCGTGTGCGGTGCC
Organism: Triticum monococcum; assembly: GCA_034509565.1. NCBI lineage: Eukaryota > Viridiplantae > Streptophyta > Magnoliopsida > Poales > Poaceae > Triticum > Triticum monococcum. Next base: position 20,478,164 of record CM067844.1, on the reverse strand, counting down.
CCCCTCCACCATAATCCTCGGTAATATTGTAGCGGTGCTTAGGCGAAGCCCTGCGACGGTAGAACATCAAGATCGTCACCACGCCGTCGTGCTGACGGAACTCATCCCCGACACTTTGCTGGATCGGAGTCCGGGGATCGTCATCGAGCTGAACGTGTGCTAGAACTCGGAGGTGTCGTAGTTTCGGTGCTTGATCGGTCGGGCCGTGAAGACGTACGACTACATCAACCGCGTTGTGCTAATGCTTCCGCTTCCGGTCTACGAGGGTACGTAGACAACACTCTTCCCTCTAGTTGCTATGCATCACCATGATCTTGCGTGTGCGTAGGAAAATTTTGAAATTACTACGTTCCCCAACAAATTCCATAAACCCTCGAAAACTTGGATGAGTTTTTTCACCATAGCAAGCCTCTATTCCGAAGCTATATCATCCGAAGCCCTGTTTCGGCACCCTGCCAGAGGGGGGAAGTCATCATTGGAGGCCATCTTCATCATCCCTGCTGCCTCCATGACGAGGAGGGAGTAGTTCACCCCCGGGGTTGAGGTTATATACCAGTTGCTATGTGTTTGATCTCTCTCTCTCTCTCTCATGATCTTGATAGGACATGATCTTAAATACCATGAGCTTTGTTAATATAGTCAGATCATATGGTGTTCTTTTCTCTCCATCTCTGTTGTGATGAATTGAGTCTTGCTCTTTGAAGTTTCATATGTTGGATTGAATACTTTAGATTTGAGATCACTTAATGTATGTCTTGCTTGTGGATACCTGTGGTGGCAATGGAGTAATTTATCAAGATCACTTGACAAGTGTTTTGGTAATCAACTCGCGGATTCTTGTAGTGACATTGGGGTAATCTAGGCATAGAGGTTGATACACGTTTTCATCCTACTTTTCCAAAGGATATCTTATATGAGCCATACTTATCCAAGGAATCAATCGCGTGAGGGTGTTGTTAATAGAGGGAGCTGTGGCCAGGAGAGGCTAGAGCGAGTGATATCAACAAAAATGTACATTGGAGAGATTCTTTATCGCACATTGAGGGATTGTTATGTGATTCAATTATGTCAGTATTGTTGAGAAACTGCACTAGTGAAAATATGAACCCTAACCTTGTTTTCAAGCATTGCAATGCCGTTTGTGTTCACTCTTATCACTTGCGACCTTGATATTTTTATTATTTCAGATTACAAAAACATATATCTACTATCCATACTACACTTGTATCACCATCTCTTCGCTGAACTAGTGCACCTATACAATTTACAATTGTATTGGGTGTGTTGGGGACATAAGGGATTTATTGTATATGATTGCAGGGTTGTTTGAGAGAGACCATCTTCATCATATACCTCCCACAGATTCATAAACATTAGGTCATCTACTTGAGAGAAATTTGTTGCTGACCTACAAAACTCTGCTGAAAGTGCTAATAGCACTTATGCTATGTTTTGGTGTGATGACAATGTGGTTAGTTGAACTAACACCGGTTGCTAAAGTTTATCTCAGGTTATTGGTTCTAAGTGCCCGCGATGGAGATGTGCGACCCCCCCCCCCATTTCAAAAAGGACAAAGGCGTGGTCTTTCGACGCTTCGAAGGTTTAGTTTTGGTTTGCTTCGAGTCGTAGGAAAGACCGCATTATTAAGAGGGGTTTGTGGGGATAAATGTCGTGTGGGAATGCCTTTGCCGAGCCTTACTCTCTTACCCTTCCCACTCCGACCACCTAAAAAGAACCTAGTGTGTGTGTGTTGTGGTACTCAGAAAGTTGCAACAGAAATTTACTGGGTACCCGTAACTCTTTGGGTACCCCATGCGCACGGGGTCTTTTGACCCCCGTGCGCACGGGGTCCTATGTAAACTCTCTAAGTACCCCGTGCGCACGGGGTCTTTTGACCCCCCATGCGCACGGGGTGGTGTGTTTGTCTCTGAGTACCCCATGCGCACGGGGCTGACTTAGCCCGTGCGCACGGGGTCCAACGGGCAGAAATCCCCACCAGCCCATGAACACTATTTAAAGGCCCTTCTTCCACCTCCAACCTTCAACCCTAATGTCTTGTTGAGCTCCACCATTGCTACACCCCATTTTGCTCAATACTCTCAATCCCTCCACCCAAACTTGTTGAAACTTTGGGGATTGGGAGAGCAAGACCCGATCTACAACTTGACCAAACCAAATCGCGTTCCCCGCAACATTTCTTCCCCATTGACTTGTTACTCTTGGAGCTTGGGCTCCTAGGCGGTTAGAGGTTCCTCCGGAAGCTTCCTTACTTGTGGTGTGCTCCGGAGAAGTTTGTAAAGGTGTGGTGGTCGCCTTCAAGACCAACCCCGAGTATTTCGAGGCTCATCCGTTGGGGGTGACTCGAAGGAGAATACGGTGAGCCTTTGGTGGTGTTCCGCAAGCTTTTGCTCCAGCATCGCTCCAAACGAAGATTAGCTCTTCCCCAAGGAAGAGTGAACTTCGGGTTAAAATCCGCGTCCTCGTCTCACTTGTGGTTAATCCTTTACCGCACCTTTCTTTGTTGTTGTATGCTTGTTGGCTTGCTAAGTAGTTTGTTGCCTAGCATATCTATCTTGGAGCTTGCTTGTCATATAGGTTGCATTCACCTAGTTGCATATCTAGTGAACTCTTTTATCCGCTAAGCCTTAAAATATACAAGAAAGATTAAAATTTGTAGTCTCCTATTCACCCCCCCTCTAGTCGACCGTATCGATCCTTTCAATTGGTATCAGAGCCTCGTGCTCTAATATAAGGTTTTACAACCTTAGAGGATATGATCGATCTAGGGAATGAGGGAGGTGGCCTACCCGTTGCGGGGGATGGTCAAAACCAACCCCCGCCGCGACCGAGACACTTGGTGCTCCTGTCATTGCTCCCGCCGCTCCTACTAACCCGAATGTCCCCTTGACCGCGGCTGATCTTCTTTCAATGTTTGCGGACCTCAAAGTCTCTATGTTGAAAGAGGTTCGGGCCTCGGTCAAGGAGGAAATTGATGCTCGCTTAAAGCCATCAACGTCCGCATCAAACTCATTTAATCCAAATGAGGTTCATGATGCGGATGACTCGAGGGAACCTCTTGCTTCTCCGGCTCGTACTCAAGTTCCCCAGTATAATGCCGTGGAACCCTTTTACTCTCCTCAACCCTTGCAACATCCCCGCATTAATCCTGTTGGGCCTCCGCCCCCTTTGAAAGCTAATGCATTTGCTAAGTGGAAGCTAGATATGGAGTCTCACATGCATAGTGCTTCAACCCAATTGTGGTGGATTGTGGTCAATGGATTCAACCCCAAGGACCCAATGAATCTCACTCCAAGGGAAGCAGTTGACGATCAACTCAATGCTACCGCGCACAACATGCTTCGCAACGCTGTGACTGAAGACTATAGTGACTCCATTGCTCTTCTCAAAACCCCAAAGGAAATTTGGGATTGCCTTGAGGAGGCTCTTGAAGGAGATGAAGCAATTCGAAGATCTCGGTTGGCCTTGCTCAAACAAGAAGTCAATCTCTTTGTGAGGAATGAGGGTGAGTCCGCAGAAGAGGTTTACCGAAGGTTGAAGTCCCTTGTGCTCAACTTGAGAACCTTTGGGTGCACTTGGGCAAATGATGATTTCATCAAGGACAAGTTCATAGATGCTATGGTTCTCACGGAACATACCATGGTCATGATGGTTCATCAACGTCCGGACTATCACAAGTTGACTTCGGCTCAAGTTGTTTCCACCTTCTCTACCCATGTTCTTTTGGAAACCAAGTCCAAGAAAACATTTGCAATAGCTCAAGCAACCAAGAACTCCAATATTGCCTTGAAGGCCAAGAAAGTGATGAGCCAATCCTCAAGGGCGGAAGAAGTGAGTGAAGAGATATGTGAGGAGGATAATGGTACCTCGTGCCCAGCAAATGATTTTGCAGGAGACTTGGCTCTCTTAGTCAAGAAGTACTCCGGGACCATGGCAAACAAAGAAAGAAATCTTCAAGGAAGATCGTTTGGACGAAGGAAATGCTACAATTGTGATAGCCCAAGACACTTTTTTCATGATTGTCCATACGAGAGATGTGACGACAAGTCCGAGAAGCTTGTGCTTAAGAAGAAGAAGTTCACCAAGTTTGCAAAGAGGAAGGATGACAAGGCTCTTATTCATGAAGAATACATGTCTGGAGATGAAGATGACGGTGATGATGATCAAGTGGGCACGGCCGCCTTTACCATGCATGCCACTACCTCCTCCTCCACCACCGGCCTCTTCGACTCTCCAAACGAGGACAAGCCATTCACTCATCGGTGCCTCATGGCCAAAGAGGTAAAAACAAAGTCCAAAGCCAAGAAACCTGACACCTACACTCCCAATGTCTCATGTGAGATATTGGAGGATGAGTGTGAGGAGGGTGTGGATAATGATGAGGAATCCTTAATGGCTTTCATGAAAACTCTTCATGGTGAAGCTCGTGCTCGTTTTGGCGATCTCCTTAAGTCACTTGCCGAACGCAATGACTTTATTGAGAACGTTGAGAACCTCCTTATAGAGGAAAAAGAGAGAGTTGATCTCCTCGAGCACGAACTTAATGAAGAGAGTTTCATGAGAGCATCACTTGAGGAAGCCTTATCTGCTCATCAAATTGACTTTGTTAAAACCAATGATGCTTTGCAACTTGCTCTTGAGAATAAATATGCTCTTAATGTTAGAGTTGAAAAGCTTCTAGTTGACCATACAAGACTTGTTGAGGAGCATGAGTTCCTTGTGATTAGTTCCAAGGTTGTCAAAGGTGACCTCGTTGCCCTCACCGAGTCTTATGCTCAACTAAAAGCTACAACCATTAATGCTCTCACTTCCGTACCTCATATAGATTTAAATGGTGATGCTTGTACGGCTAATTTTGCTCATGATTGCACCTCCCTTCAAGAGGAAAATAAGAAGTTGAAAGCTCAAATTGAGAAAGGGCTTGTATCATGCATCCAAGGGGAGAAAAACCTAAGCGATCTCTTGAGCAACCAAAAGGAGTGTGTTGCCAAGGAGGGAGTTGGGTTTAATCCCGCATCTAAGAGTGGTAAGAAAAAGAAGAAGAACAACAAGAAGAAGATCGGTCCGACTCCTTCCCCTCCCCAAAAGGTAGTGTTTGTGCAAGAAGGGCACAAGGATAAGGAGAAGGAAATGAAGGGTGTTGGGAATGGAAAGGTCATTAGGGACAAGGCCATTCCCAAGAATTTCGCCGGCAAGAACAATCCATCATATGTTCTCATGAGAGGAGATGATGGCTATACCTTTGCAAAATTTGTTGGAACTAACTATGATGATTATGCTTGGACTATTTGGGTTCCCAAGACCCTCGTTGCTAACTCACCAGGACCCATTGCAAAATGGGTACCTATAACCAAAGCTTGATTATTGTAGGACTATGTCTCCAGTGGAACTCAATGGGTGATCGACAGTGGATGCACCAATCATATGACCAGAGAAAGGGAGATGCTTGTGGAGTTCGTTGATTCACTCAAGGCCTCTTCGAACATCTCCTTCGGTGACAATGGCAAGGGCAAGGTATTGGGTTTGGGCAAGGTGGTAATCTCTAATGATTCATCTCTTTCAAATGTCATGCTTGTCCAATCCCATCACTACAACTTACTTTCTACTATTCAATTGGCTCGTGCCGGTTATGATTCACATTTTGGTGAATTCCATGTGACCGTCTTTAAGAGAAGCAATCTCAAAGTGGTCTTCGTTGGGCATGTTGAAGACAACCTTTACGTGGTTGATTTCTCGAAAGAGAAAACTCATCTTGCAACATGCCTAATGGACAAGGCCGACGTGGGTGGCTATGGCACCGTAGGCTAGCCCACGTGGGCATGAGAAATTTACAAGCTCTCTTAAAGGGGGGCACATTCTTGGACTAACCAATGTGTCTTTTGCCAAAGATCGTCCTTGTAGTGCTTGCATTGCCGGAAAGCTTCATGAAAAAGCTCATAAAGTAAAGACTATCATCACCACCTTGAGGCCCCTCGAGCTCATCCATTTGGATCTATTTGGGCCTCCAACATATGATAGTTTGGGAGGAAGGAGATATTGCCTTGTCATTGTTGATGACTTCACAAGATATTCTTGGGTGTTCTTTCTCAAGACTAAAGATGAAACTCAAGAAACCTTCATCAACTTTGCCAAAGAAGCTCAACGTCAACATAACTGTGAGATCAAGGCAATCCGAAGTGACAATGGCACCGAGTTCAAAAACTATACAATGGATGAATTCTTGAGTGAAGAGGGGATAAAGCACCAATATGCCGCACCATATACTCCCCAACAAAATGGTGTTGCAGAGAGGAAGAATCAGACTCTTATTGAGATGGCGAGGACCATGCTTGATGAGTACAAATCACCATACAAGCTTTGGGCAGAAGCCATCAACACCGCGTGCCATGCTCCAAACCGGCTTTATCTTTGCAAGCTCAAGAACAAGACCCCTTATGAGCTCCTAATCGGGAGAAAGCCCAACGTCAAATACTTTCGGGTATTCGGTTGTAAGTGTTTCATTTTAAACAAAAAATCCCGGTTAGCTAAATTTGAGTCTAGAACTTATGATGGCATATTTGTTGGGTATGCATCAAACTCTCATGCTTACCGAGTTCTCAATAAATCCACCGGATGCATTGAGGAAACGGTAAATGTGGAGTTTGATGAAGATAACGGCTCCCGTATGGAGCAAATCGTTTCTAGTGTTGTAGGTGATGAGGCTCCTTCACAAGATATAAGGACAATGGGGATAGGCCACATTCTTCCACAAGAAACACCCCATGTCCAAGTAGAAGAAGGAGTAAGAGCCCCTCTTGAGGATTTTCCACAAGGGAAGTCATCACCGACACCACTTGTACAAGATGCTTCGGGAAATAATGAACCTATCCAAGAACAAGATCAAGACCCTCATATTCCTGAGCAAGATCAAGAGCAAACTCTTCCGTATAATGAATATTCAATCGTTGAGGCTCAATATCAAGCTCAAAGTCATGATCAAGATCAAGATCAACCCCAACCACAAGTGTCTTCATCGTCATCACTTCCTACTGAGAAAGAACCTGTGGTTGCAAAGAGAAGAGTGTCTCCAAGGCTAAAGCAATCTCAAGGGCAAGCTTCTTCATCAAGTCCAAAACTCAGTGAAGAAGAGCTTGACCGCAAAGAGCAAAAAGTGGCCGCCAAGCTGAAACATCTTCAACACATCACCGAGAACATCTACAGAAGCATCAAAAAGGGGGTAACTACTCGTAGACGTTTGGCAAACTTTTGTGAACATCACTCGTTTGTCTCTTGTGTTGAACCTCTTAAGGTGGAAGATGCACTTGACGATCCGGATTGGATAGATGCCATGCATGAAGAACTCAACAACTTCACACGCAACAAAGTGTGGACCCTTGTAGAAAGACCCAAGAAATTTCATAATGTCATTGGAACAAAGTGTATTTTGAAGAACAAACAAGATGAATATGGACAAGTAATAAGGAACAAGGCAAGGTTAGTGGCACAAGGTTTCACCCAAGTTGAAGGTTTTGACTTTGGTGAAACTTTTGCCCCCGTTGCCCGTCTCAAATCCATTCGCATCTTGCTTGCTTATGCCTCTCATCATGATTTCAAACTATATCAAATGGATGTTAAGAGCGCATTTCTTAATGGTCCTCTTAAGGAGTTGGTGTATGTCAAGCAACCTCCCAGTTTTGAAGACCCCGATCATCCCTCTCACGTTTATGAACTGCATAAGGCACTCTATGGACTCAAACAAGCACCTCGTGCTTGGTATGATCACCTTACGGCGTTCCTAAGCGAGAAGGGATTCCAGATTGGGGTAATAGATTCCACTCTCTTTACGAAGAGGGTAAAAGGAGAGTTGTTTGTCTGCCAAATATATGTTGATGATATTATCTTTGGGTCAACTAACCATGCTATTAACGTTGAGTTTGAGAATCTTATGACTAAGGAATTTGCGATGAGCATGATGGGAGAGTTGAAGTTCTTTCTCGGCTTTCAAGTGAAGCAATTGAGAGGCGGAACCTTCATCAATCAATCTCGTTATATCCAAGACATGCTCAAGAGATTCAAAATGCAAGATGTCAAGCCAACGAAGACACCCATAGCCACAAATGGTCAACTTCATTTTGATCCAAATGGTAAAGAAGTGGATCAAAAGGTATATCGCTCTATGACCGGTTCCTTGCTTTACCTTTGTGCATCTAGGCCAGATATTATGTTGAGTGTGTGTATGTGTGCAAGATTTCAATCCGCTCCTAAGGAGAGCTACTATTTGGCAGTGAAAAGGATCCTTCGATATTTGGTTCATACCCCAAACTTGGGCCTTTGGTATCCCAAGGGATCATCATTTGAGTTAATGGGTTACTCGGATTCGGATTGGGCCGGAGACAAGGTTGATCGCAAGTCCACATCCGGTTCATGTCAATTCCTAGGGAGATCGTTGGTAAGTTGGTCTTCAAAGAAGCAAAATTGTATATCTCTCTCCACAGCTGAAGCCGAGTATATTGCTGCCGGAAGTTGTTGTGCCCAATTATTATGGATGAGGCAAACTTTGATGGATTACGGTGTCAAATGTGACAAAGTGCCTCTTTGGTGTGACAATGAAAGTGCCATCAAGATCGTCGAGAATCCGGTTCAACATAGCAAGACCAAGCATATTGAGATTCGTCATAATTTCATTAGAGATCATGTGGCCAAGGGAAACATTGAGTTACTCCATGTCAACACCGAGAATCAACTAGCAGACATCTTCACCAAGCCCATTGACGAAGCAAGATTCCGCGAGTTAAGGCATGAGCTAAATATTGTGGATATTAGTAACTTCGGATGAAACTCTCTCTCACACGCACATACTCATGTACTATCTTGCTTAGATGTAGGCACATGTCTAGGGGGAGCTAGCTCAACTCATGAGCTATCTTATCCTAGAAGTGCATAAAACAAACACAATCTTTCACATAAGCCACTTTAGGTGGTACTTGTGCTTCAAAGATGAGTATTGGTCTTGGGCCCAAGGTTCATATCTTCGCGGTGCCATACCAAGTAAACTCAAACATGGTGGCCTCGGCCACCGCCCTCGCTTGAGGGTTGTGTCCGTGTTTGTTTCGCTTGTGTGGTGTGTTGTTTCTTTTCTTTTTTTGGTTGATTCTCCTCGCTTCTCGTTTGGTACAAGTGCTCCACATATACCCTTTCCATAGTGATAGGTCTTTCCTTGCAGCGTATTCAGAAATGTAGACCGAGTGCTTTGTGAAGTAGGGGTAAGAGTATTCACTTAGCCTTGTATTTAAAAATCCACTCATGTCAAAGTTCCTGAATACCCCGTGCGCACGGGCCTGTACCGTGCACACGGGCCCCCGTGCCCACGGGCTCTGTACCGTGCGCATGGGACCCCGTGCGCACGGAGCTCACTTAGACCGTGCGCACGGGGTCTGCGATTTCTGGTCCTAAGGAGGTGGGGAGTGGGGGGGGGGGGGCTCGGGTTCTTTTCCACCCATTCGCCCCCTCCACTCCCCAGGAAGCCTCCAGCGCCGCCGCCGCCGCCTCCACTCGTCGGAGCTCCTCCGGGCTTCGTCGGGGTTCCTCCTCCGTGGATCTGCATCCAAATGGGGTCCTCCTCCGGTTGGTCTTGTCCCCTTGATCTATCTCCTTGAGTTCCTATCTTTTGTTCTAGCTTTAGGGTTTCTTTGCTCCCTAGATTCGTTTGGCCTCAACTAGCTTGTAGATAAGTCTAGTGCTTAGATCCTTTGGTCCCTCTGCTACACCCACTCCCGGAGTTCATTCTGGTAGTGGCTGTCGCTAGGAGACCCCCATGTCCACGGGGTGTTTGACCCCCGTGCGCACGGGGCCCCGTGCCCACGGTCCTGTACCGTGCGCACAGACTATCCAGGAACTTTTGCCTAGATTTTTGTCTATCTCCTTGCCATTCATCTTGAACTTGTACTCTTTTGTGTCTCGTGCTTTGTGTTGTTGGGTGTTTGCGTGTGTTTCAGACACTGCCGACAAGAGGGCTGAGCTTCGTCGCAAGCGTGCAAAAGGAGGATCAAAGGACTTCACCATTGCTCGTCGTCAGCCGTCTGAAGGCATGGGTCAGGGGTCTGGGTCAGGTCAGGGCCGTGCTCGCCGTGCAGCCTCAAAGCGGCCCGTTGTTGAGGCTTCCGATGATTATGAGGAAGAATATGACTCGCAAGATGATGAGATAGAAGAAGAAGATGATCGTGGTGAGGAAGATGAAGAAGAGGAAGAGGAGTCTAGTCCGGAGCAAGCCATTCCGGGCAGGCGTGACCTCCGGAATATGCCTCTTGTCAAGTGGACCAAGCCAGAGATCTGGGCTGAGAGACAGAGCCATCCGTATGTTAAGGCCATGAGTATGGGAGTGGATCCCCGTTTCAAGAATGGGTTTCAGCAAAGGATCTATCATGAGCTTCTTATGACCAAGTCAAAGAAGTTTGCTCCTCACAAGCAAGTCAACACTGAGAGTTTGCGCGACAATGATCATCTGTATCCCGGTGTGTACTCCGCTCTTGGACGACTGGGTCTGATTCCGTTTGTCACCTTCAACCACCCCTACAATGAAGATCTAGTGATGCAGTTCTTTGCCACTCTGTACTTCTCCAATGATTCTGCTCGCACCCTCACATGGATGTCCGGAACGCATCAGTGCTCAGCTCCTATGGCAAAGTTCTCCGAGATCATTCCCTACCCGTTCATGGATGAAGAGACTGTTTCTGATGAGTTTGGCATTGTTCGGGAAAGTGGGCAGCACACTAAGGATGAGATTGCCTTTGCTTACAAACAAGAGAAGTCATTTGTCACTGGGTCAATCAAAGACCTCTTGCCCCTCTATGACACCATGCGCCATATCCTGTGGTATACCCTCACTCCAAAGGCCGGGGATTCCCATAACATTCGGAGCTCCATGCTTGATGTCTTTGTGTATCTTCATCAGAAGAAGAAAGTGGATGTTCTGGATTTCATGTTCTGCGAGCTGCGTCAGTGTGTACAAGAGAACAAGTCTTTGATCTATGCTCCATTCATACAGGCGTTGATTGAGACCGTCTGTCCAACAAAGTACATCGCCAGCTTCAAGACTACTGTTCCCAAGCGCAACTCCAACTGGACCCCAGCTGCTCCTGCTCCCTATGTGCCCATCAAGAAGGGGCGCAAACCTAGGCCTGAGGATCGTGCTACTTACACTCCAGGCATGTCCTCTACTGCACGGATCCCTCGTGGTAAGGCCAAGTCTGTTGGCTCTGAGGCCATCTTTGCCAAGGGAGGGAATAAGTCGATGTTCAAGACCTTGAGCAACAAGTTCAAGATGTGTCAGTCGATTCAGCGTCGTCAGATCAAGGAAATCAACAAGGAGAAGCTTGTTCGGCGTGAGCAGAAGGCAGCAAGGGCTGCTGCTAGTGAGGAGGTTGGTCCAGGTTCAGAGGACGTCGACAGTGAGACCACTGCTCGGTCTTTCCCAATGGCCGGGTGGCGTTTTGATGATGATGATGATGATGATGTCTCGAGTGCTCCTCCTCTTGTCTAGTGGGTCTCGTGTCACCATTTGTCTCCTTTTTATTGTCTTGATGACAAAGAGGGAGAAGTGGTGTGTGTGTTTGTGTGTTCGTGGGTGTGTGGTGCGTTCATGGGTGTGTTGAGATCTCAAGCCTCGTGTTTCTCGTTGTTGGTTGGTTTTAGTTGGCTTGAGATAATCTTATTTACCTTCCGTCTGCGTGGTTGTGTGTCTCTAGATTTATTAGTGAACCTTGCCATTATCCTCTTATGCTTATTGGGTCTCACATTATTTACTCACCACACTGTGTCATGAGATCTAGGCACCGTTATAGGTTTATTTTGATGAATCTCATGACTTAACACTAATGATCTTGGTCGAACCTCCTATGGGTGTACTAGATGCATTCTGGTTTTCGGGCACACATATAGGGGGAGCTATCGTGATCATTATTTGTTCCATGGCTTTCTATATGTTTATCCTCTTTGCCATGCTGTAACCACGTTGTCATCAATGCACCAAAAAGGGGGAGATTGAAAGTGCTAATGGCACTTATGCTATGTTTTGGTGTGATGACAATGTGGTTAGTTGAACTAATATCGGTTGCTAAAGTTTATCTCAGGTTATTGGTTCTAAGTGCCCGTGATGGAGATGTGCGACCCCCCCCCCCATTTCAAAAAGGACAAAGGCGTGGTCTTTCGACGCTTCGAAGGTTTAGTTTTGGTTTGCTTCGAGTCGTAGGAAAGACCGCACTATTAAGAGGGGTTTGTGTGGATAAATGTCGTGTGGGAATGCCTTTGCCGAGCCTTACTCTCTTACCCTTCCCACTCCGACCACCTAAAAAGAACCTTGTGTGTGTGCTGTGGTACTCAGAAAGTTGCAACAGAAAGTTACCGGGTACCCCGTGCGCACAGGGTCTTTCGACCCTCGTGCGCACGGGGTACTGCGTAACTCTCTGGGTACCCCGTGCGCACGGGGTCTTTTGACCCCCGTGCCCCCGTGCACACGGGGTCCTATGTAAACTCTCTGAGTACCCCATGCGCACGGGGTCTTTCGACCCCCGTGCGCACGGGGTGGTGTGTTTGTCTCTGAGTACCCCGTGCGCACGGGGCTGACTTAGCCCGTGCGCACGGGGTCCAACGGGCAGAAATCCCCACCAGCAATGAACACTATTTAAAGGCCCTTCTTCCACCTCTAACCTTCAACCCTAATGTCTTGTTGAGCTCCACCATTGCTACACCCCATTTTTCTCAATACTCTCAATCCCTCCACCCAAACTTGTTGAAACTTTGGGGATTGGGAGAGCAAGACTCGATCTACAACTTGACCAAACCAAATCGCGTTCCCCGCAACATTTCTTCCCCATTGACTTGTTACTGTTGGAGCTTGGGCTCCTAGGCGGTTAGAGGTTCCTCCGGAAGCTTCCTTGTTTGTGGTGTACTCCGGAGAAGTTTGTAAAGGTGTGGTGGTCGCCTTCAAGACCAACCCCGAGTGTTTCGAGGCTCATCCGTTGGGGGTGACTCAAAGGAGAATACGGTGAGCCTTTGGTGGCGTTCCGCAAGCTTTGGCTCCGGCACCGCTCCAAACGGAGATTAGCTCTTCCCCAAAGAAGAGTGAACTTCGGGTTAAAATCCGTGTCCTTGTCTCACTTGTGGTTAATCCTTTCCCACACCTTTCTTTGTTGTTGTATGCTTGTTGGCTTGCTAAGTAGTTTGTCACCTAGCATATCTATCTTGGAGATTGCTTGTCATATAGGTTGCATTCACCTAGTTGCATATCTAGTGAACTCTTTTATCCGCTAAGCCTTAAAATCTACAAGAAAGATTAAAATTTGTAGTCTCCTATTCACCCCCCCCCCCCCCTCTAGTCGACCGTATCGATCCTTTCATCTGCGCTTAGAGGCCCAATGAAGCCTACAAGAATAAACTTGTGCAGTAGACATTAGCCGTACGCCGATGACGCACAGAGCCGCACTACTCCCCGTCCCCCACCCCCACCCCACGCAGCACCGTCCCCCTCCTCGTCACCGTTCCTGAGCCCAGCGGTGATGCCGAAATACTGGTTCTCCATGCCGGCAGGCGGAGGCGGTGGAAGTTCCTCGTCAGGCAGTTCTTGGCGCCGCCGCCCTCGCTCTTCGGGCCCAACGGCATCCACTATAGCAGAATCCTCCAACAATGAGAAGATAGTCATCTCCTCCGGCGACGAGGAGGACCAGCAACAGCGGCCCATCTCCTCATGGAGGCCTTTCGTCCGTCAGATGATGATCATGACGGAGTGCTCGCTCCGTAAGATGGGCCCGATGCCAACATCGCTGGCGCGCGTGAAGGAGGAGCCACCCTCCCCGATATGCGTCTGTGTGAAGCAAGAGCCGGCATTCCCACTCCTGCGGGTAAGGGACGAACCCGCGCCCTGTCGCTCAACTGCAGCCTCTTCAATGGAGGTCGCGTGAAGGAGGAGCCCGTGTCCCCCAACGCATCCGTCGTGGCAAGGACGAGCCAGTGTCGCCCCCACCGCACAGTCGGTACGCCCGCATTAATGGGCCCTCGTCGCCGCCACCGCCGCGCGATAAAGGAAGAGCTATCGCCCGTGATCATGAGGCGCGTGGCCGCATCCTCCACTACCTCAGAGGAGGCGGTTACGGCGGTGCCTTGGGCTCGAGGGTCGTCATATCCAAGGCGGAGCACGCGGCGAGGCAGCAGGCGCAGTACGACAGGCGCAATGCCGGCCGCCGTTACGTGTTCGCCAAGACCGACGTGACGCCGAAATGGGTCTGCAACGACCCGGACCTCCCCGTCGCGTGGGCACTCAACTGTTCCGTCACCACCACGGAGACGACCGCCAGGCGTAGCCGTCACCTTGACGACGAGCTTGGCAAGATTGACGATGAGTGGTCGCTTAGCGACTGCTCCGCCCACGCCGCCAGGGCTTCACCGCGTCGTTGACACTGGCCAAGGCAGCCCTCCTTACTGAGCAACAAGAGGTGTAGCGGCTCCTCCGCGAGCGACGGGTAGTTGCCGGACAAGACTGTCGCGGCCCTCCGGCACCCTTGCACCGCTGGAGGGACGACAGCGACACAGACAGCGACAGTGGTGCGGCAGGACAGGGCGGCCACGCGTACAAGGTGGTCATTCGCTATAGGGTTTAGAATTTTTTTTATATAGTTTTTAGTGAAACGGTCAAAATATCACCCGTTTTATATAGATTATATCCGAATTTTAATAAAATCTGTAGTGTTTGCATGAATTTTGCCCGATATGTTGAAACCCGGCTTGAAATGTATATAGGTAGCGTTAGAATGCCGGTTCCCGCATCAGTGTCGATGAACTGGTCTCCTCTGCCAGTAGACGGGTGCCGAAACAAATCTGCATGTCAGCGTTGAAGATACCCTAATGACGAGTTTGCAATCAGAAGAGATAATTAAATGTCATTTCCAACTCCAATTGATCCCTCATTTGGCATGATGCGTGCTCTTAACCACGACCACCTGCCCCACATCTGAAAAACAAAGGAAATCGGACATGATGCGTGCTACCAAATGAATTCGAGACGAGACCCATTCCGTTTCTATGACTTATTAGGAACAGCCCGGTCGACCGTTCACTCACTTTCCACGCCGTGAAACTACCCGTCTGCGATGGTTTACGTAAGGTTACGAACTCATCCGACATAGGACTATTTGATTGAATTAAAGAAAAAGATTAGGCCCATCCCATCTAAAAATCAGGAAGGGGCAAATATAGATTGGATGAAAGTTTACATGACAGCTACGTAGCCTTTCGTAAGTTTAGGATTTTCGGTCCGCGATTTCTTTTCCAATGGTACGTAGGTCCGCCGTGAAAGGAACCTACCTAGCCAGCAGCTCTCTAGAGATGATTCCTGCGGCGACGTTCAAGCAGACCTCACGCATGACGCTGGCATCCCGTTGGCTGGAGCAGGATCTTGTCCATGTCGAAATGATCTTGTCCATTCCAGCTTATCCATCGTCTTCAAACATCACTATGGGTCTCACTAAGGGCCTCTTTGAAGCTTTTTTTTGTTGTTGCAAAAAATGATCGGATCTATTATAAAAATTCACTTGAAGTATAGAAAATATTAAACATAATAAAGACTATACCGAGATTTCGAGATCATTGAACGAACATAATAAAGACTACACTGAGATTTCGAGATCATCGAACGACCATTATTGTCGTCAGATCAAACCGCTAACACGCCGTTGTCGCTGCTCCCTTATTGGAGCCATCTTGACCTCGTCAATTATAGCTGGAAAGTCTGGACCAGCGCACAATTGTCACTGTTGAACCCTTTCATAGATCCGAAACACTTGACACCAAATCTGGCCACATGACGATAAACTCTAACTTCACCGGCCAAGAACACAACAGGAATCTACGTCAGAGCTCCGTCGACTACGTCCATATAGATAAACTAGAGGAGAATCGAAGCCCGAAAGACAAACTTGAAAAAGAAGAGACGAATCCATCCAAGTGCATGTGAGGACTAAAAAATCCTAATAAGCTGCTAACCAGAGTGGAGGCACCGGATTCCCCTCTCCGCCATCGGCCGCCAGAGCGGCAGGCAGAAGGAAGGTAAATCCACAGGCTTCCGGTTTAGTCTGGTTGAGAGAGTTTGCCCTTGCCGCCTAGAGTCGGGGGAAACGCATAATTGAATTTGAGTTTGCTTAACCGCATCACAAGAAAAGCAAATGTTTCTTTCAAGGGGTTGGGGTGGATGATAAATTTCCAATAGAATGAACAATGGTGATCTCGCTCTGTGCCTCTGTCCCTATTTTTCAACAAGGCATGCCCATTATTGAGCCGGTCAAAGCTTTCTTGAGCCGGAGGGCAGGAACTTACAATCTGGGACTTTGTCTAGACACCTCCGGTCTCCTATAAGATAGACCTCCACTCCATTCGCTCTCCCATCCAATCAGTTTCCAAGGTAAACCAAGCGGAGAGACCAAGGTAGACGACGATGGCGGTGTCGGTGGAGCTGCCCAAGGAGTACGGCTACGTGGTGCTCACCGTGGTGGCCTACGCCTTCCTCAACTTCTGGATGAGCTTCCAGGTCGGCGCCGCTCGCAAGAAGTGCGTGTTTCTTCATTGATTTGCCCATTTTTGTTCCGGAGAATTTGATTTTGGAGCTTAACAATCCTGTGCCGCTGCTTGTTGTTCCAGGTACAAGGTGTTCTACCCCACCATGTACGCCATCGAGTCGGAGAACAAGGATGCCAAGCCCTTCAACTGCGTCCAGGTCTGTCCCCATCGCCCTCTCCGTCCGCTGACTTCGAACAAGAGTTGGCTAAATCCCTATGGGTTTGTGTTGTGGGCGCTGCAGAGGGGGCACCAGAACTCGATTGAGATGATGCCGCTCTTCTTCGCCACGCTGCTGCTCGGTGGCCTGCAGCACCCGGTCATCGCCGCCGTGCTGGGGCTCCTCTACACCGTCGCCAGATTCTTCTACTTCAAGGGCTACGCCACTGGCGTCCGGGAAAGCCGCCACAAGCTTGGGTATGTTTGCTTTTAGGTCAGCGATGATTCAGATGAGGATGGCGTCCAAATCAGATCACCATGTGGACGTGAAAGCAATAGAGACCCACTTGATTTCCAGCATGTTTTACTACTATATAGTTTCTTAGGAAATTCTTAGTCGTGGGAATTTTACATGCCATTTGATTTCGTTGATATATGATCCTAGTACTCCCTATGATCTTTTTTAGTCTGCATATGAGTTTTGACCGGAGACGAAGTATCTTTACTTTGACCAAATACATAAAGAAAAGAATCAATATTCACAATGTCAAATCAATATTGCTAGCTTCATTATGAAATGTAGTTTCTGGCATTGTAAATGTTGATATTTTTTAATATAAATTTGATCAAACTCTACAATGTTTGACTTGACCAAAATCTAATACGCGAAGTAAAAAAGACCGGAGGGAGTATTAGTCAACCACACTCAACTCATTAATGCAGTGAGTAGGTCAGAACAGTTCTCGGCATGGTGCAATTCATGTAGGTGAACCTTGGTAGGTACCGGTATGTGGAGATTCATTCTTATCTCAAAAGAAAAGGGCGAGATGGAGATCCATTCGCATTGCATCATAAAGTAGGACCACGATTTTTTTTTTTTTGAAACCCTCAAAGTTTATTGCTCATGAAACGAGTTACATCATGTAGTACAACGAGCAACAAGAACGAGGATGGGTCACCATCCCAAATTAAATCTAACTTAAGATCATAAGAAATTTTTGCCCATTAATGGGCATGATAATTGGATGTGCTGGTGCAATCCTACCTAAGCTTCTGTCCTATGTCAACCACTCCGGTTTCATGCATGGTAACTAGGAGCAAAGTCGTGAGCTCTGAATTGAGTGAAAAATGGTTGACTTGAACCAAATTTGCAGCTTATGATGCCGAATAACATGACCAAATGACAAATACTAGAAGGATTTCATTCTCTTTTTTGTCCAGTCAGTTCTCATATTTCGTCGAAGCGGTTCTGATTTTGTCGATTTCCTTTTCTCTTTGGTGAACTCTGCAGGAGTCTCAACTACCCGACGATATTCGGACTGATCATCTGCACGGCGTCGTTCGGCATCAACCTTGTAATCAGGGAGGCAATCTAAGGTTCCGGACTGATGTGCTTGACTTATAGGCGTTGTGACTCGAGTCATTTAGACGTGGTGGTGTCTTTTATAGTGTTAAAAAATGTGTGTGCGTCTGTTTTACTCTTCGAAGAATAAGCATGGATGGAGACGGTTTGTAACATCGAGGTTTTAGGTTTTGCAGTACAGCTTTTGATTCGGTTTCGTAAATCTCCTTGCTAGTTTCCTTGTGCGACATCTGCGGACCATGTTATGCTCGTTGTTATCTCCAGTCAGTTTTGACGTTGATGTTGTATGCAGGGCCAGCCTAGGCCATGGCAAAAGGTGCGGCGGCCTAGGGCCCATTTTAAATAAGGGCCCAATATATCGATATTCTTAAATAAATTACAAAAAAAATTGATTTGCATAACATAAAATCAACATGGACAGGGGGCATGCCCCCCCCCCCCCCCCCCCCGCCCTCCTCAGCTCACTTCATCGGGTTGTATTTATTTAATAGTTATTTATAGTTGAGTATATTATAATCATTATTTGCATCATATAATCATAAATAGATGATGTATTCAGACTTTATTTGCGAACTATTTTTTATGTTTGTGCCTTTATATTGTTCTTGATATACAATATGTATTGTTACAAGTATATATGATACTACCTTGTTAATGTTTATTGCGCCTCAATCGCATCAGGGCCTCCATAATGCTAGGTCCGGTCCCGGTTGTATACAATTTTAAGCCTCCAGTCTGTGTCAGTTCACAAGAGAAGTGCATGGCATGATCACCGTTGGTGTGCACACAAAAGTATACCTCGCCAAGAAACAGCTGTGTTTAACTACTCAGATTATCTCACGCATCAAAAGTGTGTATATATGAGGCTGTCCACATAGTTTCTAAATTCCAAAAAGGGAAGTAATTTGCTAGAATCGCTCAGCTAAAATATACGCAATACGGTATCATATCTAATACAAGAAAAAGCATCGATGGTGTATAGCTACTGCCTATTCTCCTCTAGCAGCAGTGAATCTCCTCTGGAATGGGGTTGGCCTTCTGCTTACCACATGCTTGCGCGCCTCTTCGTATGCCAACAGGTCGTCTTCGTCCTTGGTGAATCCCATCCGGCCTGGCGCTACTGGACAAGGCTGTCGCGGCCCTCCAGCACCCTTGCACCCATGACGGACGACAACACGAATGCCAACAACAGTGCGGCAGGATAGAGCGGCCGCGCGTACAAGGTAGTCATCATGTATAGGATTTAATTTTTTTATAAAGTTTTCAATAAAATGGTCGAAATATCATCCGTTTTATGTAAATTATATCAGAACTTTAATGAAATTCACAGTATTTGCATGAATTTTGTCTGGTTTGTTGAAACCTGTCTTGAAATGTATACATATAGCGTTGGATGACCGGTTTCCAAATCGGTATCCATAGATTGGTCTTCCCTATCCACGAATGGATGCCAAAGCAAATTTGCAGATCAGCGTTGAAGCTATGAAGTCAGAGTTTGCAATAAGAAAAGATAACTAAAAGTCATTTCCAACTCCCATTGATCCCTCGTTTGGCACCATGCGTGCTCTTAACCACGGCCACCTGCCCCACATCTGAAAAAACAAAGGAAATCAAACAAGATGACTAAACAATCTCTCTTGGGATGAGACGTTCAGGCAGACGTCACGCGTGACGCAGGCCTCCGGTTGACTGGAGCAGAATCTAGCAGCAACGGTCTCCGCATGTGGAAATGATCTTGTCCATTCCAGCTTATCCATCGTCTTCAAACGTCACTATGGATCTCACTAAGGGCCTCTTTGAAGTTTTTTTTTACAAAAAACGGTCAGATCTATCATAAGATTCATCGAAAGTACAAAAAATATCAAACATAATAAAAACTACATTGAGATTCTGAGATGACCGAACAACCACTATTGTCGTCAGAACAAGCCGCTAACACGCCGTTGTCGCTGCTCCCTTACCCGAGCCAACTTGACCTTGTCGATTATAGCTGAAAAGTCTTCATGCACCTACTATAAGGACCAGCGCACTGGAGCCACAATTATCATTGTTGAACCCTTATATAGATCTGAAACACATGGCTTCAAATCTGGCCACATGATGATAAACTCTAACTTCACCACCCCAAGGAGATGGCAGGACTCTATGCCATAGCTCTGTCGACTACGTCTAAACGGACAAACTCGAAGAAGAAGAAACACATCCGTCCAAGCATCGCGCCTGCGAGAACTGAAAAAACTCTAACAAACTGCTAACCAGAGTGAAAGCACAGAAATTCCGCTCCCCATTATCGGCCGCCAGAGCGGCAGACAGAAAGGAGTTCGCGCTAGCCGCCTGGAGTTATGAGAGGAAACAAGAGGGTCGTCGGCCTCTTTGAAATTTGCTAGCAAGACCGTAAAAACGTAGGGACGGCAAACCACATAGTTGAATTTGAGTTTGTTTAATTGCATGACAGGAATAGCAAATGTTCTTTTCAAGAGGCTTGGATGGATGATAAACTTCCAATAGAATGAACAGTGATGATCTCACTAAAATCACTATTTTTCTGAAATTGGTATCAACATTAAATCCAATGCCTCGTCGAAAAGTAGGGACAGAGCGACAAGAACAAAGGTGGGGTAGCCAAGATGGGCTTTTGGGAGGGAATCGGTCAAAGCTTTCTTGGGCCGGAGTGCAGACACCTCCGGTCTCTCCACTCTCCTATAAGATATAGACCTGCGCTCCATTCCCTCTCCCATCCAATCTCAGTTTCCAAGGTAAACCAAGAGGCGAGACCAAGGTAGACGACGATGGCGGTGTCGGTGGAGCTGCCCAAGGAGTACGGCTACGTGGTGCTCGCCGTGGTGGCCTACGCCTTCCTCAACTTCTGGATGAGCTTCCAGGTCGGCGCCGCCCGCAAGAAGTAGGTGTTTCTTCATCGATTTGCCCATTTTTTCCTATGGAGAATTTGATTTTGGAGCTTGAGTGCTTGACGATCCTGCGCCGCTGCTTGTTCTTCCAGGTACAAGGTGTTCTACCCCACCATGTACGCCACCGAGTCGGAGAACAAGGACGCCAAGCCCTTCAACTGCGTCCAGGTCTGTCCGGCAGGCCAGATTAATTCCCCATCGCCCGCCCTCTCCGTCCGCTGATCGATTTCGAGCAAGCGTTGGCTAAATTCTTGTGGATTTGTGTTGCGGGGTTGCAGAGGGGGCACCAGAACTCGATCGAGATGATGCCGCTCTTCTTCGCCACGCTGCTGCTCGGCGGCCTGCAGCACCCGGTCGTCGCCGCCGCGCTGGGGCTCCTCTACACCGTCGCCAGGTTCTTCTACTTCAAGGGCTACGCCACCGGCGTCCCGGAGAACCGCTACAAGCTTGGGTACGTTTGCTTTTCGCTCAGCGATGATTCAGATGATGATGGCGTTGTGTGGACGTGAAGCAATAGGGATCCACTTGATTTCCAGCATGCTTTACTACTATTCCCTCCGTTTCAAAATATATGACCCAACTTTATACTAACTTAGTATAAAGTTGGGTCATTTATTTTGAAACGGAGGGAGTAGTTTCTTAGGAAATTCTCAGTCCTGGAAATTTTACAGGTCATTTGATTTCATTGATAGTATATGATAGTACTCCCTTCTTAAAGAAATACGTATAAGGCATTGATAATTGGATGTGATGTTGCAATCCTACCTAAGCTTCTGTCCTACTCCTATGTCAACCACTCCGGTTTTATACATGATAGTAACTACTCACTCCGTTTGGAAATACTTTTTTTTTTGAAAAGAGACGCTTTATTACTTAAAAGATTTTGTTCGGAAATACTTGTCTTAAAAATGGTTGTATCTAGAACTAAAACAAGTTTAGGTACAAATATTTCTAGAACAAGTATTTCCGAACGGAGGGAGTAGGAGCAAAGTCGTGAGCTATGAATTGAATGTGAAAAATGGTTGACTTGAACCAAATTTGCAGCTTATGATGCCGAATAACGCGTACGTCGATGACACCAAATGATAGCTGCTAGAAGGATTTCATTCCCTTTTTTGTACACTCGGTTCTTATTTTTTGTCGAAGCGGTTTTGATCTTGTCGATTTTCCTTCTCGGTTTGGTGAACTCTGCAGGGGGCTCAACTTCCCGGCGATAATGGGGCTGATCATCTGCACGGCGTCGTTCGGCATCAACCTTATCATCAGGGAAGCGATCTGAGGCTCCGGACTGATGCCTGACTTGATAGCCGTTGTGACTGGATCACTGGAGTCATTTTGGCGTGGTGGTGATGATGTCTTTTGAAGTGTCAAATGTGTGTGTGCGTTTGTTTCTCTCAGAATAAAGCTAGATGGAGACGGTTTTGCAGTACAGATTTTGATACAGTTTCCGTAAATCTCCTTGCCAATTTCCTTGTGCGACATCTACGGAGCATGTTATGCTTGTGTTGTTATCTCCGGTGACGTTGATGTTGTTGTGTGCATTCATTTCTGATGCAATCTTTAAGCCCCTCCAGCCTTTGTCACTTCACAAGAGAAGTACAAGACATGGTCATCCTTGTGTGCACAACAAGTATACCTCGCCAAGAAACAGCTGTTTTTAACTACTCAGATTAACTCACACATCGGAAGTGTATACATGAGGCTGTCAATATTGTTTCTAAATTCCAAGAAGGGAAGTAATTTGCCAAAATTGCAATTATTTCGTGACTTGTGCTCAGCTAAAATATGCGCAATACGGTATCATATCTGCTAAGTACAAGAAAACGCATCAATGGTGTATAACTACTGCCTATTCTCCTCTAGCGGCAGTGAATCTCCTCTGGGATGGGGTCGCCCTTCTGCTTACCACATGCTTGCGCGCCCCTTCGTACGGCAACACGTCGTCTTCAACCTTGGTGAATCCCCTCCGACCTGTCGCCGCCCTTCTGCTCGATCCATGCTTGCGCTCCCCATCATATGGCGAGACATCGAATTCGACATCCTCATCGCCATCGTCGTTCTTCGCGAATCCCTTCCGGGCTGGTGAGGCCCTTCTGCTCGACACACGCCTGTCTCCCCCCTCGTATGGCAAGGCATTGTCTTCGTCGCCATGGTTCCTACTCTTGCCCGCGAACTCCCTCCGGGCTGGTGACGCCCTTCTGCTCGCTACATGCCTGCGGTCCTCCCCCTTGTATGGCAACCCCTCTTCATCGCCGTCGTCGTCTCCCTGATGAACAGAGTTAAAGCTTCTATCCTTGCCAGCTCCCTTGGTGTTCCTCCACACATCGTATCCGAGCTTATTATCCTGGGTATCGTCTTCGGGGCGGTCATGGCTGCATTTTTTGCACTCCTGGTTCCGTCGGAAGTTAACAAAATCACATCTATAAGGGAGGTAATTTATCATTAGTTTGTTATAAGCAGGGAAGAGTCACAAAGAGGACGTGGATAGCACATACGAGGGGCATTCCCACTCTCCAGGGTTGAGCTGCCTCTTTGGCCGTTGTCCTTCACATTTAAAACACATCTTATTGCGAGAGAAGTTCATAAAAGCGCACCTGAAAGCTCAAACAAGTGAGTATGGACAAAGGAGCGCTGCTGAAACATTAGGGAAAAATGTATACGAGATCAGATAATTACCCTGGACAGATCCAATCTCCCATTTTCATTTCACTGGTGGCTGCTTCTATCTTCTTTGGTCCATCTACTTTGCATTCGAGACACTGACGATTTCGAGCAAAATTTAAGAAGTTGCAGCTGGCAAAATTACAGAGAAGTCCATTAACAAGACATAATCAGCAGCCAACAGTATATCATCCTTCCACATGTGCAAGAAAATAATATATGAAATCAGTGCAGCAAACAAGAGAGGCCACTGATTAACGCCAGCTTTTCGCACAATCATGAACTTTTAGTCTTGTAAAAAATCAACCCCGGCCAATGCATACCCCATAAGAGGTGCTTCTACGATCCACCAAAACAAAATCTGCACAGATTCTGAACCTAGCGAGAGAGCTGAGCACTGGTTAGTTGGCTACCTGCGTGAGTACCAAGGTTGTTTCCTTCTATTAAAAAATACAGCAAGCAAGGTTCAACAAAGTGCTAGGCTTGCTGTCACCTAGCATCTAGCCCACTTAAGCTATGCCTAGGCGGTCGTCAGCATGAACAGCAGCTTCTTCCTGGAGAGCTCATAGGGAGAAATATGACGGTGTGGAAGGCCAAATAAAAAGGAAAAAGAAAGAAAAGAAGGGCCGCCACCATATACAGCAAGCATGACTGCATGAGCAATAGCGGCGACAACGAACCGCCAGCGACCAACCGCCACACTTCCTCGTCTCACCAGAGCCTCTGGGTGTTCTCTCTCCCCACACTGGCTACTCCCTCCCCATAATTCCTCGCCGGTGAGGTCGATTCCTTGCCAGAAAACCTCACTGGCTGCCTAGAGCCCTGCTCTTGCCCTAGGTTACACGTTTGGTTGTCGCTTAGCGCCTAAGAGGTGCCTTTCTGAACAATGCCACCAAGGGCTAGTCCTGGCTGGTGCAAATCAACCATTTAACTCAACATTCACTTCAAAACCTAAGATTTTTTATTGAACACAGAAGCATTTTACACTACATAACATATCCAGGAAAATGTAACAAACCTGGCATCTCAGCCTGTTTGGATGCACACATCAAGAAAAAATATAAACCGGCCTATTAGGTACAACTAATTTTAACTAAAACCGACTGACCTTGCTCTGGGATCCCTCCCAAACTTTTATCAGATAGTATGTGGATTTCTAGGAAGTCAGAAATCCTATTACAACATAACATATCGCTTTGCAAACAGGTATTCCAAGCTCTTAAGCAATAATAGATACATCTAGATTTGGTTCAAATATCCATGCGAAGAGTATCACTGGAGATGCAAGTAGACTTGGCTGTACAGCAAATTATATCATGCTACAGACAATCAATCCAAAATCTAGTACTCCTCTGATCCATATTACTTGTCGCTGAAACAGATGTATGACGTATTTCAGTGTTAGATACACCCGTTTGAGCGACAAGTAATATGGATCGGAGGGAGTATTCATGTTTTCCTCACATAGAAAAGGTTACAATGACATTGTAAGCCATTGGATAAAGTACATAAGAATACATTGTAATTGGGCAAAGTTAAGCGCTGAAAGTACAAATACTGGATCAGATGGAAAAGCAGTCATAAGAAAAGCACAAACTGTCTTGTGTTTAGTGGTAAATGAGGATATAAACCACTACCATGAAATGGATTTTTTTGATAAATTAGTTTAATATCATCCAACTGGTATTAAGAAAGTACCATACCTAATTACAGCCCTAGAGATGGCCTTATGTAATGTGAATGAAGTAGTAACATATTTTTTCAAAAGAAGTAGTAACATCTGTCCAAAGAAAAAACTGGTGCTAGTGATGGTACTGGACCCTAGGTTGCATGAGTTGAGAAAATCACTGATCATAATACATGATGCTCTCATATGAGCATTGCAGTAACAAAATCATCCAACTTAGCAATCTCACAGGGCAACATAAAGAAAATCAAACCCGAGGTTCATAAAAAAGAAGGTAGAGCAGCATAAGCTGCATAACAGTCGATTAATTTAGAGATTAACGGACTTACTTCGAGCAAAGCCAGTCACCCTTCTTCATTTCAGTCACAGCCGTTTCTCTACCCTTTCCAGCTGATACCCTAGATGATTGTTTGCCCTTGTCAGGTTTGGTTGATGAATCCTGCTTGCTATAAGTGTGAATTACAGGTTTAGGAAGAGATGGATCAATTGTTGTGTCACAAAGCATAGTCAGATCTGAGAGAAGCTTCCTTGCAGATTCTTGCACACCCCCACCAACAGAATTTTCTCCAGATAGGGTGGCTGGATCTATTGCATAAGTTAGCAGTATGCGCACAACATCAACGGTACGAGCTGCTTCCTCAGCTTTTGGAATGACATAAGCCTTATCACAAGATCCACGTAATTTGCAAACACTGCATGCCTGTATCAAAGATCAAAGTCTTAAGACCCTTTTTCTGATATCAAACTGTGAGTAAAGAAAGGAGCCTGCTATATGTAAAGAAAATCAACAGCGTATATGTAAAGAAAATCAACAACCCATTTTAACAGGAAACACATACTGAAGAAAGAACACACCAACTTACATCTCCTTCGTCAACCTGCACAAATTCTCTCAGCCTTTTTGCAGAACTGACAGCCTTTCGGAAGGTATTAGGACAACCACACTCGACAATAGCTTGAATATCCTTCTTGGGAAGAGAGCTGTGATAATAACGCAGTCAAATTAAATTCCAGTCAAGCAAGAGACATAAAAGTAGTTACAAAGTTAGTAGGCACAATCAGTTCAAAGATTCAGTTACTGGTCACAGAATCACTATTAAATTGCTGACAACCATGACCCCAACATGAATTGGAATATAACTTCTCTGGATAATATTTAATCATTACAGCAAGGTTCGCATGTCCAGTATCAGACTTAGGACAGTGTGGTCGGACACATTTTTATATCAGTTCACTGTCTACAATTCTACCATGCTTGTTTTGTGTCACTCTGCGAGTAATTGTTGAAGCCATGATAGGAATGTCAATTATGCCAATTGTGTGGTTACCAGACCATATAATGCATAAAAAACAGATAATAAATAAACATCATTAATATTATTATTTTTATTCTTTCTTCTAATTTTTTTTTATTCCAGACCTCCAAATCTGAATGCCTTTTACCTAGTACTTACAATCCAATTTGAATTGAGAGATGGAACACAACCAAACACACTAGGTCTGGGAGTATGGATGATTCTACCACAGGCTTTCACAAGAGCACAACTAGGATCGCGGCTTCAGTAAAATCCTACCAGGTACAAAGTACAACTCAGGGCTCAATTTAAGTCATATTGGTGTGGTGTCTGGGATAGCAGGATCATAGAATCCTACAGCTAGGATCACGACTTCAACAATTGTTTATCAAACAACAAATAGCGGCAGTAATGAATTTAGCTGATGCTCCATGGCTGTCATCATTGGAAGTGATTTTTCTATTAAGACCGAGCTAGAAGACAACTATGTATCTCGCGGCTGCGAACCTGAGAAGATCGAAGCGCTCGCGCGCGAAGTTGAGGCACGCGTTCTTCACCCTGTTCTGGTCCCTGAAGGGGTAGTCGGGCTTGCCCACGGCATCCGCCGCCACCTCCTCGCCCACGGGGGCGCCGGAGGCGAGAGGGGGCCGCACGAAGTACCCCTTGGCCCGCAGCTTCTCGAGGAAGTCGGCCCACTCCGGCCACGGGTGGCCCTCGGAGACCGCGGCCACGGCGGAGTAGGCGGCGTCCACGGGCGCGGGGGCGGCTGCCGTGGCGGCGGCGACGGCGGAGTAGGCGGCATCCACTGGTGCGGGGGCGGCTGCTGTTGCGGCGGCGGCGGAGCAGAAGCGTGCGGAGAGGAGTGGCACCGGGAGGCGGCGGGAGGCGGGCGGCGGGAGGAGGGGGGAGGAGGCGAGGCGGTAGAAGCGCCGGATGGAGGAGCTCACGGCGGTGGTCAGGAGCTTGGAGGAGGCCATGGCTGATGGGGCTGTGCGGGATTGCTCAGGTGAGCATGGAGGCGGGGCTGGGCAAGAGCAGGGAGGGGAATGGATGGATAGAAGAAGGATTAGGGTTTAGAGGGTTTTGGAACGAGATGGGCTGGGACTGACAAATGCAATAGTACCTTGCTCCTTTGTTTCAGTAGTTGATGATGGTATAGTGCTTCTCTTCTCTCTTTTTTTGCAGGACATAGTACTCCTCGATGACATCTTCTATGAGATGTACCATCTTCTATGGCCTGTTCTGATGTCCCCCAACTTAAACTTCATGAAATCTTTTCCAGAAACCAACACAAACGCTACGTCTCCAAAAAACTAAGATTCTTTAGGCCATCATGCGTTGTAGTGTATTTTTTGGGATTCGATTATTTGCCATCTCTTTCTTTGGACTTTGATAATTTGCCACCCGTTATTTTGTAATTGATCTAGTGAGATTTTTTTGTTTGGACTTTGATCTTTTGCCACTTTTCAATGCAAAAACAACTTTATAAATAATACACAACATAAGTGAATAAAATAGAGGACTATTATGCCTTCGTACCTGTTTGACCCAAACATTACACACGGGAAGGATGAACTCGTGCTCCACTCCTCTCTCCCGCACCTTTGTACTGCTCCTCGCTGGCCCTTGCCTTGCCGCTCCTCATCGGCCTTGCTGCCTTGCTGACGCTGCCCCCTCTTGCACCTCATACCCTGCCACCACTGTCCCAACTAGTACAGCCTCTCCTTCCCCTGTTGCTCCTCGTCAAATTTTGGTCAAAATTTGCTCGGACTAGTTGAAATGCATGGAACCGTTGAACCGTTGATCCGAATTGGATGAAACCTTTCCAGACTAGTCATGCATATATGAACAATTATTCTGTAATTTTTTGAAATTATTCTGACAACTTTCAAATTTCGGTAAAAATTTGGTCAAACTAGTTAAACTGTAATTGAAATGCATGGAACCGTTGATCCAAATTCTATGAAACTTTCTCATATTAGGCGCACTTCTATGTTTGTTTTTATGGAATTTTTTCAATTTTTTTGGATGGTTCAAAAAAAAGTCGAAATTTTGGCAGCAATCTGGCTCAATTTGGACAACACTTTGACTGTTTTTGGCTTTTCAACAAATTTGTGCATATAATATCCAAATTCAAACATATATTTCCAGATGGACATATTCATATGCCATGACACAATATGAAGAGAACATAGCAATATAAAGCATTTAACATGTCCATACATCATATCCATATCTCATCTACCTCAAGGCAATAGTTGTTGCCACGATTACAACCAAAAGTATAAGGCAATAGTTGCTGCCACGTTACAACCAAAAGCATAGAGAAGATCGAACACAACACTAGTACTTCCTTCTCTTCGGGGTCAACTTTCTAGCTTTTCAGCTTGAGACCATGTCATATGCAATCATGGTGTCCTCCACGGTTGAGGTAGGTTGCTGCGACGCCTCGTCAGCCAATGCCATAGCCAACATCCTTCTTGTCACATGATTGGGACTGCCTTGAAGACTATGAGGCATAGTGATCATGTGCCTATAGGGAGTGACAACAACTTCAAGTTCTGGTGCTACATGTGTTGTCTCATCAGCCAACGTCGTAGCCAACATCCTGCATGTATTGAGAAATGTCAGAATTGCAAGGAAAATTAGATATTACTATAGTATGTGGATGTGTTACCTTCTTGTCACTGGAATGGGGCTACCTTGAAGACTTTGTGGCATAGTGATCATGTGCCTATTGGGAGTGGCAACAACTTCAGGTTGTTAGGCTGCCACTTCAAGTTCCGGTGCCGAGGCATCATCATCAACTGGATATCTTGGTGCTCTCTTCTTTCTTTTCCTACACATAAACAAGTTAGTACACCGTAAAATAAGTGATGAAATAAACATTGATCATTACAAATGATGAAATAAACATAGATCATTACATGTACCTTGGCCTTGGTCCATTCAACGGACAGATTGACTGCATGTGGCCTAAAATGTGGCATCTTTTGCATCTATTCTTGATGCCTAGTGATAACCCACAAGTATAGGAGATCATTTGTAGCCTTATTCGATAAATAAGAGTGTCGAACCCAACGAGGAGCTAAAGGCAGAACAAATATTCCCTCAAGTTCTATCGACCACCGATACAACTCTACGCACACTTGACGCTTGCTTTACCTAAAACAAGTATAAAACTATTTTGTAAGAATAAAACTATGAGTACTTTGCGACAATAAAACTATGAATAAATTGCAAGGCAATAAAAGTGGATAGCTTTTGTCAACAAGAAAGTCATTTGTCCCTAGGCAATCGATAACAAGTACTGGTAATCGTTCTTGTAATTTTATACGAGGGTGAGGCATGAGCTAACATACTTTCTCTACTTGGATCATATGCACTTATGATTGGAACTCTAGCAAGCATCCGCAACTGCTAAAGATCATTAAGGTCGTGAAACCCAATCATAGTATTAAGTATCACGTCCTCTTTACTCCCATACGCAACAACCAACTTACTAGGGTATGTGCTTCTGTCACTCACGCCACCCACCATAAGAGAATCATTAATATATTGCAACAACCTACAGCGGGGATCCCTCCGTTTGCGCGACACGGAGGGCACCATAGGACAGCACTATAAATAAAATATACAATCATACCAACCAAGATCACGATTAGCCCACTGATGACCCACAAGTATAGGGGATCTATCGTAGTCATTTCGATAAGTAAGAGTGTCGAACCCAACAAGGAGCAGAAGGAAATGATAAGCGGTTTTCAACAAGGTATTCTCTGCAAGCGATGAAACAATAGGTAACAGATAGTTTTGTGATAGGATAATTTGTAACGAGTAACAAGTAACAAAAGTAAATAAAGTGCAGCAAGGTAGACCAATCCTTTTTGTAGCAAAGGACAAACCTGGACAAACTCTTATATGATGTAAAACGCTCCCGAGGACACATGAGAATATTGTCAAGCTAGGTTTCATCACGTTCATATGATTCACGTTAGGTACTTTGATAATTTGGTATGTAGGTGGACCGGTGCTTGGGTGTTGTCCTTACTTGGACAAACATCCCACTTATGATTAACCTCTATTGCAAGCATCCGCAACTACAACAAAAGTATTAAGGTAAACCTAACAATAGCATGAAACATATGGATCCAAATCAACCCCTTACGAAGCAACGCATAAACTAGGGTTTAAACTTCTGTCACTCTAGCAACCCATAATCTACTTATTACTTCCCAATGCCTTCCTCTAGGCCCAAATAATGGTGAAGTGTCATGTAGTCGACGTTCACATAACACCACTAGAGGAGAGACAACATACATCTCATCAAAATATCGAACGAATACCAAATTCACATGACTACTAATAGCAAGACTTCTCCCACGTCCTCAGGAACAAACGTAACTACTCACAAAGCATATTCATGTTCATAATCAGAGGGGTATTAATATGCATATAGGATCTGAACATATGATCTTCCACCAAATAAACCAACTAGCATCGACTACAAGGAGTAATTAACACTACTAGCAACCCACGGGTACCAATCCCGGGCTTAGAGACAAGAATTGGATACAAGAGATGAACTAGGGTTTTGAGAGGAGATGGTGCTAGTGAAGATGTTGATGGAGATTGCCCTCTCCCGATGAGAGGAGCGTTGGTGATGACGATGGTGATGATTTCCCCCTCCCGGAGGGAAGTTTCCCTGGCAGATCAGCTCCGCCAGAGCCCTAGATTGGTTCCGCCAAGGTTCCGCCTCCTGGCGGCGGAGTCTCGTCCGGAAAGATGGCTTATGATTTTTTTTCTCATCGAAAGACTCCATATAGCAAAAGATGGCCATCGGAGGGCCACCAGAGGGCCCCCGAGGTAGGGGGGCGCGCCCCCACCCTCGTGGGCAGGGTGTGGCCCCCCTGGTGAACTTCTTGCGCTCAGTATTTATTATATATTCTGAAAATGTCTTCCATGAAGTTTTAGGACTTTTCGATCTGTGCAGAATAGGTCTCTAATATTTGCTTCTTTTCCAGCCCAGAATCCCAGCTGCCGGCATTCTCCCTCTTTATGTAAACCTTGTAAAATAAGAGAGAATAGGCATAAGTATTGTGACATAATGTGTAATAACATCCCATAATGCAATAAATATCGATATAAAAGCATGATGCAAAATGAACGTATCAATTCCCCCAAGCTTAGACCTCGCTTGTCCTCAAGCGAAAGCCGAAATCGAAAAATATGTCCACATGTTTAGAGATAGAGGTGTCGATAAAAATAAAATACGGACATGAGAGCATCATGATCATTCTTAGAACAACAACTTATATAATTCTTGTCATATGATCTCTTATGCTAAAGTAACAATTCAATCACAATTTCAAGTATGAATTGTAAACTTCATTGAAAACTAACAAACTATAATCTCAGTCATTGGAGCAATTGCAATTTATCATAACATAGGAAAGATTCAATATAAGAGCTTTTCAGCAAGTCCACATACTCAACTATCATATAGTCTTTCACAATTGCTAACACTCACGCAACACTTATGGGTATGGAGTTTTAATCGGACACAGAGAAAGATAGGGGCTTATAGTTTTGCCTCCCAACGTTTTACCTCAAGGGTAATGTCAACAATAATAGTTCATGAAAACTCACATCCAGTTAGCCATATATACCAGGATCTTTCCAACATGTTGTGCTTGCCAAAAGATTAAATGTAAAAAGGAAGGGTGAAGATCACCATGACTCTTATGTAAGGTAGGAGATAAAAGTAAAAGATAGGCCCTTCGCAGAGGGAAGCAGAGGTTGTCA
Organism: Triticum monococcum; assembly: GCA_034509565.1. Lineage (NCBI taxonomy): Eukaryota > Viridiplantae > Streptophyta > Magnoliopsida > Poales > Poaceae > Triticum > Triticum monococcum. Next base: position 20,445,689 of record CM067844.1, on the reverse strand, counting down.
AGCGCTTTTATGGTTGGATGCACAAAATCTTAATGCGACGGAACGTCACTTTATATTGCCACTTGTGATATGGACCTTTATTATGCAGTATGTCGCTTTTATTTTTTCCATATCACACGATCGTATAAAGCTTATTTTCTCCCACACTAATAAGTCATACATATTTAGAGAGCAATTTTTATTGCTTGCACTGATGACAACTTACTTGGAGGATCTTACTCAATCCATAGATAGGTATGGTGGACTCTCATGGCAAAACTGGTTTAAGGGTGTTTGGAAGCACAAGTAGTATCTCTACTTGGTGTGATGAATTTGGCTAGCATGAGGGGGAAAGGCAAGCTCAATCATGTTGGATGATCCATGACAATATAATTTATCTCAGATGTAAGAAAGCATAACCCAATACGTTGTCTTCCTTGTCCAGTGTCAATTCTTTAGCATGTCATATTTTAATGAGTGCTCACAATCTTTCTTTATTACTTCCTATTAATTACAATGATGACCAAAACTATGTTTGTCAACTCTCAACAGCTTTTATTCATCATACTCTTTTTATGTGAGCTCATTACTCTCCATAAGATCCATAAGATCTCTTTTATTTCCTTTTTATTCTTTCTCTTTTCTTTTATTCACTCAAGATCATGGCAAAATAATCAAGCCCTTGACTCAACACTAATCTTTATTATATAGCTCACGTACTCGATTACATAGATGGATCATAAAGCAAAACTCACAACTAGATCATACTAAAAGCTTTATACTACTAGATCAAGATATTACCAAAAGGATCGAACTAAGAAAAACGGTAAAGATAAAAATGATGGTGATACGATACCGGGGCACTCCCCCAAGCTTGGCAGTTGCCAAGGGGAGTGCCCATACCAGATACTCAATTCTTCTTTGTTGGTGAAGAAGGTGATGGTTTTGTTGATGGCGTAGGCTTGTCGTCCTTCTTCCAAGGCATAGGCTCACCATCATAGAAGGATGATCGAGTCTCCTGAAACATCAAATCTACAGCCAAACTCATCCTCTTGAATCTATATTCATACTCACAATTTTGATTTTGCAAGTCATAGATCTGGGCTTGGAGGTGCTCGATTTTCTCATGAAGCTTGAAGATGGCCTCCCCAATGTCCTTGACGTCCAGCTTGTGGTTGTTGGTGAACTCCGTGATCATAATGTGATTGGAATCGAGTCCATGCTCCACCATCTCCTGACACTTGAAAACTTCTTGCTCCAATGCCTCGAGCCTTGCCTCCGTGCTTCCGGTCTTCCTTGGTCCCTCAACATCGCGGATGTGCAACAACCCCTCACGCATCTCAATGGTTTGAGGGTGTTGCAGCACCTCCGCGAGGTAGGGGTTGATGACCTTCTCGAAGAGCTGGTCCTTGGGGGCACTTGAAGACGACATGACGACCTGGATCTGTCAGAAAAATAGCTCGAAACAAAGACAGGAGATTTTTGCGTGATACGGGAGTCAAAACCTCCACGAGATTATATAATGAATTTTTACCGACCAAAATACGTGTCATGTAAGAAAATGAAGCCCGGAGAGCACACGAGGTGCCCACGAGGTAGGGGGGCGCACCCTCCACCCTCGTGGAGGCCTCGTGTCCTTCCTGGACTTCTTCTTATTTTTCTATTTTTCTAAATATTCCAAAACGGAAGAAAATTGCCATTAGAACTATTTTGGAGTCGGTTTACTTACCGTACCACATACCTATTCCTTTTCGGAGTCTGAAACGTTCCGGAAAGTGTCCCTCATGTATTCCTCCGGGGTTAAAGTTTCAATAACATTGGTTTCAACATTTATAGGATTACCTGAGATATAATGTTTAATTCTTTGACCGTTCACCACCTTCGGATTTGTGCCTTCGAAGTTGTTGATTTTTATGGCACCGGAGCAATAGACCTCCTCAATAACGCAAGGACCTTCCCATTTAGAGAGAAGTTTTCCTGCAAAAAATCTTAAACGAGAGTTGTATAATAACACATAATCACCTACATTAAACTCATGCTTTTGTATTCTTTTGTCATGCCATCTTTTAACTTTTTCTTTAAATAATTTGGCATTCTCATAGGCTTGGTTTCTCCATTCATCAAGTGAGCTAATGTCAAATAACCTCTTCTCACCGGCAAGTTTGAAATCATAGTTGAGCTCTTTAATAGCCCAATAAGCCTTATGTTCTAGTTCGAGAGGTAAGTGACATGCTTTTCCATAAACCATTTTATATGGAGACATACCCATAGGATTTTTATATGCAGTTCTATAGGCCCATAATGCATCATCAAGTTTCTTGGACCAATTCTTTCTAGATCTATTAACAGTATTTTGCAAAATTAATTTGAGTTCTCTGTTGCTCAATTCTACTTGACCACTAGACTGTGGGTGATAAGGAGATGCAATTCTATGATTAACATCATATTTAGCAAGCATTTTACGGAAAGCACCATGAATAAAATGTGAACCACCATCAGTCATTAAATATCTAGGGACTCCAAACCTTGGAAAAATAACTTCTTTAAGCATTTTAATAGAAGTGTTATGATCAGCACTACTAGTTGGAATAGCTTCTACCCACTTAGTAACATAATCAACAACAACTAAAATATGTGTATATCCATTAGAGGCAGGAAAAGGTCCCATATAATCAAAGCCCCAAACATCAAATGGTTCAATAACAAGCGAATAATTCATAGGCATTTCTTGACGTCTACTAATATTACCAATTCTTTGACATTCATCACAAGATAAGACAAACTTATGGGCATCCTTGAAGAGAGTAGTCTAATAAAAACCGGATTGCAATACCTTATGTGCAGTTCTATCTCCAGCATGGTGTCCTCCATAAGCCTCGGAGTGACACTTGCATAGGATCTGTTCCTATTCATGCTCAGGTACACAATGTCTAATAACACCATCTACTCCTTCTTTATAAAGATGTGGGTCATCCCAAAAGTAATGTCTCAAATCATAAAAGACCTTTTTCTTTTGCTGGTATGTGAAACTAGGTGGTATAAATTTAGCAACAATGTAATTAGCATAATCAGCATACCATGGAGCAATATGAGAAGCATTTATGACATTTAATTATTCATCAAGAAAGCTATCATCAATAGGTAGTGGGTCATCAAGCACATTTTCTAACCTAGACCAGTTGTCTGCAACGGGGTTCTCAGCTCCCTTTCTATCAATAATATGCAAATCAAATTCTTGTAGCAAGAGAACCTATCTAATAAGTATAGGTTTAGCATCTTTCTTTTCCATGAGATATTTAATAGCAACATGATCAGTGTGAATAGTTATTTTAGAATCAACAATATATGGTCTAAACTTATCACAAGCAAATACAACTGCTAAGAATTCTTTTTCAGTAGTATCATAATTTCTTTGAGCATTGTCTAGAGTTTTACTAGCATATTGAATAACATTTGATTTATTATCAACTCTTTGCCCTAGAACATCACCTACAGCATAATCACTAGCATCACACATAATTTCAAAGGGTAAATTCCAATCAGGTGGCTGAACAATAGGTGCAGAGATCAATGCTTTCTTAAGTATTTCAAATGCTTCTATGCAATCATCATCAAAAACAAATGGTATATCTTTTTGTAATAAATTAGTCAGAGGCCGAGAAATTTTTGAGAAGTCCTTGATGAACCTCCTATAAAAACCGGCATGACCAAGGAAACTTCTTATACCTTTGATGTCCTTGGGACATGGCATCTTTTCAATAGCATCAACCTTGGCTTTATCAACCTCAATGCCTCTTTCAGAAACTTTATGCCCCAAGACAATACCTTCATTAACCATAAAGTGGCACTTTTTCCAATTCAAGACAAGATTAGTTTCTTCATATCTCTGCAAAACTCGGTCAAGGTTGCTTAAGCAATCATCAAAAGAGGATCCATAGACAGAAAAATCGTCCATGAAAACCTCACAAATCTTTTCACAAAAGTCAGAGAATATAGCCATCATGCATCTTTGAAAGGTAGCAGGTGCATTACATAAACCAAAAGTCATACGTCTATAAGCAAAAGTACCAAAAGGGCAAGTAAAAGTAGTCTTTTATTGATCATTGGCTGACACGGGTATTTGAGAGAAACCAGAATAACCATCTAGAAAGCAAAAAATGAGTATGTTTGGATAATCTTTCTAGCATTTGATCGATAAAAGGTAAGGGGTAATGACCTCTTTTAGTAGCTTTATTTAATTTGCGGAAATCAATTACCATCCTATAACCTGTAATAATTCTTTGCGGGATCAACTCATCTTTATCATTAGGAACGACAGTAATACCTCCTTTCTTAGGAACACAATGGACAGGACTTACCCACTGACTATCAGCAACGGGATAAATTATACCTGCCTCAAGAAGTTTTAGTATTTCCTTTCTTACCACTTCCTTCATCTTAGGATCCAGCCGTCGTTGATGATCACGAACTAGTTTGGCATCTTCCTCCAAATTTATTTTGTGTTGACACAGAGTGGGACTAATGCCCTTAAGATCATCAAGAGTATATCCAATAGCAGCACGGTGCTTCTTCAGATTTTTTCAATAATCTCTCTTCTTCATGCTCTAAAAGGTTAGCACTAATAATAACAAGATATATCTTTTTCTCATCAAGATAAGCATATTTAAGAGTATCAGGTAATGGTTTAAGCTCAAACACGGGATCACCCTTGGGTGGAGGAGGATCCCCTAGGATTTCAACAGGCAAATTGTGTTTCAGGATGGGTTCCTGTTTAAAGAATACTTCATCTATTTCCCTTCTTTCATTCATAAACATATCATTTTCACGGTCTAGCAAATATTGTTCTAAAGGATCACTAGGAGGTACGGCAATGGAAGCAAGACCAATAATTTCATCTTTACTAGGCAATTCCTCTTCACGGTGTTGTCTACGAACTTTAGAGAAATTAAACTCATGAGACATATCACCTAGACCAATAGTAACAACATCCTTTTTGCAATCTATCTTAGCATTAACTGTGTTCAAGAAGGGTCTACCAAATATAATGGGACAAAAGCTATCTTGTGGGGAACCAAGAACAAGAAAATCAGTAGGATATTTAGTTTTCCCACACAAAACTTCAACATCTCTAACAATTCCAATTGGTGAAATAGTATCTCTATTGGCAAGTTTAATTGTGACATCAATATCTTCTATCTCAGCAGGTGCAATGTCATGCATAATTTCTTTGTATAAGTCATGAGGTATAGCACTAGCACTGGAACCCATATCACATAAGCCATGATAACAATGATCTCCTATTTTAACAGAAATAACAGGCATGCCTACCAAAGATCTAGATTTATCTTTAGCACAAGGTTTAGCAATTCTAGCAGTCTCATCACGAAAATGAATAGCATGCCCATCAATATTATCAGACAAGAGATCTTTAACAATAGCAATATTAGGTTCAACTTTAATTTGCTCAGGAGGTGTATAAGTTCTAATATTGCTTTTTACGAACCACAGTTGAAGCTTTAGCATGATCCTTTATCCTAACAGGAAAAGGTGGTTTCTCAACATAAGCAGTAGGAACAACAGGATCATTATAAGTGACAATCTTTTCTTCAACTTTAATAGGTGCAGCTACTTTTACTTCTATGGGAGGATGATATTTAAACCACTTCTCCCTAGGGATATCAACATGAGTAGCAAAAGATTCACAGAAAGAAGCTACTATCTCAGAGTCAAGTCCATATTTAGTGCTATATTTACGAAAAACATCGGTATCCATAAAAGATTTAACACAATCAAATTTAGGTGGCATACCTAACTCCTTACTTGTGTCGAGGTCCCAATCTTCAGAGTTGCATTTAATTCTTTCCAATAAATCCCATTTTAATTTAATAGTCTTCGTCATAAAAGAGCCAGCACAGCAAGTATCGAGCATGGTGCAGTTGTTATCAAAAAGCCGAGCATATAAATTTTGAATAATCATTTCTCTTGAGAGCTCATGATTGGGGCATGAATATAACATTGATTTAAGCCTCCCCCAAGCTTGAGCAATGCTTTCTCCTTCGCGGGGCCAGAAATTATATATATAATTGCGATCACGATGAACAAGATGCATAGGATAAAACTTCTGATGAAATTCCAATTCCAATCGTTTGTAGTTTCATGACCCCGTATCATCACATAGCCTATACCATGTCAATGCATCTTCCTTCAAAGATAAAGGGAAGACCTTCTTCTTAATAACATCTCCGGGTACACCTGCAAGCTTAAGTAATCCACAAACTTCATCCACATATATTAAGTGCTCATCAGGATGCGTTGTTCTGTCTCCTGCAAAAGGATTAGCTAGCAGTTTTTCTATCATACCCAAAGGAATTTCAAAGCAGACATTTTCATTTTCAGTAGGTTCAGTAGGTTGAGGAGCAACTCTTTACTCTACTGGTCAGGGTGAAGATACCCCGAACAAGCCCCTCAGAGGATTACTTTCCATAGTAACAAGTGATAGTAAATTTCAGCACACTATATAAATTTTTCCTTACCAAATTCCACCTACCAAAGGCGCTTCACTCCCCGGCAACGTCACCAGAAAAGAGTCTTGATGACCCACAACTATAGGGGATCTATCGTAGTCCTTTCGATAAGTAAGAGTGTCGAACCCAACGAGGAGCAGAAGGAAATGATAAGCGGTTTTCAGCAAGGTATTCTCTGCAAGCACTGAAACAATAGGTAACAGATAGTTTTGTGATAAGATCATTTATAACGAGTAACAAGTAACAAAAGTAAATAAAGTGCAGCAAGGTGGCCCAATCCTTTTTGTAGCAAAGGACAAGCCTGGACAAACTCTTATATGATGTAAAGCACTCCCGAGGACACATGGTAATATCGTCAAGCTAGGTTTCATCACGTTCATATGATTCGCGTTCGGTACTTTGATAATTTGGTATGTAGGTGGACCGGTGCTTGGGTGTTGTCCTTACTTGGACAAACATCCCACTTATGATTAACCTCTATCGCAAGCATCCGCAACTACAACAAAAGTATTAAGGTAAACCTAACCATAGCATGAAACATATGGATCCAAATCAGCCCCTTACGAAGCAACACATAAACTAGGGTTTAAGCTTCTGTCACTCTAGCAACCCATCATCTACTTATTACTTCCCAATGCCTTCCTCTAGGCCCAAATAATGGTGAAGTGTCATGTAGTCGACGTTCACATAACACCACTAGAGGAGAGACAACATACATCTCATCAAAATATCGAACGAATACCAAATTCACATGACTACTAATAGCAAGACTTCTCCCATGTCCTCGGGAACAAACGTAACTACTCACAAAGCATATTCATGTTCATAATCAGAGGGGTATTAATATGCATATAGGATCTGAACATATGATCTTCCACCAAATAAACCAACTAACATCAACTACAAGGAGTAATTAACACTACTAGCAACCCACAGGTACCAATCCTGGGCTTAGAGACAAGAATTGGATACAAGAGATGAACTAGGGTTTTGAGAGGAGATGGTGCTGGTGAAGATGTTGATGGAGATTTCCCTCTCCCGATGAGAGGAGCATTGGTGATGACGATGGCGATGATTTCCCCCTCCCGGAGGGAAGTTTCCCCAGCAGATCAGCTCCGCCAGAGCCCTAGATTGGTTCCGCCAAGGTTCCGCCTCGTGGCGGCAGAGTCTCGTCCGGAAAGATGGCTTATGATTTTTTTTTCTCATCGAAAGACTCCATATAGCAGAAGATGGCCATCGGAGGGCCACCAGGGGGCCCACGAGGTAGGGGGGGGCGCCCCCCCACCCTCGTGGGCAGGGTGTGGCCCCTCCTGGCGAACTTCTTGCGCTCAGTATTTATTATATATTCTGAAAATATCTTCCGTGAAGTTTCAAGACTTTTGGAGCTTTGCAGAATAGGTCTCTAATATTTGCTCCTTTTCCAGCCCAGAATCCCAGCTGCCGGCATTCTCCCTCTTTATGTAAACCTTGTAAAATAAGAGAGAATAGGCATAAGTATTGTGACATAATGTGTAATAACAGCCCATAATGCAATAAATATCGATATAAAAGCATGATCCAAAATGGACGTATCACCCACAGGATAAGATGGATCTACTCAAACATCATAGGATAACCACATATCATTGGGAAATAATATACGGAGTTGAGCACCATGTTTAAGTAGAGATTACTGCGGGGAAGATATGTGTTACACCGCTACATAGAGGGGGAGAAAGTTGGTGATGACGGTAGCGAGATTGTTGATGTAGATCGTCGTCCCGATCCTAGCCTCGGCGGCACTCCGGCGCCACCGGGAGAGAGGGCGGAAAGCCCCCCTCCTCCTTCTTCTTCCTAGTCCTCCCCCCTAGATGGGAGGAGAGTTCCCCCTCTGGTCCATGGCCTCCATGGCAGCGGAGGGGCGGGAGCCCCTCCGAGATTGGATCTCCCTCTCTGTTCTCTTCTGTTTCGCGTTCCCCAGTTCTGGCCGAAAACCGTTTCTTATATTCCTAGAGATCCGTAACTCCAATTGCGCTAAGATTTTAACACGATTTTTTCCGGATATAGGCTTCCTTGCGCCCGAAGTAGAGATCCAACCGACGTACGAGGTGAGCACAACCCACTTGGGCACGCCTGGCCCCTGGGGCGCGCCCTGGTTTCTTGTGGGCACTATGGGCCCCCATTTGCGTTGATTCCAAGTCCCAAAAATCACATATATTCCAAAATAATTCTTTGTAAAAATTTATTGCATCTGGACTTCATTTCATATGGATATTCTGTGAAACAAAAAACATACAAAAAACAGGAACTGACACTGGGCACTAGATGAATAGGTTAGTCCAATAAATCTTATAAAATGTTGCCAAAAGTATGTAAAAGTTGTATAATATTGGCATGAAATAGTCAAAAATTATAGATACGATGGAGACATATCAGCATCCCCAAGCTTAACCCTACTCGTCCTCGAGTAGGTAAATGATAAAAAAGATAATTTTTTATGTGGAATGCTACCTAGCATAAACTTGATCATATGTCTAGTCATGGCATGAATATTAAGACACGAGTGATTCAAAGCAATAGTCTATAATTTGACATAAAGACATCAATACTCAGGCATCCCAACAAACAATCGTGTCTTTTGAAATATCAATGCTAAACAAAGTTATCCCTACAAAATCATATAGTCTTGTCATGCGTTGTCTTCTTAACACAAATTATTTACCATGCACAACCCCGATGACAAGCCGAGAAATTGGTTCATATTTTTTATCGCACTTTAGCTTTTTCAACTCTCACGCAATACATGAGCGCAAGCCATGGATATAGCACTATAGGTGGAATAGAGTATGATAATAGGGGTAAATATAGAGAAGAAAAAAAAGAGTAAGAAAGTCTCACATCGACGCGGCTAACCAACGGGCTATGGATATGCCTATCAATTGATATCATCGTGAGGAATAGGGATTGCCATGCAATGGATGCACTAAGAGCTATAAGTGTATGAAAGCTCAGTATGAAAACTAAGTGGGTGTGCATCCAACTTGCTTGCTCAAAAAGACATCGGGCATTTGAGGAAGCCCATCATCGGAATATACAAGCCAAGTTCTATAATGAAAAAATGCAACCAGTATATGAAAGTGACTAAATAGGAGACTCTATATGAAAACATGGTGATACTTTGAAGCACAAGTGTGGTAAAGGATAGTAACAATGCCCCTTCTCTCTTTGTTTTTTTCTTCTTTTTTTCTTTTTTTTTCTTTTTTTTTCTTTTTCTCTCTCTTTGTCCGGAGTCTCATCGCGACTTATGGGGAATCATAGTCTCCATCATCTTTTCCTCACTAGGACAATGATCTAATAATGAATAATGATAATCATAACACTTCTATTTAATTACAACTCAAAAGAAATAAAAATTACAACTCGATACCTAGAACAAAGTATGACTCTATATGAATGCCTCCGGCAGTGTACCAGGATGTGCAATGTGTTGGGGAACGTAGCATGCAATTTCAAAAGAAATCCTACGCTCACGCAAGATCTATCTAGGAGATGCATAGCAAATAGAGGGGGAGAGTGTGTCTACGTACCCTCGTAGGCCAAAAGAAGAAGCGTTTGACAACGCGGTTGATGTAGTCGAACTTCTTCTCGTTCCGACCGATCAAGTACCGAACGTACGGCACCTCCGAGTTCTGCACACATTCAGCTCGATGATGTCCCTCGAACTCTTAATCCAGTAAAGTCTCGATGGAGAGTTTCGTCAGCAGGACGGCGTGGTGATTGTGATGGTGAAGTGATCCGCACAGGGCTTCGCCTAAGCACTACGACAATATGACTGGAGGCGTAAACTGTGGAGGGGGCGCCGCACACGGCTAACAAATGTTGTTGTGTGTTCTAGGCACCCCTCCCCACATATATGTAGCTGGGAGGGAGGGAGGAGCAGCCATAGGAGGCGCCCAAGTAGGAGGTATCCTACTTTGAGTCCCTCCCAAGCCGCACGCGCCCCCTGCCATATATAGCCGAGGGGGAAGGAAAGAGGGGGAGGGAACGAAGTAGGAATCCTAATCTACACTTTCCATGCCCTCCCCTCTTTCCTTCTCCTCTTCATAGGGATGGCCTCTGTAGGGGTGCACCAAGGCTGGTATGTTCCCTCACTTGGCCCATAAGGCCCATATCTTTGCCAGGGGTGCCCGAAACTCCTTTCCGGTGCCCCGATAAGTACTCGGTACCCTCCGGAACACTTCCGGTGTCTGAACACCATCGTCCTATATATATCAATCTTTACCTCTTGACCATTTTGAGACTCCTCGTCATGTCCGTGATCTCATCCGGGACTCTGAACAACATTCGGTCACCAAATCACATAACTCATATAATACAAAATCGTCATCGAACGTTAAGCATGCAGACCCTACGAGTTTGAGAAATATGTAGACATGACCGAGACACCTCTCCGGTCAATAACGAACAACAGAACCTGGATGCTCATATTAGTTCTCACATATTCTATGAAGATCTTTATCGGTTGTACCATAATGACAACATACGTTATTCCCTTTGCCCATCGGTATGTTACTTTCCCGAGATTCGATCGGCGGTATCTTAATACCTAGTTCAATATCGTTACCGGCAAGTCTCTTTACTCATTCCTAAAGGAAATATGCCCTAGAGGCAATAATAAAGTTATTATTTATTTCCTTATATCATGATAAATGTTTATTATTCATGCTAGAATTGTATTAACCGGAAACATAATACATGTGTGAATACATAGACAAAACAAAGTGTCACTAGTATGCCTCTACTTGACTAGCTCGTTGAATCAAAGATGGTTATGTTTCCTAACCATAGACAAAGAGTTGTCATTTGATTAACGAGATCACATCATTAGGAGAATGATGTGATTGACTTGACCCATTCCGTTAGCTTAGCACTTGATCATTTAGTTTGTTGATATTGCTTTCTTCATGACTTATACATGTTCCTATGACTATGAGATTATGCAACTCTCGTTTATCGGAGGAACACTTTGTGTGCTACCAAACGTCACAACGTAACTGGGTGATTATAAAGGTGCTCTACAGGTGTCTCCGAAGGTACTTGTTGGGTTGGCGTATTTCGAGATTAGGATTTGTCAATCCGATTGTCGGAGAGGTATCTCTGGGCCCACTCGGTAATACACATCACTTAAGCCTTGCAAGCATTGCAACTAATGAGTTAGTTGCGGGTTGATGTATTATGGAACGAGTAAAGAGACTTACCGGTAACGAGATTGAACTAGGTATTGAGATACCGACGATCGAATCTCGGGCAAGTAACATGCCGATGACAAAGGGAACAACGTATGTTGTTATGCGGCTTGAATATGTAGGAGCCAATATGATCATCTAGGTTCCGCTATTGGTTATTGACCGGAGACATGTCTCGGTCATGTCTACATAGTTCTCGAACCCGTAGGGTCCGCACGCTTAAAGTTCGATGATGATTATATTATGAGTTTATGTGTTTTGATGTACCGAAGGTAGTTCGAAGTCCCGGATGTGATCACGGACATGACGAGGAGTCTCAAAATGGTCGAGACATGAAGATTGATATGTTGGACGACTATATTCGGACACCGGAATGGTTCCGGGGGTTATCGGATATATACCGGAGTACCAGGGGGGTTACCGGAACCCCCCAGAGGTTAATGGGCCTTATGGGCCCAATTGGTGGAAGAGGAGAGGTTCCAAGGGGCAGCTGCGCGCCCCTCCCTCCCAAGTCCGAATTGGACTAGGAAGGGGGGCGCCCCCCCCTTTCCTTTCTCACTCTTTCTCCTTCCCTCTCCTCTCCTACTCCAACATGGAAAGGGGGGAGTAGGACTCCTCATGGGGCGCGCCAAGGGTGGCCGGCCCCCTCCCCCTCCTCTAATCCTTTATATACGGGGAGGGAGGCACCCCCTAGAGACACAACAATTGATCTCTTAGATCTTTTAGCCGTGTGCGGTGCCCCCCTCCACCATAATCCACCTCGGTCATATCGTAGCGGTGCTTAGGCGAAGCCCTGCATCGGTAGAACATCATCATCGTCACCACACCGTCGTGTTGACGGAACTCTCCCTCAAAGCTTAGCTGGATCGGAGTTCGAGGGACGTCATCGAGTTGAATGTGTGCAGAACTCGGAGGTGCCGTGCGTTCGGTGCTTGATCGGTCGGATCGTGAAGACGTACGACTACATCAACCGCGTTGTGCTAACGCTTCCGCTTTCGGTCTACGAGGGTACATGGACACACTCTCCCCTCTCGTTGCTATGCATCACCATGATCTTGCGTGTGCGTAGGATTTTTTTTGAAATTACTACGTTCCCCAACAGTGGCATCCGAGCCAGGTTTTATGCGTTGATGTTATATGCACGAGTAGAACACAAGTGAGTTGTGGGCGATACAAGTCATACTGCTTACCGGCATGTCATACTTTGGTTCGGCGGTATTGTTGGATGAAGCGGCCCGGACCGACATTACGCGTACGCTTACGCGAGACTGGTTCTACCGACGTGCTTTGCACACATGTGGCTAGCGGGTGTCAGTTTCTCCAACTTTAGTTGAACCGAGTGTGGCTACGCCCGGTCCTTGAGAAGGTTAAAATAGCACCAAGTTGACGAACTATCGTTGTGGTTTTGATGCATAGGTAAGAAAGGTTCTTGCTCAGCCCGTAGCAGCCACGTAAAACTTGCAACAACAAAGTAGAGGACGTCTAACTTGTTTTTGCAGGGCGTGTTGTGATGTGATATGGTCAAGGTATGATCCTATATTTTTGTATGAGATGATCATGTTTTGTAACCGAGTTATCGGCAACTGGCAGGAGCCATATGGTTGTCGCTTTATTGTATGCAATGCAATCGCCCTGTAATGCTTTACTTTATCACTAAGCGGTAGTGATAGTCGTAGAAGCATAAGTTGGCGAGACGACAACGATGCTACGATGGAGATCAAAGTGTCGCGCCGGTGACAATGGTGATCATGACGATGCTTCGGAGATGAAGATCACAAGCACAAGATGATGGCCATATCATATCACTTACATTGATTGCATGTGATATTTATCTTTTATGCATATTATCTTGCTTTGATTGACGGTAGCATTATAAGATGATCTCTCACTAAATTATCAAGGTATAAGTGTTCTCCCTGAGTATGCACCGTTGCGAAAGTTCTTCGTGCTAAGACACCACGTGATGATCGGTTGTGATAGGCTCTACGTTCAAATACAACTGGTGCAAAACAGTTGCACACGCGGAATACTCAGGTTAAACTTGACGAGCCTAGCATATGCAGATATGGCCTCGGAACACTGAGACCGAAAGGTCGAGCGTGAATCATATAGTAGATATGATCAACATAGTGATGTTTGATACATCTCCGTCGTATCTACTTTTCCAAACACTTTTGCCCTTGTTTTGGACTCTAACTTGCATGATTTGAATGAAACTAACCCAGACTGGCGCTGTTTTCAGCAGAATTGCCATGGTGTTATTTATGTGCAGAAATAAAAGTTCTCGGAATGACCTGAAACGTCACGGAACGTCTTTTTGAAAATATAAAAAAATCCTTGCAAAAGATGAAGACCAGGGGGCCCACACCCTAGCCACGAGGGTGGGGGCGCGCCTGCCCCCCTGGGCGCGCCCCCTACCTCGTGGGCCCCCTGGAGCTCCTCCGACCTCAACTCCAACTCTATATATTTGCTTTCGGGGAGACAAAAATCAGAGAGAAAGATTCATCATGTTTTACGGTACGGAGCCGCCGCCAAGCCCTAAAACCTCTCGGGAGGGCTGATCTGGAGTCCGTTCGGGGCTCCGGAGAGGGGAATCCGTCGCCATCGTCACCATCAACCTTCCTCCATCACCAATTTCATGATGCTCACCGCCGTGCGTGAGTAATTCCATCGTGGGCTTGCTGGACAGTGATGGGTTTGATGAGATTTATCATGTAATCGAGTTAGTTTTGTTAGGGTTTGATCCCTAGTATCCACTATGTTCTGAGATTGATGTTGCTATGACTTTGCTATGCTTAATGCTTGTCACTAGGGCCCGAGTGCCATGATTTCAGATCTGAACCTATTATGTTTTCATCAACATATGAGAGTTCTTGATCCTATCTTGCAAGTCTATAGTCACCTACTATGTGTTATGATCCAACAACCCCGAAGTCACAATAATCGGGACCACTCCCGGTGATGACCGTAGTTTGAGGAGTTCATGTATTCACTATGTGTTAATGCTTTGGTCCGGTACTCTATTAAAAGGAGTCCTTAATATCCCTTAGTTTCCATTAGGACCCCGCTGCCATAGGGGGGTAGGACAAAAGATGTCATGCAAGTTCTTTTCCATAAGCACGTATGACTATATTCGGAATACATGCCTACATTACATTGATGAATTGGAGCTAGTTCTGTGTCACCCTAGGTTGTGACTGTTACATGATGAACTGCATCCGGCATAATTCTCTATCACCAATCCATTGCCTATGAGCTTTCCATATATTGTTCTTCGCTTATTTACTTTTCCATTGCTATTGTTATCATCACTACAAAATACCAAAAATATTACTTTTGCTATCATTACCTTTTGCTATCGTTACCACTATTATCATATTACTTTGCTACTAAATACTTTGCTGCAGATATTAAGTTTCCAGGTGTGGTTGAATTGACAACTCAATTGCTAATACTTGAGAATATTCTTTGGCTCCCCTTGTGTCGAATCAATAAATTTGGGTTGAATACTCTACCCTCGAAAACTATTGCGATCCCCTATACTTGTGGGTTATCAAGACTATTTTTTGCGCCGTTGCCAGGGAGCATAGCTCTATTCTTTGAGTCACTTGGGATTTGTATCTGCTTATCATTATGAAGAACTTAAGAGATCCAAAAACCAAGATTTATCCCTCAACTACGAGGGGAGGTAAGGAACTGCCATCTAGCTCTGCACTTGATTCACCTTCTGTTTTGAGTAAGCTTGCGACACCTAAACCTGCTTCTGCTATTCGTTCTGATATGTCGCATGTTATTGATGATGCCACTTCTGCTATGCATGATACTTATGATGAAACTACTTCTATGCTTGATACTACTGTGCCACTTGGTGAATTTCTTGATGAACAACTTGCTAGGGTTAGAGAGAATGAAATTATTGAAACTGATAATATTGATAAAAGTGATGATGTAGACTCTCCCCCTAATCAATATGAATCGCTTGTTATTCCTGAGGGTTATGTTTTGGAAAAAGAAGCTTCTAGCTATTTTAGCTTGCAAAGATAGATACGAGCTCAAGAGGTCATTAGCTAAATGGAAGCAACAATCTCTTAATGCTAGAATGAAACCTGACCCTGCTTTTGCTACTTCACCTATCTGTGTTACTGATAAGGATTATGAATTCTCTGTTGATCCTCATATAATTACTTTGGTTGAATCTGATCCTTTTCATGGCTATGAATCTGAAACTGTTGTGGCACATCTTACTAAATTAAATGATATAGCCACCCTGTTCACTAATGATGAGAGAACTCGTTACTTTTATATCCTTAAAATATTTCTGTTCTCATTAAAGGGTGATGCTAAGATATGGTTTAATTCTCTTGATCCTGGTTGTGTGCATAGTCCCCAGGATATGATTTATTACTTCTCTGCTAAATATTTCCCTGCTCATAAGAAACAAGCTGCTTTGAGGGATATATATAATTTTGTGCGAATTGAAGAAGAGAGTCTCCCACAAGCTTGGGGGAGGCTTCTCCAATTACTTAATGCTTTGCCTGATCATCCTCTTAAGAAAAATGAAATACTTGATATCTTTTATAATGGACTAACCGATGCTTCCAGAGATTACCTGGATAGTTGTGCCGGTTCTGTTTTCAGGGAAAGAACACCGGATGAAGCTGAAATTCTATTGAATAATATGTTAACAAATGAAAATAATTGGAAACTTCCTGAGCCAGCTCATGAGCCTATTCCTAAACCAACTCCAAATTAGAGGGGTGTTCTATTTCTTAGTCCTGAAGATATGCAAGAGGCAAAGAAATCCATGAAAGAAAAGGGTATTAAATTTGAAGATGTTAAGAATTTATCTCCTATTGAATAAATACATGGTCTTAATTTACCGCCTGTTGAAGAAACATATGATCTTAATCCATTACCTATTGAAGAAATACATGGTCTTGATAACCCGACACAGGTAGTAAAGGTAAACTCTATCTATAGATATGATAAAGCTGAAATCCCTCTTACTAAGTTTGCTAGCCCATGCTTAGATGAGTTCGATAACTTTATGGTTAAGCAAGAAGATTTTAATGCTTATTTTGGTAGACAATTGAAATACAATTCAAATATGCTTGAACACTTGGGTGATTATATGGCTAATGTCAAAGGTGAACTTAAACTTACTAGTAAACATGCTTCTATGGTTACCACTCAAGTAGAACAAGTACTTAAAGCTCAAAATGATTTTCTCAATCAATTGAATAGTAAGAATAATGATCATGCAGTTAGAGTGGCTACTAGAACTGGTAGAATGACTCAGGAACCTTTGTATCCTGAAGGCCACCCTAAGAGAATTGAGCAAGATTCTCAGAGAAATAATATAGATGCACCTAGTCCTTCTAAAAGGAAGAAAAAGAAAAATGATAGGACTTTGCATGCTTCTAGTGAACCTATTGTTGAAACACCTGAGAATCCAAATGATATTTCTATTTCTGATGCTGAAACACAATCTGGTAATGAACTTGAAACTAGTGATAATGTTAATAATAATGTTCATGTTGCTGCTCAACCTAGCAATGATAATGATATAGAAATTGAACCTGCTGTTGATCTTGATAACCCACAATCAAAGAATCAACATTATGATAAGAGAGACTTTGTTGCTAGGAAACACGGAAAGGAAAGAGAGCCTTGGGTTCAGAAACCCATGCCTTTTCCTCCCAAACCATCCAAGAAAAAGGATGATGACGATTTTGAGTGCTTTGCTGAAATGATTAGACCTATCTTTTTGCGTATGCGATTAACTGATATGCTTAAAATGAATCCTTATGCTAAGTACATGAAAGAAATTGTCACTAATAAAAGAAAGATACCGGAAGCTGAAATTTCCACCATGCTTGCTAATTATACTTTTAAGGGTGGAATACCAAAGAAACTTGGAGATCCA
This sequence comes from Triticum monococcum, assembly GCA_034509565.1. Lineage (NCBI taxonomy): Eukaryota > Viridiplantae > Streptophyta > Magnoliopsida > Poales > Poaceae > Triticum > Triticum monococcum. The sequence goes on along the minus strand of CM067844.1, from coordinate 20,428,035 downwards.
GGAGTACCCACTATACCATGCTCCATTAAAAGAAACTATGTTAAAACTGCTTTATGTGATCTTGGAGCCGATGTTAGTGTTATTGTTGGGGAACGTAGCAGAATTTTAAAATTTTCTACCCATCACCAAGATCAATCTACGGAGTCATCTAGCAACGAGGGAGAGGGTAGTGCATCTACATACCCTTGTAGATCGCGCGCGGAAGCGTTCAAGAGAACGGGGTTGATGGAGTCGTACTCGTCGTTATCCAAATCACCGATGACCTAGCGCCGAACGGACGGCACCTCCGCGTTCAACACACGTACGGTTGGGAAGACGTCTCCTCCAACTTGATCCAGCAAGGGGGAAGGAGAGGTTGATGAAGATCCAGCAGCATGACGGCGTGGTGGTGGAAGCAACGGTGATCTCGGCAGGGCTTCGCCAAGCTCAGGGAGAGGGAGGAGTGTCACGGGAGGGAGACGGAGGCGCCAGGGGCTAGGGTGCGGCTGCCCTCCCTCCCCCCACTATATATAGGGTCCCTAGGGGGCACCGTCCCTAGGAGATCCAATCTCCAAGGGGGGCGGCGGCCAAGGGGGTGGCTTGCCCCCCAAGCCAAGTTGGGCGCCCCCACCCCTAGGGTTTCCAACCCTAGGCGTAGGAGGAGGCCCAAGGGGGGCGCACCAGCCCACTAGGGGATGGTTCCCCTCCCACTTCAGCCCATGGGGCCCTCCGGGATAGGTGGCCCCACCCGGTGGACCCCCGGGACCCTTCCGGTGGTCCCGGTACAATACTGATTACCCCGAAACTTTCCCGATGGCCGAAACTTGACTTCCTATATATAAATCTTCACCTCTGGACCATTCCGGAACTCCTCGTGATGTCCGGGATCTCATCCGGGACTCCGAACAACTTTTGGGTTATCGTATACTAATATCTCAACAACCCTAGCGTCACCGAACCTTAAGTGTGTAAACCCTACGGGTTCGGGAGACACGCAGACATGACCGAGACGACTCTCCGATCAATAACCAATAGCGGGATCTGGATACCCATGTTGGCTCCCACATGATCCTCGATGATCTCATCAGATGAACCACGATGTTAAGGATTCAATCAATCTGTATACAATTCCCTTTGTCAATCGGTACGTTACTTGCCCGAGACTCGATCGTCGGTATCCCAATACCTCGTTCAATCTTGTTACCGGCAAGTCACTTTACTCGTACCGTAATGCATGATCCCATGATCAACCACTTGGTCACATTGAGATCATTATGATGATGCATTACCTAGTGGGCCCAGAGATACCTCTCCATCATACGGAGTGACAAATCCCAGTCTCGATTCGTGCCAACCCAACAGACACTTTCGGAGATACCTGTAGTGTACCTTTATAGTCACCCAGTTACGTTGTGACGTTTGACACACCCAAAGCACTCCTACGGTATTCGGAAGTTGCACAATCTCATGGTCTAAGGAAATGATACTTGACATTCGGAAAAGCTATAGTAAACGAACTACACGATCTTTGAGCTATGCTTAGGATTGGGTCTTGTCCATCACATCATTCTCCTAATGATGTGATCCCGTTATCAATGACATCCAATGTCCATAGTCAGGAAACCATGACTATCTTTTGATTAATGAGCTAGTCAACTAGAGGCTCACTAGGGACGTGTTGTGGTCTATGTATTCATACATGTATTACGATTTCCAGATAACACAATTATAGCATGAACAATAGACAATTATCATGAACAAAGAAATATAATAATAACCATTTTATTATTGCCTCTAGGGCATATTTCCAACAGTTATGCCTCTCTCTCTTTATATCATAGACTTGATTTGAATAAGTTGACACCTACTGAAATATCTTTGCAAACGGCTGATAAATCAACTGCTATACCTATCGGTATTTGTGAGGATGTGCCTGTTGTGGTTGCAAACATTACTATTTTAACGGACTTTGTTATTCTTGATATTCCCGAGGACGATAGTATGTCTATTATTCTTGGAAGACCCTTTTTGAATACTGCAGGGGTTGTTATTGATTGCAACAAAGGCAATGTTACTTTTCATGTTAATGGTAATGAGCATACGGTACACTTTTCGAGGAAACAACCTCAAGTCCACAATATCAATTCTATTGGAAAAATTCCATCGATTATTATTGGAGGTTTTGAATTTCCTCTACCTACTGTCAAAAAGAAATATGATATTCTTATTATTGGGGATGTGCATATCCCCGTTGAGGTAACATAGTGTTATTCGAAATTTCTCCGGTTCCATGTTATTCGGAATGAGTTCGTTAACAAGACTTGATCAACCTTGTTAGTGGATTCCTTTTGATGAGCATGAGATGGATGAAATTAGAAAACACAACTCTCTGTACCCTCCTTTTACTTTCTGTTATTTATATTAAATTAAATAAAAATAAGTATTTTCCATCTGTTATCTGATTTATCCATGCAATATAAATATACCCCGAAAATAAAAGTTCTCCAAATGCCCTGAAATTTAAATATGATTTTTTCTGGAATATTTGAGAATATTTGGCACTGAGAACATAGCACAGGGGGCATCCACCTGGCCACGAGGGTGGAGGCGCGCCCTACCCCCATGGGCGCGCCCCCTGCCTCGTGGGCCCACGGTGGCCCTCCTCCACTTATTTTTGCACCCACACACTCCTTCTTCCTCCCACAAACACGATTATCTAGTTCAAACCCGAGTCCAAGCTCATTTTGCTGCCATTTTTGATCTCCTTGCTCAAAGCACCTCTCACAAAACTGCTTGGGGGGGGGGGGTTGTTCCTTGGTATGTGACTCCTCCATTGGTCCAATTAGTTTTTGTTCTAGTGCTTTATTCATTGCAAATTTATGTTGTCTAGGTGACCATGTTTTTGAGCTTGCATGTCAAATTTATGTGGTTCCAAGTAGTCTTGATGCATGATATAGGCTCTAGGCACTTATAGGACTAGTTACTATCAATATTGTTGAGTTCGGCTCACTTTTATTTGAAGTTACTAAAAATTTCAGAATTTTTCAGAAAATAATGAAGAGATTTTTGAGGGGCTCGTCGAGCCGAAGCTCGAAGGAAAAGCAAAATGAAAAAGCAGAGAGGCCCAAATATAATCTGCCTCGCACCACAGAGGTTCGGCCGTGTGAATGGCCTTCCGATGATTTCTTGAGAGCAGCCGGGATCTATGATGACTTTTATGAATTGCTGAGAATGCAGGCCTGACCGCCTTCCTCCACGACCAACACGAACAGTATCTCTTACTCACCAATATCTTTGTGCAAAATTTTCATTTCCATGCTAGGAGCTCACCACCTACGGTGGAGTTTTATTTATATGATGAGCATAAGGAGATGTCACTTTATGATTTTTGTCGGGTTTGTTTGATCCCTTTCGAGGGCACAATAGAGGAACCACATCGCGGTGATGTGAATGGGTTTATTGATACCATAACTGTAGGGGAAACAAGGAAGGTTTCCGATGCACGAATCACTAGCATACATTTTCTTGTTTTACGCTACTTTGCAACATTTGCTAGTCGTTGCTTAATTGGTCAAGGAAACTGTGGAAACCTTAGTGTTCCTGGTATTATTATTTTGTTCCACGGTTTATTCTGTGATAACTCTGTTAGTATGGGCGGTATTATCGCTAAACGGTTAAGTCTAAACCGTACAAAGGGCCCCATCTTTGGAGGCATCTATGCTTCACGCCTAGCTACACATTTTAACATACCCATTAGGCACTATGAAAAAGAAGAAAAATTGCTGCCCACTGTTTATTTAGATTATAAGAGTATGGTGGCACACGATTTTATTGTTAAGAATAGGAAAGAGGAGCTTAAATACAAATTGTTCTTTGATAAACATCATCCTTAGACTATTACCCTAACTGCTCCTTCCTTGTTTGATTTATCTGCAGGCAAGTACCTCGTTCCATTAGAGGCTATTCACGCCTACCGGAACCCTACATCAGCCACATAGCCAGAGTCGAAACCACAAGTTGATCCTCCACGACAGTCTAATTACCATTGGGATCCAAAAATGATTGCCAACCAGTGGCAATCAGAGTCTTCTTCTTTGCAGTACGACCCCAACTATTACTATGGATATCCGCTAGGCCAACCATGGCCATAGACCAACTTAGGCCAAAAGCCTAAGCTTGGGGGAGTACGTATTTCTCACCGACATTATATTCATGTCCACACACTCATTGCTAGATGTCGGTGCTCATACTTTTTCATTGTATCATCCATGCTAGTTTATTTCCTTTTTATGCTTTCTTCTTGTGTGTTTAATAAACCTTAAGAAAAACCAAAAAAAATTAGTTGTAGCTTTTAATTAGTTTACTTTCCATGCTTGTAGTAGTAATTAAAAAGAAAACCCAAAAAGATTTCTTGTTCTTCTTTTGCTTGTTGGGAGCTTTCCCGTGTAAATAGTTTTATTTAGTTTCTTTTCTTTGGGGGTCGATAGGAGAAGACCATGATTAAATTGTTGAAGTGGCTCTTATATGCATCATTGTTGATCTAACAAAAGAGCCCATATTGCCTTGTCTTCTCCTGTTTATTGAATGCTTGCAGATTCCAGCTTAGTCCAATGCGCGTGCACTATTATTATTATCCACATCATTCGGTCGTGCAACTGAAAGGCAATTATGACGATATATGATGGACTGACTGAGATGAGAAAAGCTGGTATGAACTCGACCTCGCTTGTTTTTGTAAATATGATTAGTTCATCATTCCTGATTCAGCCTATTATGAATAAACATGTTTGCAATGACAACTAGAGATCATAGTTTCTTGTGCCATGCTTGATTAGTTAGGAGCTTATAATGGTTTACCTTGCGTGCCAACATGCTATTAAAATGGTTGTGATGTGGTATGATAGGGTGGTATCCTCCTTTGAATGATTCGAGTGGCTTGACTTGGCACATGTTCACGCATGTAGTTGAAACAAAATCAACATAGCCTCTACGATATTTATGTTCATGGTGCATTATATCCTACTCATGCTTGCATTCGGTGTTGATTAATTTTAATGCATGTTCATGACTGTTGTCGCTCTCTAGCTGGTCGCTTCCCAGTCTTTTTTCTAGCCTTCACCTGTACTAAGCGGGAATATTGCTTGTGCATCCAACTCCATAAACCCAAAAGTTGTTCCATATGAGTCCACCATACCTACCTATATACGGTATCTACCTGCCGTTCCAAGTAAATTTGTATGTGCCAAACTCTAAACCTTCAAATAAATATCCTGTTTTGTATGCTCGAATAGCTCATGTATCAACTAGGGTTGTCCGTATCTTCCATGTTAGGCGGGTTATTCTCAAGAGGAGTGGAATCCACTCCTCACTCACGAGAAAATGGATGGTCAACGGGATGCCCAGTCCCATGCTTTATGCAAATCAAATCAAAATAATTGCAAACAAAACTCCCACTGGGACTCTTGTTAGTTGGAGGCACTCGTTGTTTCGAGCAAGACATGGATTGATGCTTGTTGGTGGAGGGGGAGTATAAACTTTACCATTCTGTTTGGGAACCGCCTATAATGTGTGTAGCATGGAAGATATCGCCATCTCTTGGTTTTTATGTTGACAATGAAAGTATATCGCTCAAAATATTATTCACCTCTATTTCAAAACCGAGCTCTGGCACCTCTACAAATCCCTGCTTCCCTCTGCGAAGGGCCTATCTATTTATTTTTATGTTAAGTCATCATCCTCTTATTAAAAAGCACCAGTTGGAGAGAACCACTGTCATTTGCACTCATTACTGTTAGTTTACATTGAGTATGACTTGACTGGATCTCTTTAACCATGAATTACAATGTCTAGTCAGTTCTTGATCTTTAAAGGTGCTCTGCATTTATGTTTTGCGGTCTCAAAAAGGGCTAGCGAGATACCATCCTGTTATATCATATTATGATTGTTTTGAGAAAGTGTTGTCATCCGAGATTTATTATTATTGCTCGCTAGTTGATTATTCCATTGATATGAGTAAACATGAGACCTATGCATTATTATGAATATGGTTAGTTCATAATCCTTGCTGAAAACTTGAATGCTGGCTTTACATATTTACAACAACAAGAGCAAACGGAGTTTGTAAAAGTTTTTCTTTATCACTTTTAGTTTATCAACTGAATTGCTTGAGGACAAGCAAATGTTTAAGCTTGGGGGAGTTGATATGTCTCCGTCGTATCTACTTTTCCAAACACTTTTTCCCTTGTTTTGGACTCTAACTTGCATGATTTGAATGAAACTAACCCGGACTGACGCTGTTTTCAGCAGAATTGCCATGGTGTTATTTATGTGGAGAAACAAAAGTTCTCGGAATGACCTGAAACTTCACGGAACGTATTTTTGGAAATAATAAAAAATCTTTCCAAAAGATGAAGAGCAGGGGCCCACACCCTAGCCACGAGGGTGGGGGGGCGCGCCTGCCCCCTTGGGCGCGCCCCCTACCTCGTGGGCCCCCTGGAGCTCCTCCGACCTCAACTCCAACTCTATATATTTGCTTTCAGGGAGAAAAAATCAGAGAGAAAGATTCATCGCATTTTACGATACGGAGCCGCCGCCAAGCCCTAAAACCTCTCGGGAGGGCTGATCTGGAGTCCGTCCGGGGCTCCAGAGAGGGGAATCCGTCGCCATCGTCACCATCAACCTTCCTCCATCACCAATTTCATGATACTCACTGCCGTGCGTGAGTAATTCCATCATAGGCTGGCTGGACGGTGATGGGTTGGATGAGATTTATCATGTAATCGAGTTAGTTTTGTTAGGGTTTGATCCCTAGTATCCACTATGTTCTGAGATTGATGTTGCTATGACTTTGCTATGCTTAATGCTTGTCACTAGGGCCCGAGTGCCATGATTTCAGATCTGAACCTATTATGGTTTCATCAATATATGAGAGTTCTTGATCCTATCTTGCAAGTCTATAGTCACCTACTATGTGTTATGATCCAGCAACCCCGAAGTGACAATAATCGGGACCACTCCCGGTGATGACCGTAGTTTGAGGAGTTCATGTATTCACTATGTGTTAATGCTTTGGTCCGGTACTCTATTAAAAGGAGGCCTTATTATCCCTTAGTTTCCATTAGGACCCCGCTGCCACGGGAGGGTAGGACAAAAGATGTCATGCGAGTTGTTTTCCATAAGCACGTATGACTATATTCGGAATACATGCCTACATTACATTGATGAATGGGAGCTAGTTCTGTGTCACGCTATGTTATGACTGTTACATGATGAACCGCATCCGGCATAATTCTCTATCACCGATCCATTGCCTACGAGCTTTCCATATATTTTTCTTCGCTTATTTACTTTTCCGTTGCTATTGTTATCATCACTACAGAATACCAAAAATATTACTTTTGCTATCATTACCTTTTGCTATCGTTACCACTACTATCATATTACTTTGCTACTAAATACTTTGCTGCAGATATTAAGTTTCCAGGCGTGGTTGAATTGACAACTCAGCTGCTAATACTTGAGAATATTCTTTGGCTCCCCTTGTGTCGAATCAATAAATTTGGGTTGAATACTCTACCCTCGAAAACTATTGCGATCCCCTATACTTGTGGGTTATCAAAGACCCAGAGGCGACTTGAGGCCCAAGAGGATGAACCGCTATAAGTGTATGACTTGTTTTGTAAGGCAAGCGTAGATAGTCACCGAGCTGGACACATTGTGTATGAGCCGGCCGGGACACCGTGAGCCGTCGGGCGCCAACCTGTGTATATAAAGGGAAGACCCGACGGCGTTTTAGGGCAAGAAACAAGAGATCGATAACTAGGTCAAGTGTATTTGCTCCCTGGTGATCGAAACCCAAGCAATACAAGCCTAACTGGAGTAGGCCTTTACCTTGATTGCAAGGGGCCGAACCAGTATAAACTCCCTGTGTCCTTTGTCCCGTTTAACCCCTTTAAGCTAACCTAGTTGCGGTGTCTCCACGACTAAGTCCTTCCGCTAGGACATCTGCCGTGATAATTCCATGACACTGTCCGTTTGCCAATTTCTGGCGCCGTTACCCGAAAGGGATTGACAACCCCTTTAACACGTCAGGTTGCGAGTGGTTGTTATTTGTGTGCAGGGGCTGTTTACGTTGTGTTGATTGGTTCTCCTACTAGTTCTATAACCTTGGTTTCTTCATTGAGGGAAATACCTACCGTTGATGTGCTGCATCATCCCCTCCTCTTTGGGGAAATACTGACGTAGTCCTAGCCGACATCAAAAGGAATTCTCGGCGCCGTTGTCGGGGAGGATCTTCAACATATACCAGGTTCCTAATCACATATCTCATCTCCTCGCAATTTACATTATTTTCCTCTCGTTTTCCTCTCCCCCACTTCACAAAATTTACCGTTTTATTCGCCCTCCTTTTCCGTTCGCCGTTTTCTTGCCGAATCTGTTTTTGCGTGCAATCTTGTTTACCATTATTATCGTCATGGATAGTTGTTCCTCTATTGCGTGTACTCCCGAGAATGAGGTTCTCAACTTTAAACAAAGGGGAGGAGAAAAATTAAAAGATGCTTGGTATAGAATTTGCAATGCTCATAATAGATCTATCCGTAAGCAATCTACCGTTGTTATTCTTTGTTGCTTTTATGTGGGCATCACCACTTGGTGTAGATTCGTCCTTGATACGATTAACGGTGGAAATTTCTTGATGTATCCCTCTCTTGATGCTTTCAATGTTATGGAAAATTTAGTGGGATCACCACCTCTTATGATTAATGAAACAACTTTGACTCTTGAGGATGTCACGGAAAGATTAGATGCTATTGGAAAGAAAATGCTTACTGAAGAACATATTGAAAACTTGGATAAAAAGATGCATAATTTTTCTACTAAAATTGGGTCAAAAGTAGGAGAAGTTTTGAAGTTGTTAAAATAAAAGGGAACCGTAATTCATGAAAGAATTGAAGAAAGTCCATCTCGGATTGATATGCTAGAAGAAATCTTTAGTAATTTGAGCACGGCTTTTGCTTCCACTAAAACTATTGAAAAAAAACTCCCGTAAAGATTGGCAAGACTACTCAAGTTACTAAGAACAAGGGCGCAACTTCTAGTAATAGTAAAGAGGATCTTAAGATGATTAGCATTCACCCGGATTTTGTGGAAGTTATAAGAGATCCCTTTGGCAAGAATGAATTCTTTATAATTGTTCCTAGGAGTGTTGTCATTGAAAATCTTTATGCTAAATCTTTGAAGAATTCTAAGTGTTTTATTGAAGAGTTGAACAAAGATGACAAAACTTAGATCCTTGCTTTATGCCTAGCTAAGGGCGTAAAACTATAGCACTTGTTGGGAGGCAACCCAATGAATAAAATTTATTTTTGCTTTTTGCTTCCTGTTTTTGAGTGTTAGCACAATTATGCTACTGTTATGATTGTGTTTTTTGTGTTTTAATTAGTGTTTGTGCCAAGTAAAGCCTTTATGATCTTCTTGGGTGATAGTTGTTTGATCTTGCTGAAAAACAAAAACTTTTGCTCACAAAAATAATTCTCATTTTTACTAGAGCGTGATAAAATGCCAATTCCTTTTGAAGTAGATCAATATACAAATTTCTCATGTCTTCCTAATTTTTCAGAATTTTTGGAGTTACAGAAGTATTTGAAACACCCAGATTACTACAAACTGTTCTGTTTTTGACAAATTTTGTTTTCTTTGCGTTGTGTGCTTGTTTTGATGGCTCTGTGGTTTTCTTTGATGATTTTTTCCATAGAAAAGTTGGAATACAGTAGATATAATGCAAGAACAAAATATGAATTGGTTTGATACAGTACTTATAGTAGTGATTTGCTTTCTTATACTAACGGATCTCACGAAGGTTTTATTGAGTTTTGTGTGATTGAAGTTTTCAAGTTTTGGGTTATATTATGATGGATGAAGGAATAAGGAGTACGAAGAGCCTAAGCTTGGGGATGCCCCGGCATCCCCTGCTATTATCCAAAAGAGAGCAAGCAACTAAGCTTGGGGATGCCCCCGAGTGGCATCCCCTCTTTCTTCTAATGACCATCGGTATTTTACTCGAAGCTATATTTTTATTCGTCACATACTACGTGTTTTGCTTGTAGCGTCTTGTATGATATGAGTCTTTGCTTGTTTTATTTTGTGTTTTAAGTCTTGATTCCTTGCTGGACACACCTATTGAGAGAGCCAACATTATGTCATAACTTGTTAGAATTGCTCTCTATGCTTCACTTAAATCTTTTATGAGCTATGGACTTGCTCTAGTGCTTCACTTATATCTTTTTGAGCATGGTGTGCTTTAGTATTTTTGAAGAAATGCTCTCTTGCTTCACTTAGATTTGTTTGAGAGTTAATAAAATTTTCAAGAAAGTCTCTCTTGCTTCACTTAAATTAATTTGACAGAAAGAAAAAAGTATGCTCATGATCTTCACTTATATTTGTTCGAGCTTGTCAAAAGCAACATACGAAAATTAGTGCCAAAGTGATAGATATCCAAGAAGGATATAATAAAAACTTTCATGAAGATCATTGGACAAAATAAACTTGATTCTTAGTAATAGTTTTGAGATATGATGATGTGATATGTGAGTTATGTTGATGAGTAATTATCCTTTAGTAAGAATATTGGTGTTAAGGTTTGTGATTCCCTATGCAAGCATGAAAGTCAATAATTATTCAATTAAATTACATCCTACTTGTGGTGCATTATTTGGTGTTAATTATGCTGAAAGCTCGCTTATGAGATTATTCGTTTCTTGGTTGGTCGCTTCTCAATCTTTTGCCAGCCTTCATTTTGCACTAAGTATGGTCACTACTTGTGAATCCAAAAACCTTTAAACCAGTTTTGCCACATGAGTCCACTATATCTACCTATATGCGGTATTCTTTTGCCGTTCTAAGCAAATTTGTATGTGCCATCTCTAATTTTCAAAGTAAACTTCTCTTTTGTGTGTTCGTTTCGCTCGCGGAGCTGTGAGGGGTGGCTAATATTTTCCATGTTAGATGTGTTATTCTCATGATGAGTGTTTATTCACTTGTCATTGCACGAGAGTAAGGCAAAGGTATTAGGGATGCCCAGTACTACAATCACTTGAATCAAGTGGGAGTTAATCTTCCAGATAATATAGTGATTGACAGAGTTCTCTAGTCACTATCACCAAGTTACTAGAACTTCGTGAATCGGTTGGATGATATTCACCATGTAATCGAGTTAGTTTTGTTAGGGTTTGATCCCTAGTATCCACCATGTTCTAAGATTGATGTTGCTATGACTTTGCTATGCTTAATGCCTGTCACTAGGGCCCGAGTGCCATGATTTCAGATCTGAACCTATTATGTTTTCATCAATATATGAGAGTTCTAGATCCTATCTTGCAAGTCTATAGTCACCTATTATGTGTTATGATCCGTTAACCCCGAAGTGACAATAATCGGGATACTTACCGGTGATGACCGCAGTTTGAGGAGTTCGTGTATTCACTATGTGCTAATGCTTTGTTCCGGTTCTATATTAAAAGGAGGCCTTAATATCCCTTAGTTTCCATTAGGACCCCGCTGCCACGGGAGGGTAGGACAAAAGATGTCATGCAAGTTCTTTTCCATAAGCATGTATGACTATATTCGGAATACATGCCTACATTACATTGACGAATTGGAGCTAGTTCTGTGTCACCCTATGTTATGACTGTTACATGATGAACCGCATCTGGCATAATTATCCATCATTGATCCAATGCCTACGAGCTTTCCATATACTGGTTTACCCTTATTTACTTTCCCGTTGCTATTGTTACAATCACTACAAAATACCAAAAACATTACTTTGCTTTCATTACTCTTTTGTTACCATTACCATCACTATCAGATTACTTTGCTACTAAACACTTTGCTGCAGATACTAAGTTTCCAGGTGTGGTTGAATTGACAACTCAGCTACTAATACTTGAGAATATTCTTTGGCTCCCCTTGTTTCGAATCAATAAATTTTGGTTGAATACTCTACCCTCGAAAGTTGTTGCGATCCCCTATACTTGTGGGTCATCAAGACTAACTTCTGGCGCCGTTGCCGGGGAGCATAGCTCTATTCTTTGAGTCACTTGGGATTTATATCTGTTGGACACTATGAAGAACTTGAGAGATCCAAAAACCAAGATCTATCCCTCAACTACGAGGGGAGGTAAGGAACTGCCATCTAGCTCTGCACTTGATTCACCTTCTGTTATGAGTAAGCTTGCGACACCTACACCCGCTTCTGCTATTCGTTCTGATATGTCGCATGTTATTGATGATGCTACTTCTGCCATGCATGGTACTTATGATGAAACTACCTGTATGTCTGATACTACTATGCCACTTAGTGATTTTCTCGAGGAACGACTCGCTAGGGCTAGAGAGATTGAAAATATTGAATCTGATTATGAAGATGAAAGTGATGATGAAGAATCACTTGTTATTCCTGAGGGTTATTTCTTTGATCAAGATGCTTCTTTAGCTATTTTTGCCTGCAAAGATAGATATGAACTCAAAAGGTTATTAGCTAAATGGAATAAGCAATCTCCAAATGCTAGGATGAGACCTAACCCTGCTTTTGCTACTTCACCTATATGTGTTGCTGATAAGGATTATGAATTCTCTGTTGATCCTGATATAATTACTTTGGTTGAATCTGATCCTTTTCATGGTTATGAATCTGAAACTGTTGTAGCACATCTTACTAAATTAAATGATATAGCCACCATGTTCACTAATGATGAGAGATCTCGCTACTTTTATATCCTTCAAATATTTCCGTTCTCATTAAAGGGTGATGCTAAGATATGGTTTAATTCTCTTGATCCTGGTTGTGTGCGTAGTCCCCAGGATATGATTTATTACTTCTCTGCTAAATATTTCCTTGCTCATAAGAAACAAGCTACTTTAAAGGAAATATACAACTTTGTTCAAATTAAAGAAGAGAGTCTCCCACAAGCTTGGGGGAGGCTTCTCAAGTTACTTAATGCTTTGCCTGATCATCCTCTTAAGAAAAATGAAATACTTGATATCTTTTATAATGGACTAACCGATGCTTCCAGAGATTACCTGGGTAGTTGTGCTTGTTCTCTTTTCAGGGAAAGAACACCGGATGAAGCTGAAATCTTATTGAATAATATGTTGACAAATGAAAATAATTGGGCACCTCCTGAGCCAGCTCCTGCTCCAATTAATGATCCTATTCCTAAACCAACTCCGAAGAAGAGAGGTGTTCTATTTCTCAGTCCTGAAGATATGCAGGAGGAAAAGAAATCTATGAAAGAAAAAGGTATTAAAGCTGAAGATGTTAAGAATTTACCTCCTATTGACGAAATACATGGTCTTAATTTACCTCCTGATGAAGAAATATATGATCTTAATCCTTTATTTATTGAAGAACCTCCAGACCTCGATAACCCGGCACAGGTAGTAAAGGTAAATTCTCTCTATAGATATGATAAAGTTGAAATCCCTCCTACTAAAATTGCTAGTCAATGCTTGGATGAGTTTGATAATTTTATGTTTAAGCAAGAAGACTTCAATGCTTATTTTGGTAGACAATTAAAACAAGATGTTGATATGATTAAATACTTGGGTGATTATATGGCTAATATTAGAGATGAACTTAAACTTGTTAGCAAACATGCTTCTATGGTTACCCCTCAAGTAGAACAAGTACTTAAAGCTCAAAAAGAAGTGCTCAATGAGATGAATAGTAAGAAAAATGATTATGCTGTTAAAGTGGCTACTAGAACTGGTAGAATGACTCAGGAACCTTTGTATCTGGAAGGCCACCCTAAGAGAATTGAGCAAGATTCTCAAAGAAATAAAATTGATGCACCTAGTTCTTCTAAAAATAAGAAAAAGAAAAATGATAGAACTGTGCAAACTTCTAGTGAACCTATTGCTGAATCACCTGATAATCCAAATAATATCTCTATGTCTGATGCTAAAACACAATCTGGTAATGAACATGAACCTAATGAAAATGTTAATGATGATGTTCATATTAATGCTCAACCTAGTAATGATAATGATGTAGAAATTGAACCTGCTGTTGATCTTGATAACCCACAATCAAAGAATCAACGTTTTGATAAGAAAAGACTTTGTTGCTAGGAAACATGGTAAAGAAAGAGAACCTTGGGTTCAGAAACCCATGCCTTTTCCTCCCAAACCATCCAAGAAAAAGGATGATGAGGATTTTGAGCGCTTTGCTGAAATGATTAGACCTATATTTTTGCGTATGCGATTGACTGATACACTCAAAACAAATCCTTATGCTAAGTACATGAAAGATATTATTACAAATAAAAGAAAGATACCGGAAGCTGAAATTTCCACCATGCTTGCTAATTATACTTTTAAGGGTGGAATACCAAAGAAACTTGGAGATCCAGGAGTACCTACTATACCATGCTCCATTAAAAGAAACTATGTTAAAACCGATGTATGTGATCTTGGAGCCGGTGTTAGTGTTATGCCTCTCTCTTTATATCGTAGACTTGATTTGAATAACTTGACACCTGCTGAAATATCTTTGCAAATGGATGATAAATCAACTGCTATACATGTTGGTATTTGTGAGGATGTGCCTGTTGTGGTTGCAAACGTTACTATTTTAACGGACTTTGTTATTCTTGATATTCCCGAGGACGATAATATGTCTATTATTCTTGGAAGACCTTTTCTTAATACTGCAGGGGCTATTATTGATTGCAACAAAGGCAATGTCACTTTTCATGTTAATGGTAATGAGCATATGGTACACTTTCCGAGGAAACTACCTGAAGTTCATAGTATCAATTCTATCGGAAAAATTCCATCGATTATATTTGGAGGTTTTGAATTTCCTCTCCCTACTGTCAAGAAGAAATATGATATACTTATTATTGGGGATGTGCATATCCCCGTTGAGGTAACCTAGTGTTATTCGAAATTTCTCCGATTTCATGTTAATCGGAATGGGTTTGTTAACAAGACTTGATCAACCTTGTTAGTGGATTCCTTTTGACGAGCATGAGATGGATGAAACTAGAAGCACAACCTTCTGTACCCTCTCTATACTTTCTGTTATTTAGTTGAAATAAAGTAAAAATAAATAATTTTATGTCTGTTATTTGATTGTCCGTGCAATATAAGAATACCTCAAAAATAAAAGTTCTCCAAATGCCCTGAAAATTAAATATGATTTTTTATAGAATATTTGAGGATTTATGGAACAAAGAACACACCAGAGGGCCAACCACCTTGCCACGAGGGTGGAGGGCACGCCCACCCCCCTAGGGCGCACCCCCTGCCTCGTGGGCCCACGGTGGCCCTCCTCCACTTATTCTTCCAGCCACACACTTCATCTTCCTCCCCCAAACACGAAAAAACCAACTCAAACCCGAGTCCAAGCTCGTTTTGCTGCCATTTTCGATCTCCTTGCTCAAAGCACCTCTCACAAAACTGCTTGGGGAGATTGTTTCTTGGTATGTGACTCCTCCATTGGTCCAATTAGTTTTTGTTCTAGTGCTTTATTCATTGCAAATTTGTGTTGCTTAGGTGACCCTATTCTTGAGCTTGCATGTCAAATTTATATGGTCAAAAGTAGTTTTGATGCATGATATAGGCCCTAGGCACTTCTAGGAGTAGTTGCTATCAATATTATTGAGTTTGGTTTACTTTTATTTTGAAGTTACTAAAAATTTCAAAAAAATTCAGAAAATGATGAGGAGATTATTGAGGGGCTCATCGAGCCAAAGCTCAAAGGAAAAGTCACCGAAGCCTAAGTATAATTTGCCGCGCACCACGGAGGTTCGGGCGTGTGAATGGCCTTCTGAGGATTTCTTGAGAGCAGCCAGGATTTATGAAGATTTTCATGAGTTGGCTCATAATGCAGGCCTCACCGCTTTCCTCCACGACCAATGCGATCAGTATCTCTTACTCACAAATACCTTTGTGCAAAACTTTCATTTCCATTCTAGGAACTCGCCACCTAGGGTGGAGTTTCATTTATATGATGAGCATAAGGAGATGTCACTTTATGATTTTTGTCGGATTTGTTTAGTCCCTTTTGGGGGCAAGACAGAAGAACCACATCATGATGATGTGGAGGGATTTATTAATACTATCATTGTAGGGGGAACTAGGAAGGTTTCTGATGCACGAATCACTAGCATACATTTTCCTGTCTTACGTTACTTTGCATTATTTGCTAGTCGTTGCTTAATTGGTCGCGGAAACTCCGGAAACCTTAGTATCCCTGATATTATTATTTTTCTCCAAGGTTTATATAGTGATAACACTTTTAGTATGGGCGGCATTATTGCTAGACGGTTAAGTACGAACCATACTAAGGGTCCCATCTTTGGAGGTGTCTATGCCACACGCCTAACTGCACATTTTAACATACCTATTAGGCATGCTGAGAAGGAGGAAAAAGTGTTGCCTCATGTTTATTTAGATTATAAAAGTACAGTGGCACATGATTTTATTGTTAATAATAGGGCAGGAGAGCTTAAATATCAATTGTTCTTTAATAAACATCATCCTGAGACTATTACCTTGCCTGCTCCTGCTTTGTTTGATTTGACTGTAGGCAAGTACCTTGTTCCGTTGACGACTATCCACGCCTACCGGAACCCTACACCAGCCGAGGAGCCAGAACCGGAACCACAATTTGATCCTTCACGATAGTCTAACTATCAGTGGGATCCGGAGATGATTGCCAACCAGTGGCAATCGAAGCCTTCTTCTTCCTCATCACAGTACGACCCCAACAACTATTATTATGGATATCAGCCAGGCCAGCCATGGTCATAGACCAACTTAGGCCAAAAGCCTAAGCTTGGGGGAGTACGTATTTCTCACCGACATTACATTTATGTTCACACACACTCATTGCCAGATGTCGGTGCTCATACTTTTTCATTTTATCATCCATGCTAGTTTATTTTATTTTATGCTTTCTTCTTGTGTGTTTAATAAACCTTAAGAAAAACCAAAAAAATTAGTTGTAGCTTTTAATTAATTTACTTTCCATGCTTGTAGTAGTAATTAAAAAGAAAACCCAAAAATATTTCCCGTTTTTCTTTTGCTTGTTGGGAGCTTTCCCGTGTAAATAGTTTTATTTCTTTTCTTTTCTTTGAGGGTCAGTAGGACAAGACCTTGATTAAATTTTTGAAGTGGCTCTTATATGCATTATTGTTTATCTGACAAAAGAGCCCATATTGCCTTGTCTTCTCTTGTTTATTGAATGCTCGCAGATTCCAGCTTAGTCCAATGCACGTGCACTCTTATTATTATTCACATCGTTCGGTCGTGCAAGTGAAAGGCAATTATGATGATATATGATGGACTCACTGAGATGAGAAAAGCTGGTATGAACTCGACCTCTTTTGTTTTTGTAAATATGATGAGTTCATCATTCTTGATTCAGCTTGTTATGAATAAACATGTTTGCAATGACAATTAGAGATCATAGTTGCTTGTGCCATGCTTGATTAGCTATGAGTTATAATGATTTACCTTGCGTGCCAACATGCTATTAAAATGGTTATGATGTGGTATGATAGGGTGGTATCCTCCTCTGAATGATTTAAGTGACTTGACTTGGCACATGTTCACGCATGTAGTTGAAACAAATCAACATAGCCTTCACGATATTTATGTTCATGGTGGATTATATCCTACTCATGCTTGCATCCAATGTTTATTAATTTTAATGCATGTACATGGCTGTTGTCGCTCTCTAGTTGGTCGCTTCCCAGTCTTTTGCTAGCCTTCACCTGCACTAAGCGGGAATACTGCTTGTGCATCCAAACTCCTTAAACCCCAAAGTTATTCCACATGAGTCCACTATACCTTCCTATATGCGGTATCTACCTGCCGTTCCAAGTAAATTTGTATGTGCCAAACTCTAAACCTTCAAATAATCATCCTGTATTGTATGCTCGAATAGCTCATGTATCAACTAGGGTTGTCTGTATCTTCCATGCTAGGCGGGTTATTCTCAAGAGGAGTGGACTCCACTCCTCATTCACGAGATAAAGGGTTGGTCACCGGGATGCCCAGTCCCATGCTTTATGCAAACTAAATCAAAATAATTGCAAACAAAACTCCCCCTGGGACCTGATGTATGTTGGAGGCACTCGTTGTTTCAAGCAAGCCATGGATTGATGTTTGTTGGTGGAGGGGAGTATAAACTTTACCATTCTATTTGGGAACCGCCTATAATGTGTGTAGCATGGAAGATATCGCCATCTCTTGGTTGTTATGTTGACAATAAAAGTATACCGCTCAAAATATTATTCACCTCTATTTTAAAACCGAGCTCTGGCACCTCTACAAATCCCTGCTTCCCTCTACGAAGGGCCTATCTATTTACTTTTATGTTGAGTCATCCTCCTCTTATTAAAAAGCACTAGGTGGAGAGCGCAGCTGTCATTTGCATTCATTAATGTTAATTTATATTGGGTGTGACTATGATTGGATCTCTTTTACCATGAATTACAATGTCTAGTCAGTCCTTGATCTTTAAAGGTGCTCTGCATTTATGTTTTGCGGTCTCAGAAAGGGCTAGCGAGATACCATCTTGTTATATCATATTATGATTATTTTGAGAAAGTGTTGTCATCCGAGATTTATTATTATGGCTTGATAGTTGATTATGTTATTGATATGAGTAATCATGAGACCTGAGAATTATTGCGAATGTGGTTAGTTATAATCTTTGCTGAAAACTTGAATGCTAGCTTGACATATTTACAACAAGAGCAAACAGAGTTTGTAAAAGTTTTTCTTTATTTCTTTCAGTTTCTCAACTGAGTTGCTTGAGGACAAGCAAGGGTTTAAGCTTGGGGGAGTTGATACGTCTCCAACGTATCTACTTTTCCAAACACTTTTGCCCTTATTTTGGACTCTAACTTGTATGATTTGAATGGAACTAACCCGGACTGACGTTGTTTTCAGCAGAATTGCCATGATGTTGTTTTATGTGCAGAAAACAAAAGTTCTCAGAATGACCTGAAACTCCAGGCGATATCTTACAATAAATAATAAAAAATCCTCGCCAAAGATGAAGACTAGGGGGCCCACACCCTTCTCACGAGGGTGGGGGCGCCCCTAGGGCGCGCCACCTACCTCGTGGGCCCCCTGGAAGCCCCCTGACTCCAACTCCAACTCTATATAACTGGTTTCGGGGAGAAAAAATAGGAGAGAAGAAATTATCGCGTTTTACAATACGGAGCCGCCGCCAAGCCCTAAAACCTCTCGGGAGGGCTGATCTAGAGTCCGTTCGGGGCTCCGGAGAGGGGGATTCGTTGCCGTCGTCATCATCAACCATCCTCCATCACCAATTTCATGATGCTCACTGCCGTGTGTAAGTAATTCCATCGTAGGCTTGCTGGACGGTGATGGGTTGGATGATATTCACCATGTAATCGAGTTAGTTTTGTTAGGGTTTGATCCCTAGTATCCACCATGTTCTAAGATTGATGTTGCTATGACTTTGCTATGCTTAATGCTTGTCACTAGGGTCCGAGTGCCATGATTTCAGATCTGAACCTATTATGTTTTCATCAATATATGAGAGTTCTAGATCCTATCTTGCAAGTCTATAGTCACCTATTATGTGTTATGATCCGTTAACCCCGAAGTGACAATAATCGGGATACTTAACGGTGATGACCGTAGTTTGAGGAGTTCATGTATTCACTATGTGCTAATGCTTTGTTCCGGTTCTCTATTAAAAGGAGGCCTTAATATCCCTTAGTTTGCATTAGGACCCCGCTGCCACGGGAGGGTAGGACAAAAGATGTCATGCAAGTTCTTTTCCATAAGCACGTATGACTATATTCGGAATACATGCCTACATTACATTGACGAATTGGAGCTAGTTCTGTGTCACCCTATGTTATGACTGTTACATGATGAACCGCATCCGACATAATTATCCATCGTTGATCCAATGCCTACGAGCTTTCCATATACTGGTTTACGCTTATTTACTTTCCCGTTGCTATTGTTACAATCACTACAAAATACCAAAAACATTACTTTGCTTTCATTACTCTTTTGTTACCATTACCATCACTATCAGATTACTTTGCTACTAAACACTTTGCTGCAGATACTAAGTTTCCAGGTGTGGTTGAATTGACAACTCAGCTGCTAATACTTGAGAATATTCTTTGGCTCCCCTTGTGTCGAATCAATAAATTTGGGTTGAATACTCTACCCTCGAAAGCTGTTGCGATCCCCTATACTTGTGGGTCATCGGTACACCTTCTATCACAGATCTGAAGGCAAGATCTTTGTTGCTAAGAATGGATCCTTTCTAGAGAAGGAGTTTCTCTCAAAAGAAGTGAGTGGGAGGAAAGTAGAACTT
Source organism: Triticum monococcum (assembly GCA_034509565.1). Classification (NCBI taxonomy): domain Eukaryota; kingdom Viridiplantae; phylum Streptophyta; class Magnoliopsida; order Poales; family Poaceae; genus Triticum; species Triticum monococcum. Next base: position 20,407,673 of record CM067844.1, on the reverse strand, counting down.
GATGAGGCAATTGTACCTTCTCTCGAATTGGAAAGTAGCACATCAGTGAAATCCGTTCCCGTGATGCCTACACCAACTAGAGAGGAAGCTAATGATAATGATCATGAAACTTCGGATCAAGTTTCTACTGGACCTCGTAGGTCGAACAGAGCACGTTCCGCACCAGAGTAGTACGGTAATCCTATCCTGGAAGTCATGTTATTAGACCATGGCGAACCTACGAACTATGAGGAAGCCATGATGAGCCCAGATTTCGACAGTTGGCTTGAGGCCATGAAATATGAGATAGGATCCATGTATGAGAACAAAGTGTGGACTTTGGTGGACTTGCCCAATGATCGACAAGCCATTGAGAATAAATTAATCTTCAAGAGGAAGACGGACACTGATGGTAGTGTTACTATCTACAAAGCTCGACTTGTCGCAAAAGAGGTTTTTTCGACAAGTTCAAGGAGTTGACTACGATGAGACTTTCTCACTCGTAGCGATGCTTAAGTTTGTCCGAATCATGTTAGCAATTGTCGCATTTTATGAAATCTAGCAAATGGATGTCAAAGCCGCATTCCTTAATGGATTTATTAAAGAAGAGTTGTATATGATGCAACAAGAAGGTTTTGTCGATCCTAAAGGTGCTAACAAAGTGTGCAAGCTCCAGCGATCCATCTATGGACTGGTGCAAGCATCTCGGAGTTGGAATATACGCTTTGATGAGGTGACCAAAGCATATGGTTTTATACAGACTTATGGTGAAGCCTGTATTTACAAGAAAGTGAGTGAGAGCTATGTAGCTTTTCTGGTATTATATGTGGATGACATGATTGGAAATGATATAGAATTTCTGGATATCATAAAAGGATACTTGAATAATAATTTTTTCAATAAAAGACCTCGGTAAAGCTACTTATGTATTGGGCATCAAGATCTATGGAGATAGATCGAGACGCTTAATAGGACTTTCACAAAGCACTCACCTTGACAAGATTTTGAACGAGTTCAAAATGGATCAGTCAAAGAAATGGTTCTTACCTGTGTTAAAAGGTGTGAAGTTGAGTAAGACTCAAAACCCGACTACGGCAGAAGATAGAGAGAGAATGAAAGTCATTCCCTATGCCTCCGCCATAGGTTCTATAAAGTATGCCATGTTGTGTACCAGATCTATTGTATACCTTACCATGAGCTTGGCAGTACATTAGTGATCTAGGAGTATATCACTGGACAACGGTCAAAAATTATCCTTAGGTACCTAAAGAGGACTAAGGAGATGTTTCTAGGTTATGGAGGTGATAAAGAGTTCATCGTAAAGAGTTACATCGATGCAAACTTTGACACTAATCTAGATGACTCTAAGTCTCAATCTAGATACGTATTGAACGTAGGAGCAATTAGCTAGAGTAGCTCCATGCAGAGCATTGTAGACATAGAAATTTGCAAAATACATATGGATCTGAATATGGCAGACCCGTTGAGTAAACTTCTCTCACAAGAAAAACATGATCACACCTTAGTACTCTTTGGGTGTTAATCACATAGCGATGTGAACTATATTATTGACTCTAGTAAATCCTTTGGGTGTTGGCCACATGGCGATGTGAACTATGGGTGTTAATCACATAAAGATGTGATCTATTGATGTTAAATCAGATGCCAATGTGAACTAGATTACTGACTCTAGGGCAAGTGGGAGACTGAAGGAAATATGCCCTAGAGGCAATAATAAAGATGTTATTTTATGTTTTCTTATATCATGATAAATGTTTATTATTCATGCTAGAATTGTATTAACCGAAAACTTGATACATGTGTGGATACATAGACAAAAACACAGTGTCCCTAGTAAGCCTCTACTAGACTAGCTCGTTAATCAAAGATTGTTAAGTTTCCTAACCATAGACATGTGTTGTCATTTCATGAACGGGATAACATTATCAGGAGAATGATGTGATGGACATGACCCATCCATTAGCTTAGCATATTGATCGATCAGTTTTATTGCTATTGCTTTCTTCATGACTTATACATATTCCTTTGACTATGAGATTATGCAACTCCCGGATACTGGAGGAATACCTTGTGTGCTATCAAATGTCACAACATAACTGGGTGATTATAAAGATGCTCTACAGGTATCTCTGAAGGTGATTGTTGGGTTGGCATAGATCGAGATTAGGATTTGTCACTCCGAGTATCGAAGAGGTATCTCTCGGCCCTCTCGGTAATGCACATCATGATAAGCCTTGCAAGCAATGTGACTAATGAGTTAGTTGCGGGATGATGCATTACGGAACGAGTAAAGAGACTTGCCGATAACGAGATTGAACTAGGTATGAAGATACCAACGATCGAATCTCGGGCAACTAACATATCAATGACAAAGGGAATAACGTATGTTGTCATTACGGTACGACCGATAAAGATCTCCATAGAATATGTGGGAACCAATATGAGCATCCAGGTTCCGCTATTGGTTATTGACCGGATAGGTGTCTCGGTCATGTCTACATAGTTCTCGAACCCGTAGGGTCCGCACGCTTAACATTCAATGACGATTTTGTATTATATGAGTTATGTGATTTGGTGACCGAATGTTGTTCAGAGTCCCGGATGAGATCACGGACATGACGAGGAGTCTCAAAATGGTCGATAGGTAAAGATTCATACATAGGATGATAGTATTCAGACACCGGAATTGTTCCGGGGGTACCAGGTACGTATCAGGTCACCGGAAGGGGTTCCGGGCAACCCCCGGAAAACTATATGGGCCCAATGGGCAACCCGTCAGCACATGGCGCAGATCACTTCACCATCACCATCACCACGCCGTCATGCTGACGGATTTCTCCCTCGACACTTTGTTGTATCAAGAGTTTGAGGGACGTCATCGAGCTGAACACGTGCAAAAGTCGGAGGTGCTGTACGTTCGGTGCTTGATCGGTCGGGACAAGAAGAAGTTCGACTACATCAACCGCGTTGTCAAACGCTTCCGCTTTTGGTCTACGAGGGTACGTGGACACACTCTCTCCCTCTCATTGCTATGCATCTCCTAGATAGATCTTGTGTGAGCGTAGGAATTTTTTGAAATTGCATGCTACGTTCCCCAATAGAGCATTCTATAAATCAACCATGGAGTATCTCATATCAGCATGGTGCATAAAAGAAAAATGCAAACTAAGCACAAAAGACGCTCCAGGATTTACACATATCACATGAACGAAACAAAGACGAAAACATATCGATACTTGTTAAAGAAAGATGGGATGCCTTCTGGGGCATCGCTGAGCTTAGCTTAGACGCTTGAGTCTCCTTGAATATTTACTTGGGGTGCCTTGGGCATCCCCAAGCTTGAGCTCTTGCCTCTCATCCTTCTCCTCATATCGAGACCTCCTCGATCTTTGATCACTTCATCCACACAAAAGGACCGAGTGTGGAGGAGCCGAATCAAGCGGGGGTTGTAGGGTAGACGGCTTTAAGTCTTGTCCGAGGAGAGCATGACACCACATCTTCTCCACCTCCTCCTTCCCGCTTGGTCCTCGAGCTACCACAGAGCGGGCACACGTCACTGTCGGTGGTCAGAGTAGCTCATGTTGGGGAACGTAGTAATTCAAAAAAAATTCCTACGATCACGCAATATCTATCTAGGAGAAGCATAGCAACGAGCGGGGAGAGTGTGCCCACGTACCCTCGTAGAGCGAAAGCGGAAGCGTTTAGTAACGCGGTTGATGTAGTCGAACGTATTCACTATCCAACCGATCAAGTACCAAACGCAAGGCACCTCCGCGATCTGCACACATTCAGCTCGGTGACATCCCTCGAACTCTAGATCTAGCTGAGGCCGAGGGAGAATTTTGTAAGCATGGCGGCGTGGTGACGGTGATGATGAAGTTACTGATGTAGGGCTTCACCTAAGCACTACGACAATATGACCGCGGTGGAAAACTGTGGAGGGGGGCACCACACATGGCTAAGAAATCAACTTGTGTGTCTATGGGTGCCCCCCTGCCCATGGATATAAAGGAGGGAGGAAGAGGAGGCCGGCCTAGGAGGGGCGCGCCTATAGGGGGAATCCAACTAGGATTCCCAATCCTATTTGGAGTCCCCTTCCTTTTCCAAGAGAGGAGAGAGGGAATGAGTAGGCGAGGGGGAAAGAAAGAGAGGGGGCGCCGCCCCCTCCCTAGTCCAATTCGGACTAGTCATGGGGGGCGCGCGGCCACCCCTTGAGGCCCTTATCTCCTTTCCCGTATGGCCCATGAAGGCCCACTACTTCCCCCGGCGAATTCCCTTAACTCTCCAGTACTCAGGAAAATACCCGAATCACTCGGAACCTTATCGATGTCCGAATATAGCCTTCCAATATATCAATCTTTACATCTCGACCATTTTGAGACTCCTCGTCATGTCTGTGATCTCATCCGGGACTCCGAAAAACCTTCGGTACATCAAATCACATAACTCATAATACAAATCGTCATCGAACGTTAAGCGTCCGGACCCTACGGGTTCGAGAACCATGTAGACATGATTGAGACACATCTCCGGTGTAACACCCTCGATGCGACTATATCTCCCACGTGTCGAGGCACGACTTAGAGGCATAATCGCATTGAAGGCATAAGTCGCAAGTGAGGCAATCTTCACACAACCCATGTACATATAAATATAAAGGGGGAATAATAATAATAGTTGGCTTACACTCGCCACGTCACATCAAGGTACATAAATAGCATCCATCATACAAACACTCATGGCCCGACTACGGCGCCAAAATAGAAAAGACCCCCCAACATGCGACTAAACCCTGAATCGAACCCCGAGCAGGCACCACTACTGATCATCAGGAAAAGAAACATAGTATCGCTGAGAGTCCTCGTCGTACTCCCACTTCAGCTCGAACGCGCCATCCGGAGGAGTATCATCGGTCCCTGCATCTGGTATAATAGAAATCTGTGAGCCACAAGGACTCAGCAATCTCGCACCCTCGCGATCAAGACTATTTAAGCTAAATAGGTAAGGAAGGGGTAATATGAGTGGAGCTGCGGCAAGCGACTAGCATATATGGTGGCTAACTTATTCGCAAAAGAGAGCGAGAAGAGAAGGCAAAGCACGAGCGGGAACTAAATGGGGCGGACTACGCAAACATAACTCCAACGCCGTGTCCACTTCCCGGACTCCGCCGAGAAGAGGCCGTCACGGCAACACACGCAGTTGATTCATTTTAATGAATCAAGTTCAAGTTATCTACAACTGGACATTAACAAATTCCCATCTGCCCATAACCGCGGGCACGGCTTTCGAAAGATCAATCCCTGTAGGGGGGTCCCAACTTAGCCCATAACAAGCTCTCACGGTCAAAGAAGGAATAGACCTCCACCCAAGACCCACCGATCAGACTCGGTATCCCGGTACAACAAGATGATTCGTCAGGTCAAAACTAGTCCAGCAACACCGCCCGAATGCGCCGACAAATCCCGATAGGAGCTGCACATATCTCTTTCTCAGGGCACACTCAGATTGTCTAAACTTCCGGTAGGCCAGCCCAGAGTTTCCCCTGGTGGCCACCGGCGGCTGACGTTCCGGACCAACACTCACAGGAGCACTGGCCCGTGGGGGGGCTAAAATAAAGATGACCCTCGGGCTCCGGAAACCCAAGGGAAAGAAAAGGGTAGGTGGCAAATGGTAAAACCAATGTTGGTCATTGCTGGAAAAGCTTTAATCAAGGCGAACTATCAAGGGGTTCCCATTATAGCCCAACCGCGTAAGGGACGCAACAAACCGGGAACATAACACCGATATGACGGAAACTAGGGCGGCAAGAGTGGAACAAAACACTAGGCGAGAGGCCGAGCCTTCCACCCTTTACCAAGTATATAGATGAGTAAAGATAACATAGCAATATAGTGATATCCCAACAAGTAAATAAATGTTCCAACAAGGAACGGCTCCAATCTTCACCTGCAACTAACAACGCTATAAGAAGGGCTGAGCAAAGCGGTAACATAGCCAATCAATGGTTTGCTAGGACAAAGGTGGGTTAGAGGCTCAATCATGGCAATTGGGAGGCTGACAAGCAAGTGGTAGGCATCATAGCATTGGCAAAGCAAAAGAGCGAGCAAACTAGCATAGCAAAGATAGTAGTGATTTCAAGGGTGTGATCATCTTGCCTGCACAGTTGTCAGAATTGACTGGATCCTCAAAAGCAAACTCAACGGGCTCCTCGTTAGCGAACTCGTCTCCCGGCTCTACCCAACAATACAAACAAGCAACAAGGATACAATCAACCACGTGCAAAGGCAACCAATAAGATGCAAAGATGATATGCTATGCGGGATGCGATGTGGGATGCAAGAATGCAACATGTAACAGGAAATGCATGAACCTGGCCTCAACATGGAAATCCAAGTGTGCCACTGGATAGAGGGGAAGAAATCCCCTGAAAACGATATAAAGATCATGGCAATCGGAGCTACGGTTAAGAAATGGCAAGCGTTTTACTAAACGAACCGATCTGCGATTTACAGCAACATGGCTCCTAAATGCAACAAAATGAACATGCTACAGCCACCCAACATGAAAACAAATTACATGGCAGTGATGTACTCATCAAGCTTAACAAATCATCATGACTGAGGCATGGGCAAATTCATCCATTAAGGGCTTCAAACAAGCATGGCAAAACTGAATAAGCAAAACAGATTTCAGACTTAGCGAAATTAACGCTAGTCTGAAATTTCAGACCACGATGCTCTCTTCGGAGCAGCAAAACAACATGAAGTAAAACCTGAACATGGAAAGTAAGAGCATGGCATGGAGCTACTCAACAAGCTTAACAAAACACCCAAAATGACCTGGGGCCAAAAGGGTTCACAAAATATTCTACCGAGCACACGAACATCGATGAAACACAATCAGTTTTCAGACTTAGTGAAAACTGGGACATGCTGAAATAATAACTCACGGAGGCTTGTAAACGAGCTCGATGCTCTCACTACGGTGCAAGTCATGGCAAGGCAAGCATATATCCATTAAGAAGGCACAAAATGCTAGCTAGACAAGGCAAGAACAATGGCATAGCATGCATGGATCACTAGCAATCACTCCGGCAAAATCGCAAAAGAGTTAACGATCTGCCCAAAACAGCAACTATCTAAAAGTTGAGCTCGATTGAGTCAACCTAGGGTGCTCCAACATAACAAGTAAAGACATGGATGGATTAAGCACAACAAGCATAACAAATCACTCTTACTGATCATCCTCAAAAGAGGCACGGATCACTAGGAAACAAGCCGAACATATAGCATCGTGAACTAAAACGGCTCAGACTTAGTGAAAATCACTAAGTCCCTGAAATCTGAAATCTCAGGTAGCCCTCTTCGCAAGCTTGCACAAGACAACACACACCTCCTAAAAATACATGGAAGGCACCTCTGGAAAGAAGACAACATGATTAACAATTCATCCCAAAGGGGCATAGGCATATCATGCACGGATTAAATATGGCAAAAATGACAAAAGTGCATGTTGGATTAACGGATCTGCAATTTAACTCAACATGCCTCCTTCCAACAGCATTTTGGGAAACAAGATGACCTCAAATGCAAATGATGCAATGTAATGAAATGATGTACTCGTCGAGACGAAGATTTTGACATATCATACGCCCAAATCGGAGCTACGGATGCGGAGATACCGGCAGTCAAAGTATGCACAAAAGTTAAGGGGGAGAGGGAAATAGTCAACCGGATCTAGGATTTTTTTTTACTGTAGCTCCGATCCAGATCCGGTCAACGCGGGTCCGAGCCCGCCGGCGCGCGGATCGGGGATCGCCGGCGACGAGGAGGCAGGAGCCGCCGGCGTCGATGGCGCGGCGGGGGAAGGGGAGGCTGGCGGCTCACCGGGGCAGGAGAGGACCGGGGCGGCGCCCGGTGACGACGGCGGCCGGAGGCGGCGACCGCGGCGTGGGGCGGCTCCCGGCGATAGGAGCCGGCGCGGGGCAGCGCGGGCCGTAGGGGAGCTCGCCGGCGACGAGGGCGCGGCGGGGCTCGGCAGCTCCGGCCGGGAGGAGGCGCCGGGCGCGGAGAAGACGAACGCGGGCGGCAGCGCGCGCGGATGGGCCGGGCGGGCCCGCTGCGGGCTCGCCGGGCCGCGGCGGCTGGAGGCGGCGGAGATCCACGTGTCGGCTGGCGATTGGCGCGGGGCGCGGGCGGACGCGTCCGGCTCCGTCCCGGACGTGTCCGGCGGCGGCGGAGGTTTATTTTTTAGGGTTTGGAGAGGGGGATCCGGGATTTGGAGGAGGGGGGTCTATTTATAGACCTAGAGGGAGCTAGGAGAGTCCAAATGAGGTGCGGTTTTCGCCCACACGATCGTGATCGAACGACCGAGATGATGGAGCTGAGTTTGGTGGGTTTTGGGCCAAAATGGAGGGGTGTTGGGCTGCACACACACGAGGCCTTTTCGGTCCCTCGGTTAACCGTTGGAGTATCAAACGAAGTCCAAATGACCCGAAACTTGACAGGCGGTCTACCGGTAGTAAACCAAGGCCGCATGGCAAGTCTCGGCCCAATCCGGAAATGTTTAATCCTCACACACGAAAGAAAGCTAGAAATGGCCACCGGAGGAGAACGAAGCGCCGGAATGCAAAACGGACAACGGGGAAAATGCTCGGATGCATGAGATGAACATGTATGCGAATGCAATGCACGTGACGACATGATATGAGATGCACGAAAAACGAAACAACACACGGAGGCAAAGACCCGAACCCGAGAATTAAATATAACTTAATGCCGGAAACGGCAAGAGTCGGAGTACATTTGGGGAAGGTTACAAATGGGGCGTTACATCCGGTCAATAACCAATAGCGGAACCTGGATGCTCATATTGGCTCCTAGATATTCTACGAAGATCTTTACGGTCAAACCACATAACAATATACGTTGTTCCCTTTGTCATCGGTATATTACTTTCCCAAGATTCGATCGTCGGTATCATCATACCTAGTTCAATCTCATTACCGGCAAGTCTCCTTACTTGTTCTGTAATGCAACATCCTGCAACTAACTCATTAGTCACATTGCTAGCAAGGCTTATAGTGATGTGTGATACGTCTCCGACGTATCTATAATTTTTTATTGTTCCATGCTATCATATTATCTATTTTGGGTGTTAGTGGGCTTATTTATACACTTTTATATTATTTTTGGGACTAACCTACTAACCCAAGGCCCAGTGCAAATTGCCATTTTTTTTTCCTATTTTAGTGTTTAGTAGAAAAGGAATATCAAATGGAATCCAAACGGAATAAAACCTTCGGGAGCGTTATTTTTGGAACAAACGTGATCCAGGGGACTTGGAGTGGACGTCAAGCAACCAACGAGGGGGGCACGAGGTAGGGGGCGCACCTACCCCCCTGGGCGCGCCCTCCACCCTCGTGGGCCCCTCATGGCTCCACCGACCTACTTCTTCCTCCTATATATGTTCATATACCCCGAAAACATCCAGGAGCACCACAAAACCCCATTTCCACCGCCGCAACCTTATGTACCCAAGAGATCCCATCTTCGGGCCTTTTCCGGAGCTCCACTGGAGGGGGAATCGATCACGAAGGGCCTCTACATCAACTTCATGGCCCCTTCGATGATGTGTGAGTAGTGTACCTCAAACCTTCGGGTCCATAGTTATTAGCTAGATGGCTTCTTCTCTCTCTTTGGATATCAATACAATGTTCTCCTCGATCTTCTTGGAGATCTATTTGATGTAACTCTTTTTGCGATGTGTTTGTCGAGATCCGATGAATTGTCGGTTTATGATCAAGTTTATCTATGAACAGTATTTGATTCTTCTCTGAAATCTTTTATGTATGATTGGTTATCTTTGCAAGTCTCTTCGAGTTATCAGTTTGGTTTGGCCTACTAGATTGATCTTTCTTGCAATGGGAGAAGTGCTTAGCTTTGGGTTCAATCTTGCAGTGTCCTTTCCCAGTGACAGCAGGGGCAGCAAGGCACATATTTTATTGTTACCACCGAGGATAAAAAGATGGGGTTTATATCATATTGCTTGAGTTTATCCCTCTACATCATGTCATCTTGCCTAATGCATTACTCTGTTCTTATGAACTTATTACTCTAGATGCATGCTGGATAGCGGTTGATGTGTGGAGTAATAGTAGTATATGCAAAATCGTTTCGGTCTACTTGTCACGGACGTGATGCCTATATACATGGTCATGCCTAGATATTCTCATAATTATTCACTTTTCTATCAGTTGCTCGACAGTAATTTGTTCACCCATCGTAATACTTATGCTATCTTGAGAGAAGCCACTAGTGAAACCTATGGCCCCCGGGTCTATTCTCCTTTATATTAATCTCCCGTCAACAAGCTATTTCTGGCACTGTTTATTTTGCAATCTTTACTTTCAACCTGTATCATAAAAATACCAAAAATATTTATCTTATTATTATTATCTCTATCAGATGTCACTCTCGTAAGTAACCGTGAAGGGATTGACAACCCCTTTATCGCGTTGGTTGCGAGGTTCTTATTTGTTTGTGTAGGTACGAGGGACTTGCGTGTAGTCTCCTACTGGATTGAAACCTTGGTTCTCAAAAACTGAGGGAACTACTTATGCTACTTTGCTGCATCACACTTTCCTCTTCAAGGGAAAACCAACGCAGTGCTCAAGAGGTAGCAAGAAGGATTTCTGGCACCGTTGCCGGGGAGATCTACGCACAAGTCAAGACATAGCAAGTACCCATCAAACTCTTATCCCTCGCATTACATTATTTGCCATTTGCCTCTCGTTTTCCTCTCCCCCACTTCACCCCTGCCATTTTATTCGCCCTCTTTTCCGCTCGCCTCTTTTTCGTTCGCCTTTTGTTTGCCTTTTGCTTGCTTGCGTGTTGGATTGTTTGTCACGATGGCTCAAGATAATACTAAATTGTGTGATTTTTCCAATACCAACAATAATTATTTTATTAGCACTCCGATTGCTCCTCTTACCGATGCTGAATCTTGTGAAATTAATGTCGCTTTGCTAAATCTTGTCATGAAAGATCCATTTTCCGGCCTTCCTAGTGAAGATGCTGCTACCCATCTAAACAACTTTGTTGATTTGTGTGATATGCAAAAGAAGAAAGATGTGGATAATGATATTGTTAAATTGAAGTTATTCCCATTTTCACTTAGAGATCGTGCTAAAACTTGGTTTTCGTCTTTGCATAAAAATAGTATCGATTCGGGCCTGAATAAGTGCAAAGATGCTTATATCTCTAAATATTTTCCTCCCGCTAAGGTCATCTCCCTTAGAAATGATATTATGAATTTTAAGCAACTTGATCATGACCATGTTGCACAAGCTTGGGAGAGGATGAAATTAATGACACGTAATTGCCCTACGCATGGTTTGAATCTTTGGATGATTATACAAAAAATTTATGCCGGATTGAATTTTGCTTCTAGAAATCTTTTAGATTCAGCCTGGGAGGCTCTTTTATGGAAATCACCTTAGGAGAAGCTACTAAACTCCTAGATAATATTATGGTTAATTATTCTCAATGGCACGCTGAAAGATCTACTAGTAAAAAGGTGCATGCTATAGAAGAAATCAATGTTTTGAGTGGAAAGATGGATAAACTTATGAAATTGTTTGCTAATAAGAGTGTTTCTTCTGATCATAATGATATGCCTTTGTCTACTTTGATTTAGAATAATAATGAATCGATGGATGTGAATTTTGTTGGTAGGAACAATTTTGGTAATAACGCGTATAGAGGTAATTTTAATCCTAGGCCGCTTCCTAGTAATTCCTCTAATAATTATGGCAATTCCTACAACAATTCTTATGGAAATTATAATAAGATGCCCTCTGATTTTGAATCTAATATTAAAGAATTTATTAGTTCGCAAAAGAGTTTCAATGCTTTGATTGAAGAAAAATTGTCTAAGATTGATGAGTTGGCTAGAAACATGGATATAATTTCTCTTGATGTTGATTCTTTGAAACTTAGATATATTCCACCTAAGCATGATATCAATGAGTCTCTCAAAGGTATGAGAATTTCCATTGATGAGTGCAAAGAAAGAACCGCTAGGATACGTGCTAAAAAAGATTGCTTTGTGAAAGCGTGTTCTTCTAGTTTTGATGATAATAAGGATGAAGATCTAAAAGTGATTGATGTGTCCCCTATTAAATCTTTGTTTTGCAACATGAATCTTGATTATGATGGGAGTGGAGATGAGTCAACTTTAGTTAAAAGGCATCCCAATGATTCAGAGTTTTTAGATCTTGATGCAAAAATTAACAAAAGTGGGATTGGAGATGTAAAAACATTCCATAGCAATGAACCCACTATTTTGGATTTCAAGGAATTTAATTATGATAATTTTTCTTTAATAGATTGTATCTCCTTGTTGCAATCCGTGCTAAATTGTCCGCATGCTTATAATCAAAATAAGGCTTTTACTAAACATATCGTTGATGCTTTAATGCAATCTTATGAGGAAAAGCTTGAATTGGAAGTTTCTATCCCTAGAAAACTTTATGATGAGTGGGAACCTACTATTAAAATTAAGATTAAAGATCATGAATGCTATGCTTTATGTGATTTGGGTGCTAGTGTTTCCACGATTCCAAAAACTTTGTGTGATGTGTTAGGTTTACGTGAATTTGATGATTGTTCTTTAAATTTGCATCTCGCGGATTCCACTATTAAGAAACCTATGGGAAGAATTAATGATTTTCTTATTGTTGCAAATAGGAATTATGTGCCTGTAGATTTCATTGTTCTTGTTATTGATTGCAATCCTACATGTCCCATTATTCTTGGTAGACCTTTCCTTAGAACGATTGGTGCAATTATTCATATGAAGGAAGGGAATATTAGATTCCAATTTCCATTAAGGAAAGTCATGGAACACTTACCTAGAAAGAAAATTAAATTACCTTATGAATCTATTATGAGAGCCACTTATGGATTGCATACCAAAGATGATAATACATAGATCTACCCTTGCTTTTATGCCTAGCTAGGGGCGTTAAACGATAGCGCTTGTTGGGAGGCAACCCAATTTTATTTTTGTTCCTTTCTTTTTGGTTATGTTTAGTAATTAATAATTCATCTAGACTCTGTTTATATGTGGTTTTATGCTTTTAATTAGTGTTTGTGCCAAGTAGAACCTTTGGGAAGACTTGGGGAAAGTCTTTGCGATCTTGCTGTAAAAAACAGAAACTTTAGCGCTCACGATATTTGCTGCCATATTTTACTGGAGAGTGAGATTAAGTTGATTCTTTTTGCATATGATTAATAGATAAATTCCTCACGTCCATAAATTTATTTTAGAATTTTTGGGGTTACATAAGTATTCGAAACTTACAGATTACTACAGAATGTTCTGTTTTTGACAGATTCTGTTTTTCGTGTGTTGTTTGCTTATTTTGATGAATCTATGGCTAGTATCGGAGGGTATGAACCATAGAGAAGTTGGAATACAGTAGGTTTAACACCAATATAAATAAAGAATGAGTTAATTACAGTACCTTAAGTGGTGGTTTGTTTTCTTATACTAACGGAGCTCATGAGATTTTCTGTTTAAGTTTTGTGTTGTGAAGTTTTCAAGTTTTGGGTAAAGATTTGATGGATTATGGAACAAGAAGTGGCAAGAGCCTAAGCTTGAGGATGCCCCGGAAGGCATCCCCTCTTTCGTCTTCTTCTATCGGTAACTTTACTTGAGGCTATATTTTTATTCACCACATGATATGTGTTTTGCTTGGAGCGTCTTGTATGATTTGAGTCTTTGCTTTTTAGTTTACCACAATCATCCTTGATGTACACACCTTTTGGGAGAGACACACATGAATTAGAATTTATTAGAATACTCTATGTGCTTCACTTATATCTTTTGAGCTAGATAATTTTTCTCTAGTGCTTCACTTATATCTTTTAGAGCAAGGTAGTGGTTTTATTTTATAGAAATTATTGATCTCTCATGCTTCACTTATATCATTTTGAGAGTCCCGTAGAACAGCATGGTAATTTTCTTTGGTTATGAAACTAGTCCTAATATGATAGGCATCCAAGATGGGTATAATAAAAATTATCATAGAAAGTGCATTGAATACTATGAGAAGTTTGATACTTGATAATTGTTTTGAGATATAAAGGTGGTGATATTAGAGTGTGCTAGTTGAGTAATTGTGAATTTGAGAAATACTTGTGTTGAAGATTGCAAGTCTCGTAGCATGCACGTATGGTAACTGTTGTGTAAAAATTTGACACATGAGGTGTTCTTTGATTGTCTTCCTTATGAGTGGCAGTCGGGACGAGCGATGGTATTTTCCTACCAATCAATCCCCTAGGAGCATGCATGTAGTGCTTGGTTTTTGATGACTTGTAGATTTTTGCAATAAGTATGTGAGTTCTTTATGACTAATGTTCAGTCCATGGATTATATGCACTCTCAGCCTTCCATCATTGCTAGCCTCTTCGGTACTGTGCATTGCCCTTTCTCACCTTGAGAGTTGGTGCAAACTTTGCCGGTGCATCCAAAACCCATGATATGATACACTCTATCACACATAAACCTCCTTATATCTTCCTCAAAACAGCCACCATACCTACCTATTATGGCATTTCCATAGCCATTCCGAGATATATTGCCATGCAACTTTCCACCATTTCATTTATGACACGCTTCATCATTATCATATTGCCTTGCATGATCACGTAGTTGACATCGTATTTGTGGCAAAGCCACCATGGATAATTTATCATACATGTCACTCTTGATTGATTGCCCTTCCCGGTACACCGCCGGAGGCATTCATATAGAGTCATATTTTGTTCTAGTATTGAGTTGTAAATAGATAGAAGTGTGATGGTCATCATTAATAGAGCATTGTCCCCCAAAAAAGAAAGGCCAAATAATAATAAAAAGGCCCAAAAAAGAGAAAGAAAAAAAGAAATAAAAAGGGGCAATGCTACTATCCTTTTTCACACTTGTGCTTCAAAGTAGCACCATGATCTTTATGATAGAGAGTCTCTTGTTTTGTCACTTCCATATACTAGTGGGAATTTTTCATTATAGAACTTGGCTTGTATATTCCAACAATGGGCTTCCTCAAATGCCCTAGGTCTTCGTGAGCAAGCAAGTTGGATGCACACCCACTTAGTTTCTTTTGTTGAGCTTTCATACATTTATAACTCTAGTGCATCCGTTGCATGGCAATCCCTACTCCTTGCATTAACATCAATTGATGGGCATCTCCCTAGCCCGTTGATTAGCCTCGTAGATGTGAGACTTTCTCCTTTTTGTCTTCTCCACATAACCCCTATCATTATTCTATTCCACCCATAGTGTTATATCCATGGCTCACGCTCATGTATTGCGTGAAAGTTGAAAAAAGATTGAGATTACTAAAGTATGAAACAATTGCTTGGCTTGTCATCGGGGTTGTGCATGACGAGAGCACTCTTCTCTGACGAAAATGGAGCATGACCAAACTATATGATTTTTTAGGGATGAACTTTCTTTTGCCATGTTATTTTGAGAAGACATGATTGCTTAGTTAGTATGCTTGAAGTATTATTATTTTTATGTCAATATTAAACTTTTGTCTTAAATCTTTCGGATCTGAACATTCATGCCACAATAAAGAAAATTACATTGAGAATTATGCTAGGTAGCATTCCACATCAAAAATTCTGTTTTTATCATTTACCTACTCGAGGACGAGCAGGAATTAACCTTGGGGATGCTTGATACGTCTCCAACGTATCTATAATTTTTGATTGTTCCATGCTATTATATTATCTGTTTTGGATGTTAATGGGCTTATTTATACACTTTTATATTATTTTTGGGACAAGCCTACTAACCCAAGGCCCAGTGCAAATTGCTGCTTTTTGCCTATTTCAGTGTTTCACGGAAAAAGAATATCAAACGGAATAAAACCTTCGGGGGGATTATTTTTGTAACAAACGTGATCCAGGGGACTTGGAGTGGATGTCAAGCAACCAACGAGGAGGCCACGAGGCAGGGGGGAGCCTACCCCCCTGGGCGCGCTCTCCACCCTCGTGGGCCCCTCGTGGCTCCACCGACCTACTTCTTCCTCCTATATATGTTCATATACCCCGAAAACATCCAGGACCACCATGAAACCCTATTTCCACTGTCGCAACCTTCTGTACCCAAGGGATCCCATCTTGGGGCCTTTTCCAGAGCTCCACCAGAGGAGGAATCGATCACGGAGGGCCTCTACATCAACTCCATGGCCCCTCCGATGATGTGTGAGTAGTTTACCTCAAACCTTCGGGTCCATAGTTATTAGCTAGATGGCTTCTTCTCTCTCTTTGGATATCAATACAATGTTCTCCTCGATCTTCTTAGAGATCTATTTGATGTAACTCTTTTTGCGGCGTGTTTGTCGAGATCCGATGAATTGTGGGTTTATGATCAAGTTTATCTATGAACAATATTTGATTCTTCTCTGAAATCTTTTATGTATGATTGGTTATCTTTGGAAGTCTCTTCGAATTATCAGTTTGGTTTGGTCTACTAGATTGATCTTTCTTGCAATGGGAGAAGTGCTTAGCTTTGGGTTCAATCTTGCGGTGTCCTTTCCTAGTGATAGCAGGGGCAACAAGGCACGTATTGTATTGTTTCCATTGAGGATAAAAAGATGGGGTTTATGTCATATTGCTTGAGTTTATCCCTCTACATCATGTCATCTTGCCTAATGCATCACTCTGTTCTTATGTACTTAATACTCTAGATGCATGCTAGATAGCGGTCGATGTGTTGAGTAATAGTAGTAGATGCAGAATCGTTTCGGTCTACTTGTCGCGGACGTGATGCCTATATACATGATCATGCCAAGATATTCTCATAATTATTCACTTTTCTATCAATTGCTCGACAGTAATTTGTTCACCCACCGTAATACTTATGCTATCTTGAGCGAAGCCACTAGTGAAACCTATGGCCCTCGGGTCTATTCTCCTTTATATTAATCTCCCGTCAACAAGCTATTCCTGGCACCGTCTATTTTGCAATCTTTACTTTCAACCTATATCATAAAAATACCAAAAATATTTATCTTATTATTATTATCTCTATCAGATCTCACTCTCGTAAGTGACCGTGAAGGGATTGACAATCCCTTTATCGTGTTGGTTGCGAGGTTCTTATTTGTTTGTGTAGGTATGAGGGACTTGCGTGTAGTCTCCTACTGGATTGAAACCTTGGTTCTCAAAAACTGAGGGAAATACTTACGTTAATTTGCCGCATCACCCTTTCCTCTTCAAGGGAAAACCAACGCAGTGCTCAAGAGGTAGCAATGTGCATTACCGAGAGGGCCCAAAGATACCTCTCAGATACACATAGTGACAAATCCTAATCTCGATCTATGCCAACTCAACAAACACCATCAGAGACACCAATAGAGCATCTTTATAGTCACCCAGTTACGTTGTGATGTTTGATAGCACACTAAGTGTTCCTACGGTATTCGGGAGTTGCATAATCTCATAGTCATAGGAACATGTATAAGTTATGGAGAAAGCAATAGCAACAAACTAAACGATCATCGTGCTAAGCTAACAGATGGGTCAAGTCAATCACATCATTCTCTAATGATGTGATCCCGTTAATCAAATGACAACTCATGTCTATGGTTAGGAAACTTAACCATCTTTGATTAATGAGCTAGTCAAGTAGAGGCATACTAGTGACACTCAGTTTGTCTATGTATTCACACATGTACTAAGTTTCCGGTTAATACAATTCTAGCATGAATAATAAACATTTATCATGATATAAGGAAATATAAATAACAACTTTATTATTGCCTCTAGGGCATATTTCCTTCAGTCTCCCACTTGCACTAGAGTCAATAATCTAGTTCACATCGCCATGTGATTTAACACCAATAGTTCACATCACCATGTGACCAACACCCAAAGGGTTTACTAGAGTCGATAATCTAGTTCACATCGCCATGTGATTAACACCCAAAGAGTACTAATGTGTGATCATGTTTTGCTTGTGAGAGAAGTTTAGTAAATGGGTCTGTCACATTCAGAGCCGTGTGTATTTTGCAAAAAAATTATGTCTACAATGCTCTGCATGGAGCTACTCTAGCTAATTGCTCCCACTTTCAATATGTATCTAGCTCGAGACTTAGAGTCATCTAGATCGGTGTCAAAAGCTTGCATCAACGTAACTCTTTACGACGAACTCTTTTATCACCTCCATAATCGAGAAATATTTCCTCAGTTCTCTAAGGATAATTTTGACCGATTTCCAGTGATCTACTCCTAGATCACTATTGTACTCCCTTGCCAAAATCATGCTAAGGTATGCAATAGGTCTGGTATACAGCATAGCATACTTTATAGAACCTATGGCCGAGGCATAGGGAATGACTTTTCATTCTCTTTCTATTTTCTGCCGTGGTCGGGTTTTGAGTCTTTACTCAACTTCACACCCTGCAACACAGGCAAGAACTCCTTCTTTGACTGTTCCATTTTGAACTACTTCAAAATCTTGTCAAGGTATGTACTCATTGAAAAATATATCAAGCATCTTGATCCATCTCTACAGATCTTCATGCTCAATATGTAAGTAGCTTCACCGAGGTCTTTCTTTGAAAAACTCTTTTCAAACACTCCTTTATGCTTTCTAGAAAATTCTACATCATTTCCGATCAACAATATGTCATTCACATATACTTATCAGAAAGGTTGTAGTGCTCCCACTCACTTTCTTGACAGGCTTCACCGCAAGTCTGTAGAAAACCATATGCTTTGATCACTTTATCAAAGCATATATTCCAACTCGGAGATGCTTGCACCAGTCCATAGATGGATCGCTGGAGCTTGCACACTTTGTTAGCACCTTTAGGATCGACAAAACCTTCTTGTTGCATCATATACAACTCTTCTTTAAGAAATCCATTAAGGAATGTAGTTTTGACATCCATTTCCCAGATTTCATAAAATGTGGCAATTGCTAACATGATTCAGACAGACCTAAGCATCGCTACGAGTGAGAAAATCTCATCATAGTCAACATCTTGAACTTGTCGAAAACCTTTTGCGACAATTCGAGCTTTGTAGATAGTAACATTACTATCAGTGTCCATCTTCCTCTTGAAGATCCATTTATTCTGAATGGCTCACCAATCATCGGGCAAGTCAATCAAAGTCCATACTTTGTTCTCATACATGGATCCCATCTCAGATTTCATGGCCTTAAGCCATTTCGTGGAATCTGGGATCATCATCGATTCCTCATAGTTCGTAGGTTCGTCATGGTCTAGTAACATCACTTCCAGAATAGGATTACCGTACCACTCTGGTGCAGAACATACTCTGGTTGACCTACGAGGTTCGGTAGTAACTTGATATGAAGTTTCATGATCATCATCATTAACTTCCTCACTAATTAGTGTAGGCATCACTGGAACTGATTTCAGTGATGAGCTACTTTCCAATTCGGGAGAAGGAACAATTTCCTCATCAAGTTCTACTTTCCTCCCACTCACTTCTTTCGAGAGAAACTCCTTCTCTAGAAAGGATCCACTCTTAGCAACAATGATCTTGCCTTCAGATCTGTGATAGAAGGTGTAGCCAATAGTTTTTTTGGGTATCCTATGAAGACGCACTTCTCCGATTTGGGTTTGAGCTTATCAAGTTGAAACTTTTTCACATAAGCATCGCAACCCCAAACTTTAAGAAACGACAGCTTAGGTTTCTTGCTAAACCACAGTTCATACAGTGTCGTCTCAACGGATTTTTAGACGGTACCCTATTTAACATGAATGCAGCTGTCTCTAATGCATAACCCCAAAACAATAGTGGTAATTCGGTAAGAGACATCATAGATTGCACCATATCTAATAAAATACGGTTATGACGTTCGGACACACCATTACATTGTGGTGTTCCAGGTGGCGTGAGTTGCAAAACTATTCCTCGTTGTTTCAAATGAAGACCAAACTCGTAACTCAAATATTTGTTTCCGCGATCAGATCATAGAAACTTTATTTTCTTGTTATGATGATTTCCACTTCACTCTGAAATTCTTTGAACTTTTCAAATGTTTCAGACTTATGTTTCATCAAGTAGATATACCCATATCTTCCCAAATCATCTATGAAGGTCAGAAAATAACGATACCCGCCGCGAGCCTCAACACTCATTGGACCGCACACATCAGTATGTATTATTTCCAGCAAGTCTGTTGCTCCCTCCATTGTTCCGAAGAACGGAGTCTTAGTCATCTTGCCCATGAGGCATGGTTCGCAAGCATCAAGTGATTCATAATCAAGTGATTCGAAAAGTCCATCAGCATGGAGTTTCTTCATGCGCTTTACACCAATATGACCTAAACGGCAGTGCCACATATAAGTTGCACTATCATTATTAACTTTGCATCTTTTGGCTTCAACATTATGAATATGTGTATCAGTACGATCGAGATTCAATAAACCATTTATATTGAGTGTATGACCATAGAAGGTTTTATTCATGTAAATAGAACAACAATTATTCTTTGATTTAAACGAATAACGTATTGCAATAAACATGATCCAATCATATTTATGCTCAACGCAAACACCAAATAACATTTATTTTAGGTTCAACACTAATACCGAAGGTAAAGGGAGTGTGCGATGGTGATCTTGTCAACCTTGGAATCACTTCCAACTCACATCATCACCTCGCCCTTAACTAGTCTCTGTTTATTTTGCAACTCCCGTTTCGAGTTACTACTCTTAGCAACTGAACCAGTATCAAATACTGAGGGGTTGCTATAAACACTAGTAAAGTACACATCAATAACATGTATATCAAATATACCTTTGTTCACTTTGCCATCCTTCTTATCTGCCAAGTATCTAGGGAAGTTCCACTTCCAGTGACCATTTCCTTTGCAGTAGAAGCCCTCAGTTTCAGGCTTGGGTCTAGCTTTGGGCTTCTTCATGGGAGTGGCAACTTGCTTGCCATTCTTCTCTTTCCCTTTCCCTTTTACATGAAACTAGTGGTCTTGTCAACCATCAACACTTGATGCTTTTCTTGATTTCTACCTTCGCTGATTTCAGCATCGCGAAGAGCTCGGGAATCATTTTCATCATCCCTTACATATTATAGTTCATCATGAAGTTCTAGTAACTTGGTGATAGTGACTAGAGAACTCTGTCAATCACTATCTTATCTGGAATATTAACTCCCACTTGATTCAAGCGATTGTAGTACTCAGACATTCTGAGCACATGCTCACTGGTTGAGCTATTCTCCTCCATCTTGTAGGCAAAGTACTTGTCAGAGGTCTCATACCTGTCGACTCGGGCATGAGTCTGAAATACCAATTTCATCTCTTGGAACATCTTATATGCTCTGTGGCGTTCAAAACATTTTTGAATTCCCGGTTCTAAGTCGTAAAGCATGGCGCACTAAACTATCTAGTCATCATACCGAGCTTGCCAAAAGTTCATAACATCTGCATCTGCTATTGCAATAGGTCCGTCACCTAGCGGTGCATCAAGGACATAATTCTTTTGTGCAGCAATGAGGATAATCCTCAGATCATGGAGCTAGTCCGCATCATTGCTACTAACATCTTTCAACATAGTTTTCTCTAGGAACATATCATAAATAAAATAGTTAAGCTATACACGAGCAATTGATCTACAACATAGATATGCAAATACTATCAGGACTAAGTTCATGATTAATTTAAGTTCAATTAATCATATTACTTAAGAACTCCCACTTAGATAGACATCCCTCTAATCATCTAAGTGATCACGTGGTCCATATCAACTAAACCATATTCAATCATCACATGAGATGCAGTAGTTTTCAATGGCGAACATCACTATGTTGATCATATCTACTATATGATTCACGCTCAACCTTTCGGTCTCAGTGTTCCAAGGCCATATCTGCATATGCTAGGCTCATCAAGTTTAACCCGAGTATCCTGCTTGTGCAAAACTGTGTAGCGAACCAACCTCAGACGGTCAAGTCTATGTGCTTAAGTGTCATCCCTGGATCGGTATGCTGACACATACAATACTCGAGGATTTGTAACAGAGGTAATTAACATGTATAAAGTAACATAAATACTATTACATCAATCCATAAAGCGGAAGTAACAACAAGGTTGTGGATTCCATCAACACAAACGGCAAAGTTGAGTGTAGAAATCGTAACCCTAACGTATCACTTACTCGTCGTAAGATTCCTACAACATGAGACGTTGCAACCATGTAGGTCAGTACATTGAATGTACTGACAATTTCACACTGTAGAGCAATGCTGAAATAATGGCTAACACTACATGCATATTTGGCTGGTGGAGGCTCTAAGTTTAATTTTGCATAAAGCTAATTTTTCCCTACAACAAAGGAATATATTATGTTTAACTACAAAGTTGGTTGAAATTATTGAGAAGGTTCCTCCAACTCAATCCCAAAATAATAATTATAACCCAACAAATTAATTAAGTAAAGTGATGAGATCAACATAATAATTCAAGTACCAGATACTCCAGATGTCCATAACCGAGGACACGGCTAATCATGATTAGTTTGTACACCCCGCAGAGGTTTGCACACTTTTCCCCACAAGACTTGATCTCCTCCATTGTATTTCTCGCAATGCATGCTGTTTGAAAAACGGATGACCAAGACACGTCTTTCCGAAGAGGTCCCCTTAACCGATAGATAGGCCGGTACACCTACAATCCCCTACATCTGCTAGCCCATCATGGAAAGGTTTCCCACAACTTACTCTACTATGCCAGAGCTCATAATGGCTTGTGGCTACACACAGAAGTTTCTAGCATGAATAATCTTATGATCCCTTTGAGCCTGGGTGGCATTCCATAGGGTGATAACACAAATACTCCGGGATCCCCTCGGGCAAGCACTGGGTTCTCCAGGTGCCCAGGCAAACCACTGGGTGCTCCAGGGTGCCCCAACCAATCCACCCAGATGTGTATTAGAGTAGCCACCTTAAGTTAAACCTTAGTTAACAATAATCTCTCACATCTTACATGAATTCTCTCAAACCAAACCACGTCTATGAGCATAGGATAGCAGTATAAGCATAACGTAGTAACACCCATGGTTTGAAATAAAAGGCAATAGGTTCCTACCTCATCAAGTACTTCCCAAATACCCACATGTTATCAATCCTACTCATGCAGTGTTTGAGGGTTGAAACTAATGCATAATAACTAGTAATAATGGGGTATGATCAAAGTGTGAACTTGCCTTGTACTATTGATGAAGATGATTCGCACTTATAACTCCTGATAATTCTACTCGTCACACTTCGGTCAATCTATCGTAAGCAAGCAATTTCATACATAAGCACTCATGCAAAAGAATCGAAGAAAAGATCTCGGAAAACTTCGAAAACAGGCAAATAACTCTTGCAACAGAAAACAATTTCTAATAGTACCAAAATTTGGTGAATTTGGTCTTATCATAAAGTTTAGGTCAAGAGCTTCAATTAGCAAAAATAATCAATTAAATCAGAGTTACGAAACTCAAGTTATGATCAAAAGAAGTTTCAATATGAATCTAAACAAATTTCAAAATTTAAAAATTTCAAAAAGTTGATGTGACAAGTTCACTAGATAGGTGAAAAGAAGACAAAACTATAGGCGCTAGTTTCATCTAATTTGGATGAACGGGTAAAAAGTTATGGCTACTTGAAAAATCAGCGCCAAGCTGTTTTATGAAATAAAAGCTATGGCTAAAAGAACTCTAGGTCTAATGTATAAATACAGAGACTAATTGATAATCTAATTATTCTACCGTACTAGTCTACAAATAATAAACTACGAAAGTATAAAAAAAAGAAAAACGAAGAAAGATACCTTTATAAGGTAGAGAAAAAACGACTTCGAAGAGGGAGACAATTTTCAGAAGTCCCGCCGAAGAGGAGAAAAATATTTTTTCTTTAATAAATCTAGTTAAACTAAAATATTGATTTAACCCAAATCGGATAATTTTTGAAAGCTCTATGGGTCTAAATTTATAGATGAAAAAAAGATTTAGAGGTTAAAGCCTAGGCAATGTGAGATTAAACGTAGACATATCTTTACCTAATAATAAAGCAAATTGGGTTTCTGGTTGTCCGTCATGGCATTTTTCACAAAAGTTTTAGGTAATTCATCCGTGGATCATATTTAAGTAAAACTAATGCCTTTTTAAATCATCCATATCTTTTAAACCATAACTCCAATTTGAACATGTTATATATGAAATTTGATTAAAAAATATGTAGAATATGAATATGAGATTATTTTTACCTGTTAAGTATTTTTAAATATTATTTTGAAATATATTTAAGTCAAACAAATGATTTATAAATTATCCGTATCTTTTAAACCGTAACATCGATTTTAACATATTATATATGAAATTTAATTAGAAAAATGTGTGGAATATAAATATGATGTTAATTTTACCTGCTAAATATTTTTAAAATATTGTTTTGGAAGCAAACTTATAATTTATAGCGCAAGATCCGTTTTTCTTTCGTACCGGCGGCGATTCCGATTACAAATAAACACCCCACTATAACCATATAGTGAAAAGAAAATATCGATAACTACACATGCATACATCTGAAAAATATCGCAGGGGAAAACAACAGATTTCTTATCGCGAGAGTGAGAGAAAGCGAGAGAGAGAGAGAGAGAGGGGGAGAGGGAGGAGAGAGGGAGAGAGAGAGACGCCTTAGGATTAACCATATTCAAACACATTTTTTGTTTTGTTTTGTGTGAACATCGAGGCCATTGCCGGCTAGGGTGAGAAGGAGGATAAGCGGCAACACGAATATGATGCCTCGCAAAAATAAAGGAGATGGACCTATTGTGGTCTTGAGTGACGGTTGTTGGGTTAAGAGCGTGCGTTATGTTTTCTCTCCCGTTGCAATGCACATGCTCTTTTGCTAGTAAAAATAAAAAAGAGAAAAACGCACGGACTAAAGTGTTCGGCCGGCCGGCGCACGCGCTGCAGTTTTTTTTAAATTTTTTCAAAAAAAAATTCTGAAAAAAATATTTTGTTTCTCCAAGCATAACTGAAAAATAAATAAAAATAGTTACGGGCCTGTCTGCTGACTATATTGCGCATGTGGGCGATGGATAGTTATAGGCCGCACACGTAGTTTTTTAAATAGAAACAGAAAAGGAAAAAACCGAATAACGAAAATAAAAATAAAATTTTATATAGGCATATTATAAATAAAAATTTTCATAAAAAGATTTTATACAAATTGATCATTTTTCTAGCGTCAAATAAAATCCAAAAAAAATTAAATAAAGCAAAGAGTGCTACTGGTTCAATAAAACCCCATAAAAATCATTTTAAAAATACCAAAATGGTTTCAAATTTATTTCTCTCCAATTTTCTACTATAGGGAATCATTTTACCCTAATTTCCATATATTTTATTTTTGGAAAAAAATAATTTAAGAAAATCCAAATAACTCCAAATTGAAAAATAATTTCAAACGGACTTTAAATTTGATTCTTTTAAACTTCCAACTCATATTTCATATGTTTTGAAGAAGTCATTTTATCTTTTCTCATGAAAATCATTGAGTTGCATAAAGTTTCAGAATTTGAAATATTTCCAAATGAAATACAAATATTTTCAAAAACCCTTTTCATTTATTTAAATGAAAGAAGTCATGTCATCTTCACTCTAGGGTTTTGTTGTGAAATGAATTTGAAATCATGGATCCCGAAAGCAAAAATGAAAGTTTGGGAAAGTCCTTTTATCCCCTCTCATTTAACTTTCAAAAAGTTTCAAATTTCACTCAATTTGACACGTCACAATGAGACAAACAATCAAAACTATTTATTTAATATAACATTTCAGAATTTAGAATTTTGGGATGTTACAAACCTACCATCCTTAAAATGAATCTCGTCCTCGAGATTCGGAGAGGCTAGCAAGAAATAGGTTAGGTTTGGGGGTCTTCTCAAAATCCATCGATCATCACAGGGGGTCTGGGGTGCTAACACCCTTAGAAGCATGGTTACGGTTTCATGAAAACTCATATACTCCTTCCTTATTGTTGGCAGTGTCGATCTTCTTAGGTCTTCAGGATAATTCTTTCTCTGGGCTCTTTCGGTAGTGGCATAACCTTTACCCTCGATTCTTGTATCCATTCATCTTGGCAAGGTTCTTCTGAGACTGGTTCTTCTTAGCTGACAGGTTTGGCGCCAATACTAAACAACTATCGATTCTCATCATGGTCATCAAACAATTTGACTGGGTCCCTGCAGAAAATGGGTCTGGGCTTCATTCTCACCATATGGCCTACGATTGGCAACAGTTGCCCTGTACAAGGGGAAATTGTCATACCATTCTAAGGTTCAATCAGGCTTAATATCGTCGTATCTCTACTATGGGTAAGTCACTTGGATTTACCATCCCATATAGCAGAGGCGAATAATAAGAGTAAGTCGACATGGTGATCAATCCATTCCGCACCCAAATCATTACCTTGTATATGGTTTAGTGAATCTCGCATTCTAACACTCGATCATCCTCACAAGCATTGCAGAATTTCTCTTATCCACGAACTGGGTTCGAAAAAATCCATTGATTCTGCAAGCTAAACAAACATATATCGTTTCTTCACACTCTCTGGTTTTGCGTAACTCCTATAAGTTTGTCTGTTGATAAAGTCGTAACTTCTTCCAGGGTTTTTCCTTCAGCAAGAGTGTGCTTGCTTCTTGGCAGGTCCTGGAGCCTCTGGGTTATGGCCCACCTCATCACTTGTAAACCTTGAACTCATCATCGGGGCAACTGCTCGTTATTCCAACATCCAGCTTCCTAGCATTCTTAAATCCATCCAATTGTACTATCTCCCTTCCTTCTATTTGTACCAAACTAAGACGTGGTTACTCAGACTCATCATGGAGTTACAATTGCTCCATATTACCAACATTATACTTCCTTTATATTCCAATAGTACTTCATCCCTTCATATTCTTGGGGTATCCCAGATATCGAGACAAAACTCGTACTTATTTTGTCCGAAGTCCACTCTGTGGAATATCATTATCTTTTCTAGGGGTCAAGGGTCCTCATAGGGTACTACCACCCTTGAAATGCACAAATTCTTCCATAGACCATATTTCTCATATCCTCAAAAATGGTCAAAATCTTTCATCATAGAGTAACAACTCATAAAATCCAGATCAGCACCAATGATGCTAACTTTATTGATTCTCAAATTACTACAATCTTCTGTATTTCTCATTACATGCCTCAACTCAACACCTGAATACAAAAAGAAATGTTCTCATGACTACTACTATCTTTCTCACAGACTCAACTATTCAACACGCATATCCTCATTGGGACAATCTCTAGCAAAGTGCCCCACTTCATTACAATAGAAACATATTACTTCTGACAAGTCTTGAGATTTCCTTGTGATTTCAAAGCCTCCTTGGGTCCTTGTCTTCCTTTTTGGGCAACTGCTGAAGTAGTGCCCTGACTCCTTGCACCTGAAATAGGTGATATGACTCAGGTCCTTCCTGGAATCCAATGTATTTCTCTTCCTGGACTTTTCCATTCTAATCAGGGCTTCTATTTCCCGCGGGTCATATTCTACTTCCTTTGTCGGGAATTCTACTAGGTCCCCATTTAGAAAATTTTGGGAGATGTGTCCTTCTTCTTCACATGAATAGCATGACTTTGTGCAGGGCTTAATTGGGTCTTCTTTGGGTGTGTCCTCCACCTCTTCCTTCATCACAGGTTCTTCTAAAATTTCCATGAGGGCTCCTTTCATTGATTCTTTGTTCTAATGGATGGTTCTTGGAACCACGGGGCAAATGTGACACTGAGCAGGGTAGTGGGGGTCCCTTCACACAAGAAACAAGTAATCTGTCTTGTTGGGCATTCTTCGGTTGGGTGACTTTCTTCACAATGAGGGCATTCATCCTTGTTTTCTTTATGGTCGTCTCCTATTTCTCCACAAAGCTTGCATGCACAAGGTTTCTTCATATCATTTCCATAAGGCTTCAACTTCTGGGACACAAGACGAGACCTTTGCAGAGTCAACTTAAATTCTTTCCAAGTGGTTACTCCTTGCCATCCATTGATGGTTTGGTACATCCTCCACCAAGTAGCAGCACCTCCTTCAAAGCACCGAAGAGCATGCTGGGTTATATCCTTTCCGGCTATAGTGTTATGTGATATTCCATGTTCTGAATCCATCGGTCCGTCTCCAATTGACTCGTTGGTCCAGAAAATATGAATTCATCTCCATTCGTCGTCTATTGGTTCCAAGGGTTTTGGGGTGAGATAAGATATATAAGGAGGGATACACACAATACAAACAAATTTTTTGAGAAGACATAATTTTATTTTGTGGCTGTCGAAAAAAAAAACATCTAACAAATTACAGCTCACAATCGTCGCATCTAATGTAGGTATATAACGGGGTTTGGTCTTCTAAAGGTCCATAAATCTTCAAAGTCGCCAAACTCTTCAAGTCTTATTCATGTCTCCAGTGGCTTCTTTCGACCGTGCTTGTCCTTCTCAAGTTCTTTTTTCCAGATCATCTCTGTTGACGCAAAGTCTCTCGTGACGTCCTTTAATATTCCGGAGTTGCGTTCTAAACTTCTGGGTTTCAACATCCTTGGCATGAACCATGGTCCTACTGTCCTTCAAATCCTGACAAACCTCCGGTATCTTGAAGTTTTGCTCCTCCAGCTTGGATAGTTTCAACTTCTGGGTCCTGAGTTCTTCACAAAATACTTCCTTGTCAAATATGGCTTCCTAAAGATCCATCTTAAAATTCTTGATGTAATACTCCCGATCCTAGTGATACACCAGCTAAGGTTAAAACTGCATCCTTTACTGATAGATGCTCCATCAGCCTTCTACCATCCAATCCTTCCGAAGAAATGCATGCTTAACTCAGCACAGTGACAATGGTCTAAGCGGGTGATAACATCATGGATAGTGGTGTTTATGCCCATGTCATTGCCATGAGCTATCATTCCATAGTTGACATCTCCCGCCTTAGGGTTTTCTTGACAAAAACTTCGAGTTTTAATGCTCCATGTTCCGGTCTTTCTCCGACACACCTTGATCTCAGGTATTGGCAGCTTCAATAGTCTCACAAGTTCCATAAGGGTAGTCTTCCTAGGTCATACAAATCTGGAAATTCCTCATAACCTTCAAATTCTCCTAGTCTTCGGAGTCTTCAACCGTTGTAGTTTCCATTATTCTAATGCCCGGTAAAATCCTCTTCATTCCAAAGTGGTCTTAGTTATCCAATATTTTGTCCTTCTTGGAGTGGTCTCGTCAGTCGAATCTTCGTATAATCCAAAAGGGGAAAGGGGTATAGTCTAACTAAAAGGGAATATTTGATAAAGCCCAGAAAAGAAGAGAGGTAAAAGATCTTTTTGAAAATAAAGTTTTAGAAAAAAAAGATATTTCCTATGGGCTTGCCATTTTCTAGGGGTCACGTCCTACAGTCAACATGTGCCCTGATACCATCTTGTAGCGACCCGACCTCAGACGGTCAAGTCTCTGTGCTTAAGTGTCATCCCTGGGTCGGTATGCTGACACACACAGTACTCGAGGATTTATAACAGAGGTAAATCACATGTATAAAGTAACGTAAATACTATTACCTCAATCCATAAAGCGGAAGTAACAATAAGGTTGTGGATTCCCATCAACACCAATGGCAAAGTTGAGTGTAGAAATCATAACCCTAACGTATCACTTACTCGTCGTAAGATTCCTGCAACATGAGACATTGCAGCCATGTAGGTCAGTATATTGAATGTACTAGCAATTTCACATTGTAGAGCAATGCTGAAATAATGGCTAACACTACATGCATATTTGGCTGGTGGAGGCTCTAAGTTTAATTTTGCATAAAGCTAATTTTTCCCTACAACAAAGGAATATATTTTATTTAACTACAAAGTTGGTTGAAATTATTGAGAAGGTTCCTCCAACTCAATCCCAAAATAATAATTATAACCCAACAAATTAATTAAGTAAAGTGATGAGATCAACATAATAATTCAAGTACCAGATACTCAAGATGTCCATAACTGGGGACACGTCTAATCATGATTAGTTTGTACACTCTGTAGAGGTTTGCACACTCTTCCCCACAAGACTCAATCTCCTCCATTGTGTTTCTCGGACTGCATGGTGTTTGAAAAACGGATGACCGAGACACAGTCTTTCCGAAGAGGTCCCCTTAACCGATAGATAGGCTGGTACACCTACAGTCCCCTACATCTGCTAGCTCATCATGGAAAGGTTTTCCACAAGTTACTCAACTATGCCAGAGCCCATAATGGCTTTTGGCTGCACACGAAAGTTTCTAGCATGAATAATCTTATGATCCCTTTGAGCCTTGGTGGCATTCCATAGGGTGATCACACGGGTACTCCAGGATCCCCTTGGGCAAGCACTGGGTTCTCCAGGTGCCCGGGCAAACCACTGGGTGCTCCAGGGTGCCCCAACCAATCCACCCAGATGTGTATTAGAGTAGCCACCTTAAGTTAAACCTTAGTTAACAATAATCTCTCACATCTTTCATGAATTCTCTCAAACCAAACCACGTCTACGAGCATAGGATAGCAATATAAGCATAACGTAGTAACATCCATGGTTTGAAATAAAAGGCAATAGGTTCCTGCCTCATCAACTACTTCCCAAATACCCACATGTTATCAATCCTACTCATGCAATGTTTGAGGGTTGAAACTAATGCATAAAAACTGTGTAATGATGGGGTATGATCAAAGTGTGAACTTGCCTTGTACTGTTGATGAAGATGATTCGCACTTATAACTCCTGATAGTTCTACTCGTCACACTCCGGTCAATCTATCATAAGCAAGCAATTTCATACATAAGCACTCATACAAAAGAATTGAAGAAAAGATCTCGAAAAACTTCGAAAACAGGCAAATAACTCTTGCAACAGAAAACAATTTCTAATAGTACCAAAATTGGGTGAATTTGGTCTCATCATAAATTTTAGGTCAAGAGCTTCAATTAGGAAAAAGAATCAATTAAATCGGAGTTACGAAACTCAAGTTATGATCAAATGAAGTTTCAATATGAATTGGAACAAATTTCGAAATTTGAAAATTTCAAAAAGTTGATGTGACAGGTTCACTGGATAGGTGAAAACAAGATGAAACTATAGGCGCTGGTTCATCTAATTTTGATGAACGGGTAAAAAGGTATCGCTATTCGAAAAATCAGGGCCAAGCTGTTTTACGAAAGAAAAATAGCTACGACTAAAAGAATTCTAGGTCTAATGTATAAATAGATAGGCTAATTGATAATCTAATTATTTTGCTGTACTAGTCTAGAAATAATAAACTACGGAAGTATAAAAAGAAAAATGAAGAAAGATACCTTTATAAGGTAGAGAAAACACGACTTTGGAAAGAGGAGACAATTTCCAGAAGTCCCGCCAAAGAGGAGAAAAATATTTTTCTTTAATGAATATAGTCAAACCAAAATATTGATTTAACCCGAATCGGATGATTTTTGGAGGCTCCATGGATCTATATTTATAGGTCGAAAAGAGGTTTAGGGGTCAAAGACTAGTCAATGTGGGATTAAACGTAGACGTATAAAAATAGAAAAGAGAAAGACGCACGGGCTAAAGTGTTCGGCCGGCCGAGGCATGCGCGCTGCAGTTTTTTTTGAACTTTTTTAAGAAAAAAACGCACAGGAAGGAGTAGGAGAGGAGGAAGGAAAGAGAGGGGCGCCGCCCCTCCCTAGTCCAATTCGGACTTGCCATGGGGGGCGCGCGGCCACCCCTTGAGGCCCTTCTCTCCTTTCCCGTATGTCCCATTAAGGCCCACTACTTCCCCCGGCGAATTCCCGTAACTCTCCGGTACTCCGAAAAATACCCGAATCACTCGGAACATTTCCAATGTCCGAATATAATCTTCCAATATATCGATCTTTACGTCTCGACCATTTTGAGACTCCTCGTCATGTCCGTGATCTAATCCGGGACTTCGAACAATACATCAAATCACATAACTCATAATACAAATCGTCATCGAACGTTAAGCGTGTGGACCCTATGGGTTCGAGAACCATGTAGACATGACCGAGACACATCTCCGCTCAATAACCAATAGTGGAACCTGGATGCTCATATTGGCTCCTACATATTCTACGAAGATCTTTATCGGTCAAACCGCATAACAATATACGTTGTTCCCTTTGTCATTGGTATGTTACTTTCCTGAGATACGATCATCGGTGTCGGTGTACTAGAGTAGGGGTACCCTTGTATCCCGAACTTGTGCACGGGCAGTCGCAGCATCCCGCGGCAAGGCTTGCCGGGTGACCACCAAGATCCTCCGTGGTTCCTTTGGAGCCATTCAAGAACAAAGTATCCAAGCCAAAGAGACAAGACCCCGGCAAGAGGAGCTTGCCGGGAAGGCCGACCAAGGCATCTCAAGGAACTTGCCGCAACGCGCCACACGTCCCGGCAAGGCCTGGTGAGCGGCAAGCTCCCGGACGCAACAAGACAACGACCGCGGCAAGGCGCTTGCCGCGGCAAGCCTCCACTCTTTACCTGCGCTCCAGCACAGCCACCAATGTGTCGCTCTGGGACCCTTCCAGGCGTACGTGGCGGGAAGCTGTGTAGCCAGCGGTACACGGTGGCAAGCGGCACTGACAAGATTGCCATCGTGGCGAGCGGTGGCGTCCCTGGCGGTCCCTTTTGCACTATTTGGGCGACGCAGACGGGCATTTAATGCCCTTGTCCCCTGCCATCAGGGTTAGGTATGATACACTGTAGCAGGCGGCCATACCAACCGCAACATCTTTCCATTTTTACCCTTGTCTACGTTGCCACCTGTCGGTGACCCCTTGAGCATATAAAAGGAGGCCCATGCGCAACGTAGAGGGGGGAGGAAGGACACTCACGCTCGGTCTCGTTAGCTGCTGGTGTGTACTGTAGCACTCGCCGCTCCCGAGCAAGAACTCAATACAAACCACAAAGCAGGAGTAGGGTTTTACGCATCCGTGCGGCCCGAACTTGGGTAAACTGCCCGTGTGCTTCGCCTCGATCTGCTCTTCGTGCGATCTGCGCCCCCTGCCGAACCAAAAGGGGCTCGGTCCGCCGGTCCCATAGGTGTTCGTGGATTAGTCCCCCGACATCTTTGGCGCGCCAGGTAGGGGAGCGTCGAGGTTGTGTGAACCTGATCCAGCGTTCGCACGAGCTAAATCTTCATCATCTTCACCGACATGCCACCGAAGAAGAAGGCTTTGGAGGCGGCTGCTCCGTCCGCGTTGAACCGACCATCGCCGGAGCAAACGGCTGGTGGTGTAGACGCCGGCGGAAGAACGGGCGTCGACGAGGGAGCTCACGGTGCCGCCAGGTCCAAGGACAAAGCTGCGCTGCCCATCGGCGGCGCAGTTGGTTCCCACAACGACCGGGCGCACTCCAATACCTCGGCGTCCGTACATGCACCGCGCCCATCCCAGGAGGCGCGGGACCGGCAGCGTCATGACACTCACGGTACCATACATTTGCTGGACCAAGATTGAGCTGGTGGATCTCGGAGTGCTCAAGACCAGCATGCACGCCAACATGCTGGTGCGAGCAGGGCACGGTCGCCTGGACGAGATACTGCTCCTTCTAACATGATTAGAAGTCCGAGCATATCCCGCTCCTCACACCGTTCGCCGCCGCCACCCGCCACTTCAGCAGAAGCTTTGGCGCGAGCTCAACTGCTCCTAGACTACCCTCCAGCGCCAGACAAGATCGACGACTGGAGGGCCACCATTCAGAGTCTCATCGGCTTCGCCAACGGCGACAACCCACGGCAGCCGAGTACTTCGCAGCCGCGGCAAGTCAGCCAGGCACGAGCCGGTGGCGACCAGACCGGTGGAGGTGCAACCATTGTGCACTCTCCGCCCCGAAGGCCAAGATCGCCGACTCGCCGGATCCACCTCGACAGCGACTCCACCGCGTCATCAGATCCTCGAGCTCGTCGCGATCAGCGCCAAGTTCTTCATGAACGACAGCAAGAAGACGCTCATACTCGCATCGAGCATCGAAGAGAAGCGCGGAGTCAATCAGACCAGCGCGCTGGGCCCTCTGTCGACATGCATGCGCTAGGGGAACCAGGCGACTTGCCGTACGCGGTAGGTTGCCCTGCGTTTACTCATGAGCTGCGGCAAGTCCAGTGGCCCAGCAAGAAGAATTTCAAGCCAGATGTACCAGAGAAGTACGACGACAAGTCGCATCCGTCGGAGTTCCTCAGCATCTATACCATCGCGGTGCAGGCTGCCGGGGGGCGAGACGACAAGATCCTTGCCAACTACTTCCCGCTGGTGCTCAAGCCCAACGTCAGGTCCTGGCTCATGCATTTGCCGGACAACTCCATATCCTCCTGGGCAGACCTGTGCCATTAGTTTGTCGGCGCCTTTGCAGGCGGGCACAAACCTCATGGCCAAGAGAGTGACCTTCACCTGCTCGCCCAGAAGGAAGGAGAACCCCTGCGCAAGTACATTCAGAGATTCAGCCATGTACAGCACAACATCCCAGATGTCCACCCTGCCGCGGTTATCAGCGCGTTCCATCAGAACGTGCGTAACCACAGGATGCGGGAGGAGATGGCGATGTGCAAGATCAGAGACGTTAGTGAGCTGTATGCCCTGGCCGACAAGTGTGCACGTGCTGAGGAAGGGAGGAAACTCCCCGGAGAGAATACAGGAGCAGGAGGATCTGACAGCGAAGATGCTTCCCCGACAAAGAAAAACCGGCGGCGGAACACCAGGAAGAAGAAAGGCAAAGATGTGCTAGTCGCTGAGCAGTCCGGCAACAAAGGTGGCGCCAAGAAAGCCAAAGTTGGTAGCTCCGGCAAGGAGATTTCCGCATGCACCAACTGCCAGTCTGTGGCAGTCGCCGACAAGCAGGACGGCACCGACAAGCAGTACTGCAAGATCCACCGCACCAAGGGCCATGGCCTCCAGAGCTGCAAGAAGGTCGAGCAGCTTGTCCAGCAGCAAAAGGCTGAATACGAACGACGCGACAAGGAGAGTGCCCAAGG
This sequence comes from Triticum monococcum, assembly GCA_034509565.1. Classification (NCBI taxonomy): domain Eukaryota; kingdom Viridiplantae; phylum Streptophyta; class Magnoliopsida; order Poales; family Poaceae; genus Triticum; species Triticum monococcum. The sequence goes on along the minus strand of CM067844.1, from coordinate 20,372,571 downwards.
GGGCGCTGGAGAATCCGGCAAGAAGCGCGCCGGCCGGGGAGGACGCCGCGGCAAAGCCAAGCAGCGGCAAGGAGACAGACCTCCCCGCGGCCGCGACAAGGATGAAGATGACGACGACGACGAAGACATGGATGATGTTGAGACCGGTGAGCAGGAGTTCCAGAAAGCCACAGAGGTCTTGTGCATTGACGGCGGTGCTTCTCTGCATACTTCGCACCGCCAACTCAAGCAGTGGGTGCGGGAAGTCAATGCGGCGGAACCACCTATCGAGTCACGCAAACTTCTGGAATGGTCCAGCACGCCTATCATCTTTGATATTGAGGACCACCCTAATCGCACAACTGCGGTCGGGTGCTTGCCGATGTTGGTTTCACCAACTATCCGCAACCTCAAGGTCACTAAGATGCTAGTTGACGGCGGGGCCGGCTTGAACCTGATCTCCTCCACTGTACTCCAGAAACTCCAGATCCCTGACAGTGAGCTTGAAGAGACCAGCATATTCCAAGGAATCAACCCGGGAAGGAGCCAGCCGAAGGGGAAGGTCACGTTGCCAGTAACATTTGGCAGCGAGTTGAACTTCAGGACTGAGAGGGTCACTTTTGACGTTGCCAATTTTCCATTGCCTTACAATGGGATACTCGGCCGTCCAGCACTCGCCAAGTTCATGGCAGCCTCTCACTACGCATACAACATGCTGAAGATGCCAGGCCCGATAAGCGTCATCTCTGTCCCTGGCGACAAGAAGGATGCTCTTATCTGCACCGACAAGATCTACCGGGAAGCGGTAGCCGCAATAGATCGCAAGTCACTTGCCGTTGAAGCTCCCGGGGGGAAGAAGAATACCAAGTCCGGCAAGAGTTCTGATGCCCACTCCGGCAAGCGCACCTCTTCGGAGTGCTGCGCTACCGTCAAGGACGCACCATCGAGCTCCATCGGCAAGTGTAAGAAGACAATGGCAGCTCCGCCAGAGACCAAGAAGGTGTCCGCCAAGGAGGACAGCACTGGTGGTACCTTCACCATCAGTGCCACTCTTGACCCTAAATAGGAAAGCGCGCTCATTGCTTTCCTGCGGGCGAACGTTGACGTGTTTGCGTGGCAACCGTCTGACATCCCCGGTGTTCCCAAGAAAGTAATTGAGCACCATCTTGCCGTTTGTCCTCATGCGCGGCCCGTCAAGCAGAAGGTCAGGAAGCAAGCAGTGGAGCGCCAAGAATTCATCGTAGAAGAGATCAAGAAATTGGAAGTAGCGGGCCTTGTCAGAGGAGTGCTCCATCCTACGTGGTTGGCCAATCCTGTAGTCGTGCGCAAGGCAAACGGGAAAATGGAGGCTTTGTATCGACTTTACCGATGTTAATAAAGCTTGTCCCAAAGACCCATTTCCCTTGCCGCGCATTGACCAGATTGTTGACTCCACGGCCGGATGTGACTTGCTTTCATTTCTTGACGCATACTCAGGATACCATCAAATCTTCATGGCAGAAGAAGATGAGGAGAAGACCGCATTCATCACCCCATGTGGCACGTACTGATTCATACGGATGCCTTTCGGTTTAAAGAATGCTGGTTCAACATTTTCAAGGGTAGTCCATGTCGCTCTTGAGCCACAAATACACAGAAATGTGGAAGCCTACATGGATGACATAGTGGTCAAGAGCAAGGACAAGGCAACTATGATTCAAGATTTAGACGAAACCTTTGCAAATCTGCGCAAGATCAACCTCAAGCTCAACCCCGAGAAGTGTGTGTTTGGAGTCCCCTCCGGCAAGCTTCTCGGGTTCTTCGTGTCTCAGCGGGGAATTGAGGCCAATCCCGACAAGATCAAGGCCATTGAGCAGATCGAAGCACCAAAGCGCGTCAAGGATGTACGAAGACTTGCCGGTTGCGTGGCTGCTCTCAGCAGGTTTATCTCTAGGTATGCTAAGCGCGCCCTGGCGTTTTTCAAAATTTTGAAAAAGGCGGGTCCAATGAAATGGAATCCGGAAGCGGAGGCTGCGCTGCAGGACTTGAAGAGATACATGTCCTCCACTCCAACACTTGTCGCACCTAAGCCACAAGAGAAGTTGCTGCTGTATATAGCGGCAACCAATCAAGTGGTTAGTGCTGCGTTAGTGGCAGAGAGGGCGGCAGATGACGAGCCAGCAACCACGGCAGGTGCATCCAGCGACAAGCAGGGGGCTTCCCCGACAAGCTCTGGTCCCGACAAAGATGGGTCTGCGCAGGTACGCGAGGAGATGCAGAAGAGAATGGTGCAGCGCCCAGTTTACTTTGTTAGTTCCCTTCTGCAGGGGGCTAGGTCAAGGTACTCTGGTGTGCAGAAATTGCTTTTCGGCCTTCTCATGGCCTCGAGAAAGCTGCGCCATTACTTCCAAGCACATGAGATCACAGTTGTCACTCGTTTTCCGCTGAAGAGGATACTACAGAATTCAGAAGCAACAGGCAGGATTGTTGAGTGGGCACTGGAACTGTCAAGCTTTGGCCTCAAGTTTGAGAGTACTTCAACTATCCAAAGCAGAGCATTGGCAGAATTCATAGCCGAGTGGACGCCAACACCAGATGAAGAAATTCCAGAAACGAGCATCCCCATCAAGGAAGCAAGCAAAGAGTGGCTGATGTACTTTGATGGTGCCTTCTCGCTACAAGGCGCCGGCGCTGGCGTGCTGCTTGTCGCACCCACTGGAGAGCACCTCAAGTACGTAGTCCAGATGCACTTTCCCAAGGAGCAAGCAACAAACAATACTGCAGAGTATGAAGGCTTGCTTGCCGGTCTCAGGATCGCGGCAGACCTTGGGATCAAGAAACTCATTGTCAGGGGTGACTCGCAGCTTGTCATCCACCAAGTGAACAAGAATTATCAGAGTCCGTTGATGGAAGCCTACATTGACGAAGTGAGAAAGCTAGAAGAGCACTTTGACGGCCTACAGATGGAGCATGTTCCAAGAGCCCAGAACGACATTGCCGATGGCCTGTCAAAGTGCGCCGCACTTAAGTTACCTGTGGAACCAGGGATCTTTGTGCTCAAGCTGACTCGACCGACCGTAACGCCATCAACTGGACAGAGCAAGAAGAGGAAGTTGATTTCTGGTGACTATTTTCCGGCAGAGCTTCCCGAAGCCGCCGCCAAGAAGGTCCCCAAGATCAACACCAAGAGTGCTGAGGAGCAGTCTGCTCCGGCAAGCCCTAGGGTTTGTTCCGTTGAAGCAGACACTCCCGACAAGTTTTGCTCCGGCAAGCTTGCCGGGGAACGTCAAGCTCCGGCTGAGCCGCAGGCTCTCGCCGTAGAAGCGGGCGTTCCCACAACAGCAGATGTGCCTTTAGTCCTTGTTGTCGAGCCACAAGCTCCAGCATGGGCACAGCAGATTGTCTGTTTCCTTTAGACAAGAGAACTTCCCGAAGAACAAGAAGAAGCGGAAAGAGTAGCCCGGCAGTCAAGTATGTACCAGTTTGTCGACAACACGCTGTACAGAAGAAGACTCAACGGTGTGAAATTGAAGTGTATTCACCAGGAAGATGGACAAAAGCTGTTGGCAGAGATACATGGAGGCATATGTGGTCACCACATTGGTGCAAGAGCACTTGTCGGCAAGGCATTCAGGCAAGGTTTCTTTTGGCCGACAGCCCTCCAGGATGCAACTGCACAAGTAACCAAGTGTGAAGCATGCCAGTTCCATTCCAAGCAGATACACCAGCCAGCTCAAGCTCTCCAGACGATCCCTTTATCCTGGCCATTTTCGGTCTGGGGGCTCGACATCCTCGGCCCCTTCCCCCGAGAAGTCGGGGGCTTTGAGTACTTGTACATAGCAATCGACAAGTTCACAAAGTGGCCGGAAGTGGAAGCAGTGAGGAAGGTGACAGCACAGTCAGCAGTCAAGTTCTTCAGGTCGATTGTTTGCCGCTTCAGGATCCCTAACAGGATAATCACCGACAATAGTACGCAATTCACGAGCCGCACCTTCATGCAGTACGTCCAAGATCTTGCCGCCAAGGTCTGCTTCGCTTCTGTTGCTCACCCGAGAAGCAACGGTCAAGCGGAGAGGGCAAATGCTGAAGTGCTGCGTGGGCTCAAGACCAGGACTTTCGACAGGCTGCACAAGTGCGGAAGAAACTGGATTGAGGAGCTGCCAGTGGTTCTTTGGTCGATCAGGACGACGCCAAATTGAGCCACTGGCCAGACACCTTTCGCTCTAGTCTATGGAGCAGAGGCAGTTCTCCCCACGGAACTCGTATACGGGTCACCTCAAGTGCCCGCTTATGATGAGCTCGAGCAAGAGCAGCTGCGACAAGATGACGCGCTGCTCCTTGAGGAAGACCGTCTTCAGGCTGCTGTACGAGCTGCTCGCTACCAGCAAGCTTTGCGCCGCTACCATAGCCGCAAAGTTAACGCCAGAAGTCTCGAGGAAGGCGACCTTGTTCTTCGGCGTGTTCAGTCCGCCAGGAATTCCAACAAGTTGACGCCGAAGTGGGAAGGCCCTTACCGGGTGAAACGAGTCACTAGGCCTGGCGCTGTCCACCTTGAAACCAAGGATGGCATTCCAGTGAGCAACTCCTGGAACGTTGAGCATCTTCGTAAGTTTGACCCGTAAGGCGCGGTTGCCGGAACCCGTTCCGGCAACCAACTTTTGTACAAGTCTTGCCGCCGTTGCATGTAATCCTTTGTACAAAGCCGGGCGCAGATCCCGTGCATAAAGCTCATGTGCTCCGCGCACCTTGTCAATTTCATGCTTTCTATTTTTCGCATGTGTTATCTGACACTTTGTGCAGCACTTACCCCCGGTAAGCAACAACGAGCCATAAGGCTCCATATCTTTATTTTCTCCTCTTTCTTTTTTCTCAAGGAAAGGAAGGGTCCCTCGCCCACAAGTTTGCCGGGGGGAAAGGAGAAGATAATGGTGTGGACCAGGCGTCGTTCAAGAAAGTTTCGCCTTACCGGGAAGCAAACAACAGAAAAGATAAGTTGCCAAAGTTTGAGTAATCAGATTTTTTAAATTTTTAAGTTATTTTCCTTGAACGACCGTGCTTTGTATGGAAAACCTGTGCGCGGAGGAACCAACTCGTAGCTAGTTGCGCCCTTACTTTGTTTCGAGTCCGCTCAACAACTTAAGTGAGCTGCGACTAGTTGCGATAAGGTTTCTTGTCGGTAGCGGCACCGCCAGCAGGTTGCTGACGTCCCACACTCAGCGCTCGCGGCTAAGGTGCCTGCGCCGGCAAGTTCCCTAAAAGCGTAGGGCAAAAACATACAAAGGAAGGAATCAAGTAAAGGAAATAACATTGCAATCATTACATAGAATAAAGTTATATTACAAGGTAGCTTGTCGCGGCTCTAACAGATTGTTCTCATAACATGACCAGCAGCGACAAGAAAGGAAGAAAACGGGTGGCCTAATCTACGCGATCGCCCTCAACCCTCTTGATCCCGCTCACCTTGTCCACAATGGGTGCGACAAGGGTCTTGAGCGCCTCCAGATCAGCATCCGGCGGTAGGGTCCTGAGGACATTGGTGAGGTTGAGGCCCGGGTTGCGGAAGGCCACCTTCACCAACACCTTTTGAAGAGCTCCCGCACAGATCTTGCGCGACTCGTCGGCCAGCTGCTTTGGGATCCTCTCCCGGAGTCGCTGGAGGGCCGTCGCCACGCCTTTGAAGAACGAGGTGAGCTTGGCGCTGGGTTGGAGGTTCTCGTCGGAGGGATACCCGAGATCCTCCATCCCCAGCTCCGCCAGCTCCCTGTCAATATCTGCGACAACGTCCACGAGACCCTTCATCCAGTGCTCCACATTCTCTTGGAAAGTGCTCTGGGCGGCAGCAGCACTCGCCAGCAGCGCCTTGCCGGCCTTGACCTCCTCCTTCAGGGCCGTCTCCTGCTCCTTGGCGCCGTCCAGCGTCTTGGTCAAAGTGGTCAGCTTCAACTCAAGATCTGCGTTGGAGTCCTTGGCGGCGCTAAGCTCCTAGCCCTTCTCGGCGAGACGGGCCTGCAGCTCCGAGTAGCTGTGGGCGTCCTTCTCTCGCTCACGCTTGAGCGCAGCAAGCTCTTCACCGCTCGCCTTGAGATCGGCCTCCAGCTGCGCCACCTTCGTCTCCAGCTCCTTCTTGGCGGCCTCGGCAGCTGCGGCAGCATCCTCTACTTGCTTGAGGGCTCCGCCAAATGTTCGCTCGCGCGCGGCAAGCTCCTCCTCGTGGCTGTCAAGGTTGACTTTCCGCTGCACCAGCTCGCCTTCCTGTGCAGACAGCTTTTCAGCGGCAAGCCGCTGTTGCTCTTCGACTTCAGCCCGCTCGAGGAGAAAGGCCTTCTGCTCATCGGCAAGTTGCGCCCGCTCCTCTGCCAGGGACCGGAGAGCTTCCTGGTTGTGACCCCGGAGTTCCTCCGCACGCCTTTCGATGTCCACCCCCGCCTTCGCGACAAGCGCCTCGCGGGACTCCAGCTTGGCTTGCCGGGCGCGGTAGAGCGACACCAGCTTCCGCAGCAGCCGCTCCTCCTCAGGCTCGCTGCCGCTGCTGCTCGGTGCATCAACCAGCGCCAGCCCAGCGGAGGCGAGCACCTCTCCGTTAAAGCTCTCTCCTTCGACCGGCGCCCTGGAGCTTGACGCCCAGGGGAGGTTGATGAAGACGCCATCGCCGGCCTTCAAGTAGACGCCTGGCTGGGGCTCTTCGGAGCCTGACGCTGCGGCAGCGGCGGAGGGATCGGCGGTCGGCGTAGCGCCTGGCGCTCCTGCGGCCTCAGGACCGTCAGTACGATCGCTAGATCCCCCACCTGCTTCTGCGGCGGCAGCTTTGGCGGCCTCTGCGCCGGCGGGATCGTCAGCGCCGGCTACTTCCTCGGCGGCAGCGGCATCATCGGCGGCAACCTCGGTCTCCATCGGCTCCGCAGCAGATGGATCTGACAGCCGGAAAAGGGAGAAGAGTCAAGCAAATATCCAAAAAAAATATCAAAAGAAGAAGAACCCAAGGGAAGTTTTGAAGCGAGAAGATTACCTGTGCCGGGTTCTGCAGTCGTGGTCTCCGCCGCCGGGGGGCCGCTGGTGCTGTCCCTTGCCGGGGAGCTCTCCCTTGCCGGAGTCTTCTCCCTTGCCAGAGAACTCTCCCTTGCCGGAGACCTCTCCCTTGCCGGAGACCTCTCCCTTGGCGTTTCGGGGGCGGCCTCCGGGCGCTCCTGGTGGGGCAGCTCTGCTCCTACACAAACTAACAGTCAGATGTCAGCAAAGGAAGAGTACCCATGCGCGCCTAACAGCGGAAAACGAACCATATACTTACGCTGGGGGCTGCTTTGGAAAACAGTTGCCGGGTCCGGCAAGGTTGTCTCGGGCGCATCCCCTGCTGTCGCGGTGGGTTCGTCCTCGATGATAATCACCGGGGCCTTGGCTCTCTTCACTGCTCTCTGGGCCAGAGTCCTGAAAAGGAATAAGTTCAGAGTAAAGCAAGTGAGATACAAGACAGAACGACAAGAATTGAAGAACTACAAGTACAACGAGAGAATCTTACTCTTCTTCTTCTTCCTCGTCGGAGCTGAACGTGGAGAAGTCGAAGTCCGGCTCACGTCCGGCGCGAGAAGGTGGAGGAGTAGGTTCCCTTGGCCGCTTGGCGGGAACAGTGGCGGTGGTCTGAGACGACCCCGCTCCGGCTGCCGCCGCGGCGTGAGAAGCGGCAGGAACAGAAGCGGTGGTCCGGGTGGACCCCGCTCCGGTTGCCGCAGCAGTGTGAGGTGCTCCCGCGGCAACAGTGCTTGCCGCGGTGGAGCGTGTCGCGCGGCGCGGCGACTGTCGACTCGCCCGCCACCCCGCTACGTCCTCGGCCTTGCGGAGACGCCTTCTTGGTGGAGCTGGGGGCTCTGCTTGCGGCGAGCTGTCTGATGATGAGGAGGAAGAGGAGTTGATCTCCAACGAGCCGCTCGTATCCTCGGCGGGCTCGCTCGACTCAACGTCATGCCCAGCAAACTCTTTCTTGCCGGCAAGCTCCTCTCGCTCGGCATGGCTTGCCGCCTCTGCTGCCTCTGCCTCCTCCACGGTGAATCCAAACTCGCCCGCGGCTGCGGCTGCCGCCGCCTCTTCCAGCCTGGTGGCGATGCGTTTCAACTCCGCATCGGTGGTGTCGCGAGTGAGGCCATTCTTTTCATCAGAGCAGACCGGCACTTCTACCAGGCCGTCAAAGAACTCCTGCACGACGTCGTCTGCAGGCTCTTGCCAAGTTGGGACAATTCCATGCGAGTCGCACAGCGGCATCATTGCCCGGATGCGGTCGAGCGCGGAGTTGTTGCACAGCGGAACGACACCCTGCGGCAACCTGAACACTTTGGGATGCTCAGGGTCGTACTTGAACAGCTCCTGGAGCATCGCGTTGAGCTCCAGAATAGTGAAGTTGTAGTTGAGGCCCGGACGCAGCCTCATGATATCCGCCGCATTCTTGAATTCCCAGGCGGGTCTCCTCCGTTCCTGCAGGGGGGCGATGCGGCAGCGAAGAAAATCTGCGCCAACAGCGCCTACTGTGAGCCCGGCAAGCCTGAGGCGTTGGATCCGGGTGACGGCAATCTTCAGCCTATCGTCTTTCGGGGCCACGTTGCTCCAGTCGCTGCCGCGTGCTGCTGGGGTTTGGCGCCGGGCGGTAAACGGCTGCGGGTTCTCCTCGACAATCCAGCACCAGTCTGCTCTCCATTCCTCCCACTTGCCGCGGAGCTCCCCCTCCAGATAAGCGTCCTTCTTGCCGGCCCTCGAGATCCAGGCGATTCCACCGGATAAAGGCTATCCTCTCTCTACTCGGGGCATAAAGAAGTGGCGAAAAAGGGCTACATTTGGATGGACTCCGACAAAGTTTTCGCAGAGATGTGCGAAAACTGCCATGGTCAGAACAGCATTGGGGGTGAAGTCAAGGAGGCAGAACCCGTAGGTATTCATGATATCGCAGAAAAACTCAGAGAAAGGCGGGCAGAGCCCGCAGTAGAAGAACACGGCGAAGAAGGGATATCCATTTGGAGCCATTTTCCAAGCGGAGGCTGGAAGTACCTTCGTGCACGGGTGCGCTCGCGTCTCCGTCGACCAGAAGAGGTAGTAGTACTCCCTCAGCTCCTTCGCGGCGAGCTTGGGGGGGGGAGATTGCCCGCTCCTTTCACAACGCCGCAAGCCGCTGCGCCTCGGTCAACTTCACAGCCTTCCCCTTGTCGGCTTTCGGAGCCATGGCGGAAGTGGTGGAGGAGGTCGACAGCGTTGGTGGTGCTGGTGGCGATGGGGGGCAGGGCGCTGCTCTCTTTCAGCTTTGGGAAGATGGAGGAGTGGCGGAGGTTTCCGAGATTGGAATGGCGACCGGCGAATGGGCACACTACCCCTGCTTCCCCTGCTTATAAAGAGGGAGGGGGCGGACGTTCCGCCTTTCTGAATAAAGAAACCACCCACGATCTCTCCCACGACGCCGCATTCAACGCATGTCGTTCGGGGAGGGCGCGGTGGATACGGAGAGAGATGCGGCATAACCCAGGCCGCGCGTGCCCGTGCCCTGTTTTGGGCCTGGCCCAACAGCGCTCGGCACCATGTATGTCCCAGGCCCGAGGGCTCCTGTCGGTGTACTAGATTAGGGGTACCCTTGTATCCCGAACTTGTGCACGGGCAGTCGCAGCATCCCGCGGCAAGGCTTGCCGGGTGACCGCCAAGATCCTCCGTGGTTCCTTTGGAGCCGTTCAAGAACAAAGTATCCAAGCCAAAGAGACAAGACCCCGGCAAGAGGAGCTTGCCGGGAAGGCCGACCAAGGCATCTCAAGGAACTTGCCGCGATGTGCCACACGTCCCGGCAAGGCCTGGTGAGCGACAAGCTCCCGGACGCGACAAGACAACGACCACGGCAAGGCGCTTGCCGCGGCAAGCCTCCACTCTTTACCTGCGCTCCAGCACAGCCACCAACGTGTCGCTCTGGGACCCTTCCAGGCATACGTAGCGGGAAGCTGTGTAGCCAGCGGTACACGGTGGCAAGCGGCGCTGACAAGATTGCCATCGTGGCGAGCGGTGGCGTCCCTGGCGGTCCCTTTTGCACTATTTGGGCGACGCAGATGGGCATTTAATGCCCTTGTCCCCTGCCGTCAGGGTTAGGTATGATACACTGTAGCAGGCGGCCATACCAACCGCAACATCTTTCCATTTTTACCCTTGTCTACATTGCCACCTGTCGGTGACCCCTTGAGCATATAAAAGGAGGCCCATGCGCAACGTAGAGGGGGGAGGAAGGACACTCACGCTCGGTCTCGTTAGCTGCTGGTGTGTACTGTAGCACTCGCGCTCCCGAGCAAGAACTCGATACAAACCACAAAGCAGGAGTAGGGTTTTACGCATCCGTGCGGCCCGAACCTGGGTAAACTGCCCATGTGCTTCGCCTCGATCTGCTCTTCGTGCGATCTCCGCCCCCCTGCCGAACCAAAAGGGGCTCGGTCCGCCGGTCCCATAGGTGTTCGTGGATTAGTCCCCCGACAGTCGGTATCATCATAACTAGTTCAATCTCGTTACCGGCAAGTCTCTTTACTCGTTTCATAATGCAACATCCCGCAACTAACTCATTAGTCACATTGCTTGCAAAGCTTATAATGATGTGCATTACCGAGAGGGCCCAGAGATACCTCTCCGATACACGGAATGACAAATCCTAAACTCGATCTATGCCAACTCAACAAACACCATCGGAGACACCTGTAGATCATCTTTATAGTCACCCAGTTACGTTGTGATGTTTGATATCACACTAAGTGTTCCTCCGGTATTCGGGAGTTGCATAATCTTATAGTCATAGTAACATGTATAAGTTATGGAGAAAGCAATAGCAACAAACTAAATGATCATCGTGCTAAGCTAACGGATGGGTCAAGTCAATCACATCATTCTCTAATGATGTGATCTTGTTAATCAAATGACAGCGCATGTATATGGTTAGGAATTTAACCATCTTTGATTAACGAGCTAGTCAAGTAGAGGCATACTAGTGACATTCAGTTTGTCTATGTATTCACACATGTACTAAGTTTCTAGTTAATACAATTCTAGCATGAATAATAAACATTTATCATGATATAAGGAAATATAAATAACAACTTTATTATTGCCTCTGGGGCATATTTCCTTTAGCTCACCATGGCGGAAGAAGGGTGAAATCCATAGGTAGGTCGTCGCCTTTGTCATGAGTCACGGCCGAGAAGGTCTGGTAGGACTGAATGGAGCGGATCCAGATGCTGGCTATGAGGAACATCTCTGCCTACACGCTTCCCTAGGGCCACAACTGCCACCTACCACTCTGAGATGTTGTAGTCACCGCCGCCGACACTCGCTGCTTCATGATGCCGCTAGGGCTGCCACCACCGTGAGGAATGTCTAAGAAGTTGCTCTTCATTTTAGTATTGCTCGCTAGATTATTTTTAGTTCAACAACTGTCATACTCAATTTTCATATTCTATGGAAAACCATTTAATTCCAAGAAACACAAAAGAGGTCTAATCGACAACAATTCCATTATCATCATACATCAAGTTTCATATTTGTTGGTTGCCGCCTCCATGGAGGCTCCTGCGACACATCAACAATAGAAGGACCGAGTGTGGATGAGCCGCATTGAGCGGGTGTTGTAGGTCAGACGACTTTAAATCTTTGGTGGAGAGCATGTAGCGACCAGACCTGAAACGGTCCAATCTCTGTGCTCCGGTCTCATCCCTGGATCAGTAATGCTGACACCACATAGTACTTGAAGGATTTATAACAGAGTAGCAATCACACACTTATTACATCGAGTCTCAAAAGAGAACTTATTACAATAAATATGGCTTAAGGCCATCTAATAACGATAACAACGGAAGGCTTGGAAGATAAGTGAGTCCATCAACTCCAACGACATCACTGAGTATAGAACCACGACCTAAAAGCACCTTACTCGTTGTCTGAAAAGTCTGCAACATGAACGTTGCAGCCCGAAATGGGTCAGCACATGGAATATGCTGGCAATGTAACACATAGAGAGCAATGAAAAAATAAGACTATACTACATGCATATTTGGCTGGTGGAAAGCTCTATGGTTACAGTTTTGCGTAAAGCCAATTTTTCCCTACTGCAAAGGAATACATTTTATTTAACTATCAAGGTGGTTGTTAAACATTGAGAGTGTAGACACCCTCTCAATCCCAATTAAGCATCAACATTAAAACCCAACAAAATTAATTAGAGTAACATGATGAGATTCACATGATAATCCAAGTACTGGATACTCAAGATGTCCATAACCGGGGACACGGCTAACCATGATTAGTTTATACACTCTGCAGAGGTTTGCACACTTTTTCCCACAAGACTTGATCTCCTCCGTTGGGATTCTCGCACTACATGGTGTTTGAGAAACGGATGACCGAGACATAGTCTTTCAGAAGCGCTCACACCTTACGATCAGGTAGACCATTACATCTACTTTCCCCTACATCTGCTAGTCTACCACTGTAAGAGTTCGCACGACTTAGTCAACTACGCTAGAGCCCATAGTAGTTTGTGGCTGCACACGGAAGTCTCTAGTATGAATAATATCATGATCCCTTTGGGCCTGGGTGGCGGTCCAAAAGAAAAACAGGCAATCGCTGGAATACCCAGGTGCCTCAGTCCACCCAGATGTGTGTTTAAGTTGCCACCTTAGATAAACCATTAATTTAACAAACTCACATCTGTCATGGATTTCACTCACCCAATCCACGTCTACTAGCAGAGCATGGCATAATAAGAAAACGTAGAAGTAACTCCCAAAGGTTTGATAATAAAACAGGTGATAGGTACTACCTCATCTACTTCCCAAACCCATAATTTAATTAGATCCTCATCATGCAATGTGTGAGGATTGATCTAATGCAATAAAACTGGGTAGTAGGAAGTATGATCAAAGTGTTACTTGCCTTGCTGATGATCCGCAAAACCTAGCGATTCGAAGTAGCAAGCGGCGCACTCCGGGTACTCTATCGCAAATAAACAAGTATACAATAAGTACTCAACTAATGCACAGGTAAAACTCAAATAAGAGATCTAACCAGAAAGTTCAACTTAAGAACTCCGGTTGGCAAAAAGAACCAAATCGAACGAAGCAACGAAAGACAAACGACAAAAGAAACAAGTTTCGTTTACTATTCTGGACCTAGGTCATATTTTACAGAGGTAAAAACTTGTTTGAGTTGGTTAAACGGAAAGAGGGTTTCGAGACGAAACTCCAGGCGCTTGAATCACCTGATTCCGATAAACGAGCGAAAAGTTATACTAGAATGAAAATCGGATAAGAAATCGCGATCAGAAAAATCGCGGATTTAAAAGAAAATGACGAACAGATTAACGAACGAACGTTCGTTATCTGGATCTAAATGAAGAATGCGTTCGTTAAAACGAATGAACGAGCGAACGCTCGTTAATTAACTAAACCGAGAAAAAAACCGATCTATCTAAAAAAGACGATTATAAAAAAACCAAAATAAAACCGGTGCAAACCAACGGTTTTCTAAAAAACGGTGGCGGGACAACCTTGTCGGCGGTGGCGCGGCGGTGCAGCGGCGCAGGCGGCGGCGGCGGCTAGGACGGGCGGCGCGGGGCGGCTAGGGTTGGGGCGGTGGCGGCTATGGGCTGGGGCGGCCCGGGTGCGGCTATATAAAGCCCCGGCCAGGCGGAGTCCTGGCCGGACACGGCCCAAGATCAGTTCGGACTTTTTTTAAATAATTACGCTTAGAGAAAAAAACAAAAAGAATACTAAACGGACTCCAAAAATCCCGAAATAAATTTTCCCCGGCTTCTAAAATCAAGCCGCACAGGATGAATATTTATTTGGGGGCCTAAATGCAATTTTGAAAAATGCACATTTGTCCTAAATTCAAATAAAATAGCAAATAAATCAAAATAAAATTTTATTTGATTTTTTTATTAAATCCTGAATATTTCTTTATTTTGGGAAAGTCATTTTATTCCCTCTCTCATATTTTGATAATAGAAATAATTGAAGATAAAATAAATAAAATCAAATGATCCTATTTTCAAAATTTGAGAAAACTCAAATATGAAAATAACGAAATCCTCAACTCTCTCCGAGGGTCCTTGAGTTGCGTGAAATTTCTAGGATCAACCAAAATGCAATAAAATATGATATGCAATGATGATCTATTGTATAACATTCCAAATTGAAAATTTGGGATGTTACAAACCTACCCCCCTTAAGAGAATCTCGCCCTCGAGATTCGGGTTGGCTAGAAAATAGGTGAGGGTGCTCCTTCAGCAATCCTTCCTCTCGTTCCCAGGTGGCTTCATCCTCCGTGTGGTGGCTCCACTGAACTTTGCAAAACTTAATAACCTTGCTGCGGGTGACTCGGCTGGCATATTCGAGAATCTTAACTGGTTTCTCCTCATAGGTCAAATCACTGTCCAACTGAATCGCTTCCAGCGGCACCGTGTCTCTCAGCGGTATATCAGCCATCTCTGCGTGGCACTTATTCAACTGGGAAACATGGAATACATCGTGAATTCCTGACAATCCTTCGGGCAATTCCAACTTATAGGCTACTTCTCCCATACGCTCCAAAACCTTGTATGGTCCTACAAAATGTGGCGCTAACTTTCCCTTAACTCCAAAGCGCTTAACTCCTCGTAGTGGAGATACTCAAAGATAAACTCGGTCTCCGACTTCGTAAACTGTCTCCTTGCGTTTAGAATCTACGTAGCTCTTCTGCCTGGACTGGGCTACCTTGAGCCTATCGCGAATCAATTTCACCTTCTGTTCAGATTCCTTAATCAGATCCGGTCCAAACAACTGGCGGTCTCCAACTTCATCCCACGGCAATGGGGTCCTGCACCTCCTTCCGTACAAGGCTTCGAAAGGGGCCATCTTCAAACTGGATTGATAACTGTTGTTATAAGAGAACTCTGCGTATGGCAAATTGTTGTCCCAACTAGATCCATAATCTAGCGCGCGAGCTCTTAGCATATCCTCCAAAATTTGATTGACTCTCTCGGTCTGTCCATCTGTCTGCGGATGGAAAGTTGTACTGAACTCTAGCCTGGTACCCAAAGTTTCATGTAACTGATTCCAGAACTTTGAGGTAAATTGGGTTCCTCTATCTGATACGATGCTCCTTGGAACTCCATGCAGACATACGATCCTGGTCATGTATATCTTTGCCAACTTGGCACTCGTATAGGTAGTCTTCACTGGAATGAAATGAGCTACCTTTGTCAAACGATCAACTACAACCCAAATCGAGTCATAGCCTGAACGAGTTCTGGGCAATCCTGTAATAAAATCCATCCCTAACTTATCCCACTTCCATTCGGGTATCGGCAATGGCTGTAGCAATCCCACTGGCTTTTGATGCTCTGCTTTTACTCTCTGACATACATCACAAACTGCTACATACTCCGCAATATCCTTCTTCATTCCGGTCCACCAGAAAGTATCCTTCAAATCCAAATACATCTTGGTATTTCCTGGGTGAATTGAATATGGTGAATCATGGGCCTCTTGCAGAATCAACTTCCTGATCTCTGAATCATTAGGCACATAAACACGGTCTTCAAACCATAATGTATTGTGCTCATCCTCACGAAATCCTTTAGCTTTTCCTTTGCTCATTTTCTCCTTAATAGAAGCAATCTCCTTGTCAGTCATTTGAGCTTCTCTGATCTTATCCATCAAAGTAGACTGAATCTCCAATGCTGCTACATAGCCTTTCGGGACTATCTCTAAAGATAGCTCTTGAAGATTTTCGGCTAACTCCCTTGGTGAAAGAACATGCGGTGCCCCCATGTTTGGTTTTGGTAATTGATGACAATCTCTATGGACTAATGGTTGCCTTGAGTTATATTTGAAGGTTTTGTCCATAGGCTTTTCTTGGAGTACATGTGTTGGTTTCAAGGAGAGTTTGTGTCGACCAAGGTGCTATTCAAGGAATTACCTAAAGATTGGTCTTGTGAGAGGTTGATCAAGACTAAGTTAAAGAGTGAATCAAGTTGATCAACCCACAAAGCGTAGAAGATGTACCGAGAGGGATCAAGTGATCCCATGGTATGGTAAGCATTGTCAATTATGCTTTGTGTACTAACCCATGGTCTTCGTGAGGGTTCTTTGTGGGGTTAGGTTGCGGTGTGCAAGTTCAAGTGGAGCACCACGAAGAGATCAAATGCTTGAAGCGTGCTGTACTTTGTGGTGACAATGGACCTATGAAGATGTGCGGAAGAGTAGCTCACCCATAGTAGAGTATGGGGGAGCAATCAACTAGTCTTCATCGACTCAACACAATCAAGAAAGGTTGCGGTGTGCAAGTTCAAGTGGAGCATCACGAAGAGATCAAATGCTTGAAGCTTGCCGTCCATTGTGGTGACAATGGACTCATGAAGATGTGCGAAAGAAAGGCTCACCCATAGTGGAGTATGGGGGAGCAATCAACTAGTCTTCATCGAGCCAACACAATCAAGAAAGGTGGTCCAACTTGAGGGAGTCAAGATCGTCATCATCTAGCTCAAGTGGACCATGTGCAAGGCAAAGGTTTGCCCTTGGTAGGTTTTCTATTTTACCGGTCTCATGATGGTAGTTGGGAGACCGGGTTATAGGATCGATTGCCGTACTATCAAGGGGGGCCCTCGATGAGTAGCTTGATCGTATCGTTCGTTGAGAGCTCAAACCTTTGCATCCTTGCATCATCTTTCTTGGTTCTTGTTTGGTTCTCTTTGTGAGTCTTAGAGCTTATGGTCATCTTGATGACAAGCTTGAGTTCATCGAAAACGGAGTTCGCATGCATCTTGTATGATGTTTTCGATGTTGGAGGTTTTGCCGGTTCTTCTGGGTTGGAGGTTTCACTCCTCTATTTGTTGGCATACCTCCCCTGCCTCTTCTTACTATAACCAGTCGCTGTTTTGATGCTACTCGTCGTCTTGTCTTCAACAAGCTTGAGTTTGCTCAATTCGGAGTTCATATGCAGAAGTTATGGCAGTTCTGGTTTTCTGGAGTATGGTTTTTCTCCTGGACCCAGCGGTAGTACCGCGGTCCACAGCGGTAGTGCGGCTGAGACTCCCTAAGCGGTAGTACCGCTCCCCGGAGCGGTAGTACCGTTGGGTGGCCTCAGCGGTAGTACCTCTGCGGTTCCGTGCTACTACCGTCCTGTCACTGCGTCCGTAGCGGTAGTACCGCTCCTCGGAGCGGTAGTACCGCTTGCTGGGCTCAGCCGCAGTACCGTGGTGGCATGGTGCTCCTTCCGCTTTGATTCTTGCGCGCATTTTCTCGTGTCGGGTTTTGCGGTACTAGCTGCGGCAGTAGTAGCGGTAGTACTGCTTGAGAGCGGTAGTACCGCTCTACCTCCGCGGTAGTACCGCCCTGGGCCCCTGCCCCAGCCCTTCTCTTCTGGCGCGGTAGTACCGCTGAGGGGGAGCGGTAGTACCGCTTGAGGGCGGCAGTACCGCTCTACCTCAGCGGTAGTACCGCTCTCTGCGGGGCTGTGTGGGGGATAACGGTTGGATTTTCCCCTCCTATAAAAGGGGGTCTTCTTCCCCGTTGAACCTTAATCTTTTTGAGCTCGTGTTCTTCCCCCATTGTTGACCTTCTTCGAGCTTGCTAACTCTCAATCCCTCCATGGATTCTTGCTAGTTTTTGAGGAAAAAGAGAGAGGAGATCTAGATCCACATTTCCACCAATCACTTTCTCCTCTATGTGAGGGGAACCCCTTGGATCTAGATCTTGGAGTTCTTGGTGTTCTCTTTCTTGTTCTTCCTCTCATTTTCCTCCCTAGCATTAGTTGCTTCGGTGGGATTTGAGAGAGAAGGACTTGGGCACTCCGTGTGCCCTTGCCATTGCATTTGGTGCATCGGTTTGAGTTCTCCACGTGATACGTGGAGGTTACAAGTTGAGAAGCTTATTACTCTTGGGTGCTTGGTACCCTTGAGCTTGTTCCTCTTGGGTGCTTGGGCGCCCTAGACGGTTGTTGGTGTTCGGAGCTCAATCATTGTGGTGCAAAGCTCCGGGCAAGCGTCGGGGTCTCCAATTAGGTTGTGGAGATCGCCCCGAGCAATTTTACGGGTACCGGTGACCGCCCCCAAGGGTTGCCAAAGTGTACGGGTTCGGTGATCGCCCCCAAGGGTTGCCATTTGTACGGGTTCGGTGACCGCCCTCAAGGGTCCCTTAGTGGAATCACGGCATCTTGCATTGTGCGAGGGCGTGAGGAGATTACGGTGGCCCTAGTGGCTTCTTGGGGAGCATTGTGCCTCCACACCGCTCCAAACGGAGATTAGCATCCGCAAGGGTGTGAACTTCGGGATACATCATCGTCTCCGCGTGCCTCGGTTATCTCTTACCCGAGCCCCTTTACTTATGCACTTTACTTTATGATAGCCATATTGTTTCTTGTCATATATCTTGCTATCACATAGTTGCTTATCTTGCTTAGCATAAGTTGTTGGTGCACATAGGTGAGCCTAGTTGTTTTAGGTTTTGTGCTTGACAAATTAACCGCTAGGTTTATTCCGCATTTGTTCAAGCCTAAACCGTAATTATTTTAAAACGCCTATTCACCCCCCCCTCTAGGCAACATCCACGATCTTTCACTTGGTAAATTTCCTATCTTTAGGGTGTTGACATGACTTTTACGGCTCAACGCATCGGCTACTACGTTAGCCTTTCCGGGGTGATAATGCAATCTCATATCATAATCCTTGATGAGCTCCAACCATCTCCTTTGCCTGAGATTCAACTCCTTCTGCGTGAAAATATACTTCAAACTCTTGTGATCCGTGTACACCTCACAATGGTTTCCAATGAGAAAATGTCTCCAAGTCTTTAATGCATGCACTACGACTGCTAACTCCAAATCATGCGTGGCATAATTTAACTCATGAGGCTCAAGCTGTCGCGAGGCATATGAAACAACTCTTCCTTCCTGCATAAGCACTGCTCCAAGTCCTCGACGTGAAGCGTCGCAATACACCTCATAATCCTTGGTCTGATCTGGCAAAATCAACACTGGTGATGTAACCAAACGTTTCTTCAACTCCTGGAAACTGGCCTCACATTCCTCGGTCCATATGAACTTGGTATCCTTCTTCAACAACTCCGTCATAGGCTTCGCAATCTTCGAGAAATTTACAATGAATCTCCAGTAGTATCCTGGAAGTCTAAAAAAACTCCAGATCTCTCCAGCTGTTGTTGGTGCTTCCCAGTTTTTCATAGTGTCAACCTTGGTGGGATCTACTGCTATACCTTCTTCGGATATAACGTGTCCGAGAAATCCAACTTCCTTCAACCAAAACTCACATTTGCTAAACTTGGCATATAACCGATGTTCTCTGAGCTTACCAAGTACCAAACGCAAATGCTCCTTATGCTCCTCTTCATTTTTCGAGTAAACCAGAATATCATCAATGAACACTACGACCAACTTATCCAAAAACTCCATAAACACTTTGTTCATCATGTTCATAAAATATGCAAGTGTGTTAGTTAGACCAAATGACATAACGGTATACTCGTACAGCCCATACCTGGTGGTAAAAGCCGTCTTAGGTATATCCTGTTCTCGAATCTTCAACTGATGGTATCCTGATCGCACATCGATCTTGGAAAATACCTTAGCTCCTTGCAATCGATCAAACAGATCATTAATCATCGGTAGTGGGTACTTGTTCTTGATGGTTACTTCATTCAATCCTCGATAATCAACAACCATCCTTAACGATCCATCCTTCTTCTCCACTAGAAGTACTCGCGATCCCCAAGGCGAAGAACTTGGGCGAATATATCCTTTATCCAGTAACTCCTTAATCTGCTTCTTAATCTCTTCTAAATCCTTTGCTAGCATCCTATATGGTCTCTTAGATATTGGCCCTGTGCCTGGCAAAAGCTCAATCAAAAACTCAATATCTCTATCCGGTGGCATGCTTGGCAACTCCTCTGGAAATACATCAGGGAAATCCTTCACTACTGGTACTTCCTCCTGCACAACTCCTGTTAACGAATTTACTTGAGTTCTTTTAGGCACATGTTGGGATACATACCTGATCCTTCTCCCTTCTGGAGTGGTAAGCAAAATTGACTTACTGGCGCAATCGATGTTTCCTCCATACATCGACAGCCAATCCATACCCAGAATTACATCCAAACCTTGTGATTCCAAAATGATCAAATCCGAGGGAAACACATGCCTACCTATACTCAATGGCACTTGAAAACATCCCTTACTAGCCATATACTCCGCTCCTGGTGAGCTTACTAACATGGGTGTTCTAAGAACTTTGGTGGGCAGGTTATACTTATCCACAAATCCCCTTGATATGTATGAATGCGATGCACCAGTATCGAAAAGAATGAGTGCAATGAATGAATTAACCAAAAACTTACCGATTACCGCATCCGGCTGCTCTTCAACCTCCTCCACGTTAACGTGGTTCACCTGTCCCCTGTTGAAAGGGTTCGGCTTCTTCACAGATCTTCCATTGCCATTTCCATTTTGGGATTCAGGACATTCATTGACATAATGTCCGGTCTTCTGGCACTTAAAGCAAGTGACTTGGCTCAGGTCTCTTTTGGCTGGGGTTGATGGGTTGGTACGGTTTTGGCCGTTGCTTCCTCCATTCCCATTACCATTCTTGGTGCCATTATGATTGTGCGAGCTACCTCCTCCATGTGTATGCTGAAAATGTCCTCCCGGTCTAGGGGTAAAACGGGGCTTCTGCTGAGCTCCTGAATTGTATTTCCCTTGTCCATACTTCCTCTCGTGATTCTTAATCTGCTGCTGCTTCCCTTCAATCATAAGAGCACGATCTACCAACTCCTGGTAGTTGTTAAAAGTTGCTACCATCAACTGCATGCTCAACTCATCATTCAGTCCTTCCAGAAACTTCTCTTGCTTAGATGCATCTGTAGCAACGTCATCTGGGGCATAACGTGCTAGCTTACTAAAGTCCATCACATACTGGCCAACTGTCCGTCCTCCTTGGCGCAAGTTGTGAAACTCTCGCTTCTTCATGGCCATAGCTCCTGCTGAAACATGGGCAGTACGAAAAGCCTGCTGAAACTGGTCCCATGTGATAGTATCGATAGGGAAAGTGGCGGTGAAATTCTCCCACCATGATGTCGTGGGTCCTTCAAGCTGATGTGCGGCAAACTTCACCTTTTCCGCATCTGTGCATCCTGCCGTGGTCAACTCCCTTGCTGTCTTGCAGAGCGAATCATCTGCTACTATCGGCTCGGTGCTACTAGAAAACACCAACGGATTTAGCCTAAGAAAACGGGCTAAGTGATCAACAGGTGGTGGTGGTGGTGGGTTGTTGTTGTTCCCCTGATTCTGATTCTGGACTAGCAACTGCATCAACGTGTTCTGCTGCTGGATCAACTAAGTGAGCTCTGGTGGGAAGGTAAATCCGGGGTCACGTCTCGGAGGCATCTGAGGGGTTTAGAAAAGATGAGATTTAAGAATAGAGAGGGGTCTAGAGATAAAACACTACCCATATGCACACGAGGCAATTGCAAACAATTCACTTCATTCAATCAAACAAGGGCATACAATCGATCTAACTATCGCAGAAGTGCTCGGACTACTATATTTACATGGTGGACTACTACTACTGTTGGGATGGTCTACTAGAAATATTCTTCGGTTGCAGACTCCATGATATCTGCTCCAGCTTCATCAACATAGTCATCATCACTATCATCTGGATCCAAGTCGGTGTCATCGATGATGATGTAGTCTTCCGGGCGAATCTCCTTGGGTTCTTCGTCTTCTTCTACTGGTGTAGGGCCTCTCATAAATATTCCGATCTTCATTGTTAGGTCGGCATTCTTGTCCACTAGTACTTCGATTTCCTCTTCATAATCTTCACATGTAGTCTTGAGTTCTTTCTCCAGTTCCTTGATTCTTGTCCTTGCCTTCTTTAGATCTATCATGTCGGCGCACATCTGGTTCTCCTGACGTCGAATGTGCTGGTTTAACTTCTGGATAAAAGCTGCAATTGATCTATCCTTCCTGGTGCTGATCATCTCCCAGTGCTCATCTCGGCACCCACAAATCTAGTAGATAGTATCCTTGAGATCATTGCGGTAAACTTCTCCAATGCGTCCCATGGCGATGTGAGCTGCCATGCTCTTTCCTAGACTCCAGGTTGGTGCGTCAAAGGAAAACTCTATGGGCTTAGTGACTGGCATGAACGTCCTTCCTGAAACTTGAACTTGAATCATCCAACGCTCTTCTTCCGGTAATGTGGCGTTGTAAGTCCCGGTGAAGCTTGGTACTCCTATGTTCAGATATCTAGTGACTTCATTCAAGTGACGTCCAAAGGGTGTATCTTCATCTGGTTGCGTGAACTTGTTCCTTGCATCCGCCATCCTAAAAGAGTAGAAAAGATGAGGAGTCAGAATGAGAAGAGTGAGTAATGATCTAGGGCTTTAGCTTAGTGGTCATGTCCTACAGTCAGTGTGTGCTCTGATACCATCTTGTAGCGACCAGACCTCAAATGGTCCAATCTCTGTGCTCCGGTGTCATCCCTGGATCAGTAATGCTGACACCACACAGTACTTGAAGGATTTATAACAGAGTAGTAACCACACACTTATTACATCGAGTCTCAAAAGAGAACTTATTACAATAAATATGGCTTAAGGCCATCTAATAACGATAACAGCGGAAGGCTTGGAAGATAAGTGAGTCCATCAACTCCAACGGCATCACTGAGTATAGAACCACGACCTAAAAGCACCTTACTCGTCGTCTGAAAAGTCTGCAACATGAACGTTGCAGCCTGAAACGGGTCAGCACATGGAATATGCTGGCAATGTAACACATAGAGAGCAATGAAAAAATAAGACTATACTACATGCATATTTGGCTGGTGGAAAGCTCTATGGTTACAGTTTTGCGTAAAGCCAATTTTTTCCTACTGCAAAGGAATACATTTTATTTAACTATCAAGGTGGTTGTTAAACATTGAAAGTGTAGACACCCTCTCAATCCCAATTAAGCATCAACATTAAAACCCAACAAAATTAATTAGAGTAACATGATGAGATTCACATGATAATCCAGGTACTGGATACTCAAGATGTCCATAATCGGGGACATGACTAACCATGATTAGTTTATACACTCTGTAGAGGTTTGCGCACTTTTTCCCACAAGACTCGATCTCCTCCGTTGGGATTCTTGCACTACATGGTGTTTGAGAAACGGATGACCGAGACATAGTCTTTCAGAAGCGCTCACACCTTACGATCGGGTAGACCGTTACACCTACTTTCCCCTATATCTGCTAGTCTACCACTGTAAGAGTTCGCACGACTTAGTCAACTACGCTAGAGCCCATAGTAGCTTGTGGCTGCACACGGAAGTCTCTAGTATGAATAATCTCATGATCCCTTTTAGCCTGGGTGGCGGTCCAAAAGAAAAACATGCAATCGCTGGAATACCCAGGTGCCTCAGTCCACCCAGATGTGTGTTTAAGTTGCCACCTTAGATAAACCATTAATTTAACAAATTCACATCTGTCATGGATTTCACTCACCCAATCCACGTCTACTAGCGTAGCATGGAATAATAAGCAAACGTAGAAGTAACTCCCAAAGATTTGATAATAAAACAGGTGATAGGTACTACCTCATCTACTTCCCAAACCCACAATTTAATTAGATCCTAATCATGCAATGTGTGAGGATTGATCTAAGAGAGAATTCCTTATTTGGCCCTTTTTAAAATTTGCTTCCCTATTTGGCCCAAAATAAAAATGTCTTCCCTATTTGACACCTAAAGTAAATTTTGTTCCTTATATGTCATTTCTGTCCATTTAGGTACTAATGGTGTTAAGTGTGAGGTGAAAAGACCATCTTGCCCCTAGTGCATTTTGTAACTATTTTGGATGTAGTAAAAAAGCAATCAGTTCACCCATGTTTTTGGGATGTTCAATGGATGATGCACATGTATATGTATGCTTCAATATTTTCTTCCTATGTAATCTGATTTGTACATGTAAAAGCTGTACAAAACACCGTATAATTTGTACAAGCATATCTATGATCAATATAGTACCATATTTTGATTAGTGTTTGATGATCTTTTTACGCACTAAACCCAATTATTTATGTAAGCCGTGGTGGACCGGCAAACAAATAAATACAAGTGTATATATGTGAGAAAATATAACTTTGATCTATCAAAGTACTATTGTATGACGTGTAGGTCCCACGTGTTGCTACAAAAATTTATGAGTGGGAGAATATATTCAATATTGGTCTTTATTTGTAGAGTTCATCATATAGAATAGAGTGCTGCAAAAAGATTAAAGCTTTACACTTTGATCTAAGAGAAATAATTGCCAAAAGAGATAAATACATGCATGCAAAACTAGCCAAGTTTGTAATTGACCTGCATGCATGCACTCATGTATACTCCCTATTTGCACCCAACGGTGACTCAACAAGCCAAGGCCCATGTACGTCAGCTATCAGCGATTGATAAAGCCTCCCGTCCCGTGCAACCATGAGGGAAGACACACACGCAGACCGCCAGGCTCGTAGGAGACGCACGCACACGCACCGTCAGGCTCCACACCGCAGCTCTTCAACCCGCACGTCATGGCGCCATGTGTGTAGACGCCCATGCCGAGGCCGCCTCAGCGTCGTGGGCTAATCGCCGGCGAGACTAACCAAAATATTGTTTATGGCACTGTACTTTTCTGCAAGTGTATATGGTACTGTACTTATTCATAAAAAAATATTTTATTGATATATATGCTAGTAAAAGTTCTACAGATATTTTGTATGCTTTTACACGCAAAGACTTACCCAATGAACAAAATATTAGAGCATACACATATATGCACAACATCCATTAAACATCCCTAAAATATGTGTGAACTGATTGCTCTTTTTACTATATCCAGGATAGTTACACAATGGATTAGGGGCAAAATGGTCTTTTCACTTCACACTTAAACCCTTTAGTGTCTAAAATGGACGAAAGTGTCAAATAAGGAAGAAAATTAACTTTAGGGGTCAAATAGGGAACTTTTTTTATTTTGGGCCAAATAAGGAAGCAAATTTTAAGAAAGGGCCAAATAAGGAATTCTCTCTTGATCTAATGCAATAAAACTGGGTAGTAGGAAGTATGATCAAAGTGTTACTTGACTTGTTGATGATCCGCAAAACCTAGCGATTCGAAGTAGCAAGCGACGCACTCCAGGTACTCTATCGTAAACAAACAAGCATGCAATCAGTACTCAACTAATGCACAAGTAAAACTCAAATAAGAGATCTAATCAGAAAGTTCAACTTAAGAACTCCGGTTGATAAAAAGAATCAAATCGAACGAAGCAACGAAAGACAAATGGCAAAAGAAACAAGCTTCGTTTACTATTCTGGATCTAGGTCAAATTTTACAGAGGCAAAAACTTGTTTGAGTTGGTTAAACGGAAAGAGGTTTCGAGAGAAACTCCAGGTGCTTGAATCGCCTAATTCCGATAAACGAGCGAAAAATTATACTAGAACGAAAATCGGATCAGAAATCGCGATTAGAAAAATCGCGGATTTAATCCGAGAAAAAGAAAACAACAAATAGATTAACGAACGAACGTTCGTTATCTGAATCTAAACGAAGAACGCATTCATTAAAACAAACGAACGAGCGAACGCTTGCTAATTAACTAAACCGAGAGAAAAAACTAATCTATCTAAAAAGACGAATCTAAAAAAACCAAAATAAAACCGATGAAAACCAACGGTTTTCTAAAAAAGGCGGTGGGACAACCTCGTCGGCGATGAGCTCCGGGCGGCGGCGCGGCGACGGCGGCGGCTAGGGTTGGGGCAGCGGCGGCTATGGGCTGGGGCGGCCCGGGTGCGGCTATATAAAGCGCCTGCCAGGCGGAGTCCTGGCCGGACACAGCCCAAGGTCGGTTCGGACTTAAAAAAACAATTACGCTCAGAGAAAAAACAAAAAGAATACTAAACGGATTCCAAAAATCCTGAAATAAATTTTCCCTGACTTCTAAAATCAAGCCGCACAGGATGAAAATTTATTTGAGGCCTAAATGCAATTTTGAAAAATACGCATTTTTCCTAAATTCAAAAAAAATAGCAAATAAAACCAAAATAAAATCTTATTTGATTTTTTATTAAATCCTCAATATTTCTTTATTTTGGGGAAGTCATTTTATTCCCTCTCTCATATTTTGATAATAGAAATAATTTAAGATAAAATAAATAAAATCAAATGATCCTATTTACAAAATTTGAGAAAACTCAAATATGAAAATAACGAAATCCCCAACTCTCTCGGAGGGTCCTTGAGTTGCGTGAAATTTCTAGGATCAACCAAAATGCAATAAATATGATATGCAATGATGATTTATTGTATAACATTCCAAATTAAAAATTTGGGATGTTACAGAGCATGATGCCACAACTCCTCCACATCCTCCTTACCACCTGGCCCTTGAGACGCGGTAGAGCGGGCACATGTCGTTGTTGGGGGTCGGGGTCGCTCACCATGGCGTAAGATGGGTGGCATCCATAGTTAGGTGTGCATTATGGTGCAGGCAGCTAGATATAGAGACCCTAGTCAAGGGGAGAGGAGGAGTTGAGCGACGAGGGCGCAACCTCATTCTGTAGGAAGATCCTTACACGAAGGGGAATCGACCACTAAGGAGAGAAAGAGAGAGAGAGAGAGAGAGAGAGAGAGAGAGAGAGAGAGAGAGAGAGAGGAAAGGCTCGTGCGATGCAGGCTGAATCAGGGAAAAAGATTCACTAAACCAGTGGGAGGAGAACAATAAAAAAATTGGTAGGGTATCCCTTCGATCGGTGGGTGTCGTGGGTACCAACGAGGGCTACTACGGATTATCATTTAATAATAAATTGTCCTATAATAATAAAAGAGAGAGTGATTATAGACATATGGTTGATTCCTTTCATAAATGTTGCCTTGTGTTATCAAGCATTGATTCCTTTCCATAGATTTGGTTTGTAAAGATTGATTAGAGATCACCATGATTGATTCCTTTACATAACAACATTACTAAATATACTGAAAATCGATCTGCATGATTTGTGCAGATTTGGCAGATAAAAACCGGATTAATTAGATCAGTGGCTTAAAACAGTTTAAATTAATTGGTGTGATAGAAAATATTGGTGGGATGGAAAAAAAGTCGATGGGGAAGGTTTAACCGGAATAAAGGCGATGCTACCAAACTCACCATGGCGTATAGGTTTGTGTCGATTCTGATAGTATGTCGAACACAAGATAATAGGTTAGTCATAGAAAAAAAATCAATAGGTAAAAACGAAGCCAGAAAATGAAACATAGAAAAAAGGGGGAAAACGCACGCACGCATCAAATGGGCCGGCTTAATTTGATTATTGTTAATGTTTTGGTAAGATTTGCTTTGTTTTGGGAATGAGTAGTGGAAGGGAAGGAATGTTTGGTTTTAGTTGAGATTTTGTTTTGACTTGATTGAGTTAATGCATGACGTTGTTTTGGAAAGTGCCAATTTGATTGGATTTTGTTTTGGTATATTATCAATTCTGACAGTATGCCGAGCACAAAATAATAGGTTGGTCATAAAAAATGAAACGAAAAAAAGGAAACCAAAAAACAGAACTAACAAAAAATAAAAACGTGTGGATGCGTCAGGCTAGCCAAGTTTGGATTTTTTTTTCAAAACTATCATGTTTTTATAGCAATTTCAGAAACTATAGGACATAATGCAAAAAAACCAAAACTAGTAGCCCGTCGGCCATTCTTTGGCCGAAGTAGTACTTTTCGGCCACAGCTAGGCCAAAATAATACTTTTCGGCCACAACTAGGCCGAAAAGTACTACTTCGGCCACAGCTAGGCCGAAGTAGTACTTTTCGGCCACAGCTAAGCCGAAGTAGTACTTTTCGGCCACACTTAGACCGAAATTGACTTTTTGTCAAGTCTAGGCTGAAAGGTCACTTTTTGGTCAACCCTAGGCCGAAGTTGCATGGCTCATGCTGAATTGTATTTTGTCGCCACCCGTTTCCCGCCCACCCCTTCCCGCCACCCGTTTCCCGCCAACCCGTTCCCACCTTATTTTCCCGCCAATCCGTTCCCGCCTTATTTTCCCGCCAATCCCTTCCCGCCTTATTTGCCCGCCAATCCCTTCCCGCCAACCCTTTCCCGCCATACCGCAGTTATTCTTTCCTGCCATTTTCTCCTCTGTATCTATAAAACCCCCTTCGAAGGTATAATCACGTCGTCACAAATATTATGTAAATATTAGCGCATAGTTCATGTAGCGGATAATATTAGTGTTCGTTGTGAATTTCAGTGTTAATTTAATTTAGGAGGCATTTTAGCGCATAGTTCGTGTAGCGGATAATATTAGTGTATATCGTGAATTTTAGTGTTAATATATTTTTGGAGACATTTTAGCGCATAGTTCCTGTAGCGGATAATATTAGTGTATATTGTGAATTTTAGTATTAATATATTTTTGGAGGCATTTTAACGCATAGTTCGTGTAGCGGATAATATTAGTGTATATTGTGATTAATATAGTTTAGTTAGTGTATATAAGTCATATTGTGAATTTTAGTGTTAATATATTTTTGGAGGCATTTTAGCGCATAGTTCGTTGTGATTAATGAGAAGGTGGCAATGTCTGACAGGTGAAAATGTCTGAATCAGTAAATCTGAATGTTTACTACGGCGCTGGTAATGTTCGATATAATGGCGGGCAAATAAGGCGGGAAGGGCTTGGCGGGAAAATAAGGTGGGAACGGATTGGCGGGAAAATAAGGCGGGAACGGGTTGGCGGGAAACGGGTGGCGGGAAGGGGTGGGCGGGAAACGAGTGGCGACAAAATACAATTCAGCATGAGCCATGCAACTTCGGCTTAGGGTTGACCAAAAAGTCTATTTCGGTCTAAGTGTGGCCGAAAAGTACTACTTCGGCCTAGCTGTGGCCGAAGTGGTACTTTTCAGCCTAGCTGTGGCCGAAAAGTACTATTTCGGTCTAACTGTGGCCGAAAAGTACTATTTCGGCCTAACTGTAGCCGAAAAGTACTACTTCGGTCAAAGAATGGCCGACGGGCTACTAGTTTTGGTTTTTTTGCATTACGTCATATAGTTTCCGAAATTGCTACAAAAAACATGATAGTTTTGAAAAAAAATCCCAAGTTTGATTATAGTTGATGTTTTTGGTAAGAATTGATTTGATTTGGGTAGTAGGAAAGTTTGGGTTTAGTTGAGATTTTGTTACAATTTGATTTGAATGATTTATAATGCATGGCATAGTTTTGGGAAGGTGCAATTTGATTAAGTTGATGCACACGTCAAATGGGCCGGTCCAACTTGGCCGCACTTCAACTAAATGCCCTTGTATGATGCACGTGGGCATAATATAGGGTTTGCCGACGGTTGATGGGAATGAGGGGAGACTACCAACCCTTCCTTAAAAGTAGAGATAACAAGGTAGAGTGCCTCATCATTTTATTACGGAAAACATTTTTTTAGCAACAACATTTTTTTGTTTTAATCTATGTTGTCGGGCCGGGCCTGACTACACCCGGGCTTTTCATTTTGGGGTCGGCTCTGCGGAGCCCGGCCCGGCCCGGCCCTGATTCTCCCTAGTCACTCACGAGCAACCCAGTGTCGGGCCCACGCGTCGGTGCACATACCCGTGGCCACCCACCCCCCACCGGTCACCACACAGACGCGCACCCAAGCGATCGACCTTTACCCCGTCCCGTCCCGTCTAGTACTACTACTCGTCTAGGTCTAGCCGTCTCCATCCTCGGAGCCGCACCCGCAACCCAATCAATCTACCCAAGGCCCCGTCCGGCCGCGGCGCGACCCAATCCACCCACCACAGATCGACCCCCCACCACGTCTCGCCTCCCAGAGAGAGAGAGAGAGAGGGGGGGAGAGGTCGGGGGCGGGGCTCGCTCGGCTCGATCCATGGCCTCGGACCAAACCCTCCCACTCCCACCCCCACCCCCACCGCTACTCCCGTCCAACCCCAACCAGATCCCCACCCCGACCCCGACCGCACCGCACCCGACCCCGTCCCCGCCCCCCGCCTCCGCCGCGCGCAAGCTCCCCATCAAGCGCCGCTCCCCGCCGCGCGCCTCCTCCTCGCCCTCCTCCTCCGCCGGCGCCGCCTCCTCCGGCCAGAACCCGCCCTTCAAGTTCCAGCGCATCTGGTCCGAGTCCGACGAGCTGCGCTTCCTGCAGGGCCTCCTCGGCTGCGGCGCGCAGGGCCTCGTCTTCCCGCGCGACCTCAACGTCTTCTACGACCGCTTCTCCGAGTCCATGCCGCAGCCCTACACCCGCTCCCAGCTCTCCGAGAAGCTCCGCCGCCTCAAGAACAAGCACCGCAACGTCTCCTCCCGCGTCGCCAGGGGCCTCGACCCCGCCCGCCTCGCCCCGCACGACCGCGACGTCCTCCACCTCTGCTCCCGCCTCTGGGACCCCGCCAACGCCGCCACCTCGCCCTTCGCCGCCGCCGCCGCGCCCGCAGGCTCCTCGGGGAACAAGCGCCGCCGCTCCAACCCTGCCGTCGTGCCGCTCGACGTCCCGGCCCCCTCGGGGGACAGCAACTCCCATGGCTACAATGGGATCGGTTCCTCCACCCCCGGCGCCGCCTTCCCCGATGACAACGGCGCCGAGGATGTGATGTATCTTGAGCAGGAGAGCGGCCACCACCTCTATTTTGACGAGGGTGCCGCCTTTGTTGCCGACGGCAACCTTGATGGGATTACCTTGGACGGGATTGCGCTGGACCAGGCTGAGACAATGGCTGTTCTCACCGATGTCGGTGACAATGGAGTTGTTGCCGGTGACGATGGAGTTGTTGGCAACGACGCAGCTCCCCAAAATGCTGTCAACAATGGAGGTAATCCCCAAAATGCTATGAACAATGGAGGTACCGGTCAGAACGGTAACTGCAATGTATTGCTGCCGCGTAGCAGCGAGCATCGCATGGCAAGCGCCGTGCTGGATGTATTTGAGGAGTGTTTGAGAGAGGCAAAGGCCGATGGAATAGTCAACGGTGGCAATGCCCAGGAAAGCGAACTCGCCAGGCGATGGAGGGCGCAGAGGATTGATGAGCTTGATGTGTTGAGCCGAAGGCTCAGGTTGATCATTGAGGATGCTACCGCCGCTGGGCACTGAATGAGATGTATCCGATGACGTGCTTCCACCCTTTGCCGCCATGTATAGAAGAAATCAGGTTATTATGCATGCTATGTTTTTGTAGCGCATTGCTCAGCTTGAGCCTTGCTTTAGCCGCTCTAGTTACAAATTATGCCTATGTGACATTGCTATGGATATTGTTGTTCCGTTTAATAATTTAATCACTCGATCGTCTTAATAATGCCTTATGATTCCAGCATTGTTGTTTATATAGCATGCTTCTGCCACTATCATTTTCAGTTTATGCTAATGAGTAATCAGTAGTTCATGTAGCTTCAGCCCTCCACTATTACATGTTGTTCTAACTGCGCAAATAGCATAGGGTTCGACCACTGTGGGTCAGATTAAATCTCATTGATCTATTTTGTGGGGCAAATAAACTATTGTACCTTGTTTTCTTCTTAATTATGAGCTGGGGGTTGCTTGTACCCTTGGTCTCGTTATTTTGAACCTACAAACTGTGAAAGATGAATATGCTGTTTCCCCACGGACCAAATTTATTCTGGTTGCTTTTTGTTGACTCATTTCCATGCTATTGCAAAAATTGTAATTCAAACAATGATTTAGATTGTCACGAGGTGCCACGGTATAGGAAATACCAACCCTATGTATGGACTAGGAATGTATGTTATCCTGCTTTAGACTCAGCAGATCTATTGTGCAATTTTGGTGTCACTGGGATTGGGTGGAATAGGTGCGGTAATGGTATTACATTGGTATTGACTGTTTCATTCAGATGAAGATTTGTATTTGAACCTAATTGACCATTTAAGACATTCATGGTACCCAATTCAAGCCAAATTTGAATTTCCATTAGCTGATTATAGGATAACAATGTAGAAAAGCGTCCTTGTTTTGTGATTCTGACCCTGACCAAGTGATGTGTTGGTTGGAGTATTAGATAACTTGTCAGATGGCATCCTTTTATGCAATTTGAGACCGTTGTTCTTTTTAATCAACTATAATCATTCCGCAATCTGCAGCAGGCCTATCCCAGCTGTATGTTGTTTGCTTATGTTGCCATCTTCTCATAACGACCTTATTTATAGAAGTAAATTGTATTTTTCAGTGAGAGCATTATGTCTCTATGCCCTGATGCTTCGTGATATGATGCTGGTGCTGATTCTCTGCATACCTGATAGGGTTCTAGATCTACTTGAATTAGTTGCATTGCTGCCGAGACTATTTTGCTCAACAAAATATCTAGTCAGCATAACCAAATAATATAAGTGATGTAAATTGATGTCTGTGAATCCCATTAAGATTTACATCCAACATCCGGATGCCTGTTTATTAGTTGTTACACTGTCTTAACATAGTTACGTTTTCTCTCAAATAAAAGAATGGCCACCGTTTTGAATTATCTTCTTTAAGCTGAAATATATGACATAGCACATAAGAAGCCTCAATCTGTTTTTTTTTGTTTCATTCGAGGACATATGTTAGATAATGCTGTCCTCATTTGCATATAGAGGAATGCTGGAGCAAACATGATGTCTGTTTGCGTGAGAATATTTTTTTTGTAATGTTATTGTGGAATGTAATGTTTTGTATCGATTCTTCCATTTAACTTGTGCTCAGTGATGGCCAAATTTTCCAGGTGACTGGTGTAGTGCATCTACAGTTTTTCTGGAGATCTCTTAACCATTCATTTTTTCAGAGGACCATTTATTCATTTAGCTCTTCGGATTGCATGAGGATTGTGCATCTCCACATTCTCGACTGAATGTTTTTCCTTTGTTTCTTCATAATGTGTTTCGGCATTTTTCTTGGATTCCTTTATAGATATAGCCCAGTGGTCAGTGCCTAGGTCATGACTTGTCTTCAGGTCCAAATTCAACTTCTTGCTCTAGTACGTACTGATTATCTTTCACCGATGTATATGGG
Organism: Triticum monococcum; assembly: GCA_034509565.1. Classification (NCBI taxonomy): domain Eukaryota; kingdom Viridiplantae; phylum Streptophyta; class Magnoliopsida; order Poales; family Poaceae; genus Triticum; species Triticum monococcum. Next base: position 20,339,550 of record CM067844.1, on the reverse strand, counting down.
TCTCCATTCTGATCAAATGGATCACCAGTTTGCAGCTTTTGCTTGCTGATCTTTTTCAATGCACGATATCACCAGCTTGCGAGTGTCATTGATCGAGCTGATCCGTGAATTTTGAACCCTGCTGATCTTGTCACATCTTTTTTCTGCTGTCTGTAATCTTTGGCTGTGGCACAAATCAAAGGAGTAGATCTCTCTACCTCTTGCAGCTGGTGTATCTTTGGCCAGACCACTTCATATCAAATGAGAGGATCGCTTTACTTTCCGCAGCTCGTATCATCTTGGGAATAATTGACTTGTTTTCTGCCTGCCAGCTATGAGAGTTGCCCCCAAACATGCACATAATGAGTTGCTGGTAACTTGCTAATAACTTGGCTTCCATGAGCAGAATGCAGATTGTCTCTTTCGGTTTTGCTAAAAGTCAGGGCCCAAAAATGCGACTAAATCTAAATTTGTTTTTCGGTTAACCGATGAATAGGGCTTCTCTATTTTTATCTCAAAATGTTTTGCGCTGTACATGATCGTAGCCTCAACCTCTTGCTGCTGACAGTGGCTTGACCGCAGCTGAGCACATCGCTTGATCCATTAGACTTGAAAAACAGCAGGCTATCATCAACGAAAAAAAAGTTCGTTCACTGCCTGGACAGTGGGAGCCACCACATTGCAAGTTTGATGATTCACTTCCGAGTTTTAGGAGTGAAAAACAGCAGGCTATCATCAACGGAAAACAAGTTGGTTCACTGCCTGGGCAGTGGGAGCCAACATTGCAAGTTTGATGATTCACTTCTGAGTTTTAGGAGGCACGGCGCTGCTAACAAGAACAAGTACGGGCCCTACTTCGCTTAGTTTCATCGTTCTCTGAGGATATATCTGACGGGTAGGTATGAACCAAAGGAAAGAGCCCCAACGGCTAAAAGATTTTAGCTCCTTAGAGCATCTCCATCCGTTGGCCCCCAGGAGGCGCTAAAAATCGCCTCCTGAGAGCGCACCGACACAAAACGCGCGTTGGGGACGTGATGCCACCCAGTCGCGATGCCCACGGGATTTTTTTGAACGGCGCAAACACGGCGAGTTTATGCATATTTTGGCGACTTCAAACCAAATTCGACCAAACACGGCACAAACACACCCGCTCATACATATTTAAAGTATTTTACAAAAAAAACACACTACTAGGCCCGCCCGCCGTCTCCCTCGCCGGCCGCCGCCCTTGCAATTCTGCATGCCAAGGAGGCTGTAGAACCGCGTGTAGTCACCGTCATCGTCGTCGTCGTGGCCGCCGTCCATGCTGCAACCCCCACCCCCCCTCCCAGTTGGCGCGGCGGGTTGGACGGTCCGTCGGCGCTGTCGAGAATCACGACGCCGTGCTCGTCCTCGCGCCCACGCTTGCGGGCGGCGATCTCCTCCAGCGCCCGGGTCTGCCGGGTCATCTCCGTCCGGAGGTAGTCGTCGCGCGCCCACCGCAGGGCGTCCGCGTCGGAGAAGTCGCGCCGGGCTATCTCCTCGTACTCCGAGGGAGACTGGGCTCCGGCTTGGGCACGACGCCGTTGGTGGCCTCGAGCTACTCGGCGTGACGGCGGCGGAAGTAGGGCTCCCAGAGCGGGCTGTCGGGGACGTAGCGCGGCCTCTCCCTCGCCGCCCGCGGCAGAGGCGCGAATACGCGCGATCTCCGCACGACGCGCCGCCCCGGTGGGCGGTGGTGGCACCGGGACCCCGCCGGCGCTGATTCTCCACGCCCCGGGCACCCGCATGTCCGGCGGGACCGGGTACTCGGCCTCGAAGAGGAGCCGAGCTTCGTTTTCGTGAAGGTGGCGGCGGCCAAAGCCGTTCACCGCCGCGCCGTCGCCTGGGAATCGTTCGGCCATTTCCATGAACTGGGACGGCGAGGGGAGAAGGAGGAAGGGGAGATAGGGCGCGTCGGCGGTGGAGACTCTGTGCGTGCCACCGGCGCGCTGGGGTCGGCTTATATAGGCGGAGGCGGCGCGAGCACGCGTGGCATGCGCGGGGACGCGCGTCGTCACGCCTTCACTGTGCCGCCCGTGAGGTATCAATAGCGGAGGCTGACCGGCGCGGCAGCGCGCGACATTGATTTGCCGCGGGAAACGAGGCGATGAGGACGACGAAGCAGCGAGAAGCGAGATGAGTCGCTGGTAAGGAGGGCCCACGGCTCTTTCGCGCCAAAAACGTTCGCCCGGCGCCTCCAAGCGCCCCCCAGCGCGCTGGGTTCGGGTTGGGTCCGCCAGCGCCAAATTCGGCCCGAGACGGCGAAATTTGGGCCCTTGGGGCACGGCTGGGCCGATTTTTTGACGCCTACGACCGAAAAGTCGCCTGGGGGGCCTGGTTGGGAACGCGGCTGGAAATGCTTTTATAGTACCGTTTAAACTCTCCGACACGAAAGGTGGACGCGGAATCATGTGTGTTAACGACATGGTACAACCTCAGTTCCAATTATGAAGCACTAAACATCGGAAATTCAGGAGCTGAATCATGCATGCCTCTTTGTCGATTGGCATAATTGCTTGCTTGGCTTTTTTGATACGTACTGGATATCTTTTCTCTGCCCGGGCTTACACGTGCATGCACTGTGGGTGTGATCATGTCCCAACATGAACCTTGCTCCTGGTAGTAGATGGAAACGTAGTCTCTGTCGAATCATTCCGTGCCCAAAAGCCTAGAATCATGCGGGCTCTTCGCTTCTCGTCACTGGGACACCGATGTGTATGTATGTTCAGAACACCTTTGGGTCTCCACTCTGATCAATGGAATCGCCACCTTGCAGCATTTGCTCGCTGATCTTTTCAAGGCACGATATAACAGAAAACAAAGGGGGAAAAATTAAGCCCAAAAAAAGTGTCTGATCGAGTAGGTCCGTGTATTTTTGAACCCTGCTGATCTTGTCATATCTGTTTTCTTCTGCTGTTTGTAATCTTTGGCTGGCCGTGGCACAAATCAAACGAGTAGATCTCTCTGCTTTTCGCAGCTGGTGTATATTTGGCCATATACCAATTATGTATATCAAATGAGTGGATTGCTTTTGTTTCCGTGGTTCGTGTCATCTTGGGAATCATTGAGTTGTTTTCTGCCTGTCAGTTATGAATGAGTTGCCCCTGAAGACGTACATACATGTCAGAGTTGCTGCTAATAGCTTGACTTTCATGAGCAGAACGCAGATGACACTGGTCCTGTTTTGCTAAATGCCAGCTGCCTTGGACAAAAAATTTCTAGAGGCAGTCGAATTTATGCTTTGCGCGAGGCTGGCGGTGGACCAATGTGAGGCATCGAGGGGGAGGGCGAGGGGGGGGGGGGGGGGGTGCTTAGACCTTACAGGGCTGGAAAGCGCAGCGGGGGGGATATCTGGTGCTACCGATGCACCGAACTCAAGTCGCACATTTTAAATATTTGATTTTTGTTTTTAAATGTAGCACATTGACACAACATTAATCTGGTGCACCGGTGCTTGTGGTGCTACCGGTGCACCGAACTCAAGTCGCACATTTTAAATATTTGATTTTTGTTTTTAAATGTAGCACATTGACATAACATTAATGAATATTGTCACAAAATTTCAAGACGAAATTCGAAACACAGCTCCTAAAACAAAAATGACAAATTCAACACTAAATAGTACGTAAGATAAGTTGGGCTTTAGATTTGGCCCATTATCACACTGATGTCAATTTTGTTATTTTTGTATCTCAAAAAATATTTCAAATTTAGATACAAAATTTTATGACGACATACATTGATATTATGTCAATGTGCTCGTTTTTTTCAGAATTTTAAAAATGTTGTACGGCATCCGGTGCACCAGTAGCACCACAAGTGTTGGTGCATCGGATACGTTCCCCCCGGGGGGAGGGGGGGGGGGGTGTTGAGGGGAGGGCAACGAGGCGGTCCCGGGTGGCTGGGAGGTGGTGCGGGAGGAAGACAATGAAGAGTGGCGGCGCGATCCTGACCGTTGGATGAAGATTTGACGGCCCAAAAATTTGGTTTGTTTTTCAGTTAACCGATGAATAGGAGGCCCTATCTTTATCTCAAACTGTTTTGCCATGTACATGACCGCAGCCTCACCCCTTGCTGCTGACAGTGGCTTGACGGCGGCTGACCCACATCCGTTTAAGCTTTCCGACATGAAAGGTGGATGCGGAATCATGTGTGTTAGAGAGATAGTACTACAACCTTAGTTCCAATTATTATGAAGCACTAAACACCGGAAATTCAGGCATAATTTTGATGAAAAAAGTCTCTGTCGAATCATTCCTTCCGCAGCCTAGAACAAACAATGCAATGGGTTCTTCTCTCGTCGTCCCTGAGACCTGATGTCTCGAGGAATTTCTTAGTGGGCGTGCGTACGTACGTGCGAGCAAAGTGAAGGGAAGCTTTAGAGGGTTATAATCTACTACAGCCGAAAGCAAAAGTCATTCCGTCACACTCCCCTTCCATTGGGTTCAAGCCAGACCGGCAGAATCTCCATCGAGGCTATTTTCCTTTTATTTTTGACCGACTATTTGTTGTTAGTCCCATGAAAAAAGTTTGCTTTTCTGTCCATCCTCGTCAGCCTGCCGTCGCGCCCTTCGATGTTGCACTTCCCCGACCCGGGCACTGAACCACAACACGTGGTTGATGTTTTTCTTATAAAAGATGAATTTTATTGACTCAAAATGAAACATCATAATTGACGTTTTCGCCCTATCCGAGCCTTCCACACCTTGTTGTTGAGGTTTCAACTGTCCCTCCAAAGTTACCGTCCCCTTCTTTAGTGCTGGCGAGCCTGCTCCCCCTCCTCCCGTGCACATTTGCACCCGCATCCATCAACCTCCGCCGCCCACCACCAGCCGAACTGCCACCCATGATGGGTGTTGCTACTACCATGTCGCCTCGTTGTCCCACCATGTTCGAGCCACTGCCTCCACCTCGCCGTTGTGGCCCCGAGCCCCCGACCATCCCTCTAAACTTTCATCCCCTTCATCAGGGCCGACGAGCTCCCTCCACCCTCGCACCCTTGCACCCTCACATGTCAACCTCCGCCCCGCCTCTACAGGCGGCGCAACGGCGTCCCGCCTCTAGCTTGTTGCTTGCTCACCCTTAGTCGATCGTTGCATGACAAAAATCAATTGAAACCGAAGACTACCAAATGTGCTATTTTTGTAAAATCCACTTCTTGTGAGGAGATCATCTTGGACTTATTGAAGACAATAAGAACAACACTAAGAAAATACTCGCTTCGTTTCTAAATATAAGTCCTTTTAGATATTCCAATGAGGGACTACATACGAAGCAATATGAGTGAATCTACACTCTAAAATATGTCTATGTACATCCGTATATAGTTTGTATTGAAGTCTTTAAAAATGTTTATATCTAGAAACGAAGGGAGTATCATATATTGTACTCCCTCCGTCTCATAATGTAAGACGCTTTTTGACACTATACTAATGTCAAAAAAACGTCTTACATTATGGGATGGAGGGAGTATTAAACACTTCACTTCTCTCCCCGATTTTCCCCAACCACTATTCTTATACTTTCTTCATTTATGTATACTTCCCCCCTTTCCTCCATATAAGCCGCCTTGATCCAACGAACCCAAACTCCCGTCCCCCGCCATTGATCTGTCGTCGTTGGCTCGTTGCATGACGTGCATTTCCATTGGATGTGCGCTTGAATAGCTGGCTCGGTTACATGAATATCATCGTCTTCATCTACGATGCACGATGGACGATGCCATGCCTCAGCCTCCCTTGTGGTCTACATGAACAGTGTCACATACGTACTACGTAGCTGTACTGCAAACTAATAGAGATCGGTGACAACACCGTACACCGATGAGCCTGAAAATGATGTACCAGCAGCAGCAGATATATACAAGGCATCATGATCACACGGTTCAAACGAGTTGGCAGGTCGGTGGTACAGCTACAAACCGTGCTGCATTTGTCAATCACCAGAGCATCTCTGTCCCTCTAAGCCGTGCCTCCGTTACTCAGCGACCGCGCGTGTGAAGATCTTTTCGGATAAGTAAGAGCATTTCTAGCAGACCCTGTAAAATCCTAACTCGCACAAGCCGTTTACAGGTCGACAAAAATCTTGTTTGCGGATTGAAAACATGGGTGACAAAACAAAAACTGTATATAAAACTGCATAATTTGAAGTGTGAGGATCTTTTCGCGCACCTAAGGCACCTCCGCTCCCACGGATGACCACACGTCCATATCTTTTGTTGCGCCGACATGTCTGTACGTACATCTGCGTAGGTCGTTTGCGTAGGTACCAGATTATAGCTTTTGAAGAATCAAGACGAATGGTATACATGCACTGCTCTGCTCTCAGGCAATATTGAACACTAAAAAGGTGCATGGTCGGCGCGTATAAGAAAGAAGAAGACACCTTTGTCAGTTGTGAATTTGAGGACCAACTGTGCTTCGAAAGGGAGGGAAGACATCGGGCTCACCAGCATCAACGTCAAGAAAAACAGACAAATCAGAGCTAGAAACTGTAATTTTTAAAGTTACAAAAAAATCTGAAAAAAAATGCACACATCTATTTCACCTCAAACCCGCCAGCGCCTCGGGCATGGCAAAGCCCGCAGCTAGAGGTGCCGGATCCGCCTCTTCCTTCTCCGACTTCGCGTCGTGCCACGGCCTCGTCTTGCTTTTTCTCTTCCTCCTTCTTCACAACCACCACCACCTCCTCCTCTGGCTCTAGCGAGTCCGGAGGTAGGTCGGCTGTGATCCAGGCTTCACATCTAACCCGAATATGCTCAAGGAGATGGAGCCCCCGCTACGGCGTGGGCATGGCATAGGTCGTGACCCGGGGTCGGGGCATGGCTAGCGGCGGACGACGAGTGGAATGTGGCATGGCGGATGGGAGGGGAGGGAAATGTGGACGGGGGATAGGGTTTGGGTGATGGCGTCCGGCTTAACTAGCCGGACTAGGGCCCTTGGGCTGCACCATCGAGAATAAAAGAAGACGCCCGCCAGGCCGAAGGGTTTCAGAGTGTTTTCACGTGGGTCCCAGCGGTCAGCCCAACGTGGCGGACGCGGCCATGTTCGCCCTAAATTTGGGCTGGATATGAGTGGTACCGGTCAGTCCGGACAAATTTGGGCTATTTTTTGACTGAGTCGTCCTCCCGGACATATAGGGGGTGGGGTGGGAAGCCTGGTTGTAGATGCTAGGAGAAATACATCCCTCGAAAGTACCGATGAAAGAATGAGCGGTGGTTCGTAACACAAAAAGGTAGCTCATTTTCCCCAAAAATATAAAACGACTCGGAATTACTAGTAAAATCAACTGTTTAGTAGTACTAGAACAAACCAAACAGTTCTGCGGCCGAGAATTTGCATAAGAGAGTTAAGTCACAACTCAAAAGTTCTGGATGAAAAAGAGCGGTTGTACCGCACTTATCCCGTGAACAACAAACAAGCAAATCAAGACAACCCGGAAGTGTCGATGAAAAATGTTGTGCTCGAAAATGCTATAGTAAATAGACAATGTTTCAAAGAGGAAAGGATCGACAATTCCAGAACATAATGAATTGCAGTTCTGAACTTTTGAAAGGTTTGATCTGTGAGTATGAATAACCCAAAGTAGCTACCGGAAGAAAATCTTTGATACCAAGGCTTAGAGAAACTCATACAAAGGGAATGGATATGGAATGGATTTTGGAGACTTTGGATTAATTAGGATCTGTTCTTTGAGTTCAAACCAAAGTACTTGTTTGTGCCCCTTATCATATTATGGTTGTCGTATACTCAATGTTAATTTTGGATGCACTAAAAGCCTAGAAAGTACATACTAAGAGGTTGATGGGGACAACAACTAGAAATGTTGTGCGTGGAGTCACCAATGATCTTCCACTTAGCCACCTGCATATGAAAAATAGCCCTTAATCCCTGAAATAGACTCATTGAGATCATTAATTTTCTCAAATGGTTTTGCCATAAATCATGAAAACAACTAGGATATGGTATTAAGATGCACTTTCAACCTAGAACATGCGGTGGAGGCATGTGCACACGACTACTGATCAGGTAAGTCATCAATCAGTGTTACATTTTTTTGACAGTATTTCACAACCTTCTCCATATCGTTGTTAATCATTTGTTCTCCCATCTTTTGTGTCGAAAGACCCTTATGTACTCTTATGTTGAGATGGCAGACTTTTTATTTGCGCATTGGCGGGGGGAGGGGGGGGGGGGGGGGGTTATTTCGCACTCTTTCTTTTTAATTGCTGAAACAAACAAATCATTAGTGTCGACAAAGAAAGTACAATGGCATTAATGCCATGCGAGCTAAATTCCCGTGCTCCATATGAGTGTGTGCGCACGAGCAGGCGAGGTGGGTGGGGGGTGCTTTGATATTTCCAGCTCTTTGGTTTTAGTCGATTAAATAAGCAAACCGCTAGTCTTGGTAAAAATAACACGGCACATTAATTCCAAGTGACATATTTTCCCGCGCTCTATGGGCGTTGGGAGGAGGGACGCTTTGAACATTCCCCGCTCTTTCTTTTACTTGACGAAATAGGAAAATCGCTTGTCTCGATAAATGCATCAATTCCATGCGACGTAAATTCCCGCGCTCCATGCACCAACTATTGCGATTGACAAAATCCTAGCCACCAAGGTCCTTCGTCATCGTTTCACCTACTTCCCGCCATCTCTGCCGGCCTATTCGATGATAAGAGGCAGGGAGGGCTAAATCTTTGGTTGGTATATAGCATAGGAGTCTCAGCGGTGGAGGCTACGTCATTTGGAATGAACGTCTACCGGCCTCATCCCCATCTTGGCCTGGCCTCGACCCTTCCTAGCCGAGGTCAAGGAGCCAGTGGTGTTTTGGTTTCGCCTGCTTTGTCTTAAGGTAATCACCATTGTCTTCTCCCTCACATTTTTGGCGATGAAGCATGGTTTTGATGGCCTGCCGTGCAAGCATAACCACAGTGCGTCAATGGTTCAAGTTCTTCATCTCTTTTGGCGGGCCACGAATGTAGGTATTCAAGACCTTTGGGGTTAGTATGAGGTATACCATTTTGTTATTTTCTTCTTCTTCTTCTTCTTCTTTCATCTGATGTAGTAGCATTTTGCTTCTAATCTATAGAAGTCAAATGGCTTGTCTAAAAATTCCTAGTGTTCCGAACAAGACCACCGGTCCACTGTTAGGGCTCCTTTGATTCAAAGGAATATTTAGATCGCTGGGAGTTTTTTTTTCCTATGATGGTCGTTTGATTCATGTGACTGGAACCCATAGGGTATTTTCTATAGGATTCATTCATACTACATGTTGGAATTTTTTTTCCCATCCATTCAAACTTCTTGATAGAATTCTTTTGTTTTCCCGTGATATCATACACTCTTGCATCCAAATCCCCATAATTGCGAATCCGTATAGGATACAGGAGGACATGACACTCTATTCCTGCGTTTCTTTTTTCTACTCCAGAGTTTGAGAATCCTACGAATTAAAGAGGACCTCAAGGTTTGGGCAGACATACGCATACATACGGTTGGAGTTTTCTCAAACGTTAAATCGTCCCAGTACTAGAGCAGGTGATGGGGCGACCCTCACTTGTCCACACCCCAACAAGTGGCGTTGGCATCCAGGACAAGAAAAAGAAAAGCAAAATAGAAGATTTCTTTTTTCACTTTGAGCTTGAGCTGGCTTAAAACTAGTACTAGTAGCAGTACCCAGTGCAGGTCAAAGACGCCAAGAAGAATCCCAGAGGTGCCACCACGTTCTTCCCCCTCCAGATCGTCGCAGTACATGTCTCTGATCCGGTCGTCTTCGGGTTACGGGATAAACTACTCTGTACTTTTTTTAGCATCAATACAGACACAAGCGCTCATATAGATGCGTATACACTCACCCTTATAAACACACACTCTATCTTTATGAGCATTTCCGAAAGATTAAGCCAGCATATGATTTACGAAGTCATCGTAGACGCCTCGTCATCGACGGAAACGTCTCCTCCCACTAAAAGCGCACCGCCGGAAATCCTGAAATAAATTTAAAAATAATGCGAGCATCAGGATTTGAACCCTGATGGATTGAGGATATCACTGTCCACCTAACCAACTCAACACAGGTTGATTCGCATAAACTACTCCGTACTGGTAGCACTCCGTGGGCTTTGCGCCCGTGCCGTGCCCATTCTCCTCCCGGCGCCGTCCGTCGCGAGCTGAAACGAAGACGAGCCAGCCGTGCGCCCGACGCGACTGACGGCCAGCAGCGGCATCCGTCTCGCCGTCCGACCGCGACGCCTCCGGAGAGGAGAAAAGCCGCCAGAATCTACCACCACTGCCACGTTCTACAAACAAGAGCGGAAAATCTACACGGAGATCTATCCATCTACGCCAACAAACCCGCGACGCGGCCAGAGAGGGAGTGACACCGCCGCCATCGCCACCGGGAGAGGAGGAGACGAGCTCGCGCTCGCGCTCGCGCTGCGCGTCGTCGCCCCCAACGTTCACCACCGATCATTTGCTATACTGATTAATTACGGGCATTATACGCCTTAATGGCGAGGATTTACCAGCGGCCAGCCCAGCATCGCCACTGACCCCAGCCGAGCACCTTTCCTCCTTCCTTTTTATTCGTCTCCCCCTCGACATTCCGCTCGTCTCCTCCGCCTCCGGCCCGTCCGTCCTCTCCACCAAACTCCTCCGCCCTCCTCCTAGACCCCTCCCCCCTCTTCCTCTGAGAACCGGCGCAAGCAATCCTGTCGCCGTCCTCCGCGTCGACAGATTCCGCCCCGGCGTTCGTTCTTGGCCACCCTCGCTCGCCGCCCGGATTCCCGTTCCCGTCGCAATCTGCTGGAGAGTTGTTCCCTTTTGTTCTTTTCCGTTCTTGTTCCTTTCCTCCATGAAACCGGCTCCTCATTCCTCTTCGTCGTCTTCTTCGTGAGAGTGGTTCGGTTGGTTGGTCGGTCGGTCGTTCCACCAGAAATCGCATTGCTTCTCGGTCCTCCTCCCTGTTTCCCGATACTTTTTCCAGTCAAAGAGGAATTTTTCTGTGCTTTCTTCGTTTCCACGGCGAGTTCTGGCGGCGGGGCCGGCGCGTCCGTCTATCGATCGGTTGCAATTGCATTACCTCCGGTCGCCGGGAGACAGAGCCGCGGGGAGATTCGATGGCCTCGGAGGCGGCCGTGGCGTCGGGCGTGCGCGGGAGGAGCGGCCGGGCCGCGCGGCTGCTCGCCCGCGCGCTCCTCGAGTGGATCCTCATCGCGCTGCTCCTCGCCAACGGCGTCTTTTCCTACCTCATCGCCCGCTTCGCCGCCTTCTTCGGCCTGCCGCCGCCCTGCGCGCTCTGCTCCCGCCTCGCCGTCGACAGCCTCTTCGACGCGTCTCGACCCGGCGCCGAGCCCCTGCGCCGCGTGCTCTGCGACGGGCACGCCGCCGAGGTGTCGCGCCTCGGCTACTGCCGCGCGCACCGCCGCCTCGCCGACGCCGCCGACATGTGCGAGGACTGCGGTGCCGCGTCCGGGAAGGCGCTGCTGTCGTGGATGAGGCGGAGCGAGCTCGGCGAGCGGGACCTCGCCTGCGCCTGCTGCGGCGTCGCGCTCGAGAGCGGCTTCTACTCGCCGCCCTTCCTGCTCCCCACGCCGTCGGCCGCGGCTCGCGACCCGGGACGCGGCTGCGACCAGGACGGCCACGGAGACGTGGTCTTCGTGTCCGAGGACGGCCCTGTAATCGAGCTCTTCGACGAGAAGCCATTGGTGGAGGATGATTCCATCGGTGTCATTTCAGGTCACCGCGCTGGCATTGCCGGATTGCTGCCGCTTGAATCCATCGACTCCTTGGCCGTCGGTGTGCCTGAGCTGTCATCTGACCCCAGTGGTGAAAGTAAGGGAGCAGTTGATCATGTGGCCGTGGAGCAGGACTATGTGGTGCCGGAGAGGAAGGTTAATGCCACCGAGGAGAAATTTTTGGTGGCCTCTGATGCTCAGCACTGTAAGTAATTATTTTTCATTATAAATTTATGAATTTATCCATGCTCTTGCTATAGTAATGACATATCTTTTCAATTGCACATTTATTTACTGTGCCAGCCATGTCCAGTGCATATCTGTTTGCTATGCCAGTGGTTTCAGTGGAGTAGAATAGACAGTACTATTTCTTGCCAATTGTTTCCTGACTATTCTGGATATGATCTTTGAGTGTTCTTACCTAGACTTGTTATGTAAGTCACTTTAGTAAAGTAGAATAGACAGTATTATTTCTTGCAAATTGTTTTGCGACTATTCTGGAGATGATCTTCCTACCTAGATTTCTTATTTTAGCTGATCCATCCCATGTGATATGCTAGATTTCTAGCATCTGCATTGATGAATCTTTAATGAACTAAAGAATAACTGGAAGTGTCCTTGATAGCATGAAATGGACCTCTTATACACATGCTCTTGCTAATTGCAAGAATAACTGGAAGAATAACCTTATAAGTTCTTTATATCCAATTTATACATGCTCTCGCTATAGTAATTACCTATCTTTTCAATTGCTCCACTGCACGTTTATTTACCGTATATCTGTTTGTTATGTAAGTCATTTAGTAAAGTAGAATAAACAGTATTATTTCTTGCAAATTGTTGTGTGACTATTCTGGAGTTGGTCTTTAAGTGTTCTTACCTAGACTTCTATTTTAGGCTTTTAGCTGATCCATTCCATGAGATATGCTAGATTTTGGCATCTGTATTGATGAACCTTTGATGGAACTAAAGAAAAAACGGAAGCGTCCTTGATAGCATGAAATGGACCTCTTAACTAAATAGAAGCGATTCTTGTCATCTACAGTCCTTTTATTTGCTCCGTGCTGATAGCTTTGCTTATTTAATGTTAATAAGAAAACCATACTGATTTTGAATTTTACACGCAGCTCCTCAGGTGAATGGTGGACTGGAAGAAATGTCATCATCAGAGGATGAGCAAGTTGAACAGGGCACTGTGGAACATGAATTGTTTTCCATGCCATCAAACAAATCTGATGGAAATACTGAAGAGGTGCTGGTTCAACAAGCTGGCATAAAGGATGAGTGTGACGCTATGCAAGTGGAAGGTGGGCCACATGACTCGGAGGTTTCGAACAAGAACACTGAGGAGAACCAGGTTCTACGAGCTGAGCTGAGTCGGGAATTGGATTCGGTAATGGTACATCCCAGGGAGCATGTCGATGAAGAATGTGAAGAGGAGAAAATATCACTGGCTGAGTTGAAACAAGAATCGGACTCCGCGGCACTTGATTCTTGGGAACAAGTTACTGAGATTTCAAGTGAGAACATTGAAAACCATGTTGAACAGCCTCAGCTGAACCATTTATCCACTTTTATGGCAGCAGGCAAAGGTAAAATATTAAGACTATAAGAGTTTGTTTCTACCTGTTTACTGCATTTTTGTTGACTTGTTTAATATGATTGGCAATTTTGAAACAATTCTTATTATTTTGAACAGATGATATTGAAGTTGATCCAACTGAGGATCTTCTACCAAGCTTGCACCAACTTTCTGATGGGCATTCAATAAGTTCAGACAAATCATCTTCTGACTGCAGTGATGTTGAGGATAAGAGAGTTTCTGATACACCAACTCATATTGAAGATATCAGTTATTTACAGGAATTACCAGACCCTAAAGCAGTGACTGCTGATACCAGGTCTGTTGATTCAAGTGTTGCTAATATGTTTACTGATCTGGAAAGCGTTGAACTGGTGAGTGTTGATCAACTCAAGTCTGCTTTGGGAGCTGCCCACAAGTCATTGAGTACGCTATACGCAGAGCTTGAAAATGAGAGGAGTGCAGCAGCTATAGCTGCTGATGAGACCATGGCAATGATAAATCGCTTGCAAGAACAGAAAGCTGCAATGCAGATGGAGGCGATGCAGTACCAGCGGCTTATGGAAGAGCAGTCGGAGTATGATCAAGAAGCACTGCAGAGGCTGAATGATCTAGTTGTAAAGAGAGATAAGGAGAGGCAAGATATGGAGAGGGAGCTCGAACTGTATCGCCACAAGATTCATCTCTATGAGGCGAAGGAGAGGAGGAAAATGTCCAGGCACAAGGCCGATGACCAGAATGGATCATCCTCAGCTTCATCAAGTGCTGAGGACAGTGATGACCTTTCCCAAAGTTTCTATGAGGGCGATGAGTCTGCCCATGGTCTGAATGGAAGCAATGGCAGTAGTCCCACTGATGTTGTTTTACATGAAACTGCTAGTCATATCGTTACACTTGATGGCTCGCTAGCTGACTGTGAGGAAGAGAGGCTCTCCATATTGGATCAGCTGAAAGTGCTAGAGGAGAGGCTTTTCGACCTCGAAGATGAAGAATCTGATAACTTGAAGATGGACAAGCATTTCACAGAAGATAACCATTCAAACGGTGCCTCAAATGGTTTCTCTGATGAGGACGTCACCTTCAAACTTCATGATAGTAGAAAAGGCGTGAGCAATGGAGGAAAGAAGCTCCTCCCTCTGTTTGATGATACTACCATGAGAAATGGGAATGGCCTCCTAACGAAGCAAGGTACCGTCGCAGATCCTTCAGCAGAAGTCATGCTGGAACTTGCCAAGGAGCAAGATAAGCTTGCGATTGCCAGTGAGATCGATCAAGTCCATGAGCGCTTGCAAGCTCTCGAGGCCGACAAGGAGTTCATAAAGCAGTGTGTGAGGTCCTTGAACAAAGGAGGCAAGGGTTTTGTTCTTCTTCAGGAGATCTTGCAGCATCTCCGGGACCTCAGAAGGATCGAGCAGCGTGCAAGGAACAACTCTGGAGAAATCTCGCCCCACTATCTGCATCCTTACACGGATTAATAAAGGTAAAGAAGTGCGCACTTTTGCTTATTGTCTGCTAAATATTGTATTGCACATGGAGTATGGTACAATCATTGTTTCTTTGTTTAGACCATAAGAGGATTAGTTTAGTGTAACTTTTGCAAGTTCATTAATTCCATGCTCAATGGATAGATAGAATACCAACACTTTCCGAAAGGAACACTCCACATTCTCTTTGTACACAATGCTTAAATTTTCACCAAACTTTCCCGCCTAACACGACCACATTCTGGCCTGATTGATTGTTGTTGCTTACAGATAAGCGCCGAGGCCCGCGATCGTGTTTGTCAGCGACAACGCATCAGGATGGAGATACCAACAATCAGAAAAAAGAAAGTTTGCACACCACCGACAGCAACAACAGCGAGTGAAGAGAGGAGTTTGCCGACTAGCTAGCTAGCATAGTCAGGCGAGAAGTTGAGAAGCTGGGCTCTGTCATCTCGGGAGGAGAAGGAGCTCCCCCTTGGGTAGGTCGGGTTCGGCATATCGCCGTCGGAATTCGGACGGCGGATCATGCCGCAACCCTGCCTTGTAAGGTT
Source organism: Triticum monococcum (assembly GCA_034509565.1). Taxonomy (NCBI): domain Eukaryota; kingdom Viridiplantae; phylum Streptophyta; class Magnoliopsida; order Poales; family Poaceae; genus Triticum; species Triticum monococcum. The sequence goes on along the minus strand of CM067844.1, from coordinate 20,324,196 downwards.
TTTTTGGTGGACCGCTCTCCCCCCCGCGTTGTGTCGTTTAATTTGCAATCTTGTGGGGTTTGTGTTGCGAACTTTTGCTCGAGGGCGAGACGGTTGGTGAGCCGCCCACCCCCCCATGAGGTGTGTTTCGTGGCAGAAATCATGGCTTTGCGAGAGAGCTTCCGGGGTCCATGAATTAATTAACGTGAAAGAGGCCAGCGCCAGCTCTGATTGCCAGGTAGTATAAGGATGAATTATACAAAAAAAGGATGACATTTTTAAATTTTTGGCTGGCCTCAGTGGGCTTTTTCGCTGTATAAATTTCAGTAGTTTTATGTATGAAAAATGCGAGGCTGGTTTTGGGTGGTGCTTGGCATGATTGTGTGATGAGGAAGGAGCATTGCTGTGGATGTGTGGATGTGGCTCCGGCTTCCCTTTCACTTTTCTCCTTTGATTCTGGGTTTGGGTACTGTCTAGTCTACTACTAGAGCTTCCTTTTTCACCTTTTGATGATGAGATCCATGGGATGGACGCTGAAAGCAACGGGCTTCCGTTCATTGATTGGGTTTAGCTGTCCAAAATCATGGAGCTCTGCTCACCGAACAATCTGTTGGTTGGGGTGGACCGGACCGGCCTGCACCAGCCCTACCATGCTGGCATGCAACTCTGCAGTGCAGTGCATGCATATGCATGCATGAACCTTCTGCTCTGTGCAGTGCATCGTATCTTCTTTTCCGGTGGCACTGCTGCGGGCTGGGCACCGGACAAGAGGAGCCTCTTCTCCCCTTGGATCCATCGAGCGCGTGCCTTGTTTGCCACCGCAATCATCGGATGGTGCTTCGTTGCTGGTGCACTAGCGTACAGCCAGCTAGTGTCGGAGGCTGCTGGGTGTGTCACCACTCGTAGCGTCCCTGTCGATCGAGGGCGGGCCCACGCGTAAGAGGGTGAAACGCCGTGTGCCTTTTTTGTTTTCTCTGAGCAATAATATGTAGAAAAACACCCAAATTCTCTTTGTCTAAAAAACTTCCAATCTATTCATCTTCGACCATCGCAGTACAAATAACATCAATGGTAATAAAAATCAGTTTTGCCAAAGCACATCTATATGTGTGTGCCATAAGTATTGCACATCGAAATCCTGTATCATTGATCTTACGTCGAGATTCGTGCGGATATTTTTCTTCTTATTGTTATTTTCTTCTTCTTTACACTTGGTTCACTCACTTAAATGTGGTATTGCACATCCAGATGTGCCCTAAAAGTTTACAACTAGGTTAACGACGACTACAAGAAAGAAGACATGCCATGCCGCGATCATAAAAAAAAAAACAAAATTTTACTTCAAGGCATCAAAGCAATGCTATGGCCGTAACGAGCCGTCGACGTGCTGTTGTCACCGTTCCGGTACCGAGGTCTTTGATTGTGAAGGGTCGAGCAGGTTCACGAGCTGCGTCCGGTCGAGCTGATGCGAGGGAGACGTGTGCTTTGGGTTCAAGCATGGGGTTGATGGAACAGGCCACAGCTCGTTCCTGCCTCCTATAGTGTACGTGAAGACGTGGAGTAGAGCTGGTTGATTGGTTCGGTTTGTTCCCGGCGGGACGACACGAGGTGAGGCGGTGGAGGTGAAGTCTGAGCGTGACTGCGCCAACGGCGTGCAACAGTTTAGAGGCTGTCACGCACGGTGTCTGACGGCAGGGACGCATGCAGAGGCGCTCTGGGACGAATGACAAGATAAAACCGTCGGTTCGATGGTCCAGATCAACCACAACGCACGGTGCCAGTGGCGTGTCGAGGATGTGAACGGCACTATTGCTAGAGCCTAGCGTGTGAGCAGGTGTGGTGTATAGCATTTGCATGCATGCGGGATACCTTGCACTAACAAAAGAGTTTGCCTTCCATAATATAAGACGTTTTTTCACATTACATTGATATACTCCCTCCGCTCGGAATTATTTATCTCAGAAATAGATGTATTTAGAACTAAAATATATCTAGATACATCCATTTTTGAGACAAATAATTTCGAACGGAGGGAGTATTATTTGTCGAAGGGGGTACGTTATTGAAGTACTCTTGATTTTTTTTTTCTATTTGCCACCGTGATTTAATAGTATGTATGTTCTGTGGACGTTTCTTGGAACAACATGCTGCCATCAAGCCCATGAGCCGATGGGTCGTGTTGGTTTGTCTTTCAACCTGTCAGTGTCACCCCTAGCTATATCTTCACTGCTGTGTCTTGATTTGCCCATTACGACAACAACAACAATGTGAGTAGAATGTAGATTGTCTCGTGCATCCATGTGTTGGATTGACGTCTAAGTAACAATATCATTCGTTGAGAAGGAAATAGAGAAACCTTGTTTGTGTCCAACTTAGCATTAGTGTCACGGTTTAAGGCGTAGTCCTGGCGAGTCGATCTGATAAAACTCATCATCATGTAAATACTAGTAGAATGCCCGTGCGTTGCTACGGGCTCTTTGTATATAACAATAGTTCAACATTAGTTGTGTATAATATATACTTTACCCCCATATTAATTATGCTTATGCATCATTGTCGACCTTTTTTGATGTAAAGACCCTCTTTCTCACTCTGTCTCTCATCTCCAACACTCTTCTTTCTCTCTCTCTCCATCCATTTCCCTATTGTGCCCTCATCTTCTCCATCCTCTCAAATTCTCTCAATCAGTTTTTTAAGTGTTCGACTATACACAAAATAATATTTTTTTAGTGTAATATTTTCAGGACTAATAGCATCTTCAATAGACGGTCCATATGTAAAAATAACCAACTTTTGAATCTTCTGAGGCAAAAAATATCTCTCCAACAAACGGTCTATATGCAAAAATAAATAAATACATTTCCGCCTCCACGAGATGTAAATTACAACACCTCGCGGTGCAAATTTACATCTCCGGAGTGCCACATGTCGTCCATCGGAATGGGTCTCACCCGATAGCCTCGTTCCCTGATGAGATTTATTTGTTGTGATTTACACATTAATTTTCTTAAAATCGGTTATTTGTTTCCTAATTAATGTGATTGAGCGATTTTTCTTAAAATCGTTTATTTGTTTTCTAATTGATGTGATTGAGCGATTTAAGGTAATATTAATTAAATTAGATTTGATCTTTAGAGATTGATCGTGGTTGATTGTACATTACTAAATAATTTGCGCCAGCATGGAAAATTCTGATATGTTCAGATTTCTTTCATTGTGTGAGAGGGTGACGCGAAAATAAACCGTTGAAGTGGGGAGGGGATGCAAAAAATCTACGAAAAAAACCCAGTAAAAGTGGGATGGGACGAAAAAAACCGAAACGGAGACTACCAACTGCTTCATTAGAAGTAAATAAAATAGAATGAAGACCATGAGAAAGAAACCAGATGGAAACCCCGCAAATGCAAAGGAATACTATACATTTTGGTTTTAGAAGGAGAAGAAAAAGAAATCAAAAAGACCCATGGAAATCGAGGGTTCTCATCTATTCGACGTCAATAAGGAGAACACCCAAGAGCCAAAGATGAGTGTAGGGGAGATGGATTCACAGACGTGCTTCCAGTCACGGTGTCTTTGGTAACTAGGGTTGGTAGCTCTAACCAACTAGCACTGTGAAACTGCTTTTTTTCTTTGTAAACTGTTGTTGTTCTATTTGTTAAGTCACCATATAAATATATTGTGCAAATATCCTCCATCATGGGTGTAAGATATTGATTTGGTGTTGCGAGTCTTGATACATTTTTGATAAATTTGGTCAAAGTTCATAAAGTTTGATTTAAGACTAGACTGATATGAGTAATAATGTCAAATGAAGAGGACATGCTTTGTGGAAGTTCCTTCTAGAAACATTCCAATTCTCTAGTACCCACCTTTCCCGCCGGATTATTAGTCCGGAGGGACATTTTGGTAAGATCAGGGCACAAGGGGGGTGGCTTTCCTGTTTCAAATTTGCCCCATTAGCGCGCTAGAATCACTTGGCATTAGGTAGTAAATATCCCAACAATTAATATCGCCTCTCTTGCACGAGTCCCTCCCTCGCGTGCGCACACTTGCCGCACTTGCATGGGCCCATGCATGTCATATTGCCTTTCCTGGACTTGTTTATCATACAAATAGAAACCCAACGTTCTTTTTTGAAGTTTTACCAAGATGGAACCATGATTTGGAGAGAAAGGCGCCATTCCCGAGTTTTGCAAAGATGGTGCTAGGGTTTGAATTGTGGAGTACACCATCTCTCGTTATAAGTCTAGCCAGCTTCTTCATATTCTTTCAATCCTCTTCGTTTTCTAAAGCATTGCTTCCCGGCGATCTTAACAAGTTCATGTCAAAGGTGGCCTCGAAGCTGGCAAAGGGGATGGGAGTGGTGGCCGATTGTCCACCACCAACGTAGTAGACAACGTCGTGTACACAATGGAGCCGACCAGCTACATCTCGGTCTTACTTGGCTTGTGTGACATCACAGGCTCATTGGATGGTGGCGGTGGAGCTCGTGAGCCAGTTCCAGGCCTTGTTGGGCATGACCCAGTGTAGAGTAGTCGTGTGCGTGCAATAATAGGCATATTTTAGTTATAAATTTAATATGCATCTATCATGCGCATTAGGCATATTTTAATCCAAATTTAATAGTTGTAGATTACACATGTGAAAAGGACATCTAAAACCCTAGGTGGGAGGAAGGCCCGCCTCTCCTTGAGAGTGAGTTAAGCGGGTTATTGGCCCATTAACACATACTGTGCCTAGCCAGCCTCTTCATATTCCAAATTTAATAGTTAGGTGCCAGGATTTGAATTTTGGAGTACACCATTTCTCATTATAGGTCTAGCCAGTCTCTTTGTGTTCTTTCAATCCTTTTCTTTTTTCTAAAGCATTGCTTCCCTGCAATCTTAATAAGTTCATGTCAAAAGGTGGCCTTGTGACCCACAAAAGGGTGTGGGAGCGGCGACTGATTGTCCACCGCCAACGTAGTAGATGACATTGTGGTACACAATGAACCTGACCAGCTACTTCTCGGTCTTATCTGGTGTGGGCGCGAGTGGATAGCATTCGGCTTGTGTCACATCATATGCTTATCGGATGGTGGTGGTGGAGCCTATGAGCCAGTTCTAGGGCTTGTTGGACACGAGCGGGTGTTGAGTAGGCGGCGTGCCTGCAACAATAGGCATATTTTAGTCATAAATTTAATATGCCTCTATCATGAGTAGCAGACATATTTTAATTCGAAATTTAATAGTTGTAGATTACAGATGTGAAAAGGACGTCTAAAATCCTAGGCAGGAGGAAGCCTGCCTCTCCTTAAGAGTGACTTAAGTGGGTTAGTGGCCCATTAACACATACATTTTCAAAAAATAAACATTTAACTACATTTTTTAAAACAAAAATATATTCAAGACCAAATTAAATAAAAATATTGAAAATCATTTTCATAGGCCAAGAATAAAAGTCCCGTATTACTGTTGCCATACTCAAAGGAACCGAATGCTAGTTGGTTAGGGAGATCTTTTACGAACCTGGCGCAAATAACATTTTGCAGACTAATGTGGGCAAATGGGAGGGTCGGGATTTCTTGGCATGGAACTGGAACGCAAATGGAATTTTCTCTGCTAAGTAGGGTATGAATATTTCATAATCAGTATGGACAACAAGGGTGGATATTCATCTAACCTTAAAAACCATAAATGCTGGCTGAAACTATGGAGTGTGAATGCTCCTAAAAAAATGAAGATCCATGCTTGGCTTGTCACCCTTTGAAGTGTGGCTGTGGGCGCAGAACTGGCCAGGAGGAAAATAAATTTAATGTGAACTATTATTTGTTTCCATTGGTCATGTATTAAAAATGTTCATGAATAAATCACACACCAAATTTGTGCAATATGTAAAACTATTTGTTGGGACTAGTATATGTGGACATCTTCATTGAAAAAAGATGTTCATTACTATCAATAGTTTTTGGTGTATCTTGAAGAGTAATATGACAATACATTCTAGAACAAATATGCATGTATTTAAAAATAAAAAGTGCTCACGACTTCAATAATAAAATGATTGTGTATATTAGAAAATATCTTCATGTACTCAGCACTAAAATAAAAAACCTTTTAAAATAAAAATAGAATATAAAAACACAACAAAATAGAAATAAAAACTACTTCCTTCTCACACTCAACAACGACTGGGTGGCTTCGGCGAGGGAGAGACATCTTCAGCCGCGCGCCATCGACCGGTTCAGGATGAAGAACATAACCCGCATGACTTTGATCTATTTTCTGGCGTATGTACCACCGGTTTGATCAATAAATCCGAAGCCGGGAGCAACTAGTTAACGAGCGCTCATTTGGGAGCCTCGCAACGATTAGCGCCACTTGATGCGCTCTCAGCCATTCGCCACGTGTCGCGCTCTGGACGCTTCCTTTGGATTTTATTTTTTTATTTTCCACACGCATTTTCGGCTTTTTAAACGGTTTTTTTCCGGGTTTTTTAGATGTTTTGGTTTTCCTCCGGTCTTTCTTAGCTTTTCGATCAAAAAAAATTTCGAATTTTTTTCGTGAAAAACGTATTTTTTTCCTTTCGTGAAAGTCACGGTTTTTCTTCCGCGAGAGGCACGGTTGTGCTTTAGCGAGAGTCACGGCCGTGCCTCTCGGAAACGAAAAAAACGCGTTTTCTGTTTTTTTTTCGCGAGAGTCACGGTTTTGCTTTGCTTTCGCGAGAGTCACGGCCGTGCCTCTCGGAAAGAGAAAAACAAAACGCGTTTTCTGTTTTTTTTCGTTCGTGAGAGTCACGGTTTTGCTTCTGCGAAAGGCACGGTTGTGCTTACGCGAAAGTCACGGCCGTGCCTCTCGGAAAGGGGAAAAATGCGCATTTTCTGTTTTTTTTGCGAGAGTCACGATTTTGCTTTCGCGAGAGGCACGTTTGTGTTTTCGCGAGAGTCACGGCCGTGCCTCTCGGAAACGAAAAAAAAATGTATTTTCTATTTTTTTTCCTTACACGAGAGTCACGGTTTTGCTTCCACGAGAGGCACGGTTGTGATTTTGCGAGAGGCACGGGCGTGTCTTTTTCGGAAAGGGAAAAAACCGTGCTCCCGGTTCGGTTTTTTCGCCCGGTTTTTTCGTCCGATTTTTTTCATGAAAAAAAAAGTACGTCAAAATCTATCAACATGAAATCTAGTTTTGAAAATCTCGACGCGAGGAATCTAATGGTGAAAACGGTTCGAGATTTGGACGCACGGTTTAAGAGATAAAATGTTTTGAATAAATGGATCTATGAAAAAAGAGAAAACTCTCATGTTGCCACAAGTGGAGCGCTGCATATGCGCCACTTATCACGACCTGGAAATGTGGAGTGTTCTTTGCAACGAGTACTCCTTAATTAGTGATTTTGTCCGAAGCTTCTTTCGGATATAGAGAAATAAAATGGCAAAGTACCTAGTTATTGGGCTGGCCCAATAACACTACGCTCCAGGCTGATTCCAATCTAATGCGGCCCGGCCCGAATTCGTCTTACGGCCCAAGCTCCACTAGGTCGGTTTTCTCTTTGGAGGAACAGTCGGTCTCGTATGCAACCTGATCTTTTTTTCCCCACCTGTGGGCAAACCCTCCCCCAGCCTGCACGCATCGGCACGGCATCTCCTCGCTCTGCCGCGCCGCCGCCGCCGCCGCCATGAAGCGTTCCTTCGACGCCATGGAGGCGAAGCCGGTGTTCCTCTCCAAGGAGGAGCGCCAGCGCCTCGCGCTCGAGCGCCGCCAGGCGGCCGTCGCCGACCAGCGCCGCTCCGCGCTCGACATCCTCCAGTCGCTCCCGCGGCCCCCTCCGCCGCCTCCCCCGTCCGGCGCCCCCCGAGACTCCTCCTCCTCGTCCCACCGCGACCCCTCCGACCGGGACCGGGGGGACAGGGACCGCGACCGCGACCGGGACCGGGACCGGCGCCGCGACGACGACTCCCGCCGGGACCGAGATCGGGATCGCGACCGCGACCGCGACGAGCCTTCCCGCCGGGACCGGGACCGTGACCGCGACCGCGACCGGGACAGGGACCGGGAGCACCGGGACAGGGAGCGCGGGGAGCGGGACAAGGACCGGGAGAAGGACCGGCTGGAGAAGATGGCAGAGCGGGAGCGGGAGAAGGAGCTGGAGGCCATCAAGGAGCAGTACCTGGGGTCCAAGAAGCCCAAGAAGCGGGTCATCAAGCCCTCGGAGAAGTTCCGCTTCTCCTTCGACTGGGAGAACACCGAGGACACCAGCCGTGACATGAACATGCTCTACCAGGCGCCGCACGAGGCCCGCCTGCTCTACGGCCGCGGCTTCCTTGCCGGCATTGACCGGCGCGAGCAGAAGAAGGCGGCCGCCGTGTTTGAGAAGGAGACCCGTGCCGAGCAGCGCCGCAAGTTCGGCGTGGAGGACCGGCCTGAGGATGATGTGGCTGATAAGAAGAAGGCTGCCGCCGCGGAGATGTATGATGCCTTCGACATGCGGGTGGACAGGCACTGGTCTGAGAAGGGCATCGAGGAGATGACGGAGCGGGATTGGCGTATTTTCCGGGAGGACTTCAATATCTCCTACAAGGGGTCTCGCATACCCCGGCCGATGCGCAACTGGCCTGAGAGCAAGCTTGGGACTGAGCTGCTTCGTGCTATTGAGAAGGTTGGGTACAAGAAACCGTCACCGATCCAGATGGCTGCCATTCCACTTGGTCTCCAGCAGCGTGATGTCATTGGTATTGCCGAGACAGGTTCGGGCAAGACTGCAGCTTTTGTGCTTCCTATGCTATCGTACATTACTCGCCTGCCGCCTATAAGCGAGGACAATGAGGCCGAGGGTCCTTATGCTGTTGTCATGGCACCTACTCGTGAGCTTGCTCAACAGATTGAGGAAGAGACGGTGAAGTTTGCAACCTATCTAGGCATTAAAGTCGTTTCCATTGTTGGTGGTCAGTCGATTGAGGAGCAAGGTTTCAAGATTAGGCAGGGCTGTGAGGTTGTAATTGCAACGCCTGGTCGGCTTCTTGATTGTCTGGAGAGAAGGTATGCTGTGCTCAACCAGTGCAACTATGTTGTACTTGACGAGGCTGATAGAATGATTGACATGGGATTTGAGCCACAGGTTGTTGGTGTCCTTGATGCCATGCCATCAAGTAACCTGAAACCTGAGAATGAGGAAGAGGAACTGGATGAGAAGAGGATTTACAGGACAACTTATATGTTCAGTGCCACCATGCCACCTGCTGTTGAGCGCCTTGCTAGGAAGTACCTCCGGAACCCAGTTGTCGTCACAATTGGTACAGCTGGCAAGGCCACAGATCTGATAACCCAAAACGTGATCATGGTGAAGGAGTCAGAGAAGATGTCACGACTCCAGAAGATACTCACAGATCTTGGGGACAAGACAGCCATTGTATTCTGCAATACAAAGAAGTCAGCAGACAACCGTGCTAAGGATCTGGACAAGGCAGGTTTCCGCGTCACGGCACTGCATGGAGGGAAATCACAAGATCAGAGGGAGATCAGCCTTGATGGATTTAGGAACCGCAGGTTCAATGTTCTTGTGGCGACTGATGTTGCAGGGCGTGGTATTGATATTCCTGATGTCGCTCATGTTATTAACTATGAGATGCCTAGTTCAGTTGATACATACACACATCGCATCGGAAGAACAGGGCGTGCAGGAAAGAAGGGACTTGCAACTTCATTCTTGACTCTGGATAACACTGATATTTTCTTCGATCTGAAACAGATGCTTACTCAGAGCAATAGTCCCGTCCCTCCAGAACTTGCTAGGCATGAGGCGTCAAAGTTTAAGCCAGGATCGGTTCCCGATAGACCTCCAAGAAGAAATGACACCGTCTATGCATCTCACTGAAGCAATCTGCCGCAGAAGATGTGGAGATCCTTCTTGGGTACAATTCAGGGCCACCTTCTACTGTGTCGAGATTTAGTACTTATGAGGTACAAACATCATAACTATTGAACCATTATCTTTTCCTGTTTGCAAACCAGCCTTTCTATTTCTGTAACCTAAGTATATTCGGATATTTCTGTGATGATTCAGAACCGGACCTATGTATCTTATTGTACTGTGGGTGCCATAATGCAACTGTCATGCCCGAACATCGACTGCTTTTGAAGTGTTATTTGCAGGTTAAACAAACTGAGTTCATTTTTTGTATAGCCAGTTAATTGCTTCAGATTCATTTTCTATCATTTTTGCAGAGGGCAAATGCTCAATCTTGATCTTCATTGTGGAGATTTATGTGGTTCTTTCAGCATTAGTCTCAAGAGGTGCCAACTTTCTTATTTTCCTTTTTTGTTATGCACTTCAGTATTCAGTTCTAGAGCTATGTAGCACTTTTTAAGTAAGCTATACTAAAATGAGACTTGAAATGACCGAGCTACCATGTCAAAAAAATCCCGATTGTGTCAGGTCTCATTATAATTTTATTATACACTTCATTCAAGAATGGATAGAATGTGCTTTTGTTTGGCTCAACTTCTGTGTTCTAGACAATGATTATGAGTGTGCGCAGGTGCTGAAGCCTGTTGAATAACTAGCCTTAGATCAATGGCTATGGTAGAAATATAGCCCAGTACTTAGTCATTCTTTGTTGGTTCTATGGATTGAATTTTTTTTGAGAGAGTACAGCTAGAGTTAAGTGTTTATATGTAGTCATATGAGAGCAGTTAAGATAGTTGATCGTGCTCTGCTGTGTGTTTTGCTTTTGTTGATTGCCACGTTGATAAAATATGTGTCACAATGTACATGAGGGTAATATCTTGTAAGAGTAACGAATTTTCAGAGAGAATTGGAAGTTCCATCTGATTGAGTTTTAGCGTATGAGCAGTTGACCCATTTAGCCATTTCTGTACTAGTCCTGTACAATCAGTGCGTACTGCTGAAACCAAAGGAATTGTGCTGGATAACATAATCTGTTGTTTGTTTATGATGTAAAATAGCAAATATATTTTGTGAAGATCAGATCGTAGGTTTTTGTGTGCTTGGACTGATGATCCTTCATGTGGTCATATACTTTTGATATTAGAAATTGCACACCCACCGTTGCCTGTTAAACAAAAGGCATCTTCGCCAATATATCTGTAAGTTTTTTATCTGTAATGAAGAAATGATGGCATTTTTAAGGCATGTCCTATTTTCAACTATAATCCTTCCACACCGTGAGACTCCCAGCTGGAAACCCTGAAACCCACGCAGCCCCTTCCCGCCTCACCCTCTCGCTACTGTGTTGGCTTCACCTCATGACGCCCCATGAAACATGCTGAATTTTAGTGAGCAGTTGTCTGGGTAGTCTTAGAAAACTCATATGTAGCACTCCCTCTGTTCCAAAATACTCCTATTTAAAGTACTAGGTTTGTCCCAAATTCGACCAAGTTTATAGAGAAGTTACTAATGTCCACAATATGAATATATATAGTATGAAAATATATTTACGATGAACGTAATGAAACTACTTTGGCATTGTGAATGCTGGTATATTTTTCTGTAGACTTGCCAAACTTAAAAAAAGTTTGACTTAGGACAATCGTAGAACTTCAAATATTTTGTGATGGAGGGAGTATCTCTTAACAGAGGAAACGGACAGATAGTCATGCTAATGGTATCGAAGATGACATTTGCAGTGGGCTTTGTGGCATAAAAAATGACGTTTGCAGTGGCATATGCATAATTTCATAGTTTCAGTTGATCCATGTGTTTCAGTTTCAGCTAAAATGTCTTAAAACCATTATTAGTGATTTTTATTTTCAAAATAATTATTAGTGATTTTGACCCTTGCTAATCACTATTGGAATCTAGAATACGCATATTCAGATGTGCCAGTGGGACCATGCTTGTTTTAAAGTGCTGAAAGTTGTTATAGCTTGTAAGCTTATTTAAATTCATCTGCGTATAGGTAGGGATGCCATATTTGTGCGGCGTTTTACATAGTTATGAACCTAAATTGCGTTCTGATGATGGAACTGTTATCGCCTGTACCCTTGTATTGTTTCAAAACCTAGTTTGCTTGTTATGTAAAGAATTATGATATTGTGAGTTTGTGGGACAGTCAGATATTGTCTTGCGTTTTGTCATAACTTTAAAGGGAAAGCAGGGTGAGCACGACAGCAGCTGCATTTCACATCACACCAGCTTCAGGAACCCCAGCTCCTTGTCCGCTTCCATGGATGCTATATTGTGAAGGATGCACTGAATTTGACAAAAGCATCGTAGTTCTAGGTTGTGGGTTTTAAGGGGTGATGCAGTGCAGATTAGCTGAGCAAATTCGGATGTATGGTGAGCTTTCCGATGAAATTGACCAGCCCTGTTGAATTCTCTTAACTACTTCCTTCGTTCGGAATTACTTGTCTTGGATATAGATATATGTAGAACTAAAATACGTTTAGATATATCCATTTCTGCGACAAGTAATTCCGAACGGAGGAAGTAGTTTGGTAGCCAGTCCTATCTGTACATGATGTGAGGTCGATCGTGAGTTCCAGTTTGGCTGTCTGGAACCTTGGCGTCGTGTAACCTGGATCAACGTCCATCTGGAACCTCGCGTTGTGTCCTAGCATCGATCGTGAGTGTGTACACGTGTGCGCACCATGACACGTGCATCCGCCCGGGACAAACAGCTGCCACCGTGCCTTGGTTTCTCTCCTCTGGTGCTTCGACCGCTCAACGCCAGTACAAAAGCAACCAGCACCCACGGGGTCACCATTCTGCCCCGCGTTATCCAGAGCACCGATCGCCGTTCAGAGCATCGACCCACCATGGCGAGCACCGCAGTGAACCCGCACGAGAAGATGCACGCTAGGGACGTGGGGAAAGTGGCCCGAGGGGAGCAGGCGCCGAGGCCGCCGCACGAGCCCGGCAGCGTGGCCGACTCGCCGCCGCCGCCGCCCGCGTCGAGCTGCGCACGGCGCCGTGCGACTAACGGTTCCCGACCCAGAACCAGACGCGCCACTGCTACATGCGCTACCTCGAGTACCACCGGTGCATGAAGGCCAAGGAGGGTGACGAGTCGAAGTGCGGCAAGTTCCAGCGTTACTACAGACCTCTCTGCCCCACGGACTGGGTAAGCAGGTTCATTCAGGTTCCGGTGCGTAGTGTACTATGCTGCTTCTTCTGCCTCGGGTGTCCATCGTCGTCGGCTGTTAAGAGGGAGTGTGATTTGCTTTGCAGGTTGTAGAGTGGAATAGGCATCTGATCTGCTGTATCATCTTAGGGAGCGAGTGACGACATGTCATTTCGATGTACCAGTAGTTAGATAAGCACAGAGACAGCAGTCTTTATCTATGTTGCTGGCCCCTCTCCTTGAAATGTTTCCGGCTGGTAGTGTTTGCCATCTCGAGTTGATTCTTTACAGACACATTTTCCAGCTCTAAGTTTCTTCATGTCACAGCAATCGAGGTCCCTAACCTCAGTTTGGCTACGGTCTCCATTTATCATACAGCTTCAATGGACACTAGAAGCATACGCGCGCCTTGCTGTGCCGCTTAAACTGCCACAGTGTGTAAGTCTGAAAAATATTAAACTGCTACTGTGTCAAGTCTGAAAAATATGCCTTGAATGCTACCATGAGCTATCCATCTCACTCTTTTTTAACCGAAATACTGCTTATAAATGTGTACTGGGAATTGTCGTAGCACTTGCTCTTACCTCGAGTTAACATTCAGACAATTGAAATAGATTGGATAATTGTCTATTTGTGGAAGAAGAAAAGTTCATATCAGTCCTAGGCACAAAGCATTTGACCAGCAGTGACCCTTTCTCCGTTCCGAGATAGATATCATCTCTCACAACCAAGCATTGAGCAATTCAAATGCCATGCAATAGAACGACACCAGATCGTTTAAATGCTGAATGAGAACTACCTTTTGTATTACATACAGATGCCGGCAAAACAATACAAAACAGATACTGACAATGAACTATCCAGCAAAGCTCCAAGTGGTCACATTCAATAGCACTTTTGGAGTTTTGGTCTTGCCAATAAATAATTTCTTGGTTTTTTTCTTTTAAAAATAGAACAATACACAGCTACATTGCATGCAGTAAGCTTGCTGGAAAATATATTCTTATAACGGTAAAATCTCCTGCTCTTAAAGTTGTTTTCATAGTTGATATGTCTGAAAATTTCTAAATGATTACTTGATCATGATTTTTATTTTAATAGTTGGCAGAAGGATTCATGAACCATCAACATAATGCCAGAATTATACTATTACTATGGCTGATTCTTGACCTTTCTATTCCGTTCTAAATCAGAGGATAAATTTACCTGGGCTTCTGCAATGGCGGGCGCCGAGAGCAGAGCTGCTGAGGGTAGTGACCTGGGACCGGCGGAGGCCAGACCGCCAGAGGGCCGGACCCGGAGTGGCAGTTCGCGGACTTGCTTGCTTGCCGCCCCGCCGCCACCACTTTCCTGCAGGTGCCATCTGCAGCCTGCAGGCAGCTAGGTCGTGGGGACCAGGGGAGAATAGATGATGCGTACTGGACTGGAGTCGGCCCGTTTAAGGCCTTGAGGTGTTGTGTGCCGAGTATGCTTTGGCTGTTTCAGTCTATATACGTAATATATATGTATATATAAATTGTTTTGCCCCAAAATCATTGGTATTCCATGGAATACCAGGGAATACCCCTGGCTCCGCCACTGCTCGCAAACCGTACTTGATAAATGGTAGAGGAACAAAATTTCCAAAACAATAAAATTGAGAAAAGTAAATGATTAATTAATCTGCTAAAACTTAGGATGATTAAGAACTAAGAAACACGGATACATGGTAATACAACAGCCATATGGGGACGTTAAGTATATATAAAACAAATAACAATATGCCATCTAATATAAAGAAAAATAATGATGGGATGCAATTATACTGCCCCCTTTGTTGTCTCCCTGCCTGTCAATGGTTGAGTTGAATGAATCTAAATCTCCTCATACCGAGATCTTTGCAACATGCAAATACATACTATGCTAATATTGGAAATTGTAACAAACATAAATCTTCACTTCACCCGTGGAGGATTGGCTGCTGCTCAAGATATCATGCCCCTGGCCAGCAATAAGACGGCGACACCAGCAGCAAGAAGGAAAGACCCAAGCACAAAGCGGCATCCACAGCAGGCGGAAGTTAAGCAAGAACCCAAAGCAGCAAAGGCACTCCGACAGCCGACAGCAATAGTTCAGCAGCAAAAAACGAATCAGAAAGAGGTGAGGGTGAGGTAATTTGTTTCTAAATTTCATTATCTTGGTCAGTATTTAACAATCTGGCATTCTGTTTCGGAAGTGTATGGACAGGGAAAGCTCAGTACAGTGTTGACTTGCAATGAAAGTGGATGGATGTTTTTTTGGTTCCATGAGGATGAACAATTCCTGCATGTTGTTTTGATTGGTCCTAGTCCATAAAGATATGGTGTAGATTATCACAAAGTTATCCATTTAACATTTAATTAACATTTTTCAATAATATCAATGCAGTTTAGTGTAGTTTCTGTGAAATTTCAATTCTGCGTAAAAATGCAGTTATATATGCAGTTTACCTGTATTCTTGCATCTCCAGACCAACTTCTGAGCAAGGGGCTTGAACAAACTGGGTGCACATACTTGCATATTTTGACTGACTCCTGAAAAAGCAAGGATATATTACTCAATCTATGTGTATTGTAACTGCAAAATGATGCTTGGTCACATGAATGCATGCTTTGCAAGTCTTCTAATTTCTGTGGTATGGTGTTCAGGTTTTTGGGGCCAAATTGCTACATATAGCATGCATTGCTAAATCTTGTAGCTTAATAGTTGGGACAAATTTTTGCTGCTGCTAGCTTGAATGCTTGACCATTTTGAAACCGTAATAAATCCATAGGAAACTCAAGAAGGGTTGTCTATAGGAAATTAATAGACATGACCATCTAACAATTACAATTTAGCTTGAAATAAAATGATTATCAGTACATAATCTGATTCCTAACCTTGTAATAACTCAAAATAATGCTGATTTGGAATGAGAAGCTTGTGCATTTCCCATTGCAGATCAATGTACTAAATTTGCATGTGATTAATATTGGAAGAAAACTAAATATTACTCCCTCCGATCCAAAATAAGTGTGGCAGTTTTGAACGAACCCGGGCTCAAAACTGCGACACTTATTTTGGGTTGGAGGTAGTAGAAAGAAAATATTTTTCTATAAAAAATAGAAAGAACATGTCACCTGCAGCTCATACAAAAGTAGCAACATCCAAAGACAATCAACTATAATTCAAACTAAATATTTGCCCCCAGCCACCAACAAAGGCAAATGAACTGGAAGCACAATGAGGTAAACCATAGGTGTCATACAAACGAACTAACCAAGTACAGGATGAAGTTCTTCCAAGCCCAATCGCAAGCCCAAGCAAGTAAAAAAGGAGGCAATTTATCCATGAATTCAGACCAAGACAAAAGGAGAATAAAAGGTTCCAAACAGAGCATATAGGCAAACAAAGCATACAGGCCAAGACCCAAACATCAGAAAAACAAAATTGACGACGCGTTGGAAATTGCTCTTAACCAAAACTTTTCTATTATTGATTCTCAAGGAAGTTCATCTTACTGTAAGCCTAAATTCTGTAATTCATGAGCAACCCCAATGGACTCAGATAAATCAAGGATGGAGCGATAAAAGATCTGAAGGAAATGGAGCATAATAAAATCCATAGCTCTGGTAAAAGGACGCCCTTCCAAAACAGCAGGTCAGTAGCCAAGCAAGCTCATAAAGTCATAATTCATATGATAAATTCAGGTATGCCACCTGCATCATTCAGTATGGCTATGATGAGAACCATGAATAATGCCAGAAGAACAAACCTGCAACCATAAAAGACAGCAAGATTACTGGTGGTGAAATACTGTCACGATTACCTACTATTGGATTTGCTGCTGCATTCTTACCACTATCCGTATGGTGATGCAAACGGCACAAATTTGCAGCCAAGTAGTACAAATCGTCAGGGCTCTTAGTAGGAAGAAAATAGAGGAACTTCAGCTGAACTTTGCCGTGTAGTTCACCATGCACTGCAAAATGGAGAACACAACGCAGCGGCCAGGCTCTGTGAGCACGATGTTGACGCGGACCTGGCAGCGTCCGTCGTGTCTGACACCGCTTGCCGCAGGTGCCCAACAAAATCCGAACAAAGACAATGAACATTAATGATCGCAGGAAGTGCATAGAAAATCCATAGTTTTGATATATAACTATATAATACAAGATTATTTTTTGCATACAACTGTATCTTATTGCATAGCAAAACTTTCTATTATTGATTCTGAAGGAATTTATTTACCGTAACATCTTAATATTTTAAGGTTTTAACAAAAGAAGAACATATAGTTTAGGAATGAACGGACTACATGAGTATGAGGAAACATTTATACCCATTACTATATATTGATAAACTTCATTATCAGTTGTTTGACTTTAATAAACAGCAAGATATATCCAATTCTTGTGCGTCTTTGGAGGTTCCTTAGTTGATCTTGCCATGGTAGGATAAGCACAAATGGCAGCATGAACCTTATTGTACAGTGCTTCCATGTCATCGGCCGCAATATTCTTCCAGATGTACTCACTGAAGTGAGATTGGTACTTCTTAGGTTCCTCATCAGCTATTGACTGAAATATGGGTAGGGCAGAAGTTAAAACGAGATTCAGTAAGCTGCTTCAGAAATAAGAAGAAAGTACACTTGCTTTAGGATACTTTATATGGGTGAATCGGGCCCAGATATATCTTCCAGAAAGAATTCATGTATACAACAACGACAGCCCTAGGGAATGAAGAAATGGCATTATAATACCACGAGGGCAATGGATCCAACTCACCTTCATGTAGTCAGCAACATGACCTTCATAGGTGTATTTGCGGTGAATCTCAGCGCCCGGCTGCTTCTTATCCTTCTTGAAGCCAGCAAATCTCTTGTCACTGTGTGGAATACCAAGACCACCATCCAAAGCTCCCTGCAGTAGCCAACAGACTGAAGCGGGTCTCAAATGGATAAACTATATGCTTCCTAATTCAATAGCTTAGAACCCCCTAAATATAGAATAAAAGAAGCAGACCAACAACAGGCAATAAATGCAGTCCAAGATTAGGCATACTTCAAGTCCATCAGTGAGCCTGCCGCAGAGCGATGGATCAAACAACACTGTAAGTAAGCTATATTTTTTTTTGGCTTTCCATGTTTACCAACTACATCCTTTAAAATGTCTATTATTTAGATTTCTAACCTATCAAGCAAAATTATCAATCGTGCATTCAAGATCTGTAGGTAAACAAAATAAAGGAGACTTTTCACCACAAATCTCATCCAGCCATCACAAACCATAGCATCAGAATAAGAGAACAAAGTTTAACAAAGTGACAAAACAACAGAAAATAAAAGCATTACAGCAGCAGCTCGCCATGGCAATCCTGAAAAGCAAAGACTTGTCAGTGTGGAAGAGGTATGTAAAACCCTCTCTGCCTGATCTTCCTACTCTTCCTCGCGACTGCAGATGAAAAGAAAATCAGTGAACTTGAGGTCCAGATCTCAGATTCATACATCCAATTTTTTGCCAAGAAAAGCAAAGTAAAAATCTGAGAACTAAAACCAACTGATACAGCTGCGGGAGCCCAAATAGTTCTGCATACAAGAATCTTTAATTCCGCATAAGAAAACTTCTCCATACCAAGTTGTATATTCTTTGACACTTTCAATGGGAAAAATATTTAGCAATAAAACTGGTCATTGAAGCTAAAGCACCATTCATCTATGCAACAAGAACATAAATTAGTATCAGAATTCTAACATCAAATGTAGGTGTAGTCCATAGATAAGCTAACTACCTGGAATACCTAGCAATTTAAAATATATCCTTCAATGAAGCTCAGAATGAGAAAAAAAAGGGAGACAAGAGTGAGAGCAGGGAGGAGAGCGGAGGTGGAGGCAAACCTGAACCGCCTCGGCATCCTTGCTCCTGCTCCTCCTGTGCCGGGAAGGAGAGGGTTGTGGGGCGCAGGAGATGCGTGGAGTCACCATTGTGCACAAGCAGCAGGTGTCGGCGCCCATCTTCTAAGGCCACCGCACGCCGCATGAGCCGCCGCACCACTGGACTACACATGCTCCTTGAGGAAGAGGCAGAGCGGAGCCAAACTAAATCTCATAATCCACCATAAAATTTGGTTAAAGATCACAGTCGGCTAACTAAATCCAAATTGTTCCAAATTTATTAAAGATTCATTTCCATGAAAATAATAATCACCATGCTCATCTATTAGACCTAAAATCTCATAATCCACCAAACATCTTTGACTATCTTCTCAAGACACAATATCCTAACTAAATCCAACTAACATCTCATAAATCACAAAGAAATTTGGTTCAATATCACAATCACCTAACTAAATCCAAATTGTTCAAGATTAATTAATACACTGGACATCTTTGACTATCTCTTCAAGATCACAATCAACTAACTAATCCATCAAAAATCTCATACTCCAACATAAAATTTGGTTCAAAATGACAATCGCCTAACTAAATCCAAAATTTTCCAAGTTTATTAAATAATTATTTATCCACCAATACAATAATCAACATGCTCACCTACTAGACCTAAATTCACATAATCCACCAAACATCTTTTACTAGTTTGTCAAAATCACAATCGGCTAACCAAATCCAACCAAAACCTTATAATCCACCGTAAAATTAGGTTAAAAGATCACAATCACCGAACTAAATCCAAATCATTTCAAACTAAATTAAATATCTGTTCATCCACCAATATAACAATCGCCATCCTCAGTTATTAGACCTAAAATCCATAATCCAGCAAACATCTTTGATTATCATCTCATGACACAATCACCTAACTAAATCCAACTAAACTCTCATACATCACAGAGAAATTTGGTTCAATATCGCAATCATCTACTAAATCCAAATTGTTTAAGATTAATTAATCCATCAAACATCTTTGACATCTTCCCAAGATCACAATCTACTAACTAAAACTAATGAAAATCTTATAATCCACTATGAAATTTATTCAAGATCACAATAGCCTAACTACATCCAAATTGCTCCATGTTTACTAAAGGACCATTTATCCACCAATATAATAACCACCGTGCTCACTTACTAGACCTAAGTTAACATAATTCACCAAACATCTTTGACTAACTCGTCGAGATCACAATAACCTAACTAAATCCAACAAAACCTCAAAATCCACCGTGAATTTGTTTGAAAAATAACAATCACCTAACTAAATCAAAATTGTTGCAAACTAAATTAAAGATCCGTTTATCCACCAATGTAATAATCACCATTCTCATCTACTAAACCTAAAATCTCATAGTCCAGCAAACATCTTTGACTATATTCTCAAGACACAATCACCTAACTAAATCCACCTTAAATCTCATAATCCAGAAAATTCGTTTCAGTATCACAATCACCTAACCGAATCCAAATGATTCAAGATTAATTAATCCAAACATACTTGAATATGTTCTCAAGATCAGAATCAACTAACTAGTTCATAAAAATCTCATAATCCACCATAAAATGTGGTTCAAGGTCACAATTGCCTAACTAAATCCAAATTGTTCCAAATTGATTAAAGATTCATTTATCCACCAATATATAATCAACAGGCTCACCTACTAGACCTAAATTCACATAATTCATCGAACATCTTTTACTACCTCGTCAAAATCACAATCACCTGACTAAATCCAACCAGAACCTTATAATCCATCGTAAAATTAGGTTAAAAGATGATAATCACCTGACCAATTGAAATTGTTTCAAATTAATTTAAATATCTATTTATCCACCAATACAATAATCACCATCCTCCTCTACTAGACCTAAAATCTCATGATCCACAAAACATCTTTGATTATCATCTCAAGACACAATCACCTAACTAAATCCAACTAAAATCTCATAAATCACAGAGAAATTTGGTTCAATATCACAATCACATAACTAAATCCATATTGTTCAAGATTAATTAATACACCGAACATCTTTGACTATCTCCTCAAGATCACAATCAACTAAATCCATTGAAAAATCTCGTAATCCACCATGAAATTTGTTCAAGATCATAATCGCCTAACTGAATCCAAATTGCTCCATGTTTACTAAAGAAGTCGCTACTTCCTTGAGATTGAGGTTTCTCCTACCTCTAATGCCTTCTTTATTTCCTAAGAGGAGTATATCCAGGATCTTCTTGCTCGTACTGATGAGCACACTGTTGAGACTGCTATGGAGCTCAACATCCATCTTTGTGTCCACCTCCGCTCCCTGAAAGTCCGGACGGGCGTCCGTTGCCTGGTCACGGGTTGCTATGTGTGCTCTCTCTACGGCCTTAAGCAAGGCCCCCGCGCCTGGTTTGAGCGCTTTGCCTCTGTGATCACTGCTGCTGGTTTTTTAGCAAGTGCTCATGATCCAGCATTGTTTATTCACCTTTCTCCTCGTGGTCGGACTCTTCTTCTTCTTTATGTTGATGACATGATCATCACGGGGGATGACCCCGAGTATATTGCCTTTGTAAAGGCCCGTCTTAGTGAGCAGTTTCTTATGTCTGACCTTGGACCTCTTCGCTACTTTCTTGGGATTGAAGTCTCTTCTACCTCTGATGGCTTTTTTATATCCCAGGAAAAGTATATCCAGGATCTTCTTGCTTGTGCTGCTCTTACTGACGAGCGCGTTGTTGAGACTCCTATGGAGCTCAATGTTCACCTCCGTGCTACTGATGGTGATCCTCTCCCTGACCCGACGCGTTATCGTCATCTTGTTGGCAGTCTTTGACTATCCACCAATATAATAATCGCCATGCTCAGTTATTAGACCTAAAATCCATAATCCACCAAACATCTTTGATTATCATCTCAAGACACAATCACCTAACTAAATCCAACTAAAATCTCATAAATCACAGAGAAATTTGGTTCAATATCGCAATCATCTACCAACTCCAAATTGTTTAATATTAATTAATCCACCAAACATCTTTGACATATCCCCAAGATCACAATCTACTAACTAAATCTATTGAAAATCTTGTAATCCACTATGAAATTTATTCAAGATCACAATAGCCTAACTACATCCAAATTGCTCCATGTTTACTAAAGGACCATTTATCCACCAATATAATAACCACCGTGCTCACTTACTAGACCTAAGTTAACATAATTCACCAAACATCTTTGACTAACTCTTCGAGATCACAATAACCTAACTAAATCCAACAAAACCTCAAAATCCACCGTGAATTTGTTTGAAAATTAACAATCACCTAACTAAATCAAAATTGTTCCAAACTAAATTAAAGATCTGTTTTATCCACCAATATAATAATCACCATTCTCATCTACTAAACCTGAAATCTCATAGTCCAGCAAACATCTTTGACTATTCTCAAGACACAATCACCTAACTAAATCCACATAAAACCTAATAATCCGGCGTAAAATTCGGTTCAGTATCACAATCACCTAACTAAATCCAAATTATTCAAGATTAATTAATCCAACCATCTTTGAATATCTTCTCAAGATCATGATCAACTAACTAGTCCATAAAAATCTCATAATCCACCATATAATTTGGTTCAAGGTCACAATCGTCTAACTAAATCCAAATTGTTCCAAATTTAATAAAGATTCATTTATCCACTAATATAATAATCAGCATGCTCACCTACTAGACCTAAATTCACATAATTAATCGAACATCTTTTACTACCTCGTCAAAATCACAATCACGTGACTAAATCCAACCAGAACCTTATAATCCATCGTAAAATTAGGCTAAAAAATCAAAATCACCTGACCAAATTCAAATTGTTCCAAATTAATTTAAATATCTATTTATCCACCAATACAATAATCACCATGCTCCTCAACTAGGCCTAAAACCTCATGATCCACAAAACATCTTTGATTATTAGCTCAAGACACAATCACCTAACTAAATCCGACAAAACCTCAAAATCCACCGTGAATTTGCTTGAAAAATAACAATCACCTAACTAAATCAAAATTGTTCCAAACTAAATTAAAGATCCGTTTATCCACCAATGTAATAATCACCATTCTCATCTACTAAACCTAAAATCTCATAGTCCAGCAAACATCTTTGACTATATTCTCAAGACACAATCACCTAACTAAATCCACCTTAAATCTCATAATCCAGAAAATTCGGTTCAGTATCACAATCACCTAACCGAATCCAAATGATTCAAGATTAATTAATCCAAACATACTTGAATATGTTCTCAAGATCAGAATCAACTAACTAATTCATAAAAATCTCATAATCCACCATAAAATGTGGTTCAAGGTCACAATTGCCTAACTAAATCCAAATTGTTCCAAATTTATTAAAGATTCATTTATCCACCAATATATAATCAACAGGCTCACCTACTAGACCTAAATTCACATAATTCATCGAACATCTTTTACTACCTCGTCAAAATCACAATCACCTGACTAAATCCAACCAGAACCTTATAATCCATCGTAAAATTAGGTTAAAAGATGATAATCACCTGACCAATTGAAATTGTTTCAAATTAATTTAAATATCTATTTATCCACCAATACAATAATCACCATCCTCCTCTACTAGACCTAAAATCTCATGATCCACAAAACATCTTTGATTATCATCTCAAGACACAATCACCTAACTAAATCCAACTAAAATCTCATAAATCACAGAGAAATTTGGTTCAATATCACAATCACATAACTAAATCCATATTGTTCAAGATTAATTAATACGCCGAACATCTTTGACTATCTCCTCAAGATCACAATCAACTAAATCCATTGAAAAATCTCGTAATCCACCATGAAATTTGTTCAAGATCATAATCGCCTAACTGAATCCAAATTGCTTCATGTTTACTAAAGAAGTCGCTACTTCCTTGAGATTGAGGTTTCTCCTACCTCTAATGCCTTCTTTATTTCCTAAGAGGAGTATATCCAAGATCTTCTTGCTCGTGTTGCTCGTACTGATGAGCACACTGTTGAGACTGCTATGGAGCTCAACATCCATCTTTGTGTCCACCTCCGCTCCCTGAAAGTCCGGACGGGCGTCCGTTGCCTGGTCACGGGTTGCTATGTGTGCTGTCTTGATCCCACATCCCGTGTTCCCTTGCTGGGCGACACCATGACCGCACGCTCAAGCACCACCAATGGCGAGCAAGAGCTCAGACAATCGACGCATACCTGAATTTTACCCACAGGACACGCCCGAGAACAAGCGCTACCTATCGTCAAGGCCAAGGGCGCACATTAGGAGAACGTGGGATGCTTAATCAAGTGCGTGGCACAAAATCCGCAAACAGGACAAGAACACCAAGCCGGACAAACGGGGAACGGAGAGTGCACATGCACATGGGATGCTGGATCAAAGTCCATCTGCTGCCACTACCCCCATTCTCTCCTCTTTTGCCTTGTTTACCAGTTATTTTCAGTAGTGGCATCATTGCCTTGAGTCACTTGTGCGGCCCTCATCTCTATTCACCAATATAATAATCAACATGCTCACCTACCAGACCTAAATTCACATAATCCACCGAACATCTTTTACTAGCTTGTCAAAATCACAATCACATAACTAAATCCAAATCGTTTCAAACTAAATTAAATATATGTTCATCCACCAATATAATAATCGCCATGCTCAGTTATTAGACCTAAAATCCATAATCCACCAAACATCTTTGATTATCATCTCAAGACACAATCACCTAACTAAATCCAACTAAAATCTCATAAATCACAGAGAAATTTGGTTCAATATCGCAATCATCCACCAACTCCAAATTGTTTAATATTAATTAATCCACCAAACATCTTTGACATCTCCCCAAGATCACAATCTACTAACTAAATCTATTGAAAATCTTGTAATCCACTATGAAATTTATTCAAGATCACAATAGCCTAACTACATCCAAATTGCTCCATGTTTACTAAAGGACCATTTATCCACCAATATAATAACCACCGTGCTCACTTACTAGACCTAAGTTAACATAATTCACCAAACATCTTTGACTAACTCTTCGAGATCACAATAACCTAACTAAATCCAACTAAAATCTCATAAATCACAGAGAAATTTGGTTCAATATCGCAATCATCTACCAACTCCAAATTGTTTAATATTAATTAATCCACCAAACATCTTTGACATATCCCCAAGATCACAATCTACTAACTAAATCTATTGAAAATCTTGTAATCCACTATGAAATTTATTCAAGATCACAATAGCCTAACTACATCCAAATTGCTCCATGTTTACTAAAGGACCATTTATCCACCAATATAATAACCACCGTGCTCACTTACTAGACCTAAGTTAACATAATTCACCAAACATCTTTGACTAACTCTTCGAGATCACAATAACCTAACTAAATCCAACTAAAATCTCATAAATCACAGAGAAATTTGGTTCAATATCACAATCACATAACTAAATCCATATTGTTCAAGATTAATTAATACACCGAACATCTTTGACTATCTCCTCAAGATCACAGTCAACTAAATCCATTGAAAAATCTCGTAATCCACCATGAAATTTGTTCAAGATCATAATCGCCTAACTGAATCCAAATTGCTCCATGTTTACTAAAGAAGTCGCTACTTCCTTGAGATTGAGGTTTCTCCTACCTCTAATGCCTTCTTTATTTCCTAAGGGGAGTATATCCAGGATCTTCTTGCTCGTGTTGCTCGTACTGATGAGCACACTGTTGAGACTGCTATGGAGCTCAACATCCATCTTTGTGTCCACCTCCGCTCCCTGAAAGTCCGGACGGGCGTCCGTTGCCTGGTCACGGGTTGCTATGTGTGCTGTCTTGATCCCACATCCCGTGTTCCCTTGCTGGGCGACACCATGACCGCACGCTCAAGCACCACCAATGGCGAGCAAGAGCTCAGACAATCGACGCATACCTGAATTTTACCCTCAGGACACGCCCGAGAACAAGCGCTACCTATCGTCAAGGCCAAGGGCGCACATTAGGAGAACGTGGGATGCTTAATCAAGTGCGTGACACAAAATCCGCAAACAGGACAAGAACACCAAGCCGGACAAACGGGGAACGGAGAGTGCACATGCACGTGGGATGCTGGATCAAAGTCCATCTGCTGCCACTACCCCCATTCTCTCCTCTTTTGCCTTGTTTACCAGTTATTTTCAGTAGTGGCATCATTGCCTTGAGTCACTTGTGCGGCCCTCATCTCTATTCACCAATATAATAATCAACATGCTCACCTACCAGACCTAAATTCACATAATCCACCGAACATCTTTTACTAGCTTGTCAAAATCACAATCACATAACTAAATCCAAATCGTTTCAAACTAAATTAAATATATGTTCATCCACCAATATAATAATCGCCATGCTCAGTTATTAGACCTAAAATCCATAATCCACCAAACATCTTTGATTATCATCTCAAGACACAATCACCTAACTAAATCCAACTAAAATCTCATAAATCACAGAGAAATTTGGTTCAATATCGCAATCATCTACCAACTCCAAATTGTTTAATATTAATTAATCCACCAAACATCTTTGACATATCCCCAAGATCACAATCTACTAACTAAATCTATTGAAAATCTTGTAATCCACTATGAAATTTATTCAAGATCACAATAGCCTAACTACATCCAAATTGCTCCATGTTTACTAAAGGACCATTTATCCACCAATATAATAACCACCGTGCTCACTTACTAGACCTAAGTTAACATAATTCACCAAACATCTTTGACTAACTCTTCGAGATCACAATAACCTAACTAAATCCAACAAAACCTCAAAATCCACCGTGAATTTGTTTGAAAATTAACAATCACCTAACTAAATCAAAATTGTTCCAAACTAAATTAAAGATCTGTTTTATCCACCAATATAATAATCACCATTCTCATCTACTAAACCTGAAATCTCATAGTCCAGCAAACATCTTTGACTATTCTCAAGACACAATCACCTAACTAAATCCACATAAAACCTAATAATCCGGCGTAAAATTCGGTTCAGTATCACAATCACCTAACTAAATCCAAATTATTCAAGATTAATTAATCCAACCATCTTTGAATATCTTCTCAAGATCATGATCAACTAACTAGTCCATAAAAATCTCATAATCCACCATATAATTTGGTTCAAGGTCACAATCGTCTAACTAAATCCAAATTGTTCCAAATTTAATAAAGATTCATTTATCCACTAATATAATAATCAGCATGCTCACCCACTAGACCTAAATTCACATAATTAATCGAACATCTTTTACTACCTCGTCAAAATCACAATCACGTGACTAAATCCAACCAGAACCTTATAATCCATCGTAAAATTAGGCTAAAAAATCAAAATCACCTGACCAAATTCAAATTGTTCCAAATTAATTTAAATATCTATTTATCCACCAATACAATAATCACCATGCTCCTCAACTAGGCCTAAAACCTCATGATCCACAAAACATCTTTGATTATTAGCTCAAGACACAATCACCTAACTAAATCCGACAAAACCTCAAAATCCACCGTGAATTTGCTTGAAAAATAACAATCACCTAACTAAATCAAAATTGTTCCAAACTAAATTAAAGATCCGTTTATCCACCAATGTAATAATCACCATTCTCATCTACTAAACCTAAAATCTCATAGTCCAGCAAACATCTTTGACTATATTCTCAAGACACAATCACCTAACTAAATCCACCTTAAATCTCATAATCCAGAAAATTCGGTTCAGTATCACAATCACCTAACCGAATCCAAATGATTCAAGATTAATTAATCCAAACATACTTGAATATGTTCTCAAGATCAGAATCAACTAACTAATTCATAAAAATCTCATAATCCACCATAAAATGTGGTTCAAGGTCACAATTGCCTAACTAAATCCAAATTGTTCCAAATTTATTAAAGATTCATTTATCCACCAATATATAATCAACAGGCTCACCTACTAGACCTAAATTCACATAATTCATCGAACATCTTTTACTACCTCGTCAAAATCACAATCACCTGACTAAATCCAACCAGAACCTTATAATCCATCGTAAAATTAGGTTAAAAGATGATAATCACCTGACCAATTGAAATTGTTTCAAATTAATTTAAATATCTATTTATCCACCAATACAATAATCACCATCCTCCTCTACTAGACCTAAAATCTCATGATCCACAAAACATCTTTGATTATCATCTCAAGACACAATCACCTAACTAAATCCAACTAAAATCTCATAAATCACAGAGAAATTTGGTTCAATATCACAATCACATAACTAAATCCATATTGTTCAAGATTAATTAATACACCGAACATCTTTGACTATCTCCTCAAGATCACAATCAACTAAATCCATTGAAAAATCTCGTAATCCACCATGAAATTTGTTCAAGATCATAATCGCCTAACTGAATCCAAATTGCTCCATGTTTACTAAAGAAGTCGCTACTTCCTTGAGATTGAGGTTTCTCCTACCTCTAATGCCTTCTTTATTTCCTAAGAGGAGTATATCCAGGATCTTCTTGCTCGTACTGATGAGCACACTGTTGAGACTGCTATGGAGCTCAACATCCATCTTTGTGTCCACCTCCGCTCCCTGAAAGTCCGGACGGGCGTCCGTTGCCTGGTCACGGGTTGCTATGTGTGCTCTCTCTACGGCCTTAAGCAAGGCCCCCGCGCCTGGTTTGAGCGCTTTGCCTCTGTGATCACTGCTGCTGGTTTTTTAGCAAGTGCTCATGATCCAGCATTGTTTATTCACCTTTCTCCTCGTGGTCGGACTCTTCTTCTTCTTTATGTTGATGACATGATCATCACGGGGGATGACCCCGAGTATATTGCCTTTGTAAAGGCCCGTCTTAGTGAGCAGTTTCTTATGTCTGACCTTGGACCTCTTCGCTACTTTCTTGGGATTGAAGTCTCTTCTACCTCTGATGGCTTTTTTATATCCCAGGAAAAGTATATCCAGGATCTTCTTGCTTGTGCTGCTCTTACTGACGAGCGCGTTGTTGAGACTCCTATGGAGCTCAATGTTCACCTCCGTGCTACTGATGGTGATCCTCTCCCTGACCCGACGCGTTATCGTCATCTTGTTGGCAGTCTTGTTTATCTAGCTGTCACTCGTCCGGACATCTCTTATCCGGTTCATATTCTGAGTCAGTTTGTCTCTGCTCCCACCTCGGTTCACTATAGTCATCTCCTTCGTGTTCTTCGATATCTTCGAGGCACGATCTCTCACCGTCTATCCTTTCCTCGCTCCAGTTCTTTACAGCTTCAGGCCTACTCGGATGCTACGTGGGCTAGTGATCCTTCTGATCGCCGTTCACTTTCTGCTTACTGTGTTTTTCTTGGTGGTTCTCTCATTGCCTGAGTTGCGAGCAATGGCTCTTTTGACGGCAGAGGTGACTTGGTTACGGTGGTTACTTCAGGATTTTGGTGTTTCTGTCACTACACCGACTCTGCTTTTATCTGACAGTACAGGTGCTATCAGCATTGCACGCGATCCTGTGAAGCATGAGCTCACCAAGCATATTGGTGTTGATGCTTTCTATTTGCGCGCCGGTGTGCAGGATCAGGTTATTGCTCTTCAGTATGTGCCTTCCGAGTTACAGTTGGCGGATTTCCTGACGAAGGCTCAGACTAGAGCACAACATGGCTTTTATCTCTCCAAACTCAGTGTTGTTCATCCACCATGAGTTTGAGGGGGGGTGTTAGAGTTATAATATAAGTCATGTACCCCTTTGTATTTATCTCGTTGTATAGGGGGTTTCCTGCATATGTTCCACACCTGTACATGTATATATATATCGGCCTATGGCCTCATGGGAATACAAGTTGCATATTTCCTAACAACAATCAACTAACTAATCCATTAGAAATCTCATAATCCACCATAAAATTTGGATCAAGATCACAATCGCCTAACTAAATCCAAAATTTTCCAAGTTTTCTAAAAATCCATTTATCCACCAATATAATAACCAACATGCTCACCTACTAGACCTAAATTCACATAATCTACCGAACATCTTTTACTAGCTCGTCAAGATCCCAATCACCTAACTAAATCCAACCAAAACCTCATAATCCACCGTAAAATTTGGTTAAAAGATCACAATCACCTACCTAAATCCAAATTGATCCAAACTAAATTAAACATTTGTTTGTCTACCAATATAATAATCATCATGCTCATTTACCATAACTAAAATCTCATAATCCATCGAGCATTTTGACTATCTTCTCAAAACACGATCACCTAACTAAATCCACTTCAAATCAAATAAATCATCGAGAAATTTGGTTCAATATCACAATCACCGAACTTCAAATTTTTTCCATCGACTAAGAGGCACCTACGGCAACTTCGTAAAATCTCAAGATGATATGCTGGCTCAGTTTCTCGAAGGTGCTCATAGGGGTAGGATGTGCGTGTGCGCGTTCATAGGGATGAGTGTATGCTTGTTTGTATGAGCGCTTGCGTCTGTACTGTGTTAAAAAAGATTAATTAATCAACCGAACATCTTGGACTATCTCCTCAAGATCTCAATCAACTAATTAAATCCATTTAAAATCCTGTAATTCACCATGAAATTTGGTTCAAAATCACAATCACCTAACTAAATCCAAATTACTCCAAATTTATTAAAAATCTATTGAGCCACCAATATAATAACCACCATGCTCACTTACTAGACATAAATTCTCACATAATCCATTGAACATCTTTGATTATCGCGTCAGGATCACAATCACCTAACTAAATCTAACCGAAACATCAAAATCCACTGTGAATTTGCTTAAAAAGATCACAATCATCTAACTAAATTCAAATTTTTTCAAACTAAATTAAAGGTCTATTTATCCACCAATATAATAGTCACCATGCTCACGTACTAGACCTAAAATCTTAAGATCCACCTAACATCTTTGACCATCTTCTCAAGATCATAATAACTTAACTAAATCCACCTAAAATCACATAAATCATCATGGACTTCGGTTCAATATCACAATAACCTAACTAAATTCAAATTGTTCCAGGTTAATTAATCCATCAAAAATCTTTGAGTATCTCCTCGAGATCACAATCAACTGACTAAATCCATCTAAAATCTCATAATCCCCCATGAAATTTGGTTCAAGATCACAATTTCCTAACTAAATCCAATTTTTCTCAAGTTTACTAAAAATCTACTTACTTAACCGATATAATTACCACCATGCTCACCTACTAGACCTAAATTCACATAATCCACCAAACATTTTTTACTAGCTCGTCAAGATCACACTCACCTAACTAATTCCAACCAAAACCTCATAATCCACCGTGAAATTTGGTTTAAGATCACAATCACTTAACTAAATCCAAAATGTTCCAAACAAAATTAAAGATCTATTTATCCACCAATATAATAATCATCATGCTCATGTACCATACCTAAACTCTCATAATCAACCGAACATTTTAGACTATCTTCTCAAGATTAAATCACGTAACTAAATCCACCTAAAATCTCATAATCCATCATGAAATACGATTCAATATCACAATCACCTAACTAAATCCAAACTGTCCAAGATTAATTAATCCACCGAACATCTTTGACTATCTCCTCAAGATCACAATGAACTGCATCAAAATCTCCTAATCCACCATAAAATTTGGTTCAAGATCATAATCGCCTAACTAAATCCAAATTGCTTCAAGTTTATTAAAGATCCATTTATCCGCCAATATAATAACCACCATGCTCATTTACTAGACATAAATTTTCATAATCCACCGAACATCTTTGACTATGTCGTCAAGATCACAATCACCTAACTAAATCTCCACTTCATCTCCATTTTGTAAAACCTTATTTTGAGAATCATCCCATGGGCATTAGTGGCACCCTTGGGTTTTTGTAAAACATTTATGAGTAATAAAGATTCTTCCCAAGTCCTATGATTTACGCGACTAGCATGGCTAAGCATTACTATTAAACTTGCACATATGACGCACATTTATTTGTGACCACTACATGGTTAGAAAGGAGGGGTTTTAAGAATGTCAAAGGAGGGTGTCAATATCAAGCACATAGAGGATAGCTAAACCCTAGCTAATTAACTTAGCATAAGAATGTCAAAGGGTGTTCAATATTAAGGACATATGGCATAGCTAAACCCTAGCTAATTTACTTAACATAGCAATACTAGTAAACAATACTTTATGCATGAAAATTAATTATAAGTGTAATGCAAATATGGGTTCAACATGATCTAAGTAGATTGCTTGCCTCGCTCAGCAAAGTCTTCAATGGTTTTGGTCACTCCTCGAACGTCCTTGAATCTTTTGAAAGATATTGATTTCTACTCATTGGAAAAAAAAATAACACACAATCAATAAACAATATGTGTAAAGGCTCCAAAATTTACAAAAGTAGTATCATAGTAAAGAGGGAAATTTTCGATGAATTTTGGAAGTACCCTGGATTTTAGAAAAAGAGAAATGGCATTGTGGGCCAGAACGAGTCTGCCTGATTAAACAGTACTGCAGCAAAACCAGGATAATCAAGCAATATATAAAGTTCACAATCAAGCATCATACCAAAGTCATATGTGCCACCTATATTATTGCACACAACATGCAAGCACGGTGCACTGGTTAGATCTTGTGAGATATACTATCTCACCCTAATGAATACTCAGTAGTTAGCCATCAGCCTCCCTTCTATACTGGGGACAAGTGCAGTTTCCTCGCTAGAAAAACAATGCATATGGTTCAAACTTTTTCAGACAACTAAATTACAACATCACATTCTAATTTCTAAACTCCGAGTGCAAAGCATCAAGTCTGTTCAGGAGAGTAGGACTAAGATTACCCACGGCCATGATTTAATTTTGTCGAGTTTTTCACTCAATGCACTAAGCTGAACGCAGACAAAAGTTTTTCACTATAGAAGCATTATACAGATTTCAGACTTCCTCAAACAAAATAGTTTGCCTGAATAAAAACGCATCATGTCTGTTTGATAAGATTACTCACGTCTAGAATCAAGATTGTGCACAAGTGTGAAATGCAAGTGTCCACAACATCAGAATATTATATTTTAACATATCAAAATTGCAATGACAGCAATTTCATGGTCCAAGCATCCAAAGAACTTGATTTTGATAAAGAAGAGATTGTTTTTTTAATTTCCCACTTAGCTCAAATCTGCGTCGACTAATCACATGCAGGAAAAATATGCATTCGAATCTACTTAGCATTTGGCTGGACTAATCACACGGAAAAAAATTGCAGACGAATCTAGTTAGGATTTGGCTTCTTATCACAGGCAGGGAGAAGTGCAGATGAGGAAGGGGGGCTGAGCTTACTTCTCGGCGTGGTGGAACAGGTAAAGGTGGACGAGCTTCTTCACCTCGATCAACCATGCCGGCACGTTCTTGACCGCCTGCGCTGCAAGGACACACACGCAATTCAGTCGCCGGAATCTACGGCGTGAGATGGGATGAGACGAGGAGTGGAGCGCTAGCGGGACCTGCGGGAAGAGGTGAGCGACGTAGAAGCCCTGCGAGATGAGGGCGTGGAGGCGCATGAGCGTCGACCTTCTCGCCGTGGAAGCGGGAGTCGAGGCGCGCCAGGATGGCGGCGGCATCCGGGTCGTCGAAGAGATGCGCGTCCGCCGCACCACCCGCGACGTTGCCGCGCCACTGGCCCGCATTCCCGAACCAGTCTCTCTATATGCTACAGGCAGGCTTGCTTGCCCCGGCTCCCTCGTCGAACACGG
Source organism: Triticum monococcum (assembly GCA_034509565.1). NCBI lineage: Eukaryota > Viridiplantae > Streptophyta > Magnoliopsida > Poales > Poaceae > Triticum > Triticum monococcum. Next base: position 20,290,339 of record CM067844.1, on the reverse strand, counting down.
CGGCAAGCTGCGCGGCGCGGCGGGGATCTGGGCGGCCGCCGGCGGCTATACTGGGAGCGTTTCGCGGTCCGTGTCGGTCTCCTTCACGGGAGCGCGATTGGGCACAAGCGGGCCGAACTTGACATGTAACCTGGGTCGTTTGCCACAGGAACTGGACCGTAGACACAGCACGAGAGGTACCCTCGGCCCAACTTCGCTCCTGCTTCTCGCTCGCTTCGGGGCGCACACCCCCGCTCGGCAATAGGCCAGCCCATTTGTCATGTTATTCCTTTTTGTAAACTGCTGCAAAAATGACGCTGGTGTGGGTTTCGAACTCACGCAGCCAAGTTTATGTACAAGACACACTAACCACCCCAGCCAACCTTCCTTACGTGCTACGAGTAGCAAACAAGTTTGTACCTCTTTTAATTCTTTTTTTCCCATTTTTTCTCTTTCTTTTCCTTCTTTTCGTTTTCTTTTTCTTTTCCTTCTTTTCTTCATGTCTGCTAGCGAGCGCCGGTAGAGTCAGCCGGCGCCTGAAGCGCTGGTTAGGAGCTCCCCTCGCTTCGCCCGCTCCCGCTCGTTCGGCCGCACACTTGCCTGTTAGTTTTTTTTGTGTGTGTGTGTTGCTAGTCTGGTAGGAAAAAACCGGCTGGTTTTAATACAGTTGAAAAAATAGTTTACGCATTTTTTAAAACGTCCGTCCATTTGAGAATTTTTTGTTAAATTGGAAAAATATTGTGAATTTTAAAAAGTACATAAAATGTAAAATGTTTGCCAAAATATAAAAAAATGAGAATTTGAGAAAAACTTCACGAATTTGAAAAAAGTTTGTGAAATTTTAAAAACTTCAAGGCATTTAAATAAGTTCACGAATTAAAAGAATAAAGTTTTCTGAAAGAGTTCTTCAAAAAAGAAAAACGTTCATAGATTTTGAAAAACAAATTGCTAATATGAAAAAAGTTTGCTAATTTTAAAAATAATCATTGATTTTGAAAAAAATCATGAATTAAAAAAGTTCGCAGGTTTTGAAAACAGATCATGAATTCAAAAAGGTTCATGAACTTGAAAAAATTTCATGAAATTGAAAAAAGTTCAAGACTTGAAAAAAGTTTGGTTTTCGTATAAAGTTCACAAAAATGAAAAACAAAGTTCATAATTTGGGAAGAAGATCACGAAATTTGGAGAAGGTTCACAAATTTAACGAAAACTTCATGGATTTGCAAAAGAAATAACAAGATTGAAAAAAGTCCATGAGTTTGAAAAATATGTTTGTGAATTTGAACGTTGTTTCCGAATTCAAAATTTAAAAATTCCATGGATTTGAAAAAGGTTCGTGAGTTTGGAAAATGTTCACGAATTTGCAAAAAGTTTGCGGATTGAAAAAAAGTTTCATGTATTTAAAAAAAGTCCAAAATTAGAAGAAAAAAAAGTGAAGAAATTCAAAAGAAAGTTCATGAAAAAAATGAAGTAAAATAAAATGAAGCAAACATAAAAAACCAAGTGAAAATTGTGCATGAAAAAACCGAAAGAAAAATCATCGAGAAAAACCATGCAGAACTTGAAACAGAAATGTGCACAACAAGAGAGAAAGAAGTAGAAGTAGGCGCAGGCCGTTAGAAATAAAGCAGGAGTTTTGGAGTTTGAATCTTAACTTGTGCATTATTTTTTTAATTTTATAAAAAGGGGAAACAAAATTAAAAGGGTTGAGCCCAGGACAAAGAGGGTTGTGCGCCGGTTTGTCGGTAAGCTTATAACTGGCATTGAGGGGGCCAAATAGAAGTTGGCCATAGCGAGGACACTTCTGAAGTGAGGTGTGTCGATCTCACTCAGGTCGACTCCTCCCGCAAACCCCTCGTTGGAATGCAGCCTACTCCGGCGCATTTCTGCCTTTCTCCTTCCTTCCAGTCTCGTCACGACCTCCCGCGAGTGTATGATCACTTTCAGTCGAGGTCCGTGAGAAGGCAGGAGGCGACCACCGGCTGTCAATATGGGAGGAGGAGGAGGGGGGGTCGCGCATCAACGCGTTGTCGTCATTCCCCATGCAGGAGGCGAGTGCTGGGAAAGGACTCTCGATGGAGCGGGGGCAGACGCCTGTCGGTTGCTACAGGTAAGTTGTACCTGGGAACTTTAGTCCCACATCGCAGATTTAGTCAGATTTCCACTGAGTTATAATTGTTTCCCTCAGCCAAGGTATCACCAAGCAACAAGGAAAGGAGACAGAAGCATATACGGTCTTTGATAGGGTATGGTACGGTAGTTGGTGTAGTAAGATATGGTCTTTGGGTTGTTGACATGCACAGGTATAGGGGGAGCTCTGAACTATAGTTTTATTTACCAATACATTAGAGTGGCCTATTTACAAAGGAAAATGATGATATTATGTCCCTGGTATATCTTTACTGGACGTATAGGAAAGTGGCTACTCTCTAGTTATGTTATATATCCCTGGTATATCTTTGCTAAAACTCTAAAACTGAAGCTTTACAACAGCTACAATAGCCAGCCCTGTAGTGTTGTTCTTGTAGTTCCAGTTCCACTTTTGCTAAGACAAAATTTAAGTAGATAACAATTAATCTTTGGGATGCTTACTTTATGAAGCTACCAAGATAAATTTACAAAACTATGTGTGTTATTATTTATGTTTGACTGCATCCATCATGAGGACTAGCTGATGAACGTCATGTGGGTCTCCATTTTGTTCCCTGTGTGAAGCTTAAAATGATCGAATAGGGAATTTGTGTTGTTGGTATGAACTGTAAATATGAAAGTGTTGTATGCATTGTTTAACTTCGATGGTCTATAGAGAAATGCTATCTACGTGGGCTACTTGGTTAATTAGCTTGCCAAAAAAACTGATGCATTGGTTGAGTAGGCAAGCTAATAATATGTTTCTTGTTAGGTGCTTGAGATTTGCAAGGACAAAAACTTGTTCACATTTATTTTCCTTGTTGAAGTAAATTTTCTCGAAATGTAGCTCTGCATCATTCTATCATGTATCTAGAAAAATACAAGACATCTGAGTGGCCCAATGGTTGTTAACCCTTATTCGGATCCTACATGGACGAATCTAATCATGCAATTCATTGGATAGGTTGATAAAATTGTTGGAAATATGCCCTAGAGGCAATAATAAATTAGTTATTATTGCATATATATTTCATTGTTCATGATGATCGTTTATTATACATGCTAGAATTGTATTGATAGGAAACTCAAATACATGTGTGGATACATAGACAACACCATGTCCCTAGTAAGCCTCTAGTTGACTAGCTCGTTGATCAATAGATGGTTACGGTTTCCTGACCATGGACATTGGATGTCGTTGATGACGGGATCACATCATTAGGAGAATGATGTCATGGACAAGACCCAATCCTAAGCCTAGCACAAAGATCGTGTAGTTCGTATGCTAAAGCTTTTCTAATGTCAAGTATCATTTCCTTAGACCATGAGATTGTGCAACTCCCGGATACCGTAGGAGTGCTTTGGGTGTGCCAAACGTCACAACGTAACTGGGTGGCTATAAAGGTACACTACAGGTATCTCCAAAAGTGTCTGTTGGGTTGGCACGAATCGAGACTGGAATTTGTCACTCCATGTAAATGGAGAGGTATCTTTGGGCCCACTCGGTAGGACATCATCATAATGTGCACAATGTGATCAAGGAGTTGATCACGGGATGATGTGTTATGGAACGAGTACAGAGACTTGCCGGTAACGAGATTGAACAAGGTATCGGGATACCGACGATCGAATCTCGGGCAAGTATCGTACCGCTAGACAAAGGGAATTGTACACGGGATTGATTAAGTCCTTGACATCGTGGTTCATCCGATGAGATCATCGTGGAGCATGTGGGAGCCAACATGGGTATCCAGATCCCGTTGTTGGTTATTGACCGGAGAGTTGTCTCGGCCATGTCTGCATGACTCCCGAACCCGTAGGGTCTACACACTTAAGGTTCGATGACGCTAGGGTTATAGGGAAAGTATGTACGCGGTTACCGAATATTGTTTGGAGTCCCGGATGAGATCCCGGACGTCACGAGGAGTTCCGGAATGGTCCGGAGGTAAAGCTTGATATATAGGAAGTATGGTTTTGGCCACCGGAAGTGTTCCGGGCATTACCGGTAGCGTACCGGGACCACCGGAGGGGTCCGGGGGTCCACTAGGTGGGGCCACCAGCCCCGGAAGCATACATGGGCCAATAGTGGGAAGGGACCAGCCCCTAGGTGGGCTGGGGCGCCTCCCCACCAAGGCCCATGCGCCTGGAGAGAAGAGGGGCAAACCCTAATGGCAGATGGGCCCTAAGGCCCGTGCCTGGTGCGCCTCCCTCTCCCCCCCACTTGGCCGCCACCCCAGATGGGGATTGGGGCTGCCGCCACCCCTAGGGTGGAAACCGTAGGTGGGGGCATGTAACACCCTCGATGCGACTATATCTCCCACGTGTCGAGGCACGACTTAGAGGCATAATCGCATTGAAGGCAATGTCGCAAGTGGGGTAGTCTTCACACAACCCATGTAATATAATAAGGAATAAGAGATACATAGTTGGCTTACAATCGCCACTTCACACAATTACATGAATAAAGCATTACATCAACCAAATACACTCATGGTCCGACTACGGAACCAAAATAAAAGAAGAACCCCAAATGCGACAAAGGTCCCCGATCGACCCCAAATGGGCTCCACTACTGATCAAGTAGAACAAAGCAACACAAAGGACAAGATCTTCATCGAGCTCCTCCTGAGCTTGGTAGCGTCATCTGCACGGTCTCATCGGCACCTGCAAGCTGGTTTTGGAAGTATCTGTGAGCCACAGGGACTCAGCAATCTCGCACCCTCGCGATCAAGACTATTTAAGCTTATGGGTAAGGTAAAGGTATGAGGTGGAGCTGCAGCAAGCGACTAGCATATATGGTGGCTAACATACGCAAATGAGAGCGAGAAGAGAAGGCAAAGCACGGTCGATAAAAGTATGATCAAGAAGTGATCCTGGACTACCTACGTCAAGCATAACTCCAACAACCGTGTTCACTTCCCGGACTCCGCCGGAAAGAGACCATCACGGTTACACACGCGGTTGATTCATTTTAATTAAGGTCAACTTTAGGTTTTCTACAACCGGACGTTAACAAATTCCCATCTGCCCATAACCGCGGGCACGGCTTTCGAAAGTTCAAAACCCTGCAGGGGTGTCCCAACTTAGCCCATCACAAGCTCTCACGGTCAACGAAGGAATAGACCTCCTCCCGAGACATTCCGATCAGACTCGGTATCCCGGTACTCCAAGACATCCTCGACAATGGTAAAACAAGTCCAGCAAAACCGCCCGATGCGCCGACATCCTGATAGGAGCTGCACATATCTCGTTCTCAGGGCAACACCGGATGAACACTACGTACAGCTAAAATCAGCCCTCAAGTTTCCCCGAGGTGGCGCCGCAAGTGGCTCTGTTTCGGACCAACACTTAGACAAGCACTGGCCCAGGGGGGGTTTAAAAATAAAGATGACCCTTGGGCTGGCCTAACCCAAGGGAAAAAGGCTAGGTGGCAAATGGTAAAACCAAGGTTGGGCCTTGCTGGAGGAGTTTTATTCAAAGCGAACTTTCAAGGGGTTCCCATATACCCAACCGCGTAAGGAACGCAAAATCCGGGAACATAACACCGATATGACGGAAACTAGGGCGGCAAAAGTGGAACAAAACACCAGGCATAAGGCCGAGCCTTCCACCCTTTACCAAGTATATAGATGCATTAATTAAATAAGACATATAGTATGATATCCCAACAAAAAATATCCATGTTCCAACAAGGAACAAGCTCCAATCTTCACCTGCAACTAACAACGCTATAAGAGGGGCTGAGCAAAGCGGTAACATAGCCAATCAACGGTTTGCTAGGACATTGGTGGGTTAGAGGCTGAACATGGCAATTTGGGAGGCTGACAAGCAAGTGGTAGGCATCGTAGCAATGGCATAGCAAAAGAGCGAGCAAACTAGCATAGCAAAGATAGTAGTGATTTCGAGGGTATGATCATCTTGCCTGAAATCCCGCAAGGAAGAAGAACGAGTCCATGAAGAAGACAAACGGGCGTAGTCGAACGGATCCTCACAAACTCGACATTATCGGAACCAACCCGAAGAAGCAAACACCGGAAAAGAGCAAACAACATAGTAAACAACCAACACATCAACATGGCATGATGCACAATCGAGTATGATGCATGTCCGGTTTAAAGGGGGCATGGCATGGCAAAATGCACAAACAACTCTACAAATTAAGTGGAGCTCAATATGCAACGAGATGCATATTGACAAAACACCACATCAATTATTTAGTTCAATCTCGTTTATGTACCCAACAATATTAAATGTTGATTAACATGGAAAGAGGTGAAACATGATAAAACTATCTAATCTAGGCATGTTTAAATGAGGCCGGAACAACAAAACAACAAGTCCGGAAAATCCCCATGTGCAAATATTAGGTTTGGTCCTGATTTGTCCTAAACACAATTTTAGAGTTGTTTAACATGCAAAGTGATGCCACCATGATAAACTAGGCCAAATTCTACCCCATTTACATATAAAGTTTATTAAATTCGGAGTTACGGTTATTTAGTTATGAATTAAATCATTTTAGCATGGCATAGGAGCAAATTTAATCAAACAACATTTTAAACATTTTAATTGTTGTTATCATGATGCGGATGACATATGCAAGTTTTAAGCGATTTTACGAAAATGTTGATAAGAGCAATATTATGAAGCATTTGACATCGTGGTGGAAAGAAAAAGGGTGCCACGACGATGAATCCGAAAATGATGCCGTGACAACATATCGGTTATCCGGTAGCCCACGGGGGTACCGGTGCAAAAGGAAGTGACGGGAGCATGACACGCGGTAGGAGGTGGGGTGATCCCGGATACCGGGTTCCCACAAGATGGTGGCAAGGCAAAAGAGGGGCAACGTGCACCGAACAACTCCGACACGGGGCAAACACGAGCATTTCATACATCACACATGCATTCGTTCACGGCGGTCGTCTCGGGGTTATACCTTTGAAGCGTGCGTTATCGGAGGGGTTCAAGTTCGATGCGGTGTAGGGGAAGTAGACGTTCTCGGGACGTCGAGGGAAGTAGTGGTTCACGTTCGTTTTCAGAGAGGTACTTGGCGAATCCCAGGTTCCCGGGGGCGACGGTAGTTGTTCTCGTATCACGTGGAAGTAGTCATACTCGGCGATAGTGGTACTTGGCGTTATCCGTGCGTAGAGGTACTTGACGGTCTGGTCTTGGTGTAGATGTACATGGCAAACGTAGTGGTACTCGGCATCTTGTCGAACCCAAGTGACGGTAGTCGTACACGTCCGGAGAAGAACTTGTCGTCGAGGGACTTGGTGCATCCAAGATCTTCGAACTCACGGTACTTGACGCTTGGTTCCAAAACACGTATTGATTGTGTCCATGGCAACACATCGCAGGTGCACCAGGTAACAACTTGGCTCGGTTCTGGTCATCGCATTGTAGTTTGACTTGGCGGTTGCAAAACGTTCATCAGAGCAGGGACTTGGCAAAAATCCTAGAGACGATGCGTCCGCGTAGGGTTCTTGGCGATGTACTTGCTGGTCCAAAAGAAACAAGATAGGAGGCTGGTGGTGCATCTGTCTGGCGAGGCCGAGGTGGATCTGGGGAGAACAAGTGTCAGTGTGGTTCCTGCTGTAGCTCAGGGAAGCACCTGGCGAGGCCGTCGGGAACGTCGACGACTGGTGGGCGCGGAGGCAGAGGAGCTCAAGGGAGGCTCGGGCGGAGGAAAAAAATGGAGACAAAGAAGGCGAGGCCGCGGACATCCAGGGCGCCCGCGAGCAACAAGGGTGCAGCAGCGCGGTGCCGGAGCATGGGCTCGTCGGGTGGCGCGGTCGCAGGGCAAGGCGAGGTCGAAGGAGCAGGAGGGAGCACGCAGGCGAAAGGAGCGGTGCTGGCGACGTTCGAGGACGACGCCTTCGGTCAGCGAAGCACAGGCGCAGGGAAGGCGGAGTTCGTCAGCACGGGGAGGCGCAGGAGACGGGCGCCGTGGTGCTCTGCTACAGGGTAGCTGCGGATGGAGGAGGCGCGGGGAAAGGAGAGGGATCGAGAGGAAGTAGGACAGCGGGCGAGAGGTGGGGGTTGAGCGACGCTCTCTGGTGGCGGTGTGGGAGAGATCGATGGGAGAGGGAGAGGGAGAGAGCGAGAGATGGGGATCGGGCTGCGGGTTCTCCTGGCGGCGCGAGGAGGTGGACGACGGGAAAAAGAGGACCGAGGGGGATCGGGCTAGGGTTAGGTAGTGAGCTGCGGGAGGCCTTGGGCCAAATGGGCCAGCGCGGGAAGCAGGCCGGCCTGGCTGCTGAGCTCTCTCTCTCTCTCTCTCTCTCAACTCCCTTTAACAGAAAGCAAAGAGAGGAGAGAAGAAAAAAAAGGAGGGGTTAGAGAAACAATTTGGGCATGCGGTTAAATCTCCCGGACTCATAAAAATGAGCTTGACCCAAGAAAAATGCAGTGGGCAAGATCGCAAGAATTAAATTCAAAGTTATTTGAATTTAATTAAAAAGGTTTGCACAAGGACTAGGATTTAGAAGAGTCCAAAAATGTTGAGAATTTAGGAGGAGCCTCGATAAATGGGAAAGAAATGTTGGCAAAGTTTGGGGACCAAACTTGAAGTAGAAAGGGAGTGGGGATTTTTGCAAGTGTGTTATGGTGATTCCAAAGAATGGATTTTATTATAATAGCTCCACTAATATCGGGAGGATATATTATAAAGAGAAGTCATCCTTCCCTCGATTTAAATGGACTGAAGATCCATACGATTTATTTAGTTGAGATGCAAAAGATTTATGACATGATGGCATGATGACATGATGCAATGCAAAAAAATAAAATAAAAGGGCAAGGCCAAAAGAAACACACGGCGAAACCCGGAAACCCTGGAAGTCATATGAAGCTCCGGTCTTGGGGCGTTACAACACTCCACCACTACGAGAGGATCTCGTCCCGAGATCTAGAATGGCACCGGGGGAAAACGGAGGAGAAAGAGAAAAGGTAAAACAAAGTTGCTCCTTTGACAAACGAGTGAAACCACAGAACCTTGAGAGGTTGAACAAATCGAGAAAAGAATACAACGAAGGTGAACAAAGTCGAAAACACTCCGTTAGAAAAGAGGGACAACGAGCATTGCGAAACCCTTGAGGTTGAAGGAAAGATATATATAGAAAACACTCCAGTTGAGAAAAGGATGCAAGACTTGATAAGGCGAAAAGAACTTGAACAAAGGGGCACAATACTCCGGTTAAGCAAGATAGGGAAGGAATAAGAGTGATATAATTTGGACAGCACTCCGCCTGTAAATGGAAGGAATTGAACAAGACAAGATGAGAGGATACTTGAAAAGAGGACACAACACTCCAATTAAAAGGATAGGCACAACAAGAACACGATCCTGATAAACAAGAAGATGGGTTGAAGAGAGCAACTTCACCATGCCTCCGGAACAAAAGAATAGAAGATAGATAACTGAAATAGGAGAAATGAGGAGAAAATGCCAACTTCTGCCACAAAAGAGCTTGAAAAGGCATCTTTAGGACAAGGGTCGAACGGAGTTGTTGGAAAACCAATAACGAAAATAATAAGCTTGATATGGTCTTATGGAATACATCTCAAAATTATGAGGTGACAACCTGCCACTCACGGGAAAAGAATTGGATTGATAAGAACAAGGATAGGAGAAGCTTATTTCACCGAGAGGATAAAAGAAGAACTTGGGTCATTTATAAACATCATAGATAGCAACAAACCTTAGGGAAGTCTTTAGGTGAAATATAATCCAAGATAACTCCAAAGAAGAGATTGATGGATTTAAAATACCTCATTCTTACTAACATGTGAATCATGAAACATGAACTCAAATTATCAAGAATGACATAACACCACCTCCAATGATACGGAAGAAAGAATTGCACTCCGGATTGCAATACGAAGAAAGCTTCAGCTTCTTAGCAAAGAATCTTGATGAACACTTCGAGAAGGAATATAAATCCTTGATGAACCATCATGTAGAATCTTCCTGAAGAACTCCGGTAATAAAGAAAGATCCAAAATAATTGAATGATGAAAAGAATAAGATTGAAGCCTCGCAATGATTTAGATGAATCTCCATGGTGATATAATTGAAAGAGGTTGGAACTTCGGTAAAAGAAAGATGAAACAAATGAAGACGAGGATTTGATGAGCCACTCCGGAAAAACAGGAATAGAATAAACTCGATGAAACAAGAATTAGAATTACATTATGCATAAATTGATGACAAGCAATGGAATTGGCATACTACTTATTCTCGTAGAAAGGATTAAGAGAGATATAGCGCCAACTTGAGAATGCCTTCCACGAAACACCGGTGGAATCGAAACAACGGATGAATTTGATATGATAAAGAAGGAAGAGAAAACTGTTGAATGAACCACCGTAAGAATTGAAAAGAACGAATAAACGATAACGAATCCCCGGGAAGAATTTGCAAATGAACGAAGACGCTTGAGAGAATTTAGATACAAATGAAACAAAGAGATCACGAGTTGATAAGAGAATACTTGAATGATGCACCGGTAAGATTTGGAGAATGATATCTTAAAGCTGAGAATGAATACATCTAAATTGATGGACTTTGGGTAATCAAACTGAAAATACTCTGAATTACTCCGGATGGGTGAAAAGAATTCTCACGATCGAAAAACAATAACGAGAGGATGGCAACAAGCTAGCAGCATGAATCTTGAAGAGAATAGAGCAAGATTAAAGAGAAACTCTTCTTCGGTCTTCAAATGATGAGAAAGACAATGAGAAACACCACCAAGAATTATTGAGATACTCCGGAATGAAGAATGGACAAGTTGAGCCAATGAAGAAAATATTTTGGCAAATCTTGAGAAGACATTTGACTGATGATAAATCATTCTTACATCAAACTTGGAAAAGAATTTCAGAATAACTCCGGAAAAAATAAGAAGAGTCACGTAAGATCCTGGGAAAAGACCTGTGGGTTAGGGCCCACTGAAAAGAAACACCGTTGAAATGATTTAAAAGAGAGAAAGCACCGGTTGAATTAAATGGCTTGAATGATATAACATCCTCGAAAGAGCTTGAACGAAAGTAGAGTGGAAACACGAATCTTCGAGATATCTTGAGCACTCCGGAACAATTGAATAGCGAGAAATGAACGATTAAGAATTACACTGGCATGAGAAAACATTGAAATACGGAAAAGGGTATGATCAACACTGAAAGCTTGAATTGGTTGCACCGGAGAAGAAAAGAACAAAGAATGATAAACTTGAAGCTCCGTTAGAATATTCATGAGAATCACTGAATAAGAATATTGATAGAAAAGAATGGGGAGACTTCACATGAATAAAGTGATACTTGATTAAGACATCCGAATCCTTGAAGAAAAAGGGTGGGTGGGCGGGAAAAACAAAGGCAACTTGGAGATGGATGAAACAAACACCGTTGAGAAGAAACTGATATTTGATCTTACGAGAGTTGAAATGATCAGATCCACTTGAAGAGAAGCACACCGGTTGAAAAGAATTAACATGACAATCTCGATTATCATGAAGGATTAGTATTCACATAGAGGTATGAGAACACCATTTAGGAAAGGTATGGAATCAACACTTGACATTGAAGCAACTCGAATACCACAACTCAAAACAAAACAAAGGGTTGGCTTGCAGAATAAGCCAGAACAAACATATGATAGAGATTTCGCCCGAAGTTTTCGTGGTGGGGCCTACACGGGCTCGATCGTACAACACCATCATGTACAAGGCAGTGCACATGACATACGAAGCATCCCCGAGTCAGCATAGCCAAGGACTCTTTAAGACACAACGAGACCACTGTAAAATCGACCGTGAATAGGCGAACCACTAGACGTCGAACCCCAATTTCATATCATACATCTGTCAGAAAGATATCCTAAGAGCTACTTGAATTCCCACCTATGAAACTCCCGAAACTTTCCGGTTATGCAATCAGGTGTTGGGGATGCAGGGGAAGCATAATATCTCACCCAAACTAGCAAATCCTACATCCAACTGTATCCATCCTTCAACACATAACCAAGAAACCTTCGGAAACCGTCTACCTCAACCTTCGAAAAGCATCCGTTATACAAGTTATGGCGATACTCCCGAACTCCCGCCCCAGTATTGGGTGGCGTTGAGGTTATCTCACGACGAACTGCATAAAGGAGATTTTCGATGTCGCGAACATATCTCACGTATACCAGAATTGCAACGATAAAATTATGATGACAACACCTCAGAGCTCAACTCCCTGAGACACTTCCACTAAACCCCTGACAAGAGGCACCAAGACAGTGTTCTCATCATAAGCCATCGGAACAAATCCAAGATACTCGCGTGATCCTAAATTTTTTTTAGTGAAATTTGGGAAGAGAAGAGTCAAAACTCTACGTCAGGATGCCTCACCAGAGCGACGAAGGGACTGGGGAGTAAAAAGAATTCCTAAACTCTCCGATATATAATTCCTAATGACTCAAAACATTTTTCTAGACACAACTCGGCTGCTAAAAACGATCAATCAGTGGGGGCTCCTAAGGTCGGGGAAGGCTCTGATTACCAACTTGTAACACCCTCGATGCGACTATATCTCCCACGTGTCGAGGCACGACTTAGAGGCATAATCGCATTGAAGGCAATGTCGCAAGTGGGGTAGTCTTCACACAACCCATGTAATATAATAAGGAATAAGAGATACATAGTTGGCTTACAATCGCCACTTCACACAATTACATGAATAAAGCATTACATCAACCAAATACACTCATGGTCCGACTACGGAACCAAAATAAAAGAAGAACCCCAAATGCGACAAAGGTCCCCGATCGACCCCAACTAGGCTCCACTACTGATCAAGTAGAACAAAGCAACACAAAGGACAAGATCTTCATCGAGCTCCTCCTGAGCTTGGTAGTGTCATCTGCACGGTCTCATCGGCACCTGCAAGCTGGTTTTGGAAGTATCTGTGAGCCACAGGGACTCAGCAATCTCGTACCCTCGCGATCAAGACTATTTAAGCTTATGGGTAAGGTAAAGGTATGAGGTGGAGCTGCAGCAAGCGACTAGCATATATGGTGGCTAACATACGCAAATGAGAGCGAGAAGAGAAGGCAAAGCACGGTCGATAAAAGTATGATCAAGAAGTGATCCTGGACTACCTACGTCAAGCATAACTCCAACAACCATGTTCACTTCCCGGACTCCGCCGGAAAGAGACCATCACGGTTACACACGCGGTTGATTCATTTTAATTAAGGTCAACTTCAGGTTTTCTACAACCGGACGTTAACAAATTCCCATCTGCCCATAACCGCGGGCACGGCTTTCAAAAGTTCAAAACCCTGCAGGGGTGTCCCAACTTAGCCCATCACAAGCTCTCACGGTCAACGAAGGAATAGACCTCCTCCCGAGACATTCCAATCATACTCGGTATCCCGGTACTCCAAGACATCCTCGACAATGGTAAAACAAGTCCAGCAAAACCGCCCGATGCGCCGACATCCTGATAGGAGCTGCACATATCTCGTTCTCAGGGCAACACCGGATGAACACTACGTACAGCTAAAACCAACCCTCAAGTTTCCCCGAGGTGGCGCCACAAGTGGCTCTGTTTCGGACCAATACTTAGACAAGCACTGCCCAGAGGGGTTTAAAAATAAAGATGACCCTTGGGCTGGCCTAACCCAAGGGAAAAAGGCTAGGTGGCAAATGGTAAAACCAAGGTTGGGCCTTGCTGGAGGAGTTTTATTCAAAGCGAACTGTCAAGGGGTTCCCATATACCCAACCGCGTAAGGAACACAAAATCCGGGAACATAACATCGATATGACGGAAACTAGGGCGGCAAAAGTGGAACAAAACACCAGGCATAAGGCCGAGCCTTCCACCCTTTACCAAGTATATAGATGCATTAATTAAATAAGACATATAGTATGATATCCCAACAAAAAATATCCATGTTCCAACAAGGAACAAGCTCCAATCTTCACCTGCAACTAACAACGCTATAAGAGGGGCTGAGCAAAGCGGTAACATAGCCAATCAACGGTTTGCTAGGACATTGGTGGGTTAGAGGCTGAACATGGCAATTTGGGAGGCTGACAAGCAAGTGGTAGGCATCGTAGCAATGGCATAGCAAAAGAGCGAGCAAACTAGCATAGCAAAGATAGTAGTGATTTCGAGGGTATGATCATCTTGCCTGAAATCCCGCAACGAAGAAGAACGAGTCCATGAAGAAGACAAACGGGCGTAGTCGAACGGATCCTCACAAACTCGACGTTATCGGAACCAACCCGAAGAAGCAAACACCGGAAAAGAGCAAACAACATAGTAAACAACCAACACATCAACATGGCATGATGCACAATCGAGTATGATGCATGTCCGGTTTAAAGGGGGCATGGCATGGCAAAATGCACAAACAATTCTACAAATTAAGTGGAGCTCAATATGCAACGAGATGCATATTGACAAAACACCACATCAGTTATTTAGTTCGATCTCGTTTATGTACCCAACAATATTAAATGTTGATTAACATGGCAAGAGGTGAAACATGATGAAACTATCTAATCTAGGCATGTTTAAATGAGGCCGGAACAACAAAACAACAAGTCCGGAAAATCCCCATGTGCAAATATTAGGTTTGGTCCTGATTTGTCCTAAACACAATTTTAGAGTTGTTTAACATGCAAAGTGATGCCACCATGATAAACTAGGCAAAATTCTACCCCATTTACATATAAAGTTTATTAAATTCGGAGTTACGGTTATTTAGTTATGAATTAAATCATTTTAGCATGGCATAGGAGCAAATTTAATCAAACAGCATTTTTAAACATTTTAATTGTTGTTATCATGATGCGGATGACATATGCAAGTTTTAAGCGATTTTACGAAAATGTTGATAAGAGTAATATTATGAAGCATTTGACATCGTGGTGGAAAGAAAAAGGGTGCCACGACGATGAATCCGAAAATGATGCCGTGACAACATATCGGTTATCCGGTAGCCCATGGGGGTACCGGTGCAAAAGGAAGTGACGGGAGCGTGACACGCGATAGGAGGTGGGGTGATCCCGGATACCGGGTTCCCACAAGATGGTGGCAAGGCAAAAGAGGGGCAACGTGCACCGAACAACTCCGACACGGGGCAAACACGAGCATTTCATACATCACACATGCATTTGTTCATGGCGGTCGTCTCGGGGTTATACCTTTGAAGCGTGCGTTATCGGAGGGGTTCAAGTTCGATGCGGTGTAGGGGAAGTAGACGTTCTCGGGACGTCGAGGGAAGTAGTGGTTCACGTTCGTTTTCAGAGAGGTACTTGGCGAATCCCAGGTTCTCGAGGGCGACGGTAGTTGTTCTCGTATCACGTGGAAGTAGTCATACTCGGCGATAGTGGTACTTGGCGTTATCCATGCGTAGAGGTACTTGACGGTCCGGTCTTGGTGTAGATGTACATGGCAAACGTAGTGGTACTCGACATCTTGTCGAACCCAAGTGACGGTAGTCGTACACGTCCGAAGAAGAACTTGTCGTCGAGGGACTTGGTGCATCCAAGATCTTCGAACTCACGGTACTTGACGCTTGGTTCCAAAACACGTATTGATCGTGTCCATGGCAACACATCGCAGGTGCACCAGGTAACAACTTGGCTCGGTTCTGGTCATCGCATTGTAGTTTGACTTGGCGGTTGCAAAACGTTCATCAGAGCAGGGACTTGGCAAAAATCCTAGTGACGATGCGTCCGCGTAGGGTTCTTGGCGATGTACTTGCTGGTCCAAAAGAAACAAGATAGGAGGCTGGTGGTGCATCTGTCTGGCGAGGCCGAGGTGGATCTGGGGAGAACAAGTGTCAGTGTGGTTCCTGCTGTAGCTCGGGGAAGCACCTGGCGAGGCCGTCGGGAACGTCGACGACTGGTGGGCGCGGAGGCAGAGGAGCTCAAGGGAGGCTCGGGCGGAGGAAAAAAATGGAGACAAAGAAGGCGAGGCCGCGGACATCCAGGGCGCCCGCGAGCAACAAGGGTGCAGCAGCGCGGTGCCGGAGCATGGGCTCGTCGGGTGGCGCGGTCGCAGGGCAAGGCGAGGTCGAAGGAGCAGGAGGGAGCACGCAGGCGAAAGGAGCGGTGCTGGCGACGTTCGAGGACGACGCCTCCGGTCAGCGAAGCACAGGCGCAGGGAAGGCGGAGTTCGTCAGCACGGGGAGGCGCAGGAGACGGGCGCCGTGGTGCTCTGCTACAGGGTAGCTGCGGATGGAGGAGGCGCAGGGAAAGGAGAGGGATCGAGAGAAAGTAGGATAGCGGGCGAGAGGTGGGGGTTGAGCGACGCTCTCTGGTGGCGGTGTGGGAGAGATCGATGGGAGGGGGAGAGGGAGAGAGCGAGAGATGGGGATCGGGCTGCGGGTTCTCCTGGCGGCGCGAGGAGGTGGACGAAGGGAAAAAGAGGACCGAGGGGGATCGGGCTAGGGTTAGGTAGTGGGCTGCGGGAGGCCTTGGGCCAAATGGGCCAGCGCGGGAAGCAGGCCGGCCTGGCTGCTGAGCTCTCTCTCTCTCTCAACTCTCTTTAACAGAAAGCAAAGAGAGGAGAGAAGAAAAAAAAGGAGGGGTTAGAGAAACAATTTGGGCATGCGGTTAAATCTCCCGGACTCATAAAAATGAGCTTGACCCAAGAAAAATGCAGTGGGCAAGATTGCAAGAATTAAATTCAAAGTTATTTGAATTTAATTAAAAAGGTTTGCACAAGGACTAGGATTTAGAAGAGTCCAAAAATGTTGAGAATTTAGGAGGAGCCTCGATAAATGGGAAAGAAATGTTGGCAAAGTTTGGGGACCAAACTTGAAGTAGAAAGGGAGTGGGGATTTTTGCAAGTGTGTTATGGTGATTCCAAAGAATGGATTTTATTATAATAGCTCCACTAATATCGGGAGGATATATTATAAAGAGAAGTCATCCTTCCCTCGATTTAAATGGACCGAAGATCCATACGATTTATTTAGTTGAGATGCAAAAGATTTATGACATGATGGCATGATGACATGATGCAATGCAAAATAAAATAAAATAAAAGGGCAAGGCCAAAAGAAACACACGGCGAAACCCGGAAACCCTGGAAGGCATCTGAAGCTCCGGTCTTGGGGCGTTACAGGGCACAGCCCTCCCTCTTCCCCTATATATAGTGGAGGCCAAGGGGCAGCCCAACACATGAAGTTCCTCCCTGTTGGCGCAGCCCTACCCCTCTCCCTCCTCGTCTCTCGTAGTGCTTGGCGAAGCCCTGCTGGAGTCCCGCGCTCGTCCACCACCACCACACCGTCGTGCTGCTGCTGGATGGAGTCTTCCCCAACCTCTCCTTCTCCCCTTGCTGGATCAAGGCGTAGGAGACGTCACCGGGCTGTACGTGTGTTGAACGCGGAGGTGCCGTCCGTTCGGCACTAGGATCATAGGTGATTTGGATCACGACGAGTACAACTCCATCAACCCCGTTCACTTGAACGCTTCCGCTTAGCGATCTACAAGGGTATGTAGATGCTCTCTCCTTCCCCTCGTTGCTAGATTACTCCATAGATTGATCTTGGTGATGCATGGAAAATTTTAAAATTCTGCTACATTCCCCAACAGTGGCATCATGAGCTAGGTCTATGCATAGTTTCTATGCACGAGTAGAACACAAGTTGTTGTGGGCGTCGATTTTGTCAATTTGCTTGCCATTACTAGTCTTATCTTGATTCGGCGGCATCGTGGGATGAAGCAGCCCGGACCGACCTTACACGTACTCTTACGTGAGACTGGTTCCACCGACTGACATGCACTAGTTGCATAAGGTGGCTAGCGGGTGTCTGTCTCTCCCACTTTAGTCGGATCGGATTCGATGAAAAGGGTCCTTATGAAGGGTAAATAGAAATTGGCATATCACGTTGTGGTTTTCGCGTAGGTAAGAAACGTTCTTGCTAGAAACCTATAGCAGCCACGTAAAAACTTGCAACAACAATTAGAGGACGTCTAACTTGTTTTTGCAGCATATGCCTTGTGATGTGATATGGCCAAAAGGATGTGATGAATGATATATGTGATGTATGAGATTGATCATGTTCTTGTAATAGGAATCACGACTTGCATGTTGATGAGTATGACAACCGGCAGGAGCCATAGGAGTTGTCTTAATTTATTTATGACCTACGTGTCAACATAAACGTCATGTAATTACTTTACTTTATTGCTAAAGCGTTAGCCATAGTAGTAGAAGTAATAGATGATGAGACAACTTCAAGAAGACACGATGATGGAGATCATGGTGTCATGCCGGTGACAACGATGATCATGGAGCCCCGAAGATGGAGATCAAAAGGAGCAAATGATATTGGCCATATCATGTCACTATTTGATTGCATATGATGTTTATCATGTTTTACATCTTATTTGCTTAGAACGACGGTAGCTTAAATAAGATGATCCCTCGCAATAATTTCAAGAAAGTGTTCCCCCTAACTGTGCACCGTTGCGAAGGTCCGTTGTTTCGAAGCACCACGTGATGATCGGGTGTGATAGATTCTAACGTTCGAATACAACGGGTGTAAGCCAGATTTACACACGCAATACACTTAGGTTGACTTGACGAGCCTAGCATGTACAGACATGGCCTCGGAACACGGAAGACTGAAAGGTCGAGCATGAGTCATATAGAAGATACGATCAACATGAAGATGTTCACCGATGTTGGCTAGTCCGTCTCACGTGATGATCGGACACGGCCTAGTTGACTCGGATCATGTTTCACTTAGATGACTAGAGGGATGTCTATCTGAGTGGGAGTTCATTAAATAATTGGATTAGATGAACTCAATTATCATGAACATAGTCTAAATTGTCTTTACAAATATGTTGTAGATAAATAGATCATGTTGTAGCTCCCCATTTCAATACGTTCCTAGAGAAAGATTAAGTTGAAAGATATTGTAAGCAATGATGCGGACTAGGTTCGTAGTCCGAGGAGTGTCCTCACTGCTACACAGAAGGCTTACGTCTTTGATCCTACAACGTCGTCTGTGGATGTTGTGAACACCTGACAGACACATTCTGATGACTACTTGATAGTTTAGTGCACCATACTTTATGGCTTAGAATCGGGATTCCAATGATGTTTTGAACGCCATAGAACATATGAGATGTTCCAAGAGCTGAAATTGGGATTTCAGGCTCATGCCCGTGTTGAGAGGTGTGAGACCTCTGACAAGTTCTTTTGCCAACAAGATGGAGGAGAATATCTCAGCTAGTGAGCATGAGCTCAGAATGTCTGGGTGCTACAATCACTTAAATCAAGTGGGAGTTAAACTTCCAGATAAGATAGTGATTGATAGAGTTCTCTAGCCACTATCACTAAGCTACTAGATCTTCGTGATGAACTATGACATGCAAGGGATGGAGTTGATCCCGGAGCTGTTTGCGGTGCTTAAGACCGCAAAAGGTAGAAATCAAGAAGGAGCATCAAGTGTTGATGGTTTAACAAGACCACTGGTTTCAATAAGGGCAAGGGCTAGAAGGGAAACTTCATGGATGACAAACCAGTTGCCGCTCCAGTGAAGGAACCCAAGGTTGAACCCAAACCCGAGACTAAGTGCTTCTATTGTAAAGGGAATGGTCACTGGTAGCGGAATTACCCCAAATGCATGGTAGATAAGAAGGCTGGCAACTTCAACAAAGTATAGACGTGTTATTAATGTGTACCTCACTAGTACTCCTGGTAGCACCTGGGTATTGGATACCGGTTCAGTTGCTATTGTTGGTGACTTGAAGCAAAAGCTACAGACTTAACGGAGACTGGCTAAGGGCGAGGTGACGATGTGTGTTGGAAGTGTTTCCAAAGTTGATGAGATCACCATCGCACGCTCCATCTGCCTTCGGGATTAGTAATGAACCTAGATAAATGTTATCAGGTGTCTACGTTGAGCATGAATATGATTAGATCATGTTCATTGCAATACGGTCATTCATTTAAGTTAGAGAATAATGGTTATTCTGTTTACATGAATGATACCTTTCATGGTCATGCGCCCTATGTGAATGGTTCATTGAATCTCGGTCGTGGTAATACACATGTTCACGCCAAAAGATGTAGAGTTAATAATGATAGTACCACTTTCTCGTGGCACTGCCGCTTAGGTCATATTGGCGTAAGATGCATGAAGAAACTCGATGTCGATGGATGTTTGGAGTCACTTGATTTTGAATCACTTGACACATGCGAGCCATGCCTCATGGGCAGGATGACTAAAACCCCGTTTCCAGGTATAATGAAACGGGCAAGTGACTTGTTGGAAATCATGCATGCTGATGCGTGTGATCCAATGAGAATTGAAGCATGCGGTGGATATCGCTATTTTCTCATCTTCACTGACGATTTGGGTAGATATAGGTATATCTACTTAATGAAGCACAAGGCTGAAACGTTTGAGAAGTTCAAGCGATTTCAGTGTGAAGTTAAGAATCATCATAACAATAAGATCATGTTCCTACGATCTGATCAAGAGGGGATTTTCTGAGTTATGAGTTTGGCAATCACTTAAGACATTGTGGAATTGTTTCACAGTTGAAGCCACCTGGAACACCACAAGGTAATGGTGTGTCCGGACGTCGTAATCGAACCCTATGAGATATGGTGCGATCTATGATGTCTCTTACCAATCTACCATTTTCATTTTGAGGTTATGCGTTAGAGACAGCTGCATTCACTTTAGATAGGACACCATTTAAGTCCGTTGAAACGACGTCGTGTGAACATTGGTTTGGCAAGAAACCAAAGTTGTCACTTCTTAATGTTTGGGGCTACGATGCTTAAGGCTTCAGCCGGAGAAGCTCGAACCCAAAGCGGACAAACACATCTTCATAGGATACCCAAAGGTGACAGTTGGGTACACCTTCTATCTTAGATCCGAGGGCAAATTGTTTGTCGCTAAGAACGGGTCCTTTCTCGAGAAGGAGTTTCTATCGAAAGAATTGAGTGGGAGGAATATAGAACTTGATGAGGTTGTCGAACCTTTATTTCAACCAGAGAGTGATGCAACACAGAAAGATGTTTTCTGTGGCTCCTACGTCTGTTGAATAGGAAGTTAATGATAGTGATCATGAAGCTTCGGATCAAGTTGCTATCGAACCTCGTCGGACGACAAGGATATGTACTACTCTTGAGTGGTACGGTAATCCTGTCTTAGATATCATGTTGTTAGACAACAATGAACCTATGAGCTATGGAGAAGCGATGGTGGGCCCGTATTCCGACAAATGGTTAGAAGCCATGAAATCCGAGATAGGATCCATATACCAGAACAAAGTATGGACTTTGGTGGACTTGCCCGATGATTGGCAAGCCATTGAGATAAATGGATCTTTAAGAAGAAGACGGACGTGGGCGGTAATGTTACCGTCTATGAAGCTCGACTTGTGGGAAAGAGTCTTTTCACAAGTTCAAGAGTTGACTACGATGAGAATTTCTCACCCGTAACGATGCTTAAGTCCGTCGGAATCATGTTAGCATTAGCTGTATTTTTCGATTATGAAATCTGACAGATGGATGTCAAAAACAAGTTTTCTTACCAGTTTTCGTAAGAAAGAGTTGTTTGTGATACAATCAAAGGTTTTGTCGATTCTAAGGATGCTAAAAGGTGTGCTGGCTCCAGCGATCCTTCTATGGACTAGAGCAAGCATCTCGGAGTCAGAATACATGCTTTGATGGAGTGATCAAAGCTTTTAGGTTTATACAATGTTTGCTAGAAACTTGTATTTACAAGAAAGTGAGTGGGAGCAGTACAACATTTCTGATAAGTATATGTGGATGACATATTGTTGATTCGAAATAATGTAGAATTTTTGGAAAGCATAAACGATTGTTTGAAGAGTGATTTTCAAAGGAAGACCTGGATAAAGCTGCTTACATATTGGGCATCAAGATCTATAGAGATAGATCAAGACGCCTGATGATACTTTCAAAGAACGCACACCTTGACATGTTGTTGAAGGAGTTCAAAATAGATCAGTCAAAGAAGGGGTTCTTACCTGAGTTGTAAGGTGTGAAGTTGAGTAAGACTCAAAGCTTGACCATGGCAGAAGAAAGAGGAAGGACGAAGGTCGTCCCCTATGCTCTTGTCATAGGCTCTATACGGTATGCCATGCTGAAGTACCGCACCTATTGTGTGCCTTGCCACATGTCTGGCAAGAGGGTACAAAGGTGATCTAGGAGTGGATCACCAGATAGCAGTCAAAATTATCCTTAGAGGAATAAGGAAATGTTTCTCGGTTATGGAGGTGATAAAGAGTTCGACATAAAGAGTTACTTCGATGCAAGCTTAACACCTATCCGGATAGCTCTGAGTAGAGATACCAGATACGTATAATGGAGCAACAATTTGGAATAGCTCCAAGTGGAACGTGGTAGCAGCATCTATGACATAAAGTTTTGCGAAATACATAGGGATCTGAATATGGCAAGACCCGTTGACTACAACCTCTCTCACAAGCATAACATGATCGAACCCAAAACTCTTTGAGTGTTTATCACATAGTGATATGAACTAGATCATTGAGTCTAGTAGACTCTTGGATGTTGGTCACATGGCGATGTGACCTGTGAGTGTTAATCACATGACGATGTGAACTAGATTATTGACTCTAGTGCAAGTGGGAGACTGTTGGAAATATGCCCTAGAGGCAATAATAAATTAGTTATTATTGTATATATATTTCATTGTTCATGATAATCATTTATTATCCATGCTAGAATTGTATTGATAGGAAACTCAGATACATGTGTGGATACATAGACAACACCATGTCCCTAGTAAGCCTCTAGTTGACTAGCTCGTTGATCAATAGATGGTTACGGTTTCCTGACCATGGACATTGGATGTCGTTGATGATGGGATCACATCATTAGGAGAATGATGTGATGGAAAAGACCCAATCCTAAGCCTAGCACAAAGATCATGTAGTTCGTATGCTAAAGCTTTTCTAATGTCAAGTATCATTTCCTTAGACCATGAGATTGTGCAACTCCCGGATACCGTAGGAGTGCTTTGGGTGTGCCAAACGTCACAACGTAACGTGTCTCCGAAAGTGTCTGTTGGGTTGGCATGAATCGAGACTGGGATTTGTCACTCCGTGTAAACGGAGAGGTATCTCTGGGCCCACTCGGTAGGACATCATCATAATGTGCACAATGTGATCAAGGAGTTGATCACGGGATGATGTGTTACGGAACGAGTAAAGAGACTTGCCGGTAACGAGATTGAACAAGGTATCGGGATACCGACGATCGAATCTCGGGCAAGTATCGTACCGCTAGACAAAGGGAATTGTATACGGGATTGATTAAGTCCCTGACGTCGTGGTTCATCCGATGAGATCATCGTGGAGCATGTGGGAGCCAATATGGGTATCCAGATCCCGCTATTGGTTATTGACCGGAGAGTTGTCTCGGCCATGTCTGCATGACTCCCGAACCCGTAGGGTCTACACACTTAAGGTTCGATGACGCTAGGGTTATAGGGAAAGTATGTACGCGGTTACCGAATGTTGTTCGGAGTCCCGGATGAGATCCCGGACATCACGAGGAGTTCCGGAATGGTCCGAAGGTAAAGATTGATATATAGGAAGTATGGTTTTGGCCACCGGAAGTGTTCCGGGCATCACCGGTAGCGTACCGGGACCACCGGAGGGGTCTGGGGGTCCACCAGGTGGGGCCACCAGCCCCGGAGGCATACATGGGCCAATAGTGGGAAGGGACCAGCCCCTAGGTGGGCTAGGGCGCCTCCCCACCAAGGCCCATGCGCCTGGAGAGAAGAGGGGGCAAACCCTAAGGGCAGATGGGCCCTAAGGCCCATGCCTGGTGCGCCTCCCTCTCCCCCCCCACTTGGCCGCCACCCCAGATGAGGATTGGGGCTGCCGCCACCCCTAGGGTGGAAACCCTAGGTGGGGGCACAGCCCTCCCTCTTCCCCTATATATAGTGGAGGCCAAGGGGCAGCCCAACACATGAAGTTCCTCCCTGTTGGCGCAGCCCTACCCCTCTCCCTCCTCGTTTCTCGTAGTGCTTGGCGAAACACTATTGGAGTCCCGCGCTCCTCCACCACCACCACGCCGTCGTGCTGCTACTGGATGGAGTCTTCCCCAACCTCTCCTTCTCCCCTTGCTGGATCAAGGCGTAGGAGACGTCACCGGGCTGTACGTGTGTTGAACGCGGAGGTGCCGTCCGTTCGGCACTAGGATCATCGGTGATTTGGATCACGACGAGTGCGACTCCATCAACCCCGTTCACTTGAATGCTTCCGCTTAGCGATCTACAAGGGTATGTAGATGCTCTCTCCTTCCCCTCGTTGCTAGATTACTCCATAGATTGATCTTGGTGATGCGTAGAAAATTTTAAAATTCTGCTACGTTCCCCAACAAAAATTGTGTGGATGCGCATCCAATGAAGTACTATGTTGGGTGTTGCTTTCTAGATTTTTTTACCTCCTAAACTTAATAGTCCTATATGTTCAATTTAATTTTACCCTTCTACCAATTTGCATTGTTCATAACATGGTATGTATTTTTTGATAACTTGTGTTGTTGTTTCCATGTGAGAACATTAATGTTTTTTCAAAGATGATGAAGCTTCTATGGTTCATTTTTTGGACTATTAAATGTTGAAGCTTTGCTTGTTGTTAAGTCACCAATCCTATTGTTGTGTAAAAAAAACAGAGGATAAGGTAAGTCATGGACTCTGATCCTCACAATTCAGACAGTCGAGGACCGTTGCTCCAAAATGCGCACCCCGCGGAGTCACACACAGTGTCTGACTGTCTATGCTTGAAGAATGTCTAGAATAGGATCCCGACACTATGAAGAGGCTCAAGGATACAAGTCAGATTTGCCAAACTGCAATGTGGAATGCACACACCAGAAATCTTGGTAAATACTTATGTGCAACATACAAAAACGCCATCTAGAGTAACATGTAGTTATGTACCTCTCCTGTCGGCATGGATGTCAATCCTCGTTATCTCTGCCCCACGTTAGTTGTGGTGAGGTTTTCTGTTTGGAGGATATACATAAAGAGAGTGATATTTTTGGAATCTCCACATCTCAAGCCAAGTTGGCATGCTCAAAAACATCCTTTTTTCCTTATCACTCTCTTTCTTGCACATTTGTTCACAATGCTTGCAGGCACATAACAAAATGAAAAGACAGTTGTCCTAAAAACACTTCACAAATTTTCTTCAAAAGTGTCTTGTAACTTCCAACATGCTTCCTTGTAAAAGATGAAGAACGTCAGCTTTTTTAAACACGTGACATGCCTGCATCGGATGATCAATGATGCAATGTAATTCCAGCCCAGAAACAATAAGGAAATCAATGAAGGGTAACTCTCGTTTTGAAGTTTTTAGTCCTTAGTACCCTAAGAATGATTTTTGAGTTGTTCTAAAGATCAATGCACAACCATCAATTGTTAGTCTTCATTCATTTTGAGTATTTCTTGTTTCAGTATACTTGTCATTCTTGAGTTATCATTCATACTAGTTTGCATGCAACAAGACGGTGTGCCAGATCTGCATGTCGAACCACACTAACAGGAATTCATCGAGTTTACCATTTGGACCCTATAGGGTGGGCCGAGGGTTGGAAAGCCCAACAGGGTCGAGGGTGGTGTGGAGTTGAACATTGAGACCAAGTGGGATCCGACCTGAAAGCCAAATGAAATCAGATGAATTTCCTTTCAAATGGAGGAATGAACTCAACTCAAAGCAATAGATACACGTGCCAATTTGTCATTGGACAAAAGATGACCTGGACCAAAATGAAAAACAAATGTCTGATGGTTATATTAGACACCCCCATCCTAATATTCCAATTTTCCACATATGTCTTGTCCTCCACCCACCTCTAAGAGTGTCTCCAACAACATGTTATATTTGGTTTTGCATATACCCATATAAGCAATGGTCTAAAATCATTTATTCTTACATACAACCGTTTTTTCAGCATATTGTCTATATTTTCTCTCCTTTATTTTAGCACATCATGTAACTACAAATTCAACAATTATAATTCAAACGGTTTGTAGTTGCAACGGTTATAATGCTAACAACTACTTTTCAAACAACTATATTTTTAGTGGCTAGTTTTCCAATAGTTATCTTCCAACGGCTATATTGCATGCCAACACATACCACCCCTCCCACCTATCTCTCAACACTCCTGAATCCACATGTCTCGTCTCCCACAACACAATGAGTGGATGATGATTCGTTTTGGATTTGTCAAGAGAGAAGCCTCTAGTGAAACTATGCCCCCCAGGTCTACTTCTATCATATATTGAAAATCCTAAAAAATACCTCAATGCAATTTTACTTTATTTATTTTATTTTGTATTCTTGTTCGATCTATCTATCTATCATCATACAATTTAATCTTGCAATTAACCGCCAAGGGATTTGCAACCCCTTGTTCACGTTGGGTGCAAGGATTTGTTATTTTGTTTGCAGGCACTTCTAACGAGGTGTTGCGTGATTCTCCTACTAGATTTATAATCTTGATTTCATAAATGAGGGAAATACTTATCTTTACTGTATTGCATCATCCCCTCCTCTTCATGAAAAAACCCAACGCAGCTCACAAGTAGCAAGCGACAACGATGGCCACTCAAGTGATGATGCTATTGATTACTTTGTGGTGGAAAATACTGGACGCAATGACCTCTGTATTTCGTGAAAAAAACGTTCCCCCCGCTGACAGGTCGGACCCACCAGCTATATCTTCGCACGCAAGGAAGTGCCTCCTTATTACGCACAAAAAAAATGAATACCCCCCCTGCTAGCTGGGACCCACCATAGTGGGAGGCTGACATGTGGGCCCACTAAGTTGACAAGGCCGGAGGGCTTTGTCAACTTAGTCAATATGAACGATTCTAGCTCCAGGGAACGTACAATGTCCATCCAATGGCCATAGTGCTTCTTCAACCTCTGGTCTTCTTGCTCCAGCCGCCCAAACCAACGTCGGTCGTGCCGCCTCCTGCCTCCCATGGCTGGCTGTGCTGCCGCGGAGGCCTGACCGCCCCCTACTACTCCCACCGCTGGCCAGGCCATGCCTCTACTTACCCACACCTCCTGTTATTCTATGGTGATAGCAACCTCACACCGAAGCCGAACCATTGAACCCTCGTACTCCTCTCCGCGTGGGCATCCACTTCCGCGTCTTCCCCGGCTCTACGTCGTCCCGTTCCTAGGCCTCGCCGTCATCCACCGCCTTGGTGCTCTCGGCGAAGCATAGTCAATGTGGTCAATGAATGTAGCACCCCGACTCATAGAAACCGGAACGCCCCGTATTCCTGCCAGAGATCGAGGTGAAGTCTTCGGGAATACAGCACTACTCAGCATAGAACAAACTAGCTTTCTATTAATACACCAATATGAATACAAGGTCCCCAATATTACAATGAATAACATCGGCACGGCGACACTACACCATCCTCAGTTGCTCTATGCAAGTAGCATAACAAGTTGAGGCAGCAGGACAACTACTGGCAGCGGAACAACGAACGACGATGATGGACTCCAATCCGCAGGGACTCTGGCTGGAACGTTTATCCTAGCTCGTGAACATAGGAACCACACCAAACAAGCAAGCAATCCAGGCACGACCTGCAAATTGGCATGACATACCAGGTCAGTACATTGAATGTACTTGCAAGCTCACAATAACCAAAAGTAGTCAAGACAAACAACAGCATGGCATTAGCATGTTAAATCAATCATGAGCATAATACTAACATGGCATGCACAACTGAACATGATACAACTTTAGCATGGCAAGAACATATGAACATGATGATACTACATGCAACATGATGACATTATCATGCACCAACTTACTCTGCTCGGCCTGGGATGAAAACGGCGCGAAAACAGACGGAACTGGGTGCTACCATATTTGTTTTCATATTTTTTGCAGAAGAAGAAATGAATACAGAAACCCCGGAAACGAATACAGAAACAAATACTACCAGAAGCAGACACGAAGTGAATACAGAGTGGACACGGAAACAAAATGGTGTGTTGACTAGAACTTAAAACCCCCTTGAATCATAGAGAAATATAAACAAAAAAGAACAAATTTATGGAATTGTTAACATGACCACAAAATAATATGATTGTGTTAGCAACATAGGATAGTATTGAAGTAGTACAAGACAATTCTGTATAGGGCCTAGTTGAGTACGTGTGTGGTCGTAAAAGTTGATCCTCAAATGATCCATTCTACTCATTCTTCTCATTGTGTGTTGTTTGTTAGTTGGGCTACAAAGCAGCCATAGGCATATAGTAGAAACGGAAATTTGAAAAATAATCATTGATTTTGAAAAAAAATCATGAATTAAAAAAAGTTCACATGTTTTGAAAACAATTCATGAATTCAAAAAGGTTCATGAACTTGAGAAAACTTCACGAAATTGGAAAAAGTTCAACACTTGAAAAAAGTTTGTTTTTCATATAAAGTTCAGAAAAATAAAAACAAAGTTCATAATTTGGGAAGAAGATCACGAAATTAGGAGAAGGTTCACAAATTTAACGAAAACTTCATGGATTTGCAAAAAATATCATAAGATTGAAAAAAGCTCACGAGTTTGAAAAAAAATGTTTGCAAATTTGAACGTTGTTTCCGTATTCAAAATTTAAAAAGTTCATGTGTTTTGAAAATGTTCACAAATTTGCAAAAAGTTTGTGGATTGAAAAAAATGTTTCATGTATTTTTAAAAAGTCCACAATTAGAAAAAAGTGAAGAAATTCAAAAGAAAGTTCATGAAAAAATAAAATGAAGCAAACATAAAAAAGTGAAAATTGTACATGAAAAAACCGAAAGAAAAAACACCGAGAAAAACCCTGCAGAACCTGAAAAAGAAATGTGCACAACAAGAAGAGAAAGAAGTGGAAGTGGGCGCAGGCCGTTAGAAATAAAGCAGGAGTTTTGGAGTTTGAATCTTAATTTGTGCATTATTTTCTAATTTTATAAAAAGGGAAAACAAAACTAAAAGGGCCGAGCCTAGGGCGGAGAGGGTTGTGCGCCGGTTTGTCGGTAAGCTTATAACTGGCATTGAGGGCACCAAATAGAAGTTGGCCATAGCGAGTACACTTCTGAAGTGAGGTGTGTCGATCTCACTCAAGTCGACTCCTCCTGCAAACCCCTCGTTGGAATGCAGCCTCCTCCGCTGCATTCCTTCCTTTCTCCTTCCTTCCAGTCTCGTCGCGACCTCTCGCGAGTGTAGGATCACTTTCAGTCGAGGTGTGTGAGAAGGCAGGAGGCGACCACCGACAGTCAATATGGGAGGAGGAGGAGGAGCAGGGGGCGCGCATCAATGCGTTGTCATCATTCCCCATGTAGGAGGTGAGTGCTGGGAAAGCAGGACTCTCGGTGGAGCGGGGGCAGACACCTATTGGTTGCTACGGATAAGTTGTTCCTCGGAACTTTAGTCCCACATCGCAGATTTAGTCGGATTTTCACTAAGTTATAATTGTTCCCCTCAGCCAAGGTATCACCAAGCAACGAGAAAAGGAGACAGAAGCATATACGGTCTTTGATAGGGTATGGTACGGTAGTTGGTGTAGTAAGATACGGTCTTTGGGCTGTTGGCAGGCACAGGTATAGGGGGAGCTCTGAACTATAGTTTTATTTACCAATACATTAGAGTGGACTATTTACAAAGGAAAATGATGATATTATATCCCAGGTATATCTTTACTAGATGTATAGGAAAGTGGCAACTCTCTAGTTATGTTATATATCCCTGGTATATCTTTGCTAAAACTCGAAAATTGAAGCTTTACAGCAGCTACAATAGCCAGCCATGTCGTGTTGTTCTTGTAGTTCCAGTTTCAGTTTTGCTAAGACAAAATTTAAGTAGATAACAATTAATCTTTGGGATGCTTACTTTATGAAGCTACCAAGATAAATTTACTAAACTATGTGTGTTATTATTTATGTTTGACTGCATCTGTCATGAGGACTAGTTGATGAACATCTTGTTTTTAGAGTTTAGAGAATACTCCTTTCTCTTAGTGGGTCTCCATTTTGTTCCTTGTGTGAAGCCTAAAATGATGGAATATGGAATTTGTGTTGTCCGTATGAACTGTAAATATGAAAGTGTCTTATGCATTGTTTAACTTCGATGGTATGTAGAGAAATGCTATCTACGTGGGCTACTTGGTTAATTAGCTTGCCAGAAAAACAGATGCATTGGTTGAGTAGGCAAGCTAACAATATGTTTCTTGTTAGGTGCTTGAGATTTGCAAGGACAAAAACTTGTTCACATTTATTTTCCTAATCCTAATCTCGATCTATGCTAACCCAACAAACACCTTCCGAGATATCTGTAGAGCATATTTATAATCACCCAGTTATGGTGTGACATTTGATAACACACAAGGTATTCCTCCGGTATCAGGGAGTTGCATAATCTCATAGTCGAAGGAATATGTATTTGACATGAAGAAAACAATAGCAATAAAACTGAACGATCAATATGCTAAGCGAACGGATGGATCTTGTCCATCACATCATTCTCCTAATGATGTGATCTCGTTCATCAAATGACAACACATGTCCATTGTTAGGGAACTTAACCATCTTTGATTAACGAGCTAGTCTAGTAGAGGCTTACTAGGGACACGGTGTTTTGTCTATGTATCCACACATGTATCAAGTTTGTGGTTAATACAATTCTAGCATTAATAATAAACATTTATCATGATATAAGGAAATATAAATAACAACTTTATTATCTCTAGGGCATATTTCCTTCAGCAGGATGCATGGCCGCCCTAGGGCGCTTCATCTCCAAGTTCGGCGAGCGAGCCTTGCCGTTCTTCAAGCTCATGAAGAGGACCGGTCGCTTCGAGTGGACGCCTGAAGCAGATGCGGCCTTTGAAGGTCTCAAGAGGTACCTAACGAGCCCACCTATAATGGTTTCTTCGCGCCCCTGTGAGCCTTTGCTTCTTTACTTGGTGGCCACCCCCTAGACAGCCAACACAATGCGAGAAGAACAAACCCGCGCAATCGAGGAACTCGCCGAGCCTCGCGAGCCTTCTGAGCCTCGTGAGTCCGCCAAGCCTCGCGAGCCCTCTGAGCCTCGTGAGTCCGCTGAGCCTCGCGAGCCTTCTAGGCCCCGTGAGCCTGCCCAACCTCATGAGCTCTGTTGGGGAACGCAATAATTTCAAAATTTTCCTACGCATACGCAAGATCTATCATGGTGATGCATAGCTATGAGAGGAAAGAGTGTTGTCCACATACTCTCGTAGACCGTAAGAGGAAGCGTTATGACAACGCGGTTGATGTAGTCGTACGTCTTCATGATCCGACCGATCCTAGTACCGAAAGTACGGCACCTCAACGATCTGCACACATTCAGCTCGGTGACGTCCCACGAACTCTCGATCCAGTTGAGTGTCGAGGGAGAGCTTCGTCAGCACGACGGCGTGTTGATGGTGATGATGAAGCTACCGGCACAGGGCTTCGCCTAAGCACTACGACGATATGACCGAGGTGGATTATGGTGGAGCGGGCACCGCACGCAGCTAAGACAATGATCAACTTGTGTGTCTATGGGGTGCCCCCTCCCCCATATATAAAGGAGTGGAGGGGGAGGGAGGGCCGGCCCTCTATGGCGCGCCCTAGGGGAGTCCTACTCCCACCGGGAGTAGGATCCCCCCTTCCAAGTAGTAGGAGTAGGAGAGAAGGAAGGGGAGGAGAGGGGGAAGGAAAGGGGGGGGGGGGCATCCAATTCGGATTGGGGTAGGGGCACGCCTCCCACCTTTTCCCTTCCTCTCCTCTATTCCACTAAGGCCCAATAAGGCCCATATACTCCCCGAGGGGGTTCCGGTAACTTCCCGGTACTCCGGAAAATGCTCAAACTCATCCGGAACCATTCCGATGTCCAAACATAGGCTTCCAATATATCGATCTTTACGTCTTGACTATTTAGAGACTCCTCATCATGTCCGTGATCATATCCAAGACTCCGAACTACCTTCGGTACATCAAAACACATAAACTCATAATACCGATCATCACCGAACGTTAAGCGTGCGGACCCTACGGGTTCGAGAACTATGTAGACATGACCGAGACTCATCTCCGGTCAATAACCAATAGCGGAACCTGGATGCTCATATTGGTTCCTACATATTCTACGAAGATCTTTATCGGTCAAACCGCACAACAACATATGTTGTTTCCTTTGTCATCGGCATGTTACTTGCCCAAGATTCGATCGTCGGTATCTCAATACCTAGTTCAATCTCGTTACCGGCAAGTCTCTTTACTCGTTCTGTAATGCATTATCCCGCAACTAACACATTAATCACATTGCTTGCAAGGCTTGTAGTGATGTGCATTACCGAGAGGGCCTAGAGATACCTCTTCGATACTCGGAGTGACAAATCCTAATCTCTATCTATGCTAACTCAACAAACACCACCAGAGACACCTGTAGAGCATATTTATAGTCACCCAGTTACATTATGACATTTGATAGCACACTAAGTGTTCCTCCGGTATTCGGGAGTTGCATGATCTCATAGTCATAGGAACATGTATAAGTTATGGAGAAAGTAATAGCAACAAACTAAATGATCATCGTGCTAAGCTAACGGATGGGTCAAGTCAATCACATCATTCTCTAATGATGTGATTTAATCAAATGACAACTCATGTCTATGGTCAGGAAACATAACCATCATTGATTCAACGAGCTAGTCAAGTAGAGGCATACTAGTGACACTCTGTTTGTCTATGTATTCACACATGTACTAAGTTTCCAGTTAATACAATTCTAGCATGAATAATAAACATTTATCATGATATAAGGAAATATAAATAACAACTTTATTATTGCCTCTAGGGCATATTTCCTCCAGTCTCCCACTTGCACTAGAATCAATAATCTAGATTACATTGTAATGATTCTAACACCCATGGAGTCTTGGTGTTGATCATGTTTTGCTCGTGAGAGAGGCTTAGTCAACGGGTCTGCAACATTCAAATCCGTATGTACGTTGAAAATCTCCATGTCTCCCTCCTTGACTTGATCGCGGATGGAATTGAAGCGTCTCTTGATGTGCTTGGTTCTCTTGTGAAATCTGGATTCCTTTGCCAAGGCAATTGCACCAGTATTGTCACAAAATATTTTCATTGGACTCGATGCACTAGGTATTACACCTAGATCGGATATGAACTCCTTCATCCAGACTCCTTCATTTGCTGCTTCCGAAGCAGCTATGTACTCTGCTTCACACGTAGATCCCGCCACGACGCTCTGCTTGGAACTGCACCAACTGACAGCTCCACCATTTCACAAAAACACGTATCCGGTTTGTGACTTAGAGTCATCCGGATCAGTGTCAAAGCTTGCATCGACGTAACCATTTACGACGAGCTCTTTGTCACCCCCATATACGAGAAACATATCCTTAGTCCTTTTTCAGGTATTTCAGGATGTTCTTGACTGTTGTCTAGTGATCCACTCCCTGGTTACTTTGGTATACCTCCCTGCTAAACTAATAGCAAGGCACACATCAGGTCTGGTACACAGCATATCATACATGATAGAACCTATGGCTGAAGCATAGGGAATGACTTTCATTTTCTCTCTATCTTCTGCAGTGGTCGGGCATTGAGTCTGACTCAACTTCACACCTTGTAACACAGGCAAGAACCCTTTCTTTGCCTGATCCATTTTGAACTTCTTCAAAACTTTATCAAGGTATGTGCTTTGTGAAAGTCCAATTAAGTGTCTTGATCTATCTCTATAGGTCTTGATGCCCTATATATAAGCAGCTTCACCAAGGTCTTTCATTGAAAAATTCTTATTCAAGTATCCTTTTATGCTATTCAGAAATTCAGTATCATTTACGATCAACAATATGTCATCCACATATAATATCAGAAATGCTACAGAGCTCCCACTCACTTTCTTGTAAATACAGGCTTCTCCAAAAGTCTTTATAAAACCATATGCTTTGATCACACTATCAAAGCATATATTCCAACTCCGAGAGGCTTGCACTAGTCCATAAATGGATCGCTGGAGCTTGCACACTTTGTTAGCACCTTTTGGATCGACAAAACTTTCTGGTTGCATCATATACAACTCTTCTTTAAGATATCCATTAAGGAATGCAGTTTTGACATCTATTTGCCAAATTTCATAATCATAAAATGCGGCAATTGCTAACATGATTCAGACGGACTTAAGCACTGCTACGGGTGAGAAGGTCTCATCGTAGTCAACTCCTTGAACTTGTTGAAAACCTTTTGCAACAAGTCGAGCTTTGTAGACAGTAACATTACCGTGAGCGTCAATCTTGTTCTTGAAGATCCATTTATTCTCTATGGCATGCCGATCATCCGGCAAGTCAACCAAAGTCCACACTTTGTTCTCATACATGGATCCCATCTCAGATTTCATGGACTCAAGCCATTTTGCAGAATGTGGCCTCATCATCGCTTCCTCATAGTTCGTAGGTTCGTCATGGTCAAGTAACACGACTTCCAGAACAGGATTACCATACCACTCTGGTGCGGATCTCACACTGGTTGACCTACGAGGTTCGGTAGTAACTTGATCAAAAGTTTCATGATCATCATCATTAGCTTCCTCACTTACTGGTGTAGGAATCACTGGAACTGATTTCAGTGATGAACCACTTTCCAATAAGGGAGCAGGTACAATTACCTCATCAAGTTCTACTTTCCTCCCACTCACTTCTTTCGAGAGAAACTCCTTCTCTAGAAAGGATCCATTCTTAGCAATGAATATCTTGCCTTTGGATCTGTGATAGAAGGTGTACCCAACAGTCTCCTTTGGGTATCCTATGAAGACACATTTCTCCGATTTGGGTTCGAGCTTCTCTGGTTGAAGCCTTTTCACATAAGCATTGCATCCCCAAACTTTAAGAAACGACAACTTGGGTTTCTTGCCAAACCATAGTTCATAAGGTGTCCTCTCAATGGATTTAGATGGTGCCCTATTTAACGTGAATGCAACCGTATCTAAAGCATAAGCCCAAAACGATAGCGGTAAATCAGTAAGAGACATCGTAGATCGCACCATATCTAAAGTACGATTACAATGTTTGGACACACCATTACGCTGTGGTGTTCCGGGTGGCGTGAGTTGCAAAACTATTCCGCATTGTTTCAAATGAAGACCAAACTCATAACTCAAATATTCTCCTCCACAATCAGATCATAGAAACTTTATTTTCTTGTTACGATGATTTTCCACTTCACTCTGAAATTCTTTGAACTTTTCAAATGTTTCACACTTATGTTTCATTAAGTAGATATACCCATATCTGGTCAAATCATTTGTGAAGGTGAGAAAATAACGATATCCGCCGCGAGCCTCAATGTTCATTGGCCCACATACGTCAGTATGTATGATTTCCAATAACTCTGTTGCTCGCTCCATTGTTCCAGAGAACAGAGTTTTAGTCATCTTGCCCATGCGGCATGGTTCACAAGTACCAAGTGATTCATAATCAAGTGATTCCAGAAGTCCATCGGAATGGAGTTTCTTCATGCACTTTACACCAATATGACCCAAACGACAGTGCCACAAATAAGTTGCACTATCATTATCAACTCTGCGTCTTTTGGCTTCAATACTATGAACATGTGTATCACTACTATCAAGATTTAGTAAAAATAGACCACTCATCAAGGGTGCATGACCATAAAAGATATTACTCATATAAATAGAACAACCATTATTCTCTGACTTAAATGAATAACCGTCTC
This sequence comes from Triticum monococcum, assembly GCA_034509565.1. Taxonomy (NCBI): domain Eukaryota; kingdom Viridiplantae; phylum Streptophyta; class Magnoliopsida; order Poales; family Poaceae; genus Triticum; species Triticum monococcum. The sequence goes on along the minus strand of CM067844.1, from coordinate 20,254,432 downwards.
GCATCAAACAAGATCTAGATATAATGTTCATGCTCAATGCTGGCACCAAATAACAATTATTTAGGTCTAAAACTAATCCTGAAGGTAGATGTAGAGGTAGCGTGCCGACGGCGATCACATCGACTTTGGAACCATTTCCCACGCGCATCGTCATCTCATCCTTAGCCAATCTTCGCTTAATCCGTAACCCCTGTTTCGAGTTGCAAATATTAGCAACATAACCAGTATCAAATACCCAGGCACTACTGCAAGCATTAGTAAGGTACACATCAATAACATGTATATCAAATATACCTTTCACTTTGCCATCCTTCTTCTCCACCAAATACTTGGGGCAGTTCCGCTTCCAGTGACCAGTCCCTTTGCAGTAGAAGCACTCAGTCTCAGGCTTAGGTTCATACTTGGGTTTCTTCACTTGAGCAGCAACTGGCTTGCTGTTCTTCTTGAAGTTCCCCTTCTTCCCTTTACCCTTTTCTTGAAACTGGTGGTCTTGTTGACCATCAACACTTGATGCTCCTTCTTGATTTCTACCTCCGCAGCCTTTAGCATTGCGAAGAGCTCAGGAATCGTCTTATCCATCCCTTGCATATTATAGTTCATCACGAAGCTCTTGTAGCTTGGTGGCATTGATTGAAGAACTCTATCAATGACACTATCATCAGGAATATTAAATCCCAGCTGAGTCAAGTGGTTGTGGTACCCAGACATTCTGAGTATATGTTCACTGACAGAACTATTCTCCTACATTTTGCAGCTGTAGAACTTATTGGAGACTTCATATCTCTCAATCCGGGCATTTGCTTGAAATATTAACTTAAACTCCCGGAGCATCTCATATGCTCCATGACGTTCAAAACATCGTTGAAGTCCTGGTTCTAAGCCGTAAAGCATGGCACACTGAACTATCGAGTAGTCATCAGCTTTGCTCTGCCAGGTGTTCACAACATCTGGCGTTGCTCCTGCAGCTGGTTTGTCACCCAGCGGTGCTTCCAGGATGTAATTCTTCTGTGCAGCAATGAGGATAATCCTCATGTTACGGACCCAGTCCGTGTAGTTTCTACCATCATCTTTCAACTTAGCTTTATCTAGGAACGCATTAAAACTCAACGGAACAACATCACTGGCCATCTATCTACAACAACATAGACATGGAAAATACTATCAGGTACTAAGTTCATGATAAATTAAAGTTCAGTTAATCAAATTACTTAAGAACTCCCACTTAGATAGACATCCCTCTAATCATCTAAGTGATCACGTGATCCATATCAACTAAACCATGTCCGATCATCACATGAGATGGAGTAGTTTTCAATGGTGAACATCACTATGTTGATCATATCTACTATATGATTCACGCTCGACCTTTCGGTCTCAGTGTTCCGAGGCCATATCTGCATATGCTAGGCTCGTCAAGTTTAACCCGAGTATTCTGCGTGTGGAAAACTGGCTTGCACCTGTTGTATGTGAACGTAGAGCTTATCACACCCGATCATCACGTGGTATCTCGGCACGACAAACTTTAGCAACGGTGCATACTCAGGGAGAACACTTATACCTTGAAATTTAGTGAGAGATCATCTTATAATGCTACTGCTAAACTAAGCAAAATAAGATGCATAAAGGATAAACATCACATGCAATCAATATAAGTGATATGATATGGCCATCATCATCTTGTGCCTTTGATCACCATCTCCAAAGCACCGTCATGATCACCATTGTCACCGGCTTGACACCTTGATCTCCATCGAAGCATCATAGTCGTCTCGCCAACTATTGCTTCTACGACTATCGCTACCGCTTACAGATAATGTAAAGCAATTACATGGCGATTGCATTTCATACAATAAAGCGACAACCATATGGCTCCTACCAGTTGCCGATAACTGTGTTACAAAACATGATCATCTCATACAATAAAATTTAGCATCATTTCTTGACCATATCACATCACAACATGCCCTGCAAAAACAAGTTAGACGTCCTCTACTTTGTTGTTGCAAGTTTTACGTGGCTGCTATGGGCTGAGCAAGAACCGTTCTTACCTACACATCAAAAACCACAACGCGGTATAGTGATTGATTTTTGATCTTCAGAAAGAACCCCGTTCATTGATCCGATTCAACTAAAGTTGGAGAAACTGACACCCACCAGCCACCTGTGTGTGAAGCACGTCGGTAGAACCAGTCTAGCGTAAGCGTACGCATAATGTCGGTCTGGGCCGCTTCATCCAACAATACCGCCGAATCAAGAATCAACTAGTGACGGCAAGCAATATGTATATACCCACGCCCACAACTCCTTTGTGTTCTACTCATGCATATAACATCTACGCATAGACCTGGCTCAGATGCCACTGTTGGGGAACGCAGTAATTTCAAAATTTCCCTACGCACATGTGAAAATGCTAGTTATCGACTAGGGGGGGGGGGGGGGGTGAATAGACGATTTTTATGAAATTCTTCAAAACACGAGGGCTTTGAAGACAAACAGTAGAAATGAACCTATTGATATGCAGCGGAAGGTAGACTACACTAGACAAGCCATATTCAAGTAAGCAATGATGTGAAAGCACGAAGACTATTAGTAGCTATGTAGTATGGATCACGATGGAAGAAAGTATGAAGCCAAACAACAACAGTCTTCACACAGTGAAGTCAATCATATCATGCAAGCAGGCAATGACTTCACAAGACAAACTATAAGTAAGAGAGAGGAAAGGATAGAACCAGTTGCTTGGTGAGGATAGGTATTTGTTGGACCAGTTCCAGTTGCTGTGACAACTGTACGTCTGGTTAGGGAGGCTGAGATTCAACTCAGAAGACCGCGTCTTCACCTTATTCCCCTTGAGCTAAGGACACACAGTCCTCGCCCAATCACTCTGGTAAGTCTTCAAGTTAGACTTCCAAACCTTCACAGACTTCGTTCACCGGCGATCCACAATGACTCTTGGATTCTCAGAACATGACGCCTAACCAGCTGGAGGATTCACAGTCCTCAAGTGTAACAAGTCTTCAGATCACGCAGACAGAAAGACTTCAGTGATGACTAACACTCTTTGGCTCTGGGTGTTTAGGGCTTTGTCCTCGCAAGGATTTCTCTCTCAAAAGCTTCGAGGTGGGTTGCTCTCAAACGACAAAAGCCGTGCACTAACTCTGAGCAGCCACCAATTTATGGTGTAGGGGGTGGGCTATTTATAGCCACTAGGCAACCCGACCTGATTTGTCCGAAATGACCCTGGGTCACTAGGGAACTGACACGTGTCTAACGTTCAGATTTCAAACACACGCGATAGCTTGACTTGGGCTACAAGTCAAGTTGACTTATCCAACTCTGGATAAGATTTGCTCTCATTGTCTTCACTCGAAGACATAGGATTTGGTTGAGCATCACTTCAGTCACTCTGACTTTGTTCACTTAGACCCCACTTAACAGTACGGTGGTGTAACGCCCTCGATGCGGCTATGTCTCCCACGTGTCGAGGCACGACTTAGAGACATAGGCGCATTGAAAGCAATGTCGCAAGTCGGGAATCATTACACAACCCAAGTACATATATAATATAAAGGGGGGATAATAATAATAGTTGGCTTACACTCGCCACATCACATCAAAGTACATAAATAACATCCATCATACAAACACTCATGGCCCGACTACGGCGCCAAAATAGAAAAGACCCCCAACAAGCGACTAATCCCTGAATCGAACCCCGAATAGGCATCACTACTGATCATCAGGAAAAGACACATAGTATCACTGAGAGTCCTCGTCGTACTCCCACTTCAGCTCGAGCGCGCCATCCGGAGAAGTATCATCGGTCCCTGCATCTGGTGTAATAGTAATCTGTGAGCCACAAAGGACTCAGCAATCTCGCACCCTCGCGATCAAGACTATTTAAGCTTAATAGGTAGGAAAGGGGTAATGTATGTGAAGCTGCAGCAAGCGACTAGCATATATGGTGGCTAACTTATTCGCAAAGTAGAGCGAGAAGAGATGGCAAAGCACGAGCGGAAACTAAATAGAGCAGACTACGCAAACATAACTCCAACGCCGTGTCCACTTCCCGGACTCCGCCGAGAAGAGGCCATCACGACAACACACGCAGTTGATTCATTTTAATTAATTAGGTTCAAGTTATCTACAACCGGACATTAACAAATTCCCATCTGCCCATAACCGCGGGCACGGCTTTCGAAAGATCAATCCCTGCAGGGGGGTCCCAACTTAGCCCATAACAAGCTCTCATGGTCAACGAAGGAATAGACCTCCACCCAGGACCCACCGATCAGACTCGGTATCCCGGTATAACAAGATGATTCGACAGGTCAAAACTAGTCCAGCAACGCCGCCCGAATGCGCCGACAAATCCCGATAGGAGCTGCACATATCTCTTTCTCAGGGCACACTCAGATAAGCAATCCATACAACTAAAACCAGCCCTCGGGTTCCCCCGAGGTGGCGCTGCAAGGGGCTCTAGTTCGGACCAACACTCAGAGGAGCAATGGCCCGTGGGGGGCTAAAAATAAAGATGACCCTCGGGCTCCGGAAACCCAAGGGAGAGAAAAGGGTAGGTGGCAAATGGTAAAACCAATGTTGGGCATTGCTGGAAAAGCTTTAATCAAGGCGAACTATCAAGGGGTTCCCATTATAGCCCAACCGCGTAAGGGACGCAACAATCCGGGAACATAACACCGATATGACGGAAACTAGGGCGGCAAGAGTGGAACAAAACACTAGGCGAGAGGCCGAGCCTTCCACCCTTTACCAAGTATATAGATGAGTAAAGATAACATAGCAATATAATGATATCCCAACAAGTAAATAAATGTTCCAACAAGGAACGGCTCCAATCTTCACCTGCAACTAACAACGCTATAAGAAGGGGCTTGAGCAAAACGGTAACATAGCCAATCAATGGTTTGCTAGGACAAAGGTGGGTTAGAGGCTCAATCATGGCAATTGGGAGGCTGACAAGCAAGTGGTAGGCATCGTAGCATTGGCAAAGCAAAAGAGCGAGCAAACTAGCATAGCAAAGATAGTAGTGATTTCAAGGGTGTGATCATCTTGCCTGCACAGTTGTTAGAATTGACTGGATCCTCAAAAGCAAACTCAACGGGCTCCTCGTTAGCAAACTCGTCTCCCGGCTCTACCCAACAACACAAACAAGCAACAAGGATACAATCAACCACGTGCAAAGACAACCAATAAGATGCAAAGATGATATGCTATGCGGGATGCGATGCGGGATGCAAAAATGCAAGATGTAACAGGAAATGCATGAACCTGGCCTCAACTTGGAAATCCAAGTGTGCCACTGGATAGAGGGGAAGAAATCCCCTGAAAACGATATAAAGATCATGGCAATCGGAGCTACGGTTTAGAAATGGCAAGCGTTTTACTAAACGAACCGATCTGCGATTTACAGCAAGTAGGCTCCTAAATGCAACAAAATGAACATGCTACAGCCACCAAACATGAAAACAAAATGCATGGCAGTGATGTACTCATCAAGCTTAACAAATCATCAGGACTGAGGCATAGGCAAATTCATCCATTAAGGGCTTCAAACAAGCATGGCAAAACTGAATAAGCAAAACAGATTTCAGACTTAGCGAAATTAACGCTAGTCTGGAATTTCAGACCACGATGCTCTCTTCGGAGCAGCAAAACAACATGAAGGAAAACCTGAACATGGCAAGTAAGAGCATGGCATAGAGCTACTCAACAAGCTTAACAAAACACCCAAAATGACCTGGGGCCAAAAGGGTTCACAAAATACTATACCGAGCACACGAACATCGATGAAACACAATCAGTTTTCAGACTTAGTGAAAACTGGGACATGCTGAAATAATAACTCACGGAGGCATGTAAACGAGCTCGATGCTCTCACTACGGTACAAGTCATGGCAAGGCAAGCATATATCCATTAAGAAGGCACAAAATGCTAGCTAGACATGGCAAGAACAATGACATAGCATGCATGGATCACTAGCAATTACTCCGGCAAAATCGCAAAAGAGTTCACGATCTGCCCAAAACAGCAACTATCCAAAAGTTGAGCTCGATTGAGTCAACCTAGGGTGCTCCAACATAACAAGTAAAGATATGGATGGATTAAGCACAACAAGAATAACAAATCACTCTTACTGATCATCCTCAAAAGAGGCACGGATCACTAGGAAACAAGCCGGACATATAGCATCGTGAACTAAAACGTCCCAGACTTGGTGAATTTCACTAAGTCCCTGAAATCAGGAAACTCAGGTAGCCCTCTTCGCAAGCTTGCACAAGACAACACACACATCCTAAAAATACATGGAAGGCACCTCTGGAAAGAAGACAACATGCTTAACAATTCATCCCAAAGGGGCATAGGCATATCATGCACGGATTAAACATGGCAAAAATGACAAAAGTGCATGTTGAACTAACGGATCTGCAATTTAACTCATCATGCCTCCTTCCAACAACATTTTGGGCAACAAGATGACCTCAAATTCAAATGATGCAATGGAATGAAATGATGTACTCGTCGAGGCGAAGATTTTGACATATCATATGCTCGAATCGGAGCTACGGATGCAAAGATATGGCAGGTCAAAGGAAGCATAAAATTCTGGAAAAAGAGGAGGGAAGTCAACCCTAAAAATTCCAGATCTGGATCTGGTGCGGGTTACTGTTCATGGCACTGTTCACCGGCGCGTCCTTCGAGGTTGGCCGGCCGGCAATGGCGGCGGTGGCGGCTGTAGGAGGGGGGCCTCGCCGGGGAAGGAGAGGAGGGAGTCGGGCGGCACCGGTGGCGGAGCCGGCCGGTGGCGGCGAGCTCCGGCTCGGTGGCGAGGTCGGGGCGGCCCGCAGCCGCGGAGGAAGCCGGCGCAGGTCGCCGGAGCTGGGCGACACGGCGGCGGGCGGCGGCCGGTCGTGGAGGAGAAGGCAGGCGGCGGTGGGCGCTGCGGGCGCGGGGCGCTCGGCCCGGGTAGGCGGCGGCGGGGGCCGGATCTGGGCCTCCCGGCCCGCGACGGCGGTGGCGGCGGTTAGCGCCACGTGGCGGCGGCTGACTGGCGGGAGGGAGCAGAGCGGACAAAGTCCGGCCGGTCGCGAGGGAAAAAATTAGGGTTTCGAGGTGGGAGACGGGATCCGAAAATGGAGGGGGTATAAATAGGCATAGAGGGAGCTAGGAGAGTCCAAATGAGGTGCGGTTTTCGCCCACACGATCGTGATCGAACGACCGAGATGATGGACCTGAGTTTGGTGGGTTTTGGGCCAAAATGGAGGGGTGTTGGGCTGCACACACACGAGGCCTTTTCGGTCCCTCGGTTAACCGTTGGAGTATCAAACGAAGTCCAAATGACCTGAAACTTGACAGGCGGTCTACCGGTAGTAAACCAAGGCCGCATGGCAAGTCTCGGTCCAATCCGGAAATGTTTAATCCCCACACACGAAAGAAAGCTAGAAATGGCCACCGGAGGAGAACGAAGCGCCGGAATGCAAAACGGACAACGGGGAAAATGCTCGAATGCATGAGACGAACATGTATGCAAATGCAATGCACGTGATGACATGATATGAGATGCACGAAAAACAAAACAACACACGGAGACAAAGACCCGAACCCGAGAATTATATATAACTTAATGCCGGAAACGGCAAGAGTTGGAGTACAATTGGGGAAGGTTACATATGGGGCATTACAGGTGGTTCCTATGACTCAACAAAGAAGAAAAGGAAACTACGAAACAACCATGTCTTCGCAATCCATAGTCTTCATACGATGTCTTCTCATGTCATAGTCTTCAACGTGAAACACTTCACAGACCACCATTGTCTTCAATGTCTTCACACATTTTTAGGGGTCATCTCCGGTAGGTAAACCGAATCAGTGAGGGACTACTACCTATGTTATCCTGCAATTCTCACAAACACGTTAGTCCCTCAACCAGATTTGTCGTCAATACTCCAAAACCAACTAGGGGTGGCACTGGATGCACTTACAATCTCCCCCTTTTTGGTGATTGATGACAAACTGGTTGAAGTTTTCAACGGGGATAAAAGTATGTGAAATTGTAAAGGATTAAGGAATTGTCTTCATAAGTAGCAAAAGGCTCCCCCTGAAAATGTGCATATATAAGTATTTTGCATTTGAATGCAAATGCACATGTCAGGTTGTACTTGTGGAGATCCTCTTCAACTTATGAAGACAATTCATCATGCAGGAAAAAATATAACGAAGATAATGACATGCATAATGATAAATGGATGTTTGTAAAATGACTTCGTGCGGAATTTATCGTCGCACATGAAGAATTTATCATCGCATCACATAGTTGACAGAAAAAGTAGCAGACGACCATCAAGTTTAAGTGTTACAACTCAAAAGAACCAAATGTATCAAAAGCGAGAGTTGTAAGCACTTGTCAAAAGGATAGCAACCACCCTTATGGACCCGCTTGAAGACTATCAACCCATATACTTCTCCCCCTTTTGTTAGTGAGGACCAAAAAGTTTTGAAGACATAGAGCTTTCTACTCGTTCCCTTGAGGAGTAGGCGAAGCAGCAGGGTCATTGTTGAGTTCTGGTGGTGTAGAAGAACTTGGTGCATTGTCGATTTGAGGCGAAGTTGAGGTTGGGGAAGTAGCATCATCTTCATCATCAATAACTCTGGCATTGACAGTTGCAGCTGAGGATGAGTAGTCAGAGTCTTCAAGTGAGGGAGTCCGACGGAGGTGAGCATTCCTGGGAGGAGTGGAATCAAACTTGAATCTCTCAGCGAAGCCATCTTCTTGGAGATCGTCTTCAGAGCTCAGCAATGTCAGACTCTTCCACGACCGCTGTCGTGAAATTGTCACGGCAGATGTCCTAGTGTGAGGACTTAGTCGTGAGGCCAACGCATCTTTGTAGTAGCTTGAGAGGGGTTGAGCGGAATCGAGAGAAGCAACACAAGACAAAGATTTAGACAGCTTCGGGCCCCGGGAAACATCATCCAGTAATAGCCCTCCCAGCTACAATATCCTCGGCTTCCCGCAGCTCCTCCTTCTTTGCCCTCATAGCAGAGCGGAGGTCCTTTCTCGTCGCAGCAGCCTTCTCAAGGTCCGATGCCTTCGCCTGGTTTTCCTTTTCAAGAATGCAGCAACGGTCGGCGGCGGCTTTTAATTCTATGGCCATCTTGGCCATCTTGTCTCGGCTCTCGCCATGTGCGGCCTTCTCGGCATGCAACTCTTTGGCCGCCTTTAAAGCAGCCGCATTACCCAACCTCGCTTGTTCCTTGGCTCGGGAAAGTTTTGCCCGCAAGGCTTCAACAGTGACAGCCCCATCTGCAGTCATAACATATTAAAGATACTGGCATCATGCTACTCTTCCTATGTGATGTTCACCTGATAATGACACTTACCCTGTGCCTCGTCAAGCCTTTTGTTAACAAGCTCGATGTCGGCGTCTGCCGCATCCAACTGCCGTTCTAAATGGGCAAAGTCGCTAGTCCGGCTAGCCACCGGAGCTTCCATCACCTGCACATAGAGGCAGTATGGTTATTACCTAGGAATATGATCCTCTGTTCGTCGTCGTTTCCGACAACAACCAGAGTCTCAGGGGCTACTATCTACACAGGGCACACCTAGCATGTGCAGGACTATCATACATTCTTTTACGTACCTCAAAACCTGTCAATAGACTCATAAAAGCTTCACGCAATCCGCTTTCGGCGGACGATATTCTCTCCATCACCGTATCCATCAGCACACGATGTTCATCTGAGATGGCCGCTCGCCCCACCAACTCCCTTAGCACATCCGATCGCACACTAGATGGTGCCGGACTCTTTTGTCTGCTCTCTTCGGGAGCCAGACACTGGGAGCTTCGGGGGTCAATGGGATTATCTTCTGGCCTCCCCAGACTCGGAGAGGCCCTCCGCGACGACACTTTAGGGTCGACCGCTTCCGGAGCGGAGGAGTCCGGAGGAGGCGTTTCGCTCTCCATCATCTCTGGAAGAAGATCCCCCGAAGATGAGCTCATTTGAGAGGGGCTAAGGCCCGAACTGCAAACATATATGCGGTGGTTATCTTCTCAGAAGAAAAAGATGGCATATATGTACTATTAAAGTATTTCGGGTCACTTACGACTCGCGGGAGAATTGATCCCCTCGCGGACTTTGTGCGGCAACGGCGCCCCCTGAGGTAGGACCCTCTGTGGGAGACTTCTTCTCCCGTTTGGAAGTTTCGGCTTCCAAATCCCCGGGCGCAGTTCTTTTCCTCTTCTGGTCGTCTTCCTTCATGGAGACGCTCGCTCCCTCGGCTAGAATGAGCAGCGTTGAGGGCCCGCGTCCGCCCGCATTACCCTCCATAGTATTTTCCCTTAAGGGCTCCGGGCAGGGTGCGGTCTGGAGCATCTTTCCAATACCGGATATTCCAAACCCTCAGGGAGGGGGGCCGAACACCGAATCAACTTCGCCTTTGTTAGCCAGTCCTGGTCAAAAAGCGAACTCTCAGAAATAACTTAGTAACAAAGGAAAGATAGTATGTTCGGCCGGAAGATGCCTTACCTTGTTCGGCGGCGCGGTTACTACTCAGGTCCACGTCCTCGGTGATTTCCGGACACTCCACCTGAGGTCCGAAGAATGACTTGTGCATCTCCTCGTGCGTCAGGCCGAGAAAATTTTGAATGACACGTGGTCCCTCGGGATTGAATTCCCATAGGCGAAGAGGCCGTCGTTTGCAAGGCTGGACTTGACGAACCAGCATAACTTGTATTACCGCAACCAAACTGAAATCTCCATTGAAGAGATCCCGAATGCGGCTTTGTAGTATAGGCACGTCCTTGGCTGGGCCCCAGCTCAGGCCTTTGTTGATCCATGACATCAGTTGTGGTGGAGGGCCCGAGCGGAAAATAGGGGCGGCCGCCCACTTGGCACTTCTAGGAGCCGTAATGTAGAACCACTCTTGTTGCCACAATTCAGACACCTCTGGGATGGAACCTTTGGGCCACGGAGCTCCCATCATCTTGCGTATTGAGGCACCTCCACACGCTGCATGTTGCCCCTCGACCATCTTCGGCTTCACTTCAAAGGTCTTGAGCCACAAGCCAAAGTGAGGGGTAACCCGGAGGAAGGCCTCGCACACGACAATAAATGTCGTGATTTGAAGAAAGGAGTCCGGAGCTAGATCATAGAAGTCTAGCCCGTAATAAAACATCAAACCCCTGACGAAAGGATCCAGAGCAAGGCCTAGACCTCGGAGGAAGTGGGAAATGAACACGACGTTCTCATTGGGTTCGGGGGTAGGGACGACCTGCCCTCGGGGAGGCAGCCGATGCAAAATCTCGGCTGTCAGATATCTGGCCTCCCTCAACTTTTTGATGTCTTCTTCCATGACAGAGGAAGGCACCCATCGGCCTTGAAGGCTAGATCCGGACATGACTGAAGGTTCGGAGCACCTGACCTGAACTTAGGGAGCTTGAGCTTGAGGTGGGGGAAGGATTCGATTGAGCATGGGAGGGAAAAATAAAAGCCTGGTCCCTTTATAAAGAGGGCGAATATCAAGCATCCTCTCCGCGTCCGTTTGGACTTGCCTATAATCTAGGAATCCTAGAAGCGGTTGGGTTACCCACGCCCGTATTGATGAGAATCCCGGAATAAGGGGACACAATCTCTGCTTTAACAAGACGTGCCAAGGAAACCGCTTCGCATAACGCGCTGAGATGGGACAGTAAAACGGTTCGAATAAAAGCTTGGCCGTGGTGTGATGTCACACTACATAACGCGCTTAGATTTGTGTAAATATTATTCTCTCTATGGCAATATGTGGAAACTTATTTTGCAGAGCCGGACACTATCTTTGTGTTCAAAATCTTCTATGAAGTACTTGGAGGAGGAACCCGCCTTGCAATGCCGAAGACAATACGCGCGCCGGACTTGTCGTCATTGAAGCCTGGTTCAGGGGCTACTAGGGAGTCCTGGATTAGGGGGTGTTCGGATAGCCGGACTATACCTTCGGCCGGACTCCTGGACTATGAAGATACAAGATTGAAGACTTCGTCCCGTGTCCAGAAGGGACTTTCCTTGGCATGGAAGGCAAGCTTGGCGATACGGATATTTAGATCTCCTACCATTGTAACCGACTCTATGTAACCCTAACCCTATCCGGTGTCTATATAAACCGGAGGGTTTTAGTCCGTAGGACAACATACACATCAACAATCATACCATAGGCTAGCTTCTAGGGTTTAGCCTCTCTGACCTCGTGGTAGATCTACTCTTGTACTACCCATATCATCAATATTAATCAAGCATGACGTAGGGTTTTACCTCCATCGAGAGGGCCCGAACCTGGGTAAAACTTCGTGTCCCTTGCCTCATGTTACCATCCGGCCTAGACGCATAGTTCAGGACCCCCTACCCGAGATCCGCCGGTTTTGACACCGACATTGGTGCTTTCATTGAGAGTATATCTTTAGATCTTGCAATCGAGTCTTTTAGTTTCTTGTTTTATCACTAGTTTAGTTTATAAAAGAAAACTATAAAAAATGGAATTAAGTTTGTCTCATATGCTTCACCTTTTTAATATCTTTCGTGAGTATGATGGAAAGGAAAATTGTGCCAAAGTGTTAGAAGAAGAATGCATTAAAATGTTTGGCACTAAATCTTTGAATGATGAGCATGATTGCAATGTTGTTAGTACAAATTCTTTGAATATCCATGATGCTAATGATGATTGCACTAGTTATGATGAAAATGTCTCCTATAAACATGTCAATTTTTGTGGAGTGCATTGGGTTTGTAAGTACACACCAAATAGGGAAGATAGATATTGCAAGAAGCATAAGTACTTAGAAACCAAATTGTTGCAAGAAGAGCTAGATGAATGTGCTGAAAATTTAAATTATCTTGGCTGTACTTGTGGACTTTGCAATGAAAGTGGTCATTTAGCTATCCGATGCAAATTGTTTCATGATCTAATCGTGTACAAAAATTGTGATGACTTGATTTCCCTTGCACATTATAATGAACTTAGTTTGCTTATGGGTTGTGAAGAAATGAAACGTTTAACTAATGATCTTCTAGAATTTGCCCATTACAAACTTCTTGGCTTTGATCTAGAGAATATGTATATGTATTGTGTGGTGAATTGCATTGAAAATCCTTATATTGCCAATTACAGAAAGAAAAGAAAACAAATAGAGGATGAAGAGAATACTAATGAAAGGGAAGAGACTTCCCAATATCCTCCTATTATTTCTTATGATGAATCAGGTGACGAGGAGGAGCCTCCTATTCAACCAATATCATTAATAAGGAGCTCCAAAAAGAGGATTGAACCCACACATGATGTGGTGAAGAAGAACAAAAGAAAAAGGAAGAGAGGCAAAAAGGTATATCTCCCAAATAAGGTTGCTCCTATTATTGTTGTGCCTCATGAAAATGAAGATGATACACTTTATGATGATCTCGTTATGCCTATTGCTTGTTGTGATGATTATGATTGGGAAGATAATGATACTTCTTATGATCTTGAAAATCTTTTTGGTACTTGCTTGGAAGAATATGATAATAATGTTTGCTATACTATTGGTGCTATCCATACTATTAATGATGAGAGTGATTATGCTTATGATACGAAAAGGCCCAAGCTTGGGGAAGCTATGTTTGATGAGAATGACATATTTGAAAATATATTTGCTGCAATTAATGTTTGTCCCAAGCTTGGGGATGCTATGTTTAATAATGATGATATTTTTAGCCTTCCATGTTTTGATATGCAAAGTGATTATGATGAGAACAAAGTTGCTACTTATGATGATTATTGTGATGAAACTTATGCTACAAAAAGTAGTGATGATTATATTTATAAAACTTGTCATGATTATGATTACCCTTTTTCTGAACATTACTCTTTTAATGTGGAAACATTTTATAGTATTCAAGTCTCTTATGATACCCCCACTATCCCGAATGAGAAGAATCTTGCTTATGTGGACAGTAGTAAATTTTCTATGCTTGTAGATCATGAAAAGAATGCTTTAGGTACTGGTTATATTGTTGAATTCATTCATGATGCTACTGAAAATTATTATGAGGGAGGAACATATGCTTGTAGGAATTGCAATAATATCAAGTTTCCTCTCTATGTGCTTAAAATTTTGAAGTTATGCTTGTTTTGCCCTCCTATGCTAGTTGATTATTGTTCCCACAAGTTGTTTGCTCACAAAATCCCTATGCATAGGAAGTGGGTTAGAATTAAATGTGATAGTCACATTCTTCATGATGCTCTCTTTATGTTACAATTCTTATCTTTTATGTGAGCATCGTTGAAATCATCATGCCTAGCTAGGGGCGTTAACCGATAGCGCTTGTTGGGAGGCAACCCAATTTTATTCTTGTTCCTTGCTTTTTTCTCCTGTTTAGTAATAAATAATTCATCTAGCATCTGTTTAGATGAGGTTTTATGCTTTTAGTTAGTGTTTGTGCCAAGTAGAACCTTTGGGAAGACTTGGGGAAAGTCTTGTTGATCATGCTGTCAAAAACAGAAATTTTAGTGCTCACGAGAATTGCTGCCATTTTTATTTGGAGAGTGCTATTTAGTTAATTCTTTTCGAAGATGATTAATAGATAAATTTCTCAGGTCCAAAAATTTATGTGAGAATTTTATGAGTTCCAGAAGTATACGTTTGATCCATATTACTACAGACTGTTCTGTTTTTGACAGATTCTGTTTTTCATGTGTTGTTTACTTATTTTGATGAATCTATGGCTAGTAAAATAGTTTATAAACCATAGAAAAGTTGGAATACAGTAGGTTTAACACAGATATAAATAAATAATGAGTTCATTACAGTGCCTTGAAGTAGTGTTTTGTTTTCTTTCGCTAACGGAGCTTACGAGTTTTCTGTTAAGTTTTGTGTTGTGAAGTTTTCAAGTTTCGGGTAAGGATTCGATGGACTATGGAATAAGGAGTGGAAAGAGACTAAGCTTGGGGATTCCCAAAGCACCCCAAGGTAACATTCAAGGACAACTAAGAGCCTAAGCTCGGGGATGCCCCGGAAGGCATCCCCTCTTTCGTCTTCGTTCATCGGTAACTTTACTTGGAGCTATATTTTTATTCGCCACATGATATGTGTTTTGCTTGGAGCGTCATGTCATTTTATTTAGTTTTGCTTGCTGTTTGAATAAAATACCAAGATCTGAAATTATTAAATGTTAGAGAGTCTTCACATAGTTGCATAATTATTCAACTACTCATTGATCTTCACTTATATCTTTTGGAGTAGTTTGTCATTTGCTCTAGTGCTTCACTTATACCTTTTAGAGCATGGTGGTAGTTTTATTTTGAAGAAATAGATGAACTCTCATGCTTCACTTATATTATTTTTAGAGTCTTAAATAGCATGGTAATTTGCTTAAAATCCTAATATGCTAGGTATACAAGATTAATAATAAAATTCTCTTATGAGTGTTTTGAATACTAAGAGAAGTTTGATGCTTGATGATTGTTTTGAGTTATGGAGGTAATAATATCAAAGTCGTGCTAGTTGAGTAGTTGTGAAATTGAGAAATGCTTGGGTTGAAGTTTGCAAATCCCGTAGCATGCACGTATGGTAAACGTTGTGTAACAAATTTGAAACATGAGGTGTTATTTGATTGTTCTCCTTATGAGTGGCGGTCGGGGACGAGCGATGGTCTTTTCCTACCAATCTATCCCCCTAGGAGCATGCGCGTAGTGCAGAGGTTTTTGATGACTTGTAGATTTTTGCAATAAGTATATGAGTTCTTTATGACTAATGTTGAGTCCATGGATTATACGCACTCTCACCCTTCCATCCTTGCTAGCCTCTTTGGTACCATGCATTGCCCTTTCTCACATGAGAGTTGGCGCAAACTTCGCCGGTGCATCCAAACCCCGTGATATGATATGCTCTATCACACATAAACCTCCTTATATATTCCTCAAAACAGCCACCATACCTACCTATTATGGCATTTCCATAGCCATTCCGAGATATATTGCCATGCAACTTTCCACTGTTTCGTTTATTATGACACGCATCATCATTGTCATATTGCTTTGCATGATCATGTAGTTGACATCGTATTTGTGGCAAAGCAACCATTCATAATCATACATGTCGCTCTTGATTCATCACAATCCCGGTACACCGCCGGAGGCATTCATATAGAGTCATACTTTGTTCTAGTATCGAGTTGTAATCATTGAGTTGTAAATAAATAGAAGTGTGATGATCATCATTAATAGAGCATTGTCCCAAAAAAGGCCAAATAAAGAAAAGGAAGGCCAAATAAAAAAAGAAGAAAGGCCAAATAAAAAAAGGGGGTAATGCTACTATTCCTTTTTTCCACACTTGTGCTTCAAAATAGCACCATGTTCTTCATATAGAGAGTCTCTTGAGTTATCACTTTCATTTACTAGTGGGATTTTCATTATAGAACTTGGCTTGTATATTCCAGCAATGGGCCTCCTCAAGTGCCCTAGGTCTTCGTGAGAAAGCAAGTTGGATGCACACCCACTAGTTTCTTTTGTTGAGCATTCATACATTTATAGCTCTGGTGCATACGTTGCATGGCAATCCCTACTCCTTGCATTAACATTAATCGGTGGGCATCTCCATAGCCCATTGATTAGCCTCGTTGATGTGAGACTTTCTCCTTTTTGTCTTCTGCACATAACCCCCCTCATTATATTCTATTCCACCCATAGTGCTATATCCATGGCTCGCGCTCATGTATTGCGTGAAAGTTTATGAGTTTGAGATTACTAAAGTATGAAACAATTGCTTGGCTTGTCATCGAGGCTGTGCATGATGAGAGCATTCTTGTGTGACGAAAATGTAGCATGACTAAACTATATGATTTTGTAGGGATGAACTTTCTTTGGCCATGTTATTTTGAGAAGACATAATTGCTTAGTTAGTATGCTTGAAGTATTATTATTTTTATGTCAATATGAACTTTTGTCTTGAATCTTATGGATCTGAATATTCATGCCACAATTAAAAAGAATTACATTAAAATTATGCCAAGTTGCACTCCGCATCAAAAATTCTTTTTATCATTTACCTACTCGAGGACGAGCAGGAATTAAACTTGGGGATGCTTGATACGTCTCCAACGTATCTATAATTTTTTATTGCTCCATGCTATATTATCTACTGTTTTGGGCAATATTGGGCTTTATTATCCACTTTTATATTATTTTTGGGACTAACCTATTAACTGGAGGCCCAGCCCAGATTTGCTCTTTTATGCCTATTTCAGTGTTTCGAAGAAAAGGAATATCAGACGGAGTAAAAACGGAACGAAATCAACTGAAGAAGTTATTTTTGGAAGGAAACACACCTGATGAACTTGGACCCCACGTCAGGGGAGACACGAGGTGCTCACGAGGGTGGGGGCGCCCCCCCCTAAGGCGCGCCCCTGTCTCGTGGGGCCCCCGTGGCTCCTCCGACGTCCTCCCTGCACCCATATATATCCACGTACCCTAAAACTTCCAGAACGCAAGATAGATCGGGAGTTCCGCCGCCAGAAGCCTCCGTAGCCACCGAAAACCAATCTAGACCCGTTCCGGCACCCTGCCGGAGGGGGCAATCCTTCTCCGGTGGCCATCTTCATCATCCCGGTGCTCTCCATGACGAGGAGGGAGTAGTTCTCCCTCGGGGTTGAGGGTATGTACCAGTAGCTATGTGTTTGATATCTCTCTCTCTCTCTCTCTCGTGTTCTTGATTTGGCACGATCTTGATGTATCGCGAGCTTTGCTATTATATTTGGATCATATGATGTTTCTTCCCCCCTCTACTCTCTTGTAATGAATCGAGTTTCCCCTTTGAAGTAATCTTATCGGATTGAGTCTTTAAAGACTTGAGAACACTTGATGTATGTCTTGCCGTGGATATCTGTGGTGACAATGGGATACCGCGTGCCACTTGATGTATGTTAAGGTGACCAACTTGCGGGTTCATGAACCTATGCATAGGGGTTGGCACACGTTTTCGTCGTGATTCTCCTGTAGATCTTTGGGGCACTCTTTGAGGTCCTTTGTGTTGGTTGAATAGATGAATTGAGATTGTGTGATGCATATCGTATAATCATGCCCACGGATACTTGAGGTGACATTGGAGTATCAAGGTGACATTAGGGTTTTGGTTGATTTGTATCTTAAGGTGTTATTCTAGTACGAACTCTAGGGCTGTTTGTGACACTTATAGGAATAGCCCAACGGATTGATTGGAAAGAATAACTTTGAGGTGGTTTCGTACCCTACCATAATCTCTTCGTTCGTTCTCCGCTATTAGTGACTTTGGAGTGACTCTTTGTTGCATGTTGAGGGATAGTTTTATGATCCAATTATGTTAGTATTGTTGAGAGGACTTACACTAGCGAAAGTATGAACCCTAGGCCTTGTTTCAACACATTGCAATAATGTTTACGCTCACTTTTATCACTTGTTACCTTGCTGTTTTTATAATTTCAGATTACAAATACTCATATCTACTATCCATATACCACTTGTATCACCATCTCTTCGCCGAACTAGTGCACCTATACAATTTACCATTGTATTGGGTGTGTTGGGGACACAAGAGACTCTTTGTTATTTGGTTGCAGGGCTGCTTGAGAGAGACCATCTTCATCCTACGCCTCCTACGGATTGATAAATCTTAGGTCATCCACCTGAGGGAAATTTGCTACTGTCCTACAAACCTGTGCACTTGCAGGCCCAACAACGCCTACAAGAAGAAGGTTGTGTAGTAGACATCAGAGACTTCAACCCACGAAGGGTAACGGTTGCGCGAGTCCACGGAGGGCTCCACCCACGAAGGGTCCACGAAGAAGCAACCTTGGCTATCCCACCATGGCCATCGCCCACGTAGGACTTGCCTCACTAGGGTAGATCTTCACGAAGTAGGCAATCTCCTTGCCCGTACAAACTCCTTGGTTCAACTCCACAATCTTGACGGAGGCTCCCAAGTGACACCTAATCAATCTAGGAGACACCACTCTCCAAGAGGTAACAAATGGTGTGTTGATGATGAACTCCTTGCTCTGGTGCTTCAAATGATAGTCTCCCCAACACTCAACTCTCTCTCGTAGGATAGGATTTGGTGGAAAGATGATTTGAGTGGAAAGCAACTTGGGGAAGGCTAGAGAACAAGATTTATGTGGTTGGAATGAAGTATCTTGACCTCAACACAAATGTAGGTGGTTCTCTCTCAGAAAATGTATGTTGGAAGTGTAGGCATGTTCTGATGGCTCTCTCTGTGAATGAAGAGTGGGTGGAGGGGTATATATAGCCTCCACACAAAATCTAACCATTACACACAAATCACCAAACTCGGTGGGACCGAATCATACAACTCGGTCAGACCGATTTAGTTCATAATGTGACCGTTAGGGTTTTCGGTAGGACTGACTTGATCAACTTGGTGGGACCGATGTGCTAGGGTTAGGGTAAAGCCTCATCTCAGTTGGACCGATTACACAAATTCGGTGGGACCGATTTTGGTAATAAGCTAAACAGAGAGTTGGCCAAGCAAACTCGGTGGGACCGATGCCATGTTTTGGTGAGACCGAAATTAATGCAATAGGCAAAAGAGAGTTTGCAAGCCCATCTCGGTGAGACAGAGATCCCACCAGTGAGACCGAATTGATTAGGGTTTCTGGTAGTGGCTATGTCAAGAGAACTCGGTGGCGCTGGATAGAAAGTTTTGGTGGGGCCGAGTTTGACTTTTGGTTTGGGAAAAATGTGGATATGAGAAAGTGGTTGAGGGCTTTGGAGCATATCACTAAGCACTTTGATCAAGCAAGCCATTAGGCAACACCTCATCCCCTCTTAATAGTATTGGCTTTCCTATGGACTCAATGTGATCTTGGATCACTAAAATGAAAAATGTAGAGTCCTGAGCTTTGAGCTTGAGCCAATCATTTGTGTGAAGTATGCTAGATGAAAGTATTAGTCCAACACAAGATATGTTGACATTAATTACCAAAATTACCCGGGGAGCACTTGTGCTTTCAGATACCCGCCGTGAGCCTCAACGCTCATCGGATTGCATACATCAGTATGTATTATTTCCAATAAGTCAGTTGCTTGCTCCATTGTTTCGGAGAACGGAGTTTTAGTCATCTTTCCCACGAGGCATGGTTCGCAAGCATCAAATGATTCATAATCAAGTGGTTCCAAAAGCCCATCAGCATGGAGTTTCTTCATGCACTTTACACCAATACGACCTAAATGGCAGTGCCACATATAAGTTGCACTATCATTGTTAACTTTGCATCTTTTGGCTTCAATATTATGAATATGTGTATCACTACGATCGAGATTCAATAAACCATTCACCTTGGGTGTATGACCATTGAAGTTTTTATTCATGTAAACAGAACAACAATTATTCTCCGACTTTAAATGAATAACCGTATTGCAATAAACATGATCAAATCATATTCATGCTTAACGAAAACACCAAATAACATTTATTTAGGTTCAACACTAATCCCTAAAGTATAGGGAGTGTGCGATGATGATCATATCAATCTTGGAACCACTTCCAACACACATCGTCACTTCACCCTTAACTAGTCTCTATTCATTCTGCAACTCCCGTTTTGAGTTACTAATCTTAGCAACTGAATTAGTATCAAATACTGAGGGGTTGCTATAAACACTAGTGAAGTACACATCAATAACATGTATATCAAATATACCTTTGTTCACTTTGCCATCCTTCTTATCCACCAAATACTTATGGCAGTTCTGCTTCCAGTGACCAGTCCCTTTGCAGTAGAAGCACTTAGTCTTAGGCTTAGGTCCAGACTTGGGCTTTTTCACTTGAGCAGCAACTTGCTTGCCATTCTTCTTGAAGTTCCCCTTCTTCGTTTTGCCCTTTTCTTGAAACTAGTGGTCTTGTCAACCATCAACACTTGATGCTTTTCTTGATTTCTATCTTCGTCGATTTCAGCATTACGAAGAGCTTGGGAATCATTTCCGTTATCCCTTGCATATTATAGTACATCATGAAGTTCTAGTAACTTGGTGATAGTGACTAGAGAACTCTGTCAATCACTATCTTATCTGGAAGATTAACTCCCACTTGATTCAAGTGATTGTAGTACTCAGACATTCTGACCACATGCTCACTAGCTGAGCTATTCTCCTCCAACTTGTAGGCAAAGAGTTTGTCAAAGGTCTCATACCTTTCGACATGGGCATAACTCTTGGAACATCTCATATGCTTTGTGGCGTTCAAAATGTCTTTGAAGCCCTGATTCTAAGCCGTAAAGCATGGTGCACTAAACTATCAAGTAGTCATCATATCAAGCTTGCCAAACGTTCATAACGTCTGCATCTGCTCCTGCAATCGGTCTGTCACCTAGCGGTGCATCAAGGACATAATTCTTCTGTGCAACAATGAGGATAATCCTCAGATCATGGATCCAATCCGCATCATTGCTACTAACATCTTTCAACTTAGTTTTCTCTAGGAATATATCAAAAATAAAACAGGGGAGCTAAACGCGAGCTATTGATCTACAACATAGATATGCAAATACTATCAGCACTAAGTTCATGATAGATTAAAGTTTAATTAATCATATTACTCAAGAACTCCCACTTAGATAGACATCCCTCTAGTCATCTAAATGATCACGTAATCCAAATCAACTAAACCATGTCCGATCATCACGTGAGATGGAGTAGTTTTCAATGGTGAACATCACTATGTTGATCATATCTACTATATGATTCACGCTCGACCTTTCGGTCTCCAGTGTTCCGAGGCCATATCTACATATTCTAGGCTCATCAAGTTTAACCCGAGTATTCCACGTGTGCAAAACTAGCTTGCACTCGTTGTATGTGAACGTAGAGCTTATCACACCCGATCATCACGTGGTGTCTCGGCACGACGAACTATTGCAACGGTGCATACTCAGGGAGAACACTTATACCTTGAAATTTAGTGAGAGATCATCTTATAATGCTACCGCCTAACTAAGCAAAATAAGATACATAAAGGACAAACATCACATGCAATCAAAATATGTGACATGATATGGCCATCATCATCTTGTGCCTTTGATCTCCATCTCCAAAACACCATCATGATCTCTATCGTCACCGGCATGACACCATGATCTCCATCATCTTGATCTTTATCAACGTGTCGTCACATGGTTGTCTCACCAACTATTTCTTTTGCAACTATTTCTATCGCATAGCGATAAAGTAAAGCAATTATATGGTGCTTGCATCTTATGCAATAAAGAGACAACCATAAGGCTCCTGCTAGTTGCCGATAACTTTAACAAAACATGATCATCTCATAAATCAATTTATATCTCATCACATCTTGACCATATCACATCACAACATGCCCTATAAAAACAAGTTAGACGTCCTCTACTTTGTTGTTGCAAGTTTTACATGGCTGCTACAGGCTTAGCAAGAACCGTTCTTACCTACGCATAAAAAAACCACAACGCGGTATAGTGATTGCTTTTTTATCTTTAGAAAGAACCATGTTCATTGAATCCGATTCAACTAAAGTTGGAGAAACAGACACCCACTAGCCACCTGTGTGCGAAGCACATTGGTAGAACCAGTCTCGCGTAAGCGTACGCGTAATGTCGGTCTGAGCCGCTTCATCCAACAATACCGCTGAATCAAGAATCAACTAGTGACGGCAAGCAATATGTATATACCCACACCCACAACTCCTTTGTGTTTTACTCGTGCATATAACATATACGCATAGACCTGGCTCGGATGCCACTGTTGGGGAACGCAGTAATTTCAGAAATTTCCTACACACACGCAAGAACATGGTGATGCATAGCAACGAGAGGGAGAGTGTTGTCTACATACCCTCGTAGACTGTAAGCGGAAGCGTTATGACAACGCGGTTGATGTAGTCGTACGTCTTCAGGATCGACCAATCCTAGCACCAAAAGTACGACACCTCCGCGATCTGCACACGTTCGTCTCGGTCACGTCCCACAAACTCATGATCCAACAGAGTGTCGAGGGAGAGCTTCGTCAGCACGACAGCGTGATGACCGTGATGGTCGGTGTCAAAACCGGCGGATCTCGGGTAGGGGGTCCCGAACTGTGCGTCTAAGGCGTATGGTAACAGGAGGCAGGAGACACGATGTTTTACCCAGGTTCGGGCCCTCTTGATGGAGGTAAAACCCTACGTCCTGCTTGATTTATTCTTGATGATATGAGTATTACAAGAGTTGATCTACCACGAGATCAGAGAGGCTAAACCCTAGAAGCTAGCCTATGGTATGATTGTATGTTGTCCTACGGACTAAAACCCTCCGGTTTATATAGACATCGGAAGGGGGTTAGGGTTACGCAAGGTCGGTTACAAAGGAGGAGATATACATATCTGTATTGCCTAGCTTGCCTTCCACGCCAAGTAGAGTCCTATCCGGACACGAGACGAAGTCTTCAATCTTGCATCTTCATAGTCCAACAGTCCGGCCAAAGGATATAGTCCGGCTGTCCGGAGAACCCCTAATCAAGGATTCCCTCAGTAGCCCCCGAACTAGGCTTCAATGACGATGAGTTTGGCGCGCAATGTTGTCTTCGGCATTGCAAGGCGGGTTCTTCTCCATATTTCGAACGTTTGTAAAGCAGTGTCCGGTCCCATAAATGTTTGGACCTCTTGGCTTCTGTGCCCAATAAGGGCTATCTCCCATGCGTTGAATGAATACGAGATGCCAGGGCGTTTTTACATTCGCCCCCTAGCCAGACAAATAAATTTTCTATTAAAAGGACGGGGATTCCCATATCCGATCCATACCATTCTCCCCCAGCGAGAATCCATCAGAGCGCGCTTCAGAAAGATCCATTCCAGCATGGCCGACCTCCGCAGCTCCTCCTCCCGCCCCCGTAGCCCTAAGCCCGGTGATTGGGAGAGGTGTTCAGTCCCACACAGTCGATTAATTGAACTGCACACTAAGGGATTTCTCCCTCCAGCATACATGGTGCCCGTTCGAGCCGGGCTTGCCACCTACAATGGCGGGGAGCAAGCGGAGAGCTTCCCAGTCCCTCTATGGGGGAGTGGGTCTGCCTTGTTCCTTATTTATTAAGGGGACTCGGATTTCCAATTCATCTGTTCCTCCACGGGCTCCTGGAGTTCTACAGCCTCCAATTACACAATTTCACCCCTGCCTCCATTTTACATATCGCCGACTATGTTGCTCTCTGTGAGTTGTTCCTGGGCTGCAAGGCTCACTTCGAGCTGTGGAAAAGGCTATTTTGTATCATCCCTCGCACACACAGGGGGTCACTTTATCAAGTGGGCAGAGCCAAAATATGGCGCATCGCTGGTACCGGATACCTGTCCGGTACCCTGAAGAAGTCGTGTGAAGACTGGCCTTCGGAATGGTTTTTGAAAGTGCTAGTGATCAACTAGAGGGGGGGGGGTGAATAGGCGATTTTTATGAAAGTCTTCAAAACATGGAAGTTTCGAAGACAAATGATAGAGGTAAACCTGTTACCACACAGCGGAAGGTAGACTACACTAGGCAAACCTTAGTCAAGTATTCAATGAAGTGAAAGCACAATGACTAATAGCAGCTAGGCAGTAACGATCAAGTAGGAAGATATTGTGAAGCTAATCAGAGCAAGCAGTCACTCAGTGAAGACAAAAGATAATGCAATCATGCAATGACTTCACAAGGACCAACAGTAAGTAAAGGGAAGGGAAGGATGAAACCAGTGACTCGTTGAAGACAATGATTTGTTGGACCAGTTCGAGTTGCTGTGACAACTGCACGTCTGGTTAGGGCGGCTAGGTATTTAAACCTGAGGACACACAGTCCCGGACACCCAGTCCTGAACACGCAGCTCAGAACCCTTAGTCCTCACCGTATTCCCCTTGAGCTAAGGTCACGCAGACCTCGCCCAATCACTCTGGTAAGTCTTCAAGGTAGACTCCCAAACCTTCACAAACTTCGTTCAGGGGCGATCCACAATGACTCTTGGATGCTCAGAACGCGACGCCTAACCGGCTGGAGGATTCACAGTCCTCAAGTGTAATAAGTCTTCAGATCACACAGACAAGACGACTTAAGTGATGCCTAACACTCTTTGGCTCTGGGTGGTTAGGGCTTTATCCTCGCAAGGAATTCTCTCTCAAAGGCTTCGAGGTGGGTTGCTCTCAAACGACAAAAGCCGTACTCTAACTCTGAGCAGCCAACCGTTTATGGTTGTAGGGGGTGGGCTATTTATAGCCACTAGGAAAACCGACCTGATTTGTCCGAAATGACCCTGGGTCACTAAGGAACTGACACGTGTTCCAACGGCCAGATTTCAAACACACACGGCAACTTTACTTGGGCTACAAGCAAAGCTGACTTGTCCAACTCTGGACAAGATTCGCTCTCATAGTCTTCACTCGAAGACATAG
The DNA here is from genome assembly GCA_034509565.1 of Triticum monococcum. Classification (NCBI taxonomy): domain Eukaryota; kingdom Viridiplantae; phylum Streptophyta; class Magnoliopsida; order Poales; family Poaceae; genus Triticum; species Triticum monococcum. Next base: position 20,229,004 of record CM067844.1, on the reverse strand, counting down.
GATTTTGGTTAAGCATCACTTCAGTCATTCTGACTGGTTCTCTTGGACCCCACTTAACAGTACGGTGGTTCCTATGACTCAACAAAGAAGAAAAAGAACTACGAAAGATCTAAGTCTTTGCGCTCCATAATCTTCATGCGATGTCTTCTCTTGTCATAGTCTTCAAGGTGAATGTATTCACATACCACCTTTGACTTCAACGTCTTCATACATTTTTAGGGGTCATCTCTGGTAGGAAAACCGAATCAATGAGGGACTTCTACCTGTGTTATCCTGCAATTCTCACAAACACATTAGTCCCTCAACTAGGTTTGTCGTCAATACTCCAAAACCAACTAGGGATGGCACTAGATGCACTTACAATCTCCCCCTTTTTGGTGATTGATGACAAACTAGTTGAAGTTTTCAACGGGGAATATAATATGTGAAATTGTAAAGGAACTATCTTCATAAGTTGCAAGATCTCCCCCTATAGGTAATTTGCTTTTGGAATGCAAATGCACATGGCAGGTTGTACTTGTGGAGATCCTCTTCAACTTATGATGACAATTCATCATGCATGAAAAGTATGTGAAGATAATGACATGCATAATGGAAAATGGACGTTTGCAAATGATCTAAGTGCGGAATTTATCGTCGCACATGCGGAATTTATCATCGCATCACAGAATAGCAAATAAGTAGCAAACGACCATCAAGTTTAAGTGTTACAACTCAAAGAACCAAATGTATCAAAACGTGAGTTGTAAACACTAGGCAAAACATAAGATAACCGCCCATATGGACCCGCTTGAAGACTATCAAACTCATATGCTTCTCCCCCTTTTGTCAGTAAGGACCAAAAAGGTTTGAAGACATAGACCATCTACTCGTTCCCATGAGGAGTAGGTGAAGTAGCAAGGTCGTCGGTGTTGTTAGGCGGTGCAGACGAACTCGGGGCAGTGTTGATGCATGCTGAAGTAGGGGCGGTGAAATAACATCGTCTTCGTCCTCGATCACTCTGGCATTCACAGTTGCCGCGGAGGAAGAGAACTCAGAGTCTTCAAGAGACGGAGTTCGTCGCAGCACAGTCCTTCGGGGAGGTGTGGAGTCAAACTTGAAACGTTCAGAGAAGCCATCCTCGTGAAGATCATCCTCAGAGCACATAAGCGTCAGCCCTTTCCATGTACGTCGACAGGTTTCATGGGCAACAAAGGCTTTCTTGGTGGCAAGATTGCGAATGCAGTTGACATCCACCAACAGGCTTTGCATTTGGCGCTTCAGCCAGTCATGATGCTTATCTTGTTTCTGATGAAGGGCAACCAGAAGCTCTCGGTCATTGAGAACACGAGATCGCTTCTTGGGCCGTTGGGCAATAGTGCTTTCAGTGGCTTCAGTGAGGGCATGATGAGGTGCACGTGTAGTACCAGCCAGAGGATAAACACGAGTGACTGCTTCAACTCCTTCAATGTTCTGAGAGAAGCTTTGATGCTAAGCATTCTAAAGACTAAGAGGCTCCTTGGCAGGCTCTGGATAGATGGCTTCAATGGACATATCCACATAAGGCAGAAAGATCCGATGATTTGCGAGCAAAGGGCTGATATGAGATAGCTGAGTGGAGTTTGATCAGCCGCATTATCCATGGAGCGTAGAACTTCAAGCCAAAAAGATTAGATCCTGATGCTGCAAGTTGGCGAATGAAGCAGTCTTGTGCATTGAAGCATTTGCCCTGAAGAATATAGAAGACCAAAGTCTTCATTGCACCTTCCAGCTTTGCATGTGGAGAATGTCCTTTGATGGGCCAGAGAGTTCGCCTTCTAATGTGATAGATAGTGCGTGGCAGATACTCAAGGTCTTCAACAAAGAACTCCTTAGGATATGCAGCATCTGGAGGCAAAGGCTTCATCATACTAAGCATCTGACTCATGTTCGGTTCAGGCTTCTAAAAGATGCTCTCCATAGCTTCACTGTGCAGCTGATAGGTAGGTTCATAGAGATCTCCAGGAGTGGGCAGACCAGTGAGCTCAATGATATCAAAGGCTTTAGCTTCGTGATGAACATTTCCGGTCATCCACTCAAGGACCCAAGTCTTCGGGTCTCTGTTGTAGCCACGAATGTGAAGAGTGGCATAAAATTGGAGTAGAAACTCTTCGCTCCAGTGCTCTTGGTCGGTGACAAAAGGCAACAATCCAACCTCTTTGAAGCAATCCAGAGCTTCTTCCAAGCAGGGCAGACCAGTTATTGCTTCGGTGTCAAGACGCATATGTGGGAAGATGCGACCTTGATTGTACAGAATGCATGAGTAATAGCTTCGCTGCAGATAGCTCCAGAACCGATCAGAAGATATTCGTTCCCTTGAGTAGGGGTTCTTGGAGCTATTGAAGAAGGTTGTAGCGACCCGGCCCGAATGGATCAAGTCTCTGTGCTTCGGTGTCATCCCTGGATCAGTAATGCTGACACCACACAGTACTTCGAAGGATTTATAGCAGAGTGGCAATCACACACTTATTACATCGGTGTCTCAAAAGAGAACTTATTACAATAAATATGGCTTAAGGCCATCTAATATCGATAACAGCGGAAGACTTGGAAGATAAATGGGTCCATCAACTCCAACGGCATCACTGAGTATAGAACCACGACCTAAAAGCACCTTACTCGTCGTCTGAAAAGTCTGCAACATGAACGTTGCAGCCCAAAAACGGGTCGGCACATGGAATATGCTGGCAAAGTAACACATAGAGAGTAATGGAATGAAACAACTATACTATATGCATATTTGGCTGGTGGAAAGCTCTAAGGTTACTGTTTTGTGTAAAGCTAGTTTTTCCCTACTGCAAAGGAATAAATTTATTTAACTATCATGGTAGTTGTTAAACATTGAGAATGGTTGACAGCATTCTCAATCCCAATTAAAAGTAGTCATCAATAACCCAACAATATTAATTTAGAAGTAACATGATGAGATTCACATGATATTCAAGTACTAGATACTCAAGATGTCCATAACCGGGGACACGGCTAATCATGATTAGTTTATTACACTCTGCAGAGGTTTGCGCACTTTTCCCCACAAGACTCGATCGCCTCCGTTGGATTTCTTTCATTACTGGTGTTTGAGAAACAGATGACCGAGACACAGTCTTTCAGAAGCTCTAGCACCTTACGATGGATAGACCGGTACACCTACTTTCCCCTACATCTGCTAGTCTACCCTGTAAGAGTTCGCATGACTTAGTCAACTATGCCAGAGCCCATAATGGCTTGTGGCTGCACACGTAAGTTTCTAGCATGAAAGATCTTATGATCCCTTTGAGCCTGGGTGGTGGTCCAAAGAAAAACAGGCAAGTCCTGATAGACATCAGGTGCCTCAATCCACCCAGATGTGTATTTAAGTTGCCACCTTAGATAAACCATTAAAATTATCAATCTCACATCTGTCATGGATATCACTCACCCAATCCACGTCTACTAGCATAGCATGGCATAATAAGCAAACGTAGAAGTAACTCCCAAAGGTTTCATAATAAACAGGTAATAGGTACTACCTCATCTACTTCCCATCCCACAATTTAATTAGATCCTAATCATGCAATGTGTGAGGATGGATCTAATGCAATAAAACTGGGTTGTAGAAAAGGTATGATCAAAGTGTTACTTGCCTTGCTGATGATCCGCGAGTCCTAGAGATTCGAAGTAACAGGCGGCGCAATCCGGGTAATCTATCGCAGACAAACAACAAGCATACAATAAGTACTCATCTAATGCACAGGTAAAACTCGAACAAGAGATCGAACCAGATAGTTCAACTTAAGAACTCCGGTTGCAAAGAGAGAAAGAACCGAACAACGAAACCGAAAACAAACGGCGGAAGAAAACAACTCGGTTCTAGCAAGTTGAAACTAGGTCAAATTTTACCGTAGCAAAAACTTGTTTAAGTTGATTAGTCGGAATGGCGGTTTCGAAATGAAACTCCAGGTGCTTGAATCATCTGTTTCCGCTAAACGAGCGAGAAGATAAACTAGAACGAAGATCGGATATGAGGTCGCGATCGCGGAATAAATCCGACGAAAAGAAAAAGAAGAACGGTTAAACGAACGGACGTTCGTTAGCCGAGAATAACCGGTGATCGCGTTCGTTAGGACGAACGGTCCGGCGAACGGTCTCTAAACAACTAAACCCGGAACAAAAACCGATCTAGGGTTTCGGAAAAGAAAACTGAAACGAAAAATCGAAAAGAAAACGAATCGGAAGACAAGAAAAGAACCGGAACGGTTTATAAGAAAAACCGAACCGAGGAAAAGAGAGGCGCGGCGCGGGGCTACCTCCGGCGAGGGCTCCGGCGAGGGGCTCCGGCGAACGGCGGCGCAAGGCGCGGCGGCGGCGGCGCTATAGGGCGGCGGCAGCGCGGGGTGCAAGGGCGCAGTGCGGCTTGGGGCGCGGGGTGGTGGCGCGGTTTGGTGTGGGGTTTAGAGGGGGGGGTGGGTATTTAAGAGGGGGAGGGGGAGAGGAGACTTGGGGGAGGGGCCAAGAAAAAAGGGGAGGAGAGGAGTCCTAGAAGGACTCCACTTGGGGCGGCAGCGGCCTGCGCGCTGGCGCGCGCGCGCGATGGCCTGGCCTGGCCGGCTGGCTGCTGGGCCTTAGCCCAGGCGCGCGACGATTTTTTTTAAATCGGTTACGCGCGCAGAAAAACAAAACAAAAGAAAACTAAACGAACTCCAAAACTTCTAAAGTAAATTTTTCCCCGACTCCTAAAAATGAGTCGAACAAAATGAACTTTTCTCGGGACCTAGAATGCAAATTTTGAAAACGCGCATTTTTCCCTAATCCAAATAAAAGGCAAATAAACTCCGACAAATCCAATGATCCTCTTTTCAAAATTTGAGAAAGCTCAAATATGAAAATGACAAAATCTCCAACTCTCTCCGGGGGTCCTTGAGTTGCCTGAAATTTCTAGGATCGACCAAAATGCAAGAAAATATGATATGCATGATGATCTAGTGTATAACATTCCAAATTGAAAATTTTGGGATGTTACAAACCTACCCCCCTTAAGATGAATCTCGCCCTCGAGATTCGGGTTGGCTAGAAAATAGGTGAGGGTGGTCCTTGAGCAAATCTTCTTCTCTCTCCCAGGTGGCTTCATCCTCTGAGTGGTGGTTCCACTGAACTTTACAAAACTTGATAACCTTGTTGCGGGTAACTCTGCTGGAAAACTCGAGAATCTTGACTGGTTTCTCCTCATACGTTAAGTCGTCCTTCAACTGAATCGCTTCAAGCGGCACTGTATCTCTTAATGGTACCTCCGCCATCTCGGTGTGACATTTCTTCAGCTGAGAAACATGGAATACATCATGAACTCCTAACAGTCCCTCCGGTAATTTCAACTTATACGCGACTTCTCCCATATGTTGCAAGATCTTATACGGTCCAACGAAACGCGGTGCAAATTTTCCCTTAACTCCAAAGCGCTTAACTCCTCGTAGTGGGGATACTCGGAGATAAACTCTGTCTCCGGTTTCGTAAACTGTCTCCTTGCGTTTAGAATCTGCGTAACTCTTCTGCCTGGACTGGGCTACCTTGAGCCTATTGCGTATCAACTTAACTTTCCATTCATACTCCTTAATCAAATCCGGTCCAAAGAACTGACGGTCTCCAACTTCGTCCCATGAAAACGGTGTCCTGCACCTCCTTCCGTACAAAGCTTCGAAAGGTGCCATCTTCAAACTGGTTTGGTAACTGTTGTTATACGAAAACTCCGCATACGGCAAGTTATCGTCCCAACTAGATCCATAATCTAGTGCACAAGCTCTCAGCATATCTTCCAAAATCTGATTGACTCTCTCGGTCTGTCCATCTGTCTGCGGATGAAAAGCGGTGCTGAACTCTAGCCTGGTTCCCAAAGTTTCATGCAACTGATTCCAAAACTTTGAGGTAAATTGGGTTCCTCTATCTGATACAGTACTCCTCGGAACTCCATCTAAACAAATGATCCTAGTCATGTATATCTTTGCCAACTTAGCACTGGTGTAAGTGGTCTTAACTGCAAATGAAATGTGCTACCTTCGTCAAATGATCAACTACTACCCATATCAAGTCATATCCTGCTTTCATCCTGGGTAGTCCTATGATAAAATCCATGCCTATCTTATCCCACTTCCATTCGGGTATCGGCAATGGTTGTAACAATCCGGCTGGCTTCTGATGTTCTGCCTTTACTCTATGACATACGTCACAAACTGCTACATATGCTGCAATATCCTTCTTCCTTCCGGTCCACCAAAATGTCTCCTTCAAATCCAAATACATTTTGGTATTTCCTGGGTGAATCGAATATGGTGAATCATGTGCCTCTTGTAGAATCAACTTCCTGATCTCCGGGTCATTTGGCACATAAACACGGTCCTCAAACCATAGGGTATCGTGCTCATCCTCACGAAATTCCTTTGCTCTTCCTTTGCTCATTTTCTTCTTTATAGAAGCAATCTCCTTGTCAGATTTCTGAGCCTCTCTGATTTTATCCATCAATGTGGACTGAATCTCCAATGCTGCCACATAGCCTTTTGGAACTATCTCCAAACATAGCTCACGAAGGTTTTGTGCTAACTCCTTGGGTATTTCTTCCGTTATTAACGTATTGACATGGCTCTTGCGGCTCAATGCGTCAGCTACTACATTAGCTTTACCGGGATGGTAATGCAATCTCATGTCATAATCCTTGATGAGCTCCAACCATCTCCTTTGTCTGTGATTCAACTCCTTCTGCATGAAAATGTACTTCAAACTCTTGTGATCCGTGTACACCTCACAATGATTTCCAATGAGGAAATGTCTCCATGTCTTCAATGCATGCACTACGGCTGCTAACTCCAAATCATGCATGGCATAATTCAACCCATGAGGTTTCAGTTGTCATGAAGCATACGAAACAACTCTCCCTTCCTGCATAAGTACTGCTCCAAGTCCTCGACGTGAAGCGTCGCAATATACCTCATAATCCTTGGTCTGATCTGGCAAAATCAACACTGGTGAGGTAACCAAACGTTTCTTCAACTCCTGAAAACTAGCCTCACACTCCTCAGTCCAATTGAACTTGGTATCCTTCTTCAATAACTCCGTCATAGGCTTCACAATCTTTGAAAAATTCTCAATGAATCTCCGGTAGTATCCCGCGAGTCCAAGAAAACTCCGGATCTCTCCAACTGTCATTGGTGCTTCCCATTCGGTTACGGTCTCAACCTTGGCGGGGTCAACTGCTATCCCTTCTCCGGATATAACGTGTCCGAGGAATCCTACTTCCTTCAACCAAAACTCACATTTGCTAAATTTGGCATATAACTGATGTTCCCTTAGTTTCTCCAAAACCAAACGCAAATGTTCCTTATGCTCTTCTTCATTCTTTGAATAAACCAGGATATCATCAATGAACACTACGACGAACTTATCCAGAAACTCCATAAACACTTTGTTCATCAGGTTCATAAAATAGGCAGGTGCGTTAGTCAATCCAAATGACATAACGGTATACTCATACAGTCCATATCTCGTGGTAAAAGTTGTCTTAGGTATGTCCTGCTCTCGAATCTTCAACTGGTGGTACCCTGATCGCAAATCGATCTTGGAAAATACCTTAGCTCCTTGCAAACGATCAAACAGATCATTAATCATTGGCAGTGGGTACTTGTTCTTGATGGTGACTTCATTCAATCCACGGTAATCAACAACCATCCGTAATGATCCATCCTTCTTCTCCACTAGAAGTACGGGTGATCTCCAAGGCGAAGAACTTGGGCGTATGTAACCTTTCTCCAATAACTCCTTAATCTGATTCTTAATTTCTACCAAATCCTTTGCAGGCATCCGGTATGGTCTCTTTGATATTGGGCCTGTACCTGGCAACAACTCAATCAAAAACTCAATGTCTCTATCCGGTGGCATGCCTGGCAACTCTTCAGGAAATACATCAGGAAAATCCTTTACCACTGGTACTTCCTCCTGCACAACTCATGTTAGGCAATTTACTTGTGTCCTATTTGGCGCATGCCGAGATACATACTTGATCCTTCTTCCTTCTGGCGTTATGAGCAAAATTGACTTACTAGCACAATCGATGTTTCCCCCATACATCGACAGCCAATCCATACCGAGAATTACATCCAGACTTTGGGATTCCAGAATAATTAAATCTGTTGGGAAAACATGTCTTCCTATGCTTAATGGCACTTGAAAGCATCCTTGACTGGCCATGTATTCTGCTCCTGGCGAACTTACTAGCATAGGTGTTTTAAGAATCCTAGTGGGCAGGCTATATTTTTCCATAAATCCCCTCGATATGTATGAATGTGATGCACCAGTATCGAAAAGGACAAGTGCGGTAAACGACTTAACCAAAAACTTACCGATTACTGCATCAGGCTGATCTTCAACCTCCTCCACGTTAACGTGGTTCACCTGTCCCCTATTGAAAGGGTTCGGCTTCTTCCCTGAGCTTCCATTGCCATTTCCATTCTGGCCTTCAGGACATTCATTGGCATAATGTCCGGTCTTGGAACACTTGAAACAGGTGACTTGACTCAGATCTCTCTTGGATGGGGTTGATGGGGTGGTCCGGTTCTGGCCGTTGCTTCCTCCATTCCCATTACCATTCTTGTGGCCATTGTGGTTGTGCGAACTACCTCCTCCATGGGTATGCTGAAACTGAAATCCCGATTTAGGGGTAAAACGGGGCTTCTGCTGGGCTCCAGAGTTATACTTCCCCTGTCCATCCTTCCTCTTGCGGTTCTCAATCTACTGTTGCTTCCCTTCAATCATGATGGCACGATCTACCAATTCCTGGTAGTTGTTGAAACTTGCTACCATCAACTGCATGCTTAACTCATCATTCAATCCTTCCAGAAACTTCTCCTGCTTGGTTGCATCCGTAGCAACGTCATCTGGGGCATAACGTGCTAGCTTGTTGAAGTCGTCAACGTACTAGCCAACTGTCCTTCCTCCTTGGCGTAAGTTGCGAAACTCATGCTTCTTCATGGCCATAGCTCCTGCTGAAACATGTGCAGTGCGGAAAGCTTGCTGGAACTGATCCCATATGACGGTGTCAACTGGGAAGGTGGCTGTGAAATTCTCCCACCATGCTGCCGCGGGTCCTTCTAACTGATGTGTGGCAAACTTCACTTTCTCACCATCCGTGCATCCTGCAGTGGTCAACTCCCTTCCTATCTTGCGGAGCCAATCGTCTGCTACTATCGGCTCAGTGCTACTAGAAAACACCGGCGGATTTAGCCTAAGGAAATGGGCTAAGTGGTCAACAGGGGGTGGTGGTGGTGGTGGGTTGTTGTTGTTGTTGTTCTGCTGATTCTGGACTAACATCTGCATCAATTGATTCTGCTACTGGATCAACTGAGTAAGCTCCGGTGGAAATCCATTGTCACGTCTCGGAGGCATCTGAGGGTTTAGAAAAGACGAGGTATAAGAATAGAGTGAGGTCTAAAGAGAAAACACTACCCCAATGCACATGAGCAAATGCACACAATTTCACTTCATTCAATCCAAACAAGGCCTTACAATCGATCTAACTATCGCAAAAGTGCTCGAATTATAATGTTTACATGGGGGAAATACTACTAATATTTGGTGGTCATCTAGAAATTTGAACCGGTGGAAGACTCCATGATGTCCGCTCCAGCTTCGTCTTCAAAGTCGGGTTCACTTGGGTCCGAATCGGTGTCGTCGATGATGATGTAGTTGTCCGGACATGCGACGTACATGTCTTCCTTCCTGGATGCTAACTCCATCTTGAGTTCTTCAATCTCTTGCTTAAGATCGCAGTTGTGTCTTGCTAGAGCTACGATTTCGTCCATCTAGTCCTTGCGTGTAGCCTTCAGTTCTTCTTCTAGCTCGATGATCCTTGCCTTCACATTCTTCAACTCTATCATATCATTGCACATCTGGTTCTCGTGGCGTCGAATGTGCTGGTTTAACTCCTGGATGAATGATGCAATGGATCTATCCTTCTTGGTGGTGACTAACTCCCATTGTTCATCTCGGCGTCCGCAAATCTGGTAGATATTGTCCTTGAGGTCTTCTTGATAAACTTCTCCAATGCGTCCTATGGTGATATGGGCTGCCATGCTCTTTCCCAGACTCCGGGTTGGTGCATTGAAAACACTACCTATGGGCTTTGTGATTGGCGCGAATGTCCTTCCCGGAACGTGAGCTTGAATCTTCCAGCGCTCCTCTTCAGGCAAGGTGGCGTTGAAAGTTCCCGTGAAGCTTGGTAATCCAATGTTCAGGTACTTGGTGACTTCCTTCAAGTGAAATCCAAAAGGTGTGCCTTCCTCCGGTTGAGCGTACTTAATCTTCGCGTCCTTCATCCTAAAGAGTAGAAAAGATGAGGAGTTAGAAAGTGAGGAGAGAATAGTGATCTATGGCTTTAACTTAGTGGTCGTGTCCTATAGTCAGCGTGTGCTCTGATACCATCTCTGTAGCGACCCGACCCGAATGGATCAAGTCTCTGTGCTCCGGTGTCATCCCTGGGTCAGTAATGCTGACACCACACAGTACTTCGAAGGATTTATAGCAGAGTGGCAATCACACACTTATTACATCGGTGTCTCAAAAGAGAACTTATTACAATAAATATGGCTTAAGGCCATCTAATATCGATAACAGCGGAAGACTTGGAAGATAAATGGGTCCATCAACTCCAACGGCATCACTGAGTATAGAACCACGACCTAAAAGCACCTTACTCGTTGTCTGAAAAGTCTGCAACATGAATGTTGCAGCCCGAAAACGGGTCAGCACATGGAATATGCTGGCAAAGTAACACATAGAGAGCAATGGAATGAAACAGCTATACTATATGCATATTTGGCTGGTGGAAAGCTCTAAGGTTACTGTTTTGCGTAAAGCCAGTTTTTCCCTACTGCAAAGGAATAAATTTATTTAACTATCATGGTAGTTGTTAAACATTGAGAATGGTTGACAGCATTCTCAATCCCAATTAAAAGTAGTCATCAATAACCCAACAATATTAATTTAGAAGTAACATGATGAGATTCACACGATATTCAAGTACTAGATACTCAAGATGTCCATAACCGGGGACACGGCTAATCATGATTAGTTTATTACTCTCTGCAGAGGTTTGCGCACTTTTCCCCACAAGACTCGATCGCCTCCGTTGGATTTCTCGCACTACTGGTGTTTGAGAAACGGATGACCGAGACACAGTCTTTCAGAAGCGCTAGCACCTTACGATGGATAGACCGGTACACCTACTTTCCCCTACATCTGCTAGTCTACCCTGTAAGAGTTCGCACGACTTAGTCAACTATGCCAGAGCCCATAATGGCTTGTGGCTGCACACGTAAGTTTCTAGCATGAAAGATCTTATGATCCCTTTGAGCCTGGGTGGTGGTCCAAAGAAAAACAGGCAAGTCCTGATAGACATCAGGTGCCTCAATCCACCCAGATGTGTATTTAAGTTGCCACCTTAGATAAACCATTAAAATTATCAATCTCACATCTGTCATGGATATCACTCACCCAATCCACGTCTACTAGCATAGCATGGCATAATAAGCAAACGTAAAAGTAACTCCCAAAGGTTTCATAATAAACAGGTAATAGGTACTACCTCATCTACTTCCCATCCCACAATTTAATTAGATCCTAATCATGCAATGTGTGAGGATGGATCTAATGCAATAAAACTGGGTTGTAGAAAAGGTATGATCAAAGTGTTACTTGCCTTGCTGATGATCCGCGAGTCCTAGAGATTCGAAGTAACAGGCAGCGCAATCCGGGTAATCTATCGCAGACAAACAACAAGCATACAATAAGTACTCATCTAATGCACAGGTAAAACTCGAACAAGAGATCGAACCAGATAGTTCAACTTAAGAACTCCGGTTGCAAAGAGAGAAAGAACCGAACAACGAAACCGAAAACAAACGGCGGAAGAAAACAACTCGGTTCTAGCAAGTTGAAACTAGGTCAAATTTTACCATAGCAAAAACTTGTTTAAGTTGATTAGTCGGAACAGCGGTTTCGAAATGAAACTCCAGGCGCTTGAATCACCTGATTCCGATAAACGAGCGAGAAGATAAACTAGAACGAAGATCGGATCTGAGATCGCGATCGCGGAATAAATATGACGAAAAGAAAAAGAAGAACGGTTAAACGAACGGACGTTCGTTAGCCGAGAATAACCGGTGATCGCGTTCGTTAGGACGAACGGTCCGGCGAACGGTCTCTAAACAACTAAACCCGGAACAAAAACCGATCTAGGGTTTCGGAAAAGAAAACCGAAACGAAAAATCGAAAAGAAAACGAATCGGAAGAAAAGAAAAGAACCGGAACGGGTTATAAGAAAAACCGAACCGAGGAAAAGAGAGGCGCGGCGCGGGGCTACCTCTGGCGAGGGCTCCGGCGAGGGGCTCCGGCGAACGGCGGCGCAAGGCACGGCGGCGGCGCGGGCAAGGGGCGGCGGCGGCGCGGGGTGCAAGGGCGCGGTGCGGCTTGGGGCGCGGGGTGGTGGCGCGGTTTGGTGTGGGGTTTAGGGGGGTGTGGGTATTTAAGAGGGGGAGGCGGAGAGGAGACTTGGGGGAGGGGGCAAGAAAAAAGGGGAGGAGAGGAGTCCTAGAAGGACTCCACTTGGGGCGGCGGCAGCGGCTTGCGCGCTGGCGCGCGCGCGCGATGGCCTGGCCTGGCCGGCCGGCTGCTGGGCCTTGGCCTAGGTGCGCGACGATTTTTTTAAATCGGTTACGCACGCAGAAAAACAAAACAAAAGAAAACTAAACGAACTCCAAAACTTCTAAAGTAAATTTTTCCCCGACTCCTAAAATGAGTCGAACAAAATGAACTTTTCTCGGGACCTAGAATGCAAATTTTGAAAACGCGCATTTCCCTAATCCAAATAAAAGGCAAATAAACTCCGACAAATCCAATGATCCTCTTTTCAAAATTTGAGAAAGCTGAAATATGAAAATGACGAAATCTCCAACTCTCTCCGGGGGTCCTTGAGTTGCGTGAAATTTCTAGGATCGACCAAAATGCAAGAAAATATGATATGCATGATGATCTAGTGTATAACATTCCGAATTGAAAATTTTGGGATGTTAGAAACCTACCCCCCTTAAGATGAATCTCGCCCTCGAGATTCGGGTTGGCTAGAAAATAGGTGAGGGTGGTCCTTGAGCAAATCTTCTTCTCTCTCCCAGGTGGCTTCATCCTCTGAGTGGTGGTTCCACTGAACTTTACAAAACTTGATAACCTTGCTGCGGGTAACTCTGCTGGAAAACTCGAGAATCTTGACTGGTTTCTCCTCATACGTTAAGTCGTCCTTCAACTGAATCGCTTCAAGCGGCACTGTATCTCTTAACGGTACCTCCGCCATCTCGGCGTGACATTTCTTCAGCTGAGAAACATGGAATACATCATGAACTCCTGACAGTCCCTCTGGTAATTTCAACTTATACGCGACTTCTCCCATATGTTGCAAGATCTTATACGGTCCAACGAAACGCGGTGCAAATTTTCCCTTAACTCCAACGCGCTTAACTCCTCGTAGTGGGGATACTCGGAGATAAACTCTGTCTCCGGTTTCGTAAACTGTCTCCTTGCGTTTAGAATCTGCGTAACTCTTCTGCCTGGACTGGGCTACCTTGAGCCTATCGCGTATCAACTTAACTTTCCGTTCAGACTCCTTAATCAAATCCGGTCCAAAGAACTGACGGTCTCCAACTTCGTCCCATGACAACGGTGTCCTGCACCTCCTTCCATACAAAGCTTCAAAAGGTGCCATCTTCAAACTGGTTTGGTAACTGTTGTTATACGAAAACTCCGCATACGGCAAGTTATCGTCACAACTAGATCCATAATCTAGTGCACAAGCTCTCAGCATATCTTCCAAAATCTGATTGACTCTCTCGGTTTGTCCATCTGTCTGCGGATGAAAATCGGTGCTGAACTCTAGCCTGGTTCCCAAAGTTTCATGCAAATGAAGTTGTGGATGATTGCCACGTCAAAGAGAGGCAAATCAGTGAAGATTTCTGCTTCTTCTTTGCTCTTGATCAGTTGCTCAAGAGCGTCATCTGCAAGATCTTCATCGCTGGATAGATCAATAGCATTGTTGCGCAGAATAGCAGCAGCAGTCAGTTCTTGGCTGGTGTCTTGCAAAGGCATCTTTACTTTTGAAGGTTTGGAGATGCGTGACAAATCTTCAGACTGCACACTGTCTTCAGGAGGTGCAGTAGCCAGTGGCTTCGCTCGTGAGATTTTTGGTGCTGAGGCAGGCTTTGAAGCTTTAGGATTCTTCTTAGGCTTCAGCGATGCAGACGCTTCATCAGATTCAGCGTCATCTGTAGGCTCATCCACGGCTGTCCCTTGAACCATGATATGAGTGATAAGACCTTCCAGGTTGTAGAAGGGCCCAACAAGATTGGGTTCAGCTTTGCGGGTGCCACCGGCATGGGGAGCAGAGGGACCAGGGTTGAAGTCTAGTCCCAATGACTTCTTGTTCTGCTTCGCTGAATTCTGGGCAAACTGGAAGTTGCGCTTGAACAGATTGTCGTCATGACACCATAGTAATGACGATGGGTCAGCATCCGCAGGCTGTGGTCCACGGACCATGCAGGGATAGAATCCTTGTTCAATGGCTTCATCTCTAGACCTGGGTTGAAGATTTCTGTATAGGATGTCTCCCCACGGTCGCTTGATGGCATTCTTCTCAGCATACTCCTTGGTCACAAACCTGTACTTGAACCACTGTTCTGCCCAATATCGTCGAATCCATTGGATTCGTGTCTTGCGCTGACTGTAATCCTCTTCTGGATCTGTCTTGTATAGCTTTGAGAGGTCATTTGGCAGATCTCTTGATGTTTCACCTCGACTCTTTCTGCCACCCTTCCTTGCTGGTTTCTCTGCAGCCATGAACTTTAAACTGAATGGCTTCAACACGTTCAAAGGCTTCAAAGGCTTTCGCTTGCTGGACAAACAGGAACTGGCTTCGGGAGAATTTATATGATGCTGTAAGAATTCTGCAAATGAATGCAGACTATGAGAACCAAGGGATTCTCCCACGGACATGTACCTGTGACAGCATTAAGGTGCGAGGGAAGGGGATGAGGTCATATGCATTCTCAGAAGATTTTGAAGATAAATCAGTTTAGAAGACATTGACCTCAATTGCGAAGATATTCACTCATAGATAAAGAGTTGGTTCCAGATTTGTACGAATCCATGGATCAATACAAGTGAGGAATCTAACTACTTTGTGAAGCATAAGTGAATATACTAGGCATATTATGAGATGCAGTATGAAGTAGATCCATCTTGTGTGAATAGAAACTTCTTGTGGCAGAAAGTGATGAATCTATAGGATCAAAGGGGGCCGTAAAAAGGAAGTTTTATTTACGACACGAAGAACTGCTAGACGGAGAGGGAGATGAGGCCGAGCAGTTCGATCTTCCATGCCCTTACTTGGCGACGGATGACACCTGCGGCGACGGCGGACAAGACAATGTCCGCGGCCGGTGTGAAGACGGCGTCGGAAAGGTCGCGGCAGCTAAGCGCTTCGTCACCGGCGTCGTCGAGGGCTAGCGGTGGCGCTAGGGTTCGTGCGAGAGTGGAAGAAAGGATAATGACTGTGGTGAGGCATGTATTTATAGGGACAGGGACGGCACAGTGTTATTACACAGGTGCCCCTGGCGATTCACATCTGAATGACACGTGGCCATCATGCAACATATTGGAGGTTGTTCCACGTTCCCACGCATGCCTGGACTGTCGGGTGGTCGTTCCCACTTCTCTGGGTTTCAGGTGAAGGAAATAGCATTTAAAGCGGACTTAATGTTTGTCTCTGTATCTTCTGCTGAGAAGGACGCAGAGAAGACATTTGACAGTTTCAAGAGAATGCATATGATTTGGAGAGATAGAGTTTGAGATAGTAAGCACAGAGAGGTTAGGGTCCGATCACATTCACTTAGTTCAAAAGATTCAACAAGAAGACATAGCTATAAGTGAATGCTGTAGAGGACAGAACACTAGTATATATATGTATATATAAGAAAGGCAATCAAATCAACATCATGAAGATAATCATGAAGACAAGTTGAGATTGAAGCCAACCAAATGTGAAGACATACCAAACGTAACGCCATGAGTGAAACACTTCAAACAGAAAATTTTGGTGGTGGCGTTACCCACCGTATAGGAAGTATTAGACCCAGACACGGCGCACAATTATCGTGGCGCTCCGAAGTGAAATTCCACATTAATGTATTCACACTTAGAATGTATGTCTTCATTGATTGAAGATATACTTTACTTCATGTGTTGCACATCTAAGTCATCAATATGCATAAGTGTTAGGATGTGTGCCTGATCACAGGACATTTGAGGATTCCAAGATATTTAGCTCACACCGTAACTTGCAAAACCTCTTCTCATCCAGGGGCTTGGTGAAGATATCTGCCAATTGCTCTTCAGTGTTGACGTGTATTATATCAATGTCTTCCTTCACAACATGATCTCTGAGAAAGTGATGACGAATTTCAATGTGCTTTGTCTTCGAGTGCTGAACTGGGTTGTTGGCAATCCTGATGGCGCTTTCATTGTCGCAATAGAGTGGCACTTGCTTCAGATGAATGCCATAGTCTTTGAGTGTTTGCTTCATCCAGAGAAGCTGAGCGCAACAAGATCCAGTAGCAATGTATTCAGATTCAGCAGTGGAGAGAGATACACAGTTCTTCTTCTTTGAAGAACAACATACAAGTGATCGTCCCAGAAAATGACATGTGCCTGATGTAGACTTGCGATCCACTTTGTCACCAGCATAATCAGCATCCGAGAATCCAACCAGATCAAACTCTGAGCCCTTGGGATACCATAATCCTAATGTTGGGGTGTGAGCCAAATATCGAAGAATTCGCTTCATAGCTAAGTGATGCGATTCCTTTGGTGCCGCTTGGAACAGAGCACACATGCAAACACTAAGCATAATATCTGGCCTAGACGCACATAGAAAAAGTAAGGACCCAATCATGGAGCGATATACCTTTTGATCGAACTCTTTACCATTGTCGTCGGGACCCAGATGATGTTTGGCTGGCATTGGAGTCGTGAAGCCTTTGCAGTCTTGCATCCCAAATTTCTTCAGGCAATCTTTGAGATACTTCTCTTGAGATATGAAGATGCCGTTGCGTTGCTGACGTATTTGAAGACCAAGGAAGGACTTCAGCTCACCCATCATGGACATCTGATATTGCTCTTGCATCATATATCCAAACTCGTCAGTGTATTTCTGATTGGTGCAACCGAAGATAATGTCATCCACATATATTTGGCACACAAACAGTTCACCATCATATGTCTTCGTGAAGAGAGTGGGGTCGAGGGAACCAGGTGTGAAGCCTTTGCTCTTCAGGAAGTATTTGAGTGTGTCATACCAAGCCTAGGGGCTTGTTTGAGGCCATACAGTGCCTTGTTGAGCTTGTACACCATGTCAGGATGTTTTGGATCTTCAAAACCAGGCGGTTGTGCAACATACACTTCTTCAATCTTGCCATTGAGAAAGGCACTCTTCACATCCATTTGATACAGAAGAATATTATGATGATTTGCATAGGCTAGCAGTATGCGTATAGCTTCAAGTCTAGCCACAGGAGCAAATTTTTCATCGAAGTCAATTCCTTCAACTTGAGTGTACCCTTGAGCAACGAGACGGGCTTTGTTTCTGACAACTTGACCAAGCTCATCTTGCTTGTTGCGATATATCCATTTGGTGCCTATTATATTGTGCTTGCGAGGATCAGGACGCTTAACCAGTTCCCATACATTATTCAGCTCAAACTGCTGAAGCTCTTCTTGCATAGCTTGAATCCATTCAGGTTCCAAGAAGGCTTCTTCAACTTTCTTGGGTTCAGATATTGAGACAAATGCGAAGTGGCCACAGAAATTTGCTAGCCGTGTTGTCCTTCAACGAGTGGGTGGACCTGGTGCATTGATGCTATTAATTATTCTCTCAATCTGTACTTCATTTGCAACACGAGGATGTACAGGACGAAGATTTTGCTCTTGCTGATCATTGTCATCGTTAGAGGGATTGTCTTCAGGCTGAGCATTGTCTTCAGGTTGATCAGGTGTGGAGATGATAAGTTCCTCTTCAGGCTGAGCTTCAGACGGTATGATTTCTCCAGTTCCCGTAAGCTTGATTGATTCACTGGATGGAACTTCATCTAGCACATTTGGCAGGTGCTCTCTTTGTGAGCCGTTCGTCTCATCAAACCGCACATCCACTGTTTCTACCACTTTATAGTGAAAGAGGTTGAAGACTCTGTAGGAGTGCGAATCCTTTCCATATCCAAGCATAAAACCCTCATGTGCTTTTGGTGCAAATTTTGAAGTGTGATGTGGATCCTTGATCCAGCACCTGGCGCCCAAATACTCTGAAGTAGCTGACATTTGGCTTCTTGCCAGTAAGAAGCTCATAGGATGTCTTGTTCAGAAGCTTGTGAAGATAAACACGGTTGATTATATGGCATGCAGTATCAATGGCTTCATGCCAGAACTTTCTTGGAGTCTTGTATTCATCAAGCATCATTCAGGCCATCTCAATAAGTGTTCTGTTCTTGCGTTCGACGATGCCATTCTGCTGTGGCGTGTATGGAGCTGAGAATTCATGTGTGATGCCCAAAGTATCAAGATATGTGTCTAGGCCAGTGTTCTTGAATTCAGTGTCATTGTCACTTCTGATGCCAGTCATGTGATTGGTACACCCACTATCAATAATCCATTCGGAAGCAGCTGGTGTCGTACCCTACAGTGCAGTTAGGGGGATAGGCTTCATGAAGAGAATTGTGAAGCAAAAACATTTGACGAGCCAGTGGATTATGAAAACTTAGATCGAGATTAGGACTGATAGGGCAAGCAGCAAGCGACTGAGGAACAAAGTACATAATAAGACCATTTGGGCATTTGATCTTGCGCCCTACAAGATGTTTAAGGTCCCCAGCAACAGCGTCAGACAATTTTGGTTTTCTACTGGAGACCTTTCCCTGCAAAAGAGAGTTAAGCTTTCTTAGACACCCACATCTTCAAGGGTGGCTTTGAAGCAATGAGTCTAAGTGCAGCATCTGAGAACTTTGGCTTTGGAGCCCTAGCAAAAAGTCTTGCAGGTGGACAATAGTACTCATAAGAATAAGCAGAATAGTTCTTGGTATTATGAACATGGCGGTTTGATGAACCGCGCTCATATTCATAGGCCTGAGTCTGGCTTCCCTGCAAAACATTTGCGTTAGTGCGACTCAGGTGAGTCCTCTGTCTGTATGAAGCCTTTGGACCGTATGAAGCCTGTGGTCTGGGGTTTGTCTTCTTCACCTATGGTGTCATGATGACATTCACAGGAAGATTCACCAAACACCTTTTCGGCACCCAGATCTTCTTCATAGGCGGTCCATTCCTGCATTTAGTACCAATATACCTGGCAAACACTTCACAATTCTGATTTTAAACAGTTTGTAGTTTGCATCAAAGGATTCATCAATAATAATGGGATTAGCACAAGTGAAGCCAGATAGGGTGGATGGATCCGCTGAAGGTTCCTTTGTAGCAACCCATGTGGTTTTGGGTACTGCTCAGGTTTCCAGTAAGAGCCATCGGCATTCATTTTCCTTTCGAACCCAACACCCTCTTTCCTAGGGTTTCGGTTCAGGATCTGCCTTTTGAGGACATCACATAGTGCCTAATGCCCTTTGAGACTTTTGTACATCCCTGTTTCAAGCAGTGTCTTCAACCTAGCATTCTCATTAGCAATAGCAGTGGTATCCTCAGCAGAGGGGTTAGTTACCACATCAACAGTTGAAGATATTGCAACAGTGGCAGCAGTAGAACATTCAGCAACAGAAGTAGCGTTATCACGCTCAATGCATTTAAGACATGGTGGTTCAAATCCTTCCTGAGCTGAACTGATCTGTTTGGCGCGAAGTGACTCGTTTTCCTTTTGAAGATCTTCATGAGCCGCTCTCAATTTCTCAAGATCTTGCTTCCTTTGAAGATAATCATAGGAAATCCTTTCATGAGTTGTTGAGAGCGTTTCATGATGACTTTCAAGTTCCTCATACTTAACATGAAGATTTTTTATGTCTTCAATTAAGGACTGAGATCGAGTCATTTCATTATCTAACAGATCATCGCTTTTGTCTAACAGTTTTTGAATGTGTTCCATAGCTTTCTGTTGTTCAGTTGCAATTTTAGCAAGTGTTTTGTAGCTAGGTTTGGAATCACAATCAGAGTCATCGTCACTAGATGTTTGATAGTGAGTAGTGCGTGTGTTTACCTTGGCACCGCGTGCCATGAAGTAGTAGGAAGGAGCGGAGTAGTCCTTGTCATTTGCATCGGTGTCGGTGATGAAGTCATTGTCTTCAGTGTTGAAGATGGACTTGGCAATGTATGTTGTAGCCAGACTCGCAACTCCAGAATCGGACTCCTCCTCAGACTCCACCTCCGCCTCCTCAGAAGCAGACTCCTCCTCAGAATCCATTTCCTTGCCAACAAACGCACGTGCCTTGCCAGATGAGCTCTTCTTGTGTGATGCAGACTTTGAGGAAGACTTGGAAGAAGACTTTGAGTATTTCTTCTTCTTCTTGTCGTCAGAGTCATACTCCTTGCTCTTCTTCTTCTTGTTCTCATTGTCCCACTGTGGACACTCAAAGATGTAGTGGCCAGGTTTCTTGCACTTGTGACATGTTCTCTTCTTGTAGTCATGAGCAGAAGCTTCATCATTCCTTGAGCTTGATCGTGAAGACTTTCTGAAGCCTTTCTTCTTGGTGAATTTTTGGAACTTCTTCACAAGCATAGCAAGCTCCTTTCCAATGTCTTCAGGATCATCAGAACTGCTGTCAGATTCTTCTTCAGATGAGGAGTCAGCTTTTGCCTTCAAGGCACGAGTTCGCCCATAGTTGGGACCGTAGCTGTCTCTTTTCTCAGAAAGCTGAAATTCGTGTGTGTTGAGCCTCTCAAGTATGTCAGACGGATCGAGTGTCTTGAAATCAGGACATTCTTGAATCATCAGGGCTAGGGTGTCAAACGAACTGTCAAGTGATCTCAGGAGTGTCTTGACGACTTCATGCTTGGTGATCTCAGTGGCGCGGATGGCTTGAAGCTCATTTGTGATGTCAGTGAGTCGGTCAAACGTGAGCTGGACATTCTCATTGTCATTTCTCTTGAAGCGGTTGAAGAGGTTGCGAAGGACACTGATTCTCTGATCTCTCTGGGTGGAGACGCCTTCGTTGACCTTGGAGAGCCAATCCCAGACTAGCTTGGATGTTTCCAAAGCACTCATGCGGCCATACCGCCCTTTGGTCAGATGACCACAGATGATGTTCTTGGCAGTGGAGTCCAGTTGAATGAACTTCTTGACATCAGCAGCGGTGACACCTTCACCAGCCTTGGGAACGCCATTCTTGACGACATACCATAGGTCGACATCGATGGCTTCAAGATGCATGCGCATCTTATTCTTCCAGTAGTGATATTCAGCTCCATCGAAGACGGGGCACGCAGCGGAGACTTTAATTATCCCGGTAGTCGACATAGCTAAAACTCCAGGTGGTTAAACCGAATCACACAGAACAAGGGAGTACCTTGCTCTGATACCAATTGAAAGTGCTAGTGATCGACTAGAGGGGGGTGAATAGGCGATTTTTATGAAAGTCTTCAAAACATGGAAGTTTTGAAGACAAACGATAGAGGTAAACCTATTACCACGCAGCGGAAGGTAGACTACACTAGGCAAACCTTAGTCAAGTATTCAATGAAGTGAAAGCACAATGACTAATAGCAGCTAGGCAGCAAGGATCAGGTAGGAAGCACAATGACTAATGGCATATTGAAATAAACAGATCAAGGACTTAGTGGAACTGCTAAGTCCCTGAAATCAGCATTAACGAATGCACCACTTTGCAAGCTTGTGCTAGTCACCACATACATCACAAAAATACATGGGTTGCACCTCTGGATAGATGGCAAAACATATAACAAAACTCATGTAGAGCTCAGGGGCATATCATGCACACATTAATCATGGCAAAAATGACAAATAGCTATTTGATGCAGCAAAACTGACAATTATCTCAAATAGCACTCTTCCAACAGCATTTCGGGCATCAAGATGAACTCAAATGAAAATGATGCAATGAGGTGAAATGATGTGCTCTCTGAGGCGAACATTTTGATATGCTACACGCGCACAACGGAGCTATGGATGCAAAGTTACGACATGATGAACATGGGCATATGGATCTGGGAATTTCGGGGACTTAGTGAAATTATACCTCCGAAAAAGTCAACGGGCGGATGAGGATATCCGGGACGAGGAGATCCGGGCGGCGCGGGGCTGTTTGGTTGGCGGGCCGGGTGGATCTGATCCCACCTGGACGGATCTGAGACATGGCGACGGCCGACGGCGGCGAGGTCGCCGGAGGGCGCACGGGAGACGAGGCGGCGTCGAGGTGGCGGTGGTGCTCGGCCAGGGCGGCGGGGATCGCCGGAGGCGGCGGGCGAGGTCGGAGGAGGCGGCGACCGGCGCGGGCGGCGCGGTGGTGGAAACCAGTGAGGCGCGGGCCGGGCGGCGGCGATGCACCGGCGAGGTCGCGCCGGCGACGAGGCGACAGAGGTAGAATCCGGCGCGGCGGGTCGAGCTCCGGCGGAGAGGCAGTTGGCGGCGCGAGGCGCGTGGGCCGGGAGGGCTCGGTGCAGGCCTACCCGGGCCGCGGCGGAGGGAGGACAGGTGGCAGCTGCGGATAGGGCGCGGGAGGCGGCGGACGCGTCCGGCCACCGGGCGGACATGTCCGGCGGTGCGGGGAGGAGTGGATCTAGGGTTCATCCGTGAAATGATCCGAAATTTCGGGGAGGGGTGCTCTTTTATAGGTAGAGGGAGCTATGAGAGTCCAAATGAGGTGCGGTTTTTGGCCACGCGATCGTGATCGAACGACCGAGAAGATGGAGGAGGTTTAAGTGGGTTTTGGGCCACTTTGGAAGGGTGTTGGGCTGCAACACACACGAGGCCTTCTCGGTCCCTCGGTTAACCGTTGGAGTATCAAACGAAGTCCAAATGGTACGAAACTTGACAGGCGGTCTACCGGTAGTAAAGCAAGGCCGCATGACAAGTATCGGTCCAATCCGGAAATGTTTAACCCCCACACACGAAAGAAAGGTAGAAAAGACCACCGAAGGAGAACGGAGCGCCGGAATGCAAAACGGACAACGGGGAAAAAGCTCGGATGCATGAGACGAACATGTATGCAAATGAAATGCACATGATGACATGATATGCAATGCATGACACGCAAGCAATGACATGGCAACAATAGCGAACAACTGGAGGACACCTGGCACATTGGTCTCGGGGCGTTACAGTGATGCCTAACACTCTTTGGCTCTGGGTGGTTAGGGCTTTATCCTAGCAAGGAATTCTCTCTCAAAGGCTTCGAGGTGGGTTGCTCTCAAACGACAAAAGTCGTACTCTAACTCTGAGCAGCCAACCGTTTATGGTTGTAGGGGGTGAAAGTGCATTATATCGACTAGAGGGGGGTGAATAGGCGATTTTTATGAAAGTCTTCAAAACATGGAAGTTTCAAAGACAAACGATAGAAATAAACCTATTACCATGCAGCGGAAGTTAGACTACACTAGATAAACCATAGTCATGTATTCAATGAAGTGAAAGGACAATGACTAATAGTAGCTAGGTAGTAAGGATCAGGCAGGAAGATATTAAGAAGCCAAACAGATCACACAGTCACTCAGTGAAGACAAAAGATAGAGCAAATATACAATGACTTCACACAGAGTAACGGTAAGTAAAGAGAAGGGAAGGGTGAAACCAGTGACTCGTTGAAGACAAAGATTTGTTGGGCCAGTTCCAGTTGCTGTGACAACTGTACGTCTGGTTAGGGCAGCTAGGTATTTAAACCAAAGGACACACAGTCCCGGACACCCAGTCCTGAACTCGCAGCTCAGGACACCCAGTCCTCACCGTATTCCCCTTGAGCTAAGGTCACACAGACCTCGCCCAATCACTCTGGTAAGTCTTCAAGGTAGACTCCCAAACCTTCACAGACTTCATTCACCGGCAATCCACAATGTCTCTTGGATGCTCAGAACGCGACGCCTAACCGGCTGAAGGATGCACAGTCCTCAAGTGTAATAAGTCTTCAGATCACTCAGACAGGAAGACTTAAGTGATGCCTAATTCTCTTTGGCTCTGGGTGGTTAGGGCTTTATCCTCGCAAGGAATTCTCTCTCAAAGGCTTCGAGGTGGGTTGCTCTCAAACGACAAAAGTCGTACTCTGAATCTGAGCAGCCAACCGTTTATGGTTGTAGGGGGTGGGCTATTTATAGCCACTAGGCAACCCGACTTGATTTGTCCGAAATGAGCCTGGGTCACTAAGGAACTGACACGTGTTCCAACAGTCAGATTTCTAACTCACACGACAACTTTACTTGGGCTACAAGCAAAGCTGACTTGTCCGACTCTGGACAAGATTTGCTCTCATAGTCTTCACTCGAAGACATAGGTTTTTTTTAAGCATCACTTCAGTCATTCTGACTGGTTCTCTTGGACCCCACTTAACAGTACGGTGGTTCCTATGACTCAACACAGAAGAAACAGAACTACGAAAGATCTAAGTCTTCGAGCTCCATAGGATTCATGCGGTGTCTTCTCTTGTCATAGTCTTCAATGTGAATATCTTCATATACCACCTTTGACATCAATGTCTTCATACATTTTTAGGGGTCATCTCTGGTGGGAAAACCGAATCAATGAGGGACTTCAACCTGTGTTATCCTGCAATTCTCACAAACACATTAGTCCCTCAACTAGGTTTGTCGTCAATACTCCAAAACCAACTAGGGGTGGCACTAGATGCACTTACAATCTCCCCCTTTTTGGTGATTGATGACAAACTAGTTGAAGTTTTCAACGGGGAATATAATGTGTGAAATTGTAAAGGATAAGGAATTGTCTTCATAAGTTGCAAGGGCTCCCCCTGAAGATGTGCATATAAGTAATTTGCGTTTGGAATGCAAATGCACATGGCAGGTTGTGCTTGTGGAGATCCACTTCAACTTATGATGACAATCCACTATGCATGTGAAAGTATGTGAAGATAATGACATGCATAATGGAAAATGGACGTATGCAAAATGATCTAAGTGCGGAATTTATCGTCACACATGCGGAATTTATCATCGCAACACAAGGTAGCAAATAGGTAACAGACGACCATCAAGTTTAAGTGTTACAACTCAAAGATCCAAATGTTTCAAAACGAGAGTTGTAAGCACGAAGCAAAATATAAAACACCCGCCCATATGGACCCGTTTGAAGACTATCAAACTCATATGCTTCTCCCCCTTTTGTCAGTGAGGACCAAAAAGGTTTGAAGACATAGAGGCTCTACTCGTTCCCATGAGGAGTAGGTGAAGCAGCAGGGTCGTTGATGGTGTTTGGCAGTGCAGACGAACTTGGAGCAGTGTCGACGTGTGCTAAAGGAGGCGGCGAAGAAGTAGCGTCGTCTTCATCCTCGATCACTCTGGCATTCACGGTTGCAGCAGAGGAAGAGAACTCAGAGTCTTCAAGTGATGGAGTTCATCGCAGCACAGCCCTTCGAGGAGGTGTGGAGTCAAACTTGAAGCGCTCAGTGAAGCCATCCTCTTGCAGATCATCTTCAGAACACAAAAGCGTCAGCCCTTTCCATGTGCGTCGAGAAGTTTCATGAGTAACAAAGGCATTCTTGGTGGCAAGATTGCGAATGCGATTAACATCCACCAAGAGGCTTTGCATTTGACGCTTTAACCAGTCATGATGCCTATCCTGTTTCTGATGAAGGGCCACCAGAAGCTCTCGGTCGTTGAGAACACGAGTGCGCTTCTTGGGTCGTTGAGCAATGGTGCTATCAGTGGCTTCAGTGAGAGCAGGATGCGGTGCACGGGTAGTGCCAGCCAAAGGATACACGCATGTTACTGCTTCAACGCCTTCAACGTTCTGAGAGAAACTTTGATGCTCTGCATTCTGAAGACTGAGAGGTTCCTTGGCAGGCTCAGGATATATGGCTTCAATAGACATATCCACATCAGGCAAAAAGATCCGAGGATTGCGGGCAGATGGCTGATATGAGATAGCAGAGTGAAGTTTGATCAGCCGCACCACCCAAGGGGCGTAGAACTTCAACCCAACAGATCAGAGCCAGATGCAGCTAGTTGGCGAATGAAGAAATCCTATGTATTGAAGCATTTTCCATGAAGAATATAGAAGACCAAAGTCTTCATTGCACCTTCCAGCTTGGCATGGGGAGAATGTCCTTTGATTGGCCAGAGAGTTCACCTTATGATGTGATAAATGGTCCTTGGCAGATACTCAAGGTCTTCAACAAAGAACTCCGTGGGATAAGCAGCATCTTGGGGCAATGGCTTCATCATACTGAGCATCTAACTCATATTAGGTTCAGTCTTCTGAAAGATGCTCTCAACAGCTTCACTGTGAAGCTGACAGCCATGCTCATAGAGATCGCCAGGAGTGGGCAAGCCAGTGAGCTCAATGATGTCAAGGGCTTTGGCTTCGTGATGAACGTTGCCAGTCATCCACTCCAGGACCCAAGTCTTTGGATCTCTATTATATCCGCGGATGTGAAGTGTGGCATAGAATTGGAGTAGCAGCTCTTCATTCCAGTGCTCTTGGTCAGTAACGAATGGCAGCAGTCCAACTTCCTTGAAGCAATCCAGAGCTTCTTCCAGACAGGGCAGACCAGCTATGGCTTCAATGTCAAGGCGCTTGTGTGGGAAGATGCGACCTTGGTTGTAAAGAATGCATGAGTAATAGCTTCGTTGCTGATAGCTCCAGAACCGATCAGATGATATTCTTTCCCTTGAGTAGGGGTTCCTGGAGCTATTGAAGAATGTGTTGTCTGCTCTGAAGCCATTGATGTTGAAGGAGCCAGGTGTTGATGTAGGACCTGGGAACCTGGGCAATCGTGGGATTGGCTTCTGGACCCGAGGCCTGTGCTCAACATGATAGTCGAATTGGGGACCGGCAGCAGACGCAGGAACAGAAGCAGCGGGATCAGTGGCTTCATTGACTTCTAGTGCTGTTGGGGTGAGGGCTCCACATTAGCTTCAGCCATGACAGCGTAAGTGGCTTCAGTGGTGTTGGTGGTGGCAGCCTCTAGATTTTTAACCTCCACTTGACGAGCTGGAGGGTTGGTCACGATCACGTTCTCCTCGAGAACTGCTTCTTGGTGGGGTAGGGGAGTATCAGCTTGTGGAACTTCTTCTCCCGCGGCTGATGCAGCCGGATTGTCTTCAGCAGAGACTTGAGGCCTTGGACCTTTGGGAAGCCTGCACAACGCGGGCGACGCCTGTGGAGCTGGAGTGGGCTGGGCCTCATAGTCTTCTTCCTCTTGTGGGCGATCCGCCCATGAAGCATCCTGTGCAATTGGCGTCAGTGGACGACCAATGCTGATGAGTTTGCTGTTTTCAAGCTGAGGAAGAACTGCACCATCTTCTACATGGTCATGTTGACCAATGTCTTTAGCAGTGATGGGATTAGCTGCTGGAAAGTCTTTAGCTTCATGAGCCTCTGTGGAAGCAGGCTCATGGATTGTCAGTTGGCGTTCAGCTTCAGGATAGACCATTGAAATAGGTTCAACTATCAAAGGCTCTGTGGGAGCAGCCCGATCTTTCTTGGTCTTCCTCTTCTTCTTGGAGGGGGCAGTAGGAGAGGCTTCAGGATGTTTCCTCTTCCTGGCTTCAGCCTCAGCAGTCCTTGTCTTCTTGAGCTCTGAAGCGGTTGACCGGCTTTTTGTCTTCGAGCTAGTCAGTCTAGTTGGGAAGACAATCGGAACTACTTCCTGCCTTGGTGCGTCGGGTTCAGCCGTAGTAGGCTTCTTCTTCTTTGCGGCCATCCTGGGGTCGATGCCAGGACGCCCAAGGGCCTTGCGCTTCTCAACCTCATTGTAGGCTTGCACACATCTGTCAGCCAGATCCTTCATGCGCTCATGCGAACCCTGAGCTTCTGCACGTTTCTTCAGAAAGGCTTCCTTGAGCTCGTGCATCATGATCTTGAAGTTCTTCACTTCTTGCACACTGAGCTTGGCCATATGCTTCTTGAACTGAGCCTTTTCATAGTCAATCTTTTGCTTCAGTTCAACAACGCGCTGGGCGATGGCCAACTCTGAAGCAATGGTGCCATGGAAGGCGACACTGAGGCCAATGGGTAGTTGGAGATCTTCGAAGCTGATGTTTGGCGTGTCAAACCACTCATCAATGAAGTTGTGGATGATTGATACATCAAAGAGCGGCAGATCGTTGAAGATTTCTTCTTCTTCTTTGCTCTTGATGAGTTGCTCACGAGCGTCATCTGCAAGATCTTCATCACTTGATAGATCGATGGCTTCATTACGCAAAATGGCAGCAGCTGTTAGCTCCTGGCCGGTGTGTGTCAGAGGCATCTTGACCTTCTGGGGCTTGGAGACGCGTGACAAGTCTTTAGACTGCACACTGTCTTCAGGAGGTGCAGTTGCCAGTGGCTTCGCCCTTGAGATCTTTGGTGAAGGGGCAGGCTTTGAAGCTTTGGGCTTCTTCAACTTCTTTGGCATCGGTGCTGCAGGCGCTTCATCTAATTCAGCATCAGCTGCAGGCTCATTCACGGCTATCCCTTGAACCAAGATATGGGTGATGAGACCTGCAAGGTTGTAGAAAGGACCGACGACATTGGGTTCTGCATCGCGTGTGCCGTCAGCCCTTGGAGCAGAAGGACCAGGGTTGAAGTCTAATCCAAAAGACTTCTTGTTCTGCTTCGCTGAGTTCTTGGCAAACTGGAAGTTGCGCTTGAATAGATTGTCGTCACGACACCAGAGTAGTGACGATGGGTGTGCATCTGCTGGTTGTGGCCCACGGACCATGCAGGGATAGAAGCCTTGTTCAATGGCTTCTTCTCTGGACCTGGGTTGAAGATTCTTGTATAGGATGTCTCCCCACGGTCTTTTGATGGCATTTTTCTCAGCATATTCCTGGGTCACAAACCGGTATTTGAACCATTGTTCTGCCCAATATCTTCGAATCCATTGGATTCGGGTCTTGCGCTGATTGTAATCCTCTTCAGGATCTGTCTTGTAAAGCTCTGAGAGGTCATCAGGCAAATCTCTTGATGCTCCCCCACGACGCTGTCTGCCACCCTTCCTTACTAATTTCTCTACAGCCATGAACTTCAAACTGAAAGGCTTCAAAACTTTCAAAGGCTTCAAAGGTTTTTGCTTGCTGGACAAACAGGAACTGGCTTCGGGAGAATTTATATGATGCTGTAAGAATTCTGCAAATGAATGCAGACTATGAGAACCAAGGGATTCTCCCACGGACATGTACCTGTGACAGCATTAAGGTGCGAGGGAAGGGGAAGAGGTCATATGCATTCTCAGAAGATTTTGAAGATAAATCAGTTTAGAAGACATTGACCTCATCGTGCGAAGACATTCACTCATAGATAAGGAGTTGGTTCCAGATTTGTACGAATCCAGAGATCAGTACAAGTGAGGAATCTAACTACTTGTGAAGCATAAGTGAATATACTAGGCATGTTATGAGATGCAGTATGAAAGAGATCCAACTTGTGTGAATAGAAACTTCTTGTGGTAGAAAGTGACAAAGCCATAGGATCAAAAGGGGCCGTAAAAGGAAGTTTTATTTACCACACTGGGAACTGCTAGATGGAGTGGAAGAGGAGGCCGAGCAGTTCAATCTTCCGTGCCCTAACTTGGCGACGGAGGACTCCTACGGCGACGGCGGAGAGGACGATGTCCGCGGTCGGCGTGAAGACGGCGTCGGAGAGGTTGCGGCAGTGAAGCGCTTCGTCGCCGGTGTCGTCGATGGCTAGCGGTGGCGCTAGGGTTCGTGCGAGAGTGGAAGAAGAGATAATGACCACTGTGAAGGGTGTATTTATAGGTACAGGGGCGGCACTGCGTTATTACACAGGTGCCCCTGGCGATTCACATCTGAGGAACACGTGGCCTTCATGCAGGTTTGTTCCACGTCCCACGCACGCCTGGATTATCGGGTGGTCGTTCCTACTTCTCCAGGTTTCATGTGGAGGAATGAGCATTGAAAACGGACTTAATGTTTGTCTCTGTATCTTCTGCTGACAAGTACGCAGAGAAGACATTTTGACAGTTTCAATAGAATGCATATGACTTGGAGAGATAGAGTTTGAGATAGAAAGCACAGAGAGGTTAGGGTCCGATCACATTCACTTAGATCAAAAGATTCAACAAGAAGACATAGCTATAAGTGAATGTTGTAGAGGACAGAACACAAGTATATATATATATATATATATAATCAACATAGTGAAGATAATCATGAAAACATGTTGAGGTTGAAACCAAACCAAATGTGAAGACATAGCAAGGTAACGCCATGAGTGAAACACTTCAAATAGAACATTTGGTGGTGGCGTTACCCACCGTATATGAAGTATTAGACCTAGACACGGCGCACAATTATCGTGGCGCTCCGAAGTCAAATTCCACATTAATGCATTCACACTTAGAATGTATGTCTTCATTGATTGAAGATATACTTTACTTTGTGTGTTGCACATCTAAGTCATCAATATGCATAAGGGTTAGGATGTGTGCCTGATCACAGGACATTTGAGGATTCCAGGATATTTAGCTCACACCGTAACTTGCAAAATCTCTTCTCATCCAAGGGCTTGGTGAAGATATCTGCCAATTGCTCTTCAGTGTTGACGTGTATGATATCAATGTCTTCCTGCACAACATGATCTCTGAGAAAGTGATAACGAATTTCAATGTGCTTTGTCTTCGAGTGCTGAACAGGGTTGTTGGCAATCTTGATGGCGCTTTCGTTGTCGCAGTAGAGTGGCACTTGCTTTAGATGAATGTCATAGTCCTTGAGGGCTTTCTTCATCCATAGAAGCTGAGCGCAGCAAGATCCAGTAGCAATGTATTCAGATTCAGCAGTGGAGAGAGATACACAGTTCTGCTTCTTTGAAGACCAACATACAAGTGATCGTCCCAGAAAATGACATGTGCCTGATGTAGACTTGCGATCCACCTTGTCACCAGCATAATCAGTATCCGAGAATCCAACCAGATCAAACTCTGAGCCCTTTGGATACCATAATCCTAGAGTTGGGGTGTGAGCCAAATATCGAAGAATTTGCTTCACAGCTAAGTGATGCGACTCCTTTGGTGCCGCTTGAAATCGAGCACACATGCAAACACTAAGCATAATATCTGGCCTAGATGCACATCGATAAAGCAAAGAACCAATCATGAAGCGGTATACCTTTTGATCAAACTCTTTACCATTGTCGTCAGGACCCAGATGATGCTTGGCTGGCATTAGCGTCGTGAACCATTTTGCAGTCTTGCATACTGAACTTCTTAAGGCAATCTTTGAGATACTTCTCTTGAGATATGAAGATGTCGTTGCATTGCTGTCGTATTTGAAGACCGAGGAAGAACTTCAGCTCTCCCATCATGGACATCTGATATTGCTCTTGCATCATATATCCAAACTCTTCACTGTACTTCTGATTGGTGCAGCCGAAGATAATGTCACCCACATATATTTGGCACACAAACAGTTCACCATCATATGTCTTCGTGAAGAGAGTGGGGTCGAGGGAACCAGGTATGAAGCCTTTGCTCTTCAGGAAGTATTTGAGTGTGTCATACCAGGCCTGAGGGGCTTGTTTGAGGCCATACAGTGCCTTGTTGAGCTTGTATACCATATCAGGATGTTTTGGATCTTCAAAGCCAGGTGGTTGTGCAACATACACTTCTTCTTCAATCTTGCCATTGAGAAATGCGCTCTTCACATCCATTTGATAAAGAAGTATGTTGTGATGATTTGCATAGGCCAGCAGTATGCGTATGGCTTCAAGTCTAGTCACAGGAGCAAATGTTTCATCAAAGTCAATGCCGTCCACTTGAGTATATCCTTGAGCAACGAGACGAGCTTTGTTTCTGACAACTTGACCATGCTCATCTTGCTTGTTGCGGTATATCCATTTTGTGCCTATTATGTTGTGCTTCCGAGGATCAAGACGCTTAACCAGTTCCCATACATTATTCAGCTCAAACTGTTGAAGCTCTTCTTGCATAGCTTGAATCCATTCAGGTTCCATGAAGGCTTCTTCCACTTTCTTGGGTTCTGTTATTGAGACGAATGCGAAGTGCCCACAGAAATTTGCCAGCTGGGTTGCCCTTGATCAAGTGAGCGGACCAGGTGCATTGATGCTGTCAATTATTCTCTCAATCCGCACTTCATTGGCAACACGAGGATGTATAGGGCGAAGATTTTGCTCTTGCTCATCATTGTCGTTGTTGGAGGGATTGTCTTCATGTTGATCTAGTGCGGAGATGATGAGTTCCTCTTCAGGATGAGCTTCAGAAGGTATGATTTCTCCAGTTCCCATTAGCTTGATTGATTCACTGGATGGAACTTCATCTAGCACATTTGGCAGGTGCTCTCTTTGTGAATCATTAGTCTCATCGAACCGCACATCCACGGTTTCAACCACTTTATAATGAAAGAGGTTGAAGACTCTGTAGGAGTGTGAATCCTTTCCATATCCAAGCATAAAACCCTCATGTGCTTTTGGGGCAAACTTTGAAGTGTGATGTGGGTCCTTGGTCCAGCACCTTGCGCCAAATACTCTGAAGTAACTAACATTTGGCTTCTTGCCGGTGAGGAGCTCATACGATGTCTTGTTCAGAAGCTTGTGAAGATAAACACGATTGATTGTATGGCATGCAGTATCAATGGCTTCAGGCCAGAATTTTCTTGGAGTCTTGTATTCATCTAGCATTGTTCTGGCCATTTCAATGAGTGTTCTGTTCTTGCGTTCGACGATGCCATTCTGCTGTGGCGTGTACGGGGCTGAGAATTCATGTGTGATGCCCAAGGCATCAAGATATGTATCAAGGCCAGTGTTCTTGAATTCAGTGCCATTGTCACTTCTGATGTGCTTTATCTTGGCGCCATAGTTGTTCATTGCTCGATTGGCGAAGCGTCTGAAGACATCCTGCACTTCAGTCTTGTAAAGGATTATATGCACCCAAGTGTATCTAGAATAATCATCAACAATGACAAAGCCATAGAGACAAGCAGTAGTAGTAAGAGTTGAGTAATGAGTGGGACCGAAAAGATCCATGTGAAGCAGCTCGAAGGGTGGAGTAGTAGTCATGATTGTCTTCGAGGGATGTTTCGCCCTCGTCATCTTTCCTGCTTCACAGGCACCGCATAAGTGATCTTTCTTGAACTTGACGCCCTCGATGCCTATGACATGCTTCTTCTTTGCAAGGGTGTGGAGGTTCCTCATGCCAGCATGCCCAAGCCTCCGATGCCAGAGCCAGCATTCTGAAGCTTTTGCTAGAAGACATACGGTAAGCTATGGTCCTGCTGAGAAATCTACCACGTACAGATCATCTTTCCGATACCCTTACTTTTACTAGTGTCAGCAAATGTGATGTGGCTCTTGTCGGATGGATGTAAGGTTGAGTCCATCAGAAGGCTTCTTTTGCTAGTCATGTGATTTGTACACCCACTATCAATAATCCATTCTGTAGACGCTGGTGTTGTACCCTACAGTGCAGTTAGGGGGATAGGCTTCACGAAGAGAGTTGTGAAGCAAAAACATTTGACGAACCAGTGGGTTATGAAAGCTTAGATCCAGATTAGGACTGATAGGGAGAGTAGCAAGCGATTCAAGAACGAAGTACATAGTAAGACCATTCGGGCATTTGATCTTGCGCCCTACAAGATGTTTAAGGTCCCCAGCGACAGTGTCAGAAGATTTTGGTTTTCTGCTGGAGACCTTTCCCTGCAAAAGAGAGTTAAGCCTTCTTAACCACCCACATCTTCAAGGGTGGCTTAGAAGCGATAAGTCTAAGTGCAGCGTCTGAAAACTTTGGCTTTAGGGCTCTAGCAAAAAGTCTTGCAGGTGGACAATAATACTCATAAGAATAAGCAGAATAGTTTTTGGTCTTATGAACATGGCGATTCGATGAACCGTGCTCATATTCATAGGCCTGAGTATGGTTTCCCTGCAAAACATTTGCATTAGTGCGACTCAGGTGAGTCCTCTGTCTGTATGAAGACATTGGGCCATATGAAGCCTGTGGTCTGGGGTTTGTCTTCTTCATCTGTGGTGTTAGGATGACATTCACAGGAAGATTTCCCAAACACCTTTTGGGCACCCAGATCTTCTTCATAGGCGGTCCATTCCTGCAGTTAGTACCAATGTACCTGGAAAACACTTCACCATTCTGATTCTTAAACAGTTTATAGTTTGCATCAAAGGATTCATCAATGACAATGGGGTTAGCACAAGTGAAGCCAGATAGACTGGATGGATCTGCTGAAGGTTCCTTTGCAGCAACCCATGTAGTTTTGGGATACTGCTCGGGTTTCCAGTAAGAGCCATCTGC
Organism: Triticum monococcum; assembly: GCA_034509565.1. Classification (NCBI taxonomy): domain Eukaryota; kingdom Viridiplantae; phylum Streptophyta; class Magnoliopsida; order Poales; family Poaceae; genus Triticum; species Triticum monococcum. Next base: position 20,194,508 of record CM067844.1, on the reverse strand, counting down.
ATTCATTTTCCTTATGAACCCAACACCCTCTTTCCTCGGGTTTCGGTTCAAAATCTGCCTTTTGAGGACATCACATAGTGTCTGATGCCCTTTAAGACTTTTGTACATCCCTGTTTCAAGCAATGTCTTCAACCTAGCATTCTCATCAGCAATCGCAGTGGTATCCTCAGAAGAGGGGTTAGTTACCACATCAACAGTTGAAGATATTGCAACAGTAGCAGCAGTAGACCATTCAGCAACAGAAGTAGCATTATCACGCTCAATGCATTTAAGACATGGTGGTTCAAATCCTTCCTGAGCGGAACTGATCTGTTCGGCGCGAAGTGACTCGTTTTCCTTTTGAAGATCTTCATGAGCCGCTCTCAATTTCTCAAGATCTTGCTTCCTTTGAACATAATCATAGCAAAGCTTTTCATGAGTTGTTGAGAGCGTTTCATGACGACTTTCAAGTTCCTCATACTTAATGTGAAGATTTTTTATGTCTTCAATTAAGGACTCAGATCGAGTCATTTCAGCGCCCAACAGATCGTCGCTTTTGTCTAACAGTTTTTGAATATGTTCCATGGCTTTCTGTTGTTCAGTTGCAATTTTAGCAAGTGTTTTGTAGCTAGGTCTAGAATCACAATCAGAGTCATCGTCACTAGATGTTTGATAGTGAGTAGTGCATGTGTTTACCTTGGCACTGCGTGTCATGAAGCAGTAGGTAGGAGCAGAGTCGTCCTTGTCATTTGCATCGGCATCGGTGGTGAAGTCATTGTCTTCAGTGTTGAAGATGGACTTGGCAACGTATGTTGTAGCCATACTTGCAACTCCAGAATCGGATTCCTCCTTAGACTCCACCTCCGCCTCCTCAGAAGCGGACTCCTCCTCTGAATCCATTTCCTTGCCAACAAACGCACGTGCCTTGCCAGATGAACTCTTCTTGTGTGATGAAGACTTTGAGGAAGACTTGGAAGATGACTTTGAGTATTTCTTCTTCTTCTTGTCGTCAGAGTCATATTCCTTGCTCTTCTTCTTCTTTCTGTTCTCATTGTCCCACTGCGGACACTCAGAGATGAAGTGGCCAGTTTTCTTGCACTTGTGACATGTTTTCTTCTTGTAGTCATGAGCAGAGGCTTCATCATTCCTTGAGCTTGATCATGAAGACTTTCTGAAGCCTTTATTCTTGGTGAATCTTTGGAACTTCTTTACAAGCATAGCAAGTTCCTTTCCAATGTCTTCAGGATCGTTAGAACTGCTGTCAGATTCTTCTTCACATGAGGAGACAGCTTTTGCCTTCAGGGCACGAGTTCGCCCATAGTTTGGACCGTAGATATCTCTTTTCTCAGAAAGCTGAAACTCATGTGTGTTGAGCCTCTCAAGTATGTCGGACAGATCGAGTGTCTTGAAATCAGGCCATTCTTGAATCATCAGGGCTAGGGTGTCAAACGAACTGTCAAGTGATCTGAGTAGTGTCTTGACGACTTCATGCTTGGTGATCTCAATGGCGCCGAGGGCTTGAAGCTCATTTGTGATGTCAGTGAGTCGGTCAAACGTGAGCTGGACATTCTCATTGTCATTTCGCTTGAAGCGGTTGAAGAGGTTGCGAAGAACGCCGATTCTCTGATCTCTCTGGGTTGAGACGCCTTCGTTGACCTTGGAGAGCCCGTCCCAGACCAACTTAGATGTTTCCAAAGCGCTCACACGGCCATACTGTCCTTTGGTCAGATGACCACAGATAATGTTCTTGGCAGTAGAGTCCAGTTGAACGAACTTCTTGACATCAGCAGCAGTGACACCTTCTCCAGCCTTGGGAACGCCGTTCTTGACGACATACCATAGATCGACGTCAATGGCTTCAAGATGCATGCGCATCTTATTCTTCCAGTAGGGATATTCAGTTCCATCGAAGACGGGGCACGCAGCGGAGACTTTAATTATCCCTACAGTCAACATAGCTAAAACTCCAGATGGTTAAACCGAATCACACAGAACAAGGGAGCACCTTGCTCTGATACCAATTGAAAGTGCGTTATATCGACTAGAGGGGGGTGAATAGGCGATTTTTATGAAAGTCTTCAAAACATGGAAGTTTCAAAGACAAACGATAGAAATAAAACTATTACCATGCAGCGGAAGTTAGACTACACTAGATAAACCATAGTCATGTATTCAATGAAGTGAAAGGACAATGACTAATAGTAGCTAGGTAGTAAGGATGAGGCAGGAAGATATTAAGAAGCCAAACAGATCACACAGTCACTCAGTGAAGACAAAAGATAGAGCAAATATACAATGACTTCACACAGAGTAACAGTAAGTAAAGAGAAGGGAAGGGTGAAACCAGTGACTTGTTGAAGACAAAGATTTGTTGGACCAGTTCCAGTTGCTGTGACAACTGTACGTCTGGTTAGGGCGGCTAGGTATTTAAACCAAAGGACACACGGTCCCGGACACCCAGTCCTGAACATGCAGCTCAGGACACCCAGTCCTCAACGTATTCCCCTTGAGCTAAGGTCACACAGACCTCGCCCAATCTCTCTGGTAAGTCTTCAAGGTAGACTCCCAAACCTTCACAGACTTTGTTCACCGGCAATCCACAATGTCTCTTGGATGCTCAGAACGCGACGCCTAACCGGCTGGAGGATGCACAGTCCTCAAGTGTAATAAGTCTTCAGATCACTCAGACAGGAAGACTTAAGTGATGCCTAATTCTCTTTGGCTCTGGGTGGTTAGGGCTTTATCCTCGCAAGGAATTCTCTCTCAAAGGCTTCGAGGTGGGTTGCTCTCAAACGACAAAAGCCGTACTCTGAATCTGAGCAGCCAACCGTTTATGGTTGTAGGGGGTGGGCTATTTATAGCCACTAGGAAACCCGACCTGATTTTCCGAAATGATCCTGGGTCACTAAGGAACTGACACGTGTTCCAACGGTCAGATTTCTAACTCACACGGCAACTTTACTTGGGCTACAAGCAAAGCTGACTTGTCCGACTCTGGACAAGATTTGCTCTCATAGTCTTCACTCGAAGACATAGGTTTTTGTTTAAGCATCACTTCAGTCATTCTGACTGGTTCTCTTGGACCCCACTTAACAGTACGGTGGTTCCTATGACTCAACACAGAAGAAACAGAACTACGAAAGATCTAAGTCTTCGAGCTCCATAGGCTTCATGCGGTGTCTTCTCTTGTCATAGTCTTCAATGTGAATATCTTCACATACCACCTTTGACATCAATGTCTTCATACATTTTTAGGGGTCATGTCTGGTAGGAAAACCGAATCAATGAGGGACTTCTACCTGTGTTATCCTGCAATTCTCACAAACACATTAGTCCCTCAACTAGGTTTGTCGTCAATACTCCAAAACCAACTAGGGGTGGCACTAGATGCACTTACAGTTTTATATGGAGGACGTTCCCCTTCTGGACCCTGTTCGGCGGGGTCTTCCTGAGTTCAGCAATGCTCCTCTGAAGAACAAAGTTGGCGCCCACGGAGCCCCCAGGTGGAAGACAATGGAGAAGGCCTCTACCTGATGAACCGGATTAAAGCACTGGCTCAATCAGGATTGACAGTAATCGAAGTTATGTCGATTTGCATAATGCGGGGAGTGCAACCACTTCAATATCATGGGCACCCCTTGTGGTGTTTTAACGGGGCGGATGATGCCACCCGCTGCGAGCGTAAGGGTCCGGACAATGTTGCCGCTTTAGCAAAAGTTCTGTCCGAATTGTTCAAGGGAGAGGAAGAGGAGTTCATCCGCATCAAGCCACGGGATGGATTCTCCATGTACAATCCTCCAAGCTGGGTAAGTTATATCTCCTTACTCCCATTTTTCCCGTATTCTTTGTCGTAAGTATTCACCTTGCCATTTTGCGGCAGGAACTGCGAAAAGCCATAAAGGAGGTCAGCAACCCTTCTCCACAACCAGAGGACCCTGACCCGGCCCTCGACTCCGAACTTGAAGAAGATTCGGTTATATTCATGGAGCTGATAGACCGGCAGTTCTATCAGTTAAGTTGCGATGATGCCATGGTGGCCATTACGGCTGACTATCCCAGACTGCTTCCTGCATCGCACGTAAGAAAACCCAAAAATCCCAACTCCAAAAACTAGGATCCCCTGTTATACACTTCACCTACCATATACATATGGCATTTTTACAGGGAAGGCATTCGGGACGCCCTGCCGAACCCGCAGCAACTTGCCAACAAGAGGCACCGAGGCCGGGCATGCCAAAAAGGAAGGCGGTCAGGACGGAGACGCCGGCGCAAAGGTATAATAGAAACCCCGCTCCGTGGTTGTCGTCTTTCTTGAAATGTAACGACGCCCGTGTTTCTTTAACAGAAAAAATGCTCGCCGGAATATGTCCGGTGATGTTGCTAATCACGTTTCCACCAGTTGGGCGCTAGGACCGGACATAGAGGCGGAAGCCGATATGGGGCGGGCGCCGGATAATCCCCCTACAGAGGATGCGGATAGATTATCCGCTACAAACTCAGAAGTGGAAAGCGTCATGAATCATAGGCGCCACCGGGCTGTACTCCGTGACGCTTGTTTCTCACCAGAGGCATTTGATGCCTTCAATTCTGGAGAGGCATACCTCCGTGCTGCTCAAAATGGTCTAGCCAGAGCCACAGACCAGTATGTAAAGGATGTATGGGTAAGTAAATCTGACAATTTATATGTATCAGTAGCCCCTGAGACTTGAAACAGTTAGCAGAACTGATTTTAAGGATCATCTTTAATGTGCAGGTTCTTACAGAGAAGAATACTAGGCTGTCACAGGAGCTGGAGGAATGCAAGACCCAACTGCGGGCCGTTGTTGCCGCATTGAAGGAACCGAAAAAGTCTCCCGCTGGTAACATTTATTTTAAAGAATGATGGTTACCATATAGTGTGCGTCGTGGTTGCAGATCTAACAATAGATGTTGCAGATGAATCCGGAGAAAATCCGGAGGACCAGCATGTCGTGCGACAGCTAGAGGCTGGCAAACATGTGCTGACTGAGGTTAGGCGGGAGAAAAACAATCTCCAAGACGCCAATAACAAGCTGAGCGTGGAACTAAAAGACGTTCGAGCCCAGCTTGCAGACTCCGGGAAGGAGAATAAGCGGCTTCAGCGTGGCATTTTCAGTAAGTGCTTGAACGAATACTTTTGAAGGAGTTCGGCGAAGAAGCCGACTAACAACGTTATGTCTGTAGGTATGCTGGCGGGTCATCCCGCGGAGGAAATGCCCGGGGTCTGCGGGTGATCTTCTATTCGAGCTCTCACATCTGCACGAACAAGTTCGGCAGGTGATGCAAGGTGTTGCCCAGGCCTTGTGGCCATCTGTCTCCCTGCCAAAAGGCGTTGCAGAGCTTACGGAGAAGCTCAAGGGAGCACAGCGGCGCTTCCGATTATGGAAGATATCAGCCTGCCATCAAGGTGCCAGAGAAGCCTGGGCCATGGTGAAGACGCGGTATACCAAGGCTGACCCAAATCACATGGCCGAGGTCGGACCTGTGGGGCCCGACGGAAAAGAGATCCCCGTTAGCTTAGTTTATGGGCAAGTAGAATTAGCCGCAAAGTATTCCCAACAGGATTGTAGGCTAGACCGCCTATTGGATGGTATAGAAGAGGAATTTAGTCAGTCTGCATGACTATGTAATTAAAGTGACATGTATAATGCCTTCTAGCCGGATTGTAGATCATTTGTCTTGGCGGACCTTTTTGCTTCAACCTCGAGACCCGTTAGTCCGGAGTGTATCCGAATACCCGATTAGTTATATAAGAACCGGGGTATGCATGGATACCAGGTGTAGCGATCATTAGTGCTTGAACGGACAAGTGCCCAACTAGTTATGTTATATTACATGGGTAGTAAGAAACATCTTCCAGGGAGAATAGTTCCGTTAAGGGTTCCTTTCCCTGGGTATGCATGCCCTAAGGTGCATGTCCAGACTGCGATAAGAAACGCAGGAAAAAACATCTGGGGCAGATATGGAAAATAAATAAAAATCATCTTTTGTTCACCGACCGAATATTCCCTTAAGAATGCTAGCTTTCGGCTTCACCCAGTCTGAGGTACACATCCGGCTGACCCGGTAGTAACAATCGCAGAGGTGCTCCCCTTATGCCCTAGCCGAATTAACAGGAACGTAGGGCATAATACAAGAGCCAGGCAACCCAGCTTGGCCAAAACTTAAGTCATATCGATGCATATAATGGCGAAAAAGGTACATGCGGAAGTATAACACATGTGCGGGGCATGAGGGCCAGATAAATAATTAAGCTTCTGTGAAAGAAGCCCCCATGTATGATGAGCGCGGCTAGCGCATCTATAATGTGCAAGCGAGGCACAAGTTGGCCTTTGAAGGCCTAGAGAAGGAATAAAAGAAAGAGACAAAGAAAAACAAGGCAGATAATGTATATGCAAAAAATGGATAGAGGAAGGGGACGAACATAGAGTCCGGTGCTAGGCGTAGAATCTTCGGAGCCTGGCCGTGTTCCATGGGTTCAGCTCGAGTCGATTAGTCGATGCATCCCGCAGTCGGTACGCTCCACCAGTCAGAACTTGGTCAATAATGAAGGGACCTTCCCATTTGGGCTCGAGCTTGTTCTTTTTCTTACCCGGCAGGTGTAGAACTAGTTCGCTAACGTTATAAGTTTTGGCCCGTACTTCTCTGCTTTGGTATCTGCGAGCATGTTGCTGATAAAATGTGGAATGGGCTTTTGCTACGTCGCGCTCCTCCTCCAGGGTGTCCAGACTGTCCTGCCGATCGAGCTCGGCTTCTCTTTCTTCGTACATGTGCACTCGAGGTGAGTCATGAATTATGTCACAGGGCAAGACTACCTCTGCGCCGTACACCATGAAGAAGGGTGTATATCCGGTACTATGATTTGGCGTGGTCCGCAACCCCCAGAGTACGGAGTCGAGCTCCTCTACCCAATGCGTGTTAGACTCCGTTAAGGAACGCACTAATCTAGGTTTAATGCCGCTCATTATAAGACCGTTTGCTCGCTCAACTTGGTCGTTGGTTTGTGGGTGATAGACTGAAGCATAATCGAGCTTGATGCCCATTTTGCTGCACCAGAGTTTTACCTCATCGGCCGTGAAGTTCGTGCCGTTGTCAGTGATGATGCTGTGGGGGACGCCATAATGGTGTACGACCCCGGATATGAAGTCTATCATTGGTACGGATTCGGCTGTTTTAACAGGTTTGGCCTCTATCCATTTGGTGAATTTATCCACCATGACCAGTAAGTATTTTTTTCTTGTGGGTTCCCCCTTTAAGGGGTCCAACCATGTCAATCCCCTAAACCGCGAAGGGCCACGTAATGGGGATTGTTTGGAGGGCGGTGGGTGGCATGTGGCTTTGATTTGCAAAGAGCTGGCAACCGGCGCAACGTTGGACCAAGTCCTGTGCATCTGCCCAGGCCGTTGGCCAATAGAATCCTGTACGGAAGGCCTTGCTTACAAGAGCTCGGGCTGCGGTGTGGTGACCGCCGAGTCCGGCGTGAATTTCTGCCAAAAGGTTTCGCCCTTCCTCTTCGGAGATGCATCTATGAAGGACTCCGGTAGTGTTTTCTTGTATAATTCTCCCTCGTGGACCCTGTAGGCCTTGGATCACCGCACTATGCAGCGTGCCTCATTTTGGTCCTCCGGAAGTTCCTGTCTAGTTAGGTAGGCCAGGAATGGTTCTGTCCACGGGGCAATGATGGCCATTATTACGTGGGCTGAAGGTGTTATTTCGGTGGCGGAGCCTCCGATTGTGTCAGAGTGTTTGGTATCGGATGTTTAGGCTGGGTCCGGACTATTGTTACAGGTGTCCCCTTCCCATACTACGGATGGCTTGAACAGCCTCTCCAAAAATATGTTGGGGGGACCGCATCGCATTTTGCGCTGATGCGGGCGAGGATATCCGCCGCCTGATTGTTTTCCCGAGCCACATGGTGAAATTCGAGCCTCTCGAACCGAGCTGACATTTTTAGGACGGCGTTTTGATAGGCCGCCATCTTCGGATCCTTGGCATCAAAGTCTCCATTTATTTGGGATATTGCGAGGTTCGAATCCCCACGCACCTCCAGGCGCTGAATGCCCATGGAAACTGCCATCCGAAGACCATGTAACAGGGCTTCGTATTCGGCTGCATTGTTGGAGTCTGTATACAGTATCTGCAGTACGTATTGAACTGTATCTCCAGTTGGGGATGTCAGGACGATGCCAGCCCCCAGTCCAGCCAGCATTTTGGAGCCGTTGAAGTGCATAATCCAATTGGAGTATGCGTCGTACTCTTTAGGGAGTTCGGCTTCCGTCCATTCGGCGACAAAGTCGGCCAATACTTGCGATTTAATGGCTCGCCGAGGTTTGTATGTTATGTCGAATGGGAGGAGCTCAATGGCCCATTTGGCAATCCAGCCCGTGGCATCGCGGTTGTTAATAATATCATTGAGTGGCACCTCCGAGGCTACTGTAATCGAACACTCTTGAAAGAAGTGTCGCAGTTTCCGGGATGCCAAATACCGCATAGGCTATCTTTTGATAATGTGGGTACCGTGATTTGCATGGAGTGAGGACGGTGGATACATAATATACCGGCTTTTGAAGAGGGAATTTATGTCCATCCGCTTCACGTTCGACGATGAGCACTGCGCTTACAACTTGATGGGTTGTCGCAATGTATAATAGCATTGGTTCGTCGATGTTTGGCGCGGCCAGGATTGGGTTGGTTGCTAGTATGGCTTTTATTTCTTCCAATCCGGTTGTGGCAGCGTCCGTCCACTCAAAGTGTTCAGTGCACCGAAGGAGGCGATAAAGGGGTAATGCCTTTTCTCCTAAGCGGGAGATAAAGCGGCTTAGAGCCGCCACGCATCCAGTTAACTTCTGGATTTGTTTGAGGTCTGTTGGGGTAGCCAACTGTGACAAAGCTCGGATTTTGGCCGGATTACCTTCAATACCTCTACTGGAGACGATGAAACCCAGGAGCTTTTCGGCTGGTATGCCGAAAATGCATTTTTCCGGATTGAGCTTGATGTTGTATGTTCGAAGGTTGTCGAATGTGAGCCTCAAGTCGTCTATCAAAGAGTTGACGTGTTTGGTTTTGACGACCACATCGTCTACGTATGCCTCTACTATTTTGCCGATTTGTTTCTCCAGGCATGTCTGAATCATGCGCTGATATGTTGCGCCGGCGTTTTTGAGCCCAAAAGGCATTGTATTGAAACAGAAGGGACCGTATGGTGTGATGAATGCCGTTGCGGCTTGGTCGGACTCTGCCATCTTGATTTGGTGGTAACCGGAGTATGCGTCGAGGAAACACAATGAATCGTGTCTTGCGGTAGCATCAATAATTTGATCGATGCAGGGGAGGGGGAAGGGATCCTTTGGGCAAGATTTATGGAGGTCCTTGAAATCGACACAAAGGCACCAGGATTTATCCTTCTTTGGTACCATCACCAGGTTTGCTAGCCAGTCCGGGTGTTTTATTTCTCTGATGAATCCGGCCTCCAATAACTTGGCTAGTTCCTCTCCCATGGCTTGTCTCTTAGGTTCAGAGAAACGCCGAAGAGCTTGCTTGACCGGCTTGAATGCCTTTAGGATATTGAGGCTATGCTCGGCCAGCCTGCGTGGGATTCCTGGCATGTCTGAGGGGTGCCAGGCGAATATGTCCCAATTCTCGTGCAGGAACTCTCATAGTGCGGCGTCCATGGAGGGTGAGGGAGTCCTGGATTAGGGGGTGTTCGGGTAGCTGGACTATACCTTCAGCCGGACTCCGGGACTATGAAGATACAAGATTGAAGACTTCGTCCCGTGTCCGGATGGGACTTTCCTTGGCGTGGAAGGCAAGATTGGCGATGCGGATATTCAAGATCTCCTACCATTGTAACCGACTTTGTGTAACCCTAACCCTCTCTGGTGTCTATATAAACCGGAGGGTTTTAGTCCGTAGGACAACTTCATCATACAGCAATCATACCATAGGCTAGCTTCTAGGGTTTAGCCTCCTTGATCTCATGGTAGATCTACTCTTGTACTACCCATATCATTAATATTAATCAAGCAGGATGTAGGGTTTTACCTCCATCAAGAGGGCCCGAACCTGGGTAAAACATCGTGTTCCTTGCCTCCTGTTACCATCCGGCCTAGACGCACAGTTCGGGACCCCCTACCCGAGATCCGCCGGTTTTGACACTGACATTGGTGCTTTCATTGAGAGTTCCTCTATGTCGTCGCTTTTAGGCCCGATGGCTCCTTCGATCATCAACAACGATGCAGTCCAGGGTGAGACTTTTCTCCCTAGACAGATCTTCGTCTTCTGCGGCTTCGCACTGTGGGCCAATTCGCTTGGCCACCTTGAGCAGATCGAAAGCTACGCCCCTGGCCATCAGGTCAGGTTTGGAAGCCTAAACTACACGGCTGACATCCGCGGGGACTTGATCTTCGACAGATTCGAGCCACAGCCAAGCGCGCCGCACTGTCTCGATGGGCACGATATTGCTCTGCCGCCGAACAGCGCCTTGGAGGCCGCACGTGCATCGGTTCCAACCATTGATTCGGAGCCTATTGCGCCGATCGAGGATCAGCGGTTGGACGCTGCCTCAGGGGCTGCAATCTCAGAGGCGATCGAGCCGAACTCCAGCCCCGCACTCCGCATGACCCGTGACTCCGTGGAGCCGGATTCCTCTCCGAACTCCGAGCCCCCCGCGCCCCTGCCGATCGAATCCGATTGGGCGCCGATAATGGAGTTCACTGCCGCGGACATCTTTCAGCACTCGCCCTTCGGTGACATCCTAAATTCTCTAAAGTCTCTCTCTTTATCAGGAGAGCCCTGGCCGGACTACGGTCAGCAAGGTTGGGATACGGACGATGAGGAAATTCAAAACCCACCCACCACCCACTTCGTAGCCACTGTTGATGACTTAACCGACATGCTTGACTTCGACTCCGAAGACATCGACGGCATGGACGACGATGTAGGATACGAACAAGAACCAGCACCCGTAGGGCGCTGGAAGGCCACCTCGTCATATGACATATATATGGTGGACACTCCAAAGGATGGAGATGGCGATGGAACAGCAGAGGACGATACCTCTAAAAAACAGCCCAAGCGCCGACGTCAGCGGCGCCGCTCTAAATCCCGCCAAAGCAAGAACGGTGATTCCAGCACGGGAGATAATACTACTCCGGATAGCGCCGAAGAACACCCCCTCCAGCAAGATTCAGCACAGGAGGACAGAGAAGCCAACCCTCACGAGAGGGCGGCGGACCAAGAGGTTGAGGACGATAATTATACGCCTCCCTCCGAAGACGAGGCAAGCCTCGATGACGACGAGTTCGTCGTGCCAGAGGATCTTGCCGAACAAGAGCGTTTTAAACGCAGGCTTATGGCCACGGCAAGCAGCCTCAAGAAAAAGCAGCAACAGCTTAGAGCTGATCGGGATTTGCTAGCTGACAGATGGACTGAAGTCCTTGCGGCCGAAGAGTATGAACTCAAACGCCCCTCCAAGAGTTACCCAAAGCGCAGGCTGCTACCCCAACTAGAGGAGGAAGCACCTACATCACCAGCGCATGACATGGCCAACCGGCCACCTCGTGGCCGCGACAGAGAGGCCTCTTGGCCCTCCACTCTAGCCATGCCCTGACGCCGTGTCAAGCATACTAAGGCACAGGAAAATGCGCCTGACCTGCGCGACATACTGGAGGACAAGGCAAGGCAAACAAGATCGATCTACGGATCGTGCAGGCGCCCCACGGCACGTGACGGTGATCGTCACTCCGGATGCAATAAATCCGGCCGGGCCGAACTCAACAGACAAAGCTCCTTCGAGCTGCGTTGTGATATAGCCTAATACAGAGGCGCCGCACACCCACTATGCTTCACAGATGAAGTAATGGATCATAAAATCCCTGAGGGCTTCAAACCCGTAAACATCGAATCATACGATGGCACAACAGATCCTGCGGTATGGATCGAGGATTATCTCCTTCATATCCACATGGCCCGCGCTGATGATCTACACGCCATCAAATACCTCCCACTCAAACTTAAGGGACCGGCCCGACATTGGTTTAACAGCTTGCCAGCAGACTCAATCGATTCTTGGGAGGACCTGGAAGCCGCATTCCTTGATAACTTCCAGGGCACTTATGTGCGACCACCGGACGCCGATGACCTAAGCCACATAATTCAGCAGCCAGAGGAATCGGCCAAGCAATTCTGGAGACGGTTCCTAACAAAGAAAAAACAGATAGTCGACTGTCCGGACGCAGAGGCCTTAGCGGCCTTCAAGCATAATATCCGTGACGAGTGGCTTGCCCGGCACCTAGGACAGGAAAAGCCGAAATCTATGGCAGCCCTCATGACGCTCATGACCCGCTTTTGCGCGGGAGAAGACAGCTGGCTAGCTCGCAGCAAAAATTTAACCAAGAACCATGGTAATTCGAATACCAAGGACAAAAGCGACATGTCGCGTCGGAACAAACAAAAGCGCCACGTTAATAGCGACAACAACGAGGATACGGCAGTTAATGCCGGATTCCGAGGCTACAAATCCGGTCAATAGAAAAAGCCATTCAAAAGAAATACTCAGGGCCCGTCTAGTTTGGACCGAATACTCGACCGCTTGTGCCAGATACATGGCACCCCCGAAAAGCCAGCCAATCACACCAACAGGGATTGTTGCGTGTTCAAGCAGGCAGGCAAGTTAAGAGCCGAAAACAAAGACAAGGGGTTGCATAGCGACAACGAGGAGGAGCCCAGGCCGCCGAACAACAGTGGACAGAAGGGATTTTCCCCACAAGTGCGGATGGTGAACATGATATACGCAACCCACATCCCCAAGAGGGAGCGGAAGCGTGTATTACGGGACGTATATGCAATGGAGCCAGTCGCCCCAAAGTTCAACCCATGGTCCTCCTGCCCGATCACCTTTGATCGAAGGGACCACCCCACTAGCATCCGTCATGGCGGCTTCGCCGCATTGGTTCTAGACCCAATCATCGACGGATTTCATCTCACAAGAGTCCTCATGGACGGCAGCAGCAGCCTGAACCTGCTTTACCAGGATACAGTGCGAAAAATGGGCATAGATCCCTTGAGGATCAAGCCCACCAAAACGACCTTTAAAGGCATTATACCAGGTGTAGAAGCCAACTGTACAGGCTCAGTCACACTGGAAGTGGTCTTCGGATCTCCGGATAACTTCCGAAGCGAGGAGTTAATCTTCGACATAGTCCCGTTCCGTAGTGGCTATCACGCACTGCTCGGGCGAACCGCATTCCCAAAATTCAACGCGGTACTGCACTATGCATACCTCAAGCTCAAGATGCCAGGCCCTAGAGGAGTAATCACGGTCAATGGGAACACTGAATGCTCCCTCTGAACGGAGGAGCACACGGCAGCGCTCGCAGCAGAAATACAAAGCAGCCTCTCTAGGCAGTTCTCCAGTTCGGCCTTCAAAAAGCCGAACACTGTCAAGCGCACCCGGAGTACCCTACAACAAGACCGCCTGACACATTCTGAGCTAGCGTAGCAATGCGGCCCCAACCCTAGCCCTCGCAGTATAGCGAAACCAGTGCTTCGCGTACATAACTACGCTCTTGAAATACCATGGGCACAGAGGAAGGGGCACTATCACGGCACGCCCGAAATACGGCTTAAACCGCACCAGGGGCTGCCGGATTCCTTTTTCTTTTTTTCTCTTACTCTCAGGACTCCATACTTCGGATGACCCGTTCGACAATTCAACTACCGCACAAACGATGCAAGATCCAGGAAAGCAGACAAGCCACGCCGCATTATGGAACTCCCAGGTGGTCTCTATTGCGAGCAGTATACCTGTTTTTAATACAATTCAGCGGCCTGCCCCTAGCCACGACATGTTAAATAGTCCAATTTCTTTTGCTTATTGCACTATTTGTATCGTTCCGCTTTCATAGCAGCCTTTCTATAAACAATGCATAGCTTTTTGTCTATTTTTTGCATTATCCTCTTTTTATATATATATGTTTATTAATAACATGTTGCATCCGTACACTGTGGTACGGCAAAAATACGCCAGGGGCTTCAGTACCCATCAATATGGCGTGAGAAGTTCGTACACTTTCACAAGTGCGGCACCCCGAACTTATAGCACTATATGCATCGGCTCCAAATCATGATTTGGGTCAATAGTTGGGTTTGCCCGGCTCCTATTTTTTGGTGCCTTATGTTCCGCTATATCGGCTAAGGTAGCACTAGGAGAACTACTGCGATTGTGCCCCAGTTAAGCTGGGCTGAGCACCTCAGTAGAGAAAGCTAAAACTGACTGTCATGATGAGGCGAGAGACCGGTCGCTGTTCGAGAGGTTTTTCGAGTCCTTAAAGACTTATGCCGCTTCGAGAGAGGAACCGGCTTTGTCCGGCCAAGGCGTGGATAGCGCCCCGAACTCGGTCTTCCGAATACTAGGGGCTTCGCCAAAATTTAAAATTATAGAGTTCTATGGCTAAGTGGGAGTGTTCAAGCATTATAGTCCGATTGCCTTGTTCGTTGTGCTGAGCGCCTCCCTCGACGGACCCAATATGGGAAAAAGAGCGCTCAGGTTTATCCCGGACACCCCAGCACTAGTGGCATGGGGGCAGAAGCCGACGACTGGCCATCTCTCAATTTTTTGATAAACGGACGCACAGAAAGTAATATTTTAAATTCAACAAGCATTGCTTAGCGCATATGAACAAGTTTTCAACGCACAGGATAACACGAGCGAGTTCATTCAGAAATTACATCCTTGGTACATTCATCCGCCATAAGACGGGCACCAGCCAGAACATCCTTGTAATAGTTCTCGGGATTGCGATGCTCCTTCCCCGGCGGCGGCCCGTCCCTCACAAGCTTCTCACCGTCCAGCTTACCCCAGTGCACCTTTGCACGGGCAAGGGCCCTACGGGCACCTTTGATGCAGACGGAGCGCTTGATGACCTCAAGCCTTGGACAAGCCTCCACCAGCCGCCGCACCAGTCTGAAGTAGCGCCCAGGCAGGGCCTCTCCAGGCCACAGCCGAACTATGAAGCCCTTCAGGGCTTGTTCGGCCGCCTTGTGGAGCTCGACCAGCTGCTTCAGCTGGTCGCTCAAGGGCACAGGGTGTCCGGCCTCAACGTACTGAGACCAGAACACCTTCTCCGTCGAGCTGCCTTCCTCGGCTCGGTAGAATGCGGCGGCATTGGATACGCTGTGGGGAAGATCTGCGAATGCCCCTGGAGAGCTCCGGATTCGGGTAAGTAGCAAGTAGTTTACTTTTATATGTCTGCTTTGCATAGAGAATGCCTTACCCGTCGCTATCTTTTTCACCGCATCCAATTCCTGGAGGGCCTTCTGGGCTTCGGCCTTGGCAGATTCAGCAGTTTTAAGGGCCGCAACAAGCTCGGACGCTCGCGTCTTCGAGTCGAGCTCCAAACTCTCATGTTTTTTCATGAGAGCCTGAAGCTCTTGCTGCACCCCGCCGACCTGCGCCTCAAATTTCTCCCGCTCGGTGCGCTCCATGGCCGCTTTCTTCTCGGCCTCGGACAGCGCCTGCTTGAGGGTCGCCACCTCAGTTGTGGCCCCTATAATAAGCAGTGTACTCCTGTCATTTTTTGCAATTGCGTCTTCTTATAGGCATTTTTCTATAAGGTATCTCTTACCTTCTTTCTCCTCGAGCTGCCATTTGGCAAGGCCGAGCTCTTGCTCGGTCCGCTCGAGGCCCTGCTTCAGGGCACCCACCTCCGCAGTCAGTGCGGCGGTGGCCAGCAGCGAAGCTTGCATACGTATATTGACTCCTTTTTAGTTAGACTCCTGCGATATTTAATAGATCCTCTATTCGGCTTTTCTTTCCGAACGCCAAACAGAGCATTAGGGGCTACTGTCTATGCGGTAATATTTTTACATATTTTTTACTTACCTCGAAGCCTGTTAGAAGGCTAGCACAAGCTTCAGTCAGTCCGCTTTTGGCGGACCGAACCTTCTGGACCACCGTACTCATGATGGTACGGTGCTCCTCGTCGATGGAGGCGCCCTTAAGCACCTCCGGCAGATTGTCCGGCGCCTCCGGTTGGACGGAGGACGCCGTCTCAATAGGCTTGCTCCTCTTGGCAGGAGTTCACCTGCCGCGGTCCGGAACCGTTGATGATTCCAGTGCGGTGTCCGGCTTAAAGCCGGACTTGGAGCCCTGGGGGATCTTGTCCCCTTTGCTCCTGGAGTCCGGGAGGTCGCCTCGCGGTTCCTCCTGGACCACCTCCTCTTGCCCCGGAGCTTGTCGCGATGCCACTTCGGCGTCATCCGCAGCACAGGGGGAGGCAGTGGGCGGAACTAAATTCACGTCCGAGGAATCCAGGGAGCCGCTCGAAGACTCGTCGAGCCCGTCCTTGGGCGGGCTGCATGATTATATTCGACATTAGGGAAAGCTGCGCAACAAAAGGAATATCATGAGTTACTCTGGATTCCGAACACCTACGATTTCGCCGGACGCTTGGCCCTGTCCAGCCACTCCTCTTCGTCCTCGTCGGCGTTGGGGGCGTAGTCTGACGGAGGGGTTTTCCTCTTCTTGGACCCTTCGGCCTCCCCTACTGGGGCGGCCTTCCTCTTCTTTCCTCCCCCCGCTGGAGGGGGAGAGGTCTCTTCTTCCTCCTCCTCGTCTTCACAGGAGGAGTGCGTCTCGGACTCGTCGAACGACGAGTCCGACACCACCATATGCCAGGAACTCTTTCGAGTCCCCATGGCCTTCTTCTTCTTGGCCTTCTTCTCCAGCACCACATAAGGTGCCGGAACCAGCAGCTTCACTAGGAGAGCAGGGGCTGGGTCTTCGGGCAAGGGAGCCGGACAGTTAATCAGTCCGGACTTCGCCTGCCAATCCTGTCAGAGGTGAGGGAATTTAGATCCCGCATAGAGTCAAACTATGAAGAAACTTAACATCTGGTAAAATATGAAAATATTTTACCTCGCCAGCAGGACGCTGCGAGCTGAATCCGCGGTCTTCGGAGGCGGATGTGGGAGCCTCGGCACCTTTGGTTATCCCCTTCCAGACATCTTCGTACATCGTGTTGAAGAGCCTGCTCAGAGTTCGGTGTTGCATCGGGTTGAACTCCCACAGATTGAAGTCCCGTTCTTGACACGGAAGGATCCGGCGGACGAGCATGACCTGGACTACATTGACAAGCTTGAGCTGCTTGTTCACCAGGGACTGGATGCATTTTTGCAGTCCGGTCACCTCTTCTTCGTCGCCCCACGACAAGCCCGTCTCCTTCCAGGACGTGAGCCGTGTAGGGGGTCCGGATCGAAATTCAAGGGTTGCGATCCACTTCAGATCGCGTGGCTCGGTGATGTAAAACCACCCTGACTGCCACCCCTTCAAGGTCTCCACAAAGGAGCCCTCGAGCCATAGGCCGTTGGCTATTTTGCCCGCCATGGCACCTCCGCACTCCGCCTGGTTGCCGCGCACCACCTTTGGCTTGACATCGAAGGTCTTGAGCCAGAGACCGAAATGGGGGCGGATGTAGAGGAAAGCCTCGCACACGACGATAAACGTCGAGATATTGAGGATGAAGTTCGGGGCCGGATCGTGGAAATCTAGGCCATAGTAGAACATGAGCCCGCGGACGAATGGGTGGAGAGGAAAACCCAGTTCGCGGAGGAAGTGGGGAAGAAATACTACCCTCTCATGGGGCCTTGGGGTGGGGAGAAGCTGCCCCTCCTCAGGAAGCCGGTGCGCGATATCTTTGGACAGGTATCCGGCCTTCCTTAGCTTTTTGACATGGCCCTCTGTGACGGAGGAGACCATCCGGACATTGTTGGAGAAGGTTGAGGTAGGAAGTGCGGGCTTGGGCGCTAGAGCTCGGGTGTGCAGAAGATGGATAGGAAAAGGAGGAAGAAGGCGTAGGTAAAAAGGTGGATCCTTATCCCCTCATATGGGCGGATGCGACTGTGCATCCCCACCAGCCTAGTAAAACTCGCTTGCCTCCCAAGCGCCGTGATAAATGGCGCGGTTGGGTTACCCACGTCCGTATTGATGAGAATCTCGTAAATGGGGGACACGATCTCTGCTTTGACAAGACGTGCCAAGGAAACCGCCTCGCAAAACACACTGAGGTGGAAAAGTGAAAACGATTCGAATAAAGGCTTGGCTGTAGTGTGATGTCACGCTGCGGAATACATCGGCAGATTAGATTTGTGTTAATATTATTCTCTCTGTGGCAATACGTGGAAACTTATTTTGTAGAGCCGGACACTACTCTTGGTGTTTACAAACTTTTATGAAGAATTTGGAGGAGGAACCCGCCTTGCAATGCCGAAGACAATCTACGCGCCGGACTCGTCGTCATTGAAGCCTGGTTCAGGGGCTACTAAGGGAGTCCTAGATTAGGGGGTGTTCGGGTAGCCGGACTATACCTTCAGCCGGACTCCAGGACTATGAAGATACAAGATTGAAGACTTCGTCCCGTGTCCGGATGGGACTTTCCTTGGCGTGGAAGGCAAGCTTGGCGATACGGATATTCAAGATCTCCTACCATTGTAACCAACTTTGTGTAACCCTAACCCTCTCCGGTGTCTATATAAACTGGAGGGTTTTAGTCCGTAGGACAACTTCATCATACAACAATCATACCATAGGCTAGCTTCTAGGGTTTAGCCTCCTTGATCTCGTGGTAGATCTACTCTTGTACTACCCATATCATCAATATTAATGAAGTAGGACGTAGGGTTTTACCTCCATCAAGAGGGCCCGAACCTGGGTAAAACATCGTGTTCCTTGCCTCCTGTTACCATCCGGCCTAGACGCACAGTTCGGGACCCCCTACCCAAGATCCGCCGGTTTTGACACCGACAGCGGAGTTTAACTATGCCCCGATGGAGGCTGTTTTTGTAGGGTCCGTTGGGTGGAGTTGGAATTTGACTATCTCATCCGCTGGTTTAAAAGAGGTGGACTTGGATCTCTTGTCGAGTGTCACGTCGTCCCTGTCCACTGTGGAGCGTAGCGTGGTTAATTCCTCGGCTGAGAGGGCTTCGGATAATGCCTCGAGGGCCAGCGTGGGTGTTTTGTTTTCGGCGCGGAGTGCTGTGTCTGGATCACTGGCGAGGGTGATGATTCCATTGGGCCCGGGCATTTTGAGCTTCATGTACCCATAATGGGGTACGGCTTGGAAGATCGTGAACGCCTCACGTCCTAAAAGGGTGTGGTATCCACTGTTGAACGGGGCCACTTGAAATGTAATTTCTTCGTACCTATAGTTCTCTGGCATACCGAATACCACATCTAGTGTGATTTTCCTAGCGCATCGTGCCTCCTGACTGGGTATGATTCCCCTGAAGGTTGTGCTACTTTTCTCAATGCGGTTCCAGTCTATTTCCATTTTTTAAGAGTTTCCTCATAGATGAGGTTTATTCTGCTGCCGCCGTCCCTGAGTACTTTGGTGATTCGAAAGCCATCCACGATTAGACTGAGGACCAGTGCGGCTGGTGCTCAGGCTGTTCGGAATTTAGGTTCTTCACTGGCATTGAAGGTAATAGCCGTGTCACTCCATGGATTTATTGCTGCTACGTGGCAGATTTCGGCCACGCTGTGGAGTGTTCGCTTGCGCCTATTATTTGACGCGAAGGTCTCAAAGACTGTTAACACCGTACTGTTATCCACGGGATGGTGCTCTGTGGCATTTGGGATAAGAATATCCTCACCACTTTTGGCCACCTGCCGGAGTATCCAACATGCTCTAAGGTTGTGCGTTGGTATTGTATCCGTTGTCCTATGAATTTTGCAGGGTCCGTTAAGCCATCCCTCCAATACGGTTCCGTGCCCTGTAGAGGGTTTTTGCTTCTTTGTAATGAACTTGGGTGTCTTATGATAGTGCACCCTTTTACTTCGGACTGGGTGCGTATACGGAGCCGGATTATCCCAAAATTTCGTTTCGGTTTTCCAGGCACTTTCCATCGCATAGTACTTTCGTACTATGGACGCCAAGTCGGCGAAGCGTGATATGTCACGGCGACTTATGGCGTTAAGGATTCCCTTGTCCGTGCAGTTATTGCAGAAAAGTGAGACTGCGTCTTCCTCGTGACAGTCCTTAACCTTGTTCATCACAAGGAGGAATCTGGCCCAATAATGATGTACTGTTTCATGGGGCTCTTGCCTGATGTGGGAAAGATCGTTTATGTCTGGGTGGGTGGGTGGATTTGAATCCGGACCCCTACCCGATCTGAGACCCAGGGGCCGAGGGGTTTCTGATCTTGGAAGTTCAGATTCTGGTATGTTGCCCGATGAGTCTGGCCCGCTGCCTGACTCTAGGTTCAGGGATTGGGTGATGTCCTCCCGTAAACGGGTATCCGGCTCAGAGAGATCAGGAATTCAGACATAGTTAGTCTTCAAGATAGAAGGAGGATCGCCGCATTGTTCCTCCACCACCGCAACATGATGGGTGACCGGTGGAGAGTTAATCTCCCTTCGATCGGGTTTTAAGCCCAATCTGATCATAGTCCATAGTGACTCCCAAGGAGGCGATGCGATCCAAGAGTTTGTTTAGGAAGGAGAGCTCCATTGGATCCATCTGCTCGATGAATACCAAGCCGACGTGGAGGCTGTTTTTGATGACCTGAGAAGTCATCGTCGGTGCAGCTGCCGAACAGGCAGTCATGACGAAACTGCCTAGCCGGAGAGTTTGGCCGACAGCCAGAGCTCCCCCGGCGGTAATGTTGTTTTTAACAACGAGATGACGTCATAGAGGAACTCTCAATGAAAGCACGAATGTCGGTGTCAAAACCGGCGGATCTCGGGTAGGGGTCCCGAACTGTGCGTCTAAGGTGGATGGTTATAGGAGGCAGGGGACACGATGTTTTACCCAGGTTTGGGCCCTCTTGATGGAGGTAAAACCCTACATCCTGCTTGATTTATTCTTGATGATATGAGTATTACAAGAGTTGATCTACCACGAGATCGGAGAGGCTAAACCCTAGAAGCTAGCCTATGGTATGATTGTATGTTGTCCTATGGACTAAAACCCTCCGATTTATATAGACACCGGAAGGGGGTTAGGGTTACACAAGGTCGGTTACAAAGGAGGAGATATACATATCTGTATTGCCTAGCTTGCCTTCCACGCCAAGTAGAGTCCTATCCGGACACAGGACGAAGTATTCAATCTTGCATCTTCATAGTCCAACAGTCCGGCTGTCCGGAGACCCCCTAATCCAGGACTCCCTCAGTGATGATGAAGCTACCGGCGCAGGGCTTCGCCTAAGCACTACGATGATATGACCGAGGTGGATTATGGTGGAGGGGGGCACCGCACATGGCTAAGGGATCAATGATCAACTTGTGTCTCTATGGGGTGCCCCTGGCCACGTATATAAAGGATGGAGGGAGGAGGAGGCCGGCCCTCATAGGGTGCTCCCAAAGTGTGGAGTCCTAGTAGGATTCCACCTCCCACATGGAATAGGAAAAATGGAAGGGAGAAGGAGAAGGAAGGAAGGGGGCACCCCTTTTCCCTAGTCCAATTCGGACCAGTCCATGGGGAAGGGGCGCAGCCACCCTTGAGGCCTTTCTCTCCTTTCCCGTATGGCCCATTAAGGCCCAATACGAATTCCCATAACTCTCCGGTACTCCGAAAAATACCCGAATCACTCTGAACCTTTCTGATGTCCGAATATAGCCTTCCAATATATCGATCTTTACGTCTCGGCCATTTCGAGGCTCCTCGTCATGTCCCCGATCTCATCCGGGACTCCGAACAAACTTCGGTCATCAAATCACATAACTCATAATACAAATTGTCACAGAACGTTTAAGCGTGCGGACCCTACGGGTTCGAGAACTATGTAGACATGATCGAGACTCATCTCCGGTCAATAACCAATAGCGGAACCTAAATGCTCATATTGGTTCCTACATATTCTACGAAGATCTTTATCGGTCAAATCGCATAACAACATACATTGTTCCCTTTGTCATTGGTATGTTACTTGCCTGAGATTCGATCGTCGGTATCTCAATACCTAATTCAATCTCGTTACCGGAAAGTCTCTTTACTTGTTCCGTAATGCATCATCCCGCAACTAACTCATTAGTCACATTGCTTGCAAGGCTTATAGTGATGCGCATTACCGAGAGGGCCCAGAGATACCTCTCCACAATCGGAGTGACAAATCCTAATCTCGATCTATGCCAACTAAACAAGTACCATCGGAGACACCTGTAGAGCACCTTTATAATCACCCAGTTACGTTGTGACGTTTGGTAGCACACAAAGTGTTCCTCCAGTATCTGGGAGTTGCATAATCTCATAGTCATAGGAACATGTATAATTCATCAAAAAGCAATAGCAATATACTAAACGATCAAGTGCTAAGCTAGCGGAATGGGTCAAGTCAATCACATCATTCTCTAATGATGTGATCCCGTTAATCAAATGACAATTCATGTCTATGGCTAGGAAACTTAACCATCTTTAATCCAACGAACTAGTCAAGTAGAGGCATACTAGTGACACTATATTTGTCTATGTATCCACACATGTACTAAGTTTCCGGTTAATACAATTCTAGCATGAATAATAAACAGTTATCATGAAATAAGGAAATAAAAAATAAATTTATTATTGCCTCTAGGGCATATTTCCTTCACTTCAAACGATAAAACAAAAATGTTCAATGAGTTACAAAAGTTCATTAAGTATTTAGCTTTTAGAAGCCAACATCATTTGACAGGATTAAATGCTCCTAATATGTTCAAAATAGTGCCAATAACAATTTAGTTGACCTTTTCAATTTCAAAAAAATATATTTAAACTTTACAAAAGCTCTGAAACTTTGTTTGTGCGTCACCACACCATTGTGCATGATTTGTGTGCCAAGTTTAGTATTGAACAAAATTCATACTAGCTAAGAATAATACAAAACAGAATAGAAAATGCAAACAGTAAAAAAAGAACCAAGTCCTACTGTGGTAGTGGGCTCTAGTTCGACAGTGCCCGGTCCAGCCCATCAAGAGACCTCCTTCTTCCTCTTGTTCACCCCTCGCACCGTGGACGCACGGAGCCCATCCATGGCGAGGATCGCCACGTGCCGGCCATCGAGCACACCTTGACGACCTATAAAGCCTCCGTCGTTGTGGACAAACCCTAGTGCCTCGGCTTTTTTCCTTCCCCTTCTCGTTTTCCTCTTCCACGAGCAAGCCCGAACCATCGCCGCCAGTGTCGAGCACGCCCACGCGGCCAGCGAACCCCCTTCGCCTCGCCGACATGTCCACGAGCTTCGCCATCGCCCTCCTCGTCTTCTGGTGCCACCCGTTCGAGTTGGGAGCCTCTGCATCGACCCCTTCTTCTACCTTTGGCCGCCTCGATCACCGTCGTCGTTACACCATCGTCGGACCTCCCCGAGCCCACTCGTGCACCTCTATAGGACCATGGTGAGCACGCGGATCTTCGCCCTCGCTCTCTAGCTTGATTCCGTGCCCGTAGCTGTAACCGCCGTCGTCCCGAATCTAGCCACCGCCGTTCATGGCGCCGCCGCGGCCACCGGGTGCTAAGCTCGTGTTCGAGCTCCCTGGCGTGCTTGGCACTGGCCCAGGCACCCAACGCGACCACCCACGGATCGTGCCGTGCTCCACGGCCTCGGGTTCGTCTGTGCCCGAGCTCCGGCTGCCGTCACTGCTCGTCACCGCCGTCGGATTACCTCACCTCTGCTCGAACCGCCACCACCACCACCATGCTCACTGCATCGCCCGCATCTTGTAGGAGCAAGCGTCGGTCCAAATCGTGACCATGGCCGCCATCCCATCCCCTGCCCGGAGCTGCGCCCGCCGTGCTCACAGGCCCTTGGCCCCGACAGCACCTGCGCTGACAGGACCAGATATGAAGCAAACACACAAATTCACTCGAACTAGCCCTGATTCGATTAAAGTTCAGAACAAGTAACAGGTACAGGTACAGATCGAGGATCAATCCCAATTTCTACAAATCTAGGGTTCTAGAGCTACGCTAGGGAGTACAACTTGTAGAATGGGGAAAGATGCCGATGGATGGCTTGGAGGAGAGGATAAGTAGCCGCGGTGGTGCCTCGCATGTGCTCTGCTTCTGTCTGTAGGTGTCCTAGCTATTGACGGCAACGGCGTGACGAGGAACAGGAGACCGTTGGAGATGAGCATCGTTGATTGTCACTTAACGCCTTCAATCTTGGCCGTCCATCTCCCATATGAGTAACGCTTCGTCCTCACTACATATTTCTTCAGTTAAGGTGTTCAATTCGTCAGTTAACTACGCTTGAGTTGCAGGGTCCTGACAATTGCCCTCCCCAAAAGACGATCCTTGCCCTCGAGGATCCTTTTGTGGAAACCACGCTTGGATGGTCGCGTTGAAGAAGTCCGGGAAGGTGAACTTGATGAAGTCAGCGTCTTCCCAAGTAGCTTCTTCCGGAGACATATTCAGCCATTGAACGAGCCACTGTGTGACTAGTTTGGGAGGACGAGGAACTGCACGTGTTTCCAAAACCATGATTGGAGCCACCTTGATCTTGCCAGAGGCATCCACAAGTGGTAATCCTGGAGCAGGGACAACTGTAGGTCCAATATGGCGCTTGAGCTGACTCACATGAAACACATTATGTATTTGTGCACTGTCAGGCAACAGTAACTTGTAAGCAGAGTTTCCAATCCTTTGTATTATGCGAAAAGGCCCATAGAATTTTGTGGCTAACTTCAATCTAGTTCTAATGCCAAAAGCAGCTAATCGATATGGCTGCATTTTGAGATACACCATCTCTCCTGCTGTAAAGTGTCTTTCTGTTCGTTTTGCATCAGCATATTTCTTCATTCGCTATTGGGCAACTAGCAGGTTCTGTTTTAGTTGCTGCTGCATAACTTCCCTCTATTGCAAGAATGACTGAGCATCTGTGTCACTAGGTCCAGGGATTGAAACCTCTCCAAATAGTGGGGGAGGGAAACCATACAAGCACTGGAATGGTGTATACTTTGTTGCTGTGTGATAAGAAGTATTGAACCACCACTCTACCATGGACAGCCAGGAGCACCATTTCTTTGGTTCTTGAAAGGCCATAACTCTGAGATAAGCTTCTAAGCACTGGTTCACCCTCTCAGTTTGGCCATCAGACTGGGGGTGGTGAGCTGTGCTCATTTTGAGTTTCACTCCCAGAGATTTGAACAAGGCTTGCCAAAAATTACTAGTGAAAATGGTGTCTCTGTCAGTAACCATAGACACTGGAAGACCATGTAATTTGAACACATTGTCAATGAATGTTTGCAGCACATGAGTTACAGTAAATGGATGAGATAGTGCAATGAAGTGTGAGTATTTTGTAAATCTGTCTACTACCACCAATGTCACATCCTTGCCCTGAGACTTTGGTAATCCATCCACAAAGTCCATAGAAATGTGTCTCCAAGCCATATCTGGAATAGGTAGTGGATCAAGCAGTCCAGGGTAGTGACAGTGTTCTCCCTTAGCTCTCTAGCACACTGGGCATTGCTGGATGAATTTCTCAGTGTGTTGTTTAAGGTTTGGCCAATAGAAAATCCTCTTAATTCTATGGTAAGTGGCCCTTACTCCTGAGTGTCCCCCAACAGGAGAGGAGTGGAAAGTGGAAAGCAATTTCTGTTGGAATTCAGGGGCGGATCCTATGTAGATCCTATTCTTGTATCTCAATACACCTGTTGTATATGTATAAAGGGGCAAGGATTGACTGCCTGCAGTAAGTTGCTCAATGAGGTGTTTGCATTTGTCATCTGCCTTATAATAATCTTCAATTTGATCTGTCCAACTGGGTACTTCTATTGATATAGACATTGCTTGAGGCCTCCTGGATAATGCATCAGCTGCTTTGTTCTCTTTCCCTTTCTTGTACTCAATGGTGTAAGTGAATTCCAGTAGTTTCAGCATTAACTTGTGCTGAATTCCTTCTGATATCCTTTTTCAGTGATGTATTTCAGACTCTGATGGTCTGTCTTAATGATTAGAGATGATCCCAGGAAGTAATGTCTCCATTTTCTTAAGGATTCCAGGATAGCTACTGCCTCTTTTTCATATGTAGATAGAGCAGCTACCTTTGGCCCCAAGGATTTGCTATAATAAGCAATTGGCCTATGTTTCTGCATGAGAACAGCTCCAATGCCAGCTCCAGAAGCATCACACTCTAACTCAAAAGGGATAGAAAAGTCAGGTAGTGCTAGGACAGGAGCATGAGTCAAACTGTATTTCAACTTGTTGAAAGCTGCAGTTTGTATTTCTGTCCACAGAAAGGAGTCCTTCTTTAATAGATCATGCAGTGGTCTGCAGATCATGCCATAATTCTTGATAAACCTCCTATAGTATCCAGCTAGGCCCAAAAAACTTCTTAATTCAGTGATATTAGAAGGTGTGGACCATTGCTGCATAGCAGTGATTTTCTCAGGATCTGTTGCCACTCCCTGAGCAGATATGACATGTCCAAGGTATTCCACTTTGGAAGTTCCAAAAGTACACTTGGATTTGTTGAGAAGTAGGTTATTTTCCTTTAATATGTCCAGGACCATTTCCAAGTGCTTTTTATGTTCTGCTTTGGTTTTGTTGAATATCAGAATATCATCAAAGAAAACCAAAACAAATTTTCTCAGATAAGGGCCAAAAAGCTTGTTCATAAGAGCTTGAAATGTTGTAGGTGCATTTGTCAATCCAAAGGGCATCACCAAAAATTCATAGTGCCCTGAGTAAGTTCTGAATGCTGTTTTGTGCACATCTTCAGCTTTCATTCTAATCTGATGGTACCCAGATTTTAAGTCCAGTTTACTAAAAACCGCTGCTCCTTGAAGTTCATCTAGTAAATCTTCAATCACTGGTATAGGAAACTTGTTTTTAATTGTTTGTGCATTTAACTTCCTGTAATCTATGCACAATCTCCAAGTTCCTCCTTTTTTCCTGACCAATATGGCTGGTGATGCATAAGGACTCAAGCTATGCTGGATTATGTGTCTGGCGAGCAAGAGTTTGATTTGTTGTTCCATTTCATCTTTTTGCAAATGGGGCACCGTGTAAGGTCTCACATTAGGGGGTGTGGAGTTTTCCTTGAGAGGTATTGAGTGATCACAATCTCTTGGAGGAGCCAAAACAGTAGGTTCTTTGAACAGTTCATGATACTGTTCCAAAACTTGTAGTATGTCTTCTGGTGTTTCTTGTGCAGCTTGGAATTCTTTGCCAGTAGTTGGCATGAAGTGAAGGCTCATAGTAAAACCCACTGCTCCTTTAGAACACATCTATTCCAATTTCTCTGCTGAAATTATTTTAGGAACAACAGTAGTTGTGTAATCAGGGAATGTGACAGGTGTAAGCTTGTCTTTGGTCATTGTGACTGTTCTAGTTTCAAAGTCCATTACTATGGGGTTGTGTTGTTTTAGCATGTCACAACCTAGAACCACATCATATCCTTGCAGTTCCAACACTGTGAAGTCATTTGAAAATGTTTCATTGCAAATTTTGAAGCTGGTGTTGGGGGCATGAGCACCTGAAGTTAATGAACCCCCACCTGCTACTGTCACTCTCCTAGTGGGAGTATTTATCAGGTGGCAGTTAGCTTTCAAAGCAAACTTCATATCAATGAAGGTGTTAGTACTGCCAGTGTCCACTAAAGCTACCCCTTGTCTGCCTCCCACCAGGATATGTACTGCTAGAGTAGAGGGGAGAGCATTTCCTGAAATTGCTTGTGCAGAAATATGCATGCACTGATTATCAGACTCATTCCATTGACCATCAGCTGTGAGCACTGCCAGCTGTGCTTCTTCTTCAGGTGTGACTTCTTCAGTATTCTCAAGACCATCTATAGCATGTATAGAAGGTGCCTGTTTGCATTTATGGCCGGGCACCCAGGGTGCATTACATCTCCAACAAACTCCTGGTTTTTTTGTTGCTGGAGCTGCTGGTGGTATTTGCAAATTAGGAGCTGGTGGTATAGGATGTTTCTGTTGTCCAGGATGGGCTTGCAGTCGTTCTTGTTGGTTCATGTAAGATTGGTACTTTGCTTGCAGTCCACTCTCATAGTCCCTTGCTAACCAGTAAGCCTGATTAAGGGTGTTAGGTCTCTGTGGCCTCAAGTTGCATCTGATGCTGGGCTTTAAACCGTTGACAAAACTGACAACATAGTATTGCTCCTGCAAGTAGGGGTGTTCAGCTCATACAATGGCCATGATTTCTTCAAACTTGTCAATGTATGCAGCAACTGACAGTGTGTTTTGTTTGAGGCTATGAAATTTCTCCAATATTTCATAGATACTATAATCAGCAAATCTGTCACAGATCCTTCTGCAGAATTCCTCCCAAGTTGTTTTTGTATTCCTCCCAAGTTGTTTTTGTATTTTCCAGTTGAGCACTCCTAACCCAATTGTCTGCTCTTCCAGTGAAATAAGTCAAGGCCAAATCGACTTTACATTCATTAGGAGTTTGAGCCAGTTGGAAGTATTTAGTGACCTGTCGGATCCAACCCAGAGGGTTTTCTCCATTGAAGCAGGGGAAGTCCAATTTAGGCCCCTTGGATATACTCTTCAAAAACTGAGCAGCACGGTCAGACTGATATTGTGTAGTGTGGCTTGCCTGCAACTGCACTGTTGGATTAGTACTGCTGTTCTGAATTTGTGTTTGCTGGAGACGTTGTTCAACTCGTGGCTCCCCTTGATCTTGCTGTTGCTGTTGATTTTGGTTCTGCAGAGTTGTCACCGATGCTATAACAGAGGATTCAGGGGCGGGTGAGTCGGGTTTTTCAGACCGCATGGTACGCAAGATGGAAAAGATTTCTTGCTGAACTTCTGCGTTCTTCTCCACTAGTAACTCGACCTTTCCCAATTTCTTCTCCAGGGACTCGATAGAAAGCAACCTGGTGTTGACTTGATCGATCTGATCTTGGATCTAGTCTTGCTTGTGACTCAAAATGCCCACTTCCTCACGAAGTGTGTCGAGTTCTTCAGCAATCTCGTCCATGTGTTTAGTTCGGGTAGGCATGGTCTCACTCACGGCTCCGGAATTTTACAGCGGAACGAGTCCGAAACCCTCACCGGTGACCTCGCCCTTCCGCCGATGAATTCGCCTCCGAAGAACACCGCCGCCGCAATCGTCAACAGGCTGTGGAATTTTACCAAGCCGAAACCCAACCACAGCGTGTTCCGACCGATCCGCCTCCGAGGATAGCCTGGCTCTCTGATACCAATTGATAGGACCAGATATGAAGCAAACACACAAATTCACTCAAACTAGCCCCGATTCGATTAAAGTTCAGAACAAGTAATAGGTACAGGTACAGATCGAGGATTGATCCCAATTTCTACAGAGTAATCTAGGGTTCTAGAGCTACGCTAGGGAGTACAACTTGTAGAATGGGGAAAGATGCCGATGGATGGCTTGGAGGAGAGGATAAGTAGCCGCGGTGGTGCCTCGCACGTGCTCTGCTTCTGTCTATAGGTGTCCTAGCTGTTGACGGCAACGGCGTGACGAGGAACAGGAGACCGTTGGAGACGAGCGCCGTTGATCATCACTTAACGCCTTCAATCTTGGCCGTCCATCTCCCATATGAGTAACGCTTCATCCTCGCTACATATTTCTTCAGTTAAGGTGTTCAGTTCGTCAGTTAACTGCGCTTGAGTTGCAGGGTCCTGACATGCGCCCGCGTGTGGCCTGGTTGCATGCCCGCGCTGCCCGCTACTCATGGGCGCCTCCCCCCGTGCGCTAGCTCCTGTCGCTGGCCGCCGTTGTTGCTGCATCGCTGCTCCTGGCAATGGACGCCGTTGCTTCCTCTGTTGCTTGTCGTGTTGCTGCTACGGCTATTATGCTGACTGGCCCTCTAAACAACCTCAAAATAACAACTAAACAAAGCTTAACATAGCTAAAATAAATATGGGCGTGTAGTACACTTGACAGGGTTCAATTCTTTCCACTGGACCAAATCCATTTGATGCACGGTTTAAATCCTATGAAATTCACAAAATGCTAAGTTATGTTGGCTGAAAACTAAAAAGCAGCTTTATATTCATAGCTACTTTAGAGTTGTTGCTGATCAAGCAAATGAACTCTAATATGGAGGAAAGTGTTACTAACATGCAGATCACTAACATGCAGATCGCAAAAATATGCTCACAATTGATTTAAGGCACAAAACCATAGGATGTACAGAACAATAACTATAGCCTCCGGAAAATAGCTAAGTGATGTTTAAAACTGAGCAATTCTCACACTTAGCAGAATTTCAGAGAGTTATTGGATATTGTTTAAACTTCGGAAATTCTTAGTAATTCATCCGTAGCTCGGATGAAAAAACTTTGTACATGAAAGATGCTCAGAATGACGGGACGAATCCGAATACGCAGCCCATTCGTCCGCCACACACCCCTAGCATAGTGAACATGCAACTTTCCCCCTCCGGTTCATTTGTCCAAAAACGTGAAACACCGGGATACTTTCCAGGATGTTCCCCCTTCGCCGGTATCACCTCCTACTGCGTTAGGGCACACCTGGCACCGTTACTTGTCATGTCATGCATCAATATGCATCTGTTTGCATTGTATTCATTGTTTCTTCCCCCTCTTCTCTTCGATAGACTATGAGACTAACACCACTGCTGGTGCCCCGATCGACTACGTTGTTGACGACCCCTCCTTGCCAGAGCAACCAGGCAAGCCCCCCCCCGATCAACCTGATATCGCCTATTCATTCTCTCTACTGCTTGCATTAGAGTAGTGTAGCATGTTACCGCTTTTGGTTAATCCTATTCTGCTGCATAGCCTGTCATTGTTGCTACTGTTGTTACCTTTGCCTGCAATCCTAAATGCTTAGTATAGGATGCTAGTATTCCATCAGTGGCCCTACATTCTTGTCCATCTGCTATGCTATACTATCGGGCCATGGTCACTTCGGGAGGTGATCACGGGTATATAATTACATACATATTATATGATATATGTGGTGACTAAAGTCGGGTCGGCTCGTAGAGTACCCGCAAGTGATTCCGATGAGGGGGCTGAAAGGACAGGTGGTTCCATCCTGGTAGAGGTGGGCTTGGGTTCCCGACGGCCCCTGACTGTTACTTTGTGGCCGAGCGACAGAGCAGGTTGAGATCACCTAGATGAGAGGTGGGCCTGGCCCTGTTCGGTGTCCGCGATTACTTCAAATTAACACGCCTAACGAAATCTTGGTATTTGATCTGAGTCTGGCCACTGGCCTATACACACTAACCAACTACGCGGGGATAGTTATGGGCACTCGACGTCGTGGTATCAGCCAAAGCCTTCTTGACGTCAGCGACTCAGCGGCACGCGCCGGATTGGACTGGAACGCCTGCTCTTGTATTAGGGAGGCTAGGTCTGCTTACCGGCCGCGTTCGCGACATGCAGGTGTGCAATGGGCGATGGTCCCAGACCCCTGCGCAATAGGATTTAGACCGCGTGCTGACCTCTCTATTGTGCCTAGATAGGGCTGCGACGTGTCGATCTTCCGAGGCCGGACATGACCCAGAAAAGTGTGTCTTGCCAAAGGGGATCAAGCGTGTTGGGAAATGTGGTGCACCCCTGTAGGGAAGTTTATCTATTCGAATAGCTGTGTCCCTTGGTAAAAGGACGACCCGGAGTTGTACCTCGACCTTATGACAACTAGAACCGAATACTTAATAAAACACACCCTTTCAAGTGCCAGATACAACCCGGTGATCGCTCTCTCATAGGGCGACGAGGAGAGGATCTCCGGGTAGGATTATGCTATGCGTTGATACTTGGTTAACTTACCATCTACTCTCTTCTACTGCTTCAAGATGGAGGCTGCCAAAAGTGTGGTCTTCGATAGGACTAGCTATCCCCCTCTTATTCTGGCATTCTGCAGTTCAGTCCACATATACTACCCCTTTCATTTGATACCAATGCATATGTAGTGTAGTTCCTTGCTTGCGAGTACTTTGGATGAGTACTCACGGTTGCTTTGCTCCCCCTTTTTTCCCCTTTCTATACCTGGTTGTTGCGGCCAGACGTTGGAGCCCAGGAGCCATACGCCACCGTCGACGACGACTCCTACTACACTGGAGGTGCCTATTACTACGTGCAGGCTGCCGACGACGACCGGGAGTAGTTTAGGAGGATCCCAGGCAGGAGGTTTGCGCCTCTTCCGATCGGTATCCCAGTTTGTGCTGGCCATCTTATGGCAACTTGTTTAACTTATGTCTGTACTCAGATATTATTACTTCCGCTGACTCTTGTGTATTCGAGCCCTCGAGACCCCTGGCTTGTAATATGAAGCTTGTATTATTTTAATTTGTGTCTAGAGTTGTGTTGTGATATCTTCTCGTGAGTCCTTGATCTTGATCGTAGACATTTGCGTGTATGATTAGTGTATGGTCAAATCGGGGGCGTCACAGTAGCTCTGACGTACTTTGTGGCGGAGTGGACGGACCCGTACGAGGAAGAGACACATGAAGACAAATCCCTCCTACCGAGGGATGAAGCGCCCAATGGTTGGGCCATGTACTTCGACGACGCGTTCTCTAGACATGGTGCGGGAGCTCGCGTCGTGCTCACCTCACCAACCGGAGACAAGCTCTACTATGCTGTCCAGCTATGCTTCAGACATGACAAAAAGGTCTCCAACAATATTGCGGAGTATGAGGGCCTCATCGCCGGCCTGAAGGCCGCGTCTGCCCTGGGTGTCAAGCGTCTCACCATCAAGGGCGACTCTTAGCTCCTCGTCAGCTTCTCCAACAAAAAATACAAGTCCAAGGACGAGCACATGGCGGCCTACCTTGAAGAGGTGCGTAAACTTGAGAAGCGTTTCCTTAGTTTGGAGCTGCAGCATGTTCCACGCAGCGACAATAAGGAAGCCGGCGACATCGCCAAGTGAGCATCTCGTCGCGAGCCCCAAAGGCCTGGCATCTTCTAAGAAAGGCTGCCCAGGCCATCAGCTACACTGATAGCAGTCGACGTGGTGCTACCTCGCGAGGAACTTCCGCCTGCGCCACCCCGGGGTGCGCCGGATGTGGCCCGACCTCAGGAGCCCGCCTGCTGCTAGCACTGGAGCCACAGGCCGGCAGCTGGGCATCGGAGTTCAAGGCGTACCTGCTTCATGGCACCCTCCCTGAGGAGGACTCGGAGGTGGAGCGCGTAGTCCGGCAAGCCACAGCCTACTATTTGTAGGACGACGAGCTGTACCATAGGCGCCCGAACGGTGTCTCATTAAGGTGCATCTCGGAGGAGCAAGGATGGGAGCTGCTTGCCGACATCCACGGAGGTGATTGTCGTGGTTCTAAGTCTGACAGTGAGGTAGGGGGGGTGTATGAAGAGGCTAGACCTTAGCTATTGGGAAGTTGTAAGCACGCAAGGTTTACGAGTTCAGGCCCTTCTCGGAGGAAGTAACAGCCCTACGTCTCGGTGCCCGGAGGCGGTCGACTGTATTATGCATGTGTAAAATGACCGGGGTGCGAACCCTTGATACTGAGGAGGGGGATGGCTTATATAGAGTACGTCAGCCCTCTCCTGCCCTCAGTAATGCAGGGTTTAAGGTACATTTAAGGCGGGCGTTACTGATAACGTCCCTAATAAAGTGTCATAATAATCATAAAGACTACTTAATAGCCGACCGTTTGCCTGCGGAGTGACTTGAGGTCTTCTGGCAGTCGAGTGGTTGGCTTCTTGGTCGAGTGACGGCTTCTTGGTCGAGTGTCTTCAACCCGTCGAGTGGGATACCTTCAAGTTGATTGGAAGGTGACTTCTTCTAGGGGTGTCCTATGGTAGGGCTCTTTAGGACGGGTCCGTGTCCCTACCGTAGGTACATGACTTCATCATTAGCCCCCGAACGGATTGAGGCTAGAGTGAGAAAAGGGGTTAGGGACCTTTCCGACCGATCTTTCGGGTTATTATGGGTGCTTCGTTCTGGGTCGACTGTCACGGATGACGTTATTAACCTCTTTCAGTCGCCTTGATCCGTTCCAGGCCTTTCGTCGAATGGATTTCTTTACCCGTGAGGCATCGAGCGCCGGTGTGCGCGGGATTTCCGTTTCGTCAAGTTGTTCTGCAGCCCGCGGAGATCGCGGGATTCGGATTTTTTGGAAAGCGCGCGGAACGGGGACGGCCGCAGTAATCGGGAGCGACAGTGCGAAGGCTCCTCGATCTCCACGCCGCCTTTTTCGCCACGTACTGCACGCGTGCCTGCCACGGGATTTGACTGGATAGCTCGGGCCCGCTTGTCAGCCACTCGGAAGCAGCCCCTTATAAGTAGCCGGCTCGGAGCCCTCCAACCGTGCGCGTGCTCATCTCTGCCCCTTCTTTCTCTGTTTCTCCGTCGTCTCCCCCGCTTCCTTCGCTCTCGCCCAGCCACCACAAACCAGCTCGAGACCTCGCCGGCGACGATGGTGAAGGGCAAGACGACCGCTCTGGAGCACGTGAAGAAGGCGGCGGCGGCGGGGAAGGGGAAGAAGTCTGCGCGCGGCGGATCTTCCTCCCGGACGGCCCTGCCCAAAGGGTGGATCCAGGGCGACTGGATGCCCTCGGTGCTCCGTCAGGAGGACCTCGACGACCTAGTCGAGGGAGGAGCCATTCCCCACAAGGCTGCGCGTCTCCCGGGGGGAGAAATCGAGCCCCAACCACGCGACGGTGAGTGCGTGCTCCTGGCGACTCATATTGACCGAGGGTTTTCTCTGCCTCCTCATCCATTCTTCCGGAGCTTCTTAAATTTCTTCAGGGCGCAACTCCATCACTTTACCCCCAACTCCATAGTTTATCTTGCCGCGTTCATTTCCATGTGCGAGGCCTTCCTGGGTTGCCATCCGCATTGGGGGCTTTTCAAGCATATTTTTACTTGCCGCTCTCAGTCGGTTAAAAAG
This sequence comes from Triticum monococcum, assembly GCA_034509565.1. Lineage (NCBI taxonomy): Eukaryota > Viridiplantae > Streptophyta > Magnoliopsida > Poales > Poaceae > Triticum > Triticum monococcum. Next base: position 20,159,726 of record CM067844.1, on the reverse strand, counting down.
GCCAAGTCGAGTGATGAGAGGACGCAAGTGATCCAGCTGTGTGGGGGTCTGGCGATTCAAACGAGGGGAAAGAGCTGTTTTCCATCCATTACTTTCCCGGAGTCCATCCGTGGTTGGCAGGCAACTTGGTTCTACTGCCAGGACCAAGTGACTCCAGGTCGGTCGACTGGTCTCCCTCCTTTTTCCCTCGACTGAGCCGCGAAGCCAGTCTCTCTAAAAATTGCGCCAGAGGAAAAGGCCCAAGTCAAAGTGTTGGCCGGCCGAGTGGTTGAACTCGTTCGTGAGGGTGTGACTGGGATGGACTTGCTAGAGGTCTTTCTTCAGAGACGCATTCAACCGCTCCAGGCCCGGGACCATCCGATGTGGCTGTACTCGGGCCTCGATGACACCACTCGGATCCACCCGGAGGAGGTCACCGACGAGATGCTGGAGGGGTGGCTGTCAAGCATCACAGGGAATAAAGACAACCCCCGAGGAGCCAGAAGGGTGATTCCACTCGACAGCTCGTGCGAAGTGGATCAGGTACATCTTTATGTTTCTGACTGAAATCTTGTTTCTTGCGTTGGTCTTCTTTGAGTTGGTCGACTGATTTTTGTCTCGTCCGTTGTTCCCAGGCGACCACTGAGATGTTCTCGACGCCCAACGGGACACAGGGGTCGACTGAGGAAGGTGAGGCGAGTGGAGGCGAGAGCGGGGATGACCAAGGCGAGTGGGAGTCTGACGGTGAAGGGGAAGGAGACGACGACGTCTTCTCCAGCGAGGAGGAGGAGGAGGAAGCTGAGCCCCCCGCCCGGAGGGGTGATCCAAGCTCACACATGACCCAGCGCGGGGACGCGGCAAGGCCGCCGCACCTGCTGGGCAGACGTCGAAGCGCCCTCGGAGTTCTCCTCCTCCGCCGACTGAGAAGGCTCCCAAGCACCCACGAGCGACGCCATCCAAGCCGCCCAAAGTTCTGCCCAAGATGAAGATAGCTGTTCCTACCATTTCCGGGTAAATGATAGAAACTTTGTTTTCCTTTGTCGACCGTGGACGGATCCTTGGTCGATTCACTCTGCCAACTGGCTGACTTTTGAGATTTGCAGCGGTGCCACTTCTGAGGTTTCCGCCAGGAATGACAACCAAGAGATGGAGGACGCTCTCACCTCCAACCCTGGTACGATTAATGACATTTTGCTTTGAGTCGACTGGCCCTTGTAGTTTTGGTCGATTGAATGTTTCTCTTGCAGCCCCTCCTCATGTTATTGATCTCCCAGACGATGATGACAACGAGCCGCTGAGGGTGAAGAGGACAAAGAAGACGCCGGCTGTCAAGACCCCGCGGTCCACTCCGGTACCTGAGGCCACGGCTCGGGGCGATGGCGAGCCCGCTCGGGCTTCTGTGACCTTTGCCAATCCCCTGTCGAGTGTGCAGCCCTCGGCGTCGACTGCCAATCCGACTTCGCTCTTTGTCGCGTACTCTGTCCCTGAAGACGAAGTGGCCGCTGCGAAGGAGGCCATACAACAGGCAGGGGTCATGATGGAACAGGTGAAGAGGGCTCAAGAGGCCAGCCAGGCAGCTTACGATGCAAGTTCGGCGCTCCAGAGCAACGTCCAGGTCAGTCGACTTGATACTTGATTGTTTGAAGAGTCTTTCTCCCTCTTTCTTTTTCTTTTTGGAGATCTTTGTATCTGTATCTGTACACCCAGTGGGTGTGTTTTCTCTGTCTTGGACTAGTGGGGGCACGCTGAGTGCACCCACTGGGTGTAGTCCCCGAGACTACGGTGGACTGCTGGCAGTCGACTGTAGTCTTTATATTGCGTTTCTGAATCTGTATTTCTTCACTCGGTTTGGTCTGGCCAGGTCGAGTGGGACCGTGTCCTATCGACTGCGGGCAGTCGATTTTTTTTTTGGTCGAACCAGTGGGGGCACGCTGAGTGCACCCACTAGGTGTAGTCCCCGAGACTACTGTCGAATGTTTTTGATTCGGCTGTGGTCTTAGAAACATCACCATTGTTCCTTAGTTACTCGGAAGCAACTTATCTCGAACGTCTGTCGACTGGTTTTTCTTTTCGCAGAGATCCTGCGAACTTGCCGCTCGCTATGCTGAATTGGAGAAACAGAAGATTCAATTGGACCTTGATCTAGAGCTGGCCAGGACGGAGTTGCAGAAGGTCAGGGAGGGCGCCGCAGGTAAAGCGACTTTGTCGACTGATTTTGTTTTTAGGCTTGAGCATTCCTCTGTTGTTTCCGATTTGATCACCATTTCTTTGTAGGAGAATTGGAAAAAGCTTTGGCGAGGAAGGACCAGGACCTGGCTGCTGCCCGCAAGGAGGCTGATGACAAGACAGCTCTGGCCGAACAGAAGCTGGCTTCGGTCGACCAGTTAGAAAAAGAGAACACCAGGTTGCAGACCGCTCTGACTGATGCCAACAGGCTGACTGCAAATTGGAAGAAGAAGAACCTCCTCTTGGGCGAGGAGATGGAAGGCATCGCTCGTAGGAGGGACGACCTAGAGAGCTACCTGAGGAACCTCGCCAAGAGGCTGTACATCAAACTTGAAGGTGCACATCCAGTTTCGACTGTTTTTTACTTTTGTGTCGACTCAATCTTGCGATCGTTGGCTTATCTTTAGGTCTTGTATGCAGAATTCTGTCAGAACTTCGAAGAGGAGACCGGGCGGATCGAAATGGGTCTGGACCCAATCAATTCTCCGGTGAAAGATGATACTGCCATGAACCTGCTCCGACTGGAATCTCGAATCGACGGCGCCGTGGATTACTTGGCTCGACTGAAGGTTGCCATGTCGCGGATCGACTCGACACTTTGGCTAGAGTCCACGCTCCAGAACGATCTCGAGTCTCTTATGGCTCGACTTGACAAAATCCCCGATCGAGTGCAGGAGTGGAAGAAGTCTTCTGCCCGGTGCGGCGCTGATGTGGCTCTATCTTTAGTCCGCGTCCACTGCAAGGAGGCGCGAGAAGAAAAGTTGGCCGCCATCCAAGTCGCCAATACCAAGAGGCACAGCTTCCAAGATTTCATGGAGACCTTCATTGCTGCTGCCACTCGCATTGCGGACGGAATTGACCTGGATGAGTTCGTCGCTCCTGCCAGTCCTCCTCTTGAGGAATGAGAAAACTTTTATGCCTTTCCTTAAATTAGCCTCGGAATGCCGAGTGGACTTGTAATCATTTAAACTCTGCCGAGCTGAGGGCTCGAGTACCTTGATTCGGGGCCCAAGGCCTTTTAAGCTTTATCCGAACTTAATTTTTTGCTGAATGTCTTCGTGGTTTTGAACTGTCGTGTGGGGCTTGATGGCCGACCCACACCCTGTTGCTGTAGATTGTATTTGTGGCGGAGCTCTCCAGGAAAGGGTGGCAGTCGACCCACGCCCTGTTACTATAGAGTGGAACGCAGCTCACATTGTATTTGTGGCGGAGCTCTTCCGAGAAAAGGTGCCAGTCGACCCACGCCCGGTTACTGTAGAGTGGGACGAAGCTCACATTGTATTTGTGGCGGAGCTCTCCAGGAGAAGGTGGGTTTCAAACTTAGGCGAGTGTCTGACTGCAGCTAAGTCTCTTCGTGGAGAACTTAGGCGAGTGCTGAACTGCAGCTAAGCCTCCGAGTGGGAGGTTTGCTCTCCACTCGGTAGGATTTTTCAAACTTAGGCGAGTGTCTGACTGCAGCTAAGTCTCTTCATGGAGAACTTAGGCGAGTATTGAACCGCAGCTAAGCCCCCGAGTGGGAGGTTTGCTCTTCACTCGGTAGGATTTTCAAACTTAGGCGAGTGTCTGACTGCAGCTAAGTCTCTTCGTGGAGAACTTAGGCGAGTGCTGAACTGCAGCTAAGCCCCCGAGTGGGAGGTTTGCTCTCCACTCGGTAGGATTTTCAAACTTAGGCGAGTGTCTGACTGCAGCTAAGTCTCTTCGTGGAGAACTTAGGCGAGTGCTGAACTGCAGCTAAGCCCCCGAGTGGGAGGTTTGCTCTCCACTCGGTAGGATTTTCAAACTTAGGCGAGTGTCTGACTGCAGCTAAGTCTCTTCGTGGAGAACTTAGGCGAGTGCTGAACTGCAGCTAAGCCCCCGAGTGGGAGGTTTGCTCTCCACTCGGTAGGATTTTTCAAACTTAGGCGAGTGTCTGACTGCAGCTAAGTCTCTTCGTGAAGAACTTAGGCGAGTGCTGAACTGCAGCTAAGCCCCCGAGTGGGAGGTTTGCTCTCCACTCGGTAGGATTTTTCAAACTTAGGCAAGTGTCTGACTGCAGCTAAGTCTCTTCGTGGAGAACTTAGGCGAGTGCTGAACTGCAGCTAAGCCCCCGAGTGGGAGGTTTGCTCTCCACTCGGTAGGATTTTACAAACTTAGGCGAGTGTCTGACTGCAGCTAAGTCTCTTCGTGGAGAACTTAGGCGAGTGCTGAACTGTAGCTAAGCCCCCGAGTGGGAGGTTTGCTCTCCACTCGGTAGAATTTTTCAAACTTAGGCGAGTGTCTGACTGCAGCTAAGTCTCTTCGTGGAGAACTTAGGCGAGTGCTGAACTGCAGCTAAGCCCCCCGAGTGGGAGGTTTGCTCTCCACTCGGTAGGATTTTTCAAACTTAGGCGAATCGGATTCGCAACTAAGTCACCCACTGGGGGATTTCGGATACAAACAAAAGTGACAGCAATTATTGGAACACTCTTATTTCTAATAAAAATGAACTTCAGGAGTTTTTCTTATTACATCTGGTTTGAGGGCGGACTCAAGTGTAAAAGGGGCGGAGAAGCTCTGCGTTCCAATCTCGAGGTTCGTCGATCTGTCGATCAACATTGTAAAGGTGATATGCTCCGTTGTGGAGGACTCTGGTGATGATGAAGGGGCCTTCCCAAGTGGGAGCGAGCTTGTGGGGTTTCTGTTGATCCACTCGGAGGACCAAATCTCCTTCTTGAAAGGCTCGACTCTTCACATTCCGGGCATGGAATCGACGTAAGTCCTGCTGATAAATGGTCGATCTGATCATCGCCATCTCCCTCTCTCCCTCCAAGAGGTCGACTGCGTCTTGCCGGGCCTGCTCCGCTTCATCTTCGGTGTAAAGTTCGACTCGGGGTGCGTTATGAAGAAGATCGCTTGGTAGGACAGCTTCGGCTCCATAAACCAGAAAGAATGGAGTCCTTCCAGTCGACCGGTTAGGGGTGGTCCTTAATCCCCACAGAACTGACGGAAGCTCGTTGACCCAAGCGCCTGCCGCGTGCTTGAGATCGTGCATCAGCTGAGGTTTTAGCCCTTTGAGAATCAGACCATTTGCTCTCTCAGCCTGTCCATTCGACTGGGGATGAGCGACTGAGGCGTAGTCGACTCGTGTGCCTTGAGAAGCGCAAAATGCTCTGAACTCGTCCGAATCAAAGTTTGACCCGTTATTGAAGGAAATATGCCCTAGAGGCAATAATGAAGTTATTATTTATTTCCTTATATCATGATAAATGTTTATTATTCATGCTAGAATTGTATTAACCGGAAACATAATACATGTGTGAATACATAGACAAAACAGAGTGTCACTAGTATGCCTCTACTTGACTAGCTCATTAATCAAAGATGGTTATGTTTCCTAACCATGAACAAAAGAGTTGTTATTTGATTAACGAGGTCACATCATTAGTTGAATGATCTGATTGACATGACCCATTCCATTAGCTTAGCACCCGATCGTTTAGTATGTTGCTGTTGCTATTCTTCATGACTTATACATGTTCCTATGACTATGAGATTATGCAACTCCCGTTTACCGGAGGAACACTTTGGGTACTACCAAACGTCACAACGTAACTGGGTGATTATAAAGGAGTACTACAGGTGTCTCCAAAGGTAGATGTTGGGTTGGCGTATTTTGAGATTAGGATTTGTCACTCCGATTGTCGGAGAGGTATCTCTGGGCCTTCTCGGTAATACACATCACATAAGCCTTGCAAGCATTGTGACTAATGAGTTAGTTGCGAGATGATGTATTACGGAACGAGTAAAGAGACTTGCCAGTAACGAGATTGAACTAGGTATTGGATACCGACGATCGAATCTCAGGCAAGTAACACACCGATGACAAAGGGAACAACGTATGTTGTTATGCGGTCTGACCGATAAAGATCTTCGTAGAATATGTAGGAGCCAATATGGGCATCCAGGTCCCGCTATTGGTTATTGACCGGAGACGTGTCTCGGTCATGTCTACATTGTTCTCGAACCGTAGGGTCCGCACGCTTAAGGTTTCGATGACAGTTATATTATGAGTTTATGAGTTTTGATGTACCGAAGGAGTTCGGAGTCCCGGATGAGATCGGGGACATGGCGAGGAGTCTCGAAATGGTCGAGACGTAAAGATCGATATATTGGACGACTATATTCGGACATCGGAAAGGTTCCGAGTGATTCGGGTATTTTCGAAGGTACCGGGGAGTTACAGGAATACGGGGAAGAGTATTGGGCCTTAATGGGCTTTAGTGGGAAGGAGCCAGGAGGTGGCGCGCGCCCCTCCCAAGTCCAGTCCAAATTGGACAAGGGATTTGGGGCGCGGCCCACCTCTCCCTTCCTTCTCCACTTCCCTCCTTTCCCCCCTTCTCCTAGTTGGACTAGGAAAGAAGGAGTCCTACTCCCGGTGGGAGTAGGACTCCCCTTGGCGCGCCAACTCCTAGGCCGGCCGCCCCTCCTCCCTTGCTCCTTTATATACGGGGGCAGGGGGTACCCCATAGACACACAAGTTGATCCATGTGATCGTTCCTTAGCCGTGTGCGGTGCCCCCTGCCACCATATTCCACCTCGGTCGTATTGTAGTGGTGCTTAGGCGAAGCCCTGCGACAGTAGAACATCAAGATCGTCACCACGCCGTCGTGCTGGCGGAACTCCTCCCCGAAGCTTTGCTGGATCGGAGCCCGGGGATCGTCATCGAGCTGTACGTGTGCTAAGAACTCGGAGGTGCCGGAGTAACGGTGCTTGGATCGGTCGGATCGGGAAGAAGACGTACGACTACTTCCTCTACGTTGTGTCAACGCTTCCGTTGCGATCTACAAGGGTACGTAGATCAGACTCTCCCCCTCGTTGCTATGCATCACCATGATCTTGCGTGTGCCTAGGTTTTATGGTTTGATGTTATATGCACGAGTAGAACACAAGTGAGTTGTGGGCGATATAAGTCATACTGCCTACCAGCATGTCATACTTTGGTTCGGCGGTATTGTTGGATGAAGCGGCCCGGACCGACATTACGCGTACGCTTATGCGAGACCGGTTTCCCCGACGTGCTTTGCACATAGGTGACTTGCGGGTGACTGTTTCTCCAACTTTAGTTGAACCGAGTGTGGCTACGCCCGGTCCTTGCGAAGGTTAAAACGGAGTCTATTTGACAAACTATCGTTGTGGTTTTGATGCGTAGGTAAGATTGGTTCTTGCTAAGCCCGTAGCAGCCACGTAAAATTTGCAACAACAAAGTAGAGGACGTCTAACTTGTTTTTGCAGGGCATGTTGTGATGTGATATGGTCAAAACGTGATGAGTTATAAGTTGTTGTATAAGATGATCATGTTTTGTTGAAGTTATCGGCAACTGGCAAAAGCCTTATGGTTGTCTATCTATTGCATAAGATGCAAGCGCCCAATAATTGCTTTACTTTATCGCTATGTGATAGCAATAGTTGCAAGAGCAATAGTTGGCGAGACGACCATGTGACGACATATTGATATAGATCAAGATGATGGAGATCATGATGTCATGCCGGTGACGATGGAAATCATGACGATGCTTTGGAGATGGAGATCAAAGGCACAAGATGATGATGGCCATATCATGTCACATATTTTGATTGCATGTGATGTTTATCTTTTTATGCATCTTATCTTGCTTTGATTGACGGTAACATTATAAGATGATCTCTCACTAAATTATCAAGAAGTGTTCTCCCTGAGTATGCACCGTTGCCAAAGTTTGTCGTGCCCAGACACCACGTGATGATCGGGTGTGCTAAGCTCTACGTCCATCTACAACGGGTGCAAGCCAGTTTTGCACACGCAGAGTACTCAGGTTAAACTTGACGAGCCTAGCATATACAGATATGGCCTCGGAACACGGAGACCGAAAGGTCGAGCGTGAATCATATAGTAGATATGATCAACATAACGATGTTCACCATTGAAAACTACTCCATCTCACGTGATGATCGGTTATGGTTTAGTTGATTTGGATCACGTGATCACTTAGAGGATTAGAGGGATGTCTATCTAAGTGGGAGTTCTTAAGTAATATGATTAATTGAACTTTAATTTATCATGAACTTAGTCCTGGTAGTATTAGCATATCTATGTTGTAGATCAATAGCTCGCGTTGTTGCTTTCATATGTTTATTTTGATATGTTCCTAGAGAAAATTGTGTTGAAAGATGTTAGTAGCAATGATACGGATTGGATCTGTGATCTGAGGTTTATCCTCATTGCTGCACAGAAAAATTATGTCCTTGATGCACCACTAGGTGACAGACCTATTGCAGGAGCAGATGCAGATGTTATGAACGTTTGGCTAGCTCAATATGATGACTACTTCATAGTTTAGTGCACCATGCTTAATGGCTTAGAATCGGGACTTCAAAGACGTTTTGAACGTCATGGACCATATGAGATGTTCCAGGAGTTGAAGTTAATATTTCAAGCAAATACCCGAGTTGAGAGATATGAAGTCTCCAACAAGTTCTATAGCTAAAAGATGGAGGAGAATCGCTCAACTAGTGAGCATGTGCTCAGATTCTCTGGGTACTACAATCGCTTGAATCAAGTGGGAGTTAATCTTCCAGATAATATAGTGATTGACAGAATTCTCTAGTCACCATCGCCAAGTTAGTAGAACTTCGTGATGAACTATGATATGCAAGGGATAACGGAAACGATTCCCAAGCTCTTCGTGATGCTGAAATCGACGAAGGTAGAAATCAAGAAAAACATCAAGTGTTGATGGTTGACAAGACCACTAGTTTGAAGAAAAGGGCAAAAGGGAAGAAGGGGAACTTCAAGAAGAACGGCAAGCAAGTTGCTGCTCAAGTGAAGAAGCCCAAGTCTGGTCCTAAGCCTGAGACTAAGTGCTTCTACTGCAAAGGGACTGGTCACTGGAAGCGGAACTACCCCAAGTATTTGGCGGATAAGAAGGATGGCAAAGTGAACAAAAGTATATTTGATATACATGTTGTTGATGTGTGCTTTACTAGTGTTTATAGCAACCCCTCAGTATTTGATATTGGTTCAGTTGCTAGGAGTAGTAACTCGAAACAGGAGTTGCAGAATAAACAGAGACTAGTTAAGGGTGAAGTGACGATGTGTGTTGGAAGTAGTTCCAAGATTGATATGATCATCATCGCACACTCCCCTATACTTTCGGGATTAGTGTTGAACTTAAATAAGTGTTATTTGGTTTTTGCGTTGAGCATGAATATGATTTGATCATGTTTATTGCAATACGGTTATTCATTAAAGTCAGAGAACAATTGTTGTTCTGTTTACATGAATAAAACCTTCGATGGTCATACACCCAATGAAACAAGTTCGTTGGATCTCGATCGTAGTGATACACATATTCATAATATTGAAACCAAAAGATGCAAAGTTAATAATGATAGTGCAACTTATTTGTGGCACTGCCGTTTAGGTCATATTGGTATAAAGCGCATGAAGAAACTCCATGCTGATGGACTTTCGGAATCACTTGATTATGAATCACTTGATGCTTGCGAACCATGCCTTTTGGGCAAGATGACTAAAACGCTGTTCTCCGGAACAATGGAGCAAGCAACAGATTTGTTGGAAATCATACATACTGATGTATGTGGTCCGATGAATATTTAAGGCTTGCAGCGGGTATCATTATTTTCTGACCTTCACAAATGATTTGAGCAGATATGGGTATATCTACTTAATGAAATAGAAGTCTGATACATTTGAAAAGTTCATATAATTTCAGAGTGAAGTGGAAAATCATTGTAACAAGAAAATAAAGTTTCTACGATCTGATCGTGGAAAAGAGTATTTCAGTTACAAGTTTGGTCTTCAGTTAAAACAATGTGAAATAGTTTCACTACTCACGCCACCTGGAACACCACAGCATAATGGTATGTCCGAACGTCATAACCGTACTTTATTGGATATAGTGCAATCTATGATGTTTCTTACCGATTTACCACTATTGTTTTTGGGGTCATGCATTAGAGACAGCTGCATTCACGTTAAAAAAGGGGCACCATCTATCTCCGTCGAGACGACGCCTTATGAACTATGGTTTGGCAAGAAACCAAAGTTGTCGTTTCTTGAAGTTTGGGGTTGTGATGCTTATGAGAAAAAGTTTCATCCTGATAAGCTCAAACCCAAATCGGAGAAATATGTCTTCATAGGATACCCAAAGGAGACTGTTGGGTACACCTTCTATCACAGATCCTAAGGCAAGACATTCGTTGCTTATAATGGATCCTTTCTAGAGAAGGAGTTTCTCTTGAAAGAAGTGAGTGGGAGGAAAGTAGAAAACTTGATAAGGTAATTGTACCTTCTACCTTATTGGAAAGTAGTTCATCACAAAAATCTGTTCTTGTGACTACTACACCAATTAGTGAGGAAGCTAATGATGATGATCATGTAACTTCAGATCAAGTTACTACCAAATCTCGTAGGTAAACCAGAGTGAGATCCGCACCAGAGTGGTATGGTAATCCTGTTCTGGAGGTCATGTTACTTGACCATGACGAACCTACAAACTATGAGGAAGCGATGATGAGCCCAGATTCCGCGAAATGGTTTGAGGCCATGAAATCTGAGATATGATCCATGTATGAGAACAAAGTTTGGACTTTGGTTGACTTGCCCGATGATCGGCAAGCAATTGAGAATAAATGGATCTTCAAGAGGAAGACGGACGCTGATAGTAGTGTTACTATCTACAAAGCTAGAATTGTCGCAAAAGGTTTTCGACAAGTTCAAGGTGTTGACTACGATGAGAGCTTCTACTCGTATCTATGCTTGAGTCTGTCCAAATCATGTTAGTAATTGCCGCATTTTATGAAATCTGGCAAATGGATAAACAAAACTGCATTCCTTAATGGATTTATTAAAGAAGAGTTGTATATGATGCAACAGAAGGTTTTGTCAATCCAAAAAGTGCTAACAAAATGTGCAAGCTCCAGCGATCCATCTGTGGACTGGTGCAAGCATCTCGGAGTTGGAATATACGCTTTGATGAGTTAATCAAAGCATATACTTTTATACAGACTTGCGGTGAAGCCTGTATTTACAAGAAAGTGAGTGGGAGCACTACAACATTTCTGATAAGTATATGTGAATGACATATTGTTGATCGGAAATAATGTAAAATTATTCTGTAAAGCATAAAGGAGTGTTTGAAAGGAGTTTTTCAAAGAAAGACTTTGGTGAAGCTGCTTACATATTGAGCTTCAAGATCTATAGAGATAGATCAAGACGCTTGATAAGTTTTTTCAATGAGTACATACCTTGACAAGATTTTGAAGTAGTTCAAAATGGAGCAGTCAAAGAAAGAGTTCTTGCCTGTATTATAAGGTGTGAAGTTGAGTAAGACTCAAAGCCCGACCACGGCAGAAGATAGAAAGAGAATGAAAGTCATTCCCTATGCCTTGGCCATAGGTTCTATAAAGTATGTCATGCTGTATACCAGATCTATTGTATACCCTGCACTGATTTGGCAAGGGAGTACAATAGTGATCTAGGAGTAGATCACTGGACAGCGGTCAGAATTATCCTTAGTGAAATAAGGATATGTTTCTCGATTATGGACGTGATAAAAAGGTTCGTCGTAAAGGGTTACGCCGATGCAAGTTTTGACACTAATCTAGATGACTCTAAGTCTCAGTCTAGATACATATTGAAAGTGGGAGCAATTAGCTAGAGTAGCTCCATGCAGAGCATTGTTGACATAGAAATTTGCAAAATACATGTGGATCTGAATGTGGCAGACCGGTTGACTAAGATTCTCTCACAAGCAAAACATGATCACACCTTAGTACACTTTGGGTGTTAATCACATAGCGATGTGAACTAGATTACTGAATCTAGTAAGACCTTTGGGTATTGGTCACATGGCGATGTGAAATATGGGTGTTAATCACATGATGATGTGAACTATCGATGTTAATCACATGGTGATGTGATCTAGATTATTGACTCTAGTGCAAGTGGGAGACTGAAGGAAATATGCCCTAGAGGCAATAATAAAGTTATTATTTATTTCCTTATATCATGATAAATGTTTATTATTCATGCTAGAATTGTATTAACCGGAAACTTAATACATGTGTGAATACATAGACAAAACAGAGTGTCACTAGTATGCCTCTACTTGACTAGCTCATTAATCAAAGATGGTTATGTTTCCTAACCATGAACAAAAGAGTTGTTATTTGATTAACGAGGTCACATCATTAGTTGAATGATCTGATTGACATGACCCATTCCATTAGCTTAGCACCCGATCGTTTAGTATGTTGCTGTTGCTATTCTTCATGACTTATACATGTTCCTATGACTATGAGATTATGCAACTCCCGTTTACCGGAGGAACACTTTGGGTACTACCAAACGTCACAACGTAACTGGGTGATTATAAAGGAGTACTACAGGTGTCTCCAAAGGTAGATGTTGGGTTGGCGTATTTTGAGATTAGGATTTGTCACTCCGATTGTCGGAGAGGTATCTCTGGGCCTTCTCGGTAATACACATCACATAAGCCTTGCAAGCATTGTGACTAATGAGTTAGTTGCGAGATGATGTATTACGGAACGAGTAAAGAGACTTGCCAATAACGAGACTGAACTAGGTATTGGATACCGACGATCGAATCTCGGGCAAGTAACATACCGATGACAAAGGGAACAACGTATGTTGTTATGCGGTCTGACCGATAAAGATCTTCATAGAATATGTAGGAGCCAATATGGGCATCCAGGTCCCGCTATTGGTTATTGACCGGAGACGTGTCTCGGTCATGTCTACATTGTTCTCGAACCGTAGGGTCTGCACGCTTAAGGTTTCGATGACAGTTATATTATGAGTTTATGAGTTTTGATGTACCGAAGGAGTTCGGAGTCCCGGATGAGATCGGGGACATGACGAGGAGTCTCGAAATGGTCGAGACGTAAAGATCGATATATTGGACGACTATATTCGGACATCGGAAAGGTTCCGAGTGATTCGGGTATTTTCGAAGGTACCGGGGAGTTACGGGAATACGGGGAAGATTATTGGGCCTTAATGGGCTTTAGTGGGAAGGAGCCAGGAGGTGGCGCGCGCCCCTCCAAGTCCAGTCCAAATTGGACAAGGGATTTGGGGCGCGGCCCACCTCTCCCTTCCTTCTCCACTTCCCTCCTTTCCCCCCTTCTCCTAGTTGGACTAGGAAAGAAGGAGTCCTACTCCCGGTGGGAGTAGGACTCCCCTTGGCGCGCCAACTCCTAGGCCGGCCACCCCTCCTCCCTTCCATAGACACACAAGTTGATCCACGTAATCGTTCCTTAGCCGTGTGCGGTGCCCCCTGCCACCATATTCCACCTCGGTCGTATTGTAGCGGTGCTTAGGCGAAGCCCTGCGACAGTAGAACATCAAGATCGTCACCACGCCGTCGTGCTGGCGGAACTCCTCCCCGAAGCTTTGCTGGATCGGAGCCCGGGGATCGTCATCGAGCTGTACGTGTGCTAAGAACTCGGAGGTGCCGGAGTAACGGTGCTTGGATCGGTCGGATCGGGAAGAAGACGTACGACTACCTCCTCTACGTTGTGTCAACGCTTCCGTTGCGATCTACAAGGGTACGTAGATCAGACTCTCCCCCTCGTTGCTATGCATCACCATGATCTTGCGTGTGCGTAGGAAAATTTTGAAATTACTATGTTCCCCAACAGTTATCAGTGATGATGCTGTGCGGGACCCCATATCTGAATGTTAACCCTCTGATGAAACTGATAGCGGTGCCAGCATCGAGGCTCTTTATGGGCTTAGCTTCGATCCATTTGGTAAATTTGTCGACTGCCACAAGTACATGAGTGAATCCACTCCTGCCCGTTCTTAGGGGGCCAACCATGTCCAATCCCCAGACGGCAAAGGGCCAGACGAGCGGAATGGTTTTCAGGGCTGACGCGGGCTTGTGTGACATGTTGGAGTAGAACTGGCACCCCTCGCACTTGTCGACTATCTCTTTCGCCATCTCATTTGCCCTTGGCCAGTAGAATCTAGCTCGGTATGCTTTAGCCACAATAGTCCGAGAGGACGCATGGTGACCGCAGGTTCCCGAGTGGATATCGTTAAGGATTATTTGACCCTCTTCTGGCGTTATGCATTTCTGGCCGACTCCGGTCGCACTCTCTCTGTACAGCTGTCCCCTTATGACTGTGAAGGCCTTAGATCGGCAAACGATCTGTCGAGCCTCCTCCTCGTCCTCCGGAAGTTCTTTCCTTAGGATATATGCAATGTACGGTATTGTCCAGTCAGGGGTGATTGCCAAGACTTCCATGATTAGGTCGACTACTGCAGGCACTTCAACTTCAGTCGGATCTGTGGCACTTTTCGGCTGCGGGGCTTCTTCTGTGAAAGGATCCTCTTGGACTGACGGTGAGTGAATGTGTTCCAAGAACACGTTGCTTGGAATGGCTTCTCTCTTGGAGCCTATCTTTGCCAAGTCGTCAGCTGCCTGGTTTTTCAGTCGGGGGATGTGGTGGAGTTCCAATCCCTCGAACTTCTTCTCTACCTTCCGCACTGCATTGCAGTATCTAGTCATTGCCGGACTCCTGACGTCCCACTCCTTCATCACTTGATCAACCACCAGATCTGAGTCGCCATAGACCACGAGGCGACGGACGCCGAGCGAAATGGCCATGCGCAACCCATACAAAAGTGCTTCATACTCTGCTTCGTTATTGGAGGAATCGAAGTGAATCTGGAGAACGTATCTGAGCTTATATCCTCGGGGGGAGACCAAAACTACCTCCGCGCCCGAACCATTCAGCATCTTGGATCCATCGAAGAACATAGTCCAGTATTCCGAGTGAACTTGAGTCAGAAGTTGCTGTTCAATCCACTCGGCGATGAAATCCGCGATTGCTTGGGACTTGATGGCTTTCTTTGCTTCAAACTTGATATCTAAAGGAAGGAGTTCAATCGCCCACTTGGCCACTCGACCAGTTGCATCTCTGTTATGCAGGATCTCCGATAACGGGGCGTCGCTGACGACTGTAATGGAGTGGTCAGAGAAATAATGTGCAACTTTCTTCGTGGTCATATAAATCCCGTATACAAGCTTCTGGTAGTGGGGGTATCTTTGTTTTGAAGGGGTCAAAACTTCAGACACATAATATACAGGGCGTTGAACTTTGAAGGCCTTCCCTTCCTCTTCCCGCTCGACCGTAAGTACTGTACTGACAACTTGTCCCGTGGCTGCAATGTAAAGCAGCAGAGGCTCTTTGCTGATTGGGGCAGCTAGCACCGGCTGGGTGGAGAGCAGAGCTTTGAGCTCTGCAAACGCTGCATCAGCTTCTGGAGTCCACTCGAACTTGTCAGACTTCTTCATCAGTCGGTAAAGAGGCAATGCTTTTTCACCGAGTCAAGAAATGAATCGACTTAAGGCGGCCAAGCAGCCTGTAAGCTTTTGGACATCATGCATACGTACAGGACGCTTCATCCGGAGTATGGTGCCAATTTTTTCAGGATTGGCGTCGATTCCCCGTTCGGAAACGAGAAAACTGAGTAGCTTGCCGCCTGGAACTCCGAAAGTGCACTTTGACGGATTGAGCTTGATATCGTACCTCCTGAGGTTGGCGAAGGTTTCAGCAAGGTCAGCCCGCAGGTCGGAACCTTTCCGGGACTTGACTACGATATCGTCCATGTACGCCTCCACATTCTGACTGATTTGAGTGAGTAAACACTTCTGGATCATTCTCATGAATGTGGCTCCGGCGTTCTTGAGGCCGAATGGCATGGTGACGTAACAGAAGCATCCGAATAGAGTGATGAAAGCTGTTTTGATTTCGTCGGGCCCATACAGACGGATCTGATGGTACCCGGAGTAGGCATCTAGAAAAGACAATCTCTCGCATCCCGCAGTTGAGTCGACAATCTGGTCGATGCGAGGGAGAGGAAAATGATCTTTCGGGCAGGCCCGATTGATATGCTTGAAATCAATGCACATACGGAGTGACTTGTCCTTCTTGGGGACCATGACGACATTGGCGAGCCACTCGGAGTGGTAGATCTCTCAGATGAACTCAGCTGCTAAGAGCCGAGCCACTTCCTCGCCAATGGCTTGTTTTTTCTGGACGGCGGACCGTCGAAGATGTTCCTTCACGGGCTTGAACTTTGAGTCGACTCGCAGGCGGTGCTCAGCCAGCCCCCTGGGAACTCCAGGTATGTCAGAGGGTTTCCATGCGAAGATTTCCCAGTTCTCACGGAGGAGTTGGATGAGCGCTTCTTCCTATTTGGAGTCGAGTGTCGTTGAGATGTGAGTCGGAGCAGCGTCGGGATCGGTCGGGTGAATGCGGACTGTCTTTGTTTCGCCGGCCGACTGAAAAGCTGACTCGGAGGCAGGCTTCTTAGCTCGCAGCAATTCACTTGGGTCGGCAGTCTTTTGGTACTCTTTCAGCTCGACCACTGCCATCTGAGCGTCGGCGATCTTTGATCCCTTCTGGAAACATTCTTCTGCTTTCTTCCGGTTGCCCGTAACAGTGATCACACCTTTGGGGCCAGGCATCTTTAATTTAAGATACACGTAGCACGGTCGAGCCATGAAGCGTGCGTAAGCTGCCCTGCCTAAGATGGCGTGATAAGCACTCTGGAAGTCCACAACTTCAAACGTTAACTTTTCCTTGCGGTAATTCTTTGAATCACCGAAAACCACATCAAGAGCAATCTGGCCGAGTGACTCGGCTTTCTTCCCAGGAATGACTCCGTGGAAGCTCATGTTACTGGTGCTGAGTCTGGACATCGGAATGCCCATTCCTTTCAAGGTTTCAGCGTACAGTATGTTCAGGCCACTGCCGCCGTCCATCAGGACTTTGGTCAGTCGAGTGCCTTCGACAACTGGGTCGACCACCAAAGCTTGCCTCCCAGGGGTGGCAATGTGCGTCGGGTGATCGGACTGGTCGAATGTGATGGCACTTCAGGTAACTGGGAGTCGCCGGGGCAACCATGTTGACCTCACGGTTAATGACTTTCAGTCGACTTTTGCTTTCGACATCAGCAAAAATCATCAAGGTGGAATTGACTTGGGGGTATTCATCGTCACTATCCTCCTTGTCTTCAACTCTGTCTGGCTCTTTTTCCTTATCCTTGGGCTGCTTGCCTTGGAACTGCTGAATCAGAAGCTGACACTGTCGAGTGGTATGCTTTGGGAAAATAAAATTTCCTTCTTCATCTTTCTTGGTATGGATGTGACATGGCAGGTCCAGAACATCATTCCCATCCTGATCTTTAACCTTCTTGGGCTTCCATGTGCCCTTGGGCTTTCCCTTGAAATTTCCCTGGGCCACAGCCAGGGCCTCCCCAGGGGCGGCTGGCTCGGCCTTCCGCTTCCGCTTCCGACTGGAGTTTCCTCCGGTTTCTTGGACGACTGGCTTGAGTTTGCCACTTCGGAGTCGGTCCTCGTCTTCTCCATTAGCGTACTTGGTGGCAATCTCCATCATCCGATTAAGGGACATCTCTCCGGTCCGGCCAAACTTCAGATTCAACTCCCTGTACTTGACGCCTTCCTTGAAAGCGCAAACTGCTTGATGGTCTGGCACGTTCTCGACCGAGTGGTGCAGTGTGATCCACCTCTGGATGTATTCTCTCAGAGTTTCATTTGGCTTCTGCACGCAAGACCGCAGCTCCGTAAGGCCTGCAGGGCGCTTGCATGTCCCTTCGAAGGTTGTGATAAACACTCGGGAGAGATCCTCCCAAGTGTAAATGCTGCTGGGCGCCAACTGATTCAGCCACGCCCTAGCTGAGCCTTCCAACATGAGGGGTAAATGCTTCATGGCCACTTCATCATTGCCGCCGCCAATCTGCACAGCCACTCGGTAATCCTCGAGCCACGTGTCAGGCTTGGACTCACCGGTGAACTTGCTGATTCCAGTCGCCAGCCGGAAGTTGGGAGGGATCACCGCAGCTCTGATGGCTCGATTGAAACATTCAGGCCCCGAGGCGAGGCGTGTGTCCTGCTGCCGATGGGCGTATCTCTGTTGTGGCCCTCTCGATGATCCCTATTCCTGTCCACCAGACCTTGAACGAGGATGGATCTCGCGTCAAAGCCTGGGTCTCTGGGGTCGACTGGGATCCTCTGCCCAACGTTATGGGGGCGCCTGTCGTCTCGATGTCGAGGTGCATATGATCCACTCCTCGGGGAAGGGGACGGCACCCGACGTCCATCATCACGGTCGGGTCAGTGATCATATTGTTCATTTCTCCTATACTGATCGTGCCGGTCTCCACGCCCCTCATGCCTCGGGGGCGATCTCAGGCTGTGAGCCGACTGGACGGTTTCCGTTGCAACGGATCGACTGTGGATCCTGTCCCGCGACTGAGAGACGGCGGAATTCTGATTTCCCGCCGCTCGGAGCAATGCTCTGATCTGCAGCAATCCTCTGCCGGCCTCCGACTGGGAGGGCTGGATTGACTCTGCTATGCGGGCCGCGGCAGCCAGGTTCTGAACCGGAGTTCGGTACACCTGCGGCGGTGGGAAGAGCTGACGTCGACTGGGTTCGGGAGCTTGCTGGCGTCGACTGGACTCGGGAGCCTGCTGGCGTCGACTGGACTCGGGAGCCCGCTGACGCGCCCGCTCGTCGAGAGCTCGCTGTAGATTCTCCAGTCGAGTGCGCTCGGCTAGATTAGCCAAGCGCGCGTCCTCCAAGGCCCGGGCCTCGGGGGTTTCTCCAACAATAGGGGTGTAGAGCGCGTCCATGTTCCGGCGACGAAGCTCCTCCCGCTGCAATGACGTAAGAGGCTCGGGGAGGTATTCGTCGTGAGGGTGCGACGGATCGCCCCTATCGGCACCATCATCAGCGCGATGGAATCCAGGGGGACTGCGTGTCCCCTCGACCGCCAGAACCTCCGCCAAAGGGTCACTGCTATCACACTCGGATGCGGTCTCCGTGGAGCCAGTCGACAGATCGAACAGGCCGCAGAGGGATTCGTCAGGCTCGATTGCCACGACTTGCGGGGTCGCCGACTGGCGGGCCGCGGCGTGCTTCATCCACCGCTGGAGCCTCGACCGACCCGAGCGCTTGCGCTGGCGGGAGACAGGACGGGGAGATGACACGGGAGTCGACCGATATGGGGTCGACGGCTGCCTCAGGAGGACGCCATGGACGCACGCACAGAAGTGCGTCGCACCGCGGACGGGGAGCGCGTCGACGTCAAGCGGCGCCTCCTGGAGCCAGGCGGAGTCGTCGGCGATGAAAGTGAGTCCGCCGAGACGGATCTCGCGGCCCTCCGCCAAAGCTCCGCAGGAAAACATGATCAAGTGGATCGGAAAAATCGCAACTTCTCCAATTAGGCGCTAAGACTAATGCCCCATGGTGGGCGCCAACTGTCGTGGTTCTAAGTTTGACAGTGAGGTAGGGGGGTGTATGAAGAGGCTAGACCTTAGCTATTGGGAAGTTGTAAGCACGCAAGGTTTACGAGTTCAAGCCCTTCTCGGAGGAAGTAACAGCCCTACGTCTCGGTGCCCGGAGGCGGTCGACTGTATTATGCGTGTGTAAAATGACCGGGGTGCGAACCCTTGATACTGAGGAGGGGGGTGGCTTATATAGAGTACGCCAGCCCTCTCCTGCCCTCAGTAATGCAGGGTTTAAGGTACATTTAAGGCGGGCATTACTGATAACGTCCCTAATAAAGTGTCATAATAATCATAAAGACTACTTAATAGCCGATCGTTTGCCTGCGGAGTGACTTGAGGTCTTCTGACAGTCGAGTGGTTGGCTTCTTGGTCGAGTGACGGCTTCTTGGTCGAGTGTCTTCAACCCGTCGAGTGGGATACCTTCAAGTTGATTGGAAGGTGACTTCTTCTAGGGGTGTCCTATGGTAGGGCTCTTTAGGACGGGTCCGTGTCCCTACCGTAGGTACATGACTTCATCAGTGATTGCAGGCGCCACTCCTCGTCCCGGATCCTTGCCGGTAAGGTGTTCCGAAGCAGCTTCTATTGGCCCACTGCGCTCCGCGACACCACCGAGCTGGTCCAATCCTGCGAAGCTTGCCAATTCAAAAAAAAAAATAGGCACAATAGTTGCTTACAATGTGTTGATATGCAATAGGATGAAACGCAGATGTAGCAAACCAAAGGCATGTTGGATCAAGAAGATCCAATTTCTACAGGGTTGGATAAGGGCAAAAGTGGGGGTAAAGGTGGCTAAATCTGCTATTTTTACCTCTATGACTTCTTACTTCTCCTGCTTTTCTAGGTGTTTTAGATCAACAGTTTCATGGATGCCGCCATTGCAGGGTTGTGAAGCTTTTGGATTTGGGAAGGATGAACCGTGCCCTTTCTTGTGGGATAAGAAGATGGGGATGATGCTCTGGCAGCTGGCGCCTGGAATAGGAGGGGGGAGGGGGGATGGGGGGATCACGTGAGGGGGGACGGGGAGCGGGTGCTTTATCGAAGGGGGTCTCGAGGGAGGGTCGACTGGGCACTTTCCTCTTTTTCAATACGGGGGGATAGGAAATTTCCTGTTCGGGCAGGCCGCCAGGGAATCCCTATACGCGTCCAAGATGATTTTTTGCCCAAAAAGATGCGAGTTGACCCCTCTCCCTTCGGATTGGATTGGATCTCACCTGAACTCCCGCTGACTAGCTCCCCCGCGCGCCTCTCCATCCTCTCTCAAAGTTTCTTCCTATCCGCATATCTCCGGCATATCTACCTCGGCCTTGCTTTGATTTCGCTCCACCCCTGGACACTGAATGGCCCCTCAAGCGTGCCCACCCTCGTACGGGCGTTCCTCCCAGCCGGTGAACCCGCCGGAAGCGCCGTCCCCATCTCACCCACTCTCCTCCTCCGTTGCCGCTAGATCGCGGGAGCTTCGGGTTTTATTTTTTGTTTTTTTGCAAAACCGCCTCCGTTTACAGCAGAACATCTTATTCATATGTTGTATATCCTGGGGTTCCTTTTCTTAATCTTTCATAGGGACATAATACATGCTTTCTTCTGACCGGCATCTATACAGACATTAAGAGAAGAGAAGATTCATTGTTAAATAATAATATTCAAGCATGAAGTAAGTATAGCAACGAGATAACCGGATAAGCCTCTCGAGCTGCCCAGTCCAGTCGCCGGCGTGTGTTTGTGGCCACGTTTCCGTCCACGAAACCGCCGAAAAGCAGCCAAAGAAATCTCAAAAACATAGAGAAAACAAAGCAACGAAAAGGTTAGCCAAATATCCGGTTCCATCCTCCCAGCTGCTCTGCTCTGCTCGCCGTACAGTCTCACCCATCACACACACAAGCAAACGCATCGCGCCGGTGCCCGCCATGGCCACGTTCTTGGGCAGCTCCCCGGCCTTCCTCGCCCGCCCCGCCGCCAAGCCGCACGTCTCGTGCGCGCCCCCCTCGCGCCCGCCCAGCGCCCAGCCGCCGTCCGACCAGCCCCCACCGCCACCACAGCAGCAGCCGCAGCAAGAGCCCATGCAAGCGCAGGCGGCACCGGCGAGGGCGCCGGCGCCGAAGCGCGCGGCGACGTCGGCCGACTCGACGGACTGGGTCGCGTCGTCGCTGACCCGGCGGTTCGGCATCGGCGCCGGGCTGGCGTGGGTCGGGTTCCTGGCCTTCGGCGTCGTGTCGGAGCAGCTCAAGACCCGCTTCGAGGTCGCGCAGCAGCAGGCTAACACCAAGTCAACCACCGACCTCGACCCCTCTCCTCCATTAATCATCCACCATGCTCTCGTTAGCTAAGTCTCGTTCTCGCAGGGATGTGGAGGAGGAGAAGGAGGTCGTCCTGCCCAATGGAATCCGGTAAGCATGCATGCATGGCACCAGCTAGGTAGTACGTTCTTGGGTAGCTCCTCTGAGCAGCAGCAATGGTGCAGGTACACCGAGATGCGGGTGGGCGGCGGCGACGTGCCGCGGCCGGGCGACCTGGTGGTGATCGACCTGCAGGGGCGGGTGGCCGGCGGCGGGGAGGCGTTCGTGGACACGTTCGGCGACGGGAAGCGGCCGCTGGCGCTCGTCATGGGCTCCAGGCCCTACACCAGGGGGATGTGCGAGGGCATCGAGTACGCGCTGCGATCCATGCGGAACGGCGGCAAGCGGCGCGTGGTCGTACCGGCGAGCCTCGGCTTCGGCGAGGACGGCGCCGACTTCGGGGACGACGGCGTGCAGGTGCCCCCCGGGGCGACGCTGGAGTACGTCGTGCAGGTCGACAAGGTGTCCATCGCGCCGGCGTGAGGCTCTCCGGCGTGCCGGACGTCAGTAGATAGATGATCCACATATGCTGTTTCAGATTGTGTTGGACGGCACTGCGTGCAGATTCTATTGCCATGTCAAAATTCTCTCAGAGCTTAAGAAGCTAATCCTTCTTGCTGTAATCTGAATCCTGATAAATATGAACTCATGCAAGCTTCACAAACCATCGAAGCCCGTTTAGAGATAGAAATTTTAAACGGAGTTCGTGGCAAAGAGTAAAATTCCGATAGAAACTAGAGAAAATTCAGACTTTCATACAGGATTTGGTACAAGAAGGCACAAAATAAAACCAAACTTTTCCACTATTAACACAAGTACACAATATCCCTGTTAAAGACAAGTACACAAACTATGCTTTTGAACATCTTGGGAGATACGTAGATACATATGGACAAACTTCACTGTAAACCTTTGAAATCAATGGGAAAAGAATCACCCATCCAGAATAAAAGCAGTACATTACATGTATATAATCACTTGTGATCAGAAGAACAATGCGCATTCAGTGCTCAGCTGACAGGGTCGCGCTCCGGTCCGGGGTTGTAGAGGGGCAGCTCCAGGAGGAATGCCACCTTGAACCAATCGGGAAGGGCTCCATACACAACCGGCGGCAATGGGATAAGAGGACTGCAGAGGAACACAGCCGGTACAAACTTCAGTAACCCCTCTGCGACAAAGCAGTGGTTGGGGAGAGATCTGGGAATGACCTAGTAAAAGAATGGTGTTTACCTTGTGGTTTTCTTGTATGTGCGGTATTCCTCAGACCGACCGAAGCGCTTATCAGCAGATGACTGCACGGTGAATATAGAGGATGAGGCGCATTAGCATTGAGATAAAAGATATACTAGCAAACTAGGGATGGGTTTCGGATGCGCAAGAATAGAGGTTAACCTCAAGAAGTGGGATCCCGCTAACGAAAAGAAGCAAGAGCGTCAGGAAGATGGGTCCCAAGATTACAAGCCATTCAGCTCCTGAGAGGACTGGGGTTGATGCTACAAACACCCCCCACCAAAGGAACATCTGCATCAGATTAAACTGTCAAGTGTATGCCGGGATTTGTTCGACATTCCATATTGAAATGCTCAGAGTATATATCATAAAGGGTTGGGTGGTGCACACTAGAATGAGCTAGTGTTTGGACTCTATATTGATGTAACATTCAGTATGCACTGAGGTAGCTGTTTGGATTTATTACCAGTAAAAGGCGATTCATGATGAAATAATGAAAAAGCATGAGAAGCTCAGCACGCCCTCGGTTTAGCAAATATAGCAGACTTGTTTCTGTAGCTAAAGTTGGCCTAGATTACTTGCTTGCTCAAGGCTGTGATTGGAGAGACTACAGAAGCGGTTACCTAGCATGTTCTTTTTTTATGTGTGCAGCTACTATTTCACTATCGAACTATTGCATTACGAAAATGCTACAGTTGAGCTCCACCAGTACATTTCTTTCACTTAAAACCTACAAGTGCATAGAAGTGCCTGCTCTGAATTAAATTCGTAATCTGTAGCATTTCGTTCATGTATTTCTCTTTCCTATTATTCTAAGCAATAGGTTTCTCTCTTAATCATGTCCCTGCCTTAATGTAGGCAGGTGATAACTGTATCTAATTTGTGCACCTTACTTCTATTTAAATATAACTATTTTCCCATCAACTACGCCGGTGAACCTTGTTATACAGTCATATTAGCTGTACTGGTGAGTTATGAAGTTCAAGCTTATAGCAGTAAAACTGTGAAGCTCAAACACAGGTGACAATTAAAAGCCATAACAATGAAACCTAAAATGCCAGTAGTTATATTAGGTCTGGAACCGTCTCAGCTTTTCAAACTCTGTCCTAGGTAAATATATTTCACTTTCGTGAGGGTAATGTTGGGTGCATGCTAGGGAAAGGAGAACCCGGGATTGAGAATGTGAGCAACAGATTTGCAGTGAATGAAGGATGATAGATAGATTCATAGACCGGGCCAACTAAATCAAGGAATTAATAGACGACATATATGCAAAGAATAATCACAGTAAATTAACTGACCTCCCCAAAGTAATTTGGATGGCGAGTATAACTCCAAAGACCAACATTACACCACTTTCCCCTATTGCTTGGAGAATTCTTGAATTTAAGCTTCTGTTGATCAGCTATAGCTTCCACAGCTAGCCCAATGGCCCACATTATCCAACCAATGATATCCCGAGCTTCAATTGAAGGGTTTCTGCTACTTGCATTCACAATAGTAACAGGCAAGCTGACAGTCCAAACCCAGATAGCCTGCCCAAATCAGGATAAAAGTCCTGGTGAGGTTCTCTTTACAAATGCAATGACCATTTAACAAACTCTAGTTGCTTAACATAAGTTGCAAAACTTACCTGAAAAATCCAGAAGACAGCTAATTTTCCCAAGTTACTGCGCATCTCATCAAACCGTTTGTCCTCTCCCCATTGCAAAATCCTAGACACCATCAGGCAAAGCAAAGCATTAGCGACTCACTTTCATAAGAACAAGAACAACATGTTTTGACTCAGGCAACAGATGTCTTAAAAAAATCACAAAAAAAGAGATTCCACTAGACATAGTCCAGTGGGGCTTTTTGAACTATCAACAGAATATATGTTTTAGGGTAACATACCTCATTAGTAAAAACACTGCCAGACGAAGTCCCCAGATTATAACAAGCACTGTCAACACGATCTGGAAAAACAGGTCTATGTTCAGAAATGGACGAACTTCTTAAAAAACAATTGTGATGACATTGCTTCAAAATAATACATGGGCACGTCAATTATCCAGTTGGTAACACAGAGGAATACCACTATCCTTTGATAGATATTCGTTCAAATGAAATGAGGTTATCCTTAACATTTATACTGTCCCAATCTCTGTATTAACTCCCTGATTTCTTTGCAACTTGGAAAAACAAACTAGATTTCATTGGAACAGACATATGCCGATGCTGTATTTCCCAGTAAATGGGTATGGATAACCATTGTACCACCTCATGAATACAGTTCCATCTAGTCTTTGAGAACCATGGTACCATATGTAGGATTCAATTTTAATGTAACATGTAAGTGGTAAGATGATTCTTTCTACTTTATGAGCATAGACAGTGCAGAGATGCAATTATGCCACATTGCTGCAAATTCAGTAAGACCCATGCCCAAGCTAATTCAACTGCATACGAGGGATGGTAAATTATTTTAAATCCAAACACGCATCAAACTCATGACAACTCTAACTATCTATAGGCAAGGTTCAGACAAACAACTTGCTGGTCGTGCTTAACTTAAAAGAGTTGCAACTGTAATAAGGATTTTTTAACTAAGAAAAAGTAATCAAAGACAGTGCAGCGTTCAGATGCTGTTGAACATGTGTTTCAAGTATATTATTGTGAAAAGAGTAATTCGCCGTAAAGGGACAAGAAACATCAAGTTGGACAACGAGAATGACTAAGCCAATTTTTTAGAACTAAACATTCATAAGCAGCTGTATTAAAAGTTTTGCAATAACAGTCATGTTTACAACAACTGAGTAACAAAGTGAACTGAGTTCTTAGTACTACTACTATTTACCTGGCGGAAGTGCCATGTTCCCTTCAAAGCTGCTACAAGGACGGCGATTATGACAAAATTTGTACTGCCTGAAAAAAGGAACACAAATAAGTAAAAAGGAAATGAATTGTACGAAGGTATACCGTTGCAGAGAAATTGAACACACGCTAGTACTCAGACAAAGGGGTTCACCCGAGCACCTATTTCTGAAGAAACTGGCTGCCTCCTAACTACTAGGATGAACAGGCAGCATCTGAATTGACGTGCACAACAAGATGGCAATCTTGGCACACGCACAGTATATATATCAAGATTCCTTAAAAACAAAACCAGAATTGCCAAAACCAGCTTCCTACTGGGCTGAGAAATCGAGCTCATGGACTCCAGTCTTTAACTAGATTCACCCGACAGAAAATAAATAATAAGAAGAGGAAGTAGGAAGTAGGAAGTAGGAAGTCGAGTGCTACCTGCGAAATCGGTGACCTTGTCGAAGCGGAGGAGAGCTGTGATGATGAAGAACACCAGCTGGTACCCGACCTAGCACCACAACCACCACCAAGAACACCAGAACGGCAACAGTTAGTAAACACGCCAGGTAACAGCAAGACGGGGACGGCGGCGGGGGAGAGGACAGGTCAGAGGAGGGAGGCGGCGCGAGAGATTTACGGTGACGAGGGCGGTGAGCGCCAGGAAGTGGGAGTCCAGCACTGTTCCCATCGCCTCGAGCGCCTTTTCTTCCCCGCCGGCCGTCAGTGGATTTGTTTGTTGGTCTGTTTGTTTATCCTTCCCCCTTTCCTTTCTCTGAGAGGAAAAATGAAGTGAGAAGCGAGCACGCGCGCCGGCCGGGCTTTTAACGGGGTCGGGACTGGGTCCGGTCGACGGCGACGGCGGCGGCGGTGCGACCCGGCGGAGCGCGTTGGGAGGGTAGGAGATGGAGGACTTGTCAGTTGTCACTTGTGGCTGGAGGCTGGACAGGAAGGCGGGCGAATGCGTGCGACCCTGGTGGTGCGAATGCGCGGCTGTGCGACACGGGACCGTGGTGCGATCGCCTCCGAATCTCGGATTGCTTCACGCCCTGTGAAAGACTGAAACTTCACGGGCTCAGCCGGCGACTGTTCTACCGGTGGTTTGGAGATCCCACGGCTGAGGCGCGGTCAAAATGGAAAACTAGTCCTAGGTGAACGGCAGATCTCACTTTCACACTCCGTGAAGTTTGGAAAAGGGACGATTGTAGCTTAAATTGTGCTGGTGTGGATTGAAACTTGATGACCATTTCGAACACGTGTGTCGTCGACAGGAAAATCAAAGCAATGTTTAAGTTATGCTTTCGTCCTGCTTTATACACAAAACTAAAGAGGACAGATTCACAAATTACATAGAGGACTCCTCCTGGGTCGCTCGCGCGGGTGAACCCAGGGGCCCTAAACCCTAGGGTGGGAGCCCACGCCTTGCGTCGTCAAGCGGGCGTCGATGGTGGCGACGGGAATCAGTGGCGCACAAAGGGGTGGAGCACGGCTGGGAGTCGTAGTGGAGCTAGGCGGGGAGGCGATGTGGGGGTTTTGGGGCACACCTGTGGTGTCCTAGGTTGTCGTTGACAAGAAAATCAAATGTTAAATGAGAAAAAAGATGATGGTGGTAACATAATATGTTAATGGGTGTGTCTAGGGCACATCTAGATGTGTTCTAGTTATTACGCATCTAAATGAGTGAATTAAGTATAAAGAGAAAGAAAATATTCACACAAATCTCAATGTAAGATCAATGACATATGACTTAGATGTGCAATACTTATGGCACATCTAGATGTGCTTTAGCAAAACTGTATGTTAATTGCCATCACATAGCGCCTGCCTAGAAAAATTGAGTCTATAAGCCAATAAATGCAATCATTTATGATACTAGCTCTATGATAAGGAGAATATCATGTGCTTCAAGAGCATCTAACTTAGGTGCTCCAGCGCGGGCACTGCTATTGGATCTAGATCCAACAGTTATCTAAAGATGCACAATACCTCGATGTAATTATCAGACTCCTCAGGATTTTTTTAAATTTATGAGCCCTCTCCGTGGACGCTGGATCTGAGATCAAACGGACCAGGAGTTCCCGAAGCACCAGATATTCTCCCCTCTATGATACTTTGCAGTGTGAAGGTAGTATCATAGACTAGTGATATATGCATGACATTAGTCTAAGTTACTTCCCACCTTATGAGTCATTGTGCCCCATGACACATTGGATTGCATTATTGTTGCTTTATGTTAATGTTGGCTATTAATTTGGCTAATGTTCATGTTGGTCATTATGTAATTTTATGTCTTTCTAATCAAAATGGAACTAACGAGAAGTTTTGATTAGAGATTTAATCAGCAAATGTTCTAGTGGCATATGATGATATTCTGACCAACGTTGAATATTTTCATGTGTCGCTTATGAATAATAGTTTGTCTAATTCACATCTAGATGTTTTTTTAAGGATATCACATCTAAACTCCCACAAATAACGCCGCAACAAGAAACTAAAAAAAACTGAGACAAAAAAAATAGACTACAAGCATAGTGGACATCAGGTTAAATATGACATAACTATGTCACATCCAAATGTGTCCTAGACGGACCCTATGAATAAAAGGTCATTTTTCGTTTTCAACCCATCGTTGATACAGATTAGAATAACAAGTAGACATATCTTCAATTCATCTCATTGCATGCTAAATTCGTACTTATATTTTAGACTGCAATAGCTGGTGAACGGTTCGCTCGGAGGGGTTGCCATTTGTGAACGTTTTAGATAGCAAATTTGGTTGCATGGGGTTGACAGTTTTTTCAGAAACACATGACATTTTCTAAGAAGAGATATTTTGTGACAAAAAAAATGGCAGAATTTACTAACGTTCGCCAGTTATCATTATTGAAATTTTGATGTTTATAACGTTGGCTCCTCTTTTCCAGCAACTAGTAAATGTGTACATGCAATGCACATTAATATTAGGCAATATATTAATTACACGTGGATATCAGATAGAATATCATCTTGCATGTTAATTATGTGATTTATTCTAACATTTTTATTTGATATGATATTAATTACACACTAAACATGTTGAGCGCTCGCCATTGGGGCAGTCTAGGTCGTTGGATTGACCTCGTTTGACGGTCAAGATTGTTTGGATCTGCCTCTTTGCGTCTTTTTATATTGGTATAGATAGATATAGATATAGATATAGATGAACATTAATAATGATGACAAACTTTTTGGCATAGATGGACCTTATGTAGATAACTTTCCCAGGTGGAGAGTAAAGATCCTTGTCATCTCTAATGAACCACATTAAGCTGCTGTGTTGTTCTTCTCTTAATGATGCCAAATGCAGCCTTGTGTCTGTATTCAACCATCCAGCTCAAGCTCATGGTGGAAGCATCCAGCATACTGATATAGATGGAATATTCACCCTTCACCATAGCTGCAAAGGCCATAGGATGAGGGATTCAGTATATTGAGAGAAAATATTCAGTTAAGCAGGGTGTCCATTCAACTCACTAAGGGAACGTTGCCTACGTAGTTACAAAATCAATCAAGCGATTAAAAAAGCGATTCAAGAATTGCCAAAATTGGTGACGACACACACAGATGCAGGTTCAGTTTCTGTATGTACATATACTCCTGTATAAGATATAGGATGCATAGCATTGGTCTGCAGTGCACACACAAAATTCCTAGCACTAGAGACTCTCGATGAACATTGCATTGCACAACTCGTAGACACACACGGACGCTGCATCACGATCAGACGACCAACAAATAAACCGAGCTTCTTGGCTCTTGCACATGGCGGCCGCAAGGCATTATGCAAGAACAAACGACGCCTAGTAATTCAGCAACGCTAAAAACGGACATTGATCATGATCAGACCTCATTGTCACTGTGAATAGACCGGCGTGAACCAGAAGCACGGCCGCTTGTTTCCCTCCGCCCTGGGGAGGGACTCGACGACCTCGACCTTCTTGTGCTTGCCGGCGAGGCTGTACGCCCGGACCCGTGTCTCGCCACCGTTGAGGTCCGCGTAGTAGATGGTGCTGGGCCTTAGCCCGGGGCACTCCCGCGTGGACACGGCCACCACGCCGGACGCATCCACGAGCAGCGCGACGTCGCCGATGTCCTCCTCCTCCTCCCACGTCCCGCCGCACTCGTCCAGCACGCGAACCACGAACTCCTCGCCCTCGGCTGGCGCCACGAACTCCTCGCTCTCGGCCGGCGCCACCGGGTTGACACGCTCCACCTGCATCAGCGCGCCGCCGCCGGGGGTCTGCACGAGAAAGCTGCTCTCCACGCGCGAGGTTGGCCTCCGCGTCTCGGACGGGATGATATCCGGGGACGCGGAGCCCAGCCCGTGCAGCTCCGGGTAGACGTACACCATCCCGAAGAGGGTGTTGGCGTAGAGCTGGCCGCGGTGGAGCGCCAGGTCCACCACGGCGGGGATGCTGCTCGGCTTCACGGATTTCCAGGTGCTGTCGCCGGGACGAGCGGTGGCCCACTGGTGGCGATGGCTATGCGGGGAGTAGATGACGATCACCATCGCCCCGCCGCCGGGCGTGGGCACCGCGACGGCCTTGTGGATCAGGGTGTCGTCGCGGTGGATCAGGCCGTCGATGGAGTAGACCCGTGGGTCGCGTTTGAGGCGGACACTGAGGCCGGCAGGGGTCCTCTCGACGCGGTCGGCGAGGGGGAGCGCGGCGACGGGGGGCAGAGGCGCGCGCCTGCCGGTGGCGAGGTCGAGCAGGTGCATACCCCCGCGGTCGTCGGCGGCCACGATGACTCCGCGGGAGGACCCGAGGGGGAACAGGCGGCGGTCGTGCGCGCGGCCGAGGCGCGCGGGGAGGGTGACGACGGGGACCTCGCGGTCGCGGCAGATGACGAGGCGGCGAAATTCCGGGTCGGGCGCGTCGGCGGGGAGGAGGAGCCAGGGGCGGTCGGGGCGCGGGCGGCCGCCGGCCGAGGCGAAGGTGGCCGCGGCGGCGCGCCAGGAGGCGCAGACGGCGCGGAAGGTGCGGAGGTCGAGGGAGGGGAGGCGCGGGACGAGCAGGAGGAGGAAGTCCTCGTGGAGCCCCGCCCAGTCCGCCATGGTCGCCGTCGAGGGGGGTGGCCGGATTGGATTTTGGGGTTGGTTTATGAGGGGGAATCGATCGCGGCGGAGCAGAGTTTTGCGGAGGGGCGGTTGCCGATTTGGGGGCAGCGGAGGACTCCCCGTTGCTTATTTCCTACGCGGAGACGGACGATTTTAGCGTACCGCTTAAGCTGACATTGGATTGGATTGGATTTGGCGGATAAGATGGAACCGTAGCAGCCCAAGCCCAACATTGCCCGGCCCTATAAGCATAAGTTTTTTTTCTCATTGTTTCCGTACAGCCTATTTTCTTCTATAATTTTTTTAACCAGGCATAGCCCCTTTCCGTTATTGTGACATAACAGAAATGCAACAGTCCAGAAAAGAAAAAGGAAAGAGGATAGCGAATTCAAGCATCGTCCGAAAATCCACTGTAAGCACTCGTCGTCAAGATTAAAAGAAAGACACGTGCAGTAAATTAATCAATTCTCTTGTATGAATGTGAACCAATGAATTAGACTGGTAGGCTGCAGTCGTCCATCAACAAGAGTGGAACGTAGATGATACCTTTAGATTGGAGGGCTGAAGAATAAACACCACGATAAACATACTTGAATACGGTTGATACTTGAATACTCGTATATACTCCCCCATATTAGTACTAATACCTACACTAGATGGTTAGGGGCCCCCCTCTCCGCCCCTATTAGTTGTGAATGATGCCTTTACACCTAAACCCCATTTAATAACATCTTTGTTCTCCTGATATTTTCTTCTATAAATAAAAACAATGTATATTAATATCAAAGATCAAGAAGATGATACCAAATACATCTGGCCTATACAACATCACAATATACGAAGCACTAGGATGCATACACCCATGTATTGTATTCTCTTCTATAAATAAAAACAATGTATATTAATATCAAAGATCAAGAAGATGATACCAAATACATCTGGCCTATACAACATCACAATATACGAAGCACTAGGATGCATACACCCATGTATTGTATTCTCTTCTATAAATAAAAACAATGTATATTAATATCAAAGATCAAGAAGATGATACCAAATACATCTGGCCTATACAACATCACAATATACGAAGCACTAGGATGCATACACCCATGTATTGTACATCAAAATGAAAATGAAAGAAGTGAAAAAAGAGAACATGACATCGGGTGTCATGTTGAAGTTTGGAACAATGTGTTACAACCAGCAACAACATCAACCATTTCCCTAGACAAACATGTGGACTGCGAGTAAGGTTCTCCAAAATCAATGCCTCTACAAAGAAAACAATGTGCGAGTCGACGAATCTATATACAAAAGTCTAGGTTAAGAGTTTCCGATTCAAAGAAGAAAGTCCTAGCAAAATGCAAGCAATGCATCCAAGAAGAAAACATCACGTAAACACCCTCGTTGTCAAGTCCAACCAATGAAGTCCACCTGTATGGTTTTTCTTTTGAGAACTCCAAACTTGGTACTCGGAAAACATTACCAGACCGAAGTCGTCCTATGCTAGAACATTCACTTGCAGAACCAACACCTCCATACACACCCGGAAACAATCGCTCATGTGCACGGCCTGACGTGAGTCGCCACACGATCGGTTGTCA
The DNA here is from genome assembly GCA_034509565.1 of Triticum monococcum. NCBI lineage: Eukaryota > Viridiplantae > Streptophyta > Magnoliopsida > Poales > Poaceae > Triticum > Triticum monococcum. Next base: position 20,127,052 of record CM067844.1, on the reverse strand, counting down.
TGCCCATGTGAGGAAGCTACCGAGCAGCGATAGGAGCCCCTGCTACCACAAAGAATGACCTCTACCACTACACATATGGCGCGAGCCAGCTACACCGAGAGGCGCCAAAAGCCACAATAGCCTCTCCAAGTGCCCCATGCAGACCTCTCCACTCGGAATTGACGACTAATCTAGCTCTGATCTAGTAGGCCAATGCTCGTCCAAAAAATGCCATCAGGGATAGAGGGAGAGACCCTCCCCAAGACCCTTCAATCACCACTCCCCTCCCACGACACCCGCCGGCGTCGTCGCTATGCAATCTGAAGGAGAGCCCACTTCCTCACCAAGATCCAAACAATGATGCTACGCCGATATCGCATCACCCTTGAGTCGTGTTTCACTGTTGTCGTTGTGCCTCTACCGTGTCACTAACACATCTCAAGCCGCCACTGCTATGTTATATCACCACACATGTAGCTCACCACGTGCCTCGGAACCACCCAGGCCCTACCGCCGTCGTCGGTCGTACGAGCTTTGCCTCAATCACCACCTGTGTCGTCTATCTGAATGGATTGGCACACCTCTTGTTTGCTGCTTCAAAGTTAACTATTTTTTAAAGGAAAAAATATTGAGTGAACATTTGGGGTAGGGGGCATTCAACATGATAGGCTTCAGCATGTCCATTGGAACGCGTCATTCCTTCTTGATGTTAGTCCTTGCATCTGCTTTTAACCCTTAAGTTCGCTAAAAGAAAAAAATACCCTTGTAGATGTACATTTTAGTGGTGTCTTCTCCTACAAGAACTCGATCGCAACATCTTGAAAGCAAGATCCATCAATTTTACAGAGAAATTTGTAGTGAAAACTTATTATGTACAATAGGGCAGGGTCATGACTCCTTTTCTTTTCCTCACGCAAAGGCGGCTAGGGGAAAGTTCTCCTCCCTTACAAGCTTCACCGGCTAGCCTGTGGATTATCCTCTCCCTGCATGTCGCCTTCACGACTAGTGATGGGGAGGGGAATCTCGGTGCCTTGCCTTCTCCTTTGAGTTTGTCTTTCGGGCTTCGATCCTCCTTGAATTTGCCCGTCGGGATGGACTCAAAGGAGCTATGGCGTACATTCTTGCCCCCTCCTTGGGGCGGTGAGGTTAGATTTTCTCATTGTGTGTGCGCGACGGCAAGATATGGCATCAAAGCGCTTCAGATCGATTCATGGTTTCAACGGCGATAACTGCAGCTCCAGGACGCTGGTCCTTAGGGTCACACGCATGAAGACGTCCCAACTATCATCGACAAGGTCAGACCGGGTCTGGTATGGGAGTGGCGATAGCAGATTAGCAGTGCGTCGGCAACTCATTCTGGCGATGATAGTGGTTGTTCGGTAGTCCAAAGATCTCAATGTAGTTTTTTGTTATGTTTGGGATGGTTTGTACTTTCATAATAGATCTGGGTATTTCAAAGACAAATGAAAACTACCATCCAAGTTAAATATCCAAATGTCTTACGCCATAGGCACCAAGCCAATGAAGAGAGGCGTCGTCGCTAGGGTTCCACCTATCCCCTTCGGCGCCGCCGCTAGCTAGGTTTCCATATATCCCCTTCGGCGCCGCGCTAGGGTTCCACCTATATCATGTATACATAAGATTTTCGCGTTCGGGGAGATCGAGGATCGACCTGGGCATGACCTTGGAAAGCTCTTGGCTGCCCCGACTGGTTGCATGGCGGGAAGAGGTGATGGTAAGGCACCGGCTGGCGGCGCGTCGGGAAGTGGAGATGAGGGCGATCATGGAGGAATGAAGGTAAATCTGGAGGATAGGTTCTCAGGGCTGAACCTCCATGGAGAGGAGGAAGACGATCTGGATCTATGGGGAGAGATTGAAGGACTGATAGAGGAAACACGTTGGCTTGCTATTTTTAGGGTTCATACGCTCAAACCCTTCAGCCATGTCGCCCTGTATAAGGCGATGAGAAACGCTTGGTCACCGGCGCAAGGAGTGATATTCAAGTCCATGAAACCAAACATCTTTCTGGCCCAATTCATGTGTCTGGGTGATTGGAATCGCGTAATGAGCGGTGGTCCATGGCTGTTCCGGAAAGCCGCAGTGGTCCTGGAGGAATATGATGGACTGACGAACATAGAGGAATACAAGCTAGATCGTATTACGGTCTGGGCACGCGTGATTGGAATACCTGACGGCCTGATGAAGAAAAAGGAAATTGCTGAGAAGATAGCTCGCAAGGTAGGGATTCCCCCGATAAAAGTTGTGGTAAACAAGGGCCGTATAAACCCAACAAAGTACCTAAGAGCTCGGGTGCATGTCATGCTAGATACCCCAATTGTGCGCTTTGTCCCATTAACTCTTAGAGAAAGTAAAAGGTATCCAGTAGAGTATGAAAAACTGTCGGACTTTTGTAATTTCTGTGGCCTGATTGGACACCTCGTGACTGAATGCGGGGATGGAACTCATAAGGAGGAGGATTGTGAGTGGGGGGATTGGCTCCTGGTTAAATATGATGACCCCTCAGGTGGAGGGGACAGCGGCAGAGGAAGGATGAATGCAGGAGATCGGAGGAGGAGAGATGGTGACATGGGTATAGGAAGGTCCAAGCCAGGGGAGTATAACCCCGAGGAGGAAAATGATATGAATCTAGATCCTGGCAAGTCTAATAACTTTGGAGCAGTTGTCCCTAAAGTAAGAAAGAGACTCATTGGTCAGGATGGCTCGATGCTGAACCATGGTGCAGGGATGGGCTCGAATCCACCACCGGGCTTTGTTAGTGAGAAGGTAGGTTTACTTGAAGCGGGGGCAAGTGTGGCAGTGGACAAGAGTCAGGTGAGTACACCAGAGAAAATACATGATCCGAAGAGGCAAAGGGCAACTACAAAGGTTTTTAATCTATCAGCAGATGCATCAGTGACATCCCTTGAGGGTGATCGCCGGAAGCAATGAAAATCATTAGTTGGAACTGTTGGGGCCTCCTCGGAGCCCCGACAGTGCGCGCGCTTTTGGACATCCAGAGGCGACACAAACCAGATGTGTTGTTCCTGTCTGAAACACATCTGGATGATGCAAAGGCAGAAGATCTGATGAGGAAATTGGAATGGAGGAAAGAATTGTTGCGTCTAGTCCTGATAGAAGGAAGGGTGGACTGCTGTTAGTCTAGAAGAAGGAGGTTAGGATCTACTCCCAGACTACCAGCTTGGATGGTATTGATGTCACGGTCCATGAAGAAAATGGGAATGTTTGGAGGATGACCGGCATCTATGGGGAGCCGAGTTGGGACAATAAGGATCGTACATACCGTTATATCCGCGATCTGCATGCTCACTCAAGGCTGCCTTGGGTCGTATTGGGCGATTTCAATGAAATTTTGTTATCGTCGGAGAAGCCGGGAGGCCCTCCTCGCCAACATGTTCGAATAAAGGCATTCCAGGATGCCCTGGCAGATTGCTCATTGGAAGATATGGGATTCTCGGGGGACAAATTTACTTGGTTTCAAGGGGGACTTAAGGAGAGGCTGGATCGTGCTGTGACAAAGGCAGGGTGGATGACCATGCACCCCCTTGCAGGCTTGTGTAACTTAGAGATGGGAAAGTCGGATCACCGCCCCATTGTAGGATCGAAAGTATGTCTAGAGGGGGGTGATTAGACTACTTGACCAAATAAAAACTTAACCTTTTCCCAATTTTAGTTCTTGTCAGATTTTAGCTATTTTAGGACAAGTCAAGCAATCATCTCACAATTCAAGCAAGCATGCAAAGAGTATATTAGCAGCGGAAAGTAAAGCATGCAACTTGCAAGAATGTAAAGGGAAGGGTTTGGAGAATTCAAATGCAATTGGAGACACGGATGTTTTTCCCGTGGTTCGGATAGGTGGTGCTATCCTACATCCACATTGATGGAGACTTCAACCCACGAAGGGTAACGGCTGCGCGAGTCCACGGAGGGCTCCACTCACGAAGGGTCCACGAAGAAGCAACCTTGTCTATCCCACCATGGCCATCGCACACGAAGGACTTGCCTCACTAGCGGTAGATCTTCACGAAGTAGGCGATCTCCTTGCCCTTACAAACTCCTTGGTTCAACTCCACAATCTTGTCGGAGGCTCCCAAGTGACACCTAGCCAATCTAGGAGACACCACTCTCCCAGAAGTAACAAATGGTGTGTTGATGATGAACTCCTTGTTCTTGTGCTTCAAATGATAGTCTCCCCAACACTCAATTCTCTCTCACAGGATTTGGATTTGGTGGAAAGAAGATTTGAGTGGAAAGCAACTTGGGGAAGGCTAGAGATCAAGATTCATGTGGTAGGAATGGAATATCTTGGCCTCAACACATGAGTAGGTGGTTCTCTCTCAGAACATATGAGTTGGAAGTGTAGATGTGTTCTGATGGCTCTCTCCACGAGTGAAGAGGAGGTGGAGGGGTATATATAGCCTCCACACAAAATCCAACCGTTACACACAATTTACCAATCTCGATGGGACCGAATCAACAAACTCGGTCGGACCGAAATAGTAAACCTAGTGACCGTTAGAGATTTTCGGTGGGACTGACATGCAACTCGGTAGGACCGATATGGTTAGGGTTAGGGCATAACGTAATCTCGGTGAGACCGATTACACAAACTCGGTGAGACCGATTTGGTAATGAGCTAACCAGAGGGTGGGTCGGGCAAACTCGGTGGGACCGATTCGCTCTTCTCGGTGAGACCGAAAAGTTATGAAAAGGAAACAGAGAAATTGCAATCCCATCTCGGTGAGACTGAGATCCCTATCGGTAGAACCGATTTGCTTAGGGTTTGGTAATGGCTATGACAAGTGAAACTCGGTGGCGCCGGGTTGAAAGAATCGGTAGGGCCGAGTTTGGCTTTGGGTTTAGGTCAAATGTGGATATGGGAAAGTAGCTGGGGATTTTGGAGCATATCATTAAGCACATGAAGCAAGAGGCTCATTAAGCAACACCTCATCCCTCCTTGATAGTATTGGCTTTTCCTATGGACTCAATGTGATCTTGGACCACTAAAATGTAAAATGAAGAGTCTTGGGCATATGAGCTAGAGCCAATCCTTTGTCCTTAGCATTTTGAGGGTTACACTTTCACCATCCATGCCATGCCAATCATTGAGCTTTCCTGAAATGATCATCTTGGAATAGCATTAGCTCAATGAGCTATATGTTGTTATGAATTACCAAAACCACCTAGGGATAGTTGCACTTTCAATCTCCCCCTTTTTGGTAATTGATGACAACATATAGATCAAAGTTTCGACAAATAATAATAAGAATGATATATATCGTTGCTTTGAGAAGTATGTGATAAGTAAGAGCTCCCCCTAAATTTGTGCATATTTAAAATTTGCTTTGGACTGCAAATGCACAAAGAGTTAGAGTCATGGGTTACTCTTCCATGTCACATACATCTTGGTGGAGCGCTCAAAAAGATAAGAATGAAATACATGCACTCATCACCAAAGAAAGTGAATGATCACATAAGATAGATAAGATATATCAAGCATGCATAAGTGTAGCTTATGATCAAACACATGATCATCAATGTCTCACAAGCATATCAAAGTATCTCAACTAAAAGCAAACAAAGTTTGAAAAAAAACACCAAATAAAGCAAGAGAGAATAAAGGCAACACTCTCTCTCTCGAAGCCTATGATCTATACATTTTTCTCCCCCTTTGGCAACAAGTTACCAAAAAGTTCCTAGAAAATGCATAGTGCTAGATCGACTCTCAGGCTTGATCTTCTGGTGGTGGTGGAGTCTGGATCACTCCAAGGACGAAGCCTTCTGTAGACGTGGTTGGAGCTGGAGCTGAAGTAGATGCTGGAGCTGGTTGGGCTGGTGCTGTGGCTGGAGCTGAGGTGGTGGCTCTGGTGTCAGGAACTGGCATTGCAGTCAACCTCTGAGCTCATGGCACTTTGGCAAATGCATCAGTTGTAGTCTTCCCTCTCCTCTCCTGCATGTCATCTTGAAGTTGCTCCACTGCAGACTGAATCTCTGTTACTTTGACATCCATGTCATAGAACTTTTGTTCTATGATCCTCTCTAAGCTCACCTGATTCTGAGTGAGGGTGGCCAGTCCTTTCTCAATCCTCAGTGTGGAAGCAATCAAGTAACTAAGCTGCTCTTGCTTGTTTTTCAGGAAATACTCAGATGCCTCCTCTTGAGTTGGCATCTTGGCAGCTTTCTCCTTCCTTGCCTTCTCCTTCTGTGCCTGAGCATGAACTGATGATGGATCGTCCTTGTTCATACAACTTCATTATCTTCAAAATCTGGATGAATAGGCAAATGTTCCTTGTCCAATAGGTATATGCCTGTGCCCATCTTGGAGTTAATTAGCTCCTGGATCTGAGGGGCATAACCACATCTCCTCTTTTGATCTGCTGCAGTTCTTTTGATGGTCTCTACCATGAGGCTCATGACTTTGAATTTCTGTGGCACAGCAAAGATATGAAGCAAGTTGATTGCATGGCCTCTGATCGTCTTGTGATCACCTGACTTGGGCAACAAAGTGTGCCTCAAAATCCAATTGATAGTTGGCAACCCTGACAGAAGATAATGTATAGACCCAAACTTGAAAGTATCAAGTGCCTTGTTTGGAATTTCCTTGTACATGTTGGACATAGAGTTGTGGTCCATCTTCTTCTTGGCATATATGTCTAAGTCATCCTCATGCTCCTCTGGGGCATTGATGAGCTGTGCCCACTCAGCAACTGTTGATTGGTACCTCGTACCTTCAGACATCCACACAATCCTTCCACCTGGATAGAAGTGTGATGTGGAGTAGAACTACAGGATCAGCTCTTCATTCCACTTTGTGAGCTTCTGCCCAACAAAGTCTGCTACTCCACATGCCTTGAAGCTGTCTTGCACTCCAGGATAGTGCTCTTCATTGTCCTTGATGAACTGCCAATCTACCCATCTCATGTCACAAACAATGGGCTTCTTATCCAACAAGACTGTCTCATAGAAGTCCTGCTGTTCCTTAGTGTGGAACCTATAGTCAACAACAGTTCTTCTTCTTGTAGCATATGGATCTTCTGCTCTCCACTTTCTCAGCCCTGAGTCTCTTCTGATCTTCATGTCCTCAGCCACAGGATGAGCATCATTGTGGTCTGGGATCTTGGGCTTTAGCTTCCTGAGAACTTGGCCTTCCTCTTCTTCTGCAGTGTCAGGCACTGGGGCCTTGTTCTTTTCAGCAGCTGGTATGCTCCTTGTGTTCCTCTTTGGAGCTGTCTTGGCCTTTGATGCAGCCTTGGGTGCTTCCTTGGGCTTGGATGCAGTAGCCCCTGATCTTATAGCATCACCCATCAGCTTTTGTGCCTTGGGTGCTGGTGCAGCAACCTCTTCTTCCTCTTCCTCTTTAGAATCTCTCATGATTGAGGATCTCCCAAGCACTCTAGCAGTGGTCTTTTTGATCCTCTCCTTCCTCTTCTTCCCTTCTGCAGCAGCCTCTTTGGGTTCAGATCCCAAAGGGACTTGAGTAGATGCTCTGGCCTTAGACATTGGAATTCTCTTTGCAGGAACCTTTTGCTTCATGCCTGACTTGGTGGCAGCAGCAGTGCTATATTCCTTCTTAACCACTTTCTTGGAAGTGGCTTCTTCTTCTGCCACATAGTCCTCATCCTCTGATTCTGAGGTTCTTTTCTTCCTTTGTCTGGTGGCAGCTTTTGGCAAGTTACTAGGAGTGCTCCTGCTGCCTTCATCTGAGGAACTGGAGGGACTAGTGCCCTCACTCATGTGCACTTGCTGCTCTGATAGGTTTTGGCTATCACTCTGATCTGACATGATGAACAAGCTGACTGCTGACCCTGTGAACAGTTTATAGATGAGGTAGAGTTGATGAGCATCACAAAATGCAGAGATTTTTGCAAAAGAATGATTCAAAATCTTAGTTTTAGTTTCCCATAGAAATCATTTCGGATCTACCGATTTTTAAACTCGGTGATACCGAAGCAGTTTTGGAACCTAAACTAGTGAACTCGGTCAGACCGAGTCACAGTTCGGTGGCACCGAGACTGCTAGGGTTTCACAAAGTTCCAAAATCGGTCACACCGATTAGTAATTCTCGGTCAGACCGAGTCTCACTTGTGCAATGGCATGAGCCAAATTGGTGGGACCGAGTTTTTCAACTCGGTGGGTCCAAGATGGTTTCGGCGGAAACCTAACCCTACAGTTTTCGAATCAATCCTATTCTACGAACGCATTGACTGGATAGGAGTGTTTCAATCGTGGCTAGAAACAATAAGATCACAATGTGCTAGGAATCAGATTGGGGATAGCACAAAGATCGAGTCCATACCCTAGTTCGGCGGAGACTCGCTACGGCGGCAACGGCGGGGTTGAATTCCGTTGACGGTGATGGAGACCAGCGACTGGAGGCGGCTGGCGGCGAGGAGACGATCCGGAGACCACGTTGGCAGAGCGAGCTATCGCGCGGGCGAAGGGGTTCAGAGAAATTTCCAAATTTTTGCCTGTGCCTATATATAGCCCGACCCTGTTGGTGTGACCGAGTGGAACAACTCGGTGGCACCGAGATGCAAAACTGTATACAGTTATTGCAACTCGGTGTGACCGAATGGTTCAAATCGGTTGCACCGAGATCGAAAATTCAGATCAACTTAATGATCTCGGTAGGACCGAAAGTAGGATATCAGTCAGACCGAGAATCACAAAGAGGTTTTGGAAGTTTAAGTCTATGACGAATCAGGGACTCCGAGTGCTCCTCACACAGAGTGGTTCGAATTTGACTTGATCAAATTTTGTGATGTAGCATGAATAGAGTTTGAGACGAGAAAAGCATAGATAGCTAGAGGAGGTTCTTAGGCATTCTTGTCCATCCACTTGGCAAAAGGAAATAAAACCAAACAATCAAAACAACAAGTGGATGTCCTCGAATGAGTAAAATATGCAACCAACATGCTCACACAATAAAATGGCAATAGAAATATGTGACAAAGCATGCACAACCAATTCTAGCATCTATCAAGCAATTGGCGATGACTAGGTCATCTATATATGAGTATATTGACTTAGGAGTCAAGTGTGAACACTTGATCATAGGTCATACTCATCGTTTAAGCTCAAGTGGGGTTACCACTTTTACATAAAGCATTGTTGTGTTCACATCTTTAGAGTTGCTTTAGCTCATGTCTTAGAGTAAAGCTCCCCCTAGATGTGATATCCCCCCTAAGAGGGATGAACTAACCTTGGGTTTTGTCGATGATGACTTCATGTAGATGTTGAAGATGTGGATGCTCAATGTTGATGTAGATCACTTGGAGCTATCCATTTGAGTGAATTGCACTTTCAATACCTACATGGGTTAGTCCCACAAGGAACAAACAGGGATATCCATAGACATAGAGTGATGCACACACAAGATGATGTCCATGAAAACTTTTAGGTTACCTTGTCCCTTGTCTTACCAACAAGAGGGTTTGTGACTCCTTGAACTAGTGCAAGATGTGGAAGTTGATTGCACTTGTTCTTGCCAAAATGATAAGAGTGAAGTATGTTGGCGGAGTCACCCTCAAGAACTCTCTAGTTCTTCTTCTTTTGGATCCACACCATCTTGATGGGAATCCTTGGAGTTGTAGTCATACTTGATGAAGTGGAACTTGAAGTGGTCTTGGGAATCCACTTGACTAAGGTCTTAGGAGCTTCTTCAAATGCATCAATTTCCTCTTGAAGCTTGTCCTTGCCTTTTTGCTTGTAGTCTTGTGGTGGAAGATCATCTTGAGCTTGTGTCCCCTTGAAGGAAGTAGGATCATACTTCTCTTGTTGAGGAACAAACTTTGTCTTGGGGTATTGATCTTCTTCCGACTCAACTGTTGGGGAACGTAGTAATTTCAAAAAAAATCCTACGCACACGCAAGATCATGGTGATGCATAGCAATGAGGGGGAGTGTCTGATCTACGTACCCTTGTAGATCGCAACGGAAGCGTTGACACAACATAGAGGAAGTAGTCGTACGTCTTCTTCCCGATCCGACCGATCCAAGTACCGTTACTCCGGCACCTCCGAGTTCTTAGCACACGTTCAGCTCGATGACGATCCTCGGGCTCCGATCTAGCAAAGCGTCGAGGAAGAGTTCCGTCAGCACGACGGCGTGGTGACGATCTTGATGTACTACCGACGCAGGGCTTCGCCTAAGCACTACAACGGTATGATCGAGGTGGAATTTGGTGGCAGGGGGCACCGCACACGGCTAAGGAACGATCTCAATGATCAACTTGTGTGTCTAGAGGTGCCCCCTGCCCCCGTATATAAAGGTTGCCAGGGGGAGGGCTGGCCGGCCAAAGGAGGAGGGCGCAGGAGGAGTCCTACTCCTACCGGGAGTAGGACTCCCCCCCCCCCAATCCTATTCCTAATAGGATTCCTCGAGAGAGAGAGAGGGATAAGGGGGCCGGCCACCTCTCCTAGTCCTAATAGGACTAGGGGAGGGGGGAGGCGTGCAGCCCACCTTGGGCTGCCCCTTTCACCTTTCCACTAAGGCCCAATAAGGCCCATTTGGTTCCCGGGGGGTTCCGGTAACCTCCCGGTACTACGGTAAAATTTCCGATTTCACCCGGAACACTTCCGATGTCCAAACATTGGCTTCCAATATATCAATATTTATGTCTCGACCATTTCGAGACTCCTCGTCATGTCCGTGATCACATCTGGGACTCCAAACAACCTTCGGTACATCAAAATGCATAAACTCATAATAACTGTCATCGTAACGTTAAGAGTGCGGACCCTACGGTTTGAGAACAATGTAGACATGACCGAGACACGTCTCCGGTCAATAACCAATAGCGAGACCCGGATGCCCATATTGGCTCCTACATATTCTACGAAGATCTTTATCGGTCAGACCGCATAACAACATACGTTTTCCCTTTGTCATCGGTATGTTACTTGCCCGAGATTCGATTGTCGGTATCCAATACCTAGTTCAATCTCGTTACTGGCAAGTCTCTTTACTCGTTCCGTAATACATCATCTCACAACTAACATCTTAGTTATAATGCTTGCAAGGCTTATGTGATGTGTATTACCGAGAGGGCCCAGAGGTACCTCTCCGACAATCGGAGTGACAAATCCTATTCTCGAAATACGCCAACCCAACATCTACCATTGGAAACACCTGTAGTACTCCTTTATAATCACCCAGTTACGTTGTGATGTTTGGTAGCACCCAAAGTGTTCCTCCGGCAAACGGGAGTTGCATAATCTCATAGTCATAGGAACATGTATAAGTCATGAAGAAAGCAATAGCAACATACTAAACGATCGGGTGCTAAGCTAATGGAATGGGTCATGTCAATCAGATCATTCAACTAATGATGTGACCTCGTTAATCAAATAACAACTCTTTTGTCCATGGTTAGGAAACATAACCATCTTTGATTAACGAGCTAGTCAAGTAGAGGCATACTAGTGACACTCTGTTTGTCTATGTATTCACACATGTATTATGTTTCCGGTTAATACAATTCTAGCATGAATAATAAACATTTATCATGATATAAGGAAATAAATAATAACTTTATTATTGCCTCTAGGGCATATTTCCTTCAGTCTCCCACTTGCACTAGAGTCAATAATCTAGATTACACAGTAATGATTCTAACACCCATGGAGCCTTGGTGCTGATCATGTTTTGCTCGTGGAAGAGGCTTAGTCAACGGGTCTGCAACATTCAGATCCATATGTATCTTGCAAATCTCTATGTCTCCCACCTGGACTAGATCCCGGATGGAGTTGAAGCGTCTCTTGATGTGTTTGGTCCTTTTGTGAAATCTGGATTCCTTTGCCAAGGCAATTGCACCAGTATTGTCACAAAAGATTTTCATTGGACCCGATGCACTAGGTATGACACCTAGATCGGATATGAACTCCTTCATCCAGACTCCTTCGTTCGCTGCTTCTGAAGCAGCTATGTACTCCGCTTCACATGTAGATCCCGCTACGACGCTTTGTTTAGAACTGCACCAACTGACAGCTCCACCGTTTAAAGTAAACACGTATCCGGTTTGCGATTTAGAATCGTCCGGATCAGTGTCAAAGCTTGCATCAACGTAACCTCTTACGGTGAGCTCTTTGTCACCTCCATATACGAGAAACATATCCTTAGTCCTTTTCAGGTATTTCAGGATGTTCTTGACCGCTGTCCAGTGATCCACTCCTGGATTACTTTGGTACCTCCCTACTAAACTTATAGCAAGGCACACATCAGGTCTGGTAAACAGCATTGCATACATGATAGAGCCTATGGCTGAAGCATAGGGAACATCTTTCATTTTCTCTCTATCTTCTGCAGTGGTCGGGCATTGAGTCTGACTCAACTTCACTCCTTGTAACACAGGCAAGAACCCTTTCTTTGCTTGATCCATTTTGAACTTCTTCAAAATCTTGTCAAGGTATGTGCTTTGTGAAAGTCCAATTATGCGTCTTGATCTATCTCTATAGATCTTTATGCCTAATATGTAAGCAGCTTCCCCGAGGTCTTTCATCGAAAAACTTTTATTCAAGTATCCCTTTATGCTATCCAGAAATTCTATATCATTTCCAATCAGCAATATGTCATCCACATATAATATCAGAAATGCTACAGAGCTCCCACTCACTTTCTTGTAAATACAGGCTTCTCCAAACGTCTGTATAAAACCAAATGCTTTGATCACACTATCAAAGCGTTTATTCCAACTCCGAGAGGCTTGCACCAGTCCATAAATGGATCGCTGGAGTTTGCACACTTTGTTAGCTCCCTTTGGATCGACAAAACCTTCTGGTTGCATCATATACAACTCTTCTTCCAGAAATCCATTCAGGAATGCAGTTTTGACATCCATCTGCCAAATTTCATAATCATAAAATGCGGCAATTGCTAACATGATTCTGACAGACTTAAGCATCGCTACGGGTGAGAAGGTCTCATCGTAGTCAACCGCTTGAACTTGTCGAAAACCTTTTGCGACAAGTCGAGCTTTATAGACAGTAATATTACCGTCAGCGTCAGTCTTTTTCTTGAAGATCCATTTATTCTCAATTGCTTGCCGATCATCGGGCAAGTCAACCAAAGTCCATACTTTGTTCTGATACATGGATCCCATCTCAGATTTCATGGCTTCAAGCCACTTTGCGGAATCTGGGCTCACCATCGCTTCTTCATAGTTCGTAGGTTCATCATGATCTAGTAGCATGACTTCCAGAATTGGATTACCGTACCACTCTGGTGCGGATCTCACTCTGGTTGATCTACGTGGTTCAGTAGTATCTTGTCCTGAAGTTTCATGATCATCATCATTAGCTTCCTCACTAATTGGTATAGGTGTCGCAGAAACAGTTTTCTGTGATGTACTATTTTCCAATAAGGGAGCAGGTACAGTTACCTCGTCAAGTTCTACTTTCCTCCCACTCACTTCTTTCGAGAGAAACTCCTTCTCTAGAAATGATCCATTCTTAGCAACGAATGTCTTGCCTTCGGATCTGTGATAGAAGGTGTACCCAACAGTCTCCTTTGGGTATCCTATGAAGACACATTTCTCCGCTTTGGGTTCGAGCTTATCAGGTTGAAGCTTTTTCACATAAGCATCGCAGCCCCAAACTTTAAGAAACGACAACTTTGGTTTTTTGCCAAACCATAGTTCATAAGGCGTCGTCTCAACGGATTTTGATGGTGCCTTATTTAACGTGAATGCGGCCGTCTCTAAAGCATAACCCCAAAATGATAGCGGTAAATCAGTAAGAGACATCATAGATCGCACCATATCTAGTAAAGTACGATTACGACGTTTGGACACACCATTACGCTGTGGTGTTCCGGGTGGCGTGGGTTGCGAAACTATTCCACAATTTTTCAAATGTACACCAAACTCGTAACCCAAATATTCTCCTCCATGATCAGATCGTAGAAACTTTATTTTCTTGTTACGATGATTTTCAACTTCACTCTGAAATTCTTTGAACTTTTCAAATGTTTCAGACTTGTGTTTCATTAAGTAGATATACCCATATCTGCTTAAATCATCTGTGAAGGTGAGAAAATAACGATATCCGCCACGAGCTTCAATATTCATCGGACCACATACATCGGTATGTATGATTTCCAATAGATCTGTTGCTCTCTCCATAGTACCGGAGAACGGTGTTTTAGTCATCTTGCCTATGAGGCACGGTTCGCAAGTACCAAGTGATTCATAATCAAGTGGTTCCAAAAGCCCATCAGTATGAAGTTTCTTCATGCGCTTTACACCGATATGACCTAAACGGCAGTGCCACAAATAAGTTGCACTATCATTATCAACTCTGCATCTTTTGGTTTCAACATTATGAATATGTGTATCACTACTATCGAGATTCATAAAAAATAGACCACTCTTCAAAGGTGCATGACCATAAAAGATATTACTCATATAAATAGAACAACCATTATTCTCTAATTTAAATGAATAACCGTCTCGCATTAAACATGATCCAGATATAATGTTCATGCTTAACGCTGGCACCAAATAACAGTTATTTAGGTCTAATATTAATCCCGAAGGTAGATGTAGAGGTAGCGTGCCGACCGCGATCACATCGACTTTGGAACCGTTTCCCACGCGCATCGTCACCTCGTCCTTTGCTAGTGTCCGCTTATTCTGTAGTCCCTGTTTCGAGTTGCAAATATTAGCAACAGATCCAGTATCAAATACCCAGGTGCTACTGCGAGCTCTAGTAAGGTACACATCAATAACATGTATATCACATATACCTTTGTTCACCTTGCCATCCTTCTTATCCGCCAAATACTTGGGGCAGTTCCGCTTCCAGTGACCAGTCTGCTTGCAGTAGAAGCACTCAGTTTCAGGCTTAGGTCCAGACTTGGGTTTCTTCTCCTGAGCAGCAACTTGCTTGCTGTTCTTCTTGAAGTTCCCCTTCTTCTTCCCTTTGCCCTTTTTCTTGAAACTAGTGGTCTTGTTGACCATCAACACTTGATGCTCCTTCTTGATTTCTACCTCTGCAGCTTTCAGCATTGCGAAGAGCTCGGGAATAGTCTTGTTCATCCCTTGCATATTATAGTTCATCACGAAGCTCTTGTAGCTTGGTGGCAGTGATTGGAGAATTCTGTCAATGACGCAATCATCTGGAAGATTAACTCCCATCTGAATCAAGTGATTATTATACCCAGACATTTTGAGTATATGCTCACTGACAGAACTGTTCTCCTCCATCTTGCAGCTATAGAACTTATTGGAGACTTCATATCTCTCAATTCGGGCATTTGCTTGAAATATTAACTTCAACTCCTGGAACATCTCATATGCTCCATGACGTTCAAAACGTCGTTGAAGTCCCGATTCTAAGCCGTAAAGCATGGCACACTGAACTATCGAGTAGTCATCAGCTTTGCTCTGCCAGGCGTTCATAACATCTGGTGTTGCTCCAGCAGCAGGCCTGGCACCCAGCGGTGCTTCCAGGACGTAATTCTTCTGTGCAGCAATGAGGATAATCCTCAGGTTACGGACCCAGTCCGTGTAATTGCTACCATCATCTTTCAACTTTGCTTTCTCAAGGAAAGCATTAAAATTCAACGGAACAACAGCACGAGCCATCTATCTACAATCAACATAAACAAGCAAGATACTATCAGGTACTAAGTTCATGATAAGTTTAAGTTCAGTTAATCAAATTACTTAAGAACTCCCACTTAGATAGACATCCCTCTAATCCTCTAAGTGATCACGTGATCCAAATCAACTAAACCATAACCGATCATCACGTGAGATGGAGTAGTTTTCAATGGTGAACATTGTTATGTTGATCATATCTACTATATGATTCACGCTCGACCTTTCGGTCTCTGTGTTCCGAGGCCATATCTGCATATGCTAGGCTCGTCAAGTTTAACCTGAGTATTCTGCATGTGCAAAACTGGCTTGCACCCGTTGTAGATGGACGTAGAGCTTATCACACCCGATCATCACGTGGTGTCTGGGCACGACGAACTTTGGCAACGGTGCATACTCAGAGAGAACACTTCTTGATAATTTAGTGAGAGATCATCTTATAATGCTACCGTCAATCAAAGCAAGATAAGATGCATAAAAGATAAACATCACATGCAATCAATATAAGTGATATGATATGGCCATCATCATCTTGTGCTTGTGATCTCCATCTCCGAAGCACCGTCATGATCACCATCGTCACCGGCGCGACACCTTGATCTCCATCGTAGCATCGTTGTCGTGTCGCCAATCTTATGCTTCCATGACTATCACTACCGCTTAGCAATAAAGTAAAGCATTACATCGCGATTGCATTGCATACAATAAAGCGACAACCATATGGCTCCTGCCAGTTGCCGATAACTTGGTTACAAAACATGATCATCTCATACAAAAAAATCAGCATCATGCCTTGACCATATCACATCACAACATGCCCTGCAAAAACAAGTTAGACGTCCTCTACTTTGTTGTTGCAAGTTTTACGTGGCTGCTACGGGCTTAAGCAAGAACTCATCTCACCTACGCATCAAAACCACAACGATAGTTTGTCAAATAGACTCCGTTTTAACCTTCTCAAGGACCGGGCGTAGCCACACTCGGTTCAACTAAAGTTGGAGAGACAGTCGCCCGCAAGCCATCTATGTGCAAAGCACGTCGAGGGAACCGGTCTCGCGTAAGCGTACGCGTAAGGTTGGTCCGGGTCGTCTCGTCCAACAATACCGTCAAACCAAAGTATGACATGCTGGTAGGCAGTATGACTTGTATCGCCCACAACTCACTTGTGTTCTACTCGTGCAAATAACATCAAACCATAAAACCTAGGCTCGGATGCCACTGTTAGGGAACATAGTAATTTCAAAAAAATTCTTACGCACACGCAAGATCATGGTGATGCATAGCAACGAGGGGGAGAGACTGATCTACGTACCCTTGTACATCGCAACGGAAGCGTTGACACAACGTAGAGGAAGTAGTCGTACGTCTTCTTCCCGATCCGACCGATCCAAGCACCGTTACTCCGGCACCTCCGAGTTCTTAGCACACGTTCAGCTCGATGACGATCCTCGGGCTCCGATCCAGCAAAGCGTCGAGGAAGAGTTCCGTCAGCACGACGGCGTGGTGACGATCTTGATGTACTACCGACGTAGGGCTTCGCCTAAGCACTACAACGGTATGATCGAGGTGGAATTTGGTGGCAGGGGGCACCACACACGGCTAAGGAACGATCTCAAGGATCAACTTGTGTGTCTAGAGGTGCCCCCTGCCCCCGTATATAAAGGTTGCCAGGGGGAGGGCTGGCCGGCCAAGGAGAGGAGGGCGCAGGAGGAGTCCTACTCCTACCGGGAGTAGGACTCCCCCCCAATCCTATTCCTAATAGGACTCCTCGAGAGAGAGAGAGGGAGAAGGGGGCCAGCCACCTCTCCTAGTCCTAATAGGACTAGGGGAGGGGGGGAGGCGCGCATCCCACCTTGGGCTGCCCCTTTCACCTTTCCACTAAGGCCCAATAAGGCCCATTTGGTTCCCGGGGGGTTCCGTTAACCTCCCGGTACTCCGGTAAAATTCCCGATTTCACCCGAAACACTTCCGATGTCCAAACATAGGCTTCCAATATATCAATCTTTATGTCTCGACCATTTCAAGACTCCTCGTCATGTCCGTGATCACATCCGGGACTCCGAACAACCTTCGGTACATCAAAATGCATAAACTCGTAATAACTGTCATCGTAACGTTAAGCGTGCGGACCCTACGGTTTGAGAACAATGTAGACATGACCGAGACACGTCTCCGGTCAATAACCAATAGCGGGACCTGGATGCCCATATTGGCTCCTACATATTCTACGAAGATCTTTATCGGTCAGACCGCATAACAACATACGTTGTTCCCTTTGTCATCGGTATGTTACTTGCCCGAGATTTGATCGTCGGTATCCAATACCTAGTTCAATCTCGTTATTGGCAAGTCTCTTTACTCGTTCCGTAATACATCATCTCACAACTAACATCTTAGTTATAATGCTTGCAAGGCTTATGTGATGTGTATTACCGAGAGGGCCCAGAGATACCTCTCCGACAATCGGAGTGACAAACCCTAATCTCGAAATACGCCAACCCAACATCTACCATTGGAGACACCTGTAGTACTCCTTTATAATCACCCAGTTACGTTGTGACGTTTGGTAGTACCCAAAGTGTTCCTCCGGTAAACGGGAGTTGCATAATCTCATAGTCATAGGAACATGTATAAGTCATGAAGAAAGCAATAGCAACATACTAAACGATCGGATGCTAAGCTAATGAAATGGGTCATGTCAATCAGATCATTAAACTAATGATGTGACCTCGTTAATCAAATAACAACTCTTTGTTCATGGTTAGGAAACATAACCATCTTTGATTAACGAGCTAGTCAAGTAGAGGCATACTAGTGACACTCTGTTTGTCTATGTATTCACACATGTATTATGTTTCCGGTTAATACAATTCTAGCATGAATAATAAACATTTATCATGATATAAGGAAATAAATAATAACTTTATTATTGCCTCTAGGGCATATTTCCTTCAGATTCATATGGTAGGAATGGAATATCTTGGCCTCAACACATGAGTAGGTAGTTCTCTCTCAGAAATAGGATGCTGTAAGTGTAGGTTCGGTCTGATGGCTCTCTCGCAAATGAAGAGGAGGTGGAGGGGTATATATAGCCTCCACACAAAATCCAACCGTTACACATGATTCACCAATCTTGGTGGGACCGAATCAACAAACTCGGTCAGACCGACATAGGAAACCTAGTGACCGTTAGAGATTTTCGGTGGGACCGACTGGATCAACTCGGTGGGACCGATGTGCTAGGGTTAGGGTAAATCCAAAACTCGGTTTGACCGATTACTCAAACTCGGTGGGATCGATTTGGGTAATAAGCAAAACAGAGAGTTGGCCAAGCAAACTCGGTGGGACCGAAAATATTGCAATAGGTAACAGAGAGTTTGCAAGCCCATCTCGGTGAGACCGAGATCCCATCGGTGAGACCAAACTGATTAGGGTTTCTGGCAGTGGCTATGACAAGTGAAACTCGGTGGCGCCGGATAGAAAGAATCGATAGATCCGAGTTTGGCTTTGGGTTTAGGTCATAGGAGGAAGTGGGAAAGTAGCTGAGGGTTTTGGAGCGTATCATTAAGCACATGAAGCAAGAGGCTCATTAAGCAACACCTCATCCCTCCTTGATAGTATTGGCTTTTCCTATGGACTCAATGTGATCTTGGATCACTAGAATGTAAAATGAAGAGTCTTGAGCTTTAAACTTTAGCCAATCCTTTGTCCTTAGCATCTTGGAGGACTTCCCACAACCTTTAGTCCATGCCACTCCATTGTTGAACTTATCTGAAACATACTAGATAGAAATGTTAGTCCAACAAGAGATATGTTGTCATCAATTATCAAAACCACCTAGGGAGCACTTGTGCTTTCAACACCGACAATGACTGCTTCAGAATCCGGATTCTTTGTGTGCACATGTCCTTAGTGCAAAATATTACCCGGACGGCAACATCCTAAAGGCAGGACCAAAGAAGGGTTCCTTGTTTACTTGGCAAAGTATTGTGGCGGGCATACAAACTTTTAAGAGAGGATGCATTTGGCGGGTTGGCAAGGGCACAAACATAAATATTTAGGATGACCCTTGGATCCCAATGAGTGAGTCGAGGAAAGTTATCACTCCACGAGGAGCCACAATTTTGGGGAAGGTAAAATAATTGATTGACCCACATTCAGGGGAGTGGGATGAAGAACTGCTTAGGTCAGTGTTCAATCCGATGGATGTATACAGGATTATGCAAATCAAACTTCGAGTGGAGATATTGGATGACTTCGTATCATGGCACCATACAAAATCGGGCTCGTTTTCGGTCAAATCAGCGTACCATGTCGAATTTAATCACCAATATAGGAACCAATGGAACAGGTCTGATGGTCAGGGCAGCCAGTTCAGGTACAATATATGGAAATATTGTTGGAGGCTGAGGATTCCTGGAAAGATCAAGCATTTTACTTGGGAAGTTCTCAGAGGTGTGCTACCTTGTTTGGGGACGTGCGGGGAGACAAATACCAACAACACCGCGATGCCCAATATGTCGTGTTGGTATGGAGGATTCCCAACATTGCTTGTTCACATGTCCTAGGGCCATGGATATTTGGAGTCAACTAGGGGTAAGAGAAGAAATAGAAAGAGCAGTAGCCGAGGACTGGTCTGGGGCTATCGCAATGGATGTGATCTTGAGGCGCAAGTTAATGGTGGGAGAACTCCCTCTGGCAGAGCTCATTGCAGTTGGTAGCTGGTATATTTGGTGGCAACATAGGCATTTTGTTAAAGGAGAAAGCATACGATAGCCGGATCGTACTGCTATTGCGATCAAAGTTTTGGCCACAAATTTTGTGCGTGCAGCAACTCCAAACCAGCCTGTTCGAAAGCGAGATGATATGTGGAAAAAGCCAACAAGTGGAAGGATGAAGATTAATGTTGATGCAGCGTTTTGCGCATAGAATATGGCAGGTGCTACAGGAGCAGTAGCTCGAGATGATAGAGGGGAGTTCATTGCGGCAGCATCCTGGGTCATTCCGCATGTAACTTCTGTTGATTCTGCTGAAGTGAACGCGATCCGTAATGGCTTTCTTCTAGCATTGAACATTGGATGTACATCTCTTATTGTCGAATCAGATAGCCTCAATGCAGTCGAGATCATCAACCAGGAGGACTACCTGGGACATGATGTTGCTATCAATATGGAGAGTAAGCATCTGGGGGCTAATTTCTCTAATGTTGATGTAATTCATTGTTTTAGAGAGGCAAATCTTGTGGCTGATAGCATAGCAAAGAATTCTCTTAGCTCTAGATCTTCTTTGGTTTGGGACAGTGAATGTCCGGACTTTATTTCTCACCAAATTGTAAACGATCTTGCCATTATTTGAGGAACAAAGTTTTGATGTCAAAAAAGATCCAAATGTCTTAAAAAATCAACATTTTTAGACTAAAATGGTATCACATTTATATTTAGGGAGCTCTTATGCGTCTTGAAAGATCCGCCGCCTCGTGAGCCATTGGATGTGACGGATTTAGCGGTTGAGGGTTACCTTCTACCACTGCAATACATGTCGTGTTGCAGAAAATTTTCACAACACGGGTTATGTTGCGGAAAAATTTGCAACATAGGTCAAGTTAAAGATTATTTTTGCAACAGATGTCTTGTTATGGTTTTTTTTGTAACAGATATTTTGTTGCAATTTTTTGGCAACAACAGTCTAGTTGGAATTTAATTTGTTTTAATAAAGGTCATATTACAGTTTTTTTTTCAACAGAGGCTTTGTCAGAGGAATTCGTTGTAGTGAGCAGCAAGTGCGGCCACATGAGTCGAAGAAAATGCCGATGCTCCCTCGGGACAGCGGGGCAACGATGGACACAATTCCTCGTGATGGATGCAGACGCTGATGCTTCCCTAAGATGGTTGATGCAGCTTGAGTTCGGGAACACCTCGACAACTAATGTTCATCGTCGAGATGGGCGGCAGCAGCTACGCCCATGCCGGCGATCAAAGAGGCGTGGCCTTGACGGGGAGTTTGGGAGGAGCACGAGTGGCCACTGCTCTCATGGGGATGCACATCGAGCCCCGCAACACACCAGTTATTGTGGTGAAGAAATTGTAACAACGAATTAGTTGCGAAACCTAGTCTACGTAATATGTTGTTTCTAGTCATTTAATTAAAATCAGATCCAACAGCCACCAGGCGTGCATCGTTATCTGGTGAGGTGATCCCAATCATTTCCCTATCAAAACAAAATCTCGGTTGATATCACATGGGCGCGCTCGGGTGGCTTCAGGAATCAGGAAACTGCATCGACCAGACAAAACGAAAACGTGACAGCAAACAGTTCCGTACCAATCTCCTCCACTGGTCAATCCCCATCCCCTGTTCCGTCCATACACCTACCTCCTCCGCCGCCGCCATGCCGCCGGCCGGCAGCCTGACCGCCGACCAGCTCAGCTTCTTCGAGAAGAACGGTGAGCACGTCTTCGTCGCACCTCATCTCCCCAAACCTCTCCGTCTCCCAGCAGCCGGTGGCAGCTCCCCCAATTTCGAAATTAGCAGCGGAAGCCCTAATCTCAATCTCGCGTGGGCTCTCGTTGGTCCCAGGCTACCTGGTGCTGGAGTCGTTCTCGAGCGCGGAGGAGGTTCAGGCGATGCGGGGCCGCATGGCCGAGCTCGTCGAGGGCTTCGACGGCGCTGACTCCAGTGTCTTCTCCACCAAGGATCATGTATGCCCTCTCCAACTTGCCTTATTTGTTCAGACTTCAGAGGGATGCTTTTGACTTGCCAAATAATAACCGCCAACTTTGTAGGCGTGTGCCAGTCTGCCATGTACATTTCTCCGGATAACTAGCTTCATAATTCGTTTGATAGATTGAATCTCTAGTCTCACATGCCGTCCGATCTGGATTTGTGTTTCCGGAATAATTTTGTTTTCCTATGCAGCGGCAGTTGAAGGACGACTACTTCTTTAAGAGTGCGGAGAATATATCTTTCTTCTTCGAGGGTATGTGATATCTGTCATCTTGGACTTGTGGGGAATGAGTTACCCTTGTCAATTAGGAATCACCAGTCTGTAGCATTTACCATTCATGCTCCTTGAACTAGGAGATGCTAGGTAATTTGTTAGAAAATAAGAAGATATGAGTTGCAGAGTTACATATGGTGAACTGTGCTGCGAGTTCTGTTCTTGTTTTACATCTTAGCTCTTAATGGTGATTTCTCTCTTGTCACTTTGCTGTTTCTGTGACCGCAGAAAAGGCATTTGGAGATGATGGATGCTTGAGACAGCCAAAGGAACTATCAATTAATAAAGTTGGACATGGTTAGTATGCCCACAGTGCAATCAAATTCAGACATAAATTATTTTACATGTTTGTCTTTCAAACTATATGATCAATTGGTTCCTGTGATATCATTTGACTGTTTATGTTGAATGGCCCAAGAATGTGTTGTCCCATGTGCAGAACAACAAGGAAATTCCATATTCACTAAAAAGCAATAAAATTGAGCATATCTAAAGAAAATGCAGCTGATTTAGACGGTGCTAATAGTTTTAAACACAATCATGTTGCATTTCAGTGGACTGCATTGTTCTTATTTAGAAAAATAATATTCGAAGTTCAAACTTGCAATTAAGTATGCTGTTTTTAATTCCATTAATCTGGAGCTAAGTCAAAAGTGCGTGTGCTTCAGGGTTTTTTTCCTCATCTGGAGCTAATTTATTCATCTTAGGCTCTTGGTTGCTATTTTCTTGTTAATACGAGTTAATATTCTCTATGGTGTGGTTGGCTTTTTGTATATGCTTACATATTTTCTTGATAACATAATTTCTTAATTATTTAGATATATAACCTTCGCCATGCTGTATTTTATGCAGCACTACATGAACATGACCCCGTGTTCAAAAAGTTTGCTTTCTCGGAGAATATTTCTAGCCTGTTCTCTTCTTTAGGGTACAAGAGACCTGCAGTTATTCAATCTATGTACATCTTTAAGGTACCTTTTGAAGACTCTAGTTAGTTTTTGTATGATATGAATGTTTCATTCTTATGAGGTTTTTTTTCTTCACATTTCAGCAACCGGGCATTGGTGGCGAGGTGGTGCCACACCAGGATAATACGTTCCTTTATACCGAGCCTCTATCCTGTACAGGATTGTGGCTTGCACTTGAAGATGCAACAATAACCAATGGTTGCCTATGGGCAATTCCCGGATCACATAAAAGTATGTTAGATTACCAAATTATCTATCTCAAAAAGTTCTGTTGCTATCAACTATCTATTTTTTATCTGACATTTGCAATGTTCTGGACCAGATGGTCTAAAAAGGCGAATGATCAGAGATGAAAATGGTACTCATTTTGATCGACCCTCCCCGCTTTATGACCAGAAAGAGTTTGTACCACTGGAAATGAAATCAGGTGACTTTGTTGTTATTCACGGCGATCTTGTACATCAGAGGTGAATTTCCTTTCTATATCACAGTTGCTTCCCTGTTGCTGTTTTCTTTCTTACCTTTCGCTAACATGCTTTAGCTTTCTTTCACAGCTTCGAGAACCTTTCTCCAGTGTCAAGACATGCACTGAGCTTACATGTAGTTGACATGGAAGGATGTAAATGGTCCAAGGACAACTGGTTAGTTCATGATGGCGTGACAATGGTTCAGTTGCAAATTATAATTTTTAGATTTTATTTGCTCAAGATGGTGTCACATAATTAACTTTCAGAACTAGGACAGCGAAATGAGCCCTAGTGTTCACTGAACTTGGCAAACACTTGTTCCTCCTCAGACCGAGCTGCTGGTTTTAGACAAGCATAGTTTTCTATTGCCATGCAACAGCTTCGTAATAACTGAAGACATATTTGGTTACCCGTGAAGAAAAATGAAACATGATATTGTGTGAGTATAGTACTTGTTCAGGTTAGGTTAATACTTTTGCTACTTGTTTGGTTATGTTAGTCGTAATGCTTGAGGTTATTCTGTCAGGTGTCCAACGATATAGCACTCTGATCTTATAATTAGAAGTTTGTGTGCGCTGACAAAGCATATGCCACACCATACCTAGTGATTTGTGTACACAGACTTGTTGATTTTACTTACTTTTTTACATGATTTTTTATGTTTGTTTCTCAGGATACAAAGGAAAACTGCGCCTGAACCGCTCTATGTGTCTTAGTTCAGCCAGTTACTAATAAACATGATATCGTCAGCTAGCAGTTTCAGTTGCTTTTCATCGGTGCAGTGAAATTTGGGAACGCCGCAGAGCAATGCTGGTTTCTTTGTTGTCTTTCACATGTGTACATGTAAATACTGAATACTTGCTGTTGTGTTGTCATGATATCAGTTACTATCTGCAATCCTGAAATAAATCCAATTTCCTCCTCAGAATCTGCCGCGGCTGCTTTTTGTTTCATGAGCACGTATCATGATAACTGCTCATTATTTCTATTTTTCGGTGTGATTTTCTAATTTTGTGGTATTTTCGATGTACCGTTTCCAAATATAAACAATCACCAGGAAAGCATGCACGTAAAACTGGGCCATTTTTCTCAAAATAAAATAACTCGGCCATGTTCTGCAAAACTCATAGTATGATGACAATAAGATCAACTTAGCAAAGCCAGGTCCTAGCAGGAGAGGAATCGCAACATATATCCCTTGGTAATCCATGAGAGCAACACAAGTGAGGAGCACATTCAGTTATCCAACGGTGCACGTGTGATGGTGAGATCCAACGGGCTGCTGTTAATTGGCTTTTTACCTTAATTATTGTAAGTTAACCCAGGGGCTTTGTTTAGGCCATTTACCTCATGTTGAGTACTAGTACCTCCATCCTGGTTTATTGTCCCCCCTTTGTAATTTGTGTCAATTTTTTTATCATCGATTTGACTAACAAAATGTAAATTGTATGTCATAAAACTTACTTTATTGGATTCATATTCGATAGTGGTTTTCAATTATACTATTTTTGTGGCATATAACTTACTATTTGGTAGTTAAATCAAAAATCAAAGTTTGACCCAAAAATTAAGGTGACTAACAAACCAGGACGGGGTGGTAATAAAGAATTCGCCAAAATTTTGTTCCTTAGATTAATTAGAAGTAAATGCAATTATCTTCTCAACTATCTCGCATTTTACCCCAAATTCCAAAAAAAAACCTTTCTCGGTTCTTTGACCGATTCCTTCCCATCATTCGGGTCCTGACAACTTGTTAAAACTAAGAGCAACCCTAGCAGAGTTTTCATATAGCCTCGATCGACATAATAACTGATAATATGACGTATTTAGACTAAAATGACGCTCTAGCTGAGTCGTCATATGGATGTCGATTGCCATAATTTATGGGGCTTGCTCCATAACGACTTCGTGGTGTCCATATATGAAGGTTGGGGGCGTCCAGTATGGAGTTCGCTCCATACCCAACGGCCAGCACGAGAGTGAAGTTTTAACTTATTCTTTCTTGTGGCACAGTCGGGTTTTGAAGCTTCAGGGCCTTCCAGGCACCACTGATGATGGACACCTGTCCATTAGTGCCATGCCCGTGCCCTCGGATTCCCATGGCAACCTGTTGGATGGCCGTCACGCGGCATCATCTCCTACTTGCGTATTAGCATATCGGAGGTGTGACAGTAAGCTACTGTAACATTTTTCATCAGGAGACGCACCCTTTGACCGTCTGCCTTTGGTCGTTCGCTACATCCTTAATGGCCCCGCGACGGCCTATAAAAGGTTGACGCCCTTGCTCTCTCGCCTTAATCCTCTCTCCAATGCCTCAGTCCCATCTTGCCCGCCTCCAATATACCACCCACTTCCTCGTCAATGGTGCACCAGAGGAGCACGTCCTCGTCCTCAATTCTGGGGCGTGAGGAGGAGGAGCAACGACCAGATCTTTTGGCCTGGATGTGGCAGATAGCAATCGTCGATATGGCGACTCTACTAGAGTTGCTCTCACTTACCATCATCTATTAATACATTTTCGGTGTGATTTTCTAACTTCGTGGTATTTTGGATGTACTGTTTCCAAAGATAAACAATCACCTGGAAAGCATGCATGCTAAAACTCGGCCAAGCATGCATGTAACTCGTACACAACATGATGTCATAAGATTTTGCAGGTTGTGCGCAAACACAAGATTACCATTCTTTTTTGTGCCGATACCATTGTTCACTTGCCACATAATAGGGGTGGGTCCACCATGTTCTCTCTCTAAGGGGCGACAGAGAGGCGATCGCTAAGGCAATCGGAAGGCGACACCTAGGTTTAGGGTTTTGAACGTAGGGTGGCGATGATCTTCAGGGCAGCCGGGGCGTGGCGACGGCACTGTAATCTTGGCTTGGTCCTGCGGTTGGCAACCCTGCTTGACAAGCTGCCCATGGTGTCTTCCTCGAGTAGGGGGAGGGGGGGGGGGAGGACTCCTCCCGTGGCGACGACTCTGAGGAAGCAAACCCCACTGAAGGCAGGGAAGGCAGGAGACAAGGCGAGCCGGAGATCCTCAGAGTCTCCGGCCGGGCAAGACCACGGAGGAGGCGGCGTCCTTGTCGGCAAAGATGGGGGGTCTGGTGCTGACGGAAAAGGAGGCGACCGGATTTGTGTTTGATGATCCTGACCCAAGGACGAAAATAGAGATGAAGTGGGCTGTCGTCGGCAAATCGTTTTCCTCGCGTCCTCTAATCAAGCATGCGTTTGAGAGAGCAATGCAGCGTGCCTGGGGTCTCCATAGGGACGCCCAATTCAAGATGCTTGGAGGCAATATGTTCATGATCAGATTTTGCAGCGAAGGGGACTGGAAACATGTTCTCCATAATGGCCCATGGCAGTTTGACTTCAATGTGGTGGCTCTGAAGGAATATGATGGGGAGACAAGGCCGCCCAAGATGATCTTTGATTCGATTGAGGCCTGGGTCAGGGTTGATGATTTGCCTTTGGACAAAAGATCGAAGGCGTTTGGAGAGGCCCTTGGAAACTAGCTTGGGACAGTAGTAAAGGTAGATGTTGGAGAGGATGGTCTTGCAAGGGGTACTCAGCTCAGAGTGCTGGCCAGGATTGCTCTGCATGAGCCACTCGTTCGTGGTTTCTGTTTGAAGAAGAAGCCCGATGGCAAGGAGAAAACGTGGTTTGATTTTGCTTACGAGAAAGTACCCCACTTCTGTTTTGACTGCGGTAGACTAGTGCATGTGGATGGTATTTGTGACCCACCAGTGGATCCTTTGTCGCAATGGGGAGAATGGTTGCGTGCCTCGCTGGGTAGGGCATCGTCGAGTCATCAGGAGAAGAAGCAATGGCAAGGAACATCCAACAAGAATGTAAGCAAAGAGAGCTCAATGTCAAGTGGGGGTGACAATGGCCCAAAAGGGTACGCGTATGTGCGTGACCTCCCAACTCACATATCTCTTTATAGAGAATATATGCCCTTGGCCGACTCCCACACTGGTGGGCCAAAGCAGAAACAGAAGGAGCAAGAAGAGGTTCTAAGCCCGCAGAAAACACACACTGGTGCGGACGGGACTAAGGAGAAGGATCTACGTCATGATTTGGAGGAAAAAAGGGAGAAAGAGCTTAGAAAAGACTTATACCAGAAGGTGAGAGATGGTGTCATATCCCCAAAAAAGAGTTAAGACCATAGAGAATGGCAACAACGCAGGGTGGAGAAAGCACCGAGGGACCATTACAGGAGGCCGGGGTATTATGTCAGGAAGCCTAGAAGCAACGTGGGGTCTTCTCGACAGCGAGAGGACCACCATTGGTGTGCTCCCAGAGATAAGAAGAGACCATCTAGGCAGATGTGGGTGCCCGTATGTGAAGGAACTCGGAGGGAAGGAGGCGGTGCTCTTGTTGGCGAAAAACGACAGAAAGTGTTGTCTGTCTTTGCGCGTATCGGCGATCAAGGAGCTAGATCGGCGGACCCCGATAGCCGAAGCCGCCAGGAGCAATGAATCTCCTTGCTTGGAACTGTCAGGGATTGGGGTTGGACCCGACAGTTGGAGAACTAAGGGACCTGATTAGGTCATACAACCCAGGGTGGTGTTCCTGAGCGAGACAAAGAAGAAGGCGCGAGCAATGGATAAGGTTAAATGAAGTTTACGGTTCCGTAATGGCATTGTTGTGGGCTGTGAGGGAAGAAGTGGTGGATTAGCTCTACTTTGGAGGGATCATATATCGGTTATAGTTAGGCCGTGGTGCCAGTACTATATTGATGCGGAAATCTCTTCAGAGGGAAGGACCGTTAGATTCACTGGAATTTACGGAGAACCTCGAACGGAGCATAGGCGGAAAACTTGGGATGCCCTTCGTTATTTGAAATGACAAGATAATTTACCTTGGCTTTGTGCAGGGTACTTTAATGAGATTCTTTTTCAAACAGAGCAGCGAGGAGGAAATCCCAGAAACTTCAACTAGATGGAGGACTTTCGGGAGTGTCTCGGCGGTTGTGGCCTTGCAGATTTGGGTTTCACTGGTTACCCATTTACGTGGGACAATAAGCAAGATGGGGGGCAAACATTCAAGTTCGGCTCGACAGGGCTACATGCAATGACGAGTTCTTGCACATTTTCCCTGAAACGGCAGTGGAACATATTCTTACCAAGGAGTCTGACCATGCGGCGCTGGTCATCAAGGCGGCGGCATCACTGGATGCGGCCGGGCAGAAGAAGCAACGGGGTTTTAGATTCGAAGAGGCTTGGACAAGACATGAAGATTATGAGCAAATGATTGTACGAGCCTGGGAGCAAGCCAAACAATAGCATGGGGAGTACGCGGGCATGAGCAGTAAATTGGGCACTCTCTCCAAGGCCATGCAGACATGGAGTCGATAGGTGTTTTGCTCCCTTCGCAGGCAGATCTCCAAGTTAAAAACGCAGCTACGAGAAGCGAAAGAACGGTTGTCGGTGTCAAAACCGACGGATCTCGGGTAGGGGGTCCCGAACTGTGCGTCTAAGGTTGATGGTAATAAGAGACATGGGACACAATGTTTACCCAGGTTCGGGCCCTCTCTATGGAGGTAATACCCTACTTCCTGCTTGATTGATCTTGATGAATATGAGTATTGCAAGAGTTGATCTACCACGAGATCGTAATGGCTAAACCCTAGAGTCTAGCATGTATGACTACGGTATTGAGTATATCTTTTCCGGACTGCACCCTCCGGTTTATATAGACACCGGGGGGATCTAGGGTTACATAGAGTCGGTTACATAAGATGGAATCTTCATAGTTGTTTGTCAAGCTTTCCTTCCACGCCAAGGAGAGTCTTATCCGGACACGGGTACAGTCTTCGGTCTTCATATCTTCACAGCCCATCAGTCCGGACCATAGATAACAGGCCGGACGCCAGAGGACCCCTTAGTCCAGGGCTCCCTCAGTAGCCCCCGAACCAGTCTTCAATAGCGAGGTGTTCGGCACATATATTGTCTTCGGTATTGCAAGGCGGGTTCCTTTAATGATTTCCAAGTAGTGTATTCGGCCGTAGATCCAATGTCTCCCCTCGGCTTCTGCGCGCTTAATGTCCCCGTTTTCCACGTGTCGAGCGAATGCGGATAGTCAGGGTATTTTTTGCAAATAACACCCCAGCCCTGTAAGGAAGAGCATCTATTTAAAGAGCCCAGACCTCAGATCCTTTGGGCACCAAGCGGAGAAAATCCTCAGAGACCGCCAGGCAAGACCATTCCAATATGGCCAACATTCCCAACTCCTCTCCCCGTTCCAACCTAGAGAGAGGCGAGTGGGAGAGGTGCTCTGTGTCCCATAGCCGATTGGCGAAGTTGCAAACGCAAGGATTTCTCCCTCCGGCAGATCTGGTCCCTGTTCGAGCAGGGTTAACCTCCCTTCAACGGCAAAACCCAGGCGGAGGATTCTCCCAATCCGTCTGCGGAAGAATGAGTGTGCTTCGTCCCCTATCTGCTGAGGGGAGTGGGGTTTCCAATTCACCCATTCCTCCGAGGGCTGCTGGAGTACTATGGCCTCCAGCTGCACAATCTCACCCCCAGCTCCATCCTCCACATTGCGGGTTATGTCGCTCTATGCGAACTATTCTTGGGTTGCTAGGCCCATTTCGATTTATGGAGAAGACTATTCTGCCTCGTCCCTTGCAATCAAGGTGGATCAATTTTTGAAGTGGGGGGAGCCGAAGTGTGGCGCATCGCCGGGACCGGATATCTATCCGACACGCTGAAGAAAGCTCCTGAACAGTGGCCTTCCGAATGGTTCTACATTGACGACGTCGCTCTACCCGACCCTATCAGCATTGCCCCCCCGAGTTTTCAAATGCTCCGCTGAAGAAACGCCATAGCTGGCGTCCTCGGAGCCTCGAGGAATAGGATAGCGCGGAGATCAGCTTGCTACTGGGCAAGATCAAGACGCTTGCCCAGTCCGGATCGTCAATAGTCGAGGTGATGGCGATTTCTATAACACGGGGGGGGGGGGGGGGGTCCAGCCACTCCAATACCGAGGACTGCCCATGTGGCATTATAACGAAGAAGACAACGCCTCACATTATGGCCGAAAGGGCCCAAAGACCCCCACCGCTCTAGCCAAGATTCTAGCCGAGCTGTATAAAGGGGAAAAGGAGGAATTCAGCCATCTTCAATATCGGGACGGACTTTCCATATACAATCCTCCCAGCTGGGTAAGGTTCACCTCCACTATTTCACTCTTGTACCTGGATCATTTGTTGACAGGTAGCATCTTATCTGCTCATAACAGGAATGGCGAAAGGCTGTCGAGGGGATCCATGACCCTGCCCCCCAGCCGGAGAATCGCAACCGGGATCTTGACCCCGGATATGAAGAAGATCCGGACATATTTGTGGAGCTTGAGGAGGGAATATTCTATGAGATGAGCTATGATGGTACATATGTACCCATTATCGCCGATTACCCCAGCCTCCTTCCAGGATCACACGTAAGTAATCCGAAGACACCTTATCCAGAAGAGATCTCTTCTTCCTTCTTACCCATCGCACTGTTCTGCGCTCAAAAGGGGAAGCGTTTAGCGCGCCATACCGCTCCGGTGCTATCTCCGAAGAGAGCGCCCCCACACCAGGCGAGCCTTCCAAGAGGAAAACAAACGAAGAAACGGCCGGGCCTTCATCAAAGAGGTATGGATTTGCCAATATGCACTTGGGCAGTCACATCCAACCGTGACCTTCCTGTTTTCCACGTGTCAGGAAAAAGGTGCGCCGGACTATATCCGGAGGTTCGAGCAGCCGTACTTCCTGCAGCCAGGACTCAAATCCTGCCGTGAAGACGGTGGCTGATGCAGGGGCGACACCGAACTGTCCTCCAGCCAAGGACTCGAATGATGTATCCGTCACCAACTCGGAAGTGGAGAGTGCCATGAATCATCGTCGCCGCCGGGCCATTTTACAAGACCCTGGCTTTTTAGAAGAGTCGTTTAACGCCTTCAACTCGGCAGATGCATACATCCGAGCTGCTCGAGATGGGCTTAACAGGGCCACAAAGCAACATTTGAAAGATGTGCAGGTAAATTTGTTTTGTCTGACTATGATAACCATATGCCAGTAGCCCCCGAGGCTTAAAGGAGTTGAAACAACTGATTTAAGGATTAATGCACAACCAGGTGCTTACGGAGAAGAACACCCTGTTAACTCAGGAACTAGAAAAGTGTCAGCACCGGCTGCTTGCTGCCAATGCCGAACTGGAGAAATACAAGGCATCTCCCGGTAATATTTCCCTCTATCGAGAATTCAGAATGATACACTGATAGTGTGAATCTGGGTGCTTATCTTTGTATTGGGTCGTTAGACCAATTACGAGAGCAGCCGGACGCCGCTCGAGGCAAAGAACACGGAGCCAAAAAGCTACTAGCAGCGGGCGAGCGTGTATTAACAAAAGTCGTTCAAGAGAAAAAGAAACTCCAGGATTCGAACACCAAGCTGGGCGAAGAACTGAAAGTTGTGCGAGCCCAGCTAGCTGACTCTGTGAAGGAGAACAAGAAGCTGCGAGGCGGCATATTCAGTACATGGCCGCTTTTATCTTATAACAGTTTGGAGGTAACAGTAGCTGATATAGCTGTAATTGCAGGTGTATTGACGAACCGCCCCAAAGAGGAGGTGTCCGGATCATCAAGTGATCTTCTGCAAGGGCTATCGCAGTTGCACAAGCAAGCTCTGCAGGCGATGCGGAGTGTGGCCAAGGCCTTATGGCCATCCGACTCCCCTCCAGGAAGCATGGAGAAGCTGGTAGAGCTGTTCAAGGGAGCGCGACGGTGTATCCGACTGAGGAAGATATCGGCTTGCCGAGAGGGTGCTCTAGAGGCTTGGGCCATGGTGAAAATGCGGTATACCAAGCTAGATCCGAATCACATGGCCCCGGTTGGACAGGTAGGGTCGAATGGGGAAGAAATTCCCATTAGTTTAGTATATGACCAAGTGGAAGTGGCCGCTAGATATTCCCAACAGGATTGTAAGTTCGACCGCCTGTTGGACGGTATAGAAGAGGAAGTCTTTGAGTCTTGAGTGACCATGTACTTCCTTCTAGCTGGATAATAAAGACAATTGTCATCGCCGACCTTTTCGCTTCAACCTCTGGACCCGAAGGTGCGGAGTGTTTCCGAATACCCTAACGATAGAATATACCGGGGTATGCATGGGAACTAGGCGTAGGGGTCATAATTGCTCGAACAGGCAATGTGTATCCGGCTAGTGATGTTATATTACATTATGTAAGAAACATCTTCCAAAGAGAATAGTTCCGTTAAGGGTTCCTTTCCCTGGGTGTGCATGCGTTTAATGTGCATGTCCGAACTGTGATCGAAAAAAACGTAGAGTAAGTAACATCTGGGGTTCACAATGGAGTGAATGCGGAAACGTCTTTAATTCGCCGACCGAATATTCCCTTAAGAACACTAGCTTTCGGCTTCACCCAGTCTGAGGTACACATCCGGATGACCCGACAGTAACAATCGTAGAGGTGCTCCCTTTATGCCCTAGCCAAACTAACAGGAACATAGGGCATAAGCACAGGAGCCAGGCAACCCAGCTTGGCCAAAACTTAAGTCATATCGATGCATATAATGGCGAAGAAAAAGTACATATGGAAAGACGCATATGTATTGGGCTTGATGCTCGAAAAATAATAGCAAGCTTCTGTACGAGAAGCCCCCAGGTATAATGAACATACATATGTAGAGATGTACGCATCACGTAGGGATGGTCTAGCCGTACTGAAGCCGTAAGGCTAAAGAAAAAACGAAAAAGGTAAAAAAAATGAAAAGAGAGGGAAAAAATAACTGTAATAATAGGAGGGAGGAAACGAACACAGAGTTCGGCGCTAGGCATAAAATCATCATAGTCTGGCCGCGTTCCAGGGGTTCAGCTCCAGGTGATTGTCTGACGCATCACGTAGGTGGTACGCTCCTCCGGTGAGAACTTCATCAATGATGAAAGGACTCTCCCACTTGGGCTTGAGTTTGTCCTTTTTCTTCTCCGGTAAGCGTAGAACGAGTTCACCAACGTTATAAGTCTTGGCCCGCACTTCTCTGCTTTGGTACCTGCAAGCCTACTGTTGATAATATGCGAAACGGGCTTTTGCGACGTCGCGCTCCTCCTCCAAGGTATCTAAGCTGTCCTGCCGATCTAGCTCGGCTTCTCTCTCTTCGTACATACGCACTCGAGGTGAGTCATGAATAATATCGCAGGGTAACACTGCTTCGCACCATACACCATGAAGAAGGGTGTATATCCGGTAGTGCGGTTGGGTGTGGTCCGCAGCCCCCAGAGTACGGAGTCGAGTTCCTCCACCTAGTGCTTGTCTGATTCTTTCAAAGACCGCACTAGTCTGGGTTTGATGCCGCTCATGATAAGACCATTAGCCCATTCGACTTGACCGTTTGTCTGTGAGTGATAGACAGAGGCGTAAGCGAGCTTAATGCCTAGATTAGCACACCAGATTTTCACTTCATCGGTTGTGAAATTGGAGCCATTATCAGTGATTATGCTGTGCGGGACACCGTAATGGTGTACCACACCGGAGATGAAATCTATTACTGGCCCCGCTTCAGCCATTTTGACTGGTTTAGGCTCTATCCACTTAGTGAATTTATCCACCATGACCAGCAGATACTTTCTCTTATGGCTTTCTCCTTTAAGGGGTCCGACCATATCGAGTCCCCAGACCGCAAAAGGCCAAGTGATGGGGATTGTTTGTAAGGCAGTGGGGGGGGCATATGGCTCTGGTTGGCAAAGAGTTGGCATCCGACGCAACGTTGGACAAGGTCCTGTGCATCTGCTCGGGCCGTCAGCCAATAAAACCCTGTACGGAAGGCCTTGCTAACAAGGGCCCGAGCTGCGGCGTGGTGACCGCCGAGTCCGGCATGAATTTCAGCCAAGAGCTGCCGCCCCTCTTCCTCGAATATACATCGTTGAAGGACTCCGATAGCGCTTTTCTTATAGAGCTCTCCGTCATGAACCTTGTAGGCCTTCGAACGCCGGATAATGCAGCAGGCCTCATTCTGGTCCTCAGGAAGCTCCTTCCTGTTAAGGTAGGCTAGGAAGGGTTCGGTCCATGGGGCAATGACTGCCATGATGAGATGCGCCGACGGTGCTATTTCGGTGGCTGAGCCTCAGACGATGTCAGTGTTTCCGGGATCTGGGGTTATGTTTGGATCCGGACTAGTGTTGCCGTTTTTCCCCTACCACACCACATATGGCTTAAAAAGCCTTTCATGGAAGATATTAGGTGGGACGGGGTCACGCTTAGCGCCGATACGAGCAAGAACATCTGCCGCTTGATTACTTTCTCAAGCCACGTGATGGAACTCGAGCCCCTCGAACCGGGCCGACATTTTTATGACTGCGTTATGATACGCTGCCATCTTCGGATCTTTGGCGTCGAAGTCTCCATTTATTTGAGATATTGCAAGGTTTGAGTCCCCACGCACTTCTAGGCGTTGTATGCCCATGGAGGCAGCCATCCGAAGACCATGCAATAAGGCCTCGTATTCGGCTGCGTTATTAGAGTCTATGTATAGTATTTGGAGGATGTACTGAATGACGTCTCCAGTAGGGGACATTAAAACAACGGCCTCTCCTAACCCTGCCAGCATTTTGGAGCCATCAAAGTACATGACCCAATTGGAATGTGTGTCGTACTCTTTAGGGAGTTCGGCTTCTGTCCATTCGGCGACGAAGTCGGCCAGTACTTGGGATTTGATAGCTCGACGTGGTTTATATGTGATGTCAAATGGGAGGAGCTCAATGGACCATTTGGCAATCCAGCCCGTAGCATCGCGGTTGTTTATAATGTCATTGAGTGGTACTTCGGAAGCCACCGTGATCGAACACTCCTAGAAGTAGTGACGGAGCTTTCGAGATGCCATGAAGACCGCGTATGCTATCTTTTGATAATGAGGGTACCGGGATTTGCATGGTGTAAGGACAGTAGATACGTAGTATACTGGCTTCTGAAGCGGGAATTTATGTCCGTCCTGTTTTCGTTCAACGACGAGTACGGCACTCACCACCTGATGTGTTGCCGATATGTATAATAACATTGGTTCGCCGGCGTTTCATGTGGCCAGGATTGGATTGCTTGCAAGAAGGGTTTTTATTTCCTCCAGTCCGGCTGTTGCCGCTTCCGTCCACTCGAAGTGGTCGGTTCACCGTACAAGGCGATAGAGTGGCAGTGCCTTTTTCCCCAATCTGGAGATAAAGCGTCTTAGAGCTGCCACGCAACCCGTGAGCTTTTGAACTTGTTTAAGGTATGTTGTCTTAGCCAATTGTGACAGAGCTCGGATTTTGGCTGGGTTTGCTTCAATTCCTCTATTGGAGACGATGAAGCCCAGCAGTTTTCCGGTAGGGACGCCGAAAACACACTTTTTCGGATTGAGCTTAATGTCATACACGCGGAGGTTCTCGAACGTGAGAAGTAAATCATCTATTAGTATTTCGACGTGCCTAGTTTTGATGATGACGTCGTCCACATAAGCTTCAACTGTCTTGCCAATCTGTTTCTCCAGGCATGTTTGAATCATGCGTTGGTATGTGGCGCCGACGTTCTTGAGCCCGAAGGGCATTGTGTTGAAGAAGAATGGCCCATATGGGGTGATGAATGTTGTTGCAGCTTGATCGGTCTCCTTCATTTTGATTTGATGGTATCCGAAATATGCGTCAAGGAAACACAATGAGTCGTGTATTGCGGTGGCGTCGATGATTTGATCGATGCAGGGAAGGGGGAAGGGATCCTTGGGGCATGCCTTGTTGAGGTCTTTGAAATCGACGCACAGGCACCAGTATTTGTCCTTCTATGGTACCATCACCAAATTTGCCAGCCAGTCCGGATGTTTTATTTCTCTAATGAATCCGGCCTCGATTAGCTTGGCTAGCTCTTCCCCCATAGCTTGGCGTTTGGGTTCAGAAAAGCGCCGCAGTGTTTGCTTGACCGGCTTGTGTCCCTTTAATATGTAGAGGCTGTGTTTGTGTAGCGACCAGACCCGAATGGATCAAGTCTACTGTGCTCCGGTGTCATCCCTGGATCAGTAATGCTGACACCACACAGTACATCGAAGGATTTATAGCAGAGTGCCAATCACACACTTATTACAACGATGTCTCAAAAGAGAACTTATTACATAAATATGGCTTAAGGCCATCTAAAATCGATAACAGCGGAAGACTTGGAAGATAAATGGGTCCATCAACTCCAACGGCATCACTGAGTATAGAACCACGACCTAAAAGCACCTTAATCGTCGTCTGAAAAGTCTGCAACATTAACGTTGCAGCCTGAAACGGGTCAGCACATGGAATATGCTGGCAAGGTAACACATAGAGAGTAATGGAATAAAACAGCTATACTATATGCATATTTGGCTGGTGGAAAGCTCTATGGTTACTGTTTTGCGTAAAGCCAATTTTTCCCTACTGCAAAGGAATAAATTTATTTAACTATCATGGTGGTTGTTAAACATTGAGAATGGTTGACAGCATTCTCAATCCCAATTAAAAAGTAGTCATTAAACCCAACAGTATTAATTAGAAGTAACATGATGAGATTCACATGATATTCAGGTACTAGATACTCAAGATTGTCCATAACCGGGGACATGGCTAATCATGATTAGTTTATTACACTCTGCAGAGGTTTGCGCACTTTTCCCCACAAGACTCGATCGCCTCCGTTGGTTTTCTCGCACTACTGGTGTTTGAGAAACGGATGACTGAGACACAGTCTTTCAGAAACGCTAGCACCTTACGATGGAGTAGACCGTACCACCTGCATCCCCTACATATGCTAGTCTACCCCTATAAGAGTTCGCACGACTTAGTCAACTATGCCAGAGCCCATAATGGCTTGTGGCTGCACACGTAAGTATTTAGCATGAAAGATCTTATGATCCCTTTGAGCCTGGGTGCGGTCCAAAATAAAACAGGCAAGTCCTGATAGACATCAGGTGCCTCAATCCACCCAGATGTGTGTTTAAGTTGCCACCTTAGATAAACCATTAAAATTATCAATCTCACATCTGTCATGGATATCACTCACCCAATCCACGTCTACTAGCATAGCATGGCATAATAAGCAAACGTAGAAGTAACTCCCAAAGGTTTCATAATAAACAGGTAATAGGTACTGCCTCATCTACTTCCCATCCCACAATTTAATTAGATCCTAATCATGCAATGTGTGTGGATGGATCTAATGCAATAAAACTGGGTTGTATAAAAGGTATGATCAAAGTGTTACTTGCCTTGCTAATGATCCGTGAGTCCTAAAGATTCGAAGTAATAGGCGGCGCAATCCGGGTAATCGCAGACAAACAACAAGCATACAATAAGTACTCATCTAATGCACAGGTAAAACTCGAACAAGAGATCGAACCAGATAGTTCAACTTAAGAACTCCGGTTGCAAAGAAATAAACAACCGAACAAAGAAACCGAAAACAAACGGCTGAAGAAAACAACTCGGTTCTAGCAAGTTGAACTAGGTCAAATTTTACCGTAGCAAAAACTTGTTTAAGTTGATTAGTCGGAACGGCGGTTTCGAAACGAAACTCCAGGCGCTTGAATCACCTGATTCCGATAAACGAGCGAGAAGATAAACTAGAAAGAAGATCGGATCTAAGATCGCGATCGCGGAATAAATCCGACGAAAAGAAAAAGAAGAACGGTTAAACGAACGGACGTTCGTTATCCTAGAAGAATCCGGTGATCATGTTCGTTAAGACGAACGGTCCGGCGAACGGTCTCTAGGCAACTAAATCGGAAAAGAAAACGAATCCGATCTAGGGTTTCGAGAAAAGAAAACCGAACGAAAAACCGATCTAGAAAACCGGAACGGTTTAGCGAGGAACCGGAGAGAAAACGAATCGGAGAAGACTCGGAACGATTAGAAGAAAGCGATCCGATGAAAAGAAGAGATGCGGCGCGGGGCTACCTCCGGCGAGGGGCTCCGGCAGCGTGGGCGTGGGGCGGCGGCGGTGGTGGCAAGGTGCGGCGGCGGCGCGGGCACAGGGCGGCGGCGCGGCGTGGGCAAGGGCGTGGGGTGTGGCGCGGCTCTAGGCTTGGGGCTTGGGGCTTTGGTTTGATGATTTAGAGGAGGGGGGGGGTGCTTGGGTATTTATATTGGGGAGGGGGAGGGTTTTCTTGGAGGAGGGATCAAGGAATAAGAGTAGGAATAGGAAAGATCTAGAAAAAAAACGGAGTAGGACAAAGTCCTACTAGGACTCCAAAAGGCAGCGGCGGCGGCTCCTGGCCTGGGCGCTCGCGCGGCGCGGCGCTGGCCTCCTGGCCGGCCGGCTGGGCCTTTGGCCCAGGGGCGCGCGGGATTTTTTTTAAAACGGTTCTGTGCTCGGAAAAACACAGAAAAACAATTCTACCGGACTCCAAAACTCACAAAGTAAATTTTCCCCGACTCCTAAAATTGAGTCGAACAAAATGAACTTTTCTCTGGGCCTAAAATGCAATTTTTGAAAACACGCATTTTTCCCTATCCAAACAAAAGGCAAACAAAACTCCGGCAAAACCAATGATCCTTTCTTCAAAATTTGAGGAGACTCAAATATGAAAATGACGAAATCTCCAACTCTCTCCGAGGGTCCTTGAGTTGCGTGAAATTTCCAGGAGCAACCAAAATTCAAGAAAATATGATATGCATGATGATCTAATGCATAACATTCCAAATTGAAAATTTGGGATGTTACAAACCTACCCCCTTAAGATGAATCTCGCCCTTGAGATTCGGGTTGGCTAGAAAATAGGTGAGGGTGGTCTTTTAGCAAATCTTCTTCTCTCTCCCAGGTGGCTTCATCCTCTGAGTGGTGGTTCCACTGAACTTTGCAAAACTTGATAACTTTGCTACGGGAAACTCTGCTGGCAAACTCAAGAATCTTGACTGGTTTCTCCTCATACGTTAGGTCGTCCTTCAACTGAATCGCTTCTAGAGGTACTGTATCTCTTAACGGTACCTTCGCCATCTCGGCGTGACATTTCTTTAGCTGAGAAACATGGAATACATCATGAACTCCTGACAGTCCCTCTGGTAATTCCAACTTATAAGCGACTTCTCCCATACGTTGCAAAATCTTATACGGTCCAACGAAACGCGGTGCTAATTTTCCCTTAACTCCAAAGCGCTTAACTCCTCAAAGTGGGGATACTCGGAGATACACTCTGTCTCCGGTTTCGTAAACTGTCTCCTTGCGTTTAGAGTCTGTGTAGCTCTTCTGCCTGGACTGGGCTACCTTGAGCCTATCGCGTATCAACTTCACCTTCTGTTCAGACTCCTTAATCAAATCTGGTCCAAAGAACTGACGGTCTCCAACTTCGTCCCATGACAACGGTGTCCTGCACCTCCTTCCGTATAAAGCTTCGAAAGGTGCCATCTTCAAACTGGTTTGGTAGCTGTTGTTATAAGAAAACTCCGCATACGACAAGTTATCGTCCCAACTAGATCCATAATCTAGTGCACAAGCTCTCAGCATATCTTCCAAAATCTGATTGACCCTCTCAGTCTGTCCATCTGTCTGCGGATGAAAAGCGGTGCTGAACTCTAGCCTGGTTCCCAAAGTTTCATGCAACTGATTCCAAAACTTTGAGGTAAACTGAGTTCCCCTGTCTGATACAATACTCCTCGGAACTCCATGCAAACAAATGATCCTAGTCATGTATATCTTTGCCAACTTAGCACTGGTGTAAGTGGTCTTAACTGGAATGAAATGTGCTACCTTCGTCAAACGATCAACTACTACCCATATCGAGTCATATCCCACCTTCATCTTGGGTAGTCCTGTGATAAAATCCATGCCTATCTTATCCCACTTCCATTCGGGTATCGGCAATGGTTGCAACAATCCGGCTGGCTTCTGATGTTCTGCCTTCACTCTATGACATACGTCACAAACTGCTACATAGGCTGCAATATCCTTCTTCATTCCGGTCCACCAGAATGTCTCCTTCAAATCCAAATACATCTTGGTATTCCCTGGGTGAATCGAATAGGGTGAATCATGCGCTTCTTGTAGAATCAACTTCCTGATCTCTGGGTCATTTGGCACATAAACACGGTCCTCAAACCATAGGGTATCGTGCTCATCCTCACGAAATCGCTTTGCTTTTCCTTTGCTCAGTTTCTCCTTTATGGCAGCAATTTCCTTGTCAGATTTCTGAGCCTTTCTGATTTTATCCATCAATGTTGACTGAATCTCAAATGCTGCTACATAGCCTTTCGGAACTATTTCTAAACTTAGTTCACGAAGGTTTTCTGCTAACTCCTTGGGTATTTCCTTCGTCATTAACGTGTTGACATGGCTCTTACGGCTCAATGCGTCAGCTACTACATTAGCTTTACCGGGACGGTAATGCAATCTCATATCGTAATCCTTGATGAGCTCCAACCATCTCCTTTGTCTGAGGTTCAACTCCTTCCGCGTGAAAATGTACTTTAAACTCTTGTGATCCGTGTACACCTCACAATGATTTCCAATGAGGAAATGTCTCCATGTCTTCAGTGCATGCACTACGGTTGCTAACTCCAAATCATGCGTAGCATAATTTAACTCATGAGGCTTCAGTTGTCGTGAAGCATACGAAACAACTCTCCCTTCCTGCATAAGCACTGCTCCAAGTCCTCGACGTGAAGCGTCACAATACACCTCATAATCCTTGGTCTGATCTGGCAAAATCAACACTGGTGAGGTGACCAATCGTTTCTTCAACTCCTGGAAACTAGCCTCACACTCCTCAGTCCAATTGAACTTGGTATCCTTCTTCAACAACTCCGTCATAGGTTTCGCAATCTTTGAAAAGTTCTCAATGAATCTCCGGTAGTATCCTGCGAGTCCAAGAAAACTTCGGATCTCTCCAACTGTCGTTGGTGCTTCCTATTTGGTTACAGTCTCAACCTTTGCGGGGTCAACTGCTATCCCTTCTCCGGATATAACGTGTCCGAGGAATCCAACTTCCTTCAACCAAAACTCACATTTGCTAAATTTGGCATATAACTGATGTTCCCTTAGTTTCTCCAAAACCAAACGCAAATGTTCCTTATGCTCTTCTTCATTCTTCGAATAAACCAGGATATCATCAATGAACACAACGACGAACTTATCCAAAAACTCCATAAACACTTTGTTCATCAGGTTCATAAAATAGGCAGGTGCGTTAGTCAATCCAAATGACATAACGGTATACTCATACAGTCCATATCTTGTGGTGAATGCTGTCTTAGGTATGTCCTGCTCTCGAATCTTCAACTGGTGGTACCCTGATCGCAAATCGATCTTGGAAAACACTTTAGCTCCTTGCAAACGATCAAACAGATCATTAATCATTGGCAGTGGGTACTTGTTCTTGATGGTTACTTCATTCAATCCTCGATAATCAACAACCATCCTTAATGATCCATCCTTCTTCTCCACTAGAAGTACAGGTGATCCCCAAGGCGAAGAACTTGGGCGAATGTAACCTTTCTCCAGTAACTCCTTAATCTGATTCTTAATTTCCACCAAATCCTTTGCTGGCATCCGGCATGGTCTCTTTGATATTGGTCCAGTCCCTGGCAATAACTCAATCAAAAACTCAATGTCTCTATCCGGTGGCATGCCTGGCAACTCTTCCGGAAATACATCAGGAAAATCCTTTACCACTGGTACTTCTTCCTGCACAACTCCTGTTAGGCAATTTACTTGTGTCCTATTTGGCACATGCCGGGATACATACTTGATCCTTCTTCCTTCCGGCGTTGTAAGAAAAATTGACTTACTGGCACAATCGATATTCCCTTCATACTTTGATAACCAATCCATGTCTAATATCACAACCAATCCTTGAGATTCCAATACTATTAGGTCTGAGGGAAAAACATAGTTACCAATCCTTAATGGTAAATCCGGGGTCACGTCTCAGAGGCATTTGAGGGTTTAGAAAAGATGAGAAATAAGAATAGAGTGAGGTCTAAAGAGAAAACACTACCCCAATGCACATGAGCAAATTCACACAAAATCACTTCATTCAATCAAACAAGGGCTTACAATCGATCTAGCTATCGCGAAAGTGCTCGAACTATAGTGTTTATATGGGGAAAATACTACTAATAGTTGGTGGTCATCTAAAAGTTTGAACCGGTGGAAGACTCCATGATGTCCGCTCCAGCTTCGTCTTCAAATTCGGGTTCACTTGGATCCGAATCGGTGTCGTCGATGATGATGTAGTTGTCTGGGCATGTGACGTACATGTCTTCCTTC
Organism: Triticum monococcum; assembly: GCA_034509565.1. NCBI lineage: Eukaryota > Viridiplantae > Streptophyta > Magnoliopsida > Poales > Poaceae > Triticum > Triticum monococcum. Next base: position 20,083,787 of record CM067844.1, on the reverse strand, counting down.
CTGGATGCTAACTCCATCTTGAGTTCTTCAATCTCTTGCTTAAGATCGCAGTTGTGTCTTGCTAGAGCTACGATCTCGTCCATGTAGTCCTTGCGCGTAGCCTTCAGTTCTCCTTCTAGCTCGATGATCCTTGTCTTCGCATTCTTCAACTCCATCATATCATTGCACATCTGGTTCTCGTGGCGTCGAATGTGCTGGTTTAACTCCTGGATAAATGCTGCAATGGATCTATCCTTCTTGGTGCTGACTAACTCCCATTGTTCATCTCGGCGTCCGCAAATCTGGTAGATAGTGTCCTTGAGGTCTTCTTGATAAACTTCTCCAATGCGTCCTATGGTGATATGGGATGCCATGCTCTTTCCTAGGTTCCAAGTTGGTGCATTGAAAACACTATCTATGGGCTTCGTGATTGGCGCGAATGTCCTTCCCGGAACATGAGCTTGAATCTTCCAGCGCTCCTCTTCAGGCAGAGTGGCGTTGAAGGTTCCCGTGAAACTTGGTAATCCAATGTTTAGGTACTTGGTGACTTGTGCCTTCATCCGGTTGAGCGTACTTAATCTTCGCGTCCTTCATCCTAAAGAGTAGAAAAGATGAGGAGTTAGAAAATGAGGAGAGAATAGTGATCTATGGCTTTAACTTAGTGGTCGTGTCCTACAGTCAGCGTGTGCTCTGATACCATCTCTGTAGCGACCAGACCCGAATGGATCAAGTCTACTGTGCTCCGGTGTCATCCCTGGATCAGTAATGCTGACACCACACAGTACATCAAAGGATTTATAGCAGAGTGGCAATCACACACTTATTACAACGATGTCTCAAAAGAGAACTTATTACATAAATATGGCTTAAGGCCATCTAAAATCGATAACAGCGGAAGACTTGGAAGATAAATGGGTCCATCAACTCCAACGGCATCACTGAGTATAGAACCACGACCTAAAAGCACCTTAATCGTCGTCTGAAAAGTCTGCAACATTAATGTTGCAGCCCGAAACGGGTCAGCACATGGAATATGCTGGCAAGGTAACACATAGAGAGTAATGGAATGAAACATCTATACTATATGCATATTTGGCTGGTGGAAAGCTCTATGGTTACTGTTTTGCGTAAAGCCAATTTTTCCCTACTGCAAAGGAATAAATTTATTTAACTATCATGGTGGTTGTTAAACATTGAGAATGGTTGACAGCATTCTCAATCCCAATTAAAAAGTAGTCATTAAACCCAACAATATTAATTAGAAGTAACATGATGAGATTCACATGATATTCAGGTACTAGATACTCAAGATTGTCCATAACCGGGGACATGGCTAATCATGATTAGTTTATTACACTCTGCAGAGGTTTGCGCACTTTTCCCCACAAGACTCGATCGCTTCCGTTGGTTTTTCAGAAGCGCTAGCACCTTACGATGGAGTAGACCGTACCACCTGCATCCCCTACATCTGCTAGTCTACCCCTATAAGAGTTCGCACGACTTAGTCAACTATGCCAGAGCCCATAATGACTTGTGGCTGCACATGTAAGTATTTAGCATGAAAGATCTTATGATCCCTTTGAGCCTGGGTGGCGGTCCAAAATAAAACAGGCAAGTCCTGATAGACATCAGGTGCCTCAATCCACCCAGATGTGTGTTTAAGTTGCCACCTTAGATAAACCATTAAAATTATCAATCTCACATCTGTCATGGATATCACTCACCCAATCCACGTCTACTAGCATAGCATGGCATAATAAGCAAACGTAGAAGTAACTCCCAAAGGTTTCATAATAAACAGGTAATAGGTACTGCCTCATCTACTTCCCATCCCACAATTTAATTAGATCCTAATCATGCAATGTGTGTGGATGGATCTAATGCAATAAAACTGGGTTGTAGAAAAGGTATGATCAAAGTGTTACTTGCCTTGCTGATGATCCGCGAGTCCTAAAGATTCGAAGTAACAGGCGGCGCAATCCGGGTAATCTATCGTAGACAAACAACAAGCATACAATAAGTACTCATCTAATGCACAGGTAAAACTCGAACAAGAGATCGAACCAGAAAGTTCAACTTAAGAACTCCGGTTGCAAAGAAAGAAAGAACCGAACAAAGAAACCGAAAACAAACGGCGGAAGAAAACAACTCGGTTCTAGCAAGTTGAACTAGGTCAAATTTTACCGTAGCAAAAACTTGTTTAAGTTGATTAGTCGGAACGGAGGTTTCGAAACGAAACTCCAGGCGCTTGAATCACCTGATTCCGACAAACGAGCGAGAAGATAGACTAGAAAGAAGATCGAATCTGAGATCGCGATCGCGGAATAAATCCGACGAAAAGAAAAAGAAGAACGGTTAAACGAACGGACGTTTGTTATCCTAGAAGAATCCGGTGATCACGTTCGTTAAGACGAACGGTCTGGCGAACAGTCTCTAGGCAACTAAATCGGAAAAGAAAACGAATCCGATCTAGGGTTTCGAGAAAAGAAAACCGAACGAAAAACCGATCTAGAAAACCGGAACGGTTTAGCGAGGAACCGGAGAGAAAACGAATCAGAGAAGACTCGGAACAATTAGAAGAAAATGATCCGATGAAAAGAAGAGATGCGGCGCGGGGCTACCTCCGGCGAGGGGCGCCGGCGGCGTGGGCGTGGGGCGGCGGCGGTGGTGGCAAGGTGTGGCGGCGGCGCGGGCACAGGGCAGCAGCGCGGCATGGGCAAGGGCGTGGGGTGTGGCGCGGCTCTAGGCTTGGGGCTTGGGGCTTTGGTTTGATGATTTAGAGGGGGGGGGGTGCTTGGGTATTTATATTGGGGAGGGGGAGGGTTTGCTTGGAGGAGGGATCAAGGAATAAGAGTAGGAATAGGAAAGATCTAGAAAAAAAACAGAGTAGGACAAAGTCCTACTAGGACTCCAAAAGGCAGCGGCGGCGGCTCCTGGCCTAGGCGCTCGCGCGGCGCGGCGCTGGCCTCCTGGCCGGCCGGCTGGGCCGGACACAGGACGAAGTCTTCAATCTTGTATCTTCGTAGTCCAGGAGTCCGGATGAAGGTATAGTCCGGCCATCCGGACACCCCCTAATCCAGGACTCTCTCAGTAGCCCCTGAACCAGGCTTCAATGACGACGAGTCCGGCACACAGATTGTCTTCGGCATTGCAAGGCGGGTTCCTCCTCCAAGTACTTCATAGAAGATTTTGAACACAAAGATAGTGTCCGGCTCTGCAAAATAAGTTTCCACATATTGCCATAGAGAGAATAATATTTACACAAATCGAATCTGCTGACGTATTCCATAGTGTGACACACCACGGCCAAGCCTTTATCCGAGTCGTTTCATTATCCCACCTCAGCGCGTCATGCGAGGCGGTTTCCTTGGCACGTCTTGTTAAACCAGAGATTGTGTCCCCTTATTCTAGGATTCTCATCAATACGGGCGTGGGTAACCCAACCGCTTCTAGGATTCCTAGATTATAGGCAAATCCAAACAGACACGGAGAGGACGCTTGATATTCACCCTCTTTATAAAGGGACAAGGCTTTTATTTTTCCCTCCCGTGCTCAATCGAATCCTTCCCCCACCTCAAGCTCAAACGCCCAAAGTTCAGGTCAGGTGCTCCGAACCTTCAGTCATGTCTGGATCTAGCCTTCAAGGCCGATGGGTGCCTTCCTCCGTCATGGAAGAAGACATCAAAAAGTTGAGGGAGGCCAGATATCTGACCGCCAAGATTTTGCATCGGCTGCCTCCCCGGGGGCAGGCCGTCCCCTCCCCCGAACCCAACGAGAGCGTCGTGTTCGTCTCCCACTTCCTCCGAGGTCTAGGCCTTGCTCTGGATCCTTTCGTCAAGGGCTTGATGTTTTACTACGGGCTAGATTTCCATGACCTAGCTCCGGACTCCTTTCTTCATATCACGACATTTATTGTCGTGTGCGAGGCCTACCTCCGGGTTACCCCTCACTTTGGCCTATGGCTCAAGACCTTTGAAGTAAAGCCGAAGATGATCGTGGGGCAACATGTTGCGTGTGGAGGTGCCTCAATACGCAAGATGACGGGAGCTTCATGGCCCAAAGGTTCCATTCCAGAGGTGTCTGAATTGTGGCAACAGGAGTGGTTCTACATCACGGCTCCTAGAAGTGCCGAGTGGGCGGCCGCCCTCGTTTTCTGCTTGGGCCCTCCACCACAACTAATGTCATGGATTAGCAGAGGACTGAGCTGGGGTCCAGCCAAGGACGTGCCTATACTGCAAAGCCGCATTTGAGATCTCTTTAATGGAGATTTCAGTTTGGTTGCCATAATACAAGTTATGCTGGTCCGTCAAGTCCAGCCTTGCAAACGCCGGCCCCTTCGCTTGTGGGAGTTCAATCCCAAGGGACCGCGTGTCATTCAAAATTTCCTCGGCATGACGCAGAGGAGATGTACAAGTCATTCTTCGGACCTCAGGTAGAGTGTCCGGAAATCACCGAGGACGTGGGCCTGAGCAGTAACCACGCCGCCGAATAGGTAAGGAATCTTCCGGCCGAATATACTATCTCTCATTTGTTACGAAGTTATCTCTGAGAGTTCGCTTTTTGACCAGGACTAGCTAACAAAGGTGAAGTTGATTCGGTGTTCGGCCCCCCTCCCTGAGGGTTTGGAAAATCCGGTACTAGAAAAGATGCTCCAGATCGCACCCTGCCCGGAGCCCTTGAAGGAAGATACCGGGGAGGATAATACGGGCGGACGTGGGCCCCCAACGCTGCCCATTCTAACTGAGGGAGCGAGCGTCTCCATGAAGGAAGACGACCGGAGGAGGAAAAGTACTGCTGTCGGATTCACGGGTTCCGGCAGACCCTTAAGGTTCGAACACTGGGGTGCGCACGGAGATCACGCCCTCTACCTCCCCGTCTCACAAAGATCTAAACTACTAAAGGAACTGCATGAGAGACACAAGATTTATACTGGTTCGGGCCACCGATGTGGTGTAATACCCTACTCCAGTGTGTGGTGGATGGATTGCCTCTTGGGGCTGGTGATGATGAACGATACAAGGAAGAACAGCCTCGCGAGGGTCTGTTCTTGGCTGGGGGGATGAACTGCTAGGAGGAGTTCAGTCACCCTTCTCTCTCTCTCTCCTTTCTTTCGATCCTCTCGAACCGAACCCCGTGAACCGAACCGATGAACCGAACCGACCCCCTGCTACGTGGGTGGCCGGTCCTATTTATAGGCACAGGCCCTGGGCCTCTTCCCAAATATTGAGCGGGAAGGGCGCCAACAATTGGCCAATTCGAAGGGGAACATCTGGTACACTTATCCTGACTAAAGTTGGTCTTCGCCTACGAAAGACCCTGCGGTGACGCCGTGCTGGGCTCCATGGTGATCTCCATCTCGTAGTCCGCTTGGTCCTGGTCTCGTTGCACCGAAATGGCAACCTTTGCCTGATGCCTCGGTACTCCGCGGCTGCGCTTGCCCCCTTTGCACCAAAGAGGAAAGAAGGACGCTGCGCGCGCTGGCGCCCGCCTAGCACCCTCGATCGTCATGGCTTGCGTCATGGGCACCTCGCGAGGTGCCCCGCCTTGATCTCTCCGCCTCCTCGTGAGCCAACCTGACGAGGCCGTGCCTGAGGAAGCTCCGTGTCGTCCGCCTCGCGAGGCTTGGCCGCTCGCGAGGGTCTTGAGCCTTGTGTTGATGGAGATGGGCCATGCTGGGCCTCCTTTGAGCCACGCCGCAGGCCGCAGGCAGGCAAGTCTGGGGATCCCCATTCCCAGAACGCCGACAGTAGCCCCCGGGCCCAAGGCACGCATGGGCTTGGCCGTGCCGAGAGGAAGGGCAAGGGCAAAGCGCCGCGGGCCCTAACAGCTTGCGGTCTTGGGCGCCGCATGGCGGTTGATGGGACGTGGGCGTCTCCACTTCCCCATGACGCCTCGGTGATCGCGCGAGGTGGACAAGTCCCTGCATGCAAATCGTGTCATGATTACCTGCGATCGTGGAGGCCGGCGGTTGGCTTTCGCCGGCTATAAGTACGAAGCTGTGCGTGCCCTTCCAGTCCATTCCTCCTGGCTTCTCCTTCTTCCCGATCCTTGCTCCGTCTTGCTGCGATGGCTCCGATCCGCCGGTTCTCTGCAGCGGAGAAGGGAAAGGCTCCTCGAGAGGGGCCAGACCCGCTCCCGCCAAAGAAACGGCTCGCCCTTTGCAGCCGGGGCGAGGAAGACCGTCAGGTGGAGCCGAGGCCCCGGTGCGAGCGGGCTCCGCCGGGGTTCCCACTTCCTTTGTATGCCCACGTCGAGGGCCCCGAAGGTGTCGATGCTGATCTCCGCGGTCGGTGCCGTCGTAGGCGCCGTCGGGTTACGAAGGCATGGGTTGTTCCTCCTGGAGTCCACGCTGAGGGCTCCTCCCAAGAGTTCGTGCTCCACGTTGTCGTTCCTCTCCAGTCCTGGATTCGTCTGCCTCCCTTCTTCGCCTCCATCGTCCCTCCAGGAGGGCCCCTGGAGCTCTGGCTGCAGCACGCCGGCTGCAGCGCCCTCGCGACCGAGGCAGAGGTCGTGGTCGCTGCCCCGGGCGAGGTCTACTTGTCCCGCGGCTGGAGAGAAATCGCCCGGGTTTGCAAGGAAAGGGGCGTCTTCGCGGTCCACCTGGAGTACGACGGCGCTGCGGTGATGTTCTTCAAGGTCTTCGACGCGATCGGGCGCCGGCTGGAGTGCTGCCCCGGGAGCGGTGGCCGGGACCTTGCCCTGGTGAGGGCTAGGCCCGTCGACCACTCCCTTGGCGGAGGCGCCGGAGGGTCCAGCGACTCCAGCGAAATCTTCGTGACTCCGGAGACGAGCGACGACAGCTACGAGCCCCCGAGTCGGCGCCGCTCCCGGAGCAGGGCGGGTTCGTCAGGCCGTCGCCGACCCTGATCTGGATGGGGTTGGCGCCGGCGCCTGACGGCCCACTGTTGATGATGGCATCTTTTGCAGGAGCCCGTGTAGTTATCACTCCTTAGGATCCGTTCCCTGCGAGGAATCAAAATGCGCCCCACGGGGGCTTGTAAGGTGTCTTTAGTCCCGTTTGTTAATACATGACCTTTGCTATGGATTTGTGTGAGTTGCTGATTTCGTCATAGCTTAGTTCTCCCTTTCGAACCTCGCGAGGGCTTGGTGCTCTGCGTCGACAGGTCCCAGTCCCAAGGCAGCGTCAGCCGTCGCTGGTATGCCAGGTCGCGATGCCGTGGTCAAGGCCAGGAGATGAGCGACCCGGGGTCCGGTAAGAGCCCCTGAGTCGTGATGCTCAGGAGGTCCCCTTTGGCGCCCAAGCAGCCGTCGCTCGGTGAGAAAGGGAAGCAACGTTGCTAGTACGGAATTGCTTTAGGTGCGGGGGTAGTGCCACGGTAGCTAGTGCTTCGGATGGTGACTTATCTTGAGGATCGGGGATCGCCCCCAGCGCATCATCGGGTCCGTGGGGTAGTTGGGACAGAGTTGCTCGGCGAGGTCCTCACGCGCCCCTTCTCCCTCGCCTCTGCTCCCCTTTCTGCTCTACGTCCTCGGGTCCCGGCCCTCGAGCTGGTCTCATCCGTCGCTGGTATGCCTGAAAGTGCAACTATCCCTAGGTGGTTTTGGTAATTCATAACAACATATAGCTCATTGAGCTAATGCTATTCCAAGATGATTATTTTAGGAAAGCTCAATGATTGGCATGGCATGTATGTGAAAGTGGAACCCTCAAAATGCTAAGGACAAAGGATTGGCTCAAGCTCAAAAGCTCAAGACTCTTCATTTTATACTTTAGTGATCCAAGATCACATTGAGTCTTTAGGAAAAGCCAATACTATCAAGGAGGGATGAGGTGTTGCTTAATGAGCCTCTTGCTTCATGTGCTTAATGATATGCTCCAAAATCCTTGGCTACTTTCCCATATCCACAAATGACCTAAACCCTAAGCCAAACTCGGTCATACCGATTCTATCTATCCGGTGCCACCGAGTTTCACTTGTCATAAGCCACTGCCAAACCCTAGCAATTCGGTCCTACCGATAGGGATCTCGGTCTCACCGAGATGGGGTTGCAAACTCTCTGTTTCCCTTTCGTAACTTTTCGGTCTCACCGAAAGAGCGAATCGGTCCCACCGAGATTGCAATGTAAACTCTGTGTTTCCCTTTTGTAACTTTTCGGTCTCACCGAAAGAGCAAATCGGTCCCACCGAGTTTGCCTGACCAACTCTTTGGTTAGCTAATTACCAAAATCGGTCTCACCGAGTTTGTGTAATCGGTCTCACCGAGATTATGTTATGCCCAAACCCTAACAGAATCGGTCCTACCGAGTTGCATGTCAGTCCCACCGAAAATCTCTAACGGTCACTAGGTTTACCTTTTCGGTCTGACCGAGTTTATTGATTCGGTCCCACCGAGATTGGTAGATTGTGTGTAACGGTTGGATTTTGTGTGGAGGCTATATATACCCCTCCACCTCCTCTTCATTCGTAGAGAGAGCCTTCAGAACACATACACCATTCCAACTCATATGTTTTGAGAGAGAACCACCTACTCATGTGTTTTTTTGACTATACACTGCAAGGCAACAGCCTCACAGCCCTTTATTAAAAACAATAGGTAAGTTGTACAAAATTACAAAGAGCAAAAGAAAGACTACTTACAGAGAGAGATTAGGGGAGGGAATCTATCCAAGAGGTTAGTCTATCTCTATATTTACACTTGATTCTATGAGCTAAAAGAGAAATATCATGAATAAAATTCCTCCTCCAAGATCTGAAAGTGGGCAACTCATTTCTAAAGATCCTTCCATTCCTTTGGGTCCAAATATTCCAAGTAGCCGTAAATACTACCTCAGTGAAAAAAGGCTGACCAAATTCCTCCCTGGCCGCGCAAGCCATTCCAAAAGTAGTCTGGTTAGGGTGAACACTCCATGAGATGCCCAAATAATTCCAGACACGTTGGCTAAAGTTGCAAGCAAAGAAGAGATGAGCTCTATCTTCATGCAAACCTGAGAAGCACATAGCACATGTATCATCCTGGATAATCCAATGCCGTCGCTGCATCATAACCCTAGTGTTTAGACGATCCATCAAAAGGAGCCAGCCAAACACCTTGAGCTTGGGAGTACAAGAACATTTCCAGATCCACCCAAATATGGGGTCAACCACAACTTCGGAGAAACAAAACAGATAGTAGATCCTGGATCGATAATCCCCAGTCTTTGAAGGCCATTTCCAGACATCATTAACTCCCTCATGCAAATTGATCAGAGGCATTAAAGCCTGAAGCTGGTTGAATTCCTCAAAAGCTTCAACTGATAGAGGCAGGTGAAAATTGTCGGTCGGGTCAGGCAGCTCCATCACATCCTTAATGGTAAGCGTGTCATCAATCACAAAAGAGTGGAGCCTCGGGAAACGTTGTTGCATGATAACCACCTCGTTATTAAATTGCCACCGATCCAGCCAGAAAACCACCGAGTCTCTGGAGCGCACGTGAGGGACAGCCAATTGGCCAAATTTATCATACAGCTTCATCACGTCACGCCACCAAAAAGAACCACAACTTCGAGTTACTTGGGGCGGTGCAGCAGCATAATATGTGTCCCAAATAAGAGAAACCCAAGGTACATCCAACTTGTTAAAAAATTTGTAGAGATGCTTGATCAACAAGGCATCATTTTGTATGCCCAGGTCCAGGACCCCAAGTCCTCCATGACTCTTGGGCCGACATACTAACTCCCAAGCTGCCAATGATTGTCTTGGTGTATCAGAGTTGCCTCGCCACAAACATTGCCGCATGATGCGTTCAATCTGCTTCAAAATTCCTTGAGGTAATGAGAGAGTGCACAAAAAGTATATTGGCATGGAAGAAAGAACAGATTTCAAGAGTTGTAGCCGGCTGCCCTGGTTCAACAGACAAGAGGAGGCAGACAATCTTCTCTCTATGCGATCCACTAAGGGAAGCAAGTCATAAATTGTGGCTCTACTAGTACCCATTGGCAATCCCAGGTAAGTAAATGGCATGGAGCCAACATCACACCCAAGCAAAGCAGCCACACGTTTACCCTCCTCATCAGACATATTCATTGGAATTAATGAGGATTTACTAAAGTTAACCCGCAACCCCGTAGACTTAGCAAAGGTCTCAAGCATATCCTTGAAAGCAATGAGCTGGCTGTCCACCGCCGGAAGGACAATTAATGTGTCATCAGCGTATTGCACGATCGGATAGTCCCGTGAATAGGTTGGTATGGGCAGTGTGAGAATGTTCCTTGCACACATCTCATTAACCACAGACTGCAATAAATCCACAGCAATCACAAATAACAAAGGGGATAATGGGTCTCCTTGACGCACACCCGAACGACAGACAAAATGACTACCAGGCACACCATTTAAAAGAACCGAAGAGGATCCAGAGGACAAGATGCTATCAATCCAACCTGTCCAGCGATCATCAAAACCCTTACATTTCAGGACCCTGAGAATCAGCTCGTGCTCGATGGTATCAAATGCCTTCGTGAAATCCAACTTGAGAAGGATTATAGGCCTTTTGGATGCCTTGCACTGATGGATATATTCAAAACACCCTGCAAGACAATCTTGAATGGATCTACAGCGAAGAAACCCGTATTGATTGCGGTGAATACATTTTAAGGTCACACTCTGTAAACGATTTGCCAAAAGTTTAGTTAAAAACTTGAGGCAAGTATTTGTGAACGAAATGGGCCTAAAATCACCAATATACTCTGGGCTCAACTTCTTGGGAATGAGGGTAATGAGAGATGTATTTAGACACTCCAGGTCACACTTTCCCTCATAAAATTCCTTGACCAGCTTCATAAAATCTGGCTTCAGAATATTCCAGCATTTCTTGAGAAAAAGACCAGTAAACCCATCAGGGCCCGGAGCGCGGTCAGAAGGCATGTTCTTAATCACCGTATCCACCTCGGAGTCTATGAAAGGCAAGGATAAATTCTCCAGACCATCTATCCGCGTAATTAATGTGTCAAGATCAAAACCCATTTGAATACCTTTTGCCTGGCCCATTCTACTATTGAAGTCAGACCAAAACATCCCCGCTAACCGTTGATGATCAGAAATCACCTCCCCATCCACAGATTTGATCGAGGAAATGGTGTTTCTTCGATACCTTTCCGTTGCCATAGCATGGAAAAATTTTGAATTTTCCTCACCAACTTTGATATTTCTGATCGTGCAACGTTGCTTCCAATAAATGAACTGCCAGTGCAAAATATCTTCAAGATGTAATTTGACAATCTTGTGAAAATTGAACTCCGGCCAACTCAAGGGCCTAAATTCCTCAATATTATCCAAAAACATGATTGCTTTGTTGCAATCAGCAATGAGAGCCTTGACTGTGGATAGGTTGAGATGCCATTTCTTAAGAGCATAACGAAGAGTTTTGAATTTAGTAGAAATGGTTAAGGCAGTTGAAGATCTATCCACAGGTCTGTTCCAAACCTCAGATACACAATCCATAAAACCAGGCAGATCAACCCAATAGTTTTCAAAGCGAAAAACCTTTGCCTTGGGAATACAAGTGGCAATGGAAACCACACACGGAACGTGGTCAGAGGCAGTGCGCGCAAGCGGAAAGACCATTGTGTTGGGGTGATCATGTGTCCAAGCCACAGATGTAAAAAACCAATCAATTTGTTCTAGCAGAGGTGTGGTTTGCATATTAGACCATGTGTACTGACGGCCCTTGATTGGCAGCTCAACAAGACCCAAATGACCAATTATTTCGTTAAACAAAAAGATATCATTCACATCACCACCTGGCTGATTTCGATTCTCAAACGATCGCATAAAATTGAAATCACCTAAAAGCAGCCAATTGTCCTCAAAATGAATATCCAGATTATATAACCATTGCACAAAATCGTCAGGCGCCGGTCCTTGACACGGACCATAAATTGAGACGAGAAACCAAGTCTCTGTTGTATGCTTAGATTGAAACTTCATAATAATACCAAATGGCTTAGCGTCAATTAAATTGCCTGTGAAGAAGGATGAATTTCAGACGACCACCATACCGGCTGATGCCCCAACCGATGGCACATAAACAAAGTTATCAAAACACCGAGGACAGAACTTTCTAATGAAGCGTTGATCAATATGCATGCATTTGGTTTCCTGAAGGCAAACAACAGAGCACCCACTTTCATTGATCTTTTTCCTAACAGCGAGCTGACGCGCTTCAGAATTCAAACCCCTAACATTCCAACAAAGTACTTTCCACTCTCTAAACAAAGTTTGATTCATTACAAACCAAAAGAGCACACAATTAAAAGTAAGCCACGCAATGGCCTACAACCCACTAAACAGACGGAAACATCAATGTTCCAAACAGATAAGAACAGATAAATGGCGATTATGGTACGCCATGGACCTAAACCCTGGATGAAGCAACTAATCATCGGAACTTGCGCTTTTGTTGGAGCGGGTAGGATTAGCTGCAAGCTTGTCCGTCGTGATCTTCTCCGGCGCGATGCGAAGACGAGTACCAATTCGCTGAAGATCGACAATGGCCGTCAGAGGAGGCACTGCAGAGTCGTCCTCAGACTAGGAAGGCACAGATTTGCGCTTCTTCCGTGTGTGCGGCCTCCTAGAAGGTGTGCCAGAAGTTACCTGACGATATCCATCACGCATCGCACTAAGACGAGCACTGCGCCTGACCTCAGAATCCACCATAACTCGAGAGGCCTTAGGCTTTCTCCCACGCTTCAGAGTAACTTTAGTAACAGCCGTAAACTCAAATGCTTCAGCAACAGGTTCATCAATATCATCAAAACACAGAGCTCGAGCTACCGGCCGTTTAACAGGTGTCACTTCCAGAGACTGAGTCACAGAAACAGGTGTAGGCAGAAGCTGTAATTTTGGGGATGAAGTGTTGAAAAGAGTCGCCCAGGACTGCTTGTTCAGAAAAGCACCAAGATCAGATCGGAAGCCAAACTTTGGGATATAAGAGATCCCCATAAGCGGCAGTACCTTCTCAAAAGTACGTTTCCACTACATGACAGGGGGCAGAACAGACCCAAAAGTAGTTAGAACTTGTCCGATCATCAAAGGAGGCTGCTGCAGTCCCATTGGGTGTTGTAGAATAGCCATTTCAGCAGCATCATTCACATTGTTAACTGAATCCTCAGACCGCTGGAGCACAATGGATTCCTGAGACTGAACTTCCTCAACATTATCCTGCTGCAGAACTTCCTGAAACTGTGGGGCTCATTCTGTGGCTGCCCATTGTCAGGTGCAGGCACATCGTTCCAGCCCAGTTCTGGGAACTCAGGCAGGACCCAGTTATGGTTGTTGAACTGCATGTTGCCAGGGAGAGGGTGGGGGTTGCCATTGAAGGGCATTGGGTCCTCATCAGCAGGTAGGATATCCACATGGTCCGCAGATAGAATATAAACTGGTGCAGACCAAGAGATCCGAACCCCTCCAAAGTCTGCAAATTCTCTGTATGTCACTGATCTGGGAACCATAGTCGGTGCAGGAAAAGACACATAGACCAATGATCGGACCATCATCGGATCATCCTGATGCCAATGGTGAAAGCGCCCAAAAGTACTAATAACATCTGCAAGGTATTGAGAGCGCCTATAGTCCAAAGGAACGCCTAGCAGCATAAGCCATCCCCTTCTAAAACCCTCTGCAGCTCTGTAGTTGATACCTTCATCATGCGGAATAAACCTGACAAATCTATCATTGCCCAAGTTGAAAGGAGGATGATCAACTAATGCTTGACGGGCCAGAGCACTACGCAATCTAAACAAACCAACCCCTTGGATCCATGGCTGAGCATCCAGCACAACTCTCTGCAGATTATTGACGACAAAATCACTGACCAGATTCCGGAAGATGGCAACTTCTTCAGGTAGAGGAGCCTGCTCAACAATGGCGATGGCATACTCCTCATGCTGTCGATCCGGAGCCACCGCCGGCGCAAAGAAAGTGCGAGGCAGGCGCAGCTCCCCTCCATCAATGATGTCGAAGCCATGCGGGAGGAAATCCATCGGGTCCAGCGGAAAGTTGGCCATTGCCGGAGCTGGGGAGGGGTGATCCAAAGCCGGAGTCGAGACGATTGAGGGCGGTGGTGAGGTGGGCGGCAGAGGCGTCGTGGGCGGTGGCTCAACTGGCAACGGTGGGATGGACGGGGTGGCAGGCTTGATAGGACTGGGCATAGACCCCTCCGGGCTAGCTATGGGAGAAATCGAGGAGTCTCGCTCCGATAAACTAGTAGACCGGTTAGATACGGTGGATTTGCTCTGTGGGACCCACCTGTAAGAGGGAGATAGACTAGAATTGGAACAGCCCTTTGCCCGGTGCCCCAACCGAAAGCATCTACGACACCTAACCTTGCTAGTGCACGCGCTGGATAAATGCCTCATGGACAAACAATTTTGACATTTCCAAACTTTGAAAACCATGTCATCCACAAAATCATTAAATCTGTCATAATCAACAGGTGATTCCGATGCCCTGGAAGTAATAAACTCCTCATTTCCAATAACAGGTGGAGGGGTAGATTGAGATCCGGATGTAGCTTGGGCCAAATCAAACTGGGCCGGGGAAATCTCCTGGGGCTGGGTATTAAGCTGGGCTGAAGAGGTCTCCTGGGCTGCAGCCGGACCAGCCCGTTCCTTCCCATGCACATGCAGATTCACGTCCGAAATGGCTGGATTAGAAATCCCAGCCGAGGAAATAGCTTGGACGTTGACTGTTCCGAAAATAATGGGTGGTTCTGCCACCGTCCATCGGAGTTCAGTCGCCGGCGGTGGAAGCACGATGTCTCTCTCACGAGGTAGCACAGCGTACCCAGCATCTGAAACCAGATCAACAAGACCTGGCGAAGCAGGATAAGAGTATCCCTTGCAGGCATCGTACTGTTGGAAAGTAGCGAAAGAAATGTTCCTCGGGGGCCTAGAACCCGAACGTAATGCAGATTTGGAAGGAGGCTTATGCATAGCAAGCAAACAAATAGAAGCACGCCTCTTAGAAGGACTGATGATAATCCACTCCGCATCACACTCTTTCTTCCAAATAGTAAATTCACGTTTCCAATTAGGGCCGCCATTTCCCCACAGATGAAAGTAGCATTTGAATTGCGGGCACGCGAAAGATCTCAAATGGAGAATAAAAATGCCAACACATTTGCATGATACCATAAATGAGAATACCTTGTCCGCAATGAGTTGCACAGATAGATCGATTGCAGATCCTCCAGTTGCACATTCCAATGCCGCCGCCACCGAATCCTCATCAAGACGGAATCTATGTCTGCTAAAAGACACAACCATAATAAAATGGCTCGTGTCATCCGAGGGATGAATGCTTTTCCCAGAAGATCTGAAAACCTCTTCCGCAAAAGCCACTCCTTTGGAGAAATCCAGATCCAAGGTGGATCCACCATGAGAACCCATGTGAGATGGGTATAGGGTGGTAGATCAGAGAGCGCCGGAGAAGATGGGCGGAGAGAAAACCAAATTTACTAGCTGAGGAGGAAGATCGCCGGAGAGCCTAGGGCGCCGGAGGGAGGTGGGACTCTCATTGCGGTTCCCAATCTTCCACCTACTCATGTGTTGAGACCAAGACATTCCATTCCTACCATATGAATCTTGATCTCTAGCCTTCCCAAGTTGCTTTCCACTCAAATCTTCTTTCCACTAGATCCAAATCCTATGAGAGAGAGTTGAGTGTTGGGAAGACTATCATTTGAAGCACAAGAGCAAGGAGTTCATCATCAACACACCGTTTGTTACTTCTTGGAGAGTGGTGTCTCCTAGATTGGCTAGGTGTCACTTGGGAGCCTCCGACAAGATTGTGGAGTTGAACCAAGGAGTTTGTAAGGGCAAGGAGATCGCCTACTTCGTGAAGATCTACCGCTAGTGAGGCAAGTCCTTCGTGGGCGATGGCCATGGTGGGATAGACAAGGTTGCTTCTTCGTGGACCCTTCGTGGGTGGTTGCTTCTTTGTGGACCCTTCGTGGGTGGAGCCCTCCGTGGACTCGTGCAACCGTTACCCTTCGTGGGTGGACCCTCCGTGGACTCGTGCAACCGTTACCCTTCGTGGGTTGAAGTCTCCATCAACGTGGATGTAGGATAGCACCACCTATCCGAACCACGGGAAAAACATCCGTGTCTCCAATTGCGTTTGAATTCTCCAAACCCTTCCCTTTACATTCTTGCAAGTTGCATGCTTTACTTTCCGCTGCCAATATACTCTTTGCATGCTTGCTTGAATTGTGTGATGATTGCTTGACTTGTCCTAAAATAGCTAAAATCTGCCAAGAACTAAAATTGGGAAAAGGTCAAGTTTTTTATTTGGTCAAGTAGTCTAATCACCCCCCCTCTAGACATACTTTCGATCCTACAAGTGGTATCAAAGGCAGGTTTCCATTTGCTTTGATCTCCATAGCTTTTGGTGGTCATAGCCTTGGTTTCACAACCTAGGAGAGTATGGCGTCTACCGAGGGAAATTATCACCGTAGAGGTCCTTACTTTGATGGTACTAATTTTGCTAGTTGGAAGCATAAAATGAAAATGCATATTCTTGGACATAACCCCGCCGTTTGGGCTATTGTGTGTGTTGGTTTGCAAGGTGACTTCTTTGATGGGAGAGAACCAAACCGTGAAGCTACCGCGGATGAGTTGAAGATGTTGCAATACAATGCTCAAGCTTGTGACATTCTCTTCAACGGATTATGCCCCGAAGAATTCAACAAAATCAGCCGTCTTGAGAATGCAAAGGAAATTTGGGACACTTTGATTGATATGCACGAAGGTACTGACTCCGTCAAGGAATCCAAGTTGGATGTGCTTCAAAGTCAACTTGACAAGTTCAAAATGAAGGATGGTGAAGTGTCACTGAAATGTACTCTAGGCTTGCTCTCATCACAAATGAGATTGCTGGCTTAGGAAGTGAAGAGATGACCGATAGATTCATCATCAAGAAGATTCTAAGAGCCTTGGATGGAAAATATGACACCGTGTGCACATTGATCCAAATGATGCCCAATTACAAAGATCTCAAGCCAACGGAAGTGATTGGAAGAATTGTTGCTCATGAGATGTCACTCAAGGATAAAGAGGAACTTCACAACAAATCAAGTGGTGCCTACAAAGCCTCATGTGAAGCCCCTACATCATCAAGTGAGAAACAAAACTTCAACGAAGAATTGAGCTTAATGGTGAAGAACTTCAACAAGTTCTACAAGAGTAGAAGCAAAGATAGAAGCTTCAAGTCAAGGTCCTACAATGACAAAAGATCTTCTAGTCGAGAGCGAAACTGCTACAATTGTGGAAGACCCGAACACTATTCCAATGAGTGTACGGCTCCCTACAAGAGAAGAGAAGATTCTCCAAAAAGAAGAAGCAAAGATTCACCACCAAGAGAGAGAAGGAGTAGAGATGATCATTATGAACGAAGATACTCACAGAGAAGCAAGGATTCGGAAAGGAAGGAAAAATCATCAAGGAGCTACACAAAACGAAGACATCAAGCTCATGTTGGTGAATGGGTATCCGGCTCCGACTCCAACAGCCACTCCAAGAGAAGTTATCACTCCGACTCCGAAGATACTCAAGATGAAGGTGTTGCTGGTCTAGCACTTGTGTCATACAACTCCTACGACATATTTGATTCACCAAATGAAGGAATTGGAAGATGCTTCATGGCCAAAGGTCCTAAGGTATCACACCCCGAGTATGTTGATTTTAATAGTGATGAAGATGACTTGTTAGGTGATGATGATTTGCTTGTTGACAACTCTAGTGATGAATACTATGATGAAACGTCAATTAATCATGCTAATCAAGATAAAACGAATGACAATGATAAGGAGAAGATTGAGGCTCTAACTAAAGAACTAAACACTCTTAAGTTAGCTCATGAAACTATCTTCGAAGATCATCGAGAACTTTTAAGAGCTCATGAGAAATTACGCTTTGAAAAGCTCAATCTTGAGCAAGAGCATGAGTTTTTAAAAGCAATCAATGATGATCTCCGCATGAAAAGTTCTTCTTACATTGCCAAGTGTTTACTCTTATCCACTTACATGCCTCAAGTCAAGTCTAGTAACATGAACAAGAAAGATTCTTCCTCTAGTAGTAACAATGATCATGCTAAATCCAATATTGTTGCTTCTAGTAGTTCTCTTGATTCCACTAATGATTCTCTTAGCCAAGTTACACTTGAGCAAGAAAACAGCTTATTGAAGGGAATTATAGAGAAAGGAGTGTACAAAAGCCTTGCCAGGAGTAAGCAATTCGAGGAAATTGTGCGCAAGCAAGGAATGCACCGAAAGAATCAAGGTGTTGGTTTTGAACGAAAGTTCAATGCCAATGGAGTTGAGTGGGAAGAAGATCAATACCCCAAGACAAAGTTTGTTCCTCAACAAGAGAAGTATGATACTTCCTTCAAGGGGACACAAGCTCAAGATGATCTTCCACCACAAGACTACAAGCAAAAAGGCAAGGACAAGCTTCAAGAGGAGATTGATGCATTTGAAGAAGCTCCTAAGACCTTAGTCAAGTGGATTCCCAAGACCACGTCAAGTTCCACTTCATCAAGTACGACTACAACTCCAAGGATTCCCATCAAGATGATGTGGATCCAAAAGAAGAAGAACTAGAGAGTTCTTGAGGGTGACTCCGCCAACATACTTCACTCTTACCATTTTGGCAAGAACAAGTGCAATCAACTTCCACATCTTGCACTAGTTCAAGGAGTCACAAAACCCTCTTGTTGGTAAGACAAGGGACAAGGTAACCTAAAAGTTTTCATGGACATCATCTTGTGTGTGCATCACTCTATGTCTATGGATATCCTTGTTTGTTCCTTGTGGGACTAACCCATGTAGGTATTGAGAGTGCAATTCACTCAAATGGATAGCTCCAAGTGATCTACATCAACATTGAGCATCCACATATTCAACATCTACATGAAGTCATCATCGACAAAACCCAAGGTTAGTTCATCCCTCTTAGGGGGGATATCACATCTAGGGGGAGCTTTACTCTAAGACTTGAGCTAAAGCAACTCTAAAGATGTGAACACAACAATGCTTTATGTAAAAGTGGTAACCCCACTTGAGCTTAAACGATGAGTATGACCTATGATCAAGTGTTCTCACTTGACTCCTAAGTCAATATACTCAATATAGATGACCTAGTCATCGCAAATTGCTTGATAGATGCTAGAATTGGTTGTGCATGCTTTGTCACATATTTCATTTGCCATCTTATTCTGTGAGCATGTTGGTTGCATATTTTACTCATTCGAGGACATCCACTTGTTGTTCTGATTGTTTGGCTTTGTTTTCTTTTGCCAAGTGGATGGACAAGAATGCCTAAGAACCTCCTCTAGCTATCTATGCTTTTCTCGTCTCAAACTCTATTCATGCTACATCACAAAATTTGATCAAGTCAGATTCGAACCACTCTGTGTGAGGAGCGCTCAGAGTCCCCGATTCGTCATAGACTTAAACTTCCAAAACCTCTTTGTGATTCTCGGTCTGACCGATTCCTCACTTTCGGTCCTACCGAGCTCATTAAGTTGATCTAGGTTTTCGATCTCGGTGCAACCGATTTGAACTTTTCGGTCACACCGAGTTGCAGTAACTGCTCGCAGTTATGCATCTCGGTGCCACCGAGTTGTTCCACTCGGTCACACCGACAGGGTCGGGCTATATATAGTCACGGGCAAAAATTTGGAAATTTCTCCGAACCCCTTCGCCCGCGCGATAGCCTGCTCTGCCAACTTGGTCTCCGGATTGTCTCCTCGCCGCCAGCAGCCTCCTGTCGCTAGTCTCCGTCGCCGTCAACAGGATTCTACCCCGCCGTTGCCGTCGTAGCGAGTCTCCGCCGCACTAGGGTATGGACTCGATCTTTGTGCTATTCTCCAATCCGATTCCTAGCACATTGTGATCATCATGATTCTTGCCACGTTTGATAAACTCCTATCCAATCAATGAACTCATAGATTAGGTTTAATTCGAAAATTTTAGGGTTAGGTTTCCGCCGAAACCATCTCAGACCCACCGAGTTGAAAAACTCGGTCCCACCGATTTGGCTTATGCCATTGCACAAGTGAGACTCGGTCTGACCAAGAATTACTTATCGGTGTGACCGATTTTGGAATTCTGTGAAACCCTAGCAGTCTCGGTGCCACCGAACTGTGACTCGGTCTGACCGAGTTCACTAGTTTAGGTTCCAAAACTGCTTCGGTATCACCGAGTTTAGAAATCGGTAGATCCGAGATGCTTTCAGTGGGAAACTAAAACTAAGTTTTTGGATTATTCTTTTGCAAAAATCTTTGCATTTTGTGATGCTCATCTATTCTATCTCATCTATAACCTATTCACAGGGTCAGCAGTCAGAGCTTGCATCATGTCAGACCAAAGTGATAGCCAGAACCTGTCAGAACAGCAAGTGCAGCTGAGTGAGGGCACTAGTCCCTCAAGTTCCTCAGATGATGGCAGCAGGAGCACCCCTAGCAATCTGCCTAAAGCTGCCACAAGACAGAGAAAGAAGAGAACCTCAGACTCAGAAGATGAGGATTATGTAGCAGAAGAGAAAGCAACCTCCAAGAGAGTTGAGCCAGCACAGGGTACAAAGCCAGGGTTGAAGTTCAAAAGGCCAGCAGGCAGGCAGCCTATGTCAAAGGCAAGAGCTTCAACTGAGAAGCCCACTCCCATTGAGCCAGTTGCTGCTGAGGGCAAGAAGAGGAAAGAAAGGGTGAAGAAAACTGTAGCCAGAGTGCTTGGCAAAGCTTCCATCATGGAAGATGAGGAGGAAGAAGAAGAGGTGGCTGCACCAGCACCAAAGGCACCCAAGCTGATGGGTGATGCCATAAGATCAGGGGGAGCTGCTTCCAAGGCCAAGCCAGCTCCAAAACCCAAGCCAAAGAGGAATATAAGAAGCATCCCAGCTGCTGAGAAGAACAAGGCCCCAGTGCCTGAAGCTGCAGAAGAAGAGGAAGAGAATGTCCTCAGGAAGCTCAAGCCCAAGATCCCAGACCACAACGATGCTCATCCTGTGGCTGAGGATATGAAACTCAGGAGAGATTCAGGGCTCCGGAAGTGGAGAGAAGCAAACCCGTATGCTTCAAGGAGAAGGACTACAGTGGACTACATGTTTCATACCAAGGAGCAGCAAGACTTCTATGAGACAGTGCTGCTAGACAAGAAGCCCATTGTCTGTGACATGAGATGGGTCGATTAGCAATATATCAAGGATAACGAGGAGTACTTCCCTGGAGTGCAGGACAGCTTTAAGGCGTGTGGAGTAGAGGACTTTGTTGGGCAGAAGCTCACAAAGTGGAACGAGGAACTCATCATGCAGTTCTACTCCACAGCCCATTTTTATCCAGATGGTAGGATAATTTGGATGTCATAGGGTACGAGGTACCAGTCCACAGTTGCTAAATGGGCTCAGCTGATAAATGCCCCAGAGGAGCAAGCAGATGACTTGGACGTTTATGCCAAGAAGATGGACCACAACTCTATGTCCAACATGTACAAGGAGATTCCAAATGAAGCACTTGACACTTTCAAGTTTGGCTCAGTACATTATCTTCTATCAGGGCTGCCCACTATCAATTGGATATTGAGGCACACCTTATTGCCCAAGTCTGGAGATCACAAG
This sequence comes from Triticum monococcum, assembly GCA_034509565.1. Classification (NCBI taxonomy): domain Eukaryota; kingdom Viridiplantae; phylum Streptophyta; class Magnoliopsida; order Poales; family Poaceae; genus Triticum; species Triticum monococcum. The sequence continues at coordinate 20,062,199 of CM067844.1, read as the reverse complement.
ATGATCAGAGGCCACGCGATCAACTTGCTTCATATCTTTGACGTGCCTCAGAAATTCAAGGTGATGAGCCTAATGGTAGAGACCATTAAGAGGACAGCAGCAGACCAGAAGAGGAGCTGTGGATATGCCCCACAGATTCAGGAGCTCATCAACTCCAAGATGGGCACTGGCATATACCTGTTGGACAAGGAACACCTGCCTATCCGTCCGGACTTTGAAGATAATCAAGTGGTCATGACTGAGAATGAGCCTTCATCTGCCCAAGCACAAGCCAAGAAGGAGAAGGCTAGGAAGGAGAAAGCTGCCAAGATGCCTACTCAAGCGGAGGCATCTGAATATTTTCTGAAAGCCAAACAAGAGCAGCTTGGTTACTTGATTGCATCCACCCTGCGGATTGAGCAAGGACTAGCCACCCTAACTCAAAACCAGTCAAGCTTAGAGAGGATCATGGAACAAAAGTTCTATGACTTGGATGTCAAAGTGATAGAGATTCAGTCTGCAGTGGAGCAGCTCCAGGATGACATGCAGGAGAGGAGAGGCAAGACTACAACTGATGCCTTTGCCAGAGTGCCCCAAGCTCCGAGGTCGTCTACAGTGCCAGTTCCTGACACAAGAGCAACCACCTCAGCTCCAGCCGCAGCTTCAGCTCCAACTCCAGCATCTACTTCAGCTCCAGCGTCTACTTCAGCATCTATGGAAGCCTTCGTACTTGGAGTGATCCGGACTCCACCACCACCTCAAGATCAAGCCTGAGTGTCGACTTAGCACTATGCATTTTCTAGGAACTTTTTGGTAACTTGTTGCCAAAGGGGGAGAAAATGTATAGATCATAGGCTTCGAGAGAGAGTGTTGCTTTTATTCTCTCTTGTTTTATTTGGTAGTTTTTCGAACTTCGTTTGCTTTTGTGTGAGATACTACGTCATTATCTGTGAGACATCGATGATCATGTGTTTGATCATAAGCTACACTTAATGTTTGCTTAATATTTTTATCCTATCTATCTTATGTGCTTGGTGATGAGTGCATGTATTTCATTCTTATCATTTTAAGCGCTCCACCAAGATGTATGTGACATGGAAGAGTAACTCATGACTCTAACTCTTTGTGCATTTGCAGTCCAAAGCAAATTTTAAATATGCACAAATTTAGGGGGAGCTCTTACTTATCACATACTTCTCAAAGCGACGATATATTTCATGCTTATTATCATTTGTCGAAGCTTTGATCTATATGTTGTCATCAATTACCAAAAAGGGGGAGATTGAAAGTGAAACTATCCCTAGGTGGTTTTGGTAATTCATAACAACATATAGCTCATTGAGCTAATGATATTCCAAGATGATTATTTCAGGAAAGCTCAATGATTGGCATGGCATGGATGTGAAAGTGGAACCCTCAAAATGCTAAGGACAAAGGATTGGCTCAAGCTCAAAAGCTCAAGACTCTTCATTTTATACTTTAGTGATCCAAGATCACATCGAGTCTTTAGGAAAAGCCAATACTATCAAGGAGGGATGAGGTGTTGCTTAATGAGCCTCTTGCTTCATGTGCTTAATGATATGCTCCAAAATCCTCAGCTACTTTCCCATATCCACAAATGACCTAAACCCTAAGCCAAACTCGGTCATACCAATTCTATCTATCCGGCGCCACCGAGTTTCACTTGTCATAAGCCACTGCCAAACCCTAGCAATTCGGTCCTACCGATAGGGATCTCGGTCTCACCGAGATGGGGTTGCAAACTCTCTGTTTCCCTTTCGTAACTTTTCGGTCTCACCGAAAGAGCGAATCGGTCCCACCGAGATTGCAATGTAAACTCTGTGTTTCCCTTTTGTAACTTTTCGGTCTCACCGAAAGAGCAAATCGGTCCCACCGAGTTTGCCTGACCAACTCTCTGGTTAGCTAATTACCAAAATCGGTCTCACCGAGTTTGTGTAATCGGTCTCACCGAGATTACGTTATGCCCAAGCCCTAATAGAATCGGTCCTACCGAGTTGCATGTCAGTCCCACCGAAAATCTCTAACGGTCACTAGGTTTACCTTTTCGGTCTGACCGAGTTTATTGATTTGGTCCCACCGAGATTGGTAGATTGTGTGTAACGGTTGGATTTTGTGTGGAGGCTATATATACCCCTCCACCTCCTCTTCATTTGTAGAGAGAGCCTTCAGAACACATACACCATTCCAACTCATATGTTCTGAGAGAGAACAACCTACTCATGTGTTGAGACCAAGACATTCCATTCCTACCATATGAATCTTGATCTCTAGCCTTCCCAAGTTGCTTTCCACTCAAATCTTCTTTCCACTAGATCCAAATCCTATGAGAGAGAGTTGAGTGTTGGGGAGACTATCATTTGAAGCACAAGAGCAAGGAGTTCATCATCAACACACCGTTTGTTACTTCTTGGAGAGTGGTGGTTCCTAGATTGGCTAGGTGTCACTTGGGAGCCTCCGACAAGATTGTGGAGTTGAACCAAGGAGTTTGTAAGGGCAAGGAGATCGCCTACTTCGTGAAGATCTACCGCTAGTGAGGCAAGTCCTTCGTGGGCGATGGCCATGGTGGGATAGACAAGGTTGCTTCTTCGTGGACCCTTCGTGGGTGGTTGCTTCTTCGTGGACCCTTCGTGGGTGGAGCCCTCCGTGGACTCGCGCAACCGTTACCCTTCGTGGGTGGAGCCCTCCGTGGACTCGCGCAACCGTTACCCTTCGTGGGTCGAAGTCTCCATCAACATGGATGTAGGATAGCACCACCTATCCGAACCACGGGAAAAACATCCGTGTCTCCAATTGCGTTTGAATTCTCCAAACCCTTCCCTTTACATTCTTGCAAGTTTCATGCTTTACTTTCCGCTGCCAATATACTCTTTGCATGCTTGCTTGAATTGTGTGATGATTGCTTGACTTGTCCTAAAATAGCTAAAATCTGCCAAGAACTAAAATTGGGAAAAGGTCAAGTTTTTTATTTGGTCAAGTAGTCTAATCACCCCCCCCTCTAGACATACTTTCGATCCTACAATGCCAGGTCGCGATGCCATGGACAAGGCCAGAGGGTGAGGGCTGGAGAGCCAGTAAGAGCCCTGAGTCGCGATGCTCAGGCACCCCCCCTTTAACGTGCAAGCGGTTCGCGCGGGCAAGGGTGAAGGGAACTCCGTGAGGGCCTTGGCTAGCGCAGTTCCCTCCAAGGATCCTGCAGGTTCATCACAGAAAGAAGATGGGGTTGCCATGGCAGTCATTAGTCGATCGTTAGTCGCTCAAGAGCTCGCTGGTTGGAGTAGGTGAGGTGTATCTGGGCACCCGTGAGCCAGCGCGGGACTCACGAGGCCCTACCTCTAGGCGGGTTGCGCCTGGCACTGGGCCGTATCTTGAGATGTGTCCCTGCAAAATTTGGTTAGATGCCGGTACTCTACGTCCTCGGGTCCCGGCTCTCGAGCTTGTCTCAGCCATCGCTGGTATGCCAGGTCGCGATGCCGTGGACAAGGCTAGAGGGTGAGGGCTGGAGAGCCAGTAAGAGCCCTGAGTCGCGATGCTCAGGCACCCCCCTTTAACGTGCAAGTGGCCGACATGGAGAAGAAAGGATGCCGCGGGCAGGCATCCAGCAATCAAGCGTGATAGGTAATGCATAGTTGGAAATAAACGCGAGGGAGATACACGCCGCTGGGCCTAGCCCGAGCGGCTTGGGGATGATGCAGCCCGAGGGGCGCCCCCATCAAGGCGAACTAACGACCGGAAAAATAAAGGGGATACATGCCGCAGGGACGGGCCCACGCGGCCTGGGAGTGATGCAACCTTGGGAGGGCGCTCCTAGCTGGGAATGAAGCTTGAAAGATGTCACTTGAGGATGTCATCGGCGAAGTGGCATTGGTGCAGCAGGCTCGGTGGGCTGCGGAAGCTGATCCTCACGAGCCCCCAGGCCCTGGGGCCTTGGGAGGCTCCGGGGGCACTGGTGACTCCTCGCGAGCTGTCTTCATCTCCGCCAGGGCCGCGGAACGCCTGTCTTCCTGAGCCTCCATGATGCCCCTCACAAGGCGCTGGTACACCACAGCCATGCTCGGCAGGCCGTAAGGCATGCGAACATAGCTGTAGGGTGGACCCCCGCAGCGCCCCACTTGCGAGGGCCAGAGACGCTCCGTCGTGGCGATCTGATTGAGCCCTGGTACGCCGACGCAGGTGCGCAGCCCACCATCCTCGCCTGGATGTGGGGCCACAGCTGGTAGGCAGCGACAACCTCTCATGATCCTTGACTCCTGTAGTTCTTGAATGGCCTTGTTAACGAACTCTTGCTGGTCTGACCTTCCTTGCCTGGCTCCTTCTCGAGGGAAACGTGCTTCGAAGCACGCCTCCACATGGTGCCCAAGCGCCTCCCTCGTGACCCTGGCTAGGTCGGTGGCTCCCCAGGTGAGAGCCCCCGAGCCCTGCCTGAGGAGGGCGCCGGGCGCGCTTTCCTATGCGATGGATGGGGGGTCCCCCTGGGCAGACACGGGCCCTGAAGGGCCTGCCTCCTGAGGGGCTGAGCCTGACGACGTCTTCTTCTTCTTGGGGGTGGTCTCAGGAAGCCTCCTACTTCCGCGATCTGGGTCTTCTAGCGACGCGGCCTGATAGGTCGCTCCAGGGAGCACACTGCATCCTTCTCTTCACAAGGCACCGTGATGACGCCGTCACTTCCTGGCATCTTGAGGACGTTGTAGCCGTGGTGAGTCACGGCCATGAAATTGGCCAGCGCTGGGTACCCGAGGATGGCGTTGTACGGCGGGCGGATGTGGGCGACGTCGAAGTCGATGAGCTCGGCGCGGTAGTTGCTGCGGGCCCCGAAGATGACAGGGAGGCGGACCTGCCCGATCGGGATTGTGGAACCGTCGGTGATTCCGGAGAAAGGCTTGGTTGGCTGAAGCTGGTCATAGGGTACTTGGAGATTGTTGAATGTTTCCACGGACAGGACGTTGAGCCCTGCCCCTCCATCGATGAGGGTCTTGGTGACTAGCACATTGCTGATGACTAGGGAGCAAAGCATCGGGAGGACTCCTGCCGTGGCCGCACACTTGAGCTGGTCTGCTGAGCTGAACGTGATGGCACATGCCGACCACCTGAGGGGGCGTGTTGCTTCGAGCTTGGGGAGAACTGCATTCACTTCGCAGGCAAACTGCTTGAAGATACGTTGAGAGGCTGGGGCTTGACCTCCGCCCAGGATGCAGGCGATTGCGCGCGGCTCTTGGAAGCCCCCAGCCCCCTCGTCCTGATGGCGGCCTTTGTCGGGGAACGTTGCAGAAAACAAAAAAAATTCCTACTCGTTTCACCAAGATCCATCTATGAGTTCATCTAGCAACGAGTCATCGGATGCATCTACATACCTTTGTAGATCGCGAGCGGAAGCGTTCAAAGAACGGGGATGATGTAGTCGAACACGACGTGATCCAAATCACCGATGACCAAGTGCCGAACGGACGGCACCTCCGCGTTCAACACACGTACGGGACGGGAGACGTCTCCTCCTTCTTGATCCAGCAAGGGGGAGGAGAGGTTGATGATGATCCAGCAGCACGACGGTGTGGTGGTGGATGCAGGGCATCACAGTAGCAGGGCTTCGCCTATACTATGAGAGAGAGAGAGACGTAACAGGGAGAGAGGGATGCACCAAAGGCTGTGCCTCAAGTCCCTCCTCTCCCCCACTATATATAGGGGTGCTAGGGGGGGCCCCGACCCTAGGAGATGGGATCTCCTAGGGGGGGCGGCGGCCAAGGGGTGGGGGGCTTGCCCCCCAAGCAAGGGGGCGCCCCCCTTTAGGGTTTCCCCTAAACCCTAGGCGCATGGGCCCTTAGGGGGTGGAGCCCCAGCCCACTATGGGCTGGGTCCCTTCCCACTTCAGCCCATGGGGCCCTCCGGGATAGGTGGCCCCACCCGGTGGACCCCCGGGACCCTTCCGGTGGTCCCAGTATAAAACCGGTAACCCCGAAACTCGTCCCGATGGCCGAAACAGCACTTCCTATATATAATTCTTTACCTCCAGACCATTCCGGAACTCCTCGTGACGTCCGGGATCTCATCCGGGACTCCGAACAACATTCGGGTTACTGCATATACATATCTTCACAACCCTAGCGTCACCGAACCTTAAGTGTGTAGACCCTACGGGTTCGGGAGACATGTAGACATGACCGAGACGACTCTCCGGTCAATAACCAACAGCGGGATCTGGATACCCATGTTGGCTCCCACATGCTCCACAATGATCTCATAGGATGAACCACGATGTCGAGGATTCAATCAACCCCGTATGCAATTCCTTTTGTCAGTCGATATATTACTTGCCCGAGATTCGATCGTCGGTATCCCAATACCTCGTTCAATCTCGTTACCGGCAAGTCACTTTACTCGTTCCGTAATGCATGATCCCGTGACCAGACACTTGGTCACTTTGAGCTCATTATGATGATGCATTACTGAGTGGGCCCAGTGATACCTCTCCGTCATACGGAGTGACAAATCCCAGTCTTGTTCCGTGTCAACCCAACAGACACTTTGGAGATACCTGTAGTCTACCTTTATAGTCACCCAGTTACGTTGTGACGTTTGGTACACCCAAAGCACTCCTACGGTATCCGGGAGTTACACGATCTCATGGTCTAAGGAAAAGATACTTGACATTGGAAAAACTCTAGCAAACGAACTATACGATCTTTATGCTAAGTTTAGGATTGGGTCTTGTCCATCACATCATTCTCCTAATGATGTGATCTCGTTATCAATGACATCCAATGTCCATATCCAGGAAACCATGACTATCTGTTGATCAATGAGCTAATCAACTAGAGGCTTACTAGGGACATGTTGGTGTATGTTATTCACACATGTATTACGATTTCCGGATAACACAATTATAGCATGAATAAAGATAATTATCATGAACAAGGAAATATAATAATAATGCTTTTATTATTGCCTCTAGGGCATATTTCCAACAGTCTCCCACTTGCACTAGAGTCAATAATCTAGTTACATTGTGATGAATCGAACACCCATGGAATTCTGGTGTTGATCATGTTTTGCCCTCGGGAGAGGTTTAGTCAACGGATCTGCTACATTCAGGTCCGTATGTACTTTACAAATTTCTATGTCTCCATCTTGAACATTTTCATGAATGGAGTTGAAGCGACGCTTGATGTGCCTTGTCTTCTTGTGAAACCTGGGCTCCTTGGCAAGTGCAATAGCTCCAGTGTTGTCACAGAAGAGCTTGATCGGCCCCGACGCATTGGGTATCACTCTGAGGTCGGTGATGAACTCCTTCACCCAAATTGCTTCATGTGCTGCCCCCGAGGCTGCCATGTACTCCGCTTCACATGTAGATCCCGCCACGACGCTCTGCTTGCAACTGCACCAGCTTACTGCCCCACCATTCAAAATATACATGTATCCGGTTTGTGACTTTGAGTCATCCAGATCCGTGTCAAAGCTAGCGTCGACGTAACCCTTTACGACGAGCTCTTCGTCACCTCCATAAACGAGAAACATTTCCTTAGTCCTTTTCAGGTCCTTCAGGATATTCTTGACCGCTGTCCAGTGTTCCTTGCCGGGATTACTTTGGTACCTTCCTACCAAACTTACGGCAAGGTTTACATCAGGTCTGGTACACAGCATGGCATACATAATAGAACCTATGGCTGAGGCATAGGGGATGACACTCATCTCTTCTATTTCTTCTGCCGTGGTCGGACTTTGAGTCGAGCTCAATTTCATACCTTGCAACACAGGCAAGAACCCCTTCTTAGACTGATCCATATTGAACTTCTTCAATATCTTCTCAAGGTATGTGCTTTGTGAAAGACCTATGAGGCGTCTTGATCTATCTCTATAGATCTTGATGCCTAATATATAAGCAGCTTCTCCAAGGTCCTTCATTAAAAAACTCTTATTCAAGTAGGCCTTGATGCTGTCCAAGAGGTCTGTAACATTTCCCATCAAAAGTATGTCATCTACATATAGTATGAGAAATGCTACAGAGCTCCCACTCACTTTCTTGTAAATGCAGGCTTCTCCATAAGTCTGCGTAAACCCAAACGCTTTGATCATCTCATCAAAGCGAATGTTCCAAGTCCGAGATGCTTGCACCAGCCCATAAATCGAGCGTTGGAGCTTGCACACCTTGTTAGCATTCTTAGGATCGACAAAACCTTCTGGCTGCATCATATACAATTCTTCCTTAAGGAAACCATTAAGGAATGCTGTTTTGACGTCCATTTGCCATATTTCATAATCGTAAAACGTGGCAATTGCTAACATGATTCGGACGGACTTTAGCTTCGCTACCGGTGAGAAAGTCTCATCGTAGTCAACCCCTTGAACTTGTCGATAACCCTTAGCGACAAGCCGAGCTTTATAGATGGTCACATTACCATCCGCGTCTGTCTTCTTCTTAAAGATCCATTTATTTTCTATGGCTCGCCGTTCAACGGGCAAGTCGGTCAAAGTCCATACTTCGTTTTCATACATGGATCCTATCTCGGATTTCATGGCTTCTAGCCATTTGTCGGAATCCGGGCCCGCCATCGCTTCTTCATAGTTCGAAGGTTCACCATTGTCTAACAACATGATTTCCAAGACAGGGTTGCCGTACCACTCTGGTGCGGAACGTGTCCTTGTGGACCTTCGAAGTTCAGTAGCAACTTGATCAGGAGTTTCATGATCATCATGATTAACTTCCTCTCTAGTCGGTGCAGGCACCTCAGGAACATTTTCTTGAGTTGCGCCATTTTCCGGTTCAAGAGGTAACACTTCATCAAGTTCTACTTTCCTCCCACTTACTTCTTTCGAGAGAAACTCTTTCTCTAGAAAGGACCCATTCTTGGCAACAAAGATCTTGCCTTCGGATCTGAGGTAGAAGGTATACCCAATAGTTTCTTTTGGGTATCCTATGAAGACGCATTTTTCCGACTTGGGTTCGAGCTTTTCAGGTTGAAGTTTCTTGACATAAGCATCGCATCCCCAAACTTTTAGAAACGACAGCTTAGGTTTCTTTCCAAACCATAATTCATATGGTGTCGTCTCAACGGATTTCGACGGAGCCCTATTTAAAGTGAATGCGGCAGTCTCTAAAGCATAGCCCCAAAAAGATAGCGGTAAATCGGTAAGAGACATCATAGATCGCACCATATCTAATAGAGTGCGATTACGACGTTCGGATACACCGTTACGCCGAGGTGTTCCAGGCGGCGTGAGTTGTGAAACTATTCCACATTTTCTTAAGTGTGTGCCAAATTCGTGACTCAAGTATTCTCCTCCACGATCTGATCGTAGAAACTTGATTTTCCTGTCACGTTGATTCTCAACCTCACTCTGAAATTCCTTGAACTTTTCAAAGGTTTCAGACTTGTGTTTCATTAAGTAAATATATCCATATCTACTCAAATCATCAGTGAGGGTGAGAACATAACGATAGCCACCGCGAGCCTCAACACTCATTGGACAGCACACATTAGTATGTATGATTTCCAATAAGTTGGTTGCTCGCTCCATTGTTCCTGAGAACGGAGTCTTGGTCATTTTACCCATAAGGCATGGTTCGCATGTGTCAAATGATTCATAATCAAGAGACTCTAAAAGTCCATCTGCATGGAGCTTCTTCATGCATTTGACACCTATGTGACCAAGGCGGCAGTGCCACAAGTATGTGGGACTATCATTATCAACCTTGCATCTTTTGGTACTCACATTATGAACATGTGTAGCATTACATTCGAGATTCATAAAGAATAAACCATTCACCATAGGAGCATGACCATAAAACATATCTCTCATATAAATAGAACAACCATTATTCTCGGATTTAAATGAGTAGCCATCTCAAATTAAACGAGATCCCGATACAATGTTCATGCTCAAAGCTGGTACTAAATAACAATTATTAAGGTTTAAAACTAATCCCAAAGGTAAATGTAGAGGCAGCGTGCCGACGGCGATCACATTGACCTTGGAACCATTCCCGACGCGCATCGTCACCTCGTCCTTTGCCAGTTTCCACTTATTCCGCAGCCCCTGCTTTGAGTTACAAATGTGAGCAACTGCACCGGTATCAAATACCCAGGAGCTACTACGGACACTAGTAAGGTACACATCAATTACATGTATATCACATATACCTTTTGTTTTGCCGGCCTTCTTGTCTGCTAAGTATTTGGGGCAGTTCCGCTTCCAGTGACTGCTTCCCTTGCAATAAAAGCACTCAGTCTCGGGCTTGGGTCCATTCTTTGGCTTCTTCCCGGCAGCTTGCTTGCCGGGCGCGGCAACTTCCTTGTCGTCCTTCTTGAAGTTCTTTTTACCCTTGCCTTTCTTGAACTTAGTGGTTTTATTGACCATCAACACTTGATGTTCCTTCTTGACTTCTACCTCTGCTGATTTCAGCATTGCAAACAACTCAGGAATGGTCTTTTACATCCCCTGCATGTTGAAGTTCATCACAAAGCTCTTGTAGCTTATTGGAAGCGACTGGAGGATTCTGTCAATGACCGCATCATCCGATAGATTAACTCCCAGCTGAGACAAGCGGTTATGTAACCCAGACATAGTGAGTATGTGCTCACTGACAGAACTATTTTCCTCCATCTTACAGCTCAAGAGCTTATCGGAGACTTCATATCTCTCGATCCGGGCATGAGCTTGGAAAACCATTTTCAGCTCTTCGAACATCTCATATGCTCCATGTCTCTCAAAACGCTTTTGGAGCCCCGGCTCTAAACTGTAAAGCATGCCGCACTGAACGAGGGAGTAGTCGTCAACACGTGTCTGCCAAGCGTTCATAACGTCTTGGTTCTGTGGGACGGGAGCTTCACCTAGCGGTGCTTGTAGGACGTAATCTTTCTTGGCAGCTATGAGGATGATCCTCAGGTTCCGGACCCAGTCCGTATAGTTGCTGCCATCGTCTTTCAGCTTGGTTTTCTCTAGGAACGCGTTGAAGTTGAGGACTACGTGGGCCATTTGATCTACAAGACATATTGTAAAATATTTTAGACTAAATTCATGATAATTAAGTTCAACTAATCAAATTATATAATGAACTCTCACTTAGATAGACATCCCTCCAGTCATCTAAGTATAACATGATCCGAGTCAACTAGGCCGTGTCCGATCATCACGTGAGACGGACTAGTCAACGTCGGTGAACATTTTCATGTTGATCGTATCTTCTATACGACTCATGCTCGACCTTTCGGTCTTCTGTGTTCCGAGGCCATGTCTGTACATGCTAGGCTCGTCAAGTCAACCTAAGTGTTTGCATGTGTAAATCTGTCTTACACCCGTTGTATGTGAACGTCTGAATAAAACACCCGATCATCACGTGGTGTTTTGAAACAGCGAACTGTCGCAACGGTACACAGTTAGGGGGAACACTTCTTGAAATTAATATGAGGCATCATCTTATTTACTACCGTCGTTCTAAGTAAACAAGATGCAAAACATGATAAACATCACATGCAATCAAATAATAAACGTGACATGATATGGCCAATATCACATAGCTCCTTTGATCTCCATCTTGGGGCTCCATGATCATCTTGTCACCGGCTTGACACCATGATCTCCATCATCATGATCTCCATCATCGTGTCTCCATGAAGTTTCTCGCCAACTATTACTTCTACTACTATGGCTAACGCGTTTAGCAATAAAGTAAAGTAATTTACATGGCGTTTCTCAATGACACGCAGGTCATACAAAAAATAAAGACAACTCCTATGGCTCCTGCCGGTTGTCATACTCATCGACATGCAAGTCGTGATTCCTATTACAATAGCATGAACATCTCATACATCACATATAGATCATTCATCATTCATCACAACTTTGGCCATATCATATCACAAACCACTTGCTGCAAAAACAAGTTAGACGTCCTCTAATTGTTGTTGCAAGTTTTACGTGGCTGAATTAGGATTCTAGCAAGAACGTTTTCTTACCTACGTGAAAGCCACAACGTGATTTCTCAACTTCTATTTACCCTTCATAAGGACCCTGTTCCTCGAATCCGCTCCAACTAAAGTAGGAGAGACAGACACCCGCCAGCCACCTTATGCAACTAGTGCATGTTAGTCGGTGGAGCCGGTCTCACGTAAGCGTACGTGTAAGGTTGGTCCGGGCCGCTTCATCCCACAATACCGCCGAAGCAAGAAAAGACTAGTAGCGGCAAGAAAGTTGACAAATCTATGCCCACAACAAATTGTGTTCTACTCGCGCAAGAAGAACTACGCATAGACCTAGCTCTGATACCACTGTTGGGGAACGTTGCAGAAAACAAAAAAATTTCCTACTCGTTTCACCAAGATCCATCTATGAGTTCATCTAGCAACGAGTCATCGGATGCATCTACATACCTTTGTAGATCGCGAGCGGAAGCGTTCAAAGAACGGGGATGATGTAGTCGAACACGACGTGATCCAAATCACCGATGACCAAGTGCCGAACGGACGGCACCTCCGTGTTCAACACACGTACGGGACGGGAGACGTCTCCTCCTTCTTGATCCAGCAAGGGGGAGGAGAGGTTGATGATGATCCAGCAGCACGGCGGCGTGGTGGTGGATGCAGGGCGTCACAGTAGCAGGGCTTCGCCTATACTACGAGAGAGAGAGAGAGACGTAACAGGGAGAGAGGGATGCGCCAAAGGCTGTGCCTCAAGTCCCTCCTCTCCCCCACTATATATAGGGGTGCTAGGGGGGCGCCGGCCCTAGGAGATGGGATCTCCTAGGGGGGGGCGGCGGCCAAGGGGTGGGGGGCTTGCCCCCCAAGCAAGGGGGCGCCCCCCTTTAGGGTTTCCCCTAAACCCTAGGCGCTTGGGCCCTTAGGGGGTGGCGCCCCATCCCACTATGGGCTGGGTCCCTTCCCACTTCAGCCCATGGGGCCCTCCGGGATAGGTGGCCCCACCCGGTGGACCCCCGGGACCCTTCCGGTGGTCCCAGTATAAAACCGGTAACCCCGAAACTCGTCCCGATGGCCGAAACAACACTTCCTATATATAATTCTTTACCTCCGGACCATTCCGGAACTCCTCGTGACGTCCGGGATCTCATCCGAGACTCCGAACAACATTCGGGTTACTGCATATACATATCTTCACAACCCTAGCGTCACCGAACCTTAAGTGTGTAGACCCTACGGGTTCGGGAGACATGTAGACATGACCGAGACGACTCTCCGGTCAATAACCAACAGCGGGATCTGGATACCCATTTTGGCTCCCACATGCTCCACGATGATCTCATCGGATGAACCACGATGTCGAGGATTCAATCAACCCCGTATGCAATTCCCTTTGTCAATCGATATATTACTTGCCCGAGATTCGATCGTCGGTATCCCAATACCTCGTTCAATATAGTTACCGGCAAGTCACTTTACTCGTTCCGTAATGCATGATCCCGTGACCAGACACTTGGTCACTTTGAACTCATTATGATGATGCATTACCGAGTGGGCCCAGTGATACCTCTCCGTCATACGGAGTGACAAATCCCAGTCTTGTTCCGTGTCAACCCAACAGACACTTTCGGAGATACCTGTAGTCTACCTTTATAGTCACCCAGTTACGTTGTGACGTTTGGTACACCCAAAGCACTCCTACGGTATCCGGGAGTTACACGATCTCATGGTCTAAGGAAAAGATACTTGACATTGGAAAAACTCTAGCAAACGAACTATACGATCTTTATGCTAAGTTTAGGATTGGGTCTTGTCCATCACATCATTCTCCTAATGATGTGATCTCGTTATCAATGACATCCAATGTCCATAGCCAGGAAACCATGACTATCTGTTGATCAACGAGCTAATCAACTAGAGGCTTACTAGGGACATGTTGGTGTCTGTTATTCACACATGTATTACGATTTCCGGATAACACAATTATAGCATGAATAAAGACAATTATCATGAACAAGGAAATATAATAATAATGCTTTTATTATTGCCTCTAGGGCATATTTCCAACAGTCTTCGTTCCTCCTTGGCTGAGGCGGCAGCGGAGGTAGGCCTGCGTTGCCATGAGGGCGATCCTCACGAGGCTGATCCCTCTAGTCTCCCTCGCGAGGCAGGTCCCGCCAGCGGTCCTCGTGAGGTTGGTCGCGCCACCCCTAGCGTGGGCCGCGATCTTCCCAGCGTCCTGGGTTTCTTCCTCCTCCTCGGCCGTAGCCCCGGTCAGCACGGTCAGGGCGACGGCCGATCCTTCCCTCTCGCACGGCGCGGAGTTCTTGGCATTCGTTGGTGTTGTGGGTGTGGAGGTCGTGGTACACACAGTACCGGCTGCCCCTGGAGGATTCAAGCAGATCCTTGCCCCGCTTGGTGTCTGCTTCTACAGCGAGTACGGCAGCCCCCTTGCGCTTCACGTCCTTGGCCGTGGGCTTCTTCTCTTCTGGGTCCGCGGCAGGCAGGTTGAGGAGGGAGAGACGTCCCTCCTCAGCCCTGGCGCCCTTGGTCGCCAAGTTGAACAGCTCCAAGGAGGTGCAGAGGTCTTCGTGCATCGCCAGCTCCTCCTTCATCTTGACGTCGCGCACGCCATCAGAGATGGCCGAGATGATGGCTTCCTCGGACACCTTGGGGATCTTGAGGCGCACGCTGTTGAAGCGCTGGATGTACTTTTGCAGGGTCTCTCCGGGTTGTTGCTTGATGCGGCGCATGTCGCTCACGGTGGGTGGCCGGTCGCGAGTACCTTGGAAGTTGGCGATGAAGCGGGTGCACATCTGGTCCCAGGAGGAGATCGTGCCTGGAGCCAGATTCAGGAGCCAAGTTCGAGCTCCTTCCTTGAGCGCCATGGGGAACCAGTTCGCCATGACCTTTTCATCCCCGCTGGCAGCCTCGATGCCCAGCTCATAGAGCTGGAGGAACTCTGCGGGATCAGTTGTGCCGTCGTAGCGAGGAGGCAGGTCTGGCTTGAACTTGCCGGGCCACGCGACGCTGCGCAGCTCAGTGGTGTAGGCACGGTAGCCTGCGGTGGCCACGAAAGGCTTCGGCTGATGGAGAGCTTGGTCTTGAGGGTCCCCACGCGCTGCAGCTAGGAGCAGAGCGGGGTCTTGGCGCGTCGGAGCTGGAGTAGGGTCGCGGCGTGCCGGAGCAGGGAGCGCCCTGGCAGCTCCTTGCGGGCGAGGGACTTCTTGGCAGCTCCGTTCTTGTTGCGCTGGCGCCTGACGGAGCGGGTTCCGCCCAGGGGCCAAGTGCCTTGGAGCCATGGCATCTTCTTGGAGAGGAGGCGGCTGGTGCGCCTCTGGAGCTTCGTTGCCTGCGCGGGGCGGGGTGTGGCGCAGAGGAACAGATGGCGCGGAAGAGCCCCCTGTGGCGCGGACAAGTTCAGCGACGCGGTCGAGCCACTCTTCGTAGACGTCGTCGACGGGGCGGTAGCGCAGGAGCTCGTTTGCCGCGATGAGCGCAGCTCGAGCCTCCAAGGGTGCGCGGAGCGCGCAGGACGAAGAACCGGCTGGTGCGAGCAATGGAGTAGCGGTGCGGCCATCTTGGCCCACGGACGGATGGTGAGACGACGCTTGCTGCTCGCCCCCCGCTGGGCTGGTGGCGGCCTTGACGGCGGGCGACGGGGAACGACGAGGACGCCCACCGACGAGGGCCATCTGGGCGACGCGAGAAGCGATGGCGGCCCGGCGCTCGGCGCGGGCCCGACGAGCATCGGACATGGATGCGACGGTCGGAGGAGAACGGAGTGGTGGAAGACAGATTCCGGCATACCCCTACCTGGCGCGCCAAATGTCGGATTCACGGGTTCCGGCAGACCCTTAAGGTTCGAACACTGGGGTGCGCGCGGAGATCACGCCCTCTACCTCCCCGTCTCACAAAGATCTAAACTACTAAAGGAACTGCATGAGAGACACAAGATTTATACTGGTTCGGACCACCGATGTGGTGTAATACCCTACTCCAGTGTGTGGTGGATGGATTGCCTCTTGGGGCTGGTGATGATGAACGATACAAAGAAGAACAGCCTTGCGAGGGTCTGTTCTTGGCTGGGGGGATGAACTACTAGGAGGAGTTCAGTCACCCTTCTCTCTCTCTCTCTCCTTTCTTTCGATCCTCTCGAACCGAACCCCGCGAACCGAACCGACGAACCGAACCGACCCCCTGCTACGTGGGTGGCCGGTCCTATTTATAGGCACAAGCCCTGGGCCTCTTCCCAAATATTGAGCGGGAAGGGCGCCAACAATTGGCCAATTCGAAGGGGAACATCTAGTACACTTATCCTGACTAAAGTTGGTCTTCGCCTGCGAAAGACCCTGCGGTAACGCCGTGCTGGGCTCCATAGTGACCTCCGTCTCGTAGTCCGCTTGGTCCTGGTCTCGTTGCACCGAAATGGCAACCTTTGCTTGATGCCTCGGTACTCCGCGGCTGCACTTGCCCCCTTTGCACCAAAGAGGAAAGAAGGACGTTGCGCGCGCTAGCGCCCGCCTGGCACCCTCGATCGTCATGGCTTGCGTCATGGGCACCTCGCGAGGTGCCCCGCCTTGATCTCTCCGCCTCCTCGCGAGCCAACCTGACGAGGCCGTGCCTGAGGAAGCTCTGTGTCGTTCGCCTCGCGAGGGTCTTGAGCCTTGTGTTGATGGAGATGGGCCATGCTGGGCCTCCTTTGAGCCACGCCGCAGGCCGCAGGCAGGCAAGTCTGGGGACCCCCATTCCCAGAATGCCGACAACTGCGCCCGGGGGTTCGGAAGCCGAAGCTTCCAAACGGGAGAAAAAGTCTCCCATAGAGGGTCCTACCTTGGGGGGTGCTTTTGCCGCACAAAGTCCGCGGGGGAATCAATTCTCCAGTGAGTCGCAAGTGACCCGAAATACTGTAATAGCACAGGTATGCCATCTTTTCTTCTAAGGAAATAACCACCGCATATATCTTTTGCAGTTCGAGCATTAGCCCCTCTCAAATGAGCTCGTCTTCGGGGGATCTTCTTCCAGAGATGATGGAGAGCGAAACGCCTCCTCCGGACTCCTCCGCTCCGGAAGCGGGCGACCCCGAAGTGTCGCCGCGGAGGGCCTCTCCGAATCCGGTGAGGCCAGAAGATAATCCCATTGACCCCTGGAGCTCCCAATGTCCGGATCCCGAAGAGAGCAGACAAAAGAGTCCGGCACCGTCTAGTGTGCGATCAGATGTTCTGAGGGAGTTGGTGGGGCGAGCGGCCATCTCAGATGAACACCGTATGCTGATGAATACGGTGGTGGAGAGAATCGTGTCCGCCGAAAGTGGATTGCATGAAGCTTTCATGAGTCTACTGACAGGCTTTGAGGTACGTAAAATAATGTATGATAGTCCTGCACATGCTAGGTGTGCCTGTGTAGATAGTAGCCCCTGAGACTCTGGTTGTCGTCGGAAACAACGACGAACAGAGGATCATATTCCCGGGAAATAAACATATTGCCTCTATGTGCAGGTGATGGAAGCTCCGGTGGCTAGCCGGACTAGCGAGTTTGCCCATTTAGAACGGCAGTTGGATGCGGCTGACGCCGACATCGAGCTTGTTAACAAAAGGCTTGACGAGGCACAGGGTAAGTGTCATTATCTGGTAAACGGCACATAGGAAGAGCAGCATGATGCCAGTATCTTTAATATTTTGTGACTGCAGATGGAGCTGCCACTGTTGAAGCCTTGCGGGCAGAACTTGCCCGAGCCAAGGAACAAGCAAGGTTGGGCAATGCGGCTGCTTTGAAGGCGGTCGAAGAGTTACAAGCCAAGAAGGCCGCGCATGGCGAGAGCCGAGATAAGATGGCCAAGATGGCCATAGAATTAAAAGCCGCCGCCGACCGTTGCCGGGTTCTTGAAAAGGAAAACCAGGCGAAGGCATCGGACCTTGAGGAGGCTGCTGCGACGAGAAAAGACCTTCGCTCTGCTATGAGGGCAAAGAAGGAGGAGCTGTGGGAAGCCGGGGATATTGTAGCTGGGAAATCCTTTATGTTGCGGAGGAAGTTCGGAGATCCACGGTATGCCCCTCTGGATTGGTTGTGGAGTTCGGAGGATGTGTATATGGATTTGGCAGCGAGCGCTGCCAATGCGGCCAAGTACTTCCAGGGTCAGACGGACCATGAAGTAGACCAGCTGTTTTGGAGACAATTCCATTCTCCCGAGCATCCGCTTTCATTGAATGACCAATTAGCCGAATGGGCCGAACTAAATAGGTTGTCCGGACTCTCCATGAGGTCTGTTGTGGATCAGCTATGGCCGGAAAGGTCAAAACCGAATAGCTATTTCAGCTTGGTGCAGCAGTTCCTTGACGTGTTGCCGCGCATTAATGCGATGAAGAGGTCGGCGTGCATAGAGGGCGCACGAATGGCCTTTGCCCGTGTTAAAGCATACTGGGCGGAGATGGATGCTACCACTGTTGCAGCGCGGGATTCGGCCATAGGTCGAAGGGCCGCTGAGCACTACTTTGAAGAAGTTCTTGAGGGTGCTCGTTTGATAGAGACCCAGTGCTCAAAAAATATTATGTTTGAGTGATATGTAATCTCATTGTAAGCGACATGCTTTTATAGATTTTTATAAAGCTATTTTTATACTTTTGCCTGAAAGTAGTATGATGCCTCCTGGGCGGCCGTTTATGTATACATGTGTATAACCTGAAAGATTGCAGTCGTCGGCTTCAACCCCCACGCATATAATGCGGAGGTGCTTGCAAAAACACGTGTTCACACTTAACCCAATGTCTTGGTCCTATTAAGGAGGTGATAGCGGAGCGAGCGAGGCAACCGGACTATAATGCTTTAGCACTTTCACTTAGCCATAGGAGTTTGACAGTGGGGCTACTAGATAGCCCCTGGTAGCTCCGCACTCTCCCGATCCCGGGGTGCGTACATGCCTGGCCGGAAAACGGCCCTTCGTTAAGGCGAAGGAATTCTAACATTCCAATAGGTCATCGAGTGGTTGACCAGTCTCACACTATATCATGACAGTCAGTTTTTGGCTTTCTCTACTGAGGTGCTTGTCCGGAAGAACTAGGGCACAATCGCAGTAGTTCTCCTGGTGCTACCTTAGCCGGTAAAGCGGAACGTAAGGCACCAAAACACAGGAGCCGGGCAAACCCAACATTTGACCAAAGACAATGATTCGGAGCTGATGCATATAAGGCCAAACTCGCGACACCGAACACTCCCTAAGGTATTCGGTCTTAGTGGTATAAACCGGGCCTAAATAATGGCCTTTGTAAGAAGCCCCTTCTGTCTAGGTACGTGCACTGTTCTGGCATGGCCACATGCCAAGACGTCAGCATCCTCTTCAACGGTGGATATGTATCAACAAGAGACAGTAAAAAAGGTTTACGCAGGGTCTTAATCTAAAAAGAATCATTGGAATGGGTCCCTGCTGCACGTTTGCGCATGTGTCTCCGTTGTGCCATATCCTGGACCGGTGTAGCATGATGATCGTCTGTAAACGAGAGGAATTTAGGTGAAAAAGTTGTCATGCAAAAAGATAGTTTTTTAAAGAAACCATGTATAATTCAAGATGAGAAGAAACTGCCACTTGTGTGCGCGCGTTGAGCCCCTTGTATTGACAAATAGGGGTGTGACCATTTATTCGGCATAAGTAGCGGCGCCGGACTTGATTAGTTGTGTCTGAGGTCTTGACGACCTACTGGATGCTTTCGCTGGTCCGGGCCCCTTTAGTGTGCGGCTGCCAAGGCAGCCTCACTCTCTTTGGTGCGTAGGGATCGCTTGATATTTCCGTGCACTGAAATGATGCCACGTGGACCAGGCACCTTAAGTGTGAGGGAGGCATAGTGTGGTATTGCATTGAAGCGAGCGAAAGCTTTGCGTCCGAGCAGTGCTTGATAGCCACTTTGAAACGGAGCGATGTGGAAAGTTAAATGCTCGCGACGGAAGTTATCGGGGGAGCCGAATATAACTTGTAGTAGGAGGGAGCCCATACAACGAGCCCCTGGGCCTGGCGTTACTCCTTTAAAGGTAGTATTGCTATGGCAAATTTGTGTTGGGTCTAACCCCATCCCCCGGATTGTATCCTAATATATTAGGTTTAGGCTACTGCCGCCGTCCATCAAGACTCGTGTGAAGTGATATCCGCCAATTACTGGGTCTAATACCAGGGCAGCCCATCCTACGTGTCAGATACTTGCTGAGTAATCGCGATGGTCGAAAGTGATTGGTTGAGACAACCAGTGGCAGGACTTCGCGGTGACAGGCACTTGGGTATATTTTCCTGGGAGTGCCGCGTTGTTTTTTCCCTTGATCATGTGTAACACGTTTACTGTTTTACCTTCTGGTGGAAATTTATTTTGTTCCCCCGTGTCTTGCTTGGGAGGCTCGTCCTCGTCTTCACTTGGCGTATCCTCCCCCTTGTGTACGGCGTTGAGCTTGCCGGACTGCTTGAAGACCCAACATTCTCTGTGGGTATGATTAGCAGGTTTACCAGGGGTACTATGGATCTGACATACTTGGTCCAGAATTTTGTTGAGGCTGGACAGTTCATCCCTGGTGCCTTTAGGGGGTGGCTTTTGACCTGGCCGAGAGCTTTTGAATCCGGCATTTACTGTCGTGCCCTTCGTGCTGTCTTCTTTATTCCGGCGTTTGTTATTGCTGTTGCACCGTGATTTCCCATTTCCATTTCTAACTTCAGATGTACTGGGGTCGCTGGTGCTGCATCTGGCTAGCCAGCTGTCCTCACCCGTGCAAAAGCAGGTCATGAGGTTTGTTAATGCGGCCATCGTTCTCGGCTTATTTTGGCCGAGGTGTCTAGCGAGCCATTCGTCACGGACGCTATGCTTGAAAGCTGCCAAGGCTTCGGCGTCCGGACAGTAAACAATCTGGTTCTTTTTAGTAAGAAACATGTTCCAAAGCTTTCGGGCTGACTCTCCGGGCTGTTGAGTTATATGACTCAAATCGTCCGCATCCGGAGGTCGGACATAAGTCCCTTGAAAATTTTCCCGAAAGGCATCTTCGAGCTCTTCCCAACGTCCAATGGAGCTTTCGGGGAGGCCTTTGAGCCAGTGACGAGCTGGCCCTTTGAGCTTGAGGGGTAAGTACTTGATGGCATGGAGATCGTCTCCTCGAGCCATATGGATATGAAGGATGTAGTCCTCAATCCAGACCCCAGGGTCTGTTGTTCCGTCGTATGCCTCTATGTTTACGGGCTTGAATCCCTCTGGAAATTCATGGTCCAGCACCTCATCGGTGAAACATAGGGGGTGTGCGGCACCCCTGTAGCTGGGTGTGCCGCGTTGTTCGGATGTTTGTTGTGTTGCATTGTATGCTGGGGCGCGCTTGCGTGGTCCATAGATGGATCTTGTTGCGCCGTCCTTTGGTGCGAGCCCTCGCATGGGTCGCGTGTTGTATTGTGAGCGGCGTTGTATGCCGCTCTATGTTGGTAGAGGGGTCGTCTATCCGACCAGGTGGCTGCTTTGATATTTTGTTGTGGGGGGTCTGAGGCCTCCTCATCGAATTCGGGTAGCAGCTTCCGCTTTGGGTAGCTCTTGAAGGGGCGATTGTCGCCGTACCTCGCTGCAGTGTTGAGCATTTTACTCCATCTGATTTGGAGTGTGTCTTGCGTGGCCTTGAGCCTTTGCTTCTGCTTTTTAAAACTCCTCGCGGTGGCAACAAGCCTTTTACGGGCATTCTGCTGCTCCGGGTGCCTGTCCGGCATTGTGTCGTCCGGACCATTATCCTTGATAGAAGTTGTTTGTTCGGTTTGATTATCCGGATTGCCGTTGTCCGGCAGCGGTTCACCCTGCTCCAATGCTGGGTCGGTGTGATCGCTATTTCTGTCGAGGCGGGATTTGGGGCGGCGCTTGCGTCGCCGCTTTGACTGCTTTTCGAGGGAACAAGCTTTCTGTGCGTCCTTTCGCTCCTCGTCGTCATCTTTTGGTGCGTCCACCATGTATACGTCATATGACGAGGTGGCATTCCAGGGCCCAATAGGCGCTGGTTCTTCATCGTCTCCTTCATCGGTGTCCATACCGTCGATGTCTTCGGAGTCGAAGTCGAGCATGTCGGTTAAATCGCCAACAGTGGCTACAAAGTGGGTGGTGGGTGGGCTTTGAATTTCTTCATCGTCCGTATCCCAGTCTTGCTGACCGTAGTCCGGCCAGGGCTCTCTTGATAAAGAGAGAGACTTTAGTGATTTCATAATATCGCCGAAGGGCGAGTGCTGAAAGATGTCCGCGGCAGTAAACTCCATGATCGGCGCCCAATCGGATTCGATCGGCGGAGGCGCGAATGGTTCAGAGTCCGGAGAGGAGTCCGGCTCCTTGGAATCACGAGTCTCGCGGAGTGCGGGGCTGGTGTTCGGCTCGATCGCCGTTGGGATCGCGGCCCCCGAGGCGGCGTCCAACCGCCCATCCTCGATCGGCGCAGTTAGCTCCGGATTAAGGGTCGAAGCCAATGCGGGTGCGGCCTCCAGGGCACTGTTCGGCGACAGAGCTAGATCATGCTCGTCGGGACAGTGCGACACGCTCGGCAGTGGCTCGAATCCGTCGAAGATCAAGTCCCCGCGGATGTCAGCCATGTAGTTTAAACTTCCAAATATGACCTGACGGCCAGGGGCATAGCTTTCGATCTGCTCCAGATGGCCAAGTGAATTGGCCCACAATGCGAAGCCGCCGAAGACGAAGATCTGTCCGGGGAGGAAGGTCTCACCCTGGACTACATCGCTATTGATAATTGTAGGAGCCATCGAGCCTGACGGCGACGACACAGAGGAACTCTCAATGAAAGCACCAATGTCGGTGTCAAAACCGGCGGATCTCGGGTAGGGGGTCCCGAACTGTGCGTCTAGGCCGGATGGTAACAGGAGGCAAGGGACACGAAGTTTTACCCAGGTTCGGGCCCTCTCGATGGAGGTAAAACCCTACGTCTTGCTTGATTAATATTGATGATATGGGTAGTACAAGAGTAGATCTACCACGAGATCGGAGAGGCTAAACCCTAGAAGCTAGCCTATGGCATGATTGTTGTTGTTGGGGAACGTTGCAGAAAACAAAAAAAATTCCTACTTGTTTCACCAAGATCCATCTATGAGTTCATCTAGCAACGAGTCATCGGATGCATCTACATACCTTTGTAGATCGCGAGCGGAAGCGTTCAAAGAACAGGGATGATGTAGTCGAACACGACGTGATCCAAATCACCGATGACCAAGTGCCGAACTGACGGCACCTCCGCGTTCAACACACGTACGGGACGGGAGACGTCTCCTCCTTCTTGATCCAGCAAGGGGAAGGAGAGTTTGATGAAGATCCAGCAGCACGACGGCGTGGTGGTGGATGCAGGGCGTCACGGCAGCAGGGCTTCGCCGTGTACTATGAGAGAGAGGTGTAGCAGGGGAGAGGGAGGCGCCAAGGATGCAGGGTGCGGCTGCCCCCCTCCCCCTTCCCTTTATATAGGCCCCCTAGGGGGGGCGCCGGCCCTAGGAGATGGGATCTCCTAGGGGGGCGGCGACTAGGGCTGGAGTGGCCCCCAAGCCAAGGTGGGCGCCCCCCCACCCCTAGGGTTTCAACCCTAGGCGCATGGGGTGGGCCTAAGGGGGCGCACCAGCCCACTATGGGCTGGTTCCCCTCCCCACTTTGGCCCATGGGGCCCTCCGGGATGGGTGGCCCCACCCGGTGGACCCCCGGGACCCTTCCGGTGGTCCCGGTACAATACCGGTGACCCCGAAACTCGTCCCGATGGCCGAAACAGCACTTCCTATATATAATTCTTTACCTCCGGACTATTCCGAAACTCCTCGTGACGTCCGGGATCTCATCCGGGACTCCGAACAACATTCGGGTTACTGCATATACATATCTTCACAACCCTAGCGTCACCGAACCTTAAGTGTGTAGACCCTACGGGTTCGGGAGACATGTAGACATGACCAAGACGACTCTCCGGTCAATAACCAACAGCGGGATCTGGATACCCATGTTGGCTCCCACATGCTCCACGATGATCTTCATCGGATGAACCACGATGTCGAGGATTTAATCAACCCCGTATGCAATTCCCTTCGTCAATCGATATGTTACTTGCCCGAGATTCGATCGTCGGTATCCCAATACCTTGTTCAATCTAGTTACTAGCAAGTCACTTTACTCGTATCGTAATGCATGATCCCGTGACCAGACACTTGGTCACCTTGAGCTCATTATGATGATGCATTACCGAGTGGGCCCAGTGATACCTCTCCATCATACGGAGTGACAAATCCCAGTCTTGATCCGTGTCAACCCAACAGACACTTTCGGAGATACCCGTAGTATACCTTTATAGTCACCCAGTTACGTTGTGACGTTTGGTATACCCAAAGCACTCATAGGTATCCGGGAGTTACACTATCGCATGGTCTAAGGAAAAGATACTTGACATTGGAAAAACTCTAGCAAACGAACTATACGATCTTTATGCTATGTTTAGGATTGGGTCTTGTCCATCACATCATTCTCCTAATGATGTGATCTCGTTATCAATGACATCCTATGTCCATAGCCAGGAAACCATGACTATCTGTTGATTAACGAGCTAGTCAACTAGAGGCTTACTAGGGACATGTTGGTGTCTGTTATTCACACATGTATTACGATTTCCGGATAACACAATTATAGCATGAATAAAGACAATTATCATGAACAAGGAAATATAATAATGATGCTTTTATTATTGCCTCTAGGGCATATTTCCAACAGTCTCCCACTTGCACTAGAGTCAATAATCTAGTTACATTGTGATGAATCGAACACCCATGGAATTCTGGTGTTGATCATGTTTTGCCCTAGGGAGAGGTTTAGTCAACGGATCTGCTACATTCAGGTCCGTATGTACTTTACAAATATCTATGTCTCCATCTTGAACATTTTCACGAATGGAGTTGAAGCGACGCTTGATGTGCCTTGTCTTCTTGTGAAACCTGGG
Source organism: Triticum monococcum (assembly GCA_034509565.1). NCBI lineage: Eukaryota > Viridiplantae > Streptophyta > Magnoliopsida > Poales > Poaceae > Triticum > Triticum monococcum. The sequence goes on along the minus strand of CM067844.1, from coordinate 20,037,339 downwards.
CTCCTTGGCAAGTGCAATAGCTCCAGTGTTGTCACAGAAGAGCTTGATCGGCCCCGACGCATTGGGTATGACTCCGAGGTCGGTGATGAACTCCTTCACCCAAATTGCTTCATGTGCTGCCTCCGAGGCTGCCATGTACTCCGCTTCACATGTAGATCCCGCCACGATGCTCTGCTTGCAACTGCACCAGCTTACTACCCCACCATTCAAAATATACATGTATCCGGCTTGTGACTTAGAGTCATCCAGATCTGTGTCAAAGCTAGCGTCGACGTAACCCTTTACGACGAGCTCTTCGTCACCTCCATAAACGAGAAACATTTCCTTAGTCCTTTTCAGGTACTTCAGGATATTCTTGACCGCTGTCCAGTGTTCCTTGCCGGGATTACTTTGGTACCTTCCTACCAAACTTACGGCAAGGTTTACATCAGGTCTGGTACACAGCATGGCATACATAATAGAACCTATGGCTGAGGCATAGGGGATGACACTCATCTCTTCTATTTCTTTTGCCGTGGTCGGACTTTGAGCTGAGCTCAATTTCATACCCTGCAACACAGGCAAGAACCCCTTCTTAGACTGATCCATATTGAACTTCTTCAATATCTTCTCAAGGTATGTGCTTTGTGAAAGACCTATGAGGCGTCTCGATCTATCTCTATAGATCTTGATTCCTAATATATAGGCAGCTTCTCCAAGGTCCTTCATTGAAAAACTCTTATTCAAGTAGGCCTTGATGCTGTCCAAGAGTTCTATATCATTTCCCATCAAAAGTATGTCATCTACATATAATATGAGAAATGCTACAGAGCTCCCACTCACTTTCTTGTAAACGCAGGCTTCTCCATAAGTCTGCGTAAACCCAAACGCTTTGATCATCTCATCAAAGCGAATGTTCCAACTCCGAGATGCTTGCACCAGCCCATAAATCGAGCATTGGAGCTTGCACACCTTGTCAGCATTCTTAGGATCGACAAAACCTTCCGGCTGCATCATATACAATTCTTCCTTAAGGAAACCATTAAGGAATGCCGTTTTGACGTCCATTTGCCATATTTCATAATCGTAAAACGCGGCAATTGCTAACATGATTCGGACAGACTTCAGCTTCGCTACCGGTGAGAAAGTCTCATCGTAGTCAACCCCTTGAACTTGTCAATAACCCTTAGCGACAAGCCAAGCTTTATAGATGGTCACATTACCATCCGCGTCTATCTTCTTCCTAAAGATCCATTTATTCTCTATGGCTCGCCGTTCAACGGGCAAGTCAGTCAAAGTCCATACTTCGTTTTCATACATGGATCCTATCTCGGATTTCATGGCTTCTAGCCATTTGTCGGAATCCGGGCCCGCCATCGCTTCTTCATAGCTCGAAGGTTCACCGTTGTCTAACAACATGATTTCCAAGACAGGGTTGCCGTACCACTCTGGTGTGGAACGTGTCCTTGTGGACCTTCGAAGTTCAGTAGCAACTTGATCAGAAGTTTCATGATCATCATCATTAACTTCCTCTCTAGTCGGTGCAGGCACCTCAGGAACATTTTCTTGAGTTGCGCCATTTTCCGGTTCAAGAGGTAACACTTCATCAAGTTCTACTTTCCTCCCACTTACTTCTTTCGAGAGAAACTCCTTCTCTAGAAAGGATCCATTCTTTGCAACAAAGACCTTGCCTTCGGATCTGAGGTAGAAGGTATACCCAATAGTTTCTTTTGGGTATCCTATGAAGACGCATTTTTCCGACTTGGGTTCGAGCTTTTCAAGTTGAAGTTTCTTGACATAAGCATCGCATCCCCAAACTTTTAGAAACGACAGCTTAGGTTTCTTTCCAAACCATAATTCATACGGTGTCGTCTCAACGGATTTTGACGGAGCCCTATTTAAAGTGAATGCGGCAGTCTCTAAAGCATAGCCCCAAAAACATAGCGGTAAATCGATAAGAGACATCATAGATCGCACCATATCTAATAGAGTGTGATTACGACGTTCGGACACACCGTTATGCTGAGGTGTTCCAGGCGGCGTGAGTTGTGAAACTATTCCACATTTTCTTAAGTGTGTGCCAAATTCGTGACTCAAGTATTCTCCTCCACGATCTGATCGTAGAAACTTGATTTTCCTGTCACGTTGATTCTCAACCTCACTCTGAAATTCCTTGAACTTTTCAAAGGTTTCAGACTTGTGTTTCATTAAGTAAATATATCCATATCTACTCAAATCATCAGTGAGGGTGAGAACATAACGATAGCCACCACGAGCCTCAACACTCATTGGACCGCACACATCAGTATGTATGATTTCCAATAAGTTGGTTGCTCGCTCCATTGTTCCTAAGAACGGAGTCTTGGTCATTTTACCCATAAGGCATGGTTCGCACGTGTCAAATGATTCATAATCAAGAGACTCTAAAAGTCCATCTGCATGGAGCTTCTTCATGCGTTTGACACCTATGTGACCAAGACGGCAGTGCCACAAGTATGTGGGACTATCATTATCAACCTTGCATCTTTTGGTACTCACATTATGAACATGTGTAGCATTACGTTCGAGATTCATAAAGAATAAACCATTCACCACAGGAGCATGACCATCAAACATATCTCTCATATAAATAGAACAACCATTATTCTCGGATTTAAATCAGTAGCCATCTCGAATTAAATGAGATCCCGATACAATGTTCATGCTCAAAGCTGGTACTAAATAACAATTAGTAAGGTTTAAAACTAATCCCGAAGGTAAATGTAGAGGCAGCGTGCCTTCGGCGATCACATTGACCTTGGAACCATTCCCAACGCGCATCGTCACCTCGTCCTTTGCCAGTTTCTTCTTATTCCGCAGCCCCTGCTTTGAGTTACAAATGTGAGCAACTGCACCGGTATCAAATACCCAGGAGCTACTACGGACACTAGTAAGTTACACATCAATTACATGTATATCACATATACCTTTTGTTTTGCCGGCCTTCTTGTCTGCTAAGTATTTGGGGCAGTTCCGCTTCCAGTGACCGCTTCCCTTGCAATAAAAGCACTCAGTCTCGGGCTTGGGTCCATTCTTTGGCTTCTTCCCGGCAGCTTGCTTGTCGGGCGCGGCAACTTCCTTGCCGTCCTTCTTGAAGTTCTTTTTACCCTTGCCTTTCTTGAACTTAGTGGTTTTATTGACCATCAACACTTGATGTTCCTTCTTGACTTCTACCTCTGCTGATTTCAGCATTGCAAACAACTCAGGAATGGTCTTTTGCATCCCCTGCATGTTGAAGTTCATCACAAAGCTCTTGTAGCTTGGTGGAAGCGACTGGAGGATTCTGTCAATGACCGCATCATCCGGGAGATTAACTCCCAGCTGAGACAAGCGGTTATGTAACCCAGACATAGTGAGTATGTGCTCACTGACAGAACTATTTTCCTCCATCTTATAGCTGAAGAACTAATCGGAGACTTCATATCTCTCGATCTGGGCATGAGCTTGAAAAACCATTTTCAGCTCTTCGAACATCTCATATGCTCCATGTCTCTCAAAACGCTTTTGGAGCCCCGGCTCTAAACTGTAAAGCATGCCGCACTGAACAAGGGAGTAGTCGTCAACACGTGTCTGCCAAGTGTTCATAACGTCTTGGTTCTGTGGGACGGGAGCTTCACCTAGCGGTGCTTGTAGGACGTAATCTTTCTTGGCAGCTATGAGGATGATCCTCAGGTTCAGGACCCAGTCCGTATAGTTGCTGCCATCGTCTTTCAGCTTGGTTTTCTCTAGGAACGCATTGAAGTTGAGGACTACGTGGGCCATTTGATCTACAAGACATATTGTAAAATATTTTAGACTAAGTTCATGATAATTAAGTTCATCTAATCAAATTATATAATGAACTCCCACTTAGATAGACATCCCTCTTCTAGTCATCTAAGTATAACATGATCCGACTCAACCAGGCCATGTCCGATCATCACGTGAGACGGACTAGTCAACGTCGGTGAACATCTTCATGTTGATCGTATCTTCTATACGACTCATGCTCGACCTTTCGGTCTTCTGTGTTCCGAGGCCATGTCTGTACATGCTAGGCTCGTCAAGTCAACCTAAGTGTTTGCATGTGTAAATCTGTCTTACACCCGTTGTATGTGAACGTCTGAATAAAACACCCGATCATCACGTGGTGTTTTGAAACAGCGAACTGTCGCAACGGTGCACAGTTAGGGGGAACACTTCTTGAAATTAATATGAGGGATCATCTTATTTACTACCGTCGTTCTAAGTAAACAAGATGCAAAACATGATAAACATCACATGCAATCAAATAATAAACGTGACATGATATGGCCAATATCACATAGCTCCTTTGATCTCCATCTTGGGGCTCCATGATCATCTTGTCACCGGCTTGACACCATGATCTCCATCATCGTGTCTCCATGAAGTTGCTCGCCAACTATTACTTCTACTACTATGGCTAACGCGTTTAGCAATAAAGTAAAGTAATTTACATGTCGTTTCTCAATGACACGCAGGTCATACAAAAAATAAAGCCAACTCCTATGGCTCCTGCCGGTTGTCATACTCATCGACATGCAAGTCGTGATTCCTATTACAATAGCATGAACATCTCATACATCACATATAGATCATTCATCATTCATCACAACTTTGGCCATATCATATCACAAACCACTTGCTGCAAAAACAAGTTAGACGTCCTCTAATTGTTGTTGCAAGTTTTACGTGGCTGAATTAGGGTTCTAGCAAGAACGTTTTCTTACCTATGTGAAAGCCACAACGTGATTTGTCAACTTCTATTAACCCTTGATAAGGACCCTGTTCATCGAATCCGCTCCAACTAAAGTAGGAGAGACAGACACCCGCCAGCCACCTTATGCAACTAGTGCATGTTAGTCGGTGGAACCGGTCTCACGTAAGCGTACGTGTAAGGTTGGTCCGGGCCGCTTCATCCCACAATACCGCTGAAGCAAGAAAAGACTAGTAGCGGCAAGAAAGTTGACAAATCTACACCCACAACAAATTGTGTTCTACTCGCGCAAGAAGAACTACGCATAGACCTAGCTCATGATGCCACTATTGGGGAACGTTGCAGAAAACAAAAAAATTCCTACTTGTTTCACCAAGATCCATCTATGAGTTCATCTAGCAACGAGTCATCGGATGCATCTACATACCTTTGTAGATCGCGAGCGGAAGCGTTCAAAGAACGGGGATGATGTAGTCGAACACGATGTGATCCAGATCACCGATGACCAGGTGCCGAACTGACGGCACCTCCGCGTTCAACACACGTACGGGACGGGAGACGTCTCCTCCTTCTTGATCCAGCAAGGGGAAGGAGAGGTTGATGAAGATCCAGCAGCACGACGGCGTGGTGGTGGATGCAGGGCGTCACGGCAGCAGGGCTTCGCCGTGTACTACGAGAGAGAGGTGTAGCAGGGGAGAGGGAGGCGCCAAGGATGCAGGGTGCGGCTGCCCCCCTCCCCCTTCCCTTTATATAGTCCCCCTAGGGGGGCGCCGGCCCTAGGAGATGGGATCTCCTAGGGGGGCGGCGGCTAGGGCTGGAGTGGCCCCCAAGCCAAGGTGGGGCGCCCCCCCACCCCTAGGGTTTCAACCCTAGGCGCATGGGGTGGGCCTAAGGGGGCGCACCAGACCACTATGGGCTGGTTCCCCTCCCCACTTTGGCCCATGGGGCCCTCCGGGATGGGTGGCCCCACCTGGTGGACCCCCGGGACCCTTCCGGTGGTCCCGGTACAATACCGGTGACCCCGAAACTCGTCCCGATGGCCGAAACAGCACTTCCTATATATAATTCTTTACCTCCGGACTATTCCGAAACTCCTCGTGACGTCCGGGATCTCATCCGGGACTCCAAACAACATTCGGGTTACTGCATATACATATCTTCACAACCCTAGCATCACCGAACCTTAAGTGTGTAGACCCTACGGGTTCGGGAGACATGTAGACATGACCGAGACAACTCTCCGGTCAATAACCAACAGCGGGATCTGGATACCCATGTTGGCTCCCACATGCTCCACGATGATCTTCATCGGATGAACCACGATGTCGAGGATTCAATCAACCCCGTATGCAATTCCCTTCGTCAATCGATATGTTACTTGCCCGAGATTCGATCGTCGGTATCCCAATACCTCGTTCAATCTCATTACTAGCAAGTCACTTTACTCGTATCGTAATGCATGATCCCGTGACCAGACACTTGGTCACCTTGAGCTCATTATGATGATGCATTACCGAGTGGGCCCAGGGATACCTCTCCATCATACGGAGTGACAAATCCCAGTCTTGATCCGTGTCAACCCAACAGACACTTTCGGAGATACCCGTAGTATACCTTTATAGTCACCCAGTTACGTTGTGACGTTTGGTATACCCAAAGCACTCCTACGGTATCCGGGAGTTACACGATCGCATGGTCTAAGGAAAAGATACTTGACATTGGAAAAACTCTAGCAAACGAACTATACGATCTTTATGCTATGTTTAGGATTGGGTCTTGTCCATCACATCATTCTCCTAATGATGTGATCTCGTTATCAATGACATCCTATGTCCATAGCCAGGAAACCATGACTATCTGTTGATTAACGAGCTAGTCAACTAGAGGCTTACTAGGGACATGTTGGTGTCTGTTATTCACACATGTATTACGATTTCCGGATAACACAATTATAGCATGAATAAAGACAATTATCATGAACAAGGAAATATAATAATAATGCTTTTATTATTGCCTCTAGGGCATATTTCCAACAGTTGTTGTGTATGTTGTCCTACGGACTAAAACCCTCCGGTTTATATAGACACCGGAGAGGGTTAGGGTTACACAAAGTCGGTTACAATGGTAGGAGATCTACATATCCGTATCGCCAAGCTTGCCTTCCACGCCAAGGAAAGTCCCTCCCGGACACAGGACGAAGTTTTCAATCTTGTATCTTCATAGTCCAGGAGTCCGGCTGAAGGTATAGTCCGGCCATCTGGACACCCCCTAATCCAGGACTCCCTCAATGAGTATTACAAGAGTTGATCTACCACGAGATCATAATGGCTAAACCCTAGAAGTCTAGCCTGTATGACTACTGTATTGAGTATATCTTTTCCGGACTACACCCTCCGGTTTATATAGACACCGGGGGGATCTAGGGTTACATAGAGTCGGTTACATAAGATGGAATCTTCATAGTTGTTCTCCAAGCTTGCCTTCCACGCCAAGGAGAGTCTTATCCGGACACGGGCACAGTCTTCGGTCTTCATATATTCACAGCACATCAGTCCGGCCCATAGATAACAGGTCGGACGCCCGAGGACCCCTTAGTCCAGGACTCCCTCAACGGTCACTGGTGACCGGTTATTTTCAGGAGGTCAATGATATTGAGAGTCAGCTTCATGATCTTTATGAAAAGGAGGAGATCTATTATAAACAACGTTCACGTATTGACTGGCTGCAGTGGGGCGATCAAAATACTAAGTATTTTCAGAATCGGGCTTCTCATCGAAGGAGGAAAATACGGTGAAGGCGCTTCGTAGGGAGGATGGTACGCTATGTACTTCTGATGAGGACATGTGTGCTTTGGCCGCGAACTTTTATGCTACTTTGTTCAGTTCCGAGGGCTCAAATGCAGCGGCCAATGTGCTGCAACACATTGATACAGTAGTCTCGGAGGAGATGAATGGGAAGCTCACAGCCATGATCACCGATTCTGAAATTGAGACAGTTCTATTTCAGATGGGCCCTATGAAGGCCTCGGGCCGGACGGTTTTCCGGCCTTGTTCTACCAACGACACTGGTCTTTAGTTAAGGAGGATGTTTGCAGGTCGGTGAAGGAGTTTTTGCATGGGGTCACGACATAAGCCTCTGTAATGTGCTCTACAAAATTGCAACAAAGGTACTTGCTAATAGACTTAAGGGAATCCTCCCACTATTGATTACAGAAGAGCAAATTGCTTTTGTCCCTGGGCGACTCATCACGGATAATGGTTTGGTGGCATATGAGTGTGTCCACCCTATCAGAATGAGGAGTAGGAGGAAGCCTTTGTGCGCGGGTAAGCTAGATATGATGAAGGCATATGATAAAGTGGAGTGGATCTTTCTTGAAATGGTGTTGGAGAGGTTTGGTTTTCATGCAGCATGGATTCAGATGATTATGAGATGTGTGACACCGGCAAGATTTATGGTGAAGCTCAATGGGGGGATCTTAGATTCTTTTCTGCCGTCGAGGGGACTCCGTCAAGGTGACCCTCTATCGCCTTATTTGTTCTTGTTCTGTGTGGAGGGCTTCTCGGCGCTGCTAAAAAATGCACAAAGTTTTGGTGACATAAAGGGGGTGTCTTTTGGGAGCACTGGCCCCATGGTTACCCACCTCCTCTTCGCGGACGATAGCATTGTGTTCATTGAAGGATCTAAAAATAATCTCCTTCCCCTCAAAACAATTCTCGGGGACTATGAGATGACATCGGGACAGAAAGTTAATTTGCAAAAATCTTCTATTTTCTTCGGGAAAGGAAGCACAGAGGACACCAAAGAACAACTTAAGGCTGTCATCAGGATTACTTCTGAAGCTCTAAGTGAGAAATATTTGGGGCTGCCCACAGCTATGGGAAAATCCAAGGAGGGAACGTTTAAATATGCACGGGAGAGTGCAAAGGGTAAGGTCACGGGATGGAAGGGGCAAGGACTATCTAAGAAGGCTCGTGAGGTGTTGGTCAAATCGGGGCTCCAGTCAACCCCAACTTTCACTATGAGTTGCTTCCAGCTCACCAAGAAATTGTGCGGGAACCTGACATCTATCTCTTCTAACTTTTGGTGGGGTGAAGCAAATGATGAGAAAAAGGTTCACCGGATCGCGTGGAAGAAAATGTGTGAGAGTAATCAGGAGGGAGGGATGGGGTTTCGAGATATGGAAGCTTTCAACCAGGCTTTACTAGCAAAGCAAGCATGGAGACTGTTGCAAGTCCCTTCTCTGTGTGGGCGCGTCCGTAAGGCACGTTACTATGATCATGGGACAATCCTCAATGCGACATGTCCGAGTGGTGCATCATATACTTTCAGAAGCATTCTGCATGGCAGGGACTGCTACCTCTTGAGCACTGCATTGGATTTCCCCGAAGAGGAGAGGATGATGCAGCAAAGTAGCGTAAGTATTTCCCTCAGTTTTTGAGAACCAAGGTATCAATATAGTAGGAGGCTATGCGCGAGTCCCTCATACCTACACAAAAACAATAACTCAACGCAACCAACGCGCTTAGGGGTTGTCAATCCCTTCACGGTCACTTACGAAAGTGAGATCTGATAGAGATGATAAATAATATTTTTGGTATTTTTGGTATAGAGATGCAAAGTGAAAAGTAAAAGGCAAAGTAAAAAAGCAAAGCAATAATAAAGTGATGGAGATTGATATGATGAGAAAGAGACCCGGGGGCCATAGGTTTCACTAGTGGCTTCTCTCAAGAGCATAAGTATTCTACGGTGGGTGAACAAATTACTGTTGAGCAATTGACAGAATTGAGCATAGTTATGAGAATATCTAGGTATGATCATGTATGTAGGCATCACGTCCGAGACAGGTAGACCGACTCCTGCCTGCATCTACTACTATTACCCCACTCATCGACCACTATCCAGCATGCATCTAGAGTATTAAGTTAAAAACAGAGTAACGCCTTAAGCAAGATGACATGATGTAGAGGGATAGTTTCATGCAATATGATAAAAAAAACCCATCTTGTTATCCTCGATGGCAACAATACAATACGTGCCTTGCTGCCCCTTCTGTCACTGGGAAAGGACACCGCAAGATCGAACCCAAAGCTAAGCACTTCTCCCATGGCAAGAAAAACCAATCTAGTAGGCCAAACCAAACTAATAATTCGAAGAGACTTGCAAAGCTAACCAATCATACATAAAAGAATTCAGAGAAGATTCAAATATTATTCATAGATAGACTGGATCATAAACCCACAATTCATCGGTCTCAACAAACACACCGCAAAAAGAAGATTGCATCGAATAGATCTCCACGAGAGAGGGGGAGAACATTGTATTGAGATCCAAAAAGAGAGAAGAAGCCATCTAGCTACTAACTATGGACCCGTAGGTCTGAAGTAAACTACTCACACTTCATCGGAGGGGCTTGGATGATGATGTAGAAGCCCTCCGTGATCGATGCCCCCTCTGGCGGAGCTCCGAAACAGGCCCCAAGATGGGATCTCGTGGATACAGAAAGTTGCAGCGGTGGAATTAGGTTTTTGGCTCCCTTTATGATGGTTTGGGGGTACGTAGGTATATATTGGAGGAAGGAGTACGTCGGTGGAGCTTCGAGGGGCCCACGTGGCAGGGGGTGCGCCCTAGGGGGGCGGCGCGCCCTCCACCCTCGTGACCACCTCATGGCTTTCTTGACGGAGGGTCCAAGTCTCCTGGGTCTTATCTAATGAGAAAATCACGTTCCCGAAGGTTTCATTCCGTTTGGACTCCGTTTGATATTCTGTTTCTCCGAAACACTGAAATAGGCAAAAAAAACAGCAATTCTGGGCTGGGCCTCTGGTTAATAGGTTAGTCCCAAAAATAATATAAAAGTGGAAAATAAAGCCCAATATAGTCCAAAACAGTAGGTAATATAGCATGGAGCAATCAAAAATTATAGATACGTTGGAGACGTATCAAGCATCCCCAAGCTTAATTCCTACTCGTCCTCGAGTAGGTAAATGATAAAAACAGAATTTTTGATGTGAAGTGCTACTTGGCATAATTTCAATGTAAATCTTCTTAATTGTGGTACGAATATTCAGATTCAAAAGATTCAAGACAAAAGTTCATGTTGACATAAAAATAATAATACTTCAAGCATACTAACAAAGCAATTATGTCTTCTCAAAATAACATGGCCAAAGAAAGCTATCCCTACAAAACCATATAGTCTGGCTATGCTCTATATTCACCACACAAAGTATTTAAATCATGCACAACCCCGATGACAAGCCAAGCAATTGTTTCATACTTCTGACATTTTCAAAACTTTTTCGATCTTCACGCAATACATGAGCGTGAGCCATGGATATAACACTATATGTGGAATAGAATGGTGGTTGTGGAGAAGACAAAAAGAGGGGAAGATAGTCTCACATCAACTAGGCGTATCAACGAGCTATGGAGATGCCCATCAATAGATATCAATGTGAGTGAGTAGGGATTGCCATGCAACGGATGCACTAGAGCTATAAGTATATGAAAGCTCAACAAAAGAAACTAAGTGGGTGTGCATTCAACTCGCTTGCTCACCAAGACCTAGGGCATTTTGAGGAAGCCCATCATTGGAATATACAAGCCAAGTTCTATAATGAAAAATTCCCACTAGTATATGAAAGTGACAGAATGAGAGACTCTCTATCATGAAGATCATGGTGCTACTTTGAAGCACAAGTGTGGTAAAAGGATAGTAACATTGTCCCTTCTCTCTTTTTCTCTCATTTTTTTTGTTTGGGCCTTCTCTTTTTTTTATGGCCTCTTTTTTTCGTCCGGAGTCTCATCCCGACTTGTGGGGGAATCATAGTCTCCATCATCCTTTCCTCACTTGGGACAATGCTCTAAAAATGATGATCATCACACTTTTTATTTTTCTTACAACTCAATACTTAGAACAAAATATGACTCTATATGAATGCCTCCGGCGGTGTACCGGGATATGCAATGAATCAAGAGTGACATGTACGAAAGAATTATGAACGGTGGCTTTGCCACAAATACGATGTCAACTACATGATCATGCTAGCAATATGACAATGATGGAGCGTGTCATAATGAACGGAACGGTGGAAAGTTGCATGGAAATATATCTCGGAATGGCTATGGAAATGCCATGACAGGTAGGTATGGTGGCTGTTTTGAGGAAGGTATTTGGTGGGTGTATGATACCGGCGAAAAGTGTGCGGTATTAGAGAGGCTAGCAATGGTGGAAGGAAGGAAAGTGCGTATAATCCACGGACTCAACATTAGTCAAAAAGAACTCATATACTTATTGCAAAAATCTAGAAGTTATCAAAGCAAAGTATTACGCGCATGCTCCTAGGGGGATAGATTGGTAGGAAAAGACCATCGCTCGTCCCCGACCGCCACTCATAAGGAAGACCATCAATAAATAAATCATGCTCCGACTTCATCACATAACAGTTCACCATACGTGCATGCTACGGGAATCATAAACTTTAACACAAGCATTTCTCAAATTCACAACTACTCAACTAGCATGACTCTAGTATCACCATCCTCATATCTCAAAACAATTATCAAGCATCAATTTTTTTCTTAGTATTCAGCGCACTCAAAAGAAAGTTTTACAAATCTTGAATACCAAGCATATTATTATTAAGCAAATTACCATGCTATTAATACTCTCAAAATAATCTAAGTGAAGCATGAGAGATCAATAGTTTCTATAAAACAAATCCACCACCATGCTCTAAAAGATATAAGTGAAGCACTAGAGCAAAACTATAAAACTCAAAAGATATAAGTGAAGCACATAGAGTATTCTATCAAATTCCAAATTATGTATGGCTCTCTCAAAAGGTGTGTACATCAAGGATGATTGTGGTAGACTAACAAGCAAAGACTCAAATCATAAAAGACGCTCCAAGCAAAACACACATCATGTGGTGAATAAAAATATAGCTCCAAGTAAAGTTACCGATAGAAGTAGACGAAAGAGGGGATGCCTTCCGGGGCATCCCCAAGCTTTGGCTTTTAGGTGTCCTTAGATTATCTTGGGGGTGCCATGGGCATCCCCAAGCTTAGGCTCTTGCCACTCCTTGTTCCATAATCCATCAAATCTTACCCAAAACTTGAAAACTTCACAACACAAAACTTAAAGTAGAAAATCTCGTGAGCTCCGTTAGAGAAAGAAAGAAAAAGACCACTTCAAGGTAATGTAATGAACTCATTCTTTATTTATATTGGTGTTAAACCTAATGTATTCCAACTTCTCTATGGTTTATAAACTATTTTACTAGCCATAGATTCATCAAAATAAGCAAACAACACACGAAAAACAGAATCTATCAAAAACATAACAGTCTGTAGTAATCTGTAGCTAGCGCAAGATCTGGAACCCCAAAAGTTCTAAAATAAATTTATGGACGTGAGGAATTTATCTATTAATCATCTTCAAAAAGAATTAACTAAATAGAACTCTCCAAATAAAAATGACAACAGTTCTCGTGAGCGCTAAAGTTTCTGTTTTTTACAGCAAGTTCAACAAGACTTTCCCCAAGTCTTCCCAATGGTTCTACTTGGCACAAACACTAATTAAACACAAAAAGACACAACCAAAATAGAGGCTAAATAATTTATTTATTACTAAACAGGAGCAAAAAGCAAGGAATAAAAATAAAATTGGGTTGCCTCCCAACAAGCGCTGTCGTTTAACGCCCCTAGCTAGGCATAACAAGCAAGAATAGATCTAGGTATTGTCATCTTTGGTAGGCAATCCATAAGTGGCTCTCATGATAGATTCATATGGTAATTTTATTTTCTTTCTAGGGAAGTGTTCCATGCACTTTTTTTAATGGAAATTGAAATCTAATATTCCCTTCCTTCATATCAATAATTGCACCAACCATTCTAAGGAAAGGTCTACCGACAATAATAGGGCAAGAAGGATTGCAATCTATATCAAGAACGATAAAATCTACGGGCACATAATTCCTATTTGCAACAATAAGAACATTATTAATTCTTCCCATAGGTTTCTTAATAGTGGAATCCGCAAGGTGCAAGTTTAGAGAGCAATCATCAAAATCACGGAAATCTAGCAAATCACACAAAGTTTTGGGAATAGTAGAGACACTAGCACCCAAATCACACAAAGCATAAAACTCATAATTTTTAATTTTAATTTTAATAGTAAGTTCCCACTCATCATAAAGTTTTCTAGGGATAGAAACTTTCAACTCAAGTTTTTCTTCATAAGATTGCATCAAGGCATCAACGATATGTTCGGTAAAGGCTTTATTTTGACTATAAGCATGAGGAGAATTTAGCACGGATTGCAACAAGGAAATACAATCAATTAAAGAGCAATTTTCATAATAAATTCCTTGAAATCCAACATAGTGGGTTTAGCATCATCTAGGGTTTTATTTCTTTTAATCCCACTTTTATCAATTTCACCATCAAGATCTAAATACTCCGAATTTTTAGAACGCCTTCTAGGTAAAGGTGGATCATATTCAGTCCCATCATTATCAAGATTAATATTGCAAAACAAAGATTTAATAGGGGACACATCAATAACTTTTAGATCTTCATCTTTATTTTCATAGGAATTGGAAGAACACGCTTTAATAAAGGCATCTTTCATAGCACGCGTCCTAGCGGTTCTTTCCTTGCACTCATCAATGGAAATTCTCATGGCTTTGAGACACTCATTGATATCATTCTTAGGGGAATAGATCTAAGCTTTAAAGAATCAACATCAAGAGAAATTCTATCAATGTTCCTAGCCAAATCATCAATCTTAAGCAATTTTTCTTCAATCATAGCATTAAAATTCTTTTGCGAAGAAATAAATTCTTTAATATTAGATTCAAAATCAGAGGGCATCTTATTATAATTTCCATAAGAATTGTTGTAGGAATTACCATAATTATTAGAGGGATTACTAGGATAAGGCCTAGAGTTGAAATTTCCTCTATACGCGTTATTACCAAAATTATTCCTACCAAAAAAATTCACATCCATAGATTCATTATTATTCTCAATCAAAGTAGACAAAGGCATATCATTAGGATCAGATGAAACACTCTTAGTAGCAAATAATTTCATAAGTTCATCCATCTTTCCACTCAAAACATTAATTTCTTCTATCGCATGCACTTTTTTATTAGTGGATCTTTCAGTGTGCCATTGAGAATAATTAACCATAATATTATCTAGGAGTTTAGTAGCATCTCCTCAAGTGATTTCCATAAAAGTGCCTCCCGCGGCCGAATCTAAAAGATTTCTAGAAGCAAAATTCAATCCGGCATAAAAAAATTGTATAATCATCCACAAATTCAAACCATGAGTAGGGCAATTATGTATCATTAATTTCGTTCTCTCCCAAGCTTGTGCAACATGTTCATGATCAAGTCGCTTAAAATTCATAATATCGTTTCTAAGAGAGATGATCTTAGCGGGAGGAAAATACTTAGAGATAAAAGCATCTTTGCACTTGTTCCATGAATCAATACTATTTTTAGGCAAAGATGAAAACCAAGCTTTAGCAAGATCTCTAAGCGAAAGAGGAAATAGCTTAAATTTAACAATATCACTATCGACATCTTTCTTCTTTTGCATGTCACACAAATCAACGAAGCTATTAAGATGGGTAGCGGCATCTTCACTAGGAAGGCCGGAGAACGGATCTTTCATGACAAGATTCAGCAAAGCAGCATTAATTTCACAAGATTCGGCATCGGTAAGGGGAGCAATCGGAGTGCTAAGGAAATCATTATTGTTGGTATTGGTGAAGTCACACAATTTGGTATTATCTTGAGCCATCATGACAAACAAGCAATCCAACACATGAGCAAACAAAAAGCAAACGGGCAAAAGAGGCAAATAGAGAGGGAGGATAGAGAGAGAGGGCGAATAAAACGGCAAGGGTGAAGTTGGGGAGAGGAAAATGGGAGGCAAATTGCAAATAATGTAATGCGGGAGATAGGGATTGTGATAAGTACTTGGTATGTTGACTTTTGCGCAGACTCCCCGGCAATGGTGCCAGAAATTCTTCTTGCTACCTCTTGAGCACTGCGTTGGATTTCCCCGAAGAGGAGACGATGATGTGATAACCCACAAGTATAGGGGATCGCAACAGTTTTCGATAAGTAAGAGTGTCGAACCCAACGAGGAGCTAAAGGTAGAACAAATATTCCCTCAAGTTCTATCGACCACCGATACAACTCTACGCACGCTTGACATTCGCTTTACCTAGAACAAGTATGAAACTAGAAGTACTTTGTAGGTGTTTTCGGAAAGGCTTGCAAGAAAGTAAAGAGAACGAAAATAAAACTAGGGGCTGTTAAGGTAAAGAAGCAACTAAAATAAATATAGCGAGTGTGGAAAAGTGGTGGTAGGAGTTGCAAAATTGTCCCTTAAGCAATTTACTACTTTACTAGACCGATAGCAAGTATTATGTGGGAGAGGCCACTTCTAGCATGTCATCCCTTACATGGAATTCTATGCACTTATGATTGGAACTATTAGCAAGCATCCGCAACTACTAAGGTTCATTAAGGTAAAACCCAAACATAGCATTAAGATATATTGGCCCCCCTTCAATCCCGTATGCATCAATTTCTATGCTAGGTTGAAGCTTATGTCATTCTTACCCTCCAATACTTAGTCCTATCAACATACAACTAACCCTAGGGTGTGATCCACGCGCGCAATCATATGATGGGCACCAAAGGACAGCAACATAACCGCAAGCAAATTAAATCAATCATAGCAATTCATCAACCACCAATAGGACAACGAAAATCTACTCAGACATCATAGGATGGCAACACATCATTGGATAATAATATGAAGCATAAAGCACCATGTTCAAGTAGAGGGTACAGCAGGTTATGGGAGAGTGGACCGCTTTAGATAGAGGGGGAAGGTGATGGAGATGTTGGTGAAGATGGCGGAGGTGTTGGTGTAGATCGCGGTGATGATGATGATGGCCACGGCAGCGTTCCAGCGCTACCGAAAGAGAAGGGGAGAGGGGGCCCCTTCGTCTTCTTCTTCCTTGACCTCCTCCCTAGATGGGAGAAGGGTTTCCACTCTGGTCCTTGGCCTCCATGGCATGGGAGGGGCGAGAGCCCCTCCGAGATTGGATCTATCTCTTTGTCTCTCTCTGGTTCTGCGTTCTCAGATTCTTCCCTTTCACCGTTTCTTATATTTCCGGAGATCCGTAACTCCAATTGGGCTGAAATTTTAACACAATCTCTATCCGGATATTAGCTTTCTTGCGGCGAAAGAAGGGCTCCAACCACCTTACGGGGTGGCCACGAGGGTCAGGGGCGCGCCTGACACCCTAGGGCGCGCCCCCCTACCTCGTGTACCCCTCGGGCACCGCCTCGCGATGATTCCACTTCCCAAAATTCATAAATATTCCAAAATAAATCTCCGTCAGTTTTTATTCCGTTTGGACTCCGTTTGGTATGGGTTTTCTGCGAAACAAAAAACATGCAACAAATAGGAACTGGCACTGGGCACTGGATCAATATGTTAGTCCCAAAATAGTATAAAAAGTTGCCAAAAAGTATATGAAAGTTGAATAATATTGGCATGGAACAATCAAAAATTATAGATACGACAGAGATGTATCAGCATCCCCAAGCTTAATTCCTGCTCGTCCTCGAGTAGGTAAATGATAAAAAAGATAATTTTTGATGTGGAATGCTACCTAGCATAATCTTGATCATATGTCTAATCATGGCATGAATATTAAGACACGAGTGATTCAAAGCAATAGTCTATCATTTGATATAAAAACAATAATACTTCAAGCCTACTAATAAAGCAATCATGTCTTTTCAAAATAACATGGCCAAAAAAAGTTATCCCTACAAAATCATATAGTCTGGCTATGCTCCATCTTCACCACACAAAATATTCAAATCATGCACAACGCCGATGACAAGCCAAGCAATTGTTTCATACTTTTGACGTTCTCAAACCTTTTCAACTTTCACGCAATACATGAGCATGAGCCATGGACATAGCACTATAGGTGGAATAGAATATAATGGTGGAGGAGACAAAAAGGAGAAGATAGTCTCACATCAACTAGGCGTATCAACGGGCTATGGAGATGCCCATCAATAGATATCAATGTGAGTGAGTAGGGATTGCCATGCAACGAATGCACTAGAGCTATAAGTGTATGAAAGCTCTAACTGAAACTAAGTGGTTGTGCATCGAACTTGCTTGCTCATGAAGACCTCGGGCATTTGAGGAAGCCCATCGTAGGAATATACAAGCCAAATTCTATAATGAAAATTCCCACTAGTATATGAAAGTGATAACTCAAGAGACTCTCTATATGAAGAACATGGTGCTACTTTGAAGCACAAGTGTGGTAAAAGGATAGTAACATTGCCCTTCTCTCTTTTTCTCTCATTTTTTTGTTTTCTTTTTTTCTCTTTTTTTGGGCCTTCTCCTTTTTTTGGCCTTTCTTTTTTTTATTTTTTTTATTTTTTCGTCCGAAGTCTCATCCCGACTTATGGGGGAATCATAGTCTCCATCATCCTTTCCTCACTGGGGCAATGCTCTAATAATGATGATCATCACACTTTTATTTACTTACAACTCAATATTACAACTCGATATCTAGAACAAAGATATGACTCTATATGAATGCCTCCGGCGGTGTACCGGGATGTGCAATGATCTAGCGTAGCAATTACATAAAAAACGGAGAAGCCATGAAAACATCATGCTAGCTATCTTACGATCATGCAAAGCAATATGACAATAAATGCTCAAGTCATGTATATGATGATGATGGAAGTTGCATGGCAATATATTTCGGAATGGCTATGGAAATGCCATGATAGGTAGGTATGGTGGCTGTTTTGAGGAAGGTATATGGTGGGTTTATGGTACCGGTGAAAGTTTTGCAGTACTAGAGAGGCTAGCAATGGTGGAAGGGTGAGAGTGCGTGTAATCCATGGACTCAACATTAGTCATAAAGAACTCATATACTTATTGCAAAAATTTATTAGTTATCGAAACAAAGTACTACGCGCATGCTCCTAGGGGGATAGATTGGTAGGAAAAGACCATCGCTCGTCCCCGACCGCCACTCATAAGGAAGACAATCAATAAATAAATCATGCTCCGACTTCATCACATAACGGTTCACCATACGTGCATGCTACGGGAATCACAAACTTCAACACAAGTATTTATACAATCCACAACTACTCACTAGCATGTCTCTAATATCACCATCTTTATATCGCAGAACTATTGCAAGGAATCAAACATATCATATTCAGCGATCTACAAGTTTATGTAGGATTTTATGACTAACCATGTGAATGACCCATTCCTGTCATCTCTCTAAACAGATATAAGTGAAGCAAGAGAGTTTAATTCTTTCTAAAAAAAGATATGCCCACGCTCTAACAAATATAAGTGAAGCAAAATAGCATTCTACAAATGGCAGTTGTCTAAGTAAAAAGAAACAGGCAATCCAAACTTCAAATGATATAAGTGAAGCACATGAAGCATTCTATAAAGCCATACTCAAAAAATATAAGTGAAGTTCAAAGAGCATTCTATAAATAAACCAAGGACTATCTCATGCCAGCATGGTGCATAAAAGAAAAATGAAAACCTAAATGCAAAAGACGCTCCAAGATTGCATATATCGCATGAACGAAACGAATCCGAAAACATACCGATATTTGTCGAAGAAAGAGGGGATGCCTCCCCAGCATCCCCAAGCTTAGACGCTTGAGTCTCCTTGAATATTTACTTGGGGTGCCTCGGGCATCCCCAAGCTTGAGCTCTTGCCTCTCTTCCTTCTTCTCACATCGAGACCTTCTCGATCATCGAACACTTCATCCACACAAAACGTCAACAGAAAACTCGGTAAGATCCGTTAGTATAATAAAGCAAATAACTACTCTAAGTACTGTTGCAAACCAATTCATATTTTTTTTCATTGTGTCTACTGTAATATAACTTTTTCATGGCTTAATCCACTGATATAAATTGATAGTTTCATCAAAACAAGCAAACTATGCATCAAAAACAGAATCTGTCTAAAACAGAACAGTCTGTAGCAATATGAACATTCACCATACTTATGATACTTGAAAAATTCTACAAAAATTAGGAAAAATAAACAATTTGTACAGAAAGACATTGCAAAAAGAATCAGAACCATTTGATATTCCAGCTAAAAATTTAAAATCGCGCACTACAGCCAAAGTTTCTATCCTGCACCGTACAAACCATCAAGCAAATGTAAACATGCTAAAGGCAAACCTTGGCACATTATTTTTATAATACAATGGAATTGTACAAGGGGATAATTATTTTTGTTAAAAAGTTTCTGTAATCAAGATTCACAAAGTTGTCGTGAGCATGAACAAAGTTCAAGGAGCTCTCCCACTTCAACAGTGCTTGTCTTTCTCACTTTCACTTTCCTTTTTGAAAAGTTTTGGGTTCCCCTCTTTATTTTTGTTGTTTTTAAACTATATGAAAGCACTCAACAGAAATAAATGACTGCCTAAAACTTCCGGGTTGTCTCCCTGGCAGCGCTTTCTTTAAAGCCATTAAGCTAGGCATATAGTGCTCAAGTAGTGAATCCACCCGGATCCCAAGGTATATCAAAGCCAATTTTAATTAACAATGATTTGTAATTTAGTAGTGAGCACAAAGCAACATATATCAAGCAATGACGAAGTCTAACTCTCTTCCTATGCATCGGCATGTCATAAAAGAACAATTCATGCACATCTAGTAAAGGCCAATGCATAGTATAAACAGTTTCTTGCAATTTTATCATGTTGGAAACATAGAGAGGTGGAGATATAGTTCCCCTCTCATAATAATTGCAAGTAGGAGCAGCAAGCACATGCATATTATATTTATCGAAATCATCATGTGCAACGGTAAAAGGCAACCCATCAATATAATCCTTAATAAGTGCAAACTTCTCCGATATAGTATAATCGGGAGAATTCAAAAAGATAATAGGACTATCATGCGTGGGTGCAATAGCAACAATTTCATGTTTAACATAAGGAACTATAGCAAGTTCATCTCCATAAGCATAATTCATATTGGCATCTTGGCCATAAGCATAGCAAGCATCATCAAAAAGGGATATTTCAAAAGAATCATAGGGATCATAACAGTCATCATAGCAATCATCCTTCGGTAAGCACGAAGGGGAATTAAACAATGTATGAGTTGAAGAGTTACTCTCATTAGAAGGTGGGCACGGGCGATCAATCCGCTCTTCCCCCTTTTGTTCTTCGCTCTCCTCCTCATCTTTTTCATCCAATGAGCTCACAGTTTCATCAATTTCTTCTTCCATAGACTCCTGCAAAATATTAGTCTCTTCTTGGACAGCGGAGTAGTCCTCAATATATAGTTTAACATAAGCATTAGAAGCATAATTGTCATAACAATATTCAAGTATGGCAAAATTTTCAGATTTGTGAAGAGTATCATCATACTTTTCAATCAAAGAAGCAATTTCAGAAGCACCCTTAAAAGCAACAAATTCTTCAATTTGTTGAACTTCATAGTAATTATAAACACCCTTAGCATACGAAGATACGATTCCATTATTACTAAACTCACATTGATAGGGAAGGTGTTTCTTAGGGTTTTTAGAACAACAAGTAAAATCATATATTTCACATAAATTCCAAGCATAGCATTGCAAACGTTGAATTTGACTCCATAATAGTTTCCCTTTTTCAGATATACGGTGTCGCACATAACAAGCATGCTCATCTAAAGATTTGCCCTCAACTAAGCTAGTTGGGGTTTCGGCATGAGCACAAAGGGATCGAAGATGATCCAAGTAAAAAGCTTCAGCAGTGTGATAGATTTTGAGTGGTTCTTCAACCATTGGTTCAGTAGGTACAACTAATTTTTTTGGTATTTTGCGTTTCCTACCCATAACTAAAGGTAGAAAACAACTAAGAACAGCAAATAAAAATTACTTAGTGATAAAGCAAACAAGCACACACGAGAATATTCACCCCACGCTATTGCTCCCCGGCAACGACGCCAGAAAAAGGTCTTGATAACCCGCAAGTATAGGGGATCGCAATAGTTTTCAATAAGTAAGAGTGTCGAACCCAACGAGGAGCTAAAGGTAGAACAAATATTCCCTCAAGTTCTATCTACCACCGATACAACTCTACGCATGCTTGACGTTCGCTTTACCTAGAACAAATATGAAACTAGAAGTACTTTGTAGGTGTTTTCGGAAAGGCTTGCAAGAAAGTAAAGAGCACGAAAATAAAACTAGGGGCTATTAAGGTAAAGAAGCAACTAAAGTAAATATAGCGAGTGTGGAAAAGTGGTGGTAGGAGTTGCAAAGTTGTCCCTTAAGCAATTGACTACTTTACTAGACCGATAGCAAGTATTATGTGGGAGAGGCCACTGCTAGCATGTCAACCCTTACTTGGAATTCTATGCACTTATGATTGGAACTATTAGCAAGCATCCGCAACTACTAATGTTCATTAAGGTAAAACCCAACCATAGCATTAAGATATATTGGTCCCCCTTCAATCCCGTATGCATCAATTTCTATGCTAGGTTGAAGCTTCTGTCACTCTTGCCCTCCAATACATAGTCCTATCAACATACAACTAACCCTAGGGTGTGATCCACGCGCGCAATCATATGATGGGCACCAAAGGACAGCAACATAACCACAAGCAAATTAAATCAATCATAGCAATTCATCAACCACCAATAGGACAACAAAAATCTACTCATACATCACAGGATGGCAACACATCATTGGATAATAATATGAAGCATAAAGCACCATGTTCAAGTAGAGGGTACAGCGGGTTGCGGGAGAGTGGACCGTTGTAGATAGAGGGGGGAAGGTGATGGAGATGTTGGTGAAGATGGCGGAGGTGTTGGTGTAGATCGCGGTGATGATGATGATGGCCACGTCAGCGTTCCAGCGCTACCGGAAGAGAAGGGGAGAGGGGGCCCCTTCGTCTTCTTCTTCCTTGACCTCCTCCCTAGATGGGAGAAGGGTTTCCCCTCTGGTCCTTGGCCTACATGGCATGGGAGGGGCGAGAGCCCCTCCGAGATTGGATCTGTCTCTCTGTCTCTCTCTGGTTCTACGTTCTCAGATTCTTCCCTTTCACCGTTTCTTATATTCCCGGAGATCCGTAACTCCGATTGGGCTGAAATTTTAACACGATCTCTATCCGGATATTAGCTTTCTTGCGGCGAAAGAAGGGCTCCAACCGCCTTACGTGGTGGCCACGAGGGTCAGGGGCGTGCCTGACACCCTGGGGCGCGCCCCCCTACCTCGTGTCCCCCTCGGGCACTCGTGATGATTCCACTTCCCAAAATTCATAAATATTCCAAAATAAATCTTCGTCAGTTTTTATTCCGTTTGGACTCCGTTTGGTATGGGTTTTCTGCGAAACAAAAAACATGCAACAAACAGGAACTGGCACTGGACACTGGATCAATATGTTAGTCCCAAAAATAGTATAAAAAGTTGCCAAAAAGTATATGAAAGTTGAATAATATTGGCATGGAACAATCAAAAATTATAGATACGACGGAGACGTATCATGATGCAGCAAAGTAGCGTAGGTATTTCCCTTAGTTTTTGAGAACCAAGGTATCAATCCAGTAGGAGGCTACGCGCGAGTCCCTCGTACCTACACAAAAACAATAACTCAACGCAACCAACGCGCTTAGGGGTTGTCAATCCCTTCACGGTCACTTACGAAAGTGAGATCTGATAGAGATGATAAATAATATTTTTGGTATTTTTGGTATAGATATGCAAAGTGAAAAGTAAAAGGCAAAGTAAAAAAGCAAAGCAATAATAAAGTGATGGAGATTGATATGATGAGAAAGAGACCCGGGGGCCATAGGTTTCACTAGTGGCTTCTCTCAAGAGCATAAGTATTCTATGGTGGGTGAACAAATTACTGTTGAGCAATTGACAGAATTGAGCATAGTTATGAGAATATCTAGGTATTATCATGTATATAGGCATCACGTCCGAGACAAGTAGACCGACTCCTGCCTGCATCTACTACTATTACTCCACTCATCGACCGCTATCCAGCATGCATCTAGAGTATTAAGTTAAAAACAGAGTAACGCCTTAAGCAAGATGACATGATGTAGAGGGATAGTTTCATGCAATATGATAAAAAAACCCATATTGTTATCCTCAATGGCAACAATACAATATGTGCCTTGCTGCCCCTTCTGTCACTGGGAAAGGACACCGCAATATCGAACCCAAAGCTAAGCATTTCTCCCATGGCAAGAAAAACCAATCTAGTAGGCCAAACCGAACTGATAATTCGAAGAGACTTGCAAAGATAACCAATCATACATAAAAGAATTCAGAGAAGATTCAAATATTATTCATAGATAGACTGGATCATAAACCCATAATTCATCGGTCTCAACAAACACACCACAAAAAGAAGATTACATCGAATAGATCTCCACGAGAGAGGAGGAGAACATTGTATTGAGATCCAAAAAGAGAGAAGAAGCCATCTAGCTACTAACTATGGACCCGTAGGTCTGAAGTAAACTACTCACACTTCACCGGAGGGGCTTGGATGATGATGTAGAAGCCCTCTGTGATCGATGCCCCCTCCGGCGGAGCTCCGGAACAGGCCCCAAGATGGGATCTCGTGGATACAGAAAGTTGCGGCGGTGGAATTAGGTTTTTGGCTCCCTTTCTGATCGTTTGGGGGTACGTAGGTATATATAGGAGGAAGGAGTATGTCGGTGGAGCTTCGAGAGGCCCACGAGGCAGGGGGGCGCTCCCTAGGGGGGGGGCGTCCTCCACCCTCGTGACCGCCTCGTGGCTTTCTTGACGGAGGGTCCAAGTCTCCTGGGTCTTATCTGATGAGAAAATTGTGTTCCCGAAGGTTTCATTCCGTTTGGACTACGTTTGATATTCTGTTTCTCCGAAACACTGAAATAGGCACAAAAAAACAGCAATTCTGGGCTAGGTCTTCGGTTAATAGGTTAGTCCCAAAAATAGTATAAAAGTGGAAAATAAAGCCCAATATAGTCCAAAACAGTAGGTAATATAGCATGGAGCAATCAAAAATTATAGATACGTTGGAGACGTATCAGGGACCTGCTCCTGGAAGGACTTATATGGAGAGTGGGTGATGGATCTACCATCCGCATTCATCATGATAGTTGGATCCCTCGCAAGGGTAGCCTAAGGCCATTGGGCCAGGTGTACGTGCCGGGGATAACGAGGGTGAGCGATATACTAAATGACGAGGCTACAGGGTGGGATCGACACAAGCTGGAAGCAATGTTCACAGAGGGCAACATACATGATATTATTTAGATTTTTGTGGGAGGTCTGGGTATAGATGACATCTTGGCATGGAATTTTACGAAGAACGGACAATTTTCGGTGAAGTCTGCTTATCACCTATGTATGGAAAAGAAGAAGGCGAGTGGCTCGTCCTCAACGACGGCAAGCCACCGGGGTTGGCTGGCACTTTGGGGCACCAATGCGCCGGGGAAGGTGTTGATCCATGTGTGGCAACTGATCAAGAACGGCCTGGCGGTGGGATCTGAACTACTTTGTAGAAGAATCAAGCCCGACGTTTTTTGTCCCGCTTGTGGACGTGAAGAAACAATGTATCATAGGTTTTGGGGCTGCTATCATTCCATGCTTTTCTGGAAGGAGTTGAGCTCGGTATTGGGTGTGAGGGTGGCGACCTCACCTCGATCGATGTGCACTCAGAGTTCGATTGCATCCTGGATGCTTCAGTGGATGTAGGATGCTTCAGATGACGACAAGTCAATGATGGTTCAGGGCAATATGCTATTTGGCTGGCAAGAAATGACACTCGTGATGGAAAGCGAATTGAAGAGGCAAACATGGTGGCGAGGAGAGTAGCAGCTCTCATGGAAGAATGGAAGAG
Organism: Triticum monococcum; assembly: GCA_034509565.1. Classification (NCBI taxonomy): domain Eukaryota; kingdom Viridiplantae; phylum Streptophyta; class Magnoliopsida; order Poales; family Poaceae; genus Triticum; species Triticum monococcum. The sequence continues at coordinate 20,011,644 of CM067844.1, read as the reverse complement.
AGTGCGGGGGCGGACAGAGACCTCGACATCATCCACCCAACGTGCAAGATGGGAACTATCGGCGCCAGGCTGGCTCAAGGACAACGTCGATGGAGCTACGTCTCGGTCGGGACAAGGTGGTGGAGGTGGAGTTGTGTTCATAGATGAAGATGGCGCATTTAGAGGTGCAGATGCTATCTTTCTACCGGATACTACAACGGCAGAAGCGGCGGAATTGCCGCCGTGCCGAAGGGCGGTCGTACTAGCATTGCAAAGAGGTGTGCCCAAACTCCATTTGGAAACCGACTGTCTTAATGTTGCCAGGATGCTGAATGAGCAAGGATGGAATCTGTGGTCAGTTGGTATCATGATGGAAGAGATCAAGATGATGGCCACAAACTTGGGTGAGTTCAAAGCTGCCTGGGTTCGGAGGGAAGCGAATAAAGCGGCTCATGAGATTGCTCGTTTTGGTTTATGTAATGGAGTTTCGGTTTTGTGGGAGTTAGCTCCCCCAGATTGTATTCTCAGTATTGTTTCTGAGAAACTTCCTAATCTAGTTTAATAAAGTGGGGAAATGAATTTCAAAAAAAAAGATTACCATTCTTTTTTTGCGGGGAAACACAAGATTACCATAAGCCTTCATACTTTTTGCCTTTTTGTTTTCTTCTATCTCTCTACTACTTCCTCCGTTCCTAAATATTTGTCTTTCTAGATATTTCAAATGGACTACAACATACGGATGTATGTAGAAATATTTTAGAGTGTAGATTCACTCTTGCTTTGTATGTAGTCACTTGTTGAAATCTCTAGAAAGATAAATATTTCGAAACACAGGGAGTATGATTTAGATCAAAAAATTCAATAAATATTATTACAAACCATTAATCTAAATAGAACAAATAATCCAAATCAACAATTTGTTCAAATATTAATAAATAAATTTTAAAGAGGTATAAATACAGCATCTTCCAGTTTGCTGCCATTTGTTTAATGTTATTTTCACACAACTCATCATGGGAGGCCCTGTCTTCAATCTTTCGGCACGCCTCAAGATATGCTTGAATGTGGTTTGTGTACCAGCAAGGCCTGGCGGGTGTGCCAACATTTTCACAATCCATGGGCTTGGCATATCCCTCTCATCCTCGAAGACCATATTATGTCAGATTACACAACAAGTCATGATTTTTTTTCAAGACAACCTTGTTCCAGAAACGAGTAGGACCCTAGACAATTGCAAACCTAGCTTGCTGCACTCCAAATGCCATCTCCATGTCTATACCTGGCCATGGGAAGCCCGACCTGAAAAACCCCAACCCGGCCCGGCCCGATGCTGCTCTCGGGCCGGGCTTGGGCCTAGATTTTGAGCCCGATGGCCGGGCCGGGCCCAGGCCCTTCGTTTTTGCACTTTTCTGAAGGTCAGGCCGGGCCGGCCCGAAGCCCGACGGGCTTTTGCATGTTTGGGCTAGGCTCGGGCCCAGAAAACAGGCATGATGGCCGGGCCCGGGCCTGGGTTTTTTGCGTCGGGCTTGGCTAGGCCCAGCCCGAAGCCCGGCCCGGCCCGAGGTATGGCCAGGTATATCCATGTCCTTCCTCATTGCTTCTTGCGTCTTTGTGAAATGTTTATGTTTATTGGTCATGGGAATAGAATTTGTTTCCGCAAATGTTGACCAAGATGGACAGATGTGATTGGCTAGATAGTAGCTTGGTCATACTAATGGCCATTCACTGTGTAGTTGTATCCTAGAGAAGTACCACATGTTATCCTAGCAAATAGATGAGATTTCTGCAAGACATTGATGGCATTATGTTATGTGATCCAGACAACCCAAAGTAGCAATACCAAATCCACAATCAACAAAAGGAACCGCTTATAGAATAGGTGTTGGATCATGCCATCATGACAATGCACAATGAATTGGGTGTGCCAAGTTGCAGGGCAATTCTTCCACCTCCAATGCTCACGGCAACACTCCTAAGCATCTAAGGTCAACCTCTCGCTTCATTCATTGCTAGAAGCCTCGCAGGATCCTCGACATTGGATGCTCACATATACTAATCTTCATAAACCCTAACTCAGTACCCGCAGATACTAATGTGAAGTGTGGGAGGTCTGAAAACGGCTCATAGGAGGTGACACCGAACGATGGCAGCGCGAAGACGCTGGCAATGGTGGAAGAAGGTCACCGGGAAATATCCACCTAACCATTCAACCATAGATTGGTTCATATAGCGACCTTACTTGTCTAAGCTAAGCACATGCAGTGTTTACAAAACTAATCACCTTATATGCAGATCGAACCGGCTGCCATACACTCAGAAAGGCGTCGCCATCACATCAACACATATAATAATCCAATTAATGGACAAGTCGCTTTAGCTCTATACATAATTCAGACGACACAAATTACAGTACTGATCTATAAATTACCCCCAAAATCCAAAGTGGCTTTAAGCAGCAAAATTCACTGAAATTTGAACAGTGGTAACAACAGTGTAGTAAGTACTGCCAATTATGCGTGACATGAACACGTACGAGCTGCACATGATGTGTAGGCAAACTGGCAAAGACGAACCAACTCATCAATCAAGTAAATTAAATCCTGCAAAGCAGGTGATGGTAACCATGCCCATATACATGTCGCAAAATTCGGCGCCATCGTCGATCTTAGCTGAAGCACCAACCATGTCACGCCCGTGCCCGCGAGACTGTACGTGAGGCGCCGGTGCATGCGTGACAGGACACGGACACACACCGTGACTGACGAGTGACACCAAGCAGAAAAGGCATGCACCACCCACCTACCGAGCAAGTTGTTTGCTGCTTGTCCTCCAGCTCGCCGGCTCCGGCGCGCGCCGCCGTGGTACTATGTAGCTAGGGCTTGTGCAGGACCCGGCCGGCGACGACGGCGGCCTCGATGACGACGGTGATCACGTCGATGACCTCGTCGATCATGCACTTGTTCCCCTCGAACGTGCCCGTGCCGGCCCGCAGCTCCGCCAGGCACTCCAGCAGGCCCTCGTTGCACTCCGTGCTCAGGTAGTCATCTGATGTGCCGATCGAGAGTCAGACGTTGGCTAGCAGATAGTTGATGGATCGATTAGTTGTTGGGGTACGTACTCTTGACGAGGACGCAGTTGTCGTGGTGCATGCAGCAGGCGTCGAGGGGGTCGCACGGCCGCTCGCCGGGGCACCCGCTGTAGAGGATGCCGCAGTACTTGCCATACCGCAGGAAGGGCGCCGCTGCGTCAAGAGATCATCGACAAACATCTCGGTGTGAGCCACCATGCAGTTGCTTCTAAGTTCTAATGAAGAAGAAGAAGGTGATGCGCGTGCGTACTCGTGCAGTGGTCTGACTCGCACGTTCGGCTGCACGCCTGCTGCTTGCTCTGCGTCCGCGTCCCCGCCGCCGCCGGCCGCCGAGAATTAGTCGACAAAGCAAAGCATACTCAGCTTAATAATGTGCTATAACTAGCCGACGAGAGCTAGCAGATGTGCATGTGCAAAGTGTAGGTTATATATGCGTAGATCGTGCACGTACCACGCCGTCGCCGTCGGCGTCGAGGGTCTGGAGGCCGACGTTGAGCGCCGAGGAGCGCGGCGCGACGGCGGCGCAGGCGAGGAGTCCGACCACCGCGAGTAGACGCGCATGCAGCCGCCGGGAACCGCCTCTGCCATGCGCCATCCCCTTCAAAAAATCAGATCCCCCTCCCTCTCTCTTTGTGTCGATCGAGACGGCGGCCGCCTGCAGCTGAACTTATACCGCGCCGTGCCCAGCCCTGCCGTCGTTCTTGGCTTGATAAGATATTATCTAGGGGGGCATTGGCTGGAGCGACGAGGAGAACTCGATCTGCAACTGTAGTTGGCTAGTTGCAGCACTGATTTAGAGAGAGAAAGGGGGCGGAGATGGGGCGTTTTGGTTGTATCCTGCTCGTGAGCGCGCGGGGCTTGTTGGCTAGCTCGCGGGGGCACGGGCTGGCAGTCGACAGCGCGGAGGAAGATGCCGTGCATGCACCACGTCGGTCGGTGGGCGAACGATCCAGCCGGCGAGCATGTGTGCCATCCAGCGCCTTCCCGGACTTTTCAATTTTCCTTTACATGGGTGGTCTCTTTCGGCGAAAATAATTGGGTGTTATTTTTCAGTGAACCGTGAGAGTGAGTGAGTACGCTTTGCGATTCGCGGCTGTCAGCTCGGTTGGGTGCTAGTGTCCTCCCGTGCCGATTCTTTTCGCCATGTTCGTAGCGTGCCTTTTCCATGTGGTCATATGAGTCAGCCACCATGATTGAGTGAGCTCCACGGGCTGGTCGGATGTCGAAATGTGTGGAGAAATATGTCGATTGATGTGCTCGATACGCTTTTATTACCTAAAAATATAAATATAGCATCAAACGGATACAAAGCATTATGAGTAACACCCGGCCTCTGTACAACGAATGCACACAACCAATTTTAAAAAGTTTGAGAGAAAGAAAAGAACCAAAACCAAGAGTCTTATAGACCGACACTATGTCTATGTTAAAAGTGATGGTGGGTCAATCCGGGGGTTATGCTGCCACCCATGTTGGGAAAAACCCTCGTAGCCACATGCTTCAACCGCGTACACACTGCCTCGAACAACGGTTAGTACTCCGCTCTTTGTAGCATAAACCACGCACGAAGTGAATGCGTACACCGAAGAATAACCTGTAGAGGAGAAGCATTTTTGTCATTAAAAACCAAATCATTTCTACATAGAAATAGCGACCACATTTAGGCATATGCTCCCACACTTGTTAGGTTTTATCTATTTGAAATACCATCCAACCAATGACCAAAAATATTAGCAATACTTGTGGGTTTGACTGTGAATATGAATGTTTCTCCATCAGGAATTGCTAGTAGATCAGTTGCTAGAAATGGCTAGATCTAAGTCGCTGTGAGCCGTCTGATGCAAGATGGACGACCAAATCAACTTCTTCAACCTCCCGAAATTGCTACTATTCATCTTCTTCAACCTCGACGCCGGCCTAAGCGTCTACTGCCGCCGCCCACCACCGGCGACGCTTCCACGCCAGTCTCGCCGCCCAGTCCTCCCCCCAACTGTCATGCTGCCGCCTCCTAGTCATCCCTCTAACACCGACCGTCGATGGAGGACACAAGACCCAGGCTGGGGGCCTAGGCCCGGGGCGTGAGGATTTATTTCTTCATTGACTATAGCATTTTTTTGCATGGTTGAACATTGTTGCGATGAAGTAGGTCTGGGGCCCGGTGTTGGTCTGGCTCCGCCCCTGTCGGTCATGATCCATTTTTCTGGTGAGCTGAAATCTCACCCCCAACAACCCTAAGATAGATCATGGGTCAGCCTGACACCTATCTATAATTTTTGATTGCTCCATGCTATTATATTATCTATTTTGAATGTTAATGGGCTTTATTTTACACTTTTATATCATTTTTGGGACTAACCTACTAACCGGAGGCCCAGCCCAAATTGTTGTTTTTTTGTCTATTTTAGGGTTTCGAAGAAAAAGAATATCAAACGGAGTCCAAACGGAATGAAACCTTCGGGAACGTGATTTTCTCAACAAACGTGTGTAACGCCCCATATGTAACCTTCCCGAATTGTACTCCAACTCTTGCCGTTCCGGCATTAAGTTATATTTAATTCTCGGGTTCGGGTCTTTGTCTCCGTGTGTTGTTTTCGTTTTCGTGCATCTCATATCATGTCATCACGCGCATTGCATTTGCATACATGTTCATCTCATGCATTTGAGCATTTTTCCCCGTTGTCCGTTTTGCATTCCGGCGCTTCGTTCTCCTCCGGTGGCCATTTCTAGCTTTCTTTCGTGTATGGGGATTAAACATTTCCGGATTGGACCGAGACTTGCCATGCGACCTTGGTTTACTACCGGTAGACCGCCTGTCAAGTTTCGGGTCATTTGGACTTCGTTTGATACTCCAACGGTTAACCGAGGGACCGAAAAGGCCTCGTGTGTGTGCAGCCCAACACCCCTCCATTTTGGCCCAAAACCCACCAAACTCTGCTCCGTCGTCTCGGTCGTTCGATCACGATCGTGTGGGCGAAAACCGCACCTCATTTGGACTTTCCTAGCTCCCTCTAGGTCTATAAATAGACCCCCTCCTCCAAATCCCGGATCCCCTCTCCAAACCCTAAAAAAACAAATCTCCCTCCTCTGCCGCCGACGGACGTGTCCGGCCCGCGCCGGACAGCGTCCGCTCCATCGCCGCCGCTCGCCCGCACCAGTGGCAAGCTGCCACGTGGCACGCCGCCGCCGCCCGCCGCCGAAGCCCGCGAGGCCCATCCGGGGCCCCCGCGGCCCGATCCGGCCACCGCCGCCAGCCGCGCGCCCCGCGCCCTTCCCCTCCGAAGCCGGTCGCCACTCCGCCGCGGGAGCTCGTCGCCGGAGCCGGTCGTCGTCGTCGCCGGTCGCCCCGGCCGCCACCGGAGTCGGATCCCTCGCCGCCCTGCCGCCCGGCCAGCGCCGCCGCCGCGCGCGCCCGGCCCCGCCGTCCCCTTCCTCCCGGTCGGCGAGCCGCTCCTCCGCGCCAAGTTCCTCGCCGGCGAGCTCAAGTCCCGGCCGTGAACAGTGATTCCGGTGACCTCGGGAGTCGCACTGGATCTGGACCTGGAAAATCCCCTCGGTTGACTTTTGACCTAATATTCCAGTTTTTCGTGCTATGTTTGACCTGCCATATCTTTGCATCCGTAGCTCCGATTTGGGCATATGATATATCAAAATCTTCGCCTCGATGAGTACATCATTTCATTCCATTGCATCATTTGCATTTGAGGTCATCTTGTTGCCCAAAATGCTGTTGGAATTAGGCATCATGAGTTAAATTGCAGATCCGTTAGTTCATCATGCACTTTTGTCATTTTTGCCATGTTTAATCCGTGCATGATATGCCTATGCCCCTTTGGGATGAATTGTTAAGCATGTTGTCTTCTTTCCAGAGGTGCCTCCCTTGCATTTCTAGGATGTGTGTGTTTTCTTGTGCAAGCTTGCGAAGTAGGGTACCTGAGTTTACCGATTTCAGGGACTTAGTGAAAATCACCAAGTCTGGGATGTTTTAGTTCACGATGCTATATGTCCAGCTTGTTTACTAGTGATCCGTGCCTCTTTTGAGGATGATCAGTAAGAGTGATTTGTTATACTTGTTGTGCTTAATCCATCCATGTCTTTACTTGTTATGTTGGAGCACTCTAGGTTGACTCAATCGAGCTCAACTTTTGCATAGTTGTTGTTTTGGGCAGATCGTGAACTCTTTTGCGATTTTGCCGGAGCTATTGCTAGTGATCCATGCTTGCTATGCCATTGTTCTTGCCATGTCTAGCTAGCATTTTGTGCCTTCTTAATGGATATATGCTTGCCTTGCCATGACTTGCACCGTAGTGAGAGCATCGAGCTCGTTTACATGCCTCCGTGAGTTATATTTCAGCATGTCCCAGTTTTCACTAAATCTGAAAACTGATTGTGTTTCATCGATGTTCGTGTGCTCGTTAGAGTATTTTGTGAACCCTTTTGGCCCCAGGTCATTTTGGGTGTTTTGTTAAGCTTGTTGAGTAGCTCCATGCAATGCTCTTACTTGCCATGTTCAGGTTTTGCTTCATGTTGTTTTGCTGCTCCGAAGAGAGCATCGTGGTCTGAAATTTCAGACTAGCGTTAATTTCGCTAAGTCTGAAATCTGTTTTGCTTATTCAGTTTTGCCACGCTTGTTTGAAGCCCTTAATGGATGAATTTGCCTATGCCTCAGTCCTGGTGATTTGTTAAGCTTCTTGAGTACATCACTGCCATGCAATCTGTTTTCATGTTGGGTGGCTGTAGCATGTTCATTTCGTTGCATATAGGAGCCTACTTGCTGTAAATCGCAGATCGGTTCGTTTAGTAAAACGCTTGCCATTTCCAAACCGTAGCTCCGATTGCCATGATCTTTATATAGTTTTCAGGGGATTTCTTCCCCTCTATCCAGTGGCACACTTGGTTTTCCAAGTTGAGGCCAGGTTCATGCATTTCCTGTCACGTCTTGCATTTTGCATCCCGCATCGCATCCCGCATAGCATATCATCTTTGCATCTTATTGGTTGCCCTTACACATGGTTGATTGTATCCTTGTTGCTTGTTTGTGTTGTTGGGTAGAGCCGGGAGACGAGTTCGCTAATGAGGAGCCCGTTGAGTTTGCTTTTGAGGATCCAGTCAATTTTGACAACTGTGCAGGCAAGATGATCACACCCTTGAAATCACTACTATCTTTGCTATGCTAGTTTACTCGCTCTTTTGCTTTGCCAATGCTACGATGCCTACCACTTGCTTGTCAGCCTCCCAATTGCCATGCTTGAGCCTCTAACCCACATTTGTCCTAGCAAACCATTGATTGGCTATGTTACCGCTTTGCTCAAGCCCCTTCTTATAGCGTTGCTAGTTGCAGGTGAAGATTGGAGCCGTTCCTTGTTGGAACACTTATTTACTTGTTGGGATATCATTATATTGCTATGCTATCTTTACTCATCTATATACTTGGTAAAGGGTGGAAGGCTCGGCCTCTCGCCTAGTGTTTTGTTCCACTCTTGCCGCCCTAGTTTCCGTCATATCGGTGTTATGTTCCCGGATTGTTGCGTCCCTTACGCGGTTGGGCTATAATGGGAACCCCTTGATAGTTCGCCTTGATTAAAGCTTTTCCAGCAATGCCCAACATTGGTTTTACCATTTGCCGCCTACCCCTTTTTCCCTTGGGTTTCCGGAGCCCGAGGGTCATCTTTATTTTAGCCCCCCACGGGCCAGTGCTCCTTTGAGTGTTGGTCCGGAACGTCAGCCACCGGTGGCCACCAGGGGCAACTCTGGGCTAGCCTACCGGAAGTTTAGACAATCTGAGTGTGCCCTGAGAAAAAGATATGTGCAGCTCCTATCGGGATTTGTCGGCACATTCGGGCGGTGTTGCTGGACTAGTTTTGACCTGTCGAATCATCTTGTTGTACCGGGATACCGAGTCTGATCGGTGGGTCCTGGGTGGAGGTCTATTCCTTCGTTGACCGTGAGAGCTTGTTATGGGCTAAGTTGGGACCCCCCTGCAGGGATTGATCTTTCGAAAGCCGTGCCCGCGGTTATGGGCAGATGGGAATTTGTTAATGTCCGGTTGTAGATAACTTGAACCTTAAATAATTAAAATAAATCAACCGAGTGTGTTGCCATGATGGCCTCTTCTCGGCGGAGTCCGGGAAGTGGACACGGCGTTGGAGTTATGTTTGCGTAGGCTGCTCTATATAGTTTTCCGCTTGTGCTTTGCCTCCTCTTCTCGCTCTCCTTTGCGAATAAGTTAGCCACCATATATGCTAGTCGCTTGCTGCAGCTCCACTTTCATTAACCCCTTTCCTACCTATTAAGCTTAAATAGTCTTGATCGCGAGGGTGCGAGATTGCTGAGTCCTTTGTGGCTCACAGATTACTATTACACCAGATGCAGGGACCGACGATACCTCTCCGGATGGCGCGCTCGAGCTGAAGTGGGAGTACGACGAGGACTCTCAGCGTTACTATGTGTCTTTCCCTGATGATCAGTAGGGATGCCTATTCGGGGTTAGATTCAGGGCCTGGTCGCATGTTGGGGGTCTTTTCTATTTTGGCGCCGTAGTCGGGCCATGAGTGATTGTATGATGGATGTTATTTATGTACTTTGATATGACGTGGCGAGTGTAAGCCAACTATGATATTATTCCCCTTTATATTATATATGTACATGGGTTGTGTAATGATTCCCGACTTGCGACATTGCTTTCAATGCGCCTATGTCTCTAAGTCGTGCCTCGACACGTGGGAGACATAGCCGCATCAAGGGCATTACAAGTTGGTATCAGAGCCTTCCCCGACCTTAGGAGCCCCATTGCTTGATCGTTTTTAGCAGCCGAGTTGTGTCTAGAAAAATGTTTTGAGTCCTTAGAAATTATATATCGGAGAGCTTAGGAATTCTTTTTACTTCCCAGTCTCCTCATCGCTCTGGTAAGGCATCCTGACGTAGAGTTTTGACTCTTCTCTTCTCAAATTTCACTAAAAAAAATTTTAGGATCACGCGAGTATCTTAGTTTTGTTCCGATGGCTTATGATGAGAATAATGTCTTGGTGCCTCCTGTCAGGGGTTTAGTGGAAGTGTCCCGGGGAGTTGAGCTCTGAGGTGTTGTCATCATAATTCTATCGTTGCAATTCTGGCATACTTGAGATATGTGCGCGACATCGAAAATCTCCTTTATGCAGTTCGTTGGTGAGATAACCTCGACGCCACCCAGTACTGGGGCGGGAGTTCGGGAGTATCGCCATAACTCGTATAACGGATGCTTTTCGAAGGTTGAGATAGATGGTTTCCGAAGGTTTCTTGGTTATGTGTTGAAGGATGGATGCAGCTGGATGTAGGATTTGCTAGCTTGGGTGAGATATTATGCTTCCCCTGTATCCCCAACACCTGATTGCATAACCGGAATGTTTCGGGAATTTCATAGGTGGGAATTCAAGTAGCCTTAGGATATCTTTCCAACAGATATGTGGTATGAAATTGGGGTTCGACGTCTAGTGGTTCGCCTATTCACGGTCGATTTTACAGTGGCCTCGTTGTGTCTTAAAGAGTCCTTGGCTATGCTGACTCGGGGACGCTTCGTATGTCATGTGCACTGTCTTGTACATGATGGTGCTGTACGGTCCAGCCCGTGTAGGTCCTACCATGAACACTTCGGACGAAATTTCTATCATGTGTTTGTTCCGGCTTATTCCGCAAGCCAACCCTTGGTTTTATTTCGAGTGTGGTATTCGTTCTGCGTCGACGTCATATGTTGATTCCATTCCTCGTTGATGTACCTCTTCTACCTGATTCTTCGTGGCTTCGCAATTTAGGAATATGTGACCACTTCAAGAGAAGTGCATTCGTTCATTTTGTTCGGATGTGAAGACTTTATGTTGCAATTTTCATTCCGTTGGTTTCACCTTCAATATTTCTCTATTTGTGTGCTAACGGTGGTCAACCTCTTCAGGATGGCTCCCGCTAAGAGCACCAGTCAGAACCAGAATCAAGATCCTCCGCCATCTCCGCCTCCTCCGGAAGCATGGCAAGCTGTGATGGCTGCTACTAATGCAAATACACAGCTGATCATGCAAATCATCCAAGAGCGGAATCAAAGCAGTCAAGGAAATCAAGGCAACAACCAGAACCAATTTGCAACTCTAAATCAGTTCCTCGCAAATGGTCCAAAGACGTTCAGTAACTGCGTTGAGGCTACCGATGCTGATGATTGGTTAGTCGATCTGGGCAAGCATTTTGAATGTAGCAACGTCAGACCTGAAGATTTCGTCAAGTTCGCGTCTTTCCAGCTCAAGGATCAGGCCGCAGAGTGGTTTCAGCAGTACCGGGATTCCAAAGGTGGACGTTTGATCACTTGGGATGATTTCCGTCATGATTTTCGAGCTCAACACATTCCTCAAAGTGTGACTGAAAGCAAACGTGAAGAATTCCACAATCTGAAGCAAGGCTCTTTGTCTGTCTATGACTACAACAAGTTGTTCCAGAAGCTCGCCCGTTTTGCCAAGCAGGATGTTCCTGATGAGAAGAGCATGATCTATCAGTTCAGGGGTGGTCTTCGTGAAGAAATTCAGCTCGCTCTTGTCCTCTTCGAGCCGCTGAGATACGATGAGTTCTACAACATGGCACTGAAGCAAGAGGCTGCTCAGCTAAGGTGTCATGCTTCCAGGAAGCGAGTCAGAGACACTACGCCTTCTTCCTCTACTCAAGTGGCCAAGCAGCAGAAGTATTGGCTTCCTCCTCCTCCGTTCCGTCAGCCGTATCAACAGAAGAGCAAAGGTGGCAGTGGCTCGTCCCACCCACCCAACCCAGGCTTTCAGAACAAGACTTCGTCTCAAGCTTCAAGATCGAGTGCTCCGTACCACCGTCCGCTCTCAGAGGTCACGTGCAACAAGTGCCAACAGAAGGGTCACTATGCCAACAAGTGTTTCAACCAGAGGCATCTTCCTCCTCCTCCTCCTGTCAGATCGGCAAGTACAGCTGTGGTCAAGCATAATCCCAAGCACGCCAAGGTCAATATGGTGAATGCAGCTCAGGCAGAGGATTCGTCAGATGTGATCATGGGTAACCTTCCTGTTAACGATGTTCCTGCAAAAGTACTTTTTGATACAGGTGCATCGCATTGTTTCATCTCGAAGCCTTTTGCATCTAAGCACGGGTGGTTTTCTCAAGTTATGCATAAGCCATTAGCAGTCGTCTCTCCGAGCAGATGCTTGCTTGCTAACTATGAAGTTCCGGATATTTCTATCTTGCTGGGTGACTTTAAGTTTCTGGCTTCCCCAATGATTCTTGGTAATTCTGATATCGATCTTATTCTTGGGATGGACTGGCTCTCTAAACATAAAGCTCACCTTGATTGTGCGGCCAAGCAGATTCAACTGACTCATTCGTCTGAGGAAGTGATTGTCTTTGCTGCTCGGGATAATACCATCCGGTTGTTCTCTCTCAATGAAAAGGGTGAATTGGATACTATTTCGCAGATTCCGGTTGTTTGTGAGTACCAAGATGTCTTCCCTGAAGAACTCCCAGGCATGCCTCCAAACCGGCCGGTTGAATTTGTGATTGAACTTGAGCCCGGTACGGAACCTGTGTGCAAACGGCCTTACAAGCTCGGCCCCGAAGAGTTGAAGGAGTTGAAGAAACAACTCGATGTGCAAGAAAGAATGGGTCTCATTCGGCCTAGTACTTCTCCGTGGGGTTGTGGTGTTCTTTTTGTGAAGAAGAAGGATGGAACGGACCGACTTTGTGTTGATTACCGTCCATGGAACAAGAAGACAATCAAGAACAAATATCCACTTCCCAACATTAATGAGCTGTTTGAACAACTCAAGGGTGCCCAAGTATTCTCCAAGCTTGACCTTCATATGGGTTATCATCAAATTCGCATTCGTGAGCAAGATATTCCAAAGACGGCGTTCAGAACAAGCTATGGGTCATATGAATACACTGTTATGTCTTTTGGCCTCGCCAATGCTCCTCCGACGTTCTCTTGCATGATAAACTTCATCTTCAACCCCTACACCAACGACTTTGTTTTGGTCTATCTCGACGATATCCTGGTTTTCTCGAAGAATAAGGAAGATCATGCCAAACACTTGCGTTTGGTTCTTGACAAGCTCAGGGAACATCAATTCTACGCCAAGTTCTCCAAGTGTGAGTTTTGGCTCGATGAGGTTCTTTATCTTGGCCATATTATCTCTGCCAAGGGCATTTCCGTGGATCCTGAGAAGGTGTCTGCAATCGTTAATTGGGAACCTCCTTAGAATGTGAAGCAACTCCGTAGCTTCCTCGGTCTTGCAAGTTACTGCCGAAGATTCGTTGAAAACTTCTCCAAGATCGCGAAGCCTCTCTCAAATCTTCTTCAGAAGCACGTCAAGTACGTTTGGTCTCCGGAGTGTGATATCGCTTTCAACGCTTTGAAAGAGAAATTGATCACTGCTCCAGTTCTAACTCCGCCTGATGAAACCAAGCCGTACGAGGTCTTTTGTGATGCCTCTCTCCAAGGTCTAGGTGCTGTACTGATGCAAGAGAAGAAAGTTGTTGCTTATACCTCTCGCCAGTTGAAGCCTAATGAGAAGAACTACCCCACTCATGATCTCAAGTTGGCGGCAGTTGTGCACGCATTGTTGACTTGGAGACATCTTCTCTTGGGAAGGAAAGTGGACATCTTCACTGATCACAAGAGTCTCAAGTACATCTTCACTCAGCCTAATCTCAACCTCAGGCAGACTCGATGGGTCGAAATGATTCAAGAGTACAATCCGAGTATCGAGTATACTCCAGGCAAGGCTAATGTGATTGCTGACGCTTTGAGCAGAAAAGCATATTGCAACAGTCTGATTCTCAAGCCTTATCAACCCGAGCTTTGTGAAGCTTTCTGCAAACTTAATCTGCAAGTTGTTCCTCAAGGTTTCCTCGCCAACCTTCAAGTTTCTCCTACCTTGGAAGACCAGATTCGCCAAGCCCAGCTTCTTGATGCTATGGTGAAAAAGATGAAGATTGGTATTGCAAAGAGTCAGTCCAAGTACAAGTGCTACCAACTTGATGACAAGGACACTCTCTTTTTCGAGGATCGAATTGTTGTGCCCAAAGGTGAACTTCGTAAAGTGATCATGAACGAGGCTCACAACTCTCTCCTCTCCATCCACCCTGGGAGCACGAAGATGTATCAAGATCTGAAGCAAACTTATTGGTGGACTCAAATGAAGCGCGAGATCGCTCAATTCGTGAATGAATGTGATGTCTGCAGAAGAGTGAAAGCAGAACACCAAAGGCCAGCATGTCTCCTCCAACCTCTTGCCATTCCAGAATGGAAGTTTGACCACATTGAAATGGACTTCATGACTGGGTTTCCTAAGTCCAAGCGTGGCAATGATGCTATATTCGTTGTCATCGACAAGCTCACCAAAGTGGCTCATTTCCTGCCTATCAAAGAGTCAATCACTGTAGCTCAATTGGCGGAGCTCTATACCTCTCGAATTGTCTCTCTGCACGGTATTCCTCAAGTGATATCTTCAGACCGTGGCAGCATCTTTACCTCCAAGTTTTGGGATTCTTTTCAGAAGGCCATGGGTACCAGCATTCGCTTCAGCACTGCTTTCCATCCTCAAACAAGCGGTCAAGTCGAGCGTGTCAACCAGATTCTTGAAGATATGCTCAGGGCTTGTGTTATCTCCTTCGGCATGAAGTGGGAGGATTGCCTTCCTTATGCTGAATTCTCGTACAACAACAGTTTCCAAGCAAGTTCCGGCAAGGCCCCATTTGAAATTCTGTATGGTAGGAAGTGCCATACACCTCTCAACTGGTCTGAAACCGGTGAACGTCAGCTGCTGGGTAATGACCTAATCACAGAGGCAGAAGAAATGTGCAAGGTCATTCGTGATAACCTCAAAGCAGCCCAATCCCGCCAGAAGAGCTACGATGACAGCAAGCACCGTGATTTGGCCTTCGAGATCGGAGATCATGTCTACCTCCGCGTCTCTCCTATGAA
The DNA here is from genome assembly GCA_034509565.1 of Triticum monococcum. Lineage (NCBI taxonomy): Eukaryota > Viridiplantae > Streptophyta > Magnoliopsida > Poales > Poaceae > Triticum > Triticum monococcum. The sequence goes on along the minus strand of CM067844.1, from coordinate 19,996,621 downwards.
AGGGACTCATCGCTTCGGTATCAAAGGGAAGCTTGCCCCCAGATACGTCGGGCCTTTCAAGATCGTCAGCAAGAGAGGCGACCTCGCCTATCAACTCGAGCTTCCTGCAAACTTTTCCAATGTTCATGATGTGTTCCACGTCTCGCAACTCCGTAAGTGCTTCAAGACGCCTGAGCGCACCGTCAACTTCGAGGACATTGAGCTCCAAGAAGATCTCTCCTACCGTGAGCACCCAGTTGCAATCCTTGAAGAGACTGAACGCAAAACTCGCAACAAGTCAATCAAGTTTCTCAAAGTCAAGTGGTCACACCATTCCGACCGTGAAGCTACCTGGGAACACGAGGATCACCTCCGTTCTGAGTACCCGGAGTTCTTTCAGTCCTAGATCTCGGGACGAGATCTTTTCGTAGTGGTGGAGTGTTGTAACGCCCCATATGTAACCTTCCCGAATTGTACTCCAACTCTTGCCGTTCCGGCATTAAGTTATATTTAATTCTCGGGTTCGGGTCTTTGTCTCCGTGTGTTGTTTTCGTTTTCGTGCATCTCATATCATGTCATCACGCGCATTGCATTTGCATACATGTTCATCTCATGCATTCGAGCATTTTTCCCCGTTGTCCGTTTTGCATTCCGGCGCTTCGTTCTCCTCCGGTGGCCATTTCTAGCTTTCTTTCGTGTATGGGGATTAAACATTTCCGGATTAGACCGAGACTTGCCATGCGACCTTGGTTTACTACCGGTAGACCGCCTGTCAAGTTTCGGGTCATTTGGACTTCGTTTGATACTCCAACGGTTAACCGAGGGACCGAAAAGGCCTCGTGTGTGTGCAGCCCAACACCCCTCCATTTTGGCCCAAAACCCACCAAACTCTGCTCCGTCGTCTGGGTCGTTCGATCACGATCGTGTGGGCGAAAACCGCACCTCATTTGGACTTTCCTAGCTCCCTCTAGGTCTATAAATAGACCCCCTCCTCCAAATCCCGGATCCCCTCTCCAAACCCTAAAAAAACAAATCTCCCTCCTCCGCCGCCGACGGACGTGTCCGGCCCGCGCCGGACAGCGTCCGCTCCATCGCCGCCGCCCGCCCGCACCAGTGGCAAGCTGCCACGTGGCGCGCCGCCGCCTCCTGCCGCCGAAGCCCGCGAGGCCCATCCGGGGCCCCCGCGGCCCGATCCGGCCACCGCCGCCAGCCGCGCGCCCCGCGCCCTTCCCCTCCAAAGCCGGTCGCCACTCCGCCGCAGGAGCTCGTCGCCGGCGCCGGTCGTCGTCGTCGCCGGTCGCCCCGGCCGCCACCGGAGTCGGATCCCTCGCCGCCCTGCCGCCCGGCCAGCGCCGCCGCGGCGCGCGCCCGGCCCCGCCGTCCCCTTCCTCCCGGCCGGCGAGCCGCTCCTCCGCGCCAAGTTCCTCGCCGGCGAGCTCAAGTCCCGACCGTGAACAATGATTCCGGCGACCTCGGGAATCGCGCTGGATCTGGACCTGGAAAATCCCCTCGGTTGACTTTTGACCTAATATTCCAGTTTTTCGTGCTATGTTTGACCTGTCATATCTTTGCATCCGTAGCTCCGATTTGGGCATATGATATATCAAAATCTTCGTCTCGATGAGTACATCATTTCATTCCATTGCATCATTTGCATTTGAGGTCATCTTGTTGCCCAAAATGCTGTTGGAATTAGGCATCATGAGTTAAATTGCAGACCCGTTAGTTCATCATGCACTTTTGTCATTTTTGCCATGTTTAATCCGTGCATGATATGCCTGTGCCCCTTTGGGGTGAATTGTTAAGCATGTTGTATTCTTTCCAGAGGTGCCTCCCTTGCATTTCTAGGATGTGTGTGTTGTCTTGTGCAAGCTTGTGAAGTAGGGTACCTGAGTTTACCGATTTCAGTGACTTAGTGAAAATCACCAAGTCTGGGATGTTTTAGTTCACGATGCTATATGTCCAGCTTGTTTCCTAGTGATCCGTGCCTCTTTTGAGGATGATCAGTAAGAGTGATTTGTTATGCTTGTTGTGCTTAATCCATCCATGTCTTTACTTGTTATGTTGGAGCAACCTAGGTTGAGTCAATCGAGCTCAACTTTTGCATAGTTGTTGTTTTGGGCAGATCGTGAACTCTTTTGCGATTTTGCCGGAGCTATTGCTAGTGATCCATGCTTGCTATGCCATTGTTCTTGCCATGTCTAGCTAGCATTTTGTGCCTTCTTAATGGATATATGCTTGCCTTGCCATGACTTGCACCGTAGTGAGAGCATCGAGCTCGTTTACATGCCTCCGTGAGTTATATTTCAGCATGTCCCAGTTTTCACTAAGTCTGAAAACTGATTGTGTTTCATCGATGTTCGTGTGCTCGTTAGAGTATTTTGTGAACCCTTTTGGCCCCAGGTCATTTTGGGTGTTTTATTAAGCTTGTTGAGTAGCTCCATGAAATGCTCTTACTTGTCATGTTCAGGTTTTGCTTCATGTTGTTTTGCTGCTCCGAAGAGAGCATCGTGGTCTGAAATTTCAGACTAGCGTTAATTTCGCTAAGTCTGAAATCTGTTTTGCTTATTCAGTTTTGCCACGCTTGTTTGAAGCCCTTAATGGATGAATTTGCCTATGCCTCAGTCCTGGTGATTTGTTAAGCTTCTTGAGTACATCACTGCCATGCAATTTGTTTTCATGTTGGGTGCCTGTAGCATGTTCATTTCATTGCATATAGGAGCCTACTTGCTGTAAATCGCAGATCGGTTCGTTTAGTAAAACGCTTGCCATTTCCAAACCGTAGCTCCGATTGCCATGATCTTTATATCGTTTTCAGGGGATTTCTTCCCCTCTATCCAGTGGCACACTTGGTTTTCCAAGTTGAGGCCAGGTTCATGCATTTCCTGTCACGTCTTGCATTTTGCATCCCGCATCGCATCCCGCATAGCATATCATCTTTGCATCTTATTGGTTGCCCTTACACATGGTTGATTGTATCCTTGTTGCTTGTTTGTGTTGTTGGGTAGAGCCGGGAGACGAGTTCGCTAATGAGGAGCCCGTTGAGTTTGCTTTTGAGGATCCAGTCAATTCTGACAACTGTGCAGGCAAGATGATCACACCCTTGAAATCACTACTATCTTTGCTATGCTAGTTTGCTCGCTCTTTTGCTTTGCCAATGCTACGATGCCTACCACTTGCTTGTCAGCCTTCCAATTGCCATGCTTGAGCCTCTAACCCACCTTTGTCCTAGCAAACCATTGATTGGCTATGTTACCGCTTTGCTCAAGCCCATTCTTATAGCGTTGCTAGTTGCAGGTGAAGATTGGAGCCGTTCCTTGTTGGAACACTTATTTACTTGTTGGGATATCATTATATTGCTATGCTATCTTTACTCATCTATATACTTGGTAAAGGGTGGAAGGCTCGGCCTCTCGCCTAGTGTTGTGTTCCACTCTTGCCGCCCTAGTTTCCGTCATATCGGTGTTATGTTTCCGGATTGTTGCGTCCCTTACGCGGTTGGGCTATAATGGGAACCCCTTGATAGTTCGCCTTGATTAAAGCTTTTCCAGCAATGCCCAACATTGGTTTTACCATTTGCCGCCTACCCCTTTTTCCCTTGGGTTTCCGGAGCCCGAGGGTCATCTTTATTTTAGCCCCCCACGGGCCAGTGCTCCTCTGAGTGTTGGTCCGGAACGTCAGCCGCCGGTGGCCACCAGGGGCAACTCTGGGCTGGCCTACCGGAAGTTTAGACAATCTGAGTGTGCCCTGAGAAAAAGATATGTGCAGCTCCTATCGGGATTTGTCGGCACATTCGGGCGGTGTTGCTGGACTAGTTTTGACCTGTCGAATCATCTTGTTGTGCCGGGATACCGAGTCTGATCGGTGGCTCCTGGGTGGAGGTCTATTCCTTCGTTGACCGTGAGAGCTTGTTATGGGCTAAGTCGGGACCCCCTGCAGGGATTGATCTTTCGAAAGCCGTGCCCGCGGTTATGGGCAGATGGGAATTTGTTAATGTCCGGTTGTAGATAACTTGAACCTTAAATAATTAAAATGAATCAACCGTGTGTGTTGCCGTGATGGCCTCTTCTCGGCGGAGTCCGGGAAGTGGACACGGCGTTGGAGTTATGTTTGTGTAGGCTGCTCTATATAGTTTTCCGCTCGTGCTTTGCCTCCTCTTCTCGCTCTCCTTTGCGAATAAGTTAGCCACCATATATGCTAGTCGCTTGCTGCAGCTCCACTTTCATTAACCCCTTTCCTACCTATTAAGCTTAAACAGTCTTGATCACGAGGGTGCGAGATTGCTGAGTCCTTTGTGGCTCACAGATTACTATTACACCAGATGCAGGGACCGACAATACCTCTCCGGATGGCGCGCTCGAGCTGAAGTGGGAGTACGACGAGGACTCTCAGCGTTACTATGTGTCTTTTCCTGATGATCAGTAGGGATGCCTATTCGGGGTTAGATTCAGGGCCTAGTCGCTTGTTGGGGGTCTTTTCTATTTTGGTGCCGTAGTCGGGCCATGAGTGATTGTATGATGGATGTTATTTATGTACTTTGATGTGACGTGGCGAGTGTAAGCCAACTATGATATTATTCCCCTTTATATTATATATGTACATGGGTTGTGTAATGATTCCCGACTTGCGACATTGCTTTCAATGCGCCTATGTCTCTAAGTCGTGCCTCGACACGTGGGAGACATAGCCGCATCGAGGGCGTTACAACGTGATCCATGAGACTTGGAGTGGCCGTCAAGAAACAAGGGAGGAAGGCACGAGGCAGGGGGCGCGCCCTCCACCCTCGTGGGCCCTCCGTTGCTCCACCGACGTACTTCTTCCTCCTATATATATACGTGTACCCCCAAACATCCAGGAGCACCACGAAAACTTAATTCCACCGCCGCAACCTTCTGTACTCGAGAGATCCAATCTCGGGGCCTTTTCCGGAGCTCCGCCGGAGGGGGCATTGATCACGGAGGGCCTCTACATCAACTCCATGGCCTCTCCGGTGATGTGTAAGTAGTTTACTTCAGACCTATGGGTCCATACTTATTAGCTAGATGGCTTCTTCTCTCTTTTTGGATCTCAATACAAAGTTCTCCTCGATTCTCTTGGAGATCTATTTTATGTAATCTTCTTTTGCGGTGTGTTTGTCGAGATCCGATGAATTGTGGGTTTATGATCCAGATTATCTATGAACAATATTTGAATCTCCTCTGAATTCTTTTATGTATGATTGGTTTATCTTTGCAAGTCTTTTCGAATTATCAGTTTGGTTTGGCCTACTAGATTGATCTTTCTTGCAATGGGAGAAGTGTTTAGTTTTGGGTTCAATCTTGCGGTGTTCGATCCCAGTGACAGAAAAGGAACCGATACATATTGTATTGTTGCCATCGAGGATAAAATAGATGGGGTTTATATCATATTGCATGAGTTTATCCCTCTACATCATGTCATCTTCCTTAAAGCATTACTCTGTTCTCTTGAACTTAATACTCTAGATGCATGCTGGATAGCGGTCGATGTGTGGAGTAATAGTAGTAGATGCAGAATCGTTTTGGTCTACTTGTCTCGGACGTGATGCCTATATACATGATCATACCTAGATATTCTCATAACTATGCTCAATTCTATCAATTGCTCGACAGTAATTCGTTTACCCACCGTAATACTTATGCTCTTGAAAGAAGCCACTAGTGAAACCTATGGCCCCCGGGTCTATCTTCTATCATATTAATCTTCCAATACTTAGTTATTTTCTTTGCCGTTTATTTTACTTTGCATCTTTATTTTTCTTTATCATAAAAATATCAAAAATATTATCTTATCATATCTATCAGATCTCACTCTCGTAAGTGACCGAGAAGGGCTTGACAACCCCTTTATCGCGTTGGTTGCGAGGTTCTTATTTGTTTGTGTAGGTGCGTGGGACTTGAGCATGATCTCCTACTGGATTAATACTTTGGTTTTCAAAAACTAAGGGAAATACTTACGCTGCTTTACTGCATCGCTCTTTCCTCTTTAAGGGAAAACCAACGCAGTGCTCAAGAGGTAGCAACACCCTAAGGTAGATCATGTGGTAGCTTCTCTAGCGAGTGGCGGTTGCTTCTTCCTTCCCCCCGGCGGTTGTCTCCTTCCTACGAAAACCGACCGGCCCAAATTCTGTTTTCAGCGACATACATTTAGCAATTGTGAGATAAAAATGGTATTCGAGGAGCAATATCCGCCCCTTTGAGGTGTGATGGCTCCGGACTGGGTCATGAGGTAGCAAACTGTCCTGACAAAAAACCCTTGGAGTATGCACCCATGGTATTTGGTTCTGAAGAATTTGAGCAGAAGTTCTATTCTATTCCTGCGGTTATGTTTGAATCTAGACCACATGATTAGCTACATCAAGATTTTGTTAGGATATTGCAGGGTGAGGTTTCTGGGAAACAATTAGAGCATGAATTTGACTAGTGGTTAGGCCCCATCCCGTGGTGCCATCTGGTAAGTTTTCAGACAATGCTACATGAGGAAAACGCAATGTTCACATTTTGAGGTGCCACATAGGCAACAACCTCTTTCTGTCCTTTATTGTAATGAGGGCATCTTCAAAGCGAGCCCTCGAATCGCTCACATCCGTTTGGACTGTGCTGTCTGGACACAATTTGTCATTTAACACGGTACCCATCGGTCCGCAGAGCCAACGGCGAAGCTACATGTTAGTCTGTGGGGTGAATTGACCCCACAGTTTTTTAGAAAAAACCTAAAACACTGTTCAGTTAATGTTTATACTGAAAAATATTCAAATAATATCATTGACCCCACAGATGCTTTAGGCTGGCCTCGCCGGTGTGCAGAGCGGTTCGGACATTTGTTTTCCAACAAATCGGAGTCAAACAAAATGAAGCTTGCCGGAGTCTAGACATCCGCCCGACCAGTGAAAAGCCATCACATGCCGTCCGTGCAAGATGGCGGGAGGCCGATACTATTTGTCGGAAGGAGAACGTGATTAGCAACGACTAGCATGATGCTTGGCAGAAGGCTTCAAGTTTTTTAGCTTGATTTGGCAGAAGGCACATAGCTTAGCTAGCCAAACGTGATTTACTTAGCGGAAAGCTTTAATTATTACTAAATGCATTGTTTTCACCGAACACTTTAGACATCTAAAGTTTTTCATGCATTGGTCAAGCCTTTTTATTTGGACTACCGACAATGAAAATAATATAGATAATAACATCACCCATATTTAAATAAAGTAGATGATGTGGCAAGCAATAAAAAAAAGAAAATAGTAACATAGTAGCTAGTTACTAGTAGTATGAGTAACATCACACATATCAAGGCAAGATGTGTCTATAGCCTAATAAATGAAGTGTTGCATGTTTACCACACACATGTTACCCCCCATTATAGAGGTAGAGGTAGTAACATAGACTAATAACATGAGCATGTTACTAGTCTATGTTACTACCCATTGTGACTAGTCTTTAATGGTTTGCCTAGGTTCTCACGCTTGGCATTGTTTTTTTCTAGAGTCACCAAAGTGCTTTATTTTTTCATTAAATATTGTGACATGTCTTTTTTTCGCTTATGTGGCATTCTTAACACCTGTTCACTGTGGAGCACTGGGAGGAAGGGTCTTACACCAAACACACTGATGTTAATCTTTTTTTTTCTCAAAATGCATTGCTTTGGCCGAAGTGTTTGGCGGGAAGGCTTCAAGCTAGCTAGCTTGATTTGGCGGAAGGCACATAGGTAGCTCGCGAAATCGTGATTTACTTGATGGAAAACTCTAATCTATACCAATATAAAAAGACCCAAAGAGGCAGATTCAAACCATCTCAACCGTCAAATCATGTTATCTAACGGTTCAAATCTCTTCAATGATGAGCATCAAACACGTTTAACGCTCTAATTACCCACCACTGCCATTGATTATAAACACGTTTTGACTCAACGCTATCCCATGAAATTTGTCATGTAATTAATATCCTACCATTTTCGTAAAAAAGCAATTGATATACTACTAAATACCAATATGCAACAAATATATCTTACCTAATATAACGTGCAACTAATATCCTACATAATATAAACGTGCATTACACGCACATTATTACTAGTTATTACTAAATGCATTGCTTCCATCAAAAAATCTTCCGCCAAACGGACTGACATTACTTTGGCCGAAGTGTGTTCGGAAGCTGCATGCGATGCATTGCTTTGGCGGAAGGTGCATGTAATGCATGTTCTTGTTTGGAGGAAGGTGTTGTATCATTTTTTCTTTTCTTTAATTGACCGATGTTTAGAATGTTTAACAAAAAACTGTTGCGGGCATTTGCGGCTATGGTTAGATGGTCGACTCTCGTATCAGTATCTGGATTAGTTCCAAGCTCGTAGACGGATCCTATGTCTGGTTTATGAGTCAACGTTGAAGATGTTCTTAGGGTCAGTTCTTTTCAGCGATTCTCCCAGAATCACCCCCCTCCCCAGCTTGTCCCAGAATCGTCACTCCATATTTTTTTACAATCCTATCTAGTTAAGGTCTAATTAGCTAGAATTGTAAAAAATATATGGAGTAGTGATTCTGGGAGAAGCTGGGGAGGGGGGCGATTCTGGTAGAATCGCCCAAAAGAACTGGCCCTTAGTGTCATAGTGCATGTATAAGGTGCTCATGTGCACTGTTGAACGTGACATATTTGTATTGATATTCCTATCTTTTCTAGCTTTGTATAGTTGACTCATAAAAATATGGTAGAATTAGTTTCCTTATTACGCAAGACATCCTGTGTATATATTGTGACTGACTCCCTAAAATACAATTGAGTTGCACCAAATATTCTCTCTATATGATATCAGTTTTACCGCTATCTTCTCTCGCTTCCGCACCCCGCAGCCGCCCACCTTCCTATAGCCGCCGCTGCCGCCAACTCCAAACCCTGCCGCCGCCGCCGTCGCTACCTCTCCCGTAGCCACCGCCGCCGCCTAACTCCTCCCCAAACCCCTCAAGTCGTTGTCGCCGCTGCCACCTCTCCCGTAGCCGCCGCCGCTTCCCTTCTTATCACTGTCGCCGCCACCTTCTCCCCAAAACCCTAAAGCCGCCACCACTACCATCTTTCTTCTGTAGCCGCCGCTGTCCTCCCTCCAACACCACCCAAACCCTAACCACCCGACGCCACCATGGCCAAGGCCGACGCATCCGGTGCCGGTTCTTTTGCCGGTGCCATGTTCACCTCTGACCACCTCAACGCGCTTCGCATCAAAGACCATGTACCCGTCACCCTCGACCTCGACTCGCCACCCTACAACGCATGGCGCACCTACTTCGTGCTGCTGTTCCGCTCTTACCGTCTCATCGAGCATGTTGACGGGAGCGTCGACTTCCGTGACATGAAGGACGACGATGAGTGGCTTGCTGTGGACGCCTGCATCGTCAAGTGGCTCTTCCTCACCATCTCCGGCGGCCTCTTCAACATGGTGAACGCCTGCAACCCGTTAATGTATGCTATGTGGACGCGCATGTGTGATCTCTTCCTCGACAATCAACTCCAACACCACGTCTTTCTTCAAGGGGAGTTCTTCACTATGCAGCAAAACGATCTTTCGATCGATGAGTACTGCACGCGGCTGAAGGTCCTCGCCGACGAGTTGCGCGACATCGGTATGACCATCGACGACTCCGTCCTCCTCACCAACCTCCTCCGCAGCCTCCACCCCGACCTTGGCTAGTCCGCCGCCAACCTCTCCCTCGTCACGCCGACGTACGCGAAGGCGGTCACATACCTTCGCATGAAGGAGAAGCATCTCCGTCACACCGCCCGGCAGGCGACCCACGCCGCCCTCCACGTCGGTCTCGCCGCTGGCCACGGCGCTCCGCCAACTCCGCCAGCGCCGCACGCACCTCCTCCGACCCCGCCACCCGCGCCCGCGCCGCACGCACCTCCTCCGACCCCGCCACCCGTGCCCGCGCCCGCTGGTGGCCGCAGGCAGAAGGGCCGCGGGGATCGGGGCCGCAACGCCAACACGGCGCAGCGCCCTCCCGCGGCAACCACGGCCGCTCCTCCTCCGCCGTGGCTCTCGGGGTACAATCCCTGGACGGGCGGTGTGCATGCTTACTCCATGCCCTTTCCCCGTCCTCCCACTCTGGGCATCCTCGGGTCACGGCCGTCTTCTCATCAGGCGCTGATGACCGCGCCGGCTCCCGCGGCGTACGGCAACGCCGCGGCCTACAGTGGCTCCTCGGCCTATGGTGGTCCCCAGGCTACGGCGCATATGGTGGCGCTCCTCTCCGCCCTTCATGTTGCACCCTCGTCGAACACCTACAACGGAGGTGGCGATTGGTACATGGACACCGGCGCCGCTGCTCACATGGCCTCCAACCCCGGTATCGTCTCCCATGCCTCCTCCTATCCCTTCAACTCTCGCATCGTGGTGGGTGATGGCTCCTCTCTTCCCATCACTCATCACGGTTCATCCTCTATTCTGTTTCCCTCTTCGTCTCTTACTCTCAATAATGTGTTTGTTTCACCGTCCTTAATCAAAAACATATGCTCTGTTAAAACTCTTACTCGTGAAAATCTTGTCACTGTTGAGTTTGACGCTCTTGGTTTCTCTGTCAAGGATGTTCGCTCCCGGAGGGTTCTGCACCGATGTGATTCCCCCGATGATCTCTACCCATGTGGTCCTACGACGAGTGGCGGCCCGGTTGCTCTTCATGCCGATGTCTCGCTTTGGCATGCTTGACTTGGTCATCCCGGCGCCGACGCTCTTCACAAAATTTTGAGCACCTTTTCTTTTTCATGTAATAAATCGGCAGCTCATACATGTCATCCTTGTCGCATAGAAAAGCACGTTCGCTTGCCGTTTCCTTGGTCTACATCAATAGCCACTTTTCCTTTTGATGTTATTCATTGTGATGTTTGGACATCTCCAGTGCCTAGTAATTCGGGCTTATCATATTATCTTGTGATTTTAGATGCTTTTTCTCACTTCACTTGGACTTTTCCGCTACGCCGTAAAACCGACGTCGCCTCCACCCTCCACTCCTTTTATGCTTACGTCCACACCCACTTTCATCGCACCATTGCTCACCTTCAAACGAATGACGGAAAAGAATTTGATAATCTCGCCATTCGACATCTTCTCTCCACTCATGGCACTGTTTTCCGCCTTACATGTCCATACACCTCCCAACAAAACGGTCGTGTCGAACGTATTCTTCGCACCCTCAATGAGAGTGTTCGTGCGCTGCTTTTCCATGCAAACATGCCCGCACGGTTTTGGCCCGATGCTCTTGCCACCGCCACTCTCCTTCTCAATATCCGACCATGCAAAGCGCAATGGAGCTATACACCCCATCATCTTCTGTTCGGGTCTCCCCCATCCTATGACAATCTTCATGTCTTTGGTTGTTTGTGTTACCCCAACATCACTGCCACCGCCCCACATAAGCTTGCGCCTCGGTCTCTCGCTTGTGTCTTTCTCGGCTATCAACCAAACACCAAAGGATTTCGCTGCTATGACCCGGTTTCTCGTCGTGTGTTCGTCTCGCGGCATGTTTACTTTGATGAGGTTGTTTTTCCCTTTGAGCGGGCTACACCGACAACAGCTCCGTCTTCGGATGATCTTCCTCGAGGGCCTTGTGGAGCCCTTGCGCTTCCTCCGCCACGACCCCGTGCATCTCTGATGGGTCCTTCGGCGGGGCCTCCCTTGCCGGCTCAGGCGGAGCCGGCTTCGCCTCCCCTGGCTTCGGCTCCCGCTCCAGCTGGTCTGGTCAGCTCAGGCGGAGCTGGCCTCACTCCTCCGAGTTTCGGCACCAGCCCTAGTTGGCCTGGCCCAGGAGGTGTCTCGGTTGGGCCCTCTACCGCTTCGCCCGCACCCACGTTGGCGGCGGCCTTGCCCGCCCCCGTGTCGCCTGTGGCCTTGCCTGCCGACTCGTCCGCCTCGGCAGAGGTCTCATCTCTGCCACCCGCGGTCTCCTCCGTGGACGCCTCTTCGCCACCCGCGGCCTTGACGCCGCTGTCTATGGTCTCGCCTAAGGCCTCGACCACCGACTCACCTGCGGTTTCTCCCGCGGCCATGCCTTCGTCCTCTTCCTTGGTTGTGCCTCCGCCTCGACGACGGGCTCGGCCCCCGCCTCTACCGCCTTATCACTCCATGGTGACATGTGCTAAAGACAAGATCCATCAACCTAACCCTCGCTATCACAATCTTAGGGTCACGGTCATCTCTCCAGTACCGCGCTCGGTGCATTCTGCACTGAGTGATCCACACTGGCTAGCGGCTATGCGTGCTGAGTACGATGCTCTCATCGCCAACCGGACCTGGACATTGGTCCCTCGCCCCCCTCGCGCCAACATCATCACCGGCAAGTGGGTATTTCGGCATAAACATCTTCCTGATGGCTCTCTAGACAGGTACAAGGCCCGCTGGGTTGTTCGCGGTTTTGCACAACATGCCGGTGTCGACTTCTCGGAGACCTTCTCCCCGGTCATCAAACCCGCACGACTCGTGTTGTTCTTCAGCTCGCTACATCTCGCCACTGGCATGTTCATCAGCTCGACATCAACAACGCTTTCCTCTATGGTCATCTTCAGGAGCGTGTTCTCTGTCAGCAGCCTACTGGTTTTGTCGATCCTACTCGGCCTGACGATGTTTGCCTACTATCATGGTCTCTCTACGGTCTGAAGCAGGCGCCCCGTGCGTGGTATCAACGCATTGCAGCATTCCTCACTGCTCTCGGTTTTCATAGCACCACCTCCGACATGTCGTTGTTTGTGCTTCATCGAGCTGATCATGTCGTCATGCTTCTTCTATATGTTGACAATATTGTCATCACCGCCTCTCGTGCAGACTTACTTCGTGACATCATTGGCCGTCTTGGTTCTGAGTTTCGGCTTAAGGACTTGGGCGCCCTGCACTTCTTCCTCGGCATCAATGTGCGACGTGACACTTCCGGATTTTTCTTTCATCAAGGACAGTATGCTCTTCATCTCTTGGATCATGCTGGTATGACCGACTGCAAACCTGCTGTCACTCCTGCCGAGGCCAAGCCGAAGCTCTCTGCCACTGCTGGACAACCTGCCACGGATGTCGCTCTCTACCGCAGTATTGTTGGTGCTCTTCAGTACCTCACGCTCACCAGAGCAGACATTCAGTTTGCCGTGCAGTAGGCTTGCCTGCACATGCACTCGCCTCGTGATGTTCACTAGTCTTTGGTCAAGCGCATTCTATGGTACATTCGTGGCACACCGACATTCGGTATTCGTCTTCGCGCCTCCGCCTCCACCGAGTTGTTTGCTTACACTGATGCGGATTGGGTCGGTTGCCCCGACACTCGACGATCTACGTCGGGATATTGTGTCTTCTTCGGCGACTCTCTCATCTCATGGTCCTCTAAGTGGCAGCCCACCGTCTCCAGCTCGAGTGCTGAGGCTGAGTACTGTGCCGTTGCCAACGTTGTTGCCGAGACATGTTGGTTACGTCAACTACTTGGCAAACTTCGGGTCTCGATCCCGAAAGCTACGGTGGTTTTCTGTGATAATGTTTCGGCCACCTATCTCGCGGCGGATACGGTGCAGCATAAGCGCACCAAGCACATTGAACTTGATGTTCACTTCGTTCGCGAGAAGGTTCAATTGGATCAGCTTTGTGTTCTTCATGTACCGACCACCCAACAGTTTGCTGACATTATCACCAAGGGGCTTCCAACCGCTGCATTCCAGGAGTTCCGTTCCAGTATTTGCATCACTGACGCCGACGCTTCGACTGCGTGGGGGGGGGGGGACGTGACGTGACATATTTGTATTGCTATTCCTATCTTCTCTAGCCTTGTATAGTTGACTCCTAGAGATATGGTAGGGTTAGTTTCCTTGTCACACAAGACATCCTGTGTATATATTGTGACCGACTCCCTGGAATACAATTGAGTTGCACCAAATATTCTCTCTACATGCACTCATAGCTTGTATATGCATAATTGCATATGCATGCTCCGTTCTTCAATTTTGATCAGGTCTCTATCATACTAAATATTCCAATCCTCGGTTTGTTTCTTTTCTCAGTATTTTTTTTACTTTTTTTACAGCCTAGAACTGGTCAATGGGGTGCTGCCACGTGCATTTGTTTGGGATATGGAGGGGTACGAGATCTGGGTGTACCCAGCGATTGTTAATGGGGTAGTCTAATTTTGGCGTCGGCTGGTTTTAATGGGGTAGTCTAATTTTGGTGTTGACTTTTTTTTGAGCATCAGTACAGACACAAGCGCTCATATACACGCGCATACACTCATCCCTATGAACGCACACACGCACACCCTACCCCTATGAGCACCTCCGAGAGACTGAGCCGGCATATCATCTTAAGATTTACGAAGTCACCGTAGGCGCCTCGTCGTCGACGGAAACGTCTCCTCCCACTGAAAGCGCATCGCCGGAAATCCTGAAATAAATCCAGAAATAATGCGAGTACTAGGATTTGAACCCTAGTGGGTTGGGGATACCACTGTCCACCTAACCAACTCAACATAGATCTGTCGATTCGTTTTGGACGCAACATGCCCACAGCGACTACATCGTCTAGCTGTAGATAATTTGCTCGGTTCCAGATTTTCTCTCTATACTAGATCTTTCTTAGCGTGTCTGGTGATCTCTAAAAAAATATCAGTTATGTTGTCTCTTTCATGAAATATTGTACAACTCTGCAAAGTGATGAAGATCATGCAATGCTGGAGCAAGGTCATGCTGCTCTACAAAGGACTGCTCTGGAACATCATGATCACAGGAGAAGGGAGTGAGGAGAAGTTGTTCTGTTGATCTCTGGAGATGCTAACAATGACAAAGCGAGGGATGCAACACAGGAGATGAAAGAAGATTGAGACAACATACCTACTATGCTCTTTAAGTGTAGAAGTTTGTTTCTATACTTTTGGGAACAAACTTTTTTCATCCTGGCTTTTGCTTCTGGGATGTTGCTGGATAATCTTCTTAGTAGTAATGTGTTTCAGCTTGTTTGCTGACCATCCTTAGTAGGCAACAATTGTGATGCAAGTTTAAAAAGAATATTGGATGGAGCTTTGCACCTGGATGTTGTTTTTGTTGGTATTGATCTAGAGGCCCAATGGGCCAAAACGAAAATAAAAGACCAGAAATAAAGTTACGTTAAAGAGAGAAACAGGGAGGCCACGAACCAACGTTCGTACCCCTCGATCTCAACTTACGCGCCCTCATCGGGGCCATCCTAACCAACTATGGTTTCGGTCCCCTGTCGCCAGCGCACATAAAAAGATGGGGGAGCAGCCGGCACCTACGCTAGACCAGTTCTCGTAGGGTTTACTCCTGCTCCCCACATCCCTAAACCCTAACCGATCTGGGGGAGCGCTGCACGACAGGAAGATCATCTCCAAGCTCTGCCCCTGTCCCAAGGCAGTGCCGGTGGCGCCGGAGGGACGCCGCTACCTGCAACGAGCAACTTCACCGAGCCTGCATCAAGCCTGCATCGAGCAGGCACGGGACTTCGCACCATCGGCACCAATGGCTGCTTCCATTGGTGGTAAGAACCTAATCCATCTCTCTGATCTGTGTTATTAGGTGATCTAATGCCTGGCTTACGATCTGTTAAGTAGATCCTACGGGATTATAAGTCTAACAATGGTATCTTGAGCATGGTTAAGCCTAGATTAGATCCCTAAGATGATCTGCTTAAGTTTGATGATCCTGATTACGTACTAATGATTAAGGTTTAAGTCTAATGGTTCATGAATAAGGTTAGATTGCCCTCTGTTGAAGTCGATGTTTGATCTCTAGGGTTATGTGTTTCGGTCAAAGTCTAATTGGCTATGGGTTAGTGCTAATTATCCAATGATTATGATAAATCATGTTCTGCTAGTTTGATTTGCCACGTTTCCGCATCAAGATTGTTAATTAGCACTATTTAGTTTCTGAGCAAGATGAATTGGCGAGATTAAAGAAGCTACTTTTGCCAATTCAGCCGAACCCAACTCTAGAAATCCCCTGACCGAAACCCTAGAAAAGTCAAATCCCAAATCTTAGCCCAAAATGAATGAAGTTTAACAAAAGAAGAGGTTTTGGGGCTCACCAAGATGATGCCGGCCTTCGGGGTCCGCACGGCCGCCGCCGTGCGCGCACGCCATGGCTGGGACGCCGCCGCCTTTCGGGATGGCGCGCGGAATGAAGCAGCAGCCGCCGCTGCCGCTCTCACGCACGCGCGCATGGCCTGGCCTCCGCGCCTCGGATGTCGCCGCCGCCAAAAGCTTGCGCCGGCAGCCGCCGGCGAAATGCCCAACAACTGCGTCACCGCGTCACCAGAGCTACGCTCGACGGAGGAGCGCGCAGGACGAAGTCCTTGTGCACGCTGCTCCGGCGAGCGATGCTACCGCGTCGCCATGCCCGGTGTGCCATGCGCCGCCGTGTCTTATGTGCGGGCACGCCTCGCCGTCGCCGCCGCAGTCGAGCTCTCTTTCGGGAGCGAGTGAATCGGGATGGAAATGGGGATAAGGCTAGGGTTTGACCTGGCAGTTTT
Source organism: Triticum monococcum (assembly GCA_034509565.1). NCBI lineage: Eukaryota > Viridiplantae > Streptophyta > Magnoliopsida > Poales > Poaceae > Triticum > Triticum monococcum. The sequence continues at coordinate 19,980,136 of CM067844.1, read as the reverse complement.
TTCCTCCACTGAGGAGCGATCCGAGCCGTTGGCTCGATCCAACGGGCGAGCCTGACGCGCTGCTCCAGACGGGCCTTCGGCCGATTAACGGGTCGTTTTTGCGGCTGGGTTTCGGCCCAAGTTGCCTTAGCCCGCCGAAAAGGATTTTTTATTTAATTTTTTTGTTCGCTGGGCTAGAATTTAAAGAGCTGCCGTGGGTTTTGGGCTAAAATTGAAGTTTCTATGCGTTTTCTATTTATTCAGTGTATTTCCGTATTATGATTATTCCCAAAATATTCTTGCACTGTTATAAATAGAAAATTGCCAGAAAAATGATTCTGAAAATTATGGTTTAGTTTTCTGAATGAAATGGAACCAACGAGAAATTTTATTTAGAAAACTTTTATGAATTAATGTTTGTGTCATTTTATGGCACATTTATGTTCATCCCATGGTAATATCAATAAATGGTGAATTATTAATGTTGGAAAATTGATATTACACATGAGATTAATGTGATCATTTTTGTAATACAGACCAACATTGTTTTACATTTTTTGAATCACTCTATTAATTCCTTATTATTTTCTGCCCAACGGTGATATAATTTGGAGTTAATTTTTGCATGAAAATTTATCAAACCAACGTAGGTTAATTTTTGTGCAATTTAATTTAATTATGATGTTCTTTTCCTTTACTTATGATATTTCGAAATCATGACAGCTTCTGGTTCTCGTGGCCTCGAGATCGAGCCACTTACTGGGAATAACTTCCAATCGTGGAAGGACTCGTTGCTTTTGCACCTCGGATAGCATGAGGTTGACCTCGCACTGAGGGAAAGTAAACCAGTGGAACCTGCAAAGGGTGCCACTTGGTATGCTGAGCGTAAGAAAGATTATGATACTAAAGTTGAGAAGTGGGAGAGGTCAAACAGAATGGCGCTCCTAATTATGAACTTCTCCATCTCGACTGAGATTAAAGGGGCTATTCCTGCCAATGAAAGTGCCGCCGAATATTTGAAATCGATGGAAGAACAATTTAAGGGCTCAGAGAAAGTGTATGCAGATGAGCTTTTGCACAAGCTGCTTGCAAAATATGACGGGCATGGAAATGTGAGGGAGCACATCTTAAGTATGAGCAATGCCGCGGCAAAGCTTAAAACCATGAAGTGTGACTTGAACGAAGAGCTTCTGGTGCTCCTAGTTTTTAGGTCACTACCCTCACAATTCAGTCCATTCACGATAAACTATAACTCTCTTGAAACCAAATGGAAACTATCTGAACTCATTGCACATTGCGTTCAGGAGGAAGAGAGAATGAAGAGTGAGCAGAAAGATCAAACTCTCCATGTTAACTCTGCAAAGAGGAAGCATGAGAACTATGCTCATAACAATAATGTGCCCAACAAAAAGCAGTATTCCAAAAAGAATCCTCCAAAGCCTAAGCAATGCAACGAGGCAAGTTGTTCACGTCCCGCACCTTCAGCGGCTACTTCAGTTAATCTTACAAATGCCGCTGGAGAAAGACTTTGCAATTTTTGCAAGCAGCCAAATCATTTCAAGGTGGACTGTCCAGGTTTTCTTAAGTGGTTAAATAAAAAGGGTAAGGATGAGATCACTCTTGTAGATGAATCTCTATATGTTGATTTTTCTGAATCTACATGGTGGATTGACTCAGGTGCGACTGTTCATGTCGCGAATTCTTTGCAGGGATTCCATATAAGCCACACCCTAAAGGGAACAAGAAGACTTAATGTCGCGAATGGGAAGGAGGCTGAAGTTGAAGCCATGGGCTCCCTCACCTTGAAGTTGCACACTGGTTTCCTACTTCAGCTCAAGGACGTTCTTTATGTGCCTACTTTGAGTAGGAATTTGATTTTAGTTTCATGTTTAGATGATTTTGGATTTCATTGTACCTTTGGGGAGAAACAATGTTTTTTAAAGTATTGTAATAAGGATGTTGGTCTCGCCGTCCGACGAGGCAAACTTTATATGTTAAATCTTTCCGGTTATCCTATGTGTGTGAATCCCTGCGAAATGAATATGAATGAATGCAATCATAAAAAGAATGGGAGAAGTATCAATCCTTCTTCGAAATTGTGGCATCGTCGCTTGGGCCACATTTCGAGGGGGAGAATGGAACGATTGATTAAAGAAGAAATACTTCATCCGCTAGATTTCTCTGATGCGGGCAATTGTATTGACTGTATTAAGGGAAAATATGTAAAAACAATTAAGAAAGGAGTAGTAAGAGCCACATCGGTCCTTGAACTTATTCATACTGACATATGCGGACCTTTTAACGTAAAGTCTATGGATGGTTTTGATTCTTTCATTACCTTCACAGACGATTTCTCTCACTATGGCTACATTTACCCCATACATGATCGATCCGAAGCTTTGGATAAATTTAAGATTTATAAAGCCGAGGTTGAAAATCAACTCAACCTAAAGATCAAAGTAGTACGGTCTGACCACGGGGGAGAATATTATGGCAGGCATGCTCCTTATGGGCAAATTCCAGGATCGTTCGCAAAATATCTTGCTGAAAATGGAATAATTGCCCAATATTCAATGCCTGGTGAACCTCAGCAAAATGGCGTAGCTGAGCGTCGCAACCGCACTTGAGGGAGTTCTGGATTAGGGGGTGTTCGGGTAGCCGGACTCCAGGACTATGAAGATACAAGATTGAAGACTCCGTCCCGTGTCCGGATGGGACTTTCCTTGGCGTGGAAGGCAAGCTTGGCAATGCGGATATTCAAGATCTCCTACCATTGTAACCGATTCTGTGTAACCCTAACCCTATTCGGTGTCTATATAAACCGTAGGGTTGTAGTCCGTAGGACATCAACTCCATATACAACAATCATACCATAGGCTAGCTTCTAGGGTTTAGCCTCCTTGATCTCGTGGTAGATCTACTCTTGTACTACCCATATCATCAATATTAATCAAGCAGGAGTAGGGTATTACCTCCATCGAGAGGGCCCGAACCTGGGTAAAAACATCGTGTCCCTTGTCTCCTGTTACCATCCGGCCTTGACGCACAGTTCGGGACCCCCTACCCAAGATCCGCTGGTTTTGACACCGACATTGGTGCTTTCATTGAGAGTTCCTCTGTGTCGTCGCCTTTAGGCCCGATGGCTCCTTTGATCATCAACAACGATGCGGTCCATGGTGAGACTTTTCTCCCCGGACAGATCTTCGTCTTCGGCGGCTTTGCACTGCGGGCCAATTCGCTTGGCCACCTGGAGCAGATCGAAAGCTACACCCCTGGCCATCAAGTCAGGTTTGGAAGCCTAAACTACATGGCAGACATCAGCGGAGATTTGATCTTCGACGGATTCGAGCCATAATCAAGCTCGCCACACTGTCTCGCGGGGCATGATCTAGCTCTATCACCGAACAGTACCCCGGAGGCCGCAAACGCACCAGGTCTGACCCTTAATTCGGAGCCAGTTGTGTCAATCGAGGATGAGCGGTTGCACGTCACCTCGGGGGCTGCGATATCAAAGGCGATCGAGCCAAACGCCGGCCCCACACTCCGCGTGACTCACGACTCCGAGGATCCGGACTCCTCTCCGGACTCCGAACCCCCCGCGCCCCTGCCGATCGAATCCGATTGGGCGCCAATAATGGAGTTCACCGCCGCGGACATCTTTCAGCACTCGCCTTTTGGCGATACCCTGAATTCTCTCAAGTCTCTCTCTTTATCAGGAGAGCCCTGGCCGAACTGCGGTCAGCGAGGATGGGATACGGACGATGAAGAAATTCAAAGCCCACCCACCACCCACTTGGTAGCCACTGTCGACAATTTAAACGACATGCTCAACTTTGACTCCGGAGACATCGACAGCATGGATGACGATGCAGGAGATACCGATGAACCAACGCCCATAGGGCATTGGACAGCCACCTCATCTCACGATGTGTACATGGTGGATACCCCTAAAGGAAGCGACAACGAGGAAAAAGGGGATGGAATGGGAGATCGACCCCCCGAAAAGCAATCAAAGCGTCGGCGTAAACGCCGACCCAAGCCCCGCCTCGATAAAAACCCAGCCATAGAGCAGGACGAGCCGATAGACGACGAGCAGGCCTTAGAGCAACCGTCCGAACAGGGCAACACAGATAGAGAAACCGAACATCCCTCCTCCAGCGAAAACGGCATTCCGGACGACCTCACGCCGGATAAACCCATGGAGCAGAAGAATCTCCACAAGAGGCTCGTTACAACTGCACGCAGCCTGAAAAAGCAGAAGCGAAAGCTAAAAACAGCGGAAGATGCACTCCGGATTAGATGGAGCAAAGTAATCAATACCGCAGATAAATACGGCAACGGTCGCCGCACTAAAAGCTATCCGAAAAGAAAGCTACTGCCTGAATTCGACGAAGAGGCCCTAGAGCCCTCGCATTCAAAAAATAAGAAAGCCACACGGTCGGATAGACGACCCCATAAAGCGGCAAGCGGCGCCGCACTTAAATCGGCATGCGACCCACCTAAGGATTCGCATCATGGCCCAGTTAGGTCCATTTATGGGCCAAGAAAGCAAGCTCTCGTAAGCAATGCAATAAAGCCATCATCAGAATCCGGCATACCCAAATACAGGGGCGCCGCACACCCCCTATGTTTCACCGATGAGGTCCTGGACTATGAATTTCCAGAGGGATTCAAACCCGTAAACATAGAGGCATATGATGGAACAACAGACCCTGGAGTCTGGATCGAGGATTATATCCTCCACATACACATGGCTAGAGGAGATGATCTCCACGCCATAAAATATTTACCCCTTAAGCTTAAAGGGCCAGCCCGGCATTGGCTCAAAAGCCTTCCTGAAAACACAATTGGAAGTTGGGAAGAGCTCGAGGATGCTTTCCGAGCAAATTTTCAAGGGACCTATGTCCGCCCTCCGGATGCAGACGATCTTAGTCACATAACTCAACAGCCCGGAGAATCAGCTCGGCAGTTCTGGAATAGATTCCTCACTAAAAAGAATCAGATAGTCGACTGTCCGGATGCCGAAGCCTTAGCAGCTTTCAGGCATAACGTCCGAGACGAATGGCTCGCCAGACACCTCGGCCAAGAAAAGCCAAGAACAATGGCGCACTAACAAGCCTCATGACCCGCTTTTGTGCAGGAGAGGACAGCTGGTTGGCAAGGTGCAGCCCCAGCGACCCAAGTACATCCGAAACTAGGGATGGAAACGGAAAACCGCGACGCAACAAGGACCGTCGCCGGACTAAGGAAAAAAGTCCGAAGAGCACGGCAGTCAATGCCGGATTCAAAGGCTCATGACAAAATCAGACAAAACCGCCCCTCCAGGATAACAGGGACGATCCATCCAACTTAAATAAAATCCTAGACAGGATATGTCAGATACATAGTACTCCCGGGAAGCCTGCTAACCATACCCATAGAGATTGTTGGGTTTTCAAACAATCCGGCAGACTCAATGCCGAACACAAGGGGCTCGACACACCAAGCGAAGACGAGGACGAACCCCAAAGCAGAGCACCAAGAAACAAAAGAACTTCCCACAAGAAGTAAAAAACAGTGAACTTACTTCACATAACAAAACGTGCGGCACCCATAAAGGTACGCACCACATGACCTATCCCCAAAGGGTCTCGCCACTGGTTGTCAAAACCAATCATCTTCGATCAACTAGATTATTCTAGAAATATCAAGAATGCAGGCTGGACTGCCTTGATACTCAATCCAATAATTGGCGGACTCCAGTTTTCAAATGTACTTATGGACGGCGGTAGTGGACTAAACCTGATATATCAGGATACAATCCATCACATGGGGATAAACCCAGCAAGAATCCGCCGCAGCAAAACCTCCTTTCAAGGGGTAACACCTGGTCCGGACACCCATTGTATGGGTTTTCTCTGGCTCGAAGTTATATTCGGCTCTGTCGATAACTTCCGCCGCGAAAAGCTGACTTTCCATATCGTCCCATTCTCAAGTCGCTATCAAGCACTACTAGAATGCGAAGCTTTCGCTTGCTTTAACGCAATACCGCATTATGCATCTCTCACGCTTAAGATGCCCGGTCCACGAGGCATCATCTCTTTGAAGGGGAAGCACTAAAGTGTGCCTCCCCAAGCGGAGGACTGTGCGGCCGCTTTGACAGCCCCATAGTAAAATGGCCTCACCGGCCAAAAAACTTCGAAATAGGTCATTAAAGACCACGAGCGCGGATAGACGAGTTCGGTACAAAATCATCATTGATGCAAGCTTAGTGGCCATATACCATCGGCCTTAAAGGTCAGAACCGTACATTGTCGAAGGTCCGAAGCGCCTGGAATCTGGAGCCTAGGGTGTTGGAACTCAAGGCGACGGGTGAACTCGCTTGAGATTGAAAAAAGGAGTAAGGCCTTGGTCTCTTTATAAGAGGTTGAATACCAAGAGCCCTCCCCGTAACCATTCGGGACTCGTCTTTAATCGAGGAAACGTGCTAACGGGCGCGGTTGGGTCACCCACGTCCGTATTGATGAGAATCCCGTAAAAGAGGGTACACGATCTCTGCTTTGACAAGACGTGCCAAGGAAACCGCCTCGCAAAACATGCTGAGGTGGAAAAGTAAAAACGATTCGAGTAAAGGACTTGGCCATAGTGTGATGACGCACTGCGGATATGTCAGCAGATTTGATTTGTGTTAATATTATTCTCTCTATGGCAATGTGTGGAAACTTATTTTGCAGAGCCGGACACTACTCTTGGTGTTTACAATCTTCTATGAAGGACTTGGAGGAGGAACCCGCCTTGCAATGCCGAAGACAATCTGCGTGCCGGACTCGTCGTCATTGAAGCCTAGTTCAGGGGCTACTGAGGGAGTCCTAGATTAGGGGGTGTTCGGGTAGCCAGACTATACCTTCAGCCGGACTCCAGGACTATGAAGATACAAGATTGAAGACATCGTCCCGTGTCCGGATGGGACTTTCCTTGGCGTGGAAGGCAAGCTTGGCGATGCGGATATTCAAGATCTCCTACCATTGTAACCGACTTTGTGTAACCCTAACCCTTTCCGGTGTCTATATAAACCGGAGGGTTGTAGTCCGTAGGACATCAACTCCATATACAACAATCATACCATAGGCTAGCTTCTAGGGTTTAGCCTCCTTGATCTCGTGGTAGATCTACTCTTGTACTACCCATATCATCAATATTAATCAAGCAGGAGTAGGATATTACCTCCATCGAGAGGGCCCGAACCTGGGTAAAAACATCGTGTCCCTTGTCTCCTGTTACCATCCGGCCTTGACGCACAGTTCGGGACCCCCTACCCGAGATCCGCCAGTTTTGACACCTACAGCACTCTTATGGATATGGTACGTAGCATGCTTAGTCATGCGAACTTACCAGTAAGCCTTTGGATGGAGGCATTGAAAACAGCTGCACACATCCTAAATCTTGCTCCAACTAAGTCAGCACCGAGCACACCTTACGAGATGTGGGCGGGAAATAAACCGAGCTTGAATTACTTACGAGTGTGGGGCTGCCCGGCTGAAGCTAAAGTATTCAATCCACATATTAAGAAATTGGACCCAAAGACAGTTAGTTGTTTTTTCATTGGGTATCCTCATAGAGGAAAAGGATATCGCTTTTATTGCTCAGGTCATACCACCAAGTTTGTGGAAACCAGGCAAGCGATGTTTTTTGAGGATAATGAAGTCACTGAGGTTAGGGCGATTGATCTTGAGGAGAAGCGGGTGTACATTCCATCCCCGACTATCCAACAGAATTTTATCCCTATGCCTAATATGCACGAGACACCTACTGGTGATCTTGAACCTGAAGTGGATCCTCAATCCGACGAGGAGCCTCAGCATAATGAATATCCTCAGCATGATGAGGATCCTCAGCCAAATGATGATCATCAACCCAATGTTAATCCTCAACCTTCTCGGGCAAGAGAAAATGCACATACTAATGAGCCTACGAGAAGATCACAACGGGAAAAGAAAAAGGCCATCTCTAGCGATTATGTCACTTTCATGTGTGAGGATGAAAATGACATAGGGAAGGCACAAGATCCGACCTCATATAAAGAAGCCACTAAAAGTGAAGACTCGTCCAAATGGTTGGTAGCCATGGAGGATGAATTGAAATCTATGAGCTCGAATGATGTTTGGGACTTAGTAGAAGTTCCTGATGGAGCCAAAAGGGTAGGCTGCAAGTGGGTCTACAAAACCAAATATGATTCCAAAGGGAACGTTGAAAGGTTCAAAGCGAGACTTGTAGCAAAAGGTTTTACACAAAGAGAAGGAATCGATTATAAGGAGACCTTCTCGCCTGTGTCATCCAAAGATTCTTTCAGAATTGTCATGGCACTTGTAGCTCATTATGATTTGGAGCTGCATCAAATGGATGTCAAGACGGCATTTCTGAATGGTGACTTAAAAGAAGAAGTTTACATGACTCAACCTGAAGGTTTTGTCGTGGAAGGAAAAGAACACATGGCATGTCGTTTAAAGAAATCCATATATGGCTTGAGGCAAGCTTCAAGGCAGTGGTACCTAAAGTTCGATGAGATTATTAGAACTTTTGGTTTTAAAGAGAATGAGGTGGATAACTGCATATATGTTAAATTTAAAGGCAGTAGGTTCACATTTTTAGTCCTATATGTGGATGATATTCTATTGGCTTGCAGCGATAAAGATATGCTGCATGAGACCAAGAGATTTTTGTCATCAAAATTTGACATGAAGGATCTCGGTGAAGCCTCGTATGTCCTTGGCATCGAGATTCATCGAGATAGGTCCAAAGGAACATTAGGACTATCGCAAAGGGCATACTTTGAGAGAGTACTAAAGAAATTCAATATGCATAAGTGCTCTTCCTCACCTGCCCCCATAGTTAAGGGCGATAAGTTTGGGACATTCCAATGTCCAAGGAACCAAAATGAAACTGATCAGATGAAGTCGGTTCCTTATGCTTCAGTTGTCGGAAGCATCATGTATGCTCAAGTATGTACACGCTGTCGGTGTCAAAACCGGCGGATCTCGGGTAGGGGGTCCCGAACTGTGCGTCAAGGCCGGATGGTAACAGGAGACAAGGGACACGATGTTTTTACCCAGGTTCGGGCCCTCTCGATGGAGGTAATACCCTACTCCTGCTTGATTAATATTGATGATATGGGTAGTACAAGAGTAGATCTACCACGAGATCAAGGAGGCTAAACCCTAGAATCTAGCCTATGGTATGATTGTTGTATATGGAGTTGATGTCCTACGGACTACAACCCTCCGGTTTATATAGACACGGATAGGGTTAGGGTTACACAGAGTCGGTTACAATGGTAGGAGATCTTGAATATCCACATCGCCAAGCTTGCCTTCCACGCCAAGGAAAGTCCCATCCGGACACGGGACGAAGTCTTCAATCTTGTATCTTCATAGTCCTGGAGTTCGGCTGAAGGTATAGTCCGGCTACCCGAACACCCCCTAATCCAGGACTCCCTCAGTAGCCCCTGAACCAGGCTTCAATGACGACGAGTCTAGCGCGTAGATTGTCTTCGGCATTGCAAGGCGGGTTCCTCCTCCAAGTCCTTCATAGAAGATTGTAAACACCAAGAGTAGTGTCCGGCTCTGCAAAATAAGTTTCCACATATTGCCATAGAGAGAATAATATTAACACAAATCAAATCTGCTGACGTATTCCGCAGTGCGTCATCACACTACGGCCAAGTCCTTTACTTGAATCGTTTTTACTTTTCCACCTCAGCACGTTTTGCGAGGCGGATTCCTTGGCACGTCTTGTCAAAGCAGAGATCGTGTACCCCCCTTTTACGAGATTCTCATCAATACGGACGTGGGTGACCCAACCGCGCCCGTTAGCACGTTTCCTCGATTAAAGACGAGTCCCGAATGGTTATGGGGAGGGCTCTTGGTATTCAACCTCTTATAAAGAGACCAAGGCCTTACTCCTTTTTTCAATCTCAAGCGAGTTCGCCCGTCGCCTCGAGTTCCAACACCCTAGGCTCCAGATTCCAGGCGCTTCAGACCTTCGACAATGTCCGGTTCTGACCTTCAAGGCCGATGGACGCCCTCCTCCGTCACGGAGGAGGACGTACTAAAGTTGAGGGAGGCTAAGTTCTTGACCGGCGAAATTTCGCATAGGTTGTCTGCTCAAGGGCAGGTCATTCCCAGTCCCCAGCCCGGTGAGAGTGTGGTGTTCATGTCTCACTTCCTTCGGGGGTTGGGCTTCCCAATGGATCCCTTTGTGAGGGGACTGCTGTTTTATTACGGGCTGGAATTCCATGACTTAGCTCCGGAGTCCATCCTCCATATCTCCTCGTTTATTGTCGTGTGTGAAGCGTTCCTTCGTGTTACCCCTCACTTCGGATTATGGCTCAAGACCTTCAAAGTGGAGCCGAAGATGATCAAGGGACGGCATGCAGAGTGCGGAGGTGCTGTTATAAGCAAAAATGCTGATGCTCCATGGCCCGAGGGCTCTTTTCAAGAGGAGCTAGGCTTGTGGCAACGAGATTGGTTTTATATCACCGCTCCCCAGAGCACCAAGTGGGTGGCGCCTCCTGCCTTTCGCTCGGGTCCCCCACCACGGCTAGTGTCATGGGTCAACAGAGGGTTAGATTGGGGTTTGCCCAAAGACGTGCCCTTGTTACAGGGCCGCATTAAGGATCTCTTGGAAGGAGACCTCAGCCTGGTCAAGGTGACGCAGGTCATGCTGATTCGCCGAATATTGCCCGGCAAACGTCGCTCCCTTCGCCTGTGGGAGTTTAATCCAGAGGGACCGCGAGCTCTCCAGAATTTCATGGGCGCAATGCCCGCGGAGATGTATAAACTGTTCTTCGGATCACAAGAAATGTGTCCGGATTTAACCGAGGATGCAGGCCTAAGCTGCAATCGCCCGGATACTCAAGTAAGCAACCTTGTGCCCGGACCTTCTATCCGTATAATTGTCATAAACTTGCCCCTAAAAGAGCCGTCCTTTTAAACAGGAGTGGATAGCGAAGGCAAAGCTGATCAGGTGTCCGGCTCCCCTTCCCGAAGCCAGGCCGGATCCCGTGCTGGTCAGGATGCTGGAGATAATGCCTTTGGAGGGAAGCAAGGGGGAGGACAAGGAAACTATGGCCTCCTCGAAGGAGGCTGCTCCAAAGGAAGGAACCGACAATTCTTCTCCTAAGGGGAAGAAGAGAGCTGCCTCTGACGACCCAGAAACCATGGCCTCGAAGCGGGGGGAAAAATCCTCGTCAGAGGGTCCGACACCGGGGAGTTCCTCGGCCGGACTACGCCCTCAAGGGGATCAGCCCTCCAGCGAGCCGTAAGTAGAGAAAGATTTTCCTTTTGAGGGATGAGGGAAATCCTTGATTTATATCTGAGAAGATTAACCGAATTTTTACCTTGTAGCTCGGACCTCGGCCCTTCTCAGCAGAGCTCGTCTTCGAGGGATCTCCTTCCGGAGATGATGGAGAGCGGGACGCCTCCCCCTGCAGTGCCGCCTAGCGAGGCGGGCGACCCTGAGGTGTCGTCGCGGAGGGTTTCTCCGAATCCGGCAGGGGCGGAAGATAGCTATGTGGCCCCCCGAGGTTCTCCGCATCCGGCCTTCGAAAGAGGTCATGGGACGAGTCCGGCACCGTCTGGTGCTCGGCCAGAGGAGCTAAAGATTCTGCTGGGGTGAGCTTCTATCTCGGAGGAGCACCGTGCATTGATGGGCACGGTGATTGAAAGGATCTCATCCGCAGAGAGCGGATTGCATGAGGCCGTCAAAAGTTTACTGACGGGTTTTGAGGTACATTAGATAATGTACACTTTTGTCAGTTGCGCATGAATAAGATGCGCCCTGTGTAGATAGTAGCCCCTGAGACTCTGCGCGTCGTCAAGAAATGATGGCACGCGGAGGATCATAATCCCAGGTCTAAGATGTCGCCTTTGAATGTAGGCGGCAGGGTGTCCAGAACCGAGCCGAACTGATGATTTTGCCGAACTAAAGCGGCAACTGGACGTGGCAGATGTCGACATCGAACTTGTCAACAAGCGGCTTGATGAGGCTCAAGGTATGTAATTCCTCGGGCGGCATCAGTAAGAAGAGTTTTATGCCAGTGTCTTACGATGTGTGTGCTTGACGCAGATGGTGCGGCCGCCGTGGAGAGTCTTAGGGCAGAACTTTCCCGAGCTAAAGAACAAGCCAGAGAAAGTGATGCGGCTGCCAAGAAAGCCCTTGAAGAGCTGAGAGCCGAACAGGCTGCTCATTGCCGAAGCAAGGAAGAGATGGCCGAAAAGTTAAAGAGCGCTGCAGACCGTTGCAGACTTTTTGAGAAAGAAGACCAGGCGAAACAGATGGACTTAGAGAAGGCCGTTGCCAATGCCAGGGATGCGCGCTCTGCGATGAGAGCTGCGAAGGAGGAGCTGCGTCAGGCTGAACAGATTGCGGCTGGAAAGCCCTTTATGCTGCGAAGGAAATTTTGCGATCCGAAGTTTGCTCCGTTGGACCGGATGTGGAGTGTGGAGGATACCTATCTGGATTTGGTAGCGAGTGCTGCTGATGCGACCGAACACTTTCGAGATCAGAAAGATCGCGAAGTGGAAAAGCTTTTCTGGTCGCAGTTTCACAATCCAGAGCGTCCACTGGCAGTGGACGATCGTTTGGCTCAATGGGCCGAACTGAATAGGTTGTCCGGACTCGCCATGAAGTACGTCATGGGTCATCTGTGGCCGGGGAGATCGGAGCCGAAGAGTTATTTCAGCTTGGTGCAGCAATTCCTTGACGCGGTGTCGCGTATTAATGCAATGAAGAGGTCAGCATGCATAGAGGGCGCAAGGATGGCTCTTGCCCGTGTCAAGACATACTGGGCAGAGATGGAGACCACCGTTGTTGCGTCCCGAGATTCGGACAAAAGCCGAGTACCCTCCGAGCACTATTTTCAGAAAGTCCTTAAAGGCGCTCGTGTAATAGAGACGCAGTGCTCGAAAGATGCTATGTTATGATAGCATATGTAATTATAAAGTAATATTTTGATAAACTGTAGTGGCCTTTTTATACTTGTGCCTTCAAGTATTGGGAACACCTCCTGTGCGGCCGTTTTAAGATATATATACAAAATCTGAAAGATGGCAGTCGTTGGCTTCAGCCCCACGCACATAGTGCGGGGGTGCTCGCAGAAGACGCATTTTCACACTTAACCCAATGTCTTGGTCCTACAAAGGAGGTGATAGCGCAGCGGGCCAGGCAACCGGACTATAATGCTTTAACACTTTCACTTAGCCATAGGAGCTTGACAGTGAGACTATTTAGGTAGCCCCTTGGTGGCGACTGCGCTCGCCCGAGTTTGGGGCGCGTATGTGCCTGACCGGGAAGCGGCCCTTCGTTAAAGCGGATGAATCTGATAGATTCCGATAGGTCATCGAGTGGCTGACCAGTCTCACGCTATATCATGACAGTCAGTTTTCGGCTTTCTCTACTGAGGTGCTCGCCCGGCCGAACCGGGGCACAATCGCAGTAGTTCTCCTGGTGCTACCTTAGCCGATAGAGCGGAACGTAAGGTAGCCGAACTCAGGAGCCGGGCAACCCAACATTTGACCAAAGACATGATTCGGAGCTGATGCATATAATGCCAAAACTCGCGACGCCGAACACTCCCTAAGGTGTTCGGTCTTTATGAGTGTGGGCGAAACAACACTCTTTATTAAAAAAATCCCCTAGTGTCTAGGTACGTGCAAAAATTCTAACGTGGCCACATGCCAAGATGCCAGCCTCCTCCTTGGTTATATCAGAAAAACCCAGAGGATGTGTAGCAACAAGAGACAGTAAAAAAGGTTTACGCAGGGTCTTAATCTAAAAAGAATCCTTTAGGACGGGTCCCTACTGCACGTCTGCGCCTATGTCTCCGTTGTGCCGTATCCTGGACGGGCGCCGCACGACGTTCGTCTGTAAAAGAGAGGAACTGAGTTGAAAATGGGTCGTGCCGAAAAAGTTTAAAATAAACAAAGTATAAAGTAAAATATATAAAATTGAGCTTTATTGTCTCTTATTGTATATGCATGGAGCCCCTAGTGCGGGGGTATATGGCCACTAAGCCTACATCAATGATGATTTTGTACCGAACTCGTCTATCCGCGTTCGTGGTCTTTAATGACCTATTTCGAAGTTTTTTGGCCGGTGAGGCCATTTTACTATGGGGCTGTCAAAGCGGCCGCACAGTCCTCCGCTTGGGGAGGCGCACTTTAGTGCTTCCCCTTCAAAGAGATGATGCCTCGTGGACCGGGCATCTTAAGCGTGAGAGATGCATAATGCGGTATTGCGTTAAAGCGAGCGAAAGCTTCGCATTCCAGTAGTGCTTGATAGCGACTTGAGAACGGGACGATATGGAAGGTCAGCTTTTCGCGACGGAAGTTATCGGCAAAGCCGAATATAACTTCGAGCCAGAGAAAACCCATACAATGGGTGTCCGGACCAGGTGTTACCCCTTGAAAGGAGGTTTTGCTGCGGCGGATTCTTGCTGGGTTTATCCCCATGTGATGGATTGTATCCTGATATATCAGGTTTAGTCCACTGCCGCCGTCCATAAGGACATTTGAAAACTGGAGTCCGCCAATTATTGGATCGAGTATCAAGGCAGTCCAGCCTGCATTCTTGATATTTATAGAATAATCTAGTTGATCGAAGATGATTGGTTTTGACAACCAGTGGCGAGACCCTTTGGGGATAGGTCGTGTGGTGCGTACCTTTATGGGTGCCGCATGTTTTGTTATGTGAAGTAAGTTCACTGTTTTTACTTCTTGTGGGAACTTCTTTTGTTTCCTGGTGCTCTGCTTTTGGGGTTCGTCCTCGTCTTCGCTTGTGTGTCGAGCCCCTTGTGTTCGGCATTGAGTCTGCCGGATTGTTTGAAAACCCAACAATCTCCGTGGGTATGGTTAGCAGGCTTCCCGGGAGTACTGTGTATCTGACATATCCTGTCTAGGATTTTATTTAAGTTGGATGGATCGTCCCTGTTATCCTGGAGGGGCGGTTTTGTCTGATTTTGTCATGAGCCTTTGAATCCGGCATTGACTGCCGTGCTCTTCGGACTTTTTTCCTTAGTCCGACGACGGTCCTTGTTGCGTCGCAGTTTTCCGTTTCCATCCCTAGTTTCGGATGTACTTGGGTCGCTGGGGCTGCACCTTGCCAACCAGCTGTCCTCTCCTGCACAAAAGCGGGGCATGAGGCTTGTTAGTGCGGCCATTGTTCTTGGCTTTTCTTGGCCGAGGTGTCTGGCGAGCCATTCGTCTCGGACGTTATGCCTGAAAGCTGCTAAGGCTTCGGTGTCCGGACAGTCGACTATCTGATTCTTTTTAGTGAGGAATCTATTCCAGAACTGTCGAGCTGATTCTCCGGGCTGTTGAGTTATGTGACTAAGATCGTCTGCATCCGGAGGGCGGACATAGGTCCCTTGAAAATTTGCTCGGAAAGCATCCTCGAGCTCTTCCCAACTTCCAATTGTGTTTTCAGGAAGGCTTTTAAGCCAATGCCGGGCTGGCCCTTTAAGCTTAAGGGGTAAATATTTTATGGCGTGGAGATCATCTCCTCTAGCCATGTGTATGTGGAGGATATAATCCTCGATCCAGACTCCAAGGTCTGTTGTTCCATCATATGCCTCTATGTTTACGGGTTTGAATCCCTCTGGAAATTCATAGTCCAGGACCTCATCGGTGAAACATAGGGGGTGTGTGGCGCCCCTATATTTGGGTGTGCCGGATTCTGATGATGGCTTTATTGCATTGCTTACGAGAGCTTGCTTTCTTGGCCCATAAATGGACCTAACTAGGCCATGATGCGAATCCTTAGGTGGGTCGCATGCCAATTTAAGTGCGGCGCCGCTTGCCGCTTTATGGGGTCATCTATCCGACCGTGTGGCTTTCTTATTTTTTGAATGCGAGGGCTCTAGGGCCTCTTCATCGAATTCAGGCAGTAGCTTTCTTTTCGGATAGCTTTTAGTGCGGCGACCGTCGCCGTATTTATCTGCGGTATTGATTACTTTGCTCCATCTAATCCGGAGTGCATCTTCCGCTGTTTTTAGCTTCCGCTTCTGCTTTTTCAGGCTGCGTGCAGTTGCAACAAGCCTCTTGTGGAGATTATTCTGCTCCATGGTTTTATCCGGTGTGAGGTCGTCCAGAATGCCGTTTTCGCCGGAGGAGGGATGTTCGGTTTCTCTATACGTGTTGCCCTGTTCGGACGGTTGCTCTAAGGCCAACTCATCATCTACCGGCTCGTCCTGCTCTATGGCTGGGTTTTTATCGAGGCGGGGCTTGGGTCGGCGTTTACGCCGACGCTTTGATTGCTTTTCGGGGGGTCGATCTCCCGTTCCATCCCCTTTTTCCTCGTTGTCGCTTCCTTTAGGGGTATCCACCATGTACACATTGTGAGATGAGGTGGCTGTCCAATGCCCTATGGGCGTTGGTTCATCGATATCTCCTGCATCGTCATCCATGTTGTCGATGTCTACGGAGTCGAAGTTGAGCACGTCGTTTAAATTGTCGATAATGGCTACCAAGTGGGTGGTGGGTGGGCTTTGAATTTCTTCATCGTCCGTATCCCATCCTCGCTGACCGCAGTTCGGCCAGGGCTCTCCTGATAAAAAGAGAGACTTGAGAGAATTCAGGATATCACCAAAAGGCGAGTGCTGAAAGATGTCCGCGGCGGTGAACTCCATTATTGGCGCCCAATCGGATTCGATCGGCAGGGGCGCGGGGGGTTCGGAGTCCGGAGGGGAGTCCGGATCCTCGGAGTCGTGAGTCACGCGAAGTGTGGGGCCGGCGTTCGGCTCGATCGCCTTTGAGATTGCAGCCCCCGAGGTGACGTGCAACCGCTCATCCTTGATTGACACAACTGGCTCCGAATTAAGGGTCAGAGCTAGTGTGTTTGCGGCCTCCGGGATACTGTTCGGTGACAGAGCTAGATCATGCCCCGCGAGACAGTGTGGCGCGCTTGGTTGTGGCTCGAATCCGTCGAAGATCAAATCTCCGCGGATGTCTGCCATGTAGTTTAGGCTTCCAAACCTGACTTGATGGCCAGGGGTGTAGCTTTCGATCTGCTCCAGGTGGCCAAGCGAATTGGCCCGCAGTGCAAAGCCGCCGAAGACGAAGATCTGTCCGGGGAGAAAAGTATCACCCTGGACCGCATCGTTGTTGATGATCAAAGGAGCCATCGGGCCTAAAGGCGACGACACAGAGGAACTCTCAATGAAAGCACCAATGTCGGTGTCAAAACCGGCGGATCTCGGGTAGGGGGTCCCGAACTATGCGTCAAGGCCGGATGGTAACAGGAGACAAGGGACACGATGTTTTTACCCAGGTTCGGGCCCTCTCGATGGAGGTAATACCCTACTCCTGCTTGATCAATATTGATGATATGGGTAGTACAAGAGTAGATCTACCACGAGATCAAGGAGGCTAAACCCTAGAAGCTAGCCTATGGTATGATTGTTGTATATGGAGTTGATGTCCTACGGACTACAACCCTCCGGTTTATATAGACACCGGATAGGGTTAGGCTTACACAGAGTCGGTTACAATGGTAGGAGATCTTGAATATCCGCATCGCCAAGCTTGCCTTCCACGCCAAGGAAAGTCCCATCCGGACACGGGACGAAGTCTTCAATCTTGTATCTTCATAGTCCTGGAGTCCGGCTAAAGGTATAGTCCGGCTACCCGAACACCCCATAATCCAGGACTCCCTCACACGCCCTGACTTAGCTTTTGTAACCGGGATGCTTGGCAAATTTCAATCTAATCCAGGACCGGACCACTGGAAGGCCGCAAAGAAAGTCTTGCATTATATGCAAGGTACTAAAAATTTCATGCTTACATATAGAAAGTCTGATAACCTGGAAGTTATTGGTTATTCAGACTCTGATCTTGCCGGGTGTGTGGATAGTATGAAATCCACGTCAGGTTATATATTCACACTCGCTGGAGGAGCCATATCGTGGAAAAGCTCCAAGCAAAAGATAGTTGCCTCATCTACGATGATGGCAGAATATCTAGCGTGTTTTGAGGCCACCGGGCAAGCTGTATTCCTAAAGAATTTCATTCCCGGACTTAAAGTGGTTGACAGCATTTCCAAACCACTGACATTGTACTGCGATAATGAACCCGCAGTTTTCTATGCGAATAACAACAAGTCAAGTGCTGCTGCCAGGCACATTGACCTAAAGTACCATGTTGTTCAACATAGAATCCAGGATCAAACTATTAATGTTAAGCATATCAGTACGACACGTATGCTTGCGGATCCGCTTACTAAAGGCTTACCACCCAATATATTTCGTGAGCATGTAGCCGGCATGGGATTATTGGAAGCCTCTTGATTCTGGAATTATGGGACCGCTAATATAAACCACTCCCAATAAGTAAAATGTTTCCTTTTCGAAATAGGATGTGTGCTATGAATATTGAGGTTCAGTGGCTTTTCATCGGCTGTTGTAACACCTTACTCTGGTATATTATTCCTATGGAGAATGGACAAAAGTCATTGAGCCTAACGATCAAGGGGGAGAATGTTGGTATTGATCTAGAGGCCCAATGGGCCAAAACAAAAATAAAAGACCAGAAATAAAGTTACGTTAAAGAGAGAAACAGGGAGGCCACGAACCAACGTTTGTACCCCTCGATCTCAACTTACGCGCCCTGATCGGGGGCACCCTAACCAACTATGGTTTTGGTCCCCTGTCGCCAGCGCACATAAAAAGATGGGGGAGCAGCCGGCACCTACGCTAGACCAGTTCTTGTACAGTTTACTCCTGCTCCCCACATCCCTAAACCCTAACCGATCTGGGGGAGCGCTGCACGACGGGAAGATCATCTCCAAGCTCTGCCCCTGTCCCAGGGCAGTGCCGGTGGCGCCCGGAGGGACGCCGCTACCTGCAACGAGCAACTTCACCGAGCCCGCATCAAGCCTGCATCGAGCAGGCACGGGACTTCGCACCGTCGACACCAATGGCTGCTTCCATTGGTGGTAAGAACCTAATCCATCTCTCTGATCTGTGCTATTAGGTGATCTAATGCCTGGCTTATGATCTGTTAAGTAGATCCTACGGGATTATAAGTCTAACAGTTTTCTGTTTTGTTCCATTATCCATTGGTAGTGGAACTCGGTCCTATTCTGTAGGATCGCAAGAAAGATTGAAACTTGAAAGGTCGCATGGTTGCTATCCAGAGATGAAAACACAAGGAAATAAAATGTAAAATTTCGGGATGTTCAGACAACAACTCTGACTCGCCATGGTTCTACGGAAAGTTTCAAGTTTCGGACGGGAGAGGATTTGTAGCACACAGGGGCAGGGGCACGCAGATCTTGTGTCATCGATCTGCGCCACGATTCGGAAAATGGTTCATGTATATGGACTATTCATTGTTTCTTTTCGTGTGTAATTCATTCATGTTTTCTGGAGCAATAACATTTATCTTTAAATATCATTTCCGTCGAAGAAAGGGAAGAGATCATATGGTTTTCTTAACGATTGAAGGCATTCAATGATATCAACAAACGACTCTCAAAAAAAATGATATCAACAAACGGAGTAGTATATTTGATGAAAAAAACTTAAAGATTTTGCTGAAAAAATCGTTTTCTTGTATATTTACTTAGCATTCATGTTTCTTCCAGCACACCTCTTTAATGTCTCTAATAGTTGATGAATCTCATCATTGATGTTTATCTTGCTTCCTTTTTATTGTTGTGCTGACTGATTTTTGTCGAATAACTTTGTTGTTCAAAATATTGAGTATGTGTAATATCAAATACTATGATCTGAAATCTTACAATGCAAACAAACCTGATTGCCTGCAGAGATTTTAGAGATCTCCTTTATTCACCCATTCAAAGAGATGAGACCCGTGAATGATGAACGCGCTTGGGCCGGGGATGATCCCTTAGAAGTGGTAGTTGTCGAACCGCAGGATGTTTCATTGTAGCGACGAAGAAATATTCCAGCTTTAGAAAACATCAAACCAAAAAAGCACCAAGACACACCAGCAAAAATTCAACAAATCAGAAAAATCGGTCCTACAAGGACACAAACCTAAATTCCACAAGAACAATTGAACCGAACCTGCAGAGGAAATATAGCTCTGGCTTCTTGACGCCTCGTGGAAAAAAAGCATCGCCACGTGAACACACCGCTCCACTCTAGCGCTCACTTACACAGGTTAACCTTGCCTTTTTTTTCTCTTTGGTTTTTAGTCTTTTTTTCTAAAAATTGACTGTTGGATTTTTTTTAAAGTGCCCTACATGAAAGAAACATTTTTAGAATTGTAAATATTTTAAACAGATCAGTGTGTACTGTAAAAATAGTTCGGCATGTATTAAAAATTATTCACCGTGTATTGATAAAAAGGTTCACTGTGCATAAGAAAATGTTCATTGTATATTAAAAATTGTTCAGTGTGTATATTAAAATGTTCGTGTATATTAAAAAACAGTGTGTATTGAAATATATTCACCCTATATTACAAAAACCATAGAAAATGTGCAAAGAGGAAAAGCTAGAAGAAAAAATAAATATGAAACGAGAAAAACAGAAACATAAAATAAAAAACCGAAACATAAACCAACACACAGAAAACGAAAAAAACAAACAAGCAGTCAACAAATGAAAAAGAGCCGAAGCCATTGAACAAACGCAGCGCGCAGGCTACTGAACTGAGAGTTCCTGTCGGACGCCCGTGTGCGTCAAACCGACGAGGTTTCGCGCAGGACGCGCGATCTGAATGGGCCGGCCCATTTTCTGTGGTCACAAAAATACCCGAAAAAGATGTCCCATCGGGGGATTCGAACTTGCCACTACAGCACCTAAAAGTAAGTGATTAAATGAAGCGCGAAACTTTAAGAACTATAAAGGCAGCGCCAGAGAAAAAAACGAAAAATTTCCACCATTGAACATTTTTCTTATTTAGGCTAAATAATTTTTAATACAATTTGAACATTTTTTTGATATACTCTGAATAGCTTTAAATACGAATTGAACATTTTTGTGATATATGATGAATAATGTTTAAATACACATTGAACATTTTCATTATATACGCTGAACAATTTTTAAGTACACAATGAACATTTTTGAAAATACGATGAACATTTCCTTAATATATTTTGAACATTTTGTTAAATGTATGGTGGACATTTTTGTAATACACAATGAACATTTTCCAATGCAAGGTGACTTTTTCATTAAGACGATGAAGATTTTCTTAACACACAGTGAACATTTTTGTAATACGCGGTGAACTTTTTAGATAACACAACAAAAAGAGAAGACGAAAAAAAGATAAAAGAAAGTAAACGAAAAAGAAAAAACCAAAGGAAAATGGAACCAACACAAAAATAACCCAGAACACAACCTGTGAAAACCGGACAAAGCATTGAAAAACAGAAGCAAAAAACCACAGAAGAAAAACGAAAAAAAACGGCAGGAAACAGCGAAGGAAGAGACAGCGAACGAGGAACACACGAATCCCGTATATGGGCCGGCCCAACCAGATGTTCGCGTCAGCGAATGGACGACCTTTTGACGCTAACGAGCGTCAAATAGGATCTGCCTACTGAACTGGGGCGCCCCTATGTCTCGCTTTAAGCGAGACAGTGGGGGTCGCTCTCATCGGGGGGAGTCCCAGACGGGCCAGCCCAGCAGTGCGGAAGGCCACGATTTTTTTTCTGTTTTATATTCTCGTTTTTTTATTTACTTTTGTAACTTTCTTTATACATTAAAAATATTGTTTTTATACATATATATATATATATATTATACAAAAAAACACTGTTCAAAACAAATTTGAATTTCTTTGCACAAGTAATTGAAAATATGTTGAATAAGTATTAAAAAATGTTCAACAAGAATTTGAAAAAAAATTGAACAGTATTTGAAAATGTTGAATGAGTATTATAAATATTGATAAAGTATTTGACAAACGTTCAATACGTATCAAAAATGTACAACTAGTATATGAAAAATGTTGAATAAGTACTAAAAAATGTTAAAAAGTATTTTAAAAATGTTAAATAAGTATTACAGAATGTAAACAAGTATTTGAAAAATAATGAACAAGTATATAAAAAATATTGAATAAATAGAAATATATTGAACAAGTATTTAAAAAAATATTGAATAAGCATTTGGAAAATATTGAACGTGTATACAAAAAATGTTGATCACTTATTAAAAATTTATTTTTGACATATACGAAAATGTAGAGTGAAAACAAAAACAAACATAATAAAAAACCTAAAAAATGGGGAAGAAAAAAATAAAAGAAAACAAAGAAGGAGAAGAAAAATGAAAAATGAAATAAAAAATAAAGAAAGAAAGAAAATAAAGTGCAAACCTAATAAAAAATGGAGAAAAAAAGAAAGAAAATGATTGCCTTTGGTTGGCTGATAATTATGGTGCGTCCGCCGCCTCCGTTGCCCGCCACATGTCCTCAGCACGAAGGCAAGTGCAGGCAGTTGTTTCAACAACAATGGTGTTGTTGCAAATCTTAGCGATGAATGACCACCATGATGCGATGCGACTTCGTTTTGTAGAAATAATCCTGCAACAAGTAGTCTGTTGCAAAAGAAATCCACAACAAAATGGCTGTTGCAAAAAAATTTAAAAGAAATCTAGAACAAGACGTCTGTTGCAAAGAATTTGCAACAAGACGTCTATTTCAAAAATTCTGCAATATGACATCTGTTGCGAAATTTTTCGCAACAAGGCATGTGTTGCATTGATGGACAGTAATACATGCCCACTCGATGGGTCAAATCTAACGGCTCGCGGCACGGCCGATCTCTTAAAAAGATCAGTCGGCGAACATGTAGCACACCCTAAAAAAGAAAAGAAACAAAAGAAAATGGAAAAATGAAGAAAAAAGAAAAGGGAAATAAAAAATAAAAACAGGAAAAAAACGTGAAAATCGGGTGAAAACCAGATCTTTGCTTCAACTATGGTTGTGCCCAGCTACTTAGCAACAACCCAACGCTAGCTTAGTGCTGAAGAGCGAGGCGCATCATCCTATACACCATGGTTCAATCCCCCTTTTTTTTAGGGGTACCAGGTTAGATCCCCTGAGTCCTCCACCTTTTTTTTCTGATGTGAGAAGGAAATGGGTCGGCCCGATTCATGCGACAGAGCAAGATTCCTTCGGCGAGAGGAGGCTATCGTCTCGCTTAAAGCGAGTAATAGCTCTCTCGATTGAACTGGGCCGGCCCAGCGAGGATACATGCTTCAGCTCTTTTTCTCTTTTTCGTTTATATTTTCACATTCATATTTTTTTATTTTTCCTTGTATTTTGTAATACTCTAACTATATAGTATTTTATAAAAAATAACTTTATATAAAAAATTCAAAAAATGTTAATAATGCATTTAGAAAAATATTAAATGTCCATAGAAAAGGTGATTTCGATGTATAGAAAAGAATGTGCAGTGCATATGGAGAAAAGTAGAAATAAAAAAGTTTCCTATTTGTTTTTAAAAATTGTTAATCGTGCATTTGAAAAATTATTAAATCCATATAGAAAAAATGTTTCTGCTGTATACAAAAATGTACAATGTTTATGGGAAATAGTAGACACAAAAAATATAAGGGTTAAAAATGTTAATCATGTATCTGGACAATGTTAAATGTTTATATAAATAATGTTCCTGATGTTTACAACAAAATTAGAATGTGTATGGAAAAAGCAGATATAAAATTTATATTTCAAAAAAGTTAATCATGTATTTGAAAAATATTAAAAGTTTATATATATAATTTACCTGATTTATACAAAAAGTGTACAATGTTTATGTAAAAAGTCGACATCAATAAATATATGTTCTAAAAAATATTAACTATGTATTTCTAAAATTTTAAAGATGTATATGAAAAATGTTCCTGGTGTATACAAAAACTGTAAAATATGTATAAGAATTGTATACATGGAAAAACATAAGTTTCAATGTTAATCACGTACTTGTAAAATATTAAATGTGTATATAAAAAATATTACTGGTGTATATAAAAAATACATACAAAGAATACAGAAATACCAATAAAAACGAAAAATAAACACAAAGAAAGCAAAGCAAAACAACCAGTAAAAATAAAAAAAGACAGAGAAACTAAATGGAAAATGAAAGAAAAGAAAAACCAGTAAATAAAAACTGTGAAAGAAAAGAAAAAATAGTAAAATCATGGAGACGAAGGTGGCGTCCTGGTCCTTAGCTCCAACCCAAGGAAAGCTACCTATGTTAGAAAAAAAGGAAGCTGCCTATGGCTCACGCTGGGCTGCTGCATAAGAAAAGTTTCTGAAAGTCTGGATTGTTTCCCAAAAAAGACATACGGCTAATGTCTCAAAAAAAGAAGAGACATACAGCTCGGCGCAGCTCGGCCCTGTGTAAAACTCGCCCGGTCTAAACAAAGACAGGGTAGTGAAATTCTCAACAACAACAAAAAAGGACAGGGTCATGCAATTTCATATAAAATATTACTATATTGCAATAACATTACTGAAACCAATCATACGATGGAAATGGGGGTCATGAGAAAGGTACCTCCATTATGAGGTATAGAGCTGGGCAGACTCGACACTTGACCCAAAGAACAGGTCAGACAAAATTAGAACTATGTGTTGGCTTGGAAGGAGATTGAATTGGAAAGCATGTTCATTTCAATGCATGTGGTGCAATGAATAAAAGGACATAAAACTACCATGAGGTACTAATGAAAGTTATGCCATCAAGCATGACACAAATGGTCCCGAAAGGAAACACGTACTACAAATGGATGGGTGTCTAATCGAAGCATTATCTCTTCGTACAAATCCAAACACTCCTGTACTACACTACTCTTACTACCCATGAGAGGTTCAAATGATTGTTTCTCGAACATTGATTACTACCTCTATTCTTTTACTTGCACCAATAGTTCAATAGCGTGCTCATGAAGTTGTTTATTATCATGATTAGTCTTTGAGGCAATAAAACTAGTAGGTAGTCAATTTTTTACGTACAAACGGGTTGCTGCCAGATCTTATATTGTTTATTCTTCAGATATTATTACCCCTACAACTATGTATCATACTCCCTCCAGCCAAATATGTCGGGTCTAATATGTTTTCCGAAGTTGCCTAATATATGATGTGTATGTTACAAAAGTATACCGTCGAAATAGTATATGAGAGAAATTTCTATTAATATATTTCTTATACCATATATTATTAATCTTATCAATGATCAAAGATAGTCTCGAAAAATGTATTAGGCCCTATATGTTTTGGTGGAGTAACAAAAACAATAACGGGGAAAGGCCAAAAGAGTGGCGTCATGGCGAATATGTCCACGCCCGCTTGATGAATGATGGTCTACAGTCTGTTGACCTCGTTGTTGGGATTAGTTTCGTTATTTTGGTGGTGTTCGATGTCTTTTGCCTAGATGTTCTAATTGAGGGTACCTTTGTGTTGCCAGGGTGTCAGGGTTCACGGTTGTGAAGTGTTGGGAGCCCTCGCCGGGCATCTTTGTGCATTTGTACTTTGGGAGTGGTCTGCATGTAGTATCTCTTGCATCGATTTCTGTCCAATTTTGGGTAATTAACTGGGTAGTTCTATTATGGTTAACTAATCAATGATGTAAATATTTTACCGCGTTTCAAGAAAAAAGAACAAGAACATCGGTGTACATAGAAGAATCTTGATATAATTTATTGAGCTTGGGCTTAGTGTCCTGAACTTTCTCCATGCATAAGATAAAAGGAACATTGTAGGGCTAGAACAACCACATAAATGTTATATCCATTACTAATCATATCGTTAGATAGTCATCCATATTGGTTGAACATAGCCCGAGCTACCATCTCACCAGCTGATTGCGCCTAGAGAACACATACTCCCGTGACTCCGCATGTTGCGGTGAACACTACATGTTGATCTAGTGTGTAGTATTTTGAATAAACTTTAAAAGAAACTTAAAATACTCTAATTCATTTAGAAACACGACCATTACAACAACTAGCTAATCGCACGTGTGTTGCCGTAGGGGCAAACATATTTTCGTGATTTAACGGAGATGTACGAGTTTTTTCTATGTCCCATGTCACATCGACGTCCTCGGGTAGCATCGTGTGATGATGATGGAAAGGGAATGAGATATGTTGAGAGAAACCCACATAAATGATACTTTCCCTAAGTTAAGGAGATCGTCGCTTGAGGTATTTAACCGCACTATGCATGCTATAGTCAAAGGGCGACGCTATGCTTCAGTCGATAGATAACCTGAAAAGCTCGACCATGTCGAAAGCTGCAGGGTGTAGCGCTGAATAGTCATCCGATCTCTTCCCCGCTAGCTTTTGCAAAAAGGGTCGTGTTGCACTCAACACTCTACAACACGAGCTCTAATGCGCTACCCGCCGAAGTGTTTTCTTCCTTGATTTACCGTTTAGCCGAACTTTTCTTCTTCTTTGAAACAACGCCTATGATGTAACTGCAATGAAATTCCCTTTTGTTGGTCCATCCATACAAATTTTCGGCGAGACCAACGGTCGTCCGATCTCCGCATGTCAGCCACAACCTTTTGCAACATGATCTCGTTTGCACTCTGGTTCAAACCTTCTTCTAACGTCGTATGTTGCGACCATAACAAACCTTTGTTGCAAAGAAACATGGCGACTCTATAGCTCTGCTCACTTCATAGGTCGCAACTACGCGGATTTGCTCATAGCAGGATGCCGACCGTCCATTGCAGCAAACAACTGTTGTCATGTGTCACAGTCTTCTACAACAACGCCCCTTGCGGCCTCGTACAATGCCTTGGCAACGAGATGGATTGTACGGGGAGAGAGAGATTGAGAAAGGCAGATGAAGGGGAATGGTTGGGAGAAGACGTCGACATATATTTGTAGGGATAAGGTGAGGTTGTGAGGGGCACATGGTTGGCTGTAGCAAATGACAAATATGTGCGAACGACATGAAGAGACCCATGGATCAGTTGCGTGATCAGTTGGTTGCTCTAAAGCATTTCCGATAGTCAAAACTGGAAAAGACTTTTATTCTTCATAATTAACGTGATCCTTTCGTCCAACCTTACATGATATTTTCCATAAATTAATGGATGTTGTTTTGGTTTTAAGGGAATGAGTAGGACATGGAAATGAAAGTATCAATTTGGTTAAGATCATTCTAAGTTAGTCTATATCCGCTGGTTTTTGTTTTGTGCAACATCGGTTGAGATTACGAAAACATTCACAGAAAACCAAGAAGGGACGTGGGCGTGGGAAAAATGGAGGAGGATGTAAGGTGAACCTATCAACTCCCTTTTAATGATAGATACATTGTTTTTGTTTTAAGGGGAATGCGTAGGACAAGAAAAGGAAAGTATTGACTTGATTCAGACTGTTTCAAGTTACTCTATATACTTTGGTTTTTTTGTTTTGTGCGACGTTGATGGGGTCATGGAGAGAAAAAAAACTGGAGGAGGAGACAAGGCGAACCTACTAACTCCCCTTTAATAGTGCAAATTTCAAATAGACAAAACATGCCCCCCCCCCCCCCCCACACACACACATGCATGGTTTCGAATCTTCAATTTACCATTAAATCCATCCAACCAATTCCTATGCATATTGGATGTACTAGTTGACGATGGTAAATTAAAAGCTACATTCATAACCTACCATAAAATTGAAGCGGAAAGGTACATGAAAGGGATAAGTGATGTGGTGTTTCTTCCTCATCGCAATCAACACTTCTTACTCCCATTCAAGTTGCGCATGGGCATGCTCTCTTTTCTTAAGATCACCCCTATACATAAATATCATACACAAATTTTAATCTATATGAAGTCTTGTTTCCAATAAGTGTTGATTAACATTCACCAAGTTGGAGCACATCGAATGAGAATTGACCAAAACATGAAGATTCTAGCGAACAATACCTTGCCACTACACTAAGTTGGTATCCATGAAGCTATCCAGGATATAACAACTCGTCCATTTATCACATCCAAGGTTCCATCGAAATCGAATATTCAATAGTGGGTCGATCATAACATATGCCATAGAGGCATGTCCCGGCTACACAATGCTATACAAAGATGGGTATTGTTGACTTAGAGGTGTGTCTCCTAGCCATGAATCTTCTTAGAAATGTGTATAGTGTCAGCCCCGACAATGAATGAACCACTGCTACAAAACTACTCTTTAACCCTCATCAGGGCCTTTTCCAAATAGAAAATTTGGTGGGTCTTATGTTCATTTGTGATAGAGTGTTGGAGCAAAGGTAGTTATTTTGTAGCAGCTGTTGCCACACTCCATCGCTAAGCGCTCGAATGTCACACTGTTGAAGCACTTAGGATTGGTTGGAACAACCCCCCTCCCCCCATCCTACATAATGTCACCATCCGCTTATTCGAGGATGGAAAAACCCATCATCAATCATGTGTAGATTGGTAGCAACAACTGGCTCATCCTCCTTGTCCCTTGCAATGAGAATGGCAGGCATATCAACGATGATACCGAAGAGTATCATAGGTGTGAGATACCCTCTAGTCAAATTCTTTATAGTCTCGAAATATTGGCCAATTTTATCAATAACTTTGGTGCTGGCATTTTCTACTATTTTTTTTTACAATGAGTTACACCGTTGTAGTACAAACCTTTTCATGCCGATAGTTGTTGGAGAAAGACAATTTCACTTTCTGACATGCCTTCTCAAAATGACCTTGAAAATCACCATGTTTAGCCTCTTCTTGCGAAGCTCATGTTATCACTTGTTGTGGTTCCATGCTCTATCAAACCAGATCAATAATTCACCCCGTTCTAAGAATATAAATTATTCACGCCATCTCAAGTTAAACGTCCAAGCGGTAAAAAAGGTGTGTTGCATGTAACATAGATGTATCACTGGATTTGTATAGAACATTCTTTCTCAATGATACAACATCTGGTTAATGTAATTTATATTTGATTAGAGTAACCATTACCTCATCTTAAAATTTTGAAATATTTGTACGTTGTATAATCTAGTACGCCAAACCACATGTGATATTTGCATAGCATAGCATAGACAAGTGTTGTATTTGGCACCGTGACACGATGGTGCTCCATATGTTAAGAGATTATTTTTCCTCCAAAATTTCTGGAAATTCCTTCTTTCTACAGATATATCTTATCTACATGTAAACTTCCATTAAATAATACATCAATTTGTATGTAACACAAAATAAAGATAATTTTGTGGCTAAAAAAGAAGAGGAAAATGGTACCCTATTTTGATTTTCATATTTGTAATTTTTGTGCACAACAAAGTACAAAACGATGTATGGTGAAAACTGGTACACCCATGCCACACATATAAAGTACATGTGCAATACAAGCGCACATAGTTTTGACTTCAACACACATGAGCAATACAAGCGCTTTCAATCAAAAGATAAAGATCAACACATATTTTCTTCATCAGGCTAAAACCACTTAGAGTGAGTTATAGTTTTTCAATAATTGTAGTCGCGCTAGGTGGTCTACAAAATTGGATGTAATTTCTGCCACTTCTGGTGTTCTTTGTACTGCCATAACAATTGGTGAATAGAACGAAAGTTTTCCTGCAAAAAAAAAGTTTAAGGAGAAATCAAAACGTCTAATATTTGAAATTCAAGCAAGAAAGCAAACTAGGCTTTCAAATTTCACCAAAAAAACACTGCTCCCATCACCTAGGTTTTCTCCTCGGCAGATGTTCAGGTTAAAGCAAAGCGTGGCGTGAAGTATTCAAACTGGTACTACTACATCTCTGTTCGAAGCAAGTTCGCCCTCTCGTATCGCCCCTGGTATATAGCTCCGCGAAGCCAGCAGCGGCACCCACGGATCCCCACGGCGCCTGTTATCCATCCACCACGCAGAGCCTTCTCCTCCCGGGCCTCGCCGTCTTCCTCTTCCCCACCGCCCTCGCCTCAAAAACCCCGCCCCCTAAAAACCCTAGCCCTCGAATTCGCCACCCCCCGCCGGCCCGCCCGGAGCGCACGGGCCCCTCCTCCCCCCCGCGCATGGCGTCCTCGACGGCCGCCAACCTCTGGGTGCTGCTCGGCCTCGGCATCGCCGGCGTCCTTCTGGCGGCGAAGCGGCTCAAGCGCCCCGCCCGCCCGGACCACGGCGCCTTCGTGTCGCGCCTCGAGCTCCTGCCGCCCCCTCAGCCCCCGCCGCCCCAGGCGCGCCACCCCCTCACCGACCTCTGCTTCGCCATCGCCGACGCGTAAGCTCTCGCCCCCCACCCCTTCGTGTTTGTCTGGTAATACGTTCTAAGTCCTAACCCGGATTGGATCAGGTAGGGAACGACTTATATTAGCATAACGTGGGTGATGATTCGATCGCTCCAGCACTGATTCGGTATTGTTTATTTACGGGGATGGAATTTACTCAGCAGGGAGTCATTGTATCTGCCGAATTGTTTCTATGTTGTTTGAATGACTGTAATGCCTCTGCCGCGCATAGGGCAGCTTCATGGATGACTTGCCCAACTTTTAATGGCTGACGCCAAAAAGGAAAACAGTGCCCTGCAAGCACATGGATGTTGGTACTCCCTCCGTCCCAAAATTCTTGTCTTAGATACAACTATTACGGTGTTATTTATCGCAGTTAGTACTTAACAATCTACACTAGAAATAGGCAGCTCAGTAGTTTCAGCACGCATCGTGGCTCGCGGTGTGGTTTACACTATAAGATGCTAGATTCCATAGGCAGTAGGTGACGTAATAATAATGAGTTAATAGTAAATTTAGACCGTTAGTTTTACCATGCCAATTATGAGTTGCTAGATGTAATCCTGGGAGTTATGATTGTAAGTTAAGGGAAGATTACAAACTATTTATAGGACAGACTAATTAGGCATCTACTGCTGGTTTCTGAAGCACATTTTTGGTAGGGGGTGAACTTCACCTGTGCTCGTTGGTGACTGTTCAGAAAATCTTCCCCGTTATTTGTCGATGAGATGCTAATGTGGCAAGCATTGGGAGTTGCGACCGTCAGCTGTTGATGCTAACATGTTGTGTTGCACGCTGAGCTTCCACTCTCTCTTTTTCATAAGCAGACTCTTGTAGAAACATACTTACCTCCCTGTTAGATACTCGTAATTTCTTGCCCGCTAGGTCGATTTAAATCTCCTCAAAAGAATTGAGGGTGCTGCTCAGGAAAAAAGAACTAGTGGAGATGTTTTGGGTAATTTTCTAACCACATTTTGCTTTAAATTTTGTTTACTGGTATGCCAATTACTCTACTCTGAAGTGGCATTTCTCACAGAGGTGGTATTTGAACATCAGTAGATTGCCAGATTATAACTTATTTTATCATAGGAATTTATGGAAGCAAAACAATTTTCTTGAACTTCCTTAGTCATCATCTTATACCAAACTAAAGGTGTATTAGTTTTTTCAACCCAAGGCTTATGGTGACTCATGGCTTGTGCTTTAAAACTCAATAAATTCAGTTTGGTGATGCTGTTGTGAAATCATTGTGGCACAGACGCTTGTGTCCTGTTTGATAAAATGAAGGGAAACTTAATTATCAAGTACTTCAACAAACACATGGATTGATTATGTTGATAACACCATAGTTTCATAGTTTTCAGAATATTTTCTCACCTAGACCAACTCAAAGCCTGAAATGCCGACCTTCTTTGTCCTATTTAAAACGGTCCTAGCATTTCATATTCTACTGTCTATTGGTCAGGCTGCTGATTCCTTCACCTGAAGTAGTTCATTGGGCCTATTTTTTGGGCAAAAATCGACCACATTATGTATCTATAAAGTAAAATCTGCATAATTGCGCTGCAAATATGATATGCTTTCAGTAACTGTAATATGTAGAGTCTAAACCTTTAAAATGTAGCGCTGTGTTCGGATGTCTGTATTGAAGGCCTTCGTATTGAATTGGTTTCAATTTCAATTCAGGGAGGAAACTGTAATGGACATGAATACAAATTCACATGTTTGGATGCTCATGGAATTGGGCCTTGGAATCTCAATGAGTTCTCAATACCAAATCATGTTCGGATGACAAACTATGGAATTGCTTATTCTTTGTGCTTTATGCATCAAATCAAAATCTATACAATGTGTGAGTATAATTGAATGATCATATATCAATATAAAATTACAAATATTCTAAAAATGTACAACGGCACCAAATAATGTTTGCACACCCTGCAAAGGACCTGCAAAAGATGAATCTGTGGTTAGTAAATTCATGTGCATGGAGAGCAGGGGAAGAATAGGAACAGGGGAAGAGGAGGAACTTCGAAGGGGCTGCCTGGGGAAGTAAAGAAGAGAAACAAGGGGATCCGGGGAAGGGGGAATAAGATGGAAGAGGAAGGGGAAGAAGAAAATGGCAGAGAAGAAGTGGAAGAAGAAGATGGGCAAGATGGGGGGGGGGGGGGGGTTCACCGACCAGCGGATGGAGGGCGCGCCGGGCAGCTAGATGCAGGGGCGCAGGGGGAAACGTGCGGGCTTGAAGGTCCGTCGCCACTGGACAGGGCAGGAGGAGGAGGGGCAGGGAGCGGGGAGCGGGGATACATACCTGCGCCGCTGCCGCCTCCTCAAGCTTCCGTCTCGAGCGGGGAGGAAAGGGCTGGTGTCACGCGGGGACGGAAGGGGCAGGCCGCCGCTGCCTCCTGAAGCGTTGTGTTTTCCGGGATCAGCTCAATTCGACCCAAATCGGAGCCCCAGACCTCTGTATTGCGGCACGGCTACGCTAGTGGACGCGATTCCATGCTGTATTGGGCTCATTTCGGTCCGCTCGTTTTTGTAAATATCCGAATGCCTGAATTAGCAAGTAGCCAACACCAAATCCAATACAAAGGCTCTAATTCAGACATCTGAACACAGTGTAGATGTATTTGTTAGCTATAGTGCTATAACGATTCTAAAAATCTATACCGATCCTTTAAATATTTCCCTAAATGAGCTTTAGTACTTGAGGTATTCTCTGGAAACTTTGTCGTGGGCTATATCTGTTTCCTAGAGGAAATTCTATTTCCCTGCAACCCTGCTGACACGGGTGTAAGCTGTTCATCCAAAATTCCGAATAGATGGTTGGTACTTCACAGTCATCCTTGAATGTATTATACAAATAAGCATCAATATATGCTTGTGGCATACTTCCCCCGAACCGAAATTATGTCCTTTAGGACATTGAAAGTCTTCAAGCTAGTACTTTGACCATCAGTTTCTGTGCGAATATGTTGCCTCACATTAAAGTAATTATACATTATAAAAGTATATTTCATGATAGATCTTGTAGTATCAATTTGATGATTAATTTAATATACTAAGTAAATCTTACTGGGCAGCAGGCCTGGTTAGCAATCATAAATCTTCTCTAATAGATAGTCAAACTTATAAATGTTTGACTAACGAAAAAGAAAATGCTAAAAACACCTACATTTTGGATTGGAGGTAGTATTATTTCGTGCTCATTAAGGAAATGTTATCCCATGCAATCCTGCCAGCACCATTGTGGAAGCTATTTATCCAAAATTCCAAATAGATGGTTGCTACTTTACAGCCAGTTCTTGAATTGTATTGTATGAATAAGCATCCAATTAATGTCTGTGGCATATTATTTGGTGCTCAATAGCATCCATGTTACCATGTATATTTGTGTTGCTTCTATTCTTTAATGTACACTCCACTGCTCCAAAAATGTTGTTGTGCTTACTGGAACGTGGCAGACCAGTTCATCTACATGGTTACAGTCCTTTCTGCATGTATTACTTGTCCTTGAGCACTTGTATGATACACTTGCTTTGATGATTGCAGATTCCATGTCAGTGGTTATATAACAAGTTTTGGCAGCCTAGAATGGGCGAAGACACATGATGCAGCAACACAAACATCTCTAGTGGTTTCAACTCTTGTAGACAGTGGTGCTATTTGTGTTGGGAAAACTGTCATCGATGAGATGGCATATAGGTATTTTCATTTTGCTTTCTGTACGTAGCTTCACGGAACTGTATTAAGGCTTATTTTTTTTCTTTATTTCTTTAGTTTTTAGTGCCGTGTCATAAAGATGATACATGTTCCTTAGATTTGTGAAGTAGTTTTCCAGCTTTCCAATAATTTTGTATCTGTGCTGACTTAATGTACATTGCTTGTCCAGTATCCATGGTGAGAATAAACATTTTGGTACACCAACAAATCCTGCAGCTTCCGATCGAGTACCTGGAGGATGCTCAAGTGGATCAGCTGTTGCTGTTGCTGGTGGCATGGTAGATTTCGCCTTGGGTAAGTTGCTCTTTGGAGCATTCTTATTTAAGCAAAAAATGAAGTTTATTAACATTATTATTTGCTGCTGGTGCTTCATTATCCTTCTGATGCCAAATCTTTAATGTTGAAAGTAGCGAGAACCAGGGGAATTTTTCCCAATGTAGCATTTGCATGCAACTTATGACACTTGCTGTCTCATTTACTAGTGTTTGCAGCATTTTGTTTTTACTAGTGGTATTGCTCGCCACTCGACAGTGTTCACGATTGTTTTCACGTGGTGAAATGTGAATCCATACCCATAGTTAAACTTGGTTCTCTCTTGATTAACAGATATACTTTACTAAGTTGTGCTTGTGCACTTGATGCACTTGATGGATTAACCGGATTGTAGTTGCATCTCAAGCTCATTCTGTGACCTTTTTGCAGACAAAGATTGTTTTTTCTTGCGACAATTCAGCATATTCTACCAAAGATAACAAGACAATAGTTACTATCTATCGAGTTTACTCTGGACACCACTAGAAATAATAATATAATGGAGAGGAAGATAACCGGTCTGCAAGGATATAGGATTATAGCCATTTAATTCATATCCCTGCTCAGTGGGTCTGCTATTTTTACTGTGTAGATGTCAAGCATAAAAGAGAAACTTATGTGTTTTTTCCCCTTTTTGTAACTAAATTTATGTGGGGTTATTCCAGTACAGTTTCTTATTGAGGCTTGGACTTTTAAAAGCTTCTGGATCTTGAAATCCGCCACTATTCGTACTGGATCTTTCTTGACTGTTATTTTTTCTGTCGAACTGTCTATGCTTCTTATAATGTTATTATCATGTCTCTAAGTTACATACATAAGTGGTACACTGATAATGTGGTGTGGTAGGTATTGATTCCATTGGAGGAGTAAGGGTACCAGGTGGCTATTGTGGCGTACTGGCGTTCCGGCCTTCACATGCTGTTATATCCAACAGTGGTGTTATTCCTGTAGCTCCTAGCCTAGACACTATAGGTACCTCTAAAGAATCTTTATTCATCTAAACTACATGAATTTTATAGGTCTTGACTTCTAAACAGAAATCATCATGTCTTGTTATTTTCTTCTTTCTGTTGTAGGCTGGTTCGCAAAGGATCCGATTGTACTGCGTCGTGTTGGTCATCTTCTTCTGAAATTATCTTATACTGATATTCGTCTACCCAGACACTTCTACATAGCAGATGATTGTTTTGAAATTTCAAAGATACCTGCAAGAAGGTTAACTCAGGTGGTCACAAAATCTGTGGAAAAGCTGTACGGAAGTAAGTGCATCCTCCTTACACCATCTCTTGTCTTTGTTTTATTTGCTGGAAGTTAACTCATGCCTTTCCTCAGGACAAGTCTTGAGTCATGTGAATCTTGGAAATTATTTGGCTTCAAAAATACCCAGCCTGCGGAACTATTCAAACGGGCAAAAGAATGGGGACTCAAAGTTTTCTTCATTGCAAGCACTTTCTAGTGCCATGCAGTTGCTTCACAAGTACGGTTCCTGCATTATTACAGATCCTATTGTTCCAAAAAGAAGGAAATAATGGTTCATTGTGAATTATGATTTTTATATTTCCTCCTGTGGTTTCTGTCTGCTGTCTAGCTGCTAGCCATGTAAAAGCAGGTGTGGTCGTGTTGTAGGTTCATTTTACGGTACTGTTAGTTGAACTTCGTAGGGTTGCATGGTTCTCTTCTTTTCTTGTAACTATTTCATGTTTTGGTGGTCACCAACAAAGAACATCAAATGATGTTTAGTACATAAAAGAATCTGGCTGGCATGCTTGTCTTACTTTGGTTTGGCTTTGGTGTAGAAAATTTGGATTTGTTCTAGAATTGAGATGAACGCTCTTGTATTGTTTATGATATATCTGATGATATAAGTTAGAATTTTCACCTTACATATATACAAATTTCTCTTTCACTTTGCCATACTTGGACATGTCGTTGTGATGCAATGTAATATTGCTATTTTGTTATTCAATCCAGGCATGAATTTAGAGATCAGCATAACGAGTGGATAAACTCAGCAAAGTCTGCTGTTGATGCTTCCATAGTTGGTAATTTGTCTGATGATGGTGATTCAACTATTAATATCGTCCAAGATGCAAGAAAGGAAGTGCGCTTAGCTCTCAACACACTTCTTAAGGTAAATATTGAGTTCATACTACAATTCTGTGAAATTATTGTATATGTGCGTACATTATCAGGAAAAACCATTGTTGATCCTGTGATTAGTTTCTTGGCGCATTCATTTGCCATTACCTATAGTTTTGCTGGATATATTTCACTGAAGAGAACCCTATACTGTATCTCTTTGATTCTGAAAATGTGATCTGCTCAAAGCTTGTGGACTTCAATTGGTAAAACAAAGCTAGTGTTTTGTAGTGTTTACAAATGTTTTTTCATATGAAATTTATGTATTATGTGCCAAGTGGATCAAATCAAGAAATCAACTGATTATGAGGGTAAACTTGAATATATATATTTCTGCTGGAAGGCAAGTACACGCTTAACTGCAAAGGTTTTACCCACAAGTTTGGTGAGTTGACTTGGCAAACTGCTTTGTTTGCCCTAAGCCAGCTTGTTCACAATTATCAGGAATATTAGGTGCTATTGGAATATGATATTCAGATAATTCCTTGGAGTTTATATAGCATCAAGTAGTGCATATCGTGGAAAATGTCCATCTTTACTGGCCAAACAAAATACAATCACTTTTTTTCAACCCCAACAATTCTGCCATTATTCTTTGCAATTGACCTGCCTTTTTTTAAGGGAACTCAAACTGGCATGTTTCTTCTGTATATGTTGAGAAATTCACAGAAATCTTCATCAGCCTGGCTGGGCCTGGGAAATCCTGGCCCTGAAAGGCCCATATGGACCTATCCTGGCCCGCAAGACCAGGCCTGGCGTGTGAAAATAGTTCTTATTTTTCCCCAAAGAAAATATTATTTATGAATTATTTTCCTTAAAAATGTACTCCGTGTTAGATACATTCCTCTATAGTAGACAAATCAAATACAAGTAATTTGGGATGGAGGTTGTATTAGATTTATCGTTTTTTCTTTCTTTTTGACCCGGCTGATGGGCCAAAACTGGCTGAACCTGAAAAGTGGCAAGTCAGAGTTTGGAATTTGGAGCCAATTCTTCTGGTCTGCGGTGGTTGTTTTTGGTTTCTATCTTTTAACATCAGAGTTTAGACCCAGGGGCAAATTCAACCTCTCTTACTTCTCTAAACCTGCGTCTGCTGGAGTGAAGTAAATGTTCATTTGCAGTGTACTTTCACCTGGTAGTGCACAATATCTGAGAGGAAATTCTTATTGGAAAAAGAAGCCCTGCCAACAGTTTGCCTACTGTATCCTTGATGGGAGGAGATTATTTCCCCATTCTGCTTGTTTGCTGCTTCGTTTACTTGTTTTGCAATCTTGCATGCAACTGGATTTGCTGTGATGAATGATCATCTTATTAAGTGATAATGTAGCAATGCCTTTTCTAATTGTGATGCTATGTTATCCTTAGGATGATGGAATTCTGGTCATCCCAACTGCTCTGGGATGCCCTCCAAAACTTAATGCCAGGGAGCTCTCGTCTACAAGCTACAATGCTGAGACATTATGCCTTCAATCTTTATCTAGTATGTCTGGGTGTTGTCAGGTATAGTATTTTTCAGTGTAATTTTAGATTACTAGCATGCAAACCTTGTTATTACCTCTGATGAGCTTCCTTTTGTACTTCCTTTTGCCTTTGAACCTTGTTATTATTGCATGTGGATGATAGCTAGTGGTATGAATGCATTGACCTTTGGCCTTTCATATGCCAACCGTGAAAAGCTGACAATTGCTTATTTTTGTTTAGTTGCTTCAGTTAATTGATGTGTGGGTAGAGAAAGCAAATTATCTCTGAGATTTTACTTCTAATTTTTGTGGAGAAGCAAATTATCCTGTCCATGGTTATGAATTTTAGTGGTTATTCTCACGATCTATCCATCATGTGTGAAGGTTGTAGATATATTGATCATATTTGTAAATGTTGGTGAGGGTATGAATTTACCCATGGGTTTAGCTACAAGGCATGGATTTTCATTCCTAATAAGCCTTTACTGCCCTTTTACCGATTCAACAATATTGATTTCCTTTTCAGGTTACTGTTCCCATCGGTACACATGACAAGTGTCCTATTTCGGTTTCCTTCATTGCGAGGCATGGTGGTGATTGCTTTTTGCTGGACACCACTCAAGCCATATATGCCACCATCCAAGAGCAAGTTGAGGTCCTAGCCAAATCTAATCCTTCAAGTAAAGAGGCGATGAGTGAAGAAGCTGCTGAAGCTGCTAAAGAGAAAGTCAGTTCCCATCTTTATTATGGTCATCTACAAGTAGCTTTTGTTTTTCAAACTTTTGCTTAACCACTGCTTTTTCCTAGTATTATCTTACAATAGTTACGGTACCATACTATGCCAATGCGACAGTAGTTCACTACTTGAAGAAAGAACTGATTGGTGTTACATCTTAGAGTTTGACAAATTGAATTGAACTTTATGGGTGTTACATTCTAGTACTTGATAGATTGGAAGTGCTAGTTTCTGCATCTAGGGACTTGCTCTGTATATGGATGCACACACACAAATCCTTGGTTGTGCACTGAACCTATTTTTCATGTCCCAGGATTATTATCACTTTTGACTCGGAAGCAAAGCTTCCCATACAGGATTGTGAGTGTTAATTATATTGTCTTTGTTCTTACTTGGGGTTCTTTTCTATCACTTGCTACTTGACAGGGTAACAGTGCATTTAAGGAGAAGCAATGGCAAAAGGCAATAAATTTATATACTGAAGCAATCAAATTAAATGGCAAAGTAGCCACATACTACAGTAACAGAGCTGCGGCTTTTCTAGAGCTAGCTAAGTATGATCTTTTCCCCCCTTGTAATATTTTGTCTCCAATCTATCATAGAGAGCTGGCATGTATGAATGTTTGCCATTTATCTTTGAAGGGCTTGGATGCATGAGTGTTTATTTGGCACTTTGGTTACTCATGATTATTTATTTTGGACTTTTCAGTTATCGCCAAGCTGAGACAGATTGCACTAGCGCCATCGATATTGATCCAAAGGTTAGTATTTGCTTTCTTAGTTTCAACTTTCAACTTTGAAGCATGGTATGACCTATACCTTCACATTTACATATTATTCTACTTTATAAATGTAAGTGTAGGCAATGAGATAAAAATGTACTCCCTCCGTTCCAAATTACTCGTCATGGTTTTAGTTCAAATTTAAACTAAAACCACGACAAGTAATTTGGAACGGAGGGAGTATGTTCTAACTCTGTTGAGATTGTGATGGTTTATGAGTTTTTGCGTGATTGGTTGAGTTGCTATTTATGTAACGTTTCAGATTGTCAAAGCTTATTTGCGAAGAGGCACGGCAAGAGAGATGCTTGGATACTATAAGGAGGCTGTCGACGGTCTGTCTTTCATTTCCCTTTGCTTGATACTCAAGCAATCTGGATAAACTAATTGTTTACATGTTGACTGTGTCTTGCAGATTTTAGCCATGCCCTTGTTCTAGAGCCAATGAACAAGACGGCTGGCGTAGCTATCAATAGATTAAAGAAGCTATTCCCGTAAGTGCCAAGCCCATGGAATTATTTCTCTGAAAATATGGCTGCTGATTTTGTGCACAAACAACTTCTTCGAGTCTTGGGGATGGAACGGAAGTACCTAAGCGCCATGGATCTGTGATGCCACATATGCTCTGTGTGGGCTTTGCAAGGTATGCTGGTGGCAACGGAGCTGTTATCTGTGGAGTCATTTTACATGTTTCCCCCCAAGTTTTGAGAAAGCAAAGTAAAAAAAGCGTAGGTTTTTGAGAGTCGATCATAGCAGCAATGTCCGATCTACCAATGCTCCCCATCATGTATAATATCGATTTTGACAATTATTTGTTGAAACAGCTTGATTTTGCCAGTAAAATGGTCCGCAGTGCTGCCGTATGCATCCTTCTGCTATTCTGACTGATGCGGCGTTCAGGTTCAGGTTAAACGGCAGCCTCAGGTGAAGTCTCACTGAGGCTGTTGGGCAACAACCCTTTTTGCTTACATGTTTGCTCTCACTGAATTTAGAAGACATTTCAACCTTCTCTTTTGGTGTGGTTGTTTGCATGTCCCTGTCACTGAATTTTCATGTACCTGAAGGTGTCTGGGTCAGTGATGTGTGCCTAATATGATGGTGTGGATTGCTCAGCGCGGGACCGTCCGTCCTGTGCATGGACATGAAAGTGGGGTCTTGGGCGTTGCGTTCACTGACGAAGTTCGGCTTAGTCTGTTGGGTCACTTTTGGATAAAGTACAGGAGCACCAGCTGTGCCTTAGGCCATTGACTCGTTCGTTATAGAATAGCAATCAAGTGACCTGGTAGGGAAACAAGAAAAGCTGGTATCATAGGTGTCTGCCCCCAGATGTCTCGGTGCATGATGATTCCCAGCTTGCTCCGTGCTAATCTACATCTAGACATTCAGGTGCCGTCATCCGTTAACGAATGATTGCATCAGGCCAACCAATATCAATACCAGTTCACACGCGCTCTGAGTAATATTAATAAGCGGTAAAGAGGACGGCTTGATCTTGTGCTTCGACTGGTACGGACACACGCGGCAAGGTGCCGGCGCCAAAGCTATCTCCAACTTCTTGTTTCCGCAACCGGAAGAGAAATGATTTTATCATTGGAGGGCGTTACAGAAAGAGAAAGCATCCCCAACTGCATCTATCCACGGAGGAGAGGAGCTCTCCTTTGACTTGGCTTCCACTAGCGTTTGCCCAACGGAAAGTGATCCCTTTCGCCATCGCAGAGCCGGGGGAAGGAATCGCACGAGCGGGTCATCCATCAGATCATCAGAGATAGAAAAGAGAGAGAGAGAGACGCGCGCGCGCACGAAGCGAGCGAACGAACGGGATTTTTTTTTCTTTTTTTGAGAACTGAGCGAACGAACGGGATGATCGATCGCGTAGGCCGCGCTGGGCCCATGGGGGCGGCATGTGGGCTCTGTGTGGTGGTTGGGTACGGCCCTTTTCCCAACGCGCTAGCTTTTTAATCTGTTCGGCCGATTGATGCTCATGATCGGGACCATGCGTGAACAGAACAGTACGTCGTGACCACAATACTGTTCAGACTTTATCGGAGCTATCGAGAGGTTACGAGATGGGGAGAGAATGAATAGGGCGTGACCGCTGCCCGCGCCGGCACGACGGACCGCCCAGCGACTCGTGGCGATCATGCGAGACTAATGAACCAACGAATTTCGCCCCCATCCGGCCGTTTTCAAGGTACACGAAATCCCAGTACGAGCAACCACCTTCTTCGAGACCCTATACCCTACCAGGGGTGGGAAATATATTTTCTTTTGTACCAGCAAAGATTGTTAAATAAAGCGACCAACACTCCAACAGACTCTCTAATAAACATGCCCATGTGGTACGTGCTTGTACCATTATTCATATCGAGCTTGGGGGCTGGGTTGCTTGGGGTCTACCGGTCTAGCACGGCCGGATCGGATCAATCATACACCGTACTAGCATGGACCGGTATAATCGATCCACCAGCGCTATCTTGGGCCTACACCAACTTGCTCTCCAATCCTCGTCCCCTTGGTGCATCTGCGCTACTACGCTCGTGCATGCAGCAGCGCCCATGGCGAATGATACGTTGGCTGCCTGCGCTGCCGTTGCCGACCTCGACCTCGACCTCGCACGTACGAGAGGACGGACGGACCACCATGCAACTGCAACCAACCACAGCATCGCATTCCTTGCTGCATGGCTTTCCGCTGCGAGATCTACCTATCTGACGCCTGACGGGCCTTGTGTAGCATTCATCTTGCCAGCATGTGGTGTCTGCTTTCCTTTTCGTGCATGTGGTGGATCCTCCCGGCCGGGTCAGTGCATGCATGCATGCAACTTTGTGGGTGATGGGCTGTGAACTCGATCACTGTGCATGCAACACAGGAGTAGTATGCTCTGTTTGGCATGCAGACGTTCACACGGCGATTAAAGCACGGGGAACATGTACTCGTACGTAGTACTAGCTGCTTTGGTTAAAGCACGGGGAACATGTATGCCCTACAACTTAA
The DNA here is from genome assembly GCA_034509565.1 of Triticum monococcum. NCBI lineage: Eukaryota > Viridiplantae > Streptophyta > Magnoliopsida > Poales > Poaceae > Triticum > Triticum monococcum. The sequence goes on along the minus strand of CM067844.1, from coordinate 19,937,804 downwards.
TTACATGGTCAATTCAGTAGCTTGATAGATCTATTTTCTGGCATGTTCAGCACGTCGACGTGCACGGAGCCGGTCCGCGTCTACCGGCGGGGCTGCGAGCCTCCCCGCTGCCGCCGCGGCCGGTGCCTGCCGGTGCCGGGCACATGCAACTGTCCGGCCACGCCCCTCCCTGACCTCTGTCGCACCTGACACACCGCCGCACTCACGGATTTCCTGCGTCCGCTCCGCCTCCGCGCGTGACCCGTCTGTCTGGGCTGCCCCTGCCAGCGCCATTGCCCACAGAGAGGCGACATGCATGCACGCACCCTGGCCTCTCCAGCACGTACGCATCATGCATGCACAGTAAGTATACCCCATTGTGACCACCACAGAGCTGAGCTGATGGTGCGTGCACCACTACAGAGTTTCGGTTCGCGGGGCTCTGCCAGAAAAGCAAAATAAAGCCGACGGGACCTGACGGACGATCGATCGAGGAGGTGCAGTGCCGCTGGCTATGGCTATGCGCGCAACCAGCACCGACTCCGACCGGACAAGACGTCACTTGCCAATGACATCCCTCATTCTCTCACGGAATGATCGATGTGCTACGCACGTAGCACAGGAACACTAACAAGAGTACACGCTACTTAATTTTAAACAATAGCCACATGTCAGACGACTGACTTTCTAATTTGGGTCGGTCGATGGGTCCGCGGTTGGAGGGAGAGCGGAGCGGCGAGGCTGCACAGGAGCGCCGTCGACCACGGGTGGCAGAAGCAGGCGGTGGCGCGGCGATTCAAAGGAAAAAGGTGATCCGGCCGTCCATTCTTCATCCAACAACCTAAACCAAATCGACTGATCATGATTTTTTTCGAGACGACTATCATCCAGCCACGCCCTAATTGTTAATGATAAAATGTTTTCTTCTTCTTTTGGCGGGCACATGTGACTTCGTCAGGCGCATTCCTGCAGTCCAAAACCTGATATCTCACTGTCTACCAGGAGAGTCCTCGAGAAAAAGTTGACCATAAGAAAAAGGCGACAAGTCATGCATGTATTTACGCCGGCACAGCATGGCATGGCACGTAGTCGTACAGAACAGGATTCGCGGAGCTTTACGGTACGTAACACTGTACCATGCACTGATGCACACAAGCCGTACGCTCGTAACGCGTTTCATCTTTCGTCAAAGATGGTATAGCCCCTAGCACACGTTTGGCTACAAGCAAGCACCACAGAACCACACAACATTCTTCTCCACGTCTAGATTTCACAAGGCAAAACAAGAAAATGAGAAGATATTTCACGTCTTCGTGGCAATCTCCCCCGTAGAGGCATCAGATTTTGACGCGTAATGTCTTTTTTCGGTTTGCGGATCAACGTGTAAAATATCTGTTAATCGGCAAACGATTGAAGTATTTCATTTTTTTAGAAGGCAAACGCTTCAACTTGTGTTATTGCTAATCAACTTGGACGCATGACCGGGACTAGTGATGCCTTGGATGATAAGAAAATTAGATAGAGCAGGGTGTCAACCTCCGAGCAACCAACGTTAAGTGGGGCAAATGTAAGCGACGGAACGACTGATTAGGGAGGGCATCTCGATCTCGTTGAGATTTAAGTGGTGTATCTTAAGGCACCTCGCAAAAAAAAGTGGTGTATCTTAAGGCGCATGCATGATTTGTGCGCGGATTCGGATAGGAAGCAGGCCATGGAGAGACGTGGATTGGCGAACCGACCGGACCAACCCTGTCACGGTCGAACAGAACTTATTCGTAGGGGACAGTTCAAGTATGCCGGCCATGGTGTATGTCACATCTTCTAACTGTCTAATGGTTGGACTAATAGATCGGCAGGTACGAAAATACGATGAGCGGATGGAGCACAAGGGCATGGGCGTTTGCATACTCGTGTCGTTGGAACGGGTGCATTTGAAAAGGACGGACCAGTGAGACTCACATTCGAGAAAATTTGGGATTCACAAGGACTTGATTAGCCTGTTGCCTAGGAAGATGTTTTTGCCGGGCCCTAGAAATGTGCTAGAGGCCGTATGGAGTATTTAACCAAAAACTAACGTTTCACGGAAACGTGATAAAAAATTACCATTTTACGATTTTGTTTCAAAAACTATCATTTTTTTATTAATCCGTGGCAAAAAACTACCATGTGACTAAATCGACTGATTCAGCCATTTTAAACGCGTTTATGACAGGCCTGGCCCGCATGTAAGTGTTGACATGGCATCGTAAGTCAACACCGTTTGTTTAACCGTTAAGTGCTGACATGGCTCGTCTCCCCTCGCCCGCCGGAGTGGTCACCGGAGTGCAGCCCCTACACTCCCCACGCCGCAGGCGGCGCATGCCTCTCTTGCTCGCCCCCATCGACTCCAACCACGAGCGGGCACAGCCGGGGCGTGGGCAGGGAGCTGGGCGCCCGCGGGCGAGCGCGGCGGGGCCAGGCGCGCGACCACGGGCAGGCGACCAGGGGGGCGCGGCGACGGGCGCGCGGCCAGGGCGGCAAGAGCGGCCAGGGGGCGCGGCGACGGGCGCGCGGCCAGGGCGGCAAGAGCGGCCAGGGGGCGCGGCGACAGGCGCCCGGCTAGGGGTGCGACCGCATCTGGAGGAGACGGCGCGACCTGCAGGTGGCGCTCCGGTACGAGCAGGGCGGCGAGGAGGTCCGGGGGAGGCGGATTCGGGGCGGCGTCTGCCGGATCTGGCGACGACAAGGTTGGACGGTGATGGGGAGGCTTGCCGGCGGCGAGCCCCGGGGCGGCGGCCGCTCGGGGCAAGGCCATGGCGACGGGCGGCGCGGGGTGGTTCGCTGGGCAGTGGGGCTGCGCCAGGGAGGCGAGGCTGCAGGATCTGGTTGCGATGGGGACAGCGACTGCCGGCAGTGCTCCGGTGACCACTGCGGCGGGCGAGGGGAGACGAGCGGGCGCGCGGGCGTAGAGGTCACGGGCGTTAACGGCTGGCCACGAGCGCTTCGCCACGCTAGCACCTAAACGGTGGGGTCGGGCAGTCAGATTCGGGTTTAACCCAGGCAAAGCGAGCAGTTTTCACATTGGGTAGTTTTTTGCCACAGATTAATAAAAAATTGGTAGTTTTCGGGACAAAATTATAAAGTGGTAGTTTTCTGTCACGTTTCAGTGGAATGTGGTAGTTTTTGTTAAATACTCGGCCGTATGCTAACCACAAAGAGAATACGTAGCGCACAGTTTTCGGAGCGAGATACTGTCCAGGATCGCCAAACTATCTGAGCTCGTGGAGAATCTCGCAGCGCTCATCAGAACCAGCGCCGTTTGAAAACTCTACCACTGCCCGGCTCCTGAACGTCGGCAGAGCAATCCCCTGTGCCGTGCAAGTGCAACGTTTCGAACCTTTCAAAAAAGGGGCCAGGCCCCCTCAAAAAAAAAAAGGGGCCAGGCATGCAATTCTGACGGCAAAACGGCATGCATGCATGGCCCATCCCAACGGCACAGGCATCTCTTTTCTTTTCTCGTTGGAATTCTGCATGCGGATTGCGGCCGCTCGGCGGAAGACTGGGTTTCATTCGTTCGTTCGTTCGTTCACGTGAGGAGGCCAAGAGCAAGGGCATATATCGGGGGCGGGGAGGTCAGATGGGGAACGCGGCCAGATCGCCGTAACCCGTGAAGCCGACTGATTAACGCCATTATCCGATGCGGGTTTCGATCGATGGATCAGATCGCGAAAACGGATCGGGGTTCGCAAACAATCCTAGTGCGGTGTTACCAGAGACAGATACGGGGAAAGTGCTTCCACCGAGACATCCGCCAGTGTCACCACTGACCACCGCCACTGGACACAGTTAAGTAGCCCCCAGCGGAGCAGAGCAGAGCGGCCGGCGACCCCATGCAATGCAGTGCAGCAGCGCCGCGGACAAGGACGCCCGGACAAGGGATCACCTTTAGGCGCGGTTAGTTTAAGCTAATCGCGCTTGCTTGGTTTAAGCATCCCAAGAGATAGAGATAGAGAGAGGTGGCCAGGCCGACCGATCGATCAGGGAATCAATCAAACTCATTTGAATAGCTGCTGTGCGTGCCGGGCTGGGCTCAGATTGCTGCAGAGCGAGCAGTGGTGGCAATTATAGTAAGCAGTGTGCAATGTATTCCTTGAGTTCTCTGTCAACACTACGTACAGTAGAGTACTCTGTTTGCACACCTGCCTTCGGTGAATCGACGGACCACATGCAATGCAAGTGGCGGGTGTTTTGCTGCAGATGTGGCCCTCGACCCGCACTGCCTGCCGCTCGGTCGACGCGGGGGGTTCAGTTGCTCAGATGGGGTCAAGTCGACGATCTACTGACAGCAGGAAAAATGACGAGTTCTTGGATGCATTTCGTGATGAAAATTCTGCATTTGAGTGAAACGGCAGAGCGTCTGCATCAAACTGCCCAACAGCCGGTAATAACCACTCACCTGAAGACTGCTCGCCGTCGCCGGCAGCAGCTGGCTCGACCAAATTTAACCTACACCTTATGTCGTCGACGTTGAAACTTCGTCGCTGCCTCGATAACCCCATTAATTCCTCATGAGTCATGACATCCCAGTTCGTTGGTTCCTTCGTCAGCTAGTTATAGGCCTGGAAAATATGGCAGGTAACGGTCAGGCCGTCGAGCTTGAATCAAGCGCAACTTTCAGGCCTCGTCGGCGATGAGGTCGCTCCTGCCGGCGGCGGCTGAGCTGTTAGGCATGCGGGCACGCGCTGACGCAGAACTTCGCCCCCATTTCTTTCGGCTTTGGGCTGTTCGCGTGTTGCCGTCACTGATCTTTCTGTACCACACCATGTAGGAGACGCCTGCATGGATCATGCATGGATTGCTCCAGACGGGTGACTGACTGATCGATCAGCTGTCGCCCAAGTTAGGCCGAGGCTTTCGGGTCAAACGTACTACAGGAGCACTAGTCGCATGCATGGGCTTTGGTAGAGGCAAGTGAGCGATAATATCTTATCTTAAGGTGGGTAACAATAAACAAATGGCGCACAGAGAACAGCTGCTGACCGGCCACAACGCCGGCGGCGGCCAGCTCGTGCGACGGCGACGTTGCACGCGTGGACCGGCCGGCCGTGCGCCTAGTGCGTCTCCTCATCATTTTCAGAAGCGGGAAAGGAGCATCTTCGGCTGGCCTTTGACTTGTCCTCCACTAGCGGTTGCCGCTCAACAGGCGCAGCTGTGCATGTGTAGGCTACGGGACCACATCATCCCCGCTTGCACGAGCGGAGCCGGTCAGGGATAAGTAAGAAAAGGAAAAAGAGCTGGCGCTGGCCGAACAAGTGCGGCGTTGGCGGCGCCGCCGGCGACGCCGCACACGCATCCCGACCGGTTCAGATTCGGCCTGAACAACCACCGGGCAAGATGCACCGGCGCCTCGCTCGCTCACGGTGGGTGCCCCATGCTGGTACCGCAACGGAACCGCGTCGTGGCCACAGTTGAGATGAACAGAGCGCGTGACCACCGAACGGCGACCACGGCCGCTACTAACTCACGCCGGCCGGACGGAACGAACGATTCGCTACTCATCTTTCTCTTCTCTTCATTAATGGATTCCTCAAGCTTTGAAGCTTAAGCCTTCGGCCGTTTCCGGTGTATGGGGTAGTAAATCACAGACGGTACGAGCGAGGCATGCAAATGTGTACGATGAGGGTGCCCAGGACACGTAAAGAGCTGTGGTGTATGTGTTGTGTACCATGTTATTTGACGGGTGTGGCTACGGGCCAGGTGACTGAATTTACAAATTTGGGCCAGTCACCTTTTCTCCGTCCACTTCGGCGGCCCAGGCGTGGGCTCGGCGACCTACCGGGCTGTGCATCTTTTTTTTTAATTTCAAAGAAAAGGAATTCTACAGCTCAATTTTTTTTGTACTTTTTTGTGTGTGCACATATAGTGTAGTACTCCTACAAATTTGCGTAAACCCCCATGTTTGCATGTGAGAGATAAAAAAGACGAATAATAATGAAGATAAAATGTGAAGACATTTGGATCACAAGCTAAGGGAACCCCACTTGGCCAATGTTTATCCATCTCCTTGTATCGTGTGCTAGTCCAATAAAAGAACTAGTGCCAATAAAAGAACTAGTCCAATAAAAGGAATGGATTAGTGGCTTTGGTATTATTCATAAAGAAAAATAATAATAATAAAAATTGTGCACAACTTACATAGAAATTGCACTTTGTTATAATATGCAAGAATCAATATGTAATAGTGAAATTTTTGCAAAAGAAGAATTTTCCCAAAGTGTGGATGAATTAGTTGCATTGGTATTTGACCCACGGCATCTCTACTTCTCAAAATAAGAATAATGAAGTTTTCTATGAAAGAATAAAACAGTGGCATTAGTATCACCTTTTAAGAAGAAAGAAAATAAAGGAAAAACTAACACGCAATTTAATAAAAAAATGTGTTTTTTATAATATGAAGACTAAGCATATAATAGTGGAGTTTTCACAAAAAATGAAGAAGTTTTCTAAGGTTGGCACTACACTTTAAGAAGAAAGAAAAAAAAGTATGAAATTTTCTAAGAAATAATGAATTTGTGTATTTGTATTACATTTAAGAGGAAGGAAAATTAACACTAATCTAAAACGGAAGATGACAAAATTTGCACATAACTTATATATAAATTGCATTTTTTATAATATGCAAGAACAAGCATATAATAGTGAAATTTACACAAAAAACGAAATTTCCTAAGAAGGAAAGATTTGTGGCATTGGTATTACCATTAAAGAAAAATGAAACTAAAACAAAATCAAAGTAATGAAGATTTTCTAAGAAAGAATGTCTTAGCGGCTTTGGTATTACCCTTTAATAGGAAAGAAGATAAAATAGAAACTAAAATAAGATAATAATTGTGATTTTTTAAGAAAGAAAAGAAAATGAATCAAAAATAACTCAAAAAAATCAAAATAATGAAGTATTTCTAAGAAAGAATGAATTAGTGACTTTGGTATTACCCTTTAAGAAGAAAGAAAATGAAATAGAAGCTAAAACAAAATCATTATAATGAAGTTTCTAAGAAAGAATGAATTAATGGCATTGGTGTTACCATTTACTAAGAAAGAAAAGAATAAAACAAATAATCTGCACACAATTTTCATAAAAATGCGCATTTTAATAATACATAGGAATAAGCATATAAATAGTGAAATTCGCGAGAAGCAATCCTAAGAAGGAATTAATTAGTGGCATTGGTCTTACCCTTAAAGAAGAAAGAAAATAAAAACTTAAACCAAATCAAAATAATGAAGGTTTGTAAGGAATAAAAAAATTAATGGCATCGGTATTACCCAAAAGAAACGGAAAAAAGAAACAACGACAAAGATTGCACCCAATATTCACAAAAAATGCGTAATTCAAACATATGCAAGAATAAATATATAATAATAGAATTTTCACAAAAAACTACTCCTAAGAAGGAATGGATTTAGTCGCATTGATTTTACCGTTGAAGAAGAAAGAAAATAAATAATAACTAAAAATTTCAAAATAAACAACAATGAATCCGTAGCAATAGTGTTACCATTTAAAGAAGAAAGATAACATAAAAAGCTTTAAAAAATTGCACACAACTTCACTCTAAAATTGCACTTTTTGTAGTATGCAAACAATAATCATATAAGAGTGTAATTTTCATACATATTGCATTGTACTCATGTGTATACATATACACTTATCCAACATCAAAGAAAAAGAAAAACCAGCTAACAAAGAAAACAAAAAAGAAAAGCAAAAACACATAAAAACAAAAAAAAACAAAGGGATAGAGGAGGGCTGGATCACACACTTAATGGGCTTTGGTGCAGTAGCAAAATATGGGGCCAGTCAAAAAAAGAAAACGAGCACAACCCAACAAACAACACATGGTAGGAAAAAAATGCAGCACGAATCTTAGAGCGAAAATTAATGGCCAGAAAATTGAATGGCCCAAATTCAAAAGTCACGCAACTTACAAGTAGCTAAAGTGTTATTTGACTTATGAGTAACTATTTTTATGGCATTAGTTTTACGAACCAATTTATGGTTGGATGGTTAGGAGTACAGTGTTATCGTGAGCCCATCGGGGTTTAACTCATAAATTTAACATTCGTGCTTAAATTTTTCTGGTTTTATTTCAGCTTTCCGACGATGTTCGTTTGGTCAGAGGAGACGATCCCATCGACTATGAGTCATCTGTGGTGACTTTGCCAATCTTAGGGCATCTTCAATAGACGACCCATATGTAAAAATACCTAACTTTTGGACTGTCGAGAGCAGAAAACGCTGCTCCAACATACGGTCCATGTACCACCCACGATGCGGCTATATCTCCCACGTGTCGGAGCACGACTTAAAGGCATAACCGCATAGTAGGCATGTCGCAAGAGGGGTAATCTTTACACATCCCATGTACTGAATAAGAAAGGGATAGAGAGTTGGCTTACAATCGCCACTTCACACAATACATAAGTATAGCATTACATCAACCAGATACAATCAAGGTCCGACTACGGAACCAAATAAAGAAAGACAACCCCTAATGCAAAAGATCCCCAATCGCCCCAACTGGGCTCCACTACTGATCGAAAGATAACGAAACAACACAACGAACACGATCTTCATTGAGCTCCCACTGGAGCTCAGTTGCGTCACCTGCACTGGTATCATCGAAGACAGGGCATCTTATTCTTCTAGTAGGGATATTCAGTTCCATCGAAGATAGGGCACGCAGCGGAGACTTTAATTATCCCTGCAGTCGACATAGCTAAAACTCCAGGTGGTTAAATCGAATCACACAGAACAAGGGAGCACCTCGCTCTGATACCAATTGAAAGTGCGTTATATCGACTAGAGGGGGGGGGGTGAATAGGCGATTTTTATGAAAGTCTTCAAAACATGGAAGTTATGAAGACAAACAGAGTGGACAAGCCTATCACTATGCAGCGGAAGTTAGATTACACAAGGCAAGCCATAGTCAATTATACAATATAGTGAAAGCACAGTGACAAACAGCTTCAGTGTAATGAGGATCAGGTAGGAAGAAGTTATGAAGCCAAACAAATCATACAGTCAAGTTGTGAAGACAGAAGATAAAGCAAGCATGCAATGGCTTCACAATGTGTACTGGTAAGTAAAGGGAGGTGAAGATGAAACCAGTGACACGCTGAAGAAAATGATTTGTTGGACCAGTTCCAGTTGCTGTGACAACTGTACGTCTGGTTGGAGCAGCTAGGTATTTAAACCAAAGGACACACAGTCCCGGACACCCATTCCTGAACACGCAGCTCAGGACACCCAGTCCTCACCGTTTTCTCCTTGAGCTAAGGTCACACAGACCTCGCCCAATCACTCTGGTAAGTCTTCAAGGTAGACTCCCAAACCTTCACAGACTTCGTTCACCGGCAATCCACAATTTCTCTTGGATGCTCAGAACGCGACGCCTAACCGGCTGGAGGATGCACAGTCCTCAAGTGTAATAAGTCTTCAGATCACTCAGACAAGAAGACTTAAGTGATGCCCAATTACTCTGGCTCTGGGTGGTTAGGGCTTTTCTCCTCGCTAGGGATTTTCTCTCAAAGGCTTCGAGGTGGGTTGCTCTCAAACGACAAAAGCCGTGCACTGAAATCTGAGCAGCCAACCGTTTATGGTTGTAGGGGTGGACTATTTATAGCCACTTGGCAACCCGACCTGATTTGTCCGAAATGACCCTAGGTCACTAAGGAACTGACACGTGTACCAACGGTCGAATTTTGAACTCACACGGCAACTTTACTTGGGCTACAAGTAAAGCTGACTTGTCTGACTCTGGACAAGATTTTCTCTCATTGTCTTCACTCGAAGACATAGGATTTGAATTAGGCATCACTTCAATTATCCTGACTGGTTCTCTTGGACCCCACTTAACAGTACGGTGGTTCCTATGACACAACATGAATGAAGTAAAACTACGAAGGATCTAAGTCTTCGGGTTCCATAAGCTTCATGGGGAGTCTTCACATGTCATTGTCTTTGACATGAATGTCTTCATAAACCACCATTGTCTTCAATGTCTTCGTACATTTTAGGGGTCATCTCTGGTAGCTAAACCGAATCAATGAAGGACTTCTACCTGTGTTATCCTGCAATTCTCACAAACACATTAGTCCCTCAGCTAGGTTTGTCGTCAATACTCCAAAACCAACTAGGGGTGGCACTAGATGCACTTACAATCTCCCCCCTTTTGGTGATTGATGACAAACTAGTTGAAGTTTTCAACGGGGAATATAATTTGTGAAATTGTAAAGGAATTGTCTTCATAAGCTGCAAGGGCTCCCCCTGAAGATGTGCATATAAGTAATTTGCTTCTGGAATGCAAATGCATATGGCAGGTTGTACTTGTGGGAATCCACTTCAACTTATGATGACAATCCACCATGCATGTAAAGGTATATGAAGAGAATGACATGCATAATGAAAAATGGACGTCTGCGAAATGATATAAGTGTGGAAATTATCATCGTACATGCGGAATTTATCTTCGCAAAAACATAGTGGCAAACAAGTAGCAGACGACCATCAAGTTTAAGTGTTACAACTCAAAGAACCAAATGTATCAAAACGAGAGTTGTAAGCACGAAGCAAAATGTAAAATATAAAGCACCCGCCCATATTATTGACCCGCTTGAAGACTATAAACATCATATGCTTCTCCCCCTTTTGTCAGTGATGACCAAAAAGGTTTGAAGACATAGAGTTTTCTACGCGTTCCCAGGCGCAGCAGGGTCGGTGGAGGCGTTTGGTGGTGCTGAAGAGCTTGGTGCAGGGTCGACGCGCGCTGAAGAAGGTGGTGGTGATGTAGCGTCGTCTTCTTCCTCAATGATTCTTCCAGTCACGGTGGCAGCAGAGGAAGAGTACTCTGAATCTTCAAGGGACGGAGTTCCGCGCAGCACAGCTCTTCTGGGGGGTGTGGAGTCAAACTTGAATCTCTCGCTGAAGCCATCCGCTTGAAGTTCAGCTTCAGTGCACATCATGGTGAGGCCTTTCCAAGTGCGGCGACAGGTTTCATGTGCGACGAATGCATTCTTGGTGGCCAGATTTCTGATGCGATTGACGTCTTGCATGATACTTCTCATCTGCCGTTTGAGCCAGTCGTGATGCCTATCTTGCTTTTGGTGAAGAGCCACAAGAATTTCTCGGTCATTGAGTGAACGGGCACGTTTCTTGGGTCTCTGTGCAGCTGTGCTGTCAGTGGCTTCAGTTGATGCAGGGGCACGTTGTTGGGGAACGCAGTAATTTCAAAAAATTTCCTACGCACACGCAAGATCATGGTGATGCATAGCAACGAGAGGGGAGAGTGTTGTCTACGTACCAACGCAGACCGACTGCGGAAGCGATCACACAACGTAGAGGAAGTAGTCGTACGTCTTCCCGATCCGACCGATCCAAGCACCGTTACTCCGGCACCTCCGAGTTCTTAGCACACGTTCAGCTCGATGACGATCCTCGGGCTCCGATCCAGCAAAGCGTCGAGGAAGAGTTGTTGGGGAACGTAGTAATTTCGAAAATTTTCCTACGCACACGCAAGATCATGGTGATGCATAGCAACGAGAGGGGAGAGTGTTGTCTATGTACCAACGCAGACCGACTGCGGAAGCGATCACACAACGTAGAGGAAGTAGTCGTACGTCTTCTTCCCGATCCAACCGATCCAAGCACCGTTACTCCGGCACCTCCGAGTTCTTAGCACACGTTCAACTCGATGACGTTCCTCGGGCTCCGATCCAGCAAAGCGTCGAGGAAGAGTTTCGTCAGCACGACGGCGTGATGACGATCTTGATGTACTACCGACGCAGGGCTTCGCCTAAGCACTACAACGGTATGATCGAGGTGGAATTTGGTGGCAGGGGGCACCGCACACGGCTAAGAAACGATCTCAAGGATCAAGTTGTGTGTCTATGGGGTGCCCCTGCCCCCGTATATATATGTTGGAGGAGGGGGGCTGGCCGGCCAAGATAGAGGAGGCGCAGGGGGAGTCCTACTCCCACCGGGAGTAGGACTCCTCCCCTCCAATCCTATTCCAACTAGGACTCTTGGGGGGGAAAGGAGAGAGAGGGGGCCGGCCCACCTCTCCTAGTCCTACTAGGACTTGGGGAAGGGGGGGCGCCGGCTAGGCTTGTGGGCTGCCTCTTCTCTCTTTTCCACTAAGGCCCAATAGGCCCATTAGCCTCCCGGGGGGTTCCGGTAACCCTCCCGGTATTCCGGTAAAATCCCTATTTCATCTGGAACACTTCCTATGTCCAAACATAGGCTTCCAATATATCAATCTTTACGTCTCGACCATTTCGAGACTCCTCTTCATGTCCGTGATCTCATCCGGGACTTCGAACAACCTTCGGTACATCAAAATGCATAAACTCATAATAACTGTCATCGTAACGTTAAGCGTGCGGACCCTACGGTTCGAGAACAATGTAGACATGACCGAGACACGTCTCCGGTCAATAACCAATAGCGGGACCTGGATGCCCATATTGGCTCCTACATATTCTATGAAGATCTTTATCGGTCAGACCGCATAACAACATACGTTGTTCCCTTTGTCATCGGTATGTTACTTGCCCGAGATTCGATCGTCGGTATCCAATACCTAGTTCAATCTCGTTACCGGCAAGTCTCTTTACTCGTTCCGTAATACATCATCTCACAACTAACTTATTAGTTGCAGTGCTTGCAAGGCTTATGTGATGTGCATTACCGAGAGGGCCCAGAGATACCTCTCCGACAATCGGAGTGACAAACCCTAATCTCGAAATACGCCAACCCAACATCTACCATTGGAGACACCTGTAGTACTCCTTTATAATCACCCAGTTACGTTGTGACGTTTGGTAGTACCCAAAGTGTTCCTCCGGTAAACGGGAGTTGCATAATCTCATAGTTATAGGAACATGTATAAGTCATGAAGAAAGCAATAGCAACATACTAAACGATCGGGTGCTAAGCTAATGGAATGGGTCATGTCAATCAGATCATTCAACTAATGATGTGACCTCGTTAATCAAATAACAACTCTTTGTTCATGGTTAGGAAACATAACCATCTTTGATTAACGAGCTAGTCAAGTAGAGGCATACTAGTGACACTCTGTTTGTCTATGTATTCACACATGTATTATGTTTCCGGTTAATACAATTCTAGCATGAATAATAAACATTTATCATGATATAGGGAAATAAATAATAACTTTATTATTGCCTCTAGGGCATATTTCCTTCAGTCTCCCACTTGCACTAGAGTCAATAATCTAGTTCACATCGCCATGTGATTTAGTAGCAATAGTTCACATCACCATGTGATTAACACCCATAGTTCACATCGTCATGTGACCAACACTCAAAGGGTTTACTAGAGTCAGTAATCTAGTTCACATATCTATGTGATTAACACCCAAAGAGTACTAAGGTGTGATCATGTTTTGCTTGTGAGATAATTTTAGTCAACGGGTCTGTCACATTCAGATCCGTAAGTATTTTGCAAAATTCTTTGTCTATAATGCTCTGCACTGAGCTACTCTAGCTAATTGCTCCCACTTTCAATATGTATCCAGATTGTGACTTTATATTCATCTGGATCAGTGTCAAAAACTTGCATCGACGTAACCCTTTACGACGAACCTTTTTGTCACGTCCATAATCGAGAAACATATCCTTATTTCACTAAGGATAATTCTGACCGCTGTCCAGTGATCTACTCCTAGATCACTATTGTACTCCCTTGCCAAATCAGTGCAGGGTATACAATAGATCTGGCACACAGCATGGCATACTTTATAGAACCTATGAATGAGGCATAGGGAATGACTTTCATTCTCTTTCTATCTTCTGCCGTGGTCGGGCTTTGAGTTTTTACTGAACTTCACACCTTGTAACACAGGCAAGAAACTTTTCTTTGACTGTTCCGTTTTGAACTACTTCAAAATCTTGTCAAGGTATGTACTTATTGAAAAACTTATCAAGCGTCTTGATCTATCTCTATAGATCTTGAAGCTCAATATGTAAGCAGGTTTACCGAAGTCTTTCTTTGAAAAACTCCTTTCAAACACTCCTTTTATGCTTTACAGAATAATTCTACATTATTTCCGATCAAAAATATGTCATTCACATATACTTATCAGAAATGCTGTAGTGCTCCCACTCACTTTCTTGTAAATACAGGCTTCACCGCAAGTCTGTATAAAACTATATGCTTTGATCAACTCATCAAAGCGTATATTCCAACTCCGAGATGCTTGCACCAGTCCACAGATGGATCGCTGGAGCTTGCACATTTTGTTAGCACCTTTCGGATTGACAAAACCTTCTGTTTGTACCATATACAACTCTTCTTCCAGAAATCCATTCAGGAATGCAGTTTTGACATCCATCTGCCATATTTCATAATCATAAAATGCGGCAATTGCTAACATAATTCTGACGGACTTAAGCATCGCTACGGGTGAGAAGGTCTCATCGTAGTCAACCCCTTGAACTTGTCGAAAACCTTTTGCGACAAGTCGAGCTTTATAAACAGTAACATTACCGTCAGCGTCAGTCTTTTTCTTGAAGATCCATTTATTCTCAATTGCTTGCCGATCATCGGGCAAGTCAACCAAAGTCCATACTTTGTTCTCATACATGGATCCCATCTCAGATTTCATGGCCTCAAGCCACTTTGCGGAATCTGGGCTCACCATCGCTTCTTCATAGTTCGTAGGTTCATCATGATCTAGTAGCATGACTTCCAGAACTGGATTACCGTACCACTCTGGTGCGGATCTCACTCTGGTTGATCTACGTGGTTCAGTAGTATCTTGTCCTGAAGCTTCATGATCATCATCATTAGCTTCCTCACTAATTGGCATAGGTGTCGCAGAAACAGTTTTCTGTGATGTACTAATTTCCAATAAGGGAGCAGGTACAGTTACCTCGTCAAGTTCTACTTTCCTCCCACTCACTTCTTTCGAGAGAAAACTCCTTCTCTAGAAATTTTCCGAATTTAGCAACAAAAGTCTTGCCTTCGGATCTGTGATAGAAGGTGTATCCAATAGTTTCCTTTGGATATCCTATGAAGACACATTTCTCCGATTTGAGTTTGAGCTTATCAAGATGAAACTTTTCATATAAGCATCGCAACCCCAAACTTTAAGAAACGACAGCTTAGGTTTCTTGCCAAACCATAGTTCACACGGTGTCGTCTCAACGGATTTATATGGTGCCCTATTTAACGTGAATGCAGCTGTCTCTAATGCATGACCCCAAAAACAATATTGGTAAATCGGTAAGAGACATCATAGATTGCAATATATCCAATAAAGTACGGTTATGACGTTCGGATACACCATTATGCTGTGGTGTTCCAGGTGGCATGAGTAGTGAAACTATTTCACATTGTTTTTAACTGAAGGCCAAACTCGTAACTCAAATACTTTTCTCTGCGATCATATCGTAGAAACTTTTATTTTCTTGTCACGATGATTCTCCACTTCACTCTGAAATTCTTTGAACTTTTCAAATGTTTCAGACTTATGTTTCATCGAGTAGATATACTCATATCTGCTCAAATCATCTGTGAAGATCAGAAAATAATGATACCTGTCGCGAGCCTCAATATTCATCGGACCACATACATCAGTATGTATGATTTCCAACAAATCTGTTGCTTGCTCCATTGTTCCGAAGAACGGCGTTTTAGTCATCTTGCCCAAAAGGCATGGTTCGCAAGCATCAAGTGATTCATAATCAAGTGATTCCGAAAGCCCATCAGCATGGAGTTTCTTCATGCGCTTTATACCAATATGACCTAAACGGCAGTGCCACAAATAAGTTGCACTATCATTATTAACTTTGCATCTTTTGGTTTCAATATGTGTATCACTACGATCGAGATCCAACGAACTTGTTTCATTGGGTGTATGACCATCGAAGGTTTTATTCATGTAAACAGAACAACAATTATTCTCTGTCTTTAATGAATAACCATATTGCAATAAACATGATCAAATCATATTCATGTTCAATGCAAACACCAAATAACACTTATTTAGGTTCAACACTAATCCCGAAATTATGGGGAGTGTGCGATGATGATCATATCAATTTTGGAACCACTTCCAACACACATCGTCACTTCACCCTTAACTAGTCTCTGTTTATTCTGCAACTCCCGTATCGAGTTACTAATCTTAGCAACTGAACTAGTATCAAATACTGAGGGTTTGCTATAAACACTAGTAAAGTACACATCAATAACATGTATATCAAATATACTTATGTTCACTTTGCCATCCTTCTTATCCGCCAATCACTTGGGGTAGTTCCGCTTCTAGTGACCAGTCCCTTTGCAGTAGAAGCACTTAGTCTCAGGCTCAGGATCAGACTTGGGCTTCTTCACTTGAGCAGCAACTTGCTTGCCGTTCTTCTTGAAGTTCCCCTTCTTCCCTTTGCCCTTTTCTTGAAACTAGTGGTCTTGTCAACCATCAACACTTGATGTTTTTCTTGATTTCTACCTTCGTTGATTTCAGCATCACGAAGAGCTTGGGAGTTGTTTCCGTTATCCCTTGCATATTATAGTTCATCACGAAGTTCTACTAACTTGGTGATGGTGACTAGAGAATTCTGTCAATCACTATCTTATCTGGAAGATTAACTCCCACTTGATTCAAGCGATTGTAGTACCCAGACAATCTGAGTACATGCTCACTAGTTGAGCGATTCTCCTCCATCTTTTAGCTATAGAACTTGTTGGAGACTTCATATCTCTCAACTCGGGTATTTTCTTGAAATATTTAACTTCAACTCCTGGAACATCTCATATGGTCCATGACGTTCAAAACGTCTTTGAAGTCCCGATTCTAAGCCATTAAGCATGGTGCACTAAACTATCAAGTAGTCATCATATTGAGCTAGCCAAACGTTCATAGGTCTGTCACCTAGCGGTGCATCAAGGACATAATTCTTCTGTGCAGCAATGAGGATAAACCTCAGGTCACGGATCCAATCCGCATCATTGCTACTAACATCTTTCAACACAATTTTCTCTAGGAACATATCAAAATAAACACAGGGAAGCAACAACGCGAGCTATTGATCTACAACATGATTTGCAAAATACTACCAGGACTAAGTTCATGATAAATTTAAGTTCAATTTAATCATATTACTTAAGAACTCCCACTTAGATAGATATCCCTCTAATCTTCTAAGTGATCACGTGATCCAAATCAACTAAACCATAACCGATCATCACGTGAGATGGAGTAGTTTTCAATGGTGAACATCGTTATGTTGATCATATCTACTATATGATTCACGCTCGACCTTTCGGTCTCTGTGTTCCGAGGCCATATCTGCAAATGCCAGGCTCGTCAAGTATAACCTGAGTATTCTGCGTGTGCAAAACTGGCTTGCACCCGTTGTAGATGGACGTAGAGCTTATCACACCCGATCATCACGTGGTGTCTGGGCACGACGAACTTTGGCAACGGTGCATACTCAGGGAGAACACTTCTTGATAATTTAGTGAGAGATCATCTTATAATGCTACCGTCAATCAAAGCAAGATAAGATGCATAAAAGGATAAACATCACATGCAATCAATATAAGTGATATGATATGGCCATCATCTTGTGCCTGTGATCTCCATCTCCGAGGCACCGTCATGATCACCATCGTCACCGGCGCGACACCTTGATCTCCATCGTAGCATCATTGTCGTCTCGCCAATCTTATGCTTCCACGACTATTACTACCGTTTAGTAATCTAGTAAAGCATTACATCGCGATTGCATTGCATACAATAAAGCGACAACCATATGGCTCCTGCCAGTTGCCGATAACTTAGTTACAAAACATGATCATCTCATACAATAAAATCAGCATCATGCCTTGACCATATCACATCACAACATACCCTGCAAAAACAAGTTAGACGTCCTCTACTTTGTTGTTGCAAGTTTTACGTGGCTGCTACGGGCTTAAGTAAGAACTCATCTCACCTACGCATCAAAACCACAACGATAGTTCGTCAAATAGACTCCGTTTTAACCTTCTCAAGGACCGGGCGTAGTCACACTTGGTTCAACTAAAGTTGGAGAGACAGTCTTCCGCAAGCCATCTATGTGCAAAGCACGTCGAGGGAACCGGTCTCGCGTAAGAGTACGCGTAAGGTTGGTCCGGATCGTCTCAGCCAACAATACCGCCGAACCAAAGTATGACATGCTGGTAGGCAGTATGACTTGTATCGCCCACAACTCACTTGTGTTCTACTCGTGCATATAACATCAAACCATAAAACCTAGGCTCGGATGCCACAGTTGGGGAACGTAGTAATTTCGAAAATTTTCCTACGCACACGCAAGATCATGGTGATGCATAGCAACGAGAGGGGAGAGTGTTGTCTACGTACCAACGCAGACCGACTACGGAAGCGATCACACAACGTAGAGGAAGTAGTCGTACGTCTTCTTCCCGATCCAACCGATCCAAGCACCGTTACTCCGGCACCTCCGAGTTCTTAGCACACGTTCAGCTCGATGACGTTCCTCGGGCTCCGATCCAGCAAAGCGTCGAGGAAGAGTTTCGTCAACACGACGGCGTGATGAAGATCTTGATGTACTACCGACGCAGGGCTTCGCCTAAGCACTACAACGGTATGATCGAGGTGGAATTTGGTGGCAGGGGGCACCGCACACGGCTAAGGAACGATCTCAAGGATCAAGTTGTGTGTCTATGGGGTGCCCCCTGCCCCCGTATATATATGTTGGAGGAGGGGGGCTGGCCGGCCAAGATAGAGGAGGCGCAGGGGGAGTCCTACTCCCACCGGGAGTAGGACTCCTCCCCTCCAATCCTATTCCAACTAGGACTCTTGGGGGGGAAAGGAGAGAGAGGGGGCCGGCCCACCTCTCCTAGTCCTACTAGGACTTGGGGAAGGGGGCGCGCCGGCTAGGCTTGTGGGCTGCCTCTTCTCTCTTTTCCACTAAGGCCCAATAGGCCCATTAGCCTCCCGGGGGGTTCCGGTAACCCTCCCGGTATTCCGGTAAAATCCCGATTTCATCCGGAACACTTCCTATGTCCAAACATAGGCTTCCAATATATCAATCTTTAAGTCTCAACCATTTCGAGACTCCTCGTCATGTCCGTGATCTCATCCGGGACTCCGAACAACCTTCGGCACATCAAAATGCATAAACTCATAATAACTGTCATCGTAACGTTAAGCGTGCGGACCCTACGGTTCGAGAACAATGTAGACATGACCGAGACACGTCTCCGGTCAATAACCAATAGCGGGACCTGGATGCCCATATTGGCTCCTACATATTCTACGAAGATCTTTATCGGTCAGACCGCATAACAACATACGTTGTTCCCTTTGTCATCGGTATGTTACTTGCCCGAGATTCGATCGTCGGTATCCAATACCTAGTTCAATCTCGTTACCGGCAAGTCTCTTTACTCGTTCAGTAATACATCATCTCACAACTAACTTATTAGTTGCAGTGCTTGCAAGGCTTATGTGATGTGCATTACCGAGAGGGCCCAGAGATACCTCTCCGACAATCGGAGTGACAAACCCTAATCTCGAAATACGCCAACCCAACATCTACCATTGGAGACACCTGTAGTACTCCTTTATAATCACCCAGTTACGTTGTGACGTTTGGTAGTACCCAAAGTGTTCCTCCGGTAAACGGGAGTTGCATAATCTCATAGTTATAGGAACATGTATAAGTCATGAAGAAAGCAATAGCAACATACTAAACGATCGGGTGCTAAGCTAATGGAATGGGTCATGTCAATCAGATCATTCAACTAATGATGTGACCTCGTTAATCAAATAACAACTCTTTGTTCATGGTTAGGAAACATAACCATCTTTGATTAACGAGCTAGTCAAGTAGAGGCATACTAGACTAGTGACACTCTGTTTGTCTATGTATTCACACATGTATTATGTTTCCGGTTAATACAATTCTAGCATGAATAATAAACATTTATCATGATATAAGGAAATAAATAATAACTTTATTATTGCCTCTAGGGCATATTTCCTTCAAGAGTTCCATCAGCACGACGGCGTGGTGACGATCTTGATGTACTACCGACGCAGGGCTTCGCCTAAGCACTACAACGATATGATCGAGGTGGAATTTGGTGGCAGGGGGCACCGCACACGGCTAAGGAACGATCTCAAGGATCAACTTGTGTGTCTATGGGGTGCCCACTGCCCTTGTATATAAAGGATGGAGGAGGAGGAGGCCGGCCAAGGCAAAGGTGCGGCCAGGATAGGGAGTCCTACTAGGACTCCAAGTCCTAGTAGGAGTCCACCAAGAGGGGAGGAAGGGAGAAGGAATAGGAGGAGAAGGAGAGGTGGCCGGCCCCCTTTTCCCTAGTCCAATTCGGACCAAAGGGGAGGGGGGGCGCAGCAGCCTTTTCCTCTTCCCACTAAAGCCCATCAAGGCCCATTACTTCTCCCGTAACTACCCGGTACTCCAAAAAATACCCGAATCACTCGGAACCTTTCCGATGTCCGAATATAGTCGTCCAATATATCGATCTTTACGTCTCGACCATTTCGAGACTCCTCGTCATGTCCCCGATCTCATCCGGGACTCCGAACTCCTTCGGTACATCAAAACTCATAAACTCATAATATAACTGTCATCGAAACCTTAAGCGTGCGGACCCTACGGTTCGAGAACAATGTAGACATGACCGAGACACGTCTCCGGTCAATAACCAATAGCGGGACCTGGATGGCAATATTGGCTCCTACATATTCTACGAAGATCTTTATCGGTCAGACCGCATAACAACATACGTTGTTCCCTTTGTCATCGGTATGTTACTTGCCCGAGATTCGATCGTCGGTATCCAATACCTAGTTCAATCTCGTTACCGGCAAGTCTCTTTACTCGTTCCGTAATACATCATCTCACAACTAACATCTTAGTTATAATGCTTGCAAGGCTTATGTGATGTGTATTACCGAGAGGGCCCAGAGATACCTCTCCGACAATCGGAGTGACAAACCCTAATCTCGAAATACGCCAACTCAACATCTACCATTGGAGACACCTGTAGTACTCCTTTATAATCACCCAGTTACGTTGTGACATTTGGTAGTACCCAAAGTGTTCCTCCGGTAAACGGGAGTTGCATAATCTCATAGTTATAGGAACATGTATAAGTCATGAAGAAAGCAATAGCAACATACTAAACGATCGGGTGCTAAGCTAATGGAATGGGTCATGTCAATCAGATCATTCAACTAATGATGTGATCCCGTTAATCAAATAACAACTCTTTGTCCATGGTCAGGAAACATAACCATCTTTGATTAACGAGCTAGTCAAGTAGAGGCATACTAGTGACACTCTGTTTGTCTATGTATTCACACATGTATTATGTTTCCGGTTAATACAATTCTAGCATGAATAATAAACATTTATCATGATATAAGGAAATAAATAATAACTTTATTATTGCCTCTAGGGCATATTTCCTTCAGTCTCCCACTTGCACTAGAGTCAATAATCTAGATCACATCACCATGTGATTAACATCGATAGTTCACATCATCATGTGACCAATACCCAAAGGGTTTACTAGATTCAGTAATCTAGTTCACATCGCTATGTGATTAACACCCAAAGAGTACTAAGGTGTGATCATGTTTTGCTTGTGAGAGAATCTTAGTCAACGGGTCTGCCACATTCAGATCCACATGTATTTTGCAAATTTCTATGTCAACAATGCTCTGCATGGAGCTACTCTAGCTAATTGCTCCCACTTTCAATATATATCTAGACCGAGACTTAGAGTCATCTAGATTAGTGTCAAAACTTGCATCGGCGTAACCCTTTACGACGAACCTTTTGTCACGTCCATAATCGAGAAACATATCCTTATTTCACTAAGGATAATTCTGACCGCTGTCTAGTGATCTACTCCTAGATCACTATTGTACTCCCTTGCCAAAATCAGTGTAGGGTATACAATAGATCTGGTACACAGCATGGCATACTTTATAGAACCTATGGCCAAGGCACAGGGAATGACTTTCATTCTCTTTCTATCTTCTGCCGTGGTCGGGTTTTGAGTCTTACTCAATTTCACACCTTGTAACACAGGCAAGAACTCTTTCTTTGACTGTTCCATTTTGAACTACTTCAAAATCTTGTCAAGGTATGTACTCATTGAAAAAACTTATCAAGCTTCTTGGTCTATCTCTATAGATCTTGGAGCTCAATATGTAAGCAGCTTCACCGAAGTCTTTCTTTGAAAAACTCCTTTCAAACACTCCTTTATGCTTTACAGAATAATTCTACATTATTTCCGATCAACAATATGTCATTCACATATACTTATCAGAAATGTTGTAGTGCTCCCACTCACTTTCTTGTAAATACAGGCTTCACCGCAAGTCTGTATAAAACTATATGCTTTGATCAACTCATCAAAGCGTATATTCCAACTCCGAGATGCTTGCACCAGTCCACAGATGGATTGCTGGAGCTTGCACATTTTGTTAGCACCTTTAGGATTGACAAAACCTTCTTGTTGCATCACATACAACTCTTCTTTAATAAATCCATTAAGGAATGCAGTTTTGTTTATCCATTTGCCAGATTTCATAAAATGCGGCAATTGCTAACATGATTTGGACAGACTTAAGCATAGATACGAGTGAGAAACTCTCATCGTAGTCAACACTTTGAACTTGTCGAAAACCTTTTGCGACAATTCTAGCTTTGTAGATAGTAACACTACTATCAATGTCCGTCTTCCTCTTGAAGATCCATTTATTTTCTATGGCTTGCCGATCATCGGGCAAGTCAACCAAAGTCCATACTTTGTTTTCATACATGAATCCCATCTCAGATTTCATGGCCTCAAGCCATTTTGCGGAATCTGGGCTCATCATCGCTTCCTCATAGTTCGCAAGTTCATCATGGTCTAGTAACATGACTTCCAGAACAGGATTACCGTACCACTCTGGTGCGGATCTCACTCTGGTTTACCTACGAGATTCGGTAGTAACTTGATCTGAAGTTACATGATCATCATCATTAGCTTCCTCACTAATTGGTATAGGTGTCGCAGAAACAGTTTTCTGTGATGTACTACTTTCCAATAAGGGAGAAGGTACAATTACCTTATCAAGTTTTCTACTTTCCTCGCACTCACTTCTTTCGAGAGAAACTCCTTCTCTAGAAAAACTCCGAATTTAGCAACAAAAGTCTTGCCTTCGGATCTGTGATAGAAGGTGTACCCAACTGTCTCCTTTGGGTATCCTATGAAGACATATTTCTCTGATTTGAGTTTGAGCTTATCGAGATGAAACTTTTTCACATAAGCATCGCAACTCCAAACTTTAAGAAACGACAGCTTAGGTTTCTTGCCAAACCATAGTTCACACGGTGTCGTCTCAACGTATTTAGATGGTGCCATATTTAACGTGAATGCAGCTGTCTCTAATGCATAACCCCAAAACGATAGTGGTAGATCGGTAAGATACATCATAGATTGTACTATATCCAATAAAGTACGGTTATGACGTTCGGACACACCATTATGCTGTGGTGTTCAAGGTGGCGTGTGTAGTGAAACTATTTCACATTGTTTTAACTGAAGACCAAACTCGTAACTCAAATATTTTACCTCTGCGATCATATCGTAGAAACTTTTATTTTCTTGTCACAATGATTTTCCACTTCACTCTGAAATTCTTTGAACTATTCAAATGTTTCAGACTTATGTTTCATCAATTAGATATCCCCATATCTGCTCAAATCATCTTGTGAAGGTCAGAAAATAATGATACCTGTTGCAAGCCTTAAATATTCATCAGACCACATACATCAGTATGTATGATTTCCAACAAATTTGTTGCTTGCTTCATTGTTCCGGAGAACGGCGTTTTAGTCATCTTGCCCATAAGGCATGGTTCACAAGCATCAAGTGATTCATAATCAAGTGATTCCAAAAGCCCATCAGCATGGAGTTTCTTCATGCGCTTTATACCAATATGACCTAAACGGCAGTGCCACAAATAGGTTGCACTATCATTATTAACTTTGCATCTTTTGGTTTCAATATTATGAATATGTGTATCACTACGATCGAGATCCAACGAACTTGTTTCATTGGGTGTATGACCATCGAAGGTTTTATTCATGTAAACAGAACAACAATTGTTCTCTGACTTTAATGAATAACCATATTGCAATAAACATGATCAAATCATATTCATGCTCAACGCAAAAACCAAATAACACTTATTTAAGTTCAACACTAATCCCGAAAGTATAGGGGAGTGTGCGATGATGATCATATCAATCTTGGAACTACTTCCAACACCCATCGTCACTTCACCCTTAACTAGTCTCTGTTTATTTTGCAACTCCTATTTCGAGTTATTCCTCTTAGCAACTGAACCAATATCAAATACGGAGGGATTGCTATAAACACTAGTAAAGCACACATCAATAACATGTATATCAAATATACTTTTGTTCACTTTGCCATCCTTCTTATCCGCCAAATACTTGGGGTAGTTCCGCTTCCAGTGACCAGTCCCTTTGCAGTAGAAGCACTTAGTCTCAGGCTTAGGATCAGATTTGGGCTTCTTCACTTGAGCAGCAACTTGCTTGCCGTTCTTCTTGAAGTTCCCCTTCTTCCCTTTGCCCTTTTCTTGAAACTAGTGGTCTTGTCAACCATCAACACTTGATGTTTTTCTTGATTTCTACCTTCGTTGATTTCAGCATCACGAAGAGCTTGGGAGTTGTTTCCGTTATCCCTTGCATATTATAGTTCATCACAAAGTTCTACTAACTTGGTGATGGTGACTAGAGAATTCTGTCAATCACTATCTTATCTGGAAGATTAACTCCCACTTGATTCAAGCGATTGTAGTACCCAGACAATCTGAGCACATGCTCACTAGTTGAGCGATTCTCCTCCATCTTTTAGCTATAGAACTTGTTGGAGACTTCATATCTCTCAATTCGGGTATTTGCTTGAAATATTAACTTCAACTCCTGGAACATCTCATATGGTCCATGACGTTCAAAACGTCTTTGAAGTCCCGATTCTAAGCCATTAAGCATGGTGTACTAAACTATCAAGTAGTCATCATATTGAGCTAGCCAAACGTTCATAACGTCTGTATCTGCTCCTGCAATAGGTCTGTCACCTAGCGGTGCATCAAGGACATAATTCTTCTGTGCAGCAATGAGGATAAACCTCAGATCACGGATCCAATCCGCATCATTGCTACTAACATCTTTCAACACAATTTTCTCTAGGAACATATCAAAAATAAACACAGGGAAGCAACAACGCGAGCTATTGATCTACAACATAATTTGCAAAATACTACCAGGACTAAGTTCATGATAAATTTAAGTTCAATTTAATCATATTACTTAAGAACTCCCACTTAGATAGACATCCCTCTAATCCTCTAAGTGATCACGTGATCCAAATCAACTAAACCATAACCGATCATCACGTGAGATGGAGTAGTTTTCAATGGTGAACATCGTTATGTTGATCATATCTACTATATGATTCACGCTCGACCTTTCGGTCTCCGTGTTCCGAGGCCATATCTGCATATGCTAGGCTCATCAAGTTTAACCTGAGTATTCTGCGTGTGCAAAACTGGCTTGCACCCGTTGTAGATGGACGTAGAGCTTATCACACCCGATCATCACGTGGTGTCTGGGCACGACGAACTTTGGCAACGGTGCATACTCAGGGAGAACACTTCTTGATAATTTAGTGAGAGATCATCTTATAATGCTACCGTCAATCAAAGCAAGATAAGATGCATAAAAAGATAAACATCGCATGCAATCAATATAAGTGATATGATATGGCCATCATCATCTTGTGCTTGTGATCTCCATCTCCGAAGCACCGTCATGATCACCATCGTCACCGGCGCGACACCTTGATCTCCATCGTAGCATCGTTGTCGTCTCGCCAATCTTATGCTTCCACGACTATCGCTACCGCTTAGTGATAAAGTAAAGCATTACATCGCGATTGCATTGCATACAATAAAACGACAACCATATGGCTCCTGCCAGTTGCCGATAACTCGGTTACAAAACATGATCATCTCATACAATAAAATTTAGCATCATGTCTTGACCATATCACATCACAACATGCCCTGCAAAAACAAGTTAGACGTCCTCTACTTTGTTGTTGCATGTTTTACGTGGCTGCTACGGGCTTAAGCAAGAACTCATCTCACCTACGCATCAAAACCACAACGATAGTTTGTCAAATAGACTCCGTTTTAACCTTCTCAAGGACCGGGCGTAGCCACACTCGGTTCAACTAAAGTTGGAGAGACAGTCGCCCGCAAGCCATCTATGTGCAAAGCACGTCGAGGGAACCGGTCTCGCGTAAGCGTACGCGTAAGGTTGGTCCGGGTCGTCTCGTCCAACAATACCGCTGAACCAAAGTATGACATGCTGGTAGGCAGTATGACTTGTATCGCCCACAACTCACTTGTGTTCTACTCATGCAAATAACATCAAACCATAAAACCTAGGCTCGGATGCCACTGTTGGGGAATGTAGTAATTTCAAAAAATTTCCTATGCACACGCAAGATCATGGTGATGCATAGCAACGAGAGGGGAGAGTGTTGTCTACGTACCAACGCAGACCGACTGCGGAAGCGATCACACAACGTAGAGGAAGTAGTCGTACGTCTTCCCGATCCGACCGATCCAAGCACCGTTACTCCGGCACCTCCGAGTTCTTAGCACACGTTCAGCTCGATGACGATCCTCGGGCTCCGATCCAGCAAAGCGTCGAGGAAGAGTTCCGTCAGCACGACGGCGTGGTGACGATCTTGATGTACTACCGACGCAGGGCTTCGCCTAAGCACTACAACGGTATGATCGAGGTGGAATTTGGTGGCAGGGGGCACCGCACACGGCTAAGGAACGATCTCAAGGATCAACTTGTGTGTCTATGGGGTGCCCCCTGCCCTTGTATATAAAGGATGGAGGAGGAGGAGGCCGGCCAAGGCAAAGGTGCGGCCAGGATAGGGAGTCCTACTAGGACTCCAAGTCCTAGTAGGAGTCCACCAAGAGGGGAGGAAGGGAGAAGGAATAGGAGGAGAAGGAGAGGTGGCCGGCCCCCTTTTCCCTAGTCCAATTCGGACCAAAGGGGAGGGGGGGCGCAGCAGCCTTTTCCTCTTCCCACTAAAGCCCATCAAGGCCCATTACTTCTCCCGTAACTACCCGGTACTCCGAAAAATACCCGAATCACTCGGAACCTTTCCGATGTCCGAATATAGTCGTCCAATATATCGATCTTTACGTCTCGACCATTTCGAGACTCCTCGTCATGTCCCCGATCTCA
Source organism: Triticum monococcum (assembly GCA_034509565.1). Classification (NCBI taxonomy): domain Eukaryota; kingdom Viridiplantae; phylum Streptophyta; class Magnoliopsida; order Poales; family Poaceae; genus Triticum; species Triticum monococcum. Next base: position 19,910,423 of record CM067844.1, on the reverse strand, counting down.
TCCGGGACTCCAAACTCCTTCGGTACATCAAAACTCATAAACTCATAATATAACTGTCATCGAAACCTTAAGCGTGCGGACCCTACGGTTCGAGAACAATGTAGACATGACCGAGACACGTCTCCGGTCAATAACCAATAGCGGGACCTGGATGGCCATATTGGCTCCTACATATTCTACGAAGATCTTTATCGGTCAGACCGCATAACAACATACGTTGTTCCCTTTGTCATCGGTATGTTACTTGCCCGAGATTCGATCGTCGGTATCCAATACCTAGTTCAATCTCGTTACCGACAAGTCTCTTTACTCGTTCCGTAATACATCATCTCACAACTAACATCTTAGTTATAATGCTTGCAAGGCTTATGTGATGTGTATTACCGAGAGGGCCCAGAGATACCTCTCCGACAATCAGAGTGACAAACCCTAATCTCGAAATACGCCAACCCAACATCTACCATTGGAGACACCTGTAGTACTCCTTTATAATCACCCAGTTACGTTGTGACGTTTGGTAGTACCCAAAGTGTTCCTCCGGTAAACGGGAGTTGCATAATCTCATAGTTATAGGAACATGTATAAGTCATGAAGAAAGCAATAGCAACATACTAAACGATCGGGTGCTAAGCTAATGGAATGGGTCATGTCAATCAGATCATTCAACTAATGATGTGATCCCGTTAATCAAATAACAACTCTTTGTCCATGGTCAGGAAATATAACCATCTTTGATTAACGAGCTAGTCAAGTAGAGGCATACTAGTGACACTCTATTTGTCTATGTATTCACACATGTATTATGTTTCCGGTTAATACAATTCTAGCATGAATAATAAACATTTATCATGATATAAGGAAATAAATAATAACTTTATTATTGCCTCTAGTGGGTAGGCCGGTAAGCTCAATGATATCGAATGCATTGGCTTCATGATGGACATTGCCGGTCATCCACTCCAGGACCCAAGTCTTCGGATCTCTGTTGTAGCCTTTGATATGCAGTATGGCATAGAACTGGAGCAGAAGCTCTTCATTCCAGTGCTCTTCATCGGTGATAAACGGCAGCAGTCCCACTTGCTTGAAGCAATCCAGTGCTTCTTCCAAACCAGGCAGACCAGCAACAGCTTCAACCTCAAGGCGCTGGTGAGGAAAGATACGGCCTTGGTTGTATAGGATGCATGAATAGTAGCTGCGCTGTGGGTAGCTCCAGAACCTATCTGATACAATCCGTTCCCTTGAATAAGGGTTCTTGGAGCTGTTGAAGAGCGTGTTGTCTTCCCTGAAGCTATTGACATTAAAGGAGCCAGGAGCTGATGCAGGACCTGGGAACCTTGGCAGTCGTGGGATTGGCTTCTGGACCTGGGGCCTGTGCGCAACATGATAGTTGTACTGTGGACCGGCAGCAGACTCAGGCACAGAAGGTTCAGATGCAGTAGCTTCAGTAGCTGTTGGTGGGAAGGGCTCCACAATTGCTTCAGTGTTGGTGGTGGCAGCCTCAAGGATTTCAGCCTCAACACGTGTAGTGAGAGGGACGGATTCAGGTGCGTTCTCCTTGAGAACTTCTTGTTGGTTCGGGGGAGAAGGAGCTTCTTCTTCATGTTCTTCTTCATGTTCTTCGGCTGATGCAGCCGGAATGTCGTCAGCAGCCTGAGCCCTTGGCCCTTTGCGAAGCCTACGGAATGTAGGCGACGCCGGTGGAGTTACAGTGGGCTGGGGCTCATTCTCTTCCTCCTGCGGGCGATCTGCCCATGATGCATCTTGGGTGATTGGTGTCAATGGACGACCAATGCAGATCATTTCGCTTGTTTCAAGCTGAGGAAGGGCTGCATCACCTTCTACATTGTCTTGGAGACCAATGTCTTCAGCAGCGTTGGGTCGGCTGCTGGAATGTCTTCAGCGTGCGGAGCGTCTGTGAAAGTAGGCTCATGCATGGTCAACTGACGATCTTCGTCAGGATAGCGGACGGAGAGGGGTTCGACTATCAAGGGCTCTGTGGGAGCAGCCCGAGATTTCTTGGTCTTGCGCTTCTTGATGGTGGGGTCAGAAGGAGAGGCTTCAGGGTGTTTCCTCTTCCTTGCTTCAGCTTCGGCTGTCCGTGTCTTCTTGAGCTCTGAAGCGGTTGACCGGTGCTTTGGCTTCAAGCCAGTCTTATCAGTGGGGAAGACAATCGGAACAGCTTCTTGCCTTGGTGCCTCTTGTTCAGCCACAGCGGGCTTCTTCTTTTTCTTCGCGGCCATCCTGGGGTCGATGCCGGGACGCCCAAGTGCCTTGCGCTTCTCGGCCTCATTGTAGGCCTGCACACAGAGATCAGCCAAAGTCTTCATTCGCTCCCGCGAACCCTGAGCTTCTGCACGTTTCTTCAAAAAGTTTTCCTTCAACTCGTGCAACATGACCTTGAAGTCCTTGACTTCTTGGACGCTGAGCTTGGCCATATTCTGCTTGAACTGAGCCTTTTCAAAATCAATCTTCTGCTTCAGTTCAACAATGCGCTGGGCAATTGCAAGTTCTGAAGCAATAGCGCCTTGGAAGGCGACGCTGAGGCCAATGGGTAGCTGCAGATCATCGAAGCTGATATTGGGTGTATCAAACCACTCATCAATGAAGTTGTGTATGATTGCTGCATCAAACAAAGGTAGATTGTTGAAGATTTCAACCTCCTCCTTGCTCTTGATGAGCTGCTCAAGAGCGTCATCGCCAAGATCTTCGTCACTGGACAGATCAATGGCCTCGCTGCGCAGAATGGCAGCGGCTGTGAGCTCTTTGCCAGTGTGTGGCTGAGGCTTCTTGGCTTCTTGGGGCTTGGAGACTCGTGATAAGTCTTCAGACTGCACACTTGCTTCAGGAGGTGCAGTTGCCAATGGCTTCGCTCTGGAGATTTTGGGAGAAGCGGCTGGCTTTGAAGCTTTTGGCTTCTTCGTCTGCTTCGGCTTCGGTGCAGCAGGAGCGTCATCAGACTCAGTGTCTGTTGGAGGGTCGTTCACGGCAGTCCCTTGGACTAGAATGCGAGTGATGAGGCCTTCGAGATTGGCATACGGCCCGATGATATTGGGATTTGCGTCGCGTGTGCCATTCGTCCTTGGTTTAGAGGGACCAGGGTTGAAGTCCAACCCCAACTCCTTCTTGTTTTGCTCCACAGAGTTCTGAGCAAATTGGAAGTTGCGCTTGAATAGAGTGTCATCGCGACACCAGAGAAGTGATGACGGATGTGCTTCAGCTGGCTGTGGTCCTCTGACCATGCTTGGAAAGAAGCCTTGAGCAATGGCTTCGTCTCTGGACCGGGGTACGAGGTTTTTGTACAATACGTCTCCCCATGGTCTCTTGATGGCGCACTTTTCTGCATATTCCTTAGTGACGAAGCGGTATTGGAACCACTGCTCTGCCCAATATCTTCGAATCCATTGGATTCGTGTCTTGCGCTGACCATAGCTCTCTTCAGGATCAGTTTGGTACATTTCTGCCAAGTCATCAGGCAGATCTTTAGACGTTTCACCACGTCTCTGTCTGCCTCCCTTTCTTGCTGGTTTTTCTGCTGCCACGAAGCTTAACTTGGAAGGCTTCAAGATGTTCAAAGTCTTCAAAGGCTTCCTTTTGCTTGACCAACAAGAACTCGCTTCAGGAGAATTGATGTGACGCTGTAAGAACTCTGCAAATGAATGCAGACTATGAGAACCAAAAGATTCTCCCACAGACATGTACCTGTGACAGCATTAAGGTGCGAGGGAAGGGGAAGAGGTCATATGCACTCTCAGAAGATTTTGAAGATAAATCAGTTTAGAAGATATTGACCTCATCATGCGAAGACATTCACTTTATAGAAAAGAAGTTGGTTCTAGATTTGTACGAACCCATAGATCAGTACAAGTGAGGAATCTAACTACTTCATGAAGCACAAGTGAATATACTAGGCAAGTTATGAGATGCAGATTGAGAGAGATGTAACTTGTGTGAATAGAAACTTCTTATGGTAGAAAGTGACCGAGCTATAGGATCAAAAGAGGCTGTAAAAAGAGGTTTTATTTACCACACTTGGAACTGCTAGACGAAGTGGGAGTTGAGGCCGAGTAGTTCGATCCTCCGTGCCCTAACTTGGCGACGGAAGACACCTACGGCGACGGTGGAGAGACCGATGTCCGCAGTCGGTGTGAAAACGGTGTCGGAGAGGTTGCGGCAGTGAAGCACTTCGTCGCCGGCGTCGTTCAGAGCTAGCGGTGGCACTAGGGTTCGTGCGAGGGTGGAAGTAGAGATAATGACCGCAGTGAATCGTGTATTTATAGGGATAGGGGCGGCACTGCGCTATTACTCAGGTGCCCCTGGCGATTCGCATCTGAACAGCACGTGGCCATCATGCGGTATTTTGGGGGCAGTTCCACATCCCACGCACGCCTTGATTGTCGGGTGTCGTTCCTACTTCTCCGGATTTCTTTTTGATGGAAAAGTATTGAAAACGGTTTCAAAGTTTGTCTCTGTGTCTTCAGCTGACAAGGATGCAGTGAAGACATTCGACAGTTTCAATAGAATGCATATGACTTGGAGAGACAGAGTTTGAGGTAGGAAGCATGGAGAGGTTAGGGTCCGATCACATTCACTTAGTTCAAAAGATTCAAACAAGAAGACATAGCTATAAGTGAATGCTGTAGAGGACAGAACACCAGTACATATATATATATATATATAATCAACATAGTGAAGATAATCATGAAGACATGTTGAGATTGAAGCCAAACCAAATGTGAAGACATAGCAAATGTAACGCCATGAGTGAAACACTTCAAGCAGAAAATTTTGGTGGTGGCGTTACCCACCGTATAGGAAGTATTAGACCCAGACACGGTGCACAATTATCGTGGCGCTCCGAAGTCAAATTCCATGTTAATGTATTCACACTTAGAATGTATGTCTTCATTGAGTGAAGATATACGTTACTTCGTGTGTTGCACATCTATGTCATCAACATGCATAAGTGTTAGGATGTGTGCTTGATCACAAGACATTTGAGGATTCCAAGATATTTAGCTCACACCTTAACTTGCAAAATCTCTCCTCATCCAAGGGCTTGGTGAAGATATCTGCCAATTGCTCTTCAGTGTTGACATGTATGATATCAATATCTTCCTTTGCAACATGATCCCTGAGAAAATGATGACGAATTTCAATGTGCTTTGTCTTCGAGTGCTGAACTGGGTTGTTGGCGATCTTGATGGCGCTTTCGTTGTCGCAGTAAAGTGGCACTTGCTTCAGATGAATGCCATAATCCTTGAGGGTTTGCTTCATCCATAGAAGCTGAGCGCAGCAGGATCCAGCAGCAATGTATTCAGATTCAGCAGTGGAGAGAGATACACAGTTCTGCTTCTTTGAAGACCAACATACAAGTGATCGGCCCAGAAAGTGACATGTGCCTGATGTGGACTTCCGATCAACCTTGTCACCAGTGTAATCAGCATCCGAAAATCCAACCAGATCAAACTCTGAGCCCTTTGGATACCATAACCCTAGAGTTGGGGTGTGAGCCAAATATCGAAGAATTCGCTTCACAGCTAAGTGATGCGACTCCTTTGGTGCCGCTTGGAATCAAGCACACATGCAAACACTAAGCATAATATCTGGCCTAGATGCACATAAATAAAGCAAAGAACCAATCATGGAGCGGTATACCTTTTGATCGAACTCTTTACCATTGTCGTCAGGACCCAGATGATGCTTGGCTGGCATTGGTGTTGTGAAACCTTTGCAGTTTTGCATACCGAACTTCTTCAGGCAATCTTTGAGATACTTCTCTTGAGATATGAAGATGCCATTGCATTGTTGCTGTATCTGAAGACCGAGGAAGAATTTCAGCTCCCCCATCATAGACATTTGATATTGCTCTTGCATCATATATCCGAACTCCTCACTGTACTTCTGATTGGTGCAGCCGAAGATAATGTCATCCACATATATTTGGCACACAAACAGTTCACCATCATATGTCTTCGTGAAGAGAGTGGGATCTAGGGAACCAGGTATGAAGCCTTTGCTCTTCAGGAAGTATTTGAGTGTATCATACCAGGCCCGAGGGGCTTGTTTGAGGCCATATAGTGCCTTATTGAGCTTGTAAACCATGTCAGGATGTTTTGGATCTTCAAACCCAGGTGGTTGTGCAACATACACTTCTTCTTCAATTTTGCCATTGAGAAAGGCACTCTTCACATCCATTTGATACAGAATTATGTTGTGATGATTTGCATAGGCCAGCAGTATACGGATGGCTTCAAGTCTGGCCACAGGTGCAAATGTTTCATCGAAGTCAATGCCTTCCACTTGAGTATATCCTTGAGAAACGAGACGAGCCTTGTTTCTGATGACTTGACCATGCTCATCTTGCTTGTTGCGGTATATCCATTTGGTGCCTATTATGTTATGCTTTCGTGGATCAGGACGCTTAACCAACTCCCATACATTGTTCAGCTCAAACTGTTGAAGCTCTTCTTGCATAGCTTGAATCCACTCAGGTTCCATAAAAGCTTCTTCAACTTTCTTGGGTTCTGTGATTGAAACGAATGCGAAGTGTCCGCAGAAATTTGCCAGTTGAGTTGCCCTTGAACGAGTCAGTGGACCAGGTGCATTGATGCTATCAATTATTCTGTCAATCTGCACTTCATTGGCAACACGAGGATGTATGGGTCAAAGACTTTGCTCTTGCTGATCTATGTTGTCATGGGGAGGAATGTCTTCAGGCTAAACATTGTCTTCGTGTGGATCAGGTGCTGAGATGATAAGTTCTTCTTCAGGATGAGCTTCAGAAGGTATAATTTCTCCAGTTCCCATTAGCTTGATTGATTCACTGGCTGGAACTTCATCTAGCACATCTGGCAGTTGCTCTCTTTGTGACCCATTGGTCTCATCGAACCGCACATCCACTGTTTCAACCACTTTGTAGTGGAAGAGATTGAAGACTCTGTAGGAGTGCGAATCCTTTCCATATCCAAGCATAAAGCCCTCATGTGCTTTTGGAGCAAATTTTGAGGTGTGGTGAGGGTCCTTGATCCAGCATCTTGAGCCAAATACTCTGAAGTAACTGACATTTGGCTTCTTGCCAGTTAGAAGTTCATAAGATGTCTTGTTTAGAAGCTTGTGAAGATAGACATAGTTGATTGTATGGCATGCAGTGTCAATGGCTTCAGTCCAGAATTTTCTTGGAGTCTTGTACTCATCTAACATTGTTCTGGCCATCTCAATGAGTGTTCTGTTCTTGCGTTCGACGATGCCATTCTGCTGTGGCGTGTACGGAGCTGAGAATTCATGAGTGATGCCCAATGTATCAAGATATGTGTCAAGGCCAGTGTTCTTGAATTCAGTGCCATTGTCACTTCTGATGTGCTTTATCTTGGCGCCATAATTGTTCATAGCCCGATTTGCGAAGCGTCTGAAGACATCCTGCACTTCAGTCTTGTAAAGGATTATGTGCACCCAAGTATATCTAGAGTAATCATCAACAATGACGAAGCCGTAGAGGCAAGCAGTAGTGGAAAAAGTTGAGTAGTGAATGGGACCAAAGAGATCCATGTGAAGCAGTTCGAAGGGTTGAGTAGTGGTCATGATTGTCTTCGAAGGATGTTTTTCCCTTGTCATCTTCCCTGCTTCACAGGCACCGCATAAGTGATCTTTCTTGAACTTGACGCCCTCGATGCCTATGACATGCTTCTTTTTCGCAAGGGTGTGGAGGTTCCTCATGCCAGCATGCCCAAGCCTTCGATGCCAAAGCCAGCATTCTGAAGCCTTTGCGAGAAGACATACTGCAAGCTGTGGCCCTGCTGAGAAATCTACCACGTACAAATCATCTTTCCGATACCCTTCAAACACTAGAGACTTGTCAGATTCCATTAGTACCAGGCAACGATATTTTCCAAAGATTACAATCATGTTCAAATCGCAAAGCATTGAGACAGACATTAAGTTGAAGCCAAGGGATTCAACAAACATGACTTTATCCATGTGTTGATCCTTTGAGATTGCAACTCTACCTAGACCCAATACCTTACTTTTACCAGTGTCAGCAAATGTGATGTGGCTCTTGTCAGATGGACGTAAGGTTGAGTCCATAAAGAGACTTCTTTTGCCAGTCATGTGATTTGTACACCCACTGTCAATAATCCATTCTGAAGACTCTGAAGTCGCTGGTGTCGTACCCTACAGTGCAGTTAGGGGGATAGGCTTCACGAAGAGTATTGTGAAGCAAAAACATTTGACGAACCAGTGGATTATGAAAACTTAGATCCAGGTTAGGACAAGTAGGGAGAGTAGCATGCGATTCAGGTACGAAATACATAGTGATGCCATTCGGGCATTCGATCTTGCGCCCCACAAGATTTTTAAGGTCCCCAGCAATAGCGTCAGAAGATTTTGGTTTTCTGCTGGAGACCTTTCCCTTGGCACCACGTGCCATGAAGCAGTAGGTAGGAGTAGAGTCGTCCTTGTCATTTGCATCGGTGTTGGTGATGAAGTCATTGTCTTCAGTGTTGAAGATGGACTTGGCGATGTAGGCTGTAGCCAGACTCGCAATGCCTGAATCAGACTCCTCCTCAGACTCCACCTCTGCCTCCTCAGAAGCAGACTCCTCCTCTGAATCCATTTCCTTGCCAACAAACGCACGAGCCTCGCCAGATGAACTCTTCTTGTGTGATGAAGACTTTGAGGAAGACTTGGAAGAAGACTTTGAGTATTTCTTCTTCTTCTTATTGTCAGAGTCATATTCCTTGCTCTTCTTCTTCTTTCTGCTCTCATTGTCCCATTGTGGACACTCAGAGATGAAGTGTCCAGTTTTCTTGCACTTGTGACATGTTTTCTTCTTGTAGTCATGAGCAGAAGCTTCATCATTCCTTGAGCTTGATCGTGAAGACTTTCTGAAGCCTTTCTTCTTGGTGAATTTCTAGAACTTCTTCACTAGCATTGCAAGTTCCCTTCCAATGTCTTCAGGATCATCAGAACTACTGTCAGATTCTTCTTCAGATGAGGACACAACTTTTGCCTTCAAGGCACGAGTTCGCCCATAGTTTGGACCGTAGATATCTCTTTTCTCAGAAAGCTGAAACTCATGTGTGTTGAGCCTCTCAAGTATGTCAGACGGATCGAGTGTCTTGAAGTCTGGACGTTCTTGAATCATCAGGGCTAGGATGTCAAACGAGCTGTCAAGTGATCTCAGCAGCGTCTTGACGATTTCATGTTTGGTGATCTTAGTGGCGCCGACGGCTTGAAGCTCATTTGTGATGTCAGTGAGCCGGTCAAACGTGTGCGGGACATTCTCATTGTCATTTCGCTTGAAGTAGTTGAAGAGGTTGCGAAGAACACTGATTCTCTGATCTCTCTGGGTTGAGATGCCTTCATTGACTTTGGAGAGCCAGTCCCAGACCAGCTTGGATGTCTTCAAGGCACTCACACGGCCGTACTGTCCCTTGGTCAGACGACCACAGATAATGTTCTTGGCAGTAGAGTCCAGTTGAGTGAACTTCTTGACATCAGCAGCAGTGACACCTTCTCCAGCCTTGGGAACGCCGTTTTCGACGACATACCATAGGTCGACGTCAATGGCTTCAAGATGCATGCGCATCTTATTCTTCTAGTAGGGATATTCAGTTCCATCGAAGACAGGGCACGCAGCGGAGACTTTAATTATCCCTGCAGTCGACATAGCTAAAACTCCAGGTGGTTAAACCGAATCACACAGAACAAGGGAGCACCTCGCTCTGATACCAATTGAAAGTGCGTTATATCGACTAGAGGGGGGGGGGGTGAATAGGCGATTTTTATGAAAGTCTTCAAAACGTGGAAGTTATGAAGACAAACAGAGTGGACAAGCCTATCACTATGCAGCGGAAGTTAGATTACACAAGGCAAGCCATAGTCAATTATACAATATAGTGAAAGCACAGTGACAAACAGCTTCAGTGTAATGAGGATCAGGTAGGAAGAAGTTATGAAGCCAAACAAATCATACAGTCAAGTTGTGAAGACAGAAGATAAAGCAAGCATGCAATGGCTTCACAATGTGTACTGGTAAGTAAAGGGAGGTGAAGATGAAACCAGTGACACGCTGAAGACAATGATTTGTTGGACCAGTTCCAGTTGCTGTGACAACTGTACGTCTGGTTGGAGCGGCTAGGTATTTAAACCAAAGGACACACAGTCCCGGACACCCAGTCCTGAACACGCAGCTCAGGACACCCAGTCCTCACCATTTTCTCCTTGAGCTAAGGTCACACAGACCTCGCCCAATCACTCTGGTAAGTCTTCAAGGTAGACTCCCAAACCTTCACAGACTTCATTCACCGGCAATCCACAATTTCTCTTGGATGCTCAGAACGCGACGCCTAACCGGCTGGAGGATGCACAGTCCTCAAGTGTAATAAGTCTTCAGATCACTCAGACAAGAAGACTTAAGTGATGCCCAATTACTCTGGCTCTGGGTGGTTAGGGCTTTTCTCCTCGCTAGGGATTTTCTCTCAAAGGCTTCGAGGTGGGTTGCTCTCAAACGACAAAAGCCGTGCACTGAAATCTGAGCAGCCAACCGTTTATGGTTGTAGGGGTGGACTATTTATAGCCACTTGGCAACCCGACCTGATTTGTCCAAAATGACCCTGGGTCACTAAGGAACTGACACGTGTACCAACGGTCGAATTTCGAATTCACACGGCAACTTTACTTGGGCTACAAGTAAAGCTGACTTGTCTGACTCTGGACAAGATTTTCTCTCATTGTCTTCACCCGAAGACATAGGATTTGAATTAGGCATCACTTCAGTCATCCTGACTGGTTCTCTTGGACCCCACTTAACAGTACGGTGGTTCCTATGACACAACATGAATGAAGTAAAACTATGAAGGATCTAAGTCTTCGAGTTCCATAAGCTTCATGGGGAGTCTTCACATGTCATTGTCTTCGACATGAATGTCTTCATAAACCACCATTGTCTTCAATGTCTTCGTACATTTTTAGGGGTCATCTCTGGTAGCTAAACCGAATCAATGAGGGACTTCTACCTGTGTTATCCTGCAATTCTCACAAACACATTAGTCCCTCAGCTAGGTTTGTCGTCAATACTCCAAAACCAACTAGGGGTGGCACTAGATGCACTTACACCAGGCATAAGGCCGAGCCTTCCACCCTTTACCAAGCATATAGATGCATTAATTAAAATAAGAGATATTGTGATATCCCAACAATAATCATGTTCCAACAAGGAACAAACTTCATCTTCACCTGCAACTAACAACACTATAAGAGGGGTTGAGCAAAGCGGTAACATAGCCAAACAACGGTTTGCTAGGAAAGGTGGGTTAGAGGCTTGTCATGGCAATATGGGAGGCATTATAAAGCAAGTGGTAGGTATCGCAACGTAGCAATAGAGCGAACAACTAGCAAGCAAAGATAGAAGTAATTTCAAGGGTATGGTCATCTTGCCTGCAAAGTTCTCCGAGTTGACGAAAGCTTGATCCTCATAAGTGTACTCAATGGGTTCCTCGATCACGTAATTGTCTCCCGGTTCTACCCAAAGCAAGAACACAAGCAAAGGAAACAACAATCAACCATGGTGCAATGCGCAAGCAACATGATACAAAACATGGCATGATATGCGGGATGTGCTATGCAATGCGTATGCGTGCTTCGGAAGGAAAATATTGAACTAGGCCTCAACTTGGCAAACCAAGTGCGCCGCTGTAAAGATGAGTTGATTTTGGTCGAAATAGATATAAAGATCACCGGAATCGGATGCACGGTTTGCAAATGGCAAGCAAAACAAGAATGGCACAATTCTGCGATTAACAGCACGATGCCAACTAGAATGCAACAAGAAACTAAGCTACTGCACTCAAACATAGCAACAAAGCACATGACAGTGATCTACTCAAGATGCTTGACAAAATATGAACACTGAGCTACAGCTAAATCACACAAGAGCAGGTTCAAACAAGCATTGCAAAAGGGCAAAAGATATCAGCATCACAGACTTAGAGATAATACTAACACGTCAGGAATTAACACCAGGAAGCAATGTTTAGAGCAAGATAACAACATGCTACAGGACCATATCATGGCAAACTAAGGCATGGCATGAATCTACTCAAAGCATATAACAAAAGTCCCTTACTGATGATAAGCCAAAAAGGATCAGAAGACATGATGCACCCATGTAAACATAGCAAGTTTCGTTAACAGATTCAGACTTAGCGGAAAACTGGACATGGCATAAACAGAATTATGAAGGCACATTTGCGAGCTCGATGCACTCAACACAAGGCATAGCATGATAAACTAAGCATACTACCAGCAAGAAGACATGATCAAGAAGCTAACCATGGCAAGAACAAGTTCATAGCATGCATAGATCAACTACAATAACATTGGCAAAATTGATTAACACGTAAACAATCTGCCAGAAACATTTTATAGCAAAAGTAGAGCAAGATTGAGTCATGCTAGGGCACTCCATAAATGCAAACAGGGGCATGGATGGATAGAGAATAACCATATGTCAAAATCATCCTTACTGAATATACTCAAAAGAAGCATGTATCTCTCTGTAGCAACATGAATACATGGCATAAAAATAACAGCACAACAAAGACTCAGTGAAATTCCAAGTCTCTGAAATCAGCAATATTACGACAGCTACTTTGCATGCTTGTGCTAGTCACCACATTGATCACAAAAATACATGGCATACACCCATGTAAAGATGGCATGGCATAGCCCAAAACACATGTATAATTCATGCTCATATGCAGCACACAATAATCATGGCAAAAAATGACAAATGCTCATAATCTGCTAAGTAACAAGAACTAACATTCTACAGCACTCTTGCAACAGTCATTTGGGCATCAAGATGGACTTAAACAAGCATGGTGCAATGGAACAAAATGAAGAGCACATCATGATGAACATTTTGACAACTCATGCGTGCAAAACGGAGCTATGGATGAGGAGTTATGATGTGATGAACACGGCTAGAAAATATCACAGATCTAGGGACTTAGTGAAAATTAGACCTCGCAGAAACCGGACGAGGAGGACCCGGGACGAGGAGATCCGGGCGGGGCGAGGGCGTTTGGTTGGAGGAGGTGGTGGATATGGTCCAGATCCGGGTCAACTCCGGCTTCGGCGATCGCCGGAGATGGTGGGGGAGGGAGCGGGTGGCCGCCGGGGAGGTGCGGGGAGGCGCGGAACAGGCAGATCCGAGCATGGGGACCCCGGATCCGGCCACGGCTCGGCCGGAGGAGCTCCGACGCCGGCAAGGCGGGCGAGCTCGAGGCCATGGTGTCGCGGCGGCGGGGTAGGGAGCACGGCGCAGCGGCGGCAGGCGGCGGGAGTGTGGCGCGCGCGGGAGGCGAGGCAGCGAGGCGCGGTCGCGGGCGGCTCCGGGAGCCCGCGGCGAGTGGCGGCGGTGGCCGGCGGGAACGGCGAGCGGTGGTCGGCGAGGAGATGCCGCGGCGAGGCGGCCTCCGGCGATGACGGCGGTCGCCGGCGAGCGGCCAGGTGGCGGCGCAAGGGCGCCCAGGCGGGTGGTGCAGAGCGGGCCCGGCGCGGCCCGGTTCGACCCCGGAGCGGGCCGGATTTGGGCCCCGGGTGGCCGGCGCGGTGGGAGGCGGCTGGAGAGGCGCGGGGCGCCATGTGGCGACGCGCTAATGGCTTGGGGGGTGGCGGAGCTGAGGTGGCGTCCCCGGATTGGTCCGGGTGATGTGGCGGCGGTGGTGGGCATGTCCGGCGACGAGATGGACATGTCCGGCGGCGTGAGGAGGAAGAGGACTAGGGTTTCATCCGCGAAAATTCGGAGGGAGACACAAATATATAGGTAGGGGGAGCTAGGAGAGTCCAAATGAGGTGCGGTTTTCGGCCGCGCGATCGTGATCGAACGACTGAGAGGATGGAGGGGGTTTGGATGGGTTTTGGGCCACTTTGGAGGGGTGTTGGGCTGCAAAACACACACGAGGCCTTTACGGTTCCCTGGTTAACCGTTGGAGTATCAAACGGACTCCAAATGGCACAAAACTTGACAGGCGGTCTACCAGTGGTGTACCAAGGCCGCTTGGCAAATCTCGGTCCATTCCGAGAAAGTTTAACACCCGCTCACGAAAAGATGCAAAAGGAGGGCGCCGGAGGACATAGGAGTGTCGGATTGAGAAACGGACAATGGGGAAAATACTCGGATGCATGAGACGAACACGTATGCAAATGAGATGCACATGATGACATGATATGAAATTCATGACACGCAAACAAATGACAAGGCAACAACAGCGAATAACTGGAAAACACCTGGCGCAACGGTCTCGGGGCGTTACAGTCCATATGTAAAAAAATTTGGACCGCCGCCTCCCGAAGATGTAAAATTGAAAACTTTGTGATGCAAATTTACATCACGAGATACAACTAATGTAAAACCGCGGCCGCCCGCCAAACGCCCAACCGCCACTTCATTCCCCTTCCGCCTCGCGACCGCCCGCCCGCGATCGAGCACCACCTGTCGAAAGTCACCATCGCCGCCACCTCCCCACGTCGCCGTCGCTGCCCTAGCCCTCGTCGCCTCCCTCGCCGGAGGGCGTCTCGCAGCCGCCCCGGCGTCGCCGTTTCAGGAAGCAGCCGTGGCTGGATTCGCCGACTCCGGCAGTCCGCCGTGCTCCCGTCTCCTCAGCGCCTCCGTGCTCCCTTCCCCTCTGCGTCATCGTCCGCAGTAGTTCTCCTCTGCTCTGCCATTTGCAGCAGCGACCAATCGAACCGCTGGCCATCTTCTTCCACCCCACGCACAAGGTGTTCGACGGAATTCCCCAAGGTAAAAAAAGATGAAACTTGATGGTGGTTGTCTGCATTGTAGATGAGCTCGGTTGACTCCCCATTCGTGGACGATTCATCCTGGACAAGGAATTTGATTTGCATGAAGAAGAGGACATGCTAGTGGCCATGCATAGGGGGAAGAAGCCAAAGCACAGTGGTTCCGTCTATGGTCGTGCGTTCATTCGGAGAGAACGGATTGATGCACATAAATGGTTGATGCGCAACTACTTTGGATCACCACCTGTTTTCCCGGAGTATTAATTTTGACATCGTTACAGAATGTCTAAAGACTTGTTCATCCACATTTGCAATTTCGTTAAGCAGCACAATCCAGCCTTCAAGTAGAGAAGAAACTGTCCTGGGTTGCTTGGCCATAGCATCGAACAGAAGGTCACTGCCGCTTTGCACATGATGGCATATGGTGTTCCGGCAGATTACATTGATGACAACTTGGCGACGGTAGAGAGCACTGCTATCTTCTATGTCAAGCAATTAGCAATGACTATGGTAGAAGTGTTTGGTCCATAGTACTTGAGAGCACCCAATGCTCATGACAGTCAGAGGCTTTCGGAGATGAACAAAGCTCGAGGGTTGCCAGGTATGCTCGGGTCAGTGGATTGCATGCATTGGAAATGGAAGAACTGCCCAAAAGCATGGTATGGACAATTCAAGGGTCGTGGGAAGGATGCCACTATCATTCTTGAGGCAGTTGCCAATCATGAAACATGGATTTGGCATGCATATTTTGGGATGCCTGGATCTTGCAACGATATCAACATGCTCGACCAGTCACCTCTGTTTGCCAAATTAGCAAATGGAGAAGCACCACCAATGACCTTCGAAGCAAATGGCCCATACAACTATGGGTACTATCTTGCAGATGGGATCTACCCAAGGTGGAGTACATTTGTCAAGCCGGTTGCAAAACCCAAAGGTAAGAAAGAACCCGTCTTTCACAATGCACAAGTGGCTGCTAGAAAAGATGTTGAGAGGGCTTTCAGGATTTTGCAATCTCAATTTGCTATTGTGCGAGGACCATCTAGATTCTGGGATCAAAAGATCCTTCGGTACATCATGACTGCTTGCGTGATTATGCATAATATGATCATTGAGAACGAGCGTGAAAACATTTAGATTAAAACTTCTATCACTTGATGGGCATTCCTGTTAACCCCATACGAAAAGAACAACGCATCCGACGTTTTATAAAGGTGTAGAGCGAGATTAGAGACACCGATGTGCATGATCAACTCCAGAAAGATTTGATGGAAGAGCATTGGAAATGGCATGGCAAAAGAGCCGCATAGATTCATTATTTTTTTTGTGAAAAACTGTGTTGTATTGTGCAAAACTATGTTGTATTTGTGTTGCATTTGATCTCGTGGATTTGAACAACTATGTAATAATTTGATATTGTGGACATGTATATTTTTATGTTGTATTTAGATGTTTTTTCAATATGTGCAGCTATAGTGGCTGAACAGCAGCCGCGTGGCCGCCGGCTGGTTTCGCACCTTCGTTTTGGACCATATGTTGGAGTTGTTTTTTTACATCTCCGTCTTGGATGATCTGTTGGAGTTGAACCTTTTTCAGAGATGTAAAAAGCACTTTTTGGTGCTTCAAATTTAGACCATCACCGGTTTGGACCGCCCATATACATCATCTATTGGAGATGCTCTTAAGGTGCTCAAAGTGGTAGAGTGTGTGTGTGTGTGCAGTTAAAGGAGTGAGTGTATGTTCATGTATGTAAGCGAGTTAGATTGTACTGTGTTCTACAAAAAAGATTTGATCATGTATGACTTTGCTAGTTGTCGATGTGTATTAAAACTCTCTTGGACGGGCCAATGGAGGACGTTGCCAACGATGAACCGGCGCCACCCTCCTCCTCCGTGCAACCGTCGTTGGTATATTGTACCATGGCCATCTGCGAGGCACGTGTCCATTACATGGACATGGTGCGGGAGAAGCAGTTCCTGGAGGCGCAGGCCGACGCCGCCTACAACCACTACCTCCTCCAGGAGCATCTGCAGGTGGATGAGTAGTGATGAGGTCACCTATTACAGGTAGGGTCAAGGACCCATTATATATGACCCACATGGGGCCCATCACCACCATGGGTAGATCCCTGGACCATACCAGCATTCGGATGCATATATCAAGAAGTCCACTCGGACGCCTCGGCGGCACTCGGACGACCACCCGTCACTCGGCTGGACAACCACCACTCGGACCAAAGAGGTGAAAGGACGGCGTGTGAGCTGCAACGGTCGAGGAATCCTAAGTCACCCTTAAGGCGGAGTCAAGACTATTGTTACCTGTAACCGCGGTAGTAGAGGCTCTTTACACCCGAACTGCCGCAATTAATGTCATTAAGTGCCCTGGCAACATGGAGGATATGGGGCTATGACACACTCTATATAAGCCGCACTCCACCTCTTGAGCTAGGGTCGAGCAACCTTTATAACTATACCCATAAAAAACCAAGCCTCAAGGCACGAGACGTAGGGCTATTACCTCCGCCGAAAGGGGCCTGAACTCGTTAAACATCGAGTGTTAGACCTGCGCCATAGCTAGGCTCTGCCCCTTATTCGTACCCCTAGTACTCATTGTCAGGACCATAACCCCGACAGTTGGCACCCACCGTGGGCTAGGCGTCTAGCAAAGTTTCACAACACGGGTGGATTTTCCATCACCATGTTAGTCAGTTACCAAATCCGTTTCGGGACGATCTCCTTCATCGTCGACGATTCTGCATGGCTTCGTGAGGCCCCGCTAGATGTGGAGGCGCTTCCTGTCTGCGGCACGACGCACTTCCGCGCATCCTCCTATGGAGTCCTTCTCGAGCAGCCCTCGGCTCCGTACCGAGTGGCCGCTCTCCCTCCCAGTCTCCCACTGTGCGCCACCACAAGCGTTCCAGACGCTCGCGGCTGCAGGGCTGGATCAAGCACGCCGTAGCCATCCAGGCCGCGGAAAAGCATGTGGCGGCTCTCAAATTCGATGAGCCCCCCGTCGACCTCTCAGACTGGTCACTCGGTGATTCTATAGGGGAACGTTGCATGGAAAACAAAAAATTTCTACGCACACGCAAGATCCATCCATGGAGATGTATAGCTATGAGAGCGGGAGAGCATCTACATACCCTTGTAGATCGTAAGCGGAAGCGTTTATCAACGCAGTTGATGTATTCATACACCTTCATGATCCGTCCCGATCAAGTCCCGAACGTACCTCACCTTGATGGCTCATGTCCCCGTTAGTATTTCCCCAGAGAGGAAGGGATGATGCAGCACAACTACGGTAGGTATTTCCCTCAGTTGTGAAACCAAGGTTATCGAACCAGTAGGAGAACCAAGCAACACTATGTAAATGGTACCTGCACACAAAGAACAAATACTTGCAACCCGACGCGTAAGAGGGGTTGTCAATCCCTCTCGGGTAAAAGGTAGATTGGTTTGTATGATTTTGGATAAATAGAACTCGGGTAAAAGATAGATTGTTTTGTATGATTTTGGATAAATAGATCTTGCGATAAAACAAAACAAAATAAATAAAGAAAAAGTGCAGCAAGGTTTTGGGTTTTTAGAATAATAGATCTGAAAACAAAAGCAAATAAAAATAGATCTCGAAGCAAATATGATAAAGAATAGACCTGGGGCCATAGATTTCACTAGTGGCTTCTCTCGAGAAAAATAGCATACGACGGGTAAATAAATTACTATTGGGCAATTGATAGAACTTCAAATAATTATGACAATATCCAGGCAATGATCATTATATAGACATCATGTCCAAGATTAGTAGACCGACTCCTGCCTGCATCTACTACTATTACTCCACACATCAACCGCTATCCAGCATGCATCTAGTGTATTAAGTTCATGGAGAAACAGAGTAATGCAATAAGAATGGTGACGTGATGTAGACAAGATCTATTCATGTAGGAATAGACCCCATCTTGTTCTCCTTAATAGCGACAATCAATACGTGTCTTGCTGCCCCTTCTGTCACTGGGAAAGAACACTGCACGATCGAACCCATCTCAAAGCACCTCTTCCCATGGCAAGAAAAATTGATCTAGTCAGCCTAACTAAACCAAAGATTCGAAGAAGAAATACGAGGCAATAAATAATCATGCATATAAGAGATCAAAACTCAAATAACTTTCATGGATAAATTAGATTTGATCATAAACTCAAAGTTCATCGGATCCCAACAAACACACCGCAAAAGAGTTACATTAAATAGATCTCCAAGATACCATTGTATTGAGAATCAAAAAGAGAGAAGAATCCATCTAGCTACTGCCTACAGACCCGTAGGTATACAATGAATTACTCACGCATCATCGGAGAGGCACCAATGAGGATGATGAACCCCTCCGTGATGGTATCTAGATTGGATCTCGTGGTTCTGGAACTTGCGGCGGCCGTAATTGTGTTTCGTTGACTCCCCTAGGGTTTCTGTATTTTTTGGGTATTTATAGAGCAAAGAGGCGGTGTGGGAGGCCACAGAGGTGGGCATAACCCACCAGGGTGCACCTGGTGGGTTGTGCCCCCCCTCGGGGCACCCCTTTGGTACTTCTTTGGCCCATCTTGTGTCTTCTGGTCCAGAAAAAATCTCCAAAAAATTTTGTTGTGTTTGAACTCCGTTTGGTATTGATTTTCTACGAAGTAAAAAACAAGCAAAAAATAGCAACTACCACTAGGAACTATGTCAATAGGTTAGTCCCAAAAAATTATATAAAGTTGCTATGAATGATTGTAAAACATCCTAGAATGATAATATAACAACATGGAACAATAAAAAATTATAGATACTGTTGGGGATATTACTGCTGGGCGTAAACCGGCCTATCTGGGCCGGGTTAACTTCGTCAGTAGTTAAGTATGTTAAAGCCCAAGAAGGCAGATGAGGGCTCAAGGCCCATGGTCGGTTCAAGGCCTGTAGCCGTAAACCGGCGTTGGTAGTTAACTTGTATTGTAAGTTAGGAATAAATAGAGACCGAACCGGACACATCTATGAGCCGGTATTGGGACTCTGTGAACCGACAGGCGTCACCCGTGTATATAAGGGGACGACCCGCCGGCGGTTCAAGGACAACAGACAGAAACTCGAGACATAGGCGAAGCTTGTTTGCTCCCTAGTCATCGAAACCCCATCAATTCCATCACAACTAGACGTAGGCTTTTACCTTCATCGAAGGGGCCGAACTAGTATAAACTCTCTTGCGTCCCTGTGTCTGTTTTAACCCCTTCAAGCTAACCCGTCGCGATGGCTCCACGACTAAGTCCTTTCTCTAGGACATCTGCCATGACAAAACCATGATAGATACGTTGGAGATGTATCAGACCTCCGCGTTCAGTACAGGTTCAGCTCGATGACGTCCTCGCCTTCTTGATCCAGAAAGAGGGGCGAAGTAGTAGATGAGTTCTGGCAGCACGACGCCATGATGACGGTGGTGGTGAAGAACAATCTCCGCAGGGCTTCGCCAAGCACAACGAAAACTATGATAGAGGATAAACTAGAGGGGACGGGGTTGCCGACACACGACTTGGTGAATCTTGATGTATTTTGGGTGCTAGCCCTGCCCCTCTATTTATATGTTGAGCCTTGGGGTCGTTTCTTGGAGAAAGAGCCTCCTCAAAGTCGGTTTGGCACACAAGGCAAGAGTCCTTCTCAGACTCCAGGACCAGATGCCAGGGTCCCTAGCGTCTGGCCCCCTGGCCTCCGCAAAACACCTTTTGCACCTTCCTAAAGCCTCATGGGCTTTACCCCTTGGCCCAAATAAAGTGTTCTTGTACCCGTACATTTCAAGAAACATCTAAAACCCCTTCTGGTGAATTCCGGAACCCTTCCGGAGACCAAACACTATTATCCCGTATATCAATCTTAACCTCTGGACCATTCCGAAGCTCCTCGTCCTATCCGTGCTTATCCGGGACTATGAACAATATTCAGTCACCAACATACATAACTCATATAATACTATATCATCAACGAACGTTAAGCATGCGGACCCTATGAGTTCAAGAATGTAGACATGACCGAGACACTTCTCCGGTCAATAACCAATACCAGGACCTGGATGCCCATATTGGTTCCTACATATTCTATGAAGATCTTTATCGGTCGAACCTTTATGACAACATATGTAGTTCCCTTTGTCCATCGGTATGTTACTTGCCCGAGATTCGATCGATGATATCTCCATACCTAGTTCAATCTCGTTATCGGCAAGTCTCTTTACTCGTTCTGTAATACATCATCTCGCAACTAACTCCATAGTCACTTGCTTGCAAGCTTCTGGTGATGCCGTATTACTGAGAGGGCCCAGATGTCGTGGAATTGTCACGGCAGATGTCCTAGCGAAGGGACTTAGTCGTAGGGCCATTGCAACTAGGAAGCTTAAAGGGTTAATTGGGCAAAGGACATGAGAGGTTTTATACTAGTTCGGCCCCTTACGATGAAGGTAAAAGCCTACGTCTAGTTGTGTTGGTATTGCTGGGGTTTCGATCACCAAGAGGCTTAACTCGCCGGCTTGGTTATCGATCTCTTGTTTCTTGCTCTAAGCCGCCACCGGGTCGTCCCCTTATATACACGAGTTGACGCCTGGTGGCCTACAGAGTCTCGACCGGCTCATAATCGTGTCCGGCTCGGTGACTTCCTTTACATGCCTTTCTTTACAAGTCTTCCCTTAGATACGACAGTTTGCAATATTGGGCCTTAAGCCGCCTCTAGGCCTTTGGGCCTTCTATAAGATTTGATAAACTACCATCTTAATGTTTACTGGGCTTCTTGTGTAACCCGCCATTGGGGCTGACTCGGCCCCTCCTGGGCAGGTCATAACTGATAGCTATATCCCCAACATTAGGCCCCAGGTTGACTTTGAACTTTGTTCTTTGTCAATCTTCAAAATCCATCTTCTTATCCTCGCAGAAGTTTTTGTAACCCGCCATGCCTTCATCTCTTGAAAATGCAAAAAACTTTTATAACATCATCTCCCAACGGATCTTCACCTTTAATGTCTTTCGAGAATCAAGGCGTCTGTGTAGTTGGATAACCATTATTCGGCTCTTCCTCGATTTTCACGCCCGCTTGTTCACATTTTTCCTTATAAATAGGCACGCCTCGGCCTTCCTCATTCTTCTCTCTTTCTCCGTCTTCTTCCTCTCGCAACCCTCCTGCTGCTCGAGCCTCACCGCCGTCGCGCTTCTCCTTCGTCTCCGTCGACCTTGGCCGCTGCATCAACCCGAATCGATCCAGAGAACGGCGGCGACCTCCGCAGAAGATCCGTGGTTGTAAGTGTTCTCCTTTTCACTTCTCAGATCCGCATTAGGGTTTCCAGATTTCTTCGTGTTCTTCATAGTTCATTGCAGTTCTTCGTAGTTCTTCCACCGCATGCCTCTTGTTGATCCAAAAAGATATATATGCTTGTGCGGTAGTGTTTTTGTGCCTACTCTTAATGCCTACATATCCATTTCTCTGGTTCAAAGATCTCATTAGGACTCGCAGATTCATCTGCGCTAAAAAAATTTAGGTCTATATTTTTTCCCATTTTGAATAGCCATTTGATCTGGAATAATACCAAATAGTTAGGAAACTTGTTTGTCTCAACACTTAGCTAAATTTGCTTTTCTCAAATATCTGTAATCATGGCGGCTTACTGTGTCAGCTTACTTTTCCTTATATGACATTAGCGCTTAACTAAGCCGCCATTACTTCCCTGTATTATCATCATTTAATTGTTAATTTCACCATTGAATTGAACCGGCATGTTGCCTTTCTTTTAGTTCATTTTTGAACATCATGCCGTCCAAAGCGCCAACCATCTGCAACTGGGTTCCCTCAACCGTAACCGAGGAACGTTTGAAGGAGTTCTTTACCATAGGATTTTTGCCAGGAAAAGACGTCATGTCTTACCGTGCCCCTAACCCGGACGAAGAACGACCCAATCCAAAGGATGGTGAAGTGATTGTTTTTACTGACCATATGAACCATGGCTTCTCACCGCCCGGCTCAAAGTTCTTCAGAGAGGTCCTCCTCTTTTTCAAACTCCACCCTCAAGACATCGGGCCCAATTCCATTTCTAACATCTGTAACTTCCAAGTGCTCTGAGAGGTGTATATTCAAGAAGAGCCGACCATGGAGCTGTTTAGAGAATATTTTTATCTGAACCGGCAGAATGAGTGCACCAACAGCCTTAGCTTGGAGCTTGGAGGCATCTCAATTCAGCGCCGGCAGGGTGCTGTCTTCCCCCTCATAGTCTTGTTGAGTCATCCAAAAGACTGGAATCAAACTTGGTTCTATTGTCAAGATATTTCACCAGCAAACGAGAAGCCACTGCCGGGTAATCGCCCCGAACGTCTTGATTCCAAGTTTGCGCTCCCTGACAAGCTCACTGTTGCTGAACGCAAGAAGTTGATACCATCCATCAAAAGGATTAATGCTTTGTTGGGGAACGGGTTAACTGGAGTTGATCTGACCCGCTGCTGGATCTCATGGCGGGTTATCCCTCTAAGTCGTCAATCAAAATTGATGTGCGGATATGGCGGAGGCCCAGATGACTCTCTTCGTCATAGCTCCGTTCAGTTACCGAAAGAAGATATTGTTTCAACATCAATCCTTCTGGTAAATGGAAAATACGAAGACTGCAGTGTCGTCGGGTTAAACCCCTTTTGCAAGCTTAACCCGGTGCCAGAAGTAAGGACACTCAGATATTTCTCCTTTGTATTTTTCCCAACCGTACTGTTTAATACTTGTCCGACCTTTCATCTTGTTTTTACCTATCTGCAGGCCAAATCTGACTTCTGGAAGGTTAAATATGACCACAAAGCTGCCAAGAAAGCGAGAGCCGCCGCCATAAACGCCAAGAAAACGACCCGGAGGTCGAAAACGAAGAAGAAGAACACTGCTGAAGATTGGATGAAGCTTGACGATTCTTCTGAGTTGGAGGTAGCCCTTGACTCCCTTGGCCAATTTTTTAATAATCTTATTAACACTTATCATTACCAGGATGACACTGGGACCAGTCAGGCCGTGGAAGAAGAGGTAACTATTTCCTCCGACTCAGCCCATTTGCCAAGACAGAAACTTGGAGTCGTAACCCGGAAAGTAAGGTTTTCACACCCTTTGGCTTATCTGGATCCTCACATTCTTTTGAAAAAGCAGCAACATGAGAGCCGCCGTCAAGCCCGGACCGAAGACGAACTGGCTGCTGTTCTTCAACAAACTCCCCAAAAACGCCAGAATGAGGTTTATTTCTTTGTCTTCGACTTTCTGTTAATGGATGTCCTTCCTTGTATTACTTACTTTGCTTTATCTTTGCAGGAGGCATCTCGCTCTTCTGGCGACTCATCTCAAACCCAGTTTCCGGCCTTCAAGACTGCCCCTGGGTAAGGAAAAATCCTTTGTCTTCCGTGTTTTTCAAATTGTCTCTTTATACTGACAGTCCTATAATCTTTCACTTAGTGGTCAAGTTAAGTCTAAGAAGGCCAAGGTGACTAAACCGGCGGAAGACCCGCCAGTCCTTGCTCCTGAACCGGCAAGGCCACCTTCTCCTCCATCAATTGAAACTCCAGAAGACCCGCCTGTCAATGCAGAAGCAAATCCTCCTGAGCCGTCATTTGATGATACCACCATTAACCCTTCCACAACTGGACCATCGAGCTCGGCCAACCCGCCATCACCGTCTGCACAAGACGTTCTGATCACCGGGAGCCGTTTTGTTGAACCGGGGAATCCAACCGTGCTGGCTCGTCACATGGAAAAGCAAGAGGCATTGGAGAGGCAGAAAGTGCGCTTTGACGTTGCACGTTATGATCATCTAAATGCCAACGATATTTTATCCGGCTATCTCAGCCATGTGCACTCCAGTCGCGACTCAGAGATTGAAATGGTCAAATAGCTGTAGCTGAAATATGAGGTATGTTCTTCCGGCTTATCTATATTCTGCCAGCCCCCAAGTCTTCAGATTATGAGAGAACCAGAATGATCTATAGACTTGATAATATAGGCCACGACTTTTACCTTTGAAACTTTTCTTGAGTTCAATAAAATAGAACAAAGCTTTACCTGTAGTCCCCAAGCACTGGTTCATTTTGATCATAAATTAGCCGGTACTTTAAATTGTCTTGTACCGTATTCAAAGAACTTCATAATCCGACTTAACCTTGAGAAACTTGCTGAATAGCATACATTAGCCCCCAAGTGCCAAGTGCTGTTACTTTGTAAAGTACTTGGGACTTAAAGTATGTCTTTATAATCATAAGAAATTGTTTTGGCATACATTAGCCCCCAAGTGTCAAGTGGTTTTTGTAAAGTAATTGAGACTTGAATCTTGATTTTTGAACCTTAAGCGAAATCTTGACTCATCTGGGTACGTTTTTTTGCAGAATGCCTTATCTGAACTGAGCTCGCAAATGACTGATGCGAAGACCCGGCTAGCGGGTCAGGAGGCAGAAATCAAGTCTGCTAACTCCAAATTGCAAATAAGTCTCTCTGAGACGGAAAATTTAAAGACTAGCTTCACTACCAAGAAGAAAACCTGGGTAGAGGGAAAAACGCTTCTAACACAACGCGCCGAGAAGGCCGAAGCAGCCCTTGAAGAGGTTTCAACAGAGCTGAACGGTTTAAAGGGCCGGGTGTCTCAAATGGTGGCCGCCATCTTTGGTAAGCCATCTATCTTTAATCTTGTGTACTTTTTGCTGATCCGGAATATAAGCCGCCAGCTGACTTTGTTTATAAAATATGTGCAGGCCCACGAAGCAAGAATCTGAGCCAAGATCATGTCATTAAACTAAAGGCAGTGTATACCTTAGTGAAACAACTGTATATTGGCGCACAATAGGCACTTGCCGCCATCTCTCCTGCCAATCAAGGACCCAACCGGCTCAGCAACGTCTTGAAGAAACTGTCAATCCTACCCGCCAGATTTCAGGAAGTGAAGTGCTCCTGTGTGAGAGCCGGAGCTTTGACTGCCCTGAGCCGCTCCAAGGCTTGGGTGCCAGATCTAGACCCAGCGGACATGGCTAGAGGATATCCCACCAAGAAGGAAGACAGATCTCCCTTTGAGCAGGATGACTTCATGGCTTGCGTGCGCGGAGTCCGGCCTCAGGCGACTATTCTTGGAGATGAAACCAACATCGACAAGTATCAGCCGGGTTTTGATGTTGAAAATAAGAAGATGGCAACTCCCTCGTACAAGGTGACAGATTTAATCCCGCCTGTTCGTGAAAATACATTTGCCCCGGAAGTTGACCCGGCCGGCCTGATTGACGAAGAAGCAGAATTTGTCACCGTGAATGGTTTTGACTGGTCAAAACCCAGCTTCCAGTTAACAGAGGGCGGTGATCCGGCGAGGGAGGAGCAATAACCATCTTCATGGGCTTATAAAAGCCTTGTAATAGTTTAGCTGTGAAAACACTGCATGCTTTGCTTATGCCATCGCGCATAAAACACTTGTATGTGATTCTGTGTTTCCTAATGTCAATATATGCATCATATTTATGGTTATCCCTGTAATACTTCAGCTCTGTTCTTGTAAATACAAGAGAAAAATTGGCTTGGCAGCTTAGTACCGAACGGGTTAAAACACCCGGCTTGTAGCCAATATGAAAACAAAAACAGATATAAAAAGAGAACAAGGCTGAAACTAACCCTTTGGTTAATGCAGCAGGCAATTGCGTATAAACAATAGCCATACTTGTACCTTTGATCCTTAGACCACCGGTTTAAATAACCCGGGTGATGAAGTTGATAACTCAATCTTTTTGAGAAGTCAATACTTCTGAATACTTAATGATCATCATACCTTGGCGGCTTTGTTGTCAAATAGTCCAGCCAGCGAAGAAGATCATGCTAATTATTTGTGAAATTGAGACAACAAAAAAATAAAAAGCAAATATCAGGTAATAAGTACGATTTAACTTTGTATTTGGGGGTTTCTGATTCGAATACAATCAGTAAACCGGACCAAAGGGGTTAAGCTATGGTTCGAATACGACCATATAGCCCCCAGTGGCTTTGGCGTTGCGCCGATCAAGAGGGTACCGACAACTATGTTCTCTTTGGTTCGAATACGACCTATGTTTGAACAGGAAGCCCCCAAATGACATTGAGAGGTTTTTAACGACCCTGATTCAAATACGATCCAAGTCGGACCCAAAAGGGGTTAAGCTATGATTCGGATACGATCAAGAAGCCCCCTAGTGAGTTTGGCCTTGAGCCGACCAAGAGGGTTACAACAGCTATGTTCTCTTTGGTTCGAATACAACCTATGTTTGAACAGGACGCCCCCAAGTGACCATGATAGTTGCAGCTAGATTCGAATACGATCATAAGCCGGACCAAAAAAGGTCAGACTTGATTCAAAATATGACCAACTCCTTAATAGTCATTTTGAAAATAAGAAATAACAAAGATGCATAATCTTTTGAAAAAGAAAAGAGACCGATGGTCCTGCTTTATTACTTATCATGGTATATACAATGTTAAAGTATGTACATGATGAGAGCCGGTGGCTCAGGTGTAGTATGGCGGAAGTTGAGCAATGTTCCATGGCCGGCGGGTCTCTTTCTCCGACTTACGTGAGTCTTTGTGCTCTCGGACGTCAATGAGGTAATATGACCCGTTGTTTAAGTTCTTGCTGACCACAAAGGGTCCTTCCCAAGGTGGGGATAACTTGTGGGCATCTGACAGATCCTGGATGAGCCAGAGCACCAGGTCGCCTTCCTGAAAAGTCCTAGACTTAACCCGGCAGCTGTGATAACGGCACAGGTCCTGTTGATAAATTGCTGATCGAGCCACTGCTAAGTCTCTTTCTTCATCTAACAAGTCGAGTGCATCCTGTCTGGCTTGTTCATTATTAGCCTCAACATAAGCTGTCACACGGGGCGAGTCATGACGGATGTCACTAGGCAATACTGCTTCTGCTCCATACACCATGAAGGAAGGTGTGTAACCTGTAGACCTGTTAGGTGTGGTGTTGATACTCCACAGCACCGAGGGTAATTCCTCTGCCCAACAACCCGGCGTTCGTTGTAAGGGAACCATAAGCCGGGGCTTGAGACCTTTTAAAATTTCCTGATTTGCTCTCTCAGATTGACCATTAGATTGAGGATGAGCCACGGAAGAAACATCAAGCCGAATATGCTCACATTGACAAAACTCCTCCATAGCCCCTTGGGATAGATTAGTGCCATTGTCAGTGATAATGCT
Organism: Triticum monococcum; assembly: GCA_034509565.1. Lineage (NCBI taxonomy): Eukaryota > Viridiplantae > Streptophyta > Magnoliopsida > Poales > Poaceae > Triticum > Triticum monococcum. The sequence goes on along the minus strand of CM067844.1, from coordinate 19,882,400 downwards.
GTGTGGAAAACCAAAACGGAAGATCACCTTTTTCATGAACTGAACCGCCGTGGCCGCATCACACTTACTCACCGGCTCTGCCTCAACCCACTTTGTGAATTTATCAACTGCCACTAAAAGATGTGTCTTTTTATCCTTGCTCCCTGGAGATGCAGTGCAGGGATACATCCTTTGGTCGCTTCCGGTAGAGCTCTCCGTCTCTGATGCAGTATGCCATGGCCTGGCGTGCCACTCGCCCCGCCTCCTCCTCTTTCTCCGGCAAGGTCCCTTGCGTCAAGTAGCTCCAGAGCTCCGTGATCCAAAATCCCTCCTGAGGTTCCATCGTCAGGAGCAGGCGCGCTCCTGAGGCCGGGCCACAGGTCGGAGCTCCTGAGGCAGGTGGTTGGGGGAGCTCCTCCAAGGGCTGAGCCGTGTTTGACAATGACAGCAAAGCTGAGGGCTTGAAGAGCCGCTCCTTGAAAACGCCAGGCTCCTGGGGTAACCGTCTGGACGCGCGTTTGGCGATATCGTTGGCCTCCTGATTGGTGCCACGAGGCACATGCTGTAACTCCAACCTCCAGAATTGCTTCTCCATCCTGCGGACTTCCGCAAGGTAGGCTTCCATGTGCTCATCCTTCGGCTCGTACACCTTGTTGGAGAAGTTGACAAGGAGCTGCGAATCGCCCTTGATGGTGAGGCGTTTCACTCCTAGGGCAGCCGCGGCCTTCAAGCCAGCTATTAAACCTTCGTACTCCACTATGTTGTTGGAGACCTTTTCGCCTTGCTAGAAACAGAGTTGCATGGCGTAGTAGAGCTTGTCCTGTGTGGGTGATATAAGCACCGCCCCAGCTCCAGCGCCATGCCTGGAGAACGCCCCGTCGAAGTACATGACCCAGCCTTCTGGTGCCTCGCTTCCCGGGGATAGGGACTGATCCTCATCGGCCTTGAGTCCCGGCGCCTCCGTCCATTCCGCCACAAAATCTGCCAACGCTGCTCCCTTGATGACCCTAGTCGTGCTGAATTCGAGCTGAAACGCTTGCAGCTCTATATTCCACTCAGCGACCCTTCCAGCTGAATTAGGGCTCCTGAGCACTCTCTCCAGGGGGTATGACGAGATGACCTTGATGGGGTGACCCTGAAAATAGTGCCGCAGCTTGCGCGAAGCCACCAGTAGCGCAAGGAGGAGTTTCCGAGGCATCGGGTACCGTGCCCTTGCATCCCGCAGCACTATGCTGACGAAGTACACTGGGTGCTCAACGAGGCGGAGTGCGTCAGTGCTGGTGGCTCCTTTCGGAGACCGTGGCGCCTCTTGAGGCAATGAGGCCTCCTGAGACTGGCCATTTGGAAGAGGGGCTTCTCCCGCCTCTGGTGCGTTCCGCTGCGGCGGCTGATCCTCCTCAGCTACGGTGGTGGTCTCTGTAGGCCTTCCTTGTTCCTGTTCTGCCTTGTCCTGGGCTGCTACCGTGGTTTTGACTCGGCGCTCCTCTCTGACTGCCATCAAGGCTGCGCTGGCGGAGTAAGGAGTGGCGGTGAGGTAAAGCACCAGGGGCTCCTGTGGGCGCGGTGCCACCATGACCGGTGGGCTGGTCAGGTATCTCTTGAGATCCTAGAATGCCCTGTCGGCCTCTTCAATCCACTCGAAGGGCCCCTTTTTCTTCATTAGCTGGAAGAAGGACAGGGCTCGTTCTCCTAACTTGGAGATGAAGCGCCCTAGCGTGGTCACGCGCCCCGTGAGCTTCTGCATCTCTCTGAGGGTCTTTGGCAGGGTCATGTCTTCCACCGCCTTAACCTTTTCTGGGTTAGCCTCGATGCCCCGGTGGGACACGAGGAAACCCAAGAGCTTGCCCGAGGGGACTCAGAACACACACTTCTCTGGGTTGAGCCGTAGGTTCACTGCATTGAGGCTCGCGAAGGTTTCCTCCAGATCCTGTATCAAGGTCCCGGCCTCCTGAGACTTTACCATGATGTCATCGACGTAAGCTTCAACGTTCTTCCCGAACTGTGGGCCCAAGGTGATGTGCATCAGCCGCTGGAAGGTCGCCCCTGTGTTACGCAGCCCGAATGGCATGCACGTGTAGCAGTATACCCCACACGGGGTCAGGAAGGCCGTTTTCTCAACGTCTTCTACCGCCATCTTGATCTGGTGATACCCAGAGAAGGCATCCAGGAAGCATAACAGGTCGCATTCCATAGTGGAATTGATGATCTGGTCGATGTGGGCGAGTGGGAACGGATCTTGCGGGCATGCTTTGTTGAGGTTGGTGAAGTCGACACACATACGCTCCTTCCCTCCCTTCTTTGCCACAACGACACGGTTGGCCAACCAATCTGGGTATCGGACCTCGCGGATGACCCCTGCGGCCTCTAATTTGCGGGTCTCCTGGACGATGAAGGCCTGCTTTTCTGTGGACTGCCGCCTGGCCTTCTGCTTCACAGGGCGCACGTTGGGGCACACGTTGAGGTGGTGCTCGATTACACTTCTGGGGATCCCTGCCAACTGGTCCGGCTCCCAAGCGAACACCTTCTTGTTTGCGCGCAGGAACCTGACCAGGGCCTCCTCCTGCTCGGGCTTGAGGTGGGTGCCTATGGTGAAAGTGGCGTTGGTGGACCCGTCCTCATCGACGGGTATCTGTTTGGTTTCCGCCTTGTCTTGGGTGAACAACTGCTTCTTCTTGGCGGGTGCAGCCCCCTTGACCTCGGGGGTCTCCAAGTCGGCGTGCTGTGCCGACGCCGCCGTCTTGAAGGCGAGCTTGAGCGCCCGCAGCGCGTCCCCGGCGTCCCCGTGCACAGTGAGGATACCGTTGCTCCCGGGCATCTTCATGAGGTTGTACGCCGGGTGCGTCGCGGCCATAAATTGGGCCAGCGCTGGGTAGCCAAGGATGGCGTTGTAGGGGAGACCGATGGGGGCAATGTTGAAGTCGACCAGCTCCGTGCGGAAGTTGTCGTAGGTGCCGAAGGTCACTGGGAGCCGGATCTGTCCCAAGGAACTGGACGACTTGCCTCCGACGCCTGAGAAGGGCCGGCTGGGTTGCAGCTGTTCCAGAGGTATGCGGAGGAGGTTGAAGGCCTCGACCAAGAGCACGCTGAGGCCCGCGCCGCCATCAACAAGGGTCCTGGTGATGGCCACCTGGTAGATGGTGGGGGTGCACAATATGGGGAGCGCGCCCGAGCCGGCTGAGTTTGAGGGGTGGTCCTCCGAACTGAAGGTCAGGCCGGTCTCGGGCGCCGTCCGTTCCAGGAGAGCCCCCTGCCGCGTGGAAGCGGCGCGGACCCGGCGGATGAACGGCTTGACGTGATGTCTTGTGGACGGCGCCTGTGAGCCGCCCAGGAGGGCCGCGACGACCGGGGGTGTTGGTGTAGTGCGACGGGACGGCGCAGGAGAGCCCCCTGCGGCGCGGACGAGCTTGGCGACGCGGTCGAGCCACTCCTCGTAGACGTCGTCGATGGGGTGGTAGCGCAGAAGCTCGTTTGTCGCGAGGAGCGCAGCTCGAGCCTCCAAGGGTGCGCGGAGCGCGCGGGACGAAGAACCAGCGGGTGCGAGCGATGGAGTAGCGGTGTGGCCGTCTTGGCGCACGGAGGGATGCTGAGACGATGCTTGCTACTCGCCTCTCGCCGGGCCGGTGGCGGCGTTGACGGCGGGCGACGGGGAACGACGAGGACGTCCGCCAACGGGCGCTGTCTAGGCGACGCGAGAAGCGATGACGGCCCGGTGCTCAGCGCGGGCCCGACGAGCGTCGGACATGGATGCGACGGCCGGAGGAGAACGGGGCGGTGGACGACGAATTCCGGCGCACCCCTACCTGGCGCGCCAAATGTCGGATTTCGGGTTCCGGCAGACCCTTAAGGTTCGAACACCGGGGTGCGCGCGGAGATTACACCTTCTACCTCCCCGCCTCGCAAAGATCTAAACTACTAAAAGAACTGCACAAGGGACACAAGATTTATACTGGTTCGGGCCACCGTTGTGGTGTAATACCCTACTCTAGTGTGTGGTTGGTGGATTGCCTCCTGGGGCTGATGATGATGAACAATACAAGGAAAAACAGCCTCGCGAGCTTCTGTTCTTGGCTGGGGCGATGAACTGCTAGGAGGAGTTCAGTCACCCTTCTCTCTCTCTCACTCACTCTTTCTGCTTTGCTCTCACTTGTCGACCGTCCCTAACCACTAAAAACTCCTCTGTCCCCCTTTGCTGTGTGGGTGGCTGGTCCTATTTATAGTGGCCCTGGTCCTCTTCCCAAATATCGAGCGGGAAGGGAGCCAACAATGGCGGGCTAATTTGAAGGGGGACAACAAGTATCAACTATCCTAACAAAGGCAGTCTTCGCCTGCGCAAAGCTCCGGTGATGACGCCGTCTTGGGCTCCACTGTGACCTCCATCTCGTAGTCCTCCTGGCCTTGGTCTCGTTGCACGAAATGGAAACCTTTGCCTGATGCCTCGGTACTCCGCGGCTGCGCTTGCCCCCTTTGCACCAAAGAGGAAGGAAGGACGCTGCACGCGCTGGCACCCACCTGGCGCCCTGAGTCGTCATGGCTTGCGTCACGGGCACCTCGCGAGGTACCCCGCCTTGATCTCTCCGCCTCCTCACAAGCCAGCCTGATGAGGCCGTGCCTGAGGAAGCTCCGTGTCGTCCACCTCGCGAGGGTCTCGAGTCTTGCGTTGATGAAGATGGGCCATGCTGGGCCTCCTTTGAGCCACGCTGCAGGCTGCAGGCAGGCAAGTCTGGGGACCCCCGTTCCCAGAACGCCGACAGGGGCTAATGTATATTGTTGTTTTTCCTACTTAAAAACCGGCTCATTGAAAGCACAAGTGCTCCCTAGGTGGTTTTGGTAATTAATGACAACATATCTCTTGTTGGACTAATGTTTCTATCTAGTATGTTTCAGATAAGCTCAACAATGGAGTGGCATGGACTAAAGGTTGTGGGAAGTTCTCCAAGATGCTAAGGACAAAGGATTGGCTAAAGCTTAAATCTCAAGACTCTTCATTTTACATTTTAGTGATCCAAGATCACATTGAGTCCATAGGAAAAGCCAATACTATCAAGGAGGGATGAGGTGTTGCTTAATGAGCCTCTTGCTAAAGTGCTTAATGATATGCTCCAAAATCCTTAGCTACTTTCCCACTTCCACATATGATCTAAACCCAAAGCCAAACTCGGACCTACCGATTATTTCTATCCGGCGCCACCGAGTTTCATTTGTCATAGCCACTGCCAGAAACCCTAATCAGTTCGGTCTCACCGATGGGATCTCGGTCTCACCGAGATGGGCTTGCAAACTCTCTGTTACCTATTGCAATACCCTCGGTCCCACCGAGATATGCAATCGGCCCCACCGAGTTTGCTTGGCCAACTCTCTGTTTCGCTTATTACCAAAATCGGTCCCATCGAGTTTGAGTAATCGGTCAAACTGAGTTGTGGATTTACCCTAACCCTAGCACATCGGTCCCACCGAGTTGATCCAGTCGGTCCCACCGAAAATCTCTAATGGTCACTAGGTTTACTATTTCGGTCTAACCGAGTTTGTTGATTCGGTCCCACCGAGATTGGTAAACTGTGTGTAACGGTTGGATTTTGTGTGGAGGCTATATATACCCCTCCACCTCCTCTTCATTTGTGGAGAGAGCCATCAGAACACACCTACACTTCCAACTCATATGTTCTGAGAGAGAACCACCTACTCATGTGTTGAGACCAAGATATTCCATTCCTACCATATGAATCTTGATCTCTAGCCTTCCCCAAGTTGCTTTCCACTCAAATCTTCTTTCCACCAGATCCAAATCCTATGAGAGAGAGTTGAGTGTTGGGGAGACTATCATTTGAAGCACAAGAGCAAGGAGTTCATCATCAACACACCATTTGTTACTTCTTGGAGAGTGGTGTCTCCTAGATTGGCTAGGTGTCACTTGGGAGCCTCCGACAAGATTGTGGAGTTGAACCAAGGAGTTTGTAAGGGCAAGGAGATCGCCTACTTCATGAAGATCTGCCGCTAGCGAGGCAAGTCCTTCGTGGGCGATGGCCATGGTGGGATAGACAAGGTTGCTTCTTCGTGGACCCTTCGTGGGTGGAGCCCTTCGTGGACTCGCGTAACCGTTACCCTTCGTGGGTTGAAGTATCCATCAACGTGGATGTAGGATAGCACCACCTATCCGAACCACGGGAAAAACATCTGTGTCTCCAATTGCGTTTGAATTCTCCAAACCCTTCCCTTTACATTCTTGCAAGTTGCATGCTTTACTTTCTGCTGCCTACTCACTCTTTGCATGCTTGCTTGATATGTATTGTGAATGTTGAAATTATGCCTAAACTCCACTTAAACCTAAAAGGCTTAAAAATTGCAACTTTAGCATTAAGTGTCTAATCACCCCCCTCTAGACACATCTACTTCAAGGTCCTACAAGTGGTATCAGAGCTTTGGTCTCCATTGCCTTGGTTTAATCACCATTGGAGGAAGATGGATGTGTCTACTTTAGGGAGTCTTAGACATAGAGTGCCTATTCTTGATGGAGAATATTTTCATGAGTGGAAAAATGAGATGCTTGTAATCTTCAATCAATATCATTTGAACAAGTATATTGCTAGTCCTTGTGCACCTCATATTGATCCTTTGCATCCTACCCTAGATGAAGATATTTACATGATTCGCAATCTTAGAACTATTGAGCTCATCATTAGAGGATTGCCCAAAAATTTGATTGCTAGTTTGCCTACTCTTAATTGTGCCTATACTATATGGAAATTTCTTGAGGAACGATTTCCCGATCATTCCTTGAAAAATTTGGATGAAATTCTCCATAAATCTATTGCCTTGAGTAAGATGAACTCTAGTGATCCTAGTTTTGGTGATTGTCTATTTGAGCTTACCAATCTCAAGCGTGCTAAAGGAGATGTTGGAATTATTATATCCGAAGCTATAAGAATTCATAAAAGTGACCACTTTGATGATCATTTATCTAATGAATTACCCTCTCTAGGAAATGATGAGTCACAAGATCATGGTGAACATGGATACTATGATGATGATGATAGTGACTTCGATCTTGATGATGCAATGAGACATTTTGGTCTTACGGAAAATCTTCGGGGATATGCGTCAGGAGGAAAGGAATGGGTTCTTGATAGTGGATGTACTGATCATATGACCGGAGATGAAGAGATGTTCCGTGTGCTTGCTGAAAATGACGGCCCTCGGAAATATGTCACCTTTGGTGATAATTCAAAGGGTGAAGTGGTTGGCCTTGGTAAGGTGGCCATCTCACATGATAGTTCCATTCAAAATGTCATGCTCGTTGAATCTCTCGGCTACAACTTACTTTCAGTATCTAGACTTGCTGATTTCGGTTTGAATGTCCTATTTACTGAGGTAGATTGCCAAGTATTTCGTCGAGACAATCATAAAATGGTCTTTACCGGTATGCGTAGAGGTGATCTTTACATTGTCGATTTCTCTAAAAAGGCACAACCTAAAACTTGCTTTATTGCTAAATCCTCAAAAGGTTGGTTGTGGCATAGACGACTAGGTCACGTTGGCATGAGAAACCTTGACAAGCTTATTAAAGGAAATCATATCCTTGGAGTTAACGATGTCATATTTGATAAGGATAGACTTTGCACTGCTTGTCAAGCAGGTAAACAGGTTGGAGGAAGGCATCCCGTGAAGAACATCATGACCACAAGGAGGCCACTCGAGCTACTTCATATGGATCTTTTTGGTCCCAACGCCTACAAGAGTCTCGGTGGAAATTCTTTTGGTCTAGTTATAGTTGATGATTTTTCAAGATTTACGTGGGTGTTCTTTCTGAATGACAAGTCGCAGGTCCAGAAGATCTTCAAAAACTTCGCTAGGAAGGCCCAAAATCAGTTTGACGTGAAGATCAAGAAGGTTCAGAGTGACAACGGAACGGAGTTCAAGAACGAAAATGTGGACACCTTCCTTGACGAAGAAGGGATTTCACACGAGTTCTTGGCTACGTACACACCTCAACAAAATGGAGTTGTTGAGAGGAAGAACCGGATGCTCATCAAAATGGCAAGAACGATGCTTGATGAATACAAGACGCCGAAGCACTTTTGGGCAGAAGCGGTTGAGACAGCTTGTCATGCAACAAATCGCTTGTATCTTCACAAGCTACTCGGCAAGACGGCATACGAGCTCCTCACCGGTAACAAACCCCAAGTTGGATACTTTCGAGTATTTGGCTCAAAGTGCTACATTCTTGACAAGCATCGTCGTTCAAAGTTTGCTCCTAAATCTCATGAAGGTTTTCTACTTGGTTATGGCTCAAACTCTCACACTTACCGTGTCTACAACAGTTTCACCCAAAAGGTTGAAGAGACGGTAGATGTGAAGTTTGATGAATGTAATGGCTTGCAAGTAGAGCAATTGCCAATCGATGTAGGAGACAAAGACCCTTCAGAAGCAATCCAAGACTTGTCTATTGGCAAAATTCGTCCAACGGAGGTGAAGGAGAGTACCTCGTCTGTCCAAGTGGAAGCTTCTACTTCACAATAAGGTGAACCAAGAATTGATACGGAAGCATCCACAAGTGGGACACACCAAGATGAAGAAGACAAGGAAATGCATCAAGACGAACATCAACAACCTCCTTCTCCACCACGACAAGAGAATGACAACGTCAACAATGAAGAAGGCCAAGAAGAAGAACAACAAGATGAAGAAGATGTTCAACGAAGACCCAAGCAAAAGCTCTCACGAGTTCGAGCAAGAATTGCCAAAGATCATCCCGTACAGCAAATCTTAAATGATATACAAACCGGGAGAATCACTCGCTCAAAAACTCGCTTAGCTAACTTTTGTGAAAACTATTCATTCATCTCTAGCATTGAACCTATGAAGGTTGAAGAAGCATTGGAAGATCCGGATTGGATAAACGCTATGCATGAAGAGCTACACAACTTTGAGAGAAACCAAGTTTGGACATTGGTTGAGAAGCCCGACAACAACCACAACATCATTGGCACCAAATGGGTGTTTTGCAACAAGCAAGATGAAGATGGACAAGTGGTTCGCAATAAAGCACGTCTCGTCGCCCAAGGGTACACACAAGTCGAAGGTATGGACTATGGTGAGACATATGCTCCCGTTGCTAGACTTGAGTCCATTCGCATCTTACTTGCCTATGCTAATCACCATAATACCACCTTGTACCAAATGGACATTAAAAGTGCTTTTCTAAATGGTGAAATAGAGGAGGAAGTTTATGTCAAACAACCTCCCGGCTTTATCAATCCTAAGAAACCAAATCATGTTTACAAACTTCACAAAGCTCTTTATGGTCTTAAACAAGCTCCTAGAGCATGGTACAAATGCTTGACCAAGTTCCTTATTGCAAGTGGTTTTGAAATTGGTAAAATTGATTCTACTCTTTTTACTAAGAGGGTTAATGGAGAACTATTTGTATGCCAAATTTATGTTGATGATATCATATTTGGTTCAACTAACCCTCTCTTTAGTGAAAAGTTTGGAAAGCTAATGTCAGAGAAGTTTGAGATGTCTATGATGAGTGAACTCAAATTCTTTCTCGGTTTGCAAATCAAGCAAACTAAGGAAGGTACATTTGTCTCTCAAACGAAGTACACCAAGGACTTATTCAAGAAGTTCAATATGCAAGAATGCAAAGGTATGCCTACACCCATGCCTACTAGTGGACATCTTGATTTGACCAAAGATGGTGAACCGGTTGATCAAAAGGTTTATCGCTCTATGATTGGTTCTTTGTTATACCTATGTGCTTCACGTCCCGACATTATGCTAAGTGTGTGCATGTGTGCACGTTATCAAGCTGCTCCTAAAGAATGTCATCTTAAGGCTGTGAAAAGGATAGTGAGATACTTAATTCATACACCAAACTTTGGCATTTGGTATCCTAAGAGGTCTTCTTTTGATCTTGTTGTCTATTCCGACTCGGATTATGCCGGGGACAAGGTTGATAGAAAGTCTACTTCGGGTACTTGTCAATTTCTTGGTAGATCTCTTGTGTCTTGGTCTTCCAAGAAACAAAACTCGGTATCCTTATCCACCGCCGAAGCGGAATACATTGCCGCTGGTTCATGTTGTGGTCAACTACTTTGGATGACCCAAACACTTAAAGATTATGGGATCTATGTGAAACATGTTCCACTGCTTTGTGACAATGAAAGTGCTATCAAAATTGGTCATAATCCTGTACAACATTCTCGAACTAAGCATATTGAAGTTCGTCATCATTTCATTCGAGACCATGTTGCTAAGGGCGACATTGATCTTAAGCATGTTCGTACCGATAAGCAATTAGCGGATATATTTACTAATCCTCTTGATGAGAAATTATTTTGTAGGTTGAGAGGTGAATTGAACATTATTGATGCTTCGAACTTGGAGTAGGAACTCCATTGGATACATGCAAGACATGAGCTTATGACTAATCCATGATATATCTCTTATAATGACTATCTTATGTCTTGGATATATTTGTACCTTGCATGTTGTCTAACCCATGTAGGTGCTTGGTTGAATCTAATTCCATGAGATTGCGACTCACTCACATCTTGAGCAATCTCTACATCACCAAGTCTCTACACAATGGTGGTTGAAGACAAGGAAGCACAAAACCATTCAAACATATACTTTGACAAATTCTATGTTGAGCTTCATGATTGTCATTTTTGGATACACAAGTGCCCTTCCTTGCAAGAACTAACCCATGTAGGTAGATGAACTCAAACTCCAAGTGGTGCTCCCAACTCTTGATGAGCTACATCAACCTTGAGCACCCACACAAGTTCAACTACATGAGCAAGAACCACACCACCACCTAAGGTATGTTATTCCATCTTAGAGAAGCTTTACTCCAAGACATGAGTCAAAGCAACTCAACAAGATGTGAATACATCAAGATGCTTAAACGAAAAATGGTAACCCCATTTTGAGCTTAAACGATGAGTATGACCTATGATCAAGTGTTCTCACTTGACTCCTAAGTCAATATACTCTAACATAGGTGACTATGTCACCACCCAACTCTAGATGAAGTTCTATTGTGTTCTTTTTTGTGTTATTGCATTTGTCTCATGCATGTTTGTTTTCTTTCTCTTTTTACTTCATCTAGATCCTTCAGTTTCTTCTCTTTTCCTTTTTGTTTTTGTTCTGCATTTTCTGCATTCAATTCCTTGCAAATCCTTCAGATAATTCATTGCAAATCTTTGTGAGATCCTACATGTCTAGTGAGCTGAGGTGACAAGTGTTTTTCTCTGTGTGAACTCGATTTCACTGACTTGTAATTTTCGGTCCAACCGAATCTTTTCGGTACCACCGAAACATGCCACTCGGTGCCACCGACTTCGCAACAGGAAAAACAGGTTGCCACTTGTTCTATATTTTTTCTGATCCAGCTCTACTCAATGAATCTTGTCCTCTACAAGCATCACAGTTTTATCCATTGCTTTGTGCTGAGTCTCAAGGACCAAACCTATACGACGGATTCCAGAAAGCCCTTCTTGGAAATTGACGTCAAAGGGGGAGAGAGAGATCACATCAAAGCTCAAGGGGGAGAGAAAGTCTCAGAGAGATCACATCAAAGCTCATGGGGGAGAGAAAGTCTCAGAGAGATCACATCAAAGCTCAAGGGGGAGAGAAAGTCTCAAGGACCAAACCTACAAGAGAGAAAGTCTTAAGGGGGAGAAAGAGATTTCCAGGGGGAGAGAATACTCAAGGATCCCAGATGTCCCAGATGCTTGATGTTCAAGAGGAGAGATGTCACATGTCTTTTTGGGGGAAAGACATGTTCATATGTGCTTTTTTGCATTAAGTTCTATCCATTTGTATCTTTCAGCTCTGATTTTCTGTTCCCTATCTTCTCCCAATATCCCATGTAAGATTCAGGGGGAGCAAGACACCTAAGGGAAAGAAATCAGTCAAATTCATTGCATATCTTTACTCTTGGGGACATGTTGAATCCAATGTGGTACCTTGTACTCACTCTCTACATGTCATCCCAGTCTTGGTTCTCTTGTGGCTTCCTTGGTTTGCTTTGGCTAGTGGAGGTACCTGTGTTATCTAACCTTGTTTGTGCAGGTTCATTCCATCCTAAGCCAGCCAAAGACTACAAGGTAAGTGTATGCATCAAAATTATGAGTATGAGGAATTCTTGCTTATGTACATACTGTTTGCAAGAAGGACTCATGAGCATGAAGGTATTTTCCTTGATCATCTTTTGCTCTGATGCATATGGCCAAGATACATGTAACACATTGCCTACTCTGTCGTGGTTATGCTCTCACATGCCTCTATATTTCACATTTACATGAGTGCATACATGTAGGGCGATCCTATGCTTGTTACATGTCCTTCCAAAGCTTTACTTGCTATTCTTTATATCTTTATCTAAAGCTTTGATGTATGTTGCCATCAATTACCAAAAAGGGGGAGATTGAAAGCACAAGTGCTCCCTAGGTGGTTTTGGTAATTAATGACAACATATCTCTTGTTGGACTAATGTTTCTATCTAGTATGTTTCAGATAAGCTCAACAATGGAGTGGCATGGACTAAAGGTTGTGGGAAGTTCTCCAAGATGCTAAGGACAAATGATTGGCTAAAGCTTAAAGCTCAAGACTCTTCATTTTATATTTTAGTGATCCAAGATCACATTGAGTCCATAGGAAAAGCCAATACTATCAAGGAGGGATGAGGTGTTGCTTAATGAGCCTCTTGCTCAAGTGCTTAATGATATGCTCCAAAATCCTCAGCTACTTTCCCACTTCCACATATGATCTAAACCCAAAGCCAAACTCGGACCTACCGATTATTTCTATCCGGCACCACCGAGTTTCACTTGTCATAGCCACTGCCAGAAACCCTAATCAGTTCGGTCTCACCGATGGGATCTCGGTCTCACCGAGATGGGCTTGCAAACTCTCTGTTACCTATTGCAATACCCTCGGTCCCACCAATATATGCAATCGGCCCCACCGAGCTTGCTTGGCCAACTCTCTGTTTTGCTTATTACCAAAATCGGTCCCACCGAGTTTGAGTAATCGGTCAAACCGAGTTGTGGATTTACCCTAACCCTAGCACATCGGTCCCACCGAGTTGATCCAGTCGGTCCCACCGAAAATCTCTAACGGTCACTAGGTTTACTATTTCGGTCTGACCGAGTTTGTTGATTTGGTCCTACCGAGATTGGTAAACTGTGTGTAACGGTTGGATTTTGTGTGGAGGCTATATATACCCCTCCACCTCCTCTTCATTCGTGGAGAGAGCCATCAGAACACATCTACACTTCCAACTCATATGTTCTGAGAGAGAACCACCTACTCATGTGTTGAGACCAAGATATTCCATTCCTACCATATGAATCTTGATCTCTAGCCTTCCCCAAGTTGCTTTCCACTCAAATCTTCTTTCCACCAGATCCAAATCCTATGAGAGAGAGTTGAGTGTTGGGGAGACTATCATTTGAAGCACAAGAGCAAGGAGTTCATCATCAACACACCATTTGTTACTTCTTAGAGAGTGGTGTCTCCTAGATTGGCTAGGTGTCACTTGGGAGCCTCCGACAAGATTGTGGAGTTGAACCAAGGAGTTTGTAAGGGCAAGGAGATCGCCTACTTCGTGAAGATCTACCGCTAGCGAGGCAAGTCCTTCGTGGGCAATGGCCATGGTGGGATAGACAAGGTTGCTTCTTCGTGGACCCTTCGTGGGTGGAGCCCTCCATGGACTCGCGCAACCGTTACCCTTCGTGGGTTGAAGTCTCCATCAACGTGGATGTAGGATAGCACCACCTATCCGAACCACGGGAAAAACATCCGTGTCTCCAATTGCGTTTGAATTCTCCAAACCCTTCCCTTTACATTCTTGCAAGTTGCATGCTTTACTTTCCGCTGCCTACTCACTCTTTGCATGCTTGCTTGATATGTATGGTGAATGTTGAAATTATGCCTAAACTCCACTTAAACCAAAAAGGCTTAAAAATTGCAACTTTAGCATTAAGTGTCTAATCACCCCCCTCTAGACACATCTACTTCAAGGTCCTACACTCATTCATACTAATTAAGCTGGCCCTTGGGGACTACACATGCAACAATGATGCTATCATCAGAATCCGGGTTACAGTATATGAACCAGACTTGGAGGAAGTCTAGGGTAGGAGCTTCTAAACATTTCAAAGTCTACAGATTATTCAAGTTTTTTCATAATCAGAAGACTTGGGGGCTGACAGGATGTATATATAATCCGGATGACATACCTCATATTTCTCATACAACTGTTTGACCATTTCAATTTCTGAGTCACGGCTAGAGTTGACTTGGCTAAGATAGCCAGATAGTACTTCGCTAATACTCAAATGGGTGTAGTGGGAGACGTCAAACCTCACTTTCTGCCTCTCCATGACCTCTTGCTTGGCGGAGTGTCTTGCCAGCACAGTTGGATTACCCAGTTTAATGAATTTGCTACCAGTGATTAAAATATCATTGCCGTAATTCTCCGGCGGGTTAGCTGAACCTGGCGGCTCAGCAGTGAATGGATTGACAATGGTTTCGTCAACAGACGGCTCAAGAAGATCTGATTGAACATGGACAGTGGGGTCTTCCAGTGCTTCAGGTTGTTCCGAGGCAAGAGCCGGCTGCGCTGATTCAGCGATTTTCGGGTCTTCAGCCAGTTTGGCCACCTTGGCCTTCTTGGGCTTTGCTTGACCACTAAGGAGAATTTAAAGAGTCAACATAATGATACAGGCATAAAGATGCAGAAGAAGGATAATTATCTTTACCCAGGGCGGTCTTAAAAGCCGGCATCTGAGTTTGGGAGGAATCACCAGAGGAGGAACGAGCAATCTCCTGCAAAGAATGGAATTATGCTTGAGTGATTTATAAAAGTGACTCGTTCATCAAAGTTAAGATGTAAAAGAACCTCATTCTGGCATTTCCGAGGAGTTTTTGGTAAGCCGGAGGGTAACTCCTCATCTCCACTAGTCCGGGTCTCACGGCTGCTCTCATGTTGCTGCTTTTTCAAAAGAAAATGAGGATCTAAATAAGCCAAGGGGTGTGAAAACCTTACTTTCCGGGTTACCCGCCGAGGTTTCTGCCTTGGCAAAGGTTCTGAGTCGGAGGAAATAATAGTTACCTCTTCTTCTACTGCCTGGCTGGCCCTCGTGTCATCCTGGTAATAGTCAGTGTCAATAAGGTTGTTAAAAATCAAGCCAAGAGAGTCAAGGGCTACCTCCGACTCAGAGACGTCATCCAACTTGAACATATCAGAAGCAGTTGGTTTCTTCTTAGATTTTTTGGCTGTTTTCTTGGTGGCTATTGCGGTGGCTCTAGCTTTTTTGGCAGCCTCATGATCATATTTGGCCTTCCAAAAGTCAGATTTAGCCTGTAGGAAAATAACAGGTTGAAACTCATGCAAATACTTAACTGCTGAAGAAAAAGAAGTCAAGGGGATGTACCTTTGGTGCCGGGTTAAGTTTGTAGAAAGGATTCAATCCTACTTTGTTGTAGTCTTCATATTTGCTGTTGACGAGGGTGGTTGACATTTTAACAATGGTCTCTTCAGTCAGACATAGGGAGCTGTAGCGTAACGGATCATCTGCTCCTCCGGTGTAGTTATACATCAAATCAGATCGGCGGCTTGGAGGGATGATCCACCATGCGATCCAACAGCGGATCAAGTCAACTCCAGTTAAGCCATTTGCTAGCAAGGCTTGAACCCTTTTGATGGTTGGAATGAGTTTCTTACGTTCAGCGGCAGAAAGCTTATCAGGGAGTGAATACTTAGCGTCAAGACGCTCAACGCGATAACCCGGCATTGGTTTTTCATCAGCTGGTGATGTGTCTTTACAATAGAACCAAGTTTGGTTCCAGTCCTTGGGATGACTTGGCAAGACTACTAAAGGAAAGACAACATCCCGTCTGCGCTAAATCAAAATCCCACCAAGTTCCAAGCTGGGGCTGTTGGTGTATTCATTCTGGCGGTTCAAATAAAAATACTCTCTGAAGAGTTCAACAGTAGGTTCTTCTTGAAGATAAACCTCACACATAACTTGGAAATTACAGATGTTTGATATGTGATTGGGTCCAATTCTTGCGGATGAAGCTTGAAAAAATGTAGGACCTCTCTGAAGAATTTTGAGTCGGGCGGTGAAAAACCCCAGTTCATATGATCAGTAAAGACGACGATTT
Source organism: Triticum monococcum (assembly GCA_034509565.1). NCBI lineage: Eukaryota > Viridiplantae > Streptophyta > Magnoliopsida > Poales > Poaceae > Triticum > Triticum monococcum. Next base: position 19,866,245 of record CM067844.1, on the reverse strand, counting down.
CACCATTTTTGGCTGAGGCCTTTCCTTGGCCGGGTCATGGGTGCGCCAGGACATGACACTCTTCTCTGGTAAATACCCAACGGTGACAAAATCCGTCAAAGTGTCCTCAGTGACTGTGGAAAGGGACCCAGTTGCAAACTGTCATCATCTTCGGCGGCATGGCGAAATGACAAGCTAAAAATAAAATAATTTGCCGGTTCAAGTTAATTGGTGGAATGACAGGTTAATGATTGCAATACAGATGTGTAATGGCGGCTTAAATAAGGGCTAATGGTATATGAAGGAAAAATAAGCCTGTATAGTAAGCCGCCATGAGTAAGGATATTCAAAAGTTGCCAGCAACAAAAATTGGTTAAGTACTGAGGTAAACAAGTTTCGCAGACTGCAGATATTACTTTGGATCAATGGCTGTTCACAAAAGAAAAATAAATCTAGACCTAAAAGCCAGTACAGATAAGTTCATGAGTTGTACAAGGTTTTTCTTCCAAGAAAGGGGATCTACTGATACTGAAAGTGGAACTAAAACAGCTATCGCATCAGTTTAGCACCGTTATCACATCAAAGAGGCTCGTGGTATAACCTGGAGGGTGAACTACGACGAACTTCAATGAACTAAAGGTATGAAGAACACGAAGAAGCTTGCAAACCCTAGTGTGGATCTAAAGGTACGAAAAAGCAGAAACTTACAGCTATAGATCTGCTGTCGAGGATCGCCGCCGTTATCTGGATCGACTCAGGTTGATGCAGCGGCCGAGGTCGAGGAAGACGAAGTGCTCTACAACGGTGGTGGAGCTCGAGCGGCGGAGGGGTTGCGAGAGAAGGAAGAAGGAGAAATATGTGAGATGGTTTTCAGATCCTAATTATATGGAAAGGGGCGATAGGTAGGAGCGAAAGATGAGGAGGCCAAAATGAAGATTATCCAGCTAATTGGATGCCTTGATTTTCGGAAGGCATTTAAGATAAAGATCCGTTAAGGTGACATCGTGGCAGGTTTCCAAAAATTCCTGGAGATGATGTCATGGTGGGTTACAAAGAATTCACAGCAGTGGTAGATGGATTTTTTTCAAGTGTTGGAGATTGACATGAACAAAGTTCAAATCAACCTGGGGCCTAATGTTGGGGATATGACTACCAGATATGACCTGCCCAGGAGGGGCCGAGTCAACCACAATGGCGGTTTACCTAAATGAAGCCCAAGAGTATACAAGATGACGGTTCACAGTTAGGCTTATAATAGGCCCAAGCCCAGAGGCGGCTTAAGGCTCGTAATTATAAACCGCCATGTATGAATAGACTTGTAATGTAAGGCATGTAAGACACATAACCGAGCCGGACACGTTGTATGAGCCGGTCGGGACTCTGTAGGCTACAGGGCGTCAACCCGTGTATATAAGGGGACGGCCCGGCGGAGGCTTAGGACGACAAACAACAGATCGAGAGCTAGGATGAGCGTATTCGCTCCTTGGTCATCGAAACCTAGCAATACCATCTTAACTAGACTAGGCCTTTACCTTCACCGCAAGGGGCCGAACCAGTATAAACCTCTCGTGTCCTTTGTCCCGTTTAACCCCTTTAAGCTTCCTAGTTGTGATGGCTCCATGATAAAGTCCTTTCACTAGGACATCTGCCGTGACAATTCCACGACACATCCATATTACACTTTTATCACCATCTCTTCACCGAACTAGTGCACCTATATAATTTGCCATCGTATTGGGTGTGTTGGGGACACAAGAGATTTCTTGTATTTGGTTGCAGGAACTTTGAGAGAGACCATCTTCATCCTACACCTCTCACGGATTGATAAACCTTAGGTCATCCACTTGAGGGAAAATTGCTACTGTCCTACAAAACTCTACGATTGGAGGCCCAACACGTGTCTACAAGAATAAAGCTGCGTAGTAGACATCATGCCTATATAATGATCATTGCATGGATATCATCATGATTATTTGAAGTTCTATGAATTTCCCAACGGTAATTTGTTTACCCACCGTTTGCTATTTTTCTCGAGAGAAGCCACTAGTCAAATCTATGGCCCCCAGGTCTCTTTCTCATACTATTTGCCTTTGCTTTTATTTTCAGATCTATTAAACCAAAAAATACAAAAATACTTTGCTGCAATTTATTTTATTTGGCGTTCGATCTATCAATATTTAGTACTCTCTCACGTCTGTTTGCCAATTTCTGGCACCGCTACCCGAAAGGGATTGCCAACCCCTTTTACATGTCGGGTTGCGAGTATTTGTTATTTGTGTGCTGGTGTTGTTTACGTAGTGTTGTGTGGTTCTCCTACTGGTTCGATAACCTTGGTTTCATAGATGAGGGAAATACCTACCATCGCTGTGTTTCATCATCCCTTCCTCCTTGGGGAAATACTGATGTAGCTTCAAGCCGCATCAGCACTCTGCATATATGCCAGTTCCATCCGTACATTTGTACAGTTCCACCAAAATGCAGCTGAATAACCCTATGTGCACAGATAATGAAAAAGCATGATTACATTATAGTGCCACTTGTTGATGAAACATACACTAATAAATCGAATAAAATATTGCGATAGTATCATAGTATGCCATGCTGTGAGGGTGAGATGGGCCATGCGACGCCTCATACGGTAGGCCTCATACTGGAAATCGACCCAATTGTCCTCGATACACCTTCTGCTAGTGATGAACATCAGTGTACAGTGGTAGTACAAGGAGGGGCCTTGAGACATTCCAATATCTATTTTCGTGCAGATGAACTAAAATTAAGCACCCCAGTTTGCAGAAACACTTAAACATTAAGAATGGGACTAGTTGATGAAACATATACTAACAAAGATAAGCACTTTCTTTATCTACATTGGAAATGAAATGGTAGAGAGGGCACTCTGTCTATTTTAACAGTATTATTACTTTATTTTATCAGTGGCACTAGGGTCGAGCAGATGGCAAGCGAGGTGTACCGTGCGTTGCAAGGATGGAGGCTAGGAGTGCTTAGACTAGGATGCTGAAGCTGGCTCTTTTAGTCCCTATCTTCCCTCTTGATGTTTCTGTGGTAGCATTTGGGTTGTAATCCAAACTTGGTCGAGCTGGTGATGCGTCCCCCTACCTGCCTAGCTTATGTGGCGAGCTTGTCTCCTGCTCGTACTCAGTCTGATCTAGTAATAGTTGCATAACTGCCCGTTTATAGTGAGATGTTGTCGAATAATGGTTCTCTATGGTTGGCTTTATTTCATGAAATCGGAGGAAATCCCCTCTTTCGATATATAAAAAAATCAATGGCACTAGCGGTGCCAAAACATTGCCTCAAATTAATAGTGCCACTAGATTAAGGTGCAAAATAATAACATTACTGCTTTAACATGGCAGTGCCAAAACAGTACCACAAGAGCAGTCTCAACATGTAGGATCATGGGCAAATGGTCGGACCAAAAAGGAATATACCTTGTGATGGGAACCATATCTGCAGTCAACGCCATCATAGAAGGGATGACACCAGTCACCAACATGGATGATTAAATTCATGGGACCTTTTTGTGTTGTTCACCTAAAATGAAGCAATGTCCCATGAGCTAGTAGCTTCTTCTTCATTAGTTCCAATAAAATTGAGCAACATCAAGGTTGGTTGTGAAGCTCATGGAATGTTCAACTATAATTTGGATATCATTTGTGCAGTTCAACTAAGATGAAATGTATATATCTATTTGCACAAAAATGTGGAAAGGAGGGTGACTAACAAGTGATGAAATGTATATATCTGTTTGCACAAAAATGTGGAAAGGAGGGTGACTAACAAGTGATGAAACATACATCAAATTAAAAGAAGCATGTTCCTTATCTGAATGGCGATCCTACAATGACAGTAGCAATTTCTAAAGCAGCAACATTGCTAGATATTAGTGTGGGCATTAGGATTAACTATGACAACCGTTAAAAACGACATCACTTTAATGGTGCCATTGCTTCATTTTACCAGCAACATTACATTAACGGCTGCTAAAGAGTTGGTATTTGGGCACTTGAGAGTAGGCGGACCAGGACAGTTGCATTTCTAACGAAAAGAAGCAACTTATCTTAATGTGAAATTTAGTAGGACATGAAAAACAGTGCCATTGATTCATATTAATGCAGGAATTACATTGAAAACAACATTGGTTTAACGTCTCCTTAATTTTAACAGTGCGACTGCTACATTTTACCAGTGGCATTACATAAGAGGGGCTTGGGGGCAACAAACATCAGAACAGGATATCTAGGTTGGTCCCATTTTTGTTCGGTATAGCCACCTTATATCTGTGCTAGCAAATCTAGTGCTGGACATACTCTGTTGACTTGTCCCCCTATCCCCACTTTCTTTACTTTTTCCACCAATAGATTGGTTCATATTGAGTTTGTACTGTGTTTCCCTTTATTTCCCTATTAGACTAAGAGACCAGTTGGATACCCAGTCTTTGCTACTTTTTGCCCCCATTATTTCCTCTTTCGATCAAGTCCTAGATTCAGGTAACAAATCTTCCCCACCCCCACTCCCTTTCTTCCCTGTTTGAACCAAGTAGTACTAGATTCGATTGCATGAACTTGTTTTTACCTCTCAACAGCAAAAAATTAGGTGGCTTTCGAACAGCTGATACGTCTCCAACGTATCTATAATTTTTGATTGTTCCATGCCGTCGGCGTAATGGGAACTAGGGTACCCAGACTTGCCTATCTGCGGCCCACGCCGCGTTCCTGGTACAACTTGGTAGGGCCCAGCTGATCGTCCATCTGCTCAAGACCCCCTTAGGGAGCGGCCTCACCTAGGCTGCTCCGGAGGGGCGACCAAGACCTCTCCCTAGAGTGGCCTCGGCTAGGCTACTTCGGTGGGGCGGAGATCTCAAGGCAAGGGCCGCCTCAGGAGGAGGCAGTGACGCAAGCCATGACGAACCATGCCAGCGCGCGCCAACGGGCGCAGTTTCCATATCGGTGCAAAGGAGACCGCACATGCGCAGGTTCCCGAGGGGCGAGACAAAGGTTTCCCCTTTGGTGCAACAAGACCGAAGACCGCAAGGATGGCAGGAAGGATGTCATCGCCGATCCCACCACCGCGTCACCGCCTGCCCTCTTTGCAGGCGAAGACCACCTTTCGTCAGGATAGGAGCGTCCTTGTGTTCCCGCTCAAATGGCCATTGTGGGATTCCCTTCCCGCCTAAACATTTCGGGGGAAGAGGATCCTGGCCGCCTATATAAGTAGCTAGGGTTCCATCATAGAGGGGGATCGACCCCTTGGTACTTAGACTAGCAAAGGAGCAAGAACAACCGCCTCCTCACCCTTCTTGAGCTCGCCTCCTGTGCTCAGGAAACCACTGTACTTTTTCATACTCGAGCCCTTGCGAGGCTAATCCACTAAAGCAGGACATAGGGTTTTACACCGCAAGGTGGCCTGAACCTGGGTAAACTCTTGTGTGCTCTACTTGTTTGCTTGCTTGCATTCCATTCCACCACTAGGAGAAGAGCGAGGCGCTAGGTAGACGTGTAGTGGGAGAGATCTTCGTCACGCCACTGTGTTCGAATCTTAAGGGTTTTGTGGAGCCCAAAATCCGACATTTGGCACGCCAAGTAGGGGGCATGTCGAAATCTCGCTTCTCTGACGACCTCGCTCCGCTCTTCTCCGTCGACCTCGTTTCTCTGCCATGGTAGACACTCGCCGAGCACGCACCGCCCACCGCGCCGCCAACGTCACTCAGACGGCGCCCGTGGGTAAAGGCGCACCACTCCGCCCCAACTCGCTGGTCGCCAACGCGGCCATGGACCCAGCCATTCACGAGCAGCAGGACTCGTCGCTGCCGTTGTCCGTGCGGCGCGAAGGCCGCACGGCGACCCCGTCACCTTCGCCGACCGAGGCGTCGTCCTTGCTGGTCTGCCGCGGGCCGGTCTACCAGTAGCCTGCGCTACTGATGGCGCGGGAGCTCCTACGCTACCGTCCGGCGAATGACCTCTACAACAAGTGGCTCCACCGCATCACCGAGCTCGTCAATGCCACCGGAGAGGCGCCCGCACTGACCCATTCCTCTCTCCCTCCGTCGCCCATGGCGGGGAACGAGGACCACGGCGCTCCGCCCCCACCTCCACCACCGGCCAGGGGCTCAGGCGCGAGGCTCCACGGTGCGAACAGCCCTGTAGGGCCCCCGCGCGCGACAAGGAGAGCTGCCAGGTGGTCTCGCGCCCCCAGGCAGAAGCGCGCGTGCTCCCTGCTCAGCAGCACCAGAACCGCGCCCCAAAGGAGGTGGTGGCGCCAGCACCCAAGATCCAGCACCGCAGGCGCAGGGGGCGCCAGCAATCATGAGCGTGGCTGGATGCCGCGCCCTAGCTCTTGAGCTATGGCGCCTCGTCTGGCCCGACAAGTTCAAGCCGGATCTGCCTCCGTGTTACGACGACACCGCCGACCCGGCGGAGTTCCTCCAGCTCAACGGGCTCATCATCGAGGCGGCGAACGACACCGAGCAGGTCATGGCGAATTGGTTCCACATGGCCCTCAAGGACGGTCCGCGCTCCTGGCTCCTGAACCTTCCTCCAGGATCCATCTCCTCCTGGAAGGAGCTTCGCGAGCGCTTCATCGCCAACTTCCAAGGTACCCGCGACCGAGCTCCAGCGGCCGCAGACCTGCGCCGCGTGAAGCAGCAGCCTGGGGAGACCCTGCAGAACTACATCCAACGCTTCAACACCGTGCGCCTCAAGATCCCCAGGGTCTCCGACGAGGCCATCATCTCGACGTTCTTCGACGGTGTTCGTGACGTCAGGATGAAGGAGGAGCTTGCCATCCATGAGGACATGTGCGCGGCCCTCGAGATGTTCAATCTCACGGCGAAGTGCGCCAGGGCAGAGGAAGGCCGCCTCTCGCTCAAGGAACTGCCTGAGGCGGAGGCCGATGACAGGAAGACCAGGGCCAAGGAAGCAAAGCGCAAGGGACCAGCCGTGCTGTCCGTGGAACTAGAAGTGAAGCGCGGCTGCGGCTACAATGACCCTCCAAGAGATAACCGTCCATACTGCATCTTCCATGATGTCCATAGCCATAACACCAACGACTGCCAAGAGCTCAGGGCTATGCGCGGCGGGCAGCGCCTTGAGTGCGACAACCGTGGCTACGGCCACGGAGGAGGCCGTGGCGGAGGACGTTGGGACAGCAGGAACTCGCGCCAAGGATGGCGTGATCAGCCTCGTGAAGACCATTGGCAGGAGCAGCCTCGTGACGCCCCCTGGCATGACCAGCCTCGTGAGGGTCGCCCTCAGGGCAACACGGGCCTGCCTCCACTGCTGCCACCGCCAAGAAGGAATGACGACGACTGCCAGGGAGACGAAGCGGGGGGCTTCCAGGAGCCACGTGGGGTCGCGTGCATCCTGGGAGGAGCCCACGCTCCGGCTTCTCACCGCATCTTCAAGCAGTTCGCTCGTGAGGTGAACGCGGCGCTCCCCAGGCCTGACGCCGCGTGCAACCTCAGGTGGGCCAAGCAGATCATCGCCTTCGACTCCAAGGATCAGCTCAGGTGCACCGCCGTGCCAGGCACTCTCTCGATGCTCTGCACCCCGACCATCAGTAACGTCCGCGTGACCAAGACCCTCATCGACAGTGGGGCAGGGCTCAACGTCCTCTCCGTCCAGATCTTCGAGACTCTTCAAGTACCCTACGATCAGCTGCACCCGACCAAGCCATTTTACGGAGTCACAGATGGCTCCACCCTCCCGATAGGGCAGGTCCGCCTCCCCGTCACCTTTGGCGATCGCGACAACTACCACACCGAGCTCATCGACTTCGACGTCGCCAACATCAACCTCCCATACAACGCCATCATAGGGTACCCGGCCCTCTCCAAGTTTATGGCGGCGACCCATCATGGCTACAATGTCCTCAAGATGCCTGGAAGCGGTGGAGTCATCACGATCGCCTGCGATGAGAAGGAAGCAGTGCATTCTCTGGAGCGCGCTTATGAGACTGCGGCGATCGAGAGCTCCAACGGAGACGGAGCCGTCTTTGCCGTGATGACCGCCCCTAAGAAGAAGAAGCAACTGCCCAACTCTCAGGCCTCGGGGGCTCCCGACGGCACCACTTCAAGCTCCGCGCCTGCTGACGAGGCGCCCTCCGCCCCTGCATAGGGAGGCGCACCCGGCGCCCCTCTCAGGACGGGCTCGGGGGCTCCCCTCAGGGGGACCCTGGACCTGGTCGTGAGGGAGGTGCTCGGGCACCACTCGCGGGCGCGCCCCGCCGCGCGTCGTCATGAGCCTAGCGTGAGCCTCATAACGCTGGGGGCTCGGGACCCTATCGACCAAGCTACCAAGGAACCTTACCCACTAGGATCGAAAGTATGTCTAGAGGGGGGGTGATTAATTAGACTACTTGACCAAATAAAAACCTAACCTTTTCCCAATTTTAGTTCTTGGCAGTTTTTAGCTATCTTAGGACAAGTCAAGCAATCATTACACAATTCAAGCAAGCATGCAAAGAGTATATTGGCAGCGGAAAGTAAAGCATGCCACTTGCAAGAATATAAAGGGAGGGGTTTGGAGAATTCAAACGCTATTGGAGACACGGATGTTTTTCCCGTGCTTCGGATAGGTGGTGCTATCCTACATCCACGTTGATGGAGACTTCAACCAACGAAGGGTAACGGTTGCGCGAGTCCACGGAGGGCTCCACCCACGAAGGGTCCACGAAGAAGCAACCTTGTCTATCCCACCATGGCCATCGCCCATGAAGGACTTGCCTCACTAGCGGTAGATCTTCACGAAGTAGGCGATCTCCTTGCCCTTACAAACTCCTTGGTTCAACTCCACAATCTTGTCGGAGGCTCCCAAGTGACACCTAGCCAATCTAGGAGACACCCCTCTCCAAGAAGTAACAAATGGTGTTTTGATGATGAACTCCTTGCTCTTGTGCTTCAAATGATAGTCTCCCCAACACTCAACTCTCTCTCATAGGATTTGGATCTGGTGGAAAGAAGATTTGAGTGGAAAGCAACATGGGGAAGGCTAGAGATCAAGATTCATATGGTTTGAATGGAATATCTTGGTCTCAACACATGAGTAGGTGGTTCTCTCTCAGAACATATGAGTTGGAATGGTGTATGTGTTCTGATGGCTCTCTCCACGAGTGAAGGGGAGGTGGAGGGGTATTTATAGCCTCCACACAAAATACAACCATTACACACAATTTACCAATCTCGGTGGGACCGAATAAACAAACTCGGTCGGACCGAAATAGTAAACCTAGTGACCGTTAGGAATTTCGGTGGGACTGACATGCAACTCGGTAGGACCGATTCGGTTAGGGTTTGGGCATAACGTAATCTCGGTGAGACCGATTGCACAAGCTCGGTGAGACCGAGTTTGGCAATAAGCTAACCAGAGAGTTGGTCAGGCAAACTCGGTGGGACCGACTCGCTCTTTCGGTGAGACCGAAAAGTTACAAGAAGGAAACATAGAGTTTACCTTGCATTCTCGGTGGGACCTATTCGCTCTTTCGGTGAGACCGAAAAGTTACGAAAGGGAAACAGAGAGTTTGCAAGCCCATCTTGGTGAGACCGAGATCCTTATCGGTAGGACCGAATTGCTAGGGTTTGGCAGTGGCAAATGACAAGTGAAACTCGGTGGCGCTGGATTGAAAGAATCGGTATGACCGAGTTTGGCTTAGGGTTTAGGTCATTTGTGGCTATGGAAAAGTGGTTGAGGATTTTGGAGCATATCACCAAGCACATAAAGCAAGAGGCTCATTAAGCAACACCTCATCCGTCCTTGATAGTATTGGCTTCTCCTAAAGACTCAATGTGATCTTGGATCACTAAAATATAAAATGAAGAGTCTTGAACTTTTGAGCTTGAGCCAATTCTTTGTCCTTAGCATTTTGAGGGTTCCACTTTCACATCCATGCCATGCCAATCATTGAGCCTTCCTGAAATAATCATCTTGAAATAGCATTAGCTCAATGAGCTATATGTTGTTATGAATTACCAAAACCACCTAGGGATAGTTGCACTTTCAATCTCCCCCTTTTTGGTAATTGATGACAACATATAGATCAAAGCTTCGACAAATGATAATAAGCATGAAATATATCATCGCTTTGAGAAGTATGTGACAAATAAGAGCTCCCCCTAAATTTGTGCATATTTAAAATTTGCTTTGGACTGTAAATGCACAAGGAGTTAGAATCATGGGTTACTCTTCCATGTCACATACATCTTGGTGGAGCGCTCAAAAATGATAAGATTGAAATACATGCACTCATCACCAAGAATAGTGAATGATCACAAAAGATAGATAGAATGATAATATTTAAGCAAGCATTAAGCAAACATTAAGTGTAGCTTATGATCAAACACATGATCATCGATGTCTCACACAGATAAGGACGTAGTATCTCACACACAAGCAAACAAAGTTCGAAAAACCACCAAATAAAACAAGAGAGAATAAAAGCAACACTCTCTCTCGAAGCCTATGATCTATACATTTTCTCCCCCTTTGGCAACAAGTTACCAAAAAGTTCCTAGAAAATGCATAGTGCTAAGTCGACGCTCAGGCTTGATCTTCAGGTGGTGGTGGTAGACGTGGTCGGAGTTGAGGCTGGAGTGGATGCTGGAGCTGGTGGAACTGAGGCTGTGGCTGGCGCAGACGTTGTAGCTCTGGTGTCAGCAACTGGCAGTGCAGACGACCTCGGACCTCGTGGAACCCTGGTAAAAGCATCAGTCGTGGTCCTGCCTCTCCTCTCATTCATGTCCTCCTGGAGCTGCTCCATGGCAGTCTGTATCTCTGTCACCTTGATGTCCAAGTCATAGAACCTCTGTTCCATGATCCTCTCTAAGCTTGCCTGGTTCTGAGTCAGGGTGGCAAGTCCTTGCTCAATTCGCAGGGTGGACGCAATTAGGTAACCAAGCTGCTCTTGTTTGGTTTTCAAGAAGTAATCAGATGCCTCTGTTTGAGTAGGCATCCTGGCAGCTTTCTCCTTCTTCGCCTTCTCCTTCTGAGCTTGTGCATGGGCAGATGATGGCTCATTCTCAGTCATGACCACTTGGTTATCTTCAAAATCTGGACGGATGGGCAAGTGTTCCTTATCCAAGAGGTATATGCCCGTGCCCATCTTGGAGTTGATGAGCTCCTGAATCTGTGGGGCATATCCACAGCTCCTCTTCTGGTCTGCTGCTGTCCTTTTGATTGTTTCCACTATGAGACTCATGACTTTGAATTTTGGAGGCACGTCAAAGACATGAAGCAAATTGATCGCATGGCCTCTGATCATCTTCTGATCTCCAGACTTGGGCAACAGGGTGTGCCTCAGTATCCAATTGATAGTGGGCAGTCCTGACAGAAGATGGTGCACTGAGCCAAACTTGAACGTGTCAAGTGCTTCATTTGGAATCTCCTTGTACATGTTGGACATAGTGTTGTGGTCCATCTTCTTCTTGGCATAAATGTCCAAGTCATCTGCTTGCTGCTTTGGGGCATTGATCAACTTCTCCCATTCCTCAACAGTTGATTGGTACCTTGTACCCTCTGACATCCAAGTGATCCTGCCATCCGGGTAGAAGTGTGCTGTGGAGTAGAATTGCATGATAAGCTCCTCGTTCCACTTTGTGAGCTTCTGCCCAACAAAGTCTGCCACTCCACATGCACTAAAGCTGTCATATACTCCAGGGTAGTGTTCCTCATTTTCCTTCATGTAGGTCCAGTCGACCCATCTCATGTCACATACAATTGGCTTCTTGTCAAGCAAAACTGTCTCATAGAAATCCTGCTGCTCCTTGGTATGAAATCTGTAGTCCACGACAGTCCTTCTCCTAGAAGCATACGGATCTGCTTCTCTCCACTTCCTCAGCCCTGAATCTCTCCTGAGCTTCATATCCTCAGCCACAGGATGAGCATCGTTGTGTCTGGGATCTTGGGCTTGAGCTTCCTAAGGACATGCTTTTCTTCTTCCTCTGCAACTTCAGGCACTGGGGTCTTGTTCTTCTCAGTGGCTGGGATGCTTCTTGTGTTTCTCTTCGGCTTTGGCTTTGGAGCTGACTTGGCCTTGGAAGCAGCTCCCCCTGATTTTATGGCATCTCCCATTAGCTTGGGAGCCTTGGGTGCTGGTGCAACAACCTCTTCTTCTTCCTCCTCATCTTCCATGATGGAGGCCTTCCCAAGCACTCTGGCTACAGTCTTCTTCACTCTTTCTTTCCTCTTTTTGCCCTCAGCAGCAACGGGCTCAATGGGAGCAGGCTTCACAGTTATAGCTCTAGCCTTTGACATGGGCTGCCTGCCTGCTGGCCTTTTGATTTTCAGGCCTGGCTTCGTGCCTTGAGCTGGCTCAACTCTCTTTGATGTGGCCTCTTCCTCTGCCACATAGTCCTCATCTTCAGAATCTGAGGTTCTCTTCTTCCTTTGTCTAGTGGCAGCTTTAGGTAGGTTGCTGGGTGTGCTCCTGCTGCCATCATCTGAGGAACTTGAGGGGCTAGTGCCCTCACTCAACTGCACTTGCTGCTCTGACAAGTTCTGGCTGTCACTCCGGTCTGACATGATGCAAATTCTGACTGCTGACCCTGTGAATAGATTATAGATGAGATAGAGTGGATGAGCATCACAAAATGCAGAGATTTTTGCAAAAGAACAATTAAAAAACGTAGTTTTAGTTTCCCACTGAAATCATCTCGGATCTACCGATTTTCAAACTCGGTGACACCGAAGCAGTTTTGGCACCAGAACTAGTGAACTCGGTCAGACCGAGTCACAGTTCGGTGGCACCGAGACTGCTAGGGTTTCACAGAGTTCCAAAATCGGTCACACTGATAAGTAATTCTCGGTCAGACCGAGTTTTACTTGTGCAATGGCATAAGCCAAATCGGTGGGACCGAGTTTTTCAACTCGGTGGGTCCGAGATGGTTTCGGCGGAAACCTAACCCTAAATTTTTCGAATTAAACCTAATCTACGAGTTCATTGACTGGATAGGAGTTTATCAAACGTGGCAAGAATCATGATGATCACAATGTGCTAGGAATCGGATTGGAGAATAGCACAAAGATCGAGTCCATACCCTAGTTCGGCGGAGACTCGCTACGGCGGCAACGGCGGGGCAGAAATCCTGTTGACGGCGACGGAGACCAGCGACTGGAGGCTGCTGGCGGCGAGGAGGACGATCCGGAGACCCAGGAGGCAGAGCGAGCTATGCGCGGGCGAAGAGGTTTCGGAGAAATTTCCAAAATTCTGCCCGTCACTATATATAGCCCGACCCTGTCGGTGTGACCGAGTGGAACAACTCGGTGGCACCGAGATGCAAAATTGTATACAGTTATTGCAACTCGGTGTGACCGAGTGGTTCAAATCGGTTGCACCGAGATCGAAAACCTAGATCAACTTAATGATCTCAGGAAAATATGAGAGCTCCGGCGCTCCCACCCCCCGCGGCGCTCCCACCCTCTCCGGCGATCTCCCTCTCTCTCCACTAATCTGCGGATTCCCACCGCTCATCGGCTCTGGCATCCTCTCAGGATCTTGGAAATACCCATCTCCTATGGGTTCTTCTGGTGGATCTACCCTTGGCTTGGATTTCTCCAAGGGTAGGGTTTTTGCAGATGAGGTTTTCAGATCTACTAGCCTTACGATCCATCCTTCAGGGCACAAGAGGTCATTTAAATTAGTGGTTTCATTTAGCCGCCGTGTCTTTCGTCTCACGGAGGATTCTGTGGCGGCGGCTCTAGAAGCAGCGATTGGAGGTTCGGCAATTGAGCTTCATGTTGAGCATATCAAGGATAAGGTTTATTCCTTTCATGTCTCTTGCCAACAAGTTGGTTTTCTTATTATGGATCTTCGTTCATATGCATGTGATCTGTTCAAGTGCTATTTTCATTTGTGGGGTAACGGGGGACCTAATTGGACTAGAGAACTCCGTATCTGGAGGAAGGAATGTGATGCTGCATGGATTCTAGTTAGTCCTACCAAGCGTCGATCAACTTTAGGCCTTTTAGCCATGAACAAGCCTCCGGCTAGATCAGCTTTAAAATCTGTTACTTCTGCACAGAAAAAGCTTTCTTTTGCCACTTTTGAGCGATACTCGGCTTGCAAGGGATATAGATATCCGGCTACGCAAGAATGCATTGATACCATGTGTGATGCGGGATATGATCTCCCTGCTCATGAACATGTGGTCATTCATCAATCGCCACATGCGGACTTGCGTTGGAGGGTGGCACGTCCACCCATTGTTTTTGTTACAGTCACTCCGTTGCCGGCGTTGAGCCGGCTGGACTCATCTCCACCGGTGCCTGATCCGGTTTCGGAGGACCGATCCCCCGTGCATGCTGGGATTTCGCCCGCACGTTTCGCAGGGGCGGGATTGCCGCCCATTCAAATGAATTGTCTGCCTTCCGACCCAGTTCCTATGGAGGCCCGCCCGACCACTAGCCCACTTTCAATGCCCAGCCCATCTGCCTCTGGGCCATCCACGCCTATGATCCCAACTCCTTTGGGCCACTGTCCAGATATCCCTTCATCTCAAGAGGCCGCGAGGCAGTTTGAGGCCATGGTCGATGACATGGTGGACCGCGTGATTACCTGCACAATTTGCTCTCAAAGGGGCCACCTGTCAGCGACTTGTGGAATGCGAGCGGTCTGCACTAGTTGCTCTCGTCCTGGTCACTCTAGCCGGGACTGTAATGATTTCACGCGCTCCAAGGGTCTGGTTTGGAGGCCAATTTTGGTGCAACAAAAAACGAGTTTATCGGAATCTGCTGCTTCTCATGGGAACAGAGCCGGAGTTATTGGGATAGACTGTCCAGTCCCATCGCCGCCGCCCACATTACATCTTCCCTCTCCTCAAGCCAAAGAAAACCCCCGACCTGCTTCTGGCGATTCCATGGCGAACTATGAGCTTGATCCTCAGCGCTTTGCGCCCCCGGGTCATCACATCATTGATGGGGGCGATCGTCGGCTACCTCGCACCTTCTTCACGCCCGCTGCGCGTCTGGCTCGTCGCCATGAGGACTTCATGGTTGCAGAGGTGATGCCGGAGCCAGAGGGGCCGTTCGGCCCAGTGCGGGAAGAAGTGGTCCAGTTTCTGCATAATAGAGGTATTTTTGTTCGATCTGCGCAACCATGGTTTCATGGGGTTGGGCTGTTTCAAGTCAGGGATCCGTCAGTGAGATACACCTTGATTCAGCATGCACCATTTCCTTTGGGTAATGATCGCTTTATCAGATTTATGAAGCATGATGATGGACAAAATTTTAGAGGGATACAGGGTTTTCGGAAGGGCTGGTTAATGTTCATTGGGATTCCTCTGGATTATCGCACCACTGAATATATCTCGTAGGCGGTAGGCACTTTTGGAAAATTTATCTCTTGGGATAGTGAGGATCCTTATCTGGTCCGGACCCTAGTGGAAGCTTATTTTCCGGATACGCCGTTGGTTCCAAGAGATGTTGTCTTTCGTGATTATGCGGAGTATGGTGATACCCAAGTATCTTGGACTGCTGCTTGCTATGTTCTAGGTGCAGACTTTGCAGATCAGATGCCACATGACGAAGATCCCATGCCCTTGGATGGAAATCCTCATCCTTTACCTGGTAATCTGGTGCAGGATAACTTGATGTTTGCTTTGCCTCCCTACCCAATGCTGGGTTGGAATGATGCTCCCCTCGCTCCACCCCCTCCACCTGTGAATAACAACGCTCCTGGTTGGGGAAATGCCATGTGGGGAGATGATGCAGGGATCGAGCAGGCCCCACACCCTGCTGCTCCAGAACAGGACCAAGTTTCAATAGTCATTGATCATCCAGAAGGGTCTTCCTCTGTCGAGTAGCTTCAACAAGAGGATGATATCCAACAGCAACATAATTTACCACTCCCCAAAGCTCAGCATCCGGTTTTTGAAGAAAACCAGCTTGCCATTGTGCCCTACCAGCCTCCGGTGATTCAGCATCATGAAGTTTTTATTGGCATGGCACGCATTGTGGCTGGTCCTCCCCTTCCTCCGGAGATGGTTTGGAAAAGATCTTTTGAGAATCTTATGGTTGATTTCTCGGTTAAAGAAGTGCCCAGGTCCATTTTCTTCAAGCCGCTGGGCACAGTCATTTACTCGAAGAGGTCTTGGTCCATTGCCTTCGATGAATCAAGGATGATTTCTTGTTTAGCTGCCTCTCTGCCTGTGGTGCCTGTGACCAGACAGTCTGTCATGGCGAAGCGCCCGGTGGCCAGAGCTTTATTTGAGGAGCTGCCTGCTGTCAATGTCCAAGCCTCTGTTTCTGAAGAAGGGGGGTCGGATAGTTCTGCTGTTCCTGTCTCAGTTCAATCCAGTTTGGTCTTTTCTGTTGAGCAGTCAACTGCGCGTAAATGGCGAGAGAAGAAGAAGACTCCGGTGGTCGATACATCTCTAAGGCGCTGCACAAGGAGCGCGGCAAAGTTGGATGGCTACAAGAACGTGGTTTTCGAACAGCTGTCACTGCAACCATCTAAGAAGCGTCCCCGTGCAAAGCCCATGGAGGACAAGGCCCAGCCCACTTCAGTGGATGATTCTGAAGATGCTCTACCCGCGGCACCGCCTCACACCCCGATTCAGGTTCTGCAAGCTGTGGGCGAGGAATTAGAGATTGACCCTGCGCTTATATCGGTGGACAAGCTTATGGCTAATCCACAGGAGGACTCGTCTGCATCCACAACGTAGTTTCTTATGTTATCTTCTATGTTGAAGGTGCCGGTTATGGTTGTTTTCTTTTATGTTCAACTGAGTTCAGTCTGCGACGAGACACTTTGGGGTTCTGAACTTTCTTTCATTATGGATGGTATGGCATTAGGTGCCATATTTCTTTTGCTACTAGACGCTATGGTTTTTTATCAATCGTGTTACAACGCGTAGCTGGAAAGTGTTATGTTGGAATGTTCGCGGTCTCAATTCGGGAGCTAGACAGCGCTCTGTCAGGGAAAAAGTGATAGAGAGTCAGTGTTCAGTGCTTTGTTTGCAGGAAACTAAGCTTTCCACTTGCTCGTGTTCAGTCATTAAAAGCATTTGTCCCCATGGCTTTGATCAATTTGTGGAGTCTCCCTCTAGTGGAGCGTCTAGGGGTCTATTAATAGTGTGGCGTTCAGATGTGTTCCGTGGCACCTTGCTTGAAGTTAAACCTTACGCTATAGTTATGCAGTTTACCTCGGTTCACAATAATGAAAAATGGTTCATGGTGAATGTGTATGGCCCTTGTCAGGGTGAGTTACCTGATGAGTTTGTTTCTTGGATTTACAACTTAGATATTGATCCGGATCAGTTGTGGATGTTGATGGGAGACTTCAACTTCATCCGTTCAATTGATAATAGGAACTTACCCGGGGGTGATATAAACGACATGTTTATTTTCAATGAGATAATTGGCCATTTGGGATTACTGGAACTTCCCTTAAAAGGATGAAAATTTACTTGGTCTAATATGCAGGACAGACCTCTTTTGGAGCAGTTAGATTGGGTTTTCACATCGGCGAGTTGGATACACATTTACCCCATGACACAATTGACCCCCTTGGCCAAAACTGCGTCTGATCATGTGCCTTGTCTGGTGACCATCAGTACAGCAATTCCAAAAGCACATATTTTTAGGTTTGAAAACTTTTGGATCCATCAGGCTGGTTTTATGGAGTGTGTTCAGGAGGTCTGGAATCGACCCTCTCGTAAGACTCATATTTCAGCTATAATTGTGGACAAACTAAAGGCGTTGAGGTTTGCACTGAAAAAGTGGCAAAAGGGGTTATCACATATCAAAAGGTTGCTTGAGAAGTGTAACTGGGTAATTCTTTGGTTGGACAATCTTGAGGACAGAAGATCTCTGTCCAGGCCTGAGTTTAATTTCAGAAAAATCACAAAATTGCATCATGAGCGCCTGTTGCACATGCAATATCTGTACTGGAGGAAGAGATGTACAATCAGGTATATCAAAGTGGGAGAGGAGAACTCAAAATTCTTTCAGGCTATGGCAACTAAGAGATACAGAAAAAACTCTATTGCTAGTCTTTTATTGTCTGATGGATCAACAACGTCAAACCATGACAAAATGGCCAAGGAATTCTTGTCAGCCTTCCGAAGCAGAATGGGGACAGTGAGATCAATTTGTTTGGATGAAAACATCTTGTCCCTTATTCCTAGGGTCCAGGGTTTGGCGGTGCTCACAAACCCTCTTGATATGAAAGAAATTGAGCAGGTTATCAAGGAAATGCCCATTGACAAGGCCCCTGGGCCTGATGGCTTTAATGGGCTTTTTTTGAAAAAGTGTTGGCACATAATTTTTGCTGATTTCATCCAGTTGGTTAAGGAGTTTCATGCTGGATCAGTTCAGTTGGAGAACTTGAATGACGCATACATTACCCTGATTCCTAAGAAGCAGTCACCGGAGTGTGTAGGGGACTTTAGGCCAATTTCTCTTACCTCTGTGGGTTTGAAGTTTCTTACAAAACTGGCAGCTAACAGATTCCAACAGGAGATCACCAAATGTGTGCATAAAAATCAATATGGTTTCATAAAATCAAGAACAATCCAGGATTGTCTTGCTTGGACTTTTGAGTACATTCACCAGTGTAATCAATCTAAGAGGCCCATTATTTTGCTTAAACTGGATTTCGAAAAGGCTTTTGATTCTATCCAGCATGAGGCTATCATAAAGATTCTAATTGCAAAAGGTTTTGATGATAGATGGATCACTTGGATTAAACAGTTGCTGTCCTCTAGCACTTCTTCTGTTCTTTTGAACGGAGTTCCTGGGAATCACTTCAAGTGCAAATGTGGAGTGAAGCAGGGGGATCCCATTTCTCCCTTGCTCTTTGTTATTACGGCGGATCTCTTGCAAACATTGATAAATGATCTTCTTCGGCAAGGTCTTATTAGTAGGCCTCTGCCTACACATGACCCAGATTTCCCTGTTGTCCAATATGCTGATGATACACTGCTTTTCTTCAATGCTGATAAAGATCAATTGAGGGCTTTGAAACGAGTTTTACACTCCTTTTCTCAGGCAACTGGACTTCAAATTAATTTCCACAAATCCTCCATGTATCCCATCAATGTGACTGACCAAGATGCTTCAGATCTGGCTGCCTATTTTGGTTGTAATTTAGGCAAGATGCCTTTTACTTATCTGGGTCTGCCAGTGGGGACCACCAGGCCAAAAATTGTGGATCTTCTTCCCCTTGTGGATTGTATGGAGAGAAGATTGACAGCAAGCTCTTGGTTTTTACCTCAAGGGAGCAGATTGCAATTAGTTAATTCTGTCATCTCTTCATTGCCTATCTTCTTCCTTTGCAGTTTGTCAATTCCTCAGGGCATTTTGAAACAACTGGAAAGAATTCAGAGGCAGTGTTTATGGAGGAAGTATGGTCAGGAAAGGGGACACTCACTGGCGGCTTGGCCGCTTGTCTGTAGGCCTAAGTCCAAGGGAGGGCTTGGAATACTGAACTTAGGTTTACAGAACGATGCTCTTCTGCTGAAACATCTCAATAAATTTTACAACAAGATGGAGGTGCCATGGGTGCAGCTAGTTTGGGATTCTTACTATTTTCAGAGGATTCCACATGACACTGTTCTTTGTGGCTCCTTTTGGTGGAGAGATGTATGTAAGTTGATGGATAATTTTCGGTCAGTTACTTCGATTGAGGTTTCTATGGGCGATACGGTTTTGTTCTGGTCTGACTATTGGCAAATTGGCGGCAGTTCAGTCCCACTGCAAGATCGATTTCCTAGGCTCTACTCCTTTTGTCTTGACAAAAATCTCTCAGTCAAGGAAGTCTTTGCGGCTAGTAGTTTCCAAGACCTTCTCTACTTACCTCTCACTGCACAAGCCTTTCAGGAATTACAACAACTTTCTTCCCTAATGAGGTCTTTCCAGTTGGGTAATACCTCCAAGGACAACTGGAGCTGGAGACATGGCAAGAAAGTAGATTTTACTGCAAAGAGGTTTTATGATTTTGTCTATCAGCGAATGGTATCAAACCCCATTCTGGGGTGGATATGGAAAAGTTGCTGCACAATGTCGATCAAGATGTTTGCTTGGCTTGTAATTATGGACAGGGTTAACACTAAAGACATGATTCAGAGGAGGCATTGGAAGATTAATGAAGGACCAGAATGTGTTCTTTGTCCCACTGGAATTCTGGAAGACAGAAACCATCTTTTCTTCCAGTGCAATTATAGCGCTCGTGTGTGGAACTATCTACAAATTGAATGTACGGGTGGTAATGATATGGCGGGTATTGCTCGTCAAGCTAGGAAGGATTTCAACAAGCCTTTCTTTGGGGAGGTCGTGTTTACGGCATGGTGGAATATTTGGAAGGTCAGGAATGATAGAGCTTTCCGGAACATCCAACCAACTCTCAGGGCATGGAGGAATGGTTTCATTCATGATCTTACTCTGCTCTCTCATCGGATCAAACGGAAATATAGAGAAGCCCTTCTTAAGTGGATTGACTTTCTTCCTCCTTGAGGAGAGTTGCTTTCGTTTCCTCTGTAATTATTAGGTATAGTTTTCCCTTTCCCTGTATAGCTTCTCTTAGGGTTTTTCTCTTTCTTTTCCCTTCATCCTCACCTTGAGGATACCTTGTATTTATTTTGGCTTTATTAATAAAATGCTGTGGGGTGCAAGCCCTGCAGTCTTCATGGTCAAAAAAAACTTAATGATCTCGGTAGGACCGAAAGTATGGTATCGGTCAGACCGAGAATCACAAAGAGGTTTTGGAAGTTTAAGTCTATGATGAATTGGGGACTCCGAGCGCTCCTCACACAGAGTGGTTCGAATCTGACTTGATCAAGTATTGTGATGCAGCATGAATAGAGTTTGAGACGAGAAAAGCATAGATAGCTAGAGGAGGTTCTTAGGCATTCTTGTCCATCCACTTGGCAAAAGAATATAAGGCCAAACAATCAAAACAACAAGTGGATGTCCTCGAATGAGTAAAATATGCAACCAACATGCTCACACAGTAAGATGGCAACTGAAATATGTGGCAAAGCATGCACAAACAATTCTAGCATCTATCAAGCAATTTGCGATGACTAGGTCATCTATATATGAGTATATTGACTTAGGAGTCAAGTGAGAACACTTGATCATAGGTCATACTCATCGTTTAAGCTCAAGTGGGGTTACCACTTTTACATAAAGCATTGTTGTATTCACATTTTTAGAGTTGCTTTAGCTCAAGTCTTAGAGTAAAGCTCCCCCTAGATGTGATATCCCCCTTAATAGGGATGAACGAACCTTGGGTTTTGTCAATGATGACTTCATGTAGATGTTGAAGATGTGGATGCTCAATGTCGATGTAGATCACTTGGAGCTATCCATTTGAGTGAATTGCACTTTCAATACCTACATGGGTTAGTCCCACAAGGAACAAACAAGGATATCCATAGACATAGAGTGATGCATACACAAGATGATGTCCATGAAAACTTTAGGTTACCTTGTCCCTTGTCTTACCAACAAGAGGGTTTGTGACTCCTTGAACTAGTGCATGATGTGGAAGTTGATTGCACTTGTTCTTGCCAAAATGATGAGAGTGCAATATGTTGGCGGAGTCACCCTCAAGAACTCTCTAGTTCTTCTTCTTTTGGATCCACACCATCTTGATGGGAATCCTTGGAGTTGTAGTCGTACTTGATGAAGTGGAACTTGACGTGGTCTTGGGAATCCACTTGACTAAGGTCTTAGGAGCTTCTTCAAATGCATCAATCTCCTCTTGAAGCTTGTCCTTGCCTTTTTGCTTGTAGTCTTGTGGTGGAAGATCATCTTGAGCTTGTATCCCCTTGAAAGAGGTGTCATACTTCTCTTGTTGAGGAACAAACTTTGTCTTGGGGTATTGATCTTCTTCCCACTCAACTCCATTGGCATTGAACTTTTGTTCAAAACCAACACCTTGATTCTTCCGGTGCATTCCTTGCTTGCGCACAATTTCCAAAAATTGCTTACTCCCGGCAAGGCTTTTGTACACTCCTTTCTCTATAATTCCCTTCAATAAGCTATTTTCTTGCTCAAGTGTAACTTGGCTAAGAGAATCATTAGTGGAATCAAGAGAACTACTAGAAGCAACAATATTGGATTTAGCATGATCATTGTTACTACTAGAGGAAGAATATTTCTTGTTCTTGTTACTAGACTTGACTTGAGGCATGTAAGTGGATAATAGTAAACGCTTGGCAATGTAAGAAGAACTTTTCTTGCGGAGATCATCATTGATTGCTTTTAAGAACTCATGCTCTTGCTCAAGATTGAGCTTTTCAAAGCGTAATTTCTCATGAGCTCTTAAAAGTTCTCGATGATCTTCGAAGATAGTTTCATGAGCTAACTTAAGAGTGTTTAGTTCTTTAGTTAGAGCCTCAATCTTCTCCTTATCATTGTCATTCATTTTAGCATGATTAATTGATGTTTCATCATAGTACTCATCACTAGAGTTGTCAACAAGCAAGTCATCATCACCTAACAAGTCATCTTCATCACTATTAAAATCAACATACTCGGGGTGTGTTACCTTAGGACCTTTGGCCATGAAGCATCTTCCAATTCCTTCATTTGGTGAGTCAAATATGTCGTAGGAGTTGGTTGACACAAGTGCTAGACCGGCAACACCTTCATCTTGAGTATCTTCGGAGTCGGAGTGATAACTTCTCTCGGAGTGGCTGTCGGAGTCGGAGCCGGATACCCATTCACCAACTTGAGCTTGATGTCTTCGTTTTGTATAGCTCCTTGATGATTTTTCCTTCCTTTCCGAATCCTTGCTTCTCCGTGAGTATCTCCGTTCATAACGATCATCTCTACTCCTTCTCTCTCTTGGTGGCGATTCTTTGCTTCTTCTTTTTGGAGGATCTTCTCTTCTCTTGTAGGGAGCCTTACACTCATTGGAATAGTGTTCGGGTCTTCCACAATTATAGCAGTTTCGCTCTCGACTAGAAGATCTTTTGTCATTGTATGACCTTGACTTGAAACTTCTATCTTTGCTTCTACTCTTGTAGAACTTGTTGAAGTTCTTCACCATTAAGCTCAATTCTTCATTGAAGTTTTGTTTCTCGCTTGATGATGTGGGGACTTCACATGAGGCTTTGTAGGCACCACTTGATTTGTTGTGAAGTTCCTCTTTATCCTTGAGTGACATCTCATGAGCAACAATCCTTCCAATCACTTCCGTTGGCTTGAGATCTTTGTAATTGGGCATCATTTGAATCAATGTGCACATGGTATCATATTTCCCATCCAAGGCTCTTAGAATCTTCTTGATGATGAATCTATCGGTCATCTCTTCACTTCCTAATCCGGCAATCTCATTTGTGATGAGAGCAAGCCTAGAGTACATTTCGGCGACACCTTCACCATCCTTCATCTTGAACTTGTCAAGTTGACTTTGGAGCACATCCAACTTGGATTCCTTGACGGAGTCGGTACCTTCATGCATATCAATCAAAGTGTCCCAAATTTCCTTTGCATTCTCAAGGCGGCTGATTTTGTTGAATTCTTCGGGGCACAATCCGTTGAAGAGAATATCACAAGCTTGAGCATTGTATTGCAACATCTTCAAATCCTCCGTGGTAGCTTCACGGTTTGGTTCCCTCCCATCAAAGAACTCACCTTGCAAGCCAACACAAACAATAGCCCATACGGCGGGGTTATGTCCAAGAATATGGATTTTCATTTTATGCTTCCAACTAGCAAAATTAGTACCATCAAAGTAAGGACCTCTACGGTGATAATTTCCCTCGCTAGACGCCATACTCTCCTAGGTTGTGAAACCAAGGCTATGACCACCAAAAGCTATGGAGATCAAGGCGAATGGAGACCAAAGCTCTGATACCACTTGTAGGATCGAAAGTATGTCTAGAGGGGGGGGGGTGATTAGACTACTTGACCAAATAAAAACTTAACCTTTTCCCAATTTTAGTTCTTGGCAGTTTTTAGCTATCTTAGGACAAGTCAAGCAATCATTACACAATTCAAGCAAGCATGCAAAGAGTATATTGGCAGCGGAAAGTAAAGCATGCAACTTGCAAGAATATAAAGGGAAGGGTTTGGAGAATTCAAACGCTATTGGAGACACAAATGTTTTTCCCGTGGTTCGGATAGGTGGTGCTATCCTACATCCACGTTGATGGAGACTTCAACCCACGAAGGGTAACGGTTGCGCGAGTCCACGGAGGGCTCCACCCATGAAGGGTCCACGAAGAAGCAACCTTGTCTATCCCACCATGGCCATCGCCCACGAAGGACTTGCCTCACTAGCGGTAGATCTTCACGAAGTAGGCGATCTCCTTGCCCTTACAAACTCCTTGGTTCAACTCCACAATCTTGTCGGAGGCTCCCAAGTGACACCTAGCCAATCTAGGAGACACCACTCTCCAAGAAGTAACAAATGGTGTGTTAATGATGAACTCCTTGCTCTTGTGCTCAAATGATAGTCTCCCCAACACTCAACTCTCTCTCATAGGATTTGGATCTGGTGGAAAGAAGATTTGAGTGGAAAGCAACTTGGGGAAGGCTAGAGATCAAGATTCATATGGTTTGAATGGAATATCTTGGTCTCAACACATGAGTAGGTGGTTCTCTCTCAGAACATATGAGTTGGAATGGTGTATGTGTTCTGATGGCTCTCTCCACGAGTGAAGAGGAGGTGGGGGGGTATTTATAGCCTCCACACAAAATCCAACCGTTACACACAATTTACCAATCTCGGTGGGACCGAATAAACAAACTCGGTCGGACTGAAATAGTAAACCTAGTGACCGTTAGGAATTTCAGTGGGACTGACATGCAACTCGGTAGGACCGATTCGGTTAGGGTTTGGGCATAATGTAATCTCGGTGAGACTGATTGCACAAGCTCGGTGAGACCGAGTTTGGCAATAAGCTAACCAGAGAGTTGGTCAGGCAAACTCGGTGGGACCGACTCGCTCTTTCGGTGAGACCGAAAAGTTACAAGAAGGAAACATAGAGTTTACCTTGCATTCTCGGTGGGACCGATTCGCTCTTTCGATGAGACTGAAAAGTTACGAAAGGGAAACAGAGAGTTTGCAAGCCCATCTCGGTGAGACCGAGATCCTTATCGGTAGGACCGAATTGCTAGGGTTTGGCAGTGGCAAATGACAAGTGAAACTCGGTGGCGCCGGATTGAAAGAATCGGTATGACCAAGTTTGGCTGAGGGTTTAGGTCATTTGTGGCTATGGAAAAGTGGTTGAGGATTTTGGAGCATATCACCAAGCACATAAAGCAAGAGGCTCATTAAGCAACACCTCATCCCTCCTTGATAGTATTGGCTTTTCCTAAAGACTCAATGTGATCTTGGATCACTAAAATATAAAATGAAGAGTCTTGAACTTTTGAGCTTGAGCCAATTCTTTGTCCTTAGCATTTTGAGGGTTCCACTTTCACATCCATGCCATGCCAATCATTGAGCTTTCCTGAAATAATCATCTTGAAATAGCATTAGCTCAATGAGCTATATGTTGTTATGAATTACCAAAAACCACCTAGGGATAGTTACACTTTCACCCACCTACTCAAGACCCAAGCAGCCAGTTTCGCGTCTGCATCGACATCCCAAGCCTCAACAGGGCTGCCGCCCAGGGCCTCTTCCAGCCGATGGCAGTCGGCTGGAAGAGGGCCTTCCCCTCTAGCCTCCGCAACATGGCCGCCACATACCAGCACTTCGTACAACAGGTCATGGGGGCCCAGGAGGCTCAGCGGTAGGCGGTCCTAACGGAGCAGGACCAGGACCCCCACGATCACTGAGGGCCTCCAGAGCCCCTGGGCCTTGGGAGCTCGGATCTCCTCAGGAGCAACTTGCATGGCTCGCGTCTTCAGCTACCCCAACTCCTCTTCAGCGGCAAGTACCAGGTGATGTCTCAGGTATTCTGTCGAGGGCGCTCCTCGGGTTGCATCATCCTCGAGCTGCTGGGGGCTTACCCCCTGTCGCTGTCTCTTTTTGCGCATGAAGAACTGGTTGCTTCCTTTTGCATCATCTATATGGTTGGCACCCTCACCTCCACTAAGGTCATGAGCCCTTGTGAGCCCTCCGCGACCGCCCCATGATTAAGGACTGGCACGGCGTCTGTGCTCGGGTTCGTCCCTGCAGCGTCGCTAAACCCAAGGGCTGAGCTTTGTCTCGTGAGCCATTCCCGTGACGTCACCTCCCGTGGTCCTTGGTGCCTTGTTCTCGCATGGGCTAATCGTTGGTGGGTAAGTAGGGGCCCGTGGCAGGTGCCTCGCTCCCGCGAGAACCGCGCGCCGGTTGTTTATCTTTTGGACTATAGCATGAGAAGACTGGGCACGGCGTCTGTGCTCGGGTCCATCCCTGCAGCGTCGATAAATCCAGCGGCTGAGCTCTGTCTTATGGGCCGGTCCCGCTAACGTCACCTCCTGGGGTCGTTGGTGCTGCGGCCTTCTCATGCAATGCCCTCTGGAGATGCATTCAACGCAGGTCTAGGCAACCCATCTCTTTTCACATTTTGCAGAATAAGACTCAGGCGCAACCCGCCTCAGTGTAGGGTCTTGTGAGTGATGCGTAAGCTCGCGAGAACTTCCTCAGAGTTGTTCAGCTCGGCCTGAGGAGGGCCCATATACACCCTGGCTGTCCCGCCATGCAAGCCACGCGTACGGACGGGCTGTACACGCCCGGGAGTCTCTCTCGGTGGGAGGCTCCCCTCCCACGATCCAGTGGAAGTGCTTAGCTCCGCGCTGGCAAGACCGAGGAGCGGTTGTGCCCACGAACCAGTGGAAGCACCAAGCTCCACGCTGGCCGATATGACCGAGGAGCGGTTATGCCCACACTCCGTGCAAGTGTGGTAGCTCTATGCTCCGCGCTAGTTATAAACAACTGAGGGCGCCCCCTGCGGTCGCACCAACCTCAGGGAGCTTTTCAGCTCACGACGCTCATAGCTTCTCCTTGGAAGGGTATCGCGAGGGGGGCTAGGCACGGGGGCTATGCTCAGGTCACGCCTGGCAGACGCCACCCTACCAGGTGCCCAGACACCTGGCTTTCTCGCGCCCCCCATCCTAGGCGAAGGCTCGTGAGCAAGGTATGGTGCTCGTTCTCCCTCATGAGAGTCGTTCGTACGTCAAGGGGGACCCCTGGGCATCGCGACCCAGGGGCCTCACTAGTCACGTAGCCCATCACTCCTTGGGCCCGGTGCTCAACGACGGTCGAGGTATGCGCGGGGCTGGGCCCTGCCGACGCAAAACGCAAATGGGTCGCTTGAGCGTTAAGGGGGACCCCTGGGCATCGCGACCCAGGGGCCACACTAGTCATGTAGCCCCTCATTCCTTAAGCCCGCCTTGGTGACCCGGAGGGCTCAATGGCGATGGAGGTATGCGCGGGGCTGGGCCCTGCCGACGCAGAGCACTGAAGCAAACATGAATGGAAGCAAGCACGGAAATCACAAAATTCAAAGCCTAGCTATTACAATAAAGATCAAGTTCATCAAATTCAAACAAGTCTCACGCCTCCTTGAGGCACTCGCATTCTCCTCAGCAGGAATAGGTCAGGCATCGCCGAACGCGCCGGCATCAGCTTCCGCCTCTTCAGGCGCATCAGCAGCAGCCGGAAGGAACGCCTCCACCAACTCTTTGACCTTCTCCGCCACACACTCAGCAGCCACGCCCCCCAGGCTCATAGCCAATGGCTGCGATAGCATGACCAGGTCGAAGCTGGGGTCACGAAGGAAGAAATGGCCGCACACCTACGCCAAGGCAGAGGTAAGAAGCGACCGGCCCTCAGTATCAGCTAACTGACCGATTGCAGATGCCACGTCGCCCAGGGCCTTCATGAGTCCAGCTAGGAGCCCGGTGGCACCATCCTCTGGGGTGGCCAGCGGCTCTTCGAACCCCTCCCCGTAGGCGATCCGTAGCAGCCTGCAGGCCTCGAGCTCGAAGGCGGCGAGGGCCTCACGGCCCACCGTCACCGTCTTCTCCGAGGCTGCGAGGGCGTCCTCCCTGGCCTTCAGCTTGTCCTCGCGCTTGGCTTGGGACGCCTTGGCTTCCTCGGCCGCTGTCTTCAGCTTCTCCAGGCTCGCGCGGTCGGCGAGCTGCTCCTCCTGCAACTACGATGTCTCGGCCTTCTCGCCCTGGAGCTCCTTCTCCAACCTCTCAAGCTCCAGGGCGTGCTTCGCGCTCTCCTCACGAACAGTCTTAAGCTCGCCCTCCGCCTCATGACGACGCTTCTCGGAGGATGCTGCTTGGGCTTCCGTGGTCTCCTGCGCCCGTGCAGCCAAGGCAGCCTCCTCCTGACCCTCGGCGACAGCCGCCGAAGCTTGACTCCAGGTGGCCTGCACGGACTCCTCCGCTTGCAGCCACCTCGAGAGTAGGCCCAAGTGGGCGTCCACCGCACGGTCATCACCATCCCGAAAGACAACACGGAGCTGGTTCAACGCAGCGAGGGCCGCCTCCAAGGCCTCGGGACCAGACCTCACCTGCTGACGTGGGGGCGCCACCATGATCGCCCGCTCGGCCGATGGTTTGGGGGCTCCCGGTCCCTTCGCTGGCATGGCGGGAGTAGGGGTCACCGGGCCCTCGCGAGGAACTACAGCGGAGTCCACTAGGGGCGTCGCCACCACGCGCTCAACAGTTTGGCTGGCTGAGGCGTGTGGCACCACGGCGGCAGCGGCAGCAGCAGCAGGAGGGGCGGGACTTCGAGAAGTGGCCCCTCCCTTCATCTTCTTCAGCACGCCGCCAATAGTACTGCATCAAGGAACGCGCGTCAAAAGCGCAATGGGTAATAGAACAACGGAAGAACCTGCACTCACGCGTCAGAAGCCTGGCGCGCCCTCCTCTTCGCCAGCAGATCAGTAGCGGTTTCCTTCGCCGGGGGCACGCTGCTGGCCCGAACGTTGGCAAGATGCGAGGCCAAAGATTTGGGCACAACAGTGGCCGCTGGCCTTGCCGGGGCAGAGCTCCGCCCGAGAGTCGCTGCGTCGCCCCCTCCGGATGAAGAGCGTCCAGATCGACGCGGGGTGACGACCTTGGGCTGCCTAGCGACTCCAGCCCTCGGCGGCAGCTCCTCAACGGATCCCGTGGAGGAGGCGTCGTCAAGATTCAGGTCCAGGTCCCCGAGGGCCTTCTCAGAGCCTTCCTCCTCCTCCTCGCTCTCTTCTTTGCCACCAGAAGACACATCAACCATGGCCGGAGCAGGTGCGGCCACCTCGACATAGCCCGACACGGCCTCCAACCGCTCGGCCTTGTCGGGACAGCGGTACAGCGCAGGTGGGCCACCGGAAGGTCCGCAGGCATCGTCTCTAGGAGAATGCTTGAGGTGAGGTCAAGATCAGAGGAGGGCAGCATCCCCGAGCGTAGTCGGAGCTTGTCGTCATCCCCCACCAACTCCCATATGGGACGTGAGTGCGCCTGGAGTGGCGCCAGGCGCTGCCTCAGGAACTCCTTCATGATCTGTCCCCCTCGAGCCTCGAGGCCATATCGGGCTCAATCCTCGCCAACACGGGCCCAGCCTCGGGATCAGTAATCTTCACATGGCTCCAGCAGGTGCACTTCCGCGGACGGGCGGTAGGCAGCGCCAGCAACGGGTGCGTGCGCTGAGCATCCAGATAGACCCATCTCTTCTGATGGGTGTCTATCTTCTTCCCCGCCTTCATCAACCAACAGCCCTTGCGCTGAAAGACGAAGGAGATGCACACCGAACACGGGCCCTCCTCGTACAGCCAGACGGCAAAGAGGTGGCGGAAGAGGGCGACAGTCGGCCTCACCCCCACGAACACCTCGCAATAGAAGCCGAACAACGACAAGACGAGGAGGGAGCGAGGCTGGATATGAAGGGCGTGCACCTGGTAGTGGTCCAAGATGGCATAGAAGAATTCAGAGAAGGGCGGCACAAGCCCAACGGAAATGTTGTGGAGGAAGAAGGGGTAGCAGGTCGTCGTCAAAGCCGGCACAGTAGCCGACCCGACCAGGATCTTCGTTGGGCCATGCTCGTTATGCTCGCTTGACAGGAAGGACTGGACTTCCGCGTAGTCCCCCTCCGGGGCGACAGAAGACTCCTCGAGCGCCGCCACGGGAGAGGAACCAGACCCAGGCACTTGAGCGGTGCTCTTGCCCTTCTTCTCCATTGTCAAAGGCGTCGAGGAAGGCAAGGGATCCGAGAAGATCGGAGGCGGGAGAAGGGGATCTGAGCAAGAAGAAAGGGGAGCAATAACCCCTGTGCGACGAAGACAGTCTCTTTTGTCAAGTCACACGGTTACCAAGGCTGCGTGGGGAGTGGAGTCAACATGTCCCATCCAACCGTCACGTGCCGGCCTGGCCCGCAGTCTTTCGGGCCCGTGGCACTTTGTCCTCACCTAGGCTTCGCCCAGAAGCCAACTCCGCGCACGCCTTGGGCTACTGTCGGCGTACTGGGAACCAGGGTACCCAGACTTGCCTGTCTGCGGCCCATGTCGCATTCCTGGTATGGCCCGGTAGGGCCCAGCTGATCGTCCATCTGCTCAAGACCCTCGCGAGGGGGGCTAGCCCTCACGAGGAGAACGACCAAGACCCCCTCAGGGAGCGGCCTCACCTAGGCTGCTCCAGAGGGGTGACCAAGACCTCTCCCTAGAGTGGCCTCGGCTAGGCTGCTTCGGAAGGGCGGAGATCTCAAGGCAAGGGCTAACTCAGGAGGAGGCAGTGATGCAAGCCACGACGAACCGTGCCAGCGCGCGCCAGCGGGCGCAGTTTCCATGTCGGTGCAAAGGAGACCGCACAGGCGCGGGTTCCCGAGGGGCGAGACAAAGGTTTCCCCTTTGGTGCAACAAGACCGAAGACTGCAAGGACGGCAGGAAGGATGTCATCGCCGAGCCCACCACCGCGTCACCGCCTGCCCTCTTTGCAGGCGAAGACCACCTTTTGTCAGGATAGGAGCGTCCTTGTGTTCCCGCTCAAATGGCCGTTGTGGGATTCCCTTCCCGCCTAAACATTTCGGGGGAAGAGGACCCTGGCTGCCTATATAAGTAGCTAGGGTTCCATCATAGAGGGGGATCGACCCCTTGGGACTTAGACTAGCAAAGGATCAAGAACATCCGCCTCCTCACCCTTCTTGAGCTCGCCTCCTGAGCTCAGGAACCACCGTACTTGTTCATACTTGAGCCCCCGCGAGGCTAATCCACTAAAGCAGGACGTAGGGTTTTACACCGCAAGGTGGCCTGAACATGGGTAAACTCTTGTGTGCTCTACTTGTTTGCTTGCTTGCATTCCATTCCCACCACCAGGAGAAGAGCGAGGCGCTAGGTAGACGTGTAGTGGGAGAGATCTTCGTCACGCCCCTGTGTTCGAATCTTAAGGGTTTTGCGGAGCCCGAAATCCGACACATGTTGTTAATATTATCAATCTTGGATGTTTTATAATCATTTTATAGCCATTTTAAATCATTTTTTGGTACTAACCTATTGACATAGTGCCAAGTGAAAGTTGCTATTTTTTCCATGTTTTTACATCGCAGAAAATCAATACCGAACCGAGTCCAAATGCCATGAAACTTTAAGGAGATTTTTTGTGGACCAGAAAACACGTAAAGGGCCCTGGCTGCGCCTGGGGGGGGGGGTACTCCGAGGAGAACACAACCCACCAGGATGTGCTAGGAGGCCCAGGCGCGCCCTGATGCGTTGTGCCCACCTCGGGTGCCCCCAGACCGCCTCTTTGCTCTATAAATACCCCAATATTCCCAAATGTCAGGACCCCGATTCCAAGTCACATCGATCTAGCCGGTAACACCTCACATCACTTTGCGGCCTCACGCACGGTATCCCACGGGGGTCGCCTTACCATGGCCCGGGACCATTTGCGCCTTTTGGCTCACGTATATGATAGTGTCGCTAGCATCCATATGACAGAGAACCCAGGCCGACATGGCTAGTCATGAACCCAAAGCGGCACAGACCTATGGAGACAGGAATACATGAATCACATCGAGCATGTCGGTCATCAGCGAGTGATTCCGGGCTGTAGCACTGGGCTAACAGGACTCCGGGGAACCCAGGCTGTAGCAGGCTAGACAGGACTCTGGATGTCACCGCGTGACATTTCCCCGAAGGGACAGACATAGGAACGATGTGAAACACATGCCGGCCAGTCAAGTGTCCTGAGCAGTAGTACTGGGCTAGCAGGACTCCGGTGAACCGGGCTGTAGCGGACTACTATGGCTCGAGGAACACTAAACTAAATTTCCCCATAAGAAAGGCTGCCAAGGATAAACAACTAGATTGTCGGATCCCACTCATACCGAGCATTTCAATCATACACACAATATGCCCGATATGAGTACATACAACATGGCATCACAACAAAAATCTAAAACTCAAGTACTTTATTTAAAGGCTCTAGAGAGCCATACATAACATGTTCATACAGATAGGGGTCACATGACCCGACACTCAAGTCATACAATCATACAAGCACAAGCGGAAGCAACTAGTCTGAGTACAGACACTAGAAAGAAAGAAGGCTTCTCGAAGCCTGTCTATCTACATAGGGCCCTCCATGGCCAGGATCACCACCTGGGTGGCTAGTCACTCGTCGACATCAAGGTCTACGTAGAACCCATCGGAGGGGCGGTGTTGTCGTCTGAAAACAGTAATTTAGCAAACATGAGTACAAAGGTACTCAGCAAGTCTTACAACAGAACCTACTATACATGCTCATTCTCAAGAAGGTGGTGGGGTTATTGCAGCAAGCCAGATTTGACTCTTGGCTAAGCTATCCTACGGAACTCCACTAGTAAAATAGTTTTCGCACACGAGTCCATTACTCACCCACACAATACTCCACCGGGGATTCTCCCTCGTCATCCTACGAGAGGGCCATCCTCGGTACTCACACTTCTCTTGAGTCTTTTAGTAGTAACCATTAACTTGTCTATGAACTGTATAGGCAACCAAGTAGTCCTTTACCGCGGACGCGGCTATTCGAATAGATGATGTTAACCCTGCAGGGGTATACTTCTTCATACACGCTTTCACCACTTACCGCCGTTTACACGACATGTACTCGGCAACCTTCAAGCGGAAGCCCAGCGAGGGTGTCGGCCACGGCCTACCTAAACACTTAAGTCTCTAGTCCAGGTTTATCGATTATCCAGGTTCCATCCGCAGGGAGTCCGGCCGAGGTTTCCACATACGGCCCCGAACGATGTGAACAGGGTCCCGAGACGCCAAACGGGCGCCCGGCATACCCGGCCACGGTGTATCTACCGCAACATAGCCCACCCCTAGGGTCAGCGCTACGCATGGCCGCCAACACATAACCTACAAACACCAGAAACTATTTGCAACTCCTGGACAGAGTACTAGGGTGATTAAGAAGCCGAGAGGGTCCATGGGTTTCGGGCTCAATGTACGATAGTAACTGCATCTTAAATCACACATACAGATCTCAGTTCTTATGGACGGTCTCAATGAAACAACCCACCATGTACTCCTACATGGCATCTCATCGATACCTTTACCAAAACATGTTCAACACATCCCTCACATTACCGACACAAACATTTCACTCTATCCCATCACCCAGATGAACCAGACCTGACACAACTCTAAGCATAGCAGGCATAGCAATGTAGGAATCACATACATGGCTCAATCAACTCCTACACATGCTAGTGGGTTTCATCTAGTTACTGTGGCAATGACAGGTCATGCAGAGGATAAGGGTTCAACTACCGTAGCACACAGCAGTTTGAATCGCGTTGTCTTAATGCAGTAAACAAGAGCAAAAGCGAGAACATGGGTTTGTATCGGAATGATCAATGGGTTGCTTGCCTATTGTAGTGGTAGTAGGGTACTGCCCTTCAGACGGATACTCGGGGTTATCCTCGGAGGCAGAACCTACCACGAAAATCACACCGAACATAATCAACACATGGCAATATGCAACAATATGATGCATGCTATGACATGGCAAGATGAAAGTGTCTTGGCCTAATGCAAGCTAAAACAGAAGGGGATGAACTCATTTGAATCAAAGGTTCAAATGTTAGCTCATTAAACATGGCCTTATTAGTGCATTACCTTATTTTGCTTAAACAGCAAGGTTAACTTGTTTTGTCATGCATGAAACCATTACAGATGGATAGATTGAATTTTTTTTGATCTTTTTTCATATATAAATCTTGGCATTTGGAGCTATGTTTGATTTTCTATGATTTTTAGAAGTTTTGGACATTTTCTGGAATTTCCAATTAAAGAATAAATCCAGTAATTGAATTAATGCGTCAGCATGACCTAGGTGTGATATCAACGGGTCAACTGGGTCGGCCAGGTCAAACCTGACTGGTGGGCCCTGTCTGTCAGTGTCACAACTAATTAACAGAATTATGTTAGTGCTAATTGACTGTCAGTGGGGCCTGGGCCCACATGTCAGTGACTAAACTAATTAAAATTAGTTGAAACTAATCTTAAACTGACTAGCAGACCGGCCCCAACTGTCATAGACTCAGGGGGGTCTACCTGGGCCCACACGAGGGTCAAACAGGGTCAACTGTCCAGCGGCTTGACGCCAGCGACGACAGACGCGGTGGAGGGGCTCGGGTTTGCGTCTCCGGCGACCAAATCGACGGCGGAGAGCAGCTACGTGACGCGGGGAGCCAGCCGCGTCGTTTGGTGGAGAAAGTGGAGCTCAGGGAGGCCAGGAATGACGCCGGCGACGACCTTGGTGGTCGCCGGAGTTCGGGCGAGGATGAACCCAAAGCTACGGGGCACGGCGAGGCGCGGGGAGTGGTGCGTTAGGCTCCTGGGAACGTGGTGAGTCTGGTGATGTGCTCGGAATCGAGCTTACGCGCCTGTGGCCACGGTGGCGACATGGCCGGCGAAGCCGAGCTCTCGGCCGTGATGGCCAACGGGGTTAGAGGGCAGCTCGAGTGACGTGGCTAGGGAGAGGAGAGAGAGAGAAGCTCACGGTGAGTGCAGCGGGCGTCGAAGCGGGCTCGGGGAAGCTTGGCAGGCGGCAAAACGTCGAAGACGATCTCCGGTGACCGACGAGGGGAACGGCAGCGGTGGCGGTGTTGCAGCGCGTCCGAGGCCTCGTGGCTCGTCGAGGAGGTCGAGGGAGATGTTGCGGAGCTCGTGGGCACGGTGGGGTGACACGGGGACGGTGGTGGCTGCGGCTACGGCGGCAAGACGACGGCGGCTGCGTCGGCAGGAAGATGGGGAGAGAGCCAGAGAGGGGGAGAGGCCACGGGGAGAGTGGGAAGAAAGAGGGGGAGACGTGGGGGTCGGCGTGGCACTCGTAGACGCCTCTAGGGCGTCGGCGGAAGCAGGAGGTGGCCGGCGTGTGGCCGCGGGCGCCGGCCACGCGCTCCTCGTCCTCCTGGCAAGAGCCAGTCGATTGGGCCGAGCCAGGTGGGCTGGTGGGCTGTGCGTGGTAAGTTTCTCTCTCTATCTCTCTCCTTTTTTCTGTTTTTCTTATTTATTTATTATTTCTGTAACTTCAGGGCTTTATTAAAAATACCAGGGCATTACCATAAATCATAAAATTAATCATGGCCACTGCTTAGAATATATCCAACAGCAAACATTTTAGTTTATGATTATTTGAGCATTTAAAATATTTTATAGCATTTAAATGCCCAAATGCAAATACCATAAGGATTAATCCAATGACCTTTGATGTCCTAGAAAAATGTGCACCATTTTTGTCAAAGGTTTTAACCCAAAACAAAAAGGGTGGGCTTTTTAGAAGGGCATTTCAGGTTCATTGGTAAAGTTTTTAGTAAACCCTAGTTGTTCCAAGGGGGGTGCTCGGGGTTCTTTTATCCCCATTTCAAATTTAAAAGGAATTTAAACATGATGCACACTCTAATGCTTGAACTAACTAGGGTGTGACAACTCACCCCACTCAAAAGAATCTCGTCCCGAGATTTAGGATCCTCCGGAAAGAAGGTGGGGTACTTGAGTCGAAGACGATCCTCCCTTTCCCAAGTGGCTTCTTTCTCGGAATGGTGTGACCATTGAACCTTGAGAAACTTGATATTATGACGTTGAGTGGTACACTCGGCTTGATCAAGGATATGAACGGGATATTCCCGATATGAGAGGTTATCTTGTAGATCAAGCGTTTCGTGGTCCACTCCACGGATAGGATCCGCGAAGCAACGCCTAAGTTGAGAAATGTGGAAGACATCGTGAACTCTGGAAAGATGCAAAGGTAGTTCCAATTGGTAGGCAACTTCTCCTCGTTTGGCAAGAATGCGAAAGGGTCCGACGTAACGAGGAGCCAATTTGCCTTTGATACCGAAACAATGGGTTCCCTTTAACGGAGTAACCCGAAGGTAAGCCTTCTCGCTGACTTCATAAGTCATGAATTTATGTCTACGATCATATTGGCTCTTTTGACGAGATTGGGCTGTTTTCAATTTCTCACGAATAACGCGAACTTGCTCTTCTGCTTGCTAAATCATATCCGGGCCAAAGAGTTCTCTTTCCCCGGTTTCTGACGAGTTAAGAGGCGTTCGACATTTTCGTCCATAGAGAACTTTGAAAGGAGCCTTGCCCAAGCTAGCTTGATAACTATTGTTGTAAGCAAACTCCGGGAATGGAAGGCATTTCTCCCAACCCATTCCGAACGAGATGACAGAAATCGGAGCATATCTTCCAGAATTTGATTGACTCGCTCTACTTGACCACTTGATTGAGGATGGAAGGCGGTGCTAAAAGAGAGATGAGTTCCCATAGCATTTTGGAAACTTTCCCAAAATCGAGAGGTGAAGAGACTCCCATGGTCTGAGTTAATTTCCAATGGAACACCATGAAGAGACACTATTCGGGAGATGTACAAGTCAGCTAGCTGGCTAGCGGTGATACTCTCACGAACAGGTAGGAAATGGGCTACCTTGGAAAGACGGTCGATCACGACGAAGATGGCATTATTCCCTCTCTTGGTCCTGGGAAACCCAGTAATGAAATCCATACTGATTTTATCCCATTTCCACTCAGGAATAGCCAAAGGTTGAAGGGTGCCAGCAGGCCGTTGATGCTCCGCTTTAAAACGATGACAGACATCGCAGCTAGCAATGTATTGAGCAATTTCTCTCTTCATCCTAGTCCACCAAAACCTCTGGCGTAGGTCTTGATACATTTTAGTACTACCGGGATGAATGGTGAGAGGGGATTCATGAGCTTCCTTAAGAATCAACTGGCGTAGATGTTGTTTCTTGGGAACCACCAAGCGGTTCTCGAAGAAGACAACACCTCGCTCATCCATGGAAAAACATTTAGCAACTCTGCTAGTGATCTTTTCCTTAATCCAGGATATGCCCTTATCATACCGCTGGGTGGTTATGATCTGATCCATAAGATTAGGCTTCGCCACCAGGATGGATAGGAATCCTCGAGGAACAATGTGAAGATTAAGCTTACGAAATTCCTCATGGAGAAGTGGTTGACTTTGTTGTAACATCAGGTTGTTACAATAGGACTTATGACTTAGTGCATCAGCCATGACATTGGCTTTGCCCGGGGTGTAAGTTATTCCTAAGTCGTAATCCGAGATCAACTCGACCCAACGTCTTTGCCTGAGATTCAAATCTGGTTGGGTGAAGATATATTTCAAACTTTGGTGATCGGTGAAGATCTCGCAACGATTACCAAGGAGGTAATGTCGCCAAGTTTTGAGTGCATGGACTACAGCTGCAAGCTCCAGATCATGTGTGGGATAGTTCTCCTCATGTGGGTGTAATTGCCGTGAAGCATAGGCAATTACCTGACGATCATGCATGAGTATGCAACCTAGTCCTTGTCACGAGGCGTCGCAATAGATAATAAAGTCCTTGGTGAAATCTGGTGGTACTAGTACGGGAGCAGATGTCAGGCATCTTTTCAGTTCCTGAAAGCTAAACTTGCACTGTGGGGTCCACTTGAACTTTTTATCTTTCTTGAGGAGTTCAGTTAGAGGTTTAGCAACCTTGGAGAAATTCTCGACGAAGCGGAGGCAATAGCTTGCTAAGCCAAGGACGCTCCGAACTTGCTTGACCATCTCAGGTGGAGTCCAATCAAGGACGGCTTGAACTCGCTCGGGATTGACAGCAATACCCTTACCAGAGATTACATGGCCTAGATAGGTCACTTCTGGCAAAACCAAAATTCACACTTGAAGAATTTCGCATAAAGGCGATGCTCTCGAAGTTTCATCAATACCAGCCTTAGATGTTCGTCATGTTCCTCTTCATTCTTGGAGTAGATGAGTATGTCATCGAGGTATACTACGACGAATTTATCCAAATACTCCATGAAGACCGAGTTCATTAAGCGGGAGAAGGTGGCTGGGGAATTGGTTAAACCGAAGGACATAACGGTGTACTCGTATTGGCCATAACGGGTAACAAAGGCCGTTTTGGGAATGTCCCAGTTTCTGATTTTGATTTGATGGTAGCCCAACCTCAAATCCATCTTGGAAAAGAGTGAGGATCCAGCGCGCTGGTCATACAGATCGTTGATCCTGGGAAGCGGATACTTGTTCTTGATAGTGACCAGGTTGACAGGTCGGTAATCTACAACCATTCGATCCGTTCCATCCTTCTTCTTGACGAAGAGGACGGGGCAAGCCCAAGGAGAAGAACTAGGACGGATGAAACCCTTTTTCAAGGACTCATCAAGTTGGTTCTTAAGCTCGGCTAGTTCTAAGGGTGCCATCTTGTAGGGTCTTCTAGAAATTGGAACGGTTCCTGGAACAAGGTCTATCACAAACTTGACATCCCTGTTAGGTGGAACACGTGGCAGTTCTTCTGGAAAGACATCCGAAAAGTCTCGGACTACCGGAACATCTTCAAGGTCTGGAAGGGGGTTGGCATTTAGCGAGTAAAGTTGGCGCTTGGCCACTCAATTAAGACATTGACTGTCTTGCCCGATGAATGCGTAAGTTGAACGGTTCTAGTGGCACAATCAATCTTAGCATAATGAGCTGACATCCAGTCCATACCCAAGATGTTGTTTATGTCTGAGGACTTGAGAGCTATTAAGGATGCAAGGAAGACAAGTCTATCAATAAGAATTTTGTTCCCATGGCTTACTGTAGAAGTTTGCCATTTGGAACCCGGAGTTTGAATTACCATAGAAGTGGGCATGTCACAGAATGTCGTGTTATGCAATCGAGCATAGTTCTCGGATATAAATGAATGAGATGCTCCAGTATCGAAAAGAATAGATGCCGGATGGCAGTTAACAAGGAGCGTACCAAGGACAACGTTAGGATCCTCATGAGCCTCCTCGGCAGAAACATAGTTGACATGGCCACGTGTAGTAGTGACCGGCTTGGCGTAGAATGTCTTTCCCGCGGGCTTACCACGGCCAACGGACTTTCCAGTTTGATTGGGGTTGTTGTTCTGGGGACACTCTTGGCTATAGTGACCCGGCTCTCCACACTTGAAGCATGTCACCACAATGGGGCGTGGAGCAGCATTAGCAGCGGGGCCACCATAGGGCCTGGGCGGTGCAAACTGCTGGTTGGGACGAGGCGCCTCAAAGGATGGCCTCGGGATGAACTTGGGTGGCAGTGCCGTGCTTGGGATCCACACCCGGCGCTTCTGAGCTCCAGAGCCGTATGAAGAGCCAAAATCACGTGAGTGCTTGCGTGAAGCGTCATAATCAGTCTGGCCTATCTTAGCGCTGATGGCTTTATTGACCAATTTCTGAAAGGAGGCGCACTCGTGCAGACGAACATCGCAGCGAAGCTCAGGGCTGAGTCCCTTGCGGAACCTTGCCTGCTTCTTAGCGTCGGTAGATACTTCTTCAGGAGCATAACGTGCCAGATTCCCAAACTCACAACTATATGCATTCACAGCCAGTCTTCCTTGGGTGAAATTGCAGAACTCCCCCCTCTTGCGATCCATGAGACCTTCCGGAATGTGATGCTCACGGAAAGCCTCACTGAATTCAGCCCAAGTAGTAATTTGGCCGACCGGGCGCATAGCTTCGAAGTTTTCCCACCAGAGGCTAGCAGGGCCTTCGAGATGGTAGGCAGCGTAAGTAACCTTATCAGCTTCGGCTACGTTGGCAGAACGTAGCTTGTGGGTGATGCTGCGAAGCCAGTCATCCGCGTCGAGGGGCTCGACGAAATGGTTAAACTTTGGTGGGTACAGCTTGATAAAGTCATTGATTGACACTAAGTCATTTCGCGGATGGCGTGCAGTGTTCTGCTCAATCCACTCTAGCAGGCGGTTAGTCTCACGCTTGTTTCTTTCCGCCTCAAGCATCACTTCAGCCAGAGAGGGCGAGTGAGGCAGATTTTCACCCCTAGCTGCACTGGCTTGCCCCTGCTCCGGGGCAGCAGGGTTGCTGCGGGTGTTGACCATCCTAGGAGAAAACAAGACAACGGTTTAGATAAGGATGGCTCAAACTTAGCAAGGAAGTGCAGAATGTAATGGATAACACGGAATGCAGAGATGTTCATCCGTATGTCATGGTAATATAAAACTGCCATATATATACCAACGGTCATACACATCATACATAGTTTAGTACAAGCCCAGGCTACAGTACAACTATGATGAAAGACGTTACATCTCATCAGAGACATTCCAAGCTCCTATACATTATTTGTCTACACCTCCGGAATTGATTACACACAAAGTCATATTCCACAAGTCACGCGGGACAGTGGAGATACAACTATTACAATACTAGTGATACTACTACTAACTCAGACAGCTCCGTTGTAGTCCTCATAGATGTCACCTCCATAGCCTGGAAGTTCAACGTGATCATCCGGGAACAGACGGTCCTAAGGAGCTTGTGGACCAAAGGGGCTAGGATGGGGTCTTGGACCAACAAACGGTGGCCTGCGGGGACCACGGGGTAGGGTGATGCCTCCCACATCACGCCAATCCACCATGTCTGGCAGAGCAGATCTCACAGGATACAGATCCCTTGTATCCATACATCCAGCTTGCACCGCAGGTGCAAACCGAGTCAATGTGGCCCAATGATCAGCACAGGTATTAAAAAGCTCCAGCCTCAAGGCCCGATTCTCTTGGTCCTTATCTTCGAGCATCTCGGCAGTGGTACGAGTTAATGAGTCCTCCTGAGTGGAGTCAGCATAGATAGCCTGAAGATACCCTTGCGCTCCCGGAAGTGAAGCTGGCATGTAACGGAAGTCGGTGTTCCGAAGCAGGCCAGTCCGGACTCGCATGATGGTCATCATGGAATAGGCAGCATCCTGCACAACCATCTCAACAGTAACCCCGAGTCCATAGGAATAGTGGAGGGGCTCGGTAGATCCAGGATAAGAAGGAAATATCCTGACGGTGCAGAAATATTGGCTTTGATTAAAGTCTCGGAATTGCTCTTCGATGGTGTATTCGGGATACCAACGGTAACCCGTCTCGATCATTACCTGGACTAACATAGCAGTATGACCGGGCACGTCGAGGCACCGGGTCAGGCGAACCACTTGGTTTTGAGCACGGTTGGCCATCTGAAAGCACAACCACAATGCTAAGACATTAGAATTTCTAGGAAAATTGGAAGCATAACAGCTGTAAATGCTCAGAAAAGATTTGAGACATCCACAACAATTTGCAATACCACTCAACAACATCATATCAAGGTTCTGATTCAATTAGCAACATACTAAAAATAGTAGAAACTGTACTGAGGCTTGTAACAACAATACTATAAGCTACTACGGATTAGTAACACGTGAACCTGATAGAAGAAGAGAGCCCAGTCCTTAACCCACGTTGAATGAGAAGAGAATGACTCAGATCAGAGGACATAAGGTAAAGGAATAAAAGAGCCTTACGTTCCCTTCCACAATCAATTCCCCTACATATAACTAAAGCATTTCTAGACTCGACATCGACCAGTTTGGCTCAACGAACCTACAGGCAGTCCGGCTCTGATACCAACGCTGTCAGGACCCCAATTCCAAGTCACATCGATCTAGCCGGTAACACCTCATATCACTTTGCGGCCTCACGCACAGTATCCCACAGGTGTCGCCTTACCATGGCCCGGGACCGTTTGCGCCTTTTGGCTCACGTATATAATAGTGTCGCTAGCATCCATATGACAAAGAACCTGGGCCGACATGGCTAGTCGTGAACCCAAAGCGGCACAGACCTATGGAGACAGGCATACATGAATCACATCGAGCATGTCGGTCATCAGCGAGTGATTCCGGGCTATAGCACTGGGCTAACAGGACTCCGGGGAACCCGGGCTGTAGCAGGCTAGACAGGACTCCGGATGTCACCGCGTGACATTTCCCCGAAGGGACAGACATAGGAACGACGTGAAACACATGCCGGCCAGTCAAGTGTCCTGAGCAGTAGTGCTGGGCTAGCAGGACTCCGGTGAACTGGGCTGTAGCAGACTACTATGGCTCGAGGAACACTAGACTACATTTCCCCATAAGAAAGGCTGCCAAGGATAAACAACTAGATTGTCGGATCCCACTCATACCAAGCATTTCAATCATACACACAATATGCCCGATATGAGTACATACAACATGGCATCACAACAAAACTCTACAACTCAAGTACTTTATTTAAAGGCTCCAGAGAGCCATACATAACATGTTCATACAGATAGGGGTCACATGACCCGACACTCAAGTCATACAATCATACAAGCACAAGCGGAAGCAACTAGTCTGAGTACAGACACCAGTTAAGAAAGAAGGCTTCTCGAAGCCTGTCTATCTACACAGGGCCCTCCATGGCCAGGATCACCACCTGGGTGGCTAGTCACTCGTCGACATCAAGGTCTACGTAGAACCCATCGGAGGGGGCGGTGTTGTCGTCTGAAAACAGTAATTTAGCAAACATGAGTACAAAGGTACTCAGCAAGTCTTACAACAGAACCTACTATAGATGCTCATTCTCAAGAAGGTGGTGGGGTTATTGCAGCAAGCCAGCTTTGACTCTTGGCTAAGCTGTCCTACGGAACTCCACTAGTAAAATAGTTTTCGCACACGAGTCCACTACTCACCCACACAATACTCCACCGGGGATTCTCCCTCGTCATCCTACGAGAGGGCCATCCTCGGTACTCACACTTATCTTGAGTCTTTTAGTAGTAACCATTAACTTGTCTATGAACTGTATAGGCAACCAAGTAGTCCTTTACCGCGGATGCGGCTATTCGAATAGATGATGTTAACCCTGCAGGGGTATACTTCTTCATACACGCTTTCACCACTTACCGCCGTTTACACGACATGTACTCGGCAACCTTCAAGCGGAAGCCCAGCGAGGGTGTCACCCACGGCCTACCTAAACACTTAAGTCTCTAGTCCAGGTTTATCGATTATCCAGGTTCCATCCGCAGGGAGTCCGGCCGAGGTTTCCACATACGGCCCCGAACGATGTGAACAGGGTCCCGAGACGCCAAACGGGCGCCCGGCATACCCGGCCACGGTGTATCTACCGCAACATAGCCCACCCCTAGGGTCAGCGCTACGCATGGCCGCCAACACATAACCTACACACACCAGAAACTATTTGCAACTCCTGGACAGAGTACTAGGGTGATTAAGAAGCCAAGAGGGTCCATTGGTTTCGGGCCCAATGTATGATAGTAACTGCATCTTAAATCACACATACAGATCTCAGTTCTTATGGACGGTCTCAATGAAACAACCCACCATGTACTCCTACATGGCATCTCATCGATACCTTTACCAAAACATGTTCAACACATCCCTCACATTACCGACATAAACATTTCACTCTATCCCATCACCCAGATGAACCAGACCTGACACAACTCTAAGCATAGTAGGCATAGCAATGTAGGAATCACATACATGGCTCAATCAACTCCTACACATGCTAGTGGGTTTCATCTAGTTACTGTGGCAATGACAGGTCATGCAGAGGATAAGGGTTCAACTACCGTAGCACACATCAGTTTGAATCGCGTTGTCTTAATGCAGTAAAC
This sequence comes from Triticum monococcum, assembly GCA_034509565.1. Classification (NCBI taxonomy): domain Eukaryota; kingdom Viridiplantae; phylum Streptophyta; class Magnoliopsida; order Poales; family Poaceae; genus Triticum; species Triticum monococcum. The sequence goes on along the minus strand of CM067844.1, from coordinate 19,822,405 downwards.
AAGAGCAGAAGCGAGAACATGGGTTTGTATCGGAATGATCAATGGGTTGCTTGCCTGTTGTAGTGGTAGTAGGGTACTGCCCTTCAGACGGATACTCGGGGTTATCCTCGGAGGCAGAACCTACCACGAAAATCACACCGAACATAATCAACACATGGCAATATGCAACAATATGATGCATGCTATGACATGGCAAGATGAAAGTGTCTTGGCCTATGCAAGCTAAAACAGAAGGGGATGAACTCATTTGAATCAAAGGTTCAAATGTTAGCTCATTAAACATGTCCTTATTAGTGCATTACCTTATTCTGCTTAAACAGCAAGGTTAACTTGTTTTGTCATGCATGAAACCATTACAGATGGATAGATTGAATTTTTCTGATCATTTTTCATATATAAATCTTTGCATTTGGAGCTATGTTTGATTTTCTATGATTTTTAGAAGTTTTGGACATTTTCTGGAATTTCCTATTAAAGAATAAATCCAGTAATTGAATTAATGCGTCAGCATGACCTAGGTGTGACGTCAACGGGTCAACTGGGTCGGCCTGGTCAAACCTGACTGGCGGGCCCTGTCTGTCAGTGTCACAACTAATTAACAGAATTATGTTAGTGCTAATTGACTGTCAGTGGGGCCTGGGCCCACATGTGAGTGACTAAGCTAATTAAAATTAGTTGAAACTAATCTAAAATTGATTAGCAGACCGGCCCCACCTGTCATAGACTCAGGGGGGTCTACCTGGGCCCACACGGGGGTCAAACATGGTCAACTCCCCGGCAGCTTGACGCTGGTGACGACAGACGCGGCGGAGGGGCTCGGGTTTGCGTCTCCGGCGACCAAATCGACGGCGGAGAGCAGCTACGTGACCCGGGGAGCTAGCCGCGTCATTTGGTGGAGAAAGTGGAGCTCTGGGAGGCCGGGAACGACGCCGGCGACGACCTTGGCGGTCGCCGAAGTTCGGGCGAGGATGAACCCGAAGCTACGGGGCACGACGAGGCGCGGGGAGTGGTGCGTTAGGCTCCTGGGAACGTGGTGAGTGTGGTGACGCGCTTGGAATCGAGCTTACGCGCCTGTGGCCACGGCGGCGACATGGCCGGCGGAGTCGAGCTCTCGGCCGTGATGGCCAACGGGGTTAGAGGGCAGCTCGAGCGACGTGGCTAGGGGGAGGAGAGAGAGAAGCTCACGATGAGTGCAGCGGGCGTCAAAGCGGGCTCGGGGAAGCTTGGCAGGCGGCAAAACGTCGAAGACGATCTCCGGTGACCGACGAGGGGAACGGCAGCGGTGGCGGCGTTGCAGCGCGTCCGAGGCCTCGTGGCTCGTCGAGGAGGTCGAGGGAGATGTTGCGGAGCTCGCGGGCACGGTGGGGTGACACGGGGACGACGGTAGCTGCGGCTACGGCGGCTGCGTCGGCAGGAAGATGGGGAGAGGCCACGGGGAGAGTGGGAAGAAAGAGGGGGAGACGTGGGGGTCGGCGTGGCAATCGTAGACGCCTCCAGGGCGTCGGCGGAAGCAGGAGGTGGCCGGCGTGTGGCCGCGGGCGCCGGCCACGCGCTCCTCGTCCTCCTGGTGAGAGGAGGAGGACGACTGGCAAGAGCCAGTCGACTGGGCCGGGCCAGGTGGGCTGGTGGGCTGTGCCTGGTAAGTTTCTCTCTCTCTCTTTTTCTGTTTTTCTTATTTATTTATTATTTCTATAACTTCAGGGCTTTATTAAAAATACCAGAGCATTACCATAAATCATAAAATTAATCATGGCCACTCCTTAGAATATATCCAACAGCAAACATTTTAGTTTATGATTATTTGAGCATTTAAAATATTTTATAGCATTTAAATGCCAAAATGCAAATACCATAAGGATTAATCCAATGACCTTTGATGTCCTAGAAAAATGTGCACCATTTTTGTCAAAGGTTTTAACCCAAAAGAAAAAGGGTGGGCTTTTTAGAAGGGCATTTTAGGTTGATTGGTAAAGTTTTTAGTAAACCCTAGTTGTTCCAGGGGGGTGCTGGGGGTTCTGTCATCCCCATTTCAAATTTAAAAGGAATTTAAACATGATGCACACTCTAATGCTTGAACTAACTAGGGTGTGACAACTCACCCCCACTCAAAAGAATCTCGTCCCGAGATTTAGGATCCTCCGGAAAGAAGGTGGGGTACTTGAGTCGAAGACGATCCTCCCTTTCCGAAGTGGCTTCTTTCTCGGAATGGTGTGACCATTGAACCTTGAGAAACTTGATATTATGACGCCGAGTGGTACGCTCAGCTTGATCAAGGATACGAATGGGATATTCCCGATATGAGAGGTTATCTTGTAGATCAAGCGTTTCGTGGTCCACTCCACGGATAGGATCCGCGAAGCAACGCCTGAGTTGAGAAACGTGGAAGACATCGTGAACTCTGGAAAGATGCAAAGGTAGTTCCAATTGGTAGGCAACTTCTCCTTGTTTGGTAAGAATGCGAAAGGGTCCGATGTAACGAGGAGACAATTTGCCTTTGATACCGAAACGATGGGTTCCCTTTAACGGAGTAAACCGAAGGTAAGCCTTCTCGCCGACTTCATAAGTCATGAGTTTATGTCTACGATCATATTGGCTCTTTTGACTTGATTGGGCTGTTTTCAATTTCTCACGAATAACACGAACCTGCTCTGCTTCCTGAATCATATCCGGGCCAAAGAGTTGTCTTTCCCCGGTTTCTGACGAGTTAAGAGGCGTTCGACATTTTCGTCCATAGAGAACTTTGAAAGGAGCCTTGCCCAAGGTAGCTTGATAACTATTGTTGTAAGCAAACTCCGCGAATGGAAGGCATTTCTCCCAACCCATTCCGAACGAGATGACAGAACTCAGAGCATATCTTCCAGAATTTGATCGACTCGCTCTACTTGACCACTTGATTGAGGATGGAAGGCGGTGCTAAAAGAGAGATGAGTTCCTATAGCATTTTGGAAACTTTCCCAAAATCGAGAGGTGAAGAGACTCCCACGGTCTGAGTTAATTTCCAATGGAACACCATGAAGAGACACTATTCGGGAGATGTACAAGTTAGCTAGCTGGCTAGCGGTGATACTCTCATGAACAGGTAGGAAATGGGCTACCTTGGAAAGACGGTCGATCACGACGAAGATGGCATTATTCCCTCTCTTGGTCCTGGGAAACCCAGTAATGAAATCCATACTGATTTTATCCCATTTCCACTCAGGAATAGCCAAAGGTTGAAGGGTGCCAGCAGGCCGTTGATGCTCCGCTTTAACACGATGATAGACGTCGCAGCTAGCAATGTATTGAGCAATTTATCTCTTCATCCTAGTCCACCAAAACCTCTGGCGTAGGTCTTGATACATTTTAGTACTACCGGGATGAATGGTGAGAGGGGATTCATGAGCTTCCTTAAGAATCAACTGGCGTAGATGTTGTTTCTTGGGAACCACCAAGCGGTTCTCGAAGAAGACAACACCTCGCTCATCCATGGAAAAACATTTAGCAACTCTGCTAGCGATGTTTTCCTTAATCCGGGATATGCCCTTATCATACCGCTGGGCGGTTATGATCTGATCCATAAGATTAGGCTTTGCCACCAGGGTGGATAGGAATCCTCGAGGAACAATGTGAAGATTAAGCTTACGAAATACCTCATGGAGAATTGGTTGACTTTGTTGTAACATCAGGTTGTTACAATAGGACTTACGACTTAGTGCATCAGCCATGACATTGGCTTTGCCCGGGGTGTAAGTTATTCCTAAGTTGTAATCCAAGATCAACTCGACCCAACGTCTTTGCCTGAGATTCAAATCTGGTTGGGTGAAGATATATTTCAAACTTTGGTGATCGGTGAAGATCTCGCAACGATTACCAAGGAGGTAATATCGCCAAGTTTTGAGTGCATGGACTACAACTGCAAGCTCCAGATCATGTGTGGGATAGTTCTCCTCATGCGGGTGTAATTGCCATGAAGCATAGGCAATTACCTGATGATCCTGCATGAGTATACAACCTAGTCCTTGTCGCGAGGCGTCGCAATAGATAATAAAGTCCTTAGAGAAATCTGGTGGTACCAGTACAAGTGCAGATGTCAGGCATCTTTTCAGTTCCTGAAAGCTAAACTCGCACTGTGGGGTCCACTTGAACTTTTTATCTTTCTTGAGGAGTTCAGTTAGAGGTTTAGCAACCTTGGAGAAATTCTCGATGAAGCGGCGGCAATAGCTCGCTAAGCCAAGGAAGCTCCGAACTTGCTTGACCGTCTCAGGTGGAGTCCAATCAAGGATGGCTTGAACTCGCTCAGGATTGACAGCAATACCCTTACCAGAGATTACATGGCCTAGATAGGTCACTTCTGGCAACCAAAATTCACACTTGGAGAATTTGGCATAAAGGCGATGCTCTCGAAGTTTCATCAATACCAGCCTTAGATGTTCGGCATGTTCCTCTTCATTCTTGGAGTAGATGAGTATGTCATCGAGGTATACTACGACGAATTTATCCAAATACTCCATGAAGACCGAGTTCATTAACCGGGAGAAGGTGGCTGGGGCATTGGTTAAACCGAAGGACATAATGGTGTACTCGTATTGGCCATAACGGGTAACAAAGGCCATTTTGGGAATGTCCCAGTTTCTAATTTTGATTTGATGGTAGCCCAACCTCAAATCCATCTTGGAAAAGACTGAGGATCCAGCGAGCTGGTCATACAGATCGTTGATCCTGGGAAGCGGATACTTGTTCTTGATAGTGACCAGGTTGACAGGTAGGTAATCTACAACCATTCGATCCGTTCCATCCTTCTTCTTGACGAAGAGGATGGGGCAAGCCCAAGGAGAGGAACTAGGACGGATGAAACCCTTTTTCAAGGACTCATCGAGTTGGTTCTTAAGCTCGGCTAGTTCTAAGGGTGCCATCTTGTAGGGTCTTCTAGAAATTGGAACGGTTCCTGGAACAAGGTCTGTCACAAACTTGACATCCCTGTTAGGTGGAACACCTGGCAATTCTTCTGGAAAGACATCCGAAAAGTCTCGGACTATAGGAACATCTTCAAGGTCTGGAAGGGGGTTGGCATTTAGGGAGTAAAGTTGGCGCTTGGCCACTCGAGTTAAGACATTGACTGTCTTGCCCGATGAATGAGTAAGTTGAATGGTTCTAGTGGCACAATCAATCTTAGCATAATGAGCTGACATCCAGTCCATACCCAAGATGATGTTTATGTCCGAGGACTTGAGAGCTATTAAGGATGCAAGGAAGACAAGTCTATCAACAAGAATTTCGTTAACATGGCTTACTCTAGAAGTTTGCCATTTGGAACCCGGAGTTTGAATTACCATAGAAGTGGGCATGTCACAGAATGTCGTGTTATGCAATCGAGCATAGTTCTCGGATATGAATGAATGAGATGCTCCAGTATCAAAAAGAACAGATGCCGGATGGCAGTTACAAGGAGCATACCAAGGACGACATTAGGATCCTCATGAGCCTCCTCGGCTGAAACATAGTTGACATGGCCACGTGTAGTAGTGACCGGCTTGGCGTAGAATGTCTTTACCGCGGGCTTACCACGGCCAACGGACTTTCCAATTTGATTGGGGTTGTTGTTCTGGGGACACTCTCGGCTATAGTGACCCGGCTCTCCACACTTGAAGCATGTCACCACATTGGGGCATGGAGCAGCATTAGCAGCGGGGCCACCATAGGGCTTGGGCGGTGCAAACTGCTGGTTGGGACGAGGCGCCTCAAAGGATGGCCTCGGGATGAACCTGGGTGGCAGTGCCGTGCTTGGGATCCACACCCGGCGCTTCTGAGCTCCAGAGCCGGATGAAGAGCCAAAATCACGTGAGTGCTTGCGTGAAGCGTCATAATCAGTCTGTCATGTCTTAGCACTGATGGCTTTATTGACCAATTTCTAAAAGGAGGTGCACTCGTGCAGACGAAGATTGCGGCGAAGCTCAGGGCTGAGTCCCTTGCGGAACCTTGCCTGCTTCTTAGCGTCGATAGATACTTCTTCAGGAGCATAACGTGCCAGATTCCCAAACTCACGGCTATATGCATCCACAGTTAGTCTTCCTCGGGTGAAATTGCAGAACTCCCCCCTCTTGCGATCCACGAGACCTTCCGGAATGTGATGCTCATGTAAAGCCTCACTGAATTCAGCCCAAGTAGTAATTTGGCCGACCGGGCGCATAGCTTCGAAGTTTTCCCACCAGAGGCTAGCAGGGCCTTCGAGATGGTAGGCAGCGTAAGTAACCTTATCAGCTTCGGCTACGTTGGCAGAACGTAGCTTGTGGGTGATGCTGCGAAGCCAGTCATCCGCGTCGAGGGGCTCGACGAAATGGTTAAACTTTGGTGGGTACAGCTTGATAAAGTCATTGATTGACACCAAGTCATTTCGCGGATGGTGTGCAGTGTTCTGCTCAATCCACTCTAGCAGGCGGTTAGTCTCACGCTTGTTTCTTTCCGCCTCCAGCATCACTTCGGCCAGAGAGGGCGGGTGAGGCAGATTTTCACCCCTAGCTGCACTGGCTTGCCCCTGCTCCGGGGCAGCAGGGTTGCTGCGGGTGTTGACCATCCTAGGAGAAAACAAGACAACGGTTTAGATAAGGATGGCTCAAACTTAGCAAGGAAGTGCAGAATGTAATGGATAACACGGAATGCAGAGATGTTCATCCGTATGTCATGGTAATATAAAACTGCCATATATATACCAACGGTCATACACATCATACATAGTTTAGTACAAGCCCAGGCTACAGTACAACTATGATGAAAGACGTTACATCTCATCAGAGACATTCCAAGCTCCTATACATTATTTGTCTACACCTCCGGAATTGATTACACACAAAGTCATATTCCACAAGTCACGCGGGACAGTGGAGATACAACTATTACAATAATAGTGATACTACTACTAACTCAGACAGCTCCGTAGTAGTCCTCATAGATGTCACCTCCATAGCCTGGAAGTTCAACGTGATCATCCGGGAACAAACGGTCCTGAGGAGCTTGTGGACCAAAGGGGCTAGGATGGGGTCTTGGACCAACAAACGGTGGCCTGCGGGGACCACGGGGTGGGGTGATGCCGCCCACATCACGCCAATCCACCATGTCTGGCAGAGCAGATCTCACAGGATACAGATCCCTTGTATCCATAGATCCAGCTTGCACCGCAGGTGCAAACCGAGTCAATGTGGCCCAATGATCAGCACAGGTATTAAAAAGCTCCAGCCTCAAGGCCCGATTCTCTTGGTCCTTATCTTCGAGCATCTCGGCAGTGATACGAGTTAATGAGTCCTCCTGAGTGGAGTCAGCATAGATAGCCTGAAGATACCCTTGCACTCCCGGAAGTGAAGCTAGCATGTAACGGAAGTCGGTGTTCCGAAGCAGGCCAGTCCGGACTCGCATGATGGTCATCATGGAATAGGCAGCATCCTGCACAACCATCTCAACAGTAACCCCGAGTCCATAGGAACAGTGGAGGGGCTCGGTAGATCCAGGATAAGAAGGAAATATCCTGACGGTGCAGAAATATTGGCTTTGATTAAAGTCTCGGAATTGCTCTTCGACGGTGTATTCGGGATACCAACGGTAACCCGTCTCGATCATTACCCGGACTAACATAGCAGTATGACCGGGCACGTCGAGGCACCGGGTTAGGCGAACCACTTGGTTTTGAGCACGGTTGGCCATCTGAAAGCACAACCACAATGCTAAGACATTATAATTTCTAGGAAAATTGGAAGCATAACAGCTGTAAATGCTCAGAAAAGATTTGAGACATCCACAACAATTTGCAATACCACTCAACAACATCATATCAAGGTTCTGATTCAATTAGCAACATACTAAAAATAGTAGAAACTGTACTGAGGCTTGTAACAACAATACTATAAGCTACTATGGATTAGTAACACGTGAACCTGATAGAAGAAGAGAGCCCAGTCCTTAACCCACGTTGAATGAGAAGAGAATGACTCAGATCAGAGGACATAAGGTAAAGGAATAAAAGAGCCTTACGTTCCCTTCCACAATCAATTCCCCTACATATAACTAAAGCATTTCTAGACTCGACATAGACCAGTTTGGCTCAACGAACCTACAGGCAGTCCGGCTCTGATACCAACGCTGTCAGGACCCCAATTCCAAGTCACATCGATCTAGCCGGTAACACCTCATATCACTTTGCGGCCTCACGCACGGTATCCCACAGGTGTCGCCTTACCATGGCCCGGGACCGTTTGCGCCTTTTGGCTCATGTATATAATAGTGTCGCTAGCATCCATATGACAAAGAACCTGGGCCGACATGGCTAGTCGTGAACCCAAAGCGGCACAGACCTATGGAGACAGGCATACATGAATCACATCGAGCATGTCGGTCATCAGCGAGTGATTCCGGGCTATAGCACTGGGCTAACAGGACTCCGGGGAACCCGGGCTGTAGCAGGCTAGACAGGACTCCGGATGTCACCGCGTGACATTTCCCCGAAGGGACAGACATAGGAACGACGTGAAACACATGCCGGCCAGTCAAGTGTCCTAAGCAGTAGTGCTGGGCTAGCAGGACTCCGGTGAACTGGGCTGTAGCGGACTACTATGGCTCGAGGAACACTAGACTACATTTCCCCATAAGAAAGGCTGCCAAGGATAAACAACTAGATTGTCGGATCCCACTCATACCAAGCATTTCAATCATACACACAATATGCCCGATATGAGTACATACAACATGGCATCACAACAAAACTCTACAACTCAAGTACTTTATTTAAAGGCTCCAGAGAGCCATACATAACATGTTCATACAGATAGGGGTCACATGACCCGACACTCAAGTCATACAATCATACAAGCACAAGCGGAAGCAACTAGTCTGAGTACAGACACCAGTTAAGAAAGAAGGCTTCTCGAAGCCTGTCTATCTACACAGGGCCCTCCATGGCCAGGATCACCACCTGGGTGGCTAGTCACTCGTCGACATCAAGGTCTACGTAGAACCCATCGGAGGGGGCGGTGTTGTCGTCTGAAAACAGTAATTTAGCAAACATGAGTACAAAGGTACTCAGCAAGTCTTACAACAGAACCTACTATACATGCTCATTCTCAAGAAGGTGGTGGGGTTATTGCAGCAAGCCAGCTTTGACTCTTGGCTAAGCTATCCTACGGAACTCCACTAGTAAAATAGTTTTCGCACACGAGTCCACTACTCACCCACACAATACTCCACCGGGGATTCTCCCTCGTCATCCTACGAGAGGGCCATCCTCGGTACTCACACTTATCTTGAGTCTTTTAGTAGTAACCATTAACTTGTCTATGAACTGTATAGGCAACCAAGTAGTCCTTTACCGCGGATGCGGCTATTCGAATAGATGATGTTAACCCTGCAAGGGTATACTTCTTCATACACGCTTTCACCACTTACCGCCGTTTACACGACATGTACTCGGCAACCTTCAAGCGGAAGCCCAGCGAGGGTGTCACCCACGGCCTACCTAAACACTTAAGTCTCTAGTCCAGGTTTATCGATTATCCAGGTTCCATCCGCAGGGAGTCCGGCCGAGGTTTCCACATACGGCCCCGAACGATGTGAACAGGGTCCCGAGACGCCAAACGGGCGCCCGGCATACCCGGCCACGGTGTATCTACCGCAACATAGCCCACCCCTAGGGTCAGCGCTACGCATGGCCGCCAACACATAACCTACAAACACCAGAAACTATTTGCAACTCCTGGACAGAGTACTAGGGTGATTAAGAAGCCGAGAGGGTCCATTGGTTTCGGGCCCAATGTATGATAGTAACTGCATCTTAAATCACACATACAGATCTCAGTTCTTATGGACGGTCTCAATGAAACAACCCACCATGTACTCCTACATGGCATCTCATCGATACCTTTACCAAAACATGTTCAACACATCCCTCACATTACCGACATAAACATTTCACTCTATCCCATCACCCAGATGAACCAGACCTGACACAACTCTAAGCATAGCAGGCATAGCAATGTAGGAATCACATACATGGCTCAATCAACTCCTACACATGCTAGTGGGTTTCATCTAGTTACTGTGGCAATGACAGGTCATGCAGAGGATAAGGGTTCAACTACCGTAGCACACATCAGTTTGAATCGCGTTGTCTTAATGCAGTAAACAAGAGCAGAAGCGAGAACATGGGTTTGTATTGGAATGATCAATGGGTTGCTTGCCTGTTGTAGTGGTAGTAGGGTACTGCCCTTTAGACGGATACTCGGGGTTATCCTAGGAGGCAGAACCTACCACGAAAATCACACCGAACATAATCAACACATGGCAATATGCAACAATATGATGCATGCTATGACATGGCAAGATGAAAGTGTCTTGGCCTAATGCAAGCTAAAATAGAAGGGGATGAACTCATTTGAATCAAAGGTTCAAATGTTAGCTCATTAAACATGGCCTTATTAGTGCATTACCTTATTCTGCTTAAACAGCAAGGTTAACTTGTTTTGTCATGCATGAAACCATTACAGATGGATAGATTGAATTTTTCTGATCATTTTTCATATATAAATCTTTGCATTTGGAGCTATGTTTGATTTTCTATGATTTTTAGAAGTTTTGGACATTTTCTGGAATTTCCTATTAAAGAATAAATCCAGTAATTGAATTAATGCGTCAGCATGACCTAGGTGTGACGTCAACGGGTCAACTGGGTCGGTCTGGTCAAACCTGACCGGCGGGCCCTGTCTGTCAGTGTCACAACTAATTAACAGAATTATGTTAGTGCTAATTGACTGTCAGTGGGGCCTGGGCCCACATGTGAGTGACTAAGCTAATTAAAATTAGTTGAAACTAATCTAAAATTGATTAGCAGACCGGCCCCACCTGTCATAGACTCAGGGGGGTCTACCTGGGCCCACACGGGGGTCAAACATGGTCAACTCCCCGGCAGCTTGACGCTGGTGACGACAGACGCGGCGGAGGGGCTCGGGTTTGCGTCTCCGGCGACCAAATCGACGGCGGAGAGCAGCTACGTGACGCGGGGAGCCAGCCGCGTCGTTTGGTGGAGAAAGTGGAGCTCGGGGAGGCCGGGAACGACGCCGGCGACGACCTTGGCGGTCGCCGGAGTTCGTGCGAGGATGAACCCGAAGCTACAGGCAGTCCGGCTCTGATACCAACGCTGTCAGGACCCCGATTCCAAGTCACATCGATCTAGCCGGTAACACCTCATATCACTTTGCGGCCTCACGCACAGTATCCCACGGGTGTCGCATTACCATGGCCCGGGACCGTTTGCACCTTTTGGCTCACGTATATGATAGTGTTGCTAGCATCCATATGACAGAGAACCTGGGCCGACATGGCTAGTCGTGAACCCAAAGCGGCACAGACCTATGGAGACAGGCATACATGAATCACATCGAGCATGTCGGTCATCAGCGAGTGATTCCGGGCTGTAGCACTGGGCTAACAGGATTCCGGGGAACCCGGGCTGTAGCAGGCTAGACAGGACTCCGGATGTCACCACCTGACATTTCCCCGAAGGGACAGACATAGGAACGACATGAAACACATGCCGGCCAGTCAAGTGTCCTGAGCAGTAGTGCTGGGCTAGCAGGACTCCGGTGAACTAGGCTGTAGCGGACTACTATGGCTCGAGGAATACTAGACTACATTTCCCCATAAGAAAGGCTGCCAAGGATAAACAACTAGATTGTCGGATCCCACTCATACCAAGCATTTCAATCATACACACAATATGCCCGATATGAGTACATACAACATGGCATCACAACAAAACTCTACAACTCAAGTACTTTATTTAAAGGCTCCAGAGAGCCATACATAACATGTTCATACAGATAGGGGTCACATGACCCAACACTCAAGTTATACAATCATACAAGCACAAGCGGAAGCAACTAGTCTGAGTACAGACACTAGAAAGAAAGAAGGCTTCTCGAAGCCTGTCTATCTACATAGGGCCCTCCATGGCCAGGATCACCACCTGGGTGGCTAGTCACTCGTCGACATCAAGGTCTACGTAGAGCCCATCGGAGGGGGCGGTGTTGTCGTCTGAAAACAGTAATTTAGCAAACATGAGTACAAAGGTACTCAGCAAGTCTTACAACAGAACCTACTATACATGCTCATTCTCAAGAAGGTGGTGGGGTTATTGCAGCAAGCCAGCTTTGACTCTTGGCTAAGCTATCCTATGGAACTCCACTAGTAAAATAGTTTTCGCACACGAGTCCACTACTCACCCACATAATACTCCACCGGGGATTCTCCCTTGTCATCCTACGAGAGGGCCATCCTCGGTACTCACACTTATCTTGAGTCTTTCAGTAGTAACCATTAACTTGTCTATGAACTGTATAGGCAACCAAGTAGTCCTTTACTGCGGATGCGGCTATTCGAATAGATGATGTTAACCCTGCAGGGGTATACTTCTTCATACACGCTTTCACCACTTACCGCCGTTTACACGACATGTACTCGGCAACCTTCAAGCGGAAGCCCAGCGAGGGTGTCGGCCATGGCCTACCTAAACACTTAAGTCTCTAGTCCAGGTTTATCGCCTATCCAGGTTCCATCCGCAGGGAGTCCGGCCGAGGTTTCCACATACGGCCCCAAACGATGTGAACAGGGTCCCGAGACGCCAAACAGGTGCCCGGCATACCCGACCACGGTGTATCTACCGCAACATAGCCCACCCCTAGGGTCAGCGCTACGCACGGCCGCCAACACATAACCTACAAACACCAGAAACTATTTGCAACTCCTGGACAGAGTACTAGGGTGATTAAGAAGCCGAGAGGGTCCATTGGTTTCGGGCCCAATGTACGGTAGTAACTGCACCTTAAATCACACATACAGATCTCAGCTCTTATGGACGGTCTCAATGAAACAACCCACCATGTACTCCTACATGGCCTCTCATCGATACCTTTACCAAAACATGTTCAACACATCCCTCACATTACCGACATAAACATTTCACTCTAGCCCATCACACAGATGAACCAGACCTGACACAACTCTAAGCATAGCAGGCATAGCAATGTAGGAATCACATACATGGCTCAATCAACTCCTACACATGCTAGTGGGTTTCATCTAGTTACTGTGGCAATGACAGGTCATGCAGAGGATACGGGTTCAACTACCGTAGCACGCAGCAGTTTGAATCGCGTTGTCTTAATGCAGTAAACAAGAGCAGAAGCGAGAACATGGGTTTGTATCGGAATGATCAATGGGTTGCTTGCCTGTTGTAGTGGTAGTAGGGTACTGCCCTTCAGACGGATACTCGGGGTTATCCTCGAAGGCAGAACCTACCACGAAAATCACACCGAACATAATCAACACATGGCAATATGCAACAATATGATGCATGCTATGACATGGCAAGATGAAAGTGTCTTGGCCTAATGCAAGCTAAAACAGAAGGGGATGAACTCATTTGAATCAAAGGTTCAAATGTTAGCTCATTAAACATGGCCTTATTAGTGCATTACCTTATTCTACTTAAACAGCAAGGTTAACTTGTTTTGTCATGCATGAAACCATTACAGATGGATAGATTGAATTTTTTTGATCATTTTTCATATATAAATCTTTGCATTTGGAGCTATGTTTGATTTTCTATGATTTTTAGAAGTTTTGGACATTTTCTGGAATTTCCTATTAAAGAATAAATCCAGTAATTGAATTAATGCGTCAGCATGACCTAGGTGTGACGTCAACGGGTCAACTGGGTCGGCCTGGTCAAACCTGACCGGTGGGCCCTGTCTGTCAGTGTCACAACTAATTAAACAGAATTATGTTAGTGCTAATTGACTGTCAGTGGGGCCTGGGCCCATATGTCAGTGACCAAACTAATTAAAATTAGTTGAAACTAATCTTAAACTGATTAGCCGACTGGCCCCACCTGTCATAGGCTCAGGGGGGGTCTACCTGGGCCCACACGGGGGTCAAACAGGGTCAACTCGCCGGCGGCTTGACGCCGGCGACGACAGACGCGGCGGCGGGGCTCGGGTTTGCGTCTCTGGCGACCAAATCGACGGCGGAGAGCAGCTACGTGACGCGGGGAGCCAGCCGCGTCGTTTGGTGGAGAAAGTGGAGCTCGGGGAGGCCGGGAACGACGCCGGGGACGACCTTGGCGGTCGCCGGAGTTCGTGCGAGGATGAACCCGAAGCTACGGGGCACGGCGAGGCGCGGGGAGTGGTGCGTTAGGCTCCCGGGAACATGGTGAGTGTGGCGACGCGCTCGGAATCGAGCTTACACGCATATGGCCACAGCGGCGACATGGCCGGCGGAGCCGACCTCTCGGCCGTGATGGCCAACGGGGTTAGAGGGCAGCTCGAGTGACGTGGCTAGGGGAGGAGAGAGAGAAGCTCACGGTGAGTGCAGCGGGCGTCGAAGCGGGCTCAGGGAAGCTTGGGAGGCGGCAAAACATCGAAGACGATCTCCGGTGACCAACGAGGGGAATGGCAGCGGTGGCGGTGTTGCAGCACGTCCGAGGCATCGTGGCTTGTCGAGGAGGTCGAGGGAGATGGGGCACGGTGGGGTGACACGGGGATGATGGTGGCTGCGGCTACGGCGGCAAGACGACGACGGCTGCGTTGGCAGGAAGATGGGGAGAGAGCCAGAGAGGGGGAGAGGCCACGGGGAGAGTGGGAAGAAAGAGGGGGAGACGTGGGGTCAGCGTGGCACTCGTAGACGCCTCCAGGGCGTCGGCGGAAGCAGGAGGTGCCCGGCGTGTGGCTGCGGGCGCCGGCCATGCGCTCCTCGTCCTCCTGGCGAGAGGAGGAGGACGACTGGCAAGAGCCAGTCGACTGGGCCGAGCCAGGTGGGCTGGTGGGCTGCGCCTGGTAAGTTTCTCTCTCTCTCTCCTTTTTTCTGTTTTTCTCATTTATTTATTATTTCTGTAACTTCAGGGCTTTATTAAAAATACCAGGGCATTACCATAAATCATAAAATTAATCATGGCCACTGCTTAGAATATATCCAACAGCAAACATTTTAGTTTATGATTATTTGAGCATTTAAAATATTTTACAGCATTTAAATGGCCAAATGCAAATACCATAAGGATTAATCCAATGACCTTTGATGTCCTAGAAAAATGTGCACCATTTTTGTCAAAGGTTTTAACCCAAAACAAAAAGGGTGGGCTTTTTAGAAGGGCATTTCAGGTTCATTGGTAAAGTTTTTAGTAAACCCTAGTTGTTCAAGGGGGGGTGCTGGGGGTTCTGTCATCCCCATTTCAAATTTAAAAGGAATTTAAACATGATGCACACTCTAATGCTTGAACTAACTAGGGTGTGACACCAAAATCCTAGGCAAGTTAACAAAATATTCATCCAACTGCTGCAGAGTTCACCACCTCCATTGGTGCCTCTCTGATGATGCCTAAGTAGTTCTTTGTAGACCTTCGGGTCCGTAGTTAGTAGCTAGATGGCTTCTTCTCTCTCTATCAGAATTCTCAATACAATGGTCTCTTGGAGATCCATATGATGTAACTCTTTTGCGGTGTGTTTGTTGGGATCGATGAACTTTGAGTTTATGATCGTTATATCTTTTTATCTCTTTTATGCATGATCTCTTATGTTTGTTGGAAGTGTTTGGGTTTCTTTGATCTCTTTTATGCATGATCTCTTATGTTTGTTGGAAGTGTTTGAGATCCATATGTTTGTTGGAAGTGTTTGGGTTTCTTTGATCTCTTTTATGCATGATCTCTTATAGCCAAGTATTTCTTCTTCGATATTTGGGTTTTTTTTGGCCAACTTGATCTATTTATCTTGCAACGGGAAGAGGTGCTTTGTAGTGGGTTCTGACATGAATATGCAACTTGTATTACTAGAAGGCCAAAGCCAGCATATATACACATACATTACGATGCCAAAAGGCTACAAGAGGATGCCTAGAGACTAGAATACAAAAGGCCAAAAGACATCAGTAATATAACTCTAACACCCCCTCAAACTCATGGTGGATCCACAACACTGAGTTTGGAGAGGTGAAATCCATGTTGCGCTCTAGTCTGAGCCTTCGTGAAGAAGTCCGCTAGCTGTAACTCAGAAGGCACATACTGAAGAGCAACAACATGATCCTGCACAACAGCGCGCACATAAGAAGCATCAACACCAATATGTTTGGTAAGCTCATGCTTCACAGGGTCCCATGCAATACTGATAGCACATGTGCTGTCCGACAGGAGGGTGGTAGGTGTAGTAACAGAAACACCAAAATCCTCCAGTAACCATCGTAACCAAGTCACCTCTGCCGTCAGAAGAACCATAGCTCGCAACTCGGCCTCTACACTCGAACGGGAAACTGCAGCCCATTTCTTTGTCTTCCAGGAAATGAGGGAACCACCAAGAAAGACACAATAGGCAGAAAGTGAACGGCGGTCCGTAGGATCACTGGCCCATGTAGCATCCGAATAGGCCTGGAGCTGTAACGGGGAAAAAAGAGACGACGAGAGATCGTGCCACGAAGATATCGTAGAACACGAAGAAGGTGACTATAGTGAACTGAAGTGGGAGCAGAAACAAACTGACTCAGAATGTGGACGGGATAGGAGATATCCGGACGAGTGACAGCAAGATACACAAGACTCCCAACAAGATGACGATAACGCGTCGGATCAGACAAAGGCTCACCATCGGAAGCACGAAGGTGAACATTGAGCTCCATAGGAGTCTTAGTAGTTCGCTCATCACTAAGAGCCACACGAGTAAGAAGATCCTGAATATACATTTCTTGGGAAATAAAAAAGGCATCAGAGGTGGAGGAAACCTCAATCCCAAGAAAGTAACGAAGAGGACCAAGATCATACATAAGGAATTGCTCATTAAGACGGGCCTTGACAAAGGCAATGTACTCAGAATCATCGCCAGTGATGATCATGTCATCAACATATAGAAGAAGAAGTGTGCGACCACGAGCAGAAAGGTGGACAAACAATGCTGGATCATGATCACTGGGCGAAAAACCAGCAGAAGTGACTACAGAGGCAAAATTCTCAAACCAAGTGCGAGGGGCTTGCTTCAGGCCATAGAGAGAGCGACGAAGACGACAAACCATGCCATCAGGAACTGAATACCCAGGTGGTGGCTGCATATAAACCTCCTCCTGCAGCTCACCATTAAGAAAGGCATTTTTAACATCAAGCTATGACACAGACCAGTGGTGAACAAAGGCCACATCGAGAAGTGTACGGACAGTGGTCATATGGGCCACAGGAGCAAAAGTCTCATCATAATCACGACCATGCTCCTGCTGAAAGCCATGAGCCACAAGACGAGCTTTATAACGCTCAAGAGAACCATCAGAGCGAGTGTTAATCTTATAGACCCACTTACAAGTGATGGGACGAATTCGGGGAGGAAGAGAAACCAGATCCCATGTGCCGTTGCGCTCAAGTGCAGCAATCTCCTCCGCCATCGCAAACTGCCATTCAGGATGAACAACAGCATCACGACAAGAGGTGGGCTCAAGTACAACTGAAAGGCCATATTGGCTAGGAGAATAGCGGTCAGGAGGAGGGCAAGGTCGAGCCCGAAGACCATAAGTCGGCTGGGACGAGGAAGATGGCGCACCAGAAGTAGATGGCACGTTAGTAGATTCATCCATAACACGTCGATGACGGGTATAATGAAAAGGAAAAGTGGGATGAGAAGGAAGCTCCGGAGGTGATGGAGATGGCGAAGACATCGGTGACGAAGGTGGAGTGTCATGCAATAAGAGAGGAGAAGAAACGATAGGAGAAGACGGTGTCGGATCTGCAATAGTGGGACGAGGAGGAATATGAGGCACAGGGGGGGGGGTGTATCAGGAAATGTGAGAAAAGAGATATCCTCCACTGAAAAGGTCAAAGAGGATGGTCGTGGGTAGAATGGACGAGACTCATCAAAAGTTACATCCCTAAAAATACGCATCCGTCGACCCACAGGATCCAAACACCGATAACCCTTATGCTCATCACTATAGCCCAGAAAAACACACTCGACAGACTGAGCGGTTAGTTTGGTCCGTTCTCGGGGGGCAAGAAGAACATAACAAACACAACCAAACAACCAGAGAGTAGAATAATCAGGAGAATGACCAAAAGACACTCTAGAGGAATACCTCCTTGTAGAGAAGATGAGGGTTGAATGTTTATGAGATATGTGGCAGTGGAGATAGCCTCAACCCAGAAATGGGGTGGAAGAGAGGCAGCAATCATCATTGCACGAGCTGTCTCAAGAAGGTGACGATGCTTGCGCTCAACCATGCCATTTTGAGCGTGAGCATCGGGACAAGAGAAATGTGCAAGAGTACCTTGCTCAGCAAGAAAACCACGCAACATTTTGGAGATATACTCGCCAGCAGAATCAGCACGAAACACACGAACAGGTGTAGAGAACTGAGTGTGGACCATGGCGGCAAAACGCTTATAAATAGAGAGAACCTCACTATGAGAAGACAAGGAGTAAAGCCAAGTGTAGCGAGAGAAATCATCTATAAAAATAATATAGTATCGATGGCCCCCTTTTGAAGCGAAGGGAGCCAGTCCCCATGCATCGGAATGAACTAAATCAAAAGGGCGTTGAGACACTGACTCACTAGTAGGATAAGGTAACTGAACTTGTTTACCAAGCCTACAACCCTGACACTGCAAAGAGACATCTCCTAAGACAGGCCCCAGAAGACCACAACGAACTAAAGACGATAGCCGAGAGCCACAAAGGTGACCAAGTCGATGATGCCACTGCTGGAAGGAGCTGGTAGCTGAAGCGGCGAAGGCAGATGTACTAGCTAGTGTGGTGGCAGCGGAAGGAACATGAAGCCGGTCTAACTCCCAAAGCCCCTGGGAGTCAAGGCAGCGAGGGCCAGCCCCAACCACGGCCTTCGTGTGACAATCCTAGACAGTGCAAGAATCAACATCAAGAATGACGCGACAACCAAAATCAGTAAGCTGACTTGCAGAAAATAAGTTCATGGTAAGGCGAGGAACATGAGAAACATCTGGGACTTGAAATGAAGAAGTGGAAAGAATGCCTCGACTAGCAACAGGAAGAGGAGTACCATCAGCAGTAAGAACATTAATAGGGAAATCGAGAGATCTAAGAGAGGACAATACAGAGGAAACGGAAGACATAGGAAATGAAGCTCCAGAATCCAGAACCCATGGGCATGTACCTGACTGTGTAGATGGTGGTCGCTCAACACTAGAAGCACCAGTCACAGAGCCTGCAGTACCTGTCGAAGTACCTGAAGCAGCAAGCAGACGCTTAAGCTTCATAATATCTTGCTCGATCAAGGAGACAGTAGAAAACATCGAGGAGGAAGCACGAGTCCCAATAGAGGAATTGCGCTCCCTCTTATGCATATCATGCTTCTTCTTGAAGCAATCAGACTCGGGGTGACCATCCCTGCTGGAGTAGCCACAATGAGTACGAGGACAAGAGTGGCCCTCACGAGTGTGGCCCTCACTACCAGGAGTGGGTAGTAGCGGCGGAGCACTGGAGCGATAGGATACTGGTGGAGTAGTAGCTTGAGTCGCAAGCATAGAAGGAACCTGAAGTAGACCGGCACCACGTAGGCGAGTCTCCTCAGCATGAAGCTCAGAAAGTACCTCAGAAATAGGAACACGACCACGGGCAAACAACCGAGCATGTCGAGGCTCAAACTCACCACGGAGTCGCGATAAGAACTGATAGACGCGCTGAAACTCCAATTCTGACCTCACAGTTGGCAACATGGGCAAGTGCCACAAACAGCAGTGTGAAGAGAGTCAACCTAGCGCCAGATAGCAGAACTCTGAGTGTAGAACTCATCAATAGTGGAGTCTCCCTGCTGAAGAGCATGCTCCTGAAGGACCACAGACAAGTAGAGAGCATCACCAGAGGGCTGATAATGCTGGCAAAAATGAGTCCACATCTCAAAGACAGTACTGAGACCCATAAACTCGGAAGCAAACTGAGGAAGAACACTGGAAGTGAGGACAGCCGCAACGCGAGCATCATCATCACACCATTGAGTGTAAGCAGTCAAATCATCATGATAAACGGAAAGAGCATCCGAATAATCCAAGACCTGTTGGTCATAAGCAGCAGCCGCATCATCAGCAGCAACCCTGGCTGCAGCCCTATCATCATCAGAAGCGTCTACAGCAAGAGCTGGTGGCGTCGGCGGTGGAGTAGGAGCCACAGGAGGGACTGGGCGCGGAGGACACGGGACCTCACTGGCAAGAACGCCCCAGAGACGAAGGCCACACATGTGAATGCGCATGAAGGCAACAAACTTGGCATAATTAGCCCCATCAAATATCACTGGGTAGCGAGGGATGGAGACATAGCCTGATGATGATGAAGACATGCTGCTCCTTTTCTATCTCTCTCTATCTTTTTTTAATGCAAAGGCCACCCGAAGAGCCCACTTCAGTTAACTGTATGAACCCCTGATGCAGACAGGGAGATAACAAACAAATAGCAGCACAGGAGCACGGGAACCACCGGACCAATCAGCCAAAGAGCAGTCAAAGAGGTCACGGCCTGGAGAAGGCAGCCGGAGTGACGGGTAGCTCGATTCGGGATGGCGATCGAAACAGAAGCAAGTGCAGCGGCCGGTGTCCCGATCTGGAGTGAGTGCAGCAGCGGACGTCCCGTTCAGGAGCCGGCGGCGGATGAGACCCAGGCAACCCTGCGTCCCCGTGTCGCGGGCGTCCCACATCAGGAGCCGGGGCAGCGGCGAATGTCCCCGCGACCCCGCGTCAAGAGCCGGCGGCGGCGGCGGATGTCCTCGCAACCCCGCGTGAGGAGCCGACGGCGGCGGATGTGCCCCCGCGACCCCGTGTCACAGCTCAGCGACTTGCGTCCCGCGTCAGGAGCCGGAGGCGGAGGTGCCCCCGCGACCCCGCGTTGCAGCACGGGTGGATCAGATAGACTCGATCCAGAGGACTCTACCAAGTGGGTGGCGTAGCGCGATGCAGATATGTTCAGGCAGAGAAGTTGACCAGGCAGATGACTCGAACCATATGCTTGGAAATATATGTGCGTAGGAAAAACCAAGCGGCGCATGGATTGGAAAGCGGCAGGCAACAGCCAGAGTAGAGAAGGAGACCACGGCAGCGGGTCAAGCATGAGTTGTGCGTGCTAAAAAAAGACCTAGGCTCTAATACCATGACATGAATATGCAACTTGTATTACTAGAAGGCCAAAGCCAGCATATATACACATACATTAGGATGCCAAAAGGCTACAAGAGGATGCCAAGAGACTAGAATACAAAAGGCCAAAAGACATCAGTAATATAACTCTAATAGGTTCGATCTTACGCTGCTTGATCCCAGTGACAGAAAGGGAACCGACACGTATGTATCGTTGCTACTAAGGATAAAACGATGGGGTCTATCTCTACATAGATAGATCTCGTGTACATCATGTCATCATTCTTATTGCATTACTCCGCTTCTCCATGAACTTAATACACTAGAGGCATGCTGGATAGCGATCGATGTGTGGAGTAATAGTAGTAGATGCAGGCAGGAGTCGGTCTACTAATCTTGGACGTGATGCCTATGTAATGATCATTGCTTGTATATCGTCATGATTATTTGAAGTTCTATCAATTGCCCAACAGTAATTTGTTCACCCACCGTTTGCTATTTTTCTCGAGAGAAGCCACTAGTGAAACCTACGGCCCCCGGGTCTCTTTCTCATATTATTAGCCTTTGCGGTCTATTTTCCTTTACTTTTATTTTCAGATGTATTAAACTAAAAACACAAAAATACCTTGCTGCAATTTATTCTTATTTATTTTATTTGGCATTCGGTCTATCAATCTACTACAATTTATCTCACGTATGTTTGCCTATCTTGAGGCGTCGTACCCAGAAGGGATTGGCAACCCCTTTCACACGTCGGGTTGTGAGGATTTGTTATTTGTGTGCAGGTGTTGTTTAAGTTGTGTTGCTTGGTTCTCATACTAGTTCGATAACCTTGGTTTCACATCTGAGGGAAATACCTACCACTGATGTGCTGCATCATCCCTTCCTCTTTTGGGAAATACCGACGTAGGTTCAAGCCGCATCAACAGCCGATCGATCCTATCTACGAGGGGGCCTGAGAAATAGTAAAAGATACAAATGCAGTGACATCAGGAGCTGGGGAAGTAGAGCAAGGCCGGTTTCGAAGGAAGTTATACCTAAGGGTCGCTGGGGTGTCGCTAGGTGGGCGGCGGGAGGTCGAATCTGCCCACACTACGGCAGCGAGGAATAAGGGGTCGGAGGCCCTCCCTAGCCGGCATTGCGTGGGAGAGAACAACAAGGCATGCTGATCGGGACGTGCCGGAAGTGGGTAAGAGTCGTTGCCGAGGACGACCGCGTGAACATTGCACCTTCTCACCTTCCTCGACGGAGAGGATCCGGCTGGATCTGTTACCAGCGGTGAGCAAAGAGAGAGTGTGGCCACCGCTATCATGTATAGATCTGGAGAGGACAAGCCGGTGTGATGAGAGCAACACTAGCAAGCAAGCACGTAGGCTCTTGCCTATATAGTGGAGTAGTTTTCTTTTATCTACCGGAGCCGGCTTGACCTCGTCAATGACTGTCGAGAAGTCTTCATGCATGTGCCCCGGAGGCGCAGTTGTCGTTATTTTGATCTGAAGCACTGGACTAACATATAACACGAAACAATGATACGTGACAAGAAACCATAACCTCACTGCCCCAAGGAGACAACATGAATCCCGACGGACAAACTAGACGAGGATCAAAGCTTAAATTAAAGATAAACTCGTAGAAAATGGTTCCATCGATAGATGTCCTAATTAACATAGCCGACTTGACCTAGATGGCAGTCGAGTAGTCTTAGTGCATGTGCTCCCAATGACCAGCGTCTTGGAGGAACTCAGTTGTCGCTGTTTAACCCTCGCAGCGATCCGAAGCACATGACACCTAACATTGCGACATGACAAGAAACCTTTTTTAGATTTCTCATTAGAACTACAACCCTATACAACACATCATGCACGATATGTAGATGATAGACAATCTAGCCGTCTGCTTGAGTCTTGTGACATGCATGGATGAACTGATCTTCCGTTTCATGTAGGGATCATGCAGGCACCGACGTGTGTACAACACTGCTCATGTACTATCGCTCGTCTCTCTCTTCTATTAAGTGAGCTGACTTGTGGGGCCGAGGAGTGTGCCTATGGTCAATTCTCAATTGTGGTCCCACATCTGTGTGCAAACACAATATGATGTGCGTTCCATTCGGAGAGCGGCGTGCCAGACCGACCGACCGTCTGGGTGCGACACAAACGTGACGGGCGTGTTGTATACATGTGTACCGCCGTTTTCTTGAGGCTTTGCTCCATGGCGCAATCCATGGATACAAAATTATATTTAAAAGTCGAGGGTGGGGCTTTTCCCACGCGGTAGGCAGGGCAGTTCCGCCTAGTCAGTTCGATAGAGAGGCGAGAGGATGAGGGAGTAGGTTGCTGCAAATGTAGGGCTGTGTGATTTGATGGCGAGTTACTGCTGGACAGGTGGGGCCTTGTGATTTGACTTGCCATTATCATTTTAACTGCGGCGCTACAACCGGCGTGAGTCTCCCGATTCCTGACCACCTCCATGGTATATAGGTGCCTCTCCCAATGCTCCACCATGTACAGGTGCTAGGCCTGCCGCATAGGCATAAAGTCTGATGTGGCAAGTTAATTAAGAAGAGAGAGACTAGTTTGGTGACCTAGGAAGAAACGGCACTAAGCACGTGTACCTAGGTGAAAAGAAAATTTTGACTCTATATCTAATTAAATGAAGCAAGCTTATCAACAAAAAACTAGCACTTATGCATTGGGGACTTGCGTTGCTAAGCCATTTAATGCCCTTAGCACCTCATCTAAGCACCATTTCATTGGAAGAGGTCACTCCTTGGCAAATGCAATAAATACTACGAAGAAAGAGATAGAGAGAAGTAAAAAAACTCTTATAGCTAACCTTATAGCTAACCTTGTTGTATGAGCAACTAAGTCATGACTATGTATGACATGCCAACATCAGATAGCCTGACGCACCTGGACGGAGGAAGTAGTTTCATGCATGCGAAGTAGGGAAAAAATGCTCATTTATAGCCATCTAGAATCTCCAAGGGCGTGACCGTGTGAGCGAGGCGACAGACATGGTAGGTGCGACCATGATACGGGCTGCTGACAGCCCTTGGATCTGAGATCGAACGGTCACATGCTAAGTTGCTAAAACTTTGCAGAATAACCCTCCAGGATAGGATATTCACCCATAGGTCTAGAATCACGCCATGCAACCATTCGATCTCAGATCCAAGGGCTCTCTCAAGCCCGTATCATGGGAGCATGGAAAGCTTCGTATCATCTGTAATTTTCCCGACACTTGACATGCGAACATGCAGATGCATGAAGCCATTTAATTGGGCGTCTAGTAGACATGACATCTAATTGGGCCCCCATAGTATTGTGCATGAATCCATTTATCCATCGGGCAAGCCACTACCCTGCCGTTCACATGCCCCACACAGCATTTTTACAATCGGAAAACCGCTAGCAGTTCACTCCTACTCGTCCCCGGCCGTCCTTTAACATTACGGCAGTTCGCTCCTACTCATCCCGTCGTTTCACATTACAACAGTTCCACTAATCCTAACCCTCCTCCCAAATCCATGGCGTCCCAAATCTCCATGATCGGTGGTGAGTAGAAGGTTAGAACCATCACCGGCGATGAGTTCGATGTCATCTACACCCATTCTTCCGCGACGGTGAAAGGATGCCTTGCTCGCTTTAGACGCATGTTCTAAAAGTCAAAGGGTGAAGAGTGGGTCACTGGGCTAGATGTTGAGTACACCACAGTCCTGGGAAAATAGAAGAATCTAAAGGCGGAAGAGAAGAAGAAGCCCGTCATGATCCAGGTTTGCGTGCATAACTTGTGCTTGGTCTACCACATATGTCATGCCGACGTTGAGTGCGAGGATTTCAAGAACTTCCTCGGGGGCGGCAAAGTCAAATTCGTTTTTGTAGACTTTACGAACGACAAAGAAGTCCTGCGTCGGATTGGCCTCATTATAGGCCAGCCCTTCGACCTCCAGAGGGATGTGATGGTGTCCTCCCGTCAGCCTTCAATGCCGACCCTAGTAGCAGCCATGGTTGATCCTTCGTATGGTAAACTGACAAAACCTCCACCCAAGTTTAATCGTGCATGGCAATGGAATGTACTAGATAGAGACCACATCAATCACGCTGCAATGGAGGCCTACCTTTGTTTCAATATCTACAAGGGTTGGATGAAGAGCGAGAGCCAAGTGTGCAATTCAAGCAAAGAAGTATCAGCCAAGAGGAAGAGGGACAAGGACGAAGTCGAGCAGGTGGACGAGCAGTTTCGTTGCTCATGGTGGTTGTAGTGTAGTGTCTACCGGATTAGTTGCTTAGTTTAAATTCAGGGTGCTTAGTTTTATTTGAGGGGTGTGTTGTGCTGAGCCCCCAGGAGAACTATGTAATGTTCCTTCTCATTACTTTAACTCTTCAATATGTACATACTAGTATTTCTTATAGTTCACTTTGTAGTTGGTAGTACTTTATGAAGACACGAACCTCGGTAGGGTAATAAGGCTGACCTATACGTCCTACCTAAGGTCCTTATCCTAAGAACAAAAGAAGTTCAAGAATTAGAAGAAGGGATCCAGCAAAGGTGTCGAGTGAAGTCCACTCGACCTACCATTCACTCGGAGATCTCTCTTTATCCAGGTCACTCGACCATGAAACCACTCGACATATAAGAAGACCTAAAGCCGCTCTACGAAGCAACGGTCAGGTATTTACTCATATATTTAATGATCATTTGTAGCACTTCAATACATGCGTTACATGTAATGCCACCCCTTTATGTACATTGAATCCTATGTAACGGAGGGGAGCTGGGGTCCTGGCGCACTCTATATAAGCCACCCCCTCCTCTGGGACAAGGGTTCGCTCCCCCTGTAACACACACGCTCATAATCCAGTCGACCGCCTCCGGGCTCCGAGACGTAGGGCTATTACTTCCTCTGAGAAGGGCCTGAACTCGTTAAATCTGCGTGTACAACTCCTCCATAGCTAGGATCTTGCCTCTACATTCCTACCCTCATTCTACTGTCAGACTTAGAACCACGACAGTTGGCGCCCACCTTGGGGCAGGTGTCTTAGCGATTTGTTGGAGAAGTTACAATTTTTCTGATCCCCTTCATCATGGTTTCAGACAGAGGTTTGGCTGAGGGCCACGAGATCCGCCTCGGCGCGCTCGTGTTTGTCGCCGACGACTCCGCTTGGCTTCAGGAGGCTCCACTCGACGTCGACGCACTCCCCCTCCGCGGGGCAACGCACTTTCACGCGTGCGTCCGCGGTGTCCTCTTGCGGAAGCCGTCGACCCAGTATCGGTCCGCTCCTGTAGCTTCCCCCTCCCTGCAGCCTGCCGGAGCAAACATTCCAGTCGGTCGAAGCTTCAGCTGTGGGTGAGGCATGCGGTGGCTCGCCAATCGGCCACCCCCAGGTCGCGGCGATCGAGCCCAACGAAACTCTCTACGGCCTGTTCGACTGGCTCCGTAGAGACTGCATTCGAGTACGACAGCAGTGACCCCGCGGCGGAAGTTTTGATGGTCAATGGACCATGTAGTCCTCCTGGCTTCACCCGTGAAGTCGGAGGTGATGGTGGTGGCGATCCGTCGCGTGTTCATGAAGAGTACCGACCCGAACCCCTCTCTTCACAGAGGAGGGAGGAACTTCGCCGTCAGAACATGGATGCACTTCACACTCCTATCGTTGGAGAAACCCCTGAGGCCCAGGCCTCGGAGGAGGCGGGCCTGGCCAACTTGGCTGAGCGCACTCGACTAGAGAACCTCCAGCACGCACTCGACGAGCGTGCTCGGCAGCGTGCTCTCGAATCGAGTCGACGTCAACTTTTTCCACCTCCGACTCAGGTATACCAAACTCCAATCCAGAATCTTGCAACTACGGCCCGAATAGCGGAGTCAATTCAACCTTCCCAGTCAGAAGCTGGCCGAGCTTTGGTGCAGATCCGGCTTTGCTCCAAGCCGCAGGAGAGCAGAATACAGTAGTATCTCAGTCGCGCAATAGGATTCACAGCAGATCCGTAGTTGCAGACACAGTCCAGTCGGCTCACAGCCCAAGATCGCCCCCGAGGCATGAGGGACGTGCAGACCGACGAGATCAGTACAGAAACCGTGAGCAGTATGATCACCGACTCGATCACGATGATCGTCGTCGAGGGCCCACGCCTCCCCCAAGGAGTGGATCACACGTGCCTCGGCAGCAGGATGACAGACGCCCTCACAGTGGTGGGCGAAGGATTCTAGTCCACCCCAGGGAATCAGGCTTTGATGCGAGATCTATCCTCGTTCAGGGTGTGGTCGACAGAAACAGAGCTCACACATAAGGCCCTGGCAGAGATTTTCCAACCAGCAGTAGAATGCATGTCTCAGGCCCAGAGTGCTTCAGCAGAGCGACCAGGTCTGCGGTGATTCCTCCCAACTTAAGATTGGTGACTGGAGTCCGTAAGTTCACCGGTGAGTCCAAGCCAGACACTTGGCTCGAGGATTACTGAGTGGCTGTACAGATCGGTGGCGGCAACGATGAAGTGGCCATGAAGCATCTTCCTTTGATGCTAGAGGGCTCGGCTAGGGCGTGGCTGAATCAGTTAGCTCCTGGTAGTATTTATACTTGGGAAGATCTTGCTCGTGTATTTGTCAAAACATTTGAAGGTACTTGCAAGCGGCCAGCGGGGTTGACAGAATTACAGTGTTGTGTTCAAAAACCGAATGAAACTTTGAGGGCTTATATCCAGAGATGGATCACGTTGCACCACACAGTGGAGAATGTGTCAGATCACCAAGCAATTTGTGCCTTCAAAGAAGGCATTAAGTATCGGGAGTTGAATCTGAAATTCGGTCGGACAGGAGATATGACTCTGGCTCGGATAATGGAGATTGCCAGCAAGTACACCAATGGTGAAGAGGAAGACCGACTCCGGAGTGGTAAGCACAAAGCAGTCGCCCACGAAACCGGAGGAGGAAACTCCAGTCGAAAGCAGAAGCGCAAAGCCGAGCCAGTCGCTCCTGGTGAAGCCTTAGCCGTGACTCAGGGGAAGTTCAAGGGGAAACCTAAAGGACCGTGGAACCCCAAGAAGGTAAAAGATCAAGATGGAAATGATGTGCTGGATTTACCATGCCATATTCACACCAAGAAAGATGGGGAGGGTAATTTCATTTACCCAAAGCATACCACTCGACAGTGTCGACTCCTCATCCAGCAATTCCGGGAGAAACATCCCAAGGAAAAGGAGAAGGAAGCTGACAAAGTTGAGGATGAGGAGGAGGACGATGATGGTTACCCCCACGTCAATTCCATTCTGATGATTTTCGCTAATGTTGAGAGTAAGAGTCGATTGAAAGTCATCAACAGAGAAGTAAACATGGTCACCCCGGTGACGCCCAGTTATTTGAAGTGGTCTCAGACTGCCATTACATTCGACCAGTCCGATCACCCGGCGCACATAGCCACCCCTGGGAGGCAAGCGTTGGTGGTCGACCCAGTGGTCGAAGGCACCGGATTAACTAAGGTTCTGATGGATGGCGGCAGTGGCCTGAATATACTATATGCGGAGACGTTGAAAGGAATGGGCATTCCGATGTCTAGACTCAGTGAAAGCAATTTGTGTTTCCATGGAGATTCCAGGCAAGAAGGCTGCATCACTCAGCTAGATTGCTCTCGACGTGGTTTTCGGTGATTCCAAGAATTACCACAAAGAAAAGTTGACATTTGAAGTTGTGGATTTCCAGAGTGCTTATCACGCTATTCTGGGCAGGCCAGCTTATGCACGTTTTATGGCTCGACCATGCTATGTGTACGTCAAACTGAAGATGCCTGGTCCTAAGGCATGATCACTATCATTGGCAATAGAAAGGAGGTAGAAGAATGCTTCCAGAAGGGATCGAAGATCGTCGATGCGCAGATGGCAGTAGTGGAATTGCAGGAATATCAGAAAAATGCAGATCTGAGTGATTTGCTGCGAGCTAAGAAGCCTGCCACAAATTCAGCATTTCAGTTGTCCGGTGAAACGAAACCGATTCATGTTCACCCGCTGATCCCAATGCTGCTCCGACCCACATTTCAACAACACTCAACTCCAAATAGGAAGAAGCGCTCATCCAGTTTCTTTGTGAGAACTGGAACATCTTTGCATGGAAACCTTCAGACATGCCAGGTGTTCCTAGGGGACTGGCTGAGCATCATTTGCGAGTCAACCCAAAAGTGAAACCAGTCAAAGAACATCTTCGACGGTCCGCCGTATAGAAGAGGAAGGCAATCGGTGAAGAAGTG
Organism: Triticum monococcum; assembly: GCA_034509565.1. Classification (NCBI taxonomy): domain Eukaryota; kingdom Viridiplantae; phylum Streptophyta; class Magnoliopsida; order Poales; family Poaceae; genus Triticum; species Triticum monococcum. The sequence continues at coordinate 19,793,041 of CM067844.1, read as the reverse complement.
GCTCGGCTTCTGGCAGTTGAGTTTATCCGAGAGATTTACCACTCCGAGTGGTTAGCTAATGTTGTCATAGTCCCAAAGAAGGACGATTCACTTCGCATGTGCATCGACTTCAAACATATCAATTGGGCCTGCCTGAAAGATCACTTTCCTCTCCCTCGCATCGACCAAATAGTCGACTCGACTGCGGGGTGAGAGCGTTTGTCCTTTTTGGACGCTTATTCCGGGTACCATCAGATCTGTCTGTATGGACCCGATGAGATAAAAACAACTTTCATCACCCCATTTGGATGCTTCTATTATGTCACTATGCCATTCGGTTTGAAGAACGCTGGAGCCACATTCATGCGGATGATTCAGAAGTGCCTGCTCACTCAGATCAGTCGGAATGTGGAAGCATACATGGATGACATTGTGGTCAAGTCACGTAAAGGTTCCAACCTACTTGCTGACCTTGCTGAAACCTTTGCCAACCTTAGAAGGTATGATATCAAGCTTAATCCATCAAAGTGCACATTTGGAGTTCCAGGCGGAAAATTACTCGGTTTTCTCATTTCCGAACGAGGGATCGACGCTAACCCAGAGAAAGTGGGTGCCATACTCCGGATGAAACTCCATGTGTGTGTGCATGATGTCCAGAAGCTTACTGGTTGTTTGGCCGCCCTAAGTCGATTCATTTCTCGCCTCGGTGAAAAGGCATTGCCTCTTTACCGACTGATGAAGAAGTCAGATAAGTTCGAGTGGACTCCTGAAGCTGATGCAGCATTTGTAGAGCTTAAAGCCCTGCTTTCCACCCAGACGGTGCTTGGTGCCCCAATAAGCAAAGAGCCTTTACTACTTTACATTGCAGCCACTGGACAAGTCGTCAGTACAGTACTTACGGTCGAGCGGGAAGAAGAAGGAAAAGCTTATAAAATTTAGCGCCCAATATACTATGTTTCTGAAGTTTTGACTCCATCAAAGCAAAGATATCCACATTATCAGAAGCTTGTTTATCAGATCTATATGACCACAGTTGTCAGTGACGCTCCGTTATCAGAGATTCTGAACAATAGAGATGCAACTAGTCGAGTGGCAAAGTGGGCGATTGAACTCCTTCCCTTAGATATCAAGTTCGAGGCAAAGAAAGCTATCAAGTGCCAAGCAATAGCAGATTTCCTCGCTGAGTGGATAGAACAACAACTGACGACTCAAGTACACTCGAAGCACTGGACCATGTTCTTTGATGGTTCCAAGATGCTGAATGGTTCCAGTGCTGGGGTAGTACTGGTATCCCCTAAGGAGACAAGCTCAGATATGTCCTCCAGATTCACTTTGATCCTTCCAATAACGAAGCAGAATATGAAGCACTCTTGCATGGGTTGCGTATGGCCATTTCACTCGGCGTCCGCCACCTCATGGTCTATGGCGACTCAGATTTGGTAGTCAATCAAGTGATGAAAGAGTGGGACGTCAGAAGCCCAGCCATGACTGGTTACTGCAATGCAGTGAGAAAGTTGGAAAAGAACTTTGAGGGGTTAGAGCTCCATCATATCCCCTGACTAAAAAATCAAGCAGCAGATGATTTAGCAAAGATAGGTTCCAAGAGAGAAGCCATTCCCAGTAATGTGTTCCTGGAGCATAATCATGCACCTTCAGTTCAAGAAGATCCCATTCAATGAAGAACCCCCGCAGCCTAAGAGTGCCACATATTTGATTGAAGTCAAGGTCCCAGCCATGGTCGACTTGATCATGGAGGTGTTGGTTATCACCCCGACTGGACAGTACCATACATTGCATATATCCTTAGGAAAGAGCTCCCAGAAGACGAAGAAGAGGCTCGACAGATCGTCCGTTGATCCAAGGCCTTTACTCTAATAAGAGGACAACTATTCAAAGAAAGTGCAACTGGGGTTAGCCAGAAATGCATAACACCAGAAGAAGGCCGAGTGATCCTCCACGACATCCATTCGGGGACCTGTGGTCACCATGCGTCCTCTCGGACCATTGTGGCTAAAGCATACCGAGTTGGATTTTATTGGCCACGAGCAAATGAAATGGTGAAAGATATAGTCGATAGATGTGAAGGTTGCCGGTTCTACTCCAATATGTCGCACAAACCCGCATCAGCCCTGAAGACCATCCCACTCGCCTGGCCCTTTGCTGTTTGGGGATTGGACATGGTTGGTCCACTGAGGACTGGTAGGAGCGGCTTCACTCATGTGCTTGTAGCAGTCGACAAGTTTACCAAATGGATCGAAGCCAAGCCTATTAAGAATCTTGAAGCTAGTACTGTTGTCAGCTTCATCAGAGAGTTGATTTTCAGATATGGGGTTCCGCACAACATCATCACTGACAACGGGTCAAACTTTGATTCTGATGAGTTCAGAACCTTCTGCGCCTCACAAGGCACACGAGTCGACTATGCTTCGGTCGCCCATCCCCAGTCGAATGGACAAGCAGAAAGAGCAAATGGCCTGATTCTCAAAGGACTGAAACCCCAACTGATGCGAGATCTCGAGCATGCAGCGGGCGCATGGGTTGATGAACTTCCATCAGTTCTCTGGGGATTGAGGACAACTCCTAATCGGTCGACTGGTTGAACTCCATTCTTCTTGGTCTATGGAGCTGAAGCTGTCCTACCGAGTGACTTGCTTCATAATGCTCTACGAGTTGAGCTCTTCTCTAAAGATGAAGCAGAACAAGCTCGGCAAGACGCAGTCGACCTCCTAGAGGAGGAAATAGAGATGGCCTTGATCCGGTCGACCATTTATCAACAAGACTTGCGTCGATTCCACGCTACACGTGAAGGGTCGAGCCTTTCAAGAGGGAGACTTGGTTCCTCGAGTGGATCAGCAGAAACCACACAAGCTCGCCCCAGCTTGGGAAGGCCCCTTCATTGTTACCAGAGTGCTCCACAATGGAGCATACCACCTTTACAGTGTCGAGCACAAGAAGGACGAGCCATGGGCTTGGAACGTGGAGCTGCTCTGCCCCTTTTATACTTAAGTATTCGTTCGAATAAAATGTAATAAGAAATACCATTGTAATTTGTTTACCAAAGACAAGAGCTTTACAGTCCTCTGGCACAGTTGTTGTTGCTTTTGTTTATGCCTGAAAACCCCCAGTGGGTGACGTAGACACGAATCCGTTTCGCCAAAGTTCGAAAGAAAATCCTACCGAGTGGTGAGCCAGCCTCCCACTCGGAGGCTTAGCTGCGAACCCGTTTCGCCTAAGTTTTCAAAATCCTACCGAGTGGAGAGCAACCCTCCCACTCGGAGGCTTAGCTGCAGTCAAGTACTCGCCTAAGTTTGGAAATATCCACCGAGTGGTGAGCCAGTCTCCCACTCAGAGGCTTAGCTGCAGTCCAGTACTCGCCTAAGTTTGAAAAAAATCCTACCGAGTGGAGAGCAACCCTCCCACTCGGAGGCTTAGCTCCAGTCCAATACTCGCCTAAGTTTGAAAAATCCTACCGAGTGGAGAGCAATCCTCCCACTCGGGGGCTTAGCTGCAGTCCAGTACTTGCCTAAGTTTGAAAAAATCCTATCGAGTGGAGAGAAACCCTCCCACTCGGAGGCTTAGCTGCAGTCCAGCACTCGCCTAAGTTTGGAAAAATCCTACCAAGTGGTGAGGCAGTCTCCCACCCGGAGGCTTAGCTGCAGTCCAGTAGTCGCCTAAGTTTGAAAAAATCCTACCGAGTGGAGAGCAACCCTCCCACTCGGAGGCTTAGTTGTAGTCCAGTACTCGCCTAAGTTTGGAAAAATCCTACCAAGTGGTGAGCCAGTCTCCCACTCGGAGGCTTAGCTGCAGTCCAGTACTCGCCTAAGTTTGAAAAATCCTACCGAGTGGAGAGCAATCCTCCCACTCGGGGGCTTAGCTGCAGTCCAGTACTCGCCTAAATTTGAAAAAATCCTACCGAGTGGTGAGCAATCCTCCCACTCGGGGGCTTAGCTACAGTCCAGCACTCGCCTAAGTTTGAAAAATCCTACCGAGTGGAGAGCAATCCTCCCACTCGGGGGCTTAGCTGCAGTCCAGTACTCGCCTAAGTTTGAAAAAATCCTACCGAGTGGTGAGCAATCCTCCCACTCGGGGGCTTAGCTGCAGTTCAGCACTCGCCTAAGTTTGAAAAAATCCTACCGAGTGGAGAGCAACCCTCCCACTTGGGGGCTTAGTTGCAGTCTAGTACTCGCCTAAGTTCGAAAAATCCTACCGAGTGGAGAACAACCCTCCCACTCGGGGGCTTAGTTGCAGTCCAGTACTCGCCTAAGTTCGAAACACATCCCTATCCGCAAGGACGACGAGGTGCAGGTCGACTGCAACCTTCTCCTTCGGAGCTATGGCACAAGTACAATGCGCGCTCCATCCCTATCCGCAAGGATGACGAGGTGCAGGTCGACTGCAACCTTCTCCTTCGGAGCTACGCCACAAGTACAATGTGCGCTCCATCCCTATCCGCAAGGACGACGAGGTGCAGGTCGACTGCAACCTTCTCTTTCGGAGCTATGCCACAAGTACAATGTGCACTCCATCCCTATCCGCAAGGACGACGAGGTGCTGGCGACTGAAACCTTCTCTTTCGGAGCTACGCCACAAGTACAATGTGCACTCCATCCCTATCCGCAAGGACGACGAGGTGCTGGTCAACTGCAATGCGTGCTCCGTCCCTGTCCGCAATGGCCTTTTTTTCTCTTCTTCTTTTATCGCCTCCTTTTTCGTCCGGAATCTCATCCTGACTTGTGGGGGAATCATAGTCTCCATCATCCTTTCCTCACATGGGATAATGCTCTAATAATGAAAATCATCACACTTTTATTTACTTACAACTCGATACTTAGAACAAAATATGAATCTATGTGAATGCCTCCGGTGGTGTACCGGGATATGCAACGAATCAAGAGTGACATGTATGAAAAATTATGAAGGTGGCTTTGCCACAAATACGATGTCAACTACATGATCATGTAAAGCAATATGAAAATGATGGAGCGTGTCATAATAAACGGAACGGTGAAAAGTTGCATGGCAATATATCTCGGAATGGCTATGGAAATGCCATAATAGCTAGGTATGGTGGCTGTTTTGAGGAAGATATAAGGAGGCTTATGTGTGATAGAGTGTATCATATCATGGGGTTTGGATGCACCGGGGAAGTTTGCACCAACTCTCGAGGTGAGAAAGGGCAATGCACGGTACCGAAGAGGCTAGCAATGATGGAAGGGTGAGAGTGCGTATAATCCATGGATCAACATTAGTCATAAAGAACTCACATACTTATTGCAAAAATCTACAAGTCATCGAAACTAAGCACTACGTGCATGCTCCTAGGGGGATAGATTGGTAGGAAAATACCATCGCTCGTCCCCGACCGCCACTCATAAGGAAAGCAATCAAAGAACACCCCATGCTTCAAATTTGTCACACAACGTTTACCATACGTGCATGCTACGGGACTTGACAACTTCAACACAAGTATTTCTCAATTACACAATTACTCAACTAGCACAACTCTAATATTACCACCTTTATATCTCAAAACAACTATCAAGAATCAAACTTCTCATAGTATTTGATGCACTCTATATGAAAGTTTTTATTATACCCATCTTGGATGCCTATCATATTAGGACTAATTTCATAACCAAAGTAAATTACCATGCTGTTCTAAAAGACTCTCAAAATAATATAAGTGAAGCATGAGATATCTATAATTCCTATAAAATAAAACCACCACCGTGCTCTAAAAATATATAAGTGAAGCACTAGAGCAAAATTATCTAGCTCAAAAGATATAAGTGAAGCACATAGAGTATTCTACTAAATTCCGATTCATGTATGTCTCTCCAAAAGGTGTGTACAAAAATTATGATTGTGGTAAACTAAAAAGCAAAGACTCAAATCATACAAGACGCTCCAAGCAAAACACATATCATGTGGTGAATAAAAATATAGCCTCAAGTAAAGTTACCGATAGATGAAGACAAAAGAGGGGATGCCTTCCGGGGCATCCCCAAGCTTAGGATTTTGGTTGTCCTTGAATTTTACCTTGGGGTGCCTTGGGATTCCCCAAGCTTAGGCTCTTGCCACTCCTTGTTCTGAAATCCATCAAATCTTTACCCAAAAACTTGAAAACTTCACAACACAAAACTCAACAGAAAATCTCATGAGCTCCGTTAATATAAGAAAACAAATCACCACCTTAAAGTACTGTAATAAACTCATTCTTTACTTATATTGGTGTTAAAGCTAATGTATTCGAACTTCTCTATGGTTCATCCCCCCGATACTAGCCATGGATTCATCAAAATAAGCAAACAACACACGAAAAACAGAATCTGTCAAAAACAGAACAGTCTGTAGTAATCTGTAGGTTTCGAATACTTCTGTAACTTCAACAATCCTAAGAAATTAGGAAGTTATAAATAATTTGTATATTTATCTATTGTAGTTGGAATCAGTATTTTATCGCTCTCTGGTAAAAATGAAAATTATTCTCGTGAGCGCATACTTTCTGTTTTTTTCAGCAAGATCAAATAACAATCATCCAAGAAGATCCTAAAGGCTTTACTTGGCACAAACACTAATTAAAACATAAAAAACACAATCATAACAGAGGATATATGATTTATTTATTACTAAACAGGAACAAAAATCAAGGAACAAAAATAAAATTGGGTTTCCTCCCAACAAGCGCTATCGTTTAACGCCCCTAGCTAGGCATAAAAACAAGAATAGATCTAGGTATTGTCCTCTTTGGTATGCAATCCATATGTGGCTATCATAATAGATTCATATGGTAATTTAATTTTCTTTCTAGGAAAGTGTTCCATGCCTTTCCTTAACGGAAATTGGAATCTATTATTTCCTTCTTTTATGTAAATAATTGCACCAATCGTTTTAAGGAAAGGTCTACCAAGAATAATAGGACATGTAGGATTGCAATATATATCAAGAACAATGAAATCTACGGGCACATAATTCCTATTTGCAACAATAAGAACATCATTAATCCTTCCCATAGGTTTCTTAATGGTGGAATCCGCAAGATGCAAATTTAAAGAACAATCATCAAATTCACGAAAACCTAACACATCACACGAAGTTTTTGGAATCATGGAAACACTAGCACCCAAATCACATAAAGCATAGCATTCATAATCTTTAATTTTAATTTTAATAGTAGGTTCCCACTCATCATAAAGTTTTCTAGGGATAGAAACTTCTAGTTCAAGCTTTTCTTTATAAGATTGCATTAAAGCATCAATGATATGTTTAGTAAAAGCTTTATTTTGATCATAAGCATGAGGAGAATTTAGCACAGATTGCAACAAGGAAATACAATCTATCAAAGAGAAATTATCATAATTAAAGTCCTTGAAATCCAAAATAGTGGGTTCGTTGCTATGTAAAATTTTGACCTCTTCAATCCCACTTTTACAATTTTTTTGCATCAAGATCTAAAAAAATCATTGGGACGCCTTCTAACTAAAGTGGACTCATCTCCAGTCCATCTTTATTAAGATTCATATTGGCAAACAAAGATTTAATAGGAGACACACCAATCACTTTTAGATCTTCATCATTATTATCATGAAAACTAGAAGAACACGCCTTCACAAAGCAATCCTTTTTAGCACGCATCCTAGAGGTTCTTTCTTTGCACTCATCAATGGAAATTCTCATGGCTTTGGGAGAATCATTGATATCATGATTAGGAGGAATAGATGTAAGTTTCAAAGAATCAACATCAAGATAAATTATATCCGCGTTCCTAGCCAACTCATCAATCTTAAGAGTTTTTTCTTCAGTCAAAGCAATGAAATTCTTTTGTGAATTCATAAGTTCATTAACACTAGTCTCAAAATCAGAGGGAATCTTATTAAAATTTCCATAAGAGTTGTTGTAGGAATTACCATAATTATTAGAGGAATTACTAGGAAACGGCCTAGAATTAAAATTTCATCTATAATCGTTGTTACCAAAATTGTTCCTACCAACAAACTTCACATCCATAGATTCATTATTATTCTCAATCAAAGTGGACAAAGGCATATCATTAGGATCATAAGAAGCACTCTTATCAGCAAACAATCTCATAAGTTCATCCATCTTTCCACTCAAAACATTATTCTCTTCTATCGCATGAACTTTTTTACTAGTAGATCTTTCGGTGTGCCATTGAGAATAATTAACCATAATATTATCTAGGAGTTTAGTAGCCTCTCCTAAAGTGATTTCCATAAAAGTGCCTCCCATGGCCGAATCTAAAAGATTTCTAGAAGCAAAATTCAATCCAGCATAATTTTTTATATAATCATTCATAAATTCAAACCATGTGTATGGCAATTGCGTATCATTAATTTCATCCTCTCCCATGCTTGTGCAACATGCTCATGATCAAGTTTTTTAAAATTCATAATATCGTTTCTAGGAGAGATGATCTTAGTGGGGGGAAATACTTAGAGATAAAAGCATCTTTGCACTTATTCCATGAATCTATACTATTTTTTGGCAAAGAAGAGAACCAAGTTTCAGCACGATCTCTAAGCAAAAACGGAAATAGCTTCAATTTAACAATATCATTATCCACATCTTTCTTCTTTTGCATGTCACACAAATCAATGAAGCTGTTTAGATGGGTTGCGGCATCTTCACTAGGAAGGCCAGCAAATTGATCTTTCATCACAAGATTCAGCAAAGCACTATTAATTTCACAAGATTCAGCATCGGTAGGAGGAGCAATCGTAGTGCTAATAAAATCATTATTGTTGGTATTGGAAAAGTCACATAATTTAGTATTATCTTGAGATATCATGACAAACAATCAATCCAACAAACAGTCACACAAGAGGCAAGCGAAAGAAGGTGAACGGAAAAAGGGCGAATAGAAAAGAGGAGAATAAAATGGCAAGGGTGAATTGGGGGAGAGGAAAATGAGAGGTAAATGGAAAATATTGTAATGCGAGGGATAAGAGTTTATGATGGGTACTTGGTATGTCTTGACTTGAGCGTAGATCTCCCCTGCAACGGTGCAAGAAATCCTTCTTGCTACCTCTTGAGCATGCGTTGGTTTTCCCTTGAAGAGGAAATGGTGATGTAGCAAAGTAGCATAAGTATATCCCTCGGTTTTTGAGAACCAAGGTATCAATCCAGTAGGAGACTACACGCAAATCGCCTAGTACCTGCACAAACAAACAAGAACCTCGCAACCAACACGATAAAGGGGTTGTTAATCCCTTCACAGTCACTTACGAAAGTGAGATCTGATAGAGATAATAAGATAAATATTTTTGGTATTTTTGTACAGATTGAAAAGAAAAGATTACAAAATAAACGGCGACAGAAATAGCTAGTTGGCGGGAAAATAATATGATGAAAAGTAGACCCGGGAGCCATAGGTTTCACTAGTGGCTTCTCTCAAGATAGCATATATTACGGTGGGTGAACAAATAACTGCCGAGCAATTGATAGAAAAGCGATATCTAGGCATGATCAGGAACATAGGCATCACGTTCGTGTCAAGTAGACCAAAACGATTCTACATCTACTACTATTACTCCACACGTCGATCGCTATCCAGCATGCATCTAGAGTATTAAGTTCATAAGAACAGAGTAACGCATTAGGTAAGATGGCATGATGTAGAGGGATAAACTCAAGCAATATGATATGAACCCCATCTTTTTATCCTTGATGGCAACAATACAATACAAGTCGGTTCCCTTTCTGTCACTGGGATCGAGCACCGCAAGATTGAACCCAAAGCTAAGCACTTCTCCCATTGCAAGAAAGATCAATCTAGTAGGCCAAACCAAACTAATAATTTGAAGAGACTTGCAAAGATATCAAATCATGCATATAAGAATTCCGAGAAGAATCAAATATTGTTCATAGATAATCTTAATCATAAACCCACAATTCATCAGATCTCGGCAAACACACCACAAAAAGAATTACATTTAATAGATCTCCAAGAACATCGAGGAGAACTTTGTATAGAGATCCAAAGAGAGAGAAGAAGTCATCTAGCTAATAACTATGGACCCAAAGGTCTGTGGTAAACTACTCACACATCATCGGAGAGGCTATGGTGTTGATGTAGAAGCCCTCCGTCATCGAATCCCCCTCCGACAGAGCACCGGAAAAGGTCCCCAGATGGGATCTCACAGGTACAGAAGGTTGCGGCGGTGGAAACGTAGTTTCGTGGCTTCCTTGGGTGTTTTCAGGATATAAGAGTATATATAGGTGAAAGAAGTAGGTCGGTGGAGCTACGAGGGGCCCACGAGGGTGGGGGCATGCCTGCCCCCTTGGGCGCACCGCCCTACCTCGTGGCCGCCTCGTTGCTTCCTTGACCTCCACTCCAAGTCTCCTGGATTGCGTTTCTTCCAAAAAAGATCCGCGTGAAGGTTTCATTCTGTTTGGATTCCATTTGATATTCCTTTTCTGTGAAACACTGAAATAGGCAAAAAAACAACAATTTGCATTGGGCCTTTGGTTAGTAGGTTAGTCCCAAAAATAATATAAAAATGCATAATAAAGCCCATTAAACATCCAAAACAGATAATATAATAGTATGGAACAATAAAAAATTATAGATACATTGGAGGCGTATCAAGGTTCAGTCCGCTTCTGCCGTCCATGAGCACTTTGGTGAGCCGAAAGCCATCCACTATTGGGTTTAAGACCAAAGCGGCTGGTGCTCGGACTGATCTGGCCCTTGTCTCATCATCGGCGGTGAAGGTTATCGCCATGTTGTTCCAAGGATTTATTGCGGCTACCTGGTTGACTTCGGCAAGCCCGCGTAATGCAATTTTGCGCCGGTTGTTAGAAGAAAAGGTCTCAAAGATCGTAAAAACGTTGAGATCGTCATCCTTCGAAGAGTGCCTCTCTAGAGAAATGTTGGTGAGCATGGCCTCGCCGCTCTTAGCCACTTGCCGGAGTACCCAACATGCCCAAAAGCTATGTTTGCTTCAGTATTCGGCGTCGTATGTATCTGACAGGGTTTATTGAGCAGGTCGTCAAAGACAGTTCTGTGTCCCGTAAAGGGCTTGACTTTTTTGTCCATGGGATGATGATCACGTTCCCCGTAAGGGTGCATCCTTTTTGTCCCACCGAGTTGTCTGGGCCTTCTAGGTGCTTTCCATTGTGTTGTACTCTTGTATGATGCGTGCCAAATCTGCAAAGTGCAGTATGGAGCGGTGGTTGAGGGCGTTAAGGATTCCCTCGTCCGTACAGTTGCGGTAAAATACTGAGACCACGTCGTCGTCGTTGTTGTAGCAATCTTTGATCTTGTTTTTAATAGGGAGGAATCTGGCCCAAAAGTGGTGGATCGTTTCCTCAGGTTGCTGGCATACATACATTAGGTCGCATACATCTAGAGGACCTGAATTGCTTGGGAATATTGCTTGTGGTGGGTGGGTGATGCCGCTTGAAGCTATGTCGGTATTTCCCCAAAGAGGAAGGGATGATGCAGCACATCGGCGGTAGGTATTTTCCTCGGATATGAAACCAAGGTTATCGAACTAGTAGGAGAACCAACCAACAAACTGTAAACAGCACCTGCACACAAATAACAACTTGTCGCAACCTGACATGTTAAAGGGGTTGTCACTCCCTTCCGGGGTACGGCGGCTCAAGATAGGCAAACTGGCGTGAGGTAAATTTGTAGTAGATTGATAGATCGAACGCCAAATAAGTAAATAAGAATAAATTGCAGGAAAGTATTTTTGGGTTTTTGGTTTAGTAGATCCGAAAATAAAAGCAAGAGAAAAGTAGATCACAAAGGCAAATATATGGGAAAGAAGACCCGGGGCCGTAGGTTTCACTAGTGGCTTCTCTCGAGAAAAATAGCAAATGGTGGGTAAACAAATTACTGCTAGGTAATTGATAGAACATCGAATAATTATGACGATATCCAGGCAATGATCATTATATAGGCATCATGTCCAATATTAGTAGACCGACTCCTGCCTGCATCTACTACTATTACTCCACACATCGACCGCTATCCAGCATGCATCTAGTGTATTAAGTTCATGGAGAAATAGACTAATGCAATAAGAATGATGACCTGATGTAGACAAGATCTATCTATGTAGAGATGGACCCCATCATTTTATCCTTAGTAGAAACGATACATACGTGTCGGTTCCCTTTCTGTCACTCGGATCAAGCACCGTAAGATCAAACCCACTACAAAGCAGCTCTTCCCATTGCAATATAAATAGATCAAGTTGGCCAAACAAAACCCAAATATCGGAGAAGAAATACAAGGATATAAGGGATCATGCATAAAAGAGATCAAGGAAACTCAAATACTTTCATGGATATAAAAACATAGATTTGATCATAAACTCAAAGTTCATAGATCCCAACAAACACACCGCAAAAGAGTTACATCATATGGATTTCCAAGAGACCATTGTATTGAGAATCAAGAGAGAGAGAGAGAGAGAGAGAGAGATGAAGCCATCTAGCTACTAACTATGGACCCAAGGTCTACAAAGAACTACTCACGCATCATCGGAGAGGCACCAATGGAGATGGTGAACCCCATCCGAGATGGTGTGTAGATTGGATCTGGTGGTTTTGGACTATGCAATGACAGGATCAATATTTCGTTGACTCCCCTAGGGTTTATGGAATATTGGGTTGTTTATAGAGCAAAGAGGCGGTCCGGGGGCACCCGAGGTGGGCACAACTCACCAGGGCGCGCCCTGGTGGGTTGTGCCTCCCTCGGGACACCCCCAGGCATAGCCAGGGCCCGTTGTGTTCCTTCTGGCACATAAAAATTCTCCGCAAAGTTTCGGGGCATTTGGACTCCGTCTGGTATTGATTTTCTGCGATGTGAAAAACATGGAAAAAGCAGCAACTGGCACTTGGCACTATGTCAATAGGTTAGTGCCAAAAATGCTATAAAATGATTATAAAACATCCAAGATTGATAATATAAAAGCATGGAACAATAAAAAATTATAGATATGTTGGAGACATATTAGCATCCACAAGCTTAACTCCTACTCATCCTCGAGTAGCTAAGTAATAAAAACAGAATTTTTATGTGGAATGCTGCCTAACATGTCATATCATATTTCTTTTCTTTATAGCATGGACATTTGGACTTTTAGTTGTTCAAAGCAATAGTCTAGATTTGACATGATAATTTAGATACTCAAGCATAACAACAAGCAACCATGTCTTTCAAAATATCAACGCTAAAATAAGTTATCCCTAGCCCGTCATGCTCAACCATTGATCCATTCATGAAACACATTCGAATATTAGCTATAGCCAATACTTAAGTACGATCATATTGCCTCCTAGTTGGCGCTTTTATAAGAGAAGATGGAGACTCAAAATAAAAATTGCATAAAGTAAAAGAAAGGCCCTTCGCAGAGGGAAGTAGGGATTTGTAGAGGTGCCAGAGCTCAAAACAAAAAACTTAGAGATAAAAACATTTTGGGAGGTGTATCCATCCCACCAACGAAAACGACTCAGAGTTCCCAATACTTTCCATGCTTAGATATATCATAGGTGGTTCCCAAACAGAAAATAAAGTTTATTCCTTTTTCCACCATACTTTCACTTTCCATGGCTAACTGTATCCACGGGTGCCCTCCATACTAACACTTTCCAAGGAATTTATTATTAGACAACATAAAGTAAATTCATTTTTTGCATTTCGGGACTCGGCATCTGTCGGTGTCAAAACCTATTGATCTCGGGTAGGGGATCCTGAACTGTGCGTCTGAGTATCGAAGGTAACAGAAGACAAGGGACACGATGTTTACCCAGGCGCGGGCCCTCTTAATGGAGGTAATAACCTACTTCCTTCTTGATTGACTTTGATGAGTATAGGGGTTACAAGAGTTGATCTACCTCGAGATCGTATGGCTAAACCCTAGATGTCTAGCATGTATGCTTATGATTGCCTCTACGGACTAAACCCTCCGGTTTATATAGACATCGGAGGGGCCTAGGGTTGTACATAGTCGGTTTACAGAGAAAGGAATCTTCATATCCGAACATCAAGCTTGCCATCCACGCAAAGGAGAGTCCCGTCCGGACACGAGGGAAGGCCTTCTATCTTGTATCTTCTTGGCCCATTAGTCTGGCCCATGTCACATAGCTCGGACGCCCAGGGACCCCCTAATCCAGGACTCCCTCAGTAGCCCCTGAACCAGGCTTCAATGACGATGTGTCCGGCGCGCAATTTGTCTTTGGCATTGCAAGGCGGGTTCCTCCTCCGAATACTTCAAAGTAGTTGAACAACAGAACTATATCCGGTTCTGTATAATAGTTACAACCCTAGCCCACAAGGGTAAAATACTTAAACAAAAATAGGCTATGTCCACTGATAGCTTTTTTGGCGGGACGTTATTTTCTGGCCTTATTATTGTTTTGAACCATTTTTTAGCCTCCTGCTTCGTATTTCGAGGCGCGGTTCCTCATTGACACCTCTTGTCAAAGAAGATATCGTGTCCCCTCATTGCGGGATTCTCATCAATACGGTTTTGGGTAATCTAACCGTGCTCTTTTGCATGACCCTTGGGAATAGGCGAGTTTTAAGGCTCGTGGGGGGCACTTGATATTCTTTGCCTTGTTTAGAGGATAAGAATCCATCTCTTCTCCCCACGCCTTCTCCTTCCCCAGCCCATCTGTCCTCGAGCTCCAGCACCCAAGTCCCAATCTTTCCCACCGCCACCAAATACTCCGTCCATGTCCGGATCAGGCTCGCAAGGCAAGTGGATGACCTCCTCTGTGACGGAGAAGGACATCAAGGAGCTCCGGGAGGCGAGGTACCTGACAGCGGAAATCGAACATAGACTCCCTGTCAAGGAGGAATTTGTCGCCACTCCAGAGCCCGGTGAGAGGGTTGTGTTCTTCCCTCACTTTCTCCGCGGGCTAGGGTTTCCCCTCCACCCTTTTGTTCGTGGTCTCATGTTCTATTACGGGCTGGATTTTCACGATCTGGCCCCGAAGTCCTTCCTCCACATCTCGGCGTTTATCGTCATGTGTGAGGCATTCCTCCGCATCCCTCCATACTTCGGCCTGTGGCTCAAGATTTTCAACATGAAGCCAAAGGTGGTTGACGGGCAACACGCGGATTATGGCGGTGCCATGGTGAGCAAGCTGCCCAAAGTTATCTGGCCCAAAGGGGCCTTTGTGGAGACTGTTAAGATATGGCAGCAGGAGCGGTTTTATATCACTAAACCTCGCGGCACCAAGGGGGCAGCCGCCCCTGCATTTAGATCCGGACCCCCGCTGCGGCTGGCATCGTGGACCAACAAGGGTACGGATTGGGGATCATCTGACAAGGTGCTAATGCTGAAAAGGCGCATCAAAAATATCATAGAGAAGGACACCAGCCTCACTGATGTGATCCAAGTGATGCTCATCCGTCAGTCCCTTCCCTGCCAACACCGGCGTCTCCGCATGTGGGAGTACAATCCGGAAGGTCCACGGATCCTGAAGCGATTCTTCGGCATGATGCACGAAGCAATCTAGAAGCTACTTTTCAAGACACAAAAATCATGGCCGGGGACGTCCGAGGACATCGGCCTCGACTGCAATCATCCAGCCTCCCTGGTAAGTGCTATATTTCCAAACATAACATAATTCATTAATCAAAAGAGGGGGTGCACTAAGAATTCCATCCTGTAAAACAGGGCTGGACAAAGAAGGCGGAGCGGATCAGATGTCTGGCTCCATTACCCGAAAACCAAGCAGATCCTCTTCTAATGAGGATGATGGTCCTAGCGCCCTATCAGGCGTCGGAGAAAAAGGTCAAGAAGAAGAATAAGGAAGCCAGAGATGGTCTCCGCCGCAAAGGTACTTCAGACGCAATGTCCGAAGAGACCGAAACTCACTGCTCCTCCGAGGAGGAAGCAAACAAAGAGGCGGAGGATGCCGACAGCAACCTTTCCCCGAAGGGGAAGAAGAAGAAAAGGGCGGCCACCGAAGATCCAGAGGCGGAGGCGCCGAAAAGGTGGAAAATATCCCTCCCAGACGACTCGGATTCGGACGTCGAGGCCATCCCCGAGCGGCGCCCCAGGCCGAAGCCCCTTGTCGAATCGTAAGTAACCGAAGATGCCGTACATAAGTTTAGTTTTGATGATTATGGTATTTAACATTTTCTATGGTGTAGTCCGGCCCGCGATCTTCCCCAACAATCATCGGAGGGGAACTCTTTGGATCCGAGGATAATGGAGAGTGAGTCACCTTCGCGAGCCTCCCCGCCTATCACCACGGACGACACCGAGGTGTTGTCCCGAAGGGCCTCTCCGGGGCACGGGGCAGTACAGGAAGCTGCCAAAACGGCACCAGAGGGTAATACCTCGGCCGCCGACAACACGAGGGGGGGGGACAATCCCATCGGGTACTGACGACGGGGGCCTGGACCAGTCCGGCCCCCAGCCAAACACTATTCCGGAAACCCAAGTGGCTCCGGAATCGAATAAGCAACCTCCTTTAAAGTAGGGGGGAGTACCAACTCCCGCGGCAACCTTCGCTAATCCGGAGGTGCCGAACAAGCTGATGGAGGCACTGCAACGTGCTTCCATCACAGAAGAGCACCGCACCCTGATGGGTGTGGTGATTGAAAAGGTTCAGTCCACCATGAGCGGGCTGAACAAGGCCTTCACTAGCCTGCTAACAAGCTTCGAGGTATGCAATGTAATATTCCTGACCGCTTTTCATATGAAAAAGATGCCTGTGTATAGATAGTAGCCCCTGAGACTCTAGTCATCACTTAAAAAAGGGGGGCGAACAGAGGATCAATAATTTTCTCACGAGATAATATACGTTTATATGTTGAATGCAGGCTTCATTGTTAGCGGCGACCACCCAGGCCACAGAAGTATCCAAACTTAAGCGTAAGCTGGGGCTGGCCGATGAGGATCTCGTCCGCATCAACAAAAGATTTGATGAGGCGCAAGGTATGTTTTAGAACATTTTGTTCATGCCCGTATAAAGACACAGATCTTGAGTCAAAGCTCATGCGCTGCCATATGTATGATTGCAGGCAACGTGGCTGCGGTTGAGGCCCTTAGGGGTGAACTTGCCCAGGACCAGGAGCAGGCGAGGGTGAACAAGGCGGCCGCTGATAAAGTGGCCGAGGACTTGAAGTCTGAATAGGTTGTCCGCTAGCAATACGAGGAGCGGGTGACCGAAGTGGAGCCGGCGCTCAAGGATGCAGCCGACAAGTGCAAGTCCTTAGAGGAGAAGAGTAAATCCCAGGCGACAAACCCTGCCAAGGCCTGTAAAGAGGTCGAGGAGGCATGGGCCAAATCCCGAGCTGGCGCGAGGAGATTAAGCAAGCCGGTCAAAGAGCGGTTGGTAAGCCCTTTCTCTTACAGAGTAACTTCGGCAATCAGACGTATATTTTACTCACGCAACTATGGAGTGCTCCAAATGCCTTTGCGGATCTTCCGAAGAGTGCCTCCGATGCTGCATAGTTCTTCCGGGCCCAGGAGGGGCACGCAACAAAGAAGCTATTCTGGTCCTAGTTCATGGCGCGGGAGCGCCCCGTGATGACCCACAAGTATAGGGGATCTATCGTAGTCCTTTTGATAAGTAAGAGTGTCGAACCCAACGAGGAGCAGAAGGAAATGATAAGCGGTTTCTAGCAAGGTATTCTCTGCAAGTACTGAAATAAGTGGTAACAGATAGTTTGGTGATAGGATAATTTGTAACGAGCAACAAGTAACAAAGGTAAATGAAGTGCAGCAAGGTGGCCCATTCCTTTTTGTATCCAAGGACAAGCCTGGACAAACTCTTATATAGAGAAAAGCGCTCCCGAGGACACATGGGAATATCGTCAAGCTAGTTTTCATCACGCTCATATGATTTGTGTTCGGTACTTTGATAATTTGGTATGTGGGTGGACCGGTGCTTGGGTACTGCCCTTACTTGGACAAGCATCCCACTTATGATTAACCTCTATTGCAAGCATCCGCAACTACAACAAAAGTATTAAGGTAAACCTAACCATAGCATGAAACATATGGATCCAAATCATCCCCTTACGAAGCAACGCATAAACTAGGTTTAAGCTTCTGTCACTCTAGCAACCCATCATCTACTTATTACTCCCCAATGCATTCCTCTAGGCCCAAACAATGGTGAAGTGTCATGTAGTCGACGTTCACATAACACCACTAGAGGAGAGACAACATACATCTCATCAAAATATCGAACGAATGCCAAATTCACATGACTACTAATAGCAAGACTTCTCCCATGTCCTCAGGAACAAAAGTAACTACTCACAAAGCATAAACATGTTCATAATCAGAGGGGCATTAATATGCATATAGGATATGAACATATGATCTTCCACCAATTAAACCAACTAGCATCAACTACAAGGAGTAATTAACACTACTAGCAACCTACTAGCACCAATCCCAAACTTGGAGACAAGAATTGGATACAAGAGATGAACTAGGGTTTTGAGAGGAGATTGTGTTGACGAAGATGTTGATGGAGATTGCCCTCTCCCGATGAGAAGAGCGTTGGTGATGATGATGGCGATGATTTCCCCCTCCAGGAAGGAAGTTTCCCTGGCAGAACAGCTCCGCCAGAGCCCTAGATTGGTTCTGCCAAGGTTCCGCCTCGTGGCGGCGGAGTTTCGTCCCAGAAGATGGCTTCTTATTTTTTTCCCATTGAAAGACTTCATATAGCAGAAGGTGGTCACCGGAGGACCACCAGGGGGCCCATGAGGTAGGGGGCGTGCCCCCCACCCTCGTGGGCAGGGTTTTGCCCCCCTGGTGAAGTTCTTGCTCTCAGTATTTTTTATATATTTGGAAAACGTCTTCCGTGGAGTTTCAGGACTTTTGGAGATGTGCAGAATAGGTCTCTCATATTTGCTCCTTTTCCTGACCAGAATCCCAGCTGCCGGCATTCTCCCTTTTTTTGTAAACCTTGTAAAATAAGAGAGAATAGGCATAAGTATTGTGACATAATGTCTAATAACAGCCCATAATGCAATAAATATCGATATAAAAGCATGATGCAAAATGGACGTATCAACTCCCCCAAGCTTAGACCTCGCTTGTCCTCAACCGAAAAGCCAAAATCGAAAAATATGTCCACATGTTTAGAGATAGAGGTGTCGATAAAAATAAAATACGGACATGTGGGCATCATGATCATTCTTAGAACAACAACTTATATAATTCTTGTCATATGATTTCTTATGCTAGAGTAATAATTCAATCACAATTTCAAGTATGAATCGTAAACTTGATTGAAAACTAACAAACTATAATCTCAGTCATTGGAGCAATTGCAATTTATCATAACATAGGAAAGAGTCAACATATAAGAGCTTTTCAGGAAGTCCACATACTCAACTATCATATAGTCTTTCACAATTGCTGACACTCACGCAATACTTATGGGTATGGAGTTTTAATCGGACACAGAGAAAGATAGGGGCTTATAGTTTTGCCTCCCAACGTTTTACCTCAAGGGTAATGTCAACAATAATAGTTCATGAAAACTCACATCCAATTAGCCATATATACCAGGATCTTTCCAACATACTGTGCTTGCCAAAGGATAAAATGTAAAAATGAAGGGTGAAGATCACTATGACTCTTATGCATAGTAGGAGATAAAAGTAAAAGATAGGCCCTTCGCAGAGGGAAGCAAAGGTTGTCATGTGCTTTTATGGTTGGATGCACAAAATCTTAATGCGAAAGAACGTCACTTTATATTGCCACTTGTGATATGGACCTTTATTATGCAGTATGTCGCTTTTATTTCTTCCATATCACACGATCGTATAAAGCTTATTTTCTCCCACACTAATAAGTCATACATATTTAGAGAGAAATTTTTATTGCTTGCACCGATGACAACTTACTTGGAGGATCTTACTCAATCCATAGGTAGGTATGGTGGACTCTCATGGCAAGACTAGTTTAAGGGTATTTGGAAGCACAAGTAGTATCTCTACTTGGTGCGATGAATTTGGCTAGCATGAGGGGGAAAGGCAAGATCAACATGTTGGAGGATCCAAGACAATATAATTTATCTCAGATGTAAGAAAACATAACCCATTATGTTGTCTTCCTTGTCCAATGTCAACTCTTTAGCATGTCATATTTTAATGAGTGCTCACAATCATAAAAGATGTCCAAGATAGTATATCTATATGTGAAGACCTCTCTTTCTTTGTTACTTCCTATTAATTGCAACGATGACCAAAACTATGTTTGTAAACTCTCAACAACTTTTATCCATCATACTTTCTCTATGTGAGCTCATTACTCTCCATAAGGCTCACATGATCTCTTTGTTTCTTTTTATTTCTTTCTCTTTTCTTTTATTCACTTAGGATCATGGCAAATAATCAAGCCCTTGACTCAACACTAATCTTTATTATATAGCTCACGGACTCGATTACATAGAAGGATAATAAAGCAAAACTCACTACTAGATCATACTAAGAACTTTTATTCTACTAGATCAAGATATTACCAAAAGGATCGAACTAAGAAAAACGGTAAAGATAAAAGTGATGGTGATACGATACCGGGGCACTCCCCCAAGCTTGGCAGTTGCCAAGTGGAGTGCCCATACCCATGTGGTTATGTCTCTCTTTTCGGGGGTGGTGATGTGATATTCTTGGTGATGATGCCCCTCAGGATACGATTCTCCTCCTCTAGCTTATTGACTTGCTGCTTGAGGTCCATTATTTCCTTTCGGAGTTTTCCCGTAATAGCCAAAGCTCCCTGCACCCAAGGGTGCTGCATAGCTGCGGGAGAACCAGTGACACTCTTTTTCATATTCTCATAAGAAAGAAATCTAACATTGGAAGGGATAACCGAGTTTGGAATAGTCGAGCTCTGCAGTTCTCCCATTGTGAATCTAGCTCGGAAGCGGGAAGTGACTTCTTGATCCCCCTCCATGGCATATATCCTCTTCAATTCGGCCTCCATCTCTTCCTCCGTTGCTGGCCCAAAGGGGTCAACTTTGTTGTTTGTCATTGATCTCGGTGCCTTGATGAGACACCCGGCTCTCCCCCACTGACTCTTGCGAAGACATCCTGCTCTGATCTGCAGTAGCAACAGCTCGAAACACAAACAGGAGATTTTTTGCGTGATACGGGAGTCAAAACCCCCGGAGATTATATAATGAATTTTTACCGACCAAAATACGTGTCGTGTACGAAAACGGAGTTCGGAGAGCACACGAGGTGCCCACGAGGTAGGGGCGCGCACTCCACCCTCGTGGAGCCCTCGTGTCCTTCCCGGACTGCTACTTATTTTTCTATTTTTCTAAATATTCCAAAACGGAGAAATATTGCCTTAAAAACTGTTTTGGAGTCAGTTTACTTACCATACCACATACCTATTCCTTTTTGGAGTCTGAAACGTTCTGGAAAGTGTCCCTTATGTATTCCTCCGGGGTTATGGTTTCAATAATATTGGTTTCAACATTTATGGGATTACCTGAGATATAATGTTTGAATCTTTGACCGTTCACCACCTTCGGATTTGTGCCTTCGAAGTTGTTGATTTTTATGGCACCGGAACGATAGACCTCCTCGATAACGTAAGGACCTTCCCATTTAGAGAGAAGTTTTCCTGCAAAAAATCTTAAACGAGAGTTGTATAGCAATACATAATCACCTACATTAAACTCACGCTTTTGTATTCTTTTGTCATGCCATCTTTTAACTTTTTCTTTAAACAACTTGGCATCTTCATAGGCTTGGGTTCTCCATTCATCAAGTGAGCTAATATCAAATAGCCTCTTCTCACCGACAAGTTTGAAATCATAGTTGAGCTCTTTAATAGCCCAATATGCCTTGTGTTCTAGTTCGAGAGGTAAGTGACATGCTTTTCCATAAACCATTTTATACGGAGACATACCCATAGGATTTTTATATGCAGTTCTATAGGCCCATAATGGATCATCAAGTTTCTTGGACCAATTTTTTCTAGATCTATTAATAATGTTTTGAAAAATTAATTTGAGCTCTCTATTACTCAATTCTACTTGACCACTAGACTGTGGGTGATAAGGAGATGCAATCCTATGATTAACATCATATTTAGCAAGCATTTTACGGAAAGCACCATGAATAAAATGTGAACCACCATCAGTCATTAAATATCTAGGGACTCCGAATCTTGGAAAAATAACTTCCTTAAGCATTTTAATAGAAGTGTTATGATCAGCACTACTAGTTGGAATAGCTTCTACCCACTTAGTAACGTAATCAACAACAACTAAAATATGTGTATATCCAATAGAGGAAGGAAAGGGTCCTATATAGTCAAAGCCCCAAACATCAAATGGTTCAATAATGAGCGAATAGTTCATAGGCATTTCTTGACGTCTACTAATATTACCAATTCTTTGACATTCATCACAAGATAAGACGAACTTACGGGCATCCTTGAAGAGAGTAGGCCAATAAAAAGCAGATTGCAATACCTTATGTGCAGTTTGATCTCTTGCATGGTGTCCTCCATAATCTTCGGAGTGACACTTGCGTAGGATCTATTCCTGTTCATGCTCAGGTACACAACGTCTAATAACACCATCTACTCCTTCTTTATAAAGATGCGGGTCATCCCAAAAGTAATGCCTCAAATTATAGAAGAACTTTTTCTTTTGCTGGTATGTGAAACTAGGTGGTATAAACTTAGCAACAATGTAATTAGCATAATCAGCATACCATGGAGCAGTATGAGAAGCATTTATGACATTTAGTTGCTCATCAGGAAAGCTATCATCAATAGGAAGTGTCGGGGGTGACTGATCCCCACGGACACCTATGGGACCACGGCGGACCGGGGCCCCTTTCGGTTCGGCAGGGGGGCGGAGAGTGCACGAAGAGCAGATCGAGGAGAACGCACGAGCGACGCGATCGGTTTACCCAGGTTCGGGCCGCACGGATGCGTAAAACCCTACTCCTGCTTTGATTTGTATTGTGTTCTTGCTCGGGAGCAATGAATGCTATAGTACACTTGGGTGGCTAGCGAGACCCAGCGTGAGAATGATCGTCCTCCCTCCTCCCTGTTGCGCATGGGCCTCCTTTTATATGTCAAAGGGGTCACCGACAGGTGGCAACAGAGATGAGGGTAAAAAGGTAAAAGAGGTGGTAGTTGGCGCCACCGCTTTCTACAGTTGTATCATACCTAACCCTTACGGCAGGGGACAAAGGCATTAAATGCCTGTCTGTGTCGCCTAGACGGTGCGGAAAGGGACCGTCAGGGGCGCCACCGTTTGCCACGATGGCTATCTTGTCAGCGCCTGCTTGCTACCGCATGCCCCTGGCTGCACAGCCTCCCGCCACGTACGCCAGGAACGGTCCCAGAGCGACACGTTGGTGGGTGAGCTGGAGCGCGGGCTGCGGAGCAGTAGCTTGCCGCAGCAAGCGCCTTGCAGCGGATGTTGTCTTGTCGCGTCCGGGAGCTTGTCGCTCACCGGGTCTTGTCGCGTCCGGGAGCTTGTCGCTCACCGGGTCTTGCCGGGACGCGTAGCGCGTCGCAGCAAGCTTTACGAAATGCCTTGGTTGGTCTTCCCGGCAAGCTCCTCTTGCCGGGGTCTATGTGCTTCGAGTGGCCTCCCCGGCAAGCTCCTCTTGCCGGGGCCTTGCGCCTTGGCTTGAATACTTTGTCCTTGAATGGCTCCAAAGGAACCACGGAGGACCTTGGCGTTCACCCGGCAAGCCTTGCCGCGGGGTGCTGCGACTGCCCGTGCACAAGTTCGGGATACTAAGGTACCCCTACTTTAGTACACCGACAGGAGCCCCCGGGCCTGGGCCATACACGGTGCCGAGCGCTGTTGGGCCAGGCCCAAAATAGTGCACAGGCACGCGCGGCCTAGGTTACGCCATAACTCACTCCGCATCCACCGCACCCTCCCCGCATGGCACGCGTCAAACGCGGCATCGTGGGAGAGATCGTGGGTGGTTTTCGAGGTGTCCACTCCCCACGGTCACAGGGTGGGGAGAGGTCGCCCCATACGTCGCCTCGGTTCTGCATGCCTGCGACGCGGCTCCCATGCGCTTGGGGTCGCGGACGGTGGAGGCGGGAAACTGGGCCGTCGCGGGTCGAGGCAGCGGTCGGCCCCAGCTCCCTGCTCTTCCCGTGTCTTGATTCGCTGAGCGGGGCGGCCGAGCCCCCACCTCGCTCCTTTATAAAGAGCGGGAGGGGAGGACGGAAGCCCGCATTCTCTCATCTCCTCCTTCCTTCAGCTTCTACTCCCCTTTCTCTCATTCGCCATGGAGAAACAGAACCCTGGTCCATCATCGGTGGCGGCGAGGGTCGCCGCCAGACAGCGCATCCCTCCCTCTCCCGCACCCGTGGTGGCAGAGCCAGCCGTAAGGGGAAGAGGGAGGGGGCGAGGTCGTGGACGAGGTCGAGGACGAGGTCGAGGCGCTCGGGGAAGAGGTGGACGGGGTGGCGCGCCGGCTTCGCCTCCGCCGGCAGTTCCTCTTCCCACGGGGGTCCATATTGGGGGCGACCCTTGCAAGTTCTTCGTCAGGCTGCGCCGGGCGCCTTGTCGTCGCCTCCGACTCCCAGCTCCGTTTGCGAGCGCGATGGAGTTGGACCCGCCCGAGACACTGAGACTGCACATGAGGGGCTGTGGGATCAGCGGCTCGCGAGTCCGTGTTGAATTCCCAGCCCCTAATGTGATGTATCTTGGTCGAGGGTGGAAGACATTCGCCCGTATCCATAGCCTGACGGGGGGGCTCACCCTCCACTTTAAGTTGATGGAGGGTGATCTCCTCTCCGTCAAGGTCTTCGGGTGCTTCGGCACTCGGGCAAAGTGCTGCGTGGACAGCTCCTCCGATAGCGAAGGCTCCTCCTCGAGCGAGAGTGACGAGGAGGGGAGTGACAGCGACGACGAGGGTAGCGGGCGGCAGGATGACGGTCCGACTAGGTGTCGGGCGCCGCTCCATGCGGCACCGGCGACCCCATCATCCGTGTCGCCGGCTCCTTGAACTCCCCGGGGTCGTCTCCTTGGGCGGCTGGCGTAGGGAGGCTGTGGAAGAGGAAGAGGGCTGGCGGCAAGGCCGTCAAGTCGGAGTACGAGGGCGTGGTGCCCTCGACAGCGTGCTGACGTCTTGCCGCCTCGTCTTCGAGCCCCGCTTCCGGCGCCGCCATCACCGTCCAGCCTTCGGACGGCCCCCGGGATGTCTCTTGGTCTTCTGGCACCCGTAGCTCGCCTAGGCGCCCCTTTTGCCCTTTTCGCCTCCTTGATCTACCTCCTGAAGAGAGGGACAAGAAAGGGATTACGGGCATCTTATCTTTTTAATTTGTAAGCCTTCGGGCCATAGTTGCATTTAAAACTTGTAATCCTCCCTTTCATGTTTTTCATCCTCTATGGACTGTACCTGAGTGGAATGTTTTTTAGTGAAAAGGGGATGCTTGTCGGGTCATTTGTCTCGCGGGTAGAACCCATGTCAAGGAGCAAATCCTTGGTATCCTTCAGATAGACACTTCTTCTCCCGGCAACAAGCCCTGCTGTCTTCCCACGTCGCTCGACCTTTCTCACGCTTTTGACGGAGGCAGGGACGAGGCGGGTGCGGGCCCCTCGTTTCATCCCTTTGCTGCCGCGACTACGACCAAACTTGGCCCCAGGAACGAACCCCAGGGCCTAGAGTTAAGGGAGCACGGTAGTTTTCAGGAAGAAACGAGGTTTCGTATTCCCCAGTCCATAAGAGAATGCATGATGAGGGATGAAAGACTTATCTGAGATTGCAGCCCCCGGCAACTCTGGCTTGCCGTGGGTGAATCTTGGTACTTGCAGCCCTCGGCAACACTGGCTTGCCGGGGTCCAGATGCCGGTACGTCCTTCTTCTCCTTTTCATCCTCAGGCGATCCAGCAAGGATATGCGAGCCCTGCGAACCAAGGGAAACGAAAGGAAGGAAAAGGGACGCACACTCGACCTCTAAGCTAGGGGTTAGCCGCTGTTAAGCACTATCAACCCTAATCAAGGACGAGACTCGATCTAGCATGCATGCTATAACTCGGGGCGCCAGCGCTTCATTTACTTGTGCTCAGGGTCTGCGCCTGGCTTTGTACAAAGGATTACATGCAACAGCGGCAAGACTTGTACAAAAGGGTGGTTGCCGGACAGGGTCCGACAACTGCGCCTTACGGGTAAAACTTACGAAGATGCTCAATATTCCAGGAGTTGCTCACCGGAATGCCATCTTCGGTCTCAAGGCGGACAACGCCAAGCCTAGTGACTCGTTTCACCCGGTAAGGGCCTTCCCACTTCAGCGTCAACTTGTTGGAATTCTTGGCGGACTGAACGCGCTGAAGAACAAGGTCGCCTTCCTCGAAGCTTCTGGCTTTAACCTTGCGGCTATGGTAGCGGCGCAAAGCTTGCTGGTAGCGAGCAGCTCGTAGAGCAGCCTGAAGACGATCTTCCTCAAGGAGCAGCGCGTCATCTTCACGCAGCTGCTCTTGCTCAAGCTCATCATAAGCGAGCACTCGAGGTGACCCGTATACGAGTTCCGTGGGGATAACTGCTTCTGCTCCATAGACTAGAGCAAAGGGTGTCTGGCCAGTGGCTCGATTTGGCGTCGTCTTGATCGACCAAAGAACCACCGACAGCTCCTCGATCTAGTTGCGTCCGCACTTGTGCAGCCTATCGAAAGTTCTGGTCTTGAGCCCGCGCAGCACTTCAGCATTTGCCCTCTCCGCTTGACGAGCTCACGGATCTGATGACGCGGTGGAGTCGCTGTCGTGGTGGATCCGGCGAGTCGGCGATCTTGGCCTTCTAGGCGGAGAGTGCACAGTGGTTGCACCCTCCCCTGTCTTGTCGCCACCGGCTCGCGCCTGGCTGACTTGCCGCGGCAGCGATGCGCTCGGCTGCCGTGGGTTGTCACCGTTGGCAAAGCCGATGTGGCTCTGGATAGTGGCCCTCCAGTCATCAATCTTCTCTGGCGCTGGAGGGTAGTCTAGGAGCAATTGGGCCCGTGCCAACGCTACTGCCGGAGTGGTGGGCGGCGGCGGCGAACGGTGCGAGGAACGGGATATGCTCGGACTTCTAACTATGTTAGAAGGAGCAGTATCTCGTCCAAGCGACCGTGCCACGCTCGCGCCAACATGTTGGCGTGCGTGCTAGTTTTGAGCACTCCGGGATCCGCCAGCTTGATCTTGGCCCAGCAAACGTATGGTACCATGAGCACCATGACGCTGCTGGTCCCGCGCCTCCTGGGACGGGCGCGGAGCGTGTACGGACGCTGAGGTCTTGGAGTGCGCTCGGTCGTTGTGGGAGCCGACCGCGCCGCCGACGTGCAGCGCAGTCTTGTCCTTGGACCTGGCAGCACCATGAGTTCCATCGTCGGCGCCCGCTCTTCCGCCGACGCCTACTCCACCAGCCGTTCGCTCCGGCGATGGTGGGCTTGGTGCAAACGGAGCAGCTACCTCTGAAGCCTTCTTCTTCGGCGGCATGTCGATGAAGGGGATGAAGATTTGGCTCGTGTGAATGCCGGATCAGGTTCACACAACCTTGACGCGCCCCCTACCTGGCGCGCCAAAGATGTCGGGGGTGACTGATCTCCACGGACACCTATGGGACCACGGCGGACCGGGGCCCCTTTCGGTTCGGCAGGGGGGCGGAGAGTGCACGAAGAGTAGATCGAGGCGAACACACGAGCGACGCGATCGGTTTACCCAGGTTCGGGCCGCACGGATGCATAAAACCCTACTCCTGCTTTGATTTGTATTGTGTTCTTGCTCGGGAGCAATGAATGCTATAGTACACTTGGGTGGCTAGCGAGACTCAGCGTGAGAATGATCGTCCTCCCTCCTCCCTGTTGCGCATGGGCCTCCTTTTATATGTCAAAGGGGTCACCGACAGGTGGCAACAGAGATGAGGGTAAAAACGTAAAAGAGGTGGTAGTTGGCGCCACCGCTTTCTACAGTTGTATCATACCTAACCCTGACGGCAGGGGACAAAGGCATTAAATGCCTGTCTGTGTCGCCTAGAGAGTGCGGAAAGGGACCGTCAGGGGCGCCGCCGTTTGCCACGATGGCTATCTTGTCAGCGCCTGCTTGCCACCGCATGCCCGTGGCCGCACAGCCTCCCGCCACGTACGCCAGGAACGGTCCCAGAGCGACACGTTGGTGGGTGAGCTGGAGCGCGGGCTGCGGGGCAGTAGCTTGCCGCGGCAAGCGCCTTGCCGCGGATGTTGTCTTGTCACGTCCGGGAGCTTGTCGCTCACCGGGTCTTGTCGCGTCCGGGAGCTTGTCACTCACCGGGTCTTGCCGGGACGCGCAGCGCGTCGCATCAAGCTTTACGAAATGCCTTGGTTGGTCTTCCCGGCAAGCTCCTCTTACCGGGGTCTTTGTGCTTCGAGTGGCCTTCCCGGCAAGCTCCTCTTGCCGGGGCCTTGCGCCTTGGCTTGAATACTTTGTCCTTGAATGGCTCCAAAGGAACCACGAAGGACATTGGCGGTGACCCGGCAAGCCTTGCCGCGGGGTGCTGCGACTGCCCGTGCACAAGTTCGGGATACTAAGGTACCCCTACTTTAGTACACCGACAGGAAGTGGGTCATCAAGCACATTTTCTAACCTAGAAAAGTTGTCTGCAACGAGGTTCTCAGCTCCCTTTCTATCAACAATATGTAAGTCAAATTCTTGTAGCAAGAGAACCCATCTAATAAGTCTAGGTTTAACATCTTTCTTTTCCATGAGATATTTAATAGCAGCGTGATCAGTGTGATAGTTACTTTAGAATCAACAATATAAGGTCTAAACTTATCACAAGCAAATACAACTGCTAAGAATTCTTTTTCAGTGGTAGCATAATTTCTTTGAGCATTGTCTAGGGTTTTACTAGCATATTGAATGACATTTAATTTCTTATCAACTCTTTGTCCTAGAACAGCACCTACAGCTTAATCACTAGCATCACACATAATTTCAAACGGTAAATTCCAATCAGGCGGCTGAACAATAGGTGGAGAGATCAATAATTTCTTAAGTATTTCAAATACTTCTACACAATCATCATAAAAAACAAATGGTATATCTTTTTGTAATAAATTAGTCAGAGGCCGAGAGATTTTTGAGAAGTCCTTAATGAACCTCCTATAAAATCCGGCATGACCTAGGGAACTTCTTATACCTTTGATGTCCTTGGGACATGGCATCTTTTTAATAGCATCAACCTTGGCTTTATCAACTTCAATACCTCTTTCAGAAACTTTATGCCCCAAGACAATACCTTCATTGACCATAAAGTGGCACTTTTCCCAATTCAAGACAAGATTAGTTTCTTCGCGTCTCGGCAAAACTCGATCAAGGTTGCTTAAGAAATCATCAAAAGAAGATCCATAGATGGAAAAATCGTCCATGAAAACCTCACAAATCTTTTCACAAAAGTTAGAGAATATAGCCATCATGCATCTTTGAAAGGTAGTAGGTGCATTACATAAACCAAAAGGCATACGTCTATAAGCAAAAGTACCAAAAGGGCATGCAAAAGTAGTCTTTGATTGATCTTTGGGTGACACATGTATTTGAGAGGAACCGGAATAACCATCTATAAAGCAAAAATGTGTATGTTTGGATAATCTTTCTAGCATTTGATCGATAAAAGGTAAGGGGTAATGATCCTTTTTAGTTGCCTTATTTAATTTGCGGAAATCAATTACCATCCTATAACCTGTAATAATTCTTTGAGGAATCAATTCATCTTTATCATTAGAACGACAGTAATACCTCCCTTCTTAGGGACACAATGGACATGACTTACCCACTGACTATCAGCAACGGGATAGATTATACCTGCCTCAAGGAGCTTTAGTATTTCCATTCCTACCACTTCTTTCATTTTAGGATTCAGCCGTCGTTGATGATCACGAACTGGTTTAGCATCTTCTTCCAAAATAATTTTATGTTAACATAGAGTGGGACTAATGACTTTAAGATCATCAAGAGTATACCCAATAGCAGCACGGTGCTTCTTCAGAGTTTTCAATAATCTATCTTCATCGTGCTCTGAAAGGTTACCACTAATAATAACAGGATATATCTTTTTCTCATCAAGATAAGCATATTTAAGAGTATCATGTAACAGTTTAAGCTCAAACACGGGATCACCCTTGGGTAGACGAGGATCCCCTAGGACTTCAACAGGTAAATTATTTTTCAGAATAGGTTCATGTTTAAACAATACCTCATCTAATTCCCTTCTTTCATTTATAAACATATCATTTTCATGGTCTAGAAAATAATGTTCTAAAGGATCACTAGGAGGTACGGCAATAGAAGCAAGACTAATAATTTCATCCTTACTAGGTAATTCTTCTTCATGGTGTTGTCTACTAAATTTAGAGAAATTAAATTCATGAGTCATATCATCTAAACCGACAGTAACCAAATCCCTTTTGCAATCTATGGTAGCATTAACAGTGTTCAAGAAGGGTCTACCAAATATAATGGGACAAAACTATCTTGTGGGGAACCAAGAACAAGAAAATCAGAAGCATATTTAGTTTTCCCACACAAGACTTCAACATCTCTAACAATTCCCATTGGTGAAATAGTATCTCTATTGGCAAGTTTAATTGTGACATCAATATCTTCTATTTCAGCAGGTGTAATCTCATGCATAATTTCTTTGTATAAGGAATGAGGTATTGCGCTAGCACTGGCACCCATATCACATAAGCCATGATAACAATGATCTCCTATTTTAACAGAAATAAGAGGCATGCCTACCACAGGTCTAGGTTTATCTTTAGCACATGGTTTAGCAATTCTAGCAGTTTCATCACAGAAATAAATAACATGCCCATCAATATTATCGGACAAGAGATCTTTAACAATAGCAATATTAGGTTCAACTTTAACTTGCTTAGGAGGTGTATATGTTTTAATATTTCTTTTACGAACTATGGTTAAAGCTTTAGCATGATCCTTTATCCTAAAAGGGAAAGGTGGTTTCTCAACATAAGAAGTATGAATATAGGGTCATTATAAGTGACAATCTTTTCTTCAACTTTAATAGGTGCAGCTACTTTTACTTCTATGGGAGGATGATATTTAAACCACTTCTCCTTGGGGAGATCAACATAAGTAGCAAAAGATTCAGAGAAAGAAGCTACTATCTCAGAGTCAAGTCCATATTTAGTGCTAAATTTACGAAAAATATCGGTATCCATAAAAGATTTAACACAATCAAAACTAGGTGTTATACCTGACTCCTTACCTTTGTCGAGGTTCCAATCTTCAGAGTTGCGTTTAATTCTTTCCTATAAATCCCATTTGAATTCAATAGTCTTCATCATAAAAGAGCCAGCACAAGAAGTATCAAGCATGGTGCGATTGTTATCAGAAAGCCGAGCATAGAATTTTTGAATAATCATTTTTATCGAGAGCTCATGATTGGGGCATGAATATAACATTGATTTAAGCCTCCCCCAAGCTTGAGCGATTCTTTCTCCTTCGCGAGGCCAAAAATTATATATGTAATTGTGCTCACGATGAACAAGAACCATAGGATAAAACTTCTGATGAAATTCCAATTTCAATCGTTTGTAATTCCAAGACCCCATATCATCACATAGCCTATACCATGTTGATGCGTCTCCCTTCAAAGATAAAGGTAAGACCTTCTTCTTAACAACATCTCTGGGTGCACCTGCAAGCTTAAATAGTCCACAAAGTTCATCCACATATATTAGATGCTCATCAGGATGTTTTGTTCCATCTCCTAAAAAGGGATTACTAGCAGTTTTTCTATCATACCCGAAGGAATTTCAAAGCATACATTTTCATTTTCATTTTCAGTAGGTTGAGTAGGTTGAGGAGCACCTCTTTGCTCTACTGGTCGGGGTGAAGATACCCCGAACAAGCCCCTCGAAGGATTACTTTCCATAATAACAAGTGATAGTAAATTTCAGCACAATATATACATTTTTCCTTACCAAATTCCATCTACCAAAGGCGCTTCACTCCCCGGCAACGGCGCCCGAAAAGAGTCTTGATGACCAACAAGTATAGGGGATATATCATAGTCCTTTCGATAACTAAGAGTGTCGAACCCAACGAGGAGCAGAAGGAATTGATAAGCGGTTTCCAGCAAGGTATTCTCTGCAAGTACTGAAATAAGTGGTAACAGATAGTTTGGTGATAGGATAATTTGTAACGAGCAACAGTAACAAAGGTATATAAAGTGCAGCAAGGTGGCCCAATCCTTTTTGTAGCAAAGGACAAGCCTGGACAAACTCTTATATAGAGAAAAGCGCTCCCGAGGACACATGGGAATATCGTCAAGCTAGTTTTCATCACGCTCATATGATTCGCGTTTGGTACTTTGATAATTTGGTCTGTGGGTGGACCGGTGCTTGAGTACTGCCCTAACTTGGACAAGCATCCCACTTATGATTAACCTCTATTGCAAGCATCCGCAACTACAACAAAAGTATTAAGGTAAACCTAACCATAGCATGAAACATATGGATCCAAATTAGCCCCTTACGAAGCAACGCATAAACTAGGGTTTAAGCTTCTGTCACTCTAGCAATCCATCATCTACTTATTAATCCCCAATGCCTTCCTCTAGGCCCAAATAATGGTGAAGTGTCATGTAGTCGACGTTCACGTAACACCACTAGAGGAGAGACAACATACATCTCATCAAAATATCGAACGAATACCAAATTCACATGACTACTAATAGCAAGACTTCTCCCATGTCCCCAGGAACAAAAGTAACTACTCACAAAGCATAAACATGTTCATAATCAGAGGGGTATTAATATGCATATAGGATCTGAACATATGATCTTCCACCAATTAAACCAACTAGCATCAACTACCAGGAGTAATTAACACTACTAGCAACCTACTAGCACCAATCCCGGACTTGGAGACAAGAATTGGATACAAGAGATGAACTAGGGTTTTGAGAGGAGAAGGTGCTGATGAAGATGTTGATGGAGATTGCCCTCTCCTGATGAGAGGAGCGTTGGTGATGACGATGGCAATGATTTCCCCCTTGGGAAGTTTCCCCGGCAGAACAGCTCCGCAAGAGCCCTAGATTGG
The DNA here is from genome assembly GCA_034509565.1 of Triticum monococcum. Classification (NCBI taxonomy): domain Eukaryota; kingdom Viridiplantae; phylum Streptophyta; class Magnoliopsida; order Poales; family Poaceae; genus Triticum; species Triticum monococcum. Next base: position 19,760,029 of record CM067844.1, on the reverse strand, counting down.
TTCCGCCAAGGTTCCGCCTCGTGGCGGAGGATTTTCGACCGAGATGATGGCTTCTTATTTTTTCCCATTGAAAGACTTCATATAGCAGAAGATGGTCACCAGAGGGCCACCAGGGGGCCCACGAGGTAGGGGGCGCGCCTAGGGGGGTAGGGTGCGCCGCCACCCTCATGGGCAGGGTGAGGCCCCCCTCGTGAAGTTCTTACTCTCAGTATTTTTTACATATTTGGAAAACGTCTTCCGTGGAGTTTCAGGACTTTTGGAGCTGTGCAGAATAGGTCTCTAATATTTGCTCCTTTTCCAGCCCAGAATCCCAGCTGTCGGCATTCTCCCTCTTTATGTAAACCTTGTATAATAAGAGAGAATAGGCATAAGTATTGTGACATAATGTGTAATAACAACCCATAATGCAATAAATATCGATATAAAAGAATGATGCAAAATGGACGTATCACCCCGCGCTGCTGAATGACCAGATTGCGCGGTGGGCAGAGCTACATAGGATGTCCGGATTGGCCATGAGGGACGTCATAGTCCGGCTGTGGCCAACCGAACCCGTTCGGAGCAGCTATTTTGGCCTAGTGCGGCGACTTGTTGACGCACTGCCCTGTATTAACGCGGTCAAGCGATCGTCATGTATAGAAGGTGCGCGGCTGGCCTTTGCCCGTGTCAAGATGCACTGGGCCAAAATGAAGGCCACCATCGTGGCCGTCGAAGGTCCACCCGGAGGCAAGGACCACCATACGCCAGAACGCTACTTTGAAGAAGTCCTAGAAGGTGCCCGCTTGATAGAGGGCCAGTGTTCAAAGGACGTCATGTTCGAGTGAATGATTCTGAACTGCTCGGATGTTGTAGAAACCAAAGCTTTGTAATATATTTATGTTGTTTGTCTTTTAAAGTGTTTTCCCTCCTGTGCGGCTGTTTGTATCCCTTAGAGTTTGCCAGTCGTCGGCTTCAGCCCCCACGTAGATACTACAGGGGTGTTCGGAACAGCACATGACCACACGTTAACCCAACGTCTTGGTCCATAAAGGAGGTGTCAGTGCAGCGAACCAAGCGATCAGATTATGCGGCTTTACCACTCTCACTTAGCCATAGGAGTTTGAATATGGGGTTATAAGGTAGCCCTTGGTGTGTATGCGGCTATCCAAACTTGGGTTCCTTATGCATGTGGCTAGAAGATTGCATGTCCTTCGTGTAATACGGAAGAAACCGCTAGAGATTTATTAAGTCGCTGAATCGCTGACCAGCTTTCGCCACATCATGTCAGTTAGTTTTTGGCTTTCTCTATTGAGGTGTTTGACCGGATGAACCAGAAACATAATCAAAGTAGTTCTCCCTTTACCACCTTAGCCGAACACGCGGAACGTAAGGTGGTAATCACAGGAGCCGGGCAACCCAACTATTGATCAAAGACATGATTCGGAGCCGATGCATATAATGCCATATTCGGGACACCGAAATATACTTATAAAAGTGTTCGAACTTTTTTGTTGAAGAAAATGTCAATGGCTAAATAAATCCCCTGGCAATTTAAGTCGTACCAAGGTGTATATGCCAATCTGACGTAAAGGGGGAAAACAGATTAAGAAATAAGCCAATACTGAATAAGGTTAGGCGGAACTGTTTCCATTATAGTCTGATTGGTACACTAAAATGTATTTTTACAGAAGATTCTATAAGCATCAAGGCCATTTTACATGCCGAGAGCAGGGGAAAGCTGTATACATGTCCTAAATTTGAAAATATGGTCTTGAAGCGCGTCCTCATGGACGGCGGTAGCAGCCTTAATCTGCTTTATCAGGGCACCATCCGCAAAATGGGCCTAGACTCATCAAGGATCAAGCCCACTAAAACTACCTTTAAAGGAGTAATACCATGCGTAGAGGATGTTGTACAGGATCCATAACACTGGAAGTAGTCTTCTGTTCACCGGATAATTTCTGTAGCGAAGACTTAATCTTCGACATTGTCCCCTTCCGCAGCGGCTATCATGCATTGCTCGGACGGGCCGCCTTCGCCCGTTTCAACACAGCCCCGCACTATGCTTATCTAAAGTTCAAGATGCTTGGACCACGTGGCGTTATAACAGTCAATGGAAACATGGAGCGCTCCCTCCGTACTGAGGAGAATACCATGGCCCTCGCAGCCGAGGCATAGGGTGGCCTCGTTAGGCATGTTTGTTGCGTCGTGGCTTGCCATTGCCATCCCTAGCTTCAGAGGTGCCAGGGTCGTTGGTGCTATTGCTTCTATGAGCTAGCCAACAATCTTCTCCCGTGCAAAAGCGGGTCATAAGTGCGGTAAAGGCTTCCATGGACTTCGGTTTTTCTTGGTCGAGGTGTCGTGCGAGCCATTCATCTCGGACGTTGTGTTTAAAGGCCGCGAGGGCTTCGGCATCCGGACAGTCCACAATTTGGTTCTTTTTAATTAAGAACCTGCTCCATAGCTTCCGAGCTGATTCTTCGGGTTGCTGGACTATGTGGCTAAGATCATCGACGTTTGGAGGCCGAACATAGGTACCTTGGAAGTTGTCTCTAAAGGCGTCCTCCAAGTCTTCCCAGCTGCCAATAGAGTTTTCTCGGAGGCTGTTTAACCAATGTCATGCTGGTCCCTTGAGTTTTAGGGGAACTTACTTAATGGCATGGAGGTTGTCGTCGCGAGCCATGTGAATGTGAAGAAGAAAATCTTCGATCCATACAGCGGGATCCGTCGGACCATCGTATGATTCAATGTTCACGGGTTTAAACCCTTCCGGGAACAGGTGCTCCATCACCTCATCGGTCAGGCATAAGGGGTGTGCGGCGCCTCTGTACCAGGCGATGTCGCGGCGCAATTCGGATGAAGTCCGAATGCGGTTTTCGGCCCGGGTGAGGTTGTGCCTATCGCGCCAGGCATGATGGACATCCTCTCGCGTTGGAGCACGCCCCCGAGACCCATAGATTGATCTTGTCTGGCCATCTCTATTGTTCAGGTCGTTGTGTAGGTCACAGGTATAGCCCGGGGCCGTTGCCTCCTTGCTTCGACGGCGGGGTGACGAGGGCTGTTATTCGGAGTAAGTAGCCGGTTTGTCCCATCCACGTGGTGGTCGGTCTGGTTCATCAGCACGGTCGTGTCTTGACAGTATGGGCTTGACGGCCTCGTTGTCGAATTGTGGAAGTAGCCGACGCTTCGGATAACTCTTAGTTGGGCTTTGAAGGCCATACTCTTCGGCAGCCAGGACTTGGGTCCACCTGTCGTTGAGTGTATCATGTTCGGCTTGGAGCCGCCGCCGCTGCTATTTTAGACTTCTCGCAGTGGCGATTAACTGGCGCTTAAAGCGCTCCTGATCGAGTGGTTCCTCTGCCACGATGAAGTCTTCATCGCCGAGGCTCACATCATCTTTGGAGAGCGGTAGATAATTACTATCTTCCGAGTCCCCGTTCCCGACCGGAACATCGGGGTTGACTTGCCCCTCTCCCACATCGTCTTGTTCGGATGTGGGCTTGACAGGGGCTTCGGGCTCTTCGGCACCATCCGAAGTGTTATCGTCTCCGGTGCCGGTATTACTGTCTTTGCCGCGACGCGATTTTGAGTGGTGTCGATGTTTCGGTGATGCCTCATCAGGTTTGTCCTCTACCGGATCCTTCCTGTTTGCATCGTCATCCTCTTTGAGTGTGTGCACCATGTATACGTCGTATGTGGAGGTGGCCGTCCAACGTCTGGTAATTGGTGGGTCTTGGCCTTGTTTGTCTCCGGCATCGTCGTCCATGCTGTCAATGTCTTCGGAGGCGTAATCCAGCATGTCAGTTAAGTCTTTGACAGTGGCGATGAAGTGGGTGGTGGGCGGGACGTAAAATTCCCCACTCTCAACCCCTAGTCCTAGCTGGGCGTATTTCTGAAGAGATTCCTCTGAAGTAGCGAGGGGTCACATTAATTACAGAGCCTCGTTTAAGAGCGAGGTTTGGATATAGAAGCGAGAGTCTGCGGGGCTGGCCGGAGTGAGAGCTTCCTTGCTAAGTGAGGGAGTCCTGGATTAGGGGGTCTCCGGACAGCCGGACTATATCCTTTGGTCGGACTATTAGACTATGAAGATAAAAGATTGAAGACTTCGTCTCGTGTCCAGATGGGACTCTACTTGGCATGGAAGGCAAGCTAGGCAATACGAATATGGATATCTCCTCCTTTGTAACCGACCTTGTGTAACCCTAACCCTCTCCGGTGTCTATATAAACCGAAGGGTTTTAGTCTGTAGGACAACAATCACAACATACAATCATACCATAGGCTAGCTTCTAGGGTTTAGCCTCTCTGATCTCGTGGTAGATCTACTCTTGTACTACCCTTATCATCAATATTAATCAAGCAGGACATAGGGTTTTACCTCCATCAAGAGGGCCCGAACCTGGGTAAAACATCGTGTCCCCTGCCTCCTGTTACCATCCGGCCTAGACGCACAGTTCGGGACCCCCTACCCGAGATCCGCCGATTTTGACACCGACATTGGTGCTTTCATTGAGAGTTCCGTTGTGCCATCGCCACCAGGAAGGATGTCTCATCCTGTCTTTAAAGACGGCACTATTGCTGAGGGAGCTTTGGCTATCGGCCAAACTCTCCGGCTAGGAGGTTTTCTTATGACCGCTTGTTCGGCCGCTGCACCGACGATGACTTCTCGGGTCATCGAAAGCAATCTTCACGTCAACTTGGAACTCGCCGAGCAGTTAGATCCAATGGAGCTCTCTTCCCTGAACGAGCTCTTGGATTGCATCGCCGCCCTGGGAGTCGCTACAGACTACGATCAGATTGGGCCTAAACCCGATCTGAGAGAGATCAACTCTCCTCGGGTCACCCATCACGTTGCAGTGGTGGAGGAACAATGCGGCAACCCTTCATCTATCTTAAGGACTAGCTATGTCTGGATTCCCGATGCCTCCAAGCCGAATACCTGCGGAGGGGAGGACGTCAGTCAAGGCCTGAACCTAGAATCAGGCAGCGGGCTAGATTTCTTGAAAAACATCCAAGAATCCAAATTTCCGAGTTCGGAAACTCCTTGGCCCCTGAGTCTTAGATTGGGTGAGGATTCAGATTCAATTCCACCCACCCACCCAAACATACGCGATCTATCCCAAATTAGGCAAGAGCCCGAAGAAACAGTACACCATTACTGGTCCAGATTCCTCCTAGTCATGAACAGGACAAAGGACTGCCGCGAGGAAGACGCAATTTCATTCTTCTGCAACAATTGCACGGACAAGGGAATCCTCAACGCCATAAGTCATCGCGAAATTACACGCTTTGCCGACTTGGTGTCCATAGTACGAAAGTACTGTGCGATGGAAAGCGCGTGGAAAACCAAAATAAAATTTTGGGATAATCCGGCCCTGAATACAAACCCAGTCCGAAATAAAAGGGTGCATTATCACAATACACCTGGGTTAACTACCAAAAAGCAAAAGCGCTCTACAGGGCAAGGAACCATACTGGAGGGATGGCTCAACAGACCCTGCAAAATTCATAGTACAGCAGATGCAATACCAACGCACAACCTTAGAGCATGTTGGATACTCTGGGAGGTGGCCAAAAGTGGTGAGGATCTACTCCTCCCAAAGACCACGGAGCACCATCCCATGGACAACAATACAGTGTTAACGGTCTTTGAGACTTTCGCGTCAAATAATAGACGCAAGCGAACACTCCGCAGCATGGCAAAAATCTGCCACATAGCAGAAATAAATCCTTGGAGTGACACGGCTATTACCTTTAATGCCAGTGACGAACCTAAATTCCGAACAGCCCGAGCACCAGCCGCATTGGTCCTTAGTCCAATAGCAGACGGCTTTCGACTCACCAAGGTACTCATGGACGGCGGCAGCGGATTAAACCTCATCTATGTGGAAACTCTTCAAAAGATGGAAACAGACTGGAGCCGCATTGACCAAAGTAGCACAACCTTTAGAGGAATCATCCCCAGTCGGGAAGCACGCTGTGCTGGAAAAATCACACTAGACGTGGTATTCGGCACGCCGGATAATTACATGTCCGAAGAAATTACATTCCAAGTGGCCCCATTCAGCAGCGGATACCACGCTCTATTAGGGCGGGAGGCGTTTACAATCTTCCAAGCCATACCCCATTACGGGTACATGAAGCTCAAAATGCCCGGGCCCAACGGAATCATCACTCTTGCTAGTGATCGGACACAGCACTCCGCGCCGAAAATAAGACAGCTGCACTGGCCCTTAAGGCACTATCCGAAGCCCTAGCGGCTGAGGAACTAACCGCATTGCGCTCCACGGTGAACATGGATGACGTGATACTCGATAAAAGATCCAAGTCCACCTCCTTTAAACCGGCGGACAAAATAGTCAAATTCCAAGTCCATCCAACGGACCCTACAAAAATAGCTTCCATCGGGGCACAATTAAACCCTGATGTCGACACCGCACTACGAGAGTTCCTACGCGAGAACTGGGACATTTTTGCCTGGCACCCTTCAGACATGCCAGGAATCCCATGCAGGTTGGCTGAGCACAGCCTAAATATCCTAAAAGGATTCAAGCCAGTCAAGCAGGCTCTTCGACGTTTCTCCGAACCTAAGAGACAAGCCATGGGAGAGGAACTAGCCAAGCTATTGGAGCCCGGGTTCATCAGAGACATAAAACATCCGGACTGGCTAGCAAACCTAGTGATGGTACCAAAGAAGGACAAATCCTGGCGCTTGTGCGTCGATTTTAAGGACCTTAACAAGGCTTGCCCAAAGGTCCCTTCCCCCTCCCCCGCATCGATCAAATCATCGATGCTATCGCAGGACACGATTCATTGTGTTTCCTCGACGCATACTCCGGGTACCATCAAATTAAAATGGCAGAGCCAGACCAAGCCGCAACGGCATTCATCACACCATACGGCCCATTCTGCTTCAACACAATGCCCTTCGGGCTCAAAAACGCCGGCGCAACATATCAGCGCATGATTCAGACATGTCTGGCAAACTAGATCGGCAAATCATTGGAGGCATATGTAGATGCCGTGGTCGTTAAAACCAAGCATGTCGAAACTCTAGTAGACGACTTGAGGCTCACATTCGACAACCTCCGAACATATGACATCAAGCTCAATCCAGAAAAATGCGTTTTCGGCGTACCAGCCGGAAAGCTCCTGCGATTCATTGTCTCTAGTAGAGGTATTGAAGCTAATCCAGCCAAAATCCGAGCGTTGTCACAGTTGGCTACCCTAACAGACCTCAAACAAATACAAAAATTGACTGGATGCATGGCGGCTCTAAGCCGCTTTATCTCCCGCTTGGGAGAAAAGGCATTATCCCTTTATCGCCTCCTCCGGCGCACCGAACACTTCAAGTGGACGGGTGCCGCCACGGCCGGACTCAAAAGCCATATTGGCAACAAACCCAGTCCTGGCCGCGCCAAACATTGGCGAACCAATGCTATTATACATTGCGGCAACTCATCAAGTCCTAAGCGCAGTGCTCGTCGTCGAGCGAGAAGTGGACGAACACAAATTCCCCCTTCAAAAGCCGGTTTACTATGTGTCCACTGTCCTTACTCCATGCAAATCACGGTACCCACATTATCAAAAGATAGTGTACGCGGTATTTATGGCATCCTGGAAGTTGCGACACTACTTTCAAGAGTGTTCAATAATGGTAGCCTCGGAAGTACCACTTAATGATATTATAAACAACCGCGACGCGACGGGCCGGGCCGGATTGCCAAATGGGCCATCGAGCTCCTCCCGTTTGACATAATTTACAAGCCACGGCGAGCTGTTAAGTCGAAAGTTTTGGCTAACTTCGTCGTTGAATTGACGGAAGCCGAACTCCCTAAAGAGTACGACACATATTTAAACTGGATCATGCACTTCGACGGCTCCAAAATGTTGGCTGGTCTGGGGGCTGGCGTTTTTTTGACGTCCCCAACAGGAGACACCATTCAATACGTACTACAGATAATGTATACGGACTCCAACAATGCAGCCGAATATGAGGCCCTTCTACATGGCCTCCGGATGGCAGTATCCATGGGCATTCAACGCCTAGAGGTGCGCAGGGATTCGAACCTCGTGATATCCCAAATAAATGGAGACTTTGATGCCAAGGATCCGAAAATGGCAGCTTATCGCAATGCCGTCCTAAAAATGTCAGCTCCGTTCGAGGGGCTCGAATTTCACCATGTGGCTCGGGAAAACAATCAGGCGGCGGATATCCTCGCCCGCATCGGCGTAAAACGCGATGCGGTCCCTCCCAACATATTTCTGGAAAGGCTCTTCAAGCCATCCGTAGCATGGGAAGGGACACCGGTAACAACAGTCCAGACCCTGCCAAAATACCCGATACCGAACTCTCTGACACAATCGGAGGATCCGCCACCAAAATAACACATTCAGCACATGAAATAATGGCCATTATTGCCCCGTGGACAGATACATTCCTGGCCTACCTAACTAGACAGGAACTTCTGGAGGACCAAAATGAGGCACGCTGCATAGTGCGGCGATCCAAGGCCTACAGGATCCATGAGGGAGAATTATACAAAAAAGCGCTACCGGAGTCCTTCAAAGGTGCATCTCCGAAGAGGAAGGGCGGAACCTTTTGGCAGAAATTCACGCCGGACTCGGCGGTCACCACGCTGCAGCCCGGTGTGACGCCCCCGATTTAATCGTACACTAATCATACACGCAAACGTGTACGATCAAGATCAGGGACTCACGGGAAGATATCACAACACAACTCTACAAATAAAATAAGTCATACAAGCATCCTATTACAAGCCAGGGGCCTCGAGGGCTCGAATACAAGAGCTCGATCATAGATGAGTCAGCGAAAGCAACAATATCTGAGTACAGACATAGGTTAAACAAGTTTGCCTTAAGAAGGCTAGCACAAACTACGATACAGATCGAAAGAGGCGCAGGCCTCCTGCCTGGGATCCTCCTAAACTACTCCTGGTCGTCGTCAGCGGGCAGCATGTAGTAGTAGGCACCTCCGGTGTAGTAGGAGTCGTCATCAACGGTGGCGTCTGGTTCCTGGGCTCCAACATCTGGTCGCGACAACCAGGTAGAAGGGATAGGGGGAAAAGAGGGAGAAAGCAACCGTGAGTACTCATCCAAAGTACTCGCAAGCAAGGAGCTACACTACATATGTATGCATTGGTATCAACTGGAATAAGGCTATCATATGTGGATTGAACTGCAGAATGCCGGAATAAGAGGGGGGTAGCTAGTCCTGTCGAAGACTACGCTTCTGGCAGCCTCCGTCTTGCAGCATGTAGAAGAGAGTAAACTGAAGTCCTCCAAGTAGCATCGTATAGCATAATCCTAACCGATGATCCTCTCTTCGTCGCCCTGTTAGAGAGCGATCACCGGGTTATATCTGGCACTTGGAAGGGTGTGTTTTATTAAGTATCTGGTTCTAGTTGTCATAAGGTCAAGGTACAACTCCGGGTCGTCCTTTTACCGAGGGACACGGCTATTCGAATAGATAAACTTCCCTGCAGGGGTGCACCACATACCCCAACATGCTCGATCCCATTTGGCCGGACACACTTTTCTGGGTCATGCCCGGCCTCGGAAGATCAACACATCGCAGCCCCACCTAGGCACATCAGAGAGGTCAGCACGCTGGTCTAAACCTAAGCGCACAAGGGTCTGGGCCCATCGCCCTTAGCACACCTGCACGTTGCGAACGCAGCCGGAAGCAGAACTAGCCCCCTTAATACAAGAGCAGGCTTACGTTCCAATCCGGCGCGCGCCACTCAGTCGCTGACGTCACGAAGGCTTCGGCTGATACCACGACGCCGGGATACCCATAACTACTCCCGCGTAGATGGTTAGTGCGTATAGACCAAATGGCCAGACTCAGATCAAATACCCCGATCTCGTTAAGCGTGTTAAGTATCCGCGAACGCCGACCAGGGCCAGGCCCACCTCTCTCCTAGGTGGTCGGAACCTGCCCTGTCGCTCCGCCTCAAAGATCCACTCGCGGGTGCTCCTACGAGCCTACCCGTCTTTAGTCACCACATGTATCATGTATAAAGTATATAGTATATACCCGTGATCACCTCCCGAGTGATCACGGCCCGATAGTATAGCATGGCAAACGGACAAGAATGTAGGGCCACTGATGATAAACTAGCATCCTATACTAAGCATTAGGTTTGCAGGTAAAGGTAACAACAGTAGTAGCAAGGACAGGCTATGCATCAGTATAGGGTGAACGGAAAACAGTAACATGCTACACTACTCTAATGCAAGCAGTATAGAGAAGAGTAGGCGATATCTGGTGATCAAAGGGGGGGCTTGCCTGGTTGCTCTGGCAAGAGAGAGGGGTCGTCAACTCCGTAGTCATACTGGGTAGCAGCGGCGTCGGTCTCGGTGTCTATCGAGAGAAGAGGGGGGAGAAACAATAAATATTTAAGCAAGCATATGCATAGTGATGCATGACATGACAAGTAACGGCATTAGAGGTGCCCTAACGCGGTAATAGGTGATACCGGTGAAGGGGGATGACATCCGAGAAAGTATCCCCGGTGTTTCGCGTTTTCGGGCAGAGGAGCCGGAGGGGGAAAGTTGCGAGTTCGATAGGTTAGAGGGGTGTGGCGGACAAACGGGTTGCGTATCCGGACTCGTCACGTCGTTCTGAACAACTTTCATGTACAACGTTTTTCGATCCGAGCTACGGTTTATTTTATATTAATTTTAAAAGATTTAAATCATTTTTAGGATTTATTTAATTAATTTAATCAACATTATCCAGAATAGTGTGTGCTGACATCATGATGACGTCAGCATGATGTCAGCAGTCAACACGGCGTTGACTGGGTCAACTGACGTGTGGGTCCCGTTCGTCATACTCTGTTTTAATTAACTAACAGTTAATTAGGTTAATTAGTGATTAGGTTAATCTAATTATAATTAATTAACTTAATTAATTAATTAATTAATTAATTTCATTATTATTATTATTTTATTTATTTATTTATTTTATATATTATTTTTAATTCTTTTTTTAACAAAATGTTCTGGGGCTGGGGCCCCCGTGTCATAGGCCCTGGGGGCCTTGCGGGTTTGTGGGTAAACGGGCGGTGCGGGCGAGGGGCGACGTGCGCCTGGGTGGCGCTCGCCCGCAGGGAGTGCATAGAGGCGAGGCCAGTGGCCAGGGCGGCCTGCTGGCGGCGGGCATGACCGCGCGTGGAGGCCTGGCCGGGCTGCGGCAGGGTGGGGAGGGCGCACGAGGCGCTGTGAAGGTGGGCGCGAGGCGCGGCGCAGCCGAGAGCTTGCGCGCCGGGGCGGACGATGGGCGTGGCCGGCAGTCGAGCGGTGGCCGCGCGACGCGGTAGGAGGAGGAGGCCCGGGGTGGAGCGCTGCAGGAAGCGGGCGCGATCGAGCGGGGAGGAGGCCGTGGCCTGAGCGGGATGGCGCGGGACGCGGCTGGGCTAGCAGGAAGGCGCGGGCGCGCGCCTGGGCGCAGGGGGACGTCGGCGCGAGGCAGACGGCGGGGGGGGGGCAGCCGGGAGCGCGGTCGCGGCGAGCACGCATCGGGCGCGGCCAAGTGCGGGACAGAGAGGAGGGGAGGGGCGAGGCGGCGCTCACAACGAGGAGCAGGGTCTGGGCAACGGGGCGCGGGGAGCTACTCGGGGAGGAGGACGAGGAGGTCCGGCGAGGACGACGAGCCGACGTGGTCGGAGGGGATGGATCGAGGGCGACGGCTCCAGAGCTCTCCGGCTTGACCTGGTTCACGCCGACGACGGAGACGAGGTGGGGTGGCGCCTGGACTCGAGGGGGGGTGGCGGGGCTTGTTGGCGCCCGGCGAGGAGTTGGGATCGGGCCCGATCCGATCTGGATCGGGGGGCGCGTCGTGGTGGGGGGAAATGGGTGGTGGCGCTGGGGCGATGGGATCGGGGGGGCGATGACGGGCGGCGGCGAGGCGGCCTCGGCCGGTGAAGCCACCGGGCGACGACCGGCGATGGCGCTCGGGGCGAGGGGCGCACGGATCGGGGAGAGGGGGAGGGGACTGGATCGGGGGTTGAGCCCTCGATCTCGATCCAGATCGAGGAGGGAGTGGGCGGTGTGGGGGGAGGAGTGGGGTAGTGCGGGTGTTAGGGTTTCGGGGCAGGGGGTGGGGGTGGCCTATAGGCCAGGGGGTGGCCGGCTGGGCCATGGCCCAGTTGGGCCGAGGGGTCCAGTGGGGGGGGTCTCTTTTGTTTTAGTTTAGTTTTCTGTTAGTTTGTTTTTTTATTTTATTTCTTTTCTTCTTTTCTGTTTTATTAAATTTCGGTGCTTATGAAAAACCCAAGTTGCACCTAAAATAATTTTAATACTTATACCGCTACCGCAATTAACTTGGCACCTAATATAAAATCATTTTTAATTGTTTATCATTTTATAATCATTTAACTAATTGTTTTTGCTACTATTTTATTCATTTTGAGTATTTACATATTTTATACAAGTGTGGTTTCTACACTAGTATTATCCATGATTTATTTGACACATTTTGGACATTTTAGTTTTAATGTTTGAAAATTTTTCTAGTTTGACTTTATTTAAAAATTTGAATTTGAACGAGTTTTGAATCATCGCAAGATTACCAACAGTAATCGTGGTGACGTGGCAACACTAGCAGGGGTTTACTGTAGCCTAATTATCCGGGCGTCACAATTCTCCTCCACTACAAGAAATCTCGTCCCGAGATTTAAGAGGTGTATTAAGGGGGAAAGGTCTTGTTACGAAATTCTAATGGATCTTCTCGAAGAAGTTAATCCCTTTCGTTGATGTCTTCAATTCTTTATTCCAATGCATCATGATAAACTTTTCATCATTTCTTCGGGAACTCCATCGTACTTACGAAATTATAAGGGGCAGCTCAGCTACGACAGAATGCTTGAGGGGATCAATCTGGGGTTAACCCATGAATGAGTACAAGATTACCTCTCGAGTTGAACATAAGAAATACATCGAGAGTAAGGTACGAAGGTACAATAAGAGGTTCCAAGCAGACAGATAGTTGCTCGAAGTCTGAACCAGAGTGGGAAAGGGTTCAGAGTAGCGAGAGTAAGTATTGCGTCTGATAACAGAATAGATCGCTAGGACGGTGGCCCGGGAATTACATACGAGGCCACGTGCGAGTAAATAACTTTGGAAATAGGGGGTGTACAGGACAGTCAGGTTTCGATCCTGTGGAACTGTGGGTTATGGGCCCACCATGTGGGTTAAAATAGGGATGGGCGTTGACATCTTGCATGGTCATGATAGCAAGGCATGTCAGTGGATCAGCCTATCGGTTATGTCGGCAACAACATCGGTACCAAGGGTGAGGGACGAAGAGAACCATTTTCCTGCTCGTTGAACGAGGCGGGCCAATAGGCAAAGTTCTCGTCCATCGGGGGGTTACCAGAATGTCATCAACAATAGTAACAGGGTCTTGCTGACAGAAATGTACACCGAGGTGTTTCCATAAGCAGGAGAATATTTCTGCTTAGATCATATAAACCTCAAGAAGGTTAAACAGAACAATGGACGGGAAAAATGTGTTTAAGCACATATTTCAGGGGTATATCCTTCCCAAGGACAAGCAGAGCATGATATCCATGGCAGGATATCATGTAGAAAACCCTTTAAGTCAGGGGAGAGAAATTTCATAACATTACCCATACAACGGTGTTTGGATAATTGAGCAAGAAACAATTAGCATTGGGCTTCAAATGTTCCTTTGAAGAACGGAGTACCATAGACGTGCTTCGAGATAGCACTGACATGGTCAACAGGTGAAAATCAGACTTTGGAAACAAAAAGTATCCATCAGGAACAACTTGTAGAATAGGTCTTACCATTTTTCATGGAAGAATAGATAACCTTGCTAAAAAGGAAAACTATAACATTAGGTCCTCCGACCAGGTGGGCTAGGCATGATATCACCTTACTGGGTTATATTGATACCAATGTTATAACTCTTGGAAATATGTCCCAATCATCATATCTGACCAAGATCCAGATCTGATTGGTGCATGATACCTTGGACTCATGATGCCCGAGAAGGAAGGGGGCAAACACAATTTGACGAGATGGAGTTACAAGATTATCGAGAAATGGACTATGGAAGCAGGTCTCGAAACCAGAGTTCGGCATTAAACCAAGGAGTGGATGAGGAGGTGGCTGATGGACTCAGCGACATATCATCGAGATTTCCCAACAAGATGGATTTCCACAATTAGGTGAACAAGGAAATATCATTTGTCGGATCAAATGATATAATGATGTATGCTCGAGGGAAACATAGACAACTGATCAATGATAGAAGGGTGCACCCAGGAATCTGGACTAGGTAGCACGATCAATGTTTGAATGATGATTCAATAATCAATAGACTTAGAATGAAACTGTAGACCAATAACTTCAAGCAATAGGGTTGCTAGAAGTTTATAATTTACACATCATAGACCATTTATCGGTATTCCGGTTAGAAACAACACGGAGACCAAGAAATGAACGCAAAAGGCGAGAGATATTACTATATCAAGAATTCTCAAGAGGTGGTAAAATTTACCACGACATTCTTGACATAAAAGGTGGTAACATTCCAAGGTAAAGAAGAACAAAGGCTGGATAGCAAGGATATCAAGGTATAACTCAAAACACGAATAAGTTTGTGTTGAACGGAAGGCAATAAAGTGGTCGGTGATAACACAAACTATTGAGGGGCGATGATGGTATTTATCATCAAGAATTCGATATATATCTTGGAAGAGCTCAGGATGTTGATGATGACCACGACACATTTGTCGAGAATTTTCATGAAGATGTAATCGGTTGGCGATGACATCAAGTCAAATGATGATGCAGCGAAAGTCAAATAATACCTGAAGAAGAACTCATAAGAAGTTATGCAGTTCCGTGATAATCTCAAGATACCAGAGGGGGGTAATACGCGATGAGAGGTCAAAGTAGAGGTTGGCCTAGGGTATTGCTCTACAAAAGACAAGCGCTTAAACTTGCACGCGAAATGGTATTTAAAGGAGAACATGGTCGGAACCACGATTGCAAAAGGTCAGATCCCAGATATAAGATGAACTTATACCAAAGGTATAATTTAATTTATGAGAAGCTTTAACAATAAGATCTACATCGTGTCCATGGGCATGAACACAAGTTCAAGGTCGACTCCCACTTCTCCAATGCATAACCTTTCATTCACTTCTCACTTTCGAAGAAGTTGTAGTGTTGAAATTTTATTTGGCAAAATACCCGAAGTGTATGGCTCGTGAAAACTTTCGAGTTCACACAGTTTAGAGAAGGCATAGGTTCAACCCATCAGGGCATCTTAGGAGTATATACCACAAATTTCAAGAATAAATAACACCAGCTCGATAGTAGAGCATGTTTGAGAAAGCAGAGGATACAATTTACCAAAGGTATTATGTATCCGAGGAAAGGCTCACAGACTTATTGAATATGAAGGACGCTGTCGGATAAAATCCAGCAAATGATCTGGTGGTCCTCAAGGGATCTGGTGTGAGCATCGGTACTCAACCAGAGGGAGAAACAATGCAAGGAGATCAGACTTTAGAAACAACTGACTAATTCAAGGCTCAAATGCAAAGAATTATCAATTCCAAGACAAGGGATCAGAAGCAATGCTCTGATCAGGGATGGATAAGTTGAATAGCCTTAAGGGTACAATCGACAGCAATTTGATTGGTCGAGATCCAGCTCATGTTTTAAAATAACGTCTGAGCTAGAAAGATAATTTAAAAGGATCAACTGATGATTGCGTGCATTCGCACTCAAGTTGAATCAATAGGACCAAAAGACGATGCCTAAGGATACTAACGAATATCGCCAGACATATGGAAAGCATCCATAATGCAAGCAGGCAAGTATTGCAGAGCAATAAGCTACTAAGGATTTTTGGAGGATCGAATAGTATTTCAAAGACCATTGTGAAACACATGAACAACTGGGGATGAGTGGATACTCGACAAGTGTGAGGATTATCCATAGGGGTATTCAGGTGACAAAGAACATCAAGGCAGTAAGCTCAAAGGATTATCGAAACAACGACGAGTATTTCGGGGTATCCTGTAATAACAAGATCAATGGGGGATGATCGTATGAATGGCAAGTGTAAGTAGTCATCCATAAGGATTTATCGGTGGTCGGGAATAGCAAAAGTGATGGGCACAAAGTCTCAGGAGGAATAGCAAAGAGTATCTTCGGATTCTTCTGGTGAAGCATGCCATCATCTGGAATGAAGGGGCTCTCCGGGAGAAAGTATTTACGAGATCCTAGAGTCAGCGTTAGTAAATTCATTTTAACCCGAATAGAAGAGAGATCAGAGCCCCAGAGTAATGATCGAGGAGTAAATGATGCTAATACCACCCAAATGGCGACGTGGGCCCGTAAGCCGCACAGCCATGTTAGTAAAAGTTTTGTAATGTATAAACTCGACTTCAGCCAAGGAGTGTGGAAGGGGGATTCCTACAGGCAGTCGGCTCTGATACCAACTTGTGACGCCCCCGGTTTAATCGTACACTAATCATACACGCAAACGTGTACGATCAAGATCAGGGACTCACGGGAAGATATCACAACACAACTCTACAAATAAAATAAGTCATACAAGCATCATATTACAAGCCAGGGGCCTCGAGGGCTCGAATACAAGAGCTCGATCATAGACGAGTCAGCGGAAGCAACAATATCTGAGTACAGACATAGGTTAAACAAGTTTGCCTTAAGAAGGCTAGCACAAACTGGGATACAGATCGAAAGAGGCGCATGCCTCCTGCCTGGGATCCTCCTAAACTACTCCTGGTCGTCGTCAGCGGGCAGCACGTAGTAGTAGGCACCTCCGGTGTAGTAGGAGTCGTCATCGACGGTGGCGTCTGGATCCTGGGCTCCAACATATGGTCGCGACAACCAGGTAGAAGGGATAGGGGGAAAAGAGGGAGAAAGCAACCGTGAGTACTCATCCAAAGTACTCGCAAAAAAGGAGCTACACTACATATGTATGCATTGGTATCAACTGGAATAAGGCTATCATATGTGGGCTGAACTGCAGAATGCCGGAATAAGAGGGGGGTAGCTAGTCCTGTCGAAGACTACGCTTCTTGCAGCCTCCGTCTTGCAGCATGTAGAAGAGAGTAAACTAAAGTCCTCCAAGTAGCATCATATAGCATAATCCTAACCGATGATCCTCTCTTCGTCGCCCTGTTAGAGAGCGATCACCGGGTTATATCTGGCACTTGGAAGGGTGTGTTTTATTAAGTATCTGGTTCTAGTTGTCATAAGGTCAAGGTACAACTCTGGGTCGTCCTTTTACCGAGGGACACGGCTATTCGAATAGATAAACTTCCCTGCAGGGGTGCACCACATACCCCAACACGCTCGATCCCATTTGGCCGGACACACTTTTCTGGGTCATGCCCGGCCTCGGAAGATCAACACGTCGCAGCCCCACCTAGGCACATCAGAGAGGTCAGCACGCCGGTCTAAACCTAAGCACACAGGGGTCTGGGCCCATCGCCCTTAGCACACCTGCAGGTTGCGAACGCGGCCGGAAGCAGAACTAGCCCCCTTAATACAAGAGCAGGCTTACGTTCCAATCCGGCGCGCGCCACTCAGTCGCTGACGTCACGAAGGCTTCGGCTGATACCACGACGCCGGGATACCCATAACTACTCCTGCGTAGATGGTTAGTGCATATAGACCAAATGGCCAGACTCAGATCAAATACCCAGATCTCGTTAAGCGTGTTAAGTATCCGCGAACGCCGACTAGGGCCAGGCCCACCTCTCTCCTAGGTGGTCGGAACCTGCCCTGTCGCTCCGCCTCAAAGATCCACTCATGGGTGCTCCTACGAGCCTACCCGTCTTTAGTCACCACATGTATCATGTATAAAGTATATAGTATATACCCGTGATCACCTCTCGAGTGATCACGGCCCGATAGTATAGCATGGCAGACGGACAAGAATGTAGGGCCACTGATGATAAACTAGCATCCTATACTAAGCATTAGGTTTGCAGGTAAAGGTAACAACAGTAGTAGCAAGGACAGGCTATGCATCAGTATAGGGTGAACGGAAAATAGTAACATGCTACACTACTCTAATGCAAGCAGTATAGAGAAGAGTAGGCGATATCTGGTGATCAAAGGGGGGGCTTGCCTGGTTGCTCTGGCAAGAGAGAGGGGTCGTCAACTCCGTAGTCGTACTGGGTAGCAGCGGCGTCGGTCTCGGTGTCTATCGAGAGAAGAGGGGGGAGAAACAATAAATATTTAAGCAAGCATATGCATAGTGATGCATGACATGACAAGTAACGGTGTTAGAGGTGCCCTAACACGGTAATAGGTGATACCGGTGAAGGGGGATGACATCCGAGAAAGTATCCCCGGTGTTTCGCGTTTTCGGGCAGAGGAGTCGGAGGGGGAAAGTTGCAAGTTCGATAGGTTAGAGGGGTGTGGCGGACGAACGGGTTGCGTATCCGGACTCATCACGTCGTTCTGAGCAACTTTCATGTACAAAGTTTTTCGATCCGAGCTACGGTTTATTTTATATTAATTTTAAAAGATTTAAATCATTTTTAGGATTTATTTAATTAATTTAATCAACATTATCCAGAATAGTGTGTGCTGATGTCATGATGACATCAGCATGATGTCAGCAGTCAACACGGCATTGACTGGGTCAACTGACGTGTGGGTCCCGTTCGTCATACTCTGTTTTAATTAACTAACATTTAATTAGGTTAATTAGTGATTAGGTTAATCTAAGTATAATTAATTAACTTAATTAATTAATTAATTTCATTATTATTATTATTTTATTTATTTATTTATTTTATATATTATTTTTAATTCCTTTTTTTTACAAAATGTTCTGGGGCTGGGGCCCCCGTGTCATAGGCCCTGGGGGCCTTGCGGGTTTGTGGGTTAACGGGCGGTGCGAGCGAGGGGCGACGTGCGCCTGGGCGGCGCTCGCCCGCAGGGAGTGCATAGAGGCGAGGCCAGTGGCCAGGGCGGCCTGCTGGCGGCGGGCACGACCCCGCGTGGAGGCCCGGCCGGGCTGCGGCAGGGTGGGGGGGCGCATGAGGCGCTGTGAAGGTGGGCGCGAGGCGCGGCGCAGCCGAGAGCGGGCGCGCCGGGGCGGACGATGGGCGTGGCCGGCAGTCGAGCGGTGGCCGCGCGACGCGGTAGGAGGAGGAGGCCCGGGATGGAGCGCTGCAGGAAGCGGGCGCGATCGAGCGGGGAGGAGGCCGTGGCCTGAGCGGGACGGCGCGGGACGCGGCTGGGCTAACAGGGAGGCGCGGGCGCGCGCCTGGGCGCAGGGGGACGTCGGCGCGAGGCAGACGGCGGGGGGGGGGGGGGCAGCGGGGAGCGCGGTCGCGGCGAGCACGCATCGGGCGCGGCCAAGTGCGGGACAGAGAGGAGGGGAGGGGCGAGGCGGAGCTCACAACGAGGAGCAGGGTCTGGGCAACGGGGCGCGGGGAGCGACTCGGGGAGGACGACGAGGAGGTCCGGCGAGGACGACGAGGCGACGTGGTCGGAGGGGATGGATCGAGGGCGATGGCTCCGGAGCTCTCCGGCTTGACCTGGTTCACGCCGACGACGGAGACGAGGTGGGGTGGCGCCTGGACTCGAGGGGGCGGCGGGGCTTGCTGGCGCCCGGCGAGGAGTCGGGATCGGGCCCGATCCGATCTGGATCGGGGGGGGGGGGCGCGTCGTGGTGGGGGGAAATGGGTGGTGGCGCTGGGGCGATGGGATCGGGGGGGGCGATGACGGGCGGCGGCGAGGCGGCCTCGGCCGGTGAAGCCACCGGGCGACGACCGGCGATGGCGCTCGGGGCGAGGGGCGCACGGATCGTGGAGAGGGGGAGGGGACTGGATCGGGGGTTGAGCCCTCGATCTCGATCCAGATCGAGGAGGGAGTGCGTGATGTGGGGGGAGGAGTGGGGTAGTGCGGGTGTTAGGGTTTCGGGGCAGGGGGTGGGGGTGGCCGGCTGGGCCATGGCCCAGTTGGGCCGAGGGGTCCAGTGGGGGGTCTCTTTTGTTTTAGTTTAGTTTTCTGTTAGTTTGTTTTTTTATTTTATTTCTTTTCTGTTTTATTAAATTTCGGTGCTTATGAAAAACCCAAGTTGCACCTAAAATAATTTTAATACTTATACCGCTACCGCAATTAACTTGGCACCTAATATAAAATCATTTGTAATTGTTTATCATTTTATAATCATTTAACTAATTGTTTTTGCTACTATTTTATTCATTTTGAGTATTTACATATTTTATACAAGTGTGGTTTCTACACTAGTATTATCCATGATTTATTTGACACATTTTGGACATTTTAGTTTTAATGTTTGAAAATTTTTCTAGTTTGACATTATTTAAAAATTTGAATTTGAACGAGTTTTGAATCATCGCGAGATTACCAACAGTAATCGTGGTGACGTGGCAACACTAGCAGGGGTTTACTGTAGCCTAATTATCCGGGCGTCACACCCGGGCTCTTGTAAGCAAGGCCTTCCATACAGGATTCTATTGGCCAACAGCCCGGGCAGATGCACAGGAGTTGGTCCAACGTTGCGCCGGTTGCCAGCTCTTTGCAAATCAAAGCCACATGCCACCCACCGCCCTCCAAACAATCCCCATTACATGGCCCTTCGCGGTCTGGGGGCTTGACATGGTTGGACCCCTTAAAGGGGGAACCCACAAGAAAAAAATACTTATTGGTCATGGTGGATAAATTCACCAAATGGATAGAGGCTAAACCGGTTAAAACAGCCGAATCCAGACCGGTGATAGATTTCATATCCGGGGTTGTACACTGTTACGGTGTCCCCCACAGCATCATCACTGATAATGACACGAACTTCACGGCCGATGAGGTAAAACTCTGGTGCAGCAAAATGGGCATCAAGCTCAATTATGCTTCAGTCTATCACCCACAAACCAACGGTCAAGACGAATGAGCAAATGGTCTTATAATGAGCGGCATTAAACCCAGTTTAGTGCGCTCCTTAACGGAGTCTGACACGCACTGGGTAGAGGAGCTTGACTCTGTACTCTGGGGGCTGCGGACCACGCCGAATCGTAGTATCGTATATACACCATTTTTTTGGTGTACGGTGCAGAGGCAGTCCTGCCCTGTGACATAATTCATGACTCGCCTCGAGTGCGCATGTACGAAGAAAGAGAAGCCGAGATCGATCGGCAAGACAATTTGGACACCTTGGAGGAAGAGCGCGACGTAGCCAAAGCCCGTTCCGCATTTTACCAGCAACAGGCTCGCAGATACCAAAGCAGAGAAGTACGGGCCAAAACTTATAACGTTGGCGAACTATTTCTACGGTTGCCGGATAAGAAGAAGAACAAGCTCGAGCCCAAATGGGAAGGTCCCTTCATTATCGACCAAGTTCTGACCGGTGGAGCATACCGACTGCGGGATGCATCGACTTGTCGACTCGAGCCGAACCCATGGAACGCAGCTAGGCTCCGAAGATTCTACGCCTAGCACCGGACTTTATGTTAGTCCCCTCCCTTTGTCCATTTTCTGCATATGCATCATTTGTCTTGTTTCCCTTCCTTTCTTTTATTTCTCTAGGCCTTCAAGGGTCGCCTTGTGCCTCACTCCTACATTACAGATGCGCTAGCCGCACTCTTCATACCTGGGGGCTTCTTTCATAGAAGATTAAATTATTTACCTGGGCCTCACGCCCAACACATGTGTTATACTTCCACATGTACCTTTTTCACCATTATATGCATCGATATGACTTAAGTTTTGGCCAAGCTGGGTTGCCTGGCTCTTGTATTTATGCCCTACGTTCCCATTAATTCGGCTAGGGCATAAGGTGAGCACCTCTGCGATTGTTACCGCCGGGTCAGCCGGATGCGTACCTCAGACTGGGTGAAGCCGAAAGCTAGCGTTCTTAAGCGAATATTCGGTCGGTGAGCAAAAGATGACTTTTATTTATTATCCATATCTGCCCCCAGATGCTTTTTCTGTGCTTCTTGTCGCAGTCCGGACATGCACTCTAGGGCATGCTTACCCAGGGAAAGGAACCCTTAACGGAACTATTCTCCCGGGAAGATGTTTCTTACTACCCATGTAATATAACATAACTAGTTGGGCACTTGTCTAATAAAGCACTAATGACCCCTACGCCTGGTCTCCACGCATGCCCCGGTTCTTACATAACCGAGAGGGTATTCGGATACACTCCGGACCGTCGAGTCCCGAGGTCGAAGCGAAAAGGTCCGCCATGACAAACGATCTACAATCCGGCTAGAAGGCATTATACATGTCACTTTAAAATTACATAGTTAATTTGACTGGTTGCATTCCTCTTCAATAGCATCCAATAGGTTGTCTAGTCTACAGTCCTGTTGGGAATACTTTGCGGCCAATTCTACTTGGCTGTACACTAAGCTCACAGGGATCTCCTTCCCATCGGGCCCCACAGGTCCAACTTCGGCCATATGGTTCGGGTCAGACTTTGTGTACCGCGTCTTCACCATTGCACAGGCTCCCCTAGCGCCCTGACGGCAGGTCGATATCTTCCATAATCGGAAGCGCCGCCGCGCTCCCTTTAGCTTTTTTTGCAAGCTCTCCAAGGCCTTCGGGTATGGAGACGGATGGCCACAAGGCCTGGGTGACGCCTTGCAGCACCTGCCGAACTCGTTCGTGCAGTTGTGAGAGCTCGGGAAGAAGGTCACCCGTTGAACCAGGCATTTCCTCGGCAGGACGACCTGTTAGCATACATACAGACATAACTCTGTCAACCAGCTTCCTCGCCGAACTCCTTTTCAAAGTTCGTTCAAGCACTTACTAAATATGCCGCGTCGAAGCCGCCGATTTTCCTTAACAGAGTCCGACAGTTGGGCACAAACATCTTGTAGTTCCACGCCCAGCTTGGTGTTGGCATCTAGGAGATCTTTTTTCTCCTGCCTCACCCTCGTAAGCACGCTCTCACCGGCCTTCAGCTGGCGTAGGAGTTGTTGCTTATCCGGATTTACTCCAGCGTCATCTGCAATTTTATCGTCAGATCTGCATATACACCGCATTCTATATGATACTTATCATTCGAAGGATATGTTACCAGAGGGGGTCTCTTTGGGCTCCCCTGCTGCGGCCAGTGCGGCCTGAAGTTGGGCTTTACACTCTTCCAGCTCCTGGGACAGTTGAGTATTCTTTTCTGTAAGAACCTGCATAACAAATGATCCTTAAATCAGTTATCCTAACTGTTTCAAGTCTCAGGGGCTACTGATACGTATAATCACCAAATTTTCTCGCCTGTATGTCTTTTACATACTGCTCCGTGGCTCTAGCTAGACCATTTTGAGCAGCACGGAGGTGCGCGTCTCCCGAGTTGAAGGCATCCAATGCCTCTTGGGAGAAACAAGCGTCACGAAGAATAGTCCGGTGACGCCTATGGTTCATGGCACTTTCCACCTCGGAATTGGTGGCGGATAGTTTATCCGCATCCTCTGTCGGAGGAGCACCCGGCGCACGCCTTGTATTCATTCCCGCCTCCAAATTCGGCCTTGGAGCCTGGCTTGTGGAGGCGCGATTGGTAGCCTCTCCAGGTATAGTCCGGCGAGCGCTCTTTTTCCTAAAAAGAAGGCATGGGCGTTAATATGCCTCTGAGAATAATGTCTTGCAATAAAGACGGCACGCCATACCGCTGCGCCGGTGTCTCAATCCGTACTGCGGGTCTCTTCAGCCGGCCTGGCCTTGCGGCCCCTTGTTGGCCAGTCGCCGCAGGCTCGGCCTTCTGCCTCGAGGACCTCCCCTGCAAAACACGGCTGTTATACAGCAATCAAAAACACGCAAGGACGGGTCCCTTTTTGAAGTGCTGGGACTTCGGTCTCAGTCACCTGTGTGGCTGGAAATAGCCGAGGGTAATCGGACGTAATGCCCACCAAAGCATTATCATTGCTCAATTGGTAAAACACCCCATCGATCAGCTCAACAAATGTCTAGATCCTCCTGGGAGGTCGGGTCGAGGGACCGTCCAGGGTCCTCGGGTTGTGGAGGGGGGGTTGTTTATCTCCCTTACAGCCTGGCGCAGTTCCTGCGTAGAAATCGCTAGACTGAATACTTAACTACGGAAAGATGAAACGGATGGGCGAGAAAATGTCTCCGCTGACCCTGCTCGGGGGATTGTACATAGAAAATCCGCCCTGCGCGTTGACCCGACGGAATTCCTCCTCTTCTCCCTTGTACAAAGTGGATAAGATCTTTATTAGATCAGCAACCGATCCCGGACCTTTACGGCCGTAGCGGGTGGCGTCATCCTCCCCGTTGAAATCCCACAAGGGGTGGCCTCTATACTGAAGTAGATGCACCCCCCGCATGACACATATGGCCATGACCTCGATCATGGTCAATCCAGATCGAGCTAAAAAACTTATCCGGCTCATCAGGTAAAGAACGTCCCTGTCATCTTCCTCCAGGTAGCTCCGTGGACGCCAGCTCCGACGCTTCTTCAAAGGGGCGTTGTCGAACCCAGGAAGGCCGATCTGAATAGGATCCGGGAGGGGGACGTCTTCTATATAAAACCATTCTGAAGGCCAGTCTTCGGACGCCTTCTTTGGGGTTCCGGGCAGGTATCTGGTCCCGGCAATACGCCACACTTCGGCTCCGCCCACTTGATATATTGACCCCTTCTGAGAACGGGGCACAAGGCAGAACAGCTTCTTCCATAGAGCGAAATGAGCCTCACAGCCCAAGAACAACTCGCAAAGGGCTACGAATCCCGCGATATGCAGCATGGAGGCAGGTGTAAGGTTGTGCAACTGGAGGCCGTAGAACTCCAGGAGCCCCGGATGTCGGCGTTCTGGGAATGGGGGTCCCCAGACTTGCCTGCCTGCGGCCTGCGGCATGGCTCAAAGGGGGCCCAGCACGGCCCATCTTCATCAACACAAGACTCAAGAACCTCGTGAGGGGCCAAGCCTCGTGGGGCGGACGACACGGAGCTTCCTCAGGCACGGCCTCATCAGGCTGGCTCGCGAGGAGGCGGAGAGATCAAGGCGGGGTACCTCGCGAGGTGCCCATGACGCAAGCCATGACGACTCAAGGCGCCAGGCGGGTGCCGGCCCGCGCAGCGTCCTCCTTTCCTCTTTGGTGCAAATGGGGCAAGCGCGGCCGCGTAGTACTGAGGCATCAGGCAAAGGTTGCCATTTCGGTGCAACGAGACCAAGACCAGGAGGACTACGAGACGGAGGTCACCGTGGAGCCCAAGACGGCGTCATCACCAGAGCTTTGCGCAGGCGAAGACTACTTTTGTCAGGATAGCTGATACTTGCTGCCCCCTTCAAATTAGCCCGCCATTGTTGTCTCCCTTCCCGCTCGATATCTGGGAAGAGGACCAGGGCCTCTATAAATAGGACCAGCCGCCCACAGAGCAAGGGGGTGGGGTTGGAAGAAAGGAAAGAGAGGCGAGTAAGTGAGAGAGAGATAGAGAGGTTGGAAGCATAGAGAGAGAGAGAGAGAGAGAGAGAAAGGTAGTTGAACTCCTCCCGGCAGTTCATCGCCCCAGCCAAGAACAGACCCTCGCGAGCATGTTCTTCCTTGTATTGTTCATCATCATCAGCCCCAGGAGGCAATCCACCCACCACACACTGGAGTAGGGTATTACACCACAACGGTGGCCCGAACCAGTATAAACCTTGTGTCTCTTTTGCAGTTCTTTTAGTAGTCTAAATCCTTGCAAGACGGAGAAGTAGAAGGTGTAATCTCCGCGCGCACCCCAGTGTTCGAACCTTAAGGGTCTGCCGGAACCCGAAATCCGACATTTGGCGCGCCAGGTAGGGGTGCGCCGGAATTCGTCTTCCACCGCTCCGTTCTCCTCCGATCATCACGCTCATGTCTGACGCTCGTCGAGCCCGCGCGGAGCGCCGGGCCCCCCTCGCCTCCCGCGTCGCCCGGACAGCCCCTGTTGGCGGGCGTCCTCGTCGTTCCCCATCACCTGCCATCGACGCCGCCACCGGCCCGGCGGGGGACGAGCAGCATGAAGGAAATATGCCCTAGAGGCAATAATAAAGTTATTATTTATTTCCTTACATCATGATAAATGTTTATTATTCATGCTAGAATCGTATTAACCGGAAACATAATACATGTGTGAATACATAGACAAACAGAGTGTCACTAGTATGCCTCTACTTGACTAGCTCGTTAATCAAAGATGGTTATGTTTCCTAACCATGAACAAAGAGTTGTTATTTGATTAACGAGGTCACATCATTAGTTGAATGATCTGATTGACATGACCCATTCCATTAGCTTAGCACCCGATCGTTTAGTATGTTGCTATTGCTTTCTTCATGACTTATACATGTTCCTATGACTATGAGATTATGCAACTCCCGTTTGCCGGAGGAACACTTTGGGTGCTACCAAATGTCACAACGTAACTGGGTGATTATAAAGGAGTACTACAGGTGTTTCCAATGGTAGATGTTGGGTTGGCGTATTTCGAGAATAGGATTTGTCACTCCGATTGTCGGAGAGGTATCTCTAGGCCCTCTCGGTAATACACATCACATAAGCCTTGCAAGCATTATAACTAAGATGTTAGTTGTGAGATGATGTATTACGGAACGAGTAAAGAGACTTGCCGGTAACGAGATTGAACTAGGTATTGGATACCGACGATCGAATCTGGGCAAGTAACATACCGATGACAAAGGGAACAACGTATGTTGTAGGCGGTCTGACTGATAAAGATCTCCGTAGAATATGTAGCAGCCAATATGGGCATCCAGGTCCCACTGTTGGTTATTGACCAGAGACGTGTCTCGGTCATGTCTACATTGTTCTCGAACCGTAGGGTCCACACGCTTAAAGTTACGATGACAGTTTCATTATGAGTTTATGTATGTACCGAAGGTTGTTCGGAGTCCCGGATGTGATCACGGACATGACGAGGAGTCTCGAAATGGTCGAGACATAAAGATTGATATATTGGACGGCTATATTCGGACACCGGAAGTGTTCCGGGGAAGTTTCGGATAAAACCGGAGAACTGGGGGGTTACCGGAACCCCCCCGGGGGGGTTAATGGGCCTCATGGGCCTAAGTGGAGAAGAGGAAAGGCAGCCAAGGCAGGCCGCGCGCCCCCTCTCCCCCTAGTCCGAATTGGACAAGGAGGGAGGGGCGGTGCCCCCCCCTTTCCTTCCTCTCCTCTCTCCCTTCCTTCCCCCTCTCCTACTTGGACAAGGAATGGGAGGGGAGTCCTACTCCCAGTAGGAGTAGGACTCCTCCTGCGCGCCTCCTACTAGGGCCGGCCGCACCCCCTGGCTCCTTTATATACGGGGGCAAGGGGGCACCCTAGGACACACAAGTTGATCTTCGTGATCGTTCCTTAGCCGTGTGCGCTGCCCCCCTCCACGATAATACACCTCGATCATATTGTAGCGGTGCTTAGGCGAAGCCCTACGACGGTTAAACATCAAGATAGTCACCACGCCGTCGTGCTAACGAAACTCCTCCCCGAAGCTTTGCTGGATCGAAGCCCGAGGTGCGTCATCGAGCTGTACGTGTGTCAAGAACTCGGAGGTGCCGGAGTAACGGTGCTTGGATCGGTTGGACCGGGAAGACGTACAACTAGTTCCTCTACGTTGCGTCAACGCTTCCGCGTCGATCTACAAGAGTACGTAGATCACACTCTCCCCTCTCGTTGCTATGCATCACCATGATCTTGCGTGTCCGTAGGAATTTTTTTGAAATTACTACGTTCCCCAACAGTGGCATCCGAGCCTAGGTTTTATGGTTTGATGTTATTTGCATGAGTAGAACACAAGTGAGTGGTGGGCGATATAAGTCATACTGCCTACCAGCATGTCATACTTTGGTTCGGGGTATTGTTGGATGAAGCGGCCCGGACCGACATTACGCGTACGCTTACGCGAGACTGGTTCTACCGCCGTGCTTTGCACACAAGTGGCTGGCGGGTGTCAGTTTCTCCAACTTTAGTTGAACCAAGTGTGGCTACGCCCGGTCCTTGCGAAGGTTAAAACGGCATCAACTTGACAAACTATCGTTGTGGTTTTGATGCGTAGGTAAGATTGGTTCTTGCTTAAGCCCATAGCAGCCACGTAAAACTTGCAACAAACAAAGTAGAGGACGTCTAACTTGTTTTTGCATGGCATGTTGTGATGTGATATGGTCAAGACATGATGCTAAATTTTATTGTATGAGATGATCATGTTTTGTAACCGAGTTATCGGCAACTGGCAGGAGCCATATGGATGTCGCTTTATTGTATGCAATGCAATCACGCTGTAATGCTTTACTTTATCACTAAGCGGTAGCGATAGTCGTGGAATCATAAGATTGGCGAGACGACAACGATCCTACGACGGAGATCAAGGTGTCGCGCCGGTGACGATGGTGATCATGACGGTGCTTCGGAGATGGAGATCACAGGCACAAGATGATGATGGCCATATCATATCACTTATATTGATTGCATGTGATGTTTATCTTTTATGCATCTTATCTTGCTTTGATTGACGGTAGCATTATAAGATGATCTCTCACTAAATTATCAAGAAGTGTTCTCCCTGAGTATGCACCGTTGCGAAAGTTCTTCGTGCGGAGACACCACGTGATGATCAGGTGTGATAGGCTCTACGTTCAAATACAACGGGTGCAAAACAGTTGCACACGCGGAATACTCAGGTTATACTTGACGAGCCAAGCATATACAGATATGGCCTCGGAACACGGAGACCGAAAGGTCGAGCATGAATCATATAGTAGATATGATCAACATAGTGATGTTCACCAATGAAACTACTCCATCTCACGTGATGATCGGACATGGTTTAGTTGATTTGGATCACGTGATTACTTAGAGGATTAGAGGGATGTCTATCTAAGTGGGAGTTCTTAAGTAATATGATTAATTGAACTTTAATTTATCATGAACTTAGTCCTGGTAGTATTTTGCAAATCATGTTGTAGATCAATAGCTCGCGTTGTTGCTTCCCTGTGTTTATTTTGATATGTTCCTAGAGAAAATTATGTTGAAAGATGTTAGTAGCAATAATGCGGATTGGATCCATGATCTGAGGTTTATCCTCATTGCTGCACAGAAAAATTATGTCCTTGATGCACCGCTAGGTGACAGACCTATTGCAGAGCAGATGCAGACGTTATGAATGTTTGGCTAGCTCAATATGATGACTACTTGATAGTTTAGTGCACCATGCTTAATGGCTTAGAATCGAGACTTCAAAGACGTTATGAACGTCATGGACCATATGAGATGTTCCAGGAGTTGAAGTTAATATTTCAAGCAAATACCCGAGTTGAGAGATATGAAGTCTCCAACAAGTTCTATATACAAGATGGAGGAGAATCGCTCAAGTAGTGAGCATGTACTCAGATTGTCTGGGTACTACAATCGCTTGAATCAAGTGGGAGTTAATCTTCCAGATAAGATAGTGATTGACAGAATTCTCTAGTCACCATCACCAAGTTAGTAGAATTTCGTGATGAACTATAGTATGCAAGGGATAATGGAAATGATTCCCAAGCTCTTCATGATGCTAAAATCGACAAAGGTAGAAATCAAGAAAAACATCAAGTGTTGATGGTAGACAAGACCACTAGTTTCAACAAAAGGGCAAAAGGAAGAAGGAGAACTTCAACAAGAATGGCAAGCAAGTTGCTGCTCAAGTGAAGAAACCCAAGTCTGGTCCTAAGCCTGAGACAAAGTGCTTCTACTGCAAAGGGATTGGTAATTGGAAGCGGAACTACCCCAAGTATTTGGTGGATAAGAAAGGATGGCAAAGTAAACAAAGGTATATTTGATATACAGGTTGTTGATGTGTACTTTACTAGTGTTCATAGCAACCCCTCACTATTTGGTAATAGTTCTGTTGCTAAGATTAGTAACTCGAAACGGGAGTTGCAGAATAAACAGAGACTAGTTAAGGGTGAAGTGACGATGTGTGTTGGAAGTGGTTCCAAGATTGATATGATCATCATCGCACACTCCCTATACTTTCGGGATTAGTGTTGAACCTAAATAAGTGTTATTTGGTGTTTTCATTGAGCATGAATATGATTTGATCATGTTTATTGTAATACGGTTATTCATTTAAGTTAGAGAACAATTGTTGTTCTGTTTACATGAATAAAACCTTCTATGGTCATACACACCAACGAAAATGGTTTGTTGGATCTCGATTGTAATGATACACATATTCACAATATTGAAGCCAAAAGATGCAAAGTTAATAATGATAGTGCAACTTGTTTGTGGCACTGCCGTTTAGGTCATATTGGTGTAAAGCGCTTGAAGAAACTCCATGCTGATGGGATTTTGGAATCACTGGATGCTTGCGAACCATGTCTCTTGGGCAAGATGACTAAAACGCCGGTCTCCGGAACAATGGAGCAAGCAACGGATTTGTTGGAAATCATACATACTGATGTATGTGGTCCGATGAATATCAAGGCTTGCAGCGGGTATCATTATTTTCTGACCTTCACAGATGATTTGAGAAGATATGGGAATATCTAATTGATGAAACGTAAGTCTGAAACATTTGAAAAGTTCAAAGAATTTCAGAGTGAAGTGGAAAATCATCGTGACAAGAAGATAAGGTTTCCATGATCTGATCGCGGAGACGAATATTTGAGTTACGAGTTTGGTCTTCAATTAAAACAATGTGGAATAGTTTCACAAACTCATGCCACCTAGAACACCACAACATAATGGTGTGTCCGAACGTCATAACCGTACTTTATTGGATATAGTACAATCTATGTTGTTCCTTCCCGATTTACCACTGTCGTTTTGGGGTTATGCATTAGAGACAGCTGCATTCACTTTAAATAGGGCACCATCTAAGTCCGTTGAGACGACACAATCTGAACTGTGGTTTGGCAAGAAACCAAAGTTGTCGTTTCTTAAAGTTTGGGGTTGTGATGCTTATATGAAAAAGTTTCATCCTGATAAGCTCAAACCCAAATCGGAGAAATATGTCTTCATAGGATGCCCAAAGGAGACTGTTGGGTACACCTTCTATCACAGATCTGAAGGCAAGACATTCGTTGCTGAGAATGGATACTTTCTAGAGAAGGAGTTTCTCTCGAAAGAAGTGAGTGGGAGGAAAGTAGAAAACTTGATAAGGTAATTGTATCATCTCCCTTATTGGAAAGTAGTTCATCACAGAAATCTATTCTTGTGACTACTACACCAATTAGTGAGGAAGCTAATGATGATGATCATGTAACTTCAGATCAAGTTACTGCCGAATCTTGTAGGTAAACCAGAGTGAGATCCGCACCAGAGTGGTACGGTAATCCTGTTCTGAAAGTCATGTTACTAGACCATGACGAACTTGCGAACTATGAGGAAGCGATGATGAGCCCAGATTCCGCAAAATGGCTTGAGGCCATGAAATCTGAGATGAGATCCATGTATGAGAATAGAGTATGGACTTTGATTGACTTGCCCAATGATCGGAGAGCCATTGGAAATAAATGGATCTTCAAGAGAAAGACGGACGCTGATAGTAGTGTTACTATCTACAAAGCTAGAATTGTCGCAAAAGGTTTTCGACAAGTTCAAGATGTTGACTACGATGAGAGTTTCTCACTCGTATCTATGCTTAAGTTTGTCTGAATCATGTTAGCAATTGCCGCATTTTATGAAATCTGGCAAATGGATAAACAAAACTGCATCCTTAATGGATTTATTAAAGAAGAGTTGCATATGATGCAACCAGAAGGTTTTGTCAATCCTAAAGGTGCTAACAAAATATGCAAGCTCCAGCGATTCATCTATGGACTGGTGCAAGCATCTCGGAGTTGGAATACACACTTTGATAAGTTGATCAAAGCATATAGTTTTATATAGACTTGCGGTGAAGCCTGTATTTACAAGAAAGTGAGTGGGAGCACTACAGCATTTCTGATAAGTATATGTGAATGACATATTGTTGATCGGAAATAATGTAGAATTATTCTGCAAAGCATAAAGGAGTATTTGAAAGGAGTTTTTCAAAGAAAGACCTCGGTGAAGCTACTTACATATTGAGCATCAAGATCTATAGAGATAGATCCAAACGCTTGATAAGTTTTTTCAATGAGTACATACCTTGACAATATTTTGAATTAGTTCAAAATGGAACAGTCAAAGAAAGAGTTCTTGCCTGTGTTACAAGGTGTGAAATTGAGTAAGACTCAAAACACAACCACGACAAAAGATAGAAAGAGAATGAAAGTCATTCCCTATGCCTTGGCCATAGGTTCTATAAAGTATGCCATGCTGTGTACCAGATCTATTGTATACCCTACACTGATTTTGGCAAGGGAGTACAATAGTGATCTAGGAGTAGATCACTGGACAGCGGTCAAAATTATCCTTAGTGGAATAAGGATATGTTTCTCAATTATGGACGTGACAAAAAGGGTTCGTCATAAAGGGTTACATCGATGCAAATTTTGACATTGATCTAGATGACTCTAAGTCTCAATCTGGATACATATTGAAAGTGGGAGCAATTAGCTAAGAGTAGCTCCGTGCAGAGCATTGTTGACATAGAAATTTGCAAAATACATACGGATCTGAATATGGCAAACCCGTTGACTAAACTTCTCTCACAAGCAAAACATGATCACACCTTAGTACTCTTTGGGTGTTAATCACATAAGCGATGTGAACTAGATTACTGAATTTAGTAAACCCTTTGGGTGTTGGTCACATGGCGATGTGAACTATGGGTGTTAATCACATGATGATGTGAACTATCGATGTTAATCACGTGGTGATGTGATCTAAATTATTGACTCTAGTGCAAGTGGGAGACTGAAGGAAATATGCCCTAGAGGCAATAATAAAGTTATTATTTATTTCCTTATTTCATGATAAATGTTTATTATTCATGCTATAATTGTATTAACCAGAAACATAATACATGTGTGAATACATAGACAAACAGAGTGTCACTAGTATGCCTCTACTTGACTAGCTCGTTAATCAAAGATGGTTATGTTTCCTAACCATGGACAAAGAGTTGTTATTTGACTAACGGGATCACATAATTAGATGAATGATCTGATTGACATGAACCATTCCATTAGCTTAGCACCCGATCGTTTAGTATGTTGCTATTGCTTTCTTCATGACTTATACATGTTCCTATGACTATGAGATTATGCAACTCCCGTTTGCCGGAGGAACACTTTGTGTGCTACCAAACGTCACAACATAACTGGGTGATTATAAAGGTGCTCTACAGGTGTCTCCAAAGGTACATGTTGGGTTGGCGTATTTCGAGATTAGGATTTGTCACTCCGATTGTCGGAGAGGTATCTCTGGGCCCTCTCGGTAATGCACATCACATAAGCATTGCAAGCATTGCAACTAATGAGTTAGTTGCGAGATGATGTATTACGGAACGGGTAAAGAGACTTGCCGGTAACGAGATTGAACTAGGTATTTGATACCGACGATCGAATCTCGGGCAAGTAACATACCGATGACAAAGGGAACAACGTATGTTGTTATGCGGTCTGACCGATAAAGATCTTCGTAGAATATGTAGGAGCCAATATGGGCATCCAGGTCCCGCTGTTGGTTATTGACCGGAGACGTGTCTCGGTCATGTCTACATTGTTCTCGAACCGTAGGGTCCGCACGCTTAAAGTTACGATGATAGTTTCATTATGAGTTTATGTATTTTGATGTACCGAAGGTTGTTCGGAGTCCCGGATGTGATCACGGACATGACGAGGAGTCTCGAAATGGTCGAGACATAAAGATTGATATATTGGACGGCTATATTCGGACACCGGAAGTGTTCCGGGGAAGTTTCGGATAAAACCGGAGAACCGGGGGGTTACCGGAACCCCCCGGGGGGTTAATGGGCCTCATGGGCATAAAGTGGAGAAGAGGAAAGGCAGCCAGGGCAGGCCGCACGCCCCCTCTCCCCCTAGTCCGAATTGGACAAGGGGGGAGGGGCGGCGCCCCCCTTTCCTTCCTCTCCTCTCTCCCTTCCTTCCCCCTCTCCTACTTGGACAAGGAAAGGGAGGGGAGTTCTGGTCCCAGTAGGAGTAGGACTCCTCCTACGCCTCCTACTAGGGCCGGCCGCACCCCCTTGGCTCCTTTATATACGGGGGCAAGGGGGCACCCTAGGACACACAAGTTGATCTTCGTGATCGTTCCTTAGCCGTGTGTAGTGCCCCCCTCCACGATAATACACCTCGATCATATTGTAGCGGTGCTTAGGCGAAGCCCTACGACGGTTAAAAATCAAGATAGTCACCACGCCGTCGTGCTGACAAAACTCCTCCCCGAAGCTTTGCTGGATCGGAGCCCGGGGTGCATCATCGAGCTGTACGTGTGTCAAGAACTCGGAGGTGCCGGAGTAACGGTGCTTGGATCGGTTGGACCAGGAAGACGTATGACTACTTCCTCTACGTTGCGTCAACGCTTCCGCGTCGATCTACAAGGGTACGTAGATCACACTCTCCCCTCTCGTTGCTATGCATCACCATGATCTTGCGTGTGCGTAGGAATTTTTTTGAAATTACTACGTTCCCCAACACAGCAAGCATCGTCTCAGCACCCATCCGTGCGCCAAGACGGCCGCACCGCAACTCCCTCGCTCGCCCCAGCTGGATCTTCGCCCCGCGCGCTTAGCGCGCCCATGGAGGCTCGGGCTGCACTCATCGCGGCAAACGAGCTCCTGCGCTGCCGCCCCGCCGACAATGTCTACGTGGAATGGCTCGACCGCGTCACCGAGCTCGTCAGCGCCGCAGGGGGCTCTCCTGCGTCGTCCCATCGCGCTACACCAACACCCCCAGCCGTCACGGCCCTCCTGGGCGGCTCGCAGGCACCGCCCACAAGTCACCACGTCAAGTCGTTCATTCGCTGGGTCAGCGCCGCTTCTACGCGGCAGGGGGCTCCCCTGGATCGGACGGCGCCAGAGACCGGCCTGACCTTCAGCTCGGAGGACCACCCCTCCAACTCGGCCTGCTCGGGCGCGCTCCGCATGTTGTGCACCCCTACCATCTGCCAGGTGACCGTCACCAGAACCCTCGTTGATGGCGGTGCGAGCCTTAGCGTGCTCTCGGTCGAGGCCTTCAACCTCCTCCGCATACCCCTAGAATGGCTGCAACCCAGCCGGCCCTTCTTAGGCGTCGGGGGCAAGTCGTCCAGTTCCTTGGGGCAGATCCGGCTCCCAGTGACCTTCGGCACCTACGACAACTTCCGCACGAAGCTGGTAGACTTCGACATCGCCCCCATCGGCCTACCCTACAACGCCATCCTCGGCTACCCAGCTCTGCCCCGATTCATGGCCGCGACGCACCCGGCGTACAACCTCATGAAGATGCCCGGGAGAAGTGGTGTCCTCACTATGCACGGGGACACCGGGGACGCGCTGCGGGCGCTCAAGCTCGCCTTCAAGACGGCGGCGTCGGCACAGCCCGCCGACTTGGAGACCCCCGAGCCCAAGGGGGCTGCACCCGCCAAGAAGAAGCAGTTGTTCACCCAAGACAAGGCAGAAACCAAGCAGATACCCGTCGATGAGGACGGGTCCACCAACGCCACTTTCACCATAGGCGCCCACCTCAAACCCGAGCAGGAGGAGGCCCTGGTCGGGTTCCTGCACGCAAACAAGAAGGTATTCGCTTGGGAGCCGGACCAGTTGGCAGGGATCCCCAGGAGTGTAATCAAGCATCACCTCAACGTGTGCCCCAATGTGCACCCTGTGAAGCAGAAGGCTAGGCGGCAGTCCACAGAAAAGCAGGCCTTCATCATCCAGGAGACCCGCAAATTAGAGGCCGCTGGGGTCATCCGTGAGGTCCGATACCCAGATTGGTTGGCCAACCCTGTCGTTATGCCAAAGAAGGGAGGGAAGGAGCGTATGTGTGTCGACTTCACCAACTTCAACAAAGCATGTCCGCAAGATCCGTTGCCGCTCCCCCGCATCGACCAGATCGTCGATTCCACTGCGTAATGCGACCTGTTATGCTTCCTGGATGCCTTCTCTGGGTATCACCAGATCAAGATGGCGGTAGAAGACATCGAGAAGACAGCCTTCCTAACCCCGTGTGGGGTATACTGCTACACGTGCATGCCATTCGGGCTGCGTAACGTAGGGGCGACCTTTCAGCGGCTGATGCACATCACCTTAGGCCCGCAGCTCGGGAAGAATGTTGAAGCTTACGTCGATGACATTGTGGTAAAGTCTCGGGAGGCCGGGACCTTGATACAGGACTTGGAGGAAACCTTCGCGAGCCTCAACGCAGTGAACCTACGGCTCAACCCAGAGAAGTGTGTGTTCGGAGTCCCCTCGGGCAAGCTCTTGGGTTTCCTCGTGTCCCACCAAGGCATCGAAGCTAACCCAGAGAAGGTCAAGGCGGTGGAAGACATGAGCCCGCCAAAGACCCTCAGAGAAATGCAGAAGCTCACAGGGCGCGTGACCGCGCTAGGGCGCTTCATCTCCAAGTTGGGAGAACGAGCCCTACCCTTCTTCCAGCTAATGAAGAAAAAGGGGCCCTTCGAGTGGACTGAAGAGGCCGACAAGGCGTTCCAGGATCTCAAGAGATACCTGACCAGCCCACCGGTCATGGTGGCACCACGCCCTCAGGAGCCCCTGGTGCTTTACCTCGCCGCCACTCCCTACTCCGCCAGGGCAGCCTTGGTGGCAGTCAGAGAGCAGCGCCGAATCACAACCACGGCAGCAGCTCGGGGCAAGGTAGAATAGGGGCAAGGAAGGCCTACAGAAACCGCCACCACGGCTGAGGAGGATCAGCCGCCGCAGAGGGGCGCACCAGGGGCGGAAGAGGCCCCTCTTCCAAATGGCCAGCCTCAGGAGGCCTCATTGCCTCAAGAGGCGCCACGGTCTCCGGAGGAAGCCGCCAGCACTGACGCACTCCACCTCGTTGAACACCCAGTGTTCTTCGTCAGCACAGTGCTGCGGGATGCAAGAGCGCGGTACCCCATGCCTCAGAAACTCCTCCTCGCGCTACTAGTGGCTTCGTGCAAGCTGCGGCACTACTTTCAAGGTCACCCCATCAAGGTCGTCTCATCATACCCCCTAGAGAGAGTGCTCAGGAGCCCTAATTCAGCTGGAAGGGTCGCTGAGTGGAACATAGAACTGCAAGCATTCCAGCTTGAATTCAGCACGACCAGGGTCATCAAGGGAGCAGCGTTGGCGGATTTTGTGGCAGAGTGGACGGAGGCGCCAGGCCTCAAGGCCGATGAGGATCAGTCCCTATCCCCGGGAAGCGAGGCGCCAGAGGGCTGGGTCATGTACTTCGATGGGGCGTTCTCCAAGCATGGCGCTGGAGCTGGCGCGGTGCTTATATCGCCCACACAGGACAAGCTCTATTACGTCGTGCAACTCTGTTTCCAGCAAGGCGAAAAGGTCTCCAACAACATAGTGGAGTATGAAGGTTTAATAGCGGGCTTGAAGGCCGCGGCTGCCCTAGGAGTAAAACGCCTCACCATCAAGGGCGATTCGCAGCTCCTTGTCAATTTCTCCAACAAGGTGTACAAGTCGAAGGATGAGCACATGGAAGCCTACCTTGCGGAAGTCCATGGGATGGAGAAGCAATTCTGGGGGTTGGAGTTGCAGCATGTGCCCCGTGGCACCAATCAGGAGGCTGACGATATCGCCAAACACGCGTCCACACGGTTACCCCAGGAGCCTGGAGTTTTTGAGGAGCGGCTCTTCAAGCCCTCAGCTCTGCCGTCATTATCAAACACAGCTCAGCCCTGGGAGGAGCTCCCCCAGCCACCTGCCTCAGGAGCTTCGACCTATGGCCCGGCCTCAGGAGCGCGCCTGCTCCTGACGATGGAACCTCAGAAGGGATGTTGGATCACGGAGCTCCGGAGCTACTTAGCGCAAAGGACCTTGCCGGAGAAGGAGGAGGAAGCGGAGCGAGTGGCACACCAGGCCACGGCATACTGCATCAGAGACGGAGAGCTGTACCGGAAGCGACCAAACGATGTATCCCTGCGCTGCATCTCCAGGGAGCAAGGGAAGGAACTACTGGAAGATATACACGGCGGAGACTGTGGACATCATTCATCATCGCGGGCCCTCGTCGGCAAGGCGTTCCGCAGTGGGTTTTATTGGCCCGCCGCGCTCAATGACGCCGTGGAACTAGTGAAAGCTTGTGAAGCCTGCCAGTTCCACGCCAAGCAGATCCATCAGCCAACAGGAGGCTTGCAGACTATCCCCCTTTCATGGCCATTCGCAGTCTGGGGGCTGGACATCTTGGGCCCGTTTCCTCTGGCGCCAGGGGGCTATCGCTACCTCTACCTTGCCATGGACAAATTCACCAAGTGGGCTGAAGTAGAGGCTGTCCGCACCATTCCCGCGGGCTCCGCGGTCAAGTTCATCAAGGGCATCGTGAGCCGGTTCGGGGTGCCGAATCGCATCATCACGGACAACGGTTCGCAGTTCACCAGTAACCTCTTCAAAACATACTGTGCTAACCTTGGAACGCAGATATGCTACGCCTCAGTGGCGCACCCCTGAAGCAACGGCCAGGCCGAGCGAGCCAACGCGGAGGTCCTGAGGGGCCTCAAGACCAGGACGTTCAAGAAGAAGCTGGAGGCCTGCGGCAGAGGTTGGTACGACGAGCTTCAGTCCGTGCTGTGGTCCATCCGCACCACCGCGACCAAACCGACTGGAGAGACCCCGTTCTTCCTGGTCTACGGAGCGGAAGCGGTCCTCCCTCACGAGGTCAGACGTCGCTTCACGCGGGTCCTGGCGTTCGACGAGGCGCAGCAGGACGCCATGCGGGGGATGGACCTCTTGCTGGGGGAGGAACGTCGCCGAGAAGCCGCGCTGTGAGCGGCGAGGTACCAGCAAGCGCTGCAGCGATATCACTGCCGCAACATTCGTCCCAGGACTCTTGAGGTAGGAGACCTCGTGCTCAGGCGGGTTCTCTCCAGGGAGGGACTGCACAAGCTGTCTCCCATGTGGGAGGGCCCGTTCAAGGTTGTTCATGTTTCCAGGCCCGGCTCCGCGTGCTTGGAGACTCAGGAGGGAGTGCCAGTCCAGAATGCATGGAACATCCAGCACCTCCGGAGGTTCTACCCCTGAAAAGGCCCAGAGCCTGTGAAGCAAGGCTAGTGCCTGTGAAGGCAAGGGCCATCTGCGAGCCTTCTATGCACGCCGACCTCTTCATCGCATTAATGCGCGGCACTGCACCAAGGAACTACTGCACCAAACTAAAATAGTTGTTCGGCTTTGGCCTTTCCAGCCACAGATGATCCACAACAGACCTCATGGCGAGTCCGGACAATCTATTCAGCCATTCGGCAAGACGATCAGTCAATGGAAGCGAACGCTCTGGAACGTTAAATTGTGACCAGAATAGCTTGTCCACTTCACGATCTGTTTGATCTCGGAAGTACTCGGCCGCATCGACAGCACTCGCCGCCAAGTCCAGACATGCGTCCGCCGAACTCCATAGCCGGTCCAGAGGGGCATACCGAGGATCTCTAAACTTCCTCCGCAGCATAAAGGGTTTCCCAGCCGCGATATCCCCGGCTTGACGCAGCTCCTCCTTTTTCACTCTCATCGCAGAGCGGGTGTCTTTGGTCGCCATCGTGGCCTTTTCCACGTCCGTCGCCTTCGCCCGGTTTTCTTCTTCAAGAAGCTGGCAACAGTCAGCATTATCTTTTAACTTTATAGCCATCTTGGCCATTTTCTCTTTGCTCTTGCAATGTGCGGCCTGTTCGGCCCTTAACTCTTCGGCCGCTTGCAAAGCAGCCGCATTGCTACTCCTTGCTTGCTCCTTGGCTCGGGCAAGCTCCGCCCGAAGGGTCCCCATGGTGGCCGCTCCATCTGCAGTCACAACATATTAAAGATACTGGCATCATGCTACTCTTATTATGTGATGATCACCAGAAAGGCCACTCACCCTGTGCCTCATCAAGCCGCTCGTTGACAAGCACGATGTCGGCATCTGCCGCATCCAGCTGCCGCTTAAGTTCGGCATACCCATCAGTCCGGCTAGCCACCGGAGGCTCCACCACCTGCACATAAAGGCAGTCTGGTTATTGCCTGGGACAATGATCCTCTGTTTGCCGCCGTTTTCGACAACAACCAGAGTCTCAGGGGCTACTATCTACACAGGGCACATCTAAAAATGTGCGGTACTTTCAAAAATATACATCATTTCACGTACCTCAAAACCCGTCAGTAGATTCATAAAGGCTTCATGCAGCCCGCTTTTGGCGGACGAAATCCTTTCAATCACCGTACCCATCAATGCGCGGTGCTCTTCTGAGATAGCCGCCTTCTCCAGCAGATCCCTCCGTACATCCGACCGCACACCAGACGGTGCCGAACTCTTTTGATTGCTCTCTTCGAGAGCTGGATACTGAGGACTTCGGGTGGCTATAGGATTACCTTCTGGCCTTGCCGAATCAGGAGAAGCCCTCCATGACGACACCTCAGGGTCGCCCGCTTCGTAAGGCGGTGTGGCAGGGGGAGGCGTTTCGCTCTCCATCATCTCTGGAAGAAGATCCCCCGAAGACGAGCTCAGCTGAGAAGGGCTAAGATCCAAACTGCAAGATATATACTTCGGTTATTTTCCTCAGAATTAAGGTAGGATATCTTCACTAATAAATACCTTTTGATTACTTACAGCTCGTTAGAGGGTTGATCCCTGCGCGGACATTGTGCGGCAAGAACACCCTCCGAGGCAGGATCCTCTGGCGGAGATTTCATCTCCTGTTTGGAAACCTTGATTTCCGGATCTTCAGAGGTAGTCCTCTTCCTTCCCCGGGGAGAGAGAATGTCAGATTCTTCCCCTCGGTTATCCTCCCTCCTGTAGGCGCTCATTCCCTCGGTTGGAATAGGTAGCGATGGAGGCCCGCTTTCGCCCTCTTTATTCCCCCCTTCATCTTCCTTTGAGGGCACCAGAGAAGGTGTTGGCTCGAGCATCTTTTCCAGCACTGGATTGTCCAAGCCTTCACGAAGGGGGCCGAACACCGGATCATCTTTTCCTTTGTTATCTAGTCCTGGTCAAAGAGCGATTCTTCAGAATGATGTCGTGATAAATAAAAGGACGGTGTGTTCGGCCATGGGATTACTTACTTGGGCAGTGGTGCAGTTGCTGCTCAGGCCCACGTCCTCGGTAATGTTGGGACACTCTATTTGGGGTCCGAAGAACGATTTGTACATCTCCTCATGCGTCATGTCGAGGAAATTCTGAATAGTGTGCGGTCCTTCTGGGTTGAATTCCCACATGCGGAGGGGCCGGCGTTTGCAAGTCTGGACTCGACGAACCAGCATGACTTGCATTACCATAACCAAACTGAAATCTCCCTCGAAGAGATCTCGGATACGGCTCTGCAGTATTGGCACGTCCTTGGCTGGACCCCAGCTCAGTCCCCTGCTGATCCATGACATTAGTTGTGGTGGAGGGCCCGAGCGAAAGGTGGGGGCAGCTACCCACTTGGCACTTCGGGGAGCTGTGACGTAAAACCACTCCCGTTGCCACAATCCGGACACCTCTAGAAAGGAACCCTCTGGCCATGGAGCATCAGCAATTTTTCTTATTAAAGCACCTCCGCATGCTGCGTACTGTCCCTCGACCATCTTCGGCTTCACATCGAAGGTCTTCAGCCACAAGCCGAAGTGAGGGGTAATGCGGAGGAAGGCCTCACAAATGACAATAAATGACGAGATGTGAAGAAGGGAGTCCGGGGCCAGATCGTGAAAATCCAGCCCGTAATAGAACATAAGACCCCTGACAAAGGGATCCAGAGCGAGGCCTAGTCCTCGGAGGAAGTGGGAGATGAACACAACGCTCTCGTTGGGTTCGGGAGTAGGGACGACCGGCCCTCGGGTTGGCAGCCTATGCGAAATTTCGGCGGTCAGATATCTGGCCTCCCTCAACTTCATGATGTCCTCCTCCGTGACGGAGGAAGACATCCAGTAGCCTTGAAGGCTGGATCCAGACATGATTGAAGGTCCGAAGCGCCTGACCTTGACTTTGGGTGTTAGAACTCGAGGCAGGGGAGGGATTCGATTGAGCACGGGAGGGAAAAAAGTAACAGCCTGGTCCCTTTATAAAGAGGGTGAATATCAAGTGTCCTCCTCGTGGCCATTTTGGACTTGCCTAAAATCTAGGAGTCCTAGGCATAGTTGGGTTACCCATGTCTGTATTGATGAGAATCCCGTAATAAGGGGAACACGATCTCTGCTTTGACAAGATGTGTCAAGAAACCGCCTCGCGTTATGTGCGGGGCTGGTTAAAGAAAAACGGTTCAAATAATTACCGGGCCGTGGCGTGATGTCATGCTACCAAAATATGTCAGCAGATTAGATTTGTTGAAATATTATTCTCTCTACGGTGGTATGTGGAACTTATTTTACAGGGTCAGACACTATCCCTGTATTCAAACTCTTCTGTGGTGTATTCGGAGGAGGAACCCGCCTTGCAATGCCAAAGACAACACTGCGCGCCGGACTCATCGTCATTGAAGCCTGGTTCACGGGCTACTGAGGGAGTCTTGGATTAGGGGGTCTCCGGACAGCCGGACTATATCCTTTGGCCGGACTGTTGGACTATGAAGATACGAGATTGAAGACTTCGTCCCGTGTCCGGATGGGACTCTAC
Organism: Triticum monococcum; assembly: GCA_034509565.1. NCBI lineage: Eukaryota > Viridiplantae > Streptophyta > Magnoliopsida > Poales > Poaceae > Triticum > Triticum monococcum. The sequence continues at coordinate 19,717,424 of CM067844.1, read as the reverse complement.
TTGGTGTGGAAGGCAAGCTAGGCAATACGGATATGTATATCTCCTCCTTTGTAACCGACCTTGTGTAACCCTAGCCCCTTCCGGTGTCTATATAAATCGGAGGGTTTTAGTCCGTACGACAACATACAATCATACAATAGGCTAGCTTCTAGGGTTTAGCCTCTCCGATCTCGTGGTAGATCAACTCTTGTACTACTCATATTATCAAGAATAATCGAGTAGGACGTAGGGTTTTACCTCCATCAAGAGGGCCCGAACCTGGATAAAACATCGTGTCCCCTGCCTCCTGTTATCATCCGCCTTAGACGCACAGTTCAGGACCCCCTACCCGAGATCCGCCGGTCTTGACACTGACAATGAGCATAATATTTCTTTCTCTCAAATTAATATAAGTGACGCAAAGAGAGAATTTCATGAAAATTGTACTAACTCTCAAATAAATCTAAGTGAAGCAAGAGAGTATTTCTTCAAAAAATACTAAAGCACACCATGCTCAAAAAAGTTACAAGTGAAGCACTAGAGCAAGTCCATAGCTCATAAAAATTTAAGTGAAGCATAGAGAGCAATTCTAACAAGTCATGACATAATTTTGGCTCTCTCAAATAGGTGTGTCCATTAAGGATTGATGACTCAAGACACAAAATAAAACAAGCAAAGACTCATATCATACAAGACGCTCCAAGCAAAACAAAAATCATGTGACGAATAAAAATATAGTTTCGAGTAAAATACTGATGGTCGTTAGAAGAAAGAGGGGATGCCACTCGGGGGCATCCCCAAGATTAGTTAGTTGCTATTTTTTGGATAAAATATTGGGATGCCGGGGCATCCCCAAGCTTAGGCTCTTCTATCCTTTATTCCTTCATCCATCGTAACATAACCCAAAACTTGAAAACTTCAATCACACAAAACTCAACAAAACCTTCGTGAGATCTGTTAGTATAAGAATAATAAATTACTACTATAAGTGATGTATCAAACCAATTCATATTTTGTTTTCTTATTATATCTATAGTATTCCAATTTTTCTATGGCAAAAACTCATCAAAGAAAACCATAGAGCCATCAAAATAAGCACACAACACAAAGAAAACAGAATCTGTCGAAACAGAACAGTCTGTAGCATTCTGACTATTTCAAATACTTCAGTAACTCCAAAAATTATACAAAATAAGGGCGACCTGGGAAGTTTGTATATTGATCCAGTACAAGTGGAATCGGTATTTTATCGCTCTCTAGTAAAAAATGAAAATTGTTTTCGTGAGCATAAAAGTTTCTATTTCTTCAGCAAGACCAAACAACTCTCACCCAAGAAGATCCAAAAGGCTTTACTTGGCACAAACACAAATTAAAACATAAGAAACACAATCATAACAGTAGAATAATTGTGTTAACACACAAAAACAAGAAGCAAAAAGCAAAAATAAATTTTATTCATTGGGTCGCCTCCCAACAAGCGCTATAGTTTTACGCCCTTAGCTAGTGATACGTCTCCGTCGTATCTACTTTTCCAAACACTTTTGCCCTTTTTTGGACTTTAACTTGCATGATTTGAATGGAACTAACCCAGACTGACGCTGTTTTCAGCAGAATTATCATGATATTATTTATGTGCAGAAACAAAAGTTCTCGGAATGACCTGAAACTTCATGGAGCAACTTTTTGGAAAATATAAAAATACATGCAAAAGATGAAGGCCAGGGGGCCCACCACCTATCCACGAGGGTGGGGCGTGCCCCCCTACCTTGTGGGCCCCCTGGAGCTCCTACGAATCCAACTCCAACTCTATATATTGTGTTTTGGGGAGAAAAAATCAGAGAGAAGGATTCATTGCGTTTTACGATATGGAGCCGCCGCCAAGCCCTAAAACCTCTCGGGAGGGCTGACCTGGAGTCCGTTCGGGGCTCCGGAGAGGGGAATCCGTCGCCATCGTCATCATCAACCATACTCCATCACCAATTTCATGATGCTCACCGCCATGTGTGAGTAATTCCATCGTAGGCTTGCTGGACGGTGATGGGTTGGATGGGATTTATCATGTAATCGAGTTAGTTTTGTTAGGGTTTAATCCCTAGTATCCACTATGTTCTGAGACTGATGTTGCTATGACTTTGCTATGCTTAATGCTTGTCACTAAGGCCCGAGTGCCATGATTTCAGATCTGAACCTATTATGTTTTCATCAACATATGACAGTTCTAGATCCTATCTTGCAAGTCTATAGTCACCTATTATGTGTTATGATCCGTTAACCCGGAAGTGACAATAATCGGGATACTTACCGGTGATGACCGTAGTTTGAGGAGTTCATGTATTCACTATGTGTTAATGCTTTGTTCCGGCACTCTATTAAAAGGAGTCCTTAATATCCCTTAGTTTCCGTAATGACCCCGCTGCCACGAAAGGGTAGGACAAAAGATGTCATGCAAGTTCTTTTCCATAAGCACGTATGACTATATTCAGAATACATGCCTACACTATATCAATGAACTGGAGCTAGTTCTGTGTCACCCTAGGTTATGACTATTACATGATGAACCGCATCCGGCATAATTCTCCATCACTGATCCATTGCCTACGAGCTTTCCACATATTGTTCTTCACTTATTTACTTTTCCGTTGTTATTGCTATCATCACTAGAAACTACCAAAAACATTACTTTTACTACTATTACCTTTTGCTACCGTTGCCACTACTATCATATTACTTTGCTACTAAATACTTTGCTGTAGCTATTAAGTTTCCAGGTGTAGTTGAATTGACAACTCAGCTGCTAATACTTGAGAATATTCTTTGGCTCCCCTTGTGTCGAATCAATATATTTGGGTTGAATACTCTACCCTCGAAAACTATTGCGATCCCCCATACTTGTGGCTTATCAAGACTATTTTCTGGCGCCGTTACCGGGGAGCATAGCTCTATTCTTTGAGTCACTTGGGATTTATATCCGCTTATCATTATGAAGAACTTGAGAGATCCAAAAACCAAGATCTATCCCTCAACTACGAGGGGAGGTAAGGAACTTCCATCTAGCTCTGCACTTGATTCACCTTCTGTTATGAGTCAGCTTCCGACACCTAAACCTGCTTTTGCTATTCATACTGATATGTCGCATGTTATTGATGATGCCACTTCTGCTATGCATGATACTTATGATGAAACTACTTCTATGCTTGATACTACTGTGCGACTTGGTGAATTTATTGATGAACAACTTGCTAGGGCTAGAGAGAAAGAAAATATTGAATCTGATCATACTAATGAAATTGATGATGAAGACTTGCCTGTTATTCCTGAGGGTTATGTTTTTGATAAAGAAGCTTCTTTAGCTATTTTAGCTTGCAAAGATAGATATGAACTTAAGAGGTTATTAGCTAAATGGAATCAGCAATCTCTAAATGCTAGAATGAAACTTGACCCTGCTTTTGCTACTTCACCTATTTGTGTTACCGATAAGGATTATGAATTCTCTGTTGATCCTGATATAATTACTTTGGTTGAATCTGATCCTTTTCATGGCTATGAATCTGAAACTGTTGTGGCACATCTTAATAAATTAAATGATATAGCTACCCTATTCACTACTGATGAGAGTACTCGCTACTTTTATATCCTTAAAATATTTCCATTCTCATTAAAGGGTGATGCTAAGATATGGTTTAATTCTCTTGAGCCTAGTTGTGTGCGTAGTCCCCAGGATATGATTTATTACTTCTCTGCTAAATATTTCCCTGCTCATAAGAAACAAGCTGCTTTAAGGGATATATATAATTTTGCACAAATTGAAGAAGAGAGTCTCCCACAAGCTTGGGGGAGGCTTCTCCAATTACTTAATGCTTTGCCTGATCATCCTCTTAACAAAAATGAAATACTTGATATCTTTTATAATGGACTAACCGATGCTTTCGGAGATTACCTGGATAGTTGTGCTGGTTATGTTTTCAGGGAAAGAACGCAGGATGAAGCTGAAATTCTATTGAATAATATGTTGACAAATGAAAATAATTGGACACCTCCTGAGCCAGTTCCTGAGCTTATTCCTAAACCAACTCCGAAGAAGAGGGATATTCTATTTCTCAGCCCTGAAGATATGCAAGAGGCAAAGAAATCTATGAAAGAAAAAGGTATTAAAGCTGAAGATGTTAAGAATTTACCTCCTATTGAAGAAATACATGGTCTTAATTTACCGCATGTTGAAGAAAAACATGGTCTTGATAACCCGACACGGGTAGTAAAGGTAAATTCTCTCTATAGATATGACAAAGTAGAAATCCCATTTACTGAATTTGCTAGCCCATGCTTAGATAAGTTTGATAAATTTATGGCTAAGCAAGAAGATTTTAATGCTTATTTTGGTAGACAATTGAAATACAATTCAAATATGCTTGAACACTTGGGTGATTATATGGCTAATGTCAAAGGTGAACTTAAACTTATTGGCAAACATGCTTCCATGGTTACCTCTCAAGTAGAACAAGTACTTAAAGCTCAAAATGATTTTCTCAATGAATTGAATAGTAAGAATAATGATAATGTTGTTAGAGTTATGATTAGAGGTGGTAGAATGACTCAGGAACCTTTGTATCCTGAAGGCCGTCCTAAGAGAATTAAGCAAGATTCTCAGAGAAATAATGTAGATGTGATAGGACTTTGCATGCTTCTAGTGAACCTGTTACTGAAACACCTGAGAATCCAAATGATATTTCTATTTTTGATGCTGAAACACAATCTGGTAATGAACCTGAAACTAGTGATAATGTTAATAATAGTATTCATGATGATGCTCAACCTAGTAATGATAATGATGTAGAAATTGAACCTGCTGTTGATCTTGATAACCCACAATCAAAGAATCAACATTATGATAAGAAAGACTTTGTTTCTAGGAAACATGGTAAATAAAGAGAGCCTTGGGTTCAGAAACCCAGGCCTTTTCCTCCCAAACCATCCAAGAAAAAGGGTGATGAGGATTTTGAGCGCTTTGCTGAAATGATTAGACCTATCTTTTTGCGTATGCGATTAACTGATATGCTCAAAATGAATCCTTATGCTAAGTATATGAAAGATATTGTTACTAATAAAAGAAAGATACTGGAAGCTGAAATTTCCACCATGCATGCTAATTATACTTTTAAGGGTGGAATACCAAAGAAACTTGGAGATCCAGGAGTACCCACTATACCATGCTCCATTAAAAGAAACTATGTTAAAACTGCTTTATGTGATCTAGGAGCCGGTGTTAGTGTTAGGCCTCTCTTTTTATATCGTAGACTTGATTTGAATAAGTTGACACCTACTGAAATATCTTTGCAAATGGCTGATAAATCAACTGCTATACCTGTCGGCATTTGTGAGGATGTGCCTCTTGTAGTTGCAAACGTTACTATTTTAACGGACTTTGTTATTCTTGATATTCCCGAGGACGATAGTATGTCTATTATTCTTGGAAGACCTTTTTTGAACACTGCAGGGGCTGTTATTGATTGCACTAAAGGCAATGTCACTTTTCACGTTAATGGTAATGAGCATACGGTACACTTTCCGAGGAAACAACCTCAAGTTCATAGTATCAACTCTATTGGAAAAATTACATCGATTATATTTGGAGGTTTTGAATTTCCTCTTCCTACTGTCAAGAAGAAATATGATATTCTTATTATTGGGGATGTGCATATCCCCGTTGAGGTAACATAGTGTTATTCGAAATTTCTCCCATTCCATGTTATTCGGAATGAGTTTGTTAACAAGACCTGATCAACCTTGTTAGTGGATTCCTTTTGATGAGCATGAGATGGATGAAACTACAAGACACAACCTTCTGTATCCCACTTTTACTTTCTGTTATTTATATTAAATAAAATAAAAATAGTATTTTTCTATCTGTTATCTGATTATCCGTGAAATATAAAAATACCCCGAAAATAAAAGTTCTCCAAATGCCCTGAAATTTAAATATGATTTTTTCTAGAATATTTGAGAATATTTGGCATTGAGAACATAGCAGGGGGGTCACCCACCTGCCCACGAGGGTGGAGGGCGCGCCCCCTGCCTCGTGGGCCCACGGTGGCCCTCCTCCACTTATCCTTTCACCCACACACTCCTTCTTTCTCCCACAAACACGAACAACTAGCTCAAACCCGAGTCAAAGTTTGTTTTGCTGCCATTTTCGATCTCCTTGCTCAAAGCACCTCTCAAAAAACTGCTTGGGGAGATTGTTCCTTGGTATGTGACTCCTGCATTGGTCCTATTAGTTTTTGTTCTAGTGCTTTACTCATTGCAATTTTTGCTGCCTAGGTGACCATGTTCTTGAGCTTGCATGTCAAATTTATATGGGTCCAAGTAGTTTTGATGCATGATATAGGCTCCAGGCACTTGTAGGATTAGTTGCTATCAATATTATTGAGTTTGGTTTACTTTTATTTTGAAGTTACTAAGAATTTCAGAATTTCTCAGAAAATGATGAAGAGACTTTTGAGGGGCTCATCGAGCCGAAGCTCGAAGGAAAAGGCACATAAGCCTAAGTATAATCTGCCTCGCACCGCGGAGGTTCGCTCGTGTGAATGGCCTTCCGATGATTTCTTGAGAGCAGCCGGGATTTATGAAGATTTTTATGAATTGACTAAGAATGCAGGCCTTACCAGTTTCCTCCTCGACCAACGCGATCCGTATCTCTTACTCACAAATATCTTTGTGCAAAACTTTCATTTCCATTCTAGGAGCTCACCACATACGGTGGAGTTTCATTTATATGACAAGCATAAGGAGATGTCACTTTATGATTTTTGTCGGGTTTGTTTAGTCCCTTTCGAGGACAAGACAAATGAACCATATCGCGAGGATGTGGATGGGTTTATTGATACTTTCACTGCAGGCGAAACAAGGGAGGTTTTCGATGCACGAATCACTAGCATACATTTTCCTGTTTTACGCTATTTTGCATTATTTGCTAGTCGTTGTTTAATTGGTCGCGGAAACTGTGGAAACCTTAGTATCCCTGATATTAATATTTTGCTTCACGGTTTATTCAGTGATAACTCTGTTAGTATGGACGGCATTATTGCTAAACGGTTAAGTCTGAACCGTACAAAGGGCCCCATTTTTGGAGGCATCTATGCTTCACGCCTAGATGCACATTTTAACATACCTATTAGGCATTATGAGAAGGAAGAAAAAGTGTTGCCTCATATTTATTTAGATTATAAGAGTATGGTGGCACATGATTTCATTGTTAAGAATAGGGAAGGAGAGGCTAAATACAAATTGTTCTTTGATAAACATCATCCTGAGACTATTACCCTGCCTGCTCCTTCTTTGTTTGATTTATCTGCAGGCCAGTACCTTGTTCCATTAGAGGCTATTCACGCCTACCGGAACCCTGCACCAGCCATGGAGCCAGAGCCGGAACCACAAGTTTATCCTTCATGACAGTCTAATTACAAGTGGGATCCAGAGATGATTGCCAACCAATGGCAATCGGAGTCTTCTTCCTCTTCACAGTACGACCCCAACTATTATTATGGATACCCGCCAGGCCAGCCGTGGCCATAGACCAACTTAGGCCAAAAGCCTAAGCTTGGGGGGGTACGTATTTCCCACCGACATTATATTCATGTTCACACACTCATTGCTAAATGACGGTGCTCATACTTTTCCATTATATCATCCATGCTAGTTTATTTCCTTTTTATGCTTTCTTCTTGTGTGTTTAATAAACCTTAAGAAAACCCAAAAAAATAGTTTTAGCTTTTAATTAGTTTACTTTCCATGCTTGTAGTAGTAATTAAAAAGAAAACCCAAAAAGAGTGCTTGTTCTTCTTTTGCTTGTTGGGAGCTTTCCCGTGTAAATAGTTTTATTTCTTTTCTTTTCTTTGGGGGTCGATAGGAGAAGACCATGATTAAATTGTTGAAGTGATTCTTACATGCATAATTGTTGATCTGACAAACGAGCCCATATTGCCTTGTCTTCTCCTGTTTATTGAATGCTTGCAGGTTCCAGCTCAGTCCAATGCACGTGCACTATTATTATTATTCACACTATTCGGTCGTGCAAGTGAAAGGCAATTATGATGACATATGATGGACTGACTGAGATGAGAAAAGCTGGTATGAACTCGACCTCTTTTGTTTTTGTAAATATGATTAGTTCATCGTTCCTAATTCGGCCTATTATGAATAAACATGTTTGCAATGACAACTAGAGATCATAGTTCTTGTGCCATTCTTGATTAGCTATGAGTTATAATGGTTTACCTTGCGTGCCAACATGCTATTGAAATGGTTATGCGGTGGTATGATAGGTGGTATCCTCCTCTGAATGATTTAAGTGACTTGACTTGGCGCATGTTCACGCATGTAGTTGAAACAAAATCAACATAGCCTTCACAATATTTATGTTCATGGTGGATTATATCCTACTCATGCTTGCATTCGGTGTTGATTAATTTTAATGCATGTTCATGATTGTTGTCACTCTCTAGCTAGTCGCTTCCCAGTCTTTTGCTAGACTTCACCTGTACTAAGCGGGAATACTGCTTGTGCATCCAATCCCTTAAACCCCAAAGTTATTCCACATGAGTCCACTATACCTTCCTATATACGGTATCTACCTGCCGTTCCAAGTAAACTTGTATGTGCCAAACTCTAAACCTTCAAATAAATATCTTGTTTTGTATGCTCGAATAGCTCATGTATCAACTAGGGCTGTCCGTATCTTCCATGTTAGGCGGGTTATTCTCAAGAGGAGTGGACTCCGCTCCTCACTCACGAGAAAATGGCTGGTCACCGGGATGCCCAGTCCCATACTTTATGCAAACTAAATCAAAATAATTGCAAACAAAACCCCCTGGGACTCTTTTTAGTTGGAGGCACTCGTTGTTTTGAGCAAGCCATGGATTGATGCTTGTTGGTGGAAGGGGGAGTATAAACTTTACCATTCTGTTTGGGAACCGCCTATAATGTGTGTAGCATGGAAGATATCGCCATCTCTTGGTTGTTATGTTGACAATGAAAGTATACCACTCAAAATATTATTCATCTCTGTTTCAAAACCGAGCTCTAGCACCTCTACAAATCACTGCTTCCCTCAGTGAAGGGCCTATCTATTTACTTTTATGCTGAGTCATCATCCTCTTATTAAAAAGCACCAGTTAGAGAGCACTGTTGTCATTTGCATTCATTATAGTTAGTTTACATTGGGTATGACATGACTGGATCTCTTTTACCATGAATTAAAATGTCTAGTCAGTCCTTGATCTTTAAAGGTGCTCTGCATTTATGTTTTACGGTCACAGAAAAGGCTAGCGAGATACCATCTTGTAATATCATGTTATGATTGTTTTTAGAAAGTGTTGTCATCCGAGATTTATTATTATTGCTCGCTAGTTGATTATGCCATTGATATGCGTAAACTTGAGACCTAAGCATTAATGCGAATGTGGTTAGTTATAATCTTTGCTGAAAACTTGAATGCTGGCTTTACATATTTACAACAACAAGAGCAAACAGAGTTTGTAAAAGTTTTTCTTTATCACTTTCAGTTTGTCAACTGAATTGCTTGAGGACAAGCAAAGGTTTAAGCTTGGGGGAGTTGATACGTCTCCGTCGTATCTACTTTTACAAACACTTTTGCCCTTGTTTTGGACTCTAACTTGCATGATTTGAATGGAACTAACCCGGACTGACGCTGTTTTCAGCAGAATTACCATGATGTTATTTATGTGCAGAAACAAAAGTTCTCGGAATGACCTGAAACTTCACGGAGCAACTTTTTGGAAAATATAAAAAATACCTGCAAAAGATGAGGGCCAGGGGGCCCACCACCTATCCACGAGGGTGGGGGGCGCGCCCCCTACCTCGTGGCCCCCCTGGAGCTCCTCCGACTCCAACTCCAACTCTATATATTGTGTTTTGGGGAGAAAAATCAGAGAGAAGGATTCATCGCGTTTTACGATACGGAGCCGCCGCCAAGCCCTAAAACCTCTCGGGAGGGCTGATCTGGAGTCCGTTCGGGGCTCCGGAGAGGGGAATCCGTCGCCATCGTCATCATCAACCATCCTCCATCACCAATTTCATGATGCTCACCGCCATGCGTGAGTAATTCCACTGTAGGCTTGCTGGACGGTGATGGGTTGGATGGGATTTATCATGTAATCGAGTTAGTTTTGTTAGGGTTTGATCCCTAGTATCCACTATGTTCTGAGATTGATGTTGCTATGACTTTGCTATGCTTAATGCTTGTCACTAGGGCCCGAGTGCCACGATTTCAGATCTGAACCTATTATGTTTTCATGAATATATGAGAGTTCTAGATCCTATCTTGCAAGTCTATAGTCACCTATAATGTGTTATGATCCGTTAACCCCGAAGTGACAATAATCAGGATACTTACCGGTGATGACCATAGTTTGAGGAGTTCATGTATTCACTATGTGTTAATGCTTTGTTCTGGTACTCTATCGCTCCTAAAAAACAGCATGGAGTGGTGGCAGGCTGTTATGAGAAAATTAAGAAGCGGGCTCAAGGGTTGGAACCTTAATGTTGAGGGTAGTTACAGGAGAAAGAAGAGGTTTATTATTAACACTTTAGATATACTTGATAAGAAGTGTGAGCTTGCTGGTGTATCAGCAGCTGACTATGTGCAAAGAAATAGTTTGCAGAATGACTTGAATAAAATTCTTAGAGAGGAAGAGATAAAATGGTATGAACGCTCGAAGGAGAGGGATATCAAAGAAGGGGATAGCACCACTAAGTATTTTATTATTAAGGCTAGTGGGCGGAAGCGCAAGAGTAAAATCTTTTGACTTATCTAGGATGAAGGGATCATCCAGGGGGATGACAACTTGCTCAAATATGCAACTAATTTCTATAAGGACTTATTTGGTCATGTAGATTTACCCCCTATATCTCTGTGTATCCCTCTTGATGATGTTTTGTCAGAAGAGGATAAGGTTGAGCTTAGTTGCAAATTTACTATGGATGAAGTTAAAAATGTGTTATTTTCTATGAAGCGCAACAGAGCGGCTGGCCCGGACGGCTTTCCTGCCGAGTTCTTTCAATTTTTCTGGAACCTCATTTGTAACGATCTCCTTAGGATTTTTCACGACTTTTATGAGGGCAAGATTAACATTTCAAGGCTTAACTATGGTGTAGTCACTTTGCTTGCTAAGGGGCAGGGGGCTGATAGGATTCAAATGTACCGTCCCATTTGCATGTTGAATGTACCTTTTAAATTTTTTACAAAAGTTCTTAACAATAGAGCCATGAAAATTGTTGATAAAACAATTTCTAAAGCGCAATCTGCATTTATAAAGGGTCGCTACATCCTGGACAATGTGCTTATGCTTCATGAAGCTATCCACTCTTTACATAGAAATAAATGTTCTGCTGTGCTTTTTAAGGTTGATTTCGAAAAAGCTTATGATAAAATTAACTGGATTTTCATGCTTGATATCCTAAAAATGAAAGGCTTCCCTGAACGTTTTGTCCAGTGGACAAAAGATGTCGTTAGTAATGGAAAGGTTGCCATCACTATTAATGATGTTATTGGCTCGTATTTTGTTACCAGGAAGGGTTTGAGGCAAGGGGATCCGTTTTCCCCCTTGCTTTTCAATTTGGCGGCTGATGTTCTTGCTACCCTGGTGCAAAGGGTGCAGGAACAAGGATTTATCAAGAGAGTGTTGCCTAGGTTGTATTCAGGAGGTCTAAATATTTTGCAATATGCGGACGATACTACTTTCTGTTTGGAAGATGACCTTGAGGGGGCTAGGAATCTCAAGATAATTCTATGTGTTTTTGAGCATTTGACCGGTCTTAAGATTATTTTTTTAAAAAGTGAAATTTTATGTTTCGGTGAAGTTTTGGAGAAACAAGCTGACTACGCCGGCATTTTTACTTGTGCTATTGGGGGATTCCCTTTTAAGTATTTAGGTCTTCCCCTGCATTATAAAAAGCTTTGTAATGCTGACTGGAAGCCAGCGGAAGAAAAAGTAGAGAAAGGAGTTGCAGCGTGGCAGGGGGCTCTTTTATCTATGGGTGGTAGGCTTATCCGTACTGAAACTTGCTTGAGTAACGTCATTAGTCATTTACTTAACTTTTTCCGTCTACCAAAGGGAGTAGGCAAAAGAATCGACTTCTTTCATGCTCGGGTGCTTTAGCAAGAGAAAGAGGGGGTTAGGAAGTTTCATTTAGTTAACTGGCTTGATGTCTGTCAACCTAGAGACCAAGGGGGGTTGGGTGTTACTAATCTGGATATCAAGAATATTAGTATTTTGTGTAAATGGCTCTGGAGACTTGAGAATGAAGATGGGGATTGGCAGGAGATGATTAGAGCAAAGTATTTGAAGAGGGAAACTTTGTCTCAATGTGAGCCATCTTCTGCCAACTCTCATTTCTGGAATGGTATCATGAGTGTTAAAGATATATTTTACAACTGTTGTCAGAGAATTGTTGGAGATGGGTGTAAAACTAGATTTTGGGAAGATGCTTGGATCCACAACAAGCCTCTTTGTCAACTTTTTCCTTGCTTGTACAAACTTACTTTCCATCAAAACATTACGGTTGCTAAAGTATTTGAACAAGATTTTAACTGCATTAGATTTAGGAGATGTTTATATGGGGAGACATTGGATATGTGGAATAAACTTCTAGATATGTGCAGTCAGGTTGTTCTGAGTGAGGAACCTGACAAAGTCAAATGGCTTTTGACCAGCTCTGGCCAGTTCTCTGTTAAATCTCTTTATCAATATATTATTGCTAGGAGAGTAGTGTTCCCTTTTAAGTTTCTGTGGAAATTGAAGTTACCTTTAAAAATTAAGGCTTTTGTTTGGTTAGTTATCAAAGGGAGGATCCTGACCAAGGACAATTTGTGTAAAAAAGGCTGGAAAGGCACCAACAAATGTGAATTTTGTGATGCCAATGAATGTATTGACCATCTATTTTTCACTTGCACTTTTGCTCGGTTTCTTTGGAATGTAGTTGGGAGTGCTTTGGGAAATCCCCAAACACCCCTGTCATTCTTTGACTTTTGCCAGAATTGGCTTCCTAAGTATACTGGGAAAGATAGAGTGGCTATAGCTATTGGTACGGCTGCTTTATTATGGTCGATCTGGAAAACAAGAAATAAATCTTGCTTTCAAAGTTCTTTACCTAAAGATCCTACTGATATTATCTTCTCCTTATGTTCTATGTTGGATTCGTGGGGTGTGCTACAGAAAAGAGGAGTGCAAAAAACTCTTAAGGAAGTGACCAAGAGGTTGGCCCAGATAGCGAGGGACGTCTTCAAGCGTGCTTACGGCTGGGGGCCTGCTGTACGGAGGCTCTGTTAATCAAGTGGTGATAGATGTAGCTTTTGCGATGATCTCCGTCGTCTTTTGCTATAGCACCCTGTAGGTGCAGAGTTTGGTATCTCAGGTTGTAGTGAGTTATTTCACCTGATGCAAAAATGTAGCTTTTTTGTTGATGAGATGTTGATGAGCTTCAAGTTGTTGTAGCATCATGTAGGTGCAGATGAAGTGCCTCAAGATGTAGGAGTAGTTTTTTTTTCATGATGCATATGTTAGGCATCGAAAGAGTTAAGTCTGTATGAAACTTGATTCGTATGCTGTGACTCCGTTTTCGTAATGAAAATGGGGGCCGTGTGGCCCCTTTGATCGGAAAAAAATGCTTTGTTCCGGTACTCTATTAAAAGGAGTCCTTAATATACCTTAGTTTCCATAAGGACCCTGCTGCCACGGGAGGGTAGGAAAAATGATGCCATGCAAGTTCTTTTCCATAAGCACGTATGACTATATTCGGAATACATGCCTACATTATATCAATGAACTGGAGCTAGTTCTGTGTCCCCCTAGGTTATGATTGTTACGTGATGAACCGCATCCGACATAATTCTCCATCTCTGATCCATTGCTTACGAGCTTTCCACATATTTTTCTTTGCTTATTTACTTTTCCGTTGTTATTGCTATCATCACTACAAAATACCAAAAACATTACTTTTACTACTTTTACCTTTTGCTACCGTTGCCACTACTATCATATTACTTTGCTACTAAATACTTTGTTGCAGATATTAAGTTTCCAGGTGTGGTTGAATTGACAACTCAGCTGCTAATACTTGAGAATATTCTTTGGCTCCCCTTATGTCGAAACAATAAATTTGGGTTGAATACTCTACCCTCGAAAACTGTTGTGATCCCCTATACTTGTGGGTTATCAGCTAGGCATAAAGCAAGGATCTAAGTTTTGTCATCCTTCTTCTTAACCTTCTTAGAGGTGTTTTCATCATGGGGTTTTGTGAAAACAACATAAAACATATTATCCATAGAAACCTTAGCATTCCTAAGTTGATGTTCATCATACCCTTTTTGATTTCCCGCAACAATACAAGAGTCATGTTGATTAACATTATTCAAAACTTGTTGGATTATATCTAGAATGGGGACTTCCCTTTTGAGATTCCCATCAAAGATTTTATTATCCCCCAGCAAGTGTCTTAAAGCATAATCACTATTGTAGAGAATTTCACCTATCACAGGTTTTTCATGATTCTACCATAAAAATAAAAGATTTCCCTAGCTTCCCATATTATGTGATAAAATTCATTCATAAGGATAAGAGTGGCCAACTTTTTAGCTATAGGACTCTTTATAACAGGAAGCTCAAAAAACAATCTTTGCAAAGTAGGATGGGTATGAATAAATTTACTTTCAAGTTTCAGAACTAGTGCTGAAATAGCATCTGCATAAGATCTAGTAGTTTTAAGTATAGAAGCATCATCAAGACTTATATTCCCAACACAATTAAAAAATTCTTGGATACATTCTTTTCCCATAATATTCCCTTGCCCCAAAATATAAGTTTTAGCATCCAGATTGCCCGTCGTCCAATCTTAGGAGTAAGGCCATCATCTATTGGTGGCATACCGAAATCACTCATGATTGCAAGCAAAGGATAGATCTGACAAGAAAACGGCGAGCGAAAAGGAGAGGCGAATAAAACGGCAAATTTTTGTGATGTGGGGGAGAGGAAAACGAGAGGCAAATGGCAAATAATGTAAATTGCGAGGAGGTGAGGTTTGTGATTAGGAACCTGGTATCCATTGAAGATCCTCCCCGGCAACGGCGGCAAAAATTCTTTTTGATGTCGCTTGAAGCTATGTTAGTATTTCCCCAAAGAGGAAGGGATGATGCAGCACAACGGCGGTAGGTATTTCCCTCATATATGAAACCAAGGTTATCGAACCAGTAGTAGAACCAAGCAACACAAAGTAAACAACACCTGCACACAAATAACAACTTCTCGCAACCCGACGTGTTAAAGGGGTTGTCAATCCCTTCCAGGGTACGGCGCCTCAAGATAGGCTAACGTACGTGAGGTAAATTTGTAGTAGATTGATAGATCGAACGCCAAATAACTAAATAAGAATAAATTGCAGCAAAGAATTTTTGGGTTTTTGGTTTAGTAGATCTGAAAATAAAAGGAAGAGAAAAGTACATCCCAAAGGCAAATATATGAGAAAGAAGACCCGGGGCCGTAGGTTTCAGTAGTGGCTTCTCTCGAGAAAAATAGCAAACGGTGGGTAAACAAATTATTGTTGGGTAATTGATAGATCTTCGAATAATTATGACGATATTGAGGCAATGATCATTATATAGGCATCACATCCAAGTTTAGTAGACCGACTCCTGCCTGCATCTACTACTATTACTCCACTCATCGACCGCTATCCAGCATGCATCTAGTGTATTAAGTTCATGGAGAAACAGAGTAATGCAATAAGAACGATGACATGATGTAGACAAGATCAATCTATGTAGAGATAGACCCCATCATTTTATCCTTAGTAGAAATGATACATACATGTCGGTTCCCTTTCTGTCACTGGGATGAAGCACCGTAAGATCGAACCCACTACAAAGCACATCTTCCCATTGCAAGATAAATAGATCAAGTTGGCCAAACAAAACCCAAATATCAAAGAAAAAATACAAGCCTATGAGAGATCATGCATAAAAGAGATCAAAGAAACTCAAATACTTTCATGGATATAAAAACATGGATATGATCGTAAAACTCAAAGTTCATCGATCCCAACAAACACACCGCAAAAGAGTTACATTATATGGATCTCCAAGAGGCCATTGTATTGAGAACTAAGAGAGAGAGAGAGATTAAGCCATCTAGCTACTAACTACGGACCCGAAGGTCTACAAAGAACTACTCACGCATCATCGGAGAGGCGTCAATGGAGGTGGTGAACCCCATCTGAGATGGTGTCTAGATTGGATCCAGTGGTTCTGGACTCTGCGGTGGCTGGATCAATATTTCGTCGACTCCCCTAGGGCTTCAGGAATATTGGGGTATTTATAGAGCAAAGAGGCGGTTCGGGGGGCACCTGAGGTGGGCACAACCTACCAGGGCGCACCTGGGCCTCCTGACGTGCCCTGGTGGGTTGTGCCTCCCTCGGGGCACCCCCCAGGTGCAGCAAGGGCCCGTTGTGTTCCCTCTGGCCCATAAAAATTCTCCGTAAAGTGTCGGGGCATTTGGACTCTGTCTAATATTGATTTTCTGTGATGTAAAAAACATGGAAAAGGCAGCAAGTGGCACTTAGCTCTATGTCAATAGGTTAGTACCAAAAATGATATAAAATGATTATAAAACATACAAGATTGATAATATAACAGCATGGAACAATAAAAAATTATAGATATGTTGGAGACGTATCAGTGGGCGGGTTAAAATCTGAACCCTGGCCCATTATTGCATTCGGAGTTTAAAGAATTTGCAAGGTCACCGACCCAGGGTCCGGAGTATCCTGGCGGCCTTCGGGCTGAACGCACGGTTCTATGTTCGGAGGACATGAGGTCTATTCCAAAGAAGGGTATCCGGCTCACAGGACTCGGAAATCCGAACATAGCTTGTTCTTAACTTAGGGGGAGAAGTATTCTTGGCTTGTTCCTCTACGACCGCTACTAGATGGGTGATCGGCGCGGACCTGATTTCCCTCTGATCGGGTTTAAGCCCAATCCAATCATACTCTGTTGCAACTCCCAGGGCGGCGATGCGATCAAGTAGCTCCTTTAAGGACAAGACATCTGTTGGGTCCATCTTTTCGGTGTGTTCAAGGCCGACACGAAGATGATGCTTAGCGATCTCGAGGGCTGCCTTTGGCTTAATGACTGCACGGGCTCCCATGGTGAAACCGCCGAGCTGGAAGACCTGTCCCGGAGCTAGGGCCTCTCCAGAGGTAATGTTATCATTAATGACAAGGCGAGTGAGGGAGTCCTGGATTAGGGGGTGTCCGGATGGCCGGACTATACCTTCAGCCGGACTCCTGGACTATGAAGATACAAGACTGAAGACTTCGTCCCGTGTCCGGAAGGGATATTCCTTAGCGTGGAAGGCAAGCTTGGCGATATGGATATGTAGATCTCCTACCATTGTAACCGACTTTGTGTAACCCTAACCCTCTCCGGTCTATATAAACTGGAGGGTTTTAGTCCGTAGGGCAACATACAGATCAACAATCATACCATAGGCTAGCTTCTAGGGTTTAGCCTCTCCGATCTCGTGGTAGATCTACTCTTGTACTACCCATATCATCAATATTAATCAAGCATGATGTAGGGTTTTACCTCCATCAAGAGGGCCCGAACCTGGGTAAAACTTCGTGTCCCTTGCCTCCTGTTACCATCCGGCCTACACGCGCAGTTCGGGACCCCCTACCCGAGATCCGCCGGTTTTGACACCGACATTGGTGCTTTCATTGAGAGTTCCTATGTGTCGTCGCCGTTAGGCTTGATGGCTCCTACGATCATCAATAGCGATGCAGTCCAGGGTGAGACCTTCCTCCCCGGACAGATCTTCATCTTCGGCGGCTTCACACTGCGGGCCAATTCACTTGGCCATATGGAGCAGATCGAGAGCTATGCCCCTGGCCGTCAGGTCAGATTTGGAAGTTTAAACTACACGGCTGACATCCGCGGGGACTTGATATTCGACGGATTCGAGCCACTGCCGAGCGCGCCACACTGTTACGACGAGCATGATCTAGCTCTGCCGCCGAACAGTGCCCTGGAGGCCGCACCCGCATCAGCTTCGACCCTTGATTCAGAGCCAACAGCGCCGATCGAGGACGGGTGGTTGGA
This sequence comes from Triticum monococcum, assembly GCA_034509565.1. Classification (NCBI taxonomy): domain Eukaryota; kingdom Viridiplantae; phylum Streptophyta; class Magnoliopsida; order Poales; family Poaceae; genus Triticum; species Triticum monococcum. The sequence goes on along the minus strand of CM067844.1, from coordinate 19,699,282 downwards.
CGCCGCCTCGGGGGCTGCGATCCCAACGGCGATCGAGCCGAACACCAGCCCCGCACTCCGCGAGACTCGTGACTCCAAGGAGCCGGACTCCTCTCCGGACTCCGAACCCTCTACGCCCCTGCCGATCGAATCCGATTGGGCGCCGATCATGGAGTTTACTGTCGCGGACATCTTTCAGCACTCGCCTTTCGGCGATATTCTGAAGACACTAAAGTCACTCTCTTTATCAGGAGAGCCCTGGCCGGACTACGGTCAGCAAGGTTGGGATACGGACGATGAAGAAATTCAAAGCCCACCCACCATCCACTTTGTAGCCACTGTCGACGATTTAACCGACATGCTCGACTTCGACTCCGAAGACATCGACGGTATGGACGCCGATGGAGGAGACGATGAAGAACCAGCGCCTATTGGGCCCTGGAAAGCCACCTCGTCATATGACATATACATGGTGGACACCCCAAAAGAAGGAGATGGCAATGGAACAGCGGAGGATGACCCCTCCAAGAAACAGCCTAAGCGTCGGCGTCAGCGGCGCCGCTCAAAATCCCGCCAAAACAAATACGGTGATTCCAGCACGGGAGATAATAATACTCTGGAGAGTGCCGAAGAAAACCCCCTCCAGCAGGATTCAGCACAGGAGGATGGAGAAACCAGCCCTCATGAGAGAGCAGCAGACAGAGAGGTCGAGGACGATAATCATATGCCTCCCTCCGAAGACGAGGCAAGCCTCGACGACGATGAATTCGTCGTGCCAGAGGATCCCGTCGAGCAAGAGCGTTTTCAACGCAGGCTTATGGCCACGGCAAGAAGCCTCAAGAAAAATCAACAACAACTTAGAGCTGATCAAGATTTGCTAGTCGACAGATGGACTGAAGTCCTTGCGGCCGAAGAGCATAAACTCGAACGCCCCTCCAAGAGCTACCCGAAGCGCAGGTCGCTACCCTGATTAGAGGAGGAAGCACCTAAACCGACATCACCAGCACTTGATACGGCCGACCGGCCACCTCGTGGCCGCGACAGAGAGGCCTCTCGGCCCTCCACTCAAGCCGCACCCCGTACCAAGGCACGGGAAAATGCGCCAGACCTGCGAGATATGTTGGAGGACAAGGCAAGGCAAACAAGATTGGTCTACGGATCGCGTGGGCGCCCCACAACTCGAGACGGTAACCGTCACGCCGGACACAAATCCGGTAGGGTCCAACACAGTAGCCAAAGATCATTGGAGCTACGTCGTGATATAGCCCAGTACAGAGGCGCCGCACACCCACTATGCTTCACAGACGAAGTAATGGATCATCAAATCCCCAAGGGTTTCAAACCCGTAAACATCGAATCATATGATGGCACAACAGATCCTGCGGTATGGATCGAGGATTATCTCCTTCATATCCACATGGCCCGCGGCGATGATTTCCACGCCATCAAATACCTCCCACTCAAGCTTAAAGGACCAGCTCGGCATTGGCTTAACAGCTTGCCAACGGGATCAATCAGTTGTTGGGAGGACCTGGAAGCCGCATTCCTTGACAATTTCCAGGGCACTTATGTGCGACCCCCAGAAGCCGATGACCTAAGTCACGTAATTCAGCAGCCAGAGGAATCGGCCAGGCAATTCTGGACACGGTTCCTAACAAAGAAAAATCAAATAGTCGACTGTCCGGACGCAGAGGCCCTAGCAGCCTTCAAGCACAATATCCATGACGAGTGGCTTGCCCGACACCTTGGACAGGAAAAGCCAAAATCTATGGCAGCACTCACGACACTCATGACCCGCTTTTGCGCGGGAGCAGACAACTGGCTTGCTCGTAGTAACAATATGACCAAGAACCCTGGTAATTCGGATACCAGGGATAGTAGTGGCAGGCCGCGTCGCAACAAGCAGAAGCGCCGCATTAACAGCGACAATGCTGAGGATACGGCAGTTAATGCCGGATTCAGAGGCTATAATTCCAGTCAGCGGAAAAAGGCATTCAAAAGAAATCCTAGGGGACCGTCCAGTTTGGACCGAATACTCGACCGCTTGTGCCAGATACATGGCACCCCCGAAAAGCCGGCCAATCACACCAACAGGGATTGTTGGGTGTTCAAGCAGGCAGGCAAGTTAAATGCCGAAAATACTGACAAGGGGCTGCATAGCGATGACGACGAAGAGCCCCGACCGCCGAACAACAGTGTACAGAAGGGTTTTCCCCCACAAGTGCAGACGGTGAACATGATATACGCAACCCACATCCCCAAGAGGGAGCGGAAGCGCGCGTTAAGGGACGTATACGCGGTAGAGCCAGTCACCCCAAAGTTCAACCCATGGTCCTCCTGCCCGATCACCTTTGATCGAAGGGACCATCCCACTAGCACCCGTCATGGCGGATTCACCGCATTGGTTCTAGACCCAATTATTGACGGATTTCATCTCACTAGAGTCCTTATGGACGGCGGCAGCAGCCTGAACCTGCTTTACCAGGATACATTGCGGAAAATGGGCATAGATCCCTCGAGGATTAAGCCCACCAAAACGATCTTTAAAGGCGTAATACCAGGTGTAGAGGCCAACTGTACAGGCTCAGTCACACTTGAAGTGGTCTTCGGATCTCCGGATAATTTCCGAAGCGAGGAGTTAATCTTCGACATAGTCCCATTCCGCAACGGCTATCACGCACTGCTCGGGCGAACCGCATTCGCCAAGTTCAATGTGGTACCTCACTACGCATACCTTAAGCTCAAGATGCCAGGCCCTCGAGGAGTAATTACGGTCAATGGAAACACCGAACGCTCCCTTCGAATGGAGGAGCACACGGCAGCCCTTGCAGCGGAAGTACAAAGCAGCCTCTCCAGGCAGTTCTCCAATCCGGCCATTAAACGTCCGGACACCGTCAAGCGCGCCCGGAGTAACCTACAATAAGACCGCTTGGCACATTCCGAGCAGGCGTAGCAATACGGCCCCAACCCCAGCCCTCACAAAAATGCGACGCCAGTGCTTCGCGTACATAACTACGCTCTAGAAATACCATGGGTACAGGGGGAGGGGCACCATCACGGCACGCCCAAAACACGGCTTAAACCGCACCATGGGCTGCCGATTTTCTAATTTTCTCTTACTTTCAGGACTCCATTCTTCGGAGGCCTGTTCGGCAGTTCAATTGCCGCACAAACGATGCAAGAACCAGGGAAGCAGACAAGCCATGCCGCATTACGGAACTCCCAGGTGGTCTCTATCACGAGCAGTATACCTGTTTCGCATACCATTCCGCAGCGTGCCCCTGGAAAGGACATGTTAAATAGTCCAACCTTTTGCTTATCGCATTATTTGTATCGTTCTGCTTTGATCGCAGCCCTTTTTAATAAACAATGCATAACTTTTGTCTATTTTTGCATTACCTTTTTTACAAATATATGTTCCTTAACGACATGTTGCACCCGTACACTTTGGTACGGCCAAAATACGCCAGGGGCTTTAGTACCCCTCAATATGGTGTGAGAAGTCCGAACACTTTAACAAGTGCGGCACCCCGAACTTATAGCATTATACGCATCGGCTTCGAATCATGTCTTGGGTCAATAGTTGGGTTTGCCCGGCTCCTATGTTTTGGTGCCTTACATTCCGTTATATCGACTAAGGTAGCAGTAGGAGAACTACTGCGATTGTGCCCCAGTTGAGCTGGGTCGAGCACCTCAGTAGAGAAAGCTAAAACTGACTGTCATGATGAAGCGAGAGCTGGTCACTGTTCGAGAGGTTTTTCGAGTCCCTAAAGACTTATGCCGCTTAGAGCGAGGAGTCGGCTCTGTCCGGCCAAGGCGTGGATAGTGCCCCGAACTCGGTCTTCCGAATACGAGGGGCTTCGCCAAAATTTAAAATTATAGAATTCTATGGCTAAGTGAGAATGTTCAAGCATTATAGTCCGATTGCCTTGTTCGCTGTGCTGAGCGCCTCCCTCGAAGGACCCAAACATGGGAAAAAGAGCACTCAGGTTTATCCCCGAACACCCCAGCACTAGCGGCACGGGGGCAGAAGCCAACGACTCGCCATCTCTTAGAATTGATAAACAACCGCACAGAAGGTAATATTTTAAATTCCAACAGCATTGCTTAGCGCATATGAACAAGTTTTCAGCGCACAGGACAAAACGAGCGGGTTTTACTCAAAAATTACATCCCTAGAACATTCATCCGCCATAAGGCAGGCACCCTTCAGAACATCCTTATAATAATTCTCGGGCTTGCGATGCTCTTTCCCCGGCGGTGGCCCGTCCTTCACAAGCTTCTCAGCATCCAGCTTGCCCCAGTGCACCTTAGCATGGGCAAGGGCCCTACGGGCACCTTCAATGCAGACGGAGCGCTTGATGACTTTGAGCCTTGGACAGGCCCCCACCAGCCGCCGCACCAGCCCGAAATAGCTCCCAGGCAGAGCCTCTCCAGGCCACGGCCGAACTATGAGGCCCTTCATGGCTTGTTCGGCCGCCTTGTGGAGCTCGACCAGTTGCTTCAGCTGGTCGCTCAGGGGCACGGGGTGTCCGGCCTCAGCATACTGAGACCAGAACACCTTCTCTGTCGAGCTGTCCTCCTCGACTCGATAGAATGCGGCAGCATCAGACACGCTACGGGGAAGATCCGCGAAGGCTCCTGGAGAACTCCGGATTCGGCTAAGTAACAAGTAACTCACGTTTACATGTTTACTTTGCATAAAGAATGCCTTACCCGCCGCTATCTTCTTCACCGCATCCAACTCCTGGAGGGTCTTCTGGGATTCGGCCTTGGCAGGCTTGGCATCTTTAATAGCCACCGCGAGCTCGGACGCTCGCGTCTTTGAGTCAAGCTCCAAACTCTCATGTTTTTTCATGAGAGCCTGGAGCTCTTTCCGCACCTTGCCAATCTGGGCCTCATACTTCTCCTGCCCGGTGCGCTCCATGGCCACCCTCTTCTCGGCCTCGACCAGCGCTTGCTTAAGGGTCGCCACCTCAGACATGGCCCCTACAATGGCCACGATACTCCTATCATTTTTTTTGCAATTGCCCCTTTTTATATATATACTTAAACAAGGTATTTCTTACCTTCATTGTCCTCGAGCTGCTTCTTGGCACGTCCGAGCTCTTGCTCGGACCGCTCGAGGTTCTGCTTTAGCATGTCCACTTCCGCAGTCAGTGCGGCGGATGCCAGCAGAGAAGCCTGCACACGCATATTGACTCCATTTTGTTAGACTCCTGCGAATTTTACTTGATCCTCTATTCAGCTTTTCTTCCCAAACTCCAAACAGAGCATCATGGGCTACTGTCTATGCGGTAATATTATTTACACATTCTTTACTTACCTCAAAGCCTGTTAAAAGGCTAGTACAAGCTTTAGTCAGTCCGCTCTTGGCGGACTGAACCTTCTGGACCACCGCACTCATAATGGTGCGGTGCTCCTCGTTGATGGAGGCGCCTTTGAGCACCTCCAACGGATTGTTCGGTGCCTTCGGTTGGATGGGGGTCACCGGCACAGTGGGCTTGCTCCTCTTGGAAGGAGGTCCCCCGCCGGACTCTGGAGCCTTTGAAGGTTCCGGAGCGGTGTCCGGCCTAAAGCCGGACTTGGAGCCCTGAGGGGTTTTATCCCCTTTACTCCTGGAGTCCGGGAGGTTGCCTTGCGGCGCCTCCAGGACCACCTCCTCCTGGCTTGGAACCTGTTGAGACAACACTTCGGCGTCGTCCGTGGGGCGGGGGGAGGAAGCCGTCGGAAGCGAATTCACAACCGACGAGTCCAGTGAACCGCTCAACAATGCGTCGAGCCGGTCTTTGGGTGGGCTGCATAATCATATTCGACATAAGGGAAAGTTGTGCAATAAAGGAATACTATGAATTACTCTGGTATTCGGATACTTACGATTTCGCCAGGGGCTTGGCCCTGAGCGGCCACTCTTCTCCGCCGCCGTCGGTGTCGGTGGAGTAGTCCGGGGGAAGGGTTCTCCCCTTCTTGGACCCTTCGGCCTCCTCAGTGAGGGCGGCCTTCCTTTTCTTCTCTCCTCCCGCTGGGGGGGGAGAGGTCTCTTCTTCCTCCTCCTCGTCTTCACGGGAGGAATGCGCCTTGGAGTCGTCGGATGATGAACCCGACACCTCCTGGCGCCGGGCACTCTTTCGAGTCCCCGTGGCCTTCTTCGTGGCCTTCTTCTCCGGCACCACATGGGGTGCCGGAACCAGCAGCTTCGCCAAGCGGGCATCGGCTGGGTCTTCGGGAAAAGGAGCTGGATAGTCGATCTATCCGGACTTCGCCTGCCAAACCTGTCAAAGGTAAGGGAGCTTAGATCCCGCATAGAGTTAAACTATGAAAAACTAATACCCTGTAAAAGGTATAAACAACTTACCGTGCTAGCATGACGCTACGCGCTGAATCCGCGATCCTCGGTAGCGGATGCGGGAGCCTCGGCGCCCTTAAAAAGCACCTTCCAGGCATCTTCGTACATCGTGTCGAAGAGCCTGCTCAGAGTTCGGTGCTGCGCCGGGTTAAACTCCCACAGATTGAAGGCCCGTTGTTGACACGGGAGGATCAGGCGGATGAGCATAACCTGGACTACGTTAACAAGCTTGAGATGCTTGTCCACCAGGGTTTGGATGCATGTTTGCAGTCCAGTCACCTCTCCTTTGCTGCCCCACGAAAGGCTCGTCTCTTTCCAGGACGTGAGCCACGTTGGGGTTCCGGACCGGAACTCGGGGGCTGCGACCCACTCAGGGTCGCGCGGCTCGGTGATGTAAAACCACCCCGATTGCCACCCCTTCAGGGTCTCCACATAGGAGCCCTCGAGCCATAAGACGTTGGGCATCTTGCCCACCATGGCGCCTCTGCACTCCGCCTGGTTGCCCTGCACCACCTTCGGCTTGACGTTGAAAGTCTTGAGCCATAGGCCGAAATGGGGGCGGATGCAGAGGAAAGCCTCGCACACGACGATAAACGCCGAGATGTTGAGGATGAAGTTCGGGGCCAGATCATGGAAATCCAGGCCGTAGTAGAACATGAGTCCCCGAACGAATGGGTGGATTGGAGAGCCCAGTCCACGGAGGAAGTGGGGAAGGAACACTACCCTCTCATGGGGCCTTGGGGTGGGGAGGAGCTTCCCCTCTTCGAGAAGACGGTGCGCGATGTCATTAGACAAGTATCCGGCCTTCCTCAGTTTTTTTATGTGCCCCTCCATGACGGAGGAGACCATCCACTTGCCTCCCGCTCCAGACATGGCTGGAGAAGGTTGGGGTGGGGAGTGCGGACTTGGGCGCTGGAGCTCAAGTGCGCGAGAATGGATAGGCAAAGGAGGAAGAAGGCGTAGGTGAAAAGGTGGATCCTTATCCCCTTATATGGGTGGACGCAACTACGTGTCCCCACCAGCCTGGTAAAACTCGCTTATCTCCAAGCGCCGTAATCAATGGCGCAGTTGGGTTACCCACGCCCGTATTGATGAGAATCCAGGTATAAAGGGACACGATCTCTGCTTTAACAAGACGTGCCAAGGAAACCGCCTCGCATGACACGCTGAGGTGGGATAATAAAACGATTCGGATAAAGGCTTGGTCGTGGTGTGTCACACTACGGAATACATCAGCAGATTAGATTTGTGTAATTATTATTCTCTCTATGGCAATATGTGGAAACTTATTTTGCAGAGTAGGACACTATCTTTGTGTTCAAAATCTTCTAAGAAGTACTTGGAGGAGGAACCCGCCTTGCAATGCCGAAGACAATCTGCGCGCCGGACTCGTCGTCATTGAAGCCTGGTTCAGGGGCTACTGAGGGAGTCCTGGATTAGGGGGTGTCCGGATGGCCGGACTATACCTTCAGCCGGACTCCTGGACTATGAAGATACAAGACTCAAGACTTCGTCCTGTGTCCGGAAGGGACTTTCCTTGGCGTCGAAGGCAAGCTTGGCGATACGGATATGTAGATCTCCTACCATTGTAACCGACTTTGTGTAACCCTAACCCTCTCCGGTGTCTATATAAACCGAAGGGTTTTAGTCCGTAGGACAACATACAGATCAACAATCATACCATAGGCTAGCTTCTAGGGTTTTGCCTCTCCGATCTCATGGTAGATCTACTCTTGTACTACCCATATCATCAATATTAATCAAGCAGGACGTAGGGTTTTACCTCCATCAAGAGGGCCCGAACCTGGGTAAAACTTCGTGTCCCTTGCCTCCTGTTACCATCCGGCCTAGACGCACAATTCGGGACCCCCTACCCAAGATCCGTCGGTTTTGACACCGACAGCGAGCCATCGATCCCGCCGTCGATGGCACAGTGGAACTTTTAATGAAAGCTGTTGGGGAACGTAGTAATTTCAAAAAATTTCCTACGCACACGCAAGATCATGGTGATGCATAGCAACGAGAGGGGAGAGTGTTGTCTACGTACCAACGCAGACCGACTGCGGAAGCGATCACACAACGTAGAGGAAGTAGTCGTACGTCTTCCCGATCCGACCGATCCAAGCACCGTTACTCCGGCACCTCCGAGTTCTTAGCACACGTTCAGCTCGATGACGATCCTCGGGCTCCGATCCAGCAAAGCGTCGAGGAAGAGTTCCGTCAGCACGACGGCGTGGTGACGATCTTGATGTACTACCGACGCAGGGCTTCGCCTAAGCACTACAACGGTATGATCGAGGTGGAATTTGGTGGCAGGGGGCACCGCACACGGCTAAGGAACGATCTCAAGGATCAACTTGTGTGTCTAGAGGTGCCCCCTGCCCCCGTATATAAAGGATCCAAGGCGAGGGGCTGGCCGGCCAAGGTGGGAGGCGCAGGAGGAGTCCTACTCCTACCGGGAGTAGGACTCCCCCCTCCAATCCTAGTCCAACTAGGTTTTCTCAAGTGGGAAAAAGAGAGGGGGTGGCCGGCCACCTTCCCTAGTCCTAATAGGACTAGGGGAAGGGGGGAGGCACGCAGCCCATGGGGCAGCCCTTTCACCTTTCTACCAAGGCCCATGTTGGCCCATTTGGCTCCCGGGGGGTTCCGGTAAACCTCCCGGTAATCCGGTAAAATCCCGATTTCACCCGGAACACTTCCGATGTCCAAACATAGGCTTCCAATATATCAATCTTTATGTCTCGACCATTTCGAGACTCCTCGTCATGTCCGTGATCACATCCGGGACTCCGAACAACCTTCGGTACATCAAAATGCATAAACTCATAATAACTGTCATTGTAACGTTAAGCGTGCGGACCCTACGGTTCGAGAACAATGTAGACATGACCGAGACACGTCTCCGGTCAATAACCAATAGCGGGACCTGGATGCCCATATTGGCTCCTACATATTCTACGAAGATCTTTATCGGTCAGACCGCATAACAACATACGTTGTTCCCTTTGTCATCGGTATGTTACTTGCCCGAGATTCGATCGTCGGTATCCAATACCTAGTTCAATCTCGTTACTGGCAAGTCCCTTTACTCGTTCCGTAATACATCATCTCACAACTAACATCTTAGTTATAATGCTTGCAAGGCTTATGTGATGTGTATTACCGAGAGGGCCCAGAGATACCTCTCCGACAATCGGAGTGACAAACCCTAATCTCGAAATACGCCAACCCAACATCTACCATTGGAGACACCTGTAGTACTCCTTTATAATCACCCAGTTACGTTGTGACGTTTGGTAGTACCCAAAGTGTTCCTCCGGTAAACGGGAGTTGCATAATCTCATAGTTATAGGAACATGTATAAGTCATGAAGAAAGCAATAGCAACATACTAAACGATTGGGTGCTAAGCTAATGGAATGTGTCATGTCAATCAGATCATTCAACTAATGATGTGACCTCGTTAATCAAATAACAACTCTTTGTTCATGGTTAGGAAACATAACCATCTTTGATTAACGAGCTAGTCAAGTAGAGGCATACTAGTGACACTCTGTTTGTCTATGTATTCACACATGTATTATGTTTCCGGTTAATACAATTCTAGCATGAATAATAAACATTTACCATGATATAAGGAAATAAATAATAACTTTATTATTGCCTCTAGGGCATATTTCCTTCAGTCTCCCACTTGCACTAGAGTCAATAATCTAGATTACACAGTAATGATTCTAACACCCATGGAGCCTTGGTGCTGATCATGTTTTGCTCGTGGAAGAGGCTTAGTCAACGGGTCTGCAACATTCAGATCCGTATGTATCTTGCAAATCTCTATGTCTCCCACCTGGACTAGATCCCGGATGGAGTTGAAGCGTCTCTTGATGTGTTTGGTCCTTTTGTGAAATCTGGATTCCTTTGCCAAAGCAATTGCACCAGTATTGTCACAAAAGATTTTCATTGGACCCGATGCACTAGGTATGACACCTAGATCGGATATGAACTCCTTCATCCAGACTCCTTCGTTCGCTGCTTCCGAAGCAGCTATGTACTCCGCTTCACATGTAGATCCCGCTACGACGCTTTGTTTAGAACTGCACCAACTGACAGCTCCACCGTTTAAAGTAAACACGTATCTGGTTTGCGATTTAGAATCGTCCGGATCAGTGTCAAAGCTTGCATCAACGTAACCTCTTACGGTGAGCTCTTTGTCACCTCCATATACGAGAAACATATCCTTAGTCCTTTTCAGGTATTTCAGGATGTTCTTGACCGCTATCCAGTGATCCACTCCTGGATTACTTTGGTACCTCCCTGCTAAACTTATAGTAAGGCACACATCAGGTCTGGTACACAGCATTGCATACATGATAGAGCCTATGGCTGAAGCATAGGGAACATCTTTCATTTTCTCTCTATCTTCTGCAGTGGTCGGGCATTGAGTCTGACTCAACTTCACACCTTGTAACACAGGCAAGAACCCTTTCTTTGCTTGATCCATTTTGAACTTCTTCAAAATCTTGTCAAGGTATGTGCTTTGTGAAAGTACAATTAAGCGTCTTGATCTATCTCTATAGATCTTTATGCCTAATATGTAAGCAGCTTCCCCGAGGTCTTTCATCGAAAAACTTTTATTCAAGTATCCCTTTATGCTATCCAGAAATTCTATATAATTTCCAATCAGCAATATGTCATCCACATATAATATCAGAAATGCTACAGAGCTCCCACTCACTTTCTTGTAAATACAGGCTTCTCCAAAAGTCTGTATAAAGCCAAATGCTTTGATCACACTATCAAAGCGTTTATTCCAACTCCGAGATGCTTGCACCAGTCCATAAATGGATCACTGGAGTTTGCACACTTTGTTAGCTCCCTTTGGATCGACAAAACCTTCTGGTTGCATCATATACAACTCTTCTTCCAGAAATCCATTCAGGAATGCAGTTTTGACATCCATCTGCCATATTTCATAATCATAAAATGCGGCAATTGCTAACATGATTCTGACGGACTTAAGCATCGCTACGGGTGAGAAGGTCTCATCGTAGTCAACCCCTTGAACTTGTCAAAAACCTTTTGCGACAAGTCGAGCTTTATAGACAGTAATATTACCGTCAGCGTCAGTCTTTTTCTTGAAGATCCATTTATTCTCAATTGCTTGCCGATCATCGAGCAAGTCAACCAAAGTCCATACTTTGTTCTCATACATGGATCCCATCTCAGATTTCATGGCCTCAAGCCACTTTGCGGAATGTGGGCTCACCATCGCTTCTTCATAGTTCGTAGGTTCATCATGATCTAGTAGCATGACTTCTAGAATTGGATTACCGTACCACTCTGGTGCGGATCTCACTCTGGTTGATCTACGTGGTTCAGTAGTATCTTGTCCTGAAGTTTCATGATCATCATCATTAGCTTCCTCACTAATTGGTATAGGTGTCGCAGAAACAGTTTTCTGTGATGTACTATTTTCCAATAAGGGAGCAGGTACAGTTACCTCGTCAAGTTCTACTTTCCTCCCACGCACTTCTTTCGAGAGAAACTCCTTCTCTAGAAATGATCCATTCTTAGCAACGAATGTCTTGCCTTCGGATCTGTGATAGAAGGTATACCCAACAGTCTCCTTTGGGTATCCTATGAAGACACATTTCTCCGCTTTGGGTTCGAGCTTATCAGGTTGAAGCTTTTTCACATAAGCATCGCAGCCCCAAACTTTAAGAAACGACAACTTTGGTTTCTTGCCAAACCATAGTTCGTAAGGCGTCGTCTCAACGGATTTTGATGGTGCCCTATTTAACGTGAATGCGGCCGTCTCTAAAGCATAACCCCAAAACGATAGCGGTAAATCAGTAAGAGACATCATAGATCGCACCATATCTAGTAAAGTACGATTACGACGTTCGGACACACCATTACGCCGTGGTGTTCTGGGTGGCGTGAGTTGCGAAACTATTCCATAATTTTTCAAATGTACACCAAACTCGTAACTCAAATATTCTCCTCCACGATCAGATTGTAGAAACTTTATTTTCTTGTTACGATGATTTTCAACTTCACTCTGAAATTCCTTGAACTTTTCAAATGTTTCAGACTTATGTTTCATTAAGTAGATATACCCATATCTGCTTAAATCATCTGTGAAGGTGAGAAAATAACGATATCCACCACGAGCCTCAATATTCATCGGACCACATACATCGGTATGTATGATTTCCAATAAATCTGTTGCTCTCTCCATAGTACCGGAGAACGGTGTTTTAGTCATCTTTCCTATAAGGCACGGTTTGCAAGTACCAAGTGATTCATAATCAAGTGGTTCCAAAAGCCCATCAGTATGGAGTTTCTTCATGCGCTTTACACCGATATGACCTAAACGGCAGTGCCACAAATAAGTTGCACTATCATTATCAACTCTGCATCTTTTGGCTTCTACATTATGAATATGTGTATCACTACTATCGAGATTCAACAAGAATAGACCACTCTTCAAAGGTGCATGACCATAAAAGATATTACTCATATAAATAGAACAACCATTATTCTCTGATTTAAATGAATAACCGTCTCGCATTAAACAAGATCAAGATATAATGTTCATGCTCAACGTTGGCACCAAATAACAATTATTTAGGTCTAATATTAATCCTGAAGGTAGATGTAGAGGTAGCGTGCCGACCGCGATCACATCGACTTTGGAACCGTTTCCCACGCGCATCGTCACCTCGTCCTTTGCTAGCATCCGCATATTCCGTAGTCCCTGTTTCGAGTTGCAAATATTAGCAACAGAACCAGTATCAAATACCCAGGTGCTACTGCGAGCTCTAGTAAGGTACACAACAATAACATGTATATCACATATACCTTTGTTCACCTTGCCATCCTTCTTATCCGCCAAATACTTGGGGCAGTTCCGCTTCCAGTGACCAGTCTGCTTGCAGTAGAAGCACTCAGTTTCAGGCTTAGGTCCAGACTTGGGTTTCTTCTCCTGAGCAGCAACTTGCTTGCTGTTCTTCTTGAAGTTCCCCTTCTTCTTCCCTTTGCCCTTTTTCTTGAAACTAGTGGTCTTGTTGACCATCTACACTTGATGCTCCTTCTTGATTTCTACCTCCGCAGCTTTCAGCATTGCGAAGAGCTCGGGAATAGTCTTGTTCATCCCTTGCATATTATAGTTCATCACGAAGCTCTTGTAGCTTGGTGGCAGTGATTGGAGAATTCTGTCAATGACGCAATCATCTGGAAGATTAACTCCCATCTGAATCAAGTGATTATTATACCCAGACATTTTGAGTATATGCTCACTGACAGAACTGTTCTCCTCCATCTTGCAGCTATAGAACTTATTGGAGACTTCATATCTCTCAATTCGGGCATTTGCTTGAAATATTAACTTCAACTCCTGGAACATCTCATATGCTCCATGACGTTCAAAACGTCGTTGAAGTCCCGATTCTAAGCCGTAAAGCATGGCACACTGAACTATCGAGTAGTCATCAGCTTTGCTCTGCCAGACGTTCATAACATCTGGCGTTGCTCCAGCAGCAGGCCTGGCACCCGGCGGTGCTTCCAGGACGTAATTCTTCTGTGCAGCAATGAGGATAATCCTTAGGTTACGGACCCAGTCCGTGTAATTGCTACCATCATCTTTCAGCTTTGCTTTCTCAAGGAACGCATTAATATTCAACGGAACAACAGCATGAGCCATCTATCTACAATCAACATAAACAAGCAAGATACTATCAGGTACGAAGTTCATGATAAGTTTAAGTTCAGTTAATCAAATTACTTAGGAACTCCCACTTAGATAGACATCCCTCTAATCCTCTAAGTGATCACGTGATCCAAATCAACTAAACCATAACCGATCATCACGTGAGATGGAGTAGTTTTCAATGGTGAACCTCGTCATGTTGATCATATCTACTATATGATTCACGCTCGACCTTTCGGTCTCTGTGTTCCGAGGCCATATCTGCATATGCTAGGCTCGTCAAGTTTAACCTGAGTATTCTGCGTGTGCAAAACTGGCTTGCACCCGTTGTAGATGGACATAGAGCTTATCACACCCGATCATCACGTGGTGTCTGGGCATGACGAACTTTGGCAACGGTGCATACTCAGGGAGAACACTTCTTGATAATTTAGTGAGAGATCATCTTATAATGCTACCGTTAATCAAAGCAAGATAAGATGCATAAAAGATAAACATCACATGCAATCAATATAAGTGATATGATATGGCCATCATCATCTTGTGCTTGTGATCTCCATCTCCGAAGCACCGTCATGATCACCATCGTCACCGGCGCGACACCTTGATCTCCATCGTAGCATCGTTGTCGTCTCGCCAATCTTATGCTTCCACGACTATCACTACCGCTTAGTAATAAAGTAAAGCATTACATCGCGATTGCATTGCATACAATAAAGCGACAACCATATGGCTCCTGCCAGTTGCCGATAACTTGGTTACAAAACATGATCATCTCATACAATAAAATCAGCATCATGCCTTGACCATATCACATCACAACATGCCCTGCAAAAACAAGTTAGACGTCCTCTACTTTGTTGTTGCAAGTTTTACGTGGCTGCTACGGGCTTAAGCAAGAACTCATCTTCACCTACGCATCAAAACCACAACGATAGTTGGTCAAATAGACTCCGTTTTAACCTTCTCAAGGACCGGGCGTAGCCACACTCGGTTCAACTAAAGTTGGAGAGACAGTCGCCCGCAAGCCATCTATGTGCAAAGCACGTCGAGGGAACCGGTCTCCCGTAAGCGTACGCGTAAGGTTGGTCCGGGTCGTCTCGTCCAACAATACCGCCGAACCAAAGTATGACATGCTGGTAGGCAGTATGACTTGTATCGCCCACAACTCACTTGTGTTCTACTCGTGCAAATAACATCAAACCATAAAACCCGGCTCGGATGCCACTGTTGGGGAACGTAGTAATTTCAAAAAATTTCCTACGCACACGCAAGATCATGGTGATGCATAGCAACAAGAGGGGAGAGTGTTGTCTACGTACCAACGCAGACCGACTGCGGAAGCGATCACACAATGTAGAGGAAGTAGTCGTACGTCTTCCCGATCCGACCGATCCAAGCACCGTTACTCCGGCACCTCCGAGTTCTTAGCACACGTTCAGCTCGATGACGATCCTCGGGCTCCGATCCAGCAAAGCGTCGAGGAAGATTTCCGTCAGCACGACGGTGTGGTGACGATCTTGATGTACTACCGACGCAGGGCTTCGCCTAAGCACTACAACGGTATGATCGAGGTGGAATTTGGTGGCAGGGGGCACCGCACATGGCTAAGGAACGATCTCAAGGATCAACTTGTGTGTCTAGAGGTGCCCCCTGCCCCCGTATATAAAGGATCCAAGGGGAGGGGCTGGCCGGCCAAGGTGGGAGGCGCAGGAGGAGTCCTACTCCTACCGGGAGTAGGACTCCCCCCTCCAATCCTAGTCCAACTAGGTTTTCTCAAGTGGGAAAGAGAGAGGGGGTGGCCGTCCACCTTCCCTAGTCCTAATAGGACTAGGGGAAGGGGGAGGCGCGCAGCCCATGGGGCAGCCCTTTCACCTTTCTACCAAGGCCCATGTTGGCCCATTTGGCTCCCGGGGGGTTCCGGTAACCCTCCCGGTAATCCGGTAAAATCCCGATTTCACCCGGAACACTTCCGATGTCCAAACATAGGCTTCCAATATATCAATCTTTATGTCTCGACCATTTCGAGACTCCTCGTCATGTCCGTGATCACATCCGGGACTCCGAACAACCTTCGGTACATCAAAATGCATAAACTCATAATAACTGTCATCGTAACGTTAAGCGTGCGGACCCTACGGTTCGAGAACAATGTAGACATGACCGAGACACGTCTCCGGTCAATAACCAATAGCGGGACCTGGATGCCCATATTGGCTCCTACATATTCTACGAAGATCTTTATCGGTCAGACCACATAACAACATACGTTGTTCCCTTTGTCATCGGTATGTTACTTGCCCGAGATTCGATCGTCGGTATCCAATACCTAGTTCAATCTCGTTACTGGCAAGTCTCTTTACTCGTTCCGTAATACATCATCTCACAACTAACATCTTAGTTATAATGCTTGCAAGGCTTATGTGATGTGTATTACCGAGAGGGCCCAGAGATACCTCTCCGACAATCGGAGTGACAAACCCTAATCTCGAAATACGCCAACCCAACATCTACCATTGGAGACACTTGTAGTACTCCTTTATAATCACCCAGTTACGTTGTGATGTTTGGTAGTACCCAAAGTGTTCCTCCGGTAAACGGGAGTTGCATAATCTCATAGTTATAGGAACATGTATAAGTCATGAAGAAAGCAATAGCAACATACTAAACGATTGGGTGCTAAGCTAATGGAATGGGTCATGTCAATCAGATCATTCAACTAATGATGTGACCTCGTTAATCAAATAACAACTCTTTGTTCATGGTTAGGAAACATAACCATCTTTGATTAACGAGCTAGTCAAGTAGAGGCATACTAGTGACACTCTGTTTGTCTATGTATTCACACATGTATTATGTTTCCGGTTAATACAATTCTAGCATGAATAATAAACATTTATCATGATATAAGGAAATAAATAATAACTTTATTATTGCCTCTAGGGCCTATTTCCTTCAAAAGTACCAATGTCGGTGTCAAAACCTGCCGATCTCGGGTAGGGGGTCCCGAACTGTGCGTTTGAGGATCGAAGGTAACAGGAGACAAGGGGACACGATGTTTATCCAGGTTCGGGCCCTCTTAATGGAGGTAATACTCTACTTCCTGCTTGATTAACTTTGATGAGTATAGGGGTTACAAGAGTCGATCTACCTCGAGATCGTAATGGCTAAACCCTAGATGTCTAGCTTATATGATTTTTGATAGCCTCTACGGACTAAACCCTTCGGTTTATATAGACACCGGAGGGGCCTAGGGTTGTACAAAGTCAGTTTACAGAGAAAGGAAACTACATATCCGGACGTTAAGCTTGCCATCCATGCAAAAGAGAGTCCCACCCGGACAAGAGGGAGGTCCTTCTATCTTGTATCTTCATGGCCCATCAGTCCGGCCCATGCTACACAGCCCGGACACCCGAGGACCCCCTAATCCAGGACTCCCTCAGTGGGCCAGCCCGCTACCTTTTGACCATGTCAAACGAGCGGGCCTTTTCATCGGAATGGGCCTCTGTTGGGCCGTGCCATGTGTCGATGTGTCATAGACGCCTTCGGTCCAATGAGTGGATGACATCTATCCCAACAGTAAGCTGACACATGGTTTCTCTGGCCATTGAGAATTTTACATGTGGAAAATCCCCATTGGTCCGGGCTGTTAACGTATTATCGGATCCAAACCGGAACCCGATAGCTTAACGGTGACCCGTTATGGTGGATGCCATGTGTCAGTTACCCTTGACGAAAGCAATTCTATGACGCACGATTTATCGTCATGGAAGTGGACACTTCCGTGATGATAATTTTGGTAATGTCATGGAACACTTCTATGATAGCACATGTATGACTATCTTGATTCTGTCATAAAATCGTCATGGATGTACATGCATGACAGAAAACGTGACCTATTGTGACAAACACGTATCATCACGGAAGTGTATTTTTCTGTAGTGGAGCACCGTAGCCGCCGCCCCCTGCACGTCACCGATGCCGACGCAGTCGGCCGCTGTGAGCCGCTCCCCCCCCCCCCCCCCGTTCAGCTAGTTTTTTTGGTTTGAATCAGTTAACCGTGGTTTTTATTAAACCGTGCGGTTTTAGTAAAACCGGTCTCCGGTTTTCTTTTTATTTAGCCGCGATAGCTATTTTTCCTATTTCATGGTCGTTCGCCGTATAGCTGCCGCAGTGAACGCTGCTCGGCCAGCCATGAGCCGCCACGTGGCTGTGGACCTACTCACAATTATTTTTCTTTCTGTTTACTCATTTAAATTATCAGATTAGCCCCAAAACTTAGATTAGCCACATCTTTTTAACTGTAGATCCAAACTCGATGAAACCAGCAAAAAAATCACCATGATTAGATCTATCCAGTGGTATCATACTTGTAAACTTTTGCGAGATTCAAATTTGAACATTATTCAGATTTGAATTCAAACTTTAATTGGCCATATCTCATAAACTGTAGCTCCGATTAAGTTGATTATTTCTGCATTTTTTCACCGTAGCCAAACCCTATCACCTGGACCATTGTCACAATTTTTTCACACACTTAGGATCTATCCATGATAGTTTCACTTATATGCTTAGTATCCACTGTAGTTCACATCACATTTTTTGAATGCCATATGTTGTTTTGCACTTAGAATATTTTTGTTATAGTAAGTGTGTTGTATGTTCATTTGGTTTTTCCGAGCCTTTCTGCTTTGCATGTTATTTGGTTCTCTAAAATGATTGCTTACGTGAATAAAATGTTGACTTTATAGATTTTCATCGGAGAGTGATGAATAGTTCTATTAAGTAAATTTCTGACAGTGATATAATCTTCATCAACTATTACCAGGCAAGTTCACATTTTACCATTCTTTCAATTACCTATGTTTTATATATGCACTTAGTCCTTTGTCGTATGATTGCATGGTAGGAACTTTATGCCGGATGACTATGCAATTACCTAGTAGTTTATTTGAGGTAGGTCTGAACCATACTACCTTGTCACCACCGTGTAAGTTTATTTTTGCCTCACTAATGTAGACGTGGATTGGGAAGTGTTCATGGCGAGACTTGAGTGACAAAGTAGTAATCAGGACCAAGACTTAAATGAACTACCTGGGTGGAAAGTGGTGTTCATGGTGGCGAAGTACAGTGGGGCATGCATGGGAAATCCATGGTGGTGCACCACTAGTGGTCCGTCCGCTCAGGATCAAATGGGTCAAACGTATTTTCATGTCTAGAAGCTTACATGTGCAGCCACAAGCCAATATGGGTCTGGCTTAGTTGAGTAGTTAGTGTGACCTCTTCCGGGATAGGCTCACATATGTAGATTATGGTAGGTGTACCAGCCTATCCGTGGGTTAAGGGCGAACACTTTCGAAAGACTATGTCTCGATCTTCCGATCATGGAGGTGGTCGGGTCTTGTGGGGAAAAGTGTGCAACCTCTGCAGAGTGTGAGCCTAATCGATTAGCCGTGTCACCGGTTATGTACAATTTGAGCTTTTAGTAGTGTAAATGCCGGGAGATCTCATTACCCTTAATTAAATCAGTTGGATTTAAATGAAACTTTGGAAATGGATTGAGTTGGGTTTGCCAACTGAGCCTATGCTATTTTGTAGCAGTAGAAGAATATCTTTTGAAATAGGGAAAAACTAGCTTTATGCAAAAACTAAACTTAGAGCTTTCCGCCAGCCAAATTGCATGTACAAATAGGTTCATTATACTCATGATGTGACTTGCCAGTACATTCAATGTACTAACCTACACGGCTGCAACGTCTTATGTTCCAGGAATTTTATACGATGAGTAAGAGTTATGTTGTACGGTTACGATCTACACTCAACTTGCCGTTGGCATTGCTAGGACTCCACACCTGTTTGATTGTTTCCACTAAGACTTACGAGGTATATATCAGTTTTACTTTATTTATATATGTGATTACACTTTGATATATACATCGATGTACTATGCGTGCCAGCATACAAATCCAGGGATGGCACAGATACACTGAGGCTTGACCGTTTGAGGTCGTGTCGATACATAGATAGTGATATTACCATCAGTGTATGTCTTCCTCTTGAAGAACCATTTATTCTCAATGGCTTGCCGATCATCGGCCAAGTCCACCAAAGTGCACACTTTGTTCTCACACATGGATCATATCTAAGATTTCATGGCATCAAGCCATTTGCTGAAATCTGGGCTCATCATAGCTTCTTCATAGTTCGTAGGTTCGTCGTTGTCTATCAAGATGACTTCCAGGACAAGATTACCGTACCACTTTGGTGTGGTACGTGTTCTGGTCGACCTACGAGGTTCAGTAGTAACTTCATCTGAAGTTTCATGATCATCATCATTAGCTTCTTCTCTAGTTGGTGTAGGCATCACGGGAACGGTTTTCTTTGATGTGCTACTTTCCAATTCGAGAGAAGGTACAATTACATCATCAAATTCTACTTTCCTCCCACTCACTTCTTTCAAGAGAAACTCCTTCTCTAGAAATGACCCATTCTTAGCAATAAAGATCTTGCCTTCGGATCTGTGGTAGAAGGTATACCTAATGGTTTCTTTAGGGTATCTTACAAAGACGCACTTCTCCGCTTTGGGTTCGAGCTTATCAGGCTGCAGCCTTTTGACATAAGCGCCGCATCCGCGAACTTTAAGAAATGACAACTTACGTTTCTTGCCAAACAATAGTTCATACGGTGTCGTCTCAGTGGATTTAGATGGTGCCCTATTCAACATGAATGCAGCTGTCTCTAATGCATAACCCCAAAATGATAAAGGCAAATCGGTAAGGGACATCATGGAACGCACCGTATATAATAAAGTATGGTTACGATGTTCGAACATAGCATTACACTGTGGTGTTCCAGGTGGCGTGAGCTGTGAAACAATTCCACATATTTTCACCTTCGCGGTCAGATCACAGAAACTTTATTTTCTTATTACAATGATTCTCCACTTCACTATGAAACTCTTTGAACTTTTCAAATGTTTCAGACTTGTGTTTCATCAAGTAGATATATCCATACCTACTCAAATCACGTGTGAAGGTCAAAAAATAATGATATCCAGCGCGTGCTTCAACACTCATCGGACCGCATACATCGGTATGTATTATTTCCAATAAGTCATTAGCTCGCTCTATTGTTCCGGAGAACGGAGTTTTAGTCATCTTACCCATGAGGCATGGTTCTCAAGTATCAAATCATTCATAATCAAGTTATTCCAAAAGTCCATCTGCGTGTTTCTTCATGCGCTTTACACCAATATGACATAAAGGCAGTGCCACAAGTATGTTTCACTATCATTATCAACTTTGCATCTTTTGGCGGCAATATTATGAATATGTGTATCACTATGATCAAGATTCAACAAGAATATACCATTCACTAAGGGTGCATGACCATAAAAGATATTGCTCATATAAATAGAACAACCATTATTCTCTGACTTAGATGAATAACTGTCTCACAATAAACAAGGACCAGATATAATGTTCATGCTCAATGCTGGCACCAAATAACAATTATTTAGGTCTAAAACTAATCCCGAAGGTAGATGTAGAGTAGCGTGCCGATGGTTCTCACATCAACCTTGGAACCGTTTCCGACGCACATCGTCACCTCGTCCTTAGACAATCTTCATTTATTCTGTAGCTCCTTTTTCGAGTTACAAATATGAGCAACCAAATCGGTATCAAATACCCAGGCGGTCCTACGAGCAATAGTAAGGAACACATCAATAACATGCATATCAAATATACCTTTGTTCATTTTTCCATCCTTCTTATCTGCCAAGTACTTGGGGCAGTTCCGCTTCTAGTGATCATTTCATTTGCGGTATAAGCACTCAGTTTCAGGCTTAGGTACAACTTTGGGCTTCTTCACGAGAGTGTCAACTTGCTTGCTAGTCTTCTTGAAGTTCAATTTCTTTCCCTTGCCTTTTTTCTTTAAAACTGGTGGTCTTGCTAACCATCAACACTTGATGCTCTTTCTTGATTTCTACCTCCGCCGATTTCAGCATCGCGAAGAGCTCGGGAATCGTTTTCTTCATCCCTTGCATATTATAGTTCAACACGAAGCCTTTATAGCTTGGTCACATTGACTGAAGAACTTTGTCAATAACACTCTCAACTTGAAGATCAGTTTTCAGCTGAGTCAAGTGGTTGTGGTACCCAGACATTTTGAGTATGTGTTCACTGACAAAACTATTCTCCTCCATCTTACAGCTAAAGAACTTGTTGGAGACTTCATAACTCTCAACCCGAGCATCAGCTTGAAATATCAATTTCAGCTCCTAGAACATCGCATATGCTCTGTGGCGTTCAAAACGCTTTTTAAGTCCCGGTACCAAGTCGTAAAGCAGGGCACACTAAACTATCGAGTAGTGATCATATCAAGCCTGTCAGACGTTCACAATGTATGCAACAGCTCTTGAAGTAGGGTTGTCACCTAGTGGTGCATCAAGGACATAATTCTTCTGTGCAGAAATGAGGATAATCCTCAAGTTATGGACCCAGTCCGTGTAGTTGCTACCATCATCTTTCAACTTAGTTTTCTCTAGGAACACATTAAAATTCAAGGGAACGATAGCGCGGGCCATGGATCTACAAAGTTCATGATGAATTTTAGTTCAAATAATCAAATTACTAATGAACTCACACTTAAATCAACATCCATCAAGTTGTCTAAGGGATACATGACCCAAATCTACTAACCCATATCCAATCATCACGTGAGATGGGGCAGATTCAATGGTTAACATCTCCATGTTGATCATATCTACTATATGACTCACTTTCGACCTTTCAGTCTCCAGTGTTTCGAGACCATGTCTGTATATGCTAGGCTACTCAAGTTTAACCCAAGTATTTTGCATGTGCAAAACTAGTTTACACCCATTGTATGTGAACGTAGAGTCTATTACACCCGATCATCACGAGGTGTTTTGAAATGACGAACTTTAGCAACGGTGCATACTCAGGGAGAACACTTTTATCTTCAAATTAAGTGAAGGGGTCATCTTATAATGCTACCGTCGTTCAAAGCAAAATAAGATGCATAAAGGATAAACATCACATGCAATCAAAATATGTGACATGATATGGCCATCATCATCTTGTGCTTTTGATCTCCATCTCCAAAGCAATGGCATGATTTGCATCGTCACCGTCACAGCACCTTGATCTCCATCGTTGCATCGGGGTCGTCTCGGCAACTATTGCTTCTACAACTATTGCTAACGTATAGCGATAAAGTAAAGCAATTACATGGCGCTTAAATGATTGACACACAGGTCATGCAATAATTAAAGACAACCCTAAGGCTCCTACCGGTTGTCGTACTCGGCAACATGCAAGTCGTGAACTTATTACAAGACATGATCATCTCATACATCAACATATATCACATCATATCTTGACCACATCACATCACAACATGCCCTGCAAAAACAAGTTAGATGTCCTCTACTTTGTTGTTGCAAGTTTTACGTCCCTGCTACGGGCAACTAGTGAGGGAGTCCTGGACTAAGGGGTCCTCGGGCGTCTGGCCAGTTGGCTATGGGCCGGACTGATGGGCTGTTGATGTCTACTACACAACCTTCTTCTTGTAGACGTTGTTGGGCCTCCAAGTGCAGATGTTTGTAGGACAGTAGCAAATTTCCCTCAAGTGGATGACCTAAGGTTTATCAATCCGTAGGAGGCATAGGATGAAGATGGTCTCTCTCAAGCAACCCTGCAACCAAATAACAAAGAGTCTCTTGTGTCCCCAACACACCCAATACAATGGTAAATTGTATAGGTGCACTAGTTCGGTGAAGAGATGGTGATACAAGTGGTATATGGATAGTAGATAAAGGTTTCTGTAATCTGAAATTATAAAAACAGCAAGGTAACTAATGATAAAAGTGAGCACAAACGGCATTGCAATGCTAGGAAACAAGGCCTAGGGTTCATACTTTCACTAGTGCAAGTTCTCTCAACAATAATAACATAATTGGATCACATAACTATCCCTCAACATGCAACAAAGAGTCACTCCAAAGTCACTAATAGCGGAGAATGAACGAAGAGATTATGGTAGGGTACGAAACCACCTCAAAGTTATTCTTTCCAATCAATCCGTTGGGCTATTCCTCTAAGTGTCAAAAAACAGCCCTAGAGTTCGTACTAGAATAACACCTTAAGACACAAATCAACCAAAACTCTAATGTCACCTAGATACTCCAATGTCACCTCAAGTATCCATGGGTATGATTATACAATATGCGTCACACAATCTCAGATTCATCTATTCAACCAACACATAGGACCTCAAAGAGTGCCCCAAAGTTTCTACCGGAGAATCACGATGAAAACATGTGCCAACCCGTATGCATAGGTTCATGGGCGGAACCCGCAAGTTGGTCACCAAAACATACATCAAGTGAATCACGTGATATCCCATTGTCACCACAAATACGCACGGCAAGACATACATCAGGTGTTCTCAAATCTTTAAAGACTCAATCCGATAAGATAACTTCAAAGGGGAAACTCAATCCATTACAAGAGAGTAGAGGGGGAGGAGAAACATAAGATCCAACTATAATACCAAACCTCGCGATACATCACGATCGTGCCAAATCAAGAACACGAGAGAGAGAGAGAGATCAAACACATAGCTACTAGTACATACCCTCAGCCCCGAGGGAGAACTACTCCCTCCTCGTCATGGAGAGCGCCGGGATGATGAAGATGGCCACCGGAGAGGGATTCCCCCTCCGGCAGGGTGCCGGAACGGGTCTAGATTGGCTTTCGGTGGCTACGGAGGCTTCTGGCGGCAGAACTCCCGATATATTGTGCTCCCCGGTAGTTTTAGGGTACGTGGTATATATGGGTGAAAAGAGATACGTCAGGGGAGCCACGAGGGGCCCACGAGGGTGGAGCGCGCGCCCTAGGGCGGTGGGCGCGCCCCCCTACCTCGTGGGCCCCTCGTGGCTCCCCTGACATGCACTCCAAGTTTTTCTAGTAGCTTTCCTTCCAAAAATAACTTCTCCAGTTGGTTTCATTCTGTTTCGACTCCGTTTGATATTCCTTTTCTTCGAAACACTGAAATAGGCAAAAAAACAGCAATTCTGAGCTGGGCCTCCGGTTAATAGGTTAGTCCCAAAAATAATATAAAAAGGGATAATAAAGCCCAATATTGTCCAAAACAGTAGATAATATAGCATGGAGCAATCAAAAATTATAGATACGTTGGAGACGTATCAAGCATCCCCAAGCTTAATTCCTGATCGTCCTCGAGTAGGTAAATGATAAAAACAGAATTTTTGATGTGGAGTGCTACTTGGCATAATTTCAATGTAATTCTTCTTAATTGTGGCATGAATATTCATATCCATAAGATTCGAGATAAAAGTTCATATTGACGTAAAAATAAAAATACTTCAAGCATACTAACTAAGCAATCATGTCTTCTCAAAATAACATGGCCAAAGAAAGTTCATCCCTACAAAATCATATAGTTTAGTCATGCTCCATTTTCGTCACACAAGAATGCTCTCATCATGCACAACCCCGATGACAAGCCAATTAATTGTTTCATACTTTAGTAATCTCAAACTCATAAACCTTCACGCAATACATGAGCGCGCGCCATGGATATAGCACTATGGGTGGAATAGAATATGATGATGGGGGTTATGTGGAGAAGACAAAAAAGGAGAAAGTCTCACATCAACGAGGCTAATCAATGGTCTATGGAGATGCCCACCGATTGATGTTAATGCAAGGAGTAGGGATTGCCATGCAACAGATGCACTAGAGCTATAAATGTATGAAAGCTCAACAAAAGAAACTAGTGGATGTGCATCCAACTTGCTTGCTCACGAAGACAGGGCACTTGAGGAGGCCCATTGTTGGAATATACAAGCCAAGTTCTATAATGAAAATTTCCCACTAGTATATGAAAGTGACAAAACAAGAGACTCTCTACATGAGGATTACGGTGCTACTTTGAAGCACAAGTGTGGTAAAGGATAGTAGCATTGTCCCTTCTCCCTTTTTCTCTCATTTTTTCCTTTTTGGGCCTTCTCTTTTTTTATGGCCTTTCTCTTTTTTGGGGCCTTCTCTTTTTTTCTTTTTTTATTGCTCACTTGGGACAATGCTCTAGAAAATGATGATCATCACACTTCTATTTATTTACAACTCAATGATTACAACTCGATACTAGAACAAGGATGACTCTATATGAATGCCTCCGGCGGTGTACCGGGATATGCAATGAATCAAGAGTGATATGTATGAAAGAATTATGAACGATGGCTTTGCCACAAATACTATGTCAACTACATGATCATGCTAAGCAGTATGGCAATGATGAATGTGTCATGATGAACGGAATGGTGGAAAGTTGCATGGCAATATATCTCTGAATGGCTATGGAAATGCCATAATAGGAAGGTATGGTGGCTGTTTTGAGGAGGATATAAGGAGGTTTATGTGTGAAAGAGTGTATCATATCACGGGGTTTTGATGCACCGGCGAAGTTTGCGCCAACTCTCAATGTGAGAAAGGGCAATGCACGGTACCGAAGAGGCTAGCAAGGATGGAAGGGTGAGAGTGCGTATAATCCATGGACTCAACATTAGTCATAAAGAACTCACATACTTATTGCAAAAATCTACAAGTCATCAAAAACCTCGGCACTAATCGCATGCTCCTAGGGGATAGATTGGTAGGAAAAGACCATCGCGCGTCCCCGACCGTCACTCATAAGGAGGACAATCAAATAACACCTCATGTTTCAAATTTGTTACATAACGTTTACCATACGTGCATGCTACGGGACTTGCAAACTTCAACACAAGCATTTCTCAAATTCTCAACTACTCAACTAGCACGACTTTGATATTATTACCTCTATATCTCAAAACAATCATCAAGCATCAAACTTTTCTTAGTATTCAATACTCTATATGAAAGTTTTTACTATTCTTGGATGCCTAGCATATTAGGATTATTTAAGCAAATTACCATGCTATTCTAAAGACTCTCAAAATAATATAAGTGAAGCATGAGAGATCAATAATTTCTTCAAAATAAAACCATCACCGTGCTCTAAAAAGATATAAGTGAAGCACTAGAGCAAACGACAAACTACTCCGAAAAATATAAGTGAAGATCAATGAGTAGTCGAATAATTATGCAACTATGTGAAGACTCTCTAACATTTAATAATTTCAGATCTTGGTATTTTATTCAAACAGAAAGCAAAACAAAATAAAATGGCATCTAAGAATAGCAAACATCATGTGAAGACGCAAAAACTTAGGATCAACCAATACTAACCGATAGTTGTTGAAGAAGAAAGGTGGGATGCCAACCGGGGCATCCCCAAGCTTAGACGCTTGAGACTTCTTGAAATATTATCTTGGGGTGCCTTGGGCATCCCCAAGCTTGAGCTTTTGTGTCTCTTTAATTCCTCTCATATCACGGTCTCCCTAAATCTCAAAAGCTTCATCCACACAAAACTCAGCAAGGACTCGTGAGCTAAGTTAGTATGAACCATTGCCAAAACCTTATCATACTCTACTGTAGCAAATCACTAAAATTATTATTCAACATTGCATATTAAATGCCTCTTCATATTTAATAGTCCTATCCTCAAATAGAATCATTAAAGAAGCAAACATATGCAAACAATGCAAACATAACAGCAATCTGCCTAAACAGGACAGTCTGTAAAGAATGCAGCAACATCCATACTTCCCTAGCTCCAAAAAATATGAAAGAAAATTCACTATGTAGTAAATTTATCAGAGCTTAATATTCAAAAGGTTTAAACATTTTATAACATTCTGACTTTTATAGGGAATTATTGCAACAGAAGTAAACTTTCTGTTTTCAAACAGCAACATGAAGACTTGTAAAATAGGCATAGTAAAGGCTATCAATGCCACTTTTATTGAAATAAAAGATGCAAAACAATGTTCTAAATAACAGCAAGCAAATACTAACAAAATAAATTGACTCTCCAAGCAAAACACATATCATGTGGTAAATAAAAATATAGCTCCAAGTAAAGTTACCGATGGAAGTAGACGAAAGAGGGGATGCCTTCCGGGGCATCCCCAAGCTTAGGCTCTTGGTTGTCCTTCAATATTACCTTGGGGAGCCTTGGTAACCCCCAAGATTAGGCTATTGCCACTCCTTATTCCATAGTCCATCGAATCTTTACCCAAAACTTGAAAACTTCACAACACAAAACTTAAAGTAGAAAACTTGTGAGCTCCGTTAGTATAAGAAAATAAATCACCACTTCAAGGTACTGTAATGAACTCATTCTTAATTTATATTGGTGTTAAACCTACTGTATTCCAACTTATCTATGGTTCATAACCTCCGATACTACTCATAGATTCATCAAAATAAGCAAACAACACATCGAAAACAGAATCTGTCAAAAACAGAACAGTCTGTAGTAATCTGGATCAAACGCATACTTATGGAACCCCAAAAATTATAAAATAAATTGCTGGACCTGAGGAATTTATTTATTAATCATCTTAAAAAAGAATTAACTAAATGTCACTCTCCAATAAAAAATGGCAGCAATTCTCGTGAGCGCTAAAGTTTCTGTTTTTGCAGCATAATCAACAAGACTTTCCCCAAGTCTTCCCAACCGTTCTACTTGGCACAAACACTAATTAAAATATAAAAACTCAATCATAATAGAGGCTAGATAAATTATTACTAAACAGGAGCAAAAAGCAAGGAACAAAAATAAAGTGGAGTTGCCTCCCAACAAGCGCTATCGTTTAACGCCCCTAGCTAGGCATGATGATTTCAATGATGCTCACATGAAGGATAAGAGTTGTACCATAAAGAGAGCATCATGAAGAATATGACTAGCACATTTAAGTCTAACCCTCTTCCTATGCATAGGGATTTTGTGAGCAAACAACTTGTGGGAACAATAATCTACTAGCATAGGAAGGTAAAACAAGCATAACTTCAAAACTTTAAGCACATAGAGAGGAAACTTTGTATTATTGCAATTCCTACAAGCATATATTCCTCCCTCATAATAATTTTCAGTAGCATAATGAATGAATTCAACAATATAACCATCACCTAAAGCATTCTTTTCATGATCTACAAGCATAGAAAATTTACTACTCTCCACATAAGCAAAATTCTTCTCAGTCGGAATAGTGGGAGCAAACTCAACAGAGTAACTATCATGGGATTGAAATTGAAATCAAGATGACAAGTTTCATTGTTATTATTATTCTTTAAAGCATACGTGTCATCACAATAATCATCATAGATAGGAGGCATGCTTTCATCATAATAAATTTGCTCATCAAAACTTGGGGGACAAAAAATATCATCTTCATCAAACATAGCTTCCCCAAGCTTGTGGCTTTGCATATCATTACCATCCTGGATATTCAAGGAATTCATACTAACAACATTGCAATCATGCTCATCATTCAAATATTTAGTGCCAAACATTTTAATGCATTCTTAATCTAGCACTTGAGCACAATTATCGGAATCCTTATTTTCATGATAGATATTAAAAAGATGAAGCATATGAGGTACCCTTGGTTCCATTTTTTAATTTTCTTTTATAAACTAAACTAGTGATAA
Source organism: Triticum monococcum (assembly GCA_034509565.1). Taxonomy (NCBI): domain Eukaryota; kingdom Viridiplantae; phylum Streptophyta; class Magnoliopsida; order Poales; family Poaceae; genus Triticum; species Triticum monococcum. The sequence continues at coordinate 19,669,624 of CM067844.1, read as the reverse complement.
AACAAGAAACTAAAAGACTCGATTGCAAGATCTAAAGATATACCTTCAAGCACTCACCTCCCCGGCAACGGTGCCAGAAAAGAGTTTGATGTCTACTACACAACCTACTTCTTGTAGACGTTGTTGAGCCTCCAAGTGCAGAGGTTTGTTGGACAGTAGCAAATTTCCCTCAAGTGGATGACCTAAGGTTTATCAATCCGTAGGAGGCGTGGGATGAAGATGGTCTCTCTCAAGCAACCCTGCAACCAAATAATAAAGAGTCTCTTGTGTCCCCAACACACCCAATACAATGGTAAATTGTATAGGTGCACTAGTTCGGCGAAGAGATGGTGATACAAGTGGTATATGGATAGTAGATAAAGGTTTTTGTAATATGAAATTATAAAAACAGCAAGGTAACTAATGATAAAAGTGAGCACAAACGGTATTGCAATGCTAGGAAACAAGGCCTAGGGTTCATACTTTCACTAGTGCAAGTTCTCTCAACAATAATAACATAATTGGATCACATAACTATCCCTCAACATGCAACAAAGAGTCACTCCAAAGTCACTAATAGCGGAGAACAAACGAAGAGATTATGGTAGGGTACGAAACCACCTCAAAGTTATTCTTTTCAATCAATCCATTGGGCTATTCCTATAAGTGTCACAAACAGCCCTAGAGTTCGTACTAGAATAACACCTTAAGACACAAATCAACCAAAACCCTAATGTCACCTAGATACTCCAATGTCACCTCAAGTATCCGTGGGTATGATTATACGATATGCGTCACACAATCTCAGATTCATCTATTCAACCAACACATAGGACCTCAAAGAGTGCCCCAAAGTTTCTACCGGAGAATCACGACGAAAACATGTGCCAACCCGTATGCATAGGTTCATGGGCGGAACCCGCAAGTTGATCACCAAAACATACATCAAGTGAATCACGTGATATCCCGTTGTCACCACAGATACGCACGGCAAGACATAAATCAAGTGTTCTCAAATCTTTAAAGACTCAATCCGATAAGATAACTTCAAAAGGGAAACTCAATCCATTACAAGAGAGTAGAGGGGGAGGAGAAACATAAGATCCAACTATAGTAGCAAAGCTCGCGATACATCAAGATCGTGCCAAATCAAGAACACGAGAGAGAGAGATAGATAGATAGATAGATAGATAGAGAGAGAGAGAGAGAGAGATCAAACACATAGCTACTGGTACATACCCTCAGCCCTGAGGGAGAACTACTCCCGCCTCGTCATGGAGAGCGCCGAGATGATGAAGATGGCCACCGAAAAGGGATTCCCCCTCCGGCAGGATGCCGGAACGGGTCTAGATTGGCTTTCGGTGGCTACGGAGGCTTCTGGCGGCGGAACTCCCGATCTATTGTGCTCCCCGGTAGTTTTACGGTACATGGGTATATATGGGTGAAAGAGAAACGTCAGGGGAGCCATGAGGGGCCCATGAGGGTGGAGGGCGCGCCCCCCTGCCTCGTGGCTTCCTCGTTCCTTTCCTGACGTGCACTCCAAGTTTTTCCAGTAGCTTTCCTTCCAAAAATAACTTCTCGAGTTGGTTTCATTCCGTTTTGACTCCGTTTGATATTCCTTTTCTTCGAAACACTGAAATAGGCAAAAAACCGCAATTCTAGGTTGGGCCTCCGGTTAATAGGTTAGTCCCAAAAATAATATAAAAATGGATAATAAAGCCCAATATTGTCCAAAATAGTAGATAATATAGCATGGAGCAATCAAAAATTATAGATACGTTGGAGACGTATTAGCTATGAAGATACGAAGACCGAAGACTGTACCCGTGTCCGGAGAGGACTCTCCTTGGCATGGAAGGCAAGCTTGGCGTCGAATATGTAGATTCCTTTCTTTGTAACTGACCTGATGTAACCCTAAATCCTCCCGGTGTCTATATAAACTGGAGGACTTAGTCCGGATAGAGGATACGGATTATCATAGCCATACACGCTAGGCCTCTAGGGTTTAGCCATTACGATCTCGAGGTAGATCAACTCTTGTAACACTCATATTCATCAATATCAATCAAGCAGGACATAGGGTATTACCTCCATAGAGAGGGCCCAAACCTGGGTAAACATCGTGTCCCTTGTCTCCTGTTACCATCGACCTTAAACGCACAGTTCGGGACCCCCTACCAGAGATCCGCCGGTTTTGACACCGACATTGGTGCTTTCATGGAGAGTTCCTCTATGCTTTCGATAAAAGGTTTGATGGCCCCTTCAATCATTAATAATGACGCCGTCCAAGGAGAAACTTTTCTCCCTTGACAGATCTTCGTGTTCGGAGGCTTCGCACTGCGGGCCAATTCGCTTGGCCATCTGGAGCAGATCGAAAGCTACGCCCCTGGCCATCAGGTCAGATTTGGGAGCTTGAACTATGTCGTGGACATCCGTGGAGACTTGATATTTGCTGGATTCGAGACCGCGGTAGCCGCTCCCGGTCACCCCGATGATCATGACCTAAATCTATCATCTGGCCGCATCCAGGAGATTGCTCCTATATCCGCTCCGGCCCTAGATCCGTAGCAAGCTGCACCATCCAAGGATGGGAGGATCAACCCCACCACGGAGGCCACATATTCCACGGCATTGGTGCCGCACATAGACTTAACCTCTCACGACGTCTTTGTCAATGGAACTCTGGAGTTGTCTACGGCCATAAGTTCTGAACCACGTGAGCCCGCGGACGCCGAGCTTGAGCGCTTATCGATCTTCAAATTCAGCGCCACAAACATCTTCCAGCACTCGCCTTTGGGCGATGTGCTAAACTCATTAAAGAACATGTCCTTGGCGGAGGACTCATAGCCAAACTATATCCGGCTCGAACTAGGGGCTGACGGTGGAAATTTTTGCTTCCCACCCGCCACCCACTTCATAGCCATGGTCGAGGATTTGACCGACAAACTTGACTATGACTCCAAGGACATCGATGGTATGGACGACGATGCCAGAGAAGAAGAAGCCCAGAACCCGCCATTAACCAGACGCTGGACGGCCACTTCCTCATACGATATATACATGGTGAATGCACCAAAGGAGAACAGCAGCGATGACAAGGAAAATCCAGCTGAGGATAAACCTTCCGAAATACAATCCAAGCGTCGGTGTCAGCGACGCCCCTCTAAGTCACGCCACAGTAAAGATAGCAACACCGGCACAGGAGAAGATAACACTCCAAAGGTGCCGAAGACAACGAAGACCCTGTCGATACAGCTAATGAACAAGATGAACGGGAAGGCGGGCAGGTTAGCCCCGGTAAACAGGCCACGCACGAAGATTCGGAGGACGATAATTACCTTCCGCTCTCCAAGGACAAGGTGAGCCTCGGCACCGAGGATTTCATCGTGCCTGAGGAACCTCTTGAGCAGGAGCGCATTAAGCGCCAACTTACTGCCACTGCAAGGAGCAGGAAAAAGAAGCAGCATCAGCTTCAAGCTGACCAAGATCTGCTCAATGATAAATGGACCGATGTCCTAGCAGCCAAAGAGTACGGCCTCAAGCGCCCAACCAAAAGCTACCCAAAGCGCAAATCGCTACCTTCGTTTGACGAGGAGGTGCTGGAATACATACCTCCACCGTACAATGCGGCTGACCGACCACCACGTGGTCGAGACAAAATGGCAACTCACGCCGAACACCAGCCAGCCCCGCCTCGGCGCACAGGCAGAGGTAAATTAGCCCATAGGCATGCATATGACCTACGGCAAACCCTAAACAATAAACCAGGACACACTAGATCAATCTACAGATCGCGAGGGCGTGCCTCGACACGCGATGACGGCCACCTATTCGGATGTGACAAACTTAGTCACGCGTGGGCCGAAAACCGCAGACGGACTCCATCTGAGCTATGTCGCGATACAGCCCGATATAGTGGCACCGCACACCCTCATTGCTTCACTGATGAGGTCCTGGATCATGAATTCCCAGAAGGGTTCAAACCTGTGAATATAGAATCATACAATGGAACCACGTACCCCGCGGTGTGGATCGAAGACTTCATTCTCCAAATTCATATGGCCCGCGGTGATAACCTCCACGCCATTGCTACATCTTGAGCTTGCGTTGGTTTTCCCCGAAGAGGAAGGGATGATGCAACAGAGTAGCGTAAGTATTTCCCTCAGTTTTTGAGAACCAAGGTATCAATCCAGTAGGAGGCCACGCTCAAGTCCCTCGTACCTGCACAAAGCGATAGCTACTCGCAACCAACGCGATTAGGGGTTGTCAATCCCTTCACGGTCACTTACGAGAGTGAGATCTGATAGATATAATAGTTTTGCTATTTTTGGTATAAAGATGCAAAGTAAAAAGTAAAGGCAAAGTAAAAAGCAAAGCGAGATTAAAGTAATGGAGATTGATATGATGAGAATAGACCCGGGGGCCATAGGTTTCACTAGTGGCTTCTCTCAAGAGCATAAGTATTCTACGGTGGGTGAACAAATTACTGTTGAGCAATTGACAGAATTGAGCATAGTTATGAGAATATCTAGGCATGATCATGTATATAGGCATCACATCCGTGACAATTAGAACGAAACGATGCTGCATCTACTACTATTACTCCACTCATCAACCGCTATCCAGCAGGCATCTAGAGTATTAAGTTAAAAACAGAGTAACACCTTAAGCAAGATGACATGATGTAGAGAGATAAATTCATGCAATATAAAATAAACCCCATCTTGTTATCCTCGATGGCAACGATACAATACGTGCCTTGCTGCCCCTTCTGTCACTGGGTAAGGACACCGCAAGATCGAACCCAAAGCTAAGCACTTCTCCCATGGCAAGAACTACCAATCTAGTTGGCCAAACCAAACGGATAATTCGAAGAGACTTGCAAAGATAACCAATCATCCATAAAAGAATTCAGAGAAGATTCAAATATTATTCATAGATAGACTTGATCATAAACCCACAATTCATCGGTCTCAACAAACACACCACAAAAAGAAGATTACATCGAATAGATCTCCACAAGAGAGGGGGAGAACTTTGTATTGAGATTCAAAGAGAGAGAAGAATCCATCTAGCTACTAGCTATGGACCCGAAGGTCTGAGGTAAACTACTCACACTTCATCGGAGGGGCTAGGATGATGTAGAAGCCCTCCGTGATGACGGCCCTCTTCCGGCGGAGCTCCGGAACAGGCCCCAAGATGGGATCTCGTGGATACAGAAAGTAGCGGCGGTGGAATTAGGTTTTTGGCTCCTGTTCTGATCGTTTGGGGGTACGTGTGTATATATAGGAGGAAGGAGTACGTCGATGGAGCACCGAGGGGCCCACGAGGCAGGGGGCGCACCCAAGGGGGGCGCCCCCACCCTCGTGACCTCCTCTTTGATCCCTTGCAGTAGGGTCCAAGTCTCCTGGATAACGTTCGGTGAGAAAATCACGTTCCCGAAGATTTTATTCTGTTTGGACTCCGTTTGATATTCTTTTTATCCGAAACACTGAAATAGGCAAAAAAACAGCAATTCTAGGCTGGGCCTCCGGTTAATAGGCTAGTCCCAAAAATAATATAAAAGTGGAAAATAAAGCCCAATATAGTCCAAAATAGTAGATAATATAACATGGAGCAATCAAAAATTATAGATACATTGGAGACGTATCAGGCATCCCCAAGCTTAATTCCTGCTCGTCCTCGAGTAGGTAAATGATAAAAAGAGAATTTTTGATGCAGAGTGCTACTTGGCATAATTTCAATGCAAATCTTCTTAATTGTGGTATGAATATTCAGATTAGAAAGATTCAAGACAAAAGTTTATATTGACATAGAAAATAATAATACTTCAAGCATACTAATAAAGCAATTATGTCTTCTCAAAATAACATGGCCAAAGAAAGTTATCCCTACAAAATCATATAGTCTGGCTATGCTCCATCTTCCCCACCCAAAGTATTTAAATCATGCAAAACCCCGATGACAAGCCAAGCAATTGTTTCATACTCTAACTTTTTCAAAACTTTTTCAATCTTCACGCAATACATGAGCGTGAGCCATGGATATAGCACTATAGGTGGAATAGAATGGTGGTTGTGGAGAAGACAAAAAAGGAGAAGATAGTCTCACATCAACTAGGCGTATCAACGGGCTATGGAGATGCCCATCAATAGATATCAATGTGAGTGAGTAGGGATTGCCATGCAACAGATGCACTAGAGCTATAAATGTATGAAAGCTCAACAAAAGAAACTAGTGGGTGTGCATCCAACTTGCTTGCTCACGAAGACCTAGGGCAATTTGAGGAAGCCCATCATTGGAATATACAAGCCAAGTTCTATAATGTAAAATTCCCAATAGTATATGAAAGTGACAACATATGAGACTCTCTATATGAAGAACATGGTGCTACTTTGAATCACAGTATATGAGACTCGCTATATCATGGTGCTACTTTGAAGCACAAGTGTGGAAAAAAGGATAGTAGCATTGCCCTTTATTTATTTATTTTTTGGGGCTTTCTTTTTTTCTTTCTTTGGCCCTTTTTCTTGGGACAATGCTCTATTGAATGATGATCATCACACTTCTATTTATTTACAACTCGATACTAAAACAAAGTATGACTCTATATGAATGTCTCCGGCGGTGTACCGGGATATGCAATGAATCAAGAGTGACAAGTATGAAATAATTATGAACGGTGGCCTTGCCAAAAATACTATGTCAACTACATGATCATGCTAAGCAATATGACAATGATGGACATGTCATGATGAACTAGATGGTGGAAAGTTGCATGGCAATATATCTCGGAATGGCTATGGAAATGCCATAATAGGTAGGTATGGTGGCTGTTTTGAGGAAGGTATATGGTAGGTGTATGATACCGGCGAAAGTTGCGCGGTATTAGAGAGGCTAGCAAGGGTGGAAGGGTGGGAGTGCATATGATCCATGGACTCAACATTAGTCATAAAGAACTCATATACTTATTGCAAAAATCTAGAAGTTATCAAAGCAAAGTATTACGCGCATGCTCCTAGGGGGATAGATTGGTAGGAGAAGACCATCGCTCGTCCCCGACTGCCACTCATAAGGAAGACAATCAATAAATAAATCATGCTCCGACTTCATCACATAACGGTTCACCATACGTGCATGCTACGGGAATCACAAACTTCAACACAAGTATTCTTTAAATTCACAACTACTCAACTAGCATGACTTTAATATTATCACCTCCATATCTCAAAACAATTATCATGCTTCAATCTTTTCTTAGTATTCAACACACTCAAAAGAAAGTTTCACAAATCTTGAATACCAGGCATATATTTATTAAGCAAATTACCATGCTATTAAGAGACTCTCAAATTAATTTAAGTGAAGCATGAGAGATCAATAGTTTCTTTAAAACGAATCCACCACCGTGCTCTGAAAGATCTAAGTGAAGCACATAGAGCAAAATTATCTAGCTCGAAAGATATAAGTGAAGCACATAGAGCAAAACTATAACGCTCAAATTATATAAGTGAAGCACATAGAGCAAAACTACTATACTCAAAAGATACAAGTGAAGCACATAGAGTATTCTATCAAATTTTAATTCATGTATGGCTCTCTCAAAAGGTGTGTACAGCAAGGATGATTGTGGCATACTAACAAACAAATACACAAATAATACAAGATGCTCCAAGCAAAACACATATCATGTTGGTGAATAAAAATATAGCTCCAAGTAAATTACCGATGGAAGTGGACGAAAAGAGGGGATGCCTTCCGGGGCATCGCCAAGCTTTGACTTTTTGGTGTCCTTGGATTATCTTGGGGTGCCATGGGCATCCCCAAGCTTAGGCTCTTGCCACTCCTTGTTCCATGATCCATCAAAAGAATTCACCCAAAACTTGAAAACTTCACAACACAAAACTCAAAATAGAAAACTCGTGAGCTCCGTTAGCGAAAGAAAACAAAAGACCACTTCAAGGTACTGTAATGAACTCATTCTTTATTTATATTGGTGTTAAACCTACTGTATTCCAACTTTTCTATGGATTATAAACTATTTTACTAGCCATAGATTCATCAAAATAAGCAAACAACACACGAAAAACAGAATCTGTCAAAAACAGAACAGTCTGTAGTAATCTGTAGCTAGCGCAAGATCTGAAACCCCAAAAATTCTAAATAAATTGCTCGACGTGAGGAATTTATCTATTAATCATCTTCAAAAAGAATTAACTAAATATCACTCTTAAAATAAAAATGACAGCAGTTCTCTTGAGCTCTAAAGTTTCTGTTTTTTACAGCAAGTTCAACAAGACTTTCCCCAGGTCTTCCCAACGGTTCTACTTGGCACAAACACTAGTTAAACACAAAAAACACAACCAAAACACAGGCTAAATAATTTATTTATTAGTAAGCAGGAGCAAAAAGCAAGGAATAAAAATAAAATTGGGTTGCCTCCCAACAAGCGCTATCGTTTAACACCCCTAGCTAGGCATAACAAGCAAGGATAGATCTAAGTATTGCCATCTTTGGTAGGCAATTCTTCAATTAGGCATCTACCATCTTTAGGAATTTCTTTTTTTATTAATTATCAAACTTTTAGGCAAAAGATCAAAAAATTCATTTGTAATGAATGGTTCTTTAATGATAGCAAAAAGATTGGGATGAATACTTATAGATTTAAGATCAGCAGTTTCCTTACTAGATGATTCACCCTTATTTTTAGGAACATACATAAGCTTGGAAATTTTAGTAGGAGGACTAGGAGTATTTTTTACGGAAGAAAAAGCGGTTCCCAAATTTGTAATGATACCCTCAAGTTTATCAATTCTAGTAGAATCTAAGTTCATCTTCTCATTAACTATGGGTTCCTTTTCCTTAATATTTTTGAAAGTCATTCCTACCTTAGATCCATATTGAGTAATTTGATTGTGGATCTTTTTATCTAGATTTTCAATTGATTCAAGAGTGGCAACTTTGTTTTCAATAATTTCAAGTTTTGCATAACATGCTCCAAAGTTAACATGGTTCCATTAACCAAAAGAGGTGGTGAGCCAAATAAATCTATCATAGCATTATAAGAATCAAAAGTATGGCTACCCAAGAAGTTCCCACCGGTAATGGTATCGAGGATATATCTATACCAAGGATTAACACCTACATAAAAATTGCAAAGAAGAACTAAGGTAGATTGTTTCCTGGTAGATCTATTTTGAGCATTGCAAATTCTATACCAAACATCTTTTAGATTTTCTCCCTCCCTTTGTTTAAAATTTAGAACTTCACTCTCGGGAGACAATGGAGAAGACATGAGATTAGCCATGACAACAAGCAAATAAAGAGGCAAAAAGAGAGGGAGGATAGAGAGAGAGGGCGAATAAAACGGCAAGGGTGAATTGGGGGGAGAAGAAAACGAGAGGCAAATGGCAAATAATGTAATGCGAGAGATAGGGATTGTGATGGGTACTTGGTATGTTGACTTTTTGCTGGACTCCCCGGCAATAGCGCCAGAAATCCTTCTTGCTACGTCTTGAGCTTGCGTTGGTTTTCCCTGAAGAGGAAGGGATGATGCAGCAGAGTAGCATAAGTATTTCCCTCAGTTTTTGAGAACCAAGGTACCAATCCAGTAGGAGCCCACGCTCAAGTCCCTCGTACCTGCACAAAACGATAGCTACTCGCAACCAACGCGATTAGGGGTTGTCAAGCCCTTCACGGTCACTTACGAGAGTGAGATCTGATAGATATAATATTTTTGGTATTTTTGGTATAAAGATGCAAAGTAAAAAGTAAAGCAAAAGTAAAAAAAGCAAAGCGAGATTAAAGTAATGGAGATTGATATGATGAGAATAGACCCGGGGGCCATAGGTTTCACTAGTGGCTTCTCTCAAGAGCATAAGTATTCTACGGTGGGTGAACAAATTACTGTTGAGCAATTGACAGAATTGAGCATAGTTATGAGAATATCTAGGCATGATCATGTATATAGGCATCATGTCCGTGACAAGTTGATCGAAATGATGATGCATCTACTACTATTACTCCACTCATCGACCGTTATCCAGCATGCATCTAGAGTATTAAGTTAAAAGCAGAGTAACGCCTTAAGCAAGATGACATGATGTAGAGAGATAAATTCATGCAATATGAAATAAACCCCATCTTGTTATCCTCGATGGCAATGATACAATACGTGCCTTGCTGCCCCTTCTGTCACTGGGTAAGGACACCGCAAGATCGAACCCAAAGCTAAGCACTTCTCCCATGGCAAGAACTACCAATCTAGTTGGCCAAACCAAACGGATAATTCGAAGAGACTTGCAAAGATAACCAATCATACATAAAAGAATTCAGAGAAGATTCAAATATTATTCATAGATAGACTTGATCATAAACCCACAATTCATCGGTCTCAACAAACACACCGCAAAAAGAAGATTACATCGAATAGATCTCCACAAGAGAGGGGGAGAACTTTGTATTGAGATTCAAAGAGAGAGAAGAAGCCATCTAGCTACTAACTATGGACCCGAAGGTCTGAGGTAAACTACTCACACTTCATTGGAGGGGCTAGGATGATGTAGAAGCCCTCCGTGATGACGGCCCTCTTCCGGCAGAGCTCCGGAACAGGCCCCAAGATGGGATCTCGTGGATACAGAAAGTTGCGGCGGTGGAATTAGGTTTTTGGCTCCTGTTCTGATCATTTGGGGGTATGTGTGTATATATAGGAGGAAGGAGTACATCGGTGGAGCACCGAGGGGCCCACGAGGCAGGGGGCGCACCCAAGGGGGGCGCCCCCCACCCTCGTGACCTCCTCTTTGATCCCTTGCAGTAGGGTCCAAGTCTCCTGGATCACGTTCGGTGAGAAAATCACGTTCCCGAAGATTTTATTCCGTTTGGACTCCGTTTGATATTCTGTTTATCCGAAACACTGAAATAGGCAAAAAACAGCAATTCTGGGTTGGGCCTCCGGTTAATAGGTTAGTCCCAAAAATAATATAAAAGTGGAAAATAAAGCCCAATATAGTCCAAAATAGTAGATAATATAGCATGGAGAAATCAAAAATTATAGATACGTTGGAGACGTATCAGCCATCAAATACCTCCCTTTAAAACTCAAGGGGCCAGCTCAGCACTGGCTCAACAGTCTGCCTGCAAATTCTATTGGCAGCTGGGAGGACTTGGAAGAAGCCTTCCTCGATAACTTCCAAGGTACATATGTTCGACCTCCGGACACTGATGACTTAAGCCATATAGTTCAACAACCCGGAGAATCCGCCAGGAAATTCTGGACTAGGTTCTTAACTAAAAAGAACGAAATCGTCAATTGTCCGGATGCCGAAGCCCTAGCAGCCTTCACACACAGCATCCGTGACGAATGGCTCGTTCGCCACCTCGGCCAAGAAAAGCCAAAATCCATGGCAGCCCTCACGGCACTCATGACCCGCTTTTGTGCGGGCGAGGACAGTTAGTTGGCCCGTAGCAAAAGCAACGCAAGCGACGCCAGCACCCCTGAAGCTAAAACTAGCAAAGACAAGTCTCGACGCAACAGATACAAGCGTCGAAACAATAGTGATAACACCGAGGACACGACAGTCAATGCCGGATTCAGGGTCTCTAAGTCCGGTCAGTGGAAGAAGCCGTTCCAAAAGAACAATTCAGGCCCATCCAGCTTGGACCGCATATTTGATCGTCCATGCCAGATTCATGGCACCCCAGACAAACCACCCAATCATACAAATAGAGATTGCCGGGTTTTTTAACAGGCTGGCAAATTAAACGCCGAAAATAGGGAAAAGGGATTGCAAAGCGAGGACGATGATGAAGAGCCCCAGCAACCGAACACAGGGGGACAAAAGAAGTTTCCTCCTCAGGTAAAAACAGTGAACATGATATACGCTACCCACATCCACAGGAGGGAGCGTAAGCGTGCGCTCAAGGATGTCTATGCGATAGAGCCAGTCGCCCCAAAATTTAATTCATGGTCATCATGCCCGATCACTTTTGATCGCCGGGATCATCCGACCAGTATCCGTCACGGTGGCTCAGCCGCACTGGTCCTAGACCCAATAATTGATGGGTTCCACCTGACTCGCGTTCTTATGGACGGAGGTAGCAGCCTCAATCTGCTCTATCAGGATACAACGCGCAAAATGGGCATTAACCCATCTCGGATCAAGCCCACCAGGACTACCTTCAAAGGAGTCATACCAGGTGTCGAGGCCCGCTGTACGGGCTCAATCACACTAGAGGTTGTCTTCGGATCTCCGGACAACTTCCGAAGCGAGGAGTTAATCTTCGATAGCATCCCCTTCCGCAGCGGCTATCACGCACTGCTTGGACGAACTGCGTTTGCTTGATTCAACGCAGTACCACACTATGCTTATCTCAAGCTCAAGATGTCCGGTCCACACGGCATCACAACAGTCAACGGAAATACGGAATGCTCCCTCCGTACAGAAGAGCACACAGTCGCCTTAGCAGCAGAAGTACAGAGCGGCCTTCTCAAGCAGAACCTTAATTCGGCTGCCGAGCCCACGGACACCGTTAAGAGGGTCTGAAATACTCTGCAGCAGGAGAGCTCGGCTCATCAGGAGCTCGACTAGCAATCTGGCCTCCGCCGCAGTTCCGATCAAGTGGTGGCATTCGTGCCGCGCGTACATAACTACGCGCTCAAAATCCCATGGGCATCGACGGAGGCATAGCTAGCTTGTGGTCCGCAGTACGGCTCAACCGACATCGGATACACATACACTTTCATTTTTACTTGTTTCCTTTTCAGGCCTCAATCCCACAGGCACCATTTGATGGCCTGGTCATCGGTCCTCTTGAAGGAGAAACACACCAAGACAGCGAGACACGCATACATATGGGGGACTTTTTAGGTGATTCCGTTAACTATAACTTTACCTGTTTTTTAGGACCCACATGCAGCTCTCCCTTGGTTTTGGCATGTCAAATAGTCTGTTGCTTATCGCACTACTTGTATCAATGCACTTTTACGTACTAATTAAATTACAATGAGAACAGTTTGCGGTTGGGGCTGTAGGACTCCAGCTTTTTTGTACCTTATCTGTTTTCTTTTTTTCAGCTCCCCTGTGGATAATCCTATCAGGTAGCACCCATACACTTTGGTACGCTCGATGCTTGCCAGGGGCTTCATATCACCCCACACTATGGCAACAAAAGTCCGAACACTTTTTATAAGTATAGTTCGGCACCCCAAATTTAGCATTATATGCATTGGCTCTGAAACATGTCTTTGGTCAATAGTTGGGTTGCCCGGCTCCTGTGCTTGCTACCTTACATTCCGCTACATCGGCTAAGTTAGTAAAGGGAGAACTACTGCGATTGTGCCTTGGTTTATCCAAAGGAGCACCTTAGTAGAGAAAGCCGAAAACTGACTGTCATGATGTGGCGAGAGCCGGTCAGCTGTTCGGAGGTTGCAAATCGTTGGAGATTTCTTCCGCATTACGCGAAGGATTGGTACTTCCCGATCAGACGCTTATAGCACTCTAGTTCGATACTAGGGGTTGCGCCCATGTTTTTATTGTCACACTCCTATGACTAAGTGAGGGCGTTACAGCCGCATAGTCTGGTTGCCTGGTTCGTTGCGCTAAATAACTCCTTCAAGGACCATCTAATTGGATCAAGATTGTTTAGATTCCATCCCGAACACCCCCGTACTACCTACGTGCGGGCAGAAGCCGACGGCTGGTTAACCCTCAGATTTTATACAACACGGCCGCACAGGAAGTAAAAATTTAAAAACATAACAAGCATTATACTGCATAAACATTTTGTTTCAACATACAAGGCAAAGGGAGCTCAAATACATTCATTCAAAGATGGTGTCCTTCCCACAATGATCCACAACAATGTGAGACCCCTCTAAGACATCACCGAAGTATCGCTCAGGTGTGAGGTACTCCTTGCCCTCTGGCGGCCCCCCGGTCGCTAGCTTGACAACGTCCAGCTTCGCCCACCAAACCTTGCAATAACAGAAGGCCAGACGCGCGTCCTGATGCAGACGGACCGCTTGATGACATCCAGCCGAGGACAGGCATCCACCAGCTTCTTCACGAGGTCGAAGTAGCTGATGGAATAGCTTCGCCTGGCCACAGCCAGACTATCATATCCTTCAGGGCCAGTTCGGCCACCCTGGGCAGCTTGACCAGCTATTTCAGCCGATCGCTGAAGGGCACCGGATGTTCTGGCGCGTAATATTGCGACCAGAACAGCTTCTCCGTGGAGCTCCCTTCTTCGGCTCGGAAGAACTCCATAGCGTCGGTCACACTGCGTGGCACACCAGCAAAGGCCCCTGGAGAACTCCGAATCCGGGTTGGTAAAAGAAATTTCCTCTTCACACTCCTGCTTTGCATATTGAATGCCTTACCCACCACGATCTTCCTGGCCTCCTGGATCTCATGGAGGGCGCCCTGGGCTTCAATCCGGGCCACCTCCGCACTCTTATGAGCCTCGGCAAGTTCGGCCTCTTGAGCCGATGCATTATGCTCCAAGGTCTCGCACTTCTTCACCGCATCCTGGAGCTCCTGTTGGACTTTGTTGACTCGGGCCTTGAGCCTCTTACGGGCGGCCTGCTCCTTGACAGCCCTCCCCTCGACTTCGACCAGGGCTGCTTTCAGGGCCTTGACGTTGGTCGTCACCTCTGTTCACATCATGGTATTCGGATCATTGCATATCATTTTCCCCTTTTCTTTTTTCGCATCCATAACGAGTTGTTACTTACCTTGTTTTTCTTGGAGCTGCCTCTTCACCTGGCCCAGCTCCTCCTCGGCCTCCGCCAGTTTCTGCTTCAGTCCAGAGACTTCAGCAGTATGCAAAGCCGCGGCCAACAATGGCGCCTGCGGATACATTTCAGACAGATTTAGTTAGTTTCCTGCAATAGGAGATTGATCCTCTGTCCGGTTTTTTCTTTTCGAACACCGGACAGTGTCTCAAGGGCTACTATCTATACTAGAATTTTCTCCTTTTTTGTGCTGCTTACCTCAAAACCTGTTAACAGGCTGCTGCAGGCTTCGGTTAGTCCGCTTTTGGCGGACTGAAACCTTTCAATTACCGTGCCCATAAGGACACGGTGCTCATCCACAATGGAAGCGCCTCGCAGCGCTTCCAGCAGATTATCCAGTGCCCCTGGTTGGACAAGGGTCACTGGGGGAATAGGCATCCCTCTTCTTTCGAAGGAGGTCGCGTGCCGGATTCTGGAGCAGCCTCAGTCTCCGGAATTGAGTCTGACTGAGGGTCGAACTGAGTACGGCCCTCCCCACCAGTCTCCATGGGGATTGATTCCCCTTGGTGTCTGGCGACGGGGATTTCGCCTTCTGGCGCCTCCTGAGCCTCTCCTCCGCCTGGAGCAGTCCTCCGGGATAGTACCTCTGCATCATCCTTGGCCTTGGGGGAGTGAGCGGCTGGCGGTGAGTCGCTAGCCATCGCCTTGGAATCCAGCGAACCTCCTGATGAGGATCGCGGGGAGCTGTTGTGGGCCGGACTACAATAACATAATCGATCATGTTAAGACAATAAGGGGGAGACACTTTATGGGCGGATATAAGTCTTAGCACTTATGATGCGGCCCGAGGCTTAGTGCGGGGGCGACTCTCCGGACTGTTGTCGACGTCCCATGCGGAGTTATCCGCGAGGGAGCCCTTCCCCTTCTTGGGCGCCTACACCTCCAGAGTTGTGGAGGCCACCCTCTTCTTCTTTCCCCCATCAGGGGGAGAGTCGCTTTCCTCCTCCTCCTCATCCTCGTCGTCATCGGCGGCAGGGGAACGGGTCTTGTCTTCGAACGTCACGTCCAAAGTGCCCTTGCGGCAGGGGCCACTCCGGACCCCCTTGGTCTTTCCTGCGGCCTTCCTTTATGGTGCCTAGTAAGGCGCCGGCTCCAGCATCTTCGCTAAGTGCGGGATGATTGGTTCTTCAGACAGGGGAGCCGGACACCGGATCTGCTTCGCCTTCTTCAACCAGTACTGAAAAAGCAATGATATTAAAAGCTTAGATATCACCCTTGGGACAAGCAAGTAGGGGATGTGTTGAAAATAATATACCTCGCTCGGGAGGTGATTTATGTCATGACCACGGTCCAAATCGGTGGCCGACGGTACCTCGCTACCCTTGAAGAGCAACTACCAGGCATCTTCGTGAGTTGTTTTGAAGAGCCTCTCCAAGGTGTGGTGATTTTTCGGGTTGAAATCACATAGATGGAGGCTTTGGCTCTGGCAGGAGAGGATCCGGCACACCAGCATCACTTGGATTACATCGACAAGCTTTATGTCCCTATCAATCATGCTTTGAATGCGTGTTTGCAGCGCAATCAGCTCGTCTGACGAACACCAGTTCGGGCTCTTCTCGACCCAGGAGGTGAGTTGCACGGGAGCGCCGGAGTTGAATGCGACCGCCGCGGCCCAGGTGAGTTGCACGGGAGCGCTGGAGTTGAATGCGGCCGCCGCGGCCCAGGTGGCGCCGCGGGGTTCGGTGATGTAGAATCATTGTTTCTGCCATTCCTTGACAGACTCCATGAATGTGCCTTTTGGCCAAGAGACATTCGTGAGCTTGCTCACCATGGCGCCCCCGCACTCTGCGTGTTGTCCATCCACCACCTTGGGCTTCACGTTAAAGGTTTTGAGCCATAGCCGGAAGTGGGGGTGGATGCGGAGGAAGGCCTCGCACATGATGATAAACACCGAGATATTGAGGAAAGAGTTCGGGGATAGATCGTGGAACTCTATCCTGTAGTAGAACATTTTCCCGCGGACAAAGGGGTTGAGTGGAAACCCTAGTCCGCGGAGGAAATGGGGGAGGAACACTACCCTCTCGTCAGGCTTTGGTGTGGGAATGATTTGTCCTTGGGCTGGAAGACGGTGGGCGATTTCCTTCACCAGGTACCCGGCCGCCCGAAGCTCGGCAATGTCCTCCTCCTTGACGGAGGAAGCCATCCACTTGCCTTGACCTCTGGATCCGGACATGGTTGAGTGCTTTCTCGAGTGGGGAGCAGATGAGAACTTGGGCACTGGAGCTCAAGAGTGGAAAGGCAGTAAGAAGGCATGGGGGAAGAAGGAGGAATCTTATCTCCTTATAAGGGCAGTGAATATTGAACGCCACCCCACTCGCCTCAAAATTCGCCTGCTCCCAAGGGCTGTATAAACGGCACGGTTGGGTTACCCACGCTCATATTGATGAGAATCCCATAATAAGGGGACACGATCTCTGCTTTGACAAGACGTGCCAATGGCAACCGCGTCTCAAAACGTGGAGCGGCAGGCAAAAAACGGTTCGAAATTATGACCGGATGGACGTGATGTCATGTTGTAAACGTTGTCAGCGGATTGGACTCATGTATTATTATATTCTCTCTACGGTTGTGTGTGGTGTGTGTTATAGGTCCAGACACGGTCAATTCGTCCGAAGACTATATTGGAGTTCGGAAGGAGGAACCCGCCTTGCAACACCGAAGATAGCACTACGCGTCGGATACCTTGTCATTGAAGCCAGGATCAGGGGCTACTGAGGGAGTCCTGGACTAAGGGGTCCTCGGGCGTCCGGCCTGTTGGCTATGGGCCGGACTAATGGGCTGTGAAGATACGAAGACCGAAGATTGTACCCGTGTCCGGATAGGACTCTCTTGGCATGGAAGGCAAGCTTGGCGTCGAATATGTAGATTCTTTTCTTTGTAACCGACCTTATGTAACCCTAGATCCTCCCAGTGTCTATATAAACCGGAGGACTTAGTCCGGATAGAGGATACGGATTATCATAGCCATACACGCTAGACCTCTAGGGTTTAGCCATTATGATCTCGAGGTAGATCAACTCTTGTAACACTCATATTCATCAATATCAATCAAGCAGGACATAGGGTATTACCTCCATAGAGAGGGCCCGAACCTGGGTAAACATCGTGTCCCTTGTCTCTTGTTACCATCGACCTTAGACACACAGTTCGGGACCCCCTACCCGAGATCCGCCGGTTTTGACACCGACAACTAGCAAGAACCGTTCTTACCTATGCAAAACCACAACGGTGATTATCAAGTTTGTTGTTTTAACCTTCTGCAAAGACCGGCTGTAGTCAAATTCGGTTCAACTAAAGTAGGAGAAACAGCCACCCGTCAACTACCTTTATGCAAAACAAGTTGCATCTCAGTCAGTGGAACCGGTCTCATGTGCGTGGACATGTAAGGTTGGTCTGGGACGCCTCATCTCACAATGCCGCCGAATCAAAATAAGACGTTGGTGGTAAGTAGTATGAACATCCCCGCCCGCAACTCCTTTGTGTTCTACTCATACAAATCATCTACGCGTAGATCTGGCTCATGATGCCACTATAGGGGAATGTTGCATGGAAAACAAAAAAATCTACACACACGGAAGATCCATCCATGGAGATGTATAGCTATGAGAGGGGGAGAGCATCTATATACCCTTGTAGATTGTTAAGCGCAAGCGTTTATCAACGCGGTTGATGTAGTCAAACACCTTCATGATCTGTCCCGATCAACTACCGAACGTACACCACCTCTGCGTTCAGCACACATTCAGCTCGATGACGTCCTCGCCTTCTTGATCCAGCAAGAGGGGCGAAGTAGTATATGAGTTCTGGCAGCACGATAGTGTGGTGAAAGTGGTGGTGAAGAGCAATCTCCACAGGGCTTCACCAAGCATAATGGAAACTATGATGGAGGATAACTAGAGGGGCGGGGTTGCCGACACACGGCTTGGTGAACCTTGATGTGTTTTGGGTGCTAGACCTGCCCCTCTATTTATATGTTGAGACCTGGGGTCGTTTCTTGGAGAAAGAGCCTCCTCAAAGTTGGTTTGGCACGCAAGGCAAGAGTCCTTCTCGGACTCCAGGACCAAACGCCAGGGTCCTTGGCGTATGGCCTCGGACGCCAGGGTCCCTAGCGTCTGGCCCCTTGGCCTCCGCAAAACTCCTTTTGCACCTTCCTAAAGCCTCGTGGGCTTTACCCCTTGCCAAATAAAGTGTTCTCGTACCCGAACATTTCAGGAAACATCTGAAACCCCTTCTAGTGAATTCTAGAACCCTTTTGGACACCAAACACTATTATCCCATATATCAATCTTATCCTCTAGACCATTCTAGAGCTCCTCGTCATGTTCGTGATCTTATCCAGGACTTCGAACAACATTCGGTCACCAACATACATAACTCATATAATACTATACCGTCAATGGACGTTAAGCGTGCGGACCCTACAGATTCGAGAATGATGTAGACATGACCAAGACGCTTCTTCGGTCGGTAACCAATAGCGGGACCTGGATGCCCATATTGGTCCCTACATATCTACAAAGATCTTTATCGGTCGAACCTTTATGACAACATACGTGGTTCCCTTTGTCCATCGGTATGTTACTTTCCCAAGATTCGATCGTCGGTATCTCCATAGCTAGTTCAATCTTGTTACCGGCAAGTCTCTTTACTCGTTTTCATAATACATCATCACATAACTAACTCCTTAGTCACTTTGCTTGCAAGCTTCTTGTGATGCTTATTACCGAGAGGGCCTGGACATACCTCTTCATTACACGGAGTGACAAATCACAATCTCGATCCATGCCAACTCAATAGACACATTCGGAGATACATGTAGAGCATCTTTATGATCACCCGGTTACGTTGTGACGTTTGATAGCACACAAGGTATTCCTCCGGTATCCGGGAGTTGCATGATCTCATGGTCAAAGGAATTTGTATTTGACATTAAGAAAGCAGTAACAATAAACTGAACGGTCATATGCTATGCCAACGGATGGGTCTTGTTCATCACATCATTCTCCTAATGATGTGATCCCGTTATCAAATGACAACTCATGTCTATGGTTAGGAAACTTTAACCATCTTTTGATCAACAAACTAGTCTAGTAGAGGCTCACTAGGGACTTGGTATTTCTCTATGTATTCACACATCTATTTAAGTTTACGGTCAATACAATTCTAGCATAAATAATAAACCTTGATCATGAATAAGTAAATATGATAATAACCAATTTATTATTGCCTCTAGGGCATATTTCCAATAGATTCCTCCGAGGAGTCCAAGTGCAAAAGCATCGAGTCAGCCGCCAAAGTCCTCATGGCGGACAACTTTGAGCATCGCACGCCCCCGGGATACATGTATTCCCAGGACGGCCGCGCGGGTGCTTCACACGGCGACACCAGTGGCGTCGGCGTGGGTCATTAGCCGTACGTGCCCTAGGCTCTTACTCGGGAGCAGTGTGAGGAGCTTCGCCATAAGAACGAGCAGCTCTTAAACACCCCCATCACCAAGACGACCTCTGAAGCGCTGGCGATGGAGTCGACTCGCCTGGGCGCCCTGGCCGAGCGTGACTGCCTCGAATGGGTTCAGAGGGAGCTGGACGAACATCACACCGCCAACCCAGCTCCAGTCAGCATAAGCACCGACTTTACTCCGCTAAAAAATCTTGCAACTGCTACTCGGATCGCGGATTCCATCTAGCCCTTCGGCTTTGCAGCCGGAGAGGGGATTTGATAGATCCAGGCGCTCC
Source organism: Triticum monococcum (assembly GCA_034509565.1). Lineage (NCBI taxonomy): Eukaryota > Viridiplantae > Streptophyta > Magnoliopsida > Poales > Poaceae > Triticum > Triticum monococcum. Next base: position 19,649,119 of record CM067844.1, on the reverse strand, counting down.
TAAAGACGGCGCTGTCGCAAAATGCGACAGTGTCTCGGTCCAAGGATCACATACATAGCGCGTTGGTGCATGGGGAGACCGTTCAGTTGGCTCACAACCCACTCGGCTCCGGCAGGCGCCGAGTCACATCCTCCTCGAGAGATCACTATGAAGATTGGAGGCGCGATCGGATTGCATCGCCCTGGCGGCACGACGAATACGTTCGCTCCCTAATGCCACCGTGAGATGGTGCGCACGGGCGCCAACCCTACGACGACAGACAGGCACACGACGGTGATCGAAGATCGAGTCCCTCTCGTCACACGAGAGACGTCCGACACTCATAGTTCAACGCGAGATCTATTTTCGCTTAGAACCTGGTCAATAGGGGTCGGTCTTTGCGATAAGGACAAGATGCGGACATTCCAAGTGGTTCCGTTCCCTCGGGTCATGAGTATTTCAGCCGGTACATACGGGTAGCAGAGATTCCCAGCAACTTCAGGTTGGCCACGGGGACCAACAAGTTCACTGGAAAGTCCAAGCCAGAGATTTGGTTAGAAGACTACCGAGTGGTAGTCCAGATCGGCGGTGGCAATGACAACGTGCCTATGAAACATCTACCGCTGATGCTCGAGGGCTCCACTCGGGGATGGATGACACAGATCCCGTCAGGTAGCATATATTGCTGGGATGATTTGGCTAGAGTGTTCGTTAAGACCTTTGAGGGCACTTACAAGCGACCAGGTGGTTTGGCCGAGTTACAGCACTGCGTCCAGAGACAAAACGAGACTCTCCGAGAGTACATCCAGTGGTGAACCACCCTGGACAACACGGTGGAGAACGTCACTGAACACCAGTCAGATACCAAGAGCTGAACATGAAGTTTGGTCGAACAGAGACCCCAACTCTCATTTGGGCTATGGAGATAGCCAATAGGTACGCCAAAGGTGAAGAGAAAGACCGACTAAGAAGCAGCAAAAGCTGAGCGGGTGAGGCTCATCAGTCGGACAACAACAAGGGCAAGAAGCACAAGCGGAAAGCTGACGCAGGAGGGAGTGCCGAGGCTGCGGCCCTGGCTGGCCAAGGCAAAGGCAAAGGCTCCCAAAATCAGAAGAAAAAAATACTAGAAGGGAAATAAGTAAGTCACCCTGAAGAACGACATCCTTGATCAACCTTGCCAGATCCATATAAAGAAGGACGAAGAGGGCAACCTGATTTTGCCCAAGCATACCACTCGGGAATGCCGACTCCTAAAGCAAGAGATGCGTTAGGATTCCTCTGGGACAAAGACGAAGACGATGACGACGATGGAGGTAAGGGTGCTTCTAGGTACCCCAGCATCGAGAAACTCTTGATGGTCTTCGTCGACATCGAAAGCATCGTCGCCTCAAGGTGATAAACCGAGAGGTCAACATGGTTGTTTCGACTGCCACTGTCGGTGTCAAAACCGGCAGATCTCGGGTAGGGGGTCCCGAACTGTGCATCTAAGGCGGATGGTAACAGGAGGCAGCGGACACGATGTTTACCCAGATTCGGGCCCTCTTGATGGAGGTAATACCCTACATCCTGCTATATTGATCTTGATGATATGAGTATTACAAGAGTTGATCTACCACGAGATTGAAGAGGCTAAACCCTAGAAGCTAGCCTATGGTATGATTGTTGTTTGGATCACGACGAGTACGACTCCATCAACCCCGTTCTCTTGAACGCTTCCGCTTAGCGATCTACAAGGGTATGTAGATGCACTCTCCTTCCCCTCGTTGCTGGTTTCTCCATAGATTGATCTTGGTGATACGTAGGAAAATTTTGAATTTCTGCTACGTTCCCCATCAAGGCTCATTTCGAGCTGTGGAAGAGGCTATTTTGCCTTGTGCCCCGTACACAGGAGGGGTCACTATATCAAGTGGGCGGAGCCGAAATATGGCGCATCACCGGGACCGAATACCTGTCCGGTACCCTGAAGAAGACGTTCGAAGACTGGCCTTTGGAGTGGTTTTACATGGAGGATGTCCCCCTTCCAGATCCTATTCAGAGGGGTCTTCCCGAGTTCAACAATGCTCCTCTGAAGAAACGCCGAAGCTAGCGCCCACGGAGCCCCTGGGAGGAAGACAGCGGAGAAGTCCTTTACCTGATGGAACGGATTAAAGTGCTGGCTCAATCAGGATTGACAATAATCAAGGTTATGACAATATGCATAATGGGGGGGTGCAGCCACTTCAATATCGAGGGCACCCCCTGTGGCGCTTTAACGGGGAAGATGATGCCACCCGCTGCGGGCGTAAGGGACCGGACTCCATTGCTGCTCTAGCAAAAATTATGTCCGAGTTGTTCAAGGGAGAGGAAGAGGAGGTCATCTGTATTAAGCCACGGGATGGATTCTCCATGTACAACCCTCCAAGCTGGGTAAGCTATCACTCTTTACTCCCAACCTTCCCGCATTCTTCGTCGTAAATACTCACCTTGCCGTTTCATGGCAGGAACTGCAAAAGGCTGTAAGGGAGGTCAACAACCCACCTCCACAGCCGGAGGACCCTGACCGGGCCCTCGATCCCGGACTCGAAGAGGATCCGGACATATTTCTGGAGCTGATAGACAGGACATTCTATCAATTGAGATGCGATGACGCCATGGTGGCTATCATGACCGACTATACTGGGCTACTCCCTGCATCGCATGTAAGGAAAAACCGGAGTCCCAACTTCCGAGAAGGATCCCCTTTTATGCACTTCACCTACTGTACACATATGGTGTTTTATAGGGAAGGCCTTCGAGACGCCATGCCGAACCCGCAGTGACTCGCCAACAAGGGGCACCGAAGCCGGGTAGGCCAAAAAGGAAGGCGGTCAGGACTGAGACGCCGGCGTACAGGTATGATACAAAACCTCGCTCCGTGGTTGTCGTCTTTCTTAAAATATAATGACGTCCATGTTTCCTAGTAGGAAAAACGCTCGCCGGACTATATCCGGAGAGGTTGCCGACCACGCCTCCACCAGTCGGGCTCCAGGGCCGGACATAGAGGCGGAAGCTAACACGGGGCGGACGCCGGATGCTCCTCCTATAGAGGATGCGGACAGACTATCCGCTACAAATTCCGAAGTGGAGAGCGCCACGAATCACAGACGTCGCCGAGCCGTACTCCGTGACGCTTGTTTCTCCCAAGAGGCGTTCGATGCCTTCAACTCAGGATACGCGTACATCCGTGCTGCTCAAAATGGTCTTGCCAGAGCCACAGACCAATATGTAAAGGATATATGGGTAGGAAAATCTGAAGATTATATATATATCAGTAGCCCCTGAGACTTGAAACAGTTGACACAACTAATTTAAGGATCATTATTTGTGCAGGTTCTTATAGAGAAGAATACCCAATTGTCTCAAGAGCTGGAAGAGTGCAAAGCCCAGCTACAGGCCGCGGTGGCCGCGTTGAAGGAGTCCGAGAAGGCCCCCTCTGGTAACACTTGCTTCCATTTCAAAGAATTACAGGTACCAGATAGTATGCGGCATGCATGCAAATCTAACAATAGATGTTGCGGATGACCCCAAAGTGAATCCGGAGGCCGTGCCGGAGGATGCGCAACGTGCTAATCGACAGCTAAATGCTGGCGAGCGTGTGCTTATGCGGGTTAGGCAGGAGAAAAATAATCTCCAGGACGCCAATATCCGGCTGGACGTGGAACTGAAAGATGTCCGAGCCCAGCTTGCGGACTCCGTGAAGGAGAATAAGCGGCTTCGACGTGACATTTTTAGTAAGTGCTTGAACGAACTTTTGAAGGAGTTCGGCGAAGAAGCTGGCTAACAGAGTTATGTCTGCAGGTATGCTAACGGGTCGTCCCGCGGAGGAGATACCCGGGTCTGCGGGAGATCTTCTACTAGAGCTCTCACAACTACACGAACAAGTTCGGTAGGTGATGTAGGGTATTGCCCAAGCCTTGTGGCCATCCGCATCCCCACCAGGAGGCATGGGGGAGCTTATAGAGAAGCTCAAGGGAGCGCGGCGGCGCTTCCGATTATGGAAGATATCAGCCTACCGACAAGGTGCAAGGGATGCCTGGGCTATGGTGAAGACGCGATATACCAAAGCTGACCCAAACCACATGGCCGAGGTCGGACCTGTGGGGCCCGATGGGAAAGAGATCCCCCTCAGTTTGGTGTATGACCAAGTAGAATTAGCCGCAAAGTATTCCCAACAGGATTGTAGGCTAGACAGCCTGTTGGATGGTATAGAAGAAGAATTTAATCAGTCTTAGTGACTGTGTACTTCAAGTGACATATATAATGTCCCTAGCCGGATTGTAAATCATTTGTCATGGCGGACCTTTTTGCTTCGACCTCTGGACCCGATAGTCCGGAGTGTATCCGAATACTCGCTTGGTTATGTAAAAACCGGGGTATGCATGGAAACCAGGCGTAGGGGTTATAAGTGCTTGAACAGACAAGTACCCAACTAGCTATGTTATATTACATGGGTAGTAAGAAACATCTTTCAGGGAGAATAGTTCCGTTAAGGGTTCCTTTCCCTGGGTACGCATGCCCTAATGTGCATGTCCGAACTGTGAAAAGAGACGCAGGCTATAAACATCTGGGGGCATGTGTCAAATTAAATAAAAGTCATCTTTTGTTCACCGATCGAATATTCCCTTAAGAACGCTAGCTTTCGGCTTCACCCAGTCTGAGGTACACATCCGGCTGACCCGGTAGTAACAATCGCAGAGGTGCTCCCCTTATGCCCTAGCCGAATTAACGGGAACGTAGGGCATAAATACAAGAGCCAGGCAACCCAGCTTGGCCAAAACTTAAGTCATATCGATGCATATAATGGCGAAAAAAGGTACATGCGAAAGAATAACACATGTGTGGGGCATAAAGCCCAGAAAAATAGTTATATTAAGCTTCTGTATAAGAAGCCCCCAGGTATAAAGAGCGCGGTTAGCGCGTCAAGATTGTGTAACCAAGACACAAGTTTAGCCTTTTAAGGCCTTGAGGAGAATAAAAAGAGAGAAAGAGAGAAAAGACAGATAATTGATATGCAAAAAATTGACGGAGGTAAGGAGACAAACATAGAGTCCAGCACTAGAGGTAGAATCTTCGGAGTCTGGTTGTGTTCCATGGGTTTGGCTCGAGTCGATTGTCCGATGCATCCCGCAGACGGTACGCTCCACCGGTCAGAACCTGGTCAATAATGAAGGGACCTTCCCATTTGGGCTTGATCTTGTTCTTTTTCTTCTCCGGCAGGCGTAGAACTAGTTCGCCAACGTTATAGGTTTTGGCCCATACTTCTCTGCTTTGATACCTTCGAGCTTGTTGCTGATAGAATGCGGAACGGGCTTTTGCCACGTCGTGCTCCTCCTCCAAGGCGTCCAAACTGTCTTGCCGATCGAGCTCGGCCTCTTTTTCTTCGTACATGCGCACTCGAGGTGAGTCATGAATTATGTCGCAAGGCAGAACCGCCTTTGCGTCGTACACCATAAAAAACGGTGTGTATCCGGTAGTGCGATTCGACGTGGTCCGCAGCCCCCATAGTACGGAGTCGAGCTCCTCTACCCAGTGCGTGTTTGATTCCTTTAAGGACGGCACTAATCTGGGTTTGATGCCGCTCATGATAAGACCATTTGCTCGCTCGACTTGACTGTTAGTTTGCGGGTGATAGACAGAAGCATAATCGAGCTTGATGCCCATGTTGCTGCACCAAAGTTTTACCTCGTCGGCTGTAAAGTTCGTGCCGTTGTCAGTGATGATGCTGTGGGGGATGCCATAATGGTGTACAGCCCCAGATATGAAGTCTATCACCGGTCCAGATTCAGCCATTTGAACGGGTTTGGCTTCTATCCATTTGGTGAATTTATCCACCATGACTAGTAAGTATTTTTTTTCTTATGGATTCCCCCTTTAAGGGGTCCGGCCATATCAAGCCCCCAGACCGCAAAGGGCCAAGTAATGGGGATTGTTTGGAGAGGGTAGGCGGCATATGGCTTTGGTTTGCAAAAAGCTGGCAACCGACGCAATGTTGGACAAGATACTGTGCATCTGCTCGGGCCATCGGCCAATAGAAACCTGTACGGAAGGCCTTGCTTACAAGGGCCCGGGCTGCGGCGTGGTGGCTGCCGAGTCTAGCATGGATTTCTAACAAAAGCTTCCGCCCTTCCTCTTCGGAGATGCACCTTTGAAGGACTCCAGTAGTGCTTTTCTTATAAAGCTCTCCCTCATGGACCTTGTAGGCTTTAGATCGCTGCACTAGGCAGCGTGCCTTATTTTGGTCCTCGGGTAGTTCCTGCCTCGTTAGGTAGGCCAGGAATGGTTCTGTCCACGGGGCGATGACGGCCATTATCATGTGGGCTGAAGGTGTTATTTCGATGGCAGAGCCTCCGATTATGCCAGAGTGTTCGGTATTTTGTGTTGTGGTCGGGTCCAGAATATTGTTACCGGTGTCCCCTTCCCATACCACGGATGGCATAAACAGCCTTTCCAAGAAGATGTTAGGTGGGACAGGATCGTGCTTAGCGCCGATACGAGCGAGGATATCCGTCGCCTGATTGTTTTCCCGAGTCACATGGTGGAATTCAAGCCCCTCGAACCGAGCTGACATTTTGAGGACGGCGTTGCGATATGCCGCCATTTTCGGATCCTTGGCATCGAAGTCTCCATTTATTTGAGATATTGCGAGGTTTGAGTCCCCACGCACCTCCAGGCGTTGAATGCCCATGGAAACTTCCATCCGGAGATAGTGTAATAGGGCCTTGTATTCGGCTCCGTTGTTGAAGTCCGTGTATAGTATTTGGAGTATGTATTGGACTGTATCTCCGGTGGAGGACGTCAGGACGACGCCAGCCCCCAGACCAGCCAGCATTTTAGAGCCGTCAAAATGCATGATCCAATTGGAGTACGCGCCGTGCTCTTTAGGGAGTTCGGCTTCTGTCCATTCGGCGACGAAATCGGCCAGTACTTGCGACTTAATGGCTCGCCGAGGTCTATATGTTATGTCGAACGGGAGGAGCACAATAGCCCATTTGGGAATCTGGCCTGTGGCATCGCGGTTGTTTATTATGTTGTTGAGTGGTACTTCTGAGGCCACCGTAATTAAACACTCTTGAAAGTAGTGTCGTAATTTCCGGGATTCCATGAATACCGCGTATGCTATCTTTTGATAATGTGGGTACCGTGATTTGCATGGGGTGAGGACAGTGGATACATAATATACCGGCTTTTGAAGTGGGAATTTATGTCCGTCCGTCTCTCGTTCGACGACGAGCACTGCGCTTACAACTTGGTGAGTTGCCGCTATATATAACAGCATTGGTTCGCCGACATTTGGCGTGGCCAAGATTGGGTTGGTGGCCAGGATGGCTTTTATTTCTTCCAATCCGGCCGTGGCCGCGTCCGTCCACTCGAAGTGTTCGGTGCGCCGAAGAAGGCGATAAAGGGGGAGTGCCTTTTCTCCTAATCGGGAGATAAAGCGGCTTAAGGCCGACACACATCCAGTTAACTTCTGGATTTGCTTGAGGTCGGTTGGGATAGCCAACTACGACAGAGCTTGGATTTTGGCTGGATTTGCTTCAATTCCTCTACTGGAGACGATGAAGCCCAGGAGCTTTTCGGCGGGTACGCCGAAAACGCATTTTTCCGGATTGAACTTAATGTCGTATGTTCGGAGATTATTGAACATGAGCCTTAAGTCGTCTATTAAGGAGTCGACGTGTCTGGTTTTAACGACCACATCGTCTACATATGCCTCCACTGTTTTGCCGATCTGCTTTTCCAGACATGTCTGAATCATGCTCTGATACGTTGCGCCGGCGTTTTTGAGCCCGAAGGGCATTGTGTTAAAACAGAAGGGGCCATATGGAGTGATAAATGTCGTTGCGGCTTGATCGGACTCCGCCATCTTAATTTGGTGGTAACCAGAGTATGCGTCGAGGAAGCACAATGAGTCGTGTCCTGCGGTAGCGTTGATAATTTGATTGATGCGAGGGAGGGGGAAGGGATCCTTTGGGCAAGCCTTGTTAAGGTCCTTGAAGTCGACGCATAGGCACCAAGATTTGTCCTTCTTTGGTACCACCACCAGGTTTGCTAGCCAGTCTGGATGCTTTATTTCTCTAACAAATCCGACCTCCAGTAACTTAGCTAGCTCCTCTCCCATGGCTTGTTGCTTGGGTTCAAAGACACGCCGAAGAGTCTGCTTGACCGACTTGAATCCTTTTAGAATGTTAAGGCTATGCTCGGCCAGCCTACGTGGGATTCCTCGCATGTCTGAAGGATGTCAGGCGAATATGTCCCAATTCTCGCGTAGGAACTCCTGTAGTGCGGCGTCTATAGCGGGGTTTAACTATGCCCCGATGGATGCTGTTTTTGTGGGGTCCGTTGCATGGACTTGGAATTTGACTATTTCATCCGCTGGTTTAAAAGAGGTGGACTTGGATCTTTTGTCTAGTATCACGTCGTCCCTGTCCACTGTGGAGCGTAGCACGGTTAATTCCTCTGCCACAAGGGCTTCGGATAATGCATCGAGGGCCAGTGTGGCTGTTTTGTTCTCGGCGCGGAGTGCTATGTTCGGATCACTAGCTAGAGTGATGATCCCATTGGGCCCGGGCATTTTGAGCTTCATGTACCCATAATGGGGTATGGCTTGGAAGATCGTGAATGCCTCCCGCCCTAGAAGTGTGTGGTATCCGCTACTGAACGGGGCCACTTGGAATGTAATTTCTTCGGACCTGTAATTCTCCAGAGTGCCGAATACCACATCTAGTGTGATTTTCCCAGCGCAACGTGCCTCCCGACTAGGGATGATTCCTCGAAAGGTCGTGTTGCTTTGCTCAATACGGTTTCTGTCTATTTCCATTTTTTGAAGAGTCTCCTCATGGTTTAATCCGTTGTCGCCGTCCATGAGCACTTTAGTGAGCCGAAAGCCGTCCACAATTGGACTGAGGACCAAGGTGGCTGGTGCTCGGGCTGTTCGGAATTTAGGTTCGTCACTGGCATTGAAGGTGATAGCCGTGTCGCTCCATAGATTTATTGCTGCCACGTGGCAGACTTCGGCAAGGCTGTGGAGTGCTCGCTTACGCCTATTATTTCAGGCGAAGGTCTCGAAGACTGTCAATACTGTATTGTTATCCACGGGATGGTGCTCTGAGGTGTTTTGGATGAGGAGATCCTCACCGCTCTTGGCTACCTACCGGAGTACCCAACATGCTCTAAGGCTGTGTGTTGGTATGGTATCTGATGTACTATGAATTTTGCAGGGCCCGTTAAGCCATCCCTCCAATACGGTTCCATGCCCTGTAGTGGGCTTTTGCTCTTTGTAATTGAGTCGGGCGACTTATGAGAGTGCACCCTTTTAGTTTGGACTGGGGGTTTTGTCAGAGCCGGATTATCCCAAAATTTTGTTTGGGTTTTCCAGGCGCTTTCCATCACACAGTACTTCCGTACTATGGCCGCCAAGTCGGCGAAGTGTGTTATGTCACGGAGACTTATGGCATTGAGGATTCCCTTGTCCGTGCAATTGTTGCAAAAGAACGAAATTGCGTCTTCCTTGCGACAGTCCTTGACCTTGTTCGTTACAAGGAGGAATCTGGCCCAATAGTGATGTACTGTCTCTTGGGGCTCTTTCCTAATGTGGGAAAGATCGTTTGTATTTGGGTGAGTGGGTGGATTTAAGTCCAGACCTTGACCCAATCTGAGACCCCGGGGCGGGGGAGTTTCCGATCTTGGAAATTCAGGCTCCGAGATGTTGCCCCGCAGGTTCAGCAGGCAGCCTGATTCTAGGTTCAGGGTTAGGGCGATGTTCTCCCGTGGGCGGGTATCCGGCTCGGAGAGCTCGGGAATCCAGACATAGTTCGTCCTCAGGATAGAGGGAGAATTGCCACATTGCTTCTCCACCACCGCTATCTGATGGGTGACCGGCGGAGAGTTAATCTCCTTTTGGTCGGGTTTAAGCCCAATCCGATCATAGTCCGTAGCGACTCCCGGAGCGGCGGTGCGATCCAAGAGCTCGTTCAAAGAGAAGAGCTCCATTGGATCCATCTGCTCAGTGAATTTTGAGCCGATGTGGAGGCTATTTTCGATGACCCGAGAAGTCATCGTCGGTGCAGGGGCCGAGGAGGCGGTCATGACAAAGCTGCCTAGTCGGAGAGTTTGGCCTACAGCCAGGGCTCCCCCAAAGGTGATGTTGTCCTTGACAACGAGACGAGCCATCCCTCCTTATGGTGACGACATAGTGGAACTCTCAATGAAAGCACCAATGTCGGTGTCAAAACTGGTAGATCTCGGGTAGGGGGTCCCGAACTGTGGGTCTAAGGCGGATGGTAACAGGAGGCAGGGGACACGATGTTTACCCAGGTTCGGGCCCTCTTGATGGAGGTAATACCCTACGTCCTGCTTGATTGATCTTGATGATATGAGTATTACAAGAGTTGATCTACCACGAGATCGAAGAGGCTAAACCCTAGAGGCTAGCCTATGGTATGATTGTTGTTGTCCACGGGACGAAGTCTTCAATCTCGTATCTTCATAGTCCAACAGTCCGGCTGTCCGGAGACCCCCTAATCCAGGACTCCCTCAGCCACCAAATACCTCGACTGGTTCAAGATGCCAGTGACCTTTGATTAGTCGAATCACCCATCTCACATACCGACCCCCGGGCGTAAGGCTTTGGTAGTTGACCCGGACACTGGAGGAGTCTGATTACGCAAAGTCCTAATGGATGGCGGCAGTGGGCTCAACATTATTTACGCCAACACTCTGGAGGCAATGTGCATTCCGGTGTCCCGGTTCAACAAGAGCAACATGTAGTTCCATGGGGTAATCCCCAAGAAGAAGGCCAAGTCACTCGGACAAATTGCCCTCTACATCGTGTTCGGCAAAAAGGGAACTTCGGAAAAGAGTGATTAACTTTCGAAGGGGTAGGCTTCCGGAGTGCTTACCACGCCATCCTGGGTAAGTCAGCCTACACACATTTCATGGCCAGTCCATTTTACGTGTATCTTAAACTTAAGATGCTAGGGACGAATGGTGTGATCACTATCACACGCAATCGGAAGTTGGCCGAAAAATGTCTCCAGAAGGGCTCCCAGATAGCTGACGAGCAGATGGCAATGGCCTAGTTGGATGAGTACAGGAAAGCGGTGGATTCGAGTGATCTACTGAAGTCCAAAAGGTCTATTGTGGAATTCGCTTTCCAGTCGGCCGGAGAGATGAAGTCGGTGCACGTTCATCCCGACGATCCAAATGTTCCCCCAACCAACATCTCCACCACCCTTGACAGGAAATAGGAAGGCGAGCTCATCCAGTTCCTCCGTGAGAACTGGGACATCTTCGCATGGAAGCCTTGTGACATGCCGGGTGTTCCCAAGGGACTGGCTGCGCACAGACTACGTGTCGACCCGAAGATGAAGCCTGTTAAAGAACACCTCCGATGATCTTCCACAGAGAAGCACAAGGCGATTGGTGAGGAGATTGCGCGGCTCTTAGCCACTGAATTTATCCGAGAGGTGTACCCCTCCGAGTGGCTCGCCAACGTCATCATGGTGCCGAAGAAAAATATCTCTCTCCGAATGTGCATCGATTTAAGCACATCAATCGGGCCTGCCCGAAGGATCATTTCCCTCTCCCTCGCATAGGTTAGATAGTAGACTCTACTACCGGGTGTGAGCGGTTATCATTTCTGGATGCGTACTCCGGGTACCACCAAATCCGAATGTATGGTCCCGATGAAATAAAAACAACTTTCATCACCCCATTAGGGTGTTTTTGCTATATCACCATGCCATTCGGGTTAAAAATGTTGGGGCTACATTCCAGCGCATGATTCAGAAGTGCTTGCAAAAGCAGATCACTCGGAATGTGGAGGCCTATATGGATGACATTGTGGTCAAGTCTAGGAAAGGTTCCGACCTCCTGACCGACCTCGCTGAGACCTTCGCGAACCTGGGCATTTTTGGCATAAAGCTCAATCTGGCTAAGTGTACCTTCAGGGTCCCTGCCGGCAAGTTACTCAGAACGCGCGATCGATGCAAACCCTGAGAAGATTGGAGCTATCGTCTGAATGAAACAACTAGAGCATCTCCATGACGTACAACGCCTCACAGGCTGTCTGGCAGCCCTTAGTAGGTTCATCTCAAGACTCGATGAAAAAGCCCTGCCACTTTACCGGTTGATGAAGAAGTCTGATAGGTTCGAATGGACTCCCAAAGCACAGGCCACATTCCAGGAACTCAAAGTTGTGCTTTCCACCCAGCCAGTGCTAGCTGCTCCGAGCAGCAAAGAGCCCTCGCTCTTATACATCGCGACCATAAGCCAAGTTGTTAGCACTGTGCTCACTGTGGAGCGGGAAGAACAAGGCAAAACCTTCAAGCTCCAACGACCGGTCTACTACATCTCCGAAGTTCTGACCCCTTCCAATCAAAGGTACCCGCATTACCGGAAGTTAGCGTATGGGACCTATCTGACTGGAAAGAATGTGGCACATCACTTCCAAGAGCACTCGGTCACAATGATAAGTGACGAACCTTTGTCTGAGATCCTACACAACAGGGACGCTACAGGCCGAGTGGCAAAGTGGGCCATTGAGCTTCTTCCATTGGACATCAAGTTCGAAGCTAAGAAAGCCATCGAATCGCGAGCCCTAGTGAATTTCCTCGCCGAGTGGATGGAACAAGAACAGCCCGTCCCGAGCCTCCTCGTGCACTGGACGATGTTTTTCGATGGCTCCAAGATGCTCCACAGCTCCGGGGCCGGAGTGGTCTTGGTGTCCACCAAAGGCGACCGGCTCAGTTATGTGCATCAGATTCACTTTGACTCCTCTGATACGTCTCCAATGTATTTATAATTTTTTATTATTCCATGCTATTATATTATCTATCTTGGATGTTTTATATGCATTAATATGCCATTTTATAACATTAACATGCTCCAAATTTCAATCCAAGCATCAAAATTGCCACTGCATTCATGGTTAATGATACAATTATTGTTACCTCTAGAACATCCAACGAAATTTAAATCCCCCCAATAAGAGTGCGACTAGAATCATCTATGAACATGCTGTGTAGCTATGAAAAAAAGGCTTGTTACCGTTCTCATAAGGAGAGCCACATGCAATAATAACCCTAAAGTCCTTATTAGTATTACATTTGAGCTTAACATTACAACTTCCTAAAAAAATCCAAGACAACCCAAGAAATAGCACACAAAATATCTAAAACCACTCCTATTAGGATGCCACAAGCATTGTCCTTAGATCGTAGATGGTTCCAACTAAAGTTTCTATTGCCTACTAAAGATTTCAGGTCAGAGTCCAAAAAAGTCTCCTTCTTAGTTTCTTGAAAACCAATAACACAAGAATGTGTTTTGTCTATGATATTTAAACCAAGGTTTTCTTACCATCTGCAGCAATGCCTCTAACATTCTAGAAAAGAGAATTCATTGGCAAAAGTTTGTATAGGTATAGTATGCACCATTTTACATCTACCTATTTAATTATGAATTTATTTTGCGTTGCTTTTGTATACGAAAGAGAACATAATTTAAAAAAGTCGTTAGCAGCGTTCAACCTTGGATTTTAGGATTTGAATTACAGCGCTAGGGGTTAGTTTTCAGGATTTGAATTACAGTGTTAGCAGCGTTCAGCAAAGTTTGTATCACTAGCAGATTTTCATGCACGGCTGCTGCTGGTTAGTTTTCATCATGCAACGGAGGACAAACGCTGCCGGTTAGTTTTCAGGATTTTAATTACTGTGTCAGGGTTTTTTTGTTCCTATTTTCTCCATATATATGTGTTTTTCATTAAAGTAATTTCACTTGGAGTTGCCCTTAGAACCCATGGGAGGCTGCGCGAGTGGATTGTGCTTAAACCGTTCAAGGCGTAACGGCACGAACCCTGGAATCTCCCTCTTGAAAGAAACATCGTGGTCTATGACGTTCGCTCACTTGCCATGTCGAATGGTCAACTCGGATTCCTAGCACATGGGACGGGGGGTAATGTCGTTGACCTCGACATCTTCCATGTACTACCTCTCTCTCAGTTTACGGGGTGTGTGCGTGCTTTTAGGTCGTCAATTTGACCAACCTAATACAAGTCATATATTACAAAAAATATACCAATATAAACTTCAAGTGTTCTATTTTCAAACCGTATAATTTTTGTGTTATATAGTTTATATTAAGGTGATAAAACTAACAACCTAGGTATACGCGTAGGACTTGTAAACTGAAACAGAGGTAGTAACGCAGACGCCGTGATGGGTGGTGTTACATCAATATTTATGATGACTCTGTATTTACGTGTCCATGCCCTTTATTTATGACGACTCTATGTTTGCGCGCCCATGCCCTTTATATTCATATAAAGTGCTCTCCATATGACGGATCGATGATACGACGAATCTACTAGAGTTGCTCATGTACATACTATGTAATTGACAGACATGCAAGGAATGCAGAAACCTGTACATTTGCTATGAAGTCAAGCTTATACATGTTCATTCATACCTAACCTGCTTTATTTAGAAATTCGACCGGCTCCTTGGTGTACCGCTGCCAGCCACTCGATCTTTTTTTGCAATGGGCCTGCCAAATAATAGAAAAGTGGCTTTCCATGTTCGTGTAGCGCAATTGCAAGCCAGCTAGCTTCCGCTCACTGGTACGTACGCAAACGCAAGCGAAGTTGAAGATCACGGACGACAATCTCGTGAGATCGACAAACCTCGAATTCCCTGCTGCATGGCTTTCTGCTGCTAGATCTAACTGACTTAGTACGTTTGGGGCATTCATGTTTGCCAGGCCCAGCATGTGGTGCTTGTTCCTCTTTTCCATGCATGCATGCACTATACTGGACCCCTGCTAAACCGATGCATGTCGGCGAGCTTTTATTATCGGGATGAGTTGTAGTAATCCTGCAATGGTACAGTGGAATTCCACCGCGTTCACAGTCACAAACTGATTAAAATGCAGAGTTTATAAGGACTTTGTGCGCACGCGCATTTGGCGATATATTTAGGAAGGAGAATGGGAGTTTGAACGGGAAGTTGAATTGAGATTTTACATGGGATGACTAGTTTTATTCTCAATTTTCTGTTTTGCCCATAGTAAGATTTATGCGTGGAGAACTTGAGAGGGAGTTTTATTCTTAATTTTCTGCAATGGTGCAGCTATAATCAGATATAACAAATATGGCACCTCAAACGCTTGCAGACGCGCCTGGGCCCGTCCGCAGAGATGTTGACAATCTCCCTGCCCGGTTGTGGATACATGGACGGCAGCGGCAGCTCCAGTGCCTTCGGCTTCTCCACTCCAGCCTCCTCCGCCTCTATATCCATGTCGAGTTCGGCAATGAGCGTGTCGGACGCCGCCCGCTCTTGCCGGAGGAACTGCCAGTTGGCCTCCCCATAGACCTCATCCTGGATGGACTCCAGGATAGCCTGCTGCTCCGCCATCTCCACGGCTTGTGTGAAGGCGAACTCCGCCTCTGCCTCCGCCATGGTGACCCCCCCCCCCCCTTCCCCGGAGCAGGCTGCTCCGCCTCCTCCTCCTGCGGATCCCCCACCTCCATCGGCTCGGGCAGCGGCTCTCCCTCCACCTCCTCCGGCTGCTGCTCCTCCTCCTCTGGCTTCGGCGAGTCCAGAGGCAGCCCGACTGCGATGCAGGCGGCGCCCCGTGCTTGGATCTCCTCTGCGGTCTGCCTCCGGTGCTCCGACGTGAGCATAGCGTACTTGGTGATCAGCCGTCGGACCATGGCGATGCTGGAGAGCGGGGGAAAGGAAGCGGGCGGGCTCGGGTGGCGGCGTAGAGAGGGAGGAGGTGGACGGGCCAGGGTTAGGGGACGCCGACCAGCTTAAATAGTAGGATTTGGCCTCGGACGGCGAGCCGGAGCGGCGCCACACGGCGTTCACACAGTGGCGACGGAGGAGGCGTCTGTCGGACCGTCGGTTTCCGAGCGTTTTCGCATGGGACCCTATCGTCAGTCCAACATGGTAGACCCGCCCGAGCGCCCCATATCCACCCCATATTTAGGCTAGATAAGAGGGGTGCCGGTCATCCTGGGCGTTTGAGCCCCTACGAGGCGCCCGTCTGGGTCAGATTTTCGTGGCTGGCCAGTGACCGGGCGAGCCGCCCGAGAGTTTGAGGCTAGTTTGAAGCGCCCGGCTGTAGATGCTCTGACGGGGACTAGAAAGAGAAAATTAACCCAAGTTGGGATGATGGGTTAAGATGGTCTAACTAAAACAACTTCCTCCCAACTCCCACCCCTTCCCAAGTCAACAGAACGACGGGGATTGGAATCTCAGTTCCCATGCCTAATCTCTTCTCAACTTTTAATCTCCCTAACCAAATGGTATATTTAAAGTATGATGACTAGGAAATCTAAGTGGTTTTGATAGGTGCCACTTTTTGATCAGCTACACTTATTCCTTCTGAAAGAAGATTAATATCGTGATGTCATACTTACAACTGGTCTCTACAATAATAACGCAAGATACACTTGGAAAAACACAACAATATATGATTAATTATGTACTTTCTTGGTTTAGTTATTTTGAAGTCATCACGAAGGTTCATTCTTATCTGACCTTATGGTCCGTGCATGTGCAGAAGGGGATTTGAATTTTTTTTAATCTTGCGGCTATGAGCAGTGTCTTTTAGGGGCCTCTTTTTCTTTAAACGGGCTAACCTATTTCTATCAATTTCTCAACGGATATTACAAGCTCATCTTAGAGCATATATAGGGATGGAAAAGGAAGCGAGTTCAAAGCTCTACCAGAAAACCCGTTGTATAATCTCAAAAAAGAAAAAAGAAACATTGTATATGCATGCAATCGACAGGAACACTACGTCCTTGGCAGCACTACAATTCCGAGAAACTGCACCCTACAGAAGCACGGGAGGGAGGAGGAGAGTTGAGATCAACACCGGTTCTACATCTGGGGTCAGGTTCACAATGTTGGCACGAAGCAACAACACGACGCCTTTGTTCAGCTAATCAGCATCCCAATTCTTCTGAAGATCCATCCAAGCAAACAGGGAAGTGCTTCGTAAGGGGTCCCGGTCAACTTTTTATCAAGGGCTTTGTTCCTCACGTTCCTAATAGCCCAAGTATTAGGAGCTAAGACAAATTGTGTAAAAATAATAATCACCAACAGGGGAAATGGCATATCAACATGAATGAAACTGCCCGGTATTGCTAGGAGCAGGAAAAGTACGAAAGACAACACCCATAGTTCGCTAACGCCCTAGCAAGAGAGCACATGATTTTTCTTGGACCCTCTTATCTGACTATCGTCAGTTGGAAAGGATGGCATTTGCGAACATGTTCCATCACAATTTTAGCCGCGGGGAGTGGGGTGGCAAGTTCTTCGGACTAGCATGGCAATTCTTTCTAGAGAAGGCATTCTTTTTATAAAAAAAAATGTCTTCACTTGTGAGGGCTTTCACTGGGATTCCCTCCCAACAAACTTTCACCATTTGATATTACAATTTTCTTTTATTTATTTTTATTATTTGAAAAGTTTCAAATTGGTCAAAAAAAGAGCAAATATGATTCCCCGGCATATTCCATTGAGTTATAACTTCTCTAGTGAGCACACTATCTTAGAAAAGCTGTCGCATAAAGATTTGAATTTTCAAAGGAATTGTAGACCCCCAAAGTCTATTTATAGTGTCTTCCGGCCAAGTCACTCTCAAGCCACTTATACATAGATTTAATTGTGGGGGCTATTCAGTCTAAATAGCCAAGTGAAACAAAGAAATAAATAAATAAACCTAATCATGCAATGTGAAGTCTTCTTTGTAGTAAAATAATCCTACTGAGGTGTTAGCCAATTTCTTGACGTTGGGGTGGATCCAAAAGAGATACCACTTCCTCGTGAACTTATTTTGAACTGTGACCTTTTGGCTCAACTTCATTATCCTAATTTTGCCGAAAGAGCAACCCCTTTTTCACTTTAGAACATTTTTTTTGTTCAAATACACAGAATTTTTTACTTTTCACGGAGGATTAGCACTGACAGTTAATGTTGCCTGCTACTACTCCATACAGAGGAGTCTCTCTGAAATCTTACTGACCAGTCAGATTTCCATAATCTTTCTTGTTCCACTTAATCACTCTGATCTGAGTCGAGGAGGAACCAAGCAACCAATCGGAATGCAACATGTTACAGACATGAAGCGCGCGCTTTCGTTTGGTTTCTTTCCGTGAAAGCAAACAGTGGGGAGTCACAGTGGCTTGTGAGGTGAACCTCTCACTCCCTCCACAGTGACTTGTGGGAGTAGCATTCAACGACCTAGGCAAAGCTGCCGGACGGCGACGGCCCTGCAATCCAATTCGGCTTCGCTTACCTTGCGGACCACGACGTTTCTCTCGCCCGTTCCGTTACGCTCAGTGCGCGACCAATCACTTTGCTACTTTCGTTCAGGTTTGTCAATCACTTTCATATCGTGGGTTAAACTTTGAGTGTGTGTTTCAGCAAGAAAACACAAATTATATGCCGCAAAACTAGTATCATTGGAAAACTCTTTCGAATACAAATCCAGCAACATGTTTTTTGCGACATATAATTTACATTTGCTAGTTAAATATATGATCAAAGTTTGACTCAAATTCTGAACAGAGGAGACGGAACTAAGCATGCACACGCGACACGCGTCCGGCGGCCGACGGAACCAACTACTACTATAGTTCATGTGCTGGTCCGTACGCAGTGGGTACTAGTACTACACCAGTTCCAGTTCGGTTTAGATGTGGCTTAATTAACTCTCACCTTTCCGTTCGCATCACTTCACCGGCTAGAGTAATCCCCGGGATCGTATCTTGTCCACATGCAACGCACGCTTAGTTACGATCCGAGACGCTTTACGTCCTCGCCGTCTTCTCCTGTAGTTCAAGCTATACTAGCTAGGCTTGCTTTTCCGATGTCAACGTCGACGTGGACGTCTCGCACGGTTCGCATCGCACCACTATCTACCACTAGTATGTGACACTGCTTACACCACGCACCGTCAAAAATAACCCACTGGAGGAGTGAGGAGTCGCGATGGCGCCGTGACCTAGGGTTTCAGTTTGCCACGCAACAAGCACATAAGATCTTCTCTTTTTTTCAGAGGCAGAGCTGGCTGGCTGCCGGGCACATGGAGCTGTCCACCGCCGGCTCCGGCTGGCCCCATCTTATCTCTCGCAGCAACCGCGGCACACGGCTCGCTCACGGCCTAACCTTGCTAGGTCAGGCGATATCATAATATAACTCCATTTGTTATCGTCCTAGCTAGGCCGGCTTCAGATTCGGCTAGTAATAATCCTCGCTGCCAGAGGCACAGCACAGCAGGCAGCTACTGCATGTCGACATGTCTGGCCAGTGCGCATCGTGAGATGTATGGACACGGGCTGGCTAGCCAGAGGAGATGAGATCGCGACCGGGGTGGACAGAGAGAGACGGCATCGCACGGTGGGGCATGGGGCACCGTGGCGTCTCCGTTGGCCATTCTCGGCCGGCCGGCCGGCCCGGCGTGGCCGGACGTACGCTGCCGCTGCCGGGGCCCGGCGCCGCGCGGCCGATCTGCGCTCTGTGCACTGCATCGTGAGCGCGCGCGTGCCATGCCATCTGCCATGGCCTGCCATTGCATCGCATCACGCCCGCTCAAACGAAGGTTGAGCGCCCGGAATAATCTGGATCTATCTGCTCCCAAGACGATTGCGATCTTTGATTGTTATCCGCACCGCCGATGGTGCACGCACGATGTGTTGATTTTTTACCGCGCGAGCTCCTTCAGCCGTCCCGCCATAAAGCTGACGCGACCTCACGCTCACGGTCGAGTTGCTACCACTGGCAGCGCCTAGGGCTAGCTAGCTAGCTGTGTGCGCGACCAGCACTAACTCCGACCCGACCCGACCGGACAGGACATCACTTGCCATCCCCTGGTGCTGTCAAAACAGAGATTGCTTGGCCGAGGGCAGCGCTACGTAGCGCAAAACACACCGAGGGGAAAAAGGTTTCACTGTGCACTAGTGCTGTTCAGACACAGACGCCATGCGGCCTAGTAAATCTCTGCACTGAGCACTGGAACATTATCACACTGGGTGAAAAAATCATTCGAGTCTCGGACGCACATCTCCTTTTTATCTTCTGCCAAAGGCTATACCCAAATTCACATGCTCATTTATCTGAATCTTTTTTGCATGCATGCGTTATTTACAGCCTCAGTAGTCAGTACATGCATGGCATGTCACACGGCAACACGTCGCGCCCACGAGAATTGTTCCTGGAACTTTACCCTGCCGCGCGGACGAGTTTTACCCCTCAATACGAGTGTGTACTTTTTTTTTTGAACTGAAGAGTGCGTACTTTTGTAGCGTCTTTCGCCTTTCATCCAATACAGACGGTGGCCTGGCCATGACAGTACGAAGATGGGACGAGGATGGTGCAAAAGCTAAAGCACTTCTAGCTCTCAAAGGAAACAGGGAATAGAAACACGGAAGAGGAAAAAAAGGCATCAAAACTCAAAAGTGGGGGCAACGCCTTTGGCTCTCGGGTATAAACAGTAAAACTGTAAGAAAAAATATTGGATACTGAAAAAAATACTTCCTCCGTTCCTAAATATAAGTCTTTTTTGGAGATTTCAGTATGGACTACATACGGATGTATATAAACATATTTTAGAGTGTAGATTCATTTATTTTCCTTGTATGTACTACTCCGTCCCATAATGTAAGACGTTTTTTGACACTAGTGTAGTGTTAAAAAATGTCTTACATTATGAGACAGAAGGAGTAGCTCATATTGGATTCTCTAGTAAAACTTATATTTAGGAACGTTTTTTTTATGAATACATGTGTGCTAGTTTTTTTTGTTTTGTGAAGCGCTTCTACGCTAGTTTTGACGCACTAAAGTTGTTTCTTTAGCACGGATTATGATACTTGTGTTTTCCCATGAAAATTTACAGACACCCAAAAAGAGCTAAATACATACATCTATTTTTCCCCATATTTTCTTGACATTCACAAAAAAAAGTAGTTTGGATTTTGAAAGAGAAAATGATCATTTTTTATGAATATACATGTGTGTTAGTTTTTTTTTCTTTTTGCGAAACGCTTCTACGCTAGTTTTGACACACTAAAGTTGTTTTTCTAGCACGGATCATGATACTTACGTTTTCTCATGAAATTTTGCAGACACCAAAAGGAGCTAAATACATACATCTATCTTTCTCCCGGTATTTTCTTGACATTTAGAAAATTATTACTCCTATTTTCACCCCGGAGCATATGCTGCCGGGAGCCGATTTGAGCATCCACCAACGAAAAGTGTTGCTTGTGAGTTCTGCTCTCCGTTCCGCAAGTGCACGCACAACACAAGCACAAACCACCATTCGTATCATTAATTTATTACTATCAACATCATCAAAAACATATATTTTGACAAATATAATAGGCTCTCATATCTCGTGTCCAATCCCCCTGACCGCCCATCAGACATGGACGTCTAAAATCTACTCCGGAGCGCCTCAAGTTGCGTTACATCTAATCTAATAACCAATGGGAACACACACGGCGGACGAAAGGGACCAGTGACGACGGGCTTGATGGAGCAGGATTAGTAGATGGAGGGGTGGTGTCAAGCTCAAAGCACCATTACGTAATCGCGCAAACATATGCGACGCAACGGCGGATTAGGACCTCCGGCGTATCTTAAGGCGCATGATTAGTGCTCTGATGGGAGCCTGACCTAATTTAGAGCTGGGACGGGAGACATGGATTGGCGAACCGATCGGACCCGAGCATGTCGCGGTCGCCATTGCGTCCGGCGGGACATGAGAGTGCTCGCCGCCCCGTAGCTCTCCGACGGTGCCCGGACGCCGTCGGTCCACGTCCGGAACGAAAATGACCCGACGCAACGATATGTTTCGTGTGATGTTTGGAGCGCGGGTACGGATAAGTTCATACGGATTGCGTCGTGTCTTGATCAGATGGTATTAGTTTACGTGAAGAGTTATTAGGAGCTTTCGGGACTGTCCAAGTGGAAGTGCCAAGTTTAATTGTGTGTCTGATGGATCAGCACAGGGGAGCGGAAGGGTATGGGCAATCCTGTGGCCGGAATAGATGCATGGTGTATGTATCTTGATGTCCGAAAATGAAAGAAACAAGGACGCATGTGGAAAAGGACGAATGAATGAACCAATTGGCCTCACAAGGAAAAAACAAGAGAATTGTGACCGTTGCTCCGTTCCACTTCCTTTGCCCTAGCGAGAGAACCGGAGAAGGAGGCGGCCCTTGTTCCTCCGGCCGTCGTTCGCGATAAGGTGGGTTGCTCTCCCTCCTCGTACCGCTCGAGTAAAAATAGACAAAATTGGCTCTTATCTGAAACTTTAATACAAAATGGTCGCAATCTAAAAATATTTTACAAAATGGCCCCTTTTGCATGACGTCCAGGGCTAGGGCGCCATGCTAGATAGCATGACGCCCCGGGCCAGGGCGTCCTACTATTTGGCATGGCATCCTCGGCTGGAGCGCCATGCGACATGTCGCTACCATGGCGTCCTAGCCCGAGGCGTCATGCTCTCTAGCATAACGCCCTAGCCGCGGGCGTCGTGTAAAAGAGGGCCATTTCGTGAAATATTTTCAGATTGAGGTCATTTTGTGTTGAAGTTTTAGATAAGGGCCAGTTTTGTTCATTTTCACACCGCTCGACGACCAGAGAGGGAGAATATCGATCCCTTAAAGTACAGGCAAATTTTAGCCTGCTCCCTCCTACCTCACCATTTCACATGAGAGGTAAGAGTACATAATGCCATTGATATAATTAACTAGTGGTCTGAGTAACTCCTACCTTCTTACATCTCATGTGAAAAGAAGGGGTAAGAGGGAGCATGTTAAAATTACTCGTAAGTACAAGCAGTGTGTGTGACTACACTATTTTGATGGTGAATGCAATGGCGGCAGCATATATGATAAAGTTGACCGGGCTTAAATCCGTTTCGATGACAGGATAGGGGATCGATGGGTTGTGTCTGCCGTCGGCCCTTCTGGTAGCCGGCTTAGGTTTTTAATCGATGTTTGTCGTCCTGGACGACATCATCAATTGGCAAAGGAAGATGGTGTACTAAGATATGGGTTGATCGGGCATTAGTCATGTTTTTGTTGACCGTGCTTTAGTCCTATTTCGATGACAATGTCGAAGATCCGGTGGGTTGTTCCCTCATCATCCCTTCTGTCGGCCGGCTTAGATTTTCAGTCGCTGCTTGTCGTCCTAGACGACATCGTCGGTTGTCAAAGGGAAATGATGTACTAAAATCTAGGTTCAAAGCCTGACAATAGTGCATTTGCTGCTTGGCCTCGACGACGGCAACGACAAACATTGGTTTCGGGACTCAAGGAGGATGGGGATGTTCCCTGGTCAACACGCCACAACACCAAAGGTTTGTCGACATCATGCTTCTTTGGGTGATAGTTTACCGTTGTTCCCGATTTACGGTTTAGCGGTGGTGATGGCGGTTAGGGCAAACTCTAGTGACTTTAATATATAAAAATTTATTTTTCTAGAGGAGTTTTCTGCTGGTTCTTTAGACAAGCTTTTTCTATTGACCTTTTCAGGTAGATTAACGTCTTTGTTGCACTATGACCTGTGACTAATGAGAAGCGAGTAACTTCCAAATAAAGTGGTTGTGTGATTTCTCTTAGTCTTTGATTTATTTGTTGGTATGATTAGGAAAATGTAACTTTGGCGATTAAAGAACTTCTAGTGGGTTATCCGCCTAGTCGAGTGCTATCTCCACAAGACATTACCACATCTGCAGTAGTGCAGTTCGCCGCTTTCCAAACTGGTTGCCCCGGAGAGGTAACGGTCGTCCACTCTTGCTCGTGGCCACTTTGCTTCTATACAAAAGAGTAAAGTTCACTTTGCAACCTCCTATTCGACGACGCATGATTGGCTGGCATACAAATCTTTGCACGGACTAATACATGTCACAAAATTTACGGTTTTATCAAGATTCTTATTTGATCCCACGTATAGGACCCGCGGCCTATCGTCTCATAGCACCAAGCTAAGAAAGATATGGACATTTTTCTGCAGCCAAGAACAATCTTGCGGCACTGAGGAGATCAGATCACAAACATAGGAGTACTCCATTAGTAGCCCCCGAGACCTTCAAAGTCTCGGTGATAGCGCTAATTCCATGCGGTTTAGGAGGACTCTGTTTGTTAAAACCGATAATGGAAGTCACTGGGTCACCCACGAAGAAGCTTTGATGGACTCAAACAATACCTGAAAGGTTTAGCAGTTTACACTTTACAGTAAAGACTCGGTGATACCCAAATTCTCATTTGGAAGATTGGCTTGTGGTTTGCTGAAAAGCATATCATAAATTCCGAGTGACCTCGAAAGGCGCTAGACTTATCCGAGTGGATCATTGCCAGTTATTGTCCCGAAGAGGAACGTTCTTCGATTTTCATCTTCCGAACCGAGTCTTCACACTTGGGCATTTGGTTAGGGGAAAAACTTCTGCCGCTGGGGATGCTGTTCCCGTGCTTATTTTTAGCGTTGCCGAGCTCCCTGGACCTCCCCTAGTTGAGCTACTTTGTTACGGTATTCTCTCACATATTTTAAGGGCTTATCGATTTTTTTGGAATTTTTCTCAACAATGTAGTTTTTTTCTTTCTACTATCTCAGTCCTGGTTTACTAGTCCCCATCGTATTTTATGTCAAATTTTAATCATAGATTTAACTAAAAAAATGTTAATGCATGTCGTACAAAATAATATCATTGGAAACTATGTTTAAAACGAATCCAAGGATATATTTTTTGGTGACATGCATTAACAATTAGTTAGTTAGTTAAATCTTTGATCAAAATGTGGCATAGAATACAAGGAGGACCAATAAGTCAGGATGGAGGTAGTAAAATATGAAAACACCACAGTACATGAACTAACACTGGACACTGAATTAATAGGTTTACAAATAAATTTTAAAAACTGGAAACCATATAGTAGCATGAAACATACAAAAATAATAGATGTTGGATGCGATATATTCGAGAAATATCACACCCACATTTTGAAAATAATTCTAAGAATATTTTTGTTCTATTACCACAAGCAACAACGGTACAAATATCTTCACAATAACAAAAAAAATACAACTAGACCTATGGATCACCTAGCGTCTCTCAAAGCATTAGAGCGTGCCAAAGACGCCTCACCATCATCGCATGAGACAGTCAAACAGTCGTCGTGCTATAAGACTCCGAAGGACCGCGCACAAGAACAACAACCGTCATCGATTATGAGAAAATAGATTGGAAGGGCCATACTTGCAAACACACAAGGGAAGCGAGGGGCGGCCGAAATAAGACGGACCTGTTGGAAACAAACATTGATTGAATCTAAACATATTCATCGAAGACTAGCGCTGGTCGGGTTCAAGAAAGATCCACCAAAGACGCAACTCGACATGTTTTTCATCGATACTAGGCGCACCTCAAGAAGAAGAATGGGATGTGGTGGGCATTGTTCTAACTTTTGGATGTCGTCATCCCCTCACGCCCCAAGCAACACATGAAAACTACCAAAACCAACAGTGGGATCCCTCCCGCCATGGAGGAGGTGTGTGAGTATGTCGCACCTCCAAGGCTCAGGCAACTGGAGACGAGGCGGACTAGCGTTGGGGTCAACTGAGGGTGAAAACTATAATTATTTCCTCCCTCTCATAACCATCTATTCTTAAGAATCTACTTATAGTTTCTATCGCTCTTGTAAAACGTAAATTTTCCTTCTCCGTGCTCAGGTCAGATTGCATACCCGGGGGCTGAGGCCATTGGCCCTGTTTGGATCCCTAAGTTAGAGTTAGTTTTAGTTAATTGGGGCTCAAATAGCCCAAAAGTATCCAAACATGATGGGTTAGTTTGGGTTAGTTGGATCTAACCCACCCAAAAAACTAGCCCACACTAGAGGAGCTTATTTGGGTTAGTTTTTCTGGGCCCACTTAAAAAATAGTAAAAAAAGTTACCTCTCCCATCCAAATAGGGTTTAAAGTTGTCAAATGATTGAGAAAGAATATTTATTATCAATCTAACCCTACCATCTAATCAGCTCTTTGGTTAGAGTTAGTTTAGGATTAGTTCAGGGTTAAAATATAACTCTAGCCTCTAACTTAGTTAGAGTATCCAAACAGAGCATTGATGACTTGATGAGACATGACGAGACAGACCACCGTGAGCAAGTGCCGGTTCTCATTTCTTGACTGCAACAACGGAGAGGAACACCAAAGCTTAAACACGAAAAGTGTGTGAGTGCTACTACCCAGCCCTCGTTTCGTTCGTGTTTCAATATTTATTTGTTTAATCAAAGTCCAATCACATTCCTCTCATGCAAAATCTTCCGGAGCAAATTATATAGGACTAGGATGACACACGGTGTAGTTTTCGCTATGAGCCCAAAAGAATTAGACACTCATCGACCTAGAAATGCTTCTTTTTTAAGGGCGATGCCGGGTGTCGGTCGATCGATCCAGCCTAGGCAGGATCCCTTTGCGCGTGGCCGTTGGATCAAGGTGTCTTCGGGTCAGGAGGATGAGTATTTTTTTGAAGGAGGGTCAGGAGAATGAGTACTAGAATTTACGGGGAAATGAGCGCCGGAATTTTGAAGCGAAGCACATCTCCCGCCACACGATCCTCCTATCCTCCGGTTAGCATGTGAACCGCGAAACGATGCTAGTACGTACCACCGGAAATAGCAACGGCGAAAGCGCTCGCCGCAACCCATGCGATGAGGATACAGGCGTCCGGACAAGCGCTCACCTTCCCTATGAGTAGGCTCGGCTAAACTACCTCTCAAACGACAACTAAGGCTAGTCATAGCGGGACTAACTTAGATAGTAACATAGCGCACCTCGAGAATTTTTTGCTTATGCGGCAAGTAGTTAGTGAGAAGTAGTAACATAATATGTTACGGTAACATAGCGCTTTTTAAGACAATATGAGTCTACAAGCTATTAAATGAGGGCACATATGACAATAGTACTATATTACTTTACACTATGAAGATAGTAACTTAGACTAGTGTTAATATATGACACTAATCTAAGTTACTCCCCACTATGACCAGCCTAACGAAGCTTAGGTTAAGCATCCCAAGAGAGAGGGAATCAGGGATGGAATCGCTCCCTAAATGAATTCTAAAGGAACAAAAATTAGGTCCTGATTACTGCTGCAGCGGCGGCAGCAACTACATCAGACAGGCAACGTGGAGCGGATTCCTCCTCCGCCACACTCTACGTGACACGAGTAAAAAGATGCTCATGGAGCAGGGCGGTGCGGGCCTGACACGTGGTCTGGGAAAACAAGGGATCATAATTGGAGGGGCCACTTACAGATCACCGATCTTAAAGCTTCTGTAGTTTAAGGTTTATTAAAGGTTGCAAAAGCTATGTTCTTATCGAGTTGCACAATATTTTGCAGTATTCAAGTGGTGCTGCGTTGCGGCCTTGTCCCCTCCTTCGTGCGGCAACAGAGGTTGCCATTTGTTTACTTACTGCGACGATCTCGATATGCAAGCTGCTGCTGACCGATCTACGCGGCGGGTTCAAATGCCGGCCGGGAATGATTGGCCAGAGCCTTGGAGCTGGCACGGGAACGAGTTTTATATGGTGGTGTGTTTTACAGTAGTAGGAACTGAAGATATTCTCTCGGGAAAAATAACGATGTCAACAAAATAAGTGAGTGCCAGGTGTTTTAGTTGTCTTTCACGGTAGAAACTGAGGCATGCACTAATTTTTTTAGACCTTTTCATTTCATTTTATAAACCTACATTAACGTTGGAAAGTCATGTAGCATGAGATAGACACATCATTCTCTTTGTAAAAAGAATTTCTCGAAAGACATCATTCAAATACTCACTGCCCCGGTCCTTTTTACTCCGCACATTAGCTTTGTCTGAAGTCAAAGTTTGTTAAGTTTGATCAAATTTATATTAGAAAATATTAACATTTATAACATCTAATAAATATAATATGAAAATATATTCCGAGATGAATCTAATAATAAATGTGTTGTTATGTGAATGTTAATAATTTTTTGTATAAACTTGGTCAAAGTTGGATGAGATTGACTTCAGACAAACCTAATATGTAGAGTAAAAAGGACAGGAGGAAGTATCAACTTGAGTATACTATAGTTCATTCACCTGGCCCGTGGTAATTCTCTTTGTAATAAATGAAGAGACAATACTCATGTTGGTTAATGGTTAATGTTCACCGCATCACGATCGATGTCGCTACTGCAGAACAGGCAAATATTGGCGGGCACAAAATGGCCAACCATGGCGGGAGCAGCGATGAGGAGTGCCCGCCATTGGCCTCTCACCACTGTTAACTGGTCATTAGTGGCAAACGAGCTGCCTGCCACTGGTACTGTTTGTACCAGTGACTGGTTGTGGTAAACGCCCGCTATTAACAGTTTTTGCCTCTGAAAAAACCCATTGCGGTGGCAACATTTTTCACTTTCACAGTAATAGAAGTATCCTAGAAGGCACAATGGTCATATAGCACGGTTTAAGAACACACTTTAAGTTAACAACTCTCTTATTTTTAACACTTACAAATAACACTATAACAACTGCATACAACATATATGTTCAATCAGGTGCTACTATGATAGAATTATGCATACGAACTCATGGTCAACACCAAGAACTCCTATGGTGATTGTGGGTGTTGAACCACAGATAGATGTCGTAGTCATCATCGACTTTGCGCGGAAACAGAATGAACGCCTTCCGAGATTACATCATTAACTCTATTGGAATATCTATCAAATCAAAGCAACCGAAATATGTTCCGTGTGCCTCGTCGGTGACCATAAGGGTCAAGCGTTTACCATTTTTTAACATGTCGATCTTGAGCTCAATTGTGCCATTGATACATCTCAATTGTGCCATAAAAATCAGCAACTTCGAAGGCACAAATTCAAAGGTGGTGAACTGTCAAAGATTTAAACATTATATCTCAGGTAATCCTGTAAATGTTGAAACCAATATTATTGAAACCGTAATCCCGGAGGAATACATAAGGGACACTTTCCGGAACGTTTCAGACTCCGAAAAGGAATAGGTATGTGGTACGGTAAGTAAACCGACTCCAAAACAGTTCTAATGATAATTTTCTTCTGTTTTGGAATATTTAGAAAAATAGGAAAATAAGAAGCAGTCCGGGAAGGACACGAGGGTGGAGGGTGCGCCCTACCCCCCTGGGCGCGCCCCCTACCTCGTGGGCACCTCGTGTGCTCTCCGGACTCTGTTTTCTTGCACGTTAAGTATTTTGGTCGGTAAAAATTCATTATATAATCTCCCGGAGGTTTTGACCACCGTATCACGCAAATATCTCTTGCCTTTGTTTCGAGCTGTTTTCTGTCAGGGTTGTCAAGGCCAGGCATTATGTCGTCTCCCTCCTCCTCCAACCATGAGGGCAACGATACTTGGCTAATGAAAATAGAGCTAAAGAGAGAAGAACCCATAGAGATCAACAAGGATGAAGGGATCAAGAAGGCCACTGAGGACCAAGTTCCGGCAACAAAAGACATCCTTCAACTTGATCACAATCTTCTTACCCCAACTGAGATCGAAGCTTTAAAGATGATTGAGTTAGCTCGTATAGAAAATAAGTATCTCACACGTGAAAATATTTTGTTGAAGGAGCATATCATCGCACTCAAAGGCATTATCCGCAAGTTAGAAGACCTCCTACGCTCGATGTGCGACTATTCATCATCAACAGCTCCACCTTCTTCACCAACAAAGAAGAATTGAGTATCTGGCATGGGCACTCCCCTTGGCAACTGCCAAGCTTGGGGGAGTGCCCCGGTATCGTATCACCATCACTTCTACCTTTACCGTTTTTCTTAGTTCGATCCTTTTGGTAATATTTTGAACTAGTAGCATAAAGTTTTTAGTATGATCTAGTTGTGAGTTTTGCTTTATGATCCTTTTATGTAATCGAGTCTGTGAGCTATATATAATAAAGACTAGTGTTGAGTCAAGGGCTTGATTATTTTGCCATGATCTTGAGTGAATAAAAGAAAAGAGAAAGAATAAAAAGAATAAAAGAGATCATACGGATCTTATGGGGAGTAATGATTTCACATATAGAAAGTACGATGAATAAAAGTTGTTGAGAGTTGACAAACATAGTTTTGGTCATGTTGCAATTAATAGGAAGTAATAAAGAAAGAGAGGTCTTCACATATAAATATACTATCTTGGACATCTTTTATGATTGTGAGCACTCATTAAAGTATGACATGCTAAAGAGTTGACGTTGGACAAGGAAGACAACGTAATGGTTTATGTTTTCTTATATCGAAGATAAATTATATTGTCATGGATCCTCCAGCATGTTGAGCTTGCGTTTCCCCCTCATGCTAGCCAAAATCTTTGCACCAAGTAGAGATACTACTTGTGCTTCCAAACACCCTTAAACCAGTTTTGTCATGAGAATCCACCATACCTACCTATGAATTGAGTAAGATCCTCCAAGTAAGTTATCATCGGTGCAAGCAATAAAAATTGCTCTCTAAATATGTATGACTTATTAGTGAGGGAGAAAATAAGCTTTATATGATTGTGTGATATGGAAGAAATAAAAGCGACAGACTGCATAATAAAGGTCCATATCACAAGTGGCAATATAAAGTGACGTTCTTTCGCATTAAGATTTTGTGCATCCAACCATGAAAGCACATGACAACCTCTGCTTCCCTCTGCGAAGGGCCTATCATTTACTTCTATCTCCTACCTTACATAAGAGTCATGGTGATCTTCACATTTCCTTTTTGCATTTTATCCTTTGGCAAGCACAATATGTTGGAAAGATCCTGGTATATATGGCTAATTGGATGTGAGTTTTCATGAACTATTATTGTTGACATTACCCTTGAGGTAAAACGTTGGGAGGCAAAACTATAAGCCCTATCTTTCTCTGTGTCCGATTAAAACCCCATACCCATAAGTATTGCGTGAGTGTCAGCAATTGTGAAAGACTATATGATAGTTGAGTATGTGGACTTGCTGAAAAGCTCTTATATTGACTCTTTCCTATGTTATGATAAATTGCAATTGCTCCAATGACTGAGATTATAGTTTGTTAGTTTTCAATGAAGTTTATGATTCATACTTGAAATTGTGATTGAATTGTTACTCTAGCATAATAGATCATATGACAAGAATTATATAAGTTGCTCTTCTAAGAGTGATCATGATACCGTCATGTCCGTATTTTGTTTTTATTGACACCTCTATCTCTAAACCTGTGGAGATATTTTTCGATTTCGGCTTTCGCTTGAGGACAAGCGAGGTCTAAACTTGGGGGAGTTGATACGTCCATTTTGCATCATGCTTTTATATCGATATTTATTGCATTATGCGCTGTTATTACACATTATGTCACAATACTTATGCATATTCTCTCTTATTTTATAAGGTTTACATAAAGAGGGAGAATGCCAGCAGCTGGGATTCTGGGCTGGAAAAGGAGCAAATATTAGAGACCTATTCTGCACAGCTCCAAAAGTCCTGAAACTTCACGGAAGTCATTTTCAGAATATATAATAAATACTGAGCGCAAGAAGTTCACCAGGGGGGCCACACCCTGCCCACGAGGGTGGGGGCGCGCCCTACCCCCCTGGGCGCGCCCCCTACCTCGTGGGCCCCCTGGTGGCTCTCCGATGACCATCTTTTGCTATATGGAGTCTTTCAATGAGGAAAAAATAATAAGCCATCTTCTCGGACGAAACTCTGCCACCACGAGGCGGAACCTTGGCGGATCTAATCTAGGGCTCCGACGAAGCTGTTCTGCCGGGGAAACTTCCCTCCGGGAGGGGGAAATCATCGCCATCGTCATCACCAATGCTCCTCTCGTCGGGAGAGGGCAATCTCCATCAACATCTTCACCAGCACCATCTCCTCTCAAAACCCTAGTTCATCTCTTGTATCCAATTCTTGTCTCCAAGTCTGGGATTGGTACCTGTGGGTTGCTAGTAGTGTTAATTACTCCTTGTAGTTGATGCTAGTTGGTTTATTTGGTGGAAGATCATATGTTCAGAACCTATAGGCATATTAATACCCATCTGATTATGAACTTGAATATGCTTTGTGAGTAGTTACGTTTGTTCCTAAGGACATGGGAGAAGTCTTGCTATTAGTAGTCATGTGAATTTGGTATTCGTTCGATATTTCGATGAGATGTATGTTGTCTCTCCTCTAGTGGTGTTATGTGAACGTCGACTACATAACACTTCACCATTATTTGGGCCTAGAGGAAGGCATTGGGAAATAATAAGTAGATGATGGGTTGCTAGAGTGACAGAAGCTTAAACCTAGTTTATGCGTTGCTTCGTAAGGGGTTGATTTGGACCGATATGTTTCATGCTATGGTTAGGTTTACCTTAATACTTTTGTTGTAGTTGCGGATGCTTGCAATAGAGGTTAATCATAAGTGGGATGCTTGTCCAAGTAAGGGCAGTACCCAAGCACCGGTCCTCCCACATACCAAATTATCAAAGTACCGAACGTGAATCATATGAATGTGATGAAAACTAGCTTGACGATATTCCCATGTGTCCTCGGGAGCGCTTTACATCATAGAAGAGTTTGTCCAGGCTTGTCCTTTGCTACAAAAAGGATTGGGCCACCTTGCTTCACTCTATTTACTTTTGTTACTTGTTACTCGTTACCAATTATCTTATGACAAAACTATCTGTTACCTATTATTTCAGTGCTTGCACAGAATACCTTGCTGAAAACCGCTTATCATTTCCTTCTGCTCCTCGTTGGGTTCGACACTCTTACTTATCGAAAGGACTACGATAGATCCCCTATACTTGTGGGTCATCAATATGATTCACGCTCGACCTTTCGGTCTCAGTGTTCCGAGTCCATATCTGTATATGCTAGTGTTGGAAATATGCCCTAGAGGCAATAATAAATTAGTTATTATCATATTTCCTTGTTCATGACAATCGTTTATTATCCATGCTAGAATTGTATTGTTAGGAAACTCAGATACATGAGTGGATACATAGACAACACCATGTCCCTAGTAAGCCTCTAGTTGACTAGCTCGTTGACCAATAGATGGTTACGGTTTCCTGACCATGGACATTGGATGTCGTTGATAACGGGATCACATCATTAGGAGAATCATGTGATGGACAAGACCCAATCCTAAGCCTAGCACAAAGATCGTGTAGTTCGTATGCTAAAGCTTTTCAAATGTCAAGTATCATTTCCTTAGACCATGAGATTGTGCAACTCCCGGATACCGTAGGAATGCTTTGGGTGTATCAAACGTCACAACGTACTACACGATCTGATACCACTGTTGGGGAATGTTGCAGAAAACAAAACAAAATCCTACGTTTCACCAAGATCAATCTATGGAGTCAACTAGCAACGAGAGGAGAGTGCATCTACATACCCTTGTAGATCGCGAGCGGAAGCGTTCAAGAGAACGGGGATGATGGAGTCGTACTCGCCGTGATCCAAATCACCGATGACCAAGTGTCGAACGGGCGGCACCTCCGCGTTCAACACACGTACGGAGCGGATGACGTCTCCTCCTTCTTGATCCAGCAAGGGGGAAGGAGAGGTTGATGAAGATCCAGCAGCACAACGGTGTGGTGGTGGATGTAGCAATGATCGCAGCAGGGCTTCGCCGAGCTTCTGCGAGAGGGAGAGGTGTAGCAGGGGAGAGGGAGGCGCCAAGACTTGAGGTGCGGCTGCCCTCCCTCCCCCCTTTATATAGGCCCCCTGGGGGGCGCCAGCCCTGGAGATGGGATCTCCCAAGGGGGGGCAACGGCCAAGGGGGTGGAGTGCCCCCCAAGGCAAGTGGAGGCGCCCCCACCCTAGGGTTTCCAACCCTAGGCGCAGGGGGGCCCAAGGGGGGCCACACCAGCCCACTATGGGCTGGTTCCCCTCCCGACTTCAGCCCATGGGGCCCTCCGGGATGGATGGCCCCACCCGGTGGACCCCCGGGACCCATCCGGTGGTCCCGGTACAATACTGGTGACCCTGAATCTTTCTCGATGGCCGAAACTTCACTTCCTATATATAATTCTTCACCTCCGGACCATTCCGGAACTCCTCGTGACATCCAGGATCTCATCCGGGACTCCGAACAACTTTTGGATTACTGCATACTCATATCTCTACAACCCTAGCGTCACCGAACCTTAAGTGTGTAGACCCTACGGGTTCGGGAGACACGTAGACATGACCGAGACGGCTCTCCGACCAATAACCAACAGTGAGATCTGGATACCCATGTTGGCTCCCACATGTTCCTCGATGATCTCATCAGATGAACCACGATGTCGAGGATTCAAGCAACCCCGTATACAATTCGCTTTGTCAATTGGTACGTTACTTGCCCGAGACTCGATCGTTGGTATCCCAATACCTTGTTCAGTCTCGTTACCGGCAAGTCACTTTACTCGTACCATAATGCATGATCCCGTGATCAACCACTTGATCACTTTGAGCTCATTATGATGATGCATTACCGAGTGGGCCCAGAGATACCTCTCCGTCATACGGAGTGACAAATCCCAGTCTCGATTCGGGCCAAACCAACAGACACTTTCGAAGACACCTGTAATGTACCTTTATAGTCACCCAGTTACATTGTGACGTTTGGCACACCCAAAGCACTCCTACGGTATCCGGGAGTTGCATAATCTCATGGTCTAAGGAAATGATACTTGACATTCAGAAAAGCTACAGCAAACGAACTACACGATCTTTGAGCTAAGCTTAGGATTGGGTCTTGTCCATCACATCATTCTCCTAATGATGTGATCCCGTTATCAATGACATCCCCATGTCTATGGCCAGGAAACCATAACTATCTGTTGATCAACGAGCTAGTCAACTAGAGGCTCACTAGGGACACATTATGGTCTATGTATTCACACATGTATTACGATTTCCGAATAATACAATTATAGCATGAATAATAGACAATTATCATGAACAAGGAAATATAATAATCATTTTATTATTGCCTCTAGGGCATATTTCCAACAGTCTCCCACTTGCACTAGAGTCAATCATCTAGTTACATTGTGATGAATCGAACACCCATGGAATTCTGGTGTTGATCATGTTTTGCTCTAGGGAGAGGTTTAGTCAACGGATATGCTACATTCAGGTCCGTATGCACTTTGCAAATTTCTATGTCTCCATTTTGAACACTTTCACGAATGGAGTTGAAGCGACGCTTGATATGCCTGGTCTTCCTGTGAAACCTGGGCTCCTTGGCAAGGGCAATAGCTCCAGTGTTGTCACAGAAGAGAGTCATCGGCCCCGACGCATTGGGTATGACTCCTAGGTTGGTAATGAACTTCCTCACCCAGACTGCTTCGTGTGCTGCCTCCGAGGTTGCCATGTACTCCGCTTCACATGTAGATCCCGCCACAACGCTTTGCTTGCAACTGCACCAGCTTACTGCCCCACCATTCAAAATATACACGTATCCGGTTTGTGACTTAGAGTCATCCAGATCTATGTCGAAGCTACCGTCGACGTAACCCTTTACGACGAGCTCTTCGTCACCTCCATAAACAAGAAACATGTCCTTAGTCCTTTTCAGGTACTTCCGGATATTCTTGACCGATGTCCAGTGTTCCTTGCCGGGATTGCTTTGGTACCTTCCTACCAAACTTACGGCAAGGTTTACATCAGGTCTGGTACACAGCATGGCATACATAATAGACCCTATGGCTGAGGCATAGGGGATGACACTCATCTCTTCTATATCTTCTGCCGTGGTCGGACATTGAGCTGAGCTCAATTTCACACCTTGCAACACAGGCAAGAACCCCTTCTTAGACTGATCCATATTGAACTTCTTCAATATATTTTCAAGGTATGTGCTTTGTGAAAGACCTATGAGGCGTCTTGATCTATCTCTATAGATCTTGATGCCTAATATATAAGCAGCTTCTCCAAGGTCCTTCATTGGAAAACTCCTATTCAAGTAGGCCTTAATGCTGTCCAAAAGTTCTATATCATTTCCCATCAAAAGTATGTCATCTACATATAATATGAGAAATGCTTTAGAGACTGCCGCATTCACTTTAAATAGGTCTCCGTCGAAATCCGTTGAGACGACACCGTATGAATTATGGTTTGGAAAGAAACCTAAGCTGTCGTTTTTAAAAGTTTGGGGATGCGATGCTTATGTCAAGAAACTTCAACCTGAAAAGCTCGAACCCAAGTCGGAAAAATGCGTCTTCATAGGATACCCTAAAGAAACTGTTGGGTATATCTTCTACCTCAGATCCGAAGGCAAGATCTTTGTTGCCAAGAATGGGTCCTTTCTAGAGAAAGAGTTTCTCTTCAAAGAAATAAGTGGGATGAAGGTAGAACTTGATGAAGTATTACCTCTTGAACCGGTAAGTGGCGCAGCTCAAGAAAATGTTCCTGAGGTGTCTGCACCGACTAGAGAGGAAGTTGATGATGATGATCATGAAACTTCAGATCAAGTTGCTACTAAACTTCGTAGGTCCACAAGGACACGTTCCGCATCAGAGTGGTACGGTAACCCTGTCTTGGAAATCATGTTGTTAGACAACGGTGAACCTTCGAACTATGAAGAAGCGATGGCGGGCCCAGATTCCGACAAATGGCTGGAAGCCATGAAATCCGAGATAGGATCCATGTATGAAAATGAAGTATGGACTTTGACTGACTTGCCCATTGATCGGCGAGCCATAGAAAATAAATGGATCTTTAAGAAGAAGACAGACGCGGATGGTAATGAGACCATCTATAAAGCTCGGCTTGTCGCTAAGGGTTATCGACAAGTTCAAGGGGTTGACTACGATGAGACTTTCTCACCCGTAGCGAAGCTGAAGTCCGTCCGAATCATGTTAGCAATTGCCGCATTCTATGATTATGAGATATAGCAAATGGACGTCAAAATGGCATTTCTTAATGGTTTCCTTAAGGAAGAACTGTATATGATGCAGCCGGAAGGTTTTGTCGACCCTAAGAATGCTAACAAGGTATGCAAGCTCCAGCGATCCATTTATGGGCTGGTGCAAGCATCTCGGAGTTGGAACATTCGCTTTGATGAGATGATCAAAGCGTTTGGGTTTATGCAGACTTATGGAGAAGCCTGCGTTTACAAGAAAGTATGAGATTGTGCAACTCCCGGATAGACATTGGATGTCGTTGATAACGGGATCACATCATTAGGAGAATCATGTGATGGACAAGACCCAATCCTAAGCCTAGCACAAAGATCGTGTAGTTCGTATGCTAAAGATTTTCAAATGTCAAGTATCATTTCCTTAGACCATGAGATTGTGCAACTCCCAGATACCGTAGGAATGCTTTGGGTGTATCAAACGTCGCAACGTAACTGGGTGGCTATAAAGGTACACTACGGGTATCTCCGAAAGTGTCTGTTGGGTTGGCACGAATCGAGACTGGGATTTGTCACTCCGTGAGACGGAGAGGTATCTATGGGCCCACTCGGTAGGACATCATCATATGCGCAATGTGACCAAGGAGTTGATCACGGGATTATGTGTTACGGAACGAGTAAAGAGACTTGCCGGTAACGAGATTGAACAAGGTATCGGATACCTACGATCAAATCTCGGGCAAGTACAATACCGCTAGACAAAGGGAATTGCATACGGGATTGATCGAATCCTCGACATCGTGGTTCATCCGATGAGATCATCGTGGAACATGTGGGAACCAACATGGGTATCCAGATCCCGCTGTTGGTTATTGACCGGAGAACGTCTCGGTCATGTCTGCATGGTTCCCGAACCCGTAGGGTCTACACACTTAAGGTTCGATGACGCTAGGGTTATAGGGAATAGATATACATGGTTACCGAATGTTGTTCGGAGTCCTGGATGAGATCCCAGACATCACGAGGAGTTTTGGAATGGTCCGGAGGTAAAGATTTATGTATGGGAAGTCCTGTTTTGGTCACTGGAAAAGTTTCGGGTGCTATCGGTAACGTACCAGGACCACCGGGAGGGTCCCGGGGGTCCACCAGGTGGGGCCACCTGCCCGAGAGGGCTGCGTGGGCCAAGTGTGAGAGGGGACCAGCCCCAGGTGGGCTGGTGCGCCCCCCACCAGGGCCCAAGGCGAAGAGAGAAGGGAAAAAGGGAAAACCCTAGGCTCAGATGGGCCTAAGGCCCACCTAGTGGTGCGCCCCCCTTCTCTCCCCCCTTGGCCGCCCCCCCCCCCTAGATGGGATCTAGGGCTGGCCGCCACCCCTAGGGGTGGAAACCTAGGTGGGGGCGCAGCCCCTCCCGTTCCCCTATATATAGTGGGGTTTTGGGCTGCCATACACATGAGAACATCTCCTTCTTGGCGCAGCCCTACCCCTCTCCCTCCTCGTCTCTTGCGGCGCTTGGCGAAGCCCTGCTGGAGTACCACGCTCCTCCACCACCACCACGCCGTCGTGTTGCTGCTGGACGGAGTCTTCCCCAACCTCTCCCTCTCTCCTTGCTGGATCAAGGCATGGGAGACGTCACCGGGCTGCATGTGTGTTGAACGCGGAGGTGCCGTCCGTTCGGCTCTAGGATCATCGGTGATTTGGATCAAGGCGAGTACGACTCCATCAACCCCATTCACTTGAACGCTTCCGCTTAGCGATCTACAAGGGTATGTAGATGCACTCTCCTTCCCCTCGTTGCTGGATTACTCCATAGATTGATCTTAGTGATGCGTAGAAAATTTTGAATTTCTGCTACGTTCCCCAACAGTTACATCATGAGCTAGGTCTATGCGTAGTTTCTATGCACGAGTAGAACACAAAGTAGTTGTGGGCGTCGATTTTGTCAATTTACTTGCCGTTACTAGTCTTATCTTGATTCGGCGGTATTGTGGGATGAAGCGGCCCGGACCAACCTTACACGTACGCTTACGTGAGACCGGTTCCACCGACTGACATGTACTAGTTGCATAAGGTGGCTGGCGGGTGTCTGTCTCTCCCACTTTAGTCGGATCGGATTCGATGAACAGGGTCCTTATGAAGGGTAAATAGAAATTGGCAATTCACGTTGTGGTTTTGGCGTAGGTAAGAAACGTTCTTGCTAGCAACCTATAGCAGCCACGAAAAAAACTTGCAACAACAATTAGAGGACGTCTAACTTGTTTTTGCAGCAAGTGTTTTGTGATGTGATATGGCCAAAGGATGTGATGAATGATATATGTGATGTATGAGATGATCATGTTCTTGTAATAGGAATCACGACTTGCATGTCGATGAGTATGACAACCGGCAGGAGCCATAGGAGTTGTCTTAATTTATTTATGACCTGCGTGTCAACATAAATGTCATGTAATTACTTTACTTTATTGCTAACCGTTAGCTGTAGTAGTAGAAGTAATAGTTGGTGAGACAACTTCATGGAGACACGATGATGGAGATCATGATGATGGAGATCATGGTGTCATGCCGGTGACGATGATGATCATGGAGCCCCGAAGATGGAGATCAAAAGGAGCAAAATGATATTGGCCATATCATGTCACTTTTTTGATTGCATGTGATGTTTATCATGTTTTTGCATCTTATTTGCTTAGAACGACGGTAGTAAATAAGATGATCCCTCATTAAAATTTCAAGAAAGTGTTCCCCCTAACTGTGCACCGTTGCGAAAGTTCGTCGTTTCGAAGCACCACATGATGATCGGGTGTGATAGATTCTAACGTTCACATACAACGGGTGTAAGACAGATTTACACGCGCGAAACACTTAGGTTGACTTGACGAGCCTAGCATGTACAGACATGGCCTCGGAACACAAGAGATCGAAAGGTCGAGCATGAGTCGTATGGTAGATACGATCAACATGAAGATGTTCACCGACGATGACTAGTCCGTCTCACGTGATGATCGGACACGGCCTAGTTGACTCGGATCATGTAATCACTTAGATGAAAGTTGATAGTAGCAATTATGCGGACTAGGTCCGTAAACTGAGGATTGTCCTCATTGCTTCATAGAAGGCTTATGTCCTTAATGAACCGCTCAGTGTGCTGAACCTCGAACGTCGTCTGTGGATGTTACGAACATCTGACAGACACATTTTGATAACTACGTGATAGTTCAGTTAAACGGTTTAGAGTTGAGGTACCGAAGAGGTTTTGACACGTCGCGAAACATATGAGATGTTTCAAGGGCTGAAATTGGGATTTCAGGCTCGTGCCCACGTCAAGAGGTATAAGACCTCTGACGATTTTCTTAGCCTGCAAACTAAGGGAGAAAATCTCAATTGTTGAGCTTGTGCTCAGATTGTCTGAGTACAACAATCATTTGAATCGAGTGGGAGTTGATCTTCCAGATGAGATAGTGATGTTTCTCCGAAGTCATTACCACCAAGCTGCTAGAGATTCGTGATGAACTATAATATATCAGGGACATATATGATGATCCTTGAGATATTCGCGATGTTTGACACCACAAAAGTAGAAATCAAGAAGGAGCATCAATTGTTGATGGTTGGTGAAACCACTAGTTTCAAGAAGGGCAAGGGCAAGAAGGGATACTTCATGAAACGGTAAATCAGCTGCTGCTCTAGTGAAGAAACCCAAGGTTGAACCCAAACCCGAGACTAAGTGCTTCTGTAATAAGAGGAACAGCCACTGGAGCAGAATTACCCTAGATACTTGGTAGATGAGAAGGCTGGCAAGGTCGATAGAAGTATATTGGATATACATTGTGTTAATGTGTACTTTACGAGTACTCCTAGTAGCACCATGGTATTAGATACCGGTTCCGTTGCTAAGTGTTAGTAAACTCGAAATAAAAGGCTGTGGAGTAAACGGAGACTAGCTAAAGGTGAGCTGGCAATATGTGTTGGAAGTTTTTCCCAAGCTTGATGTGATCAGGCATCGCACGCTCCCTCTACCATCGAGATTGGTGTTTGCGTTGAGCATAGACATGATTGGATTATGTCTATCGCAATACGGTTATTCATTTAAGGAGAATAATGGTTACTCTGTTTATTTGAATAATACCTTCAATGGTCTTACTGTTGGGGAACGTAGTAATTTCAAAAAAATTCCTACGCACACGCAAGATCATGGTGATGCATAGCAACGAGGGGGAGAGTCTGATCTACGTACCCTTGTAGATCGCAACGGAAGCGTTGACACAACGTAGAGGAAGTAGTCGTACGTCTTCTTCCCGATCCGACCGATCCAAGCACCGTTACTCCGGCACCTCCGAGTTCTTTAGCACACATTCAGCTCGATGACGATCCCCGGGCTCCGATCCAGCAAAGCTTCGAGGAGGAGTTCCGTCAGCACGACGGCGTGGTGACGATCTTGATGTACTACTGACGTAGGGCTTCGCCTAAGCACTACAACGATATGATCGAGGTGGAATTTGGTGGCAGGGGGCACCGCACACGGCTAAGGAACGATCTCAAGGATCAACTTGTGTGTCTAGAGGTGCCCCCTACCCCCGTATATAAAGGTTGACAGGGGGAGGGCTGGCCGACCAAGCTAGGGAAGCGCAGGAGGAGTCCTACTCCTACCGGGAGTAGGACTCCCCGCCCCCCAATCCTATTCCTAATAGGATTCCCAAGGAGAAAGAGAGGGAGAGGGGTGGCCGGCCACCTCTCCTAGTCCTAATAGGACTAGGGGAGGGGGGTGGCGCGCAGCCCACCTTGGGCTGCCCCTTTCACCTTTCCACTAAGGCCCAATAAGGCCCATTTGGTTCCCGGGGGGTTCCGGTAACCTCCCGGTACTCCGGTAAAATTCCCGATTTCACCCGGAACACTTCCGATGTCCAAACATAGGCTTCCAATATATCAATCTTTATGTCTCGACCATTTCGAGACTCCTCGTCATGTCCGTGATCACATCCGGGACTCCGAACAACCTTCAGTACATCAAAATGCATAAACTCATAATAACTGTTATCGTAACGTTAAGCGTGCGGACCCTACGGTTCGAGAACAATGTAGACATGACCGAGACACGTCTCCGGTCAATAACCAATAGCGGGACCTGGATGCCCATATTGGCTCCTACATATTCTACGAAGATCTTTATCGGTCAGACCGCATAACAACATACGTTGTTCCCTTTGTCATCGGTATGTTACTTGCCCGAGGTTCGATCGTCGGTATCCAATACCTAGTTCAATCTCGTTACCGGCAAGTCTCTTTACTCGTTCCGTAATACATCATCCCGCAACTAACTCATTAGTTGCAATGCTTGCAAGGCTTGTATAATGTGTATTACCGAGAGGGCCCAGAGATACCTCTCCGACAATCGGAGAGACAAATTCTAATCTCGAAATATGCCAACCCAACATCTACCATTGGAGACACCTGTAGTACTCCTTTATAATCACCCAGTTACGTTGTGACATTTGGTAGCACCCAAAGTGTTCCTCCGGCAAACGGGAGTTGCATAATCTCATAGTCATAGGAACATGTATAAGTCATGAAGAAAGCAATAGCAACATACTAAACGATCGTGTGCTAAGCTAATGAAATGGGTCATGTCAATCAGATCATTCAACTAATGATGTGACCTCGTTAATCAAATAACAACACATTGTTCATGGTTAGGAAACTTAACCATCTTTGATTAACGAGCTAGTCTAGTAGAGGCATACTAGTGACACTCTGTTTGTCTATGTATTCACACATGTATTATGTTTCCGGTTAATACAATTCTAGCATGAATAATAAACATTTATCATGATATAAGGAAATAAATAATAACTTTATTATTGCCTCTAGGGCATATTTCCTTCACTTACACCTAAAATGAATGGTTTATTGAATCCCGATCGTAGTGATACACATGTTCATGCCAAAAGATATAAGATAGTAATGATAGTACCACATACTTGTGGCACTGTAATTTTAGTCACAATGGTATAAAACGCATGAAGAAGCTCCATGTTGATGGATCTTTGGACTCGCTTGATTTTGAATCACTTGAAACATGCAAATCATACCAGATGGGCAAGATGACAGAAAGGCCTCGTTTTCAGTAAGATGGAACAAGAAAGAAACTTGTTGGAAGTAATACATTTTGATGTGTGCAGTCCAATGAGTGCTGAGGCATGTAGTGGATATCGTTATGTTCCTACTTCATAGATGATTTGAGTAGATGCTGTATATTTACTTGATGAATCACGAGTCTGAATTATTGAAAGGTTTAAGTAATTTCAGGGTGAAGTTGAAAGATCGTCGTGACAAGAGGATAAAATATCTATGATATGATCATAGAGATGAATATCTGAATTACGAGTTTGGCACAGAATTAAGACATTGTGGAAATTGTTTCACAACTAATACAGCCTGGAACACCATAGTGTGATGGTGTGTCCGAACATCATAACTGCACCCTATTGTATATGATGCATATCATGATGTCTCTTATCGAATTACCACGATAGTTTATGGGTTAGGCATTAGAGACAACCACATTCACTTTAAATAGGGCACCATGTAATTCCGATGAGATGGCATCGTATGAACTATGGTTTAGAGAAACCTAAGCTGTCATTTCTTAAAAGTTTGGGGCTGCGACGCTTATGTGAAAAAGTTTCACGCTGATAAGCTCGAACCCAAAGCGGATAAATGCATCTTCATAGGACACCCAAAACAGTTGGGTATACCTCCTGTCTTAGATCTGAAAGCAATAGGGATTGTTTCCCGAATCGGGTCCTTTCTCGA
Source organism: Triticum monococcum (assembly GCA_034509565.1). NCBI lineage: Eukaryota > Viridiplantae > Streptophyta > Magnoliopsida > Poales > Poaceae > Triticum > Triticum monococcum. Next base: position 19,605,440 of record CM067844.1, on the reverse strand, counting down.
GGAAAAGTTTCTCTCGAAAGAATTGAGTGGGAGGAAGATAGAACTTGATAAGGTTGTTGAACCTTTACTTCAACCAGAGAGTAGCACAGCACAGGAAAAATGTTTCTGTGGCACCTGCCTCAGTTGAAGAGAAAGCTAATGATGATGATCATGGAGCTTCAGATCAAGTTACTATCGAACCTCATGGGTTGACAAGGGTGTGTACAACTTCTAAGTGGTAACCCTGTCTTAAAGGTCACGTTGTTGGACAAAGATGAACCTATGAGCTATGGAAAAGCGATGGTGGGCCCGGATTCCGAAAATTGGCTCGAGGCCATATAATTCGAGAGAGGATCCATGTATGAAAACAAGGTGTAGACTTTGGAAGAACTACTTGATGGTCGTAAGGCTGTTAGGTACATGTGGATTTTAAGCAGAAGACGGACGTGGACGGTAATGTCACCGTCTATGAAGCTCGACTTGTGGCGAAGAGTTTTTCACAAGTTCAAGTAGTTGACTACTATGAGATTTTCTCACCCGTAGCGATGCTTAAGTCCGTCGGAATCATGTTAGCATAAGCTGCATTTATGAAATCTGGCAGATGGATGTCAAAACAAGTTTCCTTACCAGTTTTCGTAAGGAAAGGTTGTATGTGATACAATCAGAAAGGTTTTGTCTATCCTAAGGATGCTAAAAGGTATGCTAGCTCCAGCGATCCTTCCATGGACTAGAGCAAGCATCTCGGAGTCGGAATATACACTTTGATGGAGTAATCAAAGTTTATGGGTTTATACAAAGTTTGTTAGAAACTTGTATTTACAATAAAGTGAGTGGGAGCACTACGACATTTCTGATAAGTATATGTGGATGACATATTGTTGATCCGAAATGATGTGGAATTTCTGGAAAGCATATAGGGTTATTTGAAAGGTGTTTTTCAATGGAAAACTTGGATTAAGCTACTTGAACATTGAGCATCAAGATCTATAAGGATAGATCAAAAACGCTTAATGGTACTTTCAAATGAGCACATACCTTGACATGATCTTGAAGGTGTTCAAGATGGATCAGCCAAAGGAGTTCTTGCCTAAGTTGTAAGGTATGAAGTTAAGACTTAAAGCTCGACCACGGCAGAAGAAAGAGGAAGGACGAAGGTCGTCCCCTATGCTTTTGTCATAGGCTGTATACGGTATGCCATGCTGAGTACCGCACCTGATGTGTGCCTTGCCACATATTTGGCAAGAGGGTACAAAGGTGATCTAGGAGTAGATCACCAGATAGCGGTCTAAATTATCCTTAGAGGAATAAGGATATGTTTCTCGGTTATGGAGGTGATAAAGAGTTCGACGTAAAGAGTTACGTCGATGCAAGCTTAACACCTATCCGGATAGCTCTGAGTAGAGATACCAGATACGTATAATGGAGCAACAATTTGGAATAGCTCCAAGTAGAACAATTATTTGAAATGGCTCCAAATATAGCGTAGAGATTTGCGAAGTTCATACTGATCTGAATGTTGCAGACCCGTTGACTAAAACCTCTCTCACAAGCATAACATGATCAAACCCAGAACTCTTTGGGTATTAGTCACATGGGGATGTGACCTTGAGTGTTAATCACATATCGATGTGAACTGGATTATTGACTCTAGTGCAAGTGGGAGACTGTTGGAAATATGCCCTAGAGGCAATAATAAATTAGTTATTATCATATTTCCTTGTTCATGATAATCGTTTATTATCCATGCTAGAATTGTATTGTTAGGAAACTCAGATACATGTGTGGATACATAGACAACACCATGTCCCTAGTAAGCCTCTAGTTGACTAGCTCGTTGATCAATAGATGGTTACGGTTTCCTGACCATGGACATTGGATGTCGTTGATAACGGGATCACATCATTAGGAGAATCATGTGATGGACAAGACCCAATCCTAAGCCTAGCACAAAGATCGTGTAGTTCGTATGCTAAAGCTTTTCAAATGTCAAGTATCATTTCCTTAGACCATGAGATTGTGCAACTCCCGGATACCGTAGGAATGCTTTGGGTGTATCAAACGTCACAACGTAACTGGGTGGCTATAAAGGTACACTACGGGTATCTCCAAAAGTGTCTGTTGGGTTGGCACGAATCGAGACTGGGATTTGTCACTCCGTGTGACGGAGAGGTATCTCTGGGCCCACTCGGTAGGACATCATCATATGCGCAATGTGACCAAGGAGTTGATCACGGGATGATGTGTTACGGAACGAGTAAAGAGACTTGCCGATAACGAGATTGAACAAGGTATCGGATACCTACGATCGAATCTCGGGCAAGTACAATACCGCTAGACAAAGGGAATTGCATACGGGATTGATCAAATCCTCGACATTGTGGTTCATCCGATGAGATCATCGTGGAACATGTGGGAACCAACATGGGTATCCAGATCCCGCTGTTGGTTATTGACCGGAGAACGTCTCGGTCATGTCTGCATGGTTCCCGAACCCGTAGGTTCTACACACTTAAGGTTCGATGATGCTAGGGTTATAGGGAATAGATATACGTGGTTACTGAATGTTGTTCGGAGTCCCGGATGAGATCTCGGACATCACGAGGAGTTCCGGAATGGTCCGGAGGTAAAGATTTATATATGGGAAGTCCTGTTTTGGTCACCGGAAAAGTTTCGGGTGCTATCGGTAACGTACCAGGACCACCGGGAGGGTCCCGGGGGTCCACCAGCTGGGCTACCTGCCCTAGAGGGCTGCGTGAGCCAAGTATGAGAGGGTACCAGCCCCAGGTGGGCTGGTGCGCCCCCCCCCCCACCAAGGCCCAAGGCGAAGAGAGAAGGGAAAAGGGGGAAACCCTAGGCTCAAATGAGCCTAAGGCCCACCTAGTGGTGCGCCCCCCTTCTCTCCCCCCTTGGCCGCCCCCCTAGATGGGATCTAGGGCTGGCCGCCACCCCTAGGGGTGAAAACCTAGGTGGGGGCGCAGCCTCTCCCTTTCCCCTATATATAGTGGGGTTTTGGGCTGCCATACACATGAGAACATCCCCTTCTTGGCGCAGCCCTACCCCTCTCCCTCCTCATCTCTTGCGGTGCTTGGCGAAGCCCTGCTGGAGTACCACGCTCCTCCACCACCACCACGCCGTCGTGCTGCTACTGGACGGAGTCTTCCCCAACCTCTCCCTCTCTCCTTGCTGGATCAAGGCATGGGAGACGTCACCGGGCTGCATGTGTGTTGAATGCGGAGGTGCCGTCCGTTCGGCACTAGGATCATCGGTGATTTGGATCACAGCGAGTACGACTCCATCAACCCCATTCACTTGAACGCTTCTGCTTAGCGATCTACAAGGGTATGTAGATGCACTCTCCTTCCCCTTGTTGCTAGATTACTCCATAGATTGATCTTGGTGGTGCGTAGCAAATTTTGAATTTCTGCTACGTTCCCCAACAGCTAGGCTCGTCAAGTTTAACCCGAGTATTCTACATGTGCAAAACTGGCTTGCACCTGTTGTATGTGAACGTAGAGCTTATCACATCCGACCATCACGTGTTGTCTCGGCACGACAAACTGTAGCAACGGTGCATACTCAGGGAGAACACTTATACCTTGAAATTTAGTGAGAGATCATCTTATAATGCTACCGTCGAACTAAGAAAAATAAGATGCATAAAGGATAAACATCACATGCAATGAATATAAGTGATATGATATGGCCATCATCATCTTGTGCCTTTGATCTCCATCTCCAAAGCACCATCATGATCACCATCGTCACCGGCTTGACACCTTGATCTCCATCGAAGCATCGTTGTCGTCTCGCCAACTACTGCTTCTACGACTATCGCTACCGCTTAGTGATAAAGTAAAGCAATTACAGGGCGATTGCATTTCATACAATAAAGCGGCAACAATATGGCTCCTGCCAGTTGCCGATAACTGTGTTACAAAATATGATCATCTCATATAATAAATTTTAGCATCTTGTCTTAAGCATATCACATCACAACATGCCTTGCAAAAACAAGTTAGACATTTTCTACTTTGTTGTTGCAAGTTTTACGTGGCTGCTACGGGTTGAGCAAGAACCGTTCTTATCTACGCATCATAAACGACAACGCGGTATAGTGATTGCTTTTTGATCTTCAAAAAGAACCCTGTTCATTGAATCTGATTCAACTAAAGTTGGAGAAACTGACACCCACCAGCCACCTGTGTGCGAAGCACGTCGGTAGTACCAGTCTCGCGTAAGCGTACGCGTAATGTCTGGGCCGCTTCATCCAACAATACCGTCGAATCAAGAATCAACTAGTGACGGCAAGCAATATGTATATACCCACGTCCACAACTCCTTTTGTGTTCTACTCGCGCATATAACATCTACGCATAAACCTAGCTCGGATGCCACTGTTGGGGAACGCAGTAATTTCAAAAAAATTCCTACGCACACGCAAGATCATGGTGATGTATAACAACGAGAGGAAGAGTGTTGTCCACGTACCCTCGTAGACCGTAAGCGGAAGCATTATGACAACGCGGTTGATGTAGTCGTACGTCTTCACGATCGACCGATGCTAGCACCGAAGGTACGACACCTCCGCGATCTGCACACGTTCGGCTTGGTGACGTCCCACGAACTCACGATCCAGCAGAGTGTCGAGGGAGAGCTTCGTCAGCACGACGGCGTGATGACGGTGATGATGATGCTACCGGAACAGGGCTTCGCCTAAGCACCGCTATGATATGATCGAGCTGGATTATGGTGGAGGGGGGCACCGCACACGGCTAAGAGATCAATGATCAACTTGTGTGTCTATGGGGTGCTCCCCTCCCCCTATATAAAGGAGTGGAGGAGGGGGAGCGCCGGCCCTCTACTATGGCGTGCCCTGGGGAGTCCTACTCCCACCGAGAGTAGGATTCCCCCCCCCCCTTCCCTAGTTGGAGTAGGAGAGGAAGGGAAGGAGGAGTAGGAGAGAAGGAAAGGGGCCCCCCCCCCCCCCAAACCTATTCCAATTCGACATCCTCCCAAGGGGGCGCACCAGCCCCTTGTGGGCTGGTGTGCTTCCTTCTTATGGCCCATAAGGCCTATAACTTCTCACGGGAGGTTTCGGTAACCTCCCGGTACTCCGAAAAAATGCCCGAACCATTCAAAACCATTTCGATGTCCAACATAGGCTTCCAATATATCGATCTTTATGTCTCGACCAATTCGAGACTCCACGTCATGCCCGTGATCACATCTAGGACTCCAAACAACCTTCAGTTCATCAAAACACATAAACTCATAATACTGATCGTCACCGTACGTTAAGCGTGCGGACCCTAGGGGTTCGAGAACTATGTAGACATGACCGAGACACGTCTCCGGTCAATAACCAATAGCGGAATCTGGATGTTCATATTGGCTCCTATATATTCTACGAAGATCTTTATCGGTCAAACCGCATAACAACATACATTGTTCCCTTTGTCATCGGTATGTTACTTGCCCGAGATTCGATCGTCGATATCTCAATACCTAGCTCAATCTCGTTACCGGCAAGTCTCTTTACTCGTTCCGTAATGCAGCTTCCCGCAACTAACTCATTAGTTGCATTGCTTGCAAGGCTTATAGTGATGTGCATTACCGAGAGGGCCCAGAGATACCTCTCCGACAATTGGAGTGACAAATCCTAATCTCGATCTATGCCAATTCAACAAGTACCATCGGAGACACCTATAGAGCACCTTTATAATCACCCAGTTACATTGTGACGTTTGGTAGCACACAAAGTGTTCCTCTGGTATTCAGGAGTTGCATGTGTTGGGGAACGTTGCAGAAAACAAAAAAAATTCCTACGGTTTCACCAAGATCCATCTATGAGTTCATCTAGCAACGAGTGGTTTGATGCATCTACGTACCTTGTAGATCGCGAGCGGAAGCATTCAAAGAACGGGGATGAGGGAGTCGTACTCGACGTGATCCAAAGCACCGGAGATCCTAGCGCCGAACGGACGGCACCTCCGCGTTCAACACACGTACGGTCAGCGTAACGTCTCCTCCTTCTTGATCCAGCAAGGGGGAAGGAGAGGTTGAGGAAGATGGCTCCAGCAGCAGCACGACGGCGTGGTGGTGATGGAGCTGCAGTACTCCGGCAGGGCTTCGCCAAGCTCTATGGAGGAGGAGGAAGTGTTGGAGAGGGAGAGGGAGGCACCAAAGGCGTAGGGGAAGAGGCCCTCCCTCCCCCCACTATATATAGGGAGCCTAGGGGAGGCGCCGTCCCTAGGAGATGCAATCTCCTAGGGGGGGCGGCCAAGGGGTGGGGGGCTTGCCCACCAAGCAAGGGGGCACCCCCCTTTAGGGTTCCCTCCCACCCTAGGCGCATGGGCCCTTGGGGAAGTGGCACCCCAGCCCACTTTGGGCTAGATCCCTTCCCACTTCAGCCCATGGGGCCCTCCGGGATAGGTGGCCCCACCCGGTGGACCCCCGGGACACTTCCGCTGGTCCCGGTACAATACCGGTGACCCCGAAACTTGTCTCGATAGCCGAAATAGCACTTCCCATATATAATTCTTTACCGCCGGACCATTCCGAAACTCCTCGTGACGTCCGGGATCTCATCCGGGACTTCGAACAACATTCGAGTTACTGCATATACATATCCCTACAACCCTAGCGTCACCGAACCTTAAGTGTGTAGACCCTACGGGTTCGGGAGACATGTAGACATGACCGAGATCGCTCTCCGGTCAATAACCAACAGCGGGATCTGGATACCCATGTTGGCTCCCACATGCTCCTCGATGATCTCATCGGATGAACCATGATGTCGAGGATTCAAGCAACCCCGTATACAATTCCCTTTGTCAATCGGTATGTTACTTGCCCGGGATTCGATCGTCGGTATCCCAATACCTCGTTCAATCTCGTTACCGGCAAGTCACTTTACTCGTACCGTAATGCATGATCCCGTGACCAGACACTTGGTCACTTTGAGCTCGTAATGATGATGCATTACCGAGTGGGCCCAGTGATACCTCTCCGTCATACGGAGTGACAAATCCCAGTCTTGATCCGTGTCAACCCAACAGACACTTTCGGAGATACCCGTGGTATACCTTTATAGTCACCCAGTTACGTTGTGACGTTTGGTACACCCAAAGCACTCCTACGGCATCCGGGAGTTACACGATCTCATGGTCTAAGGAAAGGATACTTGACATTGGAAAACTCTAGCAAATGAACTATACAATCTTTTGCTATGTTTAGGATTGGGTCTTGTCCATCACATCATTCTCCTAATGATGTGATCTCGTTATCAATGACATCCAATATCCATAGTCAGGAAACCATGACTATCTGTTGATCAACGAGCTAGTCAACTAGAGGCTTACTAGGGACATGTTGGTGTCTATTTATTCACACATGTATTACGATTTACGGATAACACAATTATAGCATGAATAAAAGACAATTATCATGAACAAGGAAATATAATAATAATGCTTTTGTTATTGCCTCTAGGGCATATTTCCAACAGTCTCCCACTTGCACTAGAGTCAATCATCTAGTTACATTGTGATGAATCGAACACCCATGGAATTCTGGTGTTGATCATGTTTTGCTCTAGGGAGAAGTTTAGTCAACGGATCTGCTACATTCAGGTCCGTATGTACTTTACAAATATCTATGTCTCCATCTTGAACATTTTCACGAATGGAGTTGAAGCGACGCTTGATGTGCCTGGTCTTCTTGTGAAACCTGGGCTCCTTGGCAAGTGCAATAGCTCCAGTGTTGTCACAGAAGAGCTTGATTGGCCCCGACGCATTGGGTATGACTCCTAGGTCGGTGATGAACTCCTTCACCCAAATTGCTTCATGTGCTGCCTCCGAGGCTGCCATGTACTCCGCTTCACATGTAGATCCCGCCACGACGCTCTGCTTGCAACTGCACCAGCTTACTGCCCCACCATTCAAAATATACACGTATCCGGTTTGTGACTTAGAGTCATCCAGATCTGTGTCGAAGCTAGCGTCGACGTAACCCTTTACGATGAGCTCTTCGTCACCTCCATAAACGAGAAACATTTCCTTAGTCCTTTTCAGGTACTTCAGGATATTCTTGACCGCTGTCCAGTGTTCCTTGCCGGGATTACTTTGGTACCTTCCTACCAAACTTACGGCAAGGTTTACATCAGGTATGGTACACAGCATGGCATACATAATAGAACCTATGGCTGAGGCATAGGGGATGATGCTCATCTCTTCTATATCTTCTGCCATGGTCGGACATTGAGCTGAGCTCAATTTCACACCTTGCAACACAGGCAAGAACCCCTTCTTAGACTGATCCATATTGAACTTCTTCAATATCTTATCAAGGTATGTGCTTTGTGAAAGACCTATGAGGCGTCTAGATCTATCTCTATAGATCTTGATGCCTAATATATATGCAGCTTCTCCAAGGTCCTTCATTGAAAAACTCTTATTCAAGTAGGCCTTAATGCTGTCCAAGAGTTCTATATCATTTCCCATCAAATGTATGTCATCTACATATAATATGAGAAATGCTACAGAGCTCCCACTCACTTTCTTGTAAACGCAGGCTTCTCCATAAGTCTGCGTAAACCCAAACGCTTTGATCATCTCATCAAAACGAATGTTCCAACTCCGAGATGCTTGCACCAGCCCATAAATCGAGCGTTGGAGCTTGCACACCTTGTCAGCATTCTTAGGATCGACAAAACCTTCCGGTTGCATCATATACAATTCTTCCTTAAGGAAACCATTAAGGAATGCCGTTTTGACGAACATTTGCCATATCTCATAATCATAGAATGCGGCAATTGCTAACATGATTCGGATGGACTTTAGCTTCGCTACCGGTGAGAATGTCTCATCGTAGTCAACCCCTTGAACTTGTCGATAACCCTTAGCGACAAGCCGAGCTTTATAGATGGTCACATTACCATCCGCGTCTGTCTTCTTCTTAAAGATCCATTTATTTTCTATGGCTCGCCGCTCAACGGGCAAGTCAGTCAAAGTCCATACTTCTTTTTCATACATGGATCCTATCTCGGATTTCATGGCTTCCAGCCATTTGTCGGAATCCGGGTCCGCCATCGCTTCTTCATAGTTCGAAGGTTCACCGTTGTCTAACAACATGATTTCCAAGACAGGGTTGCCGTACCACTCTGGTGCGGAACGTGTCCTTGTGGACCTACGAAGTTCAGTAGCAACTTGATCTGATGTTTCATGATCATCATCATTAACTTCCTCTCTAGTCGGTGCAGGCACCTCAGGAACATTTTCTTGAGTTGCGCCATTTTTCGGTTCAAGAGGTAATACTTCATCAAGTTCTACTTTCCTCCCACTTACTTCTTTCGAGAGAAACTCTTTCTCTAGAAAGGATCCATTCTTGGCAACAAAGATCTTGCCTTCGGATCTTAGGTAGAAGGTATACCCAATAGTTTCTTTAGGGTATCCTATGAAGACGCATTTTTCCGACTTGAGCTTTTCATGTTGAAGTTTCTTGACATAAGCATCGCATCCCCAAACTTTTAGAAACGACAGCTTAGGTTTCTTCCCAAACCATAATTCCTACGGTGTCGTCTCAACGGATTTCGACGGAGCCCTATTTAAAGTGAATGCGGCAGTCTCTAAAGCATAGCCCCAAAAAGATAGCGGTAAATCGGTAAGAGACATCATAGATCGCACCATATCTAATAGAGTGCGATTACGATGTTCGGACACACCATTACGCTGAGGTGTTCCAGGCGGCGTGAGTTGTGAAACTATTCCACATTTTCTAAAGTGTGTGCCAAATTCGTGACTCAAGTATTCTCCTCCACCATCTGATCATAGGAACTTGATTTTCCTGTCATGTTGATTTTCAACCTCACTCTGAAATTCCTTGAACTTTTCAAAGGTCTCAGACTTGTGTTTCATCAAATAGATATACCCATATCTACTCAAGTCATCAGTGAGGGTGAGAACATAACGATAGTCACCGCGAGCCTCAACACTCATTGGACCGCACACATCAGTATGTATGATTTCCAATAAGTTGGTTGCTCGCTCCATTGTTCCTGAGAATGTAGTCTTGGTCACTTTACCCATGAGGCATGGTTCGCATGTGTCAAATGATTCGTAATCAATAGACTCTAAAAGTCCATCTGCATGGAGCTTCTTCATGCGTTTGACACCTATGTGACCAAGGCGGCAGTGCCACAAGTATGTGGGACTATCATTATCAACCTTACATCTTTTGGTATTCACACTATGAATATGTGTAGCATTACGCTCGAGATTCATTAAGAATAAACCATTCACCATTGGAGCATGACCATAAAACATATCTCTCATATAAATAGAACAACCATTATTCTCGGATTTAAATGAGTAGCCATCTTGAATTAAACGAGATCCTGATACAATGTTCATGCTCAAAGCTGGCACTAAATAACAATTATTGAGGTTTAAAACTAATCCCGTAGGTAAATGTAGAGGTAGCGTGCCGACGGCGATCACATCGACCTTGGAACCATTCCTGACGCGCATCATCACCTCGTCCTTCGCCAGTCTCCGCTTATTCCGCAGCTCCTGCTTTGAGTTACAAATGTGAGCAACCGCACCGGTATCAAATACCCAGGAGCTACTACGAGTACTGGTAAGGTACAAATCAATTACATGTATATCACATATACCTTTAGTGTTGCCGGCCTTCTTATCCGCTAAGTATTTGGGGCAGTTCCACTTCCAGTGACCACTTCCCTTGCAATAAAAACACTCAGTCTCACGCTTGGGTCCATTCTTTGGCTTCTTCCCGGCAGCTTGCTTACCGGGCGCGGCAACTCCCTTGCCGTCCTTCTTGAAGTTCTTCTTACCCTTGCCTTTCTTGAACTTAGTGGTTTTATTCACCATCAACACTTGATGTTCCTTTTTTATTTCCACCTCTGTTGATTTCAGCATTGAATATACCTCAGGAATGGTCTTTTCCATCCCCTGCATATTGAAGTTCATCACAAAGCTCTTATAGCTCGGTGGGAGCGACCGAAGGATTCTGTCAATGACCGCGTCATCCGGGAGATTAACTCCCAGCTGAGTCAAGCGGTTATGCAACCCAGACATTTTGAGTATGTGCTCACTGACAGAACTATTTTCCTCCATCTTATAGCTGAAGAACTTGTCGGAGACTTCATATCTTTCGACCCGGGCATGAGCTTGGAAAACCATTTTCATCTCTTCGAACATCTCATATGCTCCGTGTCTCTCAAAACGCTTTTGGAGCCCCGATTCTAAGCTGTAAAGCATGCCGCACTGAACGAGGGAGTAATCATCGGCACATGATTGCCAAGCGTTCATAATGTCTTGGTTCTCTGGGACAGGTGCGTTACCTAGCGGTGCTTTTAGGACATAATCTTTCTTGGCAGCTATGAGGATGATCCTCAGGTTCCGAACCCAGTCCGTATAGTTGCTGCCATCGTCTTTCAGCTTGGTTTTCTCTAGGAACGCGTTGAAGTTGAGGACAACGTGGGCCATTTGATCTACAAGACATATTGTAAAGATTTTAGACTAAGTTCATGATAATTAAGTTCATCTAATCAAATTACTCAATGAACTCCCACTCAGATAGACATCCCTCTAGTCATCTAAGTGAAACATGATTCGAGTTAACTAGGCTGTGTCCGATCATCATGTGAGACGGACTAGCCAACATCGGTGAACATCTTCATGTTGATCGTATCTTCTATACGACTCATGCTCGACCTTTTGGTCTTCCGTGTTCCGAGGCCATGTCTGTACATGCTAGGCTCGTCAAGTCAACCTAAGTGTATTGCGTGTGTAAATCTGGCTTACACCCGTTGTATTCGAACGTTAGAATCTATCACACCCGATCATCACGTGGTGCTTTGAAACAACGAACCTTCGCAATGGTGCACAGTTAGGGGGAACACTTTCTTGAAATTATTACGAGGGATCATCTTATTTAAGCTACCGTCGTTCTAAGCAAATAAGATGTAAAACATGATAAACATCACATGCAATCAAACAGTGACATGATATGGCCAATATCATTTGCTCCTTTTGATCTCCATCTTCGGGGCTCCATGATCATCGTTGTCACCGGCATGACACCATGATCTCCATCATCGTGTCTTCTTGAAGTTGTCTCATCATCTATTACTTCTACTACTATGGCTAACGCTTTAGCAATAAAGTAAAGTAATTACATGACGTTTATGTTGACACGCAGGTCATAAATAAATAAAGACAACTCCTATGGCTCCTGCCGGTTGTCATACTCATCGACATGCAAGTCATGATTCCTATTACAATAGCATGAACATCTCATACATCACATATATATCATTCATCATTCATCACAACTTTGTCCATATCACATCACAAAACACTTGCTGCAAAAACAAGTTAGACGTCCTCTAATTGTTGTTGCAAGTTTTACGTGGCTGCAATAGGGTTCTAGCAAGAACGTTTTCTTACCTACGTGAAAGCCACAACGTGATTTGTCAACTTCTATTTACCCTTCATAAGGACCCTTTTCATTGAATCCGCTCCAACTAAAGTGGGAGAGACAGACACCCGCCAGCCACCTTATGCAACTAGTGCATGTTAGTCGGTGGAACCAGTCTCACGTAAGCGTACGTGTAAGGTTGGTCCAGGCCGCTTCATCCCACAATACCGCTGAAGTAAAATAAGACTAGTACCGGCAAGAAAGTTGACAACATCAATGCCCACAACAAATTGTGTTCTACTCGTGCATAGAGAACTACGCATAGACCTAGCTCATGATGCCACTGTTGGGGAACGTTGCAGAAAACAAAAAAAATTCCTACGGTTTCACCAAGGTCCATCTATGAGTTCATCTAGCAACGAGTGGTTTGATGCATCTACGTACCTTGTAGATCGCGAGCGGAAGCGTTCAAAGAACGGGGATGAGGGAGTCGTACTCGACGTGATCCAAATCACCGGAGATCCTAGCGCCGAACGGACGGCACCTCCGTGTTCAACACACGTACGGTCAGCGTAACGTCTCCTCCTTCTTGATCCAGCAAGGGGGAAGGATAGGTTGAGGAAGATGGCTCCAGCAGCAGCACGACGGCGTGGTGGTGATGGAGCTGCAGTACTCCGGCAGGGCTTCGCCAAGCTCTATGGAGGAGGAGGAAGTGTTGGAGAGGGAGAGGGAGGCACCAAAGGCGTAGGGGAAGAGGCCCTCCCTCCCCCCACTATATATAGGGAGCCTAGGGGGGGCGCCGACCCTAGGAGATGCAATCTCCTAGGGGGGCGCCGGCCCTAGGAGATGCAATCTCCTAGGGGGGGCGGAGGCCAAGGGGTGGGGGGCTTGCCCCCCAAGCAAGGGGGCGCCCCCCTTTAGGGTTCCCTCCCACCCTAGGCGCATGGGCCCTTGGGGAAGTGGCACCCCAGCCCACTTTGGGCTGGATCCCTTCCCACTTCAGCCCATGGGGCCCTCCGGGATAGGTGGCCCCACCCGGTGGACCCCCGGGACCCTTCCGGTGGTCTCGGTACAATACCGGTGACCCCGAAACTTGTCCCGATAGCCGAAATAGCACTTCCCATATATAATTCTTTACCTTCGGACCATTCCGAAACTCCTCGTGACGTCCGGGATCTCATCCGGGACTCCGAACAACATTCGGGTTACTGCATATACATATCCCTACAACCCTAGCGTCGCCGAACCTTAAGTGTGTAGACCCTACGGGTTCGGGAGACATGTAGACATGACCGAGATCGCTCTCCGGTCAATAACCAACAGCGGGATCTGGATACCCATGTTGGCTCCCACATGCTCCTTGATGATCTCATCGGATGAACCACGATGTCGAGGATTAAAGCAACCCCGTATACAATTCCCTTTGTCAATCGGTATGTTACTTGCCCGGGATTCGATCGTCGGTATCCCAATACCTCGTTCAATCTCGTTACCGGCAAGTCACTTTACCCGTACCGTAATGCATGATCCCGTGACCATACACTTGGTCACTTTGAGCTCATAATGATGATGCATTACCGAGTGGGCCCAGTGATACCTCTCCGTCATACGGAGTGACAAATCCCAGTCTTGATCCGTGTCAACCCAACAGTCACTTTCGGAGATACCCATAGTATACCTTTATAGTCACCCAGTTACGTTGTGACGTTTGGTACACCCAAAGCACTCCTTCGGCATCCGGGAGTTACACGATCTCATGGTCTAAGGAAAGGATACTTGACATTGGAAAACTCTAGCAAACGAACTATACGATCTTGTGCTATGTTTAGGATTGGGTCTTGTCCATCACATCATTCTCCTAATGATGTGATCTCGTTATCAATGACATCCAATATCCATAGTCAGGAAACCATGACTATCTATTGATCAACGAGCTAGTCAACTAGAGGCTTACTAGGGACATGTTGGTGTCTATTTATTCACACATGTATTACGATTTCCGGATAACACAATTATAGCATGAATAAAAGACAATTATCATGAACAAGGAAATATAATAATAATGTTTTTATTATTGCCTCTAGGGCATATTTCCAACAGCATGATCTCATAGTCATAGGAACAAGTATAGTTATGGAGAAAGCAATAGCAAAAAACTAAACGATCATCATGCTAAGCTAATGGATAGGTCAAGTCAATCACATCATTCTCTAATGATGTGATCCCATTAGTCAAATGACAATTCATGTCTATGGTTAGGAAACATACCCATCATTGATTCAATGAGCTAGGCAAGTAGAGGCAAACTAGTGACACCCTGTTTGTCTATGTATTCACACATGTACTAAGTTTTTGGTTAATACAATTTTAGCATGAATAATAAACATTTATTATGATATAAGGAAATAAATAATAACTTTATTATTGCCTCTAGGGCATATTTCCTTTGGTTCAGTGAGGTACTGAGGTCTAAACACCTCGACCACGATAGTTGCAAACCTGACCATGGCACCTTCGCATGTGTTCTCCGACATCCGTAACTACTCGTCCCACAAGTCAGCGATCGTGCCATATGAAAGCATCCGCATTGTGGCATGCATTTCTGGTAACCAGAGAACCCAATCCTTCCCACAACGTCCTTCTTCAAGATGAAGTAGTCATCAAAGGACCGGACGCCATCGTAGAGGTGATCGAAGACATTTTTGCGCATCGAAAGCGTCGATGGAAATCATCACAAAAGAGGGCATCAGGGGCAAAGTAGTCATCCATCAGCATTAAATGTCTGCGCGCCTGGGTTACTGTTGAGCACTCGACGACCCTTGATCGATCTGTTGAAATGAGAACATGCTCCTCCGCACGCTTTGTGTCAGCAAGCACCGCTTGCATCATCGCCGTCTCATCTGTGTAGTCCTCCTTGCCAGACGAGTTGTCGGACGACTCAATGTAGTGCTCGTATATGTACTCCATATCTGAATCCATTATTTCAAATATGAAGGGACAAAAAAATAGCTCGGGCAATACACCAAACAGTTGCAGGGCATGGTGAGCATCGTAGGAGTGGATTGTACCTGCGAGGCGGTCGGAGAAGGTGTGGAACAACGGCGGAGGAGAAGTTGCGTGGAGCCTGGGTGTATCGTTGAAGGTAACGAACTCAGCGAGTTCCAGCATGGGTGTGGCGTGGCGGCTGGTGTGGTGGGGCAGCGATGAAGGCAAAAGAGAAAAACTGAATGAGATAAAATGAGAGGATGGAGGCGCGGGGTCCGAGAGGGGTTTTGGGTGGGCCTGGGGTATCGAAGTCCTGTGTGGTTGCTATCAGGACTCCCGCACCCCCCCCCCCCTAGGCAAGAAAAGGTACATCCGGACTACTCGGCAGACCGATACAGGCCTGCGTTGAATAGCTCAAGATGTCCGGACAGTGTAGTCCACACGCCTACAATCGGTTCGGGGGTCTGCTCAAAATATTCCCTTACGTCCTTATGTACATGTGTATATTTTTAGAATATTTTGAAACTAAAAAATCTTAAATTTGAAGTTTTCAGAATTAAGACCTCAGTAGAGCTCGGTCTTCAAAATGCACTACTCGAAATATGTGCTCTACTTTCCATACGTCGAAGAAATAGTCGGATGGCATTAGCTTTTCCATTTTGCAATCAAGACGAGCAATAGGGTTTTGCGAATCAACCTGTGGTTGAGTTGGTTAGGTGGACAGTGGTATCTCTAACCCACCAGGGTTCAAATCCTGGTGCTCGCATTATTCCTGGATTTATTTCAGGATTTCCGGCGATGTGCTTTCAGTGAGAGGAGACGTTCCCGTCGACGACGAGGTGCCTACGGTGACTTCGTAAATCTCAAGATGATATGCCGGCTCAGTCTCTCGGAGGTGCTCATAGGGGTAGGATGTGCGTGTGTGCGTTCATAGGGGTGAGTGTATGCACGTGTATATGAGCGCTTGTGTCTGTACTGATGCTCAAAAAAAAGCAATAGGGTTTTGTACATATCTTAATGTTCCTCACGTTGAAGCCACAAAAAAATTTCACTGGCGCCTGATTTTTATTTCTGAATGAACGTTTTTCTTTTGCCAGTGAATGGATGGATATTTTTAACTTAATTCGACTTGGACATCCAAATGCTATCCATAGCGGGTAATATTATACATTAGTATCATGCATATAAAATTAGTGTATTATACTATATCAATAATGCATATCACATATTAGTATCTTAGATGATCTAATTTATTAACATGCGAGATATATAGGATTACAATATTTATTAGATATAGTATCATGATATGATACTTAAACCTTATTTTTATTTATTCTATTTTATGTCACCTCATCAAAGTTGCTTAGTTGGAACGCATGATAGTAACTATGATACCTCCATTACGAGCAGTCTTCCGATAGCTTTGTCCATTAAGCATGCATACCCGACTCACAAAGTATTTATTCTCTGTCTGAAAACTCTCCCATATACTATCACCATCCTGGTTTATTGATCTCTCGTATTTTATGACAAAATTTGATCATAGGTTTTACTAACAAAATGCTATTGCGTGTTTGCAAAAATTATATCGTTGAATTTATATTTGAAAATAATTCCCGATAACATTATTTCTCCTATGTTTAACTTTTACTTTATTAGTTGAAATTATGGTCAAACTATGACCTTAGTACCTTTTTTTCCTTTTCTAAGGGGGCTAATAAATTAAAATTGAAGTTGCTGCAGCATTAATCGCACTGGGTAAGCGTGTCTAGTTCCGATAAATAAGGTGGTGTTTGATTTAGAAGTCCTAATAAAAAAGACTCCAGTAAAGTCTTTTTCTAGTCATTGTAAAAAAAATCCCTCATGTTTGGTTTCTAGGGACTTTTTAAGAACTTTTTTTAGTCTCTGGGACTAAAAAGTCCCTGAACCAAACACCCCCTAAGTTTATCAATATTCCAGTTCCAATAAATATGTCAATCCATATTTATGTGCCTCCAAATCAAAGAAAACATATTTACGTACTGGCCCACAATTTCCGAATGTTAAAAAGAAAAATCTTCTTTATATAGATCTGACACCACCGCGTCCAATCGCTTTAGCGCCACCGTTTCTTTATCGAACAAGAAAAAACATCTCGTCCGTCCGTCAACCTTATCCTGTGATCGGTGTGACCGCCGAGTTGACGCGGGCTCCGGCGCATTTCCCCTGCAGTGGTTCGAGCACAAGCCGGTCGATGAGCCAGCCAGCCCAGCCAGGCCCCCTGACCCGCACCACCCCATCGCATGTGCGCGCACCACCACACCGGGTCACATCCACCGAATCGATCCCCCCACCCAACCAACCACCATCTCACCCTTCCCTCAAAAAAAAAAAACACCATCTCACCCTCGCAGCGTGGCCCATCGCCAGCGGAACCTCACGGAATCCCACGCGCACCCATGCACGGACGCGCTCACACGTCCCCCCGCCGCGCCCAGCGCAACAAATTCCGCCGGCCGCCGGATAGGACCGACTTCCTGCCCATCCCTCGGCATGGCCGCGACGGACGGATAGGAACGAATTTGTTGGATGGGTCGCCGGCGTGGTCCGTGGCCGGGCAAGTGAGGCGAGCAGGGCGGCGCCGACGAAAGCGGGGCGGGCTACACGTCGCCGCCGCGGCGCGCGACGGGCTGACCCGGCGACCGGGGAACGGCGAGGCGTGCGCGGGCACGGCACGGGGGCGCCATCATCGCGCCCGTCGGGGTCACACCGCGGCGCCGGATCGGCAGCGCGGGCCCGGCCCCCACCCACGCTAGAACTATTTTCGCTCTCCCTTTTCCGTTTTCTTTATCGGCGGTGGGACCGGGCTGTCCCCGGGCCGAGCAGGGGAGGAGTCAGAGGCCCAGAGCTGCTGGTAGCCATGGCTAGCTAGCTGCTGTGTGTGACTGGGATCCACAGGGAGGGGCAGAGGCCGACGGCCGGGGCCCACCACCATCATCTCCCTGACACGCCCACCTGATCCCGATTGGACAGCTGTTGCTGCCGCCCACCCTCCCCTCCTTTCCCCCCGCCCAAACTTCTACCGCGGCCTCCCATTGGCCGCGGGCCTCGCCTCGGGCCCGGTTAAATAAAAAGCTCGCAGGCCCGACATCACCGGTGGGGGGGGGGGGGGGGGGGGATTTGCGGCCACGCACGGCAGATCTCCACGGCCCATACATACTCTACACCGCCTTGTTATTTTTACCGCTGTCAGAGGCCGTGGGTACACCAGGCACGACGCGGCTGGCTGGCTGGCTGGCGGTGATGCACGCGGGGTAAATGTTCTCTGTGCTGGAACTCAGCCCCACCCGCCCAACGGACGAACATTTTACCGCGCGGCGCGGTGAGTTTCGATAGGCCGGCCACGCCGGCCACTGTGCAGAGGGAGAAACCATCAACAGAAGTGGCAATGCGCCCCACTGCGCCGCGCCACTCCATCCAGCAGTGGCCTCTCAGGCTTCCACTGCTCCTCCCGCCTCTGCGCCAATCCCATCCAGCAAAAGTTACTGTTCCCCGACGATCAACGCCGCCGCTCATGCTTATTATGCGCTGGGGTTAACGGACCACGGGTAAATATGCATCTAGTAAGTAATAGTACTCCATTGACTAACTGCAGTGGCAGACAGTGGTATTTACAGCAGCAAGTATTGTACAGCGCGCTAGGCAGTACAGTACAGTAGTATTCAAGTATCTTTTGTTATGGCTTCGCAGCACCGATCAGCAGTGGTTGGTGCAGTGTAAAGCTGTGATCATGGAACTGATTGCTGTGGCCGTGCGGCATTCAGACGGGCCGTTGTACAGAAACAGTATTCGGTTTGATCAACTGATTGCTACGGCAGCAGGGGCCGAACCCTTGACCGATTGGTGGGGGGGGTGATGCGCCTCTCCAACTAACGTGCAGGTTCATTTTTAGATGAGAAACAGCCAGCGGCGGGGCGACCACACAGCCAGCCGGGGCACCGCCGGGGGAAACTACACGAGATCTTTCCAACACGCCGCATCATTTGCAGCAATTCCTAGATCGAGAAACTTCGTTCGGCAAGCTCTCAAAGACGGCAAAGGAAGCCTAATCTAATCCGTGATGTGAATCCCATGGCCCCAAGTCAAACATTCAGCAAGAGCAAAGCCATCATGTTCATCAGAGCAGTGAACTCCATGAACATGAAAGCTTATACCACTGATCAAGAACGGAACGGAACAAAGCTCGGCTCAATTTCAGATGTGCCTTGCGTACAAAATTCATTCTCATTGGAGCTGCTAACAAAGTCCGGCCCGCGCTTATTTTGATATGAGCGATTGGAGGAATTACACATAGCAATAATAGACATTTAAACATAATAGTAGTAGTAATAATAATAGGGCTTAGGAGTTTTACGGGTGATCATGGAGGTGCGGGAGAACTGGGAACGAAGAAGGGATTACATTACTACATGCCGGTGGTCGGCTCGGAGTTCGTCGTCCATCCACCTCTTCACGCCGGACGGACGGAACCACCCGTAGCCCGATCGATCGTGGCCGGTCGCTGCAATTCAGCGTTCACTGACATGACATTTAGCTTCTTCTTCAAGTGCGTGCGTGCGCCGGAGAGCCGGGGCGGCCGCCGGGGTTGTGTTGTCCTCCATGCTCACGATGTGTACTTACAGCGTTCAAAACTCGCGATCACGGCGCGGCCAGGCGCCATGCCGAGGTGGCGATCAGCGGGCGCGTGTGCCACCCCAGCGTCAGGCAGCCCTCCTTCTCCTCCACCTTGTACCCGTCGCCGCCGGCGAAGAGGGCCAGCAGCGTGCTCGCCTGCTTGTAGGCATTGGAGCCCAGGTGCACGGTCTCGAACCCGGCGTTGCCCAGCCGGTTCCGCCACTGCCCCAGCGTCTCGTGGCGCTCTGTGCGCTCCGCCCCCTCGCAGGCCACCACGTTGCAGATCTGCCGGCCGAGGTACACCTCGGACATGACCTGGTCCGTGCCGGCGGCGGCAGGAGCAGCGGCAGCCCCCGATGAGACTTCGGATGGGCCGCCGGAGCTGCCGCCCTCGAGGGAATCGAACATGGTGGAGTAGTAGTGCAGAGACTCGGTGAAGCGGTCCAGGAATGTGCCCGAGTTGTGGTTGGCCTCCTGCTCCACCACGGTGACGATCCTCGGCCGCACGGCGCGCACGGTGCCCAGGACCTTCTCCAGGGCGCCGGGCTGCGCGAGCAGCCGGTGCATCTCGAAGACTGAGTTGACGGCGATTACCTCGGGCTCCTCGTTCGGGTCCTCCTCGCCCTCCGGCTGCAGCATGAACGGCTCCAGGTCCGCGAGCGTGGCGGCGACGAGGCCGCGGTACTGGAAGTCGACGCGGATGGTGTGCGCGAACTGGGCGAGCTTCCAGCCCACCTGCTGCAAGGCGTCGGTCTCGTCCGGCTGCGGGGGGCCGACGCCGGTGAGGCGGAACGAGGGAGGGCCGCCGGGACGGAGCGCGAGGGCCTGGAGGAGGGCGGGCCACTGCATCCCCTGCTTGATGCCGAAGTCGACGACGTGCACGCGGCGGCAGCCGGCGAAGGCCTCCAGGATGGCCTGGTTGGCGGTGAAGTGGGCGAACTTGAGGTAGGGGCAGGACTCGTAGAAGTGCGCGTGGAGGAGGTCGGCGAAGGCGGCGTCGAGGAGGGAGCTGTCCGGCTGCGGGCGGAAGCGGAAGACGCGGCGGGCGAGGGCCTCGCCGAAGTAGGCGGCGACCTTGCGCATCGCGCCGCCCTGGGACGCGGCCAGCAGGGGTATCTGCTTCACCAGCGCCTCCGCGGCAGAGAAGTTCTCCTGCTGCACGGCCTCCGCGCAGGCCAGCAGCGCGTGCACCAGCCGAATCCCGGCCTCCTGCGTGTCGACCACGACGACCGGCAGCGCGGGCGCGTTGGCCCCGGCCGCGACCGGCGGAGCGGCCTCCACCACCGAGCTCCGGGCGCCCCCACCGAGAGAGGACGAGGAGGAGGAGGACGACGAGGTGCTGCTCCCGCCAGTGCGCATCCGCTTGGGATCCCGCACGGAGTCGGCGGACAGGTCGGCCGGCCCGACGGCGCCAGCCGGGGAGGGGATCGGCCGCAGGGCGTAGGTGCTGCAGGAGGAGTCAACCGAGGGCGGGAGATCGAAGTACCCACCGCCCGTGACGGTGGAGGAGGTGGAGGCGTTGAGCTGCGGGGCGGGCGGGAGGGGCGGCGGCGGCGCGTTGAGCTCCGACAGCATGCTCTCGACCCAAGACGACAGGTCGGTGGGGTTGTAGTGCACGGTGTCCGTGGCGAGGTGGGTCGCGAAGCTGTCGTCGGGGGCGGCGCCGGCGCCCACACCGCCCATCCCCATGGCCATCTCCAGCTGCTCCAGCTTCTGCGCCACGTCCGCCATGTCGGAGGCCCGCACCTTGTACCCGAGCGCCGCCAGCAGCTCGTCCACCTCCTCCCCCTCCCCCGCCGCCGCCGACACCATCATCTTGTCCTCAGACGACCCCATCCCGCCACCGCCGCCGCCGCTCCCTCCGGCGTCCTGGTACTCCCGCTTCATGATCTCGAGCTACCCCGCCTCTCTACCTGTCTCCGGCAAATAATTGCGCGAAGCTTTTGCTTGCCTCGGTTCCGGTTCTGGGGCGGGTCGGGATTTGGATCCAGGGTTGGGGGGAGGAAGGAGGAGAGAGAGCAAAGCAGCGAGCGAGCGAGCGGCAGCGGGAGCGAGTAGTAGTAGTTGTAGGGGAAGGGGGAGGGGGGAGATCGCGAGACGGCATCGGGTGATGGGAGGGGGAAGGCATCTGGGTGGAGTGGTGGGTCGCTGGCGGGCGGGGCCCCGGGCCAACACGCGCACAGCGTTGGATCGATGGACGGATTCGTCGCGCCCATCTTTATCACCAGACAAACTTCGCCATCCAGTTACAAATCTTGCGCCCACCACCCCAGAAATCCCCGCAAATTAAATAAAAAAATGGTATGCGGGATGGGGGCTCTGCTGCGTCGACTCCCTCTCCGTGCGCTGCGGCCGTGTGGCCCTCTCTGTGGCTTGCAGTGCTCGTGGGAAAATGGATTCCAAGACTTTGAAGCATCTGAAAGGGGTCTTTTAATCCTTGAGTTTTTCTTTTCATGTTGGTCGTTTAATTTGTAGGATTGAAACCAACAGGAACATTTACCAAGGATTCATTTGTATTCATTCCATAAGAATTCTAGCTTCCACTCAAAACTCCTGAAAAGAATCCGTGTTTTTTCAGCGATGCAACCGAACCAGAGACCGTGCATGATTCAAATGGGCGAAACTTTGCAATCTTTTCATTTCATGTGTTTCTAGAATCATGTGAATCAAAGATGCCATAACTTGTCTATCGATGATCGAATATAATAACCAACATTTCACCTACCTATATGATTTTTGTCTCGCATGACACATACATAGCTAATGGGACACAAGGTTCTGATACGGGGCAAGCCATAGGGTTGGTCGATCTTCCTGATTGGAGGTGGATTCAAGTAACAAAACGATGAATAAAAGGGGAAAACCTGGGGGGGGGGGGGGGGATAAAAAGAGGTAGGCACAAGGCAGCAATATTCGCCACCAATATCCACTCATAACTCAAGTTAATACAAAAGAACCTTTAGATCCAACAAGCTAACAAGAGAAAACAAATAACATTAGGACCCACTTGAGTTGGCGGTGGGTGCGTGGTGATGACCATGGGCTGCTCCGCGTCAGGTTAGCTATGTCATTCATCTTGTACAATGACTATTATTTTGTCATTGATCATACCTTGTTAAATACGCGCTATGTCATTTCAATCCGCTGGAGACCATTTTCACATGCAGATCATTGATCAATGTGATCGGAGTTCTTGGGTTTTTCTCACACAAATGTATTCTTTTTGGAGGACAAATTATCATCAACTCAAGTCTTTTAGATCGTGTACTTATGCCACACATGTTATTAAGAAAGACACACTATCTCTTGGTGTTAAGTCTAACTATTAATGCTTGCATGCTCCTAGATATGTGGGTTGATTAGAATTAATATTGAAAAATATGTAGCTAAATATGACAACTGGTACCACAACATGTATAATTGTCTTATCTTCTCCACTAAGAGATCGTCTGTTGACTAAGATAAGGCAACCTTTTTTAAAATAGCATTGTTGTAATTGCCATTGCACCTCCCTTGTTTCTCTCAATGTTTTTCTCTTTTGCAAGAAAACTCCTTGTTTTCATGATATATCAACCATTCCTTGGTGCTAATTTATTTTTTTGCAATAGCTATACTATATAAGTTGGCTCAATTTTGTGGGAGAAAAAATAGTTGAAAGAGGAAAAGACCTAGAGGAAGAAGAAAGAAAGATGACCATTGGATCCTATCTAAGGGCTCAGATAATCGACTTGCCCAAAACAAAAAAATTCATGTGTCTTACATATAGACAGTACATTGTCCCTTTGATCGTTTTTTACATGTATTTTTTTATTTTTGTAGAAATGAAGATTACATGATATTTTATTTTGACGTTGTGTATATTCTCATGTTCTGAAGAATCCAGGAAACAAACACAACCATTTTTCGATTGAAGGAGCTCAAAGATCTCGATTTCATTGTTTGGAATTGATAAACAAACAACAATATTTTTTGTCCAGCATTCCAACGCGCACACACTGAACGAACGTAAGTACGTAACCATTCCTAAACAGAACACCATGCAACCTCAACTCTATGAGTACTAACCAATATCTGAGGACATAATACACCAACAACATAGGGCAGCAGGACAACACATGACAACATATAGAGACATAAGCCATCAACCACG
This sequence comes from Triticum monococcum, assembly GCA_034509565.1. NCBI lineage: Eukaryota > Viridiplantae > Streptophyta > Magnoliopsida > Poales > Poaceae > Triticum > Triticum monococcum. Next base: position 19,581,232 of record CM067844.1, on the reverse strand, counting down.
CCAGATTAACTCATCAGAGTGAGAAGGAACTCCAAAAAAATTCACTCACTTTCGATCCTGAGCACGGTGAGACCCAAACCTTGTTTCCTGCTGAAAAATTTCATTGGCCACCTGTTCAAAAGCTTTGAAGTGCCGCGATACAATTTTTAAGATCTTGATTTCTGCAATTCGGACCAACAGTTCAACCACTGAGCAACTAAGAAGGTGTCATAAGGAGCATGCAAATACTCATCGAAACATGTTCTCCTCCTAGCATTCCTGATCGGCCAGAGTACTGCAAAAACACCACTAGCTAAAACCCCTCTCGTTTCTCAAAAAAAGATGCTAAAACTGCTCTCGTATTTCACATGGAAACTTTGAAACCATGCAACTAACCCATCAAAAGAAAGTGGAATATATCTAGGATTAAACACACACTTTCACGACATTCCAAGTGTATCTTGCTACAGAACAAGTAAAAGGTGAGTGGTCAATACTCACATCCAAATTACAAAGCATGCACCTAGAGGTACAACTCCATCCTCTCTGCAGCAACAGATCTTTAGTTTTTTTTTGTGTGCAAGAAAACACATCTTTAGTTAGAATACCTTTTTTACACACTAACAATGAGAACACTTTGACTTTTAAAGGAATTTTAACATGCCGAAATTTACTAATATGACAAAGACCTTGGCTAGGCTTAATAATATTGCACATAGAGCTAACGGTAAAATTAGCACTCTTAGTAAGAGTCCAAACAAATCTACCGTGGCCCGTTGTGAGCTTCACATCCACGAGGCAGTTTCAACAAATCCCACATAATAGCCATAACACTTTGCAAAAAAGTCACAAATAATTTTATCGTACACTTTCTCAAAATCAACTTTAAACGCTACACCAATTTTCTTCTATGATTTAACCTCATGTAGAATTTCATGCAAGAGAACCACTTCGTCCATAATAAGCATCCCCTTCATAAATGTGGTATGGACTGAGGAAATCACTTTCTTGGCTACAGATATAGCCCAGTCATCAACTACCTTGGCAAAATAATTTAAAAGGCAAATTAGTCAAGCACATAGGTCTGTTTCTGCATGGGTAATTTTTTTTGAGCATCAGTACAGACACAAGCGCTCATATACACGCGCATACACTCACCCATATGAACGCACACACGCATACCCTACCCCTATGAGCACCTCCGAGAGACTGAGCCGGCATATCATCTTGAGATTTACGAAGTCACCGTAGGCGCCTCGTCGTCGACGGGAACGTCTCCTCCCACTGAAAGCGCATCGCCGGAAATCCTGAAATAAATACAGGAATAATGCGAGCACCAGGATTTGAACCCTGGTGGGTTGGGGATACCACTGTCCACCTAACCAACTCAACCACAGGTTGATTCGCATTTCTGCATGGGTAATTTAGGCAGGACAGAAATGACCTCATAGTCAAATCTAGCAATATCCATTCCACCATTATAAAACTCATAAAACAGAACCAATCAGGTCACCACTAACCAAACCCCAAAATACACAACAGGCCTAAATAAACACCGAAATAGTGATTGATCTAAACAGATCATCGGTTGTGTTTGCTGCACATATTTGTCAAAAGCCACAAGTCGGCACACTGGACCCGGCGGTACAGAAAGCGGAGCAGGGATGGGCTATACCGGATTGGACCCCGACTCCCACTTATTTTTTCTCTATTCTTTCTGAAAGAAAACCTTACTGTATTTCCGTTTATTTATTCTTCTGGCGCGCATTATCATTTTCCACCCCGCGCGCGTACAGTTGCCGTGGGCCACCAGACTTTCAGAGACGGCTGAGCTGCCGTGGGCCACGGGCGGATCCCACGCAGGCCTCACGATTCGTGCAGCCGATCCTGGTAGGTTCACGAGGCCTGGTAGTAAACCTTATCGCGGAGGCAGCGCCATGTGCTTCCTCCCGTGGGGGGTCACCGCGGGGCTACCACGAGTCTTCGTGGACCAGAGCTGCTGCGCGGGTGGGCCCCGCGCCCGGTCCACGGTGCACCGCCCGCGCCGGGGGAATAATTTCCGTCGTACAACCACAACAGAGGAAGTGTGGCGGGGAGGAGTGAAAAATCGTTCCGGTGGCGCGCCCTGTGCGTGACTGTACGGGAGCACGGACCGGGTAATCGCTACGCCCACCCGCCCGCTCGTGTGGTACGCGCGGCGCGAACCAGTCGTGCCGGCTCATGCATATCCGCTTGAGTGACCGAGTACATTGGATACTTGGTGATGCGAGCCGATCCTCCTTTTGGAGAGGAATTGGCTGTATATAATCAATGGACCGAATCGGTGGACCTTGAGGTCATCTTTATACGTATGTGCAGTTCGAATTCGGCTACATAAAAGAATTCTCCAAATAACAAAAAAATATGTTGCTGCATTTTTCATGAACACATTTGCTATTGGTAAGTGGCCTTAGAGTCGTTGTAAGTCATTTGTTCTCGAAGAAGAGAGGGAGGCAAGGCGAAGATACGAGGTCGAGTCAGGGGCAGCCCGTAGTCAGGGACAATGCGGCAAGATGTAGGGTAGTAAGAGGATGATGGCTCGGGGCGCGAAGTGGACTACCGACGCACGTAGAAGAAGAGTGGTGGAGGGTTTAGAGGAATGCTCCGGCCAGAGAGGGGCGATGACAACGGTGCGTCTTCGACTCGCTTCAGTGCATGTTGTCCTCGTTAGATGATCCATGAACCTAGATGTAATTTTTAAGCTAACTTCCTATAACTAACGTCTAGCGACGACATAGGTGATTTTCTCTTCCTCCGTTCGAAATTAGTTGACACTCAAACGTTTGTATCTAAACATACTTTATAATCGTTTGAGCGTCAACTAATTCTGGATCAAAGGAAATATTTCATGAAGCGCCTATACAAGCGAGATCTGCGTTGACGATGGTCTTAAGAGATATCTTAAGGTTGCGCTTGGATGCGGTGTATAGGAAGGTGTCAAATTTACAAGCATATTATACCGAACACGGATGATTTCCGGCTGGAAACGAAACCAGCGGGCTGAGGCGTGTAATTTTTTTTTTACAGATGTAAGTATTCGATAGAAACACGACAGTCCAAACATGGCCTAAGAGAAGCCGTTCCATGTTGTTGTTTGTAATCGTAGTCATCATGGGCACATCTGAGTTTGTTCGTAGCGGCAACTTTCTCGCATCGACTTACTTAATTAAACGAGCGGCCAAGGTGCAAGCAGCGCAGGCGCCCCCCGGCACCCGACCCCCACGCCAGGCGGAGGACCCCCACGGAGGGAGTAGGCCTACCTCCCCCGGGCCGGCCGTACGGCGGCACGGGGGGCAGGGCAGGGCACGCACGAGGCCCTGACATCCGGGGCCCCCCACTCCCGCCCATCCGCGGCAGAGAGCAAGCAGGAAAAGCGCCGCAGCAAAGCCGCGCCACCCGCGCTCCCGCTCACGTCCCCGTCGCGGTCACCGCGGCGGCCGGGCTCACGTGGCGTGCCGCCGCGCCAGCCAGCCGCGAAACCACCAAAATGGCTCGCGACGCCGTCAGTTTGCGCCCCTGGCTGGCATCGGCATCGGGACGAGCAGCGAACGTGGATGACGGCACCCGCCGCAACGGCCTACGGCGCATGTGGCGTAGCGCGGATTCTCTCCCCTTCCCTTCCCCCCCATGGCGCCTATCCGCATCCGCCGGTGCGTCACGTCACATGGGCGGGCGGGGTGGTGCGCACGGAGCGGCTCCACGTACGGGGCGCTTTACACGACGCGCGCGGGGAGGCGGTTACATGGCCGATACGTGTCCGCCCTGCATGGGCCGGACTAGTAGCCGCGGTGGACGTGGACCAGGCGCCAGCCTGTGGTCCGTCCGTCGCACCCGCACCGGCATTATTGGCCTCTCCCTGCTCGCCCGCGGCCATCGACCGACCGACCGACCGATGCATATGCGTTGCACCGGCAGCCGCGGCTGCTAGTTTATTTACTAGGTCTAGGGTGGTGCGTCTCTCACCGCCGTCTATCTACGTCGCCGGCATCAAAATCGCCCCGGCGTAGATTGCTAAATTTAGCACCGTGAGCCCTATTTAAGCCGGCGTGTAAACCGTAGGCACACGCCGCCGATCGGCGCTTTGCTTAGCATAATAATCCGGATACGCTGGCTACGTGCTACGTACTAGACCATGGCCGCAGCTAGCTAGCTCTACCATAGCCGGCGTGACCACTCGCCATCCATGCACCGAGTGCATCTTATTTATTTTCGCGACGGACCACCCATGCAAATGCAATGGCCGGCTAGGCATTGGAACTTGCAGGCTTGGGGACGTACGCACGCACGTCGTTCAACCCTCTTCTGTTCCAGAAACTATAGCCGTCAGTAGACGCTAGCTGTTGTACTGCTACGTAGCTTTGCACCATGCTACGCCACCGCCTCCGGTCCCGCTTCCCCTGCCACAATCAACGTCTCGTCCTGTGCTCCTCCCCGTCTCTAGCCGGGCGAGGGAATATATTCCTCTCCGTTCACCACAATATTCAGCTGACATCCATCCGGAGAGACCCCAAAGAAATTCCATCATCGGAATCTTCTTGGAAGAAATACAGTGGAACCACTGCTGCGGAGACCCGCACCCAACATATGTTTTGAGTTATGACCGTGTATTTATTGCTTCCTGTTGTGGCGTGCACTGTTTGAATGAACATCGGCATAGTTTCAGCTGATTGAGAAATTAGGCGCCAATAATACTACTTTACTACTGCTTTAGGATAACAATAACTACAGTAAAGTTTAGGCTTATCCACAATCAAATTCTCAACCTCAACACCTCGCAAAAAAAATTGAAAAATCTCATGCTCGCCAGGACCCCGTAGGTACGGTGTCAGCTCCGGCGTAGTGTTGACAAGCGCCCCAAATCGTTTCAAAAAAAAGACAAGCGCCCCAAATGAATAAAGGTGATGGCTCTCCTTAATCACATCAGCAAACAGTAATATGACTGTTTTACTTTCCACATCAAGAACAGTAGTATATATGAGTGTGTTGCTTTTATATGCAAAAACTCCAAAGCATCAGCCGTCTAATGAGAGCATATTTATCAAGGCATCCTGTTTCTAAAAACTAATTACGTCTTTCAAACACAAGGGCGGATTATAGGTTATATTCGATATTGTCAAATTTGCCTTTCGTTCAAAAGATACTTTTGATTGTATCATTAGGGCCTAAGCAGCTCAGTGGAGCACAAGCTTTTAAAATTACAAACACATAGTACAACGTACCATCGAGTTATTGCATTTGTTAAATACTATAATTTCAAAATATCGCATGGATATGCAAATATGTATGGTTGTTCGGATAACCCACAATAAATTTGCAGCAATTTGTAAAAAGAGTGGAAGTACAGACAAGGCACAAATGAATTTTACCATAAGGTGTAAAATCATGTTATATCCCCATCAAAGTTCTTAGATAATGGCATCCATAGAATAAAATACGGTTCCAAAGGTATAAATTTTAACTTCTAGAAGAACTGATTACCAAATTAAACCAATGATATTTTCGTTGCCTAACTATCTGAGGTGTCCGTAAGAATGTTTTCCATGGTCAACTGCCAAATACTAGCAATTGGGAAATGGCACGACCGTCATGTTATTGTTTATTACTCCCTTCGTAAAGAAATCTAAAAGCATTTAAAACACTAAAGTAGTGATCTAAACACTCTTATATTTATTTACATAGGGAGTACTAGTTATAAGATTATTAGAGGAAGTAAAATCTATGCAATGAGCCACCTCTTGAAAGCAAGTTATTGTGGCGTAGTGAAGGGTTCCAGAATATTGAAAATATGAAAATAAAGTAGCATATGTTCTTAATGAATGGGGATGCCCGATCTATTTGGTAATGTTCCATTCACCCTAGGCCATACTAGAACTATCCAGATTGTGCTTTTGGCGATCTCGAACCCGCTGTTAGATTTATGATGCTATTAGATCTTATTGAACAATTTATTTTGTACTTTTGCCAAACATTTCACTTATTATTCTATTGGATTTGTGAGTTTTGCACCAGAACATTGATCCGTCCTTGTAAAATGGGACATCAGCATCGATAAAATCCTAGATATGCCACCATGTTCAACTGTTGGCTTTCCAAGGAAGGAAACTGACAAATTAGAGGCTCAAATTGGCGAGAATCTGATGGGTTGCTTGTTGGTATTCTGTCCGTTTAAAAATACACTACATGTTGCACTATGTTAGGGCAAGCCTTTGACAACTATTGTTTTGAATATTACCCTAATGAAACCTAATATACACATTATGCGTTAAAAGAGGGGCGGGGGTGGGGGGTGGGTTTATGAGCAAGTATGTGGTAACATCCATCCCTCCATACAAGAATATTGACCATGTTCATCAACTATGTCTTTTGGCCTGATGTGATAAGCAAACATAGAGGATGATTTTGGGTGCGCAATTCAAGTTACTACTCCGTCCTTCATAAATATACATTGTACATGTTTCTCAATATTTATCCCGGTTCAAGGTTTTGTTTGACGTGTGTAAAATGGAAAATAATTGCTGGTTTTGTATTAAGGTATACTTCTCACTGATAATGAATTTGTAGAAGATACTATGCATATAGTATACATTGCTCCAGTTAAAACTTAAAAATTGTGCTTGCATGAACTTTTTGGATGGAGAGGTACATTCTTGTGTGCTTCGACTAATGCGGGGTGCAACCTCCTTTCAAAATAATGATACTACAAACAACTAGGTCCAATGCCAAGCACATTTAAAGCCTCACAAAGGGAGTAGAGAGGAGCAAATTCATTTACTATCAAATGTGTTTTCTAATGGGTCCTAGTCTCCTCTACAAGAACAACAACAACTAGATGCATATCTACAAAATAAATCGATCTACAAGGCCGATACTCTATGATTATAGCTCCATGTGCAATTCTAAACTCATGATGCTGATTTGAAATTTTGTAGTTGTTTTAAATGGAGTGCCATACTAGCTCCTCCAATCAAGGCAAGACAGATAATCTATGAGCCACCACTTAACAAATTATACACGCTTGGTGAGCTGAAATGTATAAAAAATTTGGTAGACTGACGCACGCAGCCTCCAGCCTGTTGATCAAAACAATTTGTAGATGTCTACTCAGTTCATGAATAGTCAATCATCCCAATGATTCACACAAGCCATTTTTTTCCTCCTTAATTAACAATCGGCAACCACCGTAATGTAGTTGTGGGTTTTGCTGTGCTGTGCTGTGCTGTTTACGACAGTAACGATGCGTTCCTTCGCTAATAATTCCTGAGCTGAACTGTTATCGGCCGACCTGAAGAAGCAAGCTAGCTGGTCGCCGGCCATCAGCGTTAACACGAATTATTGGTCCTTAAATTGCACTCCACGGCGAAATATATACAGTACGATTAGTTGAGTGTTTCTAAGGGGAGCTTAATCGGAGACCAGACGATAACATCAGGATAATCATGTGATCGATCGGAGCAGGCGGCCGCGGTAAGCCGGAGGCCACTTGCGGCGGCGAGAACAAAACCCGGGAAGTGTCTTCCAAGAACAGCAAGCAAAATTAAATCCACATGACAGATCGACGGCCACAAAGGATAAAAATGTACTGTTATTATCACATGCGGCGATGATGCAAATGGGGATTACGTACGTTTTGAAGCGGAGAGCGTAGGTTTTAGCGGCTGATGCCAGCGCGAGATGTGAGGTCTGCCCGCCCGGATTAAACAAGCGAGATGGGGAGGTTGGTTTGTTTATCCGGGGCTAGGCGGAGGGCGTACGTAGCCATCAGATGAAGCGAGGATCGCATCAAGTTGACCGGCTCCCTCCGATCTCACCAAACCGAATTACCAAAGCCGGCCGGCCGGCCGGCCTGCTTCGTGATGCTTCGTCTTTGATTCTTAAATGATTGCAACTGGATGTGGAAACTAGCTTGCTAGTACGTAAGCGTTATTTGATTCCGAATTGCTGCCGCGGCGATCGAACTGCTGGGTGGCAACTGGGCTTATGCGGAGGAGGCATCATCGTTCAGGACCAAAGTACGTACAGTGCACATATAGGACTGCAAGTTGACTATACTATAGGAGCGGATCGGGATCACTGTTTGAGGTATTTTTTCGTCTGGTAGAGGAAAAGGGCATTTCACGAGTCTTCCTTATTATTTATAGAGAAGAGTTGAAGTGTAGTTTTGTCTCGTAAAAGTTTCGTATTTTTATGTGAATCTTGCTTATTTATAAAGACTTTTTTTCTAAAAAAATCTAATATATTCATCTTCAATCATGGCAGTACAACGAAAACTAGAAATAATAAAAATTACATTCAGATTTGTAGACCACCCAGCGACGGCTACCAGTATTGAGCGAGCCGAAGGCGCACCACCGTCATTGTCCCTCCCTCGCCGGAGCCAGACAAACATTGTTATAGTAGACAATTGAAAAGCGATCGTGCTAAGGCCTTATATGACCAATGCACCGGAACAACAACCGCCGCCGATGAGGAGTAGTTTAGATCGAAAGGATCCAACTGAAAGACACACGAATGTGACGAACAACGACCAAATCGGAGACAAACATCCACGCACCGACCGGCGATGCTAGACGTGCCACCGGGACGGGGTTAGGCGAGGAGAACTTTATTCCATCTTCAGGAAACCGCCGTTGTCTCGCCTTCCTCAGCAGGACACAGACCCTAACAAAACTCAAAGAAACGTAAAAAAAAATAGTCCCCCCCCCCCCCTCCCCACCGGCAAAAAGGCAGGATCCATCACGCCCATGGCCATAAGGCCATCGGAGACGAGGCGGACCGGTGGCGGCGCCGGCTAGAGGCAGAGGAACCCTAACTTTCTTGGGGTCAGGAGGAACCGAGGAAAATGATATCTACGCCCATTATTTACAAAGAAGACTAACTAGCAAAGATATGAGTAAGGTCACACAGGATCAGCCGGGGATTGTATGCCTAAGACTAATTAAGTACTGTTCGTTTGTGCTAAAAAGATTACTGTTCGTTTAATAAAATGGCATGCCTAACTACACATGTGACATGTCGACGATAACAAGCCCAATCAACAGAACCCTCAACACAAAACTTGTGTGTAAACCTCATCATTCTGTACAAAGCTGCAGAGCATTCATGCGCCGGCTTTTCTTGTGCTAGAGCTCCAGTGGTTGATGGAAAACTGACCAAGTTTTCCATAGCTATGCTGTTGAATGTTCATCGAACAGCGGAACGGGTCCCTCCCGCTTACGCGGAACGGGTCCCTCCCATCCATAATTGATCTCGTTCCAGCTAAGCCAGGCGCATCACGCGATCGACGATGCAAGAGCTTCAATTATGGTTATGGTCGACGGATCGAGATCATGCGTGTGTAGGAATGGGATGTGTGCCCGCCCGCCTGCCTGCCTGCCAACGTGGAAGGAATGGGACTTCATTTGGGGTATTTGGGACGCGCCTCCTTTCGTGCTCTGTCCCGGGACCATGCACCGTTGTGCTCCACCAACAGATTTACACATCATCATCAGAGCTCCTGATTAGCGGCAAAAACGAAACAAAAATGTTGAGAAACGGCGAGAAGGAAGGAAGAGGAGGAAAAGAAAGGCGTTCGTCGGTCGCTGCTCGGCGATTCGCGGAGCGAGCTCGTCCACGCGTACGCACGTCAGTCAGTTGTAAGTGTAACCGTGCGTACGCGGCCTCTCTTTCTCCCCCGCGCGTTGCATTTCCGGTTCGGCCGCAAAGCAGATTTAAAGGCGAGCGAAACGGGAAAATCTAGAAACGGAATTCCTCCGGAGAGAAAAAGAGGGAGAGAGAGGGGGAGAGAGAGAGCGGGGAACGGAATCGTGGACAGCCACCCGGCGACGCGGACGGGCGCGCGCGGGGCGGGGAGGACACATGGGCCGTGGGGGCCTGGCCTAACGACTGACCAATCGGAGAACCCGCACGTCGCCCTCCCGCACCATACGCCCGCGCTGCCCCGGCCCCGTTTAGTTTAGTCTAACCGCAGGGCCTGATGTGGATTGCATGGATGGCTACGGGTTTATATATTTTTTTTTAATTTTAATATAAATTTTAATAGCCGCTTAGCCAAGCTGGGCTGACAGTGGAGAGATGGAATCATCGCCTGTTTTCCCGTCAGCCAGCCACCACCTAGAGTACCTCCTAGCCTGCTAGGTGCAACTTGTCTGGTGATTTCTCAGCTCTCATCTTCCGTTCATATGAGATGAGATTTGCTTGTGTCAAGGGGCGGGCGACTACGCTGCGGCGGATCTGGATCTGGGCGAGGGGCGGAGGGGCGACGGGGCCGGGAAGGATGCGTCGACCGACCGACCGAGCCGCGTTGCGCCGCAGCGGCGCAGAGCGGGGGAGCCCCCACCGTGTTTTGTTAATCATGGCACGGGATGAGAGGGGAGGCTGCCTGTCAGTCACATGCAGGATGATACACTACATATGCGTGCATGCATGCATGGAGCTCTGGCCCTCTCCAAACGACAAGCTGCTCCAGGGCGACCGCGCCTTTCCGAGAGATCAGGGACGGCATGCAGTGGCAGGACCACTGTGATGTACTACTGCCGCACTGTGCTGCTGCTGGTTTTCCGTTTCAAATGCGCTGTGGTTTTGTTTGCAGAACGATGTGGCCTATAGTTAGTCCGACGATTGGGTTGGGTTGGGTTGGGCAGTGTGGTCTGTCTCGAGCTGCCGACCTGTGTGAGGAAATAAAATGGGTGAAATCGATTGAGCTAGCTATGGGAAAAGCAGCAAAGTGGCCCCTATAGCTCAGTGGTAGAGCGTCAGTCTTGTAAACTGAAGGTCTGTAGTTCGATCCTGCATGGGGGCATGCCGCCACTGTTTTTAACAATCCGAGTATTTTTGCCATTCCCCCCTTCTCTACAGACAAGGGATTATACAGGCCCGCTAGGAAGCAGCCCATCCGGCCTGCCTTGTAGGATTCGGGCCCATGTCAGATCTGATCGGGCCATATGGAAGGACTGTTTTGTTGGACGCGGAGTTTTTGCAGAGCTCGGGTGAACAGTAAAATTAAAACTAAATCAATTTTTTTTTAAGAAACATTGACAAAAGTTCTAAGTGCTTGCAAAAATTTGCCATGAAATCACATTTCTAGAAAGGCGTGGCAAAAAAAAAATCAGTACTCTGAAAAAGCTACTTTCAAAAGCATTTTGGAGCACTGAATTTGTTTTTTTTGCCACGCTTTACAGGAATGTGATTTCATGATGAATTTTTGCAAGCACTTAGAACTTTTGTCAATGTTTCTCCCAAAAAAATTTGAAATTTTTTGAATTTTTTTGATTTTACTATTCACCAAGCTCAAATGAGCTTGGGAGCAGAAAGGCACTTTCGTGTTTTGTTTTTCAACCGGACTCACACCCCTTTTCACTAATTTCTTAACGTCACCTCAAAGAAACAACTAATTTCTTAACGTGTCTAATTTTTTAAAAATTCTTTTCTTTGCGGGATAATGTGGGCTTTATTCCTCAGAGACAGAATTACAGTCTGCTAGTACATGATGAGTAACGGAAATATTCAATACATACCACCCAAAAGAACACTGACCGGCCTTCAAGGTGAGGGAAGGGGGGAGGAAGCGAGTCGAAGCATCAGCAGGAAAGCCGCTGTTGATGCTCGCTAAACGAGACATCAACGATTAGATTAGGTTAGGCAGTATGGTCTGTCTGAAGCTACCGACCTGTGCGTGGAAATGAAGAAGGTAAAATGAATTATGCCAGCTAGGAAAAAAAAAGTAAAATAGCCCCTATAGCTCAGTGGTAGAGCGTCAGTCTTGTAAACTGAAGGTCTGTAGTTCGATCCTGCATGGGGGCATGCCATCATTTATTTTTGCACTGCGACTATTTTTTTTAGAGTGCGAGTATTATTGGGCCGTTTCCTACAGAAGAAAGAGAGAACTCGCCCTTTCCCGCACATAGTATACAGGCTCACTACGAAGCAGCTCATTCGGCCTGCCTCATAGGATTCGAGCCCAGGTCAGATCAGATCGGGCCCTGGACGACACGGCGTGGCCCAATCTATCCCAATCCTCCACTAATCCAAGATGTTCTAAAAAAGCCACTAATCCAAGAAGACCTATGTTGGGCTATTCTAAAAAAGTACACCATGTCTCGCAAGGCCCTTAATGAAGATGGAGAAAATCTCATATGTGAAGGAAACAGTTGGATTTGCTCAAAAAAATAGATAAAAATGAAACAGTTGGAATCCCTAAATGTTCATAAAAAAAGAAGTTGGAATCCCTAAATTTCTGCCAAGATTGGAGCAATTGCATTTTACGGACGTAGATGGCTCAATGCGAAGTATGCATTTTATGACTTACATATGATGAAATCGTTATTTTTGTTATGTAAAAAAACATGAAAATTATGTGACTTGCATTCCAAAGTCATGTAACGTATGCGTCTGAAGAAACAATAATGTAAGGTACTATGATAATTTCAGAAGTACATAACTACAATATGGAACATGAATGGAACTTCCACAAAAAAAGAGGAACATATAACTACAAAATGGAATATGAATGGAACTTCCGCAAAAAAAAGGAACAGATAACTACAAAATGGAACATAAATGGAACTTCCGCCAAAAAAAGAACATAACTACAAAATGGAACTTCCGCAAAAAAATAAATACAAAATGGAACATAAAAGGAGATCATCACTGACAGTCCAAAGCTAGATCCGATTTAAATGGTTTAAACCAGTACACCTATCAACAGACTTACAACATTAACAACAATGGTAGCATGTTCAATACAGTTACATGTAATGTATGCGTCTGAAGAAATACTCATGTAAGGTACTATGATAATTTCAGAACTACATAACTACAAAATGGAATATGAATGGAACTTCCGCAAAAAAAAAAAGGAACATACTTAACTACAAAATGGAACATAAAATGGAACTTCCACCAAAAAAGGAACATAACTACAAAATGGAACTTCCGCAAAAAAATAAATACAAAATGGAACATAAAAGCAGATCGTAAGTGACTGTCCAAAGCTAAGATCCAATTTAAATATTTAAACCAGTACACCTACCAACAGACTTGCAACATTGACAACAACGGTAGCATGTTCAATACAATTACATGTAATCGTTCACTATCATCTTTGCTATGTTAAATATATTTATTTACATGGAATCTACACAATGTTACCATTTATATTGCCACTTCACACCGGCATGCTGTAGCATATACAAGGTAAACCACCGGCTCGGAGTTTCCAGCCATTAATGCCACATTTTCTAATATATACCGGGCACTAGATTATCTCTAGTCACTAGTTAGTCCAGTTTATACCCTAAATGGCAACTAACCTCCGAGATCATGGAATAGCAAACTTTCTCGTAGAGCAAACGCCGGTTGCACTCGCATCTACTTGATGAACCAAAGCATGTGCCAGATATAAGGCCTCTTGTTTTGGTATACATACAGTTGCAATCTTGACCCTTTCTTCGGATGATGCGTTACTCCCTTGACTTTGGGCTACAATGTTTTATCCTTCCTGTTTTACAGAAAATATAAATAAAACTTAAGAAAAGTAAAATATGCTAGTGACAGCACAAAAGAGCACAGGAAATGGATAACTGGTGAAGCAGTTGACAGCCAAGAGGCAAAATTTACCTCTCTAATTGGCTCCCTATGTTCTTCCTGGAATCGACAGGGATAGCAGATAGCGACAATCGGTTCTGCCGTTCCAGTGGGGATTCAAATGTATTCCCGCTGCGCGATTCAACTTTCTGGGATTTTTCGGGAGCTGACCCGAATAGCTGTACAGTAAGGCTTCCACCTGATGAAAAGGATGTCAAGTTGTATTCGGTTAGCTTGAAGATTTTGTTGTGACAGGTTAATATGAACACTTTCATTAAGGTATTGTCTGTCTGAATATCAAAATGCAACTACAAGAGCACAGAACAAAGCGGGCAGCAGCATCAAGCTTACATAGCACAAGGGCAGCTCCAATCCATGCAGCATTGTCCCATCTTTCACCTAAGAGGAACCAAGCGAATGCAGCTCCCCATACCGGTTCTAGCCCATAAACGATTGCAGTTTCAGTTGCTGAAACATGGGCCATCGCTACCATCTGCGCACAGACACACATGTAAGATGATCTCATAAATTAAACTTCTCCAGACTGTTCATAAAACTACTACAAGGTTCTCAAAAGTAGGCTAACCTCTGCCCACATGCATAACCCCGTTGAAAAGACTCCGGTGTACAGTGCCGGTATCCAAGGAAAAGAAGCCGCCGAATCCCAAAGCGTACCAAAAGTCAATGATTCAAAGCTGGAATCGTGGACCTCAGCAAAGACATCTTTGAGCAAAAACCAGACTATCGAGGTGAAAGCCACAACAAGGACCTGAATGATAGATGGTCAGTTAGGTGGTTCCCATTTCTGACCAAGATGATTACAGCAGCATAGTGAATATCGGAGACTGCAAGTACACAATTCAGTTATGAACCTCAAAGCTAAGTAGAGCCATGAACTTCTTCTTGTCTGTACTTCTCGATATTTGCTCCGTTCTAAGCATATGGATCCCGAAAAATACCGCACTCAAGAAATTCAGCACGTCACCAACCTTTGGAAACAACAACAGAGAATTGCAAAATCAAAATTATGTTCTTTGTCAAGACAGATGAAAATTATATACTATAACCAAATCTCTGAAAAGACGATCTCAATTCTCTTTCAACAAAACGATGGAGTGCTTTGAATTGGTTGGACATTGCTATTGGAAAAATATTTATTCAGAGTATCACTGTTGATAGCTACACAAAATAGGATATTGAAGTGTTGTACTAGTAAATTCTGAATTCCATTATGAGGACAACTGAATAAGCTAACAAGAGCTACTGTGTAAGGAACACGACTAAATGCGTAGTACTTACACAAGGAGGAGAGCCACCGCATTCTAGCAGGCCAACACCTATAATCGATACTATGGCCCCGAACCAAGTCAGCATGGGGATTGAGGCGCCAAAAATGCCATCAATTAGAGGCACAACTATCACCTGTTCAGTGCTCACACAGGATTCTTTTAGATATCTCCGCAACATGTGCCAATTCCATCATTACAAAAAAGCAAAATAGTTGTGCAGGAGGGCGTACTGTGAAGGCTGCAATGAAGGATGCTCGCCCAGCTTCAGATGTGATCAACCCAATTGCCTGAGCAAGGTACGCCAGACTAACCCAAAGTCCTAGCTCTAATCCCCCATTTCGTGTACGCCGATCGCCGAATGCACGTATCACGAATGGTATGAAGGGGATGGCTGCGATAACGAAGCGCACCATGTTGAAAACCGCGGGTTCTGTGAGGGCTTCAACCTCTTTCAGAACTGGAATATCACTTGCTGCAGAAAATAGGAACAAAGAAAAAAAGTTGTCAAACACCGAGTTTCATGATTGATACTGAATTCTACTCCATCCGTTTCTAAATATAAGGCTTTTTAGAGATTTCAATATGAACTACATACGGAGCAAAATGAGTGAATCTACACTTTAAAATGCGTCTACATACATCCATATGTAGTCCCTATTGAAATCTCTAAAAAGTCTTATATTTAGAAACGGAGGGAGTAGATCACATACTTTTCCTAGCAAAGTTGCGCTACTGAACAATGGAGAATTGTTTCTTGTGCCAATCCATGAGGCCGCCATTTTTAACACCTTTAGCATATCGTACGAACTGGAGAGAGATCGAGAAAGGTAGGTATTACCGTAGATGACGGTGAGGGCGTTGAGAATCATGATGCTGCGGGTCTTCTTGGAGGCGAACAGGATCCGCCTCCACATGGGCCTCCCGCGCACCCGCTTGCTCACGTCCCCCTTCTCCTTCCTCCCTTCCTCCCTGCCGGTGGCGCCGGGATCCTCGAGCGGTGAGCACCGGAGCGGCGCGAGAGTCCCCGCCCGGCGCACCGACCCGGCCGAGCGGGGCGCCGTGAAGGCGAGCAGCACGCGGCAGGAGGGGCCTGCCGCTGCGGCAGCCGCCGTGGCCACCCTCGGATGCAGGGGCAGCGCGCACGATGCCGGCGCGAGGGAAGAAGCCATGCCACGACCACCACTGCCGCTGCAGCTACTGCGAGCGAGCAGGCAGTAGTTCTACTTCACTGTCTGTAAGTGTCTGGGGAAGTCGGCGAGAGCAAGATTCTGCACTTCGCCGGGGAGGGGACGGAGGAAGGTGTGGAACTCGTGGGGTTGTGAATGTGGCGATGAGGGGGCGGGGAATCGGGCGGAAAAACGACGGGGATGCATTATTTTCTGTGGAGCAGACGCGCGCGGTGGGGTTGGGTGGTGGTGGCGGCTCGCCGGGGTAAATCGCCGTCGTCGTGCAGGTGACATGGCAGGGGTTGAAATTGAAAGGTCTACTCGTTTCCGACGAGGTCACTCGCGTGGGGCAGGGAACCTTGGACAGGTGTCTCCCATTTGAGCATGTGATTCTCGTCTGACGTTTACGGGTGTGCAGCTCTCGTCAAACAGGAATAGAAATCTGAACTGAAGGTTTCTTACTAATTTCAAAATTCAAATATCGATTATTTTTCAACTAACATTTGCTTACTTTTCTGTTAGCGTACAAATTTTTATGACGATATCTGGGAAATATAACAAAATCAGCTCTCCTAATGCTTTAACAAAATTTGTGGAGGTCTTTTGGGAGAATCGATTTCCCCCAGAAGATTAGGAATGTTTCTTCTTCATAAAAATTTGCAGGTGTGCATAAAATTGAACAATGTTTCTTATAAAAAATTTCATAATTTTTTATTTTGATTTTGTTTATTTTACTATTTACAATGGTGTATTCGATCTCAGAAGCATAAACTCCATGTCTAATTTGAGCAGTCTTTTATGGCATGGTTGCTCTTCACAACGAAAGATTCCTTTCCCATGAAAAAATGTTCTCACACGGTCCAATGACATCATCGTAGCAGAGGTGAAGAACGCCTACCTAGTCGTGGCCATGGGCAGCCCGGCCCGGTCGGTCCGACCCGGCCTTGTCCATGGGCCGGGCTCGGGCCTAGGTTTTGAGCCCGAAACCCGGGCCCATCGATTTCTCCATTTAAGGAAGAGGCCCGGCCCGTGGCCCGACGGGCTTTTAGTGTGATGGGCCGGGCTCAGGCCCGATTTTTAGGCCCGACGGCCGGGCCGGGCCGGGCTCAGGCCTGGGTTTTTTTGCGTCGGGCTTTGGTTGGCCCGGCCCGAGGAATGGCCAGGTATACTCCTACCCCATCATCTTCCCATCGTCCATGGTTACAAGACTTCGGGAATTGGGCATCACCGGCCACCAGCACCTCCATAAGTGGCTATTGAGTATGCCATCTTCTCATACATGTCGCTCCATGCCATTTGCACACCCTGCATGCATTTTTTTGTTTCTTCAAAAAACGATTATATCCTTCCCAAATTATTCATCAATTAATGAACACATATTTTTTTATTGATGTTTGTTAAGTTTTATATCTCATACTCCCTCCATTCCATAATATAAGATGTCATTACATCTAATATACTCACATATTGGATGTAATGATGTCTTTTATTATGGGATGGAGGGAGTATGTTATAAAGGTGGAAATCAACTCTCAACTAAAGGGCTATTATGTCTTTGCATTAAAGGAATCAAAATATTAAAAGATGAAATTGGAAGCATAAAATGAAAGGTTTTTTTGTGGGGTAAAATGAAAAGTTGAGTGCCAAGTTAAATGGCTACCCCGCCCATATAAAGAGGCTCATGGAAAGATGAAGCCCACCGAAGGCCACTAATCACTATCACTCATGAATCAAGATAACAATCCCTCCATTAACAAAGTGCATTAAACCTAATAAATCTAGAAACCTCTTTTTTTGAATTCTTCTTGGATATACCCAACTGTCTTTACTTTCCACCTCCTTCCAAGAGGGGGCATTCTTGGACATTAGTACAAGTCCATGAGCCCATAAGTCACTTGTAACAAATCTCATTTGGAAGTGGACTAGAGTGACAGTTAATTTTTTATAGCAAAAGAGTCACAACTGATATGTATCCCTCGTTGAGAGCGTGAAGGGTTCAATCACCCACGAACGTAGGTAGATGAGCCGGCCCATTAGGAACCAAAACTTGACGAGCAAGCGAACCGCTACTACCGGCTTTAGGAAGTTTCTCCAGGTACATGTCCGGTTTTGGAAACCTCCTAGAAGGTTCCTGAACCATTTTTTCCTGTACTAGTTTTTTGGGTTTTATTTTTGTTTTTCTCTTCATTTTTCTTCTTGTTTTGTTTTGTTTTCTTTCTACCTTTTTCAAATAATTGCAAATTTTAAAAATTGTACAGCTTTTGATTTTTTTTCATATTTTCCATGAAAACTTAAAATACTCATATCTTATTTTAAAATGTTGGAATTATAAAAATTTCTACATTTTCAATAAATTTTAGTAAATTTTAGAAAATGTTCCTATTTTTTAAATCGTATTTTCAGAAAATGTTCGGAAATGATTTTTGTATCTGCGCCATTGTCTTTATATCGAGCACATTTATAAAATTTTCATAGCAATTTTTTGAATTCAAATAAAAGTTTATTGAACAGATGAGAATTGTTTTATTCATGGCCAATTTTCAATTCCATGATATTCTTTTGAATTCATTAACATTTTCTGAATTTGTAAATATTTTAAAATTTCATGAACTTTTTAAAAAATCATGAACATTTTTTAATCCGTGTGAGCATTTTTTGAATTAATTTTTTGTCTTGTATTTGTGATTTTTTTTAAATTGCAATTGCAGTGGCCAAAAAAATGAAACGAGAAAAAACTCGCAGTCTCTTGCGAGGCGAGGCCCATCTCACACGGGCAATGCGCGTGAGCGATACACAACATCGCCCGACTGGAGTTCCTTTGAGATGACCCACTTTGGATATATACTGTTACCAATTCTTTGAAAGGATGATCTCAATCTTCTTTCAACAAAACGATGTAGAAACATACTTTCCACTTATTATTAAAAACATGTTTTTTTCACCCATGCACAAATGTGTGGTTTTCTGATTGAAAATGTTTTTTTCTCAAACATACACCCTGGTTGCATGTGTTGCAACCTATCTGCTACTGTAATGGGCACAACACACTTGAAGCTGTGGTGTGCACGGGTAGGTGTGGAAAGTGCTAGTGGATGATCCAAAATATCCGATATTCGTATTCGAGAAAATGCATATTCGTATCCGAAACATCTGCATCCGAACCAAATGGAAATTAACCGTATCCGATCCATTTATTTACCAAATAAAAAATATGGTATGGGATTTTGACACAAATATGGATATGGAAGTGGATATATCCGTATCCGAATAAGATTATGGGAGGTAATTTTCAAAATTATAGCCCCAATATTCCATTTATCCAATATAAAAGCCAAATAAGTGGTCAAATTTACTCTTTGCATGATTAAGCTTAGAAATTATTATGCATTACAATTGTATATTTATTCATAAACCTATTTGTTATTGACTTAATTTGTATGCCACAAGTTCATTATTTCATGTCACATAGGTATTGACTTAATTTGTATGTCACAAGCTCATTATTTCATGTCACATAGGTATTGACTAATTTACTTAAGCAATATGTTGCTATTATTCGTATCTGTTCGAGTCAAGTAAACATCCAATACATATCCGTATTCGAATAACATCCGAGCCGCATCTGTATCCGCATTTGTTTTGAAAATATGAAAACGGAAGTGGTAAGAGCAATATCTGATCCATTTCCATCCCTATGCACGGGAGTCCAAAGGGGCAGCAAGGTGGAGGGGTGATTTTTTTAATTAGTTTTCATTTCATTTTTGTTTCACCTGTACGCACATAAATATAAAGGTTTCTGCAATTCACCGGGGAGGGGACAGAGGAAGGTGTGGAACTCGTGGGGTTGTGAATGTGGCGATGAGGGGGCGGGGAATCGGGCGGAAAAACGACGGGGATGCATTATTTTCTGTGGAGCAGACGCGCGCGGTGGGGTTGGGTGGTGGTGGCGGCTCGCCGGGGTAAATCGCCGTCGTCGTGCAGGTGACATGGCAGGGGTTGAAATTGAAAGGTCTACTCGTTTCCGACGAGGTCACTCGCGTGGGGCAGGGAACCTTAGACAGGTGTCTCCCATTTGAGCATGTGATTCTCGTCTGACGTTTACGAGTGTGCAGCTCTCGTCAAACAGGAATAGAAATCTGAACTGAAGGTTTCCTACTAATTTCAAAATTCAAATATCGATTATTTTTCAACTAACATTTGCTTACTTTTCTGTTAGCGTGCAAATTTTTATGACGATATCTGGGAAATATAAGAAAATCAGCTCTCCTAATGCTTTAACAAAATTTGTGGAGGTCTTTTGGGAGAATCGATTTCCCCCAGAAGATTAGGAATGTTTCTTCTTCATAAAAATTTGCAGGTGTGCATAAAATTGAACAATGTTTCTTATAAAAAAGTTCATAATTTTTTTTTGATTTTGTTTATTTTACTATTTACAATGGTGTATTCGATCTCAGAAGCATAAACTCCATGTCTAATTTGAGTAGTCTTTTATGACATGGTTGCTCTTCACAACGAAAGATTCCTTTCCCATGAAAAAATGTTCTCACACGGTCCAATGACATCATCGTAGCAGAGGTGAAGAACGCCTACCTAGTCGTGCCCATGGGCAGCCCGGCCCAGTCGGTCCGACCCGACCCGGCCCAACCTTGTCCATGGGCCGGGCTCGGGCCTAGGTTTTGAGCCCGAAACCCGGGCCCATCGATTTCGCCATTTAAGGAAGAGGCCCGGCCCGTGGCCCGACGGGCTTTTAGTGTGATGGGCCGGGCTCGGGCCTGATTTTTAGGCCCGACGGCTGGGCCAGGCCGGGCTCAGGCCTGGTTTTTTTTGCGTCGGGCTTTGGTTGGCCCGGCCCGAAGCCCGGCCCGGCCCGAGGAATGGCCAGGTATACTCCTACCCCATCATCTCC
The DNA here is from genome assembly GCA_034509565.1 of Triticum monococcum. Taxonomy (NCBI): domain Eukaryota; kingdom Viridiplantae; phylum Streptophyta; class Magnoliopsida; order Poales; family Poaceae; genus Triticum; species Triticum monococcum. The sequence continues at coordinate 19,560,272 of CM067844.1, read as the reverse complement.
CCATCGTCCATGGTTACAAGATTTCGGGAATTGGGCATCACCGGCCACCAGCACCTCCATAAGTGGCTATTGAGTATGCCATCTTCTCATACATGTCGCTCCATGCCATTTGCGCACCCTGCATGCATTTTTTTGTTTCTTCAAAAAAAGATTATATCCTTCCCAAATTATTCATCAATTAATGAGCACATATTTTTTATTGATGTTTGTTAAGTTTTATATCTCATACTCCCTCCATTCCATAATATAAGATGTCATTACATCTAATATACTCACATATTGGATGTAATGATGTCTTTTATTATGGGATGGAGGGAGTATGTTATAAAGGTGGAAATCAACTCTCAACTAAAGGGCTATTATGTCTTTGCATTAAAGGAATCAAAATATTAAAAGATGAAATTGGAAGCATAAAATGAAAGGTTTTTTTGTGGGGTAAAATGAAAAGTTGAGTGCCAAGTTAAATGGCTACCCCGCCCATATAAAGAGGCTCATGGAAAGATGAAGCCCACCGAAGGCCACTAATCACTATCACTCATGAATCAAGATAACAATCCCTCCATTAACAAAGTGCATTAAACCTAATAAATCTAGAAACCTCTTTTTTTGAATTCTTCTTGGATATACCCAACTGTCTTTACTTTCCACCTCCTTCCAAGAGGGGGCATTCTTGGACATTAGTACAAGTCCATGAGCCCATAAGTCACTTGTAACAAATCTCATTTGGAAGTGGACTAGAGTGACAGTTAATTTTGTATAGCAAAAGAGTCACAACTGATATGTATCCCTCGTTGAGAGCATGAAGGGTTCAATCACCCACGAACGTAGGTAGATGAGCCGGCCCATTAGGAACCAAAACTTGACGAGCAAGCGAACCGCTACTACCGGCTTTAGGAAGTTTCTCCAGGTACATGTCCGGTTTTGGAAACCTCCTAGAAGGTTCCTGAACCATTTTTTCCTGTACTAATTTTTTTGGTTTTATTTTTGTTTTTCTCTTCATTTTTCTTCTTGTTTTGTTTTGTTTTCTTTCTACCTTTTTCAAATAATTGCAAATTTTAAAAATTGTACAGCTTTTGATTTTTTTTTCATATTTTCCATGAAAACTTAAAATACTCATATCTTATTTTAAAATGTTGGAATTATAAAAATTTCCACATTTTTCAATAAATTTTAGTGAATTTTAGAAAATGTTCCTATTTTTAAATCGTATTTTCAGAAAATGTTCGGAAATGATTTTTGTATCTGCGCCATTGTCTTTATATCGAGAACATTTATAAAATTTTCATAGCAATATTTTGAATTCGCATAAAAGTTTATTGAACAGACGAGAATTGTTTTATTCATGGCCAATTTTCAATTCCATGATATTCTTTTGAATTCATTAACATTTTCTGAATTTGTAAATATTTTAAAATTTCATGAACTTTTAAAAAAAACATGAACATTTTTTAATCCGTGTGAGCATTTTTTGAATTCATTTTTTGTCTTGTATTTGTGATTTTTTTTAAATTGCAATTGCAGTGGCCAAAAAAATGAAACGAGAAAAAACTCGCAGTCTCTTGCGAGGCGAGGCCCATCTCACACGGGCAATGCGCGTGAGCGATACACAACATCGCCCGACTGGAGTTCCTTTGAGATGACCCACTTTGGATATATACTGTTACCAATTCTTTGAAAGGATGATCTCAATCTTCTTTCAACAAAACGATGTAGAAACATACTTTCCACTTATTATTAAAAACATGTTTTTTTTCACCCATGCACAAATGTGTGGTTTTCTGATTGAAAATGTTTTTTTTCTCAAACATACACCCTGGTTGCATGTGTTGCAACCTATCTGCTACTGTAATGGGCACAACACACTTGAAGCTGTGGTGTGCACGGGTAGGTGTGGAAAGTGCTAGTGGATGATCCGAAATATCCGATATTCGTATTCGAGAAAATGCATATTCGTATCCGAAACATCTGCATCCGAACCAAATGGAAATTAACCGTATCCGATCCATTTATTTACCAAATAAAAAATATGGTATGGGATTTTGACACAAATATGGATATGGAAGTGGATATATCCGTATCCGAATAAGATTATGGGAGGTAATTTTCAAAATTATAGCCCCAATATTCCATTTATCCAATATAAAAGCCAAATAAGTGGTCAAATTTACTCTTTGCATGATTAAGCTTAGAAATTATTATGCATTACAATTGTATATTTATTCATAAACCTATTTGTTATTGACTTAATTTGTATGCCACAAGTTCATTATTTCATGTCACATAGGTATTGACTTAATTTGTATGTCACAAGTTCATTATTTCATATCACATAGGTATTGACTAATTTACTTAAGCAATATGTTGCTATTATTCGTATCTGTTCGAGTCAAGTAAACATCCAATACATATCCGTATTCGAATAACATCCGAGCCGCATCTGTATCCGCATTTGTTTTGAAAATATGAAAACGGAAGTGGTAAGAGCAATATCCGATCCATTTCCACCCCTATGCACGGGAGTCCAAAGGGGCAGCAAGGTGGAGGGGTGATTTTTTTAATTAGTTTTCATTTTATTTTTGTTTTACCTGTACGCACATAAATATAAAGGTTTCAATTTAAAATGGGTTTCTTTCGGTATTTTTTGTAAACTCCCTACCTAGTTGCATGTCTATCCCTGAGGGGCAGCTACGTGAGTTATAACTCTTGTGAATTGGATAACTAAAATGTGGTCAGATACTTAGGAGGCCGGTGGTACCCCTACACACCAGGGATCAAACCCCAGATCCGACACTTTGGTGTCTCATAAAGGCACAATATTCTTTTAGTAGAAGGCGATGTTTCCTTCCATAACAAAGTGCATGGGATAACTTCGTCAACCACCGGCTCAATCTTTTGGAGGTGCTCAGAAGGATAGGGTGTATTTGGATGTGTTCTGGGTGAGTGTATGTATCTATTTATGAGCGTTTGTGTTTGCACATTCAAAAACTGTTTATGAATTTGTAAAAAATGATTAGAAAATTTTAAAAAAGTTCATGAATTACAAGAAAACTTCACCGATTCAAAAAATGTTTCTGATAAAAAAATAATGTATTCAAAAATGTTCATCCATTTCAAAAATGTTTGTGAATTACTACAAAATTGGTTCCCCTGATTTCTGAAAAATGTTCGTCAATTCAAAAAAATGTTTGCCTACTCAAAACAAATATTCATGGGTTTAAAAAATAGATGTTAAATTCTTTACAAAACGTTTGCGTATTTGTAAAAATTGTTCATCGATTCAAAAACTGTTCATGATTTAAAAAAACATGAATTTGTAGAACATACTCGTGAATTTAAAAAACATTTATTATTTCAAAAAATGAGCATGAGTTCGAAAAATACTCATGGTTATCAAAATTTGTTCACCTTTTGGGAAAACATGTTCACAAAGTTGAAAGATAGCCTCAAAAAGAAAAAGGAAAGTAAAAAATAACAAAAAAAGACACAAAAAACCGGAACTGTGTTGGAAACCAAAAAAGAAAAATTTAAAAATTAAAGAAGGAAAAGTAAGAAAAAACCGAAAGAAAAAAAAGGAAAAACGATAAAAAATTGTGGGGTAGGAATCCCGAGATGGGCCGGAACGAAAAGGATCTCATGTTGTAGGGGGTACGCGCTAGCTCGGTATGTGGCGACCTACGCGCCAAATAGGACTGGTCTTTTGAGAGGTTGTTATTCGACACGTGATAGCGCCAGTTTTCCTACTGGTGCTCAGTACCGATTCACGTGGTCCAGGGTCCATTATATTTCCGTGCACGGTTCCCCCCTCACTCGCAACCCATTCGACGGTTCATTCTTTTCCAACCAGATAATACACTCGCTTTGACTGTTGACTTTTAAAAATCTAAAATTTTCAAAAAATTCTTGAATTTTAAAACACCTCAAGAATTATAGAAGTCATTATTTTTTATGAATCTGGAAAAAGTTCAAGTATTTGAAAAAACAGTTCTCGGATTATAAAAATATCATGAATTTAGGAAAAGGTTGGCAAATTTGGAAAAAGTTCATGGATTTAAAAGGTATTCACAATTTATTATAAAGTTAATAAGTTTGGAGAAAGATCACGAATTGGGAAAAATATGAATTTGATTTTTTGGTGTGAATTTAAGAACAATTCTAGGATTTTGACATATTCATGAATTTGAAAAGTCCACAAATTTTAAAAATATTCACGAAGTTGACAAATGTCCTGAATATGATTTTTTTGATGACATGAAAAAATGAATGAAAGAAAATCGATCAAGAACCAGAAATAAACGTTAAATAAAAAAAGGGACCTAGAATCTTCCTTAAACTGGAGATGTACATGGGCCAATCCGTTATAAACGCCATGTACCATTAACATTTGTTTTTTGAAAATTCCATGTATACCATTATAAACCAACACTAGATTTTTTTTAGACAATATAAACGCTATATAGAGAGACCTTTGTCTTTTTTTTTTAGTCTAAGCACACTTTATCAATGATCAAATGCCAAAAACATTGGGATACAATTTAGATCCAGAGTATCTAGGAGCCACACATGGCGTCCGAAAGAAAGGTCTAAAGCATGCTTAGCAAGGCTATGTGCCTCAATATTCGTATCACACCCCTCAAAGACGAAAGAACATGCCGCAAACTATGCAGAAGTTGATCTAATCTCCTTGACAATTCCGGCGTAAACACCTCCCGTGCCATTGTTGTTGTTCGTAACCACTTCATGGCAATCCGAGGCTATTATCACATGGTGCTAAAGACAGGTCCGAAGCAAGTGAAAGAGCCTCCTGACATGGTAACGCTTCCATTGAACCAGGATTGATCCTTCGCTGAAGGCGGGCACGAATGGGCCGCTCTTGCCACAAGCTGTTTTTTTTTCTGTCCAGCTTTTAGTCTATTTTTTCTTCAAAAAAACTGTGTATTGTTTTTTAAGAGCTAGAAATTTGGAACTTATTAAAAATAGAAAGATATATTTTAGAAAAAAAATCACTGTGTTTATAAAAAAGTTCAGTGTAGATTTATAGAAGTTCTTTGTGTATTTAGAAGCTTTTCAATGTGTATTAAAACAATGTTTGCTATATACAACTAAGTTTTTCATCACATATTTAAAATGATGATGTGTACAAAGAAAATGTTTGTCATATAAAATAAAAAAATTAGTGTATATTAAAAAAGTTCGTCGTGTATTAAAAAACTTTTTCATGTGTATTAAATAAATGTTTGATGTATACAATATTTTTTCCATCATATATCATAAAAAAGTTCAGTGCGTATACGTAAAATGATCACCGTATACTAAAAAAAGTTCATTTTACATTTGAAAAATATTTATTCATATTAATAAAATGTTCACCGTATATTGCAAAAGGTATAGGGATCGACGTTCTTTTCTTTGTTGTAGTCACTACAAGTCGAGCCTCATCAAAGTCCGTCCTAGCTCAGCCCAGTTACCCAGCCCAGTTCAGGTAGAAACAAACATAAAAACGAGACATAGAAAAATCATATGAGACTAAGACGGCTGGCTGCCATCAGCCCATTGAGACTTAATTAAATATCAGTCACCGAGCTATACATAGAGCCAAAAAATATAGATGCGTGCTACATGCCATCCTTCACCTTCTCCGACTTGTCTCGCGCATCCTTCCTTTGCAAAAATAGCATCATAACATTGGCCATGTTTCAGAACGAAACAACTCTTTCGCGATCGCGCGTTGCAACGATCGATCTACTGGGCGCTATTAAAAGGGCAGGGGCCCCACCACGTGTGCGCGCACCATCAAAACACTGCCCCCGTGATTTCAGGTGATGGAGCCAGCCATGCTCTTCTATATTTTTATCCCCCCCCCCCCCGTGAATTCAACAGTGGGCCCGGGGTGTTTAGTTCCTGTTCTTTTTTTGACAACTGCGTTTAGTATCCTGTTCGCTAGACTAAGGAAGGAAAGTTTAGTTCCTGTCCGAAACCGATCGTTCCAGCGCGCGCGCGCGGAATAGCATCTCCCGTTTCAGAAATACAATGAAGTTGCAATTCACCTCGCACATCCTCCCTTCGCAAAAATAACATTGCAACATTGACCATGTTTTAGAAATACTAGTGAAGTTGCAAATTGGCGAGCTAGCATACCCTCGTCCCCACAACATCGACGATGATTTAGAAACATTGGCGACGTTGCAATCCTGTGAGCTCGCAGGACCCACACCTTTGCAGCACTGGTGTTGTTTCAAAAATACCAACAAGCTCGTGACACCGGCGTCTTCTGTTGCAGAACCATAACCAACTCGCTGAAGCACCCGGGTAGTCATAGCTGGCCCTCTCTCCCCTTTAGTAGTGCACATGGCTGGTTGCAGCACTACCCCCGACCTTGCAACTATGGTTGGCCGCCTCCAAAGCTCGGCAGAGGAGCAGTGTGTGAGAGGACGAGGGACAAAAGAGGATTCGACGCGTTGGTCTGATTTGCTTCGATGTTGATAATGATGGGTAGACAGAAAAGAGATCGTGATTTGTGAGAAAAGGAGAGGGCGACATGCGTGGGGCCCACGGGACATGTGGCAGGTGTGTGACACGGCTGTTGCTTGGAGTGGGATCCGTCAGTTGAATAGAAGGATTTTCCAATTTTTTATGCATTTTTTTTGAAACGAGGCAAAAGATTTGCCATTTTCATTGAATAAGGAGAAGAGAGAGTTCTAACGACATTCCCGCCCGGTGAAAACGGGGGAAATTACAAAAATCTACTCTCGCGGCATGAAATTACACAAATGTTTAGCGCCCGCCAGAGCCCATAGAGAAGCCTCCTCTTTAATAGCTCGCACAATCACCATCACCGGCGCCGCCTTATGCCTGAACACGCGTGCATTTCGTTCATTCCAAACCACCCAGCTTACAAGATGAAGAACAGTGCATGCATTGCATTGCAATACACATGTAATCGTCTATACTGGTTATTATTAAAAGACAGTGCGACAAATCCTTAAGTAACCTATGAAAGATCTTGCAGATAAGCTAATGATGTAGGCTTGCTATCACTATCCCATAATTTCGAGGTTTATTAGATTCCGACGCTACTCCTATAAAACATCTTCCGTTGAATATCGTTCTTGCGAAACTATTATATAAATAAAAAGATGCATGCACTTGATGGACACGCCAGAAGGGCTCCACGGGCATCAACCCTCGAGCACTCAACGTCCTAGGATGTCCAGCACGCACCCAGCCACCAGTGTTGCGAATGGACCTGTGTTTGTGTAATTCAAGTGTATCAGATGTTGAAAATACTACTAGCGGCTTCCACAAGTGTATCCGTGCTTGAATTTCTGATGAGACAAGGTGCAGGAACGGAGGAACCCCGTGGTGGAATGGTTTGGCCATTTGGGGGCGGAGCCACGCAACCATGGACGTCATGATCAAAGCACTTCATTTCTGGCTAAGAGTATCTTCAACAACCGCGTTTAATATGGCGCACACGGAAAACAACATTTTTAGCGTGCGCGGAGCGTTTTCGTGTGCTCCCGTGGGCGCGGGAAATTCCGGCGTGTGGGGAAAAACGACCCGACGCGCTCTATAAAACGCGCGCGCTCGAGCCGTCAACCGCACACTCGAGCGCCGCCGCCCCCTTCTCCTTCCCGCCGCCTTCTTCTTCCTCGCACCTGGCGCCCTGCCGCGCCGCCTTCTTCCAACGCTTTCTCCCCCGCCGCCGAAGCACCTCCGGCTACCGCGACGTCCGCGTCCGCCCTTCCGACGCGTTTTATGCGGAGATCCGCTTCAATGGTGTGCGTCCCGTTCTCGGGGTGTTCGAGACCGCACACGAGGCCGCCCGCGCGTACGAGGCGGCGACGTGGCGCCTCTTGAGGCCTCGCGCATAGATGAACTTTTATGACGTCTGGACATGCGGGACGTCATCCCTCCGCCACGGCTACTAACTAACGTCGACCGTCAAGAACACCGTCGGCAACAGCGTCGTCTCCTCATCGCTGAGGAGGACGAGCGAGCCATGGCGGAGTGGCACTAGCGCCACCCGCATGATGTCGCCAACGAGAACGCCTTCTGGACAAAGAGGAGGGCAAGGTGGCACGCGGAACGGGCGGACAGGCGTCGTTGGAAGGCACTAGCGATATCGAACATGCTTGAATTTCTGACGAGACAAGGTGCAGGAACGGAGGAACCCCGTGGTGGAATGGTTTGGCCATTTGGGCGCGGAGGCACGCAACGATGGACGTCACGATCGAAGCATTTCATTTCAAGGACTAAATTTCCTAATCCGCGACGCGCCTTTTCCGGTTGGTTGGTTATCATCAATCCATCTGAAGACGGCAGCCGACTGCATCATGGTTAGCCGGACGCATGATTGGCCGCTGGCCAGGAGAAACCCCGGTACATCCCCATCCGTCGCCCTCGCCCAGAAGCCAGAATGCGCCGAGCACACGCCACCGCCTGCCCGTTCAACCACCGCGCCGTCGCCGGCCCGCGCCGCGCGGCTGTCTGCCTACGACGGCGTTGCGCCGGTCGCCGGCGCTGCGCGTCACGCGTGCTGCGCCGTGCGTGAGCGGGCGTGCCGTGCACGCGACGCGGACGGGACGGGGCGTTCGGTCGGGCCGCGGGCGGAGCCACCAACGAGCGAACAATAAAAAATCATAACAAGATTATAAAAAGATTATTATTATATAATAAACAAACAAAGCGCAGGAATCTACGGCGGAAAACAACGAGGAGACGCGGGAGCCGTCCCAGAAAATATCCGGCTCGTCGTCGGCTTCCCCGAGCGAGCGCACTCCGCCCTATCCGACCCGGCCCGACCCAATCCGTCCTCCCCGATATGCCACCGGAAAACTTGCTGAGATAACACCGGAGGGGGAGAGGATCGGACCGCCCTGTTTGTTAACCAGCAATCATAGTCCAGCGCCAGAGAGTAAAGAAGGAGAGAAACCCTCCCCTCCTCCTCCTCGTTCCCTTTATCCCCCATTACTCCCTCCCCCCACCCTGACAACCCACCGCGGGCGGAGCTGAGAGGAGTGGAGGCTTCGCCGGGGAGAGATGCAGCGGCGGCGGGCGCAGACGTGGGCGGGGGTGGGGAAGACGGCGCAGGCGGCGGCGGCGCACGCCGCGCTCTTCTGCTTCACGCTCCTCCTCGCGCTCAGGGTCGACGGCCGCACCGACTCCTCCTGGTGGTACGCCCCGTAAACCCTAGCTAGCTCCCCGCGCGCCCCCGGCTCGCCGCGGCGTCGATCTGATTCGGCCGGTTGGTGTCGACCCTGGTTGGTTAGTTGCGGGGCGCGAGCTGCAGCTCTGTTTCCCTTTCCGCGGGATGCAGATTCAGTCTAGAGGGTCCAGCGATGCGGATGCCTGTGTTGGGTGGCTTGGGGCCGACTTCCTGTGCCCGCTCGATTCGTGCGGTGCACTGATCTGTTCTGGGGCGAATCAGCGAATTACTCTGGTTATGAATGAGTTAGTGACCTCTCAATGAGACGGGCCAATTTAGTTTTAGTTTGTGCCCGCCCGTGTTTTGGATTGGAATCTAGCTCATGCTACCCAGTGTTAGTGGCTTCTGATTGTAGCTTTCCTGCTGCATTTCGTAACTTTGAGATCTTGTTAATTCACAATGGCTGTGTGTTTCTAGGAAGTTTGAGCTCTGATATCAATAGAATATAATTAAGGCAACCCAACTGTACAGTACATCGCCAATCAAGGCAACCCAGCTCTACTGTACATGGCTGGTTTGTGTGTGTGCGGTGACAAAGCTAATATCAATTGTTAATCACCTTCTTATTTTGATTACGCAGGATTATATTCATCCCGCTATGGCTATTTCATGGAGTGGCTGCCCGTGGAAGGTTTTCAATGCCGGCCCCTTCATTGCCTCATGGGCGTCATGTAAGATTTAGTACCGATTTGGGCAGTTATTTTGTTGTTGCATATGCGTATGCAAGTGTTGTTTGTTTGCCGTGCATTGTATCTGATAAGTTCCGTTCCCTATGTGTAGTGGGCTCCTTGTCATTCTGTTGTTGCAGCACCATTGCTAATCGCCTTCGAGCTGCTTCTTTGCATATATCTTGAAAGTTTAAGAGGTACATGCTGAAGTTGCTAGATGAATGAAGCTTTGTCAAATCATATCTTATGGTTTGGTGTTATTGTTATCCCTACTCTATTCTCTGACCCCCCCACCTTGTCTTTCCTTTGTTTTTCCACAGTTAAGAATCATCCAGCTGTTGACATGAAGATCGTGTTCCTTCCTCTGCTGACTTTTGAAGTGATTATTCTTGTTGACAATTTTAGGTAAGATATCTTCTCCTTTTTTGATGCCTACATAGTAGTACTCTACTTTCCATTTTTACGTATACGCAGATGCAATGTTATGCATGAATTTAAGTGGATTTGCCTGTTTCCTTGCTTACATTATCTGTAATAAGTTTGGCTGAAATTATTATAGTTTATCCTGTTAGATTGTAGGTTCTTCTTCTGACTAGGTAACGAGCACAGGTGAAAGCTGTCATGATAATGATATATGTTAGTGCTTCCTGCTCATCATTCTTGTAACTTTCTACCTTGCTCAGATTATATCTGGAATTCTAGACGAATAATCTGTCCACATTTCTAATGTGGTGTGCACCCATCAGAAGCAGTTAGATCCATTTTCGCACAACCCCCACTCACACAAGAGCCATTCAACTAGGGCAGCTTAAGTAGGGAATTGGCTTCATACACATGGGTGCAGTTGCGTTCTATACTGGACAAAAAATCAAACTTGTACCACATGTGCATTTGCAAAAATTCGTGCAAAAATATAACTACATGTCTACTGTCCTAATAAGACCAGATGATTTCAAACCTAGCAGCTATAGATGTACACATTTGTGGTACAATTTACAAATGATCATACTTTTTCATAATGTTTTTGCAAGTGTACATGTCGTAGCATGTTGTACATCTATGTTTTTCTCCACAGATTTTTGAAATGTAAAAATTGCAGTTTTGAAATGATGCAGATGCACCCAGGTGTGGAATCCGCATTCAACTTCAGTGTTTTACCCGGTTAAAAAACTTCAGTGCTGATTGCTGCTTTAGCTAACAACTGTCTAGTAATTGGTCAAACCTTGATGGTACCACTAATTTAGAACAACATGAAGGAATTCCAATTGTCTGTTCACTTTTCTTGCCTCTCCATTCTCAATGTATGCCTTTTGTGCGCTATTTTTCATCCAGAACAAAGTTTCTGAGTAAAATGGTTGTCTCCGTTCCCAAATTGATGTGTTAGAAAAAGTATCAATACATTGAATTTTAGTTTAAGCATTGAAAATGGCAACGACACTGATTCTGAGTTTAGAGTTCTGTTAGATTAGATAGCTTCCATGTTTGCTCCAGGAGACTTAAAATTCCCACACTATTTAAAGAAAACGGAGACCTATATCGTTTACTTTTGGTGGGTATAGATTGCAATGGTGCAGATTAATCGTATACATCTGGTTGATACTGGTGTGTAAAAATAAGCATTTAGAGTTGTATAAAGTACAGCTCTATTCCAATATAAATGTATTATAATATCTACAGCTCTATTTAATTATATTTTTTATTCCATTTATACACACTAATAAGATGATGGTATTCACCCTGAAGTTATGAATTGTAGTTGTAATCATCATTATGCAAATTGGCATCCAATTCTTCAAACTATTGTTATTTCAATCCCTCTTAGCTGCTTCAGTTATGTAACTTTGGACCTTATTTTTTAAAAGACCACCCTGGATGGAATTGTATACTATCAACCGTAACATAGTTTGTTATTATGTGACAATAATTATGATTGTAGTAACTATGGATCTTAACTTGTATATGTTTCCTTTTATGTGTTTTCTGTTGTTCAGAATGTGTAAAGCTTTAATGCCAGGGGATGAAGAAAGCATGAGCGACGAAGCTATTTGGGAGACGCTTCCTGTAAGTTTTCTCGTACTAGTGGATCCGAAAGTGGAACCTTCTTGAAATTAATCACAGTTCAAAATTTTCTTCCCTGAAGTGAACATATATTTACAACATCTCCTTTTGTTCACAAGGAAAAATAATGCTAAAGAAATACTCCCTCTGTCTCAAAATAAGTGTCGTTGATTTAGTACAACTTTCAACTTTGTACTGAATCAGCGACACTTATTTTGGGACGGAGGGAGTATTTTGATACGGATGCCACTCACTTACAGAACTGAAAGTCATGCAATAGATACCTAACTTTTTGTTTCGTTGGTAACTTTCTATTTCTGTTCGTAACAGATTGTAAATAAAAATATAATGATGTGATGCAAAGTAATTACTAGATTGAATACATTATACAGCCCCTTTCAGATTGTACAGAGATTTGAATTATTCTATGTAGCACAAAACACAAACTTGGCCCAGCTGTTGATATGTCTTGCATCAACTCACCATGAAATAATGCATTGCAGAAATATGTCAGTTAATTGTTAAACCTCAGGACTAATTCACCAAATGTATGGTTGGATCATTTCATTCTCTTTGATATTGATGCTCTAGTTGTAGTGCACAATTTGTCAAATTATATGAACATACTAACACCCTCTTGGAGCCTTGGCACAGCGGTAAAGCTGTTGCCTTTGACCATGAGGTCACGGGTTCGAGTCACCCTGCGCAAGCGGGAGCTACGTGCATCTGGCTGCCCTTTTTTTATACTAACACCCTCTTCTTCAGTTGTCGGTTCACACATTGATAGCTTCCAGAATACAAATTTGCCCACTTTATTTATCTGGTAATCATAATTTCTTTAGTTGGCAGGATCATATTATTTTGGACACTGGCAGTGTCCTGAACATTAACCACTAATTTCCATTCTAAAATATTTCAAAAACCCAACTGAGAGATATCAAGCTCCGAAGGTTCAACTATCACTTTAATCATTAAACTGCTGAACAGTCTACAAAACAGTTAGCTAAATTGATGATGGAGGGGCCACATGTCAGTTATCATCTGCAGCCCTCTCTTCCTTCTATTACCTGGACATGGTAGAAGAGAGTGAGCCTCAGCAGAGGTAGTAGGGAGGAGCAGGCCCAGCCCTAACTTGGATCTAGACCAGAGCCTGCACACCCTTATTTTGGATTTTGCTTCCGCTCGAGCAGGGGGGAGGGTCGTTGCTGTCATCTCGATGTAGTTCGCCCAGCTTGCCGTGCCTTGACAGAGGTGGCTTGCTCTGGGCTAGCGATTACACCCAGATTTGGGGAAGGGGACCTCACTTGTGTTGGCTAGTGGTGCGTTCGGTTGGGCTATTGATGATACCGCTTTGCCGTGCATGGATCTGCGCGCACGCCGATCGGCCGATGACAAGTGGCTCACCAAAGATATTTCAGGACAACAATGTTGGCCACAGAATGAGTTGCAGAGAGACCTACGTGTGAGGCCAGCTATTTTTATTTGCTTACTTAATTGGTTTGTTGCTGGCTTGTTGCCAATGTGCTATGTAAGCAATGCATGTCAAATTGGATGACACTCAAGGCAAGAGATAATTTGAAAACTTACTAGTAATACCAACTATTTTTATTTAGGATGCTGCAATGTGCCACGTCAGCATCAGTTGCCAAATAGGTTGCTCACATCAGGGAAAAACCCTCCTAGGTTAGTGGAGTGCCGTGCTTTAGGCGTTTTCATAGCTCGAGTGTGTATTCTAGACAGCCTGGAGTTTATGGGTGAAAGTTGAACTTGAGTAATAATTGAAGGTCAGAAAATGGGCATTTTCCACAAAAGACTTGATTAAAACACAACGATATTCAAGTATCCAGTCTTGAATCTAATTACTCCCGTCCGGAATTGCTTGACGCTCAAATGGATGTATCTAGATGTATTTTAGTGCTAGATACATCCTAGATACATCCATTTGAGCGTCAAGTAATTCTGGACGGAGGGAGTACTATTTGAAGGATATTGGTAGAAAAGTTGCAGAAGTTCGACTGAATGTGTCCCAAAGTGACATTTTTTTGCGTGATCCCAGAGTGACATGTTTTTTAAACTGGGTGAATGTTTGAGTGCAAATTGATAAAACACAGCCATGTGGAAGTATTTTAAAAGATAAGTCTGAATAGCATTTTCACATTCAACATAACATATGTTACTCTGTTGTATATCACTGTCAACATTCTTACAGTTTGACTACACAAATTGTAAAAAAAATACACTTTTTTATCTTAACTACAGTACAGCCATTAATATTTATCTTATATTAGATGCCTTTGATTTTGTAACCAGCATTTCTGGGTCGCAATCTCTATGGTGTTTCTTATAGCTGCGACAACCTTCACACTTCTCAAGTTATCTGGTAAAGTCTGCTGACTCGCCTTCCAATTGTTACATCATATAAGAACGAGTATCTTATTGTCTTGCCAAGCATCTTATTTTTTTCAATGGTTATAAACTAGCGGGTGTTTTGAGGCAGCTCCTTAGTTCCTCAAGGCCTTTACCATAGAATTAACAAAGAACATATGCTTTGTTCAATTGTTTTGTGCTTCTGGATTACAGTTGAATCTTGTTTCTATGCACATGGCTACTACTCCCTCCATTCCTAAATATTTGTCTTTTTAGAGATTTCAAATGGACTACCACATACGGATGTATATAGACATATTTTAGAGTGTAGATTCACTCATTTTGCTCCGTATGTAGTCACTTGTTGAAATCTCTAGAAAGACAAATATTTAGGAACGGAGGGAGTACAATGCTAGGGCTCCATAGTATGGAAGACCTAGGCTTTCTAAGGTTCTTTTATTTATTTACTAGAGCAGTAGAAGGGTGACTTAGGAGTTATAAGTGAGACAATCTTGTTTTGAGACTGCCGAGCAGGTTTTGTGCTCTATAGGTAGTTTCTACTACCTATATACTTCCTGAACCTGTAGGAGTTACATTCTATCAGATCTCCCAAAGCATTACCTAAGTTAATAATTTTTTGTTGGGCCTCCTTCTAATGCACGATATGATTTATAATATTGGCTTATTACATATGGCAGGTGATGTTGGTGCCTTGGGATGGTGGGATTTATTTATAAATTATGGGTGAGACTGACCTCAATAAAATTCTTATTTAACATCTAGTATGTCTAATAGTCTAACCCATCAACTTGTTTATACAGGATCGCAGAGTGTTTTGCTTTTCTTGTTTGTACAAGATGGTTTAATCCCATGATTCATAGGCCTCCTACTCATGGGGAGGCTAGCTCATCATCATCAGCTATTAGATATCGTGATTGGGAGAGTGGTCTTGTCCTCCCATCACTAGAAGACCATGAACAAGAGAGGATTTGTGGTCTTCCAGACATAGGAGGTCATCTCATGAAAATACCGCTGGTGGTTTTCCAAGTTTTGCTTTGTATGCGGTTGGAGGTACATGCCATTCAAATCATATATTACGTAGGAAATATAGTTGATATTAACGGGTCATATCTACTATTAGATGCTGGGCAGATGAAAAACTGCCAGGGGAAAAACGCTTCCTTTCTTTCGAAAGAACATATTATTTGAATCCTGGAAAACATTGGCAACTTATTCTACTGAATCTGAACAGATCTTTGGAATTTAACTAGGGCGTTTAGTAAAAAGTAATACCCCTTCATTAGCTTCATTAGCTAGAAAACTGATTTGATCCGTAATGATCTTCATGACCTTATTGCTGTTAGCAATTCCCTCTTATGATTAGTAGTTTTATTTTATCTGCTTTTCAGGGTACACCACCTAGCGCTCGTTACATTCCAATATTTGCTCTTTTCTCCCCACTATTTATTCTACAAGGAGCTGGTGTCCTTTTCTCGATAGGAAGATTGGTGGAGAAAGTTGTTTTGCTATTGCGTAATGGACCAGTTAGTCCGAATTACCTTACAGTATCATCAAAAGTCCGTGATTGTTTCGCTTTTCTTCATCACGGGTCAAGGTAAAACTGATAGTTACCATGAGCTATTATTATATCAATTTATTTTCTTATTGGCTTATATTGAGTTAATTGCACGTTGGTACCACAATTGGGGCTAGGATAACAAATTGGTACCCCTTTACGTTTTTTTTTGCATGTCAGTACCAAGCCTGGGGCAGATTGTAACAAATCGAGCTAAACCTCGTAAACCCATTTTGACAGGGAAACTAACGAGCAGGGCCCGCTTATCAGGGGCTGACATGGCATGTTGTTTTGCAGAAAATCCCCTTGCTGTATATTTAATCACGCCAATGGGCCTGGGTGGCTGGGTCAAAGTTGACTCTGCCGAGTCAAAACTTGACATGTGGGGCCCTGGGAATAACACTAATCTAACCAGAAGAATAACTTTAGCTAATTTACTTGTGGGGCTGCATGTCAGACTCAGGGGTGTGTTTAACAGAGTAATTAGTCCCTAATTAAGTGTGCCATGTCGGCGCGTCGGGGTTTGGTCGCCGACGATCAAAAGCAATGGTGGAGGTGCATCGGGAGGTCATGGTGATGGCGAGCTCGGGCAGCGAAGGTGCTGGTGGCGCACGGGGCGCTCGTACGCGCGCTGGGGACGGGCGAGGCAGCCAGGGTGCTCGTACGCGCGCTCGGGACGGTCAAGGCAGCAGCACGCGACCGAATCATGACCAGGCAATGAGGGTGATGGGACTCGCGGGAGCTGAGGAGGAAAAGAGCTGCGGGCAGCGGGAATGGGCGGATCTGGCTGCGGGGCACCGTATCTGGCCGACAGTGCAAGGATTCCGGCGGACAGTGTCCAGATCGGCGGTGGGGGAGCTCGGGCGTTCGTCGATGGCCTGCACCGGGAGAGACAGGGAGATGAGAGACCGGGAGTGAGGAGGAGGAGAAGGAACAGGAGGAAGGGGGAGCTGGGCGGCGCTGGGGCGCAGCTGCTGCTGCCGGCGGAGGTGAGCTCTGGCTCGAGCTTGTCGTGATGGAAGGCGTGTGAGGTCAGGGAGGATGGCCTTTTAAAAGCAAATTGGGGCTTTTGCGTGATTAAATATAAAGCAGGGGGTTTCTGCAAAATGTTGGCACCTGACAAGTGGGCCCCGCTCGTCAGGTTCCTGTCAAAATGGGCTTATATGAGGTTTAGCTGGATTTGTTACGGTCTGCCCAGACTTGGTACTGACACGCAAAAAAACATAAAGTTGTACCAATTCGTTACCCTAGCCCCAATTAAGTCGCTTATATTTGGCGATCCACTATGGAGCAATGTAACAGTATTCTGCCTTCATGCTGACTTCTGACATGGTAGCTTCGTATATATATTGTTCAGGCTTCTTGGTTGGTGGTCTATTGATGAAGGGAGCAAGGAAGAGCAAGCTCGGCTGTTTTATACTGAATCTAACGGGTATTACTTCAGCTCATTCATACGAACTCATAAATTACGTTAATTTGCTTAGTATGCTGCTATTTGTCTGTCAATGTTTACAAAGTCTCTGAACTAGTTGAACTACTTTGCTGTATCTTTGTTTTCAGGTACAATACATTCTCTGGTTACCCACCTGAGGTAGTAAAGAAAATGCCCAAGAAGGATTTAGCAGAAGAGGTATCCCTTTTACTGTTTTGTGATTCTATAATCATTTACCACATTAGAGTTTTATTCACCACATTAGAGTTTTATTCACTACCTGTGATTATCAACAAAAGCAACAACTTTCCTACTTGTTCACTTTCAGGTTTGGAGACTCCAGGCAGCGTTGGGAGAGCAATCTGAAATCACCAAGTCTACCCAGCAGGAATATGAAAGGCTTCAAAATGTACTTTCTCTTTGTCTCACTTGTCCAGGCTCATCTTTTCATTGGAATCAAAGTTGTCTGTCTGGTATGTCGTTCATTCTCTGTTGACAAAGCCAAGCAAATTCTGTTCGTTTCAGGAGAAGGTACTTTGTAGGATTTGCTACGAGGGAGAAATATGCATGGTCATACTTCCCTGCCGGCACAGAACGTTATGCAAGTATGCTTCGGCCTCTTGCTCTTGCCTACTCAATCTTTTCGACTGCACATTTCAGTTTGTTGTTAAATAGAAGCTACCATTTTTCTTTGCTGTATAGGTCATGTGCCGAGAAGTGCAAAAGATGTCCAATCTGCCGTAACCCCATCGAGGAGCGCATGGCTGTATATGATGTTTAAACCTCGCTAACTAAGCTGAACATTCCAAATCTGTACATGTGGCCTGTGTGATGTGCATATGTGCTCGATCACAACTTTAAGCTGATTGAGGTCTGCACAACTCCAGAAATGTTCAGCAATATGGAGAAAATATATCTTGTCTAACCAAAAGGAAGGAAAAGATAGCTGCTGAGCATTTTCGGGTTCCAGTTATGTATTATCAGTCTGTAAGTATGTCACCTTGGCTCCTTTTTGTGCCTCATAGATGTTCCCGTTTGACTTAGGTTGTGTTCACTGTAAATAAAAATGTCCCGTTGTTTGTTTTTTGTGCTCCTTGACCTTGAGAAAAAAGAGAGTAAATGTTAAGGCCTGTGGAATGGCATCTCATGGAACAAAGTATCTATTTGGTCTATTGTTTGACCTGCTGAAGTGTGGCCCCTCATGTCGTAAAGGGCTTACGCATTTGTCTGGTTGAGAAAGGAATTGTTTGCGATTGGACTCCAGATATCTATTCCGCTGCAATGCTCAGAAGCTTTGTGCTAATCGTATCTTTTGATGTTGGGACGTACAGTAGGAACAAATCTCCAAAAGGTTGTTGGTTTGTGTGCGCACAAATCACCTCATTACCTGCACACAATTCTGATGGTTTTGGTGGCTCGGGCTTATTTTGTCATGTCATCTCTAATGTTAGTTGAAGGCTAAGCTATGCTTGCACGTTTTATGAGTGGGTTAAATAGAGAGATTCAGATCATTTTAGAATTTTATCTTGCTTGCAAGGTTGAACGTGAAATGTAGGATTGACAGACATTGTCGCGAACTAATTTTCTGCAGGTCGATCAATTCACTCAAAACTAAAAGAAACAAGGTACCTTTGCCGCTCCAAAGTGAATTAGAAATGCTTACCAACTTGTAGTGAATTAAGCTTAAGTGAATTAGAAAAGCTTACCAACTTGTAGTGAATTAAGCTTACCAACTTGTATCGGTAGAACGTGCACGGATGTGATGTAGTGAATACGAGGGTCAAAACTATCACACAACAAACTAGGGTATATGATGGAGTTTGGTTGGGTTACCTAACAACACCAATTCACAAATCCTAATGCTGATCGTGCAATGTTTTCACCTTTATAGTGCCGGATATATAAAGAATGTAGCAGGCATCTTATTTTTGACCACCACAAAGTAACATGCTTGCATCACTGAAAATTTGTCAGCATGCCAACCTCAGAATACATTGTTTTGTAGCGCTAGCACCTGTTACAACATTATTGAGCTTACTCCAGCTTAACCTATCTTTTATTGAGTGTAGATCCATGCCTAACCCAGGTTCGCTCGATTTTGGGAGGACTAGATAGATTCACTCGAATGAGTTCCAGTTACAGCTGTAACGTAACCAACGTGTTGCAGCCGGAACACTTGTTAAAAGCGAGGCTAATGATTAGATAACGTGTGATGATTGGCTATGGTGAGATGGCATGTTGATGATGTGCCAAACATGCATGATTTATTGATGTGGATGAGTTGCATAGATAGAAAAAATAGTTGGATAGTGAGGTGAAGCATGTAACTAAAAACAATAGGAAAAATAAAATAAAACAAAATGATGACGCGAACTGTTCATAAATATATATGACTTCGGTATGGATGGAGTGGGAGCAGGAGACAGATATAAAAGAATGCAATTGTCTCCTAAATAGGAGGTAACATAGGGAGGAACGCACACTGTTGATTCTGACCGCTGATTCAGAGCAACCGTAGTTTTCATCACTCTCTTCCGTCTTTGGTGCCATAGGCGTTGGAACTACCAATGTCTATGGTCCTAAGCACAATGTTGTCACCTTCTTCTCTCGTCTTAAATCCTCTTTCGCTGACAGGGTTGTAGCACCATTTCTGACTCCCTTGCATCCTCCACCTTAACTATAAAAATTGCCACAATGAAGGTCTATGAAGACTGAAGAGCTTTGTCTACACATTGGTTGTCCACGGGCTATGTCTTCGTGAACTAGAGTTCCAAACTCGCATTTTTTGAGGATTGAAATGTACTACACAACATGCAAAAATATCATTTTGTCGCATTCCCCGAGCCCTCTCACCCATTGCTAGAGCGAAGGAAGGTTTGCAGCCCTCTCCTGTCTCCAAATAGGCTTGCATATTAACAGGTTTCCAACTTTTGGTTTGCTTTCGTTATTCGCATCATTTCTTTTTTACTTTAATTCCTGAAAGTGCAACTAATCCCTAGGTGGTTTTGGTAATTTATAACAATATATAGCTCATTGAATTAATATCCCTTCAAGATGATTAAGTTCAATGATTGGCATATCATGGACTAGAGATGTGGACCCCTCAAAATGCTAAGGACAAATATTGGCAAAAGCTCAGGACTCTTCATTTCTATTTTAGTGATCTAAGATCACATTGAGTTCATAGAAAAGCCAATACTATTAAAAAGGGATGAGGTGTTGCTTAATGGTCTACTTGCTCAAAATGCTTAGTGATATGCTCCAAAGCCCCAAACCATTTTTTTTCAAATCCAAATATGTCCTAAACCTAAAGTCAAACTCGGCCCCACCGATTTGATTCATCCGGCGCCACCGAGTTCATTTGACATAGCCATAGTCAGAAACCCTAATCAGTTCGGTCACACCGATAGGGATTTTAGTCTCACCGAGATGGGACTGCAAACTCTGTGTTTCCCTTCGTAACATTTTGGTCTCAATGAAATGAGCGATTGGTCCCACCGAGTTCGCAGTAACTCTCTGTTTCTCTTTCGTAACATTTCGGTATAATTGAAAGAAGCGATCGGTCCCACCAAGTTTGCCTGACCAACTCTCCGGTTGCTTGTTACTGAAATCGCTCTCACCGAGTTGAAGTAATCGGTCAAACCAAGATCGAGTTTTGCCTTAACCCTAGCTCATCGGTCCCACCGAGTTGACCATGTCGGTCCCACCGAAACACCTAACGTTCACATTTTGAACTAAATCAGTCTCACCGAGTTTATACATTCGGTCTGACTGAGTTGGCTCTTTTGTGTGTAACGGTTAGATTTTGTGTGGAGGCTATATATACCCCTCCACCCTCCTCTCCATTTGTGAGAGAGGCACAAAACGTGCCTACACTTCCAGCATTCATTTTCTGAGAGAGAACCACCTACTCATGTGTTGAGACCAAGACATTCCAATCCAACCACAAGAATCTTGATCTCTAGCCTTCCCCAAGTTGCTTTCCACTCAAATCATCTTTCCACCATAGCCAAATCTATGAGAGAGAATTGAGTGTTGGGGAGACTATCATTTGAAGCACAAGAGCAAGCAGTTCATCATCAACACACCATCTATTACCTTCTGGAGAGTGGTGTCTCCTAGATTGGTTAGGTGTCACTTGGGAGCCTCCGTCAAGATTGTGGAGTTGAACCAAGGAGTTTGTAAGGGCAAGGGGATCACCTACTTCGTGAAGATCTACCCAAGTGAGGCAAGTCCTTCGTGGGCTGTCGGGGGTGCTAATCCACGAACACCTATGGGACCGGCGGACCGAGCCCCTTTCGGTTTGGCAGGGGGGCGGAGATCGCACGAAGAGCAGATCGAGGCGAAGCACGCGAGCAGTTTACCCAGGTTCGGGCCGCACGGATGCGTAAAACCCTACTCCTGCTTTGTGGTTTGTATTGAGTTCTTGCTCGGGAGCGCTGAATGCTACAGTACACACCAGCAGCTAACGAGACCGAGCGTGAGTGTTCTGTTCGACCGACCTCCCCTCCTACGTTGCGCATGGGCCTCCTTTTATATGCTCAAGGGGTCACCGACAGGTGGCAACGTAGACAAGGGTAAAAATGGAAAGGCGTTGCGGTTGGCACTGCCGCCTGCTACAGTGTATCATACCTAACCCTGACGGCAGGGGACAAGGGCATTAAATGCCCGTCTGCGTCGCCCAAATAGTGCAAAAGGGACCGCCAGGGACGCCACCGCTCGCCACGATGGCAATCTTGTTAGCGCCGCCTGCCACCGTGTACCGCTGGCTGCACAGCCTCCCGCCACGTACGCCTGGAAGGGTCCCAGAGCGACACATTGGTGGATGTGCTGGAGCGCAGGTACAGAGTGGAGGCTTGCCGCGGCAAGCGCCTTGCCGCGGTCGTTGTCTTGTCGCGTCCGGGAGCTTGTCGCTCACCGGGCCTTGCCGGGATGCGTGGTGCGTCGCGGCAAGTTCCTTGAGATGCCTTGGTTGGCCTTCCCGGCAAGCTCCTCTTGCCGGGGTCTTGTCTCCTTGGCTTGGATACTTTGTTCTTGAATGGCCCCAAAGGAACCACGGAGGACCTTGGCGGTCACCCGGCAAGCCTTGCCGCGGGATGCTGCGACTGCCCGTGCACAAGTTTGGGATACTAGGGTACCCCTACTCTAGTACACCGACAGGAGCCCCCGGGCCTGGGCCATACACGGTGCCGAGCGCTGTTGGGCCAGGCCCAAAACAGGGCACGGGCACGCGCGGCCTGGGTTACGCCGCATCTCTCTCCGTATCCACCGCGCCCTCCCCAAACGGCACGCGTCGAATGCGGCGTCGTGGGAGAGATCGTGGGTGGTTTCTTTATTCGGAAAGGCGGAACGTACGCCCCCTCCCTCTTTATAAGCAGGGGAAATAGGGGTAGTGCGCCCATTTGCCCCTTTCCATTCCAATCTCGGAAACCTCCGCCGCTCCTCCGTCTTCTCAAAGTTGAAAGAGAGCAGCGCCCTGCCCCCCATCGCCACCAGCACCACCAACACCGTCGACCTCCTCCACCACTTTCGCCATGGCTCCGAAAGCCGACAAGGGGAAGGCTGTGAAGTCGACCGAGGCACAGCGGCTTGCGGCGCTGCGAAAGGAGCGGGCAATCTTCCCCCCCAAGCTTGCCGCGAAGGAGCTGAGGGAGTACTACTACCTCTTCTGGTCGACGGAGACGCGAGCGCATCCGTGCACGAAGGTACTTCCAGCCTCTGCTTGGAAAATGGCTCCAAATGGATATCCCTTCTTCGCCGTGTTCTTCTACTGCGGGCTCTGCCCGCCTTTCTCTGAGTTTTTCTGCGATATCATGAACACCTACGGGTTCTGCCTCCTTGATTTCACCCCCAATGCCGTTCTGACCATGGCAGTTTTCGCACATCTCTGCGAAAACTTTGTCGGAGTCCATCCAAATGTAGCCCTTTTCCGCCACTTCTTTATGCCCCGAGTAGAGAGAGGAGAGCCTTTATCTGGCGGAATCGCCTGGATCTCGAGGGCCGGCAAGAAGGACTCTTATCTGGAGGGAGAGTTCCGCGGCAAGTGGGAGGAATGGAGAGCAGACTGGTGCTGGATTGTCGAGGAGAATCCGCAGCCGTTTACCGCCCGGCGCCAAGCCCCAGCAGCACGCGGCAGCGATTGGAGCAACGTGGCCCCGGAAGACGATAGGCTGAAGATTGCCGTCACCAGGATCCAACGCCTCAGGCTTGCCGGGCTCACTGTAGGTGCTGTTGTCGCAGATTTTCTTCGCCGCCGCATCGCCCCCCTGCAGGAACGGAGGAGGCACGCCTGGGAGTTCAAGAATGCGGCGGATATCATGAGGCTGCGTCCGGGCCTCAATTACAACTTCACTGTTCTTGAGCTCAACGCGATGCTCCAGGAGCTGTTCAAGTATGACCCTGAGCATCCCGAAGTGTTCAGGTTGCCGGTGGGTGTCGTTCCGCTGTGCAACAACTCCGCGCTCGACCGCATCCGTGCAATGATGCCGCTGTGCGATTCGCATGGAATTGTCCCAACTTGGCAAGAGCCTGCAGACGACGTCGTGCAGGAGTTTTTTGATGGCTTGGTAGAAGTGCCGATACGCTCTGATGAAAAGAATGGCCTCACTCGCGACACCACCGATGCGGAGTTGAAACGCATCGCCACCAGGCTGGAAGAGGCGGCGGCAGCCGCAGCTGCGGGCGAGTTTGGATTCACCGTGGAGGAGGCAGAGGCAGCAGAGGCGGCAAGCCGTGCCGAGCGAGAGAAGCTTGCCGGCAAGAAAGAGTTTGCCGGGCGTGACATCGAGTCGAGCGAGCCCGCCGAGGATACGAGCAGCTCATTGGAGATCAACTCCTCTTCCTCCTCATCATCAGACAGCTCGCCGCAAGCAGAGCCGCCATCTCCACCAAGAAGGCGTCTCCACAAGGCCGGGGACGTAGCGAGGCGGCGAGCGAGTCAACAGTCGCCGCGCCGCGCGACACGCTCCACCGCGGCAAGCATTGTTGCCGCGGGAGCGCCTCATGCTGCTGCGACAACTGGAGCGGGGTCCTCCCGGACCACCGCTTCTGCTCCTGCCGCTCCTCACGCCGCGGTGGCAGCCGGAGCGGGGTCGTCTCAAACCACCGCCACTGTTCCCGCCAAGCGGCCAAGGGAACCTACTCCTCCGCCTTCTCGCGCCGGGCGTGAGCCGGACTTTGCCTTCTCCGCGTTCAGCTCCGACGAGGAAGTAGAAGAGTAAGATTCTCTTGTTGTACTTGCAGTTCTTCAATCCTTGCCGTTTTGTCTTGTATCTCATTTGCTTTACTCTGAACCTATTCCTTTTTAGGACTCTGGCCCAGAGAGCAGCGAAGAGAGCCAAGGTCCCGGTGATTATCACGAACCCACCGCGACAGCAGGGGGGATGTCCGAGACAACCTTGCCGGACCCAGCAACTGTTCTCCAGAGCAGCCCCCAGCGTAAGTATATGGTTCGCTCTCCGCTGTTGGGCGCGCATGGAGATTCTTGCTTTGCTGATATCTGATTGTTGGTTTGTGTAGGAGCAGAGCAGCCCCACCAGGAGCGCCCGGAGGCCGCCCCCGAAATGCCAAGGGAGAGTCCTCCGGCAAGGGAGAGGTCTCCGGCAGGGGAGAGTTCTCCGGCAAGGGAAAAGTCTCCGGCAAGGGAGGGTTCTCCGGCAAGGGACAGCACCAGCGGCCCCCCGGCGGCGGAGACCACGACTGCAGAACCTGGCACGGGTAATCTTCTCGCTTCAGAACTTCCCTTGGGTTCTTCTTCTTTTTGATCTTCTTTTTTTGGATATTTTCTTGACTCTTCTCCCTTTTCCGGCTGTCAGATCCATCTGCTGCGGAGCCGATGGAGACCGAAGTTGCCGCCGATGGCGCCGCTGCCGCCGAGGAAGCAGCCGGCGCAGAGGCCGCCAAAGCTGCCGCCGCAGAAGCAGGCGGGGGGGGGGGGGGGGTCTAGCGATCGCACTGACGGCCCTAAGGCCGCAGGAGCGCCAGGCGCTACGTCGACCGCCGATCCCTCCGCCGCCACCGTAGCGTCAGGCTCCGAAGAGCCCCAGCCAGGCGTCTACTTGAAGGCCGGCGATGGCATCTTCATCAACCTCCCCTGGGCGTCAAGCTCTAGGGCGCCGGTCGAAGGAGAGAGCTTTGACGGAGAGGTGCTCACCTCCGCTGGGCTGGCGCTTGTTGACGCGCCGAGCAGCAGCAGCAGCGAGCCTGAGGAGGAGCGGCTGCTGCAGAAGCTGGTGTCACTCTACCGCGCCCGGCAAGCCAAGCTGGAATCCCGCGAGGCGCTTGTCGCGAAGGCGGGAGTGGACATCGAAAGGCATGCGGAGGAGCTCCGGGGTCACAACCAGGAAGCTCTCCGTTCCCTGGCAGAGGAGCGGGCACGACTTGCCGAGGAGTAGAAGGCCTTCCTCCTCGAGCAGGCTGAAGTCGAAGAGCAACAACGGCTTGCCGCTGAAAAACTGTTTGTGCAGGAGGGCGAGCTGGTGCAGCGGAAGGTCAATCTTGACAGCCACGAGGAGGAGCTTGCCGCGCGCGAGCAAACATTTGGCGGAGCCCTCAAGCAAGCAGAGGATGCTACCGCAGCTGCCGAGGCCGCCAAGAAGGAGCTGGAGACGAAGGTGGCGCAGCTGGAGGCCGATCTCAAGGCGAGCGGTGACGAGCTTGCCGCGCTCAAGCGTGAGCGGGAGAAGGACGCCCACAGCCGTTCGGAGCTGCAGGCCCGCCTCGCCGAGAAGGGCCAGGAGCTTAGCGCCGCCAAGGACTCCAACACAGATCTTGAGTTGAAGCTGACCACTTTGACCAAGACGCTGGACGGCGCCAAGGAGCAGGAGACGGCCTTGAAGGAGGAGGTCAAGGCCGGCAAGGCGCTGCTGGCGAGTGCTGCTGCCGCCCAGAGCACTTTCCGGGAGAATGTGGAGCACTGGACGGAGGGTCTCGTGGATGTTGCCGCAGACATTGACAGGCAGCTGGCGCAGCTGGGGATGGAGGATCACGGGTATCCCTCTGACGAGAACCTCCAACCTAGCGCCAAGCTCACCTCATTCTTCAAAGGTGTGGCGACGGCCCTCCAGCGACTCCGGGAGAGGATCCCAAAGCAGCTGGCCGACGAGTCGCGCAAGATCTGCGCGGGAGCTCTTCAGAAGGTGTTGGTGAAGGTGGCCTTCCGCAACCCGGGCCTCAACCTCACCAATGCCGATCTGGAGGCGCTCAAGACCCTTGTCGCACCCATTGTGGACAAGGTGAGCGGGATCAAGAGGGTTGAGGGCGACCGCGTAGACTAGGCCGCCCGTTTTCTTCTTTTCTTGTCGCTGCTGGTCATGTTATGAGAACAATCTGTTAGAGCATGAGTGTTCTCTTTGGCCGACCTCCCCCCCTACGTTGCGCATGGGCCTCCTTTTATATGCTCAAGGGGTCACCGACAGGTGGCAACGTAGACAAGGGTAAAAATGGAAAGGCGTTGCGGTTGGCACCGCCGCCTGCTACAGTGTATCATACCTAACCCTGACGGCAGGGGACAAGGGCATTAAATGCCCGTCTGTGTCGCCCAAATAGTGCAAAAGGGACCGCCAGGGACGCCACCGCTCGCCACGATGGCAATCTTGTCAGCACCGCTTGCCACCGTGTACCGCTGGCTGCACAGCCTCCCGCCACATACGCCTGGAAGGGTCCCAGAGCGACACGTTGGTGGATGTGCTAGAGCACAGGTACAGAGTGGAGGCTTGCCGCGGTTGTTGTCTTGTCGCGTCCGGGAGCTTGTCGCTCACCGGGCCTTGCCGGGACGCGTGGTGCGTCGCGGCAAGTTCCTTGAGATGCCTTGGTTGGCCTTCCCGGCAAGCTCCTCTTGCCGGGGTCTTGTCTCCTTGGCTTGGATACTTTGTTCTTGAATGGCCCCAAAGGAACCACGGAGGACCTTGGCGGTCACCCGAGAAGCCTTGCCGCGGGATGCTGCGATTGCCCGTGCACAAGTTCGGGATACTAGGGTACCCCTACTCTAGTACACCGACATGGGCGATGGCCATGGTGGGATAGACAAGGTTGCTTCTGCATGGACCCTTCGTGGGTGGAGCCCTCCGTGGACTCGCGCAACCGTTACCCCCCGTGGGTTGAAGTCTCCATCAACGTGGATGTACGATAGCACCACCTATCGGAATCATGCCAAAAATCTTCGTGTCTACATTGCGCATGCCTTTCCAAACCCCTCCCTTTACCTTCGTATGCAATGATTTACATTCCACTGTTATACTCTTAGAATTGCATGTGTAGGTTGAGTGCTTGACTAGTGCTAAGTTGTTAAAATCTACCAAGACTTAAATTTGGGAAAAAGGCTAGGTTTTTATTTGGTCAAGTAGTCTAATCACCCCCTCTAGACCCACTTCCGATCCTACAATTCCCATTTCCCAAAAAATAAAGTGAATGGATCCAAGGACAATCAAATATGAGGTGATGCCACCGTTATTAACCCGACCAACGCTGTGGATCATGGCACGCAAAAAAGGGAGGTGGGGAGCCATGCTGGTTGGAGAGTGAAAATGTATTTAGGCCCCGTAGTGGGTTTTGATTATTCATGACAATAAGATTAAGGGACTAATGTTTTACTATTGAAGCGTTGATCAGTTTAAGTCCAAAATATGGTGGCTACTTGGAACACAATGCTACCTCTTGAGCACTGCGTTGGATTTCCCCGAAGAGGAAGGGATGATGCAGCAAAGTAGCGTAAGTATTTCCCTCAGTTTTTGAGAACCAAGGTATCAATCCAGTAGGAGGCTATACTCGAGTCCCTCGTACCTACACAAAAACAATAGCTCAACGCAACCAACGCGCTTAGGGGTTGTCAATCCCTTCACGGTCACTTACGAAAGTGAGATCTGATAGAGATGATAAATAATATATTTTTGGTATTTTTGGTATAGAGATGCAAAGTAAATAAAGTAAAAGCAAAGCAATAATAAAGTGATGGAGATTGATATGATGAGAAAGAGACCCGGGCCATAGGTTTCACTAGTGGCTTCTCTCAAGAGCATAAGTATTCTACGGTGGGTGAACAAATTACTATTGAGCAATTGATAGAATTGAGCATAGTTATGAGAATATCTAGGTATGATCATGTATATAGGCATCACGTCCGAGACAAGTAGAGAAAAACGATTCTGCATCTACTACTGTTACTCCACTCATCGACCGCTATCCAGCATGCATCTAGAGTATTAAGTTAAAAACAGAGTAACGCCTTAAGCAAGATGACATGAAGTAGAGGGATAGTTTCATGCAATATGAAAAAAAACCCCATCTTGTTATCCTCGATGGCAACGATACAATACGTGCCTTGCTGCCCCTTTTGTCACTGGGAAAGGACACCGCAAGATCGAACCCAAAGCTAAGCACTTCTCCCATGGCAAGAACAACCAATCTAGTAGGCCAAACCAAACTGATAATTCGAAGAGACTTGCAAAGATAACCAATCATACATAAAAGAATTCAGAGAAGATTCAAATATTATTCATAGATAGACTTGATCATAAACCCACAATTCATCGGTCTCAACAAACACACCGCAAAAAGAAGATTACATCAAATAGATCTCCACGAGAGAGGGGGAGAACATTGTATTGAGATCCAAAAAGAGAGAAGAAGCCATCTAGCTACTAGCTATGGACCCGTAGGTCTGAAGTAAACTACTCACACTTCATCGGAGGGGCTTGGATGATGATGTAGAAGCCCTCCGTGATCGATGCCCCCTTCAGCGGAGCTCCGGAACATGCCCCTAGATGGGATCTCGTGGATACAGAAAGTTGCGGCGGTGGAATTAGGTTTTTGGCTCCGTCCCCGATCGTTTGGGGGTACGTGGATATATATAGGAGGAAGAAGTACGTCGGTGGAGCTTCGAGGGGCCCATGAGGCAGGGGGCGCGCCCCCTACCCTCATGACCACCTCATGGCTTTCTTGATGGAGGGTCCAAGTCTCCTGGATCTTATCTGATGAGAAAAGCACGTTTTCGAAGGTTTCATTCCGTTTGGACTCCGTTGATATTCCTTTTCTTTGAAACCCTAAAACAGTCAAAAAACAACAATTCTGGGCTGGGCCTCCGGTTAATAGGTTAGTCCCAAAAATAATATAAAAGTGGATAATAAAGCCCAATAATGTCTAAAACAGTAGATAATATAGCATGGAGCAATCAAAAATTATAGATACGTTGGAGACGTATCAAGCATCCCCAAGCTTAATTCCTGCTCGTCCTCGAGTAGGTAAATGATAAAAACAGAATTTTTGATGCGGAGTGCTACTTGGCATAATTTCAATGTAAATCTTCTTAATTGTGGTATGAATATTCAGATTCGAAAGATTCAAGAGAAAAGTTCATATTGATATAAAAATAATAATACTTCAAGCATACTAATAAAGCAATTATGTCTTCTCAAAATATCATGGCCAAAGAAAGCTATCCCTACAAAATCATATAGTCTGGCTATGCACTATCTTCACCACACAAAGTATTTAAATCATGCACAACCCCGATGACAACCAAGCAATTGTTTCATACTTTTGACATTTTCAAAACTTTTTCGATCTTCAGGCAATACATGAGTGTGAGCCATGGATATAGCACTATAGGTGGAATAGAATGGTGGTTGTGGAGAAGACAAAAAGGGAGAAGATAGTCTCACATCAACTAGGCGTATCAACGGGCTATGGAGATGCCCATCAATAGATATCAATGTGAGTGAGTAGGGATTGCCATGCAACGGATGCACTAGAGCTATAAGTATATGAAAGCTCAAAAGAAACTAAGTGGGTGTGCATCCAACTCGCTTGCTCACGAAGACCTAGGGCATTTTGAGGAAGCCCATCATTGGAATATACAAGCCAAGTTCTATAATGAAAAATTCCCACTAGTATATTAAAGTGACATAATGAGAGACTCTCTATCATGAAGATCATGGTGCTACTTGTAAGCACAAGTGTGGTAAGAGGATAGAAACATTGTCCCTTCTCTCTTTTTCTCTCATATTTTTTTATTTGGGCCTTTCTCTTTTTTTATGGCCTCTTTTTATATATTTTTTCCGGAGTCTCATCCCGACTTGTGGGGGAATCATAGTCTCCATCATCCTTTCCTCACCGGGACAATGCTCTAATAATGATGATCATCACACTTTTATTTACTTACAACTCATGAATTACAACTCGATTCTTAGAACAAAATATGACTCTATATGAATGCCTCCGGCGGTGTACTGGGATGTGCAATGACTCATGAGTGACATGTATGAAATAATTATGAACGGTGGTTTTTCCACAAATACGATGTCAACTACATGATCATGCTAGCAATATGACAATGATGGAGCTTGTCATAATGAAAGGAACGGTGGAAAGTTGCATGGCAATATATCTCGGAATGGCTATGGAAATGTCATGATAGGTAGGTATGGTGGCTTTTTGAGGAAGGTATTTGGTGGGTGTGTGATACTGGCGAAAAGTGCGCGGTATTAGAGAGGCTAGCAATGGTGGAAGGAAGGAAAGTGCGTATAATCCATGGACTCAACATTAGTCGTAAAGAACTCATATACGTATTGCAAAAATCTAGAAGTTATCAAAGCAAAGTATTACGCGCATGCTCCTAGGGGGATAGATTGGTAGGAAAAGACCATCGCTCGTCCCCGACCACCACTCATAAGGAAGACAATAAATAAATAAATCATGCTCCGACTTCATCACATAACGGTTCACCATACGTGCATGCTACGGGAATCACAAACTTTAACACAAGCATTTCTCAAATTCACAACTACTCAACTAGCATGACTCTAAT
This sequence comes from Triticum monococcum, assembly GCA_034509565.1. Taxonomy (NCBI): domain Eukaryota; kingdom Viridiplantae; phylum Streptophyta; class Magnoliopsida; order Poales; family Poaceae; genus Triticum; species Triticum monococcum. The sequence continues at coordinate 19,529,165 of CM067844.1, read as the reverse complement.
ATCACCATCCTCATATCTCAAAACAATTATCAAGCATCAATTTCTTCTTAGTATTCAACACACTCATACGAAAGTTTTATTATCAATCTTGCATACCAAGCATATTATTATTAATAAAATTTCCATGCTATTAAGACTCTCAAAATAATCTAAGTGAAGCATGAGAGATCAATAGTTTCTATAAAACAAATCCACCACCGTGCTCTAAAAGATATAAGTGAAGCACTAGAGCAAAACTATAAAGCTCAAAAGATATAAGTGAAGTACATAGAGTATTCTATCAAATTCCAAATCATGTATGGCTCTCTCAAAAGGTGTGTACAGCAAGGATGATTGTGTTAAACTAATAAGCAAAGACTCAAATCATAAAAGACGCTCCAAGCAAAACACATATCATGTGGTGAATAAAAATATAGCTCCAAGTAAAGTTACCGATAGAAGTAGACGAAAGAGGGGATGCCTTCCGGGGATCCCCAAGCTTTGGCTTTTAGGTGTCCTTAGATTATCTTGTGGGTGCCATGGGAATCCCCAAGCTTAGTCTCTTGCCACTCCTTGTTCCATAATCCATCAAATCTTTACCCAAAACTTGAAAACTTCACAACACAAAACTTAAAGTAGAAAACTCGTGAGCTCCGTTAGCGAAAGAAAACAAAAGACCACTTCAAGGTACTGTAATGAAATCATTATTTATTTATATGGGTGTTAAACCCACTTTATTCCAACTTCTCTATGGATTATAAACTATTTTTACTAGCCATAGATTCATCAAAATAAGCAAACAACACACGAAAAACAGAATCTGTCAAAAACAGAACAGTCTGTAGTAATCTGTAGCTAGCGCAAGATCTGGAACCCCAAAAATTCTAAAATAAATTTATGGACGTGAGTAATTTATCTATGAATCATCTGCAAAAATAATTAACTAAATAGCACTTTCCAAATAAAAATGACAGCAGTTCTCGTGAGCGCTAAAGTTTCTGTTTTTTACAGCAAGTTCAACAAGACTTTCCCCAAGTCTTTCCAACGGTTCTACTTGGCACAAACACTAATTAAACACAAAAAACACAACCAAAACAGAGGCTAGGTAATTTATTTATTACTAAACAGTAGCAAAAAGCAAGGAATAACAATAAAATTTGGTTGCCTCCCAACAAGCGCTATCGTTTAACGCCCCTAGCTAGGCATAAGAAGCAAGAATAGATCTAGGTATTGCCATCTTTGGTAGGCAATCCATAAGTGGCTCTCATGATAGATTCATATGGTAATTTTATTTTATTTCTAGGGAAGTGTTCCATGCCCTTTTTTAATGGAAATTGAAATCTAATATTCCCTTCCTTCATATCAATAATTGCACCAACCGTTCTAAGGAAAGGTCTACCGAGAATAATAGGGCAAGAAGGATTGCAATCTATATCAAGAACGATAAAATATACGGGCACATAATTCCTATTATCAACAATAAGAACATCATTAATTCTTCCCATAGGTTTCTTACTAGTGGAATCCGCAAGATGCAAGTTTAGAGAGCAATCATCAAAATCACGGAAATCTAGTAAATCACACAAAGTTTTGGGAATAGTAGAGACAGTAGCACCCAAATCACACAAAGCATAAAACTCATAATTTTTAATTTTAATTTTTAATAGTTGGTTCCCACTCATCATAAAGTTTTCTAGGGATATAAACTTCCAATTCAAGTTTTTCTTCATAAGATTGCATCAAGGCATCAACGATATGTTTAGTAAACGCTTTATTTTGACTATAAGCGTGAGGAGATTTTAGCACGGATTGCAACAAGGAAATACAATAAATCAAAGAGAAATTTTGATAGTTAAATTCCTTGAAATCCATAATAGTGGGTTTAGCAACATCTAGGGTTTTAATTTCTTCAATCCCACTTTTATCAAATTTAGCATCAAGATCAATAAATTTCGAATTCTTAGAACGCCTTCTAGGTAAAGGTGGATCATATTCAGTCCCATCATTATCAAGATTCATATTGCAAAACAAAGATTTAATAGGGGACACATCAATAACTTTTATATCTTCATCATTATTTTCATAGGAACTAGAAGACCACGCTTTTATAAAGGCATCTTTCTTAGCACGCATCCTAGCGGTTCTTCCTTTGCACTCGTCAATGGAAATTTTCATGGCTTCGAGAGACTCATTGATATCATGCTTAGGTGGAACAGATCTAAGTTTCAAAGAATCAACATCAAGAGCAATTCTATCAACGTTCCTAGCCAAATCATCAATCTTAAGCAATTTTTCTTCAATCATAGCATCAAAATTCTTTTGCGAAGAAATAAATTCTTTAATATTAGATTCAAAATCAGAGGGCATCTTATTATAATTTCCATAAGAATTGTTGTAGGAATTACCATAATTATTAAAGGGATTACTAGGATAAGGCCTAGGATTGAAATTTCCTCTATACGTGTTGTTACCAAAATTGTTCCTACCAACAAAATTCACATCCATAGATTCATTATACTCAATCAAAGTAGACAAGGGCACATCATTAGGATCAGAAGAAACACTCTTATTAGCAAATAATTTCATAAGTTCATCCATCTTTCCACTCAAAACATTAATTTCTTCTATCGCATGCACCTTTTTAGTAGATCTTTCAGTATGCCATTGAGAATAATTAACCATAATATTATCTAGGAGTTTAGTAGCTTCTCCTAAAGTGATTTCCATAAAAGTGCCTCCCGCGGCCGAATCTAAAAGATTTCTAGAAGCAAAATTCAATCCGGCGTAAATTTTTTGTATAATCATCCACAAATTCAAACCATGAGTAGGGCAATTACGTATCATGAATTTCATTCTCTCCCAAGCTTGTGCAACATGTTCATGATCAAGTTGTTTAAAATTCATAATATCGTTTCTAAAAGAGATGATCTTAGCGGGAGGAAAATACTTAGAGATAAAAGCATCTTTGCACTTGTTCCATGAATCAATACTATTTTTAGGCAAAGACGAAAACCAAGCTTTAGCACGTTCTCTAAGTGAAAAAGGAAATAGCTTCAATTTAACAATATCATTATTGACACCTTTTTTCTTTTGCATGTCACACAAATCAATGAAGCTATTAAGATGCATAGTGGCATCTTCACTAGGAAGGCTGGAGAACGGATCTTTCATGACAAGATTCAACAAAGCAGTATTAATTTCACAAGATTCAGCATTGGTAAGAGGAGCAATGGGAGTGCTAAGTAAATCATTATTATTGGTATTGGTAAAGTCACACAATTTAGTATTATCTTGAGCCATCGCGACAAACAAGCAATCCAACACACGAGCAAACAAAAAGCAAACGACAAAAGAGGCAAATAGAGAGAGAGAGAGAGAGAGGAAGGAAGAGAGAGGGCGAATAAAACGGCAAGGGTGAAGTGGGGGAGAGGAAAACGAGAGGCAAATGGCAAATAATATAATGCAGGAGATAGGGATTGTGATGGCTACTTGGTATGTTGACTTTTGCGCAGACTCCCCGGTAACGGCGCCAGAAATTCTTCTTGCTACCTCTTGAGCACTGCGTTGGATTTCCCTGAAGAGGACGGGATGATGCAGCAAAGTAGCATAAGTATTTCCCTCAGTTTTTGAGAACCAAGGTATCAATCCAGTAGGAGGCTACGCTCGAGTCCCTCGTACCTACACAAAAATAATAGCTCAACGCAACCAACGCGCTTAGGGGTTGCCAATCCCTTCACGGTCACTTACGAAAGTGAGATCTGATAGAGATGATAAATAATATTTTTTTGGTATAGAGATGCAAAGTAAATAAAGTAAAAGCAAAGAAATAATAAAGTGATGGAGATTGATATGATGAGAAAGAGACCCGAGGGCCATAGGTTTCACTAGTGGCTTCTCTCAAGAGCATAAGTATTCTACGGTGGGTGAACAAATTACTGTTGAACAATTGACAGAATTGAGCATAGTTATGAGAATATCTAGGTATGATCATGTATATAGGCATCACGTCCAAGACAAGTAGACCGAAACGATTCTGCATCTACTACTATTACTCCACTCATCGACCGCTATCCAGTATGCATCTAGAGTATTAAGTTAAAAACAGAGTAACACCTTAAGCAAGATGAGATGAAGTAGAGGGATAGTTTCATGCAATATGATAAAAAACCCATCTCGTTATCCTCGATGGCAACGATACAATACATGCCCTGCTGCCCCTTTTGTCACTGGGAAAGGACACCGCAAGATCGAACCCAAAGCTAAGCACTTCTCCCATGGCATGAACAACCAATCTAGTAGGCCAAACCAAACTGATAATTCGAAGAGACTTGCAAAGATAATCGATCATACATAAAAGAATTCAGAGAAGATTCAAATATTATTCATAGATAGACTTGATCATAAACCCACAATTCATCGGTCTCAACAAACACACCGCAAAAAGAAGATTACATTGAATAGATATCCACGAGAGAGGGGGAGAACATTGTATTGAGATCCAAAAAGATAGAACAAGCCATCTAGCTACTAGCTATGGACCCGTAGGTCTGAAGTAAACTACTCACACTTCATCGGAGGGGCTTGGATGATGATGTAGAAGCCCTCCGTGATCGATGCCCCCTCCGACGGAGCTCCGGAACAGTCCCCAAGATGGGATCTCGTGGATACAGAAAGTTGCGACGGTGGAATTAGGTTTTTGGCTCTGTCCCCGATCGTTTGGGGGTACGTGGATATATATAGGAGGAAGAAGTACGTCGGTGGAGCTTCGAGGGGCCCACAAGGCAGGGGGCGTGCCCTAGGGGGGGGCGCCCCTACCCTTGTGACCACCTCGTGGCTTTCTTGACGGAGGGTCCAAGTCTCCTGGATCTTATCTGATGAGAAAATCACGTTTCCGAAGGTTTCATTCCGTTTGGACTCCGTTTGATATTCCTTTTCTTCGAAACCCTTAAAGAGGCAAAAAACAACAATTCTGGGCTGGGCCTCCGGTTAATAGATTAGTCCCAAAAATAATATAAAAGTGGATAATAAAGCCCAATAATGTCTAAAACAGTAGATAATATAGCATGGAGCAATCAAAAATTATAGATACGTTGGAGACGTATCACACAACTCCTCAAAGCTTTGGAGATTCTTTTCATTTAATATCACCTTTTAAGATATATGTATGTCAGTACTATCAAACGAGGAACTTAGACCTAGTGAGGAGAATATATTTCTTGCTAAGTGCTCAAACTCAAGCCTCCATTACTCCCCCGGAAACCCTTTGTAGGATCGAAAGTATGTCTAGAGGGGGGGGGGGGGTGATTAGACTACTTGACCAAATAAAAATCTAGCCTTTTCCCAATTTTAGTTCTTGGCAGATTTTAGCTATCTTAGCACAACTCAAGCAATCTCCGCACAATTCAAGTAAGCATGCAAAAGAGTATATGAGCAGCGGAAAGTAAAGCATGCAACTTGCAAGAATTTAAATGGAAGGGTTTGGAGGATTCAAACGCAATTGGAGACACGGATGTTTTTGTCGTGGTTCCGATAGGTGGTGCTATCGTACATCCACGTTGATGGAGACTTCAACCCACGGAGGGTAACGGTTGCGCGAGTCCACGGAGGGCTCCACCCATGAAGGGTCCACGAAGAAGCAACCTTGTCTATTCCATCACGGCCGTCGCCCACAAAGGACTTGCCTCACTAGCGGTAGATCTTCACGAAGTAGGCGATCTCATTGCCCTTACAAACTCCTTGGTTCAACTCCACAATCTTGTAGGAGGCTCCCAAGTGACACCTAGCCAATCTAGGAGACACCACTCTCCAAGAAGTAACAAATGGTGTGTTGATGATGAACTCCTTGCTCTTGTGCTTGAAATGATAGTCTCCCCAACACTCAACTCTCTCTCACAGGATTTGGATTTGGTGGAAAGAAGATTTGAGTGGAAAGCAACTTGGGGAAGGCTAGAGATCAAGATTCATATGGTTGGAATGGAGTATCTTGACCTCAACACAAGTGTAGGTGGTTCTCTCTCAGAAAATGTGTATTGGAAGTGTAGGTATGTTCTGATGGCTCTCTCCACGAATGAAGAGTGGGTGGAGGGGTATATATAGCCTCGACACAAAATCTAACCGTTACACACAATTTGCCAAACTCGGTGGGACCGAATGGTTAAACTCGGTCGGACCGATTCAGCAAACCTAGTGACCGTTAGGATTTTCGGTGGGACTGAGATGCAACTCAGTAGGACCGATATGGTTAGGGTTAGGGCATAACGTAATCTCGGTGTGACCGATTACACAAACTTGGTGGGACCGATTTTGGTAATAAGCTAACCAGAGAGTTGGTCAGGTAAACTCGGTGGGACCGATTCGCTCATCTCAGTGAGACCGAAATGTTACAAAAGGGAAACAGAGAGTTTACATTGCAATCTCGGTGGGACCAATCGCTCATCTCGGTAAGACCGAAACATTACGAAGGGAAACAGAGAGATTACAATCCCATCTCGGTGAGACCGAGATCCCTATCGGTGAAACCGATTTGCTAGGGTTTGTGGCAGTGGCTATGACATTTGAAACTCGGTGGCACTGGATAGAAAGAATCGGTGGAGCCGAGTTTGACTTTTGGTTTAGGTCATATGTGGATGTGGGAAGGTAGTTGAGGATTTTGGAGCATATCACTAAGCATTTTGAGCAAGCAAGCCATTAAGCAACACCTCATCCCTCCTTGATAGTATTGGCTTTTCCTATAGACTCAATGTGATCTTGGATCACTAAAATATAAAATGTAGAGTCTTGAGCTTCAAGCTTGAGCCAAACTTTTTGTCCTTAGAATTTTGAGGGATCCACTTTCCTCATCCATGCAATGCCATTCATTGAGCTTTTCCTGAAATATTAATCTTGGAATAATGTTAGCTCAATGAGCTATATGTTGTTAGGAATTACCAAAACCACCCAGGGATAGTTGCACTTTCAATCTCCCCCTTTTTAGTAATTGATGACAACATATAGATCAAAGCTTCGACAAATGATAATAAGAGTGAAAGATATTGTCGCTTTGAGAAGTATGTGAAAAGCAAGAGCTCCCCCTAAATTTGTGCATATCTTAAGATTTGCTTTGGACTGCAAATGCACAATGAGTTAGGATCATGGGTTACTCTTCCATGTCACATACATCTTGGTGGAGCGCTCAAAATAATAAAGATTGAATACATGCACTCATCACCAAGCAAAGTAAATGATCATATAAGGATAAGTAAGATAATATCATCTAACAAGCATAAGTGTAGCTTATGATCAACCACATGATTATCAATGTCTCACAGATAATAGCATAGTATCTCAAGCAATCAAAAGACAAACAAAGTTCAACCACCAAATTAAGAGAGAATAAAAAGCAACGCTCTCTCTCGAAGCCTATGATCTATACATGTTTCTCCCCCTTTGGCAACAAGTTACCAAAAAGTTCATAGAAAATGCATAGCACTAAAACGTCTCTCAAGCTTGGTCTTCAGTTGGTGGTGTCCGGATAACTCCAAGAACGAAGGCTTCAGTCAAAGTAGATGGAGCTGAAGGAGTTGGTGCTGGAGCTGGTTGCGCTGAAGCTGTAGCTGGTGCAGATGAAGTGGCTCTGGTGTCTGGAACAGGCACTGCAGCTGACCTCTGAGCTCTAGGCACTCTGGCAAATGCATCAGTGGTTGTTCTGCCCTTCCTCTCCTGCATGTCATCTTGAAGTTGCTCCACAACAGACTGAATCTCAGTTACCTTCACATCCAAGTCATAGAATTTTTGCTCCACGATTCTTTCCAAGCTCTCCTGGTTTTGAGTCAGGGTGGCCAGTCCCTTCTCAATCCTCAGAGTGGATGCAATCAGGTAGCCAAGCTGATCTTGCTTGCTCTTCAAGAGATACTGAGATGCTTCTTCAGTAGTTGGCATCCTTGCAGCCTTTTCAGCTTTTTCCTTCTCCTTCTTGGCTTGTGCTTGTACTGAGGATGGTTCATCTTCATCCATAACCACTTGGTTGTCCTCAAAATCTGGATAGATGACAAAGTGTTCCTTATCCAACAGATATTTTCCTGTGCCCATCTTTGAGTTAGTCAACTCCTGAATTTGTGGGGCATATCCACAACTTCTCTTTTGGTCTGCTGCTGTCCTCTTGATAGTCTCAACCATGAGGCTCATGACCTTGAATTTCTGTGGGTCATCAAAGATGTGAAGCAAGTTAATTGCATGGTCTCTGATCATGTTGTGGTCACCTGACTTGGGCAAAAGAGTGTGCCTTAGGACCCAGTTGATCGTTGGCAGTCCTGACAGAAGAAAATGGACTGACCCAAACTTGAAAGTCTCAAGAGCTTTGTCTGGGATTTCCTTGTACATCTTTGACATAGAATTGTGGTCCATCTTTTTCTTGGCATAAACATCCAAGTCATCTTCACTTTCCTTTGGGGCATTGATCAGATTGGCCCATTCCTCAATAGTTGATTGGTATCTCGTTCCTTCAGACATCCAAACTATTCTGTCATCTAGATAGAAATGTGCTGTGGAGTAGAATTGCATAATGAGCTCATCATTCCAGTTTGTGAGCTTCTGCCCAACAAAGTCTACAACTCCACACGCACCGAAGCTGTCATACACTCCAGGATAGTGTTCTTCATTCTCCTTCATGTAGGTCCAGTCGACCCACCTCATATCACACACTATAGGCTTCTTTTCCAACAAGATTGTCTCATAGAAATCCTGCTGTTCCTTTGTGTGGAACCTGTAATCAACAACAGTCCTTCTCCCGGTGGCATATGGATCTGAGTCTCTTCATAGCCTCAACCCTGAGTCTCTCCTGATCTTCATGTTCTCAGCCATAGGATGAGCATCATTGTGGTCTGGAATCTTGGGTTTGAGCTTCCTCAGGACTTGTCCTTCATCATCTTCATCAGCAGCAACTTCAGGCACTGGGGCCTTGTTCTTCTCAGCAGCTGGTATACTCCTGGTATTCCTCTTAGGTGCACTCTTGGGCTTGGAGGCTGCTTTGGGTGCTTCTTTGGGCTTTGATGTTGCAGCCCCTGACTTTATAGCATCACCCATCAGCTTTTGTGCCTTGGGTGCTGGTGCAGCATCTTCTTCCTCTTCCTCTTCGGAATCTCTCATGATTGAGGATCTCCCAAGCACTCTAGCAGTGGTCTTTTTGATCCTCTCCTTCCTCTTCTTCCCTTCTGCAGCAGCCTCTTTGGGTTTAGATCCCAAAGGGACTTGAGTAGATGCTCTTGCCTTAGACATTGGAATTCTCTTTGCAGGAACCTTTTGCTTCATGCCTGGCTTGGTGGCAGCAGCAGTGCTATATTCCTTCTTAACCACTTTCTTCTTGGAAGTGGCCTCATCCTCAACTGCCACATAGTCTTCATCCTCAGATTCAGAGGTCTTCTTCTTTCTGGCCCTGGTGGCAACTTTGGGTAAGTTTCTTGGGGTGCTCCTGCTACCATCATCTGAATTGCTAGAGGGACTAGTGCCCTCACTCAGGTGAACCTGCTCCTCTGACCTGTTCTGGCTGTCACTCTGATCAGACATATTGCAAACACTGACAGTAGACCCCTAGTTCGGCGATGAACTCGCTACGGCGGCAACGGCAGGGATGATTCCCATTGACGGCGGCGGAGACCAGCGGCAGGAGGCGGCTGGCGACGAGGAAGACGATCCAGAGACCCTGGAGGCAGAGCGGGCTAAGCGCGGGTCGAGGAGGTTCGGAAAGTTTTCCAAAATTTGACCCATGGGTATATATAGCCCGACCCTGTCGGTGTGACCGAGTGGAACAACTCGGTGGCACAAAGATTCATAACTGCAATCAGTTACTGAAACTCGGTGTGACCGAAAGGTTCAAATCGGTTGCACCGAGATTGAAAACCTAGATCGACTTAGTGATCTCAGTATGATTGAAATGGATGAATCGATCAGACCGAAACACACAAAGAAGTTTTGGAAGTTTAAGTCTATGACGAATCAGGGACTCCGAGTGCTCCTCACACAGAGTGGTTCGAATCTGACTTGATCAAATTTTGTGATGTAGCATGAATAGAGTTTGAGACGAGAAAAGCATAGATAACTAGAGAGGGTTCTTAGGCATTCTTGTCCATCCACTTGGCAAAAGAAAAGAAAACCAATCAATCAAAACAACAAGTGGATGTCCTCGAATGAGTAAAATATGCAATCAACATGCTCACACAATAAAATGGCAATTGAAATATGTGGCAAAGCATGCACAACCAATTCTAGCATCTATCAAACAATTTGCGATGACTAGGTCATCTATATATGAGTATATTGACTTAGGAGTCAAACGAGAACATTTGATCATAGGTCATACTCATCGTTTAAGCACAAGTGGGGTTACCACTTTTACATAAAGCATTGTTGTGTTCACACCATTAGAGTTGCTTTAGCTCAATTCTTAGAGTAAAGCCCCCCCTAGATGTGAGATCCCCCCTAAGAGGGATGAACTAACCTTGGGTTTTGTCGATAATGACTTCATGTAGATGTTGAAGATGTGGATGCTCAATGTTGATGTAGATCATTTGAAGCTATCAATTGGAGTGAGTTGCACATTCAATACCTACACGGGTTAGTCCCACAAGGAACAAACAAGGATATCCATAGACATAAAGTGATGCACACACAAGATGATGTCTATGAAAGCTTTTAGGTTACCTTGTCCCTTGTCTTACCAATAAGAGGGTTTGTGACTCCTTGAACTAGTGCAAGATGTGGAAGTTGATTGCACTTGTTCTTGCCAAGATGATAAGAGTGAAGTATGTTGGCGGAGTCGCCCTCAAGAACTCTCTAGTTCTTCTTCTTCGGGATCCACACCATCTTGATGGGAATCCTCGGTGTTGTAGTTGTACTTGATGAAGTGGAACTTGAAGTAGTCTTGGGAACCCACTTGACCAAGGCCTTAGGAGCTTCTTCAAATGCATCAATTTCCTCTTGAAGCTTGTCCTTGCCTTTTTGCTTGTGGTCTTGTGGTGGAAGATCATCTTGAGCTTGTGTCCATTTGAAAGAAGTAGGATCATACTTCTCTTGTTGAGGAACAAACTTCGTCTTGGGGTATTGATCTTCTTCCCACTCAACTGTTGGGGAACGTAGCAGAAATTCAAAATTTTCCTACGTGTCACCAAGATCTATCTATGGAGAAACCAGCAACGAGGGGAAGGAGAGTGCATCTACATACCTTGTAGATCGCTAAGCGGAAGCGTTCAAGTGAATGGGGTTGATGGAGTCGTACTCGTCATGATCCAAATCACCGATGATCCTAGTGCCGAACGGACGGCACCTCCGTGTTCAACACACGTACAGCCCGGTGACGTCTCCCATGCCTTGATCCAGCAAGGAGAGAGGGAGAGGTTGAGGAGGACTCCATCCAGCAGCAGCACAATGGCGTGGTGGTGATGGAGGAGCGTGGTGATCCAGCAGGGCTTCGCCAAGCACCGCGAGATATGAGGAGAAAGAGAGGTAGGGCTGCGCCAGGGAGAGGTCAAGAACTCATCTACATGCAGCCCCAAGTGCTCAAGTATATATAGGGGAGAGGGAAGGGGTGCGCCCCACCTAGGGTTCCACCTAGGGGCAGCGGCCAGCCCCAATCCCATCTATGGGTGGCGGCCAAGTGGAGGGGAGAGGGGAAGGCGCACCAGGGTGGGCCTTAGGGCCCATCTGCCCTAGGGTTTGCCCCCTTCCCCTCTTCCTTGCACCTTGGGCCTTGGTGGGGGGGCGCATCAGCCCACCTGGGGCTGGTCCCCTCCCACACTTGGCCCATGCAGCCCTCCGGGGCTTGTGACCCCACTTGGTGGACCCCCGGGACCCTCCCGGTGGTCCCGGTATGTTACCGATAAAACCCGAAACTTTTCCGGTGACCAAAACAGGACTTCCCATATATAAATCTTTACCTCCGGACCATTCCGGAACTCCTCGTGACATCCCGGATCTCATCCGGGACTCCGAACAACATTCGGTAACCACATACAAACTTCCTTTATAACCCTAGCGTCATCGAACCTTAAGTGTGTAGACCCTACGGGTTCGGGAGACATGCAGACATGACCAAGATGACTCTCCGGTCAATAACCAACAGCGGGATCTGGATACCCATGTTGGCTCCCACATGTTCCACGATGATCTCATCGGATGAACCACGATGTCAAGGACTTAATCAATCCCGTATGCAATTCCCTTTGTCCATCGGTACGATACTTGCCCGAGATTCGATCGTCGGTATCCCGATACCTTGTTCAATCTCGTTACCGGCAAGTCTCTTTACTCGTTCCGTAACACATCATCCCGTGATCAACTCCTTGGTCACATTGTGCACATTATAATGATGTCCTACCGAGTGGGCCCAGAGATACCTCTCCGTTTACACGGAGTGACAAATCCCAGTCTCGATTCGTGCCAACCCAACAGACACTTTCGGAGATACCTGTAGTGTACCTTTGTAGCCACCCAGTTACGTTGTGACGTTTGGCACACCCAAAGCACTCCTACGGTATCTGGGAGTTGCACAATCTCATGGTCTAAGGAGATGATACTTGACATTAGAAAAGCTTTAGCATACGAACTACATGATCTTGTGCTAGGCTTAGGATTGGGTCTTGTCCATCACATCATTCTCCTAATGATGTGATCCCGTTATCAATGACATCCAATGTCCATGGTCAGAAAACCGTAACCATCTATTGATCAACGAGCTAGTCAACTAGAGGCTTACTAGGGACATGGTGTTGTCTATGTATCCACACATGCATCTGAGTTTCCTATCAATACAATTCTAGCATGGATAATAAACAATTATCATGAACAAGGAAATATGATAACAATCAATTTATTATTGCCTCTAGGGCATATTTCCAACAGTCTCCCACTTGCACTAGAGTCAATAATCCAGTTCACATCGATATGTGATTAACACTCAAGGTCACATCCCCATGTGACTAAGACCCAAAGAGTTTACTAGAGTCAATAATCTAGTTCACATTACCATGTGATTAACACTCGATGAGTTCTGGGTTTGATCATGTTATGCTTGTGAGAGATGTTATAGTCAACGGGTCTGAATCTTTCAGATCCGTGTGTGCTTTACAAATCTCTATGTCATCTCCTAGATGCAGCTACCACGTTCTATTTGGAGCTATTCCAAATAACTGTTCTACTATACGAATCCAGTCTACTACTCAGAATAATCTGGATTAGTGTCAAAGTTTGCATCGGTGTAACCCTTTACGATGAACTCTTTTACCACCTCCATAATCGAGAAAATTCCTTAGTCCACTAGTTACTAAGGATAACTTTGACCGCTGTCCTGTGATCCATTCTTGGATCACTCTTGTACCCCTTGACTGACTCATGGCAAGGCACACTTCAGGTGCGGCACACAGCATAGCATACTGTAGAGAGCCTATGACAAAAGCATAGGGGACGACCTTCGTCCTTCCTCTTTCTTCTGCCGTGGTCGAGCTTTAAGTCTTAACTTCATACCTTACAACTCAGGCAAGAACTCCTTCTTTGACTGATCCATCTTGAACACCTTCAAGATCATGTCAAGGTATGTGCTCATTTGAAAGTACCATTAAGCGTTTTGATCTATCCTTATAGATCTTGATGTTCAATGTTCAAGTAGCTTAATCCAGGCTTTCCATTGAAAAACACTTTTCAAATAACTCTGCATGCTTTCCAGAAATTCTACATCATTTTCGATCAACAATATGTTAACAACATATACTCATCAGAAATTCTATAGTGCTCCCACTCACTTCTTTGGAAATACAAGTTTCTCATAAACTTTGCATACACCCAAAACTTTGATCATCTCATCAAAGCATACATTCCAACTCCAAGATGCTTACTCCAGTCCTTAGAAGGATTGCTGGAGCTTTGCATACTTGTTAGCATCTTTCAGGATTGACAAAACCTTCTGGTTGTATCACATACAACCTTTCCTCAAAAAGACGTCGAGGAAACAATGCTTTGATATCCTATCTGCAAGATTTCATAAATAATGCAGTAATCGCTAATATAATTCCAACAGACTCTTAGCATCGCTACGAGTGAGAAAGTCTCATCGTAGTCAACTCCTTGAACTTGTCGGAAAACATCTTAACGACAAGTCGAGCTTTCTTAATGGTGATACTTACCATCATTGTCCGTCTTCCTTTTAAATCCATATGTACCTAACAGCCTTACGAGAATCAAGTAGTTCTTCCAAAGTCTACACTTTGTTTTCATATATGGACCCTCTCTCGGATTATATGGCCTCGAGCCATTTTGGAATCCGGGCCCACCATCGCTTCTCCATAGCTCGTAGGTTCATTGTTGTCTAGCAACATGACTTCCAGGACAGGATTACGTACCACTCTGAAGTAGTACGCATCCTTGTCATCCCACGAGGTTTGGTAGTGACTTGATTTGAAGTTTCTTGATCACTATCATAAGCTTCCACTTCAATTGGTGTAGGTGCCACAGGAACAACTCCCTGTGCCCTGCCACACACTAGTTGAAGAGACGGTTCAATAACCTCATCAAGTCTCCACCATCCTCCCACTCAATTCTTTCGAGAGAAACTTTTCCTCGAGAAAGGACCTAATACTAGAAATAATCCCTTATTGCTTTCGGATCTGAGACAGGAGGTATACCCAACTGGTTTTTGGGTGTCCTATGAAGATGCATTTATCCGCTTTGGGTTCGAGCTTATCAGCCTGAAACTTTTTCACATAAGCATCGCAGCCCCAAACTTTTAAGAAATGACAGCTTAGGTTTCTCTAAACCATAGTTCATACAGTATCATCTCATCGGAATTACGTGGTGCCCTATTTAAAGTGAATGTGGTTGTCTCTAATGCCTAACCCATAAACTATCATGGTAATTTGATAAGAGACATCATGGTATGCATCATATCCAATAGGGTGCAGTTATGATGTTCGGACACACCATCACACTATGGTGTTCCAGGCTGTATTAGTTGTGAAACAATTTCCACAATGTCTTAATTCTGTGCCAAACTCGTAATTCAGATATTCATCTCTATGATCATATCATAGATATTTTATCCTCTTGTCACGACGATCTTTCAACTTCACCCTGAAATTACTTGAACCTTTCAATAATTCAGACTCATGATTCATCAAGTAAATATACTCAACATCTACTCAAATCATCTGTGAAGTAAGAACATAACGATATCCACTACATGCCTCAGCACTCATTGGACTGCACACATCAAAATGTATTACTTCCAACAAGTTGCTTTCTAGTTCCATTTTACTGAAAATGAGGCTTTCAGTCATCTTGCCCATGTGGTATGATTTGCATGTCTCAAGTGATTCAAAATCAAGTGAGTCCAAACGGTCCATTTGCCCGGAGTTTCTTCATGCATATACACCAATAGACATGGTTCGCATGTCTCAAACTTTTCAAAAATGAGTGAGCCCAAAGATCCATCAACATGGAGCTTCTTCATGCGTTTTATGCCGATGTGACTTACGTGGCAGTGCCACAAGTAGGTGGTACTATCTTATATCTTTTGACATGAACATGTGTATCACTACGATCGAGATTCAATAAACCATTCATTTTAGGTGCAAGACCATTGAAGGTATTATTCAAATAAACAGAGTAACCATTATTCTCCTTAAATGAATAACCGTATTGCGATAGACATAATCCAATCATGTCTATGCTCAACGCAAACACCAATCTCGATGGTAGAGGGAGCGTGCGATGCTTGATCACATCAAGCTTGGGAAAAACATCCAACATATATCGCCAGCTCACCTTTAGCCAGTCTCCGTTTACTTCGCAGCCTTTTATTTCGAGTTTACTAACATTTCGCAACCGAACCGGTATCTAATACCATGGTGCTACTAGGAGTACTAGTAAAGTACACATTAACACAATGTATGTCCAATATACTTCTATTGACCTTGCCAGCCTTCTCATCTACCAAGTATCTAGGGTAATTCTGCTCCAGTGGCTATTCCTCTTATTACAGAAGCACTTAGTCTCGGGTTTGGGTTCAACCTTGGGTTTCTTCACTAGAGCAGCAGCTGGTTTGCCGTTTCATGAAGTATCCCTTCTTGCCCTTGCCCTTCTTGAAACTAGTGGTTTCACCAACCATCAACAATTGATGCTCCTTCTTGATTTCTACTTTTGTGGTGTCAAACATCGCGAATATCTCAAGGATCATCATATATGTCCCTGATATATCATAGTTCATCACGAAGCTCTAGCAGCTTGGTGGTAATGACTTCGGAGAAACATCACTTTCTCATCTGGAAGATCAACTCCCACTCGATTCAAATGATTGTTGTACTCAGACAATCTGAGCACAAGCTCAACAATTGAGCTTTTCTCCCTTAGTTTGCAGGCTAAGAAAATCGTCGGAGGTCTTATACCTCTTGACGTGGGCACGAGCCTGAAATCCCAATTTCAGCCCTCGAAACATCTCATATGTTTCGCGACGTTTCAAAACATCTTCGGTGCCTCAACTCTAAACTGTTTAACTGAACTATCACGTAGTTATCAAAATGTGTATGTCAGATGTTCGCAACATCCACAGACAACGTTCGAGGTTTAGCACACTGAGCGGTGCATTAAGGACACAAGCCTTCTATGAAGCAATGAGGACAATCCTTAGTTTACGGACCTAGTCCGCATAATTGCTACTATCAACTTTCAACTAATTTTTTCTCTAGGAACATATCTAAACAGTAGAACTAAAGCACGAGCTATGACATAATTTGCAAAATCCTTTTGACTATGTTCAGGATAAACAAGTTCATCTTATGAACTCCCACTCAGATAGACATCCCTCTAGTCATCTAAGTGATTACATGATCCGAGTCAACTAGGCCGTGTCCGATCATCACGTGAGATGGACTAGTCAACATCGGTGAACATCTTCATGTTGATCGTATCTTCTATACGACTCATGCTCGACCTTTCGGTCTCTTGTGTTCCGAGGCCATGTCTGTACATGCTAGGCTCGTCAAGTCAACCTAAGTGTTTTGCGTGTGTAAATCTGGCTTACACCCGTTGTATGTGAACGTAAGAATCTATCACACCCGATCATCACGTGGTGCTTCGAAACGACGAACTTTCGCAATGGTGCACAGTTAGGGGGAACACTTTCTTGAAATTTTAATGAGGAATCATCTTATTTACTACCATCGTTCTAAGCAAACAAGATGTATAAACATGATAAACATCACATGCAATCAAATAATAGTGACATGATATGGCCAATATCATATAGCTCCTTTGATCTCCATCTTGGGGCTCCATGATCATCTTGTCACCGGCATGACACCATGATCTCCATCATCGTGTCTTCATGAAGTTGTCTCACCAACTATTACTTCTACTACTACAGCTAACGGTTAGCAATAAAGTAAAGTAATTACATGACGTTTATGTTGACACGCAGGTCATAAATAAATTAAGACAACTCCTATGGCTCCTGCCGGTTGTCATACTCATCGACATGCAAGTCGTGATTCCTATTACAAGAACATGATCAATCTCATACATCACATATCATTCATCACATTCTTCTTGGCCATATCACATCACATAGCATACCCTGCAAAAACAAGTTAGACGTCCTCTAATTGTTGTTTGCATGTTTTACGTGGCTGCTATGGGTTTCTAGCAAGAACGTTTCTTACCTACGCAAAAACCACAACGTGATATGCCAATTGCTATTTACCCTTCATAAGGACCCTTTTCATCGAATCCGATCCGATTAAAGTGGGAGAGACAGACACCAGCTAGCCACCTTATGCAACTAGTGCATGTCAGTCGGTGGAACCAGTCTCACGTAAGAGTACGTGTAAGGTCGGTCCGGGCCGCTTCATCCCACAATGCCGCCGAATCAAGATTGGACTAGTAACGGTAAGCATATTGAACAAAATCAACGCCCACAACTACTTTGTGTTCTAATCGTGCATAGAATCTACGCAATAGACCTAGCTCTAATACCACTGTTGGGGAACGTAGCAGAAATTCAAAATTTTCCTATGTGTCACCAAGATCTATCTATGGAGAAACTAGCAACGAGGGGAAGGAGAGTGCATCTACATACCCTTGTAGATCGCTAAGCGGAAGCGTTCAAGTGAATGGGGTTGATGGAGTCGTACTCGTCGTGATCCAAATCACCGATGATCCTAGTGCCGAACGGACGGCACCTCCGTGTTCAACACACGTCCAGCCCGGTGACGTCTCCCATGCCTTGATCCAGCAAGGAGAGGGGGAGAGGTCGAGGAGGACTCCATCTAGCAGCAACACAACGGCGTGGAGGAGTGTGGTGATCCAGCAGGGCTTCGCCAAGCACCGCGAGATATGAGGAGAAAGAGAGGTAGGGCTACGCCAGGGAGAGGTCAAGAACTCATCTACAGGCAGCCCCAAGTGCTCAAGTATATATAGGGGAGAGGGAAGGGGTGTGCCCCACCTAGGGTTCCACCTAGGGGCGGCGGCCAGCCCCAATCCCATCTATGGGTGGCGGCCAAGTGGAGGGGAGAGGGGAAGGCGCACCAGGGTGGGCCTTAGGGCCCATCTGCCCTAGGGTTTGCCCCCTTCCCCTCTTCCTTGCGCCTTCGGCCTTGGTGGGGGGCGCACTGGCCCACCTGGGGCTGGTCCCCTCCCACACTTGGCCCATGCAGCCCTCCGGGGCTTGTGGCCCCACTTGGTGGACCCCCGGGACCCTCCCGGTGGTCCCGGTACGTTACCGATAAACCCAAAACTTTTCCGGTGACCAAAACAGGACTTCCCATATATAAATCTTTACCTCCGGACCATTCTGGAACTCCTCGTGACATCCGGGGTCTCATCCGGGACTCCGAACAACATTCGGTAACCACATACAAACTTCCTTTATAACCCTAGCGTCATCGAACCTTAAGTGTGTAGACCCTACGGGTTCGGGAGACATGCAAACATGACCGAGATGACTCTCCGGTCAATAACCAACAACGGGATATAGATACCCATGTTGGCTCCGACATGTTCCACGATGATCTCATCGGATGAACCACGATGTCAAGGACTTAATCAATCCCGTATGCAATTCCCTTTGTCCATCGGTACGATACTTGCCTGAGATTCGATCGTCGGTATCCCGATACCTTGTTCAATCTCGTTACCGGCAAGTCTCTTTACTCGTTCCGTAACACATCATCCCGTGATCAACTCCTTGGTCACATTGTGCACATTATAATGATGTCCTACTGAGTGGGCCCAGAGATACCTCTCCATTTACACGGAGTGACAAATCCTAGTCTCGATTCGTGCCAATCCAACAGACACTTTCGGAGATACCTGTAGTGTACCTTTATAGCCACCCAGTTACGTTGTGACGTTTGGCACACCCAAAGCACTCCTACGGTATCCGGGAGTTGCACAATCTCATGGTCTAACGAGATGATGCTTGACATTAGAAAAGCTTTAGCATACGAACTACATGATCTTGTGTTAGGCTTAGGATTGGGTCTTGTCCATCACATCATTCTCCTAATGATGTGATCCCGTTATCAATGACATCCAATGTCCATGGTCAGAAAACCGTAACCATCTATTGATCAACGAGCTAGTCAACTAGAGGCTTACTAGGGACATGGTGTTGTCTATGTATCCACACATGCATCTGAGTTTCCTATAAATACAATTCTAGCATGGATAATAAACGATTATCATGAACAAGGAAATATGATAATAATCAATTTATTATTGCCTCTAGGGCATATTTCCAACATCAACTCCATTGGCATTGAACTTTCGTTCAAAACCAACACCTTGATTCTTCTGGTGCCTTCCTTGCTTGCGTACAATTTCCTCGAATTGCTTACTTCCAGCAAGGCTCTTGTAAACACCTTTCTCTATAATTCCCTTCAATAAGCTATTTTCTTGCTCAAGTGTAACTTGGCTAAGAGAATCATTAGTGGAATCAAGAGAACTACTAGAAGCAACAATATTGGATTTAGCATGATTATTGTGACTACTAGAGGAAGAATCTTTCTTGTTCTTGTTACTAGACTTGACTTGAGGCATGTAAGTGGATAAGAGTAAACGCTTGGCAATGTAAGAAGAACTTCTCTTACGAAGATCATCATTGATTGGTTTCAAGAACTCATGCTCTTGCTCAAGGTTGAGCTTTTCAAAGCGTAATTTCTCATAAGTCCTTAAAAGTTCTCAATGATCTCCTAAGATAGTTCCATGAGCTAACTTAAGAGTGTTTAGTTCTTTAGTTAGAGACTCAATCTTCTCCTTATCATTGTCATTCGTTTTATCTTGATTAGCATGATTAATTGATGTTTCATCACAATATTCATCACTAGAGTTGTCAACAAGTAAATCATCATCACCTAACAAGTCATCTTCATCACTATTGAAATCAACATACTCGGGGTGTGATACCTTTGGGCCTTTAGCCATGAAGCATGTTCCAATTCCTTCATTTGGTGAGTCAAATATGTCGTAGGAGTTGGTTGTCACAAGTGCTAGACCGGCAACACCTTCATCTTGAGTATATTCGGAGTCAGAGCGATAGCTTCTCTCAGAGTGGTTGTCGGAGTCGGAGCCAGATACCCATTCACCAACATGAGCTTGATGTCTTCGTTTTGTGTAGCTCCTTGATGACTTGTCCTTTCTTTCTGAATCCTTGCTTCTCCGTGAGGGTCTTCGTTCGTAACGATCATCTCTACTCCTTCTTTCTCTAGATGGTGATTCTTCTCTTCTACTTCTTCTCTTGGGAGAATCTTCTCTTCTCTTGTAGGGGGCCGTACAATCATTGGAATAGTGTCCGGGCCTTCCACAATTGTAGCAGTTTCGCTCTCGACTAGAAGATCTTTTGTCATTGTAGGACCTTGACTTGGAGATTCTCTCTTTGCTTCTACTCTTGTAGAACTTGTTGAAGTTCTTCACCATTAAGTTCAATTCTTCATTGAAGGTTTGTTTCTCACTCAATGATGTGGGGGCTTCACATGAGGCTTTGTAAGCACCACTTGATTTGTTGTGAAGTTCCTCTTTATCCTTGAGTGACATCTCATGAGCAACAATTCTTCCGATGACTTCCGTTGGCTTGAGATCTTTGTAATTTGGCATCATTTGGATCAATGTGCACATGGTATCATATTTTCCATCCAAGGCTCTTAGGATCTTCTTGATGATGAATCTATCGGTCATCTCTTCACTCCCTAAGCCGGCAATCTCATTTGTGATAAGAGCAAGCCTAGAGTACATTTCAGCAACACCTTCATCATCCTTCATTTTGAACTTGTCAAGTTGACTTTGAAGCACATCCAATTTGGATTCCTTGACGGAGTCGGTACCTTCGTGCATATCAATCAAAGTATCCCAAATTTCCTTTGCATTCTCAAGACGGCTGATTTTGTTGAATTCTTTGGGGCACAATCCGTTGAAGAGGATATCACAAGCTTGAGTGTTGTATTGCAGCATTTTCAACTCTTCCGCGGTGGCTTCACGGTTTGGTTCTTTCCCGTCAAAGAATTCACCTTGCAAGCCAATACACACAATAGCCCAAATGGCGGGGTTATGTCCAAGAATATGCATTTTCATCTTATGCTTCCAACTAGCAAAATTAGTGCCATCAAAGTAAGGACCTCTATGGTGATAATTTCCCTCGCTAGATGCCATACTCTCCTAGGTTGTGAAACCAAGGCTATGACCGCCAAAAGCTATGGAAAACAAAGCAAATGGAGACCAAAGCTCTGAGACCACTTGTAGGATCGAAAGTATGTCCAGAGGGGGGGGGGTGATTAGACCACTTGACCAAATAAAAATCTAGCCTTTTCCTAATTTTAGTTCTTGGCAGATTTTAGCTATCTTAGCACAAGTCAAGCAATCTCCACACAATTCAAGCAAGCATGCAAAAGAGTATATGAGCAGCGGAAAGTAAAGCATGCAACTTGCAAGAATGTAAAGGGAAGGGTTTGGAGGATTCAAACGCAATTGGAGACACGGATGTTTTTGTCGTGGTTCCGATAGGTGGTGCTATCGTACATCCACGTTGATGGAGACTTCAACCCACGGAGGGTAACGGTTGCGCGAATCCACGGAGGGCTCCACCCACGAAGGGTCCATGAAGAAGCAACCTTGTCTATTCCATCATGGCCGTCGCCCATGAAGGACTTGCCTCACTAGCGGTAGATCTTCACGAAGTAGGCGATCTCCTTGCCCTTACAAACTCCTTGGTTCAACTCCACAGTCTTGTCGGAGGCTCCCAAGTGACACCTAGCCAATCTAGGAGACACCACTCTCCAAGAAGTAACAAATGGTGTGTTGATGATGAACTCCTTGCTCTTGTGCTTGAAATGATAGTCTCCCCAACACTCAACTCTCTCTCACAGGATTTGGATTTGGTGGAAAGAAGATTTGAGTGGAAAGCAACTTGGGGAAGGCTAGAGATCAAGATTCATATGGTTGGAATGGAGTATCTTGACCTCAACACAAGTGTAGGTGGTTCTCTCTCAGAAAATGTGTATTGGAAGTGTAGGTATGTTCTGATGGCTCTCTCCATGAATGAAGAGTGGGTGGAGGGGTATATATAGCCTCCACACAAAAATCTAACCGTTACACACAATTTGCCAAACTCGGTGGGACCGAATGGTTAAACTCGGTCAGACTGACTCAGCAAACCTAGTGACCATTAGGATTTTCGGTGGGACTGAGATGCAATTCGGTAGGACCAATATGGTTAGGGTTAGGGCATAACGTAATCTCGGTGTGACCGATTACACAAACTCGGTGGGACCGATTTTGGTAATAAGCTAACCAGAGAGTTGGTCAGGTAAACTCGGTGGGACCGATTCGCTCATCTCGGTGAGACTGAAATGTTACAAAAGGGAAACAGAGAGTTTACATTGCAATCTCGGTGGGACCGATCGCTCATCTCGGTAAGACCAAAACATTACGAAGGGAAACAGAGAGATTACAATCCCATCTCGGTGAGACCGAGATCCCTATCGGTGAAACCGATTTGCTAGGGTTTGTGGCAGTGGCTATGACATTTGAAACTCAGTGGCGCCGGATAGAAAGAATCGGTGGGGCTGAGTTTGACTTTTGGTTTAGGTCATATGTGGATGTGGGAAGGTAGTTGAGGATTTTGGAGCATATCACTAAGCATTTTGAGCAAGCAAGCCATTAAGCAACACCTCATCCCTCCTTGATAGTATTGGCTTTTCCTATAGACTCAATGTGATCTTGGATCACTAAAATATAAAATGTAGAGTCTTGAGCTTCAAGCTTGAGCCAAACTTTTTATCCTTAGAATTTTGAGGGATCCACTTTCCTCATCCATGCCATGCCATTCATTGAGCTTTTCCTGAATTATTAATCTTGGAATAATGTTAGCTCAATGAGCTATATGTTGTTAGAAATTACCAAAACCACCCAGGGATAGTTGCACTTTCACCCTCACTCTTGCACCTAAACTTCTCTTTGTTTTTTTGTTCAGAGTCTTCGAGTGGTATGCCTTTGGACCCTTTGAGTCTTCGAGAGTGTGTGCCTAAGTTAGCTACGACTATTAGGGCACTCCGAACGAGATGTTCAGGTATTTTGGATGCTGGAGATATGTTCTGTTCTGTTTCGATTCCTCCGAGTGTCACCCATCTGGAATCTTTGAGCTAGTTCAGTCAAGATGCCTAACTTACGTCAAACACTGAGCTATATCTGTCCGGTCAAACCAAAAGTTGTTGGAAATATGCCCTAGAGGCAATAATAAAATAGTTATTATTATATTTCCTTATTCATAATAATTGTCTATTGTTCATGATAATTGTATTAACCGGAAACCGTAATACATGTTTGAATACATAGACCACAACATGTCCCTAGTGAGCCTCTAGTTGACTAGCTCATTGATCAATAGATGGTTGTGGTTTCCGGTGCATCCCCAAGTAAAGTTAACGATGGAAGTAGACGAAAGAGGGGATGCCTTCCGGGGCATCCCCAAGCTTTGGCTTTTAGGTGTCCTTAGATTATCTTGGGGTGCCATGGGCATCCACAAGCTTAGGCTCTTGCCACTCCTTGTTTCATAATCCATCAAATCTTTTACCCAAAACTTGAAAACTTCACAACACAAAACTTAAAGTAGAAAATCTCGCGAGCTCCATTAGCGAAAGAAAACAAAACACCACTTCAAAGTACTGTAATGAACTCATTATTTATTTATATTGGTGTTAAACCTACTGTATTCCAACTTCTCTATGGTTTATAAACTATTTTACTAGCCATAGATTAATCAAAATAAGCAAACAACACACGAAAAACAGAATCTGTCAAAAACATAACAGTCTGTAGTAATCTGTAGCTAACGCAAGTTCTGGAACCCCAAAAATTCTAAAATAAATTGCTGGACGTGAGGAATTTATCTATTAATCATCTGCAAAAATAATTAACTAAATATCACTTTCCAAATAAAATTGGCATCAATTCTCGTGAGCACTAAAGTTTCTGTTTTTTACAGCAAGATTAAAAAGACTTTCCCCAAGTCTTCCCAACGGTTCTACTTGGCACAAACACTAATTAAACACAAAAAACACAACCAAAACAGAGGCTAGATAAATTAATTATTACTAAACAGGAGAAAAAAAGCAAGGAATAAAAATAAAATTGGGTTGCCTCCCAACAAGCGCTATCGTTTAATGCCCCTAGCTAGGCATAAAAGCAAGGATAGATCTAGGTATTGCCATCTTTGGTAGGCAATCCATAAGTGGCTATCATAATAGATTCATATGGTAATTTAATTTTCTTTCTAGGGAAGTGTTCCATGGCTTTCCTTAACGGAAATTGGAATCTAATATTCCCTTCCTTCATATCAATAATTGCACCAATCGTTCTAAGGAAAGGTCTACCAAGAATAATAGGACATGAAGGATTGCAATCTATCTCAAGAACAATAAAATCTACGGGCACATAATTCCTATTTGAAACAATAAGAACATCATTAATTCTTCCCATAGGTTTCTTAATAGTTGAATCCGCAAGGTGCAAGTTTAAAGAGCAATCATCAAAATCACGGAAACCTAGCAAATCACACAAAGTCTTTGGAATCGTGGAAACACTAGCACCCAAATCACACAAAGCATAGCATTCATGATCTTTAACTTTAATTTTAATAGTAGGTTCCCACTCATCATAAAGTTTTCTAGGGATAGAAACTTCCAACTCAAGTTTTTCTTCATAAGATTGCATCAAAGCATCAACGATATGTTTGGTAAAGGCTTTATTTTGACTATAAGCATGAGGAGAATTTAGCACGGATTGCAACAAGGAAATACAATCTATCAAAGAGCAATTATCATAATTAAATTCCTTGAGATCCAAAATAGTGGGTTCATTGATGTTTATAGTTTTGACTTCTTGAATCCCACTTTTAACAATTTTAGCATCAAGATCTAAAAACTCCGAATTTTTGGAATGGCTTCTAGGTAAAGGTGGATGATATTCAGTCCTATCATTATCAAGATTCATATTACGAAACAAATATTTAATAGGGGACACATCAATAACTTTTAGATCTTCATCTGTATTATCATGGAAACTAGAAGAACATGCTTTTATAAAGCAATCTTTCTTAGCAAGCATCCTAGCGGTTCTTTCTTTGCACTCATCAATGGAAATTCTCATGGCTTTGAGAGACTCATTGATATCATGCTTAGGTGGAATAGATCTAAGTTTCAAAGAATCAATATCAAGAGAAATTCTATCAACGTTCCTAACCAACTCATCAATCTTAAGCAATTTTTCTTCAATCAAAGCATTGAAATTACTTTGTGAAGTAATAAATTCTTTAATATTAGATTCAAAATCAGAGGGTATCTTATTAAAATTTCCATAGGAATTGTTGTAGGAATTACCATAATTATTAGAGGAATTACTAGGATATGGCCTAGGATTAAAGTTTCCGCTATACGCGTTGTTACCAAAATTGTTCCTACCAACAAAATTCACATCCATAGATTCGATATTATTCTCAATTAAAGTAGACAAAGGCATATCATTAGGATCAGAAGAAACACTTTTATTAGCAAATAATTTCATAAGTTCATCCGTCTTTCCACTCAAAACATTAATTTCTTCTATCGCATGCACTTTCTTATTAGTAGATCTTTCAGTCTGCCATTGAGAATAATTAACCATAATATTATCTAGGAGTTTAGTAGCTTCTCCTAAGTGATTTCCATAAAAGTGCCTCCCGCGGCCGAATCTAAAAGATTTCTAGAAGCAAAATTCAATCCGGCATATTTTTTTGTATAATCATCCAAAAATTCAAACCATGAGTAGGGCAATTACGTATCATTAATTTCATCCTCTCCCAAACTTGTGCAACATGTTCATGATCAAGTTGCTTAAAATTCATGATATCGTTTCTAAGGGAGATGATCTTAGCGGGAGGAAAATACTTAGAGATAAAAGGATCTTTGCACTTATTCCATGAATCAATACTATTTTTAGGCAAAGACGAAAACCAAGCTTTAGCATGATCTCTAAGCAAAGAAGGAAATAGCTTCAATTTAACAATATCATTGTCCACATCTTTCTTCTTTTGCATATCCCACATATCAACAAAGTTGTTTAGATGGGTAGCGGCATCTTCACTAGGAAGGCCGGAAAATGGATCTTTCATGACAAGATTCAGCAAAGCAGCATTAATTTCACAAGATTCAGCATCGGTAAGAGGAGCAATCGGAGTACTAATAAAATCATTGTTGTTGGTATTGGTAAAGTCACACAATTTGGTATTATCTTGAGCAATGGTGACAAGCAAGCAATTCGACACACGAGCAAACAAGAGATGGGCAAAACGAGGCAAATAGAAAAAGAGAAGGAGGACGGAGAGAGAGGGCCAATAAAACGACAAGGGTGAAGTGGGGGAGAGCAAAATGAGAGGCAAATGGAAAATAATGTAATGCGGGAGATAAGGGTTTGTGATGGGTACTTGGTATGTTGACTTTTGCGTAGACTCCCCGGCAACAGCGCCAGAAATGGCTCGTTGACGGGAGATAAAATTTTAACCTAACTTTGCGTGAGCCTCCCCGAGAACGGCGCCAGAAATCCTTCTTGCTACCTCTTGAGCACTGTGTTGGTTTTCCCTTGAAGAGGAAAGGGTGATGCAGCAAAGTAGCGTAAGTATTTCCCTCGGTTTTTGAGAACCAATGTATCAATCCAGTAGGAGGCCACGCGCGAGTCCCTCGCACCTACACAAACAAATAAAATCCTCGCAACCAACGCAATAAAGGGGTTGTCAATCCCTTCACGGTCACTTACGAAAGTGAGATATGATAGATATGATAAGATAACAAATTACTGTTGAGCAATTGACAGAATTGAGCATAGTTATGAGAATATCTAGGTATGATCATGCATATAGGCATCATGTCCGAGACAAGTAGACCGACTCCTGCCTGCATCTACTACTATTACTCCACACATCGACCGCTATCCAACATGCATATAGAGTATTAAGTTCAAGAGAACAGAGTAACACTTTAAGCAAGATGACATGATGTAGAGGGATAAACTCATGCAATATGATATAAAACCCATCTTGTTATCCTCGATGGCAACAATACAATACGTGCCTTGCTGCCCCTACTGTCACTGGGAAAGGACACCGCAAGATTGAACCCAAAGCTAAGAACTTCTCCCATTGCAAGAAAGATCAATCTAGTAGGCCAAACCAAACTGATAATTCGAAGAGACTTGCCAAGATAACCAATCATACATAAAAGAATTCAGAGAAGATTCAAATATTATTCATAGATAAACTTGATCATAAACCCACAATTCATCGGCCTCAACAAACACACCGCAAAAAGAAGATTACATCGAATAGATCTCCACAAGAGAGGGGGAGAACTTTGTATTGAGATCCAAAAAGAGAGAAGAAGCCATCTAGCTAATAACTATGGACCCGAAGGTCTGAAGTAAACTACTCACACTTCAGCGGAGAGGCTATGGTGTTGATGTAGAAGCCCTCCATGATCGAAGCCCCCTCCAGCGGAGCTCCGGAAAAGGCCCCAAGATGGGATCTCACGGATACAGAAAGTTACGGCGGTGGAATTAGGGTTTGGGCTCCGTATCTGGTAGTTTGGGGGTACGTAGGTATATATAGGAGGAAGGAGTACGTCGGTGGAGCAACGTGGGCACCACGAGGGTGGAGGGCGCGCCTGGGGGGGGGTGGGGTAGGCGCGCCCCCTACCTCGTGCCTTCCTGGTTGATGTCTTGATGTAGGGTCCAAGTCCTCTAGATCATGTTCGTTCCGAAAATCACGTTCCCGAAGGTTTCATTCCATTTGGACTCTGTTTCATATTCTTTTTCTGCGAAACTCTAAAATAGGCAAAAAAACAGCAATTCTGGGCTGGGCCTCCAGTTAATAGGTTAGTCCCAAAAATAATATAAAAGTGTATAATAAAGCCCAATAATGTCCAAAATAGGATATAATATAGCATGGAACAATAAAAAATATAGATACATTGGAGACGTATCATTCGCAAATCAAAGCCCTATGCCCCCATGGCTCTTTGGAAGATATCGAATGGCCTTTTGCGGCCTGGGGACTCGACATGTTCTGGCCACTAAAAGGGGGGCATACAAAAAGAAGTACCTATTGGTCATGGTCAACAAATTCACCAAGTGATTCAAGGCAAGACCCGTCACTTCGGCAGAATCTGGACCATTCGCCGACTTCTTATCTAACATCGTACACCGTTATGGTGTCCCCCATAGCATAATTACCGATAACGGTACCAACTTCACCGCCCAGGAAGTTAAAGACTGGTGCCGTAAAATGGGCATTAAGCTCGATTACGCCTCGGTGTACCACCCACAGACCAATGGATAGGTCAAATAAGCCAATGGAGTCATTATGAGCGGCATTAAGCCTCGCCTTGTTCGACCCCTCGAACAATCGCACTTCCATTGGGTCGAGGAACTCGATTCCGTACTATGGGGGCTGCGCACCACTCCTAATTGGTCAACCGGATATACGCCATTTTTATGGTATACGGTGCGGAAGAAGTTCTACCATGCGACCTTATCCATGACGCGCCTAGAGTGCGCATGTATGAAAAAGGAAGCCGAGCTCGATCAGCAGGATGATCTGGATACCCTCGAAGAAGAGCGGGACATAGCTTGAGCTCGATCCGTGTTCTATCAACAACAGGCGCAACGCTGCCACAACTGTGAAGTCCGGGCAAAGACATATAACATGGGAGACCTCATCCTCCGACTCCTCGAGAAACAGAAGAATAAACTATCACCTAAATGGATAAGTCCAAACGCAGCGAAACTTTTTGTGGATTTTTTGGACCAGGAGACAACCAATGGACCGAAGAAGCACCTGGGGGCTGCTCCGAGGGGAGCACAACACACCAGGGCGCACCTGGAGGCCCAGGCGCGCCCTGGTGGGTTGAGCCCACCTCGGGTGCCCCCCGGACCGCCTCTTTACTTTATAAATACCCCAATATTCCAGAAACCCTAGGGGAGTCGACGAAAATCAATTCCAGCCACCGCAAAATCCAGAACCAGCAGATCCAATCTAGACACCATCATAGAGGGGTTCACTACTTCCATTGGTGCCTCTTCGATGATGCGTGAGTAGTTCTTTGTAGACCTTTGGGTCCGTAGTTTGTAGCTAGATGGCTTCCTCTCTCTCGTTTGATTCTCAATACAATGGTCACTTGGAGATCCATATGATGTAACTCTTTTGCAGTGTGTTTGTTGGGAACCGATGAACTTTGAGTTTATGATGAGATCTATCTCTTTTTATCCATGAAAGTTATTTGAGTGTCTTTGATCTCTTATATGCATGATTGCTTATAGCTTCGTATTTCTTTTCCAATATTTGGGTTTTGTTTGGCCAACTTGAACTATTTATCTTGCAATGGCAAGATGTGCTTTGTAGTGGGTTCGATCTTACAGTGCTTGATCCTAGTGACAGAAGGGGAACCAACGCGTATGTATCGCTGCTACTAAGGATAAAACGATGGTGTCTATTTCTACATAAATAGATCTTGTCTACATCATGTCATCGTTCTTATTGCATTACTCCGTTTCTCCATGAACTTAATACACTAGATGCATGCTGGATAGCGGTTGATGTGTGGAGTAATAGTAGTAGATGCAGGCATGAGTCGGTCTACTAATCTTGGACGTGATGCCTATATAATGATCATTGCCTGAATATCGTCATGATTATTTGAAGTTCTATCAATTGCCCAAAAGTAATTCGTTTACCCATCGTTTTCTATTTTTCTCGAGAGAACCCTCTAGTGAAATCTACGCCCCCCGGGTCTCTTTCTCATATTTTTTGCCTTTGCGATCTATTTTATTTGCCTTTTATTTTTAGATCTATTAAACCAAAAATACTAAAATACCTTTCTGCAATTTATTCTCATTTATTTTATTTGGCGTTTGATTTATCAATCTACTACAATTTATTCATGTCCGTTTGTCAATTTCTGGCGCCGTTACCCGAAAGGGATTGACAACCCCTTTAATATGTCGGGTTGTATGTATTTGTTATTTGTGTGTAGGCACTGTTTACGTATTGTTGCTTGGTTCTCCTACTGGTTTGATAACCTTGGTTTCATCACTGAGGGAAATACCTACCGTCGTTGTGCTGCATCATCCCTTCTGTCGGTGTCAAAACTGGCGGATCTCGGGTAGGGGGTCCCGAACTGTGCGTCTAGGTGGATGGTAACAGGAGGCAGGGGACACGAAGTTTTACCCAGGTTCGGGCCCTCTTGATGGAGGTAAAACCCTACGTCCTGCTCGATTAATATTGATGATATGGGTAGTACAAGAGTAGATCTACCACGAGACCAGAGAGGCTAAACCCTAGAAGCTAGCCTATGGTATGATTGTATGTTATTGTTGTTGTGTCCTACAGACTAAAACCCTCCGGTTTATATAGACACCGGAGAGGGTTAGGGTTACACAAGGTCGGTTACAAAGGAGGAGATATCCATATCCGTATTGCCTAGCTTGCCTTCCACGCCAAGTAGAGTCCCATCCGGACACGAGACGAAGTCTTCAATATTGTATCTTCATAGTCCAATAGTCCGACCAAAGGTTATAGTACGGCTGTCCAGAGACCCCCTAATCCAGGACTCCCTCAGTAGCCCCTGAACCAGGCTTCAATGACGACGTGTCCGGCGCACAGTATTGTCTTTGGCATTGCAAGGCGGGTTCCTCCTCCGAATACATCACAGAAGAATTCGGATACAAGGATATTGTCCGACCCTGCAAAATAAGTTCCACATACCACCGTAGAGAGAATAATATTTCCGCAAATCTAATTTGCTGACTTGTTTTGGCAACACGACATTATGTCATGGCCTGGTGATTATTCGAACCGTTTTCTTTAACTAGCCCCACACATAACGCGAGGCGGTTTTTGACACGTCTTGTCAAAGCAGAGATCGTGTTCCCCTAATTACGGGATTCTCATCAATACGGTCGTGGGTAACCCAACCGTATCTAGGACTCCTAGATCATAGGCAAGTCCCAAACGGCTACGGAGAGGACGCTTGATATTCACCCTCTTTATAAAGGGACAAGGCTTTTACTCTTTCCCTCCCGTGCTCAATCGAATCCTTCCCCCGCCTCGAGTTCTAACACCCAAAGCCCAGGTCAGGTGCTCCGGACCTTCAATCATGGCCGGATCTATCCTTCAAGGCTGGTGGATGCCCTCCTCCGTTACAGAAGAATATATCAAGAAGTTGAGGGAGGCCAGATACCTGACCGCCGAGGTTTCGCATCGGCTGCCTGCCCGAGGGCAGGCCGTCCCTAGTCCTGAACCCAACGAAGACGTCGTGTTCATCTCCCACTTCCTCCGAGGTCTAGGCCTCACTCTGGATCCCTTCGTTAGGGGGCTGATGTTTTATTACGGGCTAGATTTCCACGATCTAGCCCCGGACTCCTTTCTCCACATCTCGTCATTTATTGTCGTATGTGAGGCCTTCCTCCGCATTACCCCTCATTTCGGCCTGTGGCTCAAGACCTTTGACGTGAAGCCGAAGATGATCGAGGGACATCATGTAGCGTGCGGAGGTGCATTAATAAGCAAGATTTCTGGAGCTCCATGGCCAAAAGGTTCTATTCCAGAGGTGTCCGGATTATGGCAACGGGAGTGGTTTTACATCACAGCTCCCAAAAGTGCCAAGTGGACGGCTGCCCCTGCTTTCCGCTCAGGCCCTCCACCACAACTGATGTCATGGATTAGCAAAGGGCTGAGCTGGGGCCCAGCCACGGACGTGCCTGTATTGCAAAGTCGCATTCAAAATCTCTTCTAAGGAGATTTCAGTTTGATTATGGTAATGCAAGTCATGCTGGTCCGACGAATCCAGCCATGCAAACGCCGGCCTCTTCGCATGTGGGAGTTCAACCCAGAAGGACCACACGCTATTCAAAATTTCCTCAGCCTGACACATGAGGAGATGTATAGATCATTCTTTGGACCCCATATAGAGTGTCCAGATACTACCGAGGACGTGGGCCTGAGCAGCAACCGCACCGCCGACCAAGTAAGTTATCCTCTAGACGAACACACCGTCTATCATTTATCATGACGTTATTCTGAGAAATCGCTCTTTGACCAGGACTGGATAACAAAGGCGAAGATGATTCGGTGTTCAGCCCCCCTTCCTGAGGGTTTGGAAAATCTAGTACTGGAAAAGATGCTCGAACTAGCACCTTGCCCGGAGCCCTCAAAGGAAGACAAAGGGGGGAATAATGAGGGCGAGAGCGGGCCTCCACCGCTACCTATTCCGACCGAGGGAACGAGCGCCTCCATGAGGGAGGATAACCGAGGGGAGGAATCTGACATTCTCTCACCCCGGGGAAGGAAGAGGACTTCCTCTGAAGATCCGGAAACCAAGGTTTCTGAGCGGGAGAAGAAATCTCCACCAGAGGGTCCTGCCTTGGAGGGTGCTCTTGCCGCACAAAGTCCGCGCGGGGATCAGCCTTCTAACAAGCTGTAAGCAATTAAAAAGTACTTTAATAGTGAAGATATATTAGCTTACCTTTGAGGAAAATAACCGAAGTATTTATCTCGCAGTTCGGATCTTAGCCCTTCTCAGCAGAGCTCGTCTTCGGGGGATCTTCTTCCGGAGATGATGGAGAGCGAAACGCCTCCCCTGTACTCCTCCGCTCAAGAAGCGGGCGACCTTGAAGTGTCGTCACGGAGGGCCTCTCCGGATCCGGTGAGGCCAGAAGATAATCCTATAGTCACCCGAAGTCCCCAGCGCCCGGCTCTCGAAGAGAGCAAACAGAAGAGTCCGGCACCATCTGGTATGCGATCGGACGTACTGAGAGAGCTGTTGGAGCGAGCTGCCATCTCAGAAGAACACCGTACATTGATGGGTACGGTGATGGAAAGGATTTCATCCGCCGAAAGCGGGTTGCATGATGCCTTTATGAGTCTACTGACGGGCTTTGAGGTACGTAAAATGATGTACATTTGTGATGGTACCGCACATTTTTAGGTGTGCCCTGTGTAGATAGTAGCCCCTGAGACTCAATGGCGGTAAACAGAGGATCGTAGTCCCAGGTAATAACCATACTGCTTTAATGTGCAGGTAGTGGGAGCTCCGGTGGCTAGCCGGACTCATGAGTTTGCCGAACTGAAGCGGCAATTGGATGCGGCGGATGCCGACCTCGAGCTTGTTAACAAGAGGCTTGACGAGGCACATGGTAAGTGGTATTTTCTGGTGAATGCCACATAGTAAGAGCAGCATGATGCCAGTATCTTTCATATGTTGTGACTGCAGATGGAGCTGGCACCGTAGAAACCCTGTGGGCGGAACTTGCCCGAGCCAAAGAACAAGCAAGGATTAGTAATGCGGCTGCTTTGAAGGCGGCCGAAGAGTTGAAAGCCGAGAAGGCCGCGCATTGCGAGAGCAAAGAGAAGATGGCCAAGATGGTTGTCGGTGTCAAAACCGGCAGATCTCAGGTAGGGGGTCCCGAACTGTGCGTCTAGGCCGGATGGTAATAGGAGGCAAGGGACATGAAGTTTTACCCAGGTTCAGGCCCTCTTGATGGAGGTAAAACCCTACGTCCTGCTTGATTAATATTGATGATATGGGTAATACAAGAGTAGATCTACCACGAGATCGGAGAGGCTGAACCCTAGAAGCTAGCCTATGGTATGATTGTTGTTGTGTATCTATCGACTAGCCTGGCCTCGGTTTATATAATGCACCAGAGGCCTAGGATAACAACAGTCCTAGCCGAATACGCCGGTGGGGAGCAGTCCTTGTCTTGATCGCCAAGTCTTGTGGAATCTTCCTTGTATGCGGCAACCGTCCGAACCGGCCCATGAGTATGCGGCCATGGGGTCCTTGGCCCAACCCAACTGATCAGGACACGATGTGATGAGTACCCCCTAGTCCAGGACACTGTCAGTAGCCCCCTGAACCGGTCTTCAAGTTAGGGACGCTCCTCGATTCTTCCGAACTGTTCTTCATCTTCGGTTGACGGTCTTGAAAACTGGTTCAACAAATCTTGTCATCCTCGATCTTGAGGATCGCTGAAATGCATTCTGCGAGTTTACACGTCAGGTACCCGAGGAGCCCCTTTAAGTTTCCGGCCTTTATCAATGCCTTGTTATTTTTATGCCACACCTCGGGTTTGAAGTTGTTCCCGGGAGGCAGTGTCCTCTTGCGTCCGAGCTCCAATGCCGGACTGCATTCGAGGTATCTTTTGTAGCCGGGCACCAACGCCGGACTGCTTCCCAGCTCTAACGCCGGAATGTATCCGAGCTCCAACGCCAGACTATATCCGAGCTCCAACGCCGGACTATGTATCCGAGCTCCTACGCTGGACTGTATCTGAGGTGTCGTAAATCACCTTGGTTCAAAGAAGTTTGAAGGAGTTTAGCCGAGCTTAATGCCAGAAATGCCCTCTATGGAGCCAGCCACTAGCGCCCAAGTTTTATGCCGGACTGCTTCCGAGGTGGTGCACCACCCCGAATGTGGGCCGATTTTTGTCAATATTTTTGATTGGTGCAATTTATTCTCTGCCGAGATATATAGCCAGTAGCCCTCAAGGTGGGTATCGGTCTAAAACCCGAGATGCACCTGAAGGATGACGTAAGACCGCTGATCCCAGTAGCCGCTGAGACTCAGGTTGATTTGCAAGATCGGCCTGAGGATCAAGTCCTAGCTCGGCAGAATACTTCGGGACACAAAAAGTGGCGTGCTTAGTCCCCGAGACTCGGGTTGGGTGCGGCCGACCAACCTGAGGATCAAAATCTCCTCGGCAACTGTATTGCACTTAAAATTTTCTGCATTGAACAGGAAATGCAGTAGCCCTCGAGACACTGGTCGGGTGGCAACACCAGATCAGGGGATCGATGTGCCCCTTTAATATTTGTAAATAATAAGCCTGAAGCCTAGTAGCCCCCGAGACTTAATGCGGGCACGGGTGTCCGAATTAAGGATCAATATCCATAGTAAAATCACAAATTATGTGTAATGACTCTATGTATCCAAGTACTTTATGTCATTAATGCTCGGATCCGCATTGTACAAAACTTTGTTGACCGACCATCGGCTTCCACCTCCTCGGCTAGTAGCCGAGGAGTGTTTGTCCTACTTTATAAAGCCTTTATGAGGGCAAAGATTTACGACAAACAAGGCAATCTGGCCATACGGTTTTATAAACAAAGGTACGCAGAGAGATATGTTATATTACTGTTTAACATAAGAAATGTCTTCCAAAGAAAATAGTCCCGCTATCGGTTCCTTTCTTTGGGTTGTCATGCTAAGCATGATCATGAAACCTCAGCTCTAATGTAAGAGCAAAATATCGAGGATTTAGTTTGGGAGGCCAGTTAATAGCCCCCGGTAGTGTTCGGCGACAGTCGAGGTCAAGCCGTAAACACTTCGGCCATTGTTATGAGTGGCCCATCATTTAACACAGTCATCGGATCGCTAACCAGTTTATGCTTATTGTGACAGTCAGTTTTTGGCTTTCTCCACTGAGGTGCTTAACCGTGTGAGCTGGAAGCACAATCGTAGTGGTTCTGCCTTTGCACACCTAGCCGAACAAAGCGGAACGTAGGAAGCAAGTGCAGGAGCCGGGCAACCCAACTATTGACCGAAGACACAATTCGAAACCGATGCATATATAGCAATATCCGAGAATATTTTTGCCAAATCTATAAAGGTG
Organism: Triticum monococcum; assembly: GCA_034509565.1. NCBI lineage: Eukaryota > Viridiplantae > Streptophyta > Magnoliopsida > Poales > Poaceae > Triticum > Triticum monococcum. The sequence continues at coordinate 19,492,988 of CM067844.1, read as the reverse complement.
TCCGGCATTGCACTGCGAGACTTGTGCTGAAAACACACAAATAGTTTAAAAGTGCCATAAGCTTGGAAAACCAAAAAAAATGTCAGTAAAAACTTGACGTCCGAACAAGATCAAGTGTTCGGTGCCAATCCGGAAATTGGGGAAAAAATCGTGCTTCTGTCGTGCATTAATATTACACATCCGATCTCAAGACTTCAAGCGGGTCAGCCTACGGCTGCAGCCTCCTATCCCGAAGGCGGAGTGCTTCTCGTTAGACCAGTTTAGCGAACTAAACTCGAGCGGTCACTAGAGAGAAAATGGGTTATCTGGCTATTGACCACACACTCACATCGAAAAAGGAGCGATAGAAAAGGACTTTGCAACGACCAAGAAGAAAACACATTTACTATAAAATAGCTCATATAAATTTTAAGAGCCGCCAAGTGACTTGGGTAAAAGATTTTATGTATAATGATTGTATCTACCGAAGTACTTATATCATATCTTTGTTCAACCGAACTTTAAACGCGTCTTAACCGACCATCGGCTTCTCCCTCTTTGGTCAAGGACCGAAAAGTGTTATGTACTCCACCTGTCGAGAATATCGACAGTGTTTTCGATAACCAGGCAACCGGGCAATAAGGCTGTAACAAACAAAGCGCGCTCAGGGAACTTATGTTATATTACAAACGAAGTGTAAGAAGCATCTTCGAAGAAAATAGTACCCCCACCGATACCTTTCTTCGGTGCTCATTATTACTATGAGACTTGTGCAATAGATTTTTTGTACTCATGAGTTCCGTTGTGTGCCGACCATAATTGAAAACAATAAGAGCGCTAGCTTTCGGCTTCACCCAGTCTGAGGTCCGGCTCGGGTGACCCGATCGTGACAATCGCAGAGGTGCTCCCTTTAATCCCTAGCCGAACAATCGAGAACGTAGGGGTAAGCATAGGAGCCAGGCAACCCAGCTTGCAAATCGCTTAAGTCAATATGGTGCATATTGTGGCGTAATACACGAACAAGGAACGAATCCGTACAAGTATAATCATATGCAAGAGGAAAAGCTTCATAAAGGAAGCCCCCAAATAAACGGGGTATTTGAATATGTGTGTCACAAAAAAAGTTTGGACAAGGAAATTTTTTACAAGCAACTTTTTCCCAAAAGTATAATGCTTGGTCGAACCGAACACAAGTTAAAAATTAAAACTTTGAGCATGAAAGCGACATAGCTGGTTAATGTGTTCGACATTGATGACGCAGTCCGAGCTTGATGCGGGACAAGGTTCCATCCCCCAAGCCGGTCCCGAGGTGGCGAAGCGGAGAGCTCGACACGCCGAAGTGGTGACATAGCACGGTCAATGCAGACCGGCAGAGTGATGTAGAAGTCCCCGGATCATTTTCCTATGCACAAAAAGTAGTGCAAACCGGAGATAATAATAATAATAATTATTAAAAAAATCATTGCATAATAAATAATTTATGCAAAGTGAGTAATAAAAGAAATATGGCCTGGGGCCGAAGCCAATGTCGATGCAGGGCGTCGGCGTGATACGGTAAAGGCGTGGTAAAGCCTGAATTCACAGGTCGGTCCGAGTTCCGGATGCGGCGTTCGTCGGACTATGTAGAGAAACTGACCGAACCACCACGCGACAGTCGTTAATGCGGCCATCATTTGATAGACATGTGTACAGATGATGGAAAAACTAGAGTAATAATTCCTTGGGAATAATAAACCCAAACAAGCAAAAATACTAGGATTAATAGCACCTGGTTTATTTGTTGTAGCAATCCGAAGAAAGGTGATTCCCAAAATTGAGACTCGATCTGCACACCCATTCCCTGAATGGCGATAAAGCGACGGTATGGCGATGCTGGCAAAGGTTGGCTCGCCGAGGCAAAGCCCTCGGTCCAGCTAACATGACGGAGCTGGTCGGCTAGTGACGCCGAAGTCTCCGGAGTAGGTTGATGAAGAGATGGCGAAGCCCCCGGTCCAGCCGAGATGTCGAAGCCTCGATGTCAGCCGATGAGTCGAAGTAGGTCGGCGTGATGGACACCAGCTTGAAGAAGCAATAGTGCGGCCCTGCCGATGCAGGTCGTGACGTGGTCGATGCCGGCTTGATGAAGTGACCGTGCAGCGATGCCGGTATGCCCGCTCCATGTAATCCATGGGGCGGCGATGTTGGTGATGATTTATCCTTCGCGATGCCGAACTCTTGTTCGGCTTGCCGAGATGATGATCGAAGGAATTGAGCACGGCTCAATAAAGCGGCGACGTGTGTAGCGCAGGTCGGCAGCCATGGAGCAATACCGCCGGACTGGTTTGACACCAGCGTGATGGTGAAGATTACCTCGAAGGAGTCTTAAAATTTTATGGGTACGTGTTTAAAAACAACGCACAATACCATAGAAGAAAATTCCTTAAAAAGGTTGTCCAATATCACGTTCATAAAGAAACATGAATTCGGGTCGGATCCGTATTCACGCAGAAAACAGATCCGAAAATTGGTCCATTCATCGGAAGTTTCCCAAAGTTTGAACCGTTGGATCGAGCTGAAATTTGGAGGGGTGGTAGATATGGGATTTCCGCAGGAGATGAACGGTTGGATCTTCCAAAGGACCTCCGAGCTGGGCTCTGGAGACCACGCCCTACACTCGTCCAGATTCCCGTCCAGATTTGACAGGGCTCCGGTATATCGTAGATTGTTGAAGATTCCTCCATCGGAACTCAACAAAATTTTCCAGGATTGTTGTAGACTCAATTCCGCACAATTCCACCAAATAGATCGTTAAAAAGGCACTTGAGGAGGCGGTGGTGGCGAACACAAGTTTGCTGTCCAGACAAACAACACGATCGCCCGAGGGCAATGTTGACGTTGAGCCCCCGAGCTCCATGGATGATTCCTCCATGATCTTGATAGAGATCGGAGTTGATGTTGATGAAGGCCCTCGTACGAACATGATGATCGGAGATGGAGCATGGTCCTCGGTCGAGCCAAGGTGACCAGTCGAGCCGGCGACGAAGATGCCCGCATCATAGTTGACCTGCAGACCAGCCATCGATCCTTTTGCCGATTGCACAGCGGAACTCTCAATGAAAGCACCAATGTCGGTGTCAAAACCAGCGGATCTCGGGTAGGGGCTCCCTAACTGTGCGTCTAGGCCGGATGGTAACAGGAGGCAAGGGACATGAAATTTTACCCAGGTTCGGGCCCTCTTGATGGAGGTAAAACCTTACGTCCCGCTTGATTAATATTGATGATGTGGGTAGTACAAGAGTAGATCTACCATGAGATCGGAGAGGCTGAACCCTAGAAGCTAGCCTATGGTATGATTGTTGTTGTGTATCTATCGACTAGCCTGGCGTCGGTTTATATAATGCACCAGAGGCCTAGGATAACAAGAGTCCTAGCCGAATACGCCGGTGGGGAGGAGTCCTTGTCTTGATCGCCAAGTCTTGTGGAATCTTCCTTGTATGTGGCAGCTGTCCAAACCGGCCCATGAGTATGCGGCCATGGGGTCCTCGGCCCAACCCAACTGATCGGGAGATGATGTGATGAGTACCCCCTAGTCCAGGACACCGTCAATGGCCGTAAAGTTAAAAGACACTGCCGACCATTGCTAGTTCCTTCAAAAAGAAAACAGAGCGAAGGCAACAGACCTTGAAAAGGCCACGATAACGAACAAGGACACCCGCTCTGCTTTGAGAGCGAAGAAGGAGGAGCTACATGAAGCCGGGGATATTGCGGCTGGGAAGCCCTTTATGCTGCCGAGGAAGTTCGGGGATCCGCGGTATGCCACTCTGGATCGGCTGTGGAGTTTGGCAGACGCATATATGGACTTGGCGGCGAGCGCTGTCGATGCGGCCAAATACTTCCGAGATCAAACAGATCGTGAAGTGGACCAGCTGTTCTGGTCGCAATTTAACGTTCCAGAGCGTCCGCTTCCGTTGACCGATCAGCTAGCCGAATGGGCCGAACTCGATAGGTTGTCCGGACTCGCCATGAGATCTGTCGTGGATCAGCTGTGGCCGGAAAAGTCGAAGCCAAACAGCTATTTCAGCTTAGTGCAGCAGTTTCTTGGTGCGGTGCCGCGCATCAATGTGATGAAGAGGTCGGCGTGCATAGAAGGCTCGCAGATGGCCCTTGCCCGTGTTAAAGCATACTGGGCGGAGATGGATGCTACCACTGTTGCGGCGCAGGGTTCGGTCATAGGCCGAGTGGCTGCCGAGCAGTATTTCGAAGAGGTTCTCGAGGGTGCTCGTCTGATAGAGGCCCAGTGCTCGAAGAATATTATGTTTGAGTGACATGTATTCCCATTGTAAACACAATGTTTTTATGAAATTTATTAAGGCTGTGTTTATACTTTTGCCTGAAAGTAATATGATGCCTCATGTGCGGCCGTTTATGTATACATGTGTATAACCTGAAAGATTGCAGTCGTCGGCTTCAGTCCCCACGCATATAATACGAAGGTGTTCGCAGAAGACGCGTGTTCACACTTAACCCAACGTCTTGGTCCTATTAAGGAGGTGATAGCGCAGCGAACGAGGCAACCGGACTATAATGCTTTAACACTTTCACTTAGCCATAGGAGTTTGACGGTGGGGCTACTATATAGCCCCTGGTGGCTCCGCACTCTCCCGAATTCGGGGTGCGTACATGCCTGGCCGGGAAACGGCCCTTCGTTAAGGCGGAGGAATTCCAACATTCCGATAGGTCATCGAGTGGTTGACCAGTCTCACGCTATATCATGACAGTCAGTTTTCGGCTTTCTCTACTGAGGTGCTCGTCCGGATGACCCGGGGCACAATCGCAGTAGTTCTCCTAGTGCTACCTTAGCCGATAGAGCATAACGTAAGGTACCAAAACATAGGAGCCGGGCAAACCCAACATTTGACCAAAGACATGATTCGGAGCTGATGCATATAGGGCCAAACTCGCGACGCCGAACACTCCCTAAGGTATTCGGTCTTTATGGTATGAACCGGGCCTAATCAGTGCCCTTTGTAAGAAGCCCCTGGTGTTCAGGTATGTGCATTATTCTGACGTGGCCACATGCCAAGACGCCAGCATCCTTCTCAATTGTACTAAGAATCCGAGGGACGTGTATCAACAAGAGACAGTAAAAAAGGTTGACACAGGGTCTTAATCTAAAAAGAATCCTTGGAACGGGTCCCTGCTGCACGTCTGCGCCTGTGTCTCCGTTGTGCCGTATCCTGGACGGGTGTAGCACGGTGGTCATCTGTAAAAGAAAGGAACTTAGGTGAAAAGTTGTCGTGCAAAAAGGTAGGTTTTTTGAAAAAACCATGTATAATTCAAGATGAGTAAAAATTGCCACTTGTCTGCGCGCGTTGAGCCCCTTGTATTTGTGATAGGGGTGTGGTCATCAAACCTGTACGAATTACATACAGCTGCGCCGGACTCGTCTAACCGTGTCCATGGTCTTGACGACCTATCAAATACTTTAGTTGGTGAGGCCGTTTTAGTGCGCGGCTGCCCAGGCAGCCGCATTCTCTTCGGCGTGTAGGGATCGCTCCATATTTCCATTTACTGTAATGATGCCATGCGGACCGGGCATCTTAAGTGTGAGGGAAGCATAGTGCGGTATTGCATTAAAGCGAGCGAAAGCTTCGCGTCCAAGTAGTGCTTGATAGCCACTTTGGAACGAAGCAATGTGGAAGGTTAAATTTTCGCTACGGAAGTTATCGGGAAAGCCGAATATAACTTCTAGTAGCAGGGAGCCCGTGCAGTGAGCCCTTGGGCCTGGCGTTACTCCTTTAAAGGTAGTATTCTTGTGGCAAATTTTCGTTGGCTCTATCCCCATTTTGCGGATTGTGTCCTGATATATCAGGTTTAGACTGCTGCCACCGTCCATCAGGACTCGTGTGAAATGGTATCCGTCAATTATTGGGTCTAATACCAAGGCATCCCATCCTGCATGCCGGATATTTGCCGAGTAATCCCGATGGTCGAAAGTGATCGGTTGAGCCGACCAGTGGTAGGACTCCGCGGTGATAGGCCCTTGGGCGTATTTCTCTGGGAGTGCCGCTTTATTTCTCCCCTTGATCACGTGTAACACGTTTACTGTTTTGACTTCTGGTGGAAATTTCTTTTGTTCTCCAGTGTCGTGCTTGAGAGGCTCATCCTCGTCTTCGCTAGGTGTATCCTCCCCCTTGTGTACGGCGTTCAGCTTGCCGGACTGCTTGAAGACCCAACATTCTCTGTGGGTATGATTAGTGGGTTTACCAGGGGTGCTATGGATCTGACATACTTGGTCCAGAATTTTGTTCAGGCTGGACAGTTCATCTCTGGCGCCGTTAGGGGGTGGCTTTTTCTGACCTGGCCGAGAGCTTTTGAATCCGACGTTTATTGCCGTGCTCTTCGGGCTGTCTTCTTTATTCCGGCGCTTATTATTTTTGCTGCGTCGTGATTTCCCGTTTTCATCTCTAACTTCGGATGTACTTGGGTCGCTGGTGCTGCATCTGGCTAGCCAGCTGTCCTCACCCGCGCAAAAGCGGGTCATGAGGCTTGTTAATGCTGCCATTGTTCTCGGCTTTTCTTGGCCGAGGTGTCTGGCAAGCCATTCGTCACGGATGCTATGCTTAAAAGCTGCCAAGGCTTCAGCACCTCAATCCAGACCCCAGGGTCCGTCATTCCGTCGTATGCCTCTATGTTTACGGGTTTGAATCCCTCTGGAAATTCATGGTCCAGCACCTCATCGGTGAAACATAGGGGGTGTGCGGCACCCCTGTATCTGGGTGTACCGCGTTGTTCGGATGTTTGTTGTGTTGCGTCGTATGCTGGAGCGCGCTTGCGTGGTCCATAGATGGATCTGGTTGCACCGTCCCTTTGATGCGAGCCCTCGCGTGGATCGCGTATTGGCTTATGCGCGGCGTTGTTTGCCGTTCTATGTTGGCCGTGAGGTCGTCTATCCGGCCAGGTGGCCGTTTTAATCTTTGGTTGCGGGGGATCTAAGGCCTCCTCATCGAATTCAGGTAGCAACTTCCGCTTCAGGTAACTCTTGGTGGGGCAATTACCGCCGTACTTCGCTACTGTATTGAGTACTTTACTCCATCTGATTTTAAGTGTGTCTTGCGCAGCCTTGAGCCTTTGCTTCTGCTTTTTTAGACTCCTCGTGGTAGCAACGAGCCTTTGACGGGCATTATGTTGCTCCGGGTGTCTGTCCGGTGTGATGTCATCCGGACTGTTATCTTCGACAGAATCGGGTTGTTCGGTTTGATTCACCGTGTTGCCGTGGTTGGGCGATGGTTCACCCTGCTCTAATGTTGGGTCTGTATGATCGTTGTTTCTGCCGAGGCGGGATTTGGAGCGGCGCTTACGCCGCCGCTTTGACTGCTTCTCGAGGGGACAACCCTTCATTGCGTCCTTCTGTTCCTCGTGGTCGTTTTCTTTTGGTGTGTCCACCATGTATACGTCATGTGATGAAGTGGGTATCCAGTGCCCTGTGGGCAGTGGTTCCTGTTCGTCTCCTGCATCGTCGTCCATACCGTCGATGTCTTCGGAGTCGAAGTCCAGCATGTCGGTTAGGTCATCGACAGTGGCTACTAAGTGGGTGGTGGGTGGGCGGTGAATTTTGACGCCATCCGCATCCCAATCCTGCCGGACATAGTTCGGCCAGGATTCTCCTGACAAGGAGTGTCGGTGTCAAAACCGGCGGATCTCGGGTAGGGGGTCCCGAACTGTGCGTCTAGGCCGGATGGTAACAGGAGGCAGGGAACACGATGTTTTACCCAGGTTAGGGCCCTCTCGATGGAGGTAAAACCCTACGTCCTGCTTGATTAATATTGATGATATGGGTTGTACAAGAGTAGATCTACCACGAGATCAAGGAGGCTAAACCCTAGAAGCTAGCCTATGGTATGATTGTTGTCTATGGAGTTGATGAAGTTGTCCTACGGACTAAAACCCTCCGGTTTATATAGACACCGGATAGGGTTAGGGTTACATAGAGTCGGTTACAATGGTAGGAGATCTTGAATATCCGCATCGCCAAGCTTGCCTTCCACGCCAAGGAAAGTCCCATCCGGACATGGGACGAAGTCTTCAATCTTGTACCTTCATAGTCCAGGAGTCCGGCTGAAGGTATAGTCCGGCTACCCGAACACCCCCTAATCCAGGACTCCCTCAGTAGCCCCCGAACCAGGATTCAATGACGATGAGTCCGGCGCGCAGATTGTCTTCGGCATTGCAAGGCGGGTTCTCCTCCAAATTCCGTGTACCTGTTGAATAAAGTCCGGTTTCTTGTAAATGTTGCGCTCCTTGGCTTCTACGCCCAATAGTGGCAAACGAATGCGAAAAGCCGGGGCGTTTTTACATCCACACCCCTAGCCATATAAACAAGCCGCCTATTTAACTGGATGGGAATTCAGGTTCAAACCACATCTTCTCCTCTCCACGAGTTATCATCAGAGTGCTTCCAACAAAGGTCCATTCCAACATGTCCAGCCGTCGCAGCTCCTCCCCTCGCCCCTCCGGTCCCAAACCTGGGGACTGGGAGAGTTGCACCATCCCGCACAGCGAGTTAGTGTCGCTTCAGGCCAAGGGATTTCTTCCCCCGGCATACATGGTCCCGGTCCGAGCCGGTCTCGCCACCTACAATGGTGGAAAACAGGCGGAGAGCACCCCCAATCCTTCTAAAGGAGAGCGGGTGAGCCTCGTCCCCTATCTAATAACGGGACTGGGATTTCCAATTCATCCATTTCTCCGTGGGCTTATAAAGTTTTACGATCTCTAGCTGCACAATCTCACGCCTGCTTCCATATTACACATCGCGGGTTTCGTCGCCCTTTGCGAGCTATTTTTAGGCGTTGAGGCTCATTTCGCGCTGTGGAAGAGGTTATTTTGCCTGGTGCCCTGTTCTCAAGAGGGGTCTATCTATCAAGTGGGCGGAGCCGAAGTATGGCGCATCACCGGGACCGGATACCTATCCGGAACCCCGAAGAAGGCGTCCGAGGACTGGCCTTCGGAATGGTTTTACATAGATGACATCCCGCTACCGGACCCTATCTGGGTCGGTCTCCCTGAGTTCAACAATGCCCCGTTGAAGAAACGCTTGAGCTGGCATCCACGGAGCTCTCAGAGAGAAAGCGATAGAGACGTCCTTTACCTGATGGACCGGATAAGACTGCTGGCTCATTTCGGACTAACCATGATTGGAGTCATGGCTGCATGCATTATGCGGGGGGTGCAGCCGCTTCAATATAGAGGCCACCCCATGTGGGATTTCAACGGGGAAGATGACGCCACCCATTACGGTCGTAAGGGGCCGGCCTCAGCCGCCGCCTTAGTAAATATTTATCCTCTTTGTACAAGGGAGAAAAGGAGGAATTCCTCAGCGTCAATCCGCAGGCCGGATTCAGTATATACGATCCTCCAAGTTGGGTAAGTGAACAATTGCGCTTGCCCATTTGCCTTACACTCCCACGGTTAGATAAGTAGTCTAATGATTTCAATGCAGGAACTGCGACAGGAGGTAAAGGATATAAACAGCCGTCCTCCACAACCCGAGGACCCAGAACGGTCCCTCAATCCGGACTCCGAAGAAGATCCGGACATATCGGTGGAGCTTATCGACGGGGTGTTCTATCAGCTAAGCAAGGACGATACCTTGGTGGCCATTACGGCGGATTACCCAGGGTTGATCCCGGCCTCCCAGGTGAAGGAAACCGGAGTCCCATTCCCTTGAAAGAGATTCCATTCTCACATATTCCGGTGTTTCTAACGACAACCGTGTTTTGCAGGGGAGATTTCCGAGGCAGGAGGCCGAACCTGCGGCGGCTAGCCAACGAGGGGCCGCAGGGCCCCATGGGGCAAAAAGGAATGTAGTCCGGACTGAGATGCCGGCGCAAAGGTATAGCGCACCCTCTGTTTCCCTGGGGTTATTCTGTCAGGGCATATTAACGTTCGTGCTATCTTCAGAACGAAGAGGCCTCGCCGGACTACATCCGGAGAGGTTGCCAATCGCGCCTCCACCAGCCAGGCTCCAACGTCTGGCCAGGAAGCGGAGGCGAGCACAAGGCGCGCACCAGACGCTCCTCCGACAGAGGATGAGGACAGGCTGTCTGCCACAAATTCCGAAGTGGAGAGTGCCATGAACCACAGGCGTCGCCGGACCGTTCTACGCGACGGTTGTTTCTCCCAAGAGGCTTTAGATGCCTTTAATTCGGGGGATGCGTACCTCCGTGCCGCTCAAAATGGTTTAGCCAGAGCCACGGAGCAGTATGTAAAAGACATACGGGTAAGAAAATTTTGGTTAAATATATATATATATATATATATATATATATATATATATATATATATATATATATATATATATACCAGTAGCCCCCGAGACTTGAAGCAGTTAGAGAAACTGATTTAAGGATCATTCAATATGCAGGTTCTTACAGAGAAGAATACCGTACTGTCCCAGGAGCTGGAAAAGTGCAAGGCCCAACTAGAGGCCGCACTAGCCGCAGCAGGGGAGCCCAAAGAGACCCCCTCAGGTAAGATACACTTCGAAAGATTAGTATTGTGCGGTGTGGGTGCAAATCTGACAGATCATATTGCAGATGGCGCCGGACTAGATCCGGACAAACAACAGCTCTTACGCCAGTTAAAGGCTGGTGAGAGTATGTTGACAAGGGTGAGGCTGGAGAAGAATGATCTTCAGGATGCCAACACCAAGCTGGACGTCAAACTTAAAGATGTTCGTGGCCAGCTGTCGGACTCCTCGAAGGAGAATCAGCGGCTTCGACGCGGCATATTTAGTAAGTGCTTGAACGAACTTTGAAAAAAAAGGTTCGGCGAGGAAGTCGACTAACAGAGTAATGTCTGTAGGTATGCTCACAGGTCGTCCTGCAGAGGAGATGCCCGGTTCTACGGCTGACCTTCTTCCCGAACTCTTGCAACTGCACGAGCGAATTCGGCAGGCAATGCGAGGTGTTGCCCAAGCCTTATGGCTTGCCCACTCCGTGCCCGAGGGCCTTGGAGAGCTTGTCGAGAAGTTGAAGGGAGCTCGGCGGCGCTTCCGGTTGTGGAAGATATCGGCCTGCCGACAGGGTGCTGGGGAGGCCTGGGCCATGGTGAAGACCCGTTTTACGAAGTCTGACCCAAACCACATGGCCGAGGTCGGACCAGTGGGGCCTGACGGGAAGGAGATCCCTGTAAGCTTAGTGTACGACCAAGTGGAGTTGGCCGCGAAGTATTCCCAGCAGGACTGTAAATTAGACAGCCTGTTAGATGGTATAGAAGAGGAATACAATCAGTCAGAATGACTGTGTAATTTTGAATTGACATGTGTAATGCCTTCTACCCGGATTGTAGATCGTTTGTCGTTGCCGACCTTTTCGCTTCAACCTCGGGACCTGACGGTCCGGAGTGTGTCCGAATACCCTAGCGGTTATATAAGAACCGGGGTATGCGTGGAGACCAGGCGTAGGGGTCATCAGTGCTTTATCAGACAAGTGCCCAACTAGTTATGTTATATTACATGGTTAGTAAGAAACATCTTCCAGAGAGAATAGTTCCGTTAAGGGTTCCTTTCGCTAGGAGGCATGCCCTAATGTGCATGTCCGGACTACGTGAAGAGACGCAGAAAAAGCATCTGGGGGCGCATAAAATGAGTAAAAAAGATCATCTTTTATTTCACCGACCGAATATTCCCTTAAGAACGCTAGCTTTCGGCTTCACCCAGTCTGAGGTACACGTCCGGCTGACCCGGCAGTAACAATCGCAGAGGTGCTCCCTTTACCGCCTAGCCGAACAATCAGGAATGTAGGGGTAAGCACAGGAGCCAGGCAACCCAGCTTGGCCAAAACTTAAGTCATATCGATGCATATAATGGTGAAGAAAAAGGTACATGCGGAAGTTTGACGCATGTGTTGGGCGTGAAGCCCGTATAAATAAGCTTCTGTTAAAGAAGCCCCCAGGTTTAATGAGCACGAGTGGCGCGTCACTATATGAGCCTTTAAGGGCTATAGAAGAAAGAATGGGAAGGAGAGAAATGTAAGACAGAAAAATTCAAAAAGGAATGTGTCGGCGTTCTGGGAACGGGGGTCCCTAGACTTGCCTGCCTGCGGCCTGCGGCGTGGCTCAAATGGGGGCCCAACATGGCCCATCTTCATCAGCACGAGACTCAAGACCCTCACGAGGGGCCAAGCCTCGCGAGGCGGACGACACGACACATCCTCAGACGCAGTCTCCTCAGGCTGGCTCGCGAGGAGACCGAGATATCAAGGCGGGGTGCCTCGCGAGGTGCCCGTGACGCAAGCCATGACGATCGAGGGTGCCAGGCAGGCGCCAGCGCGCGCAGCGTCCTTCTTTCCTCTTTGGTGCAAAGGGGCAAGCGCAGCCGCGGAGTACCTAGGCATTAGGCAAAGGTTGCCATTTTGGTGCAACGAGACCAGGACCAAGCGGACTACGAGACGGAGGTCACCATGGAGCCCAGTGCGGCGTCACCGCAGAGTCTTTCGCAGGCGAAGACCAACTTTAGTCAGGATAAGAGTACTTGCTGTCCCCCTTCAAATTAGCCCGCCATTGTTGGCTCCCTTCCCGCTCGATATTTGGGAAGAGGACCAGGGCCCCTATAAATAGGACCGGTCACCCACGTAGCAAGGGGTTGAGTCGGTCCGATCGGTTGGTAGATTAGAGACACAGAGTTCGGTTCGGTTCGCAGAGTTAGTTGGTCCGACTAGCAAGGAGAGAGAGAGAGAAGGTGACTGAACTCCTCCCAGTAGTTCATCACCCAGCCAAGAACAGACCCTCGCGAGGCTGTTCTTCCTTGTATTGTTCATCATCATCAGCCACAAGAGGCAATCCACCCACCACAAACTGGAGTAGGGTATTACACCACAATGGTGGCCCGAACCAGTATAAATCTTGTGTCTCTCATGCAGTTCCTTTAGTAGTTTAGATCTTTGCGAGACGGGGAGGTAGAAGGCGTGATTTCCGCGCGCACCCCAGTGTTCGAACCTTAAGGGTCTGCCGGAACCCGAAATCCGACATTTGGTGCGCCAGGTAGGGGTGCGCCGGAATCCGTCTTCCACCACTCCGTTCTCCTCCGACCGTCGCATCCATGTCCGACGCTCGTCGGGCCCGCACCGAGCGCCGGGCTGCCATCGCTTCTCGCGTCGCCCAGACGGCCCCCGTCGGTGGGCGTCCTCGTCGTTCCCCGTCGCCCGCCGTCAATGCCGCCACCGGCCCGGCGGGGGGCGAGCAGCAAGCATCGTCTCAGCACCCGTCCGTGCGGCAAGACGGCCGCACCGCTACTCCATCACTCGCTCCAGCCGGTTCTTCGTCCCGCGCGCTCCGCGCACCCTTGGAGGCTCGAGCTGCGCTCCTCACGGCAAACGAGCTCCTGTGCTACCGCCCCGTCGACGACGTCTACGAAGAGTGGCTTGACCGCGTCGCCGAGCTTGTCCGCGCCGTAGGGGGCTCTTCCGCGCTGTCCGTTCCTCTGTGCCACACTCCGCCCCGCGCGGGCAACGAAGCTCCAGAGGCGCACCAGCCGCCTCCCCTCCAAGAAGATGCCATGGCTCCAAGGCGCTTGGCCCCTGGGCGGAACCCGCTCCGTCAGGCGCCAGCGCAGCAAGAACGGAGCTGCCAGGAAGTCCCTCACCCGCAAGGGGCTACCGGGGCGCTCCCTGCTCCGGCACGCCGCGACCCTGCTCCAGCTCCGGCGCGCCAAGACCCCGCCCTGCTCCCAGCTGCAGCGCGGGGGGACCCTCAAGACCAAGCTCTCCACCAACCGAAGCCTTTTGTGGCCACCGTGGGCTGCCACGCCTACACCACTGAGCTGCGTAGCGTCGCGTGGCCCGGCAAGTTCAAGCCTGACCTGCCTCCTCGCTACAACGGCACAACTGATCCCGCAGAGTTCCTTCAGCTCTATGAGCTGGGCATCGAGGCCGCCGGCGGGGATGAAAAGGTCATGGCGAACTGGTTCCCCATGGCGCTCAAGGAAGGAGCTTGAACCTGGCTCCTGAATCTGGCTCCAGGCACGATCTCCTCCTAGGACCAGATGCGCGCCCGCTTCATCGCCAACTTCCAAGGTACTCGCGACTGGCTGCCCGCCGTGAGCGACATGCGCCGCGTCAAGCAACAACCCGGAGAGACCCTGCAAAAATAAATCCAGCGCTTCAACAGCGCGCGCCTCAAGATCCCCAAGGTGTCCGAGGAGGCCATCATCTCGGCCTTCTCCGACGGCATGTGCGACGTCAAGATGAAGGAGGAGCTGGCGATGCACGAAGACCTCTACACCTCCCTGGAGCTGTTCAACTTGGCGAACAAGTGCGCCAGGGCTAAGGAGGGACGTCTCTCCCTCCTCGAGCTACCTGCCGCGGACCCAGAAGAGAAGAAGCCCAAGGCCAAGGACGTGAAGCGCAAGGGGGCTGCCGTACTCGCGGCAGAACCAGACACAAAGCGGGGCAAGGATCTGCCCGAACCCTCCAAAGGCAGCCGGTACTGTGTGTACCATGACCTCCACACCCACAACACCAACGAATGTCAAGAACTCCGCGCCGTACGAGAAGGAAGGATCGGCCGTCGCCCTGACCGTGCTGACCGGGGCTACGGCCGAGGAGGAGGAAGAAACCCAGGACGCTGGGAAGATCGCGGCCCGCGCCCGGGGTGGCGCGACCAGCCTCGCGAGGACCGCTAGCGGGACCTGCCTCGCGAGGGTGACTGGAGGGATCAGCCTCGTGAGGATCGCCCTCATGGAAATGCAGGCCTACCTCCGCTGCCGCCTCAGCCAAGGAGGAATGAAGACCGCCATCAAGACGAGGGGGCTGGGGGCTTCCAAGAGCCGCGCGCAATCGCCTGCATCCTAGGCGGAGCTCAAGCCCCAGCCTCGCAACGTATCTTCAAGCAGTTTGCCCGCGAAGTGAATGCAGTTCTCCCCAAGCTCGAAGCAACGCGCCCCCTCAGGTGGTCGGCGTGCGCCATCACGTTCAGCTCGACAGACCAGCTCAAGTGCGCAGCCACGGCCGGAGTCCTCCCGATGCTCTGCTCCCCAGTCATCAGCAATGTGCTGGTCACCAAGACCCTCATCGATGGTGGGGCAGGGCTCAACGTCCTGCCCGTGGAAACATTCAACAACCTCCAAGTGCCCTATGACCAGCTTCAGCCGACCAAGCCTTTCTCCGGGATCACCGACGGTTCCACAGTCCCGATCGGGCAGGTCTGCCTCCCTGTCACCTTCGGGGCTTGCAGCAACTACCGCACCGAGCTCATCGACTTCGACGTCGCCCACATCCGCCTGCCATACAACGCCATCCTCGGGTACCCAGCGCTGGCCAAGTTCATGGCTGCGACTCACCATGGCTACAACGTCCTCAAGATGCCAGGAAGTGGTGGAGTCATCACAGTGCCCTGTGAAGAGAAGGATGCAGTGTGTTCCCTGGAGAGAGCCTATCAGGCCGCGTCGCTAGAAGATCCAGATCACGGAAGCAGGAGGCTTCCTGAGACCACCCCCAAGAAGAAGAAGACGTTGTCAGGCTCAGCCCCTCAGGAGGCAGGCCCTTCAGGGCCCGTCTCTGCCCAGGGGGACCCTCCTTCCATCGCATAGGGAAGCGCGCCTGACGCCCTCCTCGGGCAGGGCTCAGGGGCTCTCACCTGGAGGGCCACCGACCTAGCCAGGGTCACGAGGGAGGCGCTTGGACACCATGTGGAAGCGTGCTTCGCGGCACGTTTCCCCGGAGAAGGAGCCAGGCGAGGAAGGTCAGACCAGCAGGAGTTTGTTGACAAGGCCATTCAAGAACTACAGGAGACAAGGATCATGAGAGGTTGCCGCCGCCTACCAGCCATGGCCCCACATCCAGGCGAGGATGGTGGGCTGCGCGTCTGCGTCTACGTACCAGGGCTCAATCAGATCGCCACGACGGAGCGTCTCTGGCCCTCACAAGTGGGGAGCTGCGGGGGTCCGCCCCGCAGCTATGTTTGCATGCCCTACGGCCTGTCGAGCATGGCTGCGGCGCACCAACGCCTCATGAGGGGCAGCATGGAGGCTCAGGAAGACAGGCGTTCCGCAGCCTTGGCGGAGATGAAGGCAGCTCGCGAGGAGTCACCGGTGCCTCCGGAGCCTCCCGAGGCCCCGGGGCCTGGGGGCTCGTGAGGATCAGCTTCTGCAGCCCATCAAGTCTGCTGCACCAACGCCACTACGCCGACGACATCCTCAGGTGACATCTTCCAAGTTTCATTCCCAGCTGGGAGCACCCTCCCAGGGTTGCATCACTCCCAGGCCGCGTGGGTCCGTCCCTGCGGCATGTATCCCCTTTTATCTTTCGGTCGTTAGTTTGCCTTGTTGGGGGCGCCCCTCGGGCCGCATCATCCCCAAGCCGCTCGGGCCAGACCCAGCGGCGTGTATCTGAAAGTGCAACTATCCCTAGGTGGTTTTGGTAATTCATAACAACATATAGCTCATTGAGCTAATGCTATTTCAAGATTTTTGTTTTAGGAAAGCTCAATGATTGGCATGGCATGGATGTGAAAGTGGAACCCTCAAAATGCTAAGGACAAAGAATTGGCTCAAGCTCAAAAGTTCAAGACTCTTCATTTTATATTTTAGTGATCCAAGATCACATTGAGTCTTTAGGAAAAGCCAATACTATCAAGGAGGGATGAGGTGTTGCTTAATGAGCCTCTTGCTTTATGTGCTTGGTGATATGCTCCAAAATCCTCAACCACTTTTCCATAGCCACAAATGACCTAAACACTAAGCCAAACTCGGTCATACCGATTCTTTCAATCCGGCGCCACCGAGTTTCACTTGTCATTTGCCACTGCCAAACCCTAGCAATTCGGTCCTACCGATAAGGATCTCGGTCTCACCGAGATGGGCTTGCAAACTCTCTGTTTCCCTTTCGTAACTTTTCGGTCTCACCGAAAGAGCGAATCGGTCCCACCGAGAATGCAATGTAAATTCTATGTTTCCTTCTTGTAACTTTTCGGTCTCACCGAAAGAGCGAGTCGGTCCCACCGAGTTTACTTGACCAACTCTTTGGTTAGCTTATTGCCAAACTCGGTCTCACCGAGTTTGTGCAATCGGTCTCACCGAGATTACGTTATGCCCAAACCCTAACCGAATCGGTCCTACCGAGTTGCATGTCAGTCCCACCGAAATTCCTAACGGTCACTAGGTTTACTATTTCGGTCCGACCGAGTTTTCTGATTCGGTCCCACCGAGATTGATAAATTGTGTGTAACGGTTGGATTTTGTGTGGAGGCTATAAATACCCGTCCACCTCCTCTTCACTCGTGGAGAGAGCAATCAGAACACATACACCATTCCAACTCATATGTTCTAAGAGAGAACCACCTACTCATGTGTTGAGACCAAGATATTCCATTCCAACCATATGAATCTTGATCTCTAGCCTTCCCCAAGTTGCTTTCCACTCAAATCTTCTTTCCATCAGATCCAAATCCTATGAGAGAGAGTTGAGTGTTGGGGAGACTATCATTTGAAGCACAAGAGCAAGGAGTTCATCATCAACACACCATTTGTTACTTCTTGGAGAGTGGTGTCTCCTAGATTGGCTAGGTGTCACTTGGGAGCCTCCGACAAGATTGTGGAGTTGAACCAAGGAGTTTGTAAGGGCAAGGAGATCGCCTACTTCGTGAAGATCTACCGCTAGTGAGGCAAGTCCTTCGTGGGCGATGACCATGGTGGGATAGACAAGGTTGCTTCTTCGTGGACCCTTCGTGGGTGGAGCCCTTCGTGGACTCGCGCAACCGTTACCCTTCGTGGGTTGAAGTCTCCATCAACGTGGATGTAGGATAGCACCACCTATCCGAACCACGGGAAAAACATCCGTGTCTCCAATAGCGTTTGAATCCTCCAAACCCTTCCCTTTATATTCTTGCAAGTTGCATGCTTTACTTTCCGCTGCCAATATACTCTTTGCATGCTTGCTTGAATTGTGTAATGATTGCTTGGCTTGTCCTAAGATAGCTAAAAATTGCCAAGAACTAAAATTGGGAAAAGGTTAAGTTTTTATTTGGTCAAGTAGTCTAATCACCCCCCTCTAGACATACTTTCGATCCTACAAGTGGTATCAGAGCTTTGGTCTCCATTTGCCTTGATCTCCATAGCTTTTGGTGGTCATAGCCTTGGTTTCACAACCTAGGTGAGTACGGCGTCTAGCGAGGGAAATTATCACCGTAGAGGTCCTTACTTTGATGATACGAATTTTGCTAGTTGGAAGTATAAAATGAAAATGCATATTCTTGGACATAACCCCGCCGTATGGGCTATTGTTTGTGTTGGCTTGCAAGGTGAGTTCTTTGATGGGAGTGAACCAAACCATGAAGCTACCGCGGATGAGTTGAAGATGTTGCAATACAATGCTCAAGCTTGTGATATTCTCTTCAACGGATTGTGCCCCGAAGAATTCAACAAAATCAGCCGCCTTGAGAATGCAAAGGAAATTTGGGACACTTTGATTGATATGCACGAAGGTACCGACTCCGTCAAGGAATCCAAGTTGGATGTGCTCCAAAGTCAACTTGACAAGTTCAAGATGAAGGATGGTGAAGGTGTCGCCGAAATGTACTCTAGGCTTGCTCTCATCACAAATGAGATTGTCGGCTTAGGAAGTGAAGAGATGACCGATAGATTCATCATCAAGAAGATCCGAAGAGCCTTGGATGGGAAATATGATACCGTGTGCACATTGATTCAAATGATGCCCAATTACAAAGATCTCAAGCCAACGGAAGTGACTGGAAGGATTGTTGCTCATGAGATGTCACTCAAGGATAAAGAGGACTTCACAACAAATCAAGTGGTGCCTACAAAGCCTCATGTGAAGTCCCCACATCATCAAGTGAGAAACAAACCTTCAATGAAGAATTGAGCTTAATGGTGAAGAACTTCAACAAGTTCTACAAGAGTAGAAGCAAAGATAGAAGCTTCAAGTCAAGGTCATACAATGACAAAAGATCTTCTAGTCGAGAGCGAAACTGCTATAATTGTGGAAGACCCGGACACTATTCCAATGAGTGTACAGCTCCCTACAAGAGAAGAGAAGATTCTCCAAAAAGAAGAAGCAAAGAATCACCACCAAGAGAGAGAAGGAGTAGAGATGATCGTTATGAACGGAGATACTCACAGAGAAGCAAGGATTCGGAAAGGAAGGAAAAATCATCAAGGAGCTATACAAAACAAAGACATCAAGCTCATGTTGGTGAATGGGTATCTGGCTCCGACTCCGACAGCCACTCCAAGAGAAGTTATCACTCCAACTCCGAAGATACTCAAGATGAAGGTGTTGCCGGTCTAGCACTTGTGTCAACCAACTCCTACGACATATTAGACTCACCAAATGAAGGAATTGGAAGATGCTTCATGGCCAAAGGTCCTAAGGTAACACACCCCGAGTATGTTGATTTTAATAGTGATGAAGATGACTTGTTAGGTGATGATGACTTGCTTGTTGACAACTCTAGTGATGAGTACTATGATGAAACATCAATTAATCATGTTAAAACGAATGACAATGATAAGGAGAAGATTGAGGCTCTAACTAAAGAACTAAACACTCTTAAGTTAGCTCATGAAACCATCTTCGAAGATCATCGAGAACTTTTAAGAGCTCATGAGAAATTACGCTTTGAAAAGCTCAATCTTGAGCAAGAGCATGAGTTCTTAAAAGCAATCAATGATGATCTCCGCAAGAAAAGTTCTTCTTACATTGCCAAGCGTTTACTATTATCCACTTACATGCCTCAAGTCAAGTCTAGTAACAAGAACAAGAAAGATTCTTCCTCTAGTAGTAACAATGATCATGCTAAATCCAATATTGTTGCTTCTAGTAGTTCTCTTGATTCCACTAATGATTCTCTTAGACAAGTTACACTTGAGCAAGAAAATATCTTATTGAAGGGGATTATAGAGAAAGGAGTATACAAAAGCCTTGTCGGGAGTAAGCAATTCGAGGAAATTGTGCGCAAGAAAGGAATGCACCGGAAGAATCAAGGTGTTGGTTTTGAATGAAAGTTCAATGCCAATGGAGTTGAATGGGAAGAAGACCAATACCCCAAGACAAAGTTTGTTCCTCAACAAGAGAAGTATGACACCTCTTTCAAGGGGATACAAGCTCAAGATGATCTTCCACCACAAGACTACAAGCAAAAAGGCAAGGACAAGCTTCAAGAGGAAATTGATGCATTTGAAGAAGCTCCTAAGACCTTAGTCAAGTGGATTCCCAAGACCACGTCAAGTTCCACTTCATCAAGTACGACTACAACTCCAAGGATTCCCATCAAGATGGTGTGGATCCAAAAGAAAAAGAACTAGAGAGTTCTTGAGGGTGACTCCGCCAACATATTTCACTCTCATCATTTTGGTAAGAACAAGTGCAATCAACTTCCACATCATGCACTAGTTCAAGGAGTCACAAACCCTCTTGTTGGTAAGACAAGGGACAAGGTAACCTAAAGTTTTCATGGACATCATCTTGTGTATGCATCACTCTATGTCTATGGATATCCTTGTTTGTTCCTTGTGGGACTAACCCATGTAGGTATTGAAAGTGCAATTCACTCAAATGGATAGCTCCAAGTGATCTACATCAACATTGAGCATCCACATCTTCAACATCTACATGAAGTCATCATGACAAAACCCAAGGTTAGTTCATCCCTCTTAGGGGGCATATCACATCTAGGGGGAGCTTTACTCTAAGACTTGAGCTAAAGCAACTCTAAAGATGTGAATACAACAATGCTTTATGTAAAAGTGGTAACCCCACTTGTGCTTAAATGATGAGTATGACCTACAATCAAGTGTTCTCACTTGACTCCTAAGTCAATATACTCATATATAGATGACCTAGTCATCGCAAATTGCTTGATAGATGCTAGAATTGTTTGTGCATGCTTTGCCACATATTTCATTTGCCATCTTATTGTGTGAGCATGTTGGTTGCATATTTTACTCATTCGAGGACATCCACTTGTTGTTTTGATTGTTTGGCTTTATCTTCTTTTGCCAAGTGGATGGACAAGAATGCCTAAGAACCTCCTCTAGCTATCTATGCTTTTCTCGTCTCAAACTCTATTCATGTTGCATCACAAAACTTGATCAAGTCAGATTCGAACCACTCTGTGTGAGGAGCGCTCGGAGTCCCCGATTCATCATAGACTTAAACTTCCAAAACCTCCTTGTGATTCTCGGTCTGACCGATACCATAATTTCGGTCCTACCGAGATCATTAAGTTGATCTAGGTTTTCGATCTCGGTGCAACTGATTTGAACCACTCGGTCACACCGAGTTGCAATAACTGTATACAGTTTTGCATCTCGGTGCCACCGAGTTGTTCCACTCGGTCACACCGACAGGGTCGGGCTATATATGGTGACAGGCAGAATTTTGGAAATTTCTCCAAAACCTCTTCGCCCGCGCATAGCTCGCTCTGCCTCCTGGGTCTCCGGATCGTCCTCCTCGCCGCCAGCAGCCTCCAGTCGCTGGTCTCCGTCGCCGTCAACGGGATTTCTACCCCACCGTTGCCGCCGTAGCGAGTCTCCGCCGAACTAGGGTATGGACTCGATCTTTGTGCTATTCTCCAATCTGATTCCTAGCACATTGTGATCATCATGATTCTTGCCACGTTTGATAAACTCCAATCCAGTCAATGAACTCGTAGATTAGGTTTAATTCGAAAATTTTAGGGTTAGGTTTCCGCCGAAACCATCTCGGACCCACCGAGTTGAAAAACTCGGTCCCACCGATTTGGCTTATGCCATTGCACAAGTAAAACTCGGTCTGACCGAGAATTACTTATTGGTGTGACCGATTTTGGAACTCTGTGAAACCCTAGCAGTCTCGGTGCCACCGAACTGTGACTCGGTCTGACCGAGTTCACTAGTTCTGGTGCCAAAACTGCTTCGGTGTCACCGAGTTTGAAAATCGGTAGATCCGAGATGATTTTAGTGGGAAACTAAAACTAAGTTTTTGAATTATTCTTTTGCAAAAATCTCTGCATTTTGTGATGCTCGTCCACTCTATCTCATCTATAATCTATTCATAGGGTCAGCAGTCAGAATTTGCAAAATGTCAGACCAGAGTGACAGCCAAAACCTCTCAGAGCAGCAAGTACAATTGAGTGAGGGCACTAGCCCCTCAAGTTCCTCAGATGATAGCAGCAGGAGCACACCCAGCAACCTGCCTAAAGCTGCCACTAGACAAAGGAAGAAGAGAACTTCTGATTCTGAAGATGAAGACTATGTGGCAGAGGAAGAGGCCACATCAAAGAGAGTTGAGCCAGCTCAAGGCACAAAGCCAGGCCTGAAAATCAAAAGGCCAGCAGGCAGGTAGCCCATGTCAAAGGCTAGAGCTTCAACTGTGAAGCCTGCTCCCATTGAGCCCGTTGCTGCTGAGGGCAAAAAGAGGAAAGAAAGAGTGAAGAAGACTGTAGCCAGAGTGCTTGGGAAGGCCTCCATCATGGTAGATGAGGAGGAAGAAGAAGAGGTTGCTGCACCAGCACCCAAGGCAGCCAAACTTATGGGAGATGCCATAAAATCAGGGGGATCTGCTTCCAAGGCCAAGTCAGCTCCAAAGCCAAACCAAAGAGAAACACAAGAAGCATCCCAGCCACTGAAAAGAACAAGGCCCCAGTGCCTGAAGCTGCAGAGGAAGAGGAAGAAAATGTCCTTAGGAAGCTCAAGCCCAAGATCCCAGACCACAACGATGCTCATCCTGTGGCTGAGGATATGAAGCTTAGGAGAGATTCAGGGCTGAGGATGTGGAGAGAAGTAGATCCGTATGCTTCTAGGAGAAGGACTGCAGTGGACTACAGGTTTCATACCAAGGAGCAGCAGGATTTCTATGAGACAGTTTTGCTTGACAAGAAGCCAATTGTATGTGACATGAGATGGGTCGACTGGACCTACATGAAGGAAAATGAGGACCACTACCCTAGAGTATATGACAGCTTTAGTGCGTGTGGAGTGGTAGACTTTGTTGGGCAGAAGCTCACAAAGTGGAACGAGGAGCTAATCATGCAATTCTACTCCACATCACACTTCTATCCGGATGGCAGGATCACTTGGATGTCAGAGGGTACAAGGTACCAATCAACTGTTGAGGAATGGGCAAAGTTGATCAATGCCCTAGAGGAGCAAGCAGATGACTTGGACATTTATGCCAAGAAGAAGATGGACCACAACTCTATGTCCAACATGTACAAGGAGATTCCGAATGAAGCACTTGACACGTTCAAATTTGGCTCCGTGCACTATCTTCTGTCAGGACTGCCCACTATCAACTGGATTCTGAGGCACACCCTATTGCCCAAGTCTGGAGATCACAAGATGATCAGAGGTCACGCGATCAATTTGCTTCATGTCTTTGACGTGCCTCAAAAATTCAAAGTCATGAGTCTCATAGTGGAAACAATCAAGAGGACAGCAGCAGACCAGAAGAGGAGCTGTGGATATGCCCCATAGATTCAGGAGCTCATCAACTCCAAGATGGGCATGGGCATATACCTCTTGGATAAGGAACACCTGCCCATCCGTCCAAATTTTGAAGATAAACAAGTGGTCATGACTGAGAATGAGCCATCATCTGCCCATGCACAAGCTCAGAAGGAGAAGGCGAAGAAGGAGAAAGCTGCCAGGATGCCTACTCAAGCGGAGGCATCTGATTACTTCCTGAAAACCAAACAAGAGCAGCTTGGTTACCTGATTGCGTCCACCCTGCGGATTGAGCAAGGACTTGCCACCCTGACTCAGAACCAGGCAAGCTTAGAGAGGATCATGGAACAGAGGTTCTATGACTTGGACATCAAGGTGACAGAGATACAGACTGCCGTGGAGCAGCTCCAGGAGGACATGAATGAGAGGAGAGGCAGGACCACAATTGATTCTTTTGCCAGGGTGCCACGAGGTCCGAGGTCATCTGCACTGCTAGTTGCTGACACCAGAGCTATAACGTCTGCGCCAGCCACAACCTCAGTTCCACCAGCTCCAGCATCCACTTCAGCCTCAACTCCGACCACGTCTACCGAAGGCTTCGTCCTTGGAGTGCTCCGGACTCCACCACCACCCGAAGATCAAGCCTGAGCGTCGACTTAGCACTATGCATTTTCTAGGAACTTTTTGGTAACTTGTTGCAAAGGGGGAGAAAATGTATAGATCACAGGCTTCGAGAGAGAGTGTTGCTTTTATTCTCTCTTGTTTTATTTGGTGGTTTTTCGAACTTTGTTTGCTTGTGTGTGAGATACAATGTCCTTATCTGTGTGAGACATCGATGATCATGTGTTTGATCATAAGCTACACTTAATGCTTGCTTAATGCTATTATCATTCTATCTATCTTATGTGATCACTCACTATTCTTGGTGATGAGTGCATGTATTTCAATCTTATCATTTTTTAGTGCTCCACCAAGATGTATGTGACATGGAAGAGTAACCCATGATTCTAACTCCTTGTGCATTTGCAGTCCAAAGCAAATTTTAAATATGCACAAATTTAGGGGGGGGGCTCTTATTTGTCACATACTTCTCAAAGCGATGATATATTTCATGCTTATTATCATTTGTCGAAGCTTTGATCTATATGTTGTCATCAATTACCAAAAAGGGGGAGATTGAAAGTGCAACTATCCCTAGGTGGTTTTGGTAATTCATAACAACATATAGCTCATTGAGCTAATGCTATTTCAAGATGATTATTTCAGGAAAGCTCAATGATTGGCATGGCATGGATGTGAAAGTGGAACCCTCAAAATGCTAAGGACAAAGAATTGGCTCAAGCTCAAAAGTTCAAGACTCTTCATTTTATATTTTAGTGATCCAAGATCACATTGAGTCTTTAGGAAAAGCCAATACTATCAAGGAGGGATGAGGTGTTGCTTAATGAGCCTCTTGCTTTATGAGCTTGGTGATATGCTCCAAAATCCTCAACCACTTTTCCATAGCCACAAATGACCTAAACACTAAGCCAAACTCGGTCATACCGACTCTTTCAATCCGGCGCCACCGAGTTTCACTTGTCATTTGCCACTGCCAAACCCTAGCAATTCGGTCCTACCGATAAGGATCTCGGTCTCACCGAGATGGGCTTGCAAACTCTCTGTTTCCCTTTCGTAACTTTTCGGTCTCACCGAAAGAGCGAATCGGTCCCACCGAGAATGCAATGTAAATTCTATGTTTCCTTCTTGTAACTTTTTGGTCTCACCGAAAGAGCGAGTCGGTCCCATCGAGTTTACTTGACCAACTCTCTGGTTAGCTTATTGCCAAACTCGGTCTCACCGAGTTTGTGCAATCGGTCTCACCGAGATTACGTTATGCCCAAACCCTAACCGAATCGGTCCTACCGAGTTGCATGTCAGTCCCACCGAAATTCCTAACGGTCACTAGGTTTACTATTTCGGTCCGACCGAGTTTTCTGATTCGGTCCCACCGAGATTGATAAATTGTGTGTAACGGTTGGATTTTGTGTGGAGGCTATAAATACCCCTCCACCTCCTCTTCACTCGTGGAGAGAGCAATCAGAACACATACACCATTCCAACTCATATGTTCTAAGAGAGAACCACCTATTCATGTGTTGAGACCAAGATATTCCATTCCAACCATATGAATCTTGATCTCTAGCCTTCCCCAAGTTGCTTTCCACTCAAATCTTCTTTCCATCAGATCCAAATCCTATGAGAGAGAATTGAGTGTTGGGGAGATTATCATTTGAAGCACAAGAGCAAGGAGTTCATCATCAACACACTATTTGTTACTTCTTGGAGAGTGGTGTCTCCTAGATTGGCTAGGTGTCACTTGGGAGCCTCCGACAAGATTATGGAGTTGAACCAAGGAGTTTGTAAGGGCAAGGAGATCGCCTACTTCGTGAAGATCTACCGCTAGTGAGGCAAGTCCTTTGTGGGCGATGGCCATGGTGGGATAGACAAGGTTGCTTCTTCGTGGACCCTTCGTGGGTGGAGCCCTCCGTGGACTCGCGCAACTGTTACCCTTCGTGGGTTGAAGTCTCCATCAACGTGGATGTAGGATAGCACCACCTATCCGAACCACGGGAAAAACATCCGTGTCTCCAATAGCGTTTGAATTCTCCAAACCCTTCCCTTTATATTCTTGCAAGTTGCATGCTTTATTTTCCGCTGCCAATATACTCTTTGCATGCTTGCTTGAATTGTGTAATGATTGCTTGACTTGTCCTAAGATAGCTAAAAACTGCCAAGAACTAAAATTGGGAAAAGGTTAAGTTTTTATTTGGTCAAGTAGTCTAATCACCCCCCTCTAGACATACTTTCAATCCTACAGTATCTTCCTCGCGTTTATTTCCAACTATGCATTGCCTATCACGCTTAACTGCATGGTGCCCGTCTGCGGCATCCTTTCTTCTCCATGTCGGCCACTTGCACGTTAAAGGGGGGGGTGCCTGAGCATCGCGACTCAGGGCTCTTACTGGCTCTCCAGCCCTCACCCTCTGGCCTTGTCCATGGCATCGCGACCTGGCATACCAGCAACGGCCGAGACAAGCTCGAGGGCCGGGACCTGAGGACGTAGAGTACCGGCACCTAACCAAATTTTGCAGGGACACATCTCAAGATACGGCCCAGTGCCAGGCGCAACCTGCCTAGGGGTAGGGCCTCGTGAGTCCCGTGCTAGCTCACGGGTGCCTAGATACACCTCACCTACTCCAACCAGCGAGCTCTTGAGCGACTAACAATCGACTAATGACTGCCATGGCAACCCCATCTTCTTTTTTGTGATGAACCTGCAGGATCCTTGGAGGGGACTGCGCTAGCCAAGGCCCTCACGAGGTTCCCTTCACCCTCGCCCACGCGAACCGCTTGCACGTTAAAGGGGGGGGGTGCCTGAGCATCGTGACTCAGGGCTCTTACTGGCTCTCCAGCCCTCACCCTCTAGCCTTGTCCACGGCATCACGACCTGGCATACCAGCGACGGCTGAGACAAGCTCGAGGGCCGGGACCCGAGGACGTAGAGCAGAAAGGGGAGCAGAGGCGAGGGGGAAGGGGCTCGCGAGGACCTTGCCGAGCGATTCCGCTCCTACCGACGCGCGAACCCGACGGCGCACCAGGAATAATCCCTGACTCTCGAGATAAGTCACCTCCCACAGCGCTGGCTACCATGGCACTACCCCCGCACCTAAAGCAATTCCGTACTAGCGACGTTTCTTCCCTTTCTCACCAAGCAACGGCTGCTTGGGCGCCAAAGGGGACCTCCTGAGCATCGCGACTCAGGGGCTCTTACCGGACCCCGGGTCGCTCACCTCCTGGCCTTGACCACGGCATCGCGACCTGGCATACCAGCGACGGCCGACGTCGCCTTGGGACTGGGACCTGTCGGCATAGAGCACCAAGCCCTCGCGAGGTTCGAGAGGGAGAACCAAGCTATGACGAAATCAGCAACTCACACAAGTCCATAGCGAAGGTCATGTATTAACAAACGGGACTACAGACACCTTACAAGCCCCCGTGGGGCGCATTTTGATTCCTCGCAGGGAACGGATCCTAAGGAGTGTTAACTACACGGGCTCCTGCAGAAGATGCCATCATCAACAGTGGGCCGTCAGGCGCCGGCGCCAACCCCATCCAGATCAGGGTCGGCGACGGCCTGACGAGCCCGCCCTGCTCCGGGAGCGGCGCCGGCTCGGGGGCTCGTAGCTGTCGTCGCTCGTCTCCGGAGTCACGAAGATCTCGCTGGAGTCGCTGGACCCCCCGGCGCCTTCGCCAAGGGAGCGGTCGATGGGCCTAGCCCTCACCAGGGCAAGGTCCTGGCCACCTCTCCCGCGGCAACACTCCAGCCGGCGCCCGATCGCGTCGAAGACCTTGAAGAACATCACCGCAGCGCCGTCGTACTCCAGGTGGACCGCAAAGACGCCCCTCTCCTTGCAAACCCGGGCGATTTCTCTCCAGCCACGGGACAAGTAGACCTCGCCCGGGGCAGCGACCACGACCTCAGCCTCGGTCGCGACGGCGCTGCAGCCGGCGTGCTGCAGCCAGAGCTCCAGAGGCCCTCCTGGAGGGACGACGGAGGCGAAGAAGGGAGGCAGACGGATCCAGGACTGAAGAGGAATGATGACGTGGAGCACGAACTCATGGGAGGAGCCCTCGACATGGACTCCTGGAGGAACCACCCATGCGTACAAAGGAAGCGGGAACCCCGGCGGAGCCCGCTCGCACCGGGGCCTCGGCTCCACCTGCCGGTCTTCCTCGCCCAGGCTGCAAAGGGCGAGCCGCTTCTTCGGCGGGAGTGTGTCTGGCCCCTCTCGAGGAGCTTCTCCCTTCTCCGCTGCGGAGAACCGGCGGATCGGAGCCATCACACCAAGACGAAGCAAGGATCGGGAAGAAGGAGAAGCCAGGAGGAATGGACCGGAAGGGCACGCGCCATGCAGTACTTATAGCCGGCGAAGGCCAACCGCCGGCCTCCACGATCACAGGTAATCATGACACGATTTGCATGCAGGGACTTGTCCACCTTGCGCGGTCACCAAGGCGTCATGGGGAAGTGGAGTCGCCCACGTCCCATCAACCGCCACGCGGCGCCCAAGGCCGCAGGCTGTTAGGTTCTGCGGCGCTTCGCCCTTGCCCTTTCACCTCTCGGCACGGCCAAGCCCATGCGCGCCTCGGGCCCGGGGGCTACTGTCGGCGTTATGGGAACGGGGGTCCCCAGACTTGCCTGCCTGCGGCCTGCGGCATGGCTCAAATGGGGGCCCAACATGGCCCATCTTCATCAGCACGAGACTCAAGACCCTCGCGAGGGGCCAAGCCTCGCGAGGCGGACGACACGACGCATCCTCAGACGCAGCCTCCTCAGGCTGCCTCGCGAGGAGACGGAGATATCAAGGCGGGGTGCCTCGCAAGGTGCCCGTGACGCAAGCCATGATGATCGAGGGTGCCAGGCGGGCGCCAGCGCGCGCAGCGTCCTTCTTTCCTCTTTGGTGCAAAGGGGCAAGCGCAGCCGCGGAGTACCGAGGCATCAGGCAAAGGTTGCCATTTCGGTGCAACGAGACCAGGACCAAGCGGACTACGAGATGGAGGTCACCATGGAGCCCAGCGCGGCGTCACCGCAGAGTCTTTCGCAGGCGATGACCAACTTTAGTCAGGATAAGAGTACTTGATGTCCCCCTTCAAACTAGCCCACCATTGTTGGCTCCCTTCCCGCTCGATATTTGGGAAGAGGACCAGGGCCCCTATAAATAGGACCGGTCACCCACGTAGCAAGGGGTTGAGTCGGTCCGATCGGTTGGTAGATTAGAGACACAGAGTTCGGTTCGGTTCGCAGAGTTAGTTGGTCCGACTAGCAAGGAGAGAGAGAGAGAGAGAGAGAGAGAGAGAAAGTGACTGAACTCCTCCCAGCAGTTCATCACCCCAGCCAAGAACAGACCCTCGTGAGGCTGTTCTTCCTTGTATTGTTCATCATCATTAGCCACAAGAGGCAATCCACCCACCACAAACTGGAGTAGGGTATTACACCACAATGGTGGCCCGAACCAGTATAAATCTTGTGTCTCTCATGCAGTTCCTTTAGTAGTTTAGCTCTTTGCGAGACGGGGAGGTAGAAGGCGTGATTTCCGCGCGCACCCCAGTGTTCTAACCTTAAGGGTCTGCCGGAACCCGAAATCCAACAGAATGGACAGAGGAAGGAGACGAACACAGAGTCCGGTGCTAGGCATAGAATCTTCGGAGATGGGCGGCGTTCCATGGGTTCGGCTCGAGTCGGTTGTTCGACGCATCTCGCAGGCGGTACGCCCCACCAGTCAGGACTTGGTCGATTATGAATGGACCTTCCCACTTGGGCTTGAGTTTGTACTTTTTCTTATCCGGCAGGCGTAGAACTAGTTCGCCAACATTGTAATTTTTGGCCCGTACCTCTCTGCTTTGATATCTTCGGGCCTGCTGTTGATAAAATGCGGAATGGGCTTTTGCCACGCCACGCTCCTCCTCCAAGGCGTCCAAGTTGTCTTGCTGATCGAGCTCGGCTTCTCTTTCTTCGTACATGCGCACTCTAGGTGAGTCATGAATTATGTCGCAGGGCAAAACTGCTTCTGCGCCATACACCATAAAAAATGGTGTGTATCCGGTGGTGCGATTTGGCGTGGTCTGCAGCCCCCATAATACGGAGTCAAGCTCCTCTACCCAGTGCGTGTTAGATTCCTTGAGGGACCGCACTAGTCTGGGTTTAATGCCGCTCATGATAAGACCATTTGCACGTTCGACCTGGCCGTTGGTTTGTGGGTGATAGACGGAAGCATAATCGAGCTTGATGCTCATGTTTTTGCACCAGAGTTTTACCTCGTCGGCGGTAAAGTTTGTACCGTTATCGGTTATGATGCTGTGGGGGATGCCATAACGGTGTACAACCCCGGATATGAAGTCTATCACAGGTCCGGATTCGGCCGTTTTAACAGGCTTGGCTTCTATCCATTTGGTGAACTTATCCACCATGACCAGTAAGTATTTTTTCTTATGGGTTCCACCTTTGAGGGGTCCGACCATGTCAAGCCCCCAGACCGCAAAAGGCCAGGTGATGGGTATAGTTTGGAGTGCGGTGGGTGGCATATGGCTTTGGTTGGCAAAAAGTTGGCAACCAGCGCATCGTTGGACTAGGTCCTGAGCGTCTGCCCGGGCCGTCGGCCAATAAAAGCCTGTACGGAAAGCCTTGCTAACAAGGGACCGAGCAGCGGCGTGGTGACCACCGAGTCCGGCATGAATTTCAGCCAGAAGGTTCCGCCCTTCCTCTTCGGAGATGTACCTTTGAAGGACTCCGGTAGTGCTTTTCTTATAAAGCTCTCCCTCATGGACTCTGTAGGCTTTAGATCGCCGCACTATGCAGCGGGCCTCGTTTTGGTCCTCCGGGAGTTCCTGCCTAATAAGGTAGGCTAGAATGGTTCTGTCCACGGGGCGATAACTGCCATTATTACGTGGGCTGAAGGTGTAATTTCGTTGGCAGAGCATCCAATTGTGTCAGATTGTTCGGCATCGAGTGGTGCGGCTGGGTCCGGGCTGTTGTTTGCAGGTTCCCCCTCCCATGCTACGGATGGCTTGAACAATCTTTCCAAAAAGATGTTGGGGGGGGGACTGCATCGCATTTTGCTCCGATGCATGCTAGGACGTCCGCCGCTTGATTGTTTTCTCGAGCTATATGGTGAAACTCCAGCCCTTCGAACCGAGCTGACATTTTTAGGACGGCGTTGCGGTAAGCTGCCATTTTTGGGTCCTTGGCGTTGAAGTCTCCATTTATTTGGGATATCGCGAGGTTTGAATCCCCGCGTACCTCTAGGCGCTGGATACCCATGGATACTGCTATCCGGAGGCCATGTAGGAGGACCTCATATTTGGCTGCGTTGTTGGAATCCGTGTACATGATCTGGAGCACATATTGGACTATGTCTCCTGTGAGGGATGTCAGGACGATGCCGGCCCCCAGTCCGGCCAACATTTTGGAGCCGTCAAAATGCATAATCCAGTTTGAATATGTGTCGTACTCTCTAGGGAGCTCGGCCTCCGTCCATTCTGTGACAAAGTCGGCCAAAACTTGCGATTTAATAGCTCGCCGTGGCTTATAGGTTATATCGAACGAGAGAAGCTCGATGGCCCATTTTGCAATCCGGCCCGTTGCATCGCGGTTGTTGATAATATCGTTGAGTGGTACTTCCGAGGCTACTGTTATGGAACACTCTTGAAAGTAGTGTCGTAGCTTCCGGGATGCCATGAATACCGCGCATGCAATCTTTTGATAATGCAGGTACCGTGATTTGCATGGAGTGAGGACTGTGGACACGTAGTAGACCGGCCTTTGAAGGGGGTATTTGTGTCCGTCCGTTTCCCGCTCGACAACGAGCACTGCGCTGACAACTTGGTGTGTTGCTGCAATGTACAATAACATTGGCTCGCCGGTGTTTGGCGCGGCCAGGACTGGGTTTGTTGCCAATATGGCTTTTATTTCATCAAGTCCGGCTGTGGCGGCATCCGTCCACTCGAAGTGTTCGGTGCGCCGAAGGAGGCGATAGAGGGGTAGTGCCTTTTCTCCCAAGCGGGAGATGAAGCGCCACGCATCCGGTTAATTTTTGTATTTGTTTAAGGTCCTTTGGGACATCCAATTGTGACAAAGCTCGGATCTTGGCTGGATTTGCTTCAATTCCTCTACCGGATACAATGAAGCCCAAGAGCTTTCCGGCTGGAACGCCGAAGACGCATTTTTCCGGATTGAGCTTGATGTCATATTTTCGGAGGTTATCGAATGTAAGCCTCAAGTCGTCTACTAGGGATTCGACATGTCTTGATTTGACGACCACATCATCCACGTACGCCTCCACTGTTTTGCCGATTTGGTTTGCCACACATGTGTGGATCATGCGCTGATATGTTGCGCCGGCGTTTTTCAGCCCGAAGGGCATTGTGTTGAAGCAGAATGGGCCGTATGGTGTGATGAATGCTGTTGCAGCTTGGTCTGATTCTGCCATCTTGATTTGATGGTAACCGGAGTATGCGTCGAGGAAACACAACGAATCATGTCCTACGGTGGCATCGATAATTTGATCGATACGGGGGAGGGGGAAGGGATCCTTTGGGCAAGCCTTGGTAAGGCCTTTAAAATCGACACACAGGCGCCAGGATTTGTCCTTCTTTGGTACCATCACCAGGTTTGCTAGCCAGTCCGGATGTTTTATGTCTCTGATGAATCCGGCCTCCAATAGCTTGGCTAGCTCCTCTCCCATAGCCTGTCTCTTGGGTTCGGAAAAATGCCGAAGGGCTTGTTTGACAGGTTTAAATCCTTTTAGGATAGTTAAGCTGTGTTCGGCCAGCCTGCGTGGGATCCCTGGCATGTCTGAAGGGTGCCAGACGAAAATGTCCCAATTCTCTCGTAGGAACTCTCGCAGTGCGGCGTCTACATCAGGGTTCAGTCATGCCCCGATGGAAGCTGTTTTATTGGGGTCCGTTGGATGGACCTGAAATTTTACTATTTCGTCGGCTGGCTTGAAGGATGTGGACTTAGATCTCTTGTCGAGTATCACATCATCCCTGTTAACCGTGGAGCGCAATGTAGTCAGTTCCTCGGCCACTAAGGCTTCGGATAGCGCCTCAAGGGCTAATGCGGCTATCTTGTTTTTGGCGCGGAGTCCTATGTCCGGATCACTAGCTAGAGTGATGATTCTGTTCGGCCCGGGCATCTTGAGCTTCATGTACCCGTAATGGGCTATTGCTTGGAAGATTGTGAATGCTTCCCACCCTAGTAAAGCGTGATATCCGCTCTTAAACGGGGCCACCTGGAACGTGACTTCTTCGGACCTGTAATTATCCGGCGTGCCGAACACCACATCTAGTGTGATTTTTCCTATGCAGCGCGCTTCCCGACTGGGGATTATTCCTCTAAAGGATGTGCTGCTTTGATCGACGCGGTTCCAGTCTATTTCCATTTTTAAGGGTTTCCTCGTAAATGAGGTTCAGTCTGCTGCCTCCATCCATGAGTACCTTGGTGAGGCGAAAGTCGTCCACTATGGGACTGAGGACCAATGCGGCTGGTGCTCGGGCTGTTCGGAATCTAGGTTCATCACTTGCGTTGAAGGTAATGGCAGTGTCGCTCCATGGATTTATTGTTGCAACTTGATAGACTTCAGCGAGGCTGCGGAGTGTTCTTTTTCGCACATTGTTGGATGCGAAGGTCTCGAAGACTGTGAGAACGGTACTGGTGTCCTTGGGCTGGCTTTCTGCGGCCTCCGGAATTAAGAGGTCCTCGCCGATTTTGGCCACCTGCCAGAGTATCCAACATGCTCTAAGGCTGTGAGTTGGTGTGGCGCCCTCTGTACTGTGAATTCTACAGGGTCCATCAAGCCATCTTTCCAGTATGGTTCCATGCCCTGTAGAGGGTTTTGGCTTTTTGGTGTTTATCCCGGGTGTCCTATGATGATGCACCCTCTTAGTTCGGACGGGATTACTACTTAAGGCCGGATTATCCCAAAATTTTATTTCGGTTTTCCAGGCGCTTTCCATCGCACAATATTTTTGTACTATGGACGCCAAATCAGCGAAGCGTGTAATATCACGACAACTTATGGCGTTGAGGATTCCCTTGTCCGTGCAATTACTGCAAAAATTGAGATTGCCTCTCCCTCGCGGCAATCCTTTATCCTGTTCATAACCAGGAGGAATCTGGCCCAGTAATGATGTACTGTTTCTCCGGGCCTCTGCCTGATTTGGGAGAGATCGCTTATGATCGGGTGGGCGGGTGTCGTTGAGTCTGAAACCTCACCCAATCCGGGATTCGGAGGCCGAAGAGTTTCCGAACTCTCAAGTTCGGATTCTTGGGTGTTGTCCAATGGATCTGGCCCGTTGCCTAATCCTAAGCTCAGGTATTGAGTTACATCCTCCCCTCCACGGGTATCGGGCTTGGAGGGGTCGGGAATTCGGACGTAGCTAGTCCTTAGAATAGATGAAGGGTCGCCACACTGCGCCTCTACCACGGCAACGTGGTGGGTGACTTGGGGAGAGTTAATTTCTCTTAGATCAGGTTTAAGCCCAACCTGGTCGTAATCCGTAGCGACCCCCAGGGCGGCGATGCGATCCAAGAGCTCGTTTACGGAAGAGAGCTCCATTGGATCTAGCTGCTCGACGAACTCCGAGCTGACGTGTAGGTTGATTTTGATGACCCGAGAAGTCACCGTTGGCGCAACAGCCGAACAGGCGGTCATGAGGAAACCACCTAACCGGAGGGTTTGGCCGACAGCCAAGGCTCCCTTAGCAACGGCGCCGTCTTTAAAGACGGGAGGAGGCATCCTTCCTGATTGCGACGGCACAGAGGAACTCTCAATGAAAGCACCAATGTCGGTGTCAAAACCGGCGGATCTCGGGTAGGGGGTCCCGAACTGTGCGTCTAGGCCGGATGGTAACAGGAGGCACGGAACACGATGTTTTACCTAGGTCCGGGCCCTCTCGATGGAGGTAAAACCCTACGTCCTGCTTGATTAATATTGATGATATGGGTAGTACAAGAGTAGATCTACCACGAGATCAAGGAGGCTAAACCCTAGAAGCTAGCCTATGGTATGATTATTGTCTACGGAGTTGATGAAGTTGTCCTACGGACTAAAACCCTCCGGTTTATATAGACACCGGATAGGGTTAGGGTTACATAGAGTCGGTTACAATGGTAGGAGATCTTGAATATCCGCATCGCCAAGCTTGCCTTCCACGCCAAGGAAAGTCCCATCCGGACACGGGACGAAGTCTTCAATCTTGTATCTTCATAGTCCAGGAGTCCGGCTGAAGGTATAGTCTGGCTACCTGAACACCCCCTAATCCAAGACTCCCTCAAGGAGAGAGACCTCAATGAGTTCAGTATGTCGCCAAGGGGCGAGTGCTGAAAAATATCCATGGAGGTAAACTCCATGATTGACGCCCAATTGGATTCAATAGGGACGGGCGCGGGCGGTTCGGAGTCCGTGGCCGGAGAAGGATCCGGCAGATTAGCAACACGGCTCTCGTGTAGGGTAAGGTCGATGTTCGGCTCGATCGCCGATGAGGGTAAGGCCTCCGTGGTGGGGTCCATCCACCCGTCCATGGACGGTGCAACTGGCTCCGAATTGAGGGTCGGAGCGGCTGCCGGTGCGATCTCCTGCACACCATCTGATGGTAGAGCTAATTCGTACTCACCGTGACCGCGTGACACACAAGGTAGAGGCTCGAATCCATCAAAGATCAAGTCTCCGCAGAATTCGGCCGTGTAGTTTAAACTTCCAAACCTGACCTGATGGCCAGGGGCGTAGCTTTCGATCTGCTTCAGGTGGCCAAGCGAATTGGCCCGCAGTGCAAAGCCGCCGAATACAAAAATCTGTCCGGGGAGAAAAGTCTCACCCTGGACTGCGTCGCTAACGATGATAGAAGGAGCCATCAAGCCTAACGGCGACGACACAGACAACTCTCAATGAAAGCACCAATGTCGGTGTCAAAAGCGGCGGATCTCGGGTAGGGGGTCCCGAACTATGCGTCTAGGCGGATGGTAACAGGAGGCAGGGGACACGAAGTTTTACCCAGGTTCGGGCCCTCTTGATGGAGGTAAAACCCTACATCCTGCTCGATTAATATTGATGATATGGGTAGTACAAGAGTAGATCTACCATGAGACCAGAGAGGCTAAACCCTAGAAGCTAGCCTATGGTATGATTGTATGTTATTGTTGTTGTGTCCTACGGACTAAAACCCTCCAGTTTATATAGACACCGGAGAGGGTTAGGGTTACACAAGGTCGGCTACAAAGGAGGAGATATACATATCCGTATTGCCTATCTTGCCTTCCACGCCAAGTAGAGTCCCATTCGGACATGAGACGAAGTCTTCAATCTTGTATCTTCATAGTCCAACAGTCCGGCCAAAGGTTATAGTCCGGCTGTCCAGAGACCCCCTAATCCAGGACTCCCTCACCTTCCTCTTTGGGGAAATACCGACGTAGCTTCAAGCCGCATCAAAAGGAATTTCTGGCACCATTTTCGGGGAGGATCATCTACATATACCAGGTTCCTAATCACAAATCTCATCTCCTCGCAACTTACATTATTTGCCATTTGCCTCTCATTTTCCTCTCCCCCACTTCACAAAAATTTACTGCTTTATTCACCCACTTTTTAGTTCGCCGTTTTCTTGCCGGATCTGTTTTTGAGGGCAATCTTGTTGTGTAGTCATCATGGCTCAAGAGAACACCAAGTTGTGTGATTTGTCAAATACCAATAACAATGATTTTATTGGCACTCCACTTGCTCCTCCTGCCATTAGTGCGGAGTCTTGTGATATTAATACTGCTTTGCTGAATCATGTTATGAAAGATCAATTTTCTAGTACTCCTAATGAGGATGTCGTGTCCCATCTTAATACGTTCGTGGAATTATGCGACATGCAAAAGAAAAAAGATGTGGACAATGATATTGTGAAGATGAAATTATTTCCATTTTCTTTGCGTGATTCTGCAAAAAATTGGTTTTCTTCTTTGCCTCGCAATAGTATTGATTCTTGGCATAAGTGCAAAGATGCTTTTATCACTAAGTATTTTTTGCCCGCAAAAATTATTTCCCTTAGAACCCAGATCATGAATTTCAAGAAACTTGAACATGAGCATGTTGCACAATCTTGGGAAAGGATGAAAATGATGCTAAGGAATTGCCCAACTCATTGGTTAAATCTTTGGATGATTGTACAAATTTTTATGCGAGATTGAATTTTGTTTCTCGTAATCTTTTAGATTCCGCCATGCATGGTACTTTTATGGAAATTACTTTGGGTTAAGCCACCAAAGTGCTTGATAATATCATGGCAAATTATTCACAATGGCATACCGAAAGAGCTCCTACGAGTAAAAAAGTTAATT
This sequence comes from Triticum monococcum, assembly GCA_034509565.1. Taxonomy (NCBI): domain Eukaryota; kingdom Viridiplantae; phylum Streptophyta; class Magnoliopsida; order Poales; family Poaceae; genus Triticum; species Triticum monococcum. The sequence continues at coordinate 19,455,672 of CM067844.1, read as the reverse complement.
CGGTTGAAGAAATTTATTCTTTGAGTGAAAAAGTTGATGCTCTTATGAAATTGGTTGCTAGTAAAAGTGCTGCTTTTGATTTCAATGATATGCCTGTGTCTACTTTGATTGAGCAAAATAGTGATGCCGTAGATGTGAATTTTATCTCTCGAAATAATTTCAATAACAATGCTTATAGAGGTAATTTTAATCCTAGGCCTTTTCCTAGTAATTCCTCTAATAATTATGGTAATACCTATGGAAATCCTTCTTATAATAATAATAGGAACACCTCTGATCTTGAGAATAATATTAAAGAATTTAGCAACACGCAAAAATTTTCAACACTACCATAGAAGAAAAGTTGAATACGATTGATGATTAGTCTAAAAGTGTTGATAGAATTTCACGTGGTGTAGAAAAATCTCAAGATGAAAATTTTTGTCCTAAAGTTGAGGAATTAATTAAAGCTCTCTATGTTTCTATGGATGAAAGTAAGAAAAGAACCGCTATGATTAGAGCTAAAAGAGAATTTTTAGAAAAAACGTTTTCTAGTGATTACTTTCGTAAACGTGATGAAGATCTTAAAATGATTGGTGTTTATTATATTGATTCCTTTTTATAAAGTTAATATTGATGAAAAAGGGACTGGAGAAGAGTCATCTTTAGCTAGAAGGCGTCCCGATAATTCAGAGGGTGAAAATCTTGTTGAGAAAATTGATAAAAGTGGGTTTGAAGAGGTCAAAACTTTAACTAGTGATGTGCCCAGTCTTTTGGGTTACAAAGACTTTAATTATGATAGTTGCTCTTTGATTGATTGTATTACTTTTTGCAATCCATGATAAATTCACCCCATGCTTATGAACAAAATAAAGCTTTTACTAAACATATTGTTGATGCTATGATGAAAGCTTTAGAATAAAAGTTAGAATTAGAAGTCTCAATTCCTAGAAAATTGCATGATGAATGGGAACCTACTATCAAAGTCAATATTAAAAATTATGAGTGTTTTGCTTTGTGTGACTTGGGTGCTAGTGTTTCTACAATTCCGAAATCTTTGTGTGATGTGCTTGGTCTTATCGATATTGAAGAATGCTATTTAAATTTGTACTTGGAGGATTCTACTATTAAAAAGCCTATGGGAAGATTTAGTGATGTTCTTATTCTTGCAAATAGGAATTATGTGCCCATAGATTTTATTGTTCTTGATATTGATTGCAATCCGTCTTGTCCAATTATCTTGGTAGACCGTTTTTATGCCCTATCGGTGTCATGATTGATATGAAAGAAGGCAATATTAAGTTCCAATTTCCTTTGAGGAATGGTATGGAACACTTCCCGAGAACAAGAATTAGGCCACCATATGAATCAATCATGAGAGCATCTTATGGATCTCGAAATAAAGGTGACAAAACTTAGATCCTTGCTTTATGCCTAGCTAAGGGCGTAAAACGACAGCGCTCGTTGGGAGGCAACCCAATGAATAAAATTTATTTTTGATTTTTGCTTCCTGTTCTTGAGTGTTAGCACCATTATGCTACTGTTATGATTGTGTTTTTTGTTTTAATTAGTGTTTGTGCCACTTAAAGCCTTTAGGATTTTCTTGGGTGAAATTTGTTTGATCACGCTGAAAAAACAAAAACTTTTGCGCTCGCGAAAATAATTTTCATTTTAACCAGAGAGCGATAAAATACCAATTCCTTTTGCAGAATATTAATATACAAATTTCCTAGGTCTTCCCAATTCTTCAGAGTTTTTGGAGTTACAGAAGTATTCGAAATATCCAGATTGCTACAGACTGTTCTGTTTTTGACAGATTCTGTTTTCTTTGCGTTGTGTGCTTTTTTTGACGATTCTATGATTTTCTTTGATGAGTTTTTGCCATAGAAAAGTTGGAAAACAGTAGATATAATGCAAGAACAAAATATGAATTGGTTTGCTACAACACTTATGCTAGTGATTTGTTTTCTTATACTAACGGATCTCATGAAGGCTTTTGTTGAGTTTTATGTGATTGAAGTTTTCAAGTTTTGGGTTATCTTATGATGGATGAAGGAATAAGGAGTAAGAAGAGCCTAAGCTTGGGGATGCCCTGACATCCCAAGCTATTATCCAAAGAGAGCAAGAAACTAAGCTTGGGGATGCCCCGAGTGGCATCCCCTCTTTCTTCTAACGACCATCAGTATTTTACTCGAAGCTATATTTTTATTCGTCACATACTATGTGTTTTGCTTGGAACGTCTTGTATGATATGAGTCTTTGCTTGTTTTATTTTTTGTTTTTAGTCTTGATCCCTTGCTGGACACACCTATTTTAGAGAGCCAAAATTATGACATGACTTGTTAGAATTGCTCTCTATGCTTCACTTAATTTTTTATGAGCTATGGATTTGCTCTAGTGCTTCACTTATATCTTTTTGAGCATGGTGTGCTTTAGTATTTTTTAAGAAATGCTCTCTTTCTTCACTTAGATTTATTTGGGAGTTAGTAATTTTTTTAAGAAATTCGCTCTTGCTTCACTTAAATTAATTTGAGAGAAAGAAATATTATGCTCATGATCTTCACTTATATTTGTTTGAGCTTATCAAAAGCAACACATGAAAATTAGTCCCAAGATAGATATCCAAGAAGGATATAATAAAAACTTTCATGAAGAAAATTGGATAAAATAAACTTGATTCTTAGTAATAGTTTTGAGATATGATGATGTGATATGTGAGTCATCTTGATGAGTAATTATGCTCTAGTAAGAATATTGGTGTTAAGGTTTGTGATTCCCTAGGCAAGCACGAAAGTCAATAGTCATGCAATGAAATTATATCCTACTTGTGGTGTATTATTCGGTGTTAATTATGCTTAATGCTCGCTTATGATATTATTCGTTTCTTGGTTGGCCGCTTCTCAATCTTTTGCTAGCCTTCATTTTGCACTAAGTATGATCACTACTTGTGCATCCAAAATCCTTTAAACCAGTTTTGCCACATGAGTCCACTATACATACCTATATGCAGTATTCTTTTGCCGTTCTAAGAAAATTATTTGCCATCTCTAACATTCAAAATAAATTTCTCTTTTGTGTGCTCGTACCGCTTGCGAGGCGGTGAGGGGTGGCTAATATTTTCCATGCTAGATGTGTTATTCTCACGATGAGTGTTTATTCACTTGTCATTGCACGAGAGTAAGGAAAAGGTATTAGGGATGCCCAGTCCCGAAATGAAAAATGAATTTACTTTATGTTGTCAAATAATAAATTCCTTGGAAAGTGTTGGTATGGAAGGCACCTGTGGATATGGTTAGCCATGGAAAGACAAAGTATGGTGGAAAAAGGAATAAACTATAATTTATGTTTGGGAACCGCCAATGATATATCTGTTGGGGAACGTAGTAATTTCAAAAAAATTCCTACGCACACGTAGGATCATGGTGATGCACACGAAGAGGTGCTCCCCCGCCCCCGTATATAAAGGAGCAAGAGGGGAGAGGCGGCCGGCCAGGAGGAGGCACGCCAGCAAGGGTCCTACTCCCACCGGGAGTAGGACTCCCTCCTTTCCTAGTTGGAATAGGAGAAGGGGGAAGGAGGAGTTAGAGAGGAAGGAAAGGGGGGCGCCCCCCTCCTTGTCCAATTCGGACTAGAGGGAGAGGGGGCGCGGCCTGCCCTGGCAGCCCCTCCTCTCTTCCACTAAGGCCCATCTTGGCCCATTAACCCCCCCCCCCCCTGGCGGGGGGGGGGGGGGGTTCCGATAACCCCCGGTACTCTGGTAAAATCCCGATTTCACCCGGAACACTTCTGATATCCAAATATAGGCTTCCAATATATAAATCTTTATGTCTCGACCATTTCAAGACTCCTCATCATGTCCGTGATCACATCCGGGACTCCGAACTACCTTCGGTACATCAAAACATATAAACTCATAAAACTGATCGTCACAGAACTTTAAGCGTGCGGACCCTACGGGTTCGAGAACTATGTAGACATGACTGAGACACGTCTCCGGTCAATAACCAATAATGGAACCTGGATGCCCATATTGGTTCCTACATATTCTACGAAGATCTTTATCTATCGGTCAAACCGCACAACACTGTACGTTGTTCTCTTTGTCATCGGTATGTTACTTGCCCGAGATTCGATTGTCGGTATCCAATACCTAGTTCAATCTCATTACCTGCAAGTCTCTTTACTCGTTACTTAATACATCACCCGTAACTAACTCATTAGTTATCATGCTTGCAAGGCTTATAGTGATGTGTATTACCGAGAGGGCCCAGAGATACCTCTCCGACAATCAGAGTGCCAAATCCTAATCTTGATCTATGCCAACTCAACAAGTACCATCGGAAACACCTGCAGAGCACCTTTATGATCACCCAGTTATGTTGTGATGTTTGGTAGTACACAAAGTGTTCCTCCGGTATTCGGGAGTTGCATAATCGCATAGTCATAAGAACATGTATAAGTCATGAAGAAAGCAATAGCAGTAAACAAATGATCAAGTGCTAAGCTAATGGAATGGGCCAAGTCAATCACATCATTCTCCTAATGATGTGATCCCATTGATCAAATAACAACTCATGTCTATGGTTAGGAAACTTAACCATCTTTGATCAATGAGCTAGTCAAGTATAGGCATACTAGTGACACTATGTTTGTCTATGTATTCACACATGTATTATGTTTCCGGTTAATACAATTCTAGCATGAATAATAAACATTTAACATGAAATAAGGAAATAAATAATAACTTTATTATTGCCTCTAGGGCATATTTCCTTCAGTCTCCCACTTGCACTAGAGTTAATAATCTAGATTACACGGTAATGATTTTAACACCCATGGAGCCTTGGTGTTGATCATGTTTTGCTCGTGGAAGAGGCTTAGTCAACGGGTCTGCAACATTCAGATCCGTATATATATTGCAAATCTATATGTCTCCCACCTGGACTTGATCCCGAATGGAGTTGAAGCGTCTCTTGATGTGCTTGGTTCTCTTGTGAAATCTTTGATTCCTTTGCCAAGGCAATTGCACCAGTATTGTCACAAAAGATTTTCATTGGACCCGATGCACTAGGTATGACACCTAGATCGGATATGAACTCCTTCATCCAGACTCCTTCATTCGCTGCTTCCGAAGCAGCAATGTACTCCGCTTCACATGTAGATCTCGCCACGACGCTCTGTTTAGAACTGCTCCAACTGACAGCTCCACAGTTTAATATAAACACGTATCCGGTTTGCGATTTAGAATCATCCGGATCAGTGTCAAAGCTTGCATCAACATAACCATTTACGATGAGCTCTTTGTCACCTCCATAAACGAGAAACATATCCTTGGTCCTTTTCAGGTACTTTAGGATGTTCTTGACCGTTGTCCAGTGATCCACTCCTAGATTATTTTGGTGCCTCCCTGCTAGGCTAATAGCAAGGCACACATCAGGTCTGGTACATAGCATTGCATACATGATAGAGCCTATGGCTGAAGCATAGGGAACACTTTTCATTTTCTCTCTATCTTTTGCACTGGTCGGACATTGAGTCTTACTCAACTTCACACCTTGTAACACATGCAAGAACCCTTTCTTAGCTTGATCCATTTTGAACTTCTTCAAAACTTTATCAAGGTATGTGCTTTGTGAAAGTCCAATTAAGCGTCTTGATCTATCTCTATAGATCTTCATGCCCAATATATAAGCAGCTTCACCGAGGTCTTTCATTGAAAAACTCTTATTCAAGTATCCTTTTATGCTATCCAGAACTTCTATATCATTTCCAATCAGCAATAAGTCATCCACATATAATATTAGAAATGCTACAGAGCTCCCACTCACTTTCTTGTAAATACAGGCTTCTCCAAAAGTCTGTATAAAACCATATGCTTTGATCACACTATCAAAATGTTTATTCCAACTCCGAGAGGCTTGCACCGGTCCATAAATGGATCACTGGAGCTTTCACACTTTGTTAGATCCCTTTGGATCAATAAAACCTCCAGGTTGCATCATATACAACTCTTCTTCTAGAAATCCATTCAGGAATGCAGTCTTTACATCCATTTGGCAAATTTCATAATCATAAAACGCGGCAATTGCTAACATGATTCGGACGGACTTAAGCATTGCTACGGGTGAGAAGGTCTCATCGTAGTCAACTCCTTGAACTTGTCGAAAACCTTTTGCAACAAGTCGAGCTTTGTAGGCAGTAACATTAGCATCAACGTCTGTCTTCTTCTTGAAGATCCATTTATTCTCGATGGCTTGCCAATCATCGGGCAAGTCAACCAAAGTCCACACTTTGTTCTCATACATGGATCCCATCTCCGATTTCATGGCTTCAAGCCATTTTGCGGAATCTGGGCTCATCATCGCTTCCTCATAGTTCGTAGGTTCATCATGGTCAAGTAACATGACCTCCAGAACTAGATTACCGTACCACTTTGGTGCGGATCTTGCTCTAGTTGACCTACGAGGTTCGGTAGTAACTTGATCTGAAGTTACATGATCATCATCATTAGCTTCCTCACAAATTGGTGTATGAATCACAGAAACAGATTTCTGTCATGAACTACTTTCCAATAAGGGAGCAGGTACATTTACCTCATCAAGTTCTACTTTCCTCCCACTCACTTCTTTTGAGAGAAACTCCTTTTCTAGAAAGGATCCATTCTTAGCAACGAATATCTTGCCTTTGGATCTGTGATACAAGGTGTACCCAATAGTTTCCTTTGGGTATCCTATGAAGACACATTTCTCCGATTTGGGTTCGAGCTTATCAGGTTGAAGCTTTTTCACATAAGCATCGCAGCCCCAAACTTTAAGAAATGACAACTTTGGTTTCTTGCGAAAACATAGTTCATAAGGCGTCGTCTCAATGGATTTTGATGGTGCCCTATTATACGTGAATGCAGCCGTCTCTAAAGCATAACCCCAAAACGATATCGGTAAATCAGTAAGAGACATCATAGATCGCACCATATCTAGTAAAGTACGATTATGATGTTCGGACACACCATTACGCTGTGGTGTTCCGGGTGGCATGAGTTGCGAAACTATTCCGCATTGTTTCAAATGTAGACCAAACTCGTAACTCAAATATTCTCCTCCATGATCAGATCGCAGAAACTTTATTTTCTTGTTACGATAATTTTCCACTTCACTCTGAAATTCTTTGAACTTTTCAAATGTTTCAGACTTATGTTTCATTAAGTAGATAGACCCATATTTGCTCAAATCATCTGTGAAGGTGAGAAAATAACGATACCCGCCTCGAGCCTCAATATTCATCAGACAACATACATCAGTATGTATGATTTCCAACAAATCTGTTGCTCGCTCCACAGTTCCGAAGAACGGCGTTTTAGTCATCTTGCCCATAAGGTATGGTTCGCAAGTACCAAGTGATTCATAATCAAGTGATTCCAAAAGTCCATCAGTATGGAGTTTCTTCATGCGCTTTATACCATTATGACCCAAATGGCAGTGCCACAAATAAGTTGCACTATCATTATCAACTCTGCATCTTTTGGCTTCAACATTATGAATATGTGTATCGCTACTATCGAGATTCAACGAGAATAGACCACTCTTTAAGGGTGCATGACCATAAAAGATATTACTCATATAAATAGAACAACCATTATTCTTTGATTTAAATGAATAACCGTCTCACATCAAACAAGATCCAGATATAATGTTCACGCTTAACGCTGGCACCAAATAACAATTATTTAGGTCTAAAACTAATCCCGAAGGTAGATGTAGAGGTAGCGTGCCGACGACGATCACATCGACTTTGGAACCATTTCCTACGCGCATCGTCACCTCGCCCTTAGCTAGTCTTCGCTTAATCCGTAGTCCCTGTTTCGAGTTGCAAATATTAGCAACAGAACCAGTATCAAATACCCAGGTGCTACTGCGAGCTCTGGTGAGGTACACATCAATAACATGTATATCACATATACCTTTGTTCACCTTGCCATCCTTCTTATCCGCCAAATACTTGGGGCAGTTCCGCTTCCAGTGACCAGTCTGTTTGCAGTAGAAGCACTCAGTCTCAGGCTTAGGTGCAGACTTGGGTTTCTTCTCCTAAGCAGCAACTTGTTTGCCGTTCTTCTTGAAGTTACCCTTCTTCTTCCCTTTGCCTTTTTTCTTGAAACTGGTGGTCTTATTGACCATCAACACTTGATGCCCCTTCTTGATTTCTACCTCTGCAGCCTTTAGCATCGCGAAGAGCTCGGGAATAGTCTTATTCATACCTTGCATATTATAGTTCATCATGAAGCTTTTATAGCTTGGTGGCAGTGATTGAAGAACTCTGTCAATGACACTATCAATAGGAAGATTAACTCCCAGTTGAGTCAAGTGATTATGATACCCAGACATTTTGAGTATATGCTCACTGACAGAACTATTCTCCTCCATCTTGCAGCTATAGAACTTATTGGAGACTTCATATCTCTCAATCCGGGCATTTGCTTGAAATATTAACTTCAACTCCTGGAACATCTCATATGCTCCATGATGTTCAAAACGTCGTTGAAGTCCCGGTTCTAAGCCGTAAAGCATGGCACACTGAACTATCGAGTAGTCATCAGCTTTACTCTGCCAAACGTTCTTAACATTGTCAGCAGCATCTGCAGCAGGCCTGGCACCCAGCGGTGCTTCCAGGACATAATTCTTCTGTGCAGCAATGAGGATAATCCTCAAGTTATGGACCCAGTCCGTGTAATTGCTACCATCATCTTTCAACTTTGCTTTCTCAAGGAACACATTAAAATTCAATGGAACAACAACATGGGCCATCTATCTACAACCACATAGATAAGCAAAAATATTATCAGGTACTAAGTTCATGATAAATTTAAGTTCAATTAATCATATTACTTCAGAACTCCCACTTAGATAGACATCCCTCTTATCATCTAAGTGACCACGTGATCCATATCAACTAAACCATGACCGATAATCACGTGAAATGGAGTAGTTTTCAATGGTGAACACCACTATGTTGATCATATCTACTATATGATTCACGCTCGAGCTTTCGGTCTCAGTGTTGAGAGGCCATATATGCATATGCTAGGCTCGTCAAGTTTAACCCGAGTATTCTGCGTGTGCAAAACTGGCTTGCACCCGTTGTAGATGGACGTAGAGCTTATCACACCCGATCGTCATGTGGTGTCTCGGCACGACGAACTTTGGCAACGGTGCATACTCAGGGAGAACACTTTTATGTTGAAATTTAGTGAGAGATCATCTTATAATGCTACCGTCAAACAAAGCAGAATAAGATGCGTAAAGGATAAACATCACATGCAATTAATATACGTGATATGATATGGCCATCATCATCTTGTGCTTGTGATCTCCATCTTCGAAGCACCGTCATGATCACCATCGTCACCGGCGCGACACCTTGATCTCCATCATAGCATCGTTGTTGTCTCGCCAACTATTGCTTCTACGACTATCACTACCGCTTAGTGATAAAGTAAAGCAATTACAGTGCCATTGCATTGCATACAATAAAGCGACAACCATATGGCTCCTGCCAGTTGCCGATAACTCCGTTACAAAACATGATCATCTCATACAAAAATATAGCATCATGCCTTGACCATATCACATCACAACATGCCCTGCAAAAACAAGTTAGACGTCCTCTACTTTGTTGTTGCAAGTTTTACGTGGCTGCTACGGGCTGAGCAAGAACCGTTCTTACGTGGCCGCTTCATCCAACAATACCGCCGAACCAAAGTATGACATGCTGGTAAGCAGTATGACTTGTATCGCCCACAACTCACTTGTGTTCTACTCGTGCATATAACATCAATGCATAAACCTGGCTCGGATGCCACTGTTGGGGAACGTAGTAATTTCAAAAAAATTCCTACGCACACGTAGGATCATGGTGATGCACAGCAACAAGAGGGGTGTAACATCCCAAATTTTCAATTTGGAATGTTATGCATTAGATCATCATTGCATATCATATTTTTTACTTGCATTTTGGTCGATCCTAGAAATTCTACGCAACTCAAGGACCCACGGAGAGAGTTGGGGATTTCGTTATTTTCATATTTGAGTTTTTCTCGAATCTTGAAAAGAGGATCGTTTGATTTTAATTATTTTTCTCTGAAATATTTATTTTATTAAAAATAAAAGAGAGAGGATAAAATGACTTCCTCAAAATAAAGAAATATCATAGATTTAATATTAAAATCAAATAAGATTTTTTTTCGCAGTTTTATCGCTATTTTATTTGAATTAGGAAAAATATGCGTTTTTCAAAATTGCATTTTAGGCCCAAATAAATGTTCACCTTGTTCGGCCTATTTTTAGAGGACAAAGAATATTTATTTCGGGATTTTTGGAGTCCGTTTAGTATTTATTTTCTTTCTTTTTCTGCATGTTGAAATTAAAAAAAAGTCAAACCGACTTAGGGCCGTTTCCGGCCAGGACTCTTCGAGCCGGCCCCCTTTATAAGCCGCACCCCCGCAGCCCACCAGCCCCGCCACCCAAACCCTAACCCTATGCCGCGCTACCGCACGCCGCTGTCGCACACGCCCGCGCCGCCACCCCGCGCCGCCCCGCCGCCGTCGTCAGCGACCGCCGCCGGAGCCGCCACGCCGCCCGCCGGAGTTCGAGGTAGCCGCCGGTTTTTTTATTTTAAAAAACCGATCGGTTTTATTCCGTAAACCATAGTTTTCGTTTTTTAAATCGGTTTAGTTATTTAGTGGTCGTTCGTCCGTACGTTCGTTTTTACGAATGGTTTTCACCTTTTAGCCGCAGATAACGAACGTTCATTCGTTAGCCTATTCGTCACTTTTTCTTTTTCTCGGATTTTTCGTGATTATTTTCGATTGTGATTTCTGATCCGATTTTCGTTCTAGTATAACTTTTCACTCGTTTATCGGAATCAGGCGATTCAAGCGCCTGGAGTTTCGTCTCGAAACCCTCTATCCGTTTAACCAACTTAAACAATTTTTTTGCTACTGTAAAAATTTGACTTTAGTTCAGATTAGTAAACGAAGCTTGTTTCCTTCTCCGTTTGAGTTTTGTTGCTTCGTTTGATTTGATTCTTTTTGCAAACCGGAGTTCTTAAGTTGAACTTTCTGGTTAGATCTCTTATTTGAGTTTTACCCGTGCTTTTGCTTGATTGCTTATTGTATGCTTGTTTGTTTGCGATATAGTACCTGGAGTGTGAAGCGTGTTTCTACGAGTCTCTAGGTTTCGCAGATCATCAGCAAGGCAAGTAACACTTTGATCATACCCCTTTACTACCCAGTTTTTATTGCATCAACCCTCAATCATTGCATGGTTAGGATCTGAATTTAACTGTGGGTTGGGAAGTAGTAGATGAGGTAGTACCTATTCACTGTTTATTACCAAACCTTGGGAGTTACTTCTACATTGCTTATATTGCTATGCTATGCTCGTAGACGTGGATTGGGTTTGAGTGTATTCATGACAGATGTGAGATTGTTAAATTAATGGTTAACTTAAGGTGGCAACTTTAATACACATCTGGGTGGATTGAGGCACATGGGGAACCCAGTGATTGCCTGTATTTTTGGAAATCCTGGGGTATCGTGTGATTCTCCTATGGACCGCCACCCAGGCTCAAAGGGATCATAAGATTATTCATACTGGAAACTTCCGTGTGCAGCCACATGCCATTATGGGCTCTGGCATAGTTGAGTAAGTTGTGGGAAACCTTTCCATGATGGGCTAGCAGATGTAGGGGATTGTAGGTGTACCGGGCTATCTATCGGTTAAGGGGACCTCTTCGGAAAGACCGTATCTCGGTCATCCGTTTCTCTAACATTATGTAGTGCGAGAAATCCAACGAAGGAGATCGAGTCTTGTGGGGAAAAGTGCACAAACCTCTGCAGAGTGTACAAACTAATCATGGTTAGTTGTGTCCCCGGTTATGGACATCTTGAGTATCTGGTTCTTGGATTATCATGTGGATCTCATCACTCTTAGTATAATTTGATTGGGTTTAATAATGATTACTTTTAATTGTAATTGAGTTGGGTGAACCTTCTCAATGTTTAACAACCACCATGATAGTTAAATAAAATTTATTCCTTTGCAGTAGGGAAAATTAGCTTTTCGCAAAACATTTAACCTTATAGCCTCCACCAGCCATATATGCATGTAGTGATAGCATTATTCTGTTCATTACTCTATTGTGTTGCTTTGCCAGCATATTCCTTGTGCTGACCCATTTTTTGGGCTGCAACGTATTATGTTGCAGACTTTTCAGACGACGAGTAAGGAGTCTTAGGTCGTGGTCTTTCACTCAGTGATGCCGTTGGAGTTGATGGACCCACTTTATCTTCCAAGCCTTCCGCCGTTATCGTATTAGATGGCCTTAAGCCATATTTATTGTAATAAGTTCTCTTTTGAGACATTCGATGTAATAGGTGTGTGATTGCTACTTTGTTATAAATCCTTCGAGTATTGTGTGTGTCGGCATTACTGATCCAGGGATGACACTTATGCACATAGATCAGACTGTTTGAGGTCTGGTCGCTACAAGGGGAGAGTGCCGTCCACGTACCCTCGTAGACCGTTAAGCGGAAGCATTATGATAACGCGGTTGATGTACTCATACGTCTTCACGATCGACCGATCCTCAACACCGAACATACGGCACCTGCGCGTTTAGCACACATTCATCTCGGTGACGTTCCGGGAACTCACGATCTAGTAGAGCTCGGGGAAGAGTTTTGTCAGCACGACGGCGTGGTGACGATGTTGATGAAGCTACCGTAGCAGGGCCTCGCCTAAACACCGCTACAGTATGACCGAGGTGGATTATGGTGGAGGGGGGCACCGCACACGGCTGGAGAGATCTCAATGATCAACTTGTGTGTCTAGAGGTGCTCCCCTGCCCCCGTATATAAAGGAGAAAGGGGAGAGGCGGCCTGCCAGGAGGAGGTGCGCCAGGAGGAGTCCTACTCCCACCGGGAGTAGGACTCCCTCCTTTCCTAGTTGGAATAGAAGAAGGGGAAGGAGGAGGGAGAGAGGAAGGAAAGGGGGGCGCCGCCCCCCTCCTTGTCCAATTCGGACTAGAGGGAGAGGGGGCGCGTGGCCTGCCCTGGCAGCCCCTCCTCTCTTCCACTAAGGCCCATCTTGGCCCATTAAACCCCCGGGGGGGTTCCGATAACCCCCGGTACTCTGGTAAAATCTCGATTTCACCCGGAACACTTCCGATATCCAAATATAGCCTTCCAATATATAAATCATTATGTCTCGACCATTTCGAGACTCCTCGTCATGTCCGTGATCACATCCGGGACTCCGAACTACCTTCGGTACATCAAAACATATAAACTCATAAAACTGATCATCACAGAACTTTAAGCGTGCGGACCCTACGGGTTCGAGAACTATGTAGACATGACCAAGACACGTCTCCGGTCAATAACCAATAGCGGAACCTGGATTCTCATATTAGTTCCTACATATTCTACGAAGATCTTTATCGGTCAAACCGCACAACACTATATGTTGTTCTCTTTGTCATCGGTATGTTACTTGCCCGAGATTCGATCATCGATATCCAATACCTAGTTCAATCTCGTTACCGGCAAGTCTCTTTACTCGTTCCATAATACATCATCCCGTAACTAACTCATTAGTTATCATGCTTGCAAGGCTTATAGTGATGTGTATTACCGAGAGGGCCCAGAGATACCTCTCTGACAATCGGAGTGACAAATCCTAATCTTGATCTATGCCAACTCAACAAGTACCATCGGAAACACCTGCAGAGCACCTTTATGATCACCCAGTTATGTTGTGACGTTTGGTAGCACACAAAGTGTTCCTCCAGTATTCGGGAGTTGCATAATCGCATAATCATAAGAACATGTATAAGTCATGAACAAAGCAATAGCAGTAAACAAACGATCAAGTGCTAAGCTAACGGAATGGGTCAAGTCAATCACATCATTCTCCTAATGATGTGATCCCATTGATCAAATAACAACTCATATCTATGGTTAGGAAACTTAACCATCTTTGATCAATGAGCTAGTCAAGTAGAGGCATACTAGTGACACTATGTTTGTCTATGTATTCACACATGTATTATGTTTCCGGTTAATACAATTCTAGCATGAATAATAAACATTTATCATGAAATAAGGAAATAAATAATAACTTTATTATTGCCTCTAGGGCATATTTCCTTCAATATCTAGCATGCAAAGTGTTGGGAACTCTAAGTCGTTTTCATTGGTGGGAAAAGTATGCCTCTCAAAATGTTTTTATCTCTCAATTTTCGCTTTGAGCTCTGGCACCTCTACAAATCCCTACTTCCCTCCGCGAAGGGCCTTTCTGTTACTTTATGCAATTTTTACTTTTGAATTTGAGTCTCCATCTTCTCATATAAAAGCACCAACTAGGAGGCACTATAATCATACTTGAGCATTGGGTGTAGTTAATATGCGAGTGTGTTTCATGAATGGATCAATGATTGAGCATGATGGGCTAGGGATAGCTTATTTTAGCGTTGATATTTTGAAATACATGGTTTCTTCTTGATGTGCTTGAGTATTTAAGTTATCATGTCAAAACTAGACTATTGCTTTGAACAATATAAAAGTCCAAACGTCCATGCTATAAAGAAAATAATATGATATGACATGTTAGGCAGCATTCCACATCAAAAATTCTGTTTATATCATTTACCTACTCAAGGACGAGCAGGAATTAAGCTTGGGGATGTTGTTCCATGCTGTTATATTATCAATCCTGGATGTTTTATAATCATTTTATATCATTTTTTGGCACTAACCTATTGACATAGTGCCAAGTGCCAGTTGATGTTTTTTGCATGTTTTTTACATCGCAGGTAATCAATATCAAACGGAGTCCAAATGCAGCGAAATTTTTGTGGATTTTTTGGACCTGGAGACAACCAATGGGTCGAAGAAGCGCCTGGGGCCTGCTCCGAGGGGAGCACAACCCACCAGGGCGTGCTTGGAGGCCCAGGCGCGCCCTGGTGGGTGGTGCTCACCTCGGGTGCTCCCTGGACCGCCTCTTTACTCTATAAGTACCCCAATATTCCAGAAACCCTAGGGGATTCGACGAAAATCAATTCCAGCTGCCGCAGAGTCCAGAACCACCAGATCCAATCTAGACACCATCATGGAGGGGTTCACCACTGATACGTCTCCAACATATCTATAATTTTTGATTGTTCCATGCTATTATATTATCTGTTTTGGATGTTTATGGGTTTTATTATACACTTTTATATTATTTTTGGGACTAACCTATTAACCAGAGGCCCAACCCAAATTGCTGTTTTCTTGCCTTTTTCAATGTTTCGAAGAAAAGGAATATCAAACGGAGTCCAAATGGAATGAAACCTTCGGGAGAGTTATTTTTGGAATGGAAGCAATGCAGGAGACTTGGAGTTTACGTCAGGGAAGCTTTGAGGTGGACACGAGGCAGGGAGGCGCGCCTGCCCCCCTGGGCATGCCCCCACCCTTGTGGGCCCCTCGTGGCTCCCCTTACCGACTTCTTTCGCCTATATATGTCCATATACCCTAAAAACATCAGGGAGCAGAATAGATCGGGAGTTCCGCCGCAGAAGCCTCTGTAGCCACCGAAAACAAATCTAGACCCGTTCCGGCACCCTGCCGGAGGGGGAATCCCTCTCCGGTGGCCATCTTCATCATCCCAGTGCTCTCCATGACAAGGAGGGAGTAGTTCTCCCTCGGGGCTGAGGGTTGATGCCTAGTACACAACCTTCTTCTTGTAGACATTGTTGGGCCTCCAAGTGCAGAGGTTTGTAGGACAGTAGCAAATTTCCCTCAAGTGGATGACCTAAGGTTTATCAATCCGTAGGAGGCGTAGGATGAAGATGGTCTCTCTCTCTCAAGCAACCCTGCAACCAAATAACAAAGAGTCTCTTGTGTCCCCAACACACCCAATACAATGGTAGATTGTATATGTGCACTAGTTCGGCGAAGAGATGGTGATACAAGTGCAATATGGATAGTAGATAAAGGTTTTTGTAATCTAAAATTATAAAAACAACAAGGTAACTAATGATAAAAGTGAGCGTAAACGGTATTGCAATGTGTTGAAACAAGGCCTAGGGTTCATACTTTCACTAGTGCAAGTTCTCTCAACAATAATAACACAATTGGATCATATAACTATCCCTCAACATGCAACAAAGAGTCACTCCAAAGTCACTAATAGCAGAGAACAAACGAAGAGATTATGGTAGGGTACGAAACCACCTCAAAGTTATTCTTTCCAATCAATCTGTTGGGCTATTCCTATAATTGTCACAAAGAGCCCTAGAGTTCGTACTAGAATAACACCTTAAGACACAAATCAATCAAAACCCTAATGTCACCTAGATACTCCAATGCCACCTCAAGTATCCGTGGGTATGATTACACGATATGCATCACACAATCTCAGATTCATCTATTCAACCAACACATAGAACCTCAAAGACTGCCCCAAAGTTTCTACCGGAGAATCACGACGAAAACGTGTGCCAACCCCTATGCATAGGTTCATGGGCGGAACCCGCAAGTTGATCACCAAAACATACATCAAGTGAATCACGTGGTATCCCATTGTCACCACAGATACGCATGGCAAGACATACATCAAGTGTTCTCAAATCTTTAAAGACTCAATCCGATAAGATAACTTCAAAGGGGAAACTCAATCCATTACAAGATAGTAGAGGGGGAGAAAACATCATAGGATCCAAATATAATAGCAAAGCTCGTGATACATCAAGATCGTAACACCTCAAGAACACGAGAGAGAGATCAAACACATAGCTACATGTACATACCCTCAGCCCCAAGGGAGAACTACTCCCTCCTCGTCATGGAGAGACCGGGATGATGAAGATGGCCACCGGAGAGGGATTTCCCCACCGGCAGGGTGCCGGAACGGGTCTAGATTGGCTTTCGGTGGCTACAGAGGCTTCTGGTCGTGGAACTCCCGATCTATTGTGCTCCCCGGTAGTTTCAGGGTATATGGAGATACATAGGCGGAAGAAGTACGTCAGGGGGCCACGAGGGGCCCACGAGGGTGGAGGGCGCGCCCTAGGGGGGTGGGCACCCCCCCTACCTCGTGGCTCCCTCGTTTCTTTCCTGACGTGCACTCCAAGTCCATCAGGTTGCTTTCCTTCCAAAAATGAGTTCCGTGAAGTTTCAGGTCAATTGGACTCCATTTTATTTTCCTTTTCTGCGATACTCTAAAACAAGGGAAAAACAAAAACTGGCACTGGACTTTGGGTTAATAGGCCAGTCCCAAAAATGATATAAAAGTGTATAATAAAGCCCATAAACATCCAAAATAGTAGATAATATAGCATGGAGCAATCAAAAATTATAGATACGTTGGAGACGTATCAAGGGTATGTACTAGTAGCTATGTGTTTGATCTCTCTCTCTCTCTCTCTCTCGTGTTCTTGAGGTGGTATGATCTTGATGTATCGCGAGCTTTGCTATTATATTTGGATCTTATGATGTTTCTCCCCCTCTACTCTCTTGTGATGAATTGAGTTTTCCCATTGAAGTTATCTTATCGGATTGAGTCTTTAAGGATTTGAGAACACTTGATGTATGTCTTGCACGTGCTTATCTGTGGTGACAATGGGGTATCACGTGATCCACTTGATGTATGTTTTGGTGATCAACTTGCGAGTTCCGTGACCTCGGGAACTTATGCATAGGGGTTGGCACACGTTTCCGTCATGACTCTCCGGTAGAAACTTTGGGGCACTCTTTGAAGTTCTTTGTGTTGGTTGAATAGATGATCTGAGATTGTGTGATGCATATCGTATAATCATACCCACGGATACTTGAGGTGACATTGGAGTATCTAGGTGACATTAGTGTTTTGGTTGAT
Source organism: Triticum monococcum (assembly GCA_034509565.1). Classification (NCBI taxonomy): domain Eukaryota; kingdom Viridiplantae; phylum Streptophyta; class Magnoliopsida; order Poales; family Poaceae; genus Triticum; species Triticum monococcum. Next base: position 19,437,787 of record CM067844.1, on the reverse strand, counting down.
TTGTGTCTTAAGGTGTTATTCTAGTACGAACTCTGTGATAGATTGAACGGAAAGAGTAGCTTCATGTTATTTTGCTATGGAGTCTTGAATAGATCAATCAGAAAGGATAACTTTGAGGTGGTTTCGTACCCTACAATAATCTCTTCGTTTGTTCTCCGCTATTAGTGACCTCGGAGTGACTCTTTGTTGCATGTTGAGGGATAGTTATATGATCCAATTATGTTATTATTGTTGAGAGAACTTGCACTGGTGAAAGTATGAACCCTAGACCTTGTTTCAACGCATTGCAATACCGTTTATGCTCACTTTTATCATTAGTTACCTTGCTGTTTTTATATTTTCAGATTACAAAAACCTATATCTACCATCCATATTGCATTTGTATCACCATCTCTTCGCCGAACTGGTGCACCTATACAATTTACCATTGTATTGCGTGTGTTGGGGACACAAGAGACTCTTTGTTATTTTGTTGCAGGGGTGATGGAGAGAGACCATCTTCATCCTACGCCTCCCACGGATTGATAAACTTAGGTCATCCACTTGAGGGAAATTTGCTACTGTCCTACAAACCTCTGCACTTGGAGGCCCAACAACGTCTACAAGAAGAAGGTTGTGTAGTAGACATCATGCTCTTTTCTGGCGCCGTTGCCGGAGAGGTGAGTGCTTGAAGGTATATCTTTAGATCTTGCAATTGAATCTTTTAGTTTCTTGTTTTATCACTAGTTTAGTTTATGAAAGAAAACTATAAAAAAATGGAATTGGCTTTGCCTCACACGCTTCATCTTTTTAATATCTTTCATGAGAATGATGGAAAGGAAAATTGTGCTCAAGTGCAAGAAGAAGTCTATAAAATGTTTGGCACTAAATCCTTGAATGATGAGCATGATTGCAATTTATTAGTATGAACTCTTTGACTGTCCATAGTACTAATGATGATTGCACTAGTCATGATGAAAATATCTCTTATAAGCATATCGATTTTTGTGGAGTGCATAGAGTTTGCAAGTACATACCAAACATGGAAGATAGATTCTGCAAGAGGCACAAGTATTTGGAAACTAAATGGTTGCAAGAAAGGCTAGATGTTTGTGCTGAAAATTTAAACTTTCTTAGCCGTACTTGTGAACTTTGCAATGAACGTGATCATTTCAGTACCCAATGCAAATTGTTTCATGATCGTATCATGTCCAAAAATTGTGATGACTTGATTTCCCTTGCACATAATAATGAACTTAGTTTGCTCTTGGGTTATGAAGAAGTGAAACGTATATCTAAGGTTATTCCAGAATTTGCCCTTGATAGAGTTCTTAATTTTGATCTAGAGGAAATTTATATGTATTGTGCGGTGAATTGCATTGAAAATCCTTATATTGCCAATTACATAAAGAAAATAAAAAAAATAGAAGATGAAGAGAATACTAATGAAAGGGAAGATACTTCCCAATATCCTCCTATTATTTCTTATGATGAATCAGGTAACGAGGAGGAGCCTCCTATTCAACCAATCTCATTAATAAGGAGCTCCGAAAAGAGGATAAAACCCACACATGATGTGAAGAAGAAAAAGAAAAGACGGAGAAGCAAAAGTAAAAAGGTATCTCTCCCAAATGATGTTGCTCCTATTACTCCTTGTGATGATGATAATTGTTATACTATTGGTGCTATCCATGCTATTAATGACGAGAGTGATTATGCTTATGATATGAAAAGGCCCAAGCTTGGGGATGCTATGTTTGATGAGAATGACATGTTTGAGAATATATTTGATGCAATTAATGTTTGTCTCAAGCTTGGGGATGCTACGTTTAATGAAGATGATATTTTTAGTCTCCCAAGTTTTGATATGCAAATTTATTATGATGATAGCATGCCTCCTATTTATGATGGTTATATTGATGAAAGTGGGTTTGGAAGAGTGTCAACTTTAGGAAGTAATGATCCCACTATTTTGGAGGATATTGAATCTTACCTATAATACCTAAATAGTTCATCCCCACTACCCTATTTCACTAGACATGCAACAATTATGAAAGTGGATTTGGAGAGGTCATGACTTTATTTAGTAATGATTCCACTATCTTGGAAGAGGTTTCAATCGATTATGATGAGAACAAAGTTGCTACTTATGACGATTATTGTGATTAAACTTATGCTCTAAAAACTAGTGATGATTATACTTATAAAACTTGTCATGATTATGATTACCCTTTTTCTGAACATTACTCTTTTAATGTGGAAACAATTTATAGTATTCGAGTTTCTTATGACACTCCCACTATTCTGAAAGAGAAGAATTTTGCTTATGCGGAGAGTAGTAACATTTCTATGCAAGTAGATCATGAAAAGAATGCTTTAGGTGCTCGTTATATTGTTGAATTCATTCATGATGCTGCTGAAAATTATTATGAGGGAGGAACATATGCTTGTAGGAATTGCAGTAATATCAAGTTTCCTCTCTATGTGCTTAAAGTTTTGAAGTTATGCTTGTTTTTCCTTCCTATGCTAATTGATTATTGTTCCCATAAGTTGTTTGCTCACAAAATCCCTATGCATAGGAAGTGGGTTAGACTTAAATTTGATAGTCATATTCTTCATGATGCTCTCTTTATGTTTCAATTCTTATCTTTTATGTGAGCATCATTGAAATCATCATGCCTAGCTAGGGGCGTTAAACGATAGCGCTTGTTGGGAGGCAACCCAATTTTATTTTAGCTCCTTGCTTTTTGTTCCTGTTTAGTAATAAATTAATCATCTATCCTCTGTTATGATTGTTTTTTTATGTTTTAATTAGTTTTTGTGCCAAGTAAAGCATTTAGGATCTTCTTGGGTGATTTTTATTTGATTTTGCTGTAGAAAACAGAAAGTATGCGCTCACGAGAATAATTTTCATTTTTACGAGAGAGCGATAAAATACCAATTCCACTTGCAGTAGATTAATAAAAAAAATTCCTAGGACTTCCTAATTTCTCAGGATTTTTGGAGTTACAGAAGTATTCGAAACCTACAGATTACTACACACTGTTCTGTTTTTGGCAGATTCTGTTTTCTATGTGTTGTTTGCTTATTTTGATGAATCTATGAGTAGTATCGGAGGGTATGAACCATAGATGAGTTGGAATACATTAGATAGTATACCAATATGAATTTAGAATGAGTTCACAACAGTACCTAAGTGGTGATTTATTTTCTTATACTAACGGAGCTTACGAGTTTTCTGTTAAGTTTTGTGTTCTGAAGTTTTAAGTTTTGGGTAAAGATTCAATGGACTATGGAATAAGGAGTGGCAAGAGCTTAAGCTTGGGGATGCCCAAGGCACCCCAAGGTAATATTCAAGGACAACCAAGAGCCTAAGTTTGGGGATGCCCTGGAAGGCATCCCCTCTTTCGTCTTCGTTCATCGGTAACTTTACTTGGAGCTATATTTTTATTCGCCACACGATATGTGTTTTGCTTGGAGCGTCATTTTATTTTATTTTGTTTTGCTTGCTGTTTGAATAAAATACCAAGATATGAAATTATTAAATGTTAGAGAGTCTTCATATGGTTGCATAATTATTCGACTACTCATTGATCTTCACTTATACCTTTCAGAGTAGTTTGTCATTTGCTCTAGTGCTTCACTTATATCTTTTTAGAGCACGGTAGTGGTTTTATTTTATAGAAATAATTGATCTCTCATGCTTCACTTATATTATTTCGAGAGTCCTTTAGAACAACATGGCAATAATAAAAACTTTCATATAAGTGCATTGAATACTAAGAGAAGTTTGATACTTGATGATTGTTTTGAGATATGGAGATGGTGATATTAGAGTCATGCTAGTTGAGTAGTTGTGAATTTGATAAATACTTGTGTTGAAGTTTGTGATTCCCGTAGCATGCACGTATGGTGAACCGTTATGTGACGAAGTCGGAGCATGAATTTTTTATTGATTGTCTTCCTTATGAGTGGCGGTCGGGGACGAGCGATGGTCTTTTCCTACCAATCTATCCCCCTAGGAGCATGCGCGTAGTACTTTGTTTCGATAACTAATAGATTTTTGCAATAAGTATGTCAGTTCTTTATGACTAATGTTGAGTCCATAGATTGTACGCACTCTCACCCTTCCACCATTGCTAGCCTCTCTGGTACCGCGCAACTTTCACCGGTACCATAAACCCACCATTACATTCCTCAAAACAGCCACCATACCTACCTATTATGGCATTTCCATAGCCATTCCGAGATATTTTGCCATGCAACTTTCCACCATTCCGTTTATTCTGACACGCTCCATCATTGTCATATTGCTTTGCATGATCATGTAGTTGACATCATATTTGTGGCAAAGCCACCGTTCATAATTCTTTGATACATGTCACTCATGCATCATTGCACATCCCGGTACACCGCTGGAGGCATTCACGTAGAGTCATATTTTGTTCTAAGTATTGAGTTGTAATTCTTGAGTTGTAAGTAAATAAAGTGTGATGATCATCATTATTAGAGCATTGTCCCAAGTGAGGAAAGGATGATGGAGACTATGATTCCTCCACAAGTCGGGATGAGACTCCGGATGAAAAAAATAAAAAAATAAAGGCCATAAAAAAGGAGAAGGTCCAAAAAATGAGAGAAAAAGAGAGAAGGGACAATGCTACTATCCTGTTGCCACACTTGTGCTTCAAAGTAGCACCATGATCTTCATGATAGAGAGTCTCCTATGTTGTCACTTTCATATACTAGTGGGAATCTTTCATTATAGAACTTGGCTTGTATATTCCAATGATGGGCTTCCTCAAAATGCCCTAGGTCTTTGTGAGCAAGCAGGTTGGATGCACACCCACTAGTTTCTTTTGTTGAGCTTTCATACACTTAGAGCTCTTGTGCATCCGTTGCATGGCAATCCCTACTCACTCACATTGATATCTATTGATGGGCATCTCCATAGCCCGTTGATATGCCTAGTTGATGTGAGACTATCTTCTCCCTTTTTGTCTTCTCCACAACCACCATTCTATTCCACCATAGTGCTATATCCATGGCTCACGCTCATGTATTGCGTGAAGATTGAAAAAGTTTGAGAACACCAAAAGTATGAAACAATTGCTTGGCTTGTCAACGGGGTTGTGCATGATTTAAATACTTTGTGTGCTGAAGATGGAGCATAGCTAGACTATATGATTTTGTAGGGATAGCTTGCTTTGGCCATGTTATTTTGAGGAGACATGATTGCTTTATTAGTATGCTTGAAGTATTATTATTTTTATGTCAATATTAAACTTTTGTCTTGAATCTTATGGATCTGAATATTCTTGCCACAATAGAGAAGATTACATTGATAAATATGTTCGGTAGCATTCCACATCAAAAATTCTGTTTTTATCATTTACCTACTCGAGGACGAGCAGGAATTAAGCTTGGGGATGCTGATACATCTCCAACGTATCTATAATTTTTGATTGTTCCATGCTATTATATTATCTGTTTTGGATGTTTATGGGCTTTATTATACACTTTTATATTATTTTTGGGACTAACCTATTAACCGGAGGCCCAGCCCAAATTGCTGTTTTCTTGCCTATTTCAGTGTTTCGAAGAAAAGGAATATCAAACGGAGTCCAAACGGAATAAATCTTCGGGAGAGTTATTTTTGGAACGGAAGCAATCCAGGAGACTTGGAGTTTACGTCAGGGAAGCTTCGAGGTGGCCACGAGGCATGGAGGCGCGCCCCCACCCTTGTGGGACCCTCGTGTATCCCCTTACCGACTTCTTTCGCATATATATATGTCCATATACCCTAAAAACATCGCGGAGCAGAATAGATCGGGAGTTCCACCGCCAGAAGCCTCCGTAGCCACCGAAAACCAATCTAGACCCGTTCCGGCACCCTGCCAGAGGGGGGAATCCCTCTCCGGTGGCCATCTTCATCATCCCGGTGCTCTCCGTGACGAGAAGGGAGTAGTTCTCCCTCGGGGCTGAGGGTATCTACCAGTAGCTATGTGTTTGATCTCTCTCTCTCTCGTGTTCTTGAGGTGGTACGATCTTGATGTATCGCGAGCTTTGCTATTATATTTGGATCTTATGATGTTTCTCCCCCTCTACTCTCTTGTGATGAGTTGAGTTTTCCCTTTGAAGTTATCTTATCGGATTGAGTCTTTAAGGATTTGAGAACACTTGATGTATGTCTTGCACGTGCTTATCTGTGGTGACAATGGGATATCACGTGATCCACTTGATGTATGTTTTGGTGATCAACTTGCGAGTCTCATGACCTCGTGAACTTATGCATAGGGGTTGGCACACGTTTTTGTCTTGACTCTCCGGTAGAAACTTTGGTGCACTCTTTGAAGTTCTTTGTGTTGGTTGAATAGATGATCTGAGATTGCGTGATGCATATCATATAATCATACCCACGGATACTTGAGGTGACATTGGAGTATCTAGGTGACATTAGGGTTTTGGTTGATTTGTGTCTTAAGGTGTTATTCTAGTATGAACTCTATGATAGATTGAACGAAAAGAATAGCTTCATGTTATTTTACTACGGAGTCTTGAATAGATCGATCAGCAAGGATAACTTTGAGGTGGTTTCGTGCCCTACAATAATCTCTTCGTTTGTTCTCCGCTATTAGTGACTTTGGAGTGACTCTTTGTTGCATATTGAGGGATAGTTATATGATCCAATTATGGTATTATTGTTGAGAGAACTTGCACTAGTGAAAGTATGAACCCTAGGCCTTGTTTCAACGCATTGCAATACCGTTTACACTCACTTTTATCATTAGTTACCTTGCTGTTTTTATATTTTCAAATTACAAAAACCTATATCTACCATCCATATTGCACTTGTATCACCATCTCTTCGCCGAACTAGTGCACCTATACAATTTACCATTGTATTGGGTGTGTTGGGGACACAAGAGACTCTTTGTTATTTGGTTGCAGGGTTGCTGGAGAGAGACCATCTTCATCCTACGCCTCCCATGGATTGATAAACCTTAGGTCATCCACTTGTGGGAAATTTGCTACTGTCCTACAAACCTCTACACTTGGAGGCCCAACAACGTCTACAAGAAGAAGGTTGTGTTGTAGACATCAACCACTTACATTGGTGCCTCTCCGATGATGCGTGGGTAGTTCTTTGTAGACCTTCGGGTCCGTAGTTAGTAGCTAGATGGCTTCCTCTCTCTCGTTTGATTCTCAATACAATGATCTTCTGGAGATCCATATGATGTAACTCTTTTGCGGTGTGTTTGTTGGGATCCGATGAACTTTGAGTTTATGATCAGATCTATATCTTTTTATCCATGAAAGTTATTTGAGTTTCTTTGATCTCTTATATGCATGATTTCTTATGGGCTCGTATTTCTTCTCCGATATTTGGGTTTTGTTTGGCCAACTTGATCTATTTATCTTGCAATGGGAAGAGGTGCTTTGTAGTGGGTTCGACTTTACGGTGCTTGATCCTAGTGACAAAAGGGAACCGACACGCATGTATCGTTGCTACTAAGGATAAAACGATGGGGTCTATTTCTACATAAATAGATCTTGTCAACATCATGTCATTGTTCTTATTGCATTACTCTGTTTCTCCATAAACTTAATACACTAGATGCATGCTGGATAGCGGTCGATGTGTGGAGTAATAGTCGTAGATGCAGACAGGAGTCGGTCTACTAATCTTGGACGTGATGCCTATATAATGATCATTGCCTGGATATCATCATGATTATTTGAAGTTCTATCAATTGCCCAATAGTAATTCGTTTACCCACCATTTGCTATTTTTCTCTAGAGAAGCCACTAGTGAAATCTACGGCCCTCGGGTCTCTTTCTCATATTATTTGCCTTTGCGATCTATTTTATTTGCCTTTTATTTTTAGATCCATTAAACCAAAAATACTAAAATACCTTGCTGCAATTTATTCTCATTTATTTTATTTGGCGTTCGATCTATCAATCTACTGCAATTTATTCACGTTTGTTTGCCAATTTCTGGCGCCGTTAGCCGAAAGGGATTGACAACCCCTTTAATACGCTGGGTTGCGAGTATTTGTTATTTGTGTGCACGTGTTGTTTAGGTATTGTTGCTTGGTTCTCCTACTGGTTCGATAACCTTGGTTTCCTCACCGAGGGAAATACCTACCGTCGCTGTGCTGCATCATCCCTTCCTCTTTGGGGAAATACCGACGTAGCTTCAAGCCACATCAACTACCAGGGTTCTTTTTCAAAACCATTGGTATCCATTGATCCTACGTATCCGGACTATAACTTTAGCCGACGAAAGGAACCTTTGGAGGAACTATTTTCGTTGGAAGATGTTTCTTACAATAAACAGTAATATAACATAGCTCTCCACACATGTTTCGTCTGTTCAAACCATATGTCCAGATTGCCTAGTTCCTGAATTGTTGCCTTGTTGTCTACGACACACAGTACAGAACACTCCCAGATATCTGGTCAGGGAGGCAGAAGCCGATGGTCAGTCAATACAACATTCTTAAAAAAACAATAAGAAAGCGGATTGAGCATGGCCAACATAAAGTACATAGATACATAGAATTGACAAGTCTACTCATTCTCGACATTGTCTATCAATTGCTTTAAGGCACAATCCTTTTGAGAATAGCAAGCGGCTTGCATCGGGTCTAGCTCAGTGGTATCTCTTGGCCATCAGGGCCCACGGCACCAACCTGAGCCATATGCATCGGGTCTAGCTTGGTGAAGCGAGTCTTTACCATAGCCCACGCCTCGCGCGCTCCTTCTCGGCAGGCCAGAATTTTCCATAATCCGAACCTTCACTGACCCCCTTTAAAGCGACTAGATAGTTCAGCCATACTTTCCAGCAGAACATCTGACGGCCATAACGCCTTCACCATGCTCTTCATGGCCTTTTGGGCCCTTTCATAAGCCTTTGTCAGTTCCTTTAAAAGATTTCCGTCATAAGTGCTTGCCTCTTCATCAGGCCGTCCAGTCGGGAGACCTAGCAAGAAGGTAATGCACACTGTCATTAACACATCAAATATTCAAATGGTACCTGCCAATATCATGATAGGATCAACGCTTACAAAATATGCCACCTTTAAGATTTTGGTTCTCCTCCAGCGCTTGGGCCAGTTGAGTCTTCAAAATCTTAATCTCCTCGGCTTTCTGTTGATCCTCCACCTTGAGCTCACTTTTCTCCTCCTGGCTTAAAGTCAGTACTCGTTTACCAACCTCCAACTCGCTTCATAGCTCACTTATAGCTCATGCGGCTATACAGAGAATACGATTGAGGGAGTCCTGGATTAGGGGGTCCCTGGGCGTCCGGGCTATGTGATGTGGGCCGGACTGGTGGGCCGTGAATATACAAGATAAAAGGCTTTCCCCGTGTTCGGATGGGACTCTCCTTTGCGTGGATGGCAAGCTTGGCATTCGGATATGAAGATTCCTTTCTCTGTAAACCGACTCTGTATAACCATAGGCCCCTCCAGTGTCTATATAAACCGAAGGGTTTAGTCCGTAGAGGCAATCACAATCATACAGGCTAGACATCTCGGGTTTAGCCATTACGACCTCAAGGTAGATCAACTCTTGTAACCCCTATGCTCATCAAAGTCAATCAAGAAGGATGTAGGGTATTACCTCCATCAAGAGGGCCCGAACCTGGGTAAACATTGTCTCCCCCCTCCTGTTCCCTTCGATCCTCAAACGCACAGTTTGGGACCCCCGACCCGAGAACAGCCGGTTTTGACACCGACATTGGTGCTTTCATTGAGAGTTCCTCTGTGTTGTCGACAGAAGGTTCGATGGCTCGTTTGATCATATGCAATGAGGCTGTTTCGGAGGAGACTTTCCTCCCCGGCCAAATCTACGTATTCGGCAGCTTCACACTGCGCGCCAACTTGATTGGCCACCTTGAGCAGATCGACAGCTACGCCCCGTGGTCATCAAATCAGTTTCGGGAACCTAAACTATGTCGTCCATATCCGAGGAGACTTGATCTTCGAAGGATTCGCGGCCCCGACCGCCGCCATGGCCTTAGATCCAGAGCGGATCATCGGGTCCGAAGACGGGAATTTAGAGCCCGCCGGACTCCCTGCAATTATGGAACTCACCACCGGCGATGCGGAGGGGACGACGTCATCGGCCAACCCAAAGACGAACCGAACTCTCCTTGTCGCTAAAGCGCCGGACTCTCCCTCGAATTCTAAATCCAAACCTTCGAGGTCCGCGACGAGCGGGCACGGTCAGGAGGCCCTCACCCCGGTCGCCCCGGCAGACTCACGCTTCTCTATCCAAACCTCGCTCCTAAACGAGGCTCCGGACTTAATGCGATCCCTCACCATTACAGAGGAATCGCTTCCGAATTATGCCCAACCCAGACTAGGGGCTGAGTGCAGGGAATTTTACGTCCCACCCACCACCCACTTCATAGCCATTGTCGAAGATCTAACCGACATGCTGGACTACGCCTCCGAAGACATCGACGGTATGGACGATGATGCCGGAGAGGATCAAGGCCAAACCCTCCGTTTACTGGACGTTGGACGGCCACCTCCACATACGACGTATACATGGTGGATACACCCAAAGAGGGTGACGACGACAGCAAGAAGGATCCGGTTGAGGACAAGCCTGCCGAAGCACCTCCAAAGCGCCGATGTCAGCGGTGCCACTCAAAATCATGTCGCGAAAAAGACAGCAATACCGGCACCGAAGACAATAACACTCCGGAGAACGCCGAAGACCTCGAAGGCCCTGTCGAGCCAACATCCGAACATGATGATTGGGAGGATGGGCAAGTTAACCCTGATGATCCTGTCGGGAACGAGGACTCGGAGGACAGTAACTACCTATCGATCTCCGAAGAGGATGTGAGCCTCGGCAACGAAGATTTCATCATGTCGGAGGAACCCCTCGAACAAGAGCGCTTTAAGCGCCGCCTAATCTCCACTGCAAGAAGCCTGAAAAAGAAGCAGCAGCAGCTTCAAACTGACCAGGATTTACTCAATGACATATGGACTAATGTCCTGGCAGCCGAGGAGTATGGCCTCGAACGCCCAACCAAGAGTTACCCGAAGTGTAAGATACTACCTCAATTTGACGAGGAGTCCCTTGAGCCAATACCGCCAAAGCATAAAACTACCGACGAACCCGACCGACCACCATGTGGACGGGACAGACCAGCTGCCCATGTCGAACACCAGCCCGCGCCACCCCGCCGTCGAGGCAAGGAGGCAGCGGCCCCGGGCTATACCTATGACCTATGCAAGGACCTGGACAATATAGACGGTCAGACAAGATCAATATATGGGTCAAGGGGGCGTGCTCCGAGACGAGAGGACGACCATCAGGCCTGGCGAGACAGGCACAATCTCACTCGAGCCGAGAACCGCATTCGGACTTCATTCGAACTGCGCCGCGACATGGCTCGATATAGAGGCTCCGCACAGCCCTTATGCTTCACCGATGAGGTTATGGAGCACCAGTTCCCCGAAGGATTTAAACACGTGAACATCGAATCATACGATGGTACGACGGATCCCGCAGTATGGATCGAAGATTTTCTTCTCCACATTCACATGGCTCGCAGTGACGACCTTGATGACCCACAAGTATAGGGGATCTATCGTAGTCCTTTCGATAAGTAAGAGTGTCGAACCCAACGAGGAGCAAAAGGAAATGATAAGCGGTTTTCAGCAAGGTATCCTCTACAAGCAGTGAAATTATCGGTAATAGATAGTTTTGTGATAAGGTAATTGGTAACGAGTAGCAAGTAATAAAAGTAAATAAGGTGCAACAAGATGGCCCAATCCTTTTTGTAGCGAAGGACAAGCCTGGACAAACTCTTATATGAAGTAAAGCGCTCCCGAGGACACATGGGAATTATCTCCAAGCTAGTTTTCATCACGTTCATATGATTCACGTTCGGTACTTTGATAATTTGATATGTGGGTGGACCGAAGCTTGGGTGCTGTCCTTACTTGGACAAGAATCCCACTTATGATTAACCCCAATTGCAAGCATCCGCAACTACAACAGAAGTATTAAGGTAAACCTAACCATAGCATGAAACATATGGATCCAAATCAGCCCCTTACGAAGCAACGCATAAACTAGGGTTTAAGCTTCTGTCACTCTAGCAACCCATCATCTACTTATTACTTCCCAATGCCTCCCTCTGGGCCCAAACAATGGTGAAGTGTCATGTAGTGGACGTTCACATGACACCACTAGAGGGATGACAACATACATCTCATCAAAATATCGAACAAATACCAAATTCACATGACTACTAATAGCAAGACTTCTCCCATGTCCTCAGAAACAAACGTAACTACTCACAAACATATTCATGTTCATAATCAGAGGGGTATTGATATGCATAATGGATCTGAACATATGATCTTCCACCAAGTAAACCAACTAGCATCAACTACAAGGAGTAATCAACACTACTAGCAACCCACAGGTACCAATCTGAGATTTGGATACAAAGATTGGATACAAGAGATGAACTAGGGTTTGAGATGAGATGGTGCTGGTGAAGATGTTGATGGAGATTGACCCCCTCTGGATGAGAGGATTGTTGGTGATGATTTTCCCCTCCCGGAGGGAAGTGTCCTCGGCAGAACAGCTCTGCCAGAGCCCTAGATTGGTTCTGCTAAGGTTCCGCCTTGTGGCGGCGGAGTCTCGTCCCGAAAGCTTGCTTATGATTTTTTTCCTCGACGAAAGACTCCATATAGCAGAAGATGGGCATCGGAGGGCCACCAGGGGGCCCACGAGATTCTGGAAATAACTTCCGTGAAGTTTCGGGACTTTTGGAGCTGCGCAGAATAGGTCTCTAATATTTGCTCCTTTTCCAGCCCAGAATCCCAGCTTTATGTAAACCTTGTAAAATAAGAGAGAATAGGCATAAGTATTGTGACATAATGTGTAATAACAGCCCATAATGCAATAAATATCAATATAAAAGCATGATGCAAAATGGACGTATCAACTCCCCCATGCTTAGACCTCGCTTGTCCTCAAGCGAAAGCCGAAATCGAAAAATATGTCCACATGTTTAGAGATAGAGGTGTCGATAAAAATAAAATACAGACATGAGGGCATCATGATCATTCTTAGAACAACAACATATATATATATATATGTGTGTATATATATATATATTGTCATATGATCTCTTATGCTAAAGTAACAATTCAATCACAATTTCAAGTATGAATCATAAACTTCATTGAGAACCAGCAAACTCTAATCTCAGTCATTGAGGCAATTGCAATTAATCATAACATAGGAAAGAGTCAATATAAGAGCTTTTCCGCCAGTCCACATACTCAACCATCTTTTAGTCTTTCACAATTGCTAATACTCACGCAATATTTTTGGGTATGGAGTTTTAACCGGACACAGAGAAAGATAGGGACTTATAGTTTTGCCTCCCAACGTTTTACCTCAAGGGTAATGTCAACCATAATAGTTCATGAAAACTCACATCCAATTAGCTATATATATCTGGATCTTTCCAACACATTGTGCTTGCCAAAGGTTAAAATGTAAAAGGAAAGGTGAAGATCACCATGACTCTTATATAAGGTAGAAGATAAAAGTAAAAGATAGGCCCTTTGGAGAGGGAAGCAGAGGTTGTCATGCGCTTTTTTGGTTGGATGCACAAAATCTTAATGCAAAAGAACGTCACTTTATATTGCCACTTGTGATATGGACCTTTATTATGCAGTCTGTCGCTTTTATTCCTTCCATATCACTCGATCGTATAAAGCTTATTTTCTCCGCACTAATAAGTCAAACATATTTAGAGAGCAATTTTTATTGCTTGCACTGATGACAACTTACTTGAAGGATCTTACTCAATCCATAGGTAGATATGGTGGACTCTCATGGAAAAAACGGGTTTAGGGATATTTGGAAGCACAAGTAGTATCTCTACTTGGTGCAAAGAAATTGGCTAGCATGAGAGGGAAAGGCAAGCTCAACATGTTGGATGATCTATGACAATATAATTTATCTCAGATGTAAGAAAACATAACCCATTATGTTGTCTTCCTTGTCCAACATCAACTTTTAGCATGTCATACTTTAATGAGTGCTCACAATCATAAAAGATGTCCAAGATAGTATATTTATATGTGAACCTCTCTTTCTTTATTACTTCCTATTAATTGCAACGATGACCAAAACTATGTTTGTCAACTCTCAACAACTTTTATTCATCATACTCTTTATATGTGAGCTCATTACTCTCCATAATATCCATATGATCTCTTTATTTCTTTTTATTTCTTCTCTTTTATTTTATTCCCTCAAGATCATAACAAAATAATCAAGCCCTTGACTCAACCCTAATCTTTAGTATATAGCTCACGAACTCAATTACATAGAAGGATCATAAAGCAAAACTCACAACTAGATCATAGTAAAACTTTATACTACTAGATCAAGATATTATCAAAAGGATCAAACTAAGAAAAAGGTAAAGATAAAAGTTGTGATGGTGATACGATACCGGGGCACTCCCCCAAGCTTGGCAGTTGCCAAGGGGAGTGCCCATACCCATGTGATTATGTCTCCTTCTCTGGGGGTGAGGAAGATGATGGTTTTGTTGATGGCGTAGGCTTCTTCCTTCATTTGCGCTTGAGGACATAATTTTGGTCCCTCAGGTCATCAATCTCCTGCTCCAGGCTTAATATCTTTTTGCATAATTCCTGCTTGTTTTCCTGCAAGAGGCGAAAAGGGATAAAGTCGATCTTATGTTTCTTTGCTCTATCAGGGAGGCTTGAATTTTTGAACTCCACATGCATGTCCCTAGGTTGCTGTAATGGGACTTCATCTTCATCTGACCTCGTCTCCTCTTTTCCCTTAGGTTCATAGTCCTCTTCTTCTTCCGTAGTCCAACCACAATGCTCCACATCCCCATAGACCTTAGGATCTGCAAGGTAATTAGCCACATAGCTTTCTCCTTCCGAATCCTGGGACGGCATGTTGCTCTAATCTGCAGCAGGACAACTCGAAACAAAGACAGGAGATATTTGCATGATACGGTGGTCAAAACCTTCGGGAGATTATATAATGAATTTTTACCGACTAAAAGAAGTATCGTGCAAGAAAACGGAGTCCGGAGAGCACATGAGGTGCCCATGAGGCAGGGGGGTGCACCCAGGGGGTAGGGCGCGCCCTCCACCCTCGTGGAAGCCCCGTGTCCTTTCCGGTCTGCTTCTTATTTTCCTATTTTTCTAAATGTTCCAAGACGGAGAAAAATTGCCATTAGAACTGTTTTGGAGTCGGTTTACTTACCGTACCACATACCTATTCCTTTTCGGAGTCTGAAACCTTCTGGAAAGTGTCCCTTATGTATTCCTCCGGGGCTACGGTTTCAATAATATTGGTTTCAACATTTATGGGATTACCTGAGATATAATGTTTGATTCTTTGACCGTTCACCACCTTTGGATTTGTGCCTTCGAAGTTGTTGATTTTTATGGCACCGGAATGATAGACCTCCTCGATAACATAAGGACCTTCCCATTTAGAGAGAAGTTTTCCTACAAAGAATCTTAAACGAGAGTTGTATAACAATACATAATCACTTACATTGAACTCACGCTTTTGTGTCCTTTTATCATGCCATCTTTTAACATCTTCTTTAAACAGTTTGGCATTCTCATAGGCTTGGGTTCTCCATTCATCCAGTGAGATAATGTCAAATAACCTTTTCTCACCGGCAAGTTTAAAAACATAATTGAGCTCTTTAATAGCCCAATATAACTTATGTTCTAGTTCGAGAGGTAAGTGACATGCTTTTCCATAAACCATTTTATACGGAGACATACCCATAGGATTTATATATGCAGTTCTATAGGCCCATAATGCATCATCGAGTTTCTTGGACCAATTCTTCCTAGATCTATTAACAGTCTTTTGCAAAATTAATTTAAGCTCTCTATTACTTAATTCTGCTTGACCACTAGACTGTGGGTGATAAGGAGATGCAATTATATGATTAACATCATACTTAGCAAGCATTTTGCGAAAGGCACCATGAATAAAATGTGAACCACCATCAGTCATTAAATATCTAGGGACTCCAAACCTCGGGAAAATAACTTCTTTAAGCATCTTAATAGAGGTGTTATGATCAACACTACTAGGTGGAATAGCTTCTACCCACTTAGTAACGTAATCAACAGCAACTAAAATATGTGTATACCCATTAGAGGAAATAAAAGGCCCCACATAATCAAAGCCCCAAACATCAAATGGTTCAATAACAAGTGAATAATTCATAGGCATTTCTTGACGTCTACTAATATTACCAATTCTTTGACATTCATCACAAGACAAGACAAACTTACGAGCATCCTTGAAGAGAGTAGGCCAATAAAAACCGGATTGCAATACCTTATGTGCAGTTCTATCTCCAGCATGGTGTCCTCCATAAGCCTCAGAGTGACACTTGCGTAGGATCTGTTCCTGTTCATGCTCAGGTACACAACATCTAATAATACCATATACTCCTTCTTTATAAAGATGTGGGTCATCCCAAAAGTAATGTCTCGAATCATAGAAGAACCTTTTCTTTTGCTGGTATGTGAAACTAGGTGGTATAAATTTAGCAACAATATAATTAGCATAATCAGCATACCATGGAGTAGTACGAGAAGCATTTATGACATTTAATTGTTCATCAGGAAAGCTATCATCAATAGGTAGTGGGTCATCAAGAACATTTTCTAACCTAGACAAGTTGTCTGCAACGGGGTTCTCAGCTCCCTTTCTATCAATAATATGCAAATCAAATTCTTGTAGCAGGAGAACCCATCTAATAAGTCTAGGTTTAGCATCTTTATTTTCCATAAGGTATTTAATAGCAGCATGATCAGTGTGAATAGTTACTTTGGGATCAACAATATAAGGTCTCAACTTATCACAAGCAAAAACAACTGCTAAAAATTCTTTTTCAGTAGTAGCATAATTTCTCTGGGCATTGTCTAGAGTTTTACTAGCATATTGAATAACATCTAATTTCTTATCAACTCTTTGCCCTAGAACAACACCTACAACATAATCACTAGTGAGGGAGTCCTGGATTAGGGGGTCTCCGGACAGCCGGACTATATCCTTTGGCCGGACTGTTGGACTATGAAGATACAAGATTGAAGACTTCGTCTTGTGTCCGGATGGGACTCTACTTGGCGTGGAAGGCAAGCTATGCAATACGGATATGCATATCTCCTCCTTTGTAACCGACCTTGTGTAACCCTATCCCCCTCCGGTGTCTACATAAACTGGAGGGTTTTAGTCTGTAGGACAACATACAATCATACCATAGGCTAGCTTCTAGGGTTTAGCCTCTCTGATCTCGTGGTAGATCTACTCTTGTAACGCTCATATCATCAAGAACAATCAAGCAGGACGTAGGGTTTTACCTCTATCAAGAGGGCCCGAACCTGGGTAAACATCGTGTCCCCTGCCTCCTGTTACCATCCGCCTTAGACGCACAGTTCGGGACCCCCTACCTGAGATCCGCCGGTTTTGACACCGACATTGGTGCTTTCATTGAGAGTTCCACTGTGTCATCACCATAAGGCTCGGTGGCTCCTTCGATCATCGCTAGCGATGCGGTCCAGGGTGAGGCTTTCCTCCCCAGACAGATCTTCATATTCGGCGGCTTTGCACTGCGGGCTAATTCGCTTGGTCATCTGGAGCAGATTGAGAGCTACGCCCCTGGCCATCAGGTCAGATTTGGAAACCTGAACTACACGGCCGATATTCGCGGAGACTTGATATTCGACGGATTCGAGCCCATGCCGGACGCATCGCGCAGTCACGACGAGCAAGGCATAACTCTACCATCGGACAACGTTCGGGAGATCGCATCCGCAGCTACTCCGGCCTTTAATCTGGAGCAAGTCGCGCCATCCTAGAGCGGAGGGATGGACCCCGCCATGGAGGCCGCACTCTCAGTGGCGATAGAGCCGGATACTAACTTCGCCCCTTACGAGAGCCGTGTCGCCAAACCACTGGATTCATCTCTGGCCACGGACTCCGAGCCGCTCATATCCGTGCCCGTCGGGTCCGACTGGGCGCCGATCATGGAGTTCACCTCCACGGACATCTTTCAGCACTCACCCCTCGGGATGTGCTAAATTCATTAAGGACTCTCTCCCTGTTAGGAGAACCTTGGCCAAACTATGTCCGACTAGAATGGGATGTGGACGACGAACAAATTCGCTGCCCACCCACCACCCACTTAGTAGCCACTGTCAACGACTTAACCGACATGCTCGACTTCGGCTCCAAAGACTTCGACGGTATGGACGACGAAGCCGGAGACGAACCAGAACCACCGCCCATAGGGCGCTGGACCACTACTTCATCACATGACATATACATGGTGGACACCCCCAAAGAAGCCAATGGCGATGAGAAAGCGGAGGATGACCCCTCCAAGAAGCAACCTAAGCGCCGACGTTAGCGGCGCCGCTCTAAGCCCCACCATGGCAAGAACAACGATAATAATAGTCCACGCGACTCTGGAAGAGATGACAACTGCACCACCCAGGTGGCAGAAAACGATGAAGATGCAAACTGCAAACATAGTACGGATCCGACATCCAAACACGATGGCGCCAAAGATAAGCCTCATCAATCCCCGTCTAGGGAAAGAAAATAGTCCGGACGAAGATGCACCCATCATCCCGGAAACACACTGGGAGCAAGAGAACCTCCGCAGAAGGCTTACTGCCACAGCGAGAATCCTGAAGAAACAGAAGCAAAGGCTCAAGGTCGCACAAGATACGCTCAACAGCAAGTGGAACAAAGTAACAAAGTATGGTGGAAGTTACCATCCAAAAAGCTATCCAAAGCGCAAGCTATTACCGGAATTCGATGATGAGGCCTTAGAGCCCATACAGCCGAAAACTGATACGGCCAACCGGTCGGATCCACCACCCCGTGAACGCGATAGAGCGGCTAACAAAGTCATGCTTAGGTCAACACACGATCTACGTGAGAACTTGCGTCAAAAATCCGGCGCGACCAGATATATCTATGGATCTAGGAAGCATGCTCCGGTACACAACCAACACCGAATACTACAACCGTCCGAACACCATGGCGCATCCCAATACAGGGGTGCCGCACACCCCTTATGTTTCACTGATGAGGTGCTGGATCACGTATTCCCAGAGGGATTCAAACCGGTGAACATAGAGGCGTACGACGGAACCACAGACCCTGGATTCTGGATAGAGGACTTCATCCTCCACATCCATATGGCTCGTGGAGACGATCTCCATGCCATTAAATACTTGCCCCTCAAGCTTAAAGGGCCAGCTAGGCACTGGCAGAAAAGCCTCCCCGAAAACTCAATTTGAAGTTGGGAGGAGCTCGAGGACGCTTTCCGGGCCAATTTTCAAGGGACTTTTGTCCGACCTCCGGATGCAGACGATTTAAGTCATATAGTCTATCAGTCCGTAGAGTCCGCCCGAAAGCTTTGGAACAGGTTCCTCACCAAGAAGAACCGAATTGTCGACTGTCCGGACGCCGAAGCCTTAGCAGCTTTCAAACATAGTGTCCGAGATGAATGGCTCGCCAGACACCTCTGTCAAGAAAAATCGAGAACAATGGCAGCCCTAACAAGCCTCATGACCCGCTTTTTTGCGGGTGAGGATACCTAGTTGGGCCGTAGCAGCACCAGCGACCCAAGCACATCCGAAGTGAGGAATGGCAATGGTAAACCACGACGCAACAAAAACAAGCGTTGAAATAAAGAAAGTAGCCCAGATAACACGGCGGTAAATGCCGGATTCAGGGGCTCTCGACCAGGTTAGCGGAAAAAGCCTTTCAAAGGTAGTAGAGAAGGACAATCTGGCCTAAACAAAATTCTTGACAAACTTTGTCTGATTCACGACACCCGAGACAAACCTGAAAATCATATCCACAGAGAATGTTGGGTCTTCAAGCAGGCCGGTAAGCTAAACGCCGAACACAAAGGAGAAGAGACACCAAGCGAAGATGAGGATGAACCTCGCCAACAAAGCGTCGGAGGACAGAAAAAGTTCCCACCAAAGGTTAAAACAGTAAACGTGATCCATGTGACAAAGGGGAGAAGCAATCACGCACCCCGATGCACACACGCCATAAAGCCCGTCACCCCTAGGCTCAACCCCTGGTTGGCCTGCCCGATCACTTTTGATCGTAGGGATCACAATACAAATATCCGGCGCGAAGGACTGGCGGCCTTGGTGCTAGACCCAAAAATAAATGGGTACCGTCTCACAAGGGTCCTAATGGACGTGGGCAATGATCTAAATCTGATATATCAGGACACAGTCCGCAAAATGGGGATAGACCTGACATAGGGGTATGAATGGTTGCCTACCCGGTGGAAACTTGTTATTGCAGCTCCTTACCTTGCTCTCGATGACTTTCTTGAATTTAAACTCGAGAGATGCCTCTGTGGCACGTTCACTGAGATAGTCCTCAGGTACCTATCTTGTGTTGAGCTCCATCCTTCGCGAGTCTTTCCCCCTTATTCCACTCCTTAAATCTCGGGACGAGATTTCTTGTAGTGGAGGAGAATTGTGACGCCTGGATAATTAAGCTACAGTAATCCTCTGCTAATGATGCCACTTCACCATGTTTCCTATGTTAAACTCACGTTGATTCAAAACCAGTTCAATTTCAAATTTAAATTAAAATCAATGTTTAAAGTTTTAAAAAATGTCAAAACTAAAATGTTCAACGTGTGGAAAATAATCCCTTGATGTTTTTATGTTGGAACCAACCTCTTTGGAATTCCCAAAATGCCCCTGGGAATTAATTTGTGGTCCAGCAGCATTTAAAATTGTTCTTTTCAATTTCTAAAAATGGTTAGGCAACTCCTTTTGGCCACAAACTTTTTGTGTCTCCTAGAAATAATGTGCTTGATTTATGTGACAAGTCTCATCTGTAGCAAAAACTCATTTAGTTTTACAATTAAACAGAAACAGTTAAGAAAATAAAATAAAAACCCTGGCTCCCCCTGGGCCTCAGCCCATCCCACCCCAGCCAGCCAGCCCAACTCGCAACCAAACCCTCTTCCCTGTCGCTCTCCCCTCTTCCCTGTTCCCTGTTCATCTGTCTCAGGTCGCTACAGGGGCATGGCTGCCCCCAACCACCTCGTCGGCGCCGCCCCGGCGAGGGGATAAGGCCACGCCCCACCCCGCGGCGCCTCGCTCCCCTCATCTCCCCTCCCCACTTGCCCCCTGGCTCCCCCACTCCTTCCCTTTCTTCCTCTCCACAGATCTCCCCTGCCCCAAGCACGTCCATGGCCGCGCCACCGCCGTTCCCATGGTCGGAGCCGTCCCCGACCCGCGAGGATATGCTCTAGAGCTCCGTCGGCCTCCTCTACATCGCCTACAACCTCCAGTTCGAGCTGAAGCCCTCCACAACCTCGCCATCTGGTCGTCTTCCCCGCCACGGCCACGGCGCCATCGCCGTCGATCTCCACCACCGGCGCCTCCCCGCGGTTTCGAGCACGTCGAAGACCACCCTCGCAGTGAGCCGCGTCCATCCCCCTCCTTGCCCCCTTGATTTGCTGCCGTAGCCGCCGTCCCCGAGCACACACGAGCTCTCCTGTACGCGTACGCGTACGTGTGTGCCGCGATGCTGCTCCTTGCCGATGCTGCTTTGCACTGCTGCCGCTTCCTGCTACTGTCGCGCCGCGCCGCCCCTGCATGCGTTCAGCTCGGCCTGCACGCGCGCCCCGCCGACGCTGCCGTTCCTCATGCCCACCTGCAGCCACCTCCGCTCGTGCCCGCGCATGGCCTTGCTGCCGCCTGCTGCTGCTTCTATCGCTGTTGCTCCGTTGCCGCCGTCGCCGCTACTTTGCTACTGCTCATGCTAGTTGCACCTGCTGTTGTGCGTGCTGCTGCCGCTGCTAGGACTGCTGCTACTGCAGCCGCCTACTACTACCACTGGCCATGGCCATGGCCGTGTGTGTGCGCGTGAGTGAGTGTGTTGTGTGAGTGCGTGAGTGTGACTGCAGTGTGTAGCCGGCCCTTGTTAGAGTAAGGTTAGCTTAGGTTTAAAATTAGTGCTAAGTTAGTCTAATACTGTAGATGGCATGTGAATCCACTTTTAGTTTAAAGAAACGGAAATGTTAACGCCCACACGTGTGGGCGTTGACCATCTCGACCACACGCATCCATCACCGTCCAGTACTATATGCACTCGACCACACGCATCCATCACCGTCCAGTACTATATGCACGAATCTTAACACAATCAGGCTGATTTTTCTGTGCCACGTAGGACAAGGCGTGTGTGTGGTGTGTGACATAGTTCGCCCACACATCCGTTTTACCACACGGAGGGGCCGGTGTGTGGGCGTTTAGCAGTTCACCCACACACCAGTTTTCAGTCACGCACAAGGGCTGGTGTGTGGGCATTTGCCATCTCACCCACACGCCCGTTCCCTCTCCCACACGTAAGCTACTAGTTGCCACGTGTTTTTGCAGCGCACATGGCAACTGCCTCTAGTGTGCTTTATAAGCAGGTGGCAACTCTCTTTTTTTACCCGAGTTTCCACGTGTTTTTGCAGGGTACACGGCAACTGCCTAGTGTGCACGTAAGCAGATGACAACTGTCTTTTACCGAGTTGCCATGTGTTTTTGCATGGTACATGGCAACTGCCCCAACGTGCACGTACATGGTAACTGCCCTAATGTGCACGTAAGCAGATGGCAACTCTTCCTTTTTACATGGCAACTGCCCTAGCATGCTTGTGAGCAGATGGCAACTCTCTCAACTGCCTAGTATTAGTATGTGGCAACTCCTAAAGTTATGAAATCATGGCAACTACATTAGATCAGACCATACATGGCAACTGCAGTTGAGCAACCATGGCAACTGCAGTTGTCCGACATGGCAACCGTAGTTCAGTGACATGGCAACTGCAGGTAAACGAACATGGACGAGGGTCTGGACCATGGCAACTACGGGCGCGCGGTGGGCGTCACGCGTCGCGTGCGGGACCAGAAGGGTACGAGGCCTGACATACGGGCGTGTGGGCGTTATCAACTTCGCCCACACGCACGCGTGTGAGAGGGTTCAGGAGGGAAAAAAGATGTGTGTGGGCATTAGCTGTTTTGCCCACACGTAGGTGTGTGGGCTGGTTGCTGTTCATGCCACACGAGGCGTGTGGCACAACTACCCGATACACCACACGTGTGGCAGTTATCGGGACCCTAAAGAAAAAGCAATTTAAAAAAATGTCTAAGACAATGACATGTGGGACCCAACTACACTATTAACCCTAGGACCAGTCAATGTTGACTGGGTCAACTGGGCTCCCTAGCCCCACCTATCTGCCATGTGTGCATTGTTGGGTACACAAAAAGTGTACCCGTAGTAATTTAACCTTTTTATTTCGAATAATAATGATTTCAGAAAATCCAGAAAATTGTTTAAAACTTTAATAATTCATAAAAAATAAACCGTAACTCGGATGGAAAAGTTTTATATATGAAATTTGCTCAGAACGACGAGACGAACCTGACTACGCAGTCTGTTCGTCTGCCACACATCCCTAGCATAGCGAACATTCAACCTTCCCCTCTCTTTTCATCTGTCCGAAAATGCCAAACTTCGGAAAAGCATTCTCGGATGTTATCCCCTTCGCCTGTAACGTGTAGCCCCATGTTAGAACACGTCTAGCTCTGCATGTTCTCCTGTTTATGCACTTGCTTGCTATGTATTTACTGTTTCTCCCCCCTCTTCTCTATGGTAGACCCCGTGACGGCTGCCGATGCCGCTGTGATCGACTACGTCACCGATGACCCCTCCTTACCAGAGCAACCAGGCAAGCCCCCCCTTTGATCATCCCGATATCGCCCATTTCCTTTCTCTCATGCTTGCATTAGATTTTGCTACTGTAATTGTTTGCTCCTATTCTGATGCATAGCCTGCTTTTGTGACCTGCTTATTGTTACCTACCTGCTTATC
Organism: Triticum monococcum; assembly: GCA_034509565.1. Lineage (NCBI taxonomy): Eukaryota > Viridiplantae > Streptophyta > Magnoliopsida > Poales > Poaceae > Triticum > Triticum monococcum. Next base: position 19,413,814 of record CM067844.1, on the reverse strand, counting down.
CTAAACTGCTTAGTATAGGTTGGTTAGTGATCCATCAGTGACCCCCACCTTTTCCTTGTTGCCCCTTCTTCATCATCGAAGACCCGATCAAAGAGATCGAAGACCCGGCCCCGGCACTGCACATCACTTTCCCCTTAGTTGCTCGACACTACTAGGTTACTATCGAGTACCGAGGGTGAGACCTCTTTAGCACTTATGATGTTAACCTTGTAGTGTAGTCATTCGGTCGTGGTCATCGAGGGTGATTTCCTCCTTAACCACTTCCGATACGACTCTGTCGTGCAACCCCTCAAGTGTGAACCTCGGGGGTGATTCCTCTTACGTTCACCTTGATGATTACATCTAGTGGAATTCATCGGGGGCGATTCCTCGGGTTTTCCCCTTGATGTTTGGGCACACGGATACTTGGACTTTACCACTGTTACTTGTAAAGACGGGTCGACCCGAGGGGTACCCGAGTGAGCTTTATTGCGAGTGATGTGGAGTCGGGTTGACCTGGAGGGTGCCCGCGAGATAATTACGAGGCGTGGCCGGGCATTCCTAGCCCTTGCCGCAAGTCCTCGAGACGGGGCAACGGGGTCACATCTTCCGTGAGTCTCTGCTTGTTACCGCGCGTTCCTAATCCACTATGATTTGGATATTTGATCCGAGGTGCCTCTGGCCTGATAGCACTAACCATCACGTGGGCATAGTATGGGCGTTCTGCGTCGTATGCATCAGCCGGAGTTTAATAGACATCAACGATTGAGGGGCGCGCGCCGGGTTGGACTGGTAAGCTCCTGCCTTTTTAGGGAGGTAGCTAGGTCTGCTCACCGGCCGCCCTCGCAACGTGCAGGAGTTCTCGGGGAGATGGCCCATGACCCCTGGGGCATAGGTTTAGTCTGGCGTGCTGGCCTCTCTATTAAGCCTAGGTCGGGTTGCGGCGTATTGTTTGGCTGAGGCTGGGCATGACCCAGGAAAGTGTGTCCGGCCGGAGTTAATCGAGCGTGGTGGGTAAGTTGGTGCACCCCTGCAGGGAATAAAACATCTATCGGTAGCCTGTCCTACGGTAACGGACACTTGGAGTTGTATCCCGATCGATACAACTTGAACCGGATATGAGAAATGGATATGAGAACTGGATAGTATGGCTCTGGGATTGCTTTCTCGCAGGGAGTCGGGAAAGGATCTCCGGCCGAGATTGATAACACTTCTACTACTTTACTTTATGCTACTCTACTCCCTCCCGCTGCTGCAAGATGGTGGTTTCCAGAAGATGCTAGTCTTCGATAGGCTAGGCTTTCCCCTTCTCTTCTGGCATTCTGCAGTCCAGTCCACAGATACAACCCTTTTCATTGATACCGATGCATATGTAGTGTAGATCCTTGCTTGCGAGTACTTTGGATGAGTACTCACGGTTGCTTTGCTTCCCCTTTTCCCCCTTTCTTCTTCTTTCCGGTTGATGCAACCACATGGTGGAGCCCAGGATCCAGACGACACCACCGACGACTACTCCTACCCCGAGGGTGCCTACTACTACGTGGAGGTTGCGGACGACCAGGAGTATTTAGGAGGCTCCCAGGCAGGAGGCCTTGCCTTTTCGATCGTTGCTGCTTTTGTGCTAGCCTTCTTAAGGCAAACTTGTCTAACTCATGTCTGTACTTAGATATTGTTGCTTCCGCTGACTCTTGTGTATTCGAGTTTATGTATTCGAGCCCTCGAGGCCCATGGCTTGTAATATAAAGCTTGTATTATTTTATTTGTGTCTAGAGTTGTGTTGTGATATCTTCCCGTGAGTCCTTGATCTTGATCGTACACATTTGCGTGTATGATTAGTGTACGATTGAATCGAGGGCGTCACACGTTGGTATCAGAGCCGACTGCCTGTAGGTAGTCCCCTTTCCAACTCCTTGGCCGAAGTCGAGTCTAGTCACTATAAAAACTTTTACTAACATGGATGTGTGTCTTACGGGCCCACGTCGCCCTTGGGTGCTATTAGTATCTTTTATTTCTCATCTATACTATGGGACTCTGTTCTCTCTTCTATTCAGGGTTAAATGAATTTACTAACTACATTAGGTTCTCATAACGACTTTCCCAGAGAGCCCCTTCATATCGGATGGTTGCCTGCTTCACCAGAAGAATTCGAAGATACTCTCCGATCTACTCCCGAGAACTAGTGTTCATTTCTTTAGCAATCCCTGAACACTGTTGAATCCTTATGGATAACTGCGTACCCTCGCCGTTCTTACTTCCATCCCTAGTTGTTCTTGTTATTACAAGATACCCGAAAGTATTCTTTGACTTTCGAGAATCCTTTTTCCGACTGCTTTGCAGCTCTTTTCCGCCTGAATAACCCTACGAAAAATTCCTCACACTTATCGGGGATTCGTTCATCCCCAGCTGATCTTATGTCTCACAAAATTCTTCGAATGCAATTCGATCTCCCAAAGATCCTCTGCAGCCTAATGCTCCCGAAAGTCTTGTCTGCCTGCATTATGGTTAAATCCATAGGTCTAACAATATTCATTAATATCCTTTGTCCTTGTCATCCTGAGCCTATTGATTCTTTATGTTGCGATTGCTCGCAATCATCAGTCGAACCCTGAAATTTGACCTTCCTGCTCATACGTCATTCTAGACATGAGTTGGATCTCAGCCAATCATGTTGTAATGATTGTCCAGCTAGTTCCCTTCAACTTGAACGTTGAATTATCCAGCTGTTTCTATAATATGATGCCTTTGCATTCTTTCCCTCTTCAGATTGAGTACTGATACTCACATCAGACCCATCGAGGACCACTGAATCCTTTGTTGGATTATTATCCAGCAATGTCCTTCATATTCAAAATCTCGTGCGCTCTTCCCCTGATACATATTGCCTTCGGTAAATTGTATCCTCTGCTTATTGTCAACCATGCTCTACTATTGAGCTGATGTTATATGCTCTGGAAGTTAGTGGTAGGTGTTCCTAAGATACCCCTATGGGTTGAACTTATGCCTTCCATAATCCGTGTGAACCCGAGAGTTCTCATGAGTCTTACTCTTCTGATACTTCGCCAGATAAATCCTCTGCACTACATTTTCTTTGAAAAACGAGGAGTGAATGAAAGGTTATGCATTGAAGAAGTGGGAGTCGACCTTGAACCCTTGTGTTCATGCCCATGGACCGGATGTAGAACTTATCATGGAAGCTGCTCATAAAAATAATTATTTCTTTGGTACAAGCTCAGCTTGTATCTATGAATTGATCCTTTGCAATCGTGGTTCCGACCATATTTCCTCCTTGATTCCATTTACCGAATAAGTTAAAATACTTATCCTCTGCAAATCATTCCCCCCGTCCAACCTCTACTCCGATGTACCTTCCGGCATTACACCTAGTACCTGATATTGGGAAGTTTTATACCCCATAACATCATTCCTAGCCTGATCGGCTATATTTTTATCGTGTCAACTTTTAACTGTGCTACCTGACCCTTCTTCCCGAAGCACAATTTTCGATGATGAGCTAAGCCTACATCGATCTTCCTCGTCATATCATTTCGCCTTGAACATCAAGCTTGATTTCGAGTTTGTGTCGTACCCGCGGTTCCAATAACCTTTCACTTCATCATTCCTTTGACTTGAAGTCATCGCCGATCGATTACATCTTCATGAAATCTCTCGACAAATGTGTCGTGATCGTCATCAGCATTCTGAGCTCTTCCAGGATATCAATCGAATTCATGATGAGAAATACAATCCTTGCCCCTCGATGATTTGTGTTATCATTGACAACATTCTTGCCTTCCCCAACACAAACTTGTTCATATAATTTTGGAAATACATCCTTTTTGACATATCGATGGGTTGTTGCTGAGCCCGTCGGCCACACCCTCATCTTTTCCTTGCTGAAATTGTATGACTTATTTTCTAAGTTGTTTCCGATGGATCCTTTGTGTTCCCAAGATCCGACCTTTACCTGATGACCATGTCGATGCTATCCAAAAGTATGACTGTGTTACTCCAAACATCATTAAGAACATTGGAGGCGCAATGCTAAATGTTTCTTGATCAATTATCCAAACACCGATGTATGGGTAAACATCATGATTCTCCTTTCCCCATTAACTAAATCGATAAGTACTTGATGTCCTGTCATGTATATCATGCTCTGTTTGTCTTTGGGAAGCATATACTCTAATACTTTTGTATAAGCACCTTTTCCTTTCCATTGGTCTGGTTAAACTAATAACAACATTTTCCATTCCATTGTTTTGTTTAACCTTTCTTGTGATCTATATGATCTAAGCAGAAATAGTTCCCTGCTTATGAAAACACCTCGGTGTACAATTTGTCAGTAAGACCTTGTTATCATTGCTGTTGACATTCCGGTACCACCGATGGATGAGAACTTTGCCTAATGGTCCGCCTCGTTCTAACGAGTAGGAAAATGGTTCTCTTCGTCCCTTGCCCTTGGTACCAACATTGTTGCCAACATAACTAACAGATTATTCTCTGACATGCCTTGATATCATGACCATGCAAGATGTCGCCGCTTTTCCTACTCTGAACACACAAGGTGGGACCATAACCCACAGTTCCACAGGATCGAAACCTTACTCTCCTGTACATACTTGTTTTCCAAAATTGTTCCTTGCACTTGGCTTCGTATGTAAATCACGAGCCACATTCCTAGTGATCTATTCTGGTATCAGACGCGATACTTATTCGCATTGCTCTGAACCCCTTTCACCCTTTGTTTCAGGCAACGAACGGTTGCCTACCCGGTAGAAACTTGTTATTGCAGCTCCTTACCTTGCTCTCGATGACTTCCTTGAATTTAAGCTCGAGAGATGCCTCTATGGCACGTTCACTGAGATAGTCCTAAGGTACCTATCTTGTGTTGAGCTCTGTCCTTCGCGAGTCTTTCCCCCTTATTCCACCCCTTAAATCTCGGGATGAGATTTCTTGTAGTGGAGGAGAATTGTGACGCCTGGATAATTAAGCTACAGTAATCCTCTGCTAATGATGCCACTTCACCACGTTTCCTATGTTAAACTCATGTTGATTCAAAACCGGTTCAATTTCAAATTTAAATTAAAATCAAAGTTTAAAGTTTTTAAAAATGTCAAAACTAAAATGTTCAAAGTGTGGCAAATAATCCCTTGATGTTTTTTTGTTGGAACCAACCTCTTTGGAATTCCCAAAATGCCCCTGGGAATTAATTTGTGGTCCAGCATCATTTAAAATTGGTCTTTTCAATTTCTAAAAATGGTTAGGCAACTCCTTTTGGCCTTAAACTTTTTGTGTCTCCTAGAAATAAGGTGCTTGATTTATGTGACAAGTCTCATCTCTAGCAAAAACTCATTTAGTTTTACAATTAAACAAAAACAGTTAAGAAAATAAGAAAACCCCCTGTCTCCCCATGGGCCTCAGCCCATCCCACCCTAGCCAGCTAGCCCAACTGGCCACCAAACCCCCCTGTCGCTCTCCCCTCTTCCTGTTCATCTGTCTCAGGTCGCTACAGGGGCATGGCTGCCCCCAACCACCTCGTCGGCGCCGCCCCGGCGAGGGGATAAGGCCACGCCCCACCCCGCGGCGCCTCGCTCCCCTCATCTCCCCTCCCCACTTGCCCCTGGCTCCCCCACTCCTTCCCTTTCTTCCTCTCCACAGATCTCCCCTGCCCTAAGCGCGTGCATGGCCGCGCCACCACCGTTCCCATGGCCAGAGCCGTCCCCGACCCGCGAGGATATGCTCTAGAGCTCCGTCGGCTTCCTCTACATTGCCTACAACCTCCAGTTCAAGCCGAAGCCCTCCACATCCTCGCCATCTGGTCGTCTTCCCTGCCACGGCCACGGCGCCATCACCGTCGATCTCCACCACCGGCGCCTCCCCGCGTTTTGAGCACGTCGACGACCACCCTCGCAGTGAGCCGCGTCCATCCCCCCTCCTTGCCCCCTTGATTTGTTGCCATAGCCGCCGTCCCCGAGCACACACGAGCTCTCCTGTACGCGTACGCGTACGTGTGTGCCGCGATGCTGCTCCTTGCCGATGCTGCTTTGCACTGCTGCCGCTTCCTGCTACTGTCGCGCCGCGCCGCCCCTGCATGCGTTCAGCTCGGCCTGCACGCGCGCCCCGCCGACGCTGCCGTTCCTCATGCCCACCTGCAGCCACCTCCGCTCGTGCCCGCGCATGGCCTTGCTGCCGCCTGCTGCTGCTTCTATCGCTGTTGCTCCGTTGACGCCATCGCCGCTGCTTTGCTACTGCTCATGCTAGTCGCACCTGCTGTTGTGCGTGCTGCTGCCGCTGCTAGGACTGCTGCTACTGCAGCCGCCTACTACTACCACTGGCCATGGCCATGGCCGTGTGTGTGCGCGTGAGTGAGTGTGTTGTGTGAGTGCGTGAGTGTGACTGCAGTGTGTAGCCGGCCCTTGTTAGAGTAAGGTTAGCTTAGGTTTAAAATTAGTGCTAAGTTAGTCTAATACTCTAGATGGCATGTGAACCCACTTTTAGTTTAAAGAAACGGAAATGTTAACGCCCACACGTGTGGGCGTTGACCATTTCGACCACACGCATTCATCACCGTCCAGTACTATATGCACGAATCTTGACAGAATCTAGCTGATTTTTCTGTGTCACGTAGGACAAGGCGTGTGTGTGGTGTGTGACATAGTTCGCCCACACATCCGTTTTACCACACGGAGGGGCCGGTGTGTGGGCGTTTAGCAGTTCACCCACACACCAGTTTTCAGTCACGCACAAGGGCTGGTGTGTGGGCATTTGCCATCTTGCCCACACGCCTGTCCCTTCTCCCACACGTAAGCTACTAGTTGCCATGTGTTTTTGCAGCGCACATGGCAACTGCCTCTAGTGTGCTTTATAAGTAGGTGGAAACTCTCTTCTTTTACCCGAGTTGACATGTGTTTTTGCAGGGTACACGGCAACTGCCTAGTGTGCACGTAAGCAGATGACAACTGTCTTTTACCGAGTTGCCATGTGTTTTTGCATGGTACATGGCAACTGCCCCAACGTGCACGTACATGGCAACTGCCCTAACGTGCACGTAAGCAGATGGCAATTCTTCCTTTTTACATGGCAACTGCCCTAGCATGCTTGTGAGCACATGGCAACTCTCTCAACTGCCTAGTGTTAGTATGTGGCAACTCCTAAAGTTATGAAATCATGGCAACTACATTAGATCAGACCATACATGGCAACTGCAGTTGAGCAACCATGGCAACTGCAGTTGTCTGACATGGCAACCGTAGTTCAGTGACATGGCAACTGCAGGTAAACGAACATGGACGAGGGTCTGGACCATGGCAACCGCGGGCGCGCGGGGCGTTACACGTCGCGTGCGGGACCAGAAGGGTACGAGGCCTGACATACGGGCGTGTGGGCGTTATCAACTTCGCCCACACGCACGCGTGTGAGAGGGTTTAGGAGGGAAAAAAGATGTGTGTGGGCATTAGCTGTTTTGCTCACACGTAGGTGTGTGGGCTGGTTGCTGTCCATGCCACACGAGGCGTGTGGCACAACTACCCGATACACCACACGTGTGGCAGTTATCGGGACTCTAAAGAAAAAGCAATTTAAAAAAATGTCTAAGACAATGACATGTGGGACCCAACTACACTATTAACCCTATGACCAGTCAATGTTGACTGGGTCAACTGGGCTCCCTAGCCCCACCTATCTGCCATGTGTGCATTGTTGGGTACACAAAAAGTGTACCCGTAGCAATTTAACCTTTTTATTTCGAATAATAATGATTTCAGAAAATCCAGAAAATTGTTTAAAACTTTAATAATTCATAAAAAATAAACCGTAACTCGGATGGAAAAGTTTTATATATGAAATTTGCTCAGAACGACGAGACGAACCTGACTACGCAGTCCGTTCGTCTACCACACATCCCTAGCATAGCGAACATTCAACCTTCCCCTCTCTTTTCATCTGTCTGAAAATGCCAAACTTCGGGAAAGCATTCTCGGATCTTATCCCCTTCGCCTGTAACGTGTAGCCCCATGTTAGAACACGTCTAGCTCTGCATGTTCTCCTGTTTATGCACTTGCTTGCTATGTATTTATTGTTTCTCCCCCCTCTTCTCTATGGTAGACCCCGTGACGGCTGCCGATGCCGCTGTGATCGACTACGTCACCGATGACCCCTCCTTACCAGAGCAACCAGGCAAGCCCCCCTTTGATCATCCCGATATCGCCCATTTCCTTTCTCTCATGCTTGCATTAGATTTTGCTACTGTAATTGTTTGCTCCTATTCTGATGCATAGCCTGCTTTTGTGACCTGCTTATTGTTACCTACCTGCTTATCCTAAACTGCTTAGTATAGGTTGGTTAGTGATCCATCAGTGACCCCCACCTTTTCCTTGTTGCCCCTTCTTCATCATCAAAGACCCGATCAAAGAGATCGAAGACCCGGCCCCAGCACTGCACATGACTTTCCCCTTAGTTGCTCGACACTACTAGGTTACTATTGAGTACCGAAGGTGAGACCTCTTCAGCACTTATGATGTTAACCCTGTAGTGTAGTCACTCGGTCATGGTCATCGAGGGTGATTTCCTCCTTAACCACTTCCGATATGACTGTGTCGTGCAACCCCTCAAGTGTGAACCTCGGGGGTGATTCCTCTTACGTTCACCTTGATGATTACATCTAGTGGAATTCATCGGGGGTGATTCCTCGGGTTTTCCCCTTGATGTTTGGACACACGGATACTTGGACTTTACCACTGTTACTTGTAAAGACGGGTCGACCCGAGGGGTACCCGCGTGAGCTTTATTGCGAGTGATGTGGAGTCGGGTTGACCTGGAGGGTGCCCGCGAGATAATTACGAGGCGTGGCCGGGCATTCCTAGCCCTTGCCGCACGTCCTCGAGACGGGGCAACGGGGTCACATCTTTCGTGAGTTTCTGCTTGTTACCGCGCGTTCCTAATCCACTATGATTTGGATATTTGATCCGAGGTGCCTCTGGCCTGATAGCACTAACCATCACGTGGGCATAGTATGGGCGTTCTGCGTCGTATGCATCAGCCGGAGTTTAATAGACATCAGCGACTGAGGGGCGCGCGCCGGGTTGGACTGGTAAGCTCCTGCCTTTTTAGGGAGGTAGCTAGGTCTGCTCACCGGCCGCCCTCGCAATGTGCAGGAGTTCCCGGGGAGATGGCCCATGACCCCTGGGGCATAGGTTTAGTCTGGCGTGCTGGCCTCTCTATTAAGCCTAGGTCGGGTTGCGGCGTATTGTTTGGCTGAGGCTGGGCATGACCCAGGAAAGTGTGTCCGGCCGGAGTTAATCGAGCATGGTGGGTAAGTTGGTGCACCCCTGCAGGGAATAAAACATCTATCGATAGCCTGTCCTACGGTAACGGACACTTGGAGTTGTATCCCGATCGATACAACTAGAACCGGATATGAGAAATGGATATGAGAACTGGATAGTATGGCTCTGGGATTGCTTTCTCGCAGGGAGTCGGGAAAGGATCTCCGGCCGAGGTTGATAACACTTCTACTACTTTACTTTATGCTACTCTACTCCCTCCCGTTGCTGCAAGATGGTGGTTTCCAGAAGATGCTAGTCTTCGATAGGCTAGGCTTTCCCCTTCTCTTCTGGCATTCTGCAGTCCAGTCCACAGATACAACCCTTTTCATTGATACCGATGCATATGTAGTGTAGATCCTTGCTTGCGAGTACTTTGGATGAGTACTCACGGTTGCTTTGCTTCCCCTTTTCCCCCTTTCTTCTTCTTTCCGGTTGATGCAACCAGATGGTGGAGCCCAGGATCCAGATGACACCACCGACGACTACTACTACCCTGAGGGTGCCTACTACTACGTGGAGGCCGCCGCCGACCAGGAGTTGTTAGGAGGCTCCCAGGCAGGAGGCCTTGCCTTTTCGATCGTTGCTGTTTTTGTGCTAGCCTTCTTAAGGCAAACTTGTCTAACTCATGTCTGTACTCAGATATTGTTGCTTCCGCTGACTCTTGTGTATTCGAGCTTACGTATTCGAGCCCCCGAGGCCCATGGCTTGTAATATAAAGCTTGTATTATTTTATTTGTGTCTAGAGTTGTGTTGTGATATCTTCCCGTGAGTCCTTGATCTTGATCATACACATTTGCGTGTATGATTAGTGTACGATTGAATCAAGGGCGTCACAAGTATTAATATGCATATAGGATCTGAACATATGATCTTCCACCAATTAAACCAACTTGCATCAACTACAAGGAGTAATTAACACTACTAGCAACCTACTAGCACCAATCTCGGACTTGGAGACAAGAATTGTATACAAGAGATGAACTAGGGTTTTGAGATGAGATGGTGCTGATGAAGATGTTGATGGAGATTGCCCTCTCCCGATGAGAGGAGCGTTGGTGATGACGATGGCGATGATTTCCGCCCCCGGGAGGGAAGTTTCCCCGGCAGAACAGCTCCGCCAGAGCCCCCTACCCTCGTGGGCAGGGTGTGCCCCCCCTGGTGAGTTTCTTCCACTAAGTATTTTTTATATATTTGGAAAACATCTCCCGTGAAGTTTCAGAACTTTTGGAGCTGTGCAGAGTAGGTCTCTAATATTTGCTCCTTTTCCAGCCCAGAATCCCAGCTGCCAGCATTCTCCCTCTATGTAAACCTTGTAAAATAAGAGAGAATAGGCATAAGTATTGTGACATAATGTGTAATAACAGCCCATAATGCAATAAATATTGATATAAAAGCATGATGCAAAATGGACGTATCAACTCCCCAAGCTTAGACCTCGCTTGTCCTCAAGCGAAAAGCCGAAATCGAAAAATATGTCCACATGTTTAGAGATAGAGGTGTCGATAAAAATAAAATACGAACATGAGGGCATCATGATCATTCTTAGAACATCAACTTATATAGTTCTTGTCATATAATCTCTTATGCTAGAGTAATAATTCAATCAAAATATCAAGTATGAATCGTAAACTTCATTGAAAACTAACAAACTACAATCTCAGTCATTGAAGTAATTGCAATTTACCGTAACATAGGAAAGAGTCAATGTATAAGAGCTTTTCAGCAAGTCCACATACTCAACTATCATATAATCTTTCACAATTGCTGACACTCATGCAATACTTGTGGATATGGAGTTTTAATCGGACACAGAGAAAGATAGGGGCTTATAGTTTTGCCTCCCAACGTTTTACCTCAAGGGTAATGTCAACAGTAATAGTTCATGAAAACTCATATCCAATTAGCCATATATACCAGGATCTTTCCAACATATTGTGCTTGCCAAAGGATAAAATGTAAAAAGGAAGGGTGAAGATCACCATGACTCTTATGCAATGTAGGAGATAAAAGTAAAAGATAGGCCCTTCGCAGAGGGAAGCAGAGGTTGTCATGCGCTTTTATGGTTGGATGCACAAAATCCTAATGCGGAAGACCGTCACTTTATATTGCCACTTGTGATATGGATCTTTATTATGCAGTATGTCACTTTTATTACTTCCATATCACATGATCATATAAAGCTTATTTCTTCCACACCAATCAATCATACATATTTAGAGAGCAATTTTTATTGCTTGCACCGATGACAACTTACTTGATGGATCTTACTTAATCCATTTGTATGTATGGTGGACTCTCATGGCAAAACTGGTTTAAAGGTATTTGGAAGCACAAGTAGTATTTCTACTTGGTGCAATGAATTTGGCTAGCATGAGGGAGAAAGGCAAGCTCAACATGTTGGAGGATCCAAGACAATATAATTTATCTCAGATGTAAGAAAACATAACCCATTATGTTGTCTTCCTTGTCCAATGGCAACTCCTTAGCATGTCATATTTTAATGAGTGCTCACAATCATAAAAGATGTCCAAGATAGTATATTTATATGTGAAGACCTCTCTTTCTTTATTACTTCCTATTAATTGCAACGATGACCAAAACTATGTTTGTCAACCCTCAACAATTTTTATTCATCATACTTTTTCTATGTGAGCTCATTACTCTCCATAAGACTCATACGATCTTTTTGTTTCTTTTTATTTCTTTCTCTTTTCTTTTACTCACTTAGGATCATGGCAAAATAATCAAGCCCTTGACTCAACACTAATCTTTATTATATAGCTCACGGACTCGATTACATAGAAGGATAATAAAGCAAAACTCATGACTAGATCATACTAAGAACTTTTATTCTACTAGATCAAGATATTACCAAAAGGATCGAACTAAGAAAGACGGTAAAGATAAAAGTGATGATGATACGATACCGGGGCACTCCCCCAAGCTTGGCAGTTGCCAAGTGGAGTGCCCATACCAGATACTCAATTCTTCTATGTTGGTGGAGACGGTGGTGATTTTGTTGATGGCGTAGGCTTGTCGTCCTTCTTCCAAGGCATGGGCTCAGCATCATAGAAAGATGACCGGGTCTTTGGGATCCTCAAATCTGCATCCAAACTCATCCTTTTGAATCTAAATTCATACTCACAGTTTTGGTTTTGCAGGTCACAGATTTGTGCTTGAAGGTGCTCAATTTTCTCGTGAAGCTTGAACATGGTCTCCTCGATGTTGTCGGCATCCAGCTTGTGTTTGTTCGTGAATTCTGCGATCATCATGTGGTTGGAGTTGAGTCCATGCTCCACCATCCCCTGACACTTGAAAACCTGTTGCTCCATTGCTTTGAGCCTCATCTCCACGCTTCGGGTCCCCTTTGGTCCCTCAGCATCACGGATGTGCAGCAACCCATCACGCATCTCAATGGTTTGAGGGTGTCGCTGCACCTCCGCGAGGTAAGGGTTGATGACCTTCTCAAAGAACTTGTCCTTGGGAGCACTTGGAGATGCCATGATAATCTAGATCTGTCAGAAAAGTAGCTCGAAACAAAAACAGGAGATTTTTGCGTGATACGGGAGTCAAAACCCCGGGGAGGTTATATAATGAATTTTTACCGACCAAAATACGTGTCGTGTACGAAAACGGAGTCTGGAGAGCACACGAGGTACCTACGAGGTAGGGGGCGCGCCCAGTAGGGTAGGGCGCGCCCTCCACCCTCGTGTCCTTCCCGGACTGGTACTTATTTTTCTATTTTTCTAAATATTCCAAAACGGAGAAATATTGCCTTAAAAACTGTTTTGGAGTTGGTTTACTTACCGTACCACATACCTATTGCTTTTCGGAGTCTGAAACGTTCCGGAAAGTGTCCCTTATGAATTACTCCGGGGTTACGGTTTCAATAACATTGGTTTCAACATTTATGGGATTACCTGAGAAATAATGTTTGATTCTTTGACCGTTCACCACCTTCGGATTTGTGCCTTCGAAGTTGTTGATTTTTATGGCACGAGACAGTAGACCTCCTCGATAACGTAGGGACCTTCCCATTTAGAGAGAAATTTTCCTGCAAAAAATCTTAAACGAGAGTTGTATAGTAATACATAATCACCTACATTAAACTCATGCTTTTGTATTCTTTTGTCATGCCATCGTTTAACTTTTTCTATAAACAACTTGGCATTTTCGTAGGCTTGGGTTTTCCATTCATCAAGTGAGCTAATATCAAATAACCTCTTCTCACCGGCAAGTTTAAAATCATAATTAAGTTCTTTAATAGCCCAATAAGCCTTTTGTTCTAGTTCGAGAGGTAAGTGACATGCTTTTCCATATACCATTTTATATGGAGACATACCCATAGGATTTTTATATGCAGTTCTATAGGCCCATAATGCATCATCAAGTTTCTTGGACCAATTCTTTCTAGACCTATTAACAGTCTTTTGCAAAATTAATTTGAGTTCTCTATTACTCAGTTCTACTTGACCACTAGACTGAGGGTGATAAGGAGATGCAATTCTATGATTAACATCATATTTAGCAAGCATTTTACAGAAAGCACCATGAATAAAATGTGAACCACCATCAGTCATTAAATATCTAGGGACTCCAAATCTTGAAAAAATAAGTTCTTTAAGCATTTTAATAGAAGTGTTATGATCAACACTACTAGTTGGAATAGCTTCTACCCATTTAGTAACCTAATCAACAGCAACTAAAATATGTGTATAACCATTAGAGGAAGGAAAAGGTCCCATATAGTCAAAGCCCCAAACATCAAATGGTTCAATAACAAGTGAATAATTCATAGTCATTTCTTGACGTCTACTAATATTACCAATTCTTTGACATTCATCACAAGATAAGACAAACTTACGGGCATCCTTGAAGAGAGTAGGCCAATAAAAACCAGATTGCAGTACCTTACGTGCAGTTCTATCTCCAGCATGGTGTCCTCCATAAGCTTCGGAGTGACACTTGCGTAGGATCTATTCCTGTTCATGCTCAGGTACACAACGTCTAATAACACAATCTACTCCTTCTTTATAAAGATGTGGGTCATCCCAAAAGTAATGCCTCAAATCAAAGAAGAACTTTTTCTTTTGCTGGTATGCGAAACTAGGTGGTACAAACTTAGCAACAATGTAATTAGCATAATCAGCATACCATGGAGCAGTATGAGAAGCATTTATGACATTTAATTGCTCATTAGGAAAGCTATCATCAATAGTTAGTGGCTCATCAAGCACATTTTCTAACCTAGACAAGTTGTTTGCAACGGGGTTCTCAGCTCCTTTTTGAATAACAATATGCAAATCAAATTCTTGTAGAAAGAGAACCCATCTAATAAGTCTAGGTTTGGCATCTTTATTTTCCATAAGATATTTAATAGCACCATGATCAGTGTGGATAGTTACTTTAGAATCAACAATATAAGGCCTAAACTTATCACAAGCAAATACAACTGCTAAGAATTCTTTTTCGGTAGTAGCATCGTTTCTTTGAGCATTGTCTAGAGTTTTACTAGCATATTGAATAACATTTAGTTTCTTATCAACTCTTTGTCCTAGAACAACACCTACAGCATAATCACTAGCATCACACATAATTTCAAAGGGTAAATTCCTGTCAGGTGGCTGGAAAATAGGTGCAGAAATCAATGCTTTCTTAAGTATTTCAAATGCTTCTACACAATCATCATCAAAGAGAAATGGTATATCTTTTTGTAATAAATTAGTCAGAGGCCGAGAAAGTTTTGAGAAGTCCTTAATGAACCCTATAAAAACCGACATGACCAAGGAAACTTCTTATACCTTTGATGTCCTTGGGACATGGCATCTTTTCAATAGCATCAACCTTGGCTTTATCAACTTCAATACCTATTTCAAAAACTTTATGCCCTAAGACAATACCTTCATTAACCATAAAGTGGCACTTTTCCCAATTCAAGACAAGATTAGTTTCTTCACATCTCTGCAAAACTCGATCAAGGTTGCTCAAGCAATCATCAAAAGAAGATCCATAGATGGAAAAGTCGTCCATGAAAACCTCACAAATCTTTCCACAAAAGTCAGAGAATATAGCCATCATGCATCTTTGAAAGGTAGCAGGTGCATTACATAAACCAAAAGGCATACGTCTATAAGCAAAAGTACCAAAAGGGCATGTAAAAGTAGTCTTTGATTGATCTTTGGCTGACACAGGTATTTGAGAGAAACCAGAATAACCATCTAGAAAGCAAAAATGTGTATGTTTGGACAATCTTTCTAGCATTTGATTGATAAAAGGTAAGGGGTAATGATCCTTTTTAGTAGCCTTATTTAATTTTCGGAAATCAATTACCATCCTATAACCTGTAATAATTCTTTGAGGAATCAATTCATCTTTATCATTAGGAACAACAGTAATACCTCCCTTCTTAGGGACACATTGGACAGGACTTACCCACTGACTATCAGCAATGGGATAAATTATACCTGCCTCAAGGAGCTTTAGTATCTCCTTTCTTACCACTTCTTTCATTTTAGGATTCAGCCGGCGTTGATGATCACGAACTGGTTTAGCGTCTTCTTCCAAATTAATTTTATGTTGACATAGAGTGGGACTAATGCCCTTAAGATCATCAAGAGTATACCCAATAGCAGCACAGTGCTTCTTCAGAGTTTTCAATAATCTCTCTTCCTCATGCTATGAAAGGTTAGCACTAATAATAACATGATATATCTTTTTCTCATCAAGATAATCATATTTAAGAGTATCTGGTAACGGTTTAAGCTCAAACACGGGATCACCCTTGGGTGGAGGAGGATCTCCTAGGATTTCAACAGGTAAATTATTTTTCAGAATAGGTTCTTTTTTAAATAATACTTCATCTATTTCCCTTCTTTCATTCATAAACATATCATTTTCATGGTCTTGCAAATATTGTTCTAAAGGATCACTAGGACGTACGGCAATAGAAGGAAGACCAATAATTTCATCCTTACTAGGTAATTCTTCTTCACGGTGTTGTCTACTAAATTTAGAGAAATTAAATTCATGAGTCATATCATCTAAACCGAGAGCAACAACATCTCTTTTGCAATCTATGGTATCATTAACAGTGTTCAAGAAGGGTCTACCAAATATAATGGGACAAAAGCTATCTTGTGGGGAACCAAGAACAAGAAATTCAGCAGGATATTTAGTTTTCCCACACAAGACTTCAACATCTCTAACAATTCCCATTGGTGAAATAGTATCTCTATTGGCAAGTTTAATTGTGACATCAATATCTTCTATTTCAGCAGGTGCAATATCATGCATAATTTCTTTGTATAAGGAATAAGGTATTGCACTAGCACTAGCACCCATGTCACATAAGCCATGATAACAATGGTCTCCTATTTTAACAAAAATAACAGGCATGCCTACCACAGGTCTAGGTTTATCTTTATCACAATTCTAGCAGTTTCATTACAGAAATAAATAACATGCCCATCAATATTATCAGACAAGAGATCTTTAACAATAGCAATATTAGGTTCAACTTTAACTTGCTCAGGAGATGTATATGTTTTAATATTGCTTTTACAAACTATAGTTGAAGCTTTAGCATGATCCTTTATCCTAACAAGGAAAGGTGGTTTCTCAACATAAGAAGTAGGAACAATAGGATCATTATAAGTGATAGTCTTTTCTTCAACTTTAATAGGTGCAGCTACTTTTACTTCTATGGGAGGATGATATTTAAACCAATTCTCCTTGGGTAGATCAACATAAGCAGCAAAAGATTCATGGACAGAAGCTACTATCTCAGAGTCAAGTCCATATTTAGTGCTAAATTTACGGCAAATATCGGTATCCATAAAAGATTTAACACAGTCAAAACTAGGTGTCATACCTGACTCCTTACCATTGTCGAGGTCCCAATCTTCAGAGTTGCATTTAATTCTTTCCAATAAATCCCATGTGAATTCAATAGTCTACATCATAAAAGAGCCAGCACAAGAAGTATCAAGCATGTGCGATTGTTACCAGAAAGCTGAGCATAAATTTTTTAAATAATCATTTCTCTTGAGAGCCCATGATTGGGGCATGAATATAACATTGATTTAAGCCTCCCCCAAGCTTGAGCGATGCTTTCTCCATTGCGAGGCCAAAAATTATATATATAATTGCGATCACGATGAACAATATGCATAGGATAAAACTTCTGATGAAATTCCAATTTCAATCGTTTGTAATTCCAAGACCTCATATCATCACATAGCCTATACCATGTCGATGCATCTCCCCTCAAAGATAAAGGGAAGACCTTCTTCTTAACAACATCTCTGGGTACACCTGCAAGCTTAAATAATCCACAAACTTCATCCACATATATCAGATGTTCATTAGGATGTTTTGTTCCATCTCCTAGAAAAGGATTAGCTAGCAGTTTTTCTATCATACCCGCAGGAACTTCAAAGCAAGCATTTTCATTTTCAGTAGGTTCAGTAGGTTGAGGAGCAACTCTTTGCTCTACTTGTCGGGGTGAAGATACCCCGAACAAGCCCCTCAGAGGATTACTTTCCATAGTAACAAGTGACAGTAAATTTCAGCACACTATATAAATTTTTCCTTACCAAATTCCACCTACCAAAGGCGCTTCACTCCCCGGCAACGACACCAGAAAAGAGTCTTGATGACCCACAAGTATAGGGATCTATCGTAGTCCTTTCGATAAGTAAGAGTGTCGAACCCAACGAGGAGCATAAGGAAATGATAAGCGGTTTCCAGCAAGGTATTCTCTGCAAGTACTGAAATAAGTGGTAACAGATAGTTTTGTGATAGGATAATTTGTAACGAGCAACAAGTAACGAAAGTAAATAAAGTGCAGCAAGTTGGAACAATCCTTTTGTAGCAAAGGACAAGCCTGAACAAACTCTTATATGATGTAAAGCGCTCCCGAGGACACATGGGAATATCGTTAAGCTAGTTTTCAGCACGTTCATATGATTCGCGTTCGTTACTTTGATAATTTGGTATGTGGGTAGACCGATGCTTGGGTACTTCCCTTACTTGGACAAGCAACCCACTTATGATTAACCTCTATTGCAAGCATCCGCAACTACAACAAAAGTATCAAGGTAAACCTAACCATAACATGAAACATATGGATCCAAATCAGCCCCTTACGAAGCAATGCATAAACTAGGGTTTAAGCTTCTGTCACTCTAGCAACCCATCATCTACTTATTACTCCCCAATGCCTTCCTCTAGGCCCAAACAATGGTGAAGTGTCATGTAGTCGATGTTCACATAACACCACTAGAGGGGAGACAACACACATCTTATCAAAATATCGAACGAGTACCAAATTCACATGACTACTAATAGCAAGACTTCGCCCATGTCTTCAGGAACAAAAGTAACTACTCACAAAGCATAAACATGTTCATAATCAGAGGGGCATTAATATGCATATAGGATCTGAACATATGATCTTCCACCAATTAAACCAACTAGCGTCAACTACAAGGAGTAATTAACACTACAAGCAACCTACTAGCACCAATCCCGGACTGGGAGACAAGAATTGGATACAAGAGATGAACTAGGGTTTTGAGATGAGATGGTGCTGATGAAGATGTTGATGGAGATTGCCCTCTCCCGATGAGAGGAGCGTTGGTGATACGATGGCGATGATTTCCCCCTCCGAGTGGGAAGTTTCCCCGGCAGAACAGCTCCGCCAGAGCCCTAGATTGGTTCCGCCTCGTGGCGGCGGAGTTTCGTCCGAGAAGATGGCTTATGATTTTTTTCCCATCAAAAGACTCCTTATAGCAGAAGATGGCCACCGGAGGGCCACCAGGGGGCCCATGAGGTAGGGGGCGCGCCCTAGGGGGTAGGGCGCGCCCCCCACCCTCGTGGGTAGGGTGTGGCCCCCTGGTGAGTTTCTTCCACTAAGTATTTTTTATATATTTGGAAAACATCTCTTGTTGCTCACGTCCGTCGGATACTCCACACAAACTGAGAAGGATGCCGACGTTATTGGCATGTGGCCACGCCAGGATTTTGCACGTACCTGGACACATGGGGTTTCTTATAAAGGGCATTGTTTAGCCCGGTATATGTTATAAAGACCAAACACCTTAGGGAGTGTTCGGTGTCGCGAGTTTTGGCCCTATATGCATCAGCTCTGAATCATGTCTTTGGTCAAATGTTGGGTTTGCCCGACTCCCACGTTTTGGTACCTTACATTCCATTATATCGGCTAAGGTAGCACTGGGAGAACTACTGCGATTGTGCCCTGGTTCATCCGGGTGAGCACCTCAGTAGAGAAAGCCGAAAACTAACTGTCATGATATAGCAAGAGACTGATCAACCACTCGATGACTAATCGGAATCTTAGGGATTCCTCCGCATTAACGAAGGGCCGTTTCCCGGTCATGTACATACGCGCCCCATATTCGGACGAGCGCAGAAGTACCAGGGGCTATATAGTAGCCCCACTGTCAAACTCCTATGGCTAGGTGAAAGTGTTAAAGCAATATAGTCTGATTGCCTCGTTCGCTACGCTATCACCTCCTTAACGGACCAAGACGTTGGATCAAGTGTGGATATGCATCTTTTGCGAACACCCCCGCATTATATGCGTGGGGGCAGAAGCCGACGACTGCAAACTTTTAGGTTATATACATATATACATAAACGGCCGCACATGAGGCATCATAGTACTTTCGGGCAAAAGTATAAATACAGCCTTGATTAATTCAGAAAAACATTGTTTGTACAATGGGACTACATGTCACTGGAAAATAATATTCTTCGAGCATTGAACTTCTATCGAACGAGCGCCTTCAAGGACTTCTTCAAAGTAGTGCTCGGTAGCCACTCGGCCTATGGCCGAACCCTGTGCCACAACACTGGTGGCCTCCATCTCCGCCCAGTATGTTTTGACACGGGCAAGGGCCATCCGCGCACCTTCTATGCACATCGATCTCTTTACAGCATCGATGCGTGGCACAACATCAAGGAATTGTTGCACTAAGCTAAAGTAGCTATTCGGCCTTGGCCCTCCCGGCCACAGGTGAACCACAACGGACCTCATGGCAAGTCTGGACAACCTATGGAGCTCGGCCCAACTGGTCAATTGCTCATTCAGCAGCAGCAAACGGACTGGAGCGTGAAACTGTGACCAAAACAGCTTTTCCACTTCGGGACCTTTTTGATCCTTGAAGTACTTGGCTGCATCAGCAGCACTTGCAGCCAAATCCATGTACATGTCCGCAGAACTCCATAGCCGGTCCAGAGGAGCATACTTTGGATCTCCGAACTTAGTCCACAACAAGAAGGGCTTCCCAGACACGATATCTGCAGCTTGATTCAGCTCCTCCTTCGTCGCTCTAATTTTGCAGCAGGTTTCCTTGGCAGCCACCCGGGCCTTCTCCAGGTCCGCCGCCTTCGCCCGGTTTTCTTCTTCAGGAAGCTGGTAACGGTCAGTAGCATCTTTTAACTCTATAGCCATCTTGGCTATTTTTGCCTTGCTCTCGCAATGCGCGGCCTATTCGGCCCTTAACTCTTCAGCCGCCTTTAAAGCGGCCGCATTGCTACTCCTTGCTTGCTCCTCGGCTCGGGCAAGCTCTGCCCGAAGGGTCTCCATGGTGGGAGCTCCATCTGCAGTCACAACATATTAAAGATACTGGCTTCATGCTGCTCTTATTATGTCACTATCACCAAAAAACACTCACCCTGTGCCTCGTCAAGCCGCTTGTTGACAAGCACGATGTAGGCATCTGTCGCATCCAGTTGTCGCTTTAGTTCGGCAAACCCATCAGTCCGGCTAGCAACCGGAGCTTCAACCACCTGCACATAAAGGCGGTCTAGTTATTACCTGGGACTATGATCCTCTGTTTGCCGCCGTCCTCGATGACAACCAGAGTCTCAGGGGCTACTATCTGCATGGGCATACCTAACGTATGCAATACTATTAAAGGCATACATTACTTCACGTACCTCGAAGCCTTTCAGCAGACTCATAAAGCTTCACGCAAACCACTTTCAGCGGATGAAATCCTTTCAATTACCGTACCCATTAGCGTACGATGCGCTTCCGAGACGATAGCTTGCCCCAGAAGATCCTTCAGCGTGTCCGACCGCACACCATATGGACCCTTGCTGTCGCTCTCCTCAGGAGCCGAATACTGGGAATTCCGGACAACCAAAGGGTTATCTTCTGGCCCTAGTGGATCTGGAGATACCCTTCACGACGACACTTCAAGGTTGCCCGCTTCTTGAGTTGGGGAGTCTGGGGGAGGCGTTTTGCTCTCCATCATCTCCGGAAGAAGATCCCCCGAAGATGAACTCTGTCGAGAAGGGTTGCGATCCGGACTACAATTTATAAGCATCGATTATTGTCTTCGGAGGTAAGGTAGGATATCTTCACTATTAAGTACTTTTTGATTACTTACAGCTTGGTAGAGGGCTGATGCTCGCGCGGACATTGTGCGGCAAGAATACCCTCCGAGGCAGGACCCTCTGGCGGAGATTTCTTCTCCTGGTTGGAAACCTTAGTTTCCGGATCTTCAGAGGTAGTCCTCTTCCTTCCCCAGGGAGAGAGAATGTCAGATTCTTCCCTTGTGTTATCCTCCTCGCGGAGGCGCTCATTCCCTCGGTTGGAGTAGGTAGCAAAGGAGGCCCGCTTTCGCCCTCTTTATTTCCCCCTTCATCTTCCTTTGAGGGCACTAGACAAGGTGTTGGCTCGAGCATCTTTTCTAGCACCGGATTGTCCAAGCCCTCAGGAAGGGGGGCCGAACATCGGATCATCTTCGCCTTTGTTATCCAGTCCTGGTCCAAGAGCGATTCTTCAGAATGATGTCATGATAAATAAAAGGACAGTGTGTTCGGCCATGGGATTACTTATTTGGGTAGCGGGGCGGTTGCAGCTTAGGCCCATGTCATCGGTGGTGTCCGGACACTATTTGGGGACCGAAGAACGATTTGTACATCTCCTCGCGCGTCATGTCGAGGAAATGTTGAATAGCGCATGGTCCTTTCGGGTTGAATTCCCACATGCGGAGGGGTCAGCGTTTGCAAGGCTGGACTCGACGAACCAGCATAACTTGCATTACCATAACCAGACTGAAATCTCCCTCGAAGAGATCTCGGATACGGCTCTGCAGTATTGGCACGTCCTTGGCTCGACCCCAGCTCAGCCCCCTGCTGATCCATGACATCAGTTGTGGTGGGGGGCCCGAGCGAAAGGCGGGGGGAGCTACCCATTTGGCACTTCGGGGAGCTGTGATGTAAAACCACTCCCGCTGCCACAATCCGGACACCTCTGGAAAGGAACCCTTTGGCCATGGAGTGTAATCAATTTTGCTTATTAAAGCACCTCCGCACGCTGCGTACTGCCCCTCGACCGTCTTCGGCTTCACATCAAAGGTCTTGAGCCACAGGCCGAAGTGAGGGGTAATGCGGAGGAAGGCCTCACATACGAAAATAAATGACGAGATGTGAAGAAGGGAATCCGGGGCCAGATCATGAAAATACAGCCCGCAATAAAACATAAGACCCCTAACAAAGGGATCTAGAGCGAGGCCTAGTCCTCGGAGGAAGTGGGAGACGAACACGACGCTCTCGTTGGGTTCGGGAGTAGGGACGACCTGCCCTCGGGCGGGCATCCTATGTGAAATTTCGGCGGTCAGATATCTGGCCTCCCTCAACTTCTTGATATCCTCCTCTATGACGGAGGAAGGCATCCACCGGCCTTGAAGGCTGGATCCGGACATGATTGAAGGTCCGAAGAGCCTGACCTGAGCTTTTGGTGTTAGAACTCGAGGCGGGGGAAGGATTCGATTGAGTGCGGGAGGGGAAAAAGAAAAAGCCTTGTCCCTTTATAAAGAGGGTGAATATCAGGCGTCCTCCTCGTGGCTGTTTGAGACTTACCTAAGATCTAGGAGTCATACCAACATGCACAGTTGGGTTACCCATGTTTGTATTGATGAGAATCCCGTGATAAGGGGAACACGATCTCTGCTTTGACAAGACATGTCAAGAAACCGCATCGCATTATGTGTGGGGCAGGTTAACTTATTTTGTAGGGTCAGACACTATCCTTGTATTCAAACTCTTCCGCGGTGTATTCGGAGGAGGAACCCGCCTTGCAATGCTGAAGACAACACTGCGCCCCGGACTCATCATCATTGAAGCCTGGTTCAGGGGCTACTAAGGGAGTCCTGGATTAGGGGGTCTCCGGACAGCCGGACTATATCCTTTGGCCGGACTGTTGGACTATGAAGATACAAGATTGAAGACTTTGTCTCGTGTCCGGATGGGACTCTAGTTGGCGTGGAAGGCAAGCTAGGCAATACGGATATGTATATCTCCTCCTTTGTAACCGACCTTGTGTAACCCTAGCCCCCTCCGGTGTCTATATAAACTGGAGGGTTTTAGTCCGTAGGACAACATACAATCATACCATAGGCTAGCTTCTAGGGTTTAGCCTCTCTGATATCGTGGTAGATCTACTCTTGTAACACTCATATCATCAAGAACAATCAAGCAGCACGTAGGGTTTTACCTCTATCAAGAGGGCCCGAACATGGGTAAACATTGTGTCCCCTGCCTCCTGTTACCATCCGCCTTGGACGCACAGTTCGGGACCCCCTACCCGAGATCCGCCGGTTTTGACACCGACAACTAGCATCACACATAATTTCAAAGGGTAAATTCCAATCAGGTGGCTGAACAATAGGTGCAGAAATCAATGATTTCTTAAGTATTTCAAATGCTTCTACACAATCATCATCAAAGACAAAAGGAATATCTTTTTGTAATAGATTAGTCAGAGGCCGAGAAATTTTTGAGAAGTCCTTAATGAACCTCCTATAAAAACCGGCGTGACCGAGGAAGCTTCTTATACCTTTAATGTCCTTGGGACCTGGCATCTTTTCAATAGCATCAACTTTAGCTTTGTCAACTTCAATACCTCTTTCAGAAATTTTATGCCCGAAGACAATACCTTCATTAACCATAAAGTGGCATTTCTCCCAATTAAGAACAAGATTAGTTTCTTCACATCTCTACAAAACTCGATCAAGGTTGCTCAAGCAGTCATCAAAAGAGGATCCATAAACGAAGAAATCATCCATGAATACCTCACAAATCTTTTCACAAAATTCAGAAAATATAGCCATCATGCATCTTTGAAAGGTAGCAGGTG
This sequence comes from Triticum monococcum, assembly GCA_034509565.1. Lineage (NCBI taxonomy): Eukaryota > Viridiplantae > Streptophyta > Magnoliopsida > Poales > Poaceae > Triticum > Triticum monococcum. Next base: position 19,389,340 of record CM067844.1, on the reverse strand, counting down.
CATTACATAAACCAAAAGGCATATGTCCATAAGCAAAAGTACCGAAAGGGCAAGTAAAAGTGGTCTTTGCTTGATCATTAGCTGACACAGGTATTTGAGAAAAACCGGAGTAACCATCTAGAGAGCAAAAATGTGTATGTTTGGATGATCTTTCTAGCATTTGATCAATAAAAGGTAAGGGGTAATGATATTTTTTAGTAGCCTTATTAAATTTGTGGAAATCAATTACCATCCTATAACCTGTAATAATTCTCTGCGGAATCAATTCATCTTTATCATTAGGACAGTAATACCTCCATTCTTAGGGACACAATGGACATGACTTACCCATTGACTATCAACAACGGGATAAATTATACCTGCCTCAAGGAGCTTTAATATTTCCTTTCTTACCACTTCTTTCATCTTAGGATTCAGCCGTCATTGGTGATCAATAACTGCTTTGGTGTCTTTCTCCAAATTTAATTTGTGTTGACATAGAGTGGGACTAATGCCCTTAAGATCATCAAGAGTATATCCAATAGTAGCATGGTGCTTCTTCAGAGCTTTCAATAATTTTTCTTCTTCATGCTCTGAAAGGTTAGCACTAATAATAACAGGACATATCTTCTTTTCATCAAGATAAGCATATTTAAGAGTATCAAGTAATGGTTTAAGTTCAAACACGGGATCACCCTTGGGTGGAGGAGGATCCCCTAGGATTTCAACAGGCTAATTGTGTTTCAGAATGGGTCCTTGTTTAAAGAATACTTCATCTATTTCCCTTCTTTCATTCATAAACATATCATTCTCATGGTCTAGCAAATATTGTTCTAAAGGATCATTAGGAGGCACAACAATAGAAGCAAGACCAATAATTTCATCTTTGCTAGGCAATTCTTCTTCACGGGGTTGTCTATGAAATTTAGAAAAATTAAACTCATGAGACATATCATCCAAACCAATAGTAACAACATCCTTCTTGCAATCTATCTTAGCATTAACAGTATTGAAGAAGGGTCTACCAAATATAATGGGACAAAAGCTATCTTGAGGGGAACCAAGAACAAGGAAATCAGCAGAATATTTAGCCTTCCCACACAAGACTTCAATGTCTCTAACAATTCCAATTGGTGAAATAGTATCTCTATTAGCAAGCTTAATGGTAACATCGATATCTTCTATCTCAGCTGGTGCAATATCATGCATAATTTCTTTGTATAAGGAAATAGGTATTGCACTGGCACTAGCACCCATATCACACAAGCCATGATAACAATGATCTCCCATTTTAACAGAAATAACAGGCATGCCTATAACAGGTCTATGTTTATCCTTAGCACCAGGCTTAGCAATTCTAGCCGTTTCTTCACAGAAATAAATAACCTGCCCATCAATATTATCCGCCAAGAGATCTTTAACCATAGCAATATTAGGTTCCAGTTTAACTTGCTCAGGGGGTTTGCGTGTCCTAATATTACTTTCGTTGACTACAGTTGAAACTTTAGCATGATCCTTTATTCTAATAGGGAAAGGTGGTTTCTCAACATAAGCAGTAGGAACAACAGGATCATTATAAGTGATAGTCTTTTCTTCAACTTTAATAGGTGCAACTACTTTTGTTTCAATGGGAGAATTATATTTAAACTACTTCTCCTTAGGGAGATCAACATGAGTAGCAAATGATTCACATAAAGAAGCTACTATCTCAGAGTCAAGTCCATATTTAGTGCTAAATTTAGGGAAAACATCGGTATCCATAAAAGATTTAACACAATCAAACTTAGGTGTTATACCTGACTCCTTACCTTCGTCGAGATACCAATCTTCAGAGTTGCGTTTAATTATCTCCAATAAATTCCATTTGAATTCAATAGTCTTCATCATAAAGGAACCAGTACAAGAAGTATCGAGCATGGAGTGATTGTTGTCAGAAAGCCGAGCATAAAAGTTTTGAATAATCATTTCTCTTGAGAGCTCAAGATTGGGGCATGAATATAACATTGACTTAAGCCTCCCCCCAAGCTTGAGCGATGCTTTCTCCTTCGCGAGGCCAAAAATTATATATATAATACGATCACGATGAACAAGATGCATAGGATAAAACTTTTGATGGAATTCCAATTTCAACCGTTTGTAGTCCCATGATCCCATATCATCACATAGCCTATACCATGTCAATGCATCTCCCTTCAAAGATAAAGGGAAGAACTTTGTCGGTGTCAAAACCGGCGAATCTCGGGTAGGGTGTCTCGAACTGTGCGTCTAGGCCGGATGGTAACATGAGGCAAGGGACACGAAGTTTTACCCAGGTTCGGGCCCTCTTGATGGAGGTAAAACCCTACGTCCTGCTTGATTAATATTGAAGATATCGGTGTTACAAGAGTAGATCTACCACGAGATCAGAGAGGCTAAACCCTAGAAGCTAGCCTACGGTATGATTGTATGTTGTGATTGTTGTCCTACGGACTAAAACCCTTCAGTTTATATAGACACCGGAGAGGGTTAGGGTTACACAAGGTCGGTTACAAAGGAGGATATATCCATATATGTATCGCCTGGCTTGCCTTCCATGCCAAGTAGAGTCCCATCTGGACACGAGACGAAGTCTTCAATCTTGTATCTTCATAGTCTAACAGTCTGGCCAATGGAGATAGTCCGGCTGTCCGGAGACCCCCTAATCCAGGACTCCCTCAGTAGCCCCTAAACCAGGCTTCAATGACGATGAATCCAGCACGTAGTTGTCTTCGGCATTGCAAGGTGGGTTCCTTCTCCGAATACATCATAGAAGAATTTGAATACGAGGATAGTGTCCGACCCTGCAAAATAAGTTCCACATTCCACCGTAGAGAGAATAATGTTTTCACAGATCTAATTTGCTAGCTTGTTTCGGCAGCATGACGTTACGTCATGGCCCGGTGATTATTCGAACCATTTCTTTTAACCAGCCCCGCACATAACGCGAGGCAGTTTTTCGACACGTCTTGTCAAAGCAGGGATCGTGTCCCCTTATTACGGGATTCTCATCAATACGGGCGTGGGTAACCCAGCCGCGCCATCAATTGCGGCGCTTGGGGGATAAGCGAGTTTTATCAGGCAAGTGGGGACGCCTAATTTTGTCCGCCCATATAAAGGGATAAGGATTCACCTTTCCATCCACGCCTTCTTCCTCCTCTGCTCATCCGCTCCCGCACACTCGAGCTCTAGCGCCCAAGCTCTCACTTCCATATCAACCTTCTCCAACCATGTCCGGAGCGGGAGGCAAGTGGATGGTCTCCTCCGTCACGGAGGGAGACGTCAAGAAACTGAGGAGAGCCGGATACCTGCCCGACGACATCACGCACTGGCTCCCTGATGAGGGGCAGCTCAACCCCACCCCCAGGACCTATGAGAGGGTGGTTGAGGGAGTCCGGGATTAGGGGGTGTCCGGATGGCCAGACTATACCTTCAGCCGGACTCCAGGACTATGAAGATACAAGATTGAAGACTTCGTCCCGTGTCTGGAAGGGACTTTCCTTGGCGTGGAAGGCAAGCTTGGTGATACGGATATTCAGATCTCCTACCATTGTATCCGACTCTATGTAACCCTAACCCTATCCAGTGTCTATATAAACCGGAGGGTTTTAGTCCGTAGGACAACATACACATCAACAATCATACCATAGGCTAGCTTCTAGGGTTTAGCCTCTTTGATCTCGTGGTAGATCAACTCTTGTAATACCCATACCATCAATATTAATCAAGCAGGACGTAGGGTTTTACCTCCATCGAGAGGGCCCGAATCTGGGTAAAACTTCGTGTCCCCTGCCTCCTATTACCATCCGTCCTAGACGCACAGTTCGGGACCCCCTACCCGAGATCTGCCGGTTTTGACACCGACATTGGTGCTTTCATTGAGAGTTCCTCTGTGCCGTCGCCGTCAGGCCCGATGGCTCCTACGATCTTCAACAGCGATGCAGTCCAGGGTGAGACCTTCCTCCCCGGACAGATCTTCGTCATCGGCGGCTTCGCACTGCGGGCCAATTCACTTGGCCATCTGGAGCAGATCGAAAGCTACGCCCCTGGCCGTCAGGTCAGATTCAGAAGTTTTAACTACACGGCTGACATCCGCGGGGACTTGAACTTCGACGGATTCGAGCCACTGCGGAGCGCGCCGCACTGTCCCGACGAGCATGATCTAGCTCTGCCGCCGAACAGTGCCTTGGAGGCCGCACCCGCATCGGCTCCGGTCCCTAATTCGGAGCCAACTACGCCGATCGAGGATGGGCGTTTGGACGCCACCTCGGGGGCTGCGATACCAACGGCGATTGAGCCTAACACCAGCCCCGTACTCTGCGAGACTCATGACTCCAAGGAGCCGGACTCCTTTCCGGACTCCGAACCCTCCGCGCCCCAGCCTATCGAATCCGATTGGGCACCGATCATGGAGTTCACTACCGCGGACATCTTTCAGCACTCGCCTTTCGGCGATATTCTGAAGTCGAGGATGGAGAAACCAGCCCTCATGAGAGAGCGGCAGACAGAGAGGTCGAGGACGATAATTATATGCCTCCCTCCGAAGACGAGGCAAGCCTCGACGACGACAAATTCGTCGTGCCAGAGGATCCCGTTGAGCAAGAGCATTTTCAACACAGGCTTATGGCCACGGCAAGAAGCCTCAAGAAAAAACAGCAACAACTCAGAGTTGATCAAGATTTGCTAGTTGACAGATGGACTGAAGTCCTTGCAGCTGAAGAGCATAAACTCGAACGCCCCTCCAAGAGCTACCCAAAGCGCAGGTTGCTACCCCAATTAGAGGAGGAAGCACTCGATGCGGCCGACCGGCCACCTCATGGCCACGACAGAGAGGCCTGTCGGCCCACCACTCAAGCCGCACCCCATACCAAGGCACGGGACTGTGCGCCAGACTTACGAGATATGTTGGAGGACAAGGCTAAACAAACAAGATCGATCTACGGATCGCATGGGCGCCCCACGGCTCGAGACGGCATCCGTCACGCCAGCCACAAATTCGGCAGGGCCGAACACAGTAGACAAGGCTCACTGGAGCTACGTCATGATATAGCACAGTACAGAGGCGCCGCACACCCACTCTGCTTCACAGACGAAATAATGGATCATCAAATCCCCGAGGGTTTCAAACCCGTAAACATCGAATCATATGATGGCATAACAGATCCTGCGGTATGGATTGAGGATTATCTCCTTCATATCCATATGGCCCGCGGCGACAATTTCCACGCCATCAAATACCTCCCACTCAAGCTTAAAGGACCAGCCCGGCATTGGCTTAACAGCTTGCCAACAGGATCAATCAGTTGTTGGGAGGACCTGGAAGCCGCATTCCTCGACAATTTCCAGGGCACTTATGTGCGACCCCCAGACGCCGATGACCTAAGCCACATAATTCAGCAGCCAGATGAATCAGCCAGGCAATTCTGGACACGGTTCTTAACAAAGAAAAATCAAATAGTCGACTGTCCGGACGCTGAGGCCCTAGCAGCCTTCAAGCACAATATCCGTGACGAGTGGCTAGCCCGGCACCTTGGACAGGAAAAGCCGAAATCTATGGCAGCACTCACAACACTCATGACCCGCTTTTGCGCGGGAGAAGACAGCTGGCTTGCTCGTAGCAACAATATAACCAAAAACCCTGGTAATTCGGACACCAGGGACAGTGGTGGCAGGTTGCGTTGAACCAAACAGAAGCGCCGCATTAACGACGATAATGCTGAGGATACGGCAGTTAATGCCGGATTCAGAGGCTCTAAATCCGGTCAGCGGAAGAAGCCATTCAAAAGGAATCCTAGGGGCCCGTCCAGTTTGGACCAAATACTCGACCGCTTATGCCAGATACATGGCACCCTCGAAAAGCCGGCCAATCACACCAACAGGGATTGTTGGGTGTTCAAGCAGGCAAGCAAGCTAAACGCCGAAAACGAAGACAAGGGGCTGTATAGCGATGACGACGAGGAGCCCCGGCCGCCGAACAATAGGGGACAGAAGGGTTTTCCCCCACAAGTGCGGACGGTGAACATGATATACGCAACCCACATCCCCAAGAGGGAGCGGAAGCGCGCGTTAAGGGACGTATACGCGACAGAGCCAGTCGCCCCAAAGTTCAACCCATGGTCCTCCTGCCTAATCACCTTTGATCGAAGGGACCACCCCACTAGCACCCGTCACGGCGGCTTCGCCGCATTGGTTCTAGACCCAATTATTGACAGATTTCATCTCACTAGAGTCCTTATGGACGACGGCAGCAGCCTGAACCTGCTTTACCAGGATACAGTGCGGAAAATGGGCATAGATCCCCCGAGGATTAAGCCCACCAAAACGACCTTTAAAGGCATAATACCAGGTGTAAAGGCCAACAGTACAGGCTCAGTCACACTTGAAGTGGTCTTTGGATCTCCGGATAATTTCCGAAGCGAGGAGTTAATCTTCGACATAGTCCCGTTTCGCAGTGGTTATCACGCACTGCTCGGGCAAACCGCATTCACTAAGTTCAATGCGGTACCGCATTACGCATACCTTAAGCTCAAGATGCCAGGCCCTCGAGGAGTAATTACGGTCAATGGAAACACTGAATGCTCCCTCCGAACAGAGGAGCACACGGCGGCCCTTGCGGCGGAAGTTCAAAGCAGCCTCTTTAGGCAGTTCTCCAGTCCGGCCACTAAATGACCGGACACCGTCAAGCGCGCCCGGAGTAACCTACAACAAGACCGCCTGGCACGATCCGAGCAGGCGTAGCAATGCGGCCCCAACCCCAACCCTCGCAAAAAGGCGACGCCAGTACTTCGCATACATAACTACCCTCTAGAGATACCATGGGCATAGGGGGAGGGGCACCATCACGGCACGCCCAAAACACGGCTTCAACCGTACCAGGGGCTGCCGATTTTTTAATTTTATCTTACTTTTCAGGACTCCATTCTTCGGACGGCCTGTTCGGCAGTTCAATTGCCGCACAAATGATGCAAGAACCAGGGAAGCAAACAAGCCACGCCGCATTACGGAACTCCCAGGTGGTCTCTATCATGAGCAGTATACCTGTTTAGCACATTATTTCCCAGCTTGCCCCTGGAGCGGACATGTTACATAGTCCAACATTTTGCTTATCGCTTTATTTGTATCATTCTGCTTTGATCGCAGCTCTTTTTAATAAACAATGCATAGCTTTTGTCTATTTTTGCATTACTCTTTATTTATTTATTTATTTATTTATTTATATATGTTCCTTAACGACATGTTGCACCCGTACACTTTGGTACGACCAAAATATGCCAGGGGCTTCAGTACCCCTCAACATGGTGTGAGAAGTCCGAACACTTCAACAAGTGCGGCACCCCAAACTTATAGCATCATATGCATCGGCTCCGAATCATGTCTTGGGTCAATAGTTGGGTTTGCCTGGCTCCTATGTTTTGGTGCCTTACGTTCCGCTATATCGGCTAAGGTAGCACTAGGAGAACCACTGCGATTGTGCCCCGGTTGAGCTGGGTCGAGCACCTCAGTGGAGAAAGCTAAAACTGACCTTCATGATGAGGCGAGAGCTGGTCGCTGTTCGAGAGGTCTTTTCGAGTCCTTAAAGACTTATGCCGCTTAGGGCGAGGAGCCGGCTCTATCCGGCCAAGGCGTGGATAGCGCCCCGAACTCGGTCTTCCGAATACCAGGGGCTTCGCCGAAATTTAAAATTATAGAATTCTATGGCTAAGTGAGAGTGTTCACGCATTATAGTCCGATTGCCTTGTTCGTTGGGCTGAGCGCCTCCCTCGAAGGACCCAAACATGGGAAAAAGAGCCCTCAGGTTTATCCCCGAACACCCCAGCACTAGCGGCACGGGGGCAGAAGCCGACGACTCGCCATCTCTCAGAATTGATAAACAGCCGCACAGAAGGTAATATTTTAAATTCAAACAGCATTGCTTAAGCGCATATGAACAAGTTTTCAGCGCACGGGATAAAACGAGCGAGTTTTACTCAAAAATGACATCCATCGAACATTCCTCCGCCACAAGGCGGGCACCCTTCAGAACATCCTTATAATAATTTTCGGGCTTGCTATGCTCTTTCCCCGGTGGTGGCCCGTCCTTCACAAGCTTCTCAGCATCCAGCTTGCCCCAGTGCACCTTTGCACGGGCAAGGGACCTACGGGCACCTTCAATGCAGACGGAGCGCTTGATGACTTCGAGCCTTGGACAGGCCTCCACCAGCTGCCGCATCAGCCCGAAATAGCTCCCAGGCTGAGCCTCTCCAGGCCACAGCCAAACTATGAGGCCCTTCATGGCCTGTTCGGCCGCCTTGTGGAGCTCGACCAGTTGCTTCAACTGGTCGCTCAGGGGCATGGGATGTCCGGCCTCAGCGTACTGAGACCAGAAGACCTTCTCCGTCGAGCTTCCCTCCTCGGCTCGATAGAATGCGGTGGCATCAGATACACTCCGGGGAAGATCTGCGAACGTGCCTGGAGAACTCCGGATTCGGGTAAGTAACAATTAACTCACGCTTATGTGTTTACTTTGCATAAAGAATGCCTTACCTGCCGCTATCTTCTTCACCTCATCCAACTCCTGGAGGGTCTTCTGGGATCCGGCCTTGGCAGACTTGGCACTTTCAGTAGCCGCCGCGAGCTCGGACGCTCGCGCCCTCGAGTCAAACTCTCATGTTTTCCATGAGAGCTTGGAGCTCTTGCCGCACCTTGCCAACCTCAGCCTCATACTTTTCTTGCTCAGTGCGCTCCGCGTCCGATCTCTTCTCGGCCTCGAGCAGCACTTGCTTTAGGGTCGCCACCTCAGAAGTGGCCCCTACAATAGCCACGATAATCTTGTCATTTTTTGCAATTGCACCTTTTTATATATACATATATTTTATTTAAATAAGGTATTTCTTACCTTCATTTTCCTCGAGCTGCTTCTTGGCACATCCGAGCTCTTGCTCGGACCACTCGAGGTTCTGCTTTAGCACATCCACTTCCGCAGTCAGTGCGGCGGACGCCAGCAGGGAAGCCTGCACACACATATTGACTCTTTTTAGACTCCTGCGATTTTTTATTTGATCCTCTATTCGGCTTTTCTTTCCGAACACCAAACAGAGCATCAGGGGCTACTGTCTATGCGGTAATGTTATTTACACATTCTTTACTTACCTCAAAGCCTGTTAAAAGGCTTGTACAAGCTTCAGTCAGTCCGCTCTTGGTGGACTGAACCTTCTAGATCACCGCACTCATAATAGTGCGGTGCCCCTCGTCGATGGAGGCGCCTCCAACATATTATCCGGCGCCTCCGGTTGGACGGAGGTCGCCGCCGCGGTGGGCTTGCTCCTCTTGCAAGGAGGTTCCCCGCCGGACTCTGGAACCTTTGAAGGTTCCGGAGCGGTGTCCGGCCTAGGGCCGGACTTGGAGCCCTGGGGGGTTTCGTCCCCTTTACTCCTGGGGTCCGGGTGGTCGCCTTGCGGCGCCTCCAAGACCACCTCCTCCCGGATTGGATCCTGTTGGGACAACACTTCAGTGTCGTCCGTAGGGCGGGAGAAGGAAGCCGTCGGCAGTGAGTTCACGTCCGACGAGTCCAGTGCGCCGCTCGACGACGCGTCGAGCCGGTCTTTGGGTGGGCTACATAAACATATTCGACATAAGGGAAAGCTGTGCAATAAACGAATACTATGAAATCACTCCGGTATCCGGATACTTACGATTTCACCAGGGGCTTGGCCCTGGGTGGCCACTCCTCTTCACCATCGTCAGCATTGGTGGAGTAGTCCGGAGGAGGGATTCTCCCCTTCTTGGACCCTTCGGCCTCCCCAGTTGGGGCGGCCTTCCTTTTCTTCCCTTCCCCCGCTGGAGGGGGAGGGGTCTCTTCTTCCTCCTCCTCATCTTCGTGGGAGGAGTGCGCCTCGGAACCGTCGGATGATGGATCCGATGCCTCCTGGCGCCGGGCACTCTTTCGAGTCCCCGCGGCCTTTTTTGCGGCCTTCTTCTCCGGCACCACATAGGGTGCCAGAACCAGCAGCCTCGCCAATTGAGCGTCCGCTGGGTCTTCGGGCAGAGGAGCCGGACAGTTGATCTGCCCGGACTTCGCCTGCCAATCCTGTCAAAGGTAAGGGAGCTTAGATCCCGCACAGAGTTGAACTATGAAAAACTAGTGCCCTGTAAAAGGTACAAAAAACTTACCGTGCTAGCATGACGCTGCGCGCCGTATCCGCGATCCTCGGCGGCAGATGCGGGAGCCTTGGCGCCTTTGAAGAGAACCTTCCAGGCATCTTCGTACGTCGTGTCGAAGAGCCTGCTCAGAGTTTGGTGCCGCGCCGGATCAAACTCCCACAGGTTAAAAGCCCGTTGTTGGCACGGGAGGATCAAGCGGATGAGCATAACCTGGACTACATTGACAAGCCTGAGCTGCTTGTTCACCAGGGATTGGATGCATGTTTGTAGTCCGGTCACCTCCGTTTTGCTACCCCACAACAGGCCCGTCTCTTTCCAGGACGTGAGCCGCGTTGGGGGTCCGGACCAGAACTCGGGGGGTGCGACCCATTCGGCGTCGCGCGGCTCGGTGATGTAGAACCACCCCGATTGCCACCCCTTCAGGGTCTCCACAAAGGAGCCCTCGAGCCATAGGACGTTGTCCATCTTGCCAACCATGGCGCCTCTGCACTCTGCCTGGTTGCCGCGCACCACCTTTGGCTTGACGTTGAAGGTCTTGAGCCATAGGCCGAAATGGGGGCAGATGCGGAGGAAAGCCTCGCACACGACGATAAACGCCGAGATGTTGAGGACAAAATTCGGGGCCAGATCGTGGAAATCCAGGCCGTAGTAGAACATGAGCCCCCAGACTAATGGGTGGAGAGGGAAGCCCAGTCCGTGGAGGAAATGGGGGAGGAACACCACCCGCTCATGGGGCCTAGGGGTGGGGATGAGCTGCCCCTTTTCGGGGAGCCGGTACGCGATGTCGTTAGACAGGTATCCGGCCTTCCTCAGCTTTTTGATATGTCCCTCCGTGATGGAGGAGACCATCCACTTGCCTCCCACTCCGGACATGGCTGGAGAAGGTTGAGGTGAGGAGTGCGGACTTGGGCGCTGGAGCTCGAGTGCGCAAGAATGGATAGGCGAAGGAGGAAGAGGGCGTAGGTGAAAAGGTGGATCCTTATCCCCTTATATGGGTGGACGCAACTACATGTCCCCACCAGCCTGGTAAAACTCGCTTATCTCCCAAGCGTCGTAATCAAAGGCGCGGTTGGGTTACCCACGCCCGTATTGATGAGAATCCCGAAATAAGGGGACACGATCTCTGCTTTAACAAGACGTGCCAAGGAAACCGCCTCGCATAACGCGCTGAGATGGGACAGTAAAACGGTTTGAATAAAATCTTGGCTGTGGTGTGATGTCACACTATGGAGTGTGTCAGCAGATTAGATTTGTGTAAATATTATTCTCTCTATGGCAATATGTGGAAACTTATTTTGCAGAGCCGGACACTACCTTTGTGTTCAAAATTTTCTATGAAGTACTTGGAGGAGGAACCCGCCTTGCAATGCCGAAGACAATTTGCGCGCCGGACTCATCGTCATTGAAGCCTGGTTCAGGGGCTACTGAGGGAGTGCTGGATTAGGGGGTGTCCGGATGGCCGGACTATACCTTCAGCCGGACTCCAAGACTATGAAGATACAAGATTGAAGACTTCGTTCCGTGTCCGGAAGGGACTTTCCTTGGCGTGGAAGGCAAGCTTGGCGATACGGATATTCAGATCTCCTACCATTGTAACCGACTCTATGTAACCTAACCCTATCCAGTGTCTATATAAACCGGAGGGTTTTAGTCCGTAGGACAACATACACATCAACAATCATACCATAGGCTAGCTTCTAGGGTTTAGCCTCTCTGATCTCGTGGTAGATCAACTCTTGTAATACCCATACCATCAATATTAATCAAGCATGATGTAGGGTTTTACCTCCATCGTGAGGGCCCGAACCTGGGTAAAACTTGGTGTCCCCTGCCTCCTGTTACCATCCGGCCTAGACGCACAGTTCGGGACCCCCTACCCGAGATCCGCCGGTTTTGACACCGACAGTGGTATTCCTCACCCATTTCCTCTGGGGACTGGGATTCCCTCTCCATCCCTTCATCCGGGGGCTCATGTTTTATTACGGCCTGGATTTCCATGATCTGGCCCCGAACTTCATCCTCAACATCTCGGTGTTTATCGTCGTGTGCGAGGCCTTCCTCCGCATCAAGCCCCACTTCGGCTTATGGCTGAAGACCTTCAACGTCAAGCCGAAGATAGTGAGCGGCCGTCAGGCGGAGTGCGGAGGCGCCATGGTGGGCAAGAAGCCCAACATCACTTGGCTCGAGGGTTCCTTCGTGGATACCATAAAAGGGTGGCAATCGGGGTGGTTCTATATCACCGAGCTGCGTGACCCTGCATGGGTAGCGGCCCCGAGTTCCGATCTGGCATCCCCATGCGGCTCATCTCCTGGAAAGAGAAGGGCCTATCCTGGGGTAATTCAAAAGAGCTGACCGGACTCTAGTCTTGTATCCAAAACATGGGGGACAAGAAGCTAAAGCTTGTCGACATAGTCCAGGTCATGCTCATCCGCCGGATACTCCCGTGCCAGCAACGGGAGTTCACCTTGTGGGAGTTCAACCCGGCGCAGCACCGAACTCTGAACAGGCTCTTTGACACAACTCATGAAGATGCCTGGAGGGTGCTGTTCATGGGCGCCGTGGTCCCTCCCCCCATTACTAAGGATCGCGGATTCAGCGCGAAGCGCCAAGCCAGTGCGGTAAGCTGTTTTACCTTTCACAGGATACTTGTTTTCTATATAGATTGACTCTATGCGGGATCTAAACTCCCGTGCCGTTAACAGGACTGGCAGAAGATGGCCGAACAAATCGACTGTCCGGCTCCCTTGCCCGAAGGCCCTGCGGACGCCCTTCTGGCAAAGATGTTGACTCCGGCCCCTTATAAGGTGCCGGAGAAGACCAAGAAGGCCAAGGGAGATTGAAAGAGTTCCCGACGCCAGGCGTCGTCGGACTCACCGTCCGATGACTCTACGGTGCAATCTTCCCCTGAAGACGAGGAAGAGGAAGAAGAGGCTCCCCCACCGACTGGGGGAGACAAGAAAAGGAAGGCCGCCCCAACTAGGGAGGCCGGAGGGTCCAAGAAGGGAAGGACTCTCCTTCCAGACAGCTCCACCGCCACCGACGAAAGTGAAGACGAGTGGTTGCCCAGGGCCAAGCCCCAGGGGAGATCGGAAGTATTCGGATACCAAAGTAACTCATAGGATTCCTTTGTCGCATTGCTTTCCCTAATGCCGAACTCAATTGTGCAGGCCGCCCCGAGCCAATATCGAGGTATCCTCGGACGGCTCCCTGGGCTCGTCGGACATGGATAGCGATCTAGTCCCGACCGCCACCTCCCCTCATCCAGCTGACGACGCCGAGGTGCTGTCTCAAGAGGCACCGGATTGAGGGGGACGGTCCGGGAGGCGCCTCAAGGCGATCTTCCGGACTCCGGGAGCCGAGGGGACGGGGTTCTCGAGAGCTCCGAGTTCGGCCCTCAGCCGAACACCGCGCCGGACCCTCCAACGGTTTCGAGCTCGGGCAGGCGGTCCCCTTCTAAGGGCAGTGAGACGCCTGTGCCGGTGACCTCTGTCCATCCAGAGGCGCCGGACACTATGTTGGAAGCGCTTCGCAGCGCTTCCATTGAGGAGGAGCACCGCACTATCATGAGTGCGGTGATCCAGAAGGTTCAGTCCGCCAAGAGCGGATTGACTGAAGCCTGTACTATCCTTCTAACAGGCTTCGAGGTAAGTGTTTTAAAATGTAGTAGAAGTATTACCACATAGACAGTAGCCCCTGATGCTTTGTTCGGTGTTCGCAAAGAAAAGCCGAACAGAGGATCTAATAATATCACAGGAGTCTAATATAAGTATGTCAATATGCATATGCAGGCTTCTCTGCTGGCGTCCGCCGCACTAGCTGCGGAGGTCGTCGTACTAAAGCAGGACCTCGATGGGTCCAATAAAGAGCTCGGCCTTGTCAAGAGGCAGCTCGAGGAGAACAAAGGTAAGTAATACCCCGTCTATAGATATATGTATATAAAAAAGGACGCGATTGCAAAATGACAGGATCATTGTATGTTTTGCCAGGGGCCACGACCGAGGTGGCGACCCTGAAGCAAGCGCTGACCAAGGTCGAAGACACAGCGGCCAAGGAGCGCACCGAGTGAGAGAGGCACGAGGCTCGGGTGGGCGAGGTGCAGCAAGAGCTCCAGGCTCTCGTGACGAAGCATGAGGCGTTGGAGCTTGACTTGAAGACGCGAGAGTCTAAGCTTGCCGCGGCCCGTGAGAGCGCGAAGAGTGCCAAGGCCGAGGCCCAGAAGGCCCTTCAGGAGATCGACGCGATGAAGAACATAGCGGCGGGTAAGGCTTTCTATATGCAAAGCAAGCATGTAAAGCTGAATTACCGATTACTTACCCAAATCCGGAGCTCTTCAGGAGCATTTGCAGATTTGCCCCGCAGTGTGTCCGATGCCGCACTATTCTACCAGGCCCAGGACAGATGCTCGACGGAGAAGCTGTTCTAGTCTCAGTATGCTGAGGCCGAACATCTGGTGCTAATGAGCGACCAGCTGAAGCAGATGGCCGAGCTACATAAGGCGGCCGATCAGGCCATGAAGGGCTTCATAGTCCGGTTGTGGCCTGGCGACGCCCTTCCGAACAGCTTCTTTGGCGTGGTGAGGCGGCTTGTGGATGCCTGCTCTCGGCTGGAGGTCGTCAAGCGATCCGTCTGCATAGAAGGTCCACACTGGGCTTTCGCCCGTGTAAAAATGCAGTGGGTCAAGCTAGACGCCGTGAAGCTGATCAAGGAGGGGCCACCGAAGGGCAAGGAGCACCGCCACCCCGAGATGTACTACGAGGGTGTTCTGCCAGGTGCCCGTCTTATCGCGGATGATTGTTCACAAAATGTAATATTTGAATGAGACTTGCTCGTTTTGTCCTGTATGTGTGAAAACTTGTTTCATATGCGCCATGCAACGCTTGTTTGAATTTAAAATATTACCTTCTGTTTGGCTGTTTATCCAATCTGAGAGATGCCTAGTCCTCGGCTTCTGCCCCCATGCCGCCAGTGCTGGGGTGTTGGGGATAAACCTGAGCACTCTTGTTCCCATATTTGGGCCCTTCGAGGGAGGTGCTCACCACAACGAACAAGGCAAACAGACTAATATTGCTTTATCACTCTCACATAGCCATAGAATTCTATAATTTTAAATTTCGGCGAAGCCCCTGGTGTTCGGAAGGCCGAATTCGGGGCGCGATACACGCCTGTAAGCCAGGCAGAGCCAGCCCCTCGCCCTAAGCGGCATAAGTCTTTAAAGACTTGAAAAACCTCGCCGAACAGCGACCAGTCTCGCGCCTTATCATGACAGTCAGTTTTAGCTTTGTCTACTGAGGTGCTCAGCCCGGCAGAACCGGGGCACAATCGCAGTAGTTCTCCTAGCGCTACCTTAGCCGATAGAGCGGAACGTAAGGTACCAAAACATAGGAGCCGAGCAAACCCAACATTTGACCAAAGACATGATTCAGAGCTGATGCATATAATGCTATAAGTTCGGGGTGCCGCACTTGTGAAAGTTTTCGGACTTTTCACACCATATTGCGGGTACGTAAGCCCCTGGTGCATTGGCCGTACCAGAGTGTACGGTTGCAAGGCGTCGTTAATGAACGCATATATATATATATGACAAAAATGCAATAATAGTCGTAATGTCATGCATTGTTTATTAAAAAATTCATTAAAGCAGAGTGATACAGATAGTGCAATAAGCAAAAGAGTAGGACTATGTCCCTTCCAAGGGCGAGCTGAGGAATGATATGAAATCTGTAATCAACCTGGGAATTCTGGTGTATAACATAGTTGTCTGCCTCCTTGGTTGTTGTATCATGTGTTCGACAATGGAGCTGCCGAACAGTGTTTCCAGAGATTAAAGTCCTGAAAGAAAAAGAAAATAACCAAACGGGAAGCCTCTAGTGCGGTTTAGGCCGCGTTTTGGGGCGTGCCGCAGTTGTGCCCCCCTCCCCACATGTGCCCATGGTATTTTTAATGCGTAATTATGTACACGCAGCGCGAATAACGCAGTTGGGCTGGGATTGGGGTGGCCGCCGTATTGCTACGCGAGCTCAGATCGCGCCAGGCGGTCTGTCTGCCGATTGCCCCGAGCGTGCTTGAAGGTGTCTGGGTTTTGAAACGCCGAACTGGTAGATTGCCTTGAGAGGCTTCTTTGCGCTTCTGCTGCAAGGGCCGCGGTGTGCTCCTCTGTTCTTAGAGAGCGCTCTGTGTTTCCGTTGACTGTAATAACTCCGCGAGGTCCTGGCATCTTGAGCTTGAGGTATGCATAATGTGGTACCGCATTGAATCTAGCGAATGTGGTTCATCCGAGCAGCGCGTGGTAACCACTTTGGAACGGGACTATATCGAAGATTAACTCTTTGCTTCGGAAGTTATCCGGGGATCCGAAGACCACTTCCAGTGTAATTGAGCCTGTGTAGTGGGCCTCTACGCTTGGAATGACGCCTTTAAAGGTCGTTTTTGTGGGTTTGAGCCTTGAGGGGTCTATACCCATTTTGCGCACTGTGTCCTGATAAAGCAGGTTTAGGCTGCTGCCGCCATCCATAAGGACTCGAGTGAGGTGAAATCCGTCGATGATTGGGTCTAGGACCAGTGCGGCGAATCCGCCATGACGGATACTAGTGGGGTGGTCCCTGCGATCGAAGGTGATCGGACAGGAGGACCAAGGGTTGAACTTTGGGGCGACTGACTCCAACGCATATACGTCCCTGAGCGCACGCTTCCGCTCCCTCTTGGGGATATGGGTTGCGTATATCATGTTCACCGTCCGCACTTGCGGGGGAAACCTCTTCTGTTATCTAGTGTGCGGCTGCCGGGGTTCTTCCTCGTCATCGCTATGCGGCCCTTTGTCCTTGTTTTTGGCAATTAACTTGTCGGCCTGCTTGAACACCCAACAATCCCTGTTGGTGTGATTGGCTGGCTTGTCTGGGGTGCCATATATTTGACACGAGCGATCGAGTATACGGTCCAAGCTAGACGGACCCGGCGTACTTTGTTTGAATGGCTTTTTCTGCTGACTGGGTTTAGAGCCTTTGAATCCGGTGTTGACTGTCGTATCCTCAGTACTTTCGCTTTTAATGCGGCACTTATGCTTGTTGCGACGTGACCTGCTATTGCCGTCCTTGGTATCTGAGGTACCATGGTTCTTTGATATGTTATTACTGCGAGCCAACCAACTGTCTTCTCCCGCACAAAAGCAGGTCATGAGCGTCGTGAGAGCCGCCAGAGATTTCGGCTTTTCCTGACCAAGGTGCCGGGCTAGCCACTTGTCTCGGATGTTGTGCTTGAAAGCCACTAAGGCCTCCGCATCCGGACAGTCGATGATTTGATTTTTCTTTGTAAGGAACCAAGTCCAGAATTGCCTGGCCGACTCTTCTGGCTGCTGAATTATGTGGCTCAAGTCATCGGCGTCTGGTGGTCGCACATAAGTGCCCTGAAAGTTGTCGAGGAATGCGGCTTCCAGATCTTCCCAACAGCTAATGGAGTCCGCTGGCAAGCTATTAAGCCAATGCTGCGCTGGTCCTTTGAGTTTTAGTGAGAGGTATTTGATGGCATGTAAGTCATCACCGCGGGCCATGTGGATGTGGAGGAGGAAGTCCTCAATCCATATTGCGGGATCTGTTGTGCCATCGTATGATTCAATGTTTACAGGTTTGAAACCTTCTGGGAATTGATGTTCCATTACTTTGTCTGTGAAGCATAAGGGATGTGCGGCGCCTCTGTATTGGGCTATATCGCGACGCAACTCGTATGGGTCCTGCCCACTGTGTTCGGCCCGGCCGGATTTGCTTTTACTGTATCCGGCATGACGTTTACCGTCTCATAGAGTAGTGCGCCCTCGTGATCTGTAGATCGATCTTGAATGCTTTGCTTTGTCCTCCAATATGTCTCGCAGGTCTGGCGTATCTCCCCATGCCTTTTTATTTGGATGGCACTGGGGTGGAGGCTGAGCTTTTGGCTGGAATGCCTCTCTATCGCAGCCACGAGGTGGCCGATCAGCCATATCATACACTTCTTCTTCCAGTCGGGGTAGTAACCTGCACCTTGGGTAACTCTTGGAGGGACGCTCGAGTTTATATTCCTCGGCCGCGAGGACTTCAGTCCATTTGTCAGCTAGCAGATCTTGATCAGCTTGAAGCTGCTGCTGCTTTTTCTTCAGGCTATTTGCCATGGCCATAAGCCTGCGCTTGAAGCGCTCTTGTTCGACAGGATCCTCTGGTACGGAGAATTCATCGTCTCCGTGGCTTGCCTCGTCTTCGGAGGGGGGCATGTAATTGTCATCCTCCTCCTGTCCGCCAGCCGCTCTCTCAGGAGAGCTGGCTCCTTCATCCTCCTGCTCTAAATCTTGCTGGAGGGGATTGTTGTTGTCTTCGGCGCTATCTAGAGTGTTATTATCTCCTGTGCCGGTATCACCACTTTTGCTTTGGCGGGACTTGGAGCGGCGCCACTGACGTTGGTGCTTGGGTTGCTTCTTGGAGGGGTCATCCTCCGCTATCTCGTCGCCGTTGCCTTCATTGGGTGTATCCACCATGTATATGTCATACGACGAGGTGGCTTTCCAGTGCCCTATAGGTGCTGGTTCATGTTCGTCTCCTACATCGTTGTCCATACCGTCGATGTCTTCGGAGTCGAAGTCGAGCATGTCGGTTAAATCATCGACAGTGGCTACAAAGTGGGTGGTGGGTGGGCGTCGAATTTCTTTGTTGTCCGCATCCCAATCCTGTTGGCCATAATCCGGCCAGGGCTCTTTTGACAAAGAGAGAGATCTTAGTGAATTCAGTATGTCCCTGAAGGGCGAGTGCTGAAAGATATCCACAGCGGTGAATTCCATGATCGGCGCCCAATCGGATTCGATTGGCAGGGGCGCGGATGGTTCGGTTTCCGGAAGAGAGTCTGGCACCTTGGAGTCACGGGCTGCACGGAGATTTGTGCTAGTGTTCGGCTCGATCGCCGTTGAGACTGCAACCCCTGAGGCGGTGTCCAGCCACCCGTCCTCGATTGGCGCAGCTGGCCCCGAGCTAAGGGTCGGAGCTGATGCGGGCGCGACCTCTGGGGTACCGTCCGGTGGTAGAGCTAGGTCATACCCATCGCGACAGTGCGGCGCGCCCGGCTGTGGCTCGAATCCGTTAAGTCCCCACGGATGTTGGCCGTGTAATTCAAACTTCCAAATCTTACCTGATGGCCAGGGGCGTAGCTTTCAATCTGCTCCAGATGGCCAAGCGAATTGGCCCGCAATGCAAAGCCGCCGAATACGAAGATCTGTTCGAGGAGAAAAGTCTCACCCTGGACCGCATCGCTATCGATGATAGTAGGAGCCATCAAGCCCAACGGCGACGACACAGAGGACCTCTTAATGAAAGCACCAATGTCGGTGTCAAAACCGGCAGATCTCGGGTAGGGGGACCCGAACTGTGCGTCTAGGCCGGATGGTAACAGGAGGCAAGGGACATGAAGTTTTACCCAGGTTCGGGCACTCTTGATGGAGGTAAAACCCTATGTCCTTCTTGATTAATATTGAAGATATGGGTGTTACAAGAGTAGATCTACCACGAGATCAGAGAGGCTAAACCCTAGAAGCTAGCCTACGGTATGATTGTATGTTGTGATTGTTATCTTATGGACTAAAACCCTTCGGTTTATATAGACACCGGAGAGGGTTAGGGTTACAGAAGGTCGGTTAAAAAGGAGGAGATATCCATATACGTATTGCCTAGCTTGCCTTCCACGCCAAGTAGAGTCCCATCCGGACACGAGACGAAGTCTTCAATCTTGTATCTTCATAGTCTAATAGTCCGGCCAATGGAGATAGTCCGGCTGTCCGGAGACCCCCTAATCCAGGACTCCCTCAACCTTCTTCTTGATAACATCATCGGGCATACCCGCAAGCTTAAATAATCCACAAACTGCATCCACATAGATTAAGTGTAAGTCGGGATGCAATGTTCCATCTCCAACAAAAGGATTAGCTAGCAGTTTCTCTATCATACCTGAAGGAATTTCAAAGTAAACATTTAAGTAGGTTCAGTAGGTTGAGGAGCAACTATTTGCTCTACCGATTGGGGTGAAGATACCCCGAACAAGGCCCTCAAAGGATTACTTTCCATAGTAACAAGTGACAGTAAATTTCAGCACACTATATAAATTTTTCCTTACCAAATTCCACCTACGAAAGGAGCTTCACTCCCTGGCAATGGTGCTAGAAAAGAGTCTTGATGACCCACAAGTATAGGGGATCTATCGTATTCCTTTCGATAAGTAAGAGTGTCGAACCCAACGAGGAGCAGAAGGAAATGATAAGCGGTTTTCAGCAATGTATCCTCTGCAAGCACTGAAATTATCGGTAACAGATAGTTTTGTGATAAGGTAATTGGTAACGAGTAGCAAGTAATGAAAGTAAATAAGGTGCAGCAAGATGGCCCAATCCTGTTTGTAGCAAAGGACAAGCCTGGACAAACTCTTATATGAAGTAAAGTGCTCCTGAGGACACATGGGAATTATCGTCAAGCTAGTTTTCATCACGTTCATATGATTCATGTTCGGTACTTTGTTAATTTGATATGTGGGTGGACCGGAGCTTGGGTGATGTCCTTACTTGGACAAGCATCCCACTTATGATTAACCCCCATTGCAAGAATCCGCAGCTACAACAGAAGTATTAAGGTAAACCTAACCATAGCATGAAACATATGGATCCAAATCAGCCCCTTACGAAGCAACGCATAAACTAGGGTTTAAGCTTCTGTCACTCTAGCAACCAATCATCTACTTATTACTTCCCAATGCCTCCCTCTAGGCCCAAACAATGGTGAAGTGTCATGTAGTCGACATTCACATGACACCGCTAGAGGGATGACAACATACATCTCATCAAAATATCGAACGAATACCAAATTCACATGACTACTAATAGCAAGACTTCTCCCATGTCCTCAGGAACAAACGTAACTACTCACAAAGCATATTCATGTTCATAATCAGAGGGGTATTAATATGCATAATGGATCTGAACATATGTTCTTCCACCAAGTAAACCAACTAGCATCAACTACAAGGAGTAATCAACAGTACTAGCAACCCACAGGTACCAATATGAGGTTTGGATACAAAGATTGGATACAAGAGATGAACTAGGGTTTGAGATGAGATGGTGCTGGTGAAGATGTTGATGGAGATTGACCCCCCCTCCCGATGAGAGGATCGTTGGTGATGACGATGGTGATGATTTCCCCCTCCCGGAGGGAAGTGTCCCCGGCAGAACAGCTCTGCCAGAGCCCTAGATTGGTTCCGCCAAGGTTCCGCCTCATGGTGGTGGAGTCTCATCCCGAAAGCTTGCTTATGATTTTTTCCTCGACGAAAGACTCCATATAGGAGAAGATGGGCATCGGAGGACCACCAAGGGGCCCACGAGGCAGGGGGCGCGCCCAGGGGGTAGGGTGCGCCCCCACCCTCGTGGCTGGTGGGTGGCCCCCCCTCCGGTACTTCTTGCACTCAGTATTTTTTATATATTCTAGAAATAACTTCCGTGAAGTTTCAGGACTTTTGGAGCTGTGCAGAATAGGTCTCTAATATTTGGTCCTTTTCCAGCCCAGAATCCCAGCTGCCGGCATTCTCCGTCTTTATGTAAACCTTGTAAAATAAGAGAGAATAGGAATAAGTATTGTGACATAATGTGTAATAACAGCCCATAATGCAATAAATATCGATATAAAAGCATGATGCAAAATGGACGTATCAGACCTCCATGCCATAAAGTACCTGCCCCTAAAACTCAAGGGGCCAGCACGGCACTGGCTGAACAGCCTCCTACAAAACTCTATTGGAAGCTGGGATGACATGGAGGACGCCTTTAGAGACAACTTCCAAGGTACCTATGTTCGGCCTCCAGACGCTGATGACCTTAGTCACATAGTCCAGCAACCCGGATAGTCATCCCGGAAACTCTGGACCAGGTTCTTAATTAAAAATAACCAAATCATTGACTGTCCGGACGCCAAAGCCCTCAGGGCCTTTAAGCATAGCATCTGCGACGAGTGGCTCGCCCGACACCTCAGCCAAGAAAAGCCAAATTCCATGGTGATAACCCACAAGTATAGGGGATCGCAACAGTTTTCGAGGATAGAGTATTCAACCCAAATTTATTGATTAGACACAAGGGGAGCCAAAGAATATTCTCAAGTATTAGTAGTTGAGTTGTCAATTCAACCACACCTGAGAGACTTAATATCTGCAGCAAAGTATTTAGTAGCAAAGTAGTATGGAAGTAATGGTAACCATGGAAAAAGTAATAGTAGTAGTTTTTGTAGCAATCGTAACAGTGGCAACGGAAAAGTAACTAAGCAAAGATCAATATGTAAAAAGCTCATAGGCAATGGATCAATGATGGATAATTATGTCCGATGCGATTACTCATGCAACAATTATAACATAGGGTGACACAGAACTAGCTCCAGTTCATCAATGTAATGTAGGCATGTATTCTGAATATAGTCATACGTGCTTATGGAAAATAACTTGCATGACATCCTTTGTCCTACCCTCCCGTGGCAGAGGGTTCCTATTTGAAACTAAGGGATATTAAGGCCTCCTTTTAATATGGTAATGGACCAAAGCATTAAAACTTAGTGAATACATGCACTCCTCAAACTACGGTCATCACCGGGAGTCGTCCCGATTATTGTCACTACCGGATCATAACACATAGTAGGTGACTATTGACTTGCAAGATAGGATCAAGAACTCACATATATTCATGAAAACATAATAGGTTCAGATCTAAAATCATGGCACTCAGGCCCTACTGACAAGCATTAAGCATAGCAAAGTCATAGCAACATCAATCTTTGAACATAATGGATACTAGGGATCAAACCCTAACAAAACTAACTAGATTACATGGTAAATCTCATCCAACCCATCACCGTCCAGCAAGCCTATGATGGGATTACTCACGCACGACGGAGATCATCATGAAATTGGTGATGGAGGAAGGTTGATAATGACGATGGCGATGGATTCCCCTCTCCGGAGCCCCGAACAGACTCTAGATTAGCCCTCCCGATGAAGATTAGGGCTTGGCAGTGGCTCTGTATTGTAAAACGCAATGAATCCTTCTCTTTGATTTTGTTCTCCCCGAATGTGAATATATAGAGTTGGAGTTGACGTCGGTGGAGTCTCAGGGGGCCCACAAGGTAGGGGGTGTGCCCCCTGCACCCTCGTGGACAGTGTGTGGGCCCCTGATGCTGATTCTTTCGACAATATTTTTTTATTAATTCCAAAACATGTCTCCGTGGATTCTCAGGTCATTTCGAGAACTTTTATTTCTGCACAAAAATAACACCATGGCAATTCTGCTGAAAACAGCGTTAGTCCGGGTTAGTTCCATTCAAATCATGCAAGTTAGAGTCCAAAACAAGGTCAAAAGTGTTTGGAAAAGAGGATACGTTGGAGACGGATCAACTCCCCCAAGCTTAAACCTTTGCTTGTCCTCAAGCAATTCAGTTGTCAAACTGAAAGTGATAATGAAAAACTTTTACAAACTCTGTTTGATCTTGTTGTTGCAAATATGTAAAGCCAGCATTCAAGTTTTGAGCAAAGATTATGAACTAACCATATTCACAATAACATTTAGGTCTCATGTTTACTCATATCAATGGCATAATCAACTAGCAAGCAATAATAATAAATCTCGGATGACAACACTTTCTCAAAACAATCATAACATGATATAACAAGATGGTATCTCGCTATCCCTTTTTGAGACTGCAAAACATAAACAGAGTACCCCTAAAGATCAAGGACTGACTAGACATTGTAATTCATGGTGGAAGAGATCCAATCACTGTCATACTCAATGTAAATTAATAGCAATGCACACAAATGACAATAGTGCTCTCTAACTGGTGTTTTTTAACAAAGGATGATGACTCAACATAAAGGCAAATAGATAGGCCTTTCGCAGAGGGAAGTAGCGATTTGCAGAGCTGCCAGAGCTCGAGTTTTGAAACAGAGATAAATAATATTTTGACTGGTATACTTTCATTGTCAACATAACAACCAAGAGATCTCGATATCTTCCATGCTACACACATTATAGGCGGTTCCCAAACAGAATGGTAAAGTTTATACTCCCCCACCACCAACAAACATCAATCCATGGCTTGTCCAAAACAACGGGTGCCTCCAACTAACAACAATCCTGGGGGAGTTTTGTTTGCAATTATTTTGATTTGAGCATGGGACTGGGCATCCCGGTTACCAGCCATTTTCTCGTGAGTGATGAGCAGAGTCCACTCATTGTGAGAATAACCCACCTAGCATGGAAGATATAGACAGCCCTAGTTGATACATGAGCTATTCGAGCATACAAAACAGAATTTCATTTGAAGATTTAGAGTTTGGCACATACAAATTTACTTGGAACGGCAGGTAAGTACCGCTTATAGGAAGGTATGGTGGACTCATCTGGAATAACTTTGGGGTTTATGGAAGTGGATGCACAAGCAGTATTCCCGCTTAGTACAAGTGAAGGCTAGAAAGAGACTGGGAAGCAACCAACTAGGGAGCGACAACAGTCGTGAACATGCATTAAGATTAATCAACAATGAGTGCAAGCATGAGTAGGATATAAATCACCATGAACATAAATATCGTGGAGGCTATGTTGATTTTGTTTCAACTACATGCGTGAACATGTGCCAAGTCAAGCCACTTGAATCGTTCAAAGGAGGATACCACCCTATCATACCACATCACAACCATTTTAATAGCATGTTGGCACGCAAGGTAAACCATTATAAACTCCTAGCTAATTAAGCATGGCATGGGAAACTATAATCTCTAATTGTCATTGCAAACATGTTTCATTCATAATAGGCTGAATCAGGAAAGATAAACTAATCATATTACGAAAACAAGATAGGTCGAGTTCATACCAACTTCTCTCATCTCAATCAGTCCATCATATATCGTCATTACTGCCTTTCACTCGCATGACCGAACGGTGTGGATAATAATAATAGTGCACGTGCTTTGGACTAAACTGGAATCTGCAAGCATTTAATACAAGGGAGAAGACAAGGTAATATGGGCTCTTGGTTAAATCAACAATAATGCATATGAGAGCCACTCAACATTTTCATGATGGTCTTCTCCTCTTGACCCCCAAAGAATAAGAAATAAAATAAAATTATTTAAACGGGAAAGCTCCCAACAAGCAAAAGAAGAACGAGAAATCTTTTTGGGCGTTCTTTTAATTACTACTACTATAGGCATGGAAAGTAAACTAGCTAAAAGCTACAGCTAATTTTTTTTGGTTTTTCTTAAGATTTTTCAAACACACAAGAAGAAGGCTTAGAAAAGAAAATAAACTAGCATGGATAGTACAATGAAAAAGTATGAGCACCGACAACTGGCATGAGTGTGTGAACATGAATGTAATGTCGGTGAGAAATACGTACTCCCCTAAGCTTAGGCTTTTGGCCTAAGTTGGTCTATGGACACTGCTGGCCTGGTGGATATCGAAAGTTGTAGCTGGTGTCGTACTGAGATGCAGCAGCTACTGCTTGAAGAGCTGCAACTTGGAGGCGAGCTGCCTCCGTCCTCCTCTCGTACTCGTTCGCCTCCTCCCTGGTTATAACATATCTCCTTTTTGCCTGAAAGTTAAAGAAAGCAGGAGGAAGGAGGGCAACATGGACAGTGCGATGTCTGTCAAAGATTAGTCAGTACTGGAGGAACTGTTCGTTCCTCTCAAGAAACTGATGGCGAACCATAGCATTATAATCTAGATAAGCAGGAGGTAGCTCTATATCATTTCCATGTACATTAAGATAATTAGCTACACGAGTTGCATAAATTCCACCAAACAAATCTCCATTTACACCATTCAGATGCAACCTTCGCGCAACAATGGCCCCCAAGTTATATTGTTTATCTCCTAATACCACACTTTTGAGGACACAAAGATTTGGAACGCACATGTGAGAAGCCTCATCTTTACCATTAATGCATCTACCAATAAAGAGAGAAAAATAATGTATGGAAGGGAAATGAATGCTCCCTATGGCGACTTGTGTGATTTCCCTAGATTCCCCCACAGTGATACTAGCAAGAAAGTGTTTATATTCAGATTTGCGAGGTTCACTAACATTGCCCCACTGCGGGAGTTTGCAAGCAGTATTAAAATCTTCTAGCTCCATGGTATATGATTTATCAGAAAGATCAAATAAAACAGTTTGAGAATTGCGCGATGATGTAAATTTAAACCTCCTCACAAAGGAATCAGTTAGATAGTGGTACTGCCGGCACTTATCTGACACGAAGTCCTCAAGATCAGCATTACGCATATACGCGTCAAATTCATCCATGATTCCTTCCTGGACCATAAACTCCTCTGAAGGCCATTCACAAGGCCGCACTTGAGCTTACCTCGGTGGTTCATCGTCCGGCTCATGTATCACGAGCCTTGGTCTTTGCTTCCTTGAGGAACCACCTTGGTACATTTTCCTAAACATTTTCTTTCTCTGAAAAAACTTCTGAAATTTTTAGTGACTCAAAATAAAAGTGAGCCAAACTCAACAAAATTGATAGCAACTACTCCCTCAAGTGCCTAGAGGCTACATCATGCATTAAAACTACTTTGGACCATATAAATTTGACATGCAAGCTCAAGAACAGGGTCACCTTAGCAGCAAAAATTTGCAATAAATAAAGCACTAGAACAAAAACTAATTGGACCATTGGAGGAGTCACATACTGAAGAACAATCTCCCCTAACAGTTTTGTGAATGGAGCTTTGAGCAAGGAGATCGAAAATGGCAGCAAGATGAGCTAGAACACGAGTTTGAGCTATGGGAGGATTTTTTCTGGAGGAAGACAAAGTGAGTGGGTGCTAGAATAAGTGGAGGGGGTTCACGTGGGGTCCCCCGGTGTGTTCTCAGTGCCAGCAATTCTTGAATATTCTACAAAAAAGCATACATCATTTTCAGGACATTTGGAGAAATTCTATTTTCAGGGTATTTTTATTGCAAGGATAATTCAGAAAACTGACATAAATTATTATTTTTTGCTTTATTTAGTCTAAATAACAGAAAGTAAAAGTAGGGTACAGAGAGTTGTGCTTTCTAACTTCATCCATCTCATGCTCATCAAAAGGAATCCACTAACAAGGTTGATCTAGTCTTGTTAACAAACCCTTTTCGAATAACAGGAAACTGGTGAATTTTCGAATAACACTAGGTTACCTCAACAGGGATATGCATGTCCCCAACAATAAGAATATCACATTTCTTCTTGACAGTGGGAAGAGGGAATTCAAAACCTCCAATAGTAATCGTTGAGATTTTTCCAATAGAATTGATAATGTGGACTTGGGGTTGTTTCCTCGGAAAGTGTACTGTATGCTCATTACCATTAATATGAAAAGTGACATTGCCTTTGTTGCAATCAATAACAGCCCCTGCATTATTCAAAAAGGGTCTACCAAGGATAATCGACATACTATCGTCCTTGGGAATATCAAGAATCACAAAGTCCGTTAAAATAGTAACATTTGCAACCACAACAAGCACATCCTCATAGATACCGACAGGTATAGCAGTTGATTTATCGGCCATTTGCAAGGATATTTCAGTAGGTGTCAACTTATTCAAATCAAGTCGACGATATAAAGAGAGAGGCATAACACTAACACCGGGCTCCAAGATCACATGAATCAGTTTTAACATAGTTTCTTTTAATGGAGCATGGTATAGTTGGTACTCCTGGATCTCCTAGTTTCTTAGGTATTCCACCTTTAAAAGTATAATTGGCAAGCATGGTGGAAATTTCAGCTTCCGGTATCTTTCTTTTATTGTAACAATATCTTTCAAATACTTAGCATAAGGATTCATTTTAATTATATCAGTCAAATGCATACGCAAAAAGACAGGTCTAATCATTTCAACAAAGCGCTCAAAATCCTCACCATCCTTTTTATTGGATGGTTTAGGAGGAAAGGGCATGGGTTTCTGAACCCATGGTTCTCTTTCTTTACCGTGCTTCCTAGCAACGAAGTCTCTCTTATCATAATGTTGATTCTTTGGTTGTGGGTTATCAAGATCAACATCAGGTTCAATCTCTACATCATTGTTATTGCTAGGTTGAGCATCATCATTAGCATTATCACCAGGTTCATGTTCATTACCAGATTGTGTTTCAGCATCAGAAATAGAAATATCATTGGGATTCTCAGGTGTGCCAACAAAAGGTTCACTAGAAGCATGCAAAGTCCTATCATTTTTCTTTTTCTTCTTCTTAGAATGACTAGGTGCATCAACATCAGTTCTCTGAGAATCTTGCTCAACTCTCTTAGGGTGTCCCTCAGGATACGAAGGTTCTTGAGTCATTTTACGCCCTCTAGTCACAACTCTAACATCATTATCATTTTCATTATTATTTAATTCATTGAGAAAATCATCTTGTGCTTTAAGCACTTGTTCTACCTAAGTGGTAACCATATAAGCATGTTTACTAATAACTTTAAGGTCACCTTTAACTCTAGACATATAATCACTCAAGTGTTCAACCATATAAGCATTACATTTCAATTGTCTACCAACATAAGCATTGAAGTTTTCTTGTTTAACAATAAAATTATCAAACTCATCCAAGCATTGGCTAGAAGACTTATTATGAGGAATATCACCTTCATCAAATCTATAGAGAGAATTTACCTTTACTACTTGTGTCGGGTTATTAAGACCATGTATTTCTTCAATAGTTTGTAAATTCTTAACATCTTCAGCTTTAATACCCTTTTCTTTCATAGATTTCTTTGCCTCTTGCATATCTTCAGGACTGAGAAATAGAATACCCCTTTTCTTACGAGTTGGCTTAGGGGCTGGTTCAGGAAGTGTCCAATCATTATCATTACTCAATATATTATTCAATAGCAATTCAGCTTGCTTAACAGTTCTTTCCCCGAAAACACAACCAGCACAACTATCCAGGTGGTCTTTGGAAGCATCGGTTAGTCCATTATAAATGATATCAAGAATTTCATTTTTCTTAAGAGGATGATCAGGCAAAGCACTAAGTAATCGGAGAAGCCTCCCCCAAGCTTGTAGGAGACTCTCTTCTTCAATTTTCACAAAATTATATATTTCCCTTAAAGCAGCTTGTTTCTTATGAGCGGGGAAATATTTAGCAGAGAAGTAATAAATCATATCCTGGGGACTACGCACACAACCAGGAGCAAGATAATTAAACCATGTTTTAGCATCACCCTTTAATGAGAATGAAAATAACTTAAGGATATAGTAGTAACGATTTTTTCCTCATGAGTGAATAGGGTGGCTATATCATTCAATTTAGTAAGATGTGCCACAACAGTTTCCGATTCATAGCAATGAAAAGGATCAGATTCAACCAAAGTAATTAACTCAGGATCGATAGAGAAATCATAATCCTTATCAGAAATACACATAGGTGAAGTAGCAAAAGTAGGGTCATATTACATTCTAGCATTCAAAGACTTTTCTTACAGCTTAGCTAATAGTTTCTTAAGATCATATCTATCTTTGCAAGCAAAAAGGTCTCTAGCAGTTTCTTCATCCATAACATAACCCTCAGGAACATCAGGCAATTCATATCTAGGGGGAGAATCTTCATCATCACTTTCATCGATAGTATCTGTTTCAATAATTTCATTCTCTCTAACCCAAGCAAGTTGTTCATCAAGATATTCACCTAATGGCACAGTATTATCAAGCATAGAAGTAGTTTCATCATAAGCATCATGCATAGCAGAAGTGGCATCATCAATAACATGCGACATATCGGAATCAACAGTAGGAGTAGGTGTCGCAAGTTTACTCAAAATAGAAGGAGAATCAAGTGCGGAGCTAGATAGCAATTCCTTACCTCCCCTCATAGTTGAGGTAAAAATCTTGGTTCTTTTATCTTTCAAGTTCCTGATAGTGATCAACAGATATAAATCCCAAGTGACTCAAAAAATAGAGCTATGCTCCCCGGCAACGGCGCTAGAAAATAGTCTTGATAACCCAAATAGTCTAGAAAATAGTATAGGGGATCGCTACTGTTTTCGAGGGTAGAGTATTCAACCCAAATTTATTGATTTGACACAAGGGGAGCCAAAGAATATTCTCAAGTATTAGCAGCTGAGTTGTCAATTCAACCACACCTGGAAAACTTAATATCTGTAGCAAAGTATTTAGTAGCAAAGTAATATGATAGTAGTGGTAACGGTGGCAAAAGTAACGATAGCAATTTTGTAGTGATTGTAACAGTGGCAACGAAAAAGTAACTAAGCAAAGATCAATATGTGAAAAGCTCGTAGGCAATGGATCAGTGATGGATAATTATGTCAGATGCGATTCCTCATGCAACAGTTATAACATAGGGTGACACAGAACTAGCTCCAGTTCATCAATGTAATGTAGGCATGTATTCCGAATATAGTCATACATGCTTATGGAAAAGAACTTGCATGACATATTTTTCCTACCCTCCCATGGCAGCGGGGTCCCAATGGAAACTAAGGGATATTTAGGAAGGTTGATGATGACAATGGCGATGGATTCCCCTCTCCGGAGCCCGAACGGACTCTAGATCAGCCCTCCTGAGAGATATTAGGGCTTGGCGGCAGCTCCGTATCGTAAAACGCGATGAATCCTTCTCTCTGATATTTTCTCCCCGAACATGAATATATGGAGTTGGAGTTGAGGTCGGTGGAGCACCAGGGGCCCCATGAGGCAGGGGGCGCGCCCCCACCCTCGTGGACAGGGTGTGGCCCCCCTGGCCTTGATTCTTTCGCCAGTATTTTTTATACATCCCAAAAATATTCTCCGTTGATTTTCAGGTCATTCCGAGAACTTTTATTTCTGCACAAAAATAACACCATTGCAATTCTGCTAAAAACAGCGTCAGTCCGGTTAGTTCCATTCAAATCATGCAATTTAGAGTCCAAAACAAGGGCATAATCAACTAGCGAGCAATATTAGTAAATCTCGGATGACAACACTTTCTCAAAACAATCATAATATGATATAACAAGATGGTATCTCGCTAGCCCTTTCTGAGACCGCAAAACATAAATGCAGAGCACCTCTAAAGATCAAGGACTGACTGGAAATTGTAATTCGTGGTAAAAGAGGTCCAGTCAAGTCATACTCAATGTAAACTAATAATAATACATGCAGATGATAGCGGTGCTCTCCAATTGGTGCTTTTTAATAAGAGGGTGATGACTCAACATAAAAGTAAAAAAGATAGGCCCTACACAGAGGGAAGCAGGGATTTGTAGAGGTGCTAGAGCTTGATTTTGAAATAGAGATGAATAATATTTTGAGCGGTATACTTTCATTTTCAACATAACAACCGAGAGATCTCGATATCTTCCATGCTACACACATAATAGGCGGTTCCCAAGCAAAATGGTAAAGTTTATACTCCCCCACCACCAACAAGCATCAATCCATGGCTTGCCCGAAACAACGGGTGCCTCCAACTAACAACAATCTTGGGAGAGTTTTGTTTGCAATTATTTTGATTTGATTTGAGCATGGGACTGGGCATCCCGGTGACCGGCCATTTTCTCGTGAGTGAGGAGCGGAGTCCACTCCTCTTGAGAATAACCCGCCTAGCATGGAAGATACAAACATCCCTAGTTGATACATGAGCTATTCGAGTATACAAAACAGAATTTTTATTTGAAGGTTTAGAATTTGGCACATACAAATTTACTTGGAACAGCAGGTAGATACCGCATATAGGAAGGTATGGTGGACTCATATGGAATAACTTTGGGGTTTATGGAATTGGATGCACAAGTAGTATTCCCGCTTAGTACAAGTGAAGGCTAGAAAGAGACTGGGAAGCGACCAGCTAGAGAGTGACAACAGTCATAAACATGCATTAAAATTAATCAACACTGAATGCAAGCATGAGTAGGATATAATTCACCATGAACATAAATATCGTGGAGGCTATTTTGATTTTGTTTCACCTACATGCGTGAACATGCGCCAAGTCAAGCCACTCGAATAACCCGGTGACCAGCCATTTTCTCGTGAGTGAGGAGCGGAGTCCACTCCTCTTGAGAATAACCCACCTAGCATGGAAGATACAGACAACCCTAGTTGATACATGAGCTATTCAAGTATACAAAACATAATTTTTATTTGAAGGTTTAGAATTTGGCACATACAAATTTACTTGGAACAGTAGGTAGATACCGCATATAGGAAGGTATGGTGGACTCATATGGAATAACTTTGGGGTTTATGGAATTGGATGCACAAGCAGTATTTTCCACTTAGTACAAGTGAAGGCTACAAAGAGACTAGGAAGCGACCAGCTAGAGAGCGACAACAGTCATGAAGATGCATTAAAAGTAATCAACACTGAATGCAAGCATGAGTAGGATATAATTCACCATGAACATAGATATCGTGGAGGCTATTTTGATTTTGTTTCACCTACATCCGTGAACATGCGCCAAATCAAGCCACTCGAATCGTTCAAAGGAGGATACCACCCTATCATACCACATCACAACCATTTTAATAGCATGTTGGCACGTAAGGTAAACCATTAGCAAATTAAGCATGACATGAGCAACTATAATCTCTAATTGTCATTGCAAACATGTTTCATTCATAATAGGTTAAATCAAGAACGATGAACTAATCATATTTACAAAAAACAAGAGAGGTCGATTTCATACCGGCTTCTCTCATCTCAATCAGTTCATCATATATCGTCATTATTGCCTTTCACTTGCACAACCGAACGGTGTGGATAATAGTAATAGTGCGCGTTCATTGGACTAAGCTGGAATCTGCAAGAATTCAATTCATGGGAGCAGACAAGATAATATGGGCTCTTTGTTAGATCAACAATAATGCATCTGAGAGCCACTCAACATTTTTTTATGGTCTCCTCCTCTCGACCCCCAAAGAAAAAGAAACGAAACAAAACTATTTACACAGGAAAGCTCCCAACAAGCAAAACAAGAACGAGAAATCTTTTTGGGTTATCTTTTTAATTACTACTACTACTACACGCATGGAAAGTAAACTAGCTAAAAGCTACAACTATTTTTTTTGTTTTTTCTTAAGGGTTTTCAAACACACAAGAAGAATGCCAGAAAAGAAAATAAACTAGTATGGATAATACAATGAAAAAGTATGAGCACCGACAACTGGCATGAGTGTGTGAACATGAATGTAATGTCGGTGAGAAATACGTACTCCCCCAAGCTTAGGCTTTTGGCCTAAGTTAGTCTATGCCCATGGATCAAAGCTTCCCTCTCCGGTGTACTGAGGAGGATCCTTAGGTTGCCACTGGTTGGCGATCTCCTCCAGATTCCACTGATAAACAGACTGACGGTGAGGATCAAGTGGTGGCTCCGGCTCTGGAGCTGATGTCAGGCTCTAGTATGCCTGAACGGCCTCCGACAAAACAAGGTACATGCCTGAAAATATGTTGAACAAAGAGGGAGCAAGCAAGGTAATAGTCTCACAGTAATTCTTATCAAATATCAGTCTATAGTTAAGCATCTTCTTCTTATTCTTAACAATAAAATCATATGCTACCATGCTCTTATAATCTAGAAAAACACGAGGCATCAACTTTTCCTCTTTCTCATAATGCCTAATAGGTATGTTAAAGTGTGCAGCAAGGCGCGAGGTGAAGATGCCTCCCAAGACGGGACCGTTTGTACGGTTCAGATTTAACCGTTTAGCAACAATAGTGCCTAAACTAAAAGTGGTATCATGAAACAAAGCATGGCGCAAAATAACAGTATCAGCGGCACTAAGATTTCCACATTTCCCGCAACCAATTAAGCATCTACTAGCAAATATTGCGAAGTAACGTAGGACATGAAAATGTATGCTAGTAATTCTTGCATCGGAAACCTTCCTCATTTCCCCTACAGCAATCATATCAATGAATCCTTCCACATCATTACGATGTGGTTCCTCTACGCTGCCCTCAAAGGGTATCCTACAAACCCGACAAAAATCATAAAGTGACATCTCCTTATGCTCATCATATAAATAGAATTCCACCGAAGGTGGCGATCTCCTAGCATGGAAATGAAAATTTTGCACAAAAATATTGGTGAGTAGGAGATACTGTTCGCGCTGGTTGTGGAGGAAGTCGGTGAGGCCTGCATTCTCGGCCAAATAATAAAAATCTTCATAAATCCCGGCTTCTCTCAAGAACTCATCACAAGGCCATTCACACGGCCGAACCTCCCAGTACGAGGGAGATTATACTTGCGCTTCTTATTCTCTTCACTTTGCTTATCCTTCGAGCTTCGGCTCGAACAACCCCTCAAAAATCTCTTCATCTTTTTCTGAAAATTTCTAAATTTTTTAGTAACTTAAAGTAAAAGTGAACCAAACTCAAAAAAATTGATAGCAACTACTCCTACAAGTGCCTAGAGGCTATATCATGCATTAAAACTACTTTTAACCACATAAATTTGACATGCAAGCTCAAGAACAGGGTCACCTAAGCAGCAAAAATTTGCAATAAATAAAGCACTGGAACAAAAACTAATTGGACCATGGGAGGGGTCACATACCAAAGAACTATCCCCCAAAGCAGTTTTGTGAATGGAGCTTTGAGAAAGGAGATCGAAAATGGCAGCAAGATGAGCTAGAACTCGGGTTTGAGCTGGTGGATGATTTTTTCTGGAGGAAGACGAAGTGTGTGGGTGCAAGAATAAGTGGAGGGGACCCACGTGGGCTCCACATGGCAGGTGGTGGGCGCGCCCTCCACCCTCGTGGGCACATGATGGCCCCCCTAGTGTGTTCTCAGTGCCAATAATTCTTAAATATTCTGGAAAAAATCATATTAAATTTTTAGGGCATTTGGAGAACTTTTATTTTCGGGGTATTTTTTATTGCAAGGATAATTCAGAAAATAGAGAGAAAATTCCATTTTTACTTTATTTACATAAATAACAGAAAGTAAAAAGAGGGTACAGAAGGCTGTGCTTTCTAACTTCATCCATCTCATGCTCATCAAAAGGAATCCACTAACAAGGTTGATCAAGTCTTGTTAACAAACTCATTCTGAATTGCATGAAACCAGAGAAATTTCGAATAACACTTGGTTACCTCAACTAGGACATGTGATATCCCACAAGGATAGGGGATCAATTGTAGCCTCTTTCAACAAGTAAGAGTGTCGAACCCAACGAGGATCCAAAGGTAGAACAAATGTTCCCTCAAGTTCTATTGACCACCGATACAACTCTATGCACGCTTAACATTCGCTTTACCTAGAACAAGTATGAAACTATAAGTACTTTTTAGGTGTTTTTGGATAGGTTTGCAAGATAATAAAGTGCGCATAAATAAAATCTAGGGGCTGTTTAGATAAAGAAGCAATAAAGTTAGTATAGCGAGTGTGGAAAAGTGGTGGTAGGAGTTGTGAAATTGTCCCTAAGAAACTGACTACTTTACTAGACCGATAGCATGTTTTATGTGAGATAGGCCACTGCTAGCATGTCATCCCTGACTTGGAATTCTATGCACTTATAATTGGAACTATTAGCAAGCATCCGCAACTGCTAACGTTCATTAAGGTAAACCCCAACCATAGCATTAAGATATTTTGGCCCCCCTTCAATCCTGTATGCATCAATTTCTATGCTAGGTTGAAGCTTCTATCACTCTTGCCCCCCAATACATAGTCCTATCAACATACAACTAACCCTATGGTGTGATCCACGCGCGCGCTCATATGATGGGCACCAAAGGACAGCAACATAACCACAAGCAAATTAAATCAATCATAGCAATTCATCACACCGATAGGACAACAAAAATCTACTCAGACATTATAGGATGGCAACACATCATTGGATAATAATATGAAGCATAAAGCACCATGTTCAAGTAGAGGATACAACGGGTTGCGGGAGAGTGGACCTCTGTAGATAGATGGGGGAAGTTGATGAAGATGTTGGTGAATATGACCGAGTTGTTGGTGTAGATTGCGGTGATGATGATGGCCCCCGGTGGCATTCCGGCGCCATCGGAAGCAAGGGGGAGAGAGCCCCCCTTCTTCTTCTTCTTCCTTGACCTTCTCCCTAGATGGGAGAAGGGTTTTACCTCTGGTCCATGGTCTCCATGGCGTGGGAGGGGCGAGAGCCCCTCCGATATTGCATCTGTCTCTCTGTCTCTCTCTGTTTTTGCGCTCTCAGATTCTGCCCTTTCACCCTTTCTTATTTTCCTGGAGATCCGTAACTTCGATTGGGCTGAAATTTTAACACGATCTCTATCCGGATATTCGCTTTCTTGCCGAGAAAGAAGGGCATCAACTGCCTTACAGGGTGGCCACGAGGGCCCAGGGCGCGCCTGCCCCCTAGGACGCGCCCCCTGCCTCGTGGCCCCCTCGGGCATCGTCTCGCGTTGATTCTTCTTCCAAAAAATCACGTATATTCCAAAAAAATCTCTGTCTTTTTTTATCCCGTTTGGACTCGTTTGATATGGATTTACTGTGAAACAAAAAACATGCAACAAACATGAACTGGCACTGGGCACTGGATCAATATGTTAGTCCCAAAAAATAGTATAAAAAGTTGCCAAAACTATATGAAAGTTGTAGAATATTGGCATGGAACAATAAAAAATTTATAGATATGA
This sequence comes from Triticum monococcum, assembly GCA_034509565.1. NCBI lineage: Eukaryota > Viridiplantae > Streptophyta > Magnoliopsida > Poales > Poaceae > Triticum > Triticum monococcum. The sequence goes on along the minus strand of CM067844.1, from coordinate 19,352,579 downwards.
CGGAGACATATCAGCATCCCCAAGATTAATTCTTGCTCGTCCTCGAGTAGGTAAATGATAAAAAAGATAATTTTTGATGTGGAATGCTACCTAGCATAATCTTGATCACATATCTAATCATGGTATGAATATTAAGACACGAGTGATTCAAAGCAATAGTCTATCATTTGACATTAAGACAATAATACTTCAAGCATACTAACCAAGCAATTATGTCATATCAAAATAACATAGCCAAAGAAAGCTCGTCCCTACAAAATCATATAGTCTGGCTATGCTCCATCTTCACCAGACTAGCATTCAAATCATGCACAACCCCGATGACAAGCCGAGCAATTGGTTCATACTTTTTAACGTGCTTCAGCTTTTTCAACCCTCACGCAATACATGAGCGCAAGACATGGACATAGCACTATGGGTGGAATAGAATATGATGATGGAGGTTGTGTGGAGAAGACAAAAAGGAAGAAAGTCTCACATCGACGCGGCTAATCAACGGGGTATGGAGATGCCCATCAATTGATGTCAATGCAAGGAGTAGGGATTGCCATGCAACGGATGCACTAGAGCTATAAGTGTATGAAAGCTCAAACTGAAACTAAGTGGGTGTGCAACCAAATTGCTTGCTCACGAAGACCTCGGGCATTTGAGGAAGCCCATCATCGGAATATACAAGCCACGTTCTATAATGAAAATTCCCACTATTATATGAAAGTGATAACTCAAGAGACTCTCTATATGAAGGACATGGTGCTACTCTGAAGCACAAGTGTGGTAAAAGGATAGTAACATTGTCCCTTCTCTATTTTTCTCTCATTTTTTGTTTTTTTGTTTTGTTTTTTTGGGCCTTCCCTTTTTTTGGCCTTTCTCTTTTTTTCGTCCGGAGTCTCATCCCGACTTGTGGGGGAATCATTGTCTCCATCATCCTTTCCTCACTGGGCCAATGCTCTAATAATGATGATCATCACACTTTTATTTACTTACAACTCGATGCTAGAACAAAGATATGACCCTATCTGAATGCCTCCATCGGTGTACCGGGATGTGCAATGATCTAGCATAGCAATGACATAAAAAAGGGACAAGCCATGAAAACATCATGCTAGCTATCTTACGATCCTTCGTCGTCGTAAGTAAATACGCAACTAGGAATATGGAAAATTGCATTTTTGGAATTTGCAATAATGTGATGGGCGAACGACAGGAATTGAACCCACGCATGGTGGATTCACAATCCACTGCCTTGATCCACTTGGCTACATCCGCCCCTTATCCAGCTAAAGGATTTTTTCCATTGATCATTATTCTATTTATTCTGACCTTCGTACTTTGATCGAGATGCAAAGCAATATGACAATAAATGCTCAAGTCATGTATATGATGATGATGGAAGTTGCATGGCAATATATCTCGGAATGGCTATGGAAATGCCATGATAGGTAGGTATGGTGGCTGGTTTGAGGAATATATAAGGAGGTTTATGTGCGATAGAGCGTATCGTATCACGGGGTTTGGATGCACCGGCGAAGTTTGCACCAACTCTCGAGGTGAGAAAGGGCAATGCACGGTACCGAAGAGGCTAGCAATGATGGAAGGGTGAGAGTGCGTATAATCCATGGACTCAACATTAGTCATAAAGAACTCACATACTTATTGCAAAAGTCTATTAGCCATCAAAGCAAAGTACTATTATGCTTGCCCCTAGGGGGATAGATTGGTAGGAAAAGACCATCACTCGTCCCCGACCGCCACTCATAAGGAAGACAATCAATAAATACCTCATGCTCCAACTTCATTAAATAACGGTTCCCCATACGTGCATGCTACGAGACATGCGAACCTCAACACAAGTATTTCTCAATTTCACAATTACTCAACTAGCACGACGCTAATATCACCACCGTTATATCGGAAAACTATTGCAAGGAATCAAACATATCATATTCAGTGATCTAAAAGTTTTATGTAGGATTTTATGACTAACCATGTAAATGACCAGTTCCTGTCATCTCTCTAAATAGATATAAGTGAAGCAAGAGAGTTTAATTCTTTCTACAAAAGATATGCCCACGCTCTAACAAATATAAGTGAAGCAAAAGATCATTCTACAAATGGCGGTTCTCTATGTGAAGAGAAACAGGCAATCCAAACTTCAAATGATATAAGCGAAGCACATGAAGCATTCTATAAAGCCATACTCAAAAGATATAAGTGAAGTGCAATGAGCATTCTATAAATCAACCAAGGACTATCTCATACCAGCATGGTGCATAAAATAAAAGTGAAACTAAATGCAAAAGACGCTCCAAGATTGCACATATCACATGAACGAAACGAATCCGAAAACATACCGATACTTGTTGAAGAAAGATGGGATGCCTTCCGGGGCATCCCCAAGCTTAGACGCTTGAGTATCCTTGAATATTTAATTGGGGTTCCTAGGGCATCCCCAAGCTTGAGCTCTTTCCTCTCTTCCTTCTTCTCACATCGAGACCTCCTCGATCTTCGAACACTTCATCCACACAAAACTCAACAGAAAGGTCGGTAAGATCCGTTAGTATAATAAAGAAAATCACTACTCTTAGTACTGTTGCAAACCAATTCATATTTTGTTTTTGCATTATAGATACTGTAATATAACTTTTCCATGGCTTAATCCGCAAATATAAATCGATAGTTTAATCAAAACAAGCAAACTATGCATCAAAAACAGAATCTGTCTAAAACAGAACAATCTGTAATAATCTGAACATTCACCATACCTATGTTACTCCAAAAATTCTACCAAAATTAAGAAAAATAAAAAATTTGTATATAAAGACATTGCAAAAAGTTTCAGAACTGTTTGACGTTCCAGAAAAAAATGTAAAATCACGCACTAGAGCCAAATTTCTGTCCTTCACCGTACAAACCAACAAGCATCTAAAACATCCTAAAGGCAAACCTTGGCACATTATTTTTGTTTTTAAACTTTTATAAAAGCACACAACAGAAATAAATGACTCTCTAGAACTTCTGAGTTGTCTCCCTGGCGACGCTTTTTTTAAAGCCATTAAGCTAGGCATATAGTGCTCAAGTATTGGATCCACCCGAATCCCAAGGTATATCAAAGCCAATTTTAATTAACAATGATTTATGATTTAGTAGTGAGCACAAGGTAACATATATCATGTAATGACTAAGTCTAACTCTCTTCCTATGCATCGGCATGTCATAAAAGAACAATTCATGCACACATAGTAAAGGCCAATGCATAGTATAAACAGTTTCTTGCAATTTTATCGTGTTGGAAACATGGAGAGGTGGAGATGTAGTTCCTCTCTCATAATAATTGCAGGTTGGAGCCGCAAGCACATGCATATTATATCTATGAAAATCATCATGTGTATTAGTAAAATGCAACCCATCAATATAACCCTTAATAAGGGCAAACTTCTCCAATATAGTGTAGTCGGGAGAATTCAAAAATATAATAGGACTATCATGCATGGGTGCAATAGCAACAATTTCATGTTTAACATAAGGAACTATAGCGAGTTCATCTCCATAATCATAATTCATATTGGCATCTTGGCCACAAGCATAGCAAGCATCATCAAAAAGGGATATTTCAAAAGAATCAACGGGATCATAACAATCATCCTTCGGTAAGCACGAAGGGAAATTAAACAATGTATGAGTTGAAGAGGTACTCTCATTAGAAGGTGGGAACGGGTGATCAATCCGCTCTTCCTCCTTTTGTTCTTCGCTCTCCTCCTCATCTTTTTCATCCAACGAGCTCACAATGTCATTATTTTCTTCTTCCATAGACTCCTGCAAAATATTAGTCTCTTCTTGGACAACGAAGACTCTATCAATAACATCGTCAATATCGGAATTGAATTCATAATTCTCATAGCAATATTTAAGGATAGCTAAATTTTCAGGTCTATAAACTGAATCATCAAAATTTTCATACTCTTTAAACAAAGATTCAATTTCATAATCACCCATAAAATCCAAGGTTTTATCATCATTAAATTTGCATGAAAAGGGAAGGTGTGGAGCCTTCATCCTAGAGAAACAAGTATAGTCATATCTCAAGCATAGTTCCCGAGCGTACCAATGCAACATATGAATTTGATCCCATAATAGTTTCCCTTTTTGAGTCAAGCGATAATACCTAAAGTATTCACGTTGATCCAACGTGTCTCCCATTACATAATTGAATGGGGTTTTCTCAGGATTATCAAAGTAGTACATAATATTTTTCACATAACCAGCATCGAGGGTTTTAGGAGGTTCCCCATCTCCATGAGTAGCAAGTACACCTAATTGTTTTGGTATTTCGTGTTCCATATCCATAACTAAAGATAGAGAACAACTTATAACAGCAAATAAAAATTACTTAGTGATAAAGCAAACAAGCACACACGAGAATATTCACCCCACGCTATGGCCCCCCGGCAATGGCGCCAAAAAAAGGTCTTGATAACCCACAAGTATAGGTGATCAATTGTAGCCTCTTTCGATAAAGAGTGTCGAACCCAACGAGGAGCTAAAGGTAGAACAAATATTCCCTCAAGTTCTATTGACCACCGATACAACTCTACGCATGCTTAACGTTCGCTTTACCTAGAACAAGTATGAAACTAGAAGTACTTTGTAGGTTTTTTTTGGATAGGTTTGCAAGATAATAAAGAGCGCATAAATAAAAGCTAGGGCCTGTTTAGATAAAGAAGCAATAAAGTTAGTATAGTGAGTGTGGAAAAGTGGTGGTAGGAGTTGTGAAATTGTCCCTAAACAACTGACTACTTTACTAGACTGATAGCAAGTTTTATGTGGGAGAGGCCATTGCTAGCATGTCAGCCCTGACATGGAATTCTATGCACTTATGATTGGAACTATTAGCAAGCATCTGCAACTACTAATGTTCATTAAGGTAAAACCCAACCATAGCATTAAGATATTTTGGTCCCCCTTCAATCCCGTATGCATCAATTGCTATGCTAGGTTGAAGCTTCTGTCACTCTTGCCCTCCAATACATAGTCCTATCAACATACAACTAACCCTATGGTGTGATCCACGCACATGCTCATATGATGGGCAACAAAAGATAGCAACATAACCACAAGCAAATTAAATCAATCATAGCAATTCATCAACCACTGATACGACAACGAAAATCTACTCACACATCATAGGATGGCAACACATCATTGGATAATAATATGAAGCATAAAGCACCATGTTCAAGTAGAGGGTACAGCAGGTTGCGAGAGAGTGGACCGCTATAGATAGATGGGGTAAGGTGATGAATATGTTGGTGAAGATGACGGAGGTGTTGGTGTAGATTGCGGTGATGATGATGGCCCCCGGCAGCGTTCTGGCGCCACCGGAAGCGAGGGGGAGAGAGCCCCCCCTGTTCTTCTTCCTTGACCTTCTCCCTAGATGGGAGAAGGGTTTCACCTCTGGTCCATGGTCTCCATGGCATGGGAGGGGCGAGATTGGATCTGTCTCTCTGTCTCTCTCTGTTTCTGCGCCCTCAGATCCTGCCCTTTCACCGTTTCTTATATTCCTGGAGATCCGTAACTCCGATTGGGCTGAAATTTTAACACGATCTCTATCCGGATATTAGCTTTCTTGCAGAGAAAGAAGGGCATCAACCGCCTTACGGGTTGGCACGAGGGCCCAGGGCGCGCCCCCTGCCTCGTGGCCCCCTCGGGCATCGTCTCGCGTTGATTCTTCTTCCAAAAAATCACATATACTCCAAAAAAATCTCCGTCAGTTTTTATCCCATTTGGACTCTGTTTGATATGGATTTAATGTGAAACAAAAATCATGCAACAAACAGGAACTGCACTGGGCACTGGATCAGTATGTTAGTCCCAAAATATAGTATAAAAAGTTGCCAAAACTATATGAAAGTTGTAGAATATTGGCATGGAATAATCAAAAATTATAGATACCACGGAGACGTATCAATATGCACGTCCCCAACAATAATAATATCATATTTCTTCTTGATTCTAGGAAGAGGAAATTCAAAACCTCCAATAGTGATTGTTGGAATTTTTCCAATAGAATTGATAATGTGGACTTGAGGTTGTTTCCTCGGGAAGTGTACCATATGCTCATTACCATTAACATGAAAAGTGGCATTGCATTTGTTGCAATCAATAACAACCCCTCCAGTATTCAAAAAGGGTCTACCAAGGATAATTGACATACTACTGTCCTCGGGAATATCAAGAATAACAAAGTCCGTTAAAATAGTAACATTTGCAACCACAACACGCACATCCTCACAAATAGCGTCATGTATAGCAGTGGATGTATCAGCCATTTGCAAATATATTTCAGTAGGAGTCAACTTATTCAAATCAAGTCTACGACATAAAGAGAGAGGCATAACACTAACACCGACTCCAAGATCACATAAAGCAGTTTTAACATAGTTTCATTTAATGGACCATGGTATAGTTGGTACTCCTGGTGTCGGTGTCAAAACCGGCGGATCTCGGGCAGGGGGTCCCGAACCGTGTGTATGAGGTTTGATACGTCTCCAACGTATCTATAATTTTTGATTGTTCCATGCTATTATATTATCTGTTTTGGATGTTAATGGGCTTATTTATACACTTTTATGTTATTTTTGGGACTAACCTACAAACCCAAGGCCCAGTGCAAATTGCTGTTTTTTGCCTATTTCAGTGTTTTGCAGAAAAGGAATATCAAATGGAATGAAACCTTCAGGAGAGTTATTTTTGGAACAAACGTGATCCAGGGGACTTGGAGTAGACATCAATAAATCAACGAGGAGTCCACGAGGCAGGGAGGCGCGCCTGCCCCCATGGGCGCGCCCCCACCCTCGTGGGCCCCTCGTAGGTCCGCCGACCTACTTCTTCCTCCTATATATGTCCATATACCCCGAAAACATCCAGGAGCACCACGAAACCCTATTTCCACTGCTGTAATCTTCTGTACCTAAGAGATCCCATCTTGGGGCCTTTTCTGGAGCTTCGCCGGAGGGGGAATCGATCACGGAGGGCTTCTACATCAACACCATAGCCTCTCCGATGATGTGTGAGTAGTTTACCTCAGACCTTCGGGTCCATAGTTATTAGCTAGATGGCTTGTTCTCTCTCTTTGGATCTCAATACAATGTTCTCCTCGATCTTCTTGGAGATCTATTTGATGTAACTTTTTTTGCGGTGTGTTTGTCGAGATCCGATGAATTGTGGGTTTATGATCAAATTTATCTATGAAAAATATTTGATTCTTCTCTGAAATCTTTTATGTATGATTGGTTATCTTTGCAAGTCTCTTCGAGTTATCAGTTTGGTTTGGCCTACTAGATTGATCTTTCTTGCAATGGGAGAAGTGCTTAGCTTTGGGTTCAATCTTGCGGTGTCCTTTCCCAGTGACAGTAGGGGCATCAAGGCACGTATTGTATTGTTTCCATCGAGGATAAAAAGATGGGGTTTATATCATATTGCTTGAGTTTATCCCTCTACATCATGTTATCTTGCCTAATGCGTTACTCTGTTCTTATGAACTTACTACTCTAGATGCATGCTGGATAGCGGTCGATGTGTGGAGTAATAGTAGTAGATGCAGAATCATTTCGGTCTACTTGTCGCAGACGTGATGCCTATATACATGATCATGCCTAGATATTCTCATAGTTATGCACTTTTCTATCATTTGCTCGACAATAATTTGTTCACCCACCATAATACTTATGCTATCTTGAGAGAAGCCACTAGTGAAACCTATGGCCCCCGGGTCTATTCTCCATTATATTAATCTCCTGTCAACAAGCTATTTCTGGCACTATTTATTTTGCAATCTTTACTTTCAATCTATATCATAAAAATACCAAAAAATTTATCTTATTATTATTATCTCTATCAGATCTCACTCTCATAATTGTCCGTGAAGGGATTGACAACCCTTTATCGCGTTGGTTGCGAGGTTCTTATTTGTTTGTGTAGGTACAAGGGACTTGTGTGTAGTCTCCTACTGGATTGATACCTTGGTTCTCAAAAACTAAGGGAAATACTTACGCTACTTTACTGCATCACCCTTTCCTCTTCAAGGGAAAACCAACGCAGTGCTCAAGAGGTAGCAAGAAGGATTTCTGGCGCCGTTGTCGGGGAGATTTACGCACAAGTCAAGACATACCAAGTACCCATCACAAACTCTTAACCCTTGCATTACATTATTTGCCATTTGCCTCTCGTTTTCCTCTCCCCCACTTCACCCTTGCCGTTTTATTTGCCCTCTTTTTCCGCTCGCCTCTTTTTCATTCGCGTCTTTTTGTTTGCCTCTTGCTTGCTTGCGTGTTGGATTGTTTGTCACGATGGCTCAAGAAAATACTAAATTGTGTGAATTTTCTAATACCAACAATAATTATTTTATTAGCACTCCGATTGCTCTTTTTACCGGTGCTGAATCTTGTGAAATTAATACTACTTTGCTGAATCTTGTCATGAAAGATCCATTTTCCGGCCTTCCTAGTGAAGACGTCGCTACCCATCTAAACAGCTTTGTTGATTTGTGTGATACGCAAAAGAAGAAAGATGTGGATAATGATATTGTTAAATTGAAGCTTCCCGTTTTCTCTTAGAGATCATGCTAAAACTTGGTTTTCGTCTTTGCCTAAAAATAGTATCGATTCATGGAATAAGTGCAAAGATGCTTTTATCTCTAAGTATTTTCCTCCCGCTAAGATCATCTCTCTTAGAAACGATATTATGAATTTTAAGCAACTTGATCATGAACATTTTGCACAAGCTTGGGAGAGGATGAAATTAATGATACGTAATTGCCCTACACATGGTTTGAATCTTTGGATAATTATACAAAAATTTTATGCCGGATTGAATTTTGCTTCTAGAAATCTTTTAGATTAGGCTGCGGGAGGCACTTTTATGAAAATCCCTTTAGGAGAAGCTACCAAACTCCTAGACAATATTATGGTTAATTATTAGCAATGGCACAATGAAAGATCTACTAGTAAAAAGGTGCATGCAATAGAAGAAATTAATGGTTTGAGTGGAAAGATGGATGAACTTATGATTTTTTTGCTAATAAGAGTGTTTCTTCTGATCCTAATGATATGCCTTTGTCTACTTTGATTGAGAATAATAATGAATCTATGGATGTGAATTTTGTTGGTAGGAACAACTTTGGTAATAACGCGTATAGAGGTAATTTTAATCCTAGGCCGTTTCCTAGTAATTCCTCTAATAATTATGGTAATTCCTACAACAATTCTTATGGAAATTATAATAATATGCCCTCTGATTTTGAATCTAGTATTAAATAATTTATTAGTTCGCAAAAGAGTTTAAATGCTTTGATTGAAGAAAAATTGGCTAAGATCGATGAGTTGGCTAGGAACGTGGATATAATTCTATTGATGTTGATTCTTTGAAACTTAGATCTATTCCACCTGGCATGATATCAATGAGTCTCTCAAAGCCATGACAATTTCCATTGATGAGTGCAAAGAAAGAACCGCTAGGATGCGTGCTAAAAAAGATTGCTTCTTAAAAGCGGGTTCTTCTAGTTTTGATGATAATAAGGATGAAGATCTAAAAGTGATTGATGTGTCTCCTATTAAATCTTTGTTTTGCAATATGAATCTTGGTAATTATGGGACTGGATATGAGTCAACTTTAGTGAAAAGGCGTCCTAATGATTCAGAGTTTTTAGATCTTGATGCTAAAATTGGTAAAAGTGGGATTGGAGAGGTCAAAACTTTACATAGCAATGAACCCACTACTTTGGATTTCAAGGAATTTAATTATGATAATTTTTCTTTAATAGATTGTATTTCCTTGTTGCAATCCGTGCTTAATTCTCCGCATGCTTATAATCAAAATAAAGCTTTTACTAAACATATCATTGATGCTTTAATGCAATCTTATGAAGAAAAGCTTGAATTGGAAGTTTCTATCCCTAGAAAACTTTATGATGAGTGGGAACCTACTATTAAAATTAAAATTAAAGATCATGAATGCTATGCTTTATGTGATTTGGGTGCTAGCATTTCCACGATTCCAAAAACTTTGTGTGATGTGTTAGGTCTCCGTGAATTTGATGATTGTTCTTTAAATTTGCACCTCGCGGATTCTACTATTAAGAAACCTATGGGAAGGATTAATGATGTTCTTATTGTTGCAAATAGGAATTATGTGCCCGTAGATTTCATTGTTCTTGATATAGATTGCAATCTTACATGTCCCATTATTCTTGGCAGGCCTTTCCTTAGAACGATTTGTGCAATTATTGATATGAAAGAAGGGAATATTAGATTCCAATTTCCGTTAAGGAAGGGCATGGAACACTTTCCTAGAAATAAAATTAAATTACCTTATGAATCTATTATTAGAGCCACTTATGGATTGCATACCAAAGATGCTAACACCTAGATCTATTCTTGCTTTTATGCCTAGCTAGGGGCGTTAAACGATAGCGCTTGTTGGGAGGAAATCCAATTTTATTTTTGTTCCTAGATTTTTGGTTCTTTTTAGTAATAAATAATTCATCTAGCCTCTGTTTAGATGTGTTTTTATGCTTTTAATTAGTGTTTGTGGCAAGTAGAACCTTTGGGAATACTTGGGGAAAGTCTTTGCGATCTTGCTGTAAAAAACAGAAACTTTAGCGCTCACAAGATTTGCTGCCATTTTTTACTGGAGAGCGCGATTAGGTTGATTCTTTTTGCATATGACTAATAGATAAATTACTCACATCCAGAAATTTATTTTAGAATTTTTGGGGTTACATAAGTATTCGAAACCTGCAGATTACTACAGACTGTTCTGTTTTTGACAGATTCTGTTTTTCGTGTGTTGTTTGCTTATTTTGATGCATCTATGGCTAGTATCGGAGGTTATGAACCATAGAGAAGTTGGAATACAGTAGGTTTAAAACCAATATAAATAAATAATGAGTTCATTACAGTACCTTAAGTGGTGGTTTGTTTTCTTATACTAACGGAGCTCATGAGATTTTCTGTTTAAGTTTTGTGTTGTGAAGTTTTCAAGTTTTGGGTAAAGATTTGATGGATTATGGAATAAGGAGTGGCAAGAGCCTAAAATTGGGGATGCCCAGGGCACCCCAAGGTAAAATTAAAGGACAACCAGAAGCGTAAGCTTGGGGATGCCCCGGAAGGCATCCCCTCTTTCGTCTTCTTCTATCGGTCACTTTACTTGAGGCTATATTTTTATTCACCACATGATATGTGTTTTTCTTGGAGCGTGTTGTATGATTTGAGTCTTTGCTTTTTAGTTTACCATAATCATCCTTGCTGCACACACCTTTTGGGAGAGACACACATGAATCGGAATTTATTAGAATACTCTATGTGCTTCACTTATATCTTTTGAGCTAGATAATTTTGTTCTAGTGCTTCACTTATATCTTTTAGAGCACGGTGGTGGTTTAATTTTATAGAAATTATTGATCTCTCATGCTTCACTTATATAATTTTGAGAGTCCTTTAGAACAGGATGGGTATAATAAAAACTATCATAAAAAGTGCATTGAATACTATGAGAAGTTTGATACTTGATAATTATTTTGAGATATAAAGATGGTGATATTAGAGTGTGCTAGTTGAGTAGTTCTGAATTTGAGAAATACTTTTGTTGAAGATTGCAAGTCCCGTAGCATGCACGTATGGTAACTGTTGTGTAACAAATTTGAAACATGAGGTTTTCTTTGATTGTCTTCCTTATGAGTGGCGGTCGGGGACGAGCGATGGTCTTTTCCTACCAATCTACCCCCTGGGAGCATGCACGTAGTGCTTGGTTTTTGATGGCTTGTAGATTTTGCAATAAGTATGTGAGTTCTTTATGACTAATGTTGAGTCCGTGGATTATACACACTCTCACCTTCCATCATTACTAGCCTCTTCGGTACCGTGCATTGCCCTTTCTCACCTTGAGAGTTGGTGCAAACTTCGCCGGTGCATCCAAACCCCATGATATGATACGCTCTATCACACATAAGCCTCCTTATATCTTCCTCAAAACAGCCACCATACCTACCTATTATGGTATTTCCATAGCCATTCCGAGATATATTGCCATGCAACTTTCCACTGTTTCATTTATGACATGTTTCATCATTGTCATATTGCTTTGCATGATCATGTAGTTGACATCGTACTTGTGGCAAAGCCACCATGCATAATTTATCATACATGTCTGATACGTCCATTTTGCATCATGCTTTTATATCGATATTTATTGCATTATGGACTGTTATTTCACTTTATGTCACAATACTTATGGATATTCTCTCTCATTTTACAAGGTTTACATAAAGAGGGAGAATGCCGGCAGCTGGAATTTTGGGCTAGAAAAGGAGCAAATATTAGAGGCCTATTCTGCGCAACTCCAAAAGTCCTGAAACTTCACGGGACATCTTAAAAGAAATAAAGAAAAATCCTCGCCAAAGATGAAGGCCAGGGGGCCCACACCCTTCTCACGAGGGTGGGGGGCGCCCCCCCTAGGGCGCGCCCCCTACCTCATGGGCCCCCCTGGTGGCTCTCCGATGACCATCTTCTCCTATATGAGGTCTTTCGATGAGAAAAAAATAGGGAGGAACTTTTCAGGACGAGATTCCGCCGCCACGAGGCGGAACCTTGCCGAATCCAATCTAGAGCTCCGGCAGAGCTGTTCTACCAGGCATACTTACCTCCGGGAGGGGGAAATCATCATCATCGTCATCACCAATGCTCCTCTCATCGGGAGAGGGCAATCTCCATCAACATCTTCACCAGCACCATCTCATCTCCAAACCCTAGTTCATCTCTTGTATCCAATTCCTGTCTCAAAGTCCGGGACTGGTGCTAGTAGGTTGCTAGTAGTGTTGATTACTCCTTGTAGTTGATGCTAGTTGGTTTAATTGGTGGAAGATCATATGTTTAGATCCTATATGCATATTATTACCCCTCTGATTATGAACATGAATATGCTTTGTGAGTAATTACGTTCGTTCCCGAGGACAAGGGAGAAGTCTTGCTATGAGTAGTCATGTCAATTTGGTATTCGTTTGATATTTTGATAAGATGTATGTTGTCTAGCCTCTAGTAGTGTTATGTGAACGTCGACTACATAACACTTCACCATCATTTGGGCCTAGAGGAAGGCATTGGGAAGTAATAAGTAGATGACGGGTTGCTAGAGTGACAGAAGCTTAAACCCTACTTTATGCGTTGCTTCGCAAGGGGCTGATTTGGATCCATATGTTTCATGCTATGGTTAGGTTTACCTTAATACTTTTGTTGTAGTTGTGGATGCTTGCAATATAGGTTAATCATAAGTGGGATGCTTGTTCAAGTAAGAACAACACCCAAGCACCGGTCCACCCACATATCAAATTATCAAAGTATCGAACGCGAATCATATGAACGTGATGAAAACTAGCTTGACGATATTCCCATGTGTCCTCGCGAGCGCTTTTCCTATTATAAGAGTTTTTTCAGGCTTGTCCTTTTCTACAAAAAGGATTGGGACACCTTGCTGCACTTTATTTACTTTTTTTACTTGTTGCTCGTTACAATTTATCCCATCACAAAACTATCTGTTACCACTTATTTCAGTACTTGCAGAGAATACCTTGCTGAAAACCGCTTATCATTTCCTTTTGCTCCTCGTTGGGTTCGACACTCTTACTTATCGAAAGGACTACGATAGATCCCCTATACTTGTGGGTCATAAAGACTCTTTTTTGGCGCCGTTGCCGGGGAGCGCCTTTGGTAGGTGGAGTTTGGTAAGGGAAACTTTATATAGTGTGCTGAAATTCACTGTCACTTGTTACTATGGAAAGTAATACTCCGAGGGGCTTGTTCGGGGTATCTTCACCCTGTCCAGTAGAGCAAAGAGTTGCTCCTCAACCTACTGAACCTATTGAAAATGAAACTCCTTTTGAATTTCCTGCGGCTATGATGGAAAAACTGCTAGCTAATCCTTTTACAGGAGATGGAACAAAGCATCCTGATGAGCACTTAATATATGTGGATGAAGTTTGTGGATTATTTAAGCTTGCAGGTATACCCGATGATGTTGCTAAGAAGAAGGTCTTCCCTTTATCTTTGAAGGGAGACACATTGGTATGGTATAGGCAATGTGATGATATGAGATCATGGGAGTATAAAAGATTGAAGCTGGAATTTCATCAAAAGTATTACCCTATGCATCTGGTTCATCGTGATCGCAATTATATATATAATTTCTAGCCTCGCGAAGGAGAAAGCATCTCTCAAGCTTGGGGGAGGCTTAAATCAATGTTATATTCATGCCCCAATCAAGAGCTCCCGAAAGAAATAATTATGCAAAGTTTTTATGCTCGGCTTTCTGAAAACAATCGCACCATGCTCGATACTTCTTGTGCTGACTCTTTTATGATGAAGACTATTGAATTCAGATGGAATTTATTGGATAGAATTAAACGCAACTCTGAAGATTGGGACCTCGACGAAGGTAAGGAGTCAGGTATGACACCTAAGTTTGATTGTGTTAAATCTTTTATGGATACCGATATTTTCCGTAAGTTTAGCACTAAATATGGACTTGACTCTGAGGTAGTAGCTTCTTTCTGTGAATCTTTTGCTACTTATGTTGATCTCCCTAAGGAGAAGTGGTTTAAATATCATCCTCCCATAGAAGTAAAAGTAGCTGCACCTATTAAAGTTGAAGAAAAGACTGTCACTTATAATGATCCTATTGTTCCTACTTCTTATATTGAGAAACCACCTTTCCCTGTTAGAATAAAGGATCATGCTAAAGCTTCAACTATTGTTCGTAAAAGCAATATTAGAACTTATAGACCTCCTGAGCAAGTTAAAGTAGAACCTAATATTGCTATTGTTAAAGATCTCTTGTCTGATAATATTGATGAGCATGTTATTCACTTCGAAGGTGAAACTGCTAGAATTGCTAAACCTTGTGATAAGGGTAAACATAGACCTATCGTAGGCGTGCTTGTTATTTTTGTTAAAATAGGAGATCACTGTTATCATGGCTTATGTGATATGGGTGCTAGTGCTAGTGTTATACCTCATGACTTATACAAAGAAATTAAGAATGAAATTGCACCAGTTGAGTTAGAAGATATTGATGTTACTATTAAACTTGCTAATAGAGATACTATTTCACCAATTGGAATTGTTAGAGATGTTGAAGTCTTGTGTGGGAAAACTAAATATCATGCTGATTTTCTTGTTCTTACTTCCCCACAAGATAGCTTTTGTCCCATTATATTTGGTAGACCCTTCTCAAATACTGTCAATGCTACCATAGACTGCACTAAGAATATTGTTACTGTTGGTTTGGATGATATGGTTCATGACTTTAATTTCTCTAAATTTAGTAAACAACATCGTGAGGAAGAATTACCTAGTAAGGATGAAATTATTGGTCTTGCTTCTATTGCCGCACCTCCTAGTGATCCTTTAGAACACTATTTGCTAGACCATGAAAATGATATGTTCATGAATGAAAGAAGGGAAATAGATGAAGTATTCTTTAAACAGGAACCTGTTCTGAAACCCAATTTGCCTGTTGAAAATCCTAGGGGATCCTCCTCCACCCAAGGGTGATCCCGTGTTTGAGCTTAAACCTTTGCCTGATAATCTTAAATATGCTTATCTTGATGAAAAGAAGATATATCCTGTTATTATTAGTGCTAACCTTTCAGAGCATGAAGAAGAAAGATTATTGAAAACTCTGAAGAAGCATCATGCTGCTATTGGATATACTCTTAATGATCTTAAGGGCACTAGTCCCACTCTATGCCAACATAAAATAAATTGGGAAGCAGATGCCAAACCAGTTTGTGATCCTCAACGTCGTCTGAATCCTAAAATGAAAGAAGTGGTAAGAAAAGAATTACTAAAGCTTCTAGAGGCAGGTATAATCTACCCCGTTGCTGATAGTGAGTGGGTAAGTCCTGTCCATTGTGTCCCTAAGAAGGGAGGTATTACTGTTGTTCCTAATGATAAAGATGAATTGATTCCACAAAGAATTATCACAGGTTATAGGATGGTAATTGATTTTCGCAAATTAAATAAAGCTACTAAGAAAGATCATTACCCCTTACCTTTTATTGATCAAATGCTAGAAAGATTATGCAAACATATACACTATTGCTTTCTAGATGGTTATTCTGGTTTCTCTCAAATACCCATGTCGGCTAAAGATCAATCAAAGACTACTTTTACTTGCCCTTTTGGTACTTTTTCTTATAGACGTATGCCTTTTGGTTTATGTAATGCACCTGCTACCTTTCAAAGATGCATGATGGCTATATTCTCTGACTTTTGTGAAAAGATTTGTGAGGTTTTCGTGGAAGACTTTTCCGTCTATGGTTCCTCTTTTGATGATTGCTTGAGCAATCTTGATCGAGTTTTGCAGAGATGTGAAGAAACTAATCTTGTCTTGAATTGGGAAAAGTGCCACTTTATGGTTAATGAAGGTATTGTCTTGGGGCACAAAGTTTCTGAAAGAGGTATTGAGGTTGATAAAGCCAAGGTTGATGCTATTGAAAAGATGCCATGCCCCAAGGACATCAAAGGTATAAGAAGTTTCCTTGGTCATGCCGGTTTTTATAGGAGGTTCATTAAGGACTTCTCAAAAATTTCTCGGCCTCTGACTAATTTATTGCAAAAAGATATACCATTTGTCTTTGATGATGATTGTGTAGAAGCATTCGAAATACTTAAGAAAGCATTAGTCTTTGCACCTATTGTCCAGCCACCTGATTGGAATTTACCCTTTGAAATTATGTGTGATGCTAGTGATTATGCTGTAGGTGCTGTTCTAGGTCAAAGAGTTGATAAGAAATTAAATGTTATTCATTATGCTAGTAAGACACTAGACAATGCTCAAAGAAATTATGCTACTACTGAAAAAGAGCTTTTAGTAGTTGTATTTTCTCGTGATAAGTTCAGATCTTATATTGTTGATTCTAAAGTAACTATTCACACTAATCATGCTGCTATTAAATATCTTATGGAAAAGAAAGATGCTAAACCTAGACTAATTAGATGGGTTCTCTTGCTACAAGAATTTGATTTGAATATTGTTGATAGAAAGGGAGCTGAGAACCCCGTTGCAGATAACTTATCTAGGTTAGAAAATATTCTTGATGACCCACTACCTATTAATGATGACTTTCCTGATGAACAATTAAATGTTATAAGTACTTCTCGTAGTACTCCATGGTAAGCTGATTATGCTAATTATATTGTTGCTAAGTTTATACCACCTAGTTTCACATACCAGCAAAAGAAAAAGTTTTTCTATGACTTGAGACATTACTTTTGGGATGACCCACATCTTTATAAAGAAGGAGTAGAAGGTGTTATTAGGCGTTGTGTACGTGAGCATGAACAGGAATAGATCCTACGCAAGTGTCATTCCGAGTCTTATGGAGGACACCACGCTGGAGATAGAACTGCACATAAGGTATTGCAATCTGGTTTTTATTGGCCTACTCTCTTCAAGGATGCCCGTAAGTTTGTATTGTCTTGTGATGAATGTCAAAGAATTGGTAATATTAGTAGACGTCAAGAAATGCCTATGAATTATTCACTTGTTATTGAACCATTTGATGTTTGGGGCTTTGATTATATGGGACCTTTCCTTGCCTCTAATGGATACACACATATTCTAGTTGCTGTTGATTACGTTACTAAGTGGGTAGAAGCTATTCCAACTAGTAGTGCTGATCATAACACATCTATTAAAATTCTTAAAGAAGTTATTTTCCCGAGGTTTGGAGTCCCTAGATATTTAATGACTGATGGTGGTTCACACTTTATTCATGGTGCTTTCCGTAGAATGCTTGCTAAATATGATGTTAATCATAGAATTGCATCCCCTTATCACCCACAGTCTAGTGGTCAAGTAGAGTTGAGCAATAGAGAGGTCAAATTAATTTTGCAAAAGACTGTTAATAGGTCTAGAAAGAATTGGTCTAAGAAACTTGATGATGCATTATGGGCTTATAGAACTGCATATAAAAATCATATGGGTATGTCTCCGTATAAAATGGTTTATGGAAAAGCATGTCACTTACCTCTCGAACTAGAACATAAGGCATACTCGGCTATTAAAGAACTCAACTATGATTTTAAACTTGCCGGTGAGAAGAGGTTATTTGATATTAGCTCACTTGATGAATGGAGAATCCAAGCTTATGAAAATGCCAAGTTGTTTAAAGAAAAAGTTAAAAGATGGCATGACAAAAGGATACAAAAGCGTGAGTTTAATGTAGGTGATTATGTATTGCTATACAACTCTCGTTTAAGATTTTTTGCAGGAAAACTTCTCTCTAAATGGGAAGGCCCCTATGTTATCGAAGAGGTCTATCATTCTGGTGCCATAAAAATCAACAACTTTGATGGCACAAATCTGAAGGTGGTAAATGGTCAAAGAATTAAACATTATATCTCATGTAATCCCATAAATGTTGAAACCAATATTATTGAAACCATAACCCCGAAGGAATACATAAGGGACACTTTCCGGAATGTTTCAGACTCCGAAAAGGAATAGGTATGTGGTACGGTAAGTAAACTGACTCCAAAACAAATTTTAAGGCAATATTTCTCGTTTAGGAATATTTAGAAAAATAGAAAAAATAAGTAGCAGTTCGGGAAGAACACGAGGGCCCCATGAGGGTGGTGGGTGCGCCCTACCCCCTGGGCGCGCCCCCCTATCTCGTGAGCGCCTCGTATGCCTTTCGGACTCCGTTTTCTTGCACGTTATGTATTTTGGTTGGTAAAAATTCATTATATATTCTCCCGAAGGTTTTGACTCCTGTATCCCGCAAAAATCTCCTGTTTTTGTTTTGAGCTATTTTTCTGACAGATCTAGGTTATCATGACGGCCTCAAGCGCCTCCAAGGACAAGTTCTTCGAGGAGGTCATCAAACCTTACCTCGTGGAGGTGCTGCGACACCCTCAAACCATTGAGATGCGTGATGGGTTGCTGCACATCCGCGATGAAGAGGGACCAAAGGGGACCAGAAGCATGGAGACGAGGCTCGAAGCAGTGGAGCAACAAGTTTTCAAGTGCCAAAGGATGGTGGAGCGTGGAATCAACACTAGCCACATGATGCTCGCGTAGTTCACTAACAACTAAAAGCCGGATGCCAAGAACACCGAGGAGGCCATCTTTAAGCTACATGAGTAGATCGAGCACCTCCAAGCCCAAGTCTATGACCTTCAAAACCAAAACTGTGAGTATGAATATAGATTCAGGAGAATGAGTTTGGCTGCAGATTTGAGGATTCCGGAGACTTGATCATCTTTCTATGATGGTGAACCTATGCCTTGGAAAATGGATGACAGCCCCGCATCATCAACAACACCTCCACCGTTCCTCCAACAAAGAAGAATTGAGTATCTGGGTATGGGCACTCCCCTTGGCAACTGCCAAGCTTGGGGGAGGTGCCCTGGTATCGTATCACCATCACAACTCCTACCTTTACCGTTTTTCTTAGTTCGATCCTATTAGTAGTATCTTGATCTAGTAGAATAAAGTTTATGGCATGATCTAGTTTTGAGTTTTGTTTTATGATCTCTCTATGTAATTGAGTTCGTGAGTTATATATAATAAAGATTAGTGTTGAGTCAAGGGCTTGATTATTTTTCCATGATCTTGGGTGAATAAAATAAAAGGTAAAAAGAATAAAAAGAAACAAAAAGTTCATTTTAATCTTATTGAGAGTAATGACTTCACATAGAAAGAGTATGATGATTAAAAGTTGTTGGGAATTGGCAGACATAGCTTTGGTCATTGTTGCAATTAATAGGAAGTAACAAGGAAAGAGAGGTTTTCACATATAGATATATTATCATTGACATCTTTATGATTGGGAGCACTCATTAAAATATGACATGCTAAAGAGTTGATGTTGGACAAGGAAGACAACGTAAGGAGTTATGTGTTTCTTATATCTGAGATAAACTATGTTGTCATGGTTCCTCTAACTTGTTGAGCTTGCCTTTCCCCCTCATGCTAGCCAAATTCTCGGCACCAAGTAGAAATACTACTTGTGCTTCCAAATATCCCTAAACCAGTTTTGCCATGAGAGTCCACCATATCTACCTATGGATTGAGTAAGATCCTTCAAGTAAGTTGTCATTGGTGCAAAGCAATAAAAATTTCTCTAAATATGTATGATTGATTGGTGTGGGAGAAATAAGCTTTATACAATCTTGTGATGTGGAAGTAATAAAAGCGGACTGCATAATAAAGGTTCATATCACAAGTGGCAATATAAAGTGACGTTCTTTCGCATTGACATTTTATATATCCAACCATAAAAGCGCATGGCAACCTCTGCTTCCCTCTGCGAAGGGCCTATCCTTTATTATTATCTTCTACCTTATGCAAGTGTCGCGGTGATCTTCACCTTTCCTTTTTCATTTTATCCTTTGGCAAGCTCAGCATGTTGGAAAGAACATGATATATATTGTTGACATTACCCTTGAGGTAAAAAGTTGTGGGGCAAAACTATAAGCCCCTATCTTTCTCTGTGTCCGATTAAAACTCCGTAACCACAAGTATTGCGTGAGTGTTAGCAATTATGGAGGACTAAATGATAGTTGAGTATGTGGACTTGCTTTTTAGCTCTAACATAGACTCTTTCCAATGTTATGATAAATTGCAATTGCTTTAATGACTGAGATTATAGTTTGTTGGAGCCCAATAAAGTTTATGATTTATACTTTTGCATTGTGAATAGATCATCACTTGAACATAAGTAATCATATGACAAAATCTATTTATGTTGCTGTTATAAGAATAATCATGATGCCTTCATGTCCGTATTTTATTTTTATCGATTCCTCTACCTCTAAACATGAGGACATATTTATTGTTATCGGCTTTTCGCTTGAGGACAAGCGAGGTCTAACAGTTGATACGTCCATTTTGCATCATGCTTTTATATCGATATTTATTGCATTATGGACTGTTATTTCACTTTATGTCACAGTACTTATGGCTATTCTCTCTTACTTTACAAGGTTTACATAAAGAGGGAGAATGCCGACAGCTGGAATTCTAGGCTGGAAAAGGAGCAAATATTAGAGGCCTATTCTGCGCAACTCCAAAAGTCCTGAAGCTTCACGGGACATCTTAAAAGAAATAAAGAAAAATCCTCGCCAAAGATGAAGGCCAGGGGGCCCACACCCTTCTCACGAGGGTGGGGGGCGCGTACCCCCCTAGGGCGCGCCCCCTACCTCGTGGGCCCCCTGGTGGCTCTCCGATGACCATCTTCTCCTATATGAGGTCTTTTGATGAGAAAAAAATAGGGAGGAACTTTGCGGGACGAGATTCCGCCGCCACGAGGCGGAACCTTGGTGGATCCAATCTAGAGCTCCGACAGAGCTGTTCTGCCAGGGATACTTCCCTCTGGGAGGGGGAAATCATCACCATCGTCATCACCAACGCTCCTCTCATCGGGAGAGGGCAATCTCCATCAACATCTTTAACAACACCATCTCATCTCCAAACCCTATTTCATCTCTTGTATCCAATTCTTGTCTCAAAGTCCGGGATTGGTGCTAGTAGGTTGCTAGTAGTGTTGATTACTCCTTGTAGTTGATGCTAGTTGGTTTAATTGGTGGAAGATCATATGTTCAGATCCTATATGCATATTATTACCCCTCTGATTATGAACATGAATATGCTTTTTGAGTAATTACGTTCGTTCCTGAGGACAAGGGAGAAGTCTTGCTATGAGTAGTCATGCGAATTTGGTATTCGTTTGATATTTTGATAAGATGCATGTTGTCTAGCCTCTAGTGGTGTTATGTGAACATCGACTACATAACACTTCACCATTATTTGGGCCTAGAGGAAGGCATTTGGAAGTAATAAGTAGATGATGGGTTGCTAGAGTGACAGAAGCTTAAACCCTAGTTTATGCGTTGCTTCGTAAGGGGCTGATTTGGATCCATATGTTTCATGCTATGGTTAGGTTTACCTTAATACTTTTGTTGTAGTTGCGGATGCTTGCAATAGAGGTTAATCATAAGTGGGATGCTTGTTCAACTAAGAACAACACCCAAGCTCCGGTCCACCCACATATCAAATTATCAAAGTATCGAACGCGAATCATATGAACGTGATGAAAACTAGCTTGACGATATTCCCATGTGTCCTCGGGAGCGCTTTTCCTATTAGAAGAGTTTGTTCAGGCTTTTCCTTTGCTAAAAAAAAGGATTGGGCCACCTTGATGCACTTTATTTAATTTTGTTACTTGTTGCTCGTTAAAATTTATCCTATCACAAAACTATCTGTTACCACTTATTTCAGTACTTGCAGAGAATACCTTGCTGAAAACCGCTTATCATTTCCTTCTCCTCCTCGTTGGGTTCGACACTCTTACTTATCGAAAGGACTACGATAGATCCCCTATACTTGTGGGTCATCAATGTCACTCTTGATTCATTGCCCTTCCCGGTAAACCGCTGGAGGCATTCATATAGAGTCATATTTTATTCTAATATCGAGTTGTAATCATTGAGTTGTAAATAAATAGAAGTATGATGATCATCATTAATAGAGCATTGTCCCAAAAAAGGGAGAAAGGCCAAAAAAAAGAAAGGCCCAAAAAAATAAATAAAAAGGGGCAATGCTACTATCCTTTTTCCACATTTTTGCTTCAAAGTAGCACCATGATCTTTATGATAGAGAGTCTCTTGTTTTGTCACTTTCATATACTAGTGGGAATTTTTCATTATAGAACTTGGCTTGTATATTCCAACAATGGGCTTCCTCAAATGCCCTATGTGTTCTTGAGCAAGCAAGTTGGATGCACACCCACTTAGTTTCTTTTGTTGAGCTTTCATACATTTGTAGCTCTAGTGCATCCGTTGCATGGCAATCCCTACTCCTTGCATTGAAATTAATTGATGGGCATCTCCCTAGCCCGTTGAATAGCCGCGTCGATGTGAGACTTTCTCCCTTTTATCTTCTCCACGTAACCCCCTATTATTATTATTCTATTCCACCCATAGTTCTATATCTATGGCTCACCCTCATGTACTGCATGAAAGTTGAAAAAAGTTTGAGATTACTAAAGATGAAGCAATTGCTTAGCTTTTCATCGGGGTTGTGCATGATGAGAGCATTCTTGTGTGATGAAAATGGAGCATGACCAAACTATATGATTTTGTAGGGATGAACTTTCTTTTGCCATGTTATTTTGAGAAGACATGATTGGTTAGTTAGTATGCTTGAAGTATTATTATTTTTATGTCAATATTAAACTTTTGTCTTGAATCTTTCAGATCTGAACATTCATGCCACAATAAAGAAAATTACATTTAGAATTATGCTAGGTAGCATTCCACATCAAAAAATTTGTTTCTATCATTTACCTACTCGAGGACGAGCAGGAATTAAGCTTGGGGATGCTTGATACGTCTCCAACGTATCTATAATTTTTGATTGTTTCATGCTATTATATTATCTGTTTTGGATGTTAATGGGCTTATTTATACACTTTTATATTATTTTTGGGACTAACCTACTAACCCAAGGCCCAGTGTAAATTGCTGTTTTTTGCCTATATCAGTGTTTCACAGAAAAGGAATATCAAACGGAATGAAAACTTTGGGAGAGTTATTTTTGGAACAAACGTGATCCAGGGGACTTGGAGTAGACGTCAAGAAATCAATGAGGAGGCCACGAGGCAGGGAGGCGCGCCTGCCCCCTGGGCACGCCCCCACCCTCGTGGGCCCCTCGTAGCTCCACCGACCTACTTCTTACTACTATATATGTCCATATACCCCGAGAACATCCTAGACCACCACAAAACCCTATTTCCACCGCCGCAACCTTTTGTACCCAAGAGATCCCATCTTGGGGCCTTTTCCGGCGCTCCGTCGGAGGGGGAATCGATCATGGAGGGCTTCTACATCAACACCATAGCCTCTCCGATGATGTGTGAGTAGTTTACCTCGGACCTTCGGGTCCATAGTTATTAGCTATATGGCTTCTTCTCACTCTTTGGATCTCAATACAGTGTTCTCCTCGATCTTCTTGGAGACCCATTTGTTGTAACTCTTTTTGCGGTGTGTTTGTCGAGATCCGATGAATTGTGGGTTTATGATCAAGTTTATCTATGAACAATATTTGATTCTTCTCTGAAATCTTTTATGTATGATTGGTTATCTTTGCAAGTCTCTTCGAACTATCAGTTTAGTTTGGCCTACTAGATTGATCTTTCTTGCAATGGGAGAAGTGCTTAGGTTTGGGTTCAATCTTGCGGTGTCCTTTCCCAGTGACAGTAGGGGCAACAAGGCACGTATTGTATTGTTTCCATCGAGGATAAAAAGATGGCCTTTATATCATATTTCTTGAGTTTATCCCTCTACATCATGTCATCTTGCCTATGCGTTGCTCTGTTCTTATGAACTTAATACTCTAGATGCATGCTGGATAGCGATCGATGTGTGGAGTAATAGTAGTAGATGCAGAATCATTTCAGTCCACTTGTCGCGGACGTGATGCCTATATACATGATCATGCCTAGATATTCTCATAAGTATGCACTTTTCTATCAATTGCTCGATAGTAATTTGTTCACCCACCGTAATACTTATGCTATCTTGAGAGAAGCCACTAGTGAAACCTATGCCCCCGGGTCTATTCTCCATTATATTAATCTCCTGTCAACAAGCTATTTCTGGCACCATTTATTTTGCAATCTTTACTTTCGATCTATGTCATAAAAATACAAAAATATTTATCTTATTATTATTATCTCTATCAGATCTCACTCTCGTAAGTGACCGTGAATGGATTAACGACCCCTTTATCATGTTGGTTGTGAGGTTCTTATTTGTTTGTGTAGGTACAAGGGACTTGCATGTAGTCTCCTACTGGATTGATACCTTGGTTCTGAAAAACTATGGGAAATACTTGCGCTACTTTGCTGCATCACCCTTTCCTCTTCAAGGGAAAACCAACGCACTGCTCAAGAGGTAGCATGGTTCATGATAACAGGAGATAGGGAACACAATGTTTACCCAGATTCGGGCCCTCTCGATGGAGGTAAAACCCTATGTCCTACTAGATTAATACTGACGAGTATGGGGGTTACAAGAGTTGATCTACCATGAGATCGTAATGGCTAAAACCCTAGAAGTCTAGCCTATCTGATTATGATTGTCTCTATGGACTAAGCCCTATGGTTTATATAGACACCGGAGGGGACTAGGGTTATACAAAGTCGGTTATAGAGAAGTAAATATTCATATCCGAAAGCCAAGCTTGCCATCCACGCCAAGGAGAGTCCCATCTGGACACAGGTGAGAGTCTTCGGTCTTCTATCTTCGTAGCCCATCAGTCTGGCCCATGTCCAATAGGCAAGATGCCTGAGGACCCCTTAGTCCAGGACTCCCACAGTAGCCCCTGAACTAGGATTCAATGATGAGGTGTTCGGTGCGCAGATTGTCTTTGGCATTGCAAGGCGGGTTCCTCCTCCGAATACTCCAACACAGTCTTCGAATATGACTAACATGTCCGTATCTGCAAAACAAGTACCACACACCACCGCAGAGAGTATAATATTTCACGAGTCCAATCTACTGACAATTTTTGATAATGTGACACCACTTCATCACCCGGTCCTTATTTCAAACCGTTTTTCAGCCTGCCGCTTCGAGATGCGGTCTCATTAGCACGTCTTGTCAAAGCAGAGATCGTGTCCCCTTATTACAGGATTCTCATCAATACGGGCGTGGGTAATCCAACCGTGCCGTTTGCACAGCCCTTGGGAATAGGCAAGTTTTAAGGTGAGTGGGGAGGCGCTTGATATTCACTGCCTTTATAAGGAGATAAGGAATCCCTTCTTTCACCCACACCTTCTCTCTCTGCCCTCCCATTCTCGAGCTCCAGCTCCCAAGTCCTCATCTTTTCCGCCTCAAGAAAGCTCTCGACCATGTATGGATCTGGAGCGCAAGTCAAGTGGATGGCCTCCTCCGCCAAGGAGAAGGACATCAGCGATCTTCAGGAGGCCGGGTACCTGGCGAAAGAAATCGCCCACCGGCTTCCGGCCAAGGGGCAAATCGTCCCCACCCCGAAGCCCAATGTGAGGGTGGTGTTCATCCCCCATTTCATCCGCGGGTTAGGGTTTCCTCTCCACCCTTTCGTCCGCGGACTCATGTTCTATTATGGGCTAGATTTCCATGATCTAGCCCCGAACTCCTTCTTCAACATCTCGGCATTCATTGTCGTGTGCGAGGCCTTCCTCCGCATTCCACCCCACTTCAGACTGTGGCTTAAGATCTTCAACGTGAAGCCGAAGGTGGTGGACGGCCAACACGCAGAGTGCGGAGGTGCCATGGTGAGCAAGATGCCCAATGTCCCGTGGCCCAAAGGTACCTTCATGGAGACCGTCAAGGGGTGGCAGAAGCTGTGGTTCTAAGTCACAGAGCCCCGCGACTCCTCCTGGACCGTGGCTCCTGAATTCAAATCCGGGGCCCCAACATGGCTTACCTCCTGGCAAGAGAAGGGCATGGATTGGTCTTCGTCGGACGAGCTGACAACGCTTCAGATGTGCATTAGGAGCATGATGGACAAGAACGTCCAGCTTGTTGATGTGATTTAGGTGATGCTAATTCACTGGATCCTTCCATGCCAGAGCCGGGCTTGCCACCTATAGGAATTTGATCCGGCCGAACACAAGACCCTGCAATGGTTCTTCGGGACTACACACGAAGACATCTAGAAGGTGCTCTTCAAGGCCAACGAGACGTGACCGAAGACAACCGAAGATCGTGGGCACGACCTGGCTCATCCCGCCAATTCATTAAGTTCTCCATGCTTCAAGGCATATCCCTTACTTGCTTACTCAAGGAGGATGTCCCAACTTCCCTATCTGTTTTTTTTCAGGGTTGGACGAAGAAGGCAGAGCGGATTCAGTGTCCGGCTTCGCTGCCCGAGGACCCAACTATCCCGCGCTTGATGAAGTTGCTGGTTAGGCGCCGGAGAAGAAGGCCAAGGGGACCAGAGGTGGCCTCCGCCCCAAGAGTACTTCGGACATGGTGTCCGAAGAAGTCAAAACTCACTCCACCACCGAAGATGACGAGGAGGAGGAAGAGGAAGAGGAAGAGGAAGAGGAAGAAGAAAGCAACTCCCCCCTCCCCGAAGGGGAAAAGAAGAGGGTGGCCTTCACAAATCTGGAGGCGGAGGCGTCCAAGAAGGTGAAGGCCTCCCTCGTGGATAGCTCCGCGTGGGACGTCGACAACAGCACAGAACGGCGCCCCTGGGATAAGCCCCTGGCCGAATCATGAGCATCCGAAGACCCCGACGCATTCATATATCAGTCTTTTTACTTTATGATTTTAACATGTTGAACAATGTACTTGCAGTCCGGCTCGTTACGCCCTCGAGCGATCCTCGTCTTCGGGGAACTTGCTGGACCCGAAGGCGATGGACAACGGGTCCCTTCCGACGGCCTCCACTCTCAAGGTCATGGATGACACCGAGGTGTTGTCCCGAAGGATCCCAGACCAGGGAGAGACGCAGGAGGCCATCAGGGTGGCGCCAGAGGGCAAGACCTCGGCCGCCGGACACATGGGGGAGCAGATCCCCATGGAGACTGGCGATGGGGGCCACGTCCAATTCGGCCCCCAGCCGAATACGGTCCCGGAGACCTATACGGCTCTGGAATCTGGTAGACAGCCTCCTTCGTCAGAAGGAGGTGTGCCTATTCCGCTGGTGACCTCTGTCCAACCAGAGGCACCGGATACTCTACTGGAAGCACTGCAAAGTGCTTCCATCATTGAGGAACACCGTACCCTTATGGGTGCAGTGATTGAGAAGATTCAGTCCGTGAAAAGCAGACTGACCAAAGCCTGCACAAGCCTTCTAACAGGCTTTGAGGTAAGCAATGTAACTTTGTGAAAAGAAAATCACAGTATAGATAGTAGCCCCTGAGACTCTGTTCGGTGTTGAGGATCAAACAGTTTTTCCAGGAGGCTAACTAGATATGTTTATGAGGATAAGCAAGCGTCGCTGTTGGCCGCGACTTCTCATGCTACCGAAGTCTCCGGACTGAAGCAGAGGCTGGAGCGGACCGAGGAAGAGCTCTGTTGTGCGAAAAACAAGCTGGAGGACAATCAAGGTATTCAATGTTTTTGTGTATATCCGGGAGGGATGAATGTTTGTGCGCTGACCACCGTGCCGTGATATTTTCATAGGGGCGGCGACCGAGGTAGAGGCCCTCAAGAAGGCGCTGGCCGAGGCCGAGGAGAGGGCGGCAAAGGAACGGGCCGCCAGAGAAAAGCATGAGGCCAGGATTGGTGAGGTCCAGCAGGAGCTCCAAGATGTCATGAACAAATACGAGTCCTTGGAGCGCCAGAATGCAGACCAAGAGTCTGAACTCGCGAGCGTCCGCCAAAGTGCACAAGAGGCCCGGGCCGAAGCCCAAGGTGCCCTCCAAGAAATCCAAGATGCCAAGAAGATTGCGGCGGGTAAGGCTTTTATTATGGAAAGAAAGGATGTGAAGATAAGATATCTCTTATTGACCCGGATTTGGAGTTCTCTAGGGGCATTTGCAGATTTACCGCGCAGTGTTTCTGATGCTGCGGCATTCTTCTGAGCCGAAGAAGGAGTGCAACATAGAAGCTGTTCTGGTCGCAATACCTTGCGCCAGAACATCCGGTGCCTTTTAGTGACCAGGTAAAACAGTTGGTTGAGCTGCATAGGGTGGCCAAACTAGACATGAAGGACTTAATAATCCGGCTGTGGCCTGCAGAAGCTATGCCTAGTAGCTATTTCGGACTCGTGAAGCGGTTGGTCCATGCCTACCCTCGACTTGACGCCGTCAAGCGATCGATCTGTATAGAAGGTGCGCGGATGGTCTTCGCCCGTGTCAAGATGCAATAGGTGAAGATGAATGCCATCAAGCTCGCGACCAAAGGACCGCCCGAGGGAAAGGAGCACTGCACGCCCGCGCGATATTTCGACGATGTCCTGGAGGGATCCCACATTGTAGCGGAGCAATGTGCTAACGACATTATTTTCGAGTGAGTATATTCATGTTATCCCATCCTATAGTATTAAACAGAGACGTTATGTAATATAATGCTTGCTTATTTGTTGAAGTTTTTACCTCCTGTGTGGCCATTTTTATTAAGTCTGAGGGTTGGCTAGTCGTCGGCTTCAGTCCCCACGTAGGTAGTACAGGGGTGTTCGGGATGAATCTAAACACTCTTTATCCCAACATTTGGTCCTTAAAGGAGGTGTTTAGCGCTACGAACCAGGCAATCAGACTATGTGGCTTTATCACCCTCACTTAGCCATAGGAGTTTGACAATAAAAATTTAGGCGCAACCCCTAGTATCTGTACTAGGGTGTTGTAAACACCTGATCGGATAAGAACTGATTCATCGCATAATGCGGAAAAATCGCTAAAGATTTGAGACCTGCGAAGAGCTGACCGGCTCACGTCGCATCATGACAGTCAGTTTTCGGCTTTCTCTACTGAGGTGCTCATTCGGATAAACCAGGACACAATCGCAGTAGTTCTCCCTTTACTACCCTAGCTGATATAGCGGAACGTAAGGTAGTAAGCACAGGAGCCGGGCACCCCAACTATTGACCAAGGACATGATTTGGAGCCGATCCATATAATGCTAAATTCGGGGTACCGAACTATACTGTAAAAAGTGTTCGGACTTTGTTGTCATGTTATGGGGCACAATGAAGCGTACCAAAGTGTTCATGTGCGATTTGATAAGATTATCAAAAGAACAAACTAGTGCCGCAGAAGTTGGGCTACAAACTGTTTCCATTATAGTTTGATTAATACGTCAAAGCGTATTTTGTACAAGTAGTGTGATAAGCAACAGTGGCTATTTAACATGCCAAGACCAAGGACGGTGTCGGGGGTTGCTGATCCCTCGCACACCTATGGGGTTTGGCGGACCGAGCCCCTTTTGGTTCGGCAGGGGGCGGTGGATGCACAAAGAGCAGATCGAGGCGAACGCACGGGCGAGACGATCGGTTTACCCAGGTTCGGGCCGCATGGATGCGTAAAACCCTACTCCTGCTTTGGTGGTTGTATTGAGTTCTTGCTCGGGAGCGATGAGTGCTATAGTACACTCAAGCAGCTAGCGAGACCGAGCGTGAGAATGGCTGTCCTCCCCCTCACTGTTGCGCATGGGCCTCCTTTTATATGTCTAAGGGGTCACCGACATGTGGCAAACAGAGGTGAGGGTAAAAATGTAAAAGGGGTGGTAGTTGGCGCCACCGCCTGCTACAGTTGTATCATACCTAACCCTGACGGCAGGGGACAAGGGCATTAAATGCCCGTCTGTGTCGCCTAGATGGGGCGGAAAGGGACCGTCAGGGGCGCCACCGTTTGGCACGATGGCTCCTTGTCAGCGCTTGCTTGCCACCGCATGCCCCCCCGGCTGCACAGTCTCCCGCCACGTACGCCAGGGGTGGCCCCTGAGCGACACGTTGGTGGGTAGGCCGGAGTGCGGGCTGCGGAGTAGTAGCTTGCTGCGGCAAGCACCTTGCCGCGGATGTTGTCTTGTCGCGTCCGGGAGCTTGCCGCTCACCGGGTCTTGTCGGGGCGCGCAGTGCGCCGCAGCGATCTTCTTGAGATGTTTTGGTTGGTCTTCCCGGCAAGCTCCTCTTGCCGGGGATTTGTCTCCTTCCCGGCAAGCTCCTCTTGCCGGGGTCTCTGTGCTTCGAGTAGCCTTCCTGGCAAGCTCCTCTTGCCGGGGCCTTGGATACTTTGTTCTTGAATGGCTCCTAAAGGAACCACGGAGGGTCTTGGCGGTCACCCGGCAAGCCTTGCCACGGGTCGCTGCGACTGCCCGTGCACAAGTTCGGGGTACTAAGGTACCCCTACTTTAGTACACCGATAGGAGCCCCCGGGCCTGGGCCATACACGGTGCCGAGCGCTGTTGGGCTAGGCCCAAAACAGTGCACGGGCACGCGCGGCCTGGGGCACGCCATAACTCACTCCGCATCCACCGCGCCCTCCCCGAACGACACGCGTCAAACGCGGCATCGTGGGAGAGATCATGGGCGGTTTTCGAGGTGCCCACTCCCCACGGTCACGTGGTGGGGAGAGGACGCCCCATCCGTCGCCTCAGTTCTGCACGCCTGCCACGCGGCTCCCATGCACTTTGGATCGCGGACGGCGGAGGCGGGAAACGGGGTCGTCGTGGGTCGAGGCAGCGGGCTGGCCCCAGCCCCCTGCATTCCCACGTCTTAATTCACTAAGCGGGGCGGCCGAGCCCCCACCTCGCTCCTTTATAAAGAGCGGGAGGGGAGGACGGAAGCCTGCATTCTCCCATCTTCTCCTTCCTTCAGCTCCTGCTCCCCTTCCTCCCATTCGCCATGGAGAAAGGGAACCCCGGTCCTTCATCAGTGGCGGCGAGGGTTGCCGCCAGACAGCGCCTCCCTCCCTCTCCCGCACCCGTGGTGGCGGAGCCAGTCGTAAGGGAAAGAGGGAGGGGGCGAGGTCGTGGACGAGGTCGAGGACGAGGCCGTGGCGCTCGGGGAAGAGGTGGACGAGGCGGCGCGTCGGCTTCGCCTCCGCCGGCTGCTCTTCTTCCCGCGGTGGCCCATGCTGGGGACGATCCTTGCGAGTTCTTCGTCAGGCTGCGCCGGGCGCCTCGTCGTCGCCTCCGACTCCCAGATCCGTTTGCGGAAGTGGTGGAGTTGGACCCGCCCGAGATGCTGAGACTACACATGAGGGGCTGTGGGATCAGCGGCACGCGAGTCCGCGCCGAATTCCCAGCCCCTGGTGTGATGTATCTTGGTCAAGGGTGGAAGACGTTCGCCCGCATCCACAGCTTGACGCCGGGGCTCACCCTCCACTTTAAGTTGGTGGAGGGCGATCTCCTCTCCGTCAAGGTCTTCGGGTGCTTCGGCATCCGGGCACGGTGCTGCGCGGAGAGCTCCTCCGATAGCGAAGGCTCCTCCTCGAACGAGAGTGACGAGGAGGGGAGCGACAGTGACGACGAGGGGAGCGGGCGGCAGGATGGCGGGTCCGACTAGGTGTCAGGCGCCGTTCCGTGCGGCACCGGCAACCCCATCATTGGTGTCGCCGGCTCCTTGAACTCCCCGGGGTCGTCTCCTTGGGCGGCTGGCGTAGGGAGGCTGCGGAAGAGGAAGAGGGCTGGCGGCAAGGCCGTCAGGTCGGAGTACGATGGCATGGTGCCCTCGACAGCGTGCTGACGTCTTGCCGCCTCGTCTTCGAGCCCCGCTTCCGGTGCCGCCATCACCGTCCAGCCTTGACGGCACCCGGGATGTTCTCTTGGTGTCTTCTGGCACCCGTAGTTCGCCTAGGCGCTCCTTTTGCCCTTCTTGCCTCCTTGACCTACCTCCTGAAGAGAGGGATAGGAAAAGGATTACGGGCATCTTATCTTTTTAATTTGTAAGCCCTCGGGCCTTAGTTGCATTTAAAACTTGTAATCCTCTCTTTCATGTTTTCATCCTCTATGGACTGTACCTGCGTGGAATGTTTTT
The DNA here is from genome assembly GCA_034509565.1 of Triticum monococcum. Taxonomy (NCBI): domain Eukaryota; kingdom Viridiplantae; phylum Streptophyta; class Magnoliopsida; order Poales; family Poaceae; genus Triticum; species Triticum monococcum. The sequence continues at coordinate 19,320,059 of CM067844.1, read as the reverse complement.
TTAATGAAAAGGGGATGTTTGCTGGGTCATTTGCCTCGCGGGTAGAACCCACGCCAAGGAGCAAATCCTTGGTATCTTTCAGATAGACACTCCTTCCCCGGCAACATGCCCTGCCGTCTTCCCACGCCGCTCGACCTTTCTCACGCTTTTGGCGGAGGCAGGGACGAGGCGGGTGCGGCCCCTCGTTTCCTCCCTTTGCTGCCGCGACTACGACCAAAACTTGGCCCAGGGGCCCCAGGGCCTAGAGCTAAGGGAGCACGGTAGTTTTCGGGAAGAAACGAGGTTTTGTATTCCCCGGTCCATAAGAGAATGCACGAAGAGGGATGAAAGACTTATCTGAGATTGTAGACCCCGGCAACTCTGGCTTGCCGCGGGTGAACCTTGGCACTTGCAGCCCCCGGCAACGCTGGCTTGCCGGGGTCTAGATGCCGGCACGTCCTTCTTCTCCTTTTCGTCCTCAGGCAGTCCGGCAAGGTTGTGCGAGCCCTGCGAACCAAAGGAAACGAAAGAAAGGCAAAGGGACGCACACTCGACCTCTAAGTTAGGGGTTAGCCGTTGTTAAGCACTATCAACCCTAACCGAGGACCTGACTCGACCTAGCATGCATGCTATAACTCTGGGCGCCAGCGCTTCATTTACTTGTGCTCAGGGTCTGCGCCTGGCTTTGTACAAAGGATTACATGCAACAGCGGTAAGACTTGTACAAAAGGGTGGTTGCCGGACAGGGTCCGACAACCGCGCCTTACGGGTAAAACTTACGAAGATGCTCGATATTCCAGGAGTTGCTCACTGGTACGCCATCTTCGGTATCCAGGCGGACAGCGCCAGGCCTGGTGACTTGTTTCACCCGGTAAGGGCCTTCCCACTTTGGCGTCAACTTGTTGGAATTCTTGGCGGACTGAACGCGCCGAAGAACAAGGTCGCCTTCCTCGAGACTTCTGGCGTTAACTTTGCGGCTATGATAGCGGCGCAAAGCTTGCTGGTAGCGAGCGGCTCGCACAGCAGCCTGAAGACGATCTTCCTCAAGGAGCAGCGCGTCATCTTGCCGCAGCCGCTCTTGCTCAAGCTCATCATAAGAGAGCACTCGAGGTGACCCGTATACGAGTTCCGTGGGGATAACTGCCTCTGCTCCATAGACTAGAGCGAAGGGTGTCTGTCCAGTGGCTCGATTTGGCGTCGTCCTGATCGACCAAAGAACCACCGGCAGCTCCTCGATCCAGTTGCGTCCGCGCTTGTGCAGCCTGTCGAAGGTCTTGGTCTTGAGCCCGCGCAGCACTTCAGCATTTGCCCTCTCCGCTTGGCTGTTGCTTCTCGGGTGAGCAACAGAGGCGAAGTAGACCTTGGCGCCAAGGTCTTGGACGTACTACATGAAGGTGCGGCTCGTAAATTGTGTACCGTTGTCGGTGATTATCCTGTTAGGGATTCCGAAACGGCAAACAATCGACCTGAAGAACTTGACCGCGGACTGCGCCGTCACCTTCCTCACTGGTTCCACTTCCGGCCATTTTGTGAACTTGTCGATTGCAACGTACAAGTACTCAAAGCCCCCGACAGCTCGGGGGAAGGGGCCGAGGATGTCGAGCCCCCAGACCGAAAATGGCCAGGATAAAGGGATCGTCTGGAGAGCTTGAGCTGGCTGGTGTATCTGCTTGGAATGGAACTGGCACGCTTCACACTTGGTTACTTGTGCAGTTGCATCTTGGAGGGCTGTCGGCCAGAAGAAGCCTTGCCGGAATGCTTTTCCGACAAGAGCTCTTGCGCCAATGTGGTGACCACATATGCCTCCATGTATGTCTGCCAATAGCTTCTGTCCATCTTCCCGGTGAATACACTTCAATTTCACACCATTGAGTCTTCTTCTGTACAGTGTGTCATCGACAAACTGGTACATACTAGACTGCCGGGCTACTCTTTCCGCTTCTTCTGGCTCTTCGGGAAGTTCTCTTGTCTGGAGGAAACGGACAATCTGCTGCGCCCATGTTGGAGCCTGTGGCTCGACAACAAGGACTAAAGGCGCATCTGCTGCTGCGGGAACGTCCGCTTCTACGGCAAGAGCCTGCGACTCTGCCGGAGCTTGACATTCCCCGACAAGCTTGCTGGAGCAGAGCTTGCCGGGAGTGTCTGCTGCAACGGAACAAACCCTGGGGTTTGCCGGAGTAGACTGCTCCTCAGCACTATTGGCGTCGATCTTGGGGACCTTCTTGGCGGCGGCTTCGGGGAGCTCTGCCGGAAGATAGTCACCAGAAATCAACTTCCTCTTCTTGCTCTGTCCGGTTGATGGTGTTACGGATGGCTGAGTCAGCTTGAGCACAAAGATCCCTGGTTCCACAGGTAACTTAAGTGCTGCGCACTTTGATAGGCCATCGGCAATGTCGTTCTCAGCTCTTGTAACATGTGCCATTTGCAGGCCGTCAAAGCGCTCTTCTAGCTTCCTCGCTTCATCAACATAAGCTTCCATCAACGGACTCTGGTAAACCTTGTTCACTTGGCGGACGACAAGCTGCGAGTCACCCCTGACAATGAGCTTCTTAATCCCAAGTTCTGTCGCGATCCTGAGACCGGCAAGCAAGCCTTCATACTCTGCAGTATTGTTTGTCGCTTGCTCCTTGGGAAAGTGCATCTGGACTATGTACTTGAGGTGCTCTCCGGTGGGCGCGACAAGCAGTACACCAGCACCGGCGCCTTGCAGCGAGAAGGCACCGTCAAAGTACATGAGCCACTCTTTGCTTGCTTCCTTGGCGGGGATGCTCGTCTCTGGAATTTCTTCGTCTGGAGTTGGCGTCCACTCTGCTATGAACTCTGCCAATGCTCTGCTCTGGATTGTTGATGTACTCTCAAACTTGAGGCCAAAGCTTGACAGTTCCAGTGCCCACTCGACAATCCTGCCCGTTGCTTCTGGATTTTGGAATATCCTCTTCAGCGGAAAGCGAGTGACAACTGTAATCTCATGTGCTTGGAAGTAATGGCGCAGCTTTCTCGAGGCCATGAGAAGGCCGAAAAGCAACTCCTGCACACCAGAGTACCTTGACCTAGCCCCCCGCAAAAGGGAACTGACAAAGTAAACTGGGCGCTGCACTATCTTCTTCTGTATCTCCTCTTGCATCTGCGCAGACCCTTGCTTGTCGGGACCAGAGCTTGTCAGGGAAGCCCCCTGCTTGTCGCTGGATGTGCTTGCCGCGGTCGCTGGCTCGTCGTCGGCCTCCCTTTCCGCTACTAACACAGCACTAACCACTTGATTGGTTGCCGCTCTGTACAGCAGCAACTTCTCTTGTGGTTTAGGTGCGACAAGTGTTGGAGTGGAGGACAGGTATCTCTTCAAGTCTTGCAGCGCAGCCTCCGCTTCCGGAGTCCATCTCATTGGACCTGCCCTTTTCAAAATTTTGAGAAATGGCAGGGCGCACTCAGCAGACCGAGAGATAAACCTGCTGAGAGCAGCTATGCAGCCGGCAAGCTTCCGTACATCCTTGACGCGCCTTGGTGCTTCGATCTGCTCAATGGCCCTGATCTTGTCGGGATTAGCTTCGATTCCCCGCTGAGACACAAAGAACCGAAGAAGCTTGCTGGAAGGGACTCCAAACACACACTTCTCGGGGTTGAGCTTGAGGTTGACCTTGCGCAGATTTGCAAAAGTCTCTTCTAAGTCTTGGATCAGAGTTGCCCTGTCCTTGCTTTTGACCACTATATCATCCATGTAGGCTTCTACATTTCTGTGTATTTGTGGCTTCAAAGCGATATGGACTACTCTGGCAAATGTTGAACCAGCATTCTTTAATCCGAAAGGCATCCGTACGAAACAGTACGTGCCACATGGAGTAATGAATGCGGTTTTCTCCTCATCCTCTTCAGCCATGGAGATCTGATGATATCCTGAATATGCGTCAAGAAATGAAAGCAACTCACATCCGGCTGTGGAGTCAACAATCTGGTCAATGCGCGGCAATGGAAATGGATCTTTGGGACAAGCTTTATTAACATCAGTGAAGTCAATACAAAGCCTCCACTTCCCGTTTGCCTTGCGCACTACAACCAGATTGGCCAACCACGTTGGATGGAGCACTCCTCCGACAAGGCCTGCTGCTTCCAACTTCTTGATCTCTTCTGCTATGAACTCTTGGCGCTCCACCGCCTGTTTCCTGACCTTCTGCTTGACGGGCCGCGCATGAGGGCAAACGGCAATATGGTGCTCAATTACCTTCCTGGGAACACCGGGGATGTCAGACGGTTGCCATGCAAACACGTCGACATTCGCCCGCAGGAAAGTAACGAGCGCGCTTTCCTATTTAGGGTCAAGCGTGGCACTGATGGTGAAGGTACCACCAGTGCCGTCCTCCTTGGCGAGCACCTTCTTGGTAAGTGGTGGAGCTGCCATCGTCTTCTTACTCTTGCCGGTGGAGCTCGATGGTGCGTCCTCGACGGCAGCGCAGCACTCCGAGGAGGGGCGCTTGCCGGAGTAGGCATCAAAGCTCTTGCCGGGCTTGGTCTTCTTGCCGGTGGAGCTCGATGGTGCATCCTCGACGGCAGCATGGCACTCCAAAGAGGCGCGCTTGCCGGAGTGGGCACCAGAGCTCTTGCCGGACTTAGTCTTCTTCCCCCCGGGAGCTGCAGCGGCAAGTGTCTCGCGGTCTGTCGCGGCAGCAGCTTCCCGGTAGATCTTGTCGGCGCAGATAAGGGCATCCTTCTTGTCGCCAGGGACAGAGATGACGCTTATCGGGCCTGGCATCTTGAGCATGTTGTATGCATAGTGAGAGGCCGCCATGAACTTGGCGAGTGCTGGACGGTCGAGTATGCCATTGTAGGGCAATGGGAAATCGGCAACGTCGAAGGTGACCCTCTCAGTCCTGAAGTTCATCTCGCTGCCGAATGTTACCGGCAACGCGACCTTCCCTTTCGGCTTGCTCCTTCCCGGGTTAATTCCTTGGAATGTACTGGTTTCTTCGAGCTCGCTGTCTGGGATCTAGAGTTTCTGGAGCACAGCGGAGGAGATCAGATTTAGGCCAGCCCCGCCGTCAACCAACATCTTAGTGACTTTGAGGTTGCGGATTGTTGGCGAAACCAACAACGGCAGGCACCCGATCGCAGTTGTGCGATCAGGGTGGTCCTCAATGTCAAAGACGATGGGCGTGCTGGACCACTTCAGAAGCTTGCGTGATTTGACAGGTGGCTCTGCCGCATTAACTTCCCAGAGCCACTGTTTGAGTTTGCGGTGGGAAGTATCCAGAGAAGCGCCACCGTCAACACACAAGACTTCTATAGCCTTCTGAAATTCTTGCTTGCTGTTCTCAACATCATCCATGTCTTCGTCGTCGTCTTCGTCTTCATCCTTGTCGCGGCCGTGGGGAGGTCTATCTCCTTGCCGCTGCTTGGCCTTGCCGCGGCTTCCTCCCTGGCTAGCGCGCTTCTTGCCGGCTTCTCCACCGCCTCCTTGGGCTCTCTCCTTGTTGCGCCGCTCGTACTCAGCTTTTTGTTGCTGGACAAGCTGCTCGACCCTCTTGCAGTTTTGGAGATCGTGGCCCTAGGTGCGGTGGATCTTGCAGTCCTACTTGTCGGAGCTGCCCTGCTTGTCGGCGGCCGCTACAGCTTGGCAGTTGGTGCATGCGGCAACCTCCTTGCCGGAGCTACCAACTTTGGCTTGCTTGGCGGCGCCATCATCGCCGGACTGCTCGACGACTAGCACCTCTTTGCCCTTCCTCCTGTTGCGTCTCCGGCTCTTCATTGCCGGGGCGGCATCCTCACTGTCAGATCCCCCTGCTCCAGCATCTTCTCCGGGGAGTTTCCTCCCTTCTTCAGCACGAGCACACTTGTCGGCCAGGGCGTATAGCTCACTGACGTCTCTGATCCTGCTCATCGCCATCTCCTCCCGCATCCTGCGATTACGCACGTTCTGATGGAACGCGCTGATAACTGCGGCAGGGTGGATGTCTGGGATGTTGCGCTACACGCGGCTGAATCTCTGGATATATTTGCGCAGGGGTTCTCCTTCCTTCTGGCAAGCAGGTGGAGGTCACTCTCTTGGCCATGTGGTTTGTGGCCGCCCGTAAAGGCGCCGACAAACTGATGGCACAAATCCGCCCAAGAGGATATGGAGTTGTCCGGCAAGTGCATGAGCCAGGATCTGACTTCGGGCTTGAGCACGAGCGGGAAGTAGTTGGCAAGGACCTTGTCGTCTCGCCCCCCGGCAGCTTGCACCGCAATGGTGTAGATGCTGAGGAACTCAGACGGGTGCGACTTGCCGTCGTACTTCTCCGGCACGTCTGGCTTGAAATGCTTCTGGTTGGGCCACTGGACTTGCCGCAGCTCACGGGTAAACGCAGGACAACCTGCCGCGTACGGCAAGTTACCTGGCTCTCCGGGTGCATGCATGTCAACAGAGGGCCCAGCGCGCAGGTCTGATTGACGCCGCGCTCGGCTGCCGTGGGTCGTCACCGTTGGCGAAGCTGATGAGGCTCTGGATAGTGGCCCTCCAGTCATCGATCTTCTCTGGCACCGGAGGGTAGTCTAGGAGTAGCTGGGCACGTGCCAACGCTTCCGCCGGAGTGGTGGGCGGCGGCAGCGAACGGTGCGAGGAGCGAGATATGCTCGGACTTCTAACTGTGTTAGAAGGAGCAACATCTCGTCCAAGCAACCGCGCCACGCTCGCGCCAACATGTTGGCGTGCATGCTGGTCCTGAGCACTCCGGGATCCGCCAGCTTGATCTTGGCCCAGCAGACGTATGGTACCATGGGTACCATGACGCTGCTGGTCCCGCGCCTCCTGGGACGGGCGCGGTGCGTGTATGGACGCTGAGGTCTTGGAGTGCGCGCGGTCATTGTGGGAGGTGACCGCGCCGCCGACGTGTGGCGCGACCTGGTCCATGGACCTGGCAGCGCCATGGGTCTCCCCGTCGGCGCCCGCTCTTCCGCCGGCGTCTACCCCACCAGCCGTGCGCCCTGGCGATGGTGGGTTCGGCGCGGACGGAGCAGCTGCTTTCGAAGCCTTCTTCTTCGGCAACATGTTGATGAAGACGATGAAGATTCGGCTCGTGTGAACGCCGGATCAGGTTCGCACAACCTCGACGCACCCCCTACCTGGCGCGCCAAAGATGTCGGGGGTTGCTAATCCCTCGCACACCTATGGGGTTCGGCGGACCGAGCCCCTTTTGGTTCGGCAGGGGGTGATGGATGCACAAAGAGCAGATCGAGGCGAACGCACGGGCGAGACGATCGGTTTACCCAGGTTCGGGCCGCACGGATGCGTAAAACCCTACTCCTGCTTTGGTGGATGTATTGAGTTCTTGCTCGAGAGCGATGAGTGCTACAGTACACTCAAGCATCTAGCGAGACCGAGCGTGAGAATGGCTGTCCCCCCCTCACTGTTGCGCATGGGCCTCCTTTCATTTGTCTAAGGGGTCACCGACATGTGGCAACAGAGGTAAGGGTAAAAATGTAAAAGGGGTGGTAGTTGGCGCCACCGCCTGCTACAGTTGTATCATACCTAACCCTGACGGCAGGGGACAAGGGCATTAAATGCCCGTCTGTGTCGCCTAGACGGGGCGGAAAGGGACCGTCAGGGGCGCCACCGTTTGCCACGATGGCTCCTTGTCAGCGCTTGCTTGCCACCGCATGCCCCCGGCTGCACAGTCTCCCGCCACATACGCCAGGGGTGGCCCCTGAGCGACATGTTGGTGGGTAGGCTGGAGTGCGGGCTGCGGAGTAGTAGCCTGCTGCGGCAAGCGCCTTGCCGCGGATGTTGTCTTGTCGCGTCCGGGAGCTTGCCGCTCACCGGGTCTTGTCGGGGCGCGCAGTGCGCCACAGCAATCTTCTTGAGATGTTTTGGTTGGTCTTCCCGGCAAGCTCCTCTTGCCGGGGTCTTGTCTCCTTCCTAGCAAGCTCCTCTTGTCGGGGTCTCTGTGCTTCGAGTAGCCTTCCCGGCAAGCTCCTCTTGCCGGGGCCTTGGATACTTTGTTCTTGAATGGCTCCTAAAAGAACCACGGAGGGTCTTGGCGGTCACCCGGCAAGCCTTGCCGCGGGTCGCTGCGACTGCCCGTGCATAAGTTCGGGGTACTAAGGTACCCCTACTTTAGTACACCGACAGACGGGCTGCCTACGAACTTAAACTCAATGCGGTTATGACTCTAAGTCGTGCTTCGACACGTGGGAGATATAGCCGCATCGAGGGCGTTACAGTGCGGGAATTAAGGAAGAATTTAACGCATATTTGCGTAACGCGGATCTTGTGAGCTTCGAGGAAGAGAAGTGCAGCCAGTACCACTATCTCACTAGTTCCTCTGTGAGGAGGTTTGAATTTTCATCTTCACATAATTCTCCAATTGTCCTGTTTGATCTTTATGAAAATTCTTATACTAAGGACTTAGAGGATTTTACCACTGCTTGCAAACTTCCACAATGGGGTACTGTCAGGGAACCTCACAAATCTGAATTTAGTGATTTTCTTGCTAGTATAACTCTGGGGGAATCCAGAGACATAACACAAGCTACCATAGGGAGCATTCATTTTCCTGCTATACATTATTTTGCTCTCTTCATAGGTAGATGCATAAATGGTAAAGATGAAGCATGTCATATGTGTGTTCCTGACCTCAGTATTCTTAGGAGTGCTGTGTTAGGAGACAAATCCTATAGTTTGGGAGCCATTGTTGCACGTAGGTTGCATCTTAATAGATTTAATGGAGATTTCTTTGGGGGAATTTATGCAACCCGCATAGCTAATTTTCTTGGTATAGCCATACATGAAGATGATATTGAATTACCTCCTGCTTACCTAGACTTTAATGCTATGGTTCACCACCAGTTTGTTGAGAGGAGTGAATCACCTCTCCAGTATCGACTAATCTTTGACAGATGGCGTGCTGTCCGTATTACTCTCCCTGCTCCTACCTTCTTTCATTATCAGGTAAAAGGAAGATATGTTATTACCAGAGAGGAGGCAGATGAGTACGAGAGGAGAGCGGAGGCCGCTCGTCGCCACGCTGCAGCTCAGGAGGCGATAGCGCTGCATCGCAGTACGACCCCAACTATTATTATGGATATCCGCCAGGCCAACTGTGGCCATAGACCAACTTAGGCCAAAAGCCTAAGCTTGGGGGAGTACGTATTTCTCACCGACATTACATTCATGTTCACACACTCATCGATAGATGACGGTGCTCATACTTTTTCATTGTATCATCCATGCTAGTTTATTGTCCTTTTTATGATTTCTTCTTGTGTGTTCAATAAACCAAAAAATTTAGTTGTAGCTTTTAATTAGTTTACTTTCCATGCTTGTAGTAGTGATTAAAAAGAAAACCCAAAAAGATTTCATGTTCTTCTTTTGCTTGTTGGGAGCTTTCCCGTGTAAATAGTTTTATTTTTTTTCTTTTCTTTGGGGGTCGATAGGAGAAGACCATAATTAAATTGTTGAAGTAGCTCTTATATGCATTATTGTTGATATGACAAAAGAGCCCATATTGCCTTGTCTTCTCCTCTTTATTGAATGCTTGCAGATTCTAGCTTAATCCAATGCACATGCACTATTATTATTATTCACACTATTCGGTCGTGCAAGTGAAAGGCAATTATGACGATATATGATGGACTGGCTGAGATGAGAAAAGCTGGTATGAACTCGACCTCTCTTGTTTTTGTAAATATGATTAGTTCATCATTCCTGATTCAGCCTATTATGAATAAACATGTTTGAAATGACAACTAGAGATCATAGTTTCTTGTGCCATGCTTGATTAGCTAGGAGCTTATAATGGTTTACCTTGCGTGCCAACATGCTATTAAAATGGTTGTGATGTGGTATGATAGGGTGGTATCCTCCTCTGAATGATTTAAGTGACTTGACTTGGCGCATGTTCACGCATGTAGTTGAAACAAAAATCAACATAGCCTTCACGATATTTATGTTCATGGTGGATTATATCCTACTCATGCTTGCATCCGGTGTTGATTAATTTAATGCATGTTCATGACTGTTGTCGCTCGCTAGCTGGTCGCTTCCCAGTCTTTTGCTAGCCTTCACCTGTACTAAGCGGGGATACTGCTTGTGCATCCAACTCCATAAACCCAAAAGTTAGTCCACATGAGTCCACTATACCTTCCTATATAAGGTATATACCTGCCATTCCAAGTAAATTTGTATGTGCCAAACTCTAAACCTTCAAATAAATATCCTGTTTTGTATGCTCGAATAGCTCATGTATCAACTAGGGCTATCCGTATCTTCCATGTTGGGCGGGTTATTCTCAAGAGGAGTGGACTCCGCTCCTCACTCACGAGAAAGTGGCTGGTCACCGAGATGCCCAGTCCCACGCTTTATGCAAAATCAAATCAAAATAATTGCAAAAAAAACTCCCCTTGGGACTCTTGTTAGTTGGAGGCACTCGTTGTTTCGAGCAAGCCATGGATTGATGCTTGTTGGTGGAGGGGGAGTATAAACTTTACCATTTTGTTTGGGAACCGCCTATAATGTGTGTAGCATGGAAGATATCGCCATCTCTTGGTTGTTATGTTGACAATGAAAGTATACCGCTCAAAATATTATTCATCTCTATTTCAAAACCGAGCTCTGGCACCTCTACAAATCCCTGCTTCCCTCTGCGAAGGCCCTATCTATTTACTTTTATGCTGAGTCATCATCCTCTTATTAAAAAGCACCAGTTGGAGAGCACTGCTGTCATTTGCATTCATTACTGTTAGTTTACATTGAGTATGACTTGACTAGATCTCTTTTACCATGAATTACAATGTCTAGTCAATCCTTGATCTTTAAAGGTGCTCTGCATTTATGTTTTGCGGTCCCAGAAAGGGCTAGCGAGATACCATCTTGTTATATCATATTATGATTGTTTTGAGAAAGTGTTGTCATCCGAGATTTATTATTATTGCTCGCTAGTTGATTATGCCATTGATATGAGTAAACTTGAGACCTAAGCATTATTGTGAATGTGGTTAGTCATAATCTTTGCTGAAAACTTGAATGCTGGCTTTACATATTTACAACAACAAGAGCAAACGGAGTTTGTAAAAGTTTTTCTTTATCACTTTCAGTTTATCAACTGAATTGCTTGAGGACAAGCAAAGGTTTAAGCTTGGGGGAGTTGATATGTCTCCGTCGTATCTACTTTTCCAAACACTTTTGCCCTTGTTTTGGACTCTAACTTGCATGATTTGAATGGAACTAACCCGGACTGACGTTCTTTTCAGCAGAATTGTTATGGTGTTATTTATGTGCAGAAACAAAAGTTCTCAGAATGACCTGAAACTTCACAGAACATCTATTCAGAAAATATAAAAAAAATCCTTGCAAAAGATGAAGACCAGGGGGGCCACCACCTATCCACGAGGGTGGGGGCGCGCCCCCTACCTCGTGGGCCCCCTAGAGCTCCTCCAACCTCAACTCCAACTCTATATATTTGGTTTCGGGGAGAAAAAATCAAAGAGAAGGATTCATCACGTTTTACTATACGGAGCCGCCGCCAAGCCCTAAAACCCCTCGGGAGGGCTGATCTAGAGTCCGTTCGGGGCTCCGGAGAGGGGAATCCGTCGCCATCGTCATCATCAACCATCCTCCATCACCAATTTCATGATGATCACCGCCATGCGTGAGTAATTCCATCGTAGGCTTGTTGGACGGTGATGTGTTGGATGGGATCTATCATGTAATCGGGTTAGTTTTGTTAGGGTTTGATCCCTAGTATCCACTATGTTCTGAGATTGATGTTGCTATGACTTTGCTATGCTTAATGCTTGTCACTAGGGCCCGAGTGCCATGATTTCAGATCTGAACCTATTATGTTTTCATCAATATATGAGAGTTCCTGATCCTATCTTGCAAGTCTATAGTCACCTATTATGTGTTATGATCCGTTAACCCCAAAGTGACAATAATCGGGATACTTACCGGTGATGACCGTAGTTTGAGGAGTTCATGTATTCACTATGTACTAATGCTTGGTTTCGGTACTCTATTAAAAGGAGGCCTTAATATCCCTTAGTTTCCGTTAGGACCCTGCTGCCACAGGAGGGTAGGACAAAGATGTCATGCTCATGCAAGTTCTTTTCCATAAGCACGTAAGACTATTTTCGGAATACATGCCTACATTACATTGATGAATTGGAGCTAGTTCTGTGTCACCCTAGGTTATGACTGTTACATGATGAACCACATCCGGCATAATTCTCCATCACTGATCCATTGCCTATGAGCTTTCCATATATTGTTCTTCGCTTATTTACTTTTCCGTTGCTATTGCTATCATCACTACAAAATACCAAAAACATTACTTTTGCTACCGTTACCACCACTATCATATTACTTTGCTACTAAACACTTTGCTGCAGATATTAAGTTTCCAGGTGTGGTTGAATTGACAACTCAGCTGCTAATACTTGAGAATATTCTTTGGCTCCCCTTGTGTCGAATCAATAAATTTGGGTTGAATACTCTACCCTCGAAAACTGTTGCGATCCCCTATACTTGTGGGTTATCACTCTACTGCCAGGGCAGCGGTGTGCTCCTTAGTATGGAGGGAGCGCTTCGTGTTTCCATTGACTGTTATGACACCGCGTGCGTGATAACCACTGCATCTTGAGCTTGAGATAAGCGTAGTGCGGCACTGCATTGAATCGGGCAAACGTAGTTCATCCGAGCAGTGCGTGATAACCACTGCGGAAGGGGACGATATCAAAGATTAACTCCTTGCTTCAGAAGTTGTCTGGAGATCCAAAGACGACCACCAATGTAATTGAGCAAGAGTAGCGGGCCTCCACACCTGGAATAACTCCTTTAAAGGTGGTTTTGGTGGGCTTGATCCCTGATGGATCGATGCCCATTTTGCGCACTGTATCCTGGTAAAGTAGGTTGAGGCTGCTACCGCCGTCCATGAGGACTCGTGTGAGGTGAAATCCATCAATTATTGGGTCGAGGACCAGCGCGGCTGACCCGCCATGACAGATGCTGGTCGGATGGTCCCTGCGATCGGATCGGTCATGACGACCATGAGTTGAATTTTGGGGTGACTAGCGCTATCGTATAGACATCCCTGAGCGCGTGCTTGTGCTCCTTCTTGGGGATATGGGTAGCATATATCATGTTCACCGTTTTGATTTGAGGGGGAAACTTCTTCTGTTCCCCTGTGTTTGGGGGACGGGGCTCTTCGTCATCGTTCTCGCTTTGTGACCCCTTCTCCCTGTCTTCGGCATTTAATTTGCCGGCCTGTTTGAAGACCCAACAACTCCTGTGGGTATGATTGGCTGGTTTATCTGGGGTAGCATGGATGTGGCATGAGAGATCGAGTATGCGGTCCAGGCTGGAAGGGCCTTGATTATTTCTTTTATATGGCTTCTTCCGCTGTCTGGACTTGGAGCAACTGAATCCGGCATTGACCGCCGTGTCATTGGTATGATCACCGTTGCTTCGACGCTTGTGTCTGTTGTGTCGGGGCTTACCGTTGCTATTTCTGGCTTCCGAAGTGCCAGGTTCTCTTGTGTCGTTATTGCTACGGGCTAGCCAGCTATCTTCGCCCATGCAAAAGCGGGTCATGAGTGCCGTGAGGGCTACCATGGACTTTGGCTTTTCCTGGCCGAGGTGTCTGGCGAGCCATTCATCCCGGATGCTATGTTTAAATGCCGCTATGGCTTCAGCATTCGGACAGTCGACGATCTGGTTCTTTTTGGTTAAGAATCTAGTCCAGAATTTCCTGGCTGACTCTTCGGGCTGTTGGATTATGTGACTTAAGTCGTTGGCATCCGGAGGTCGAACATATGTACCTTGGAAGTTGTCAAGGAAGGCTTCTTCCAAGTCCTCCCAGCTGCTAATGGAGTTTTCAGGCAGGCTATTCAGCCAGTGTCGGGCTGGCCCCTTGAGTTTTAGGGGGAGGTATTTGATGGCATGAAGATCATCGCCGCGCGTCATGTGAATGTGGAGGATAAAGTATTCAATCCATACCACAGGATATGTGGTTCCATCATATGATTCGATATCCACATGTTTGAACCCTTCTGGGAATTCATGTTCCATTACTTCATGAGTGAAGCATAGGGGGTGTGCGGTGCCTCTATATCGGGCCAGGTCACGACGTATTTCGGATGGAGTCCGTCTGCGATTTTCGGCTCGGATGTAACTTTCTTATCATGTTTGGCTCGATAGCCGTCGTCACGCATCGGGGCACGCCCCCGTGATCCATAGGTTGGTCTGGCCGGACCTGCTTTATTCTTCAGGCCCTGCCGGAGATCATATGTGTATCCCAGAGCAGTTTTTTCTCTGTCTTTACGGCGAGGTGGTACGGGCTGGTGTTCGACTTGGGTTGCCGCTTTGTCCCGACCATGTGGTGGTCAGTCAGCCGCATTGTGTGTTGATAGCACGGGCTCCAATGCCTCGTCATCGAATTGAGGTAGTAATTTGCGCTTCATGTAACTTTGGAGTGATCGCTTGAGGCTATACTCCTCGGCTTCTAGGACGTTAGTCCATCTGTCATTGAGCAGATCTTGATCAGCTTGAAGCTGTTGCTACTTCTTTTTCAGGCACCTTATAGTGGCTATTAGCTGGCGCTTAAGGCACTCCTGCTCGAGAGGTTCCTCAGGCATGATAAAATCCTCATTGCTGAGGCTCACCTCATCCTTGGAGAGTGGAAGATAATTGCTGTCCTCCAAGTCTTCATGCGCAGCCTATTCATCAGGGCTCACTCGCCCATCTTCCCGTTCATCTTGTTCGGAAGTTGCCTCAACAGGGTCTTCATTGTCTTTGGCACCGTCCGGAGTGTTATCTTCTCCTGTGCTGGTTTTGATGTCTTTGTTGCAGCGTGATTTATAGCGGCGCCGCTAACGATGGCGATTTGGTTGTATCTCAGGAGGTTTATGTCACACCCTCGATGCGACTATATCTCCCACGTGTCGAGGCACGACTTAGAGGCATAATCGCATTGAAGGCATATGTCGCAAGTGAGGCAATCTTCACACCACCCATGTACATATATAATATAAGGGGAAAAAAATAATAGTTGGCTTACACTCGCCACGTCACATCAAGGTACATAAATAGCATCCATCATACAAGCACTCATGGCCCGACTACGGCGCCAAAATAGAAAAGACCCCCAACAAGCGACAAATCCCTGAATCGAACCCTGAGCGGGCACCACTACTGATCATCAGGAAAAGAAACATAGTATCGCTGAGAGTCCTCGTCGTACTCCCACTTCAGCTCGAGCGCGCCATCCGGAGGAGTATCATCGGTCCCTGCATCTGGTATAATAGTAATATGTGAGCCACAAGGACTCAGCAATCTCGCACCCTCGCGATCAAGACTATTTAAGCTTTAATAGGTAAGGAAGGGGTAATGTGAGTGGAGCTGCAGCAAGCGACTAGCATGTATGGTGGCTAACTTATTCGCAAAAGAGAGCGAGAAGAGAAGGCAAAGCACGAGCGGTAACTAAGTAGTGCAGACTATGCAAGCATAACTCCAACGCCGTGTCCACTTCCCGGACTGCGCCGAGAAGAGGCCATCACGGCAACACACGCAGTTGATTCATTTTAATTAATCAAGTTCAAGTTGTCTACAACCGGACATTAACAAATTCCCATCTGCCCATAACCGCGGGCACGGCTTTCGAAAGATCAATCCCTGCAGGGGGGTCCCAACTTAGCCCATAACAAGCTCTCACGGTCAACGAAGGAGTAGACCTCCACCCAGGACCCACCGATCAGACTTGGTATCCGGGTACAACAAGATGATTCGACAGGTCAAAACTAGTCCAGCAACACCGCCCGAATGTGCCGACAAGTCCCGATAGGAGCTGCACATATCTCTTTCTCAGGGCACGCTTGGATAGGTCAAGCTACGAGTAAAACCAACCCTCGGGTTTCCCCGAGGTGGCCCCGCAGGCTGCCTGGTTTGGACCAACACTCAGAGGAGCACTGGCCCGTGGGGGGCTAAAATAAAGATGACCCTCGGGCTCCGGAAACCCAAGGGAAAGAAAAGGGTAGGTGGCGAATGGTAAAACCAATGTTGGGCATTGCTGGAAGAGCTTTAATCAAGGCGAACTATCAAGGGGTTCCCATTATAGCCCAACCGCGTAAGGGACGCAACAAACCGGGAACATAACACCGATATGACGGAAACTAGGGCGGCAAGAGTGGAACAAAACACTAGGCGAGAGGCCGAGCCTTCCACCCTTAACCAAGTATATAGATAAGTAAAGATAACATAGCAATATAATGATATCCCAACAAGTAAATAAATGTTCCAACAAGGAACGGCTCCAATCTTCACCTGCAACTAACAACGCTATAAGAAGGGCTGAGCAAAGCGGTAACATAGCCAATCAATGGTTTGCTAGGACAAAGGTGGGTTAGAGGCTCAAACATGGCAATTGGGAGGCTGACAAGCAAGTGGTAGGCATCGTAGCATTGGCAAAGCAAAAGAGCGAGCAAACTAGCATAGCAAAGATAGTAGTGATTTCAAGGGTGTGATCATCTTGCCTGCACAGTTGTCAGAATTGACTGGATCCTCAAAAGCAAACTCAACGGGCTCCTCGTTAGCGAACTCGTCTCCCGGCTCTACCCAACAACACAAACAAGCAACAAAGATACAATCAACCACGTGCAAGGGCAACCAATAAGATGCACGATGATATGCTATGCGGGATGCGATGCGGGATGCAAGAATGCAACATGTAACAGGATATGCATGAACCTGGCCTCAACTTGGAAATCCAAGTGTGCCACTGGATAGAGGGGAAGAAATCCCCTGAAAATGATATAAAGATCATGGCAATCGGAGCTACGGTTAAGAAATGGCAAGCGTTTTACTAAACGAACCGATCTGCGATTTACAGCAACATGCCTCCTAAATGCAACAAAATGAACATGCTACAGCCACCCAACATGAAAACAAAATACATGGCAGTGATGTACTCATCAAGCTTAACAAATCATCATGACTGAGGCATAGGCAAATCATGCACGGATTAAATATGGCAAAAATGACAAAAGTGCATGTTGGATTAACGGATCTGCAATTTAACTCAACATGCCTCCTTCCAACAGCATTTTGGGCACCAAGATGACCTCAAATGAAAATGATGCAATGGAATGAAATGATGTACTCGTCGAGACGAAGAATCTGACATATCATACGCCCAAATCGGAGCTACGGATGCAAAGTTATGGCAGGTCAAACATGAGCATATGGAGTAAAATTCCTGGGACTTAGAAAAAAAACAGCACCCTAGGGTTTACTGTAGCAGCGCGATCCGGATCCGGAACCGCCGGGCACGCGGATCGAGGTGGCGGCGGGCTCGCCAGAGACGAGGCAGACGGCGGCGGCCGGGGTCGGCGGTGGCCGATCCGGCCCTCCCGCGGCCGGATCCGGCCGGCGGCGAGGCGGGGAGGGGCGGCGCGGGGCGGCGCTGGTGCCCGCGGCGGCGGCAACCGGGCGCGGCGGCGTCCCGGCGAGGCGGCGGCGCGGTCGGCCGCGGGGAAGGAGGCGGCGCGGGGCTCCCCTGGCGGCGGGGCAGCGGGCGGGCTTCGGGGGCCCGCGGCGGGCCTGGCGGGCTTCGGTGGGAGGCGGCGGCGCGCGCCACGTGGCGGCGTGGGAGTGGCGGCGGCGGAGACGTCCGGCGCGGACCGGACACGTCCGGCGCGGCGGAGGGGAATTTAGGGTTTCGGGGGGAGGAAGAGATCCGAAAACGGGGGGGGTGTATATATAGGCATAGAGGGAGCTAGGAGAGTCCAAATGAGGTGCGGTTTTCGCCCACACGATCGTGATCGAACGACCGAGACGATGGAGCTGAGTTTGGTGGGTTTTGGGCCAAAATGGAGGGGTGTTGGGCTGCACACACACGAGGCCTTTTCGGTCCCTCGGTTAACCGTTGGAGTATCAAACGAAGTCCAAATGACCCGAAACTTGACAGGCGGTCTACCGGTAGTAAACCAAGGCCGCATGGCAAGTCTCGGTCCAATCCGGAAATGTTTAATCCCCACACACGAAAGAAAGCTAGAAATGGCCACCGGAGGAGAACGAAGCGCCGGAATGCAAAACGGACAACGGGAAAAATGCTCGAATGCATGAGATGAACATGTATGCAAAAGCGATGCACGTGACGACATGATAAGAAATGCACGAAAACAAAAACAACACACGGAGGCAAAGACCCGAACCCGAGAATTAAATATAACTTAATGCCGGAAACGGCAAGAGTCGGAGTACATTTGGGGAAGGTTACATATGGGGCGTTACAACTCTCCACCACTACGAAAAGATCTCGTCCCGAGATCTAGGACTGAAAGAACTCCGAGTACTCAGAACGGAGGTGATCCTCGCGTTCCCAGGTAGCTTCACGGTCGGAATGGTGTGACCACTTAACTTTGAGAAACTTGATTGACTTGTTGCGAGTTTTTCGTTCAGTCTCTTCAAGGATTGCAACTGGGTGCTCACGGTAGGAGAGATCTTCTTGGAGCTCAATGTCCTCGAAGTTGACGGTGCGCTCAGGCGTCTTGAAGCACTTTCGGAGTTGCGAGACGTGGAACACATCATGAACATTGGCAAAGGTTGCAGGAAGCTCGAGTTTATAGGCGAGGTCGCCTCTCTTGCTGACAATCTTGAAAGGCCCGACGTATCTGGGGGAAAGCTTCCCTTTGATACCGAAGCGACGAGTCCCTTTCATAGGAGAGACGCGGAGGTAGACATGATCTCCGATCTCGAAGGCCAAATCACGGTGCTTGCTGTCGTAGTAGCTCTTCTGACGAGACTGGGCTGCTTTGAGGTTATCACGAATGACCTTGCACATTTCTTCTGCTTCTGTGATCAGGTCATTACCCAGCAGCTGACGTTCACCGGTTTCAGACCAGTTGAGAGGTGTACGGCACTTCCTACCATACAAAATTTCAAACGGGGCCTTGCCGGAGCTTGCTTGGAAACTGTTGTTGTATGAGAATTCAGCATAAGGAAGGCAATCCTCCCACTTCATGCCGAAGGAGATAACACAAGCCCTGAGCATATCTTCAAGAATATGGTTGACACGCTCGACTTGACCGCTTGTTTGAGGATGGAAAGCAGTGCTGAAGCGAATGCTGGTGCCCATGGCCTTCTGAAAAGAATCCCAAAACTTGGACGTAAAGATGCTGCCACGGTCTGAAGATATCACTTGAGGAATACCGTGCAGAGAGACAATGCGGGAGGTGTAGAGCTCCGCCAATTGAGCTGCAGTGATAGACTCTTTGATAGGCAAGAAATGAGCCACTTTGGTCAGCTTGTCGATGACAACGAATATAGCATCATTGCCACGCTTGGACTTAGGAAACCCAGTCACAAAGTCCATTTCAATGTGGTCAAACTTCCATTCTGGAATGGCGAGAGGTTGGAGGAGACCTGCTGGCCTTTGGTGTTCTACTTTCACTCTTCTGCAGACATCACATTCATTCACGAATTGAGCGATCTCGCGCTTCATTCGAGTCCACCAATAAGTTTGCTTCAGGTCTTGATACATCTTCGTGCTCCCAGGGTGGATGGAGAGGAGAGAGTTATGAGCCTCATTCATGATCACTTTCCGAAGTTCACCTTTGGGCACAACAATTCGATCCTCGAAGAAGAGAGTGTCCTTGTCATCAAGTCGGTAGCACTTGTACTTGGACTGACTCTTTGCAATACCAATCTTCACCTTTTTCACCATAGCATCAAGAAGCTGGGCTTGGCGAATCTGGTCTTCCAAGGTAGGAGAAACTTGAAGGTTGGCAAGGAAACCTTGAGGAACAACTTGCAGATTAAGTTTGCGGAAGGCTTCACCAAGCTCGGGTTGATAAGGCTTGAGAATCAGACTGTTGCAATATGCTTTTCTGCTCAAAGCGTCAGCAATCACATTAGCCTTGCCTGGAGTATACTCGATACTCGGATTGTACTCTTGAATCATTTCGACCCATCGAGTCTGCCTGAGGTTGAGATTAGGCTGAGTGAAGATGTACTTGAGACTCTTGTGATTAGTGAAAATGTCCACTTTCCTTCCCAAGAGAAGATGTCTCCAAGTCAACAATGCGTGCACAACTGCCGCCAACTCGAGATCATGAGTGGGGTAGTTCTTCTCATTTGGCTTCAACTGGCGAGAGGTATAAGCAACAACTTTCTTCTCTTGCATCAGTACTGCACCGAGACCTTGGAGAGAGGCATCACAAAAGACCTCGTACGGCTTGGTTTCATCAGGCGGAGTTAGAACTGGAGCAGTGATCAATTTCTCTTTCAAAGCGTTGAAAGCAACATCACACTCCGGAGACCAAACGTACTTGACGTGCTTCTGAAGAAGATTTGAGAGAGGCTTCGCGATCTTGGAGAAGTTTTCAACGAATCTTCGGCAATAACTTGCAAGACCGAGGAAGCTACGGAGTTGCTTCACATTCTGAGGAGGTTCCCAATTAACAATTGCCGACACCTTCTCAGGATCCACGGAAATGCCCTTGGCGGAGATAATATGCCCAAGATAAAGAACTTCATCGAGCCAAAACTCACACTTAGAGAACTTGGCATAGAATTGATGTTCCCTTAGCTTGTCAAGAACCAAACGCAAGTGTTTGGCATGATCTTCCTTGTTCTTTGAGAAAACCAGGATATCATCGAGATAGACCAAAACAAAGTCATTGGTGTAGGGGTTGAAGATGAAGTTCATCATGCGAGAGAACGTCGGAGGAGCATTAGCGAGGCCAAAAGACATAACAGTGTATTCATATGACCCATAGCTTGTTCTGAACGCCGTCTTTGGAATATCTTGTTCACGAATGCGAATTTGATGATAACCCATACGGAGATCAAGCTTGGAGAATACTTGGGCACCCTTGAGTTGTTCGAATAGCTCATTAATGTTGGGAAGTGGATACTTGTTCTTGATGGTCTTCTTGTTCAATGGACGATAATCAACACAAAGTCGGTCCGTTCCATCCTTCTTCACAAAAAGAACACCACAACCCCACGGAGAAGTACTAGGCCGAATGAGACCCATTCTTTCTTGCACATCGAGCTGTTTCTTCAACTCCTTCAACTCTTCGGGGCCGAGCTTGTAAGGCCGTTTGCACACCGGTTCCGTACCAGGCTCAAGTTCAATAACGAATTCAACAGGCCGGTTTGGAGGCATGCCTGGGAGTTCTTCAGGGAAGACATCTTGATACTCACAAACAACCGGAATCTGCGAAATAGCATCCAATTCACCCTTTTCATTCAGAGAGAACAACCGGATGGTATTATCCCGAGCAGCAAAGACAATTACTTCCTCAGACGAATGAGTCAGTTGAATCTGCTTGGCTGCGCAATCGAGGTGAGCTTTATGTTTAGAGAGCCAGTCCATCCCAAGAATGAGGTCGATATCAGAATTGCCAAGAACCATTGGAGAAGCCAAGAACTTGAATTCACCCAACATGATGGAAACATCTGGCACCTCCAGACTTGCACTCAATCGTTTGCCAGGAGAAACAATATCCATTTGTTTACCCAAATGCGAAGAAACGAACTCGTGCTTGGTAAAAAATGGCTTAGACATGAAACAATGCGATGCACCTGAATCAAAAAGAACTCTTGCAGGAATATCGTTAACAGGAAGGTTACCCATGATCACATCTGACGAATCCTCTGCCTGAGCTGCGTTCACCATATTGACCTAGGCGTGCTTGGGATTATGCTTGACCACAGCTGTACTCGCCGATCTGACAGGAGGAGGAGGAGGGAGACGCCTCTGGTTGAAACACTTGTTGGCGTAGTGACCCTTCTGTTGGCACTTGTTGCACGTGACCTCTGAGAGCGGACGGTGATACGGAGCACTCGATCTTGGAGCTTGAGACGAAGTCTTGTTCTGAAAGCCTGGGTTGGGTGGGTGGGAAGAACCACTGCCACCTTTGCTCTTCTGCTGATACGGCTGACGGAACGGAGGAGGAGGAAGCCAATACTTCTGCTGCTTGGCCACTTGAGTTGAGGACAAAGACGAAGTGTCCCTGACTCGCTTCCTGGAAGCATCACATCTGAGCTGAGCAGCCTCTTGCTTCAGTGCCATGTTGTAGAACTCATCGTATCTCAGCGGCTCGAAGAGGACAAGAGCGAGCTGAATTTCTTCACGAAGACCACCCCTGAACTAATAGACCATGCTCTTCTCATCAGGAACATCCTGCTTGGCAAAACGGGCGAGCTTCTAGAACAACTTGTTGTAATCATAGACAGACAAAGAGCCTTGCTTCAGATTGCGGAATTCTTCACGTTTGCTTTCAGTCACACTTTGAGGAATGTGATGAGCGCGGAAATCACGACGGAAATCATCCCAAGTGATCAAACGTCCACCTCTGGAATCCCGGTACTGCTGAAACCACTCTGCGGCCTGATCCTTGAGCTGGAAAGACGCGAACTTGACGAAATCTTCAGGTCTGACGTTGCTACATTCAAAATGCTTGCCCAGATCGACTAACCAATCATCAGCATCGGTAGCCTCAACGCAGTTGCTGAACGTCTTTGGACCATTTGCGAGGAACTGATTCAGAGTTGCAAACTGGTTCTGGTTGTTGCCTTGATTCGCTTGACTGCTTTGATTCCGCTCTTGGATGATTTGCATGATCAGCTGAGTATTTGCATTAGTAGCAGCCATCACAGCCTGCCATGCTTCCGGAGGAGGCGGAGGTGGCGGAGGATCTGGGTTCGGAGTCGTGCGCGTTGGAGGAGCCATCCTGAAGAGGTTGACCACCATTAGCACACAAATAGACAAATATAGAAGGTGAATCCAACGGAATGGAAAAATGCAACATAAAGTCTTCACATCCGAACAAAATGAACGAATGCACTTCTCTTGAAGTGGTCACATATTCCTAAATTGCGAAGCCACGAAGAATCATGTAGAAGAGGTACATCAACGAGGGATGGAATCAACATATGACGTCGAAGAAGAACGAATACCACAACTCGAAATAAAAACAAGGGTTGGCTTGCGGAATAAGCCGGAACAAACACATGATAGAAATTTCGTCCGAAGTGTTCGTGGTAGGACCTACACGGGCTCGACCGTACAGCACCATCATGTACAAGGCAGTGCACATGACATACGAAGCATCCCCGAGTCAGCATAGCCACGGACTCTTTAAGACACAACGAGGTCACTGTAAAATCGACCGTGAATAGGCGAACCACTAGATGTCGAACCCCAATTTCATATCACACATCTGTAGGAAAGATATCCTAAGGCTACTTGAATTCCCACCTATGGAACTCCCGAAACTTCCCGGTTATGCAATCAGGTGTTGAGGATACAGGGGAAGCATAATATCTCACCCAAGCTAGCAAATCCTACATCCAGCTGCATCCATCCTTCAACACATAACCAAGAAACCTTCGGAAACCATCTATCTCAACCTTCGAAAAGCATCCGTTATACAAGTTATGGCGATACTCCCAAACTCCCGCCCCAGTACTGGGTGGCGTCGAGGTTATCTCACCAACGAACTGCATAAAGGAGATTTTCGATGTCACGCACATATCTCAAGTATGCCAGAATTGCAACGATAGAATTATGATGACAACACCTCAGAGCTCAACTCCCCGGGACACATCCACTAAACCCCTGACAGGAGGCACCAAGACAGTATTCTCATCATAAGCCATCGGAACAAAACTAAGATACTCGCGTGATCCTAAAATTTTTTTTAGTGAAATTTGAGAAGAGAAGAGTCAAAACTCTACGTTAGGATGCCTTACCAGAGCGATGAGGAGACTGGGAAGTAAAAAGAATTCCTAAGCTCTCCGATATATAATTCCTAAGGACTCAAAACATTTTTCTAGACACAACTGGGCTGCTAGAAACGATCAAGCAATGGGGCTCCTAAGGTCGGGGAAGGCTTTGATACCAACTTGTCACACCCTCGATGCGACTATATCTCCCACGTGTCGAGGCACGACTTAGAGGCATAATCGCATTGAAGGCATATGTCGCAAGTGAGGCAATCTTCACACCACCCATGTACATATATAATATAAGGGGGAATAAAAATAATAGTTGGCTTACACTCGCCACGTCACATCAAGGTACATAAATAGCATCCATCATACAAGCACTCATGGCCCGACTACGGCGCCAAAATAGAACAGACCCCCAACAAGCGACAAATCCCTGAATCGAACCCCGAGCGGGCACCACTACTGATCATCAGGAAAAGAAACATAGTATCGCTGAGAGTCCTCGTCGTACTCCCACTTCAGCTCGAGCGCGCCATCCGGAGGAGTATCATCGGTCCCTACATCTGGTATAATAGTAATCTGTGAGCCACAAGGACTCAGCAATCTCGCACCCTCGCGATCAAGACTATTTAAGCTTTAATAGGTAAGGAAGGGGTAATGTGAGTGGAGCTGCAGCAAGCGACTAGCATGTATGGTGGCTAACTTATTCGCAAAAGAGAGCGAGAAGAGAAGGCAAAGCACGAGCGGTAACTAAGTAGTGCAGACTACGCAAGCATAACTCCAACGCCGTGTCCACTTCCCGGACTCCGCCGAGAAGAGGCCATCACGGCAACACACGCAGTTGATTCATTTTAATTAATCAAGTTCAAGTTGTCTACAACCGGACATTAACAAATTCCCATCTGCCCATAACCGCGGGCACGGCTTTCGAAAGATCAATCCCTACAGGGGGGTCCCAACTTAGCCCATAACAAGCTCTCACGGTCAATGAAGGAGTAGACCTCCACCCAGGACCCACCGATCAGACTCGGTATCCCGGTACAACAAGATGATTCGACAGGTCAAAACTAGTCCAGCAACACCGCCCGAATGTGCCGACAAATCCCGATAGGAGCTGCACATATCTCTTTCTCAGGGCACGCTCGGATAGGTCAAGCTACGAGTAAAACCAACCCTCGGGTTTCCCCGAGGTGGCCCCGCAGGCTGCCTGGTTCGGACCAACACTCAGAGGAGCACTGGCCCGTGGGGGGCTAAAATAAAGATGACCCTCGGGCTCCGGAAACCCAAGGGAAAGAAAAGGGTAGGTGGCGAATGGTAAAACCAATGTTGGGCATTGCTGGAAGATCTTTAATCAAGGCGAACTATCAAGGGGTTCCCATTATAGCCCAACCGCGTAAGGGACGCAACAAACCGGGAACATAACACCGATATGACGGAAACTAGGGCGGCAAGAGTGGAACAAAACACTAGGCAAGAGGCCGAGCCTTCCACCCTTAACCAAGTATATAGATAAGTAAAGATAACATTGCAATATAATGATATCCCAACAAGTAAATAAATGTTCCAACAAGGAACGGCTCCAATCTTCACCTGCAACTAACAACGCTATAAGAAGGGCTGAGCAAAGCGGTAACATAGCCAATCAATGGTTTGCTAGGACAAAGGTGGGTTAGAGGCTCAAACATGGCAATTGGGAGGCTGACAAGCAAGTGGTAGGCATCGTAGCATTGGCAAAGCAAAAGAGCGAGCAAACTAGCATAGCAAAGATAGTAGTGATTTCAAGGGTGTGATCATCTTGCCTGCACAGTTGTCAGAATTGACTGGATCCTCAAAAGCAAACTCAACGGGCTGCTCGTTAGCGAACTCGTCTCCCGGCTCTACCCAACAACACAAACAAGCAACAAAGATACAATCAACCACGTGCAAGGGCAACCAATAAGATGCACGATGATATGCTATGCGGGATGCGATGCGGGATGCAAGAATGCAACATGTAACAGGAAATGCATGAACCTGGCCTCAACTTGGAAATCCAAG
The DNA here is from genome assembly GCA_034509565.1 of Triticum monococcum. Classification (NCBI taxonomy): domain Eukaryota; kingdom Viridiplantae; phylum Streptophyta; class Magnoliopsida; order Poales; family Poaceae; genus Triticum; species Triticum monococcum. Next base: position 19,294,351 of record CM067844.1, on the reverse strand, counting down.
TGTGCCACTGGATAGAGGGGAAGAAATCCCCTGAAAACGATATAAAGATCATGGCAATCGGAGCTACGGTTAAGAAATGGCAAGCGTTTTACTAAACGAACCGATCTGCGATTTACAGCAACATGCCTCCTAAATGCAACAAAATGAACATGCTACAGCCACCCAACATGAAAACAAAATACATGGCAGTGATGTACTCATCAAGCTTAACAAATCATCATGACTGAGGCATAGGCAAATCATGCACGGATTAAATATGGCAAAAATGACAAAAGTGCATGTTGGATTAACGGATCTGCAATTTAACTCAACATGCCTCTTTCCAACAGCATTTTGGGCACCAAGATGACCTCAACTGAAAATGATGCAATGGAATGAAATGATGTACTCGTCGAGACGAAGAATTTGACATATCATACGCCCAAATCGGAGCTACAGATGCAAAGTTATGGCCGGTCAAACATGAGCATATGGAGTAAAATTCCTGGACTTGGAAAAAAACAGCACCCTAGGGTTTACTGTAGCAGCGCGATCCGGATCCGGATCCGCCGGGCACGCGGATCGAGGTGGCGGCGGGCTCGCCGGAGACGAGGCAGACGGCGGCGGCCGGGGTCGGCGGTGGCCGATCCGGCCCTCCCGCGGCCGGATCCGGCCGGCGGCGAGGCGGGGAGGGGCAGCGCGGGGCGGCGCTGGTGCCCGCGGCGGCGGCGAGGCGTAGGCGGCGGCAGCAACCGGGCGCGGCGGCGTCCCGGCGAGGCGGCGGCACGGTCGGCCGCGGGGAAGGAGGCGGCGCGGGGCTCCCCTGGCGGCGGGGCAGCGGGCGGGCTTCGGGGGCCCGCGGCGGGCCTGGCGGGCTTCGGTGGGAGGCGGCGGCGCGCGCCATGTGGCGGCGTGGGAGTGGCGGCGGCGGAGACGTCCGGCGCGGACCGGACACGTCCGGCGCGTCGGAGGGGAATTTAGGGTTTCGGGGGGAGGAAGAGATCCGAAAACGGGGGGGGTGTGTATATAGGCATAGAGGGAGCTAGGAGAGTCCAAATGAGGTGCGGTTTTCGCCCACACGATCGTGATCGAACGACCGAGACGATGGAGCTGAGTTTGGTGGGTTTTGGGCCAAAATGGAGGGGTGTTGGGCTGCACACACACGAGGCCTTTTCGGTCCCTCGGTTAACCGTTGGAGTATCAAACGAAGTCCAAATGACCCGAAACTTGACAGGCGGTCTACCGGTAGTAAACCAAGGCCGCATGGCAAGTCTCGGTCCAATCCGGAAATGTTTAATCCCCACACACGAAAGAAAGCTAGAAATGGCCACCGGAGGAGAACGAAGCGCCGGAATGCAAAACGGACAACGGGAAAAATGCTCGAATGCATGAGATGAACATGTATGCAAAAGCGATGCACGTGATGACATGATAAGAAATGCACGAAAACAAAAACAACACACGGAGGCAAAGACCCAAACCCGAGAATTAAATATAACTTAATGCCGGAAAGGGCAAGAGTCGGAGTACATTTGGGGAAGGTTACATATGGGGCGTTACAGTTTATCCTCAACTGGATCTTCCTTGTCATCGCCACTACTCTCTTTTGGTGCATTTACCTGTATACATCGTATGAGGAGGTGGCCGTCCATCGTCCGGTGAACGGTGGGTTTTCGGCCTGCTCCTCTCCAGCATTGTCGTCCATAGCGTCGATGTCTTCGGAGCCGTAATCGAGCATGTCGGTTAAGTCTTCGATAGTGGCTATTAAGTGGAATTCTCTGTCGTCAGCCTCCAGTTCAAACCAGATATAATTCGGCCGAGAGTCCCCCACTAAGTAGAGTGTTTTTAATGAGTTTAGCACGTCGCCTAAAGGCGATTGCCGAAAGATGTCCCCGGAGTAGAATTCGACGATCGATGCCTAATCAAGCTCGACATGCGCGGATGCACATGGTTCAGAACTTGTAGCCGGATACGGGTCCGAGGTTCCGGTGACATGGATCCCACTCGAGGTTGGGTCGGTGTGCGTCTTTGACGCCGCTGAGTCTGCGATTTCCGTGGCGGGGTTGAGCCTCTCATCCTCGGATGGCGTGATCTGCTCCGAATCTAGGGCTAGAGCTGTTACACGCGCTATCCCCTGGCATGGTCCGATGATAGATTTAAATCATGTCATCATGGCGACAGGGAGCGGCTGCCGTGGTCTCGAATCTGTCGAAGATCAAGTCTCTGCAGATATCCGTGACGTAGTTGAAGCTTCCAAATCTGACCTGATGACAAGGGGCATAGCTATCGATCTGCTCTAGATGGCCACGCGAGTTGGCCCGCAGTGTGAAGCCGCCGAATACGAAGATCGGTCCAGGGAGGAAGGTTTCGCCCTGGACAATATTATTGTAGACGATTGACGGGGCCATCGAACCTCCTGACGATGACACAACGGAACTCTCAATGAAAGCAACAATGTCAGTGTCAAAACCGGCGGATCTCGGGTAGGGGGTACCGAACTGTGCGTCTGAGGTTGAGGTAACAGGAGACAGGGAACACAATGTTTACCCATGTTCGGGCCCTCTCGATGGAGATAAAACCCTACGTCCTGCTAGATTAATATTGATGAGTATGGGGGTTACAAGAGTTGATCTACCATGATATCGTAATGGCTAAAACCCTAGAAGTCTAGCCTATCTGATTATGATTGTCTCTATGGACTAAGCCTTCCAGTTTATATAGACACTGGAGGGGGCTAGGGTTACACAAAGTCGGCTACAGAGAAAGGAATCTTCATATCTGTCGGCGTTCTGGGAATGGGGGTCCCCAGACTTGCCTGCCTGCGGCCTGCAGCATGGCTCGAATGGGGGTCCAACATGGCCCATCTTCATCAAGCACAAGACTCAAGACCCTCGCGAGGGGCCAAGCCCCGCGAGGCGGACGACACGGCGCATCCTCAGGCGCAGCCTCCTCAGGCTGGCTCGCGAGGAGACGGAGATATCATGGCGGGGTGCCTCGTGAGGTTCCCGTGACGTAAGCCATGACGATCGAGGGTGCTAGGCGGGCGCCAGCGCGCGCAGCGTCCTTCTTTCCTCTTTGGTGCAAAGGGGGCAAGCGCAGCCGCGGAGTATCGAGGCATCAGGCAAAGGTTGCCATTTCGGTGCAACGAGACCAGGACCAAGCGGACTACGAGACGGAGGTCACCATGGAGCCCAGCACGGCGTCACCGCAGAATCTTTCGCAGGCGAAGACCACCTTTAGTCAGGATAAGAGTACTTGCTGTCCCCCTTCAAATTAGCCCGCCATTGTTGGCTCCCTTCCCGCTCAATATTTGGGAAGAGGACCAGGGCCTCTATAAATAGGGACCGGCCATCCACGTAGCAAGGGGTTGGTCGATCGGCTGGTCTTGAGGGGTTCGACCAGTTGGTTCGGTTTTCATTAGGAGGCATACAGAGTAGAGAAAGAGAGAGAGAGAAGTGACTGAACTCCTCCCAGCAGGTCATCACCCCAGCCAAGAATAGACCCTCGCGAGGCTGTTCTTCCTTGTATTGTTCTTCATCATCAGCCCCAAGAGGCAATCCGTCAACCACACACTGGAGTAGGGTATTACACCACAATGGTGGCCCGAACCAGTATAAATCTTGTGTCACTTGCATGATTCCTTTAGTAGTTTAGATCCTTGCGAGACGGAGAGGTTGAAGGCGTGATCTCCGCGCGCACCCCAGTGTTCGAACCTTAAGGGTCTGCCGGAACCCGAAATCCGACATTTGGCGCGCCAGGTAGGGGTGCGCCGGAATCTGTCTTCCACCACTCCGTTCTCCTCCGACCGTCGCATCCATGTCCGACACTCCTCGGGCCCGCACCGAGCGTCGGGCTGCCATCGCTTCTCGTGTAGCCCAGACGGCCCCCGTCGGTGGGTGTCCTCGTCGTTCCCCGTCGCCCGCTGCCAACGCAGCCACCGGCCCGGCGGGGGGCGAGCAGCAAGCATCGTCTCAGCACCCGTCCATGCGGCAAGACGGCCGCACCGCTACTCCATCACTCGCTCCAGCCGGTTCTTCATCCCGCGCGCTCCGCACACCCTTGGAGGCTCGGGCTGCGCTCCTCGCAGCAAACGAGCTCCTGCGCTACCGTCCCATCGACGACGTCCACGAAGAGTGGCTCGACCGCGTCGCCGAGCTTGTCCGCGCCGCAGGGGGCTCTTCCGAGCCGTCCGTCCCTCTGTGCCACACTCTGCCCTGCGTGGGCAACGAAGCTCCAGAGGCGCACCGGCCGCCTCCCCTCCAAGAAGATGCCATGGCTCCAAGGCAATTGGTCCCTGGGCGGAACCCGCTTCGTCAGGCGCCAGCGCAGCAAGAGCGGAGCTGCCAAGAAGTTCCTCGCCCGCAAGGGGCTGCCAGGGCGCTCCCTGCTCCGGCATGCCGCGACCCTGCTCCAGCTCTGGCGCGCCAAGACCCCGCCCTACTCCTAGCTGCAGCGTGTGGGGACCCTCAAGACCAAGCTCTCCACCAACCGAGCCCTTCTGTGGCCACCGCGGGCTGCCACGCCTACACCACTGAGCTGCGCAGCGTCGCGTGGCCCGGCAAGTTCAAGCTCGACCTGCCTCCTCGCTACAACGGCACAACCGATCCCGCAGAGTTCCTCCAGCTCTATGAGCTGGGCATCGAGGCTGCCGGCGGGGATGAAAAGGTCATGGCGAACTGGTTCCCCATGGCGCTCAAGGAAGGAGCTCGAACCTGGCTCCTGAATCTGGCTCCAGGCATGATCTCCTCCTGGGACCAGATGCGCGCCCGCTTCATCGCCAACTTCCAAGGTACCCGCGACCGGCCGCCCGCCGTGAGCGACATGCGCCGCATCAAGCAACAACCCGGAGAGACCCTGCAAAAGTACATTCAGCGCTTCAACAGCGCGCGCCTCAAGATCCCCAAGGTGTCCGAGGAGGCCATCATCTCGGCCTTCTCCGACGGCGTGCGCGACGTCAAGATGAAGGAGGAGCTGGCGATGCACGAAGTCCTCTGCACCTCCCTGGAGCTGTTCAACTTGGCAAACAAGTGCGCCAGGGCTGAGGAGGGACGTCTCTCCCTCCTCGAGCTGCCTGTCGCGGACCCAGAAGAGAAGAAGCCCAAGGCCAAGGACGCGAAGCGCAAGAGGGCTGCCGTACTCGCGGCAGAACCAGACACAAAGCGGGGCAAGGATCTGCCCGAACCCTCCAGAGGCAGCCGGTACTGCGTGTACCATGACCTCCACACCCACAACACCAACGAATGTCAAGAGCTCCGCGCCGTGCGAGAAGGAAGGATCGGCCGTCGCCCTGACCGTGCTAACCGGGGCTACGACCGAGGAGGAGGAAGAAACCCAGGACGCTGGGAAGATCGCGGCCCGCGCCCGGGGTGGCGCGACCAGCCTCACGACGAGCGCTGGCGGGACCTGCCTCGCGAGGGAGACTGGAGGGATCAGCCTCGTGAGGACCGCCCTCATGGCAATGCAGGCCTACCCCCGCTGCCGCCTCAGCCAAGGAGGAACGAAGACCGCCATCAAGACGAGGGGGCTGGGGGCTTCCAGGAGCCGCGCGCAATCGCCTGCATCCTGGGCGGAGCTCAAGCCCCAGCCTCCCAACGTATCTTCAAGTAGTTTGCCCGCGAAGTGAACGCAGTTCTCCCCAAGCTCGAGGCAACGCGCCCCCTCAGGTGGTCGGCGTGCCCCATCACGTTCAGCTCGGCAGACCAGCTCAAGTGCGCGGCCACGGCAGGAGTCCTCCCGATGCTCTGCTCCCCAGTCATCAGCAACGTGCTAGTCACCAAGACCCTCATCGATGGTGGGGCAGGGCTCAACGTCCTGTTCGTGGAAACATTCAACAATCTCCAAGTGCCCTATGACCAGCTGCAGCCGACCAGGCCTTTCTCCGGGATCACCGATGGTTCCACAGTCCCGATCGGGCAGGTTCGCCTCCCTGTCACTTTCGGGGCCCGCAGCAACTACCGCACCGAGCTCATTGACTTCTACGTCGCCCACATCCGCCTGCCGTACAACGCCATCCTCGAGTACCCAGCGCTGGCCAAGTTCATGGCTGCGACTCACCACGGCTACAACATCCTCAAGATGCCAGGAAGTGGCGGAGTCATCACGGTGCCCTGTGAAGAGAAGGATGCAGTGTGTTCCCTGGAGCGAGCCTATCAGGCCGTGTCGCTAGAAGACCCAGATCGCGGAAGCAGGAGGCTTCCTGAGACCACCCCCAAGAAGAAGAAGACATCGTCAGGCTCGGCCCCTCAGGAGGCAGGCCCCTCAGGGCCCACGTCTGCCCAGGGGGACCCTTCTTCCATCACATAGGAAAGCGCGCCCGGCGCCCTCCTCAGGCAGGGCTCGGGGGCTCTCACCTAGAGGGCCACCGACCTAGCCAGGGTCACAAGGGAGGTGCTTGGGCACCATGTGGAGGCGTGCTTCGCGGCACGTTTCCCCCGAGAAGGAGCCAGGCGAGGAAGGTCAGACTAGTAGGAGTTCGTTGACAAAGCCATTCAAGAGCTGCGGGAGACGAGGATCATGAGAGGTTGCCGCCGCCTGCCAGCCGTGGCCCCGCATCCAGGCAAGGATGGTGGGCTGCGCGTCTGCGTCGACGTACCAGGGCTCAATCAGATCGCCACAACGGGGCGTCTCTGGCCCTCACAAGTGGGGCGCTGCGGGAGTCCACCCCACAGCTATGTTCGCATGCCTTACGGCCTGTGGAGCATGGCTGCGGCATACCAGCGCCTCATGAGGGGCATCATGGAGGGTCAGGACGACAGACGTTCCGCGGCCTTGGCGGAGATGAAGACAACTCGTGGGGAGTCACCAGTGCCTCCGGAGCCTCCCGAGGCCCCGGGGCCTGGGGGCTCGTGAGGATAGGCTTATGCAGCCCGTCAAGTCTGCTGCACCAACGCCACTACGCCGACGACATCCTTAGGTGACATCTTTCAAGTTCCGTTCTCAGCTGGGAGCACCCTCCCAGGGTTGCATCACTCCCAGGCCACGCGGGTCCGTCCCCGCGGCATGTATCTGCATTTACCTTTCCGTCGTTAGTTTGCCTTGTTGGGGGCGCCCCTCGGGCTGCATCATCCCCGAGCCGCTCGGGCCAGACCCAGCGGCGTGTATCTCCCTAGCATTTATTTCCAACTATGCATTGCCTATCACGCTTAGCTGCATGGTGCCCGTCCGCGGCATCTTTTCTTCCCATGTCGGCCACTTGCACATTAAAGGGGGGGTGCCTGAGCATCGCGACTCAGGGCTCTTACTGGCTCTCCAGCCCTCACCCTCTGGCCTTGTCCACGGCATCGCGACCTGGCATACCAGCGACGGCTGAGACAAGCTCGAGGGCCGGGACCCGAGGACGTAGAGTACCAGCATCTAACCAAATTTTACAGGAACGCATCTCAATATACGTCCCAGTGCCGGGCGCAACCCGCCCAGAGGTAGGGCCTCGTGAGTCCCGTGCTGGCTCACGGGTGCCCAGATACACCTCACCTAGCCCTACCGTGCCGGTCACGTGTCAGGGCGGGGCTGTATACGCCCCGGGGGCTCCTCCCGGAGGGGAGCCCCCTCCCACGTACCAGTGGAAGCACCATGCTCCGCGTTGACTGATGACACTGCCGAGGAGCGGCTATGCCCGTACACATACGGAAGCGCTATGCTCCGCGCTGGTGATAAACAACTGAGGGTGGCCTCCGGGCCGCATTAACCTCAAGGAGCCCAGAGCTCGGTGGCTGGCCCCATCGCAACGCCTCCCCTCGGGAGTGCCGCGCGAGGGGGCTAGGCATGGGGGCTACGAATGGGTCACGCCCAGGCATACGCCGCCCAGCCAGGCCCCTCAGGCCTGGCTCGCCGCGCGTCTCTCCCCGAGCGGAGCCAAGGTATGAAGGCCATTTGCGCGTCAAGGGGGACCCCTGAGCATTGCGACTCAGGGGCCTAACTGGTCCCATAGCCCCTCACTCCTTAGTTCCGAAAGGCTATGCTGGGTGAGGTACGCGCGGGGCCGGGCTCTGCAGACGTAGAACGGTAGCCCCGCTTACATCGCACCTCGTCACCCGCTGTTTGCGCGTCAAGGGGGACTGCTGAGCATCGCGACTCTGGAGCCTAACTGGCTCCATAGCCCCTCACTCCTTAGTTCCGAAAGGCTATGCTGGGTGAGGTACGCGCGGAGTCGGGCTCTGTAGACGTAGAACAGAAGATACACCTACATCGTGCTTCCCTACTTGTTGTTCGCACGCCAAGGGGGACTCCTGAGCATCGCGACTCAGGAGCCTAACTTGTCACGTAGCCCCTCACTCCTTTGGTCCCATCCTGGTTTCCAATCGGGGCTAATGCTGCGTGAGGTACGCGCGGGGCAGGGCTCTGCCGGCGCAGAACACAAGCAAGTAGGGAAGAAAAGCATAAAATTCAAGGAACTTAAAAGCAAATATTACAGTCCGTACTGTCGTCTCAATACCAAAGGCAAGTTTAAATGCCTCCCCGAGGCGTGGTGCATGTGCAGGAATTGAAAGAAGAACAGGGATGGAACAGAGTCACTTGTCGGCGGTGAAGCTGTGCGGAGCGGCTTCGCCTCCTGGAGCAGCGAGGCCGGCAGCGCCTTGCCTTGGCTTGGTGCTAAAGGCCCGGAACTTCCTCAGCAGCGCCTCCGCGCGCCCCTTCACGGCTTCGACGGCGGCGGCAGCACCCTCGCCGCTCACCGGTTCCAGCAGGCCGTCGAGGTCAGCATCGATATCACGAAGGTAGACATGGGCGAAAACCCGTGTCAGCGCAGCAGAAGACAAGACGTGCGCCTCGGCCTCGGCCGCGGGGCTGATGCCAAGGGCGACATCCCCAAGGGCCTTAACCAGGAAGGGAAGCAGCTTGGCGGGGCCGTCCCCGTCACCGGCTAGCGGGCTGTCCAGGCCACTCTCGTAAAGCATCTTCAGTGAAGCACGGGCATCTTTGTCCATGTCCGCGAAGGCCACGCGATCCTTGGCAAGAACCCGGGCCTTGGCGTCCAGCTCGGCCTTCGTCGCCTCCAGCTCCTTCTTCAACGCGCCTAAGTGGTCGCGACGCTTCTTGAGCTTGGCCTCCTGGTCCTTGAGCGCCGCCTCGCGCGCCTTCGCCCCCTTCTCCAGATCTTGGCGCAGGCGGACCTCCCCCGCAAGCTGGCCCCGCGGGCCTTGCAACTCGTCCTCCAGCGCCTTGCAACGGCCGCGGACTTCGACCACTTCTCCCAGGGCTGCATCACGAGCAGCCTCGCTTCGAGGGTGGCTTCCCTCTCCCCGTCACAGGCTGTCGAGGCCTGAACCAACGCCGCCCGAATCGAAGCATCAGAGCGAATCCACCCCGAAGCCAGTTCCAGGCGCCCGGCCACAAGGCGAGGGTCGGCGCCGAGAAGATCCTGCCGCAGCCGGTCCAGTTCGGCGACGGCACGCTCCAAGATGGAAGAAGGAGGCGGAGAAATGTCGGTAAGCCCCAAGACAACAGGAGGGGCCGGGGAAGCAACGGTCACTGGAATGGGAGGAGAAAGTAGCGGTGGCGAGGCCGCAGTGTCCTGAAGCAGAGTCCGCTGTGCCTCCGCAGCCATAGCAGCGGCGCCAGATGAGGGAACCATGGGGGCTGAGCTCGCCCCAGCCAGCTCAGCCAAGCCTAGCAAGGATGAACGGGCAGGAGAGGCCCGCGCAGCACGATCTCCCTCCCCTGCAGGCGAAGGCGTCGCCGTAGGTGGGACCTCAGGAGCCCCCTTCGGTTTCTTCGCCGCTGGCGCCAGCCTATCGAAGAGAAGCAATTACCAAGCCTCGTCGGCAGAACGAGAAACAAGAGATCAAGGATCAAGCACTTAAGGGTCTTCGCCGGTGAGCTCGGGCAGTCTCCGGCCTAACTTGAAGCCTAACAGCCGGCTGGAAGGGTCGACCCCAGAAGCAGAAGGCGCGTCCACGGTTCGCCCCGGAGTCAGGACGGACCCGCGGGAGATCCGCGCGGTCCTGTCCTTCTTCAGAATTGCGGGCGAGCTCCCGCTACCCAGAGTGTCATCATCATCATCGTCATCATCGCTCGGCGAAAGGCGGAGAGTGCGGGACACGCACCGGGAGAGGGGAGCCCTCGACTCTCCATCATTCGCCCCAGAGTCGGGCCCCTCTCCCCGCTCCTCTTCCTCCTCCTCGTCGCTGGAGTCGCCGGAGGGCACATCCACCGGCCCTTCAGAGGCCAGCGTGGGCACGAACCCGCCCCATTAAAAACGGGCATGGACTTCACCACCCGCTTCCAGTCGTCGCAAAGGAACAAGGGCTTGGGAGCGCCCTTCAGCCTTGACACCTCGCCCCCAACCAGAGATTGGAGAACCGCGGTCACATCCTCTTCGTCCACAGCCTCGGGGCACGGATGAGGCCTCCACATCGGAGGAGAGTACTCCCGGAGCGGGGCCAGCTGGTGCTCCAGGAACTCCTTCAGCAGCAATGCACCGGTCAACTTCGCCGTCGCCATGTTGGCCGGCCTCAGGTCCACGTCCATCTTCTCCAACACCGGCTTCGCGCTGGGATCCGTGAGCTCTGCTTGGCACCAGTCGCTGGTGCTCACGGGTTGCTCCGTGGGCAAGATCAGCCGAGGGTGGATGCGCCGGACATCTGCCAAGACCCACTTGCTCCTGAAGCCCTCAATCCTCTTCCCGGGACTCGAGATGGCCGTGGTACCGCTGTACATGACGAAGCCCGCACACGCAGAAAGAGAGCTGCCGGAGACCCGGAGGGAGAAGTAGTGGCGCAGCAGGGCCACCGAAGGCTGCACCCCCACGTGGGCCTCGCAGTAGTAAGCGAAGATCGCCAGAAGGAGAACGGAGTTGGGGTGGAGATGTAGAGCCTGCAAGTTGTAATGACGGAGGACGGAGAAGAAGAACTCGGAGAAGGGAGGCACCAAGCCCGCAGCAATGGAGCTCACAAAGATAGGATAAAAGGTGCTCCCTCGGTCCTCGGGGGTGGCGGAGCCGGCCTTGAACACCTCCGTCCCGTTGACGCCCTGTGTCGTCGCCATCCGGTACAGCCGGGCGAAGCTCGCCTTGGACACATTCGGCAGATCCAGAGCAGGGGAGTACCAAGCTTTGGCCGGAGGCTGGCGAGGCGCCATGGCTTCCTAGGTCACGCAGCTGGAGTAGATCTGGAAGTTTAGAGGAAGAAAGGGAAGGTGCAAGAAAGGAGATCTGAGCGACGACCGGAGAGAGCAAAAGGCGAAGTCTGGACAGATGCCGCTCCTTTACCAACCTGCGTGGTTGCTGAAGCACCCACGTCCCGTCAACCGCCACGCGGCGCCCAAGGCCGCAGGCTGTTAGGGCCCGCGGCGCTTCGCCCTTGCCCTTTCGCCTCTCGGCACGGCCAGGCCCATGCGCGCCACGGGCCCGGGGGCTACTATCGGTGTTCTGGTAACGGGGGTCCCCAGACTTGCCTGCCTGCGGCCTGCGGCGTGGCTCGAATGGGGGCCCAACATGGCCCATCTTCATCAAGCACAAGACTCAAGACCCTCACGAGGGGCCAAGCCTCGCGAGGCGGATGACACGGCGCATCCTCAGGCGCAGCCTCCTCAGGCTGGCTCGCGAGGAGACGGAGATATCAAGGCGGGGTGCCTCGTGAGGTGCCCGTGACGTAAGCCATGACGATCGAGGGTGCCAGGCGGGCGCCAGCGTGCGCAGCGTCCTTCTTTCCTCTTTGGTGCAAAGGGGGCAAGCGCAGCCGCGGAGTACCGAGGCATCAGGCAAAGGTTGCCATTTCGGTGCAACGAGACCAGGACCAAGCGGACTACGAGACGGAGGTCACCATGGAGCCCAGCACGGCGTCACCGCAGAGTCTTTCGCAGGTGAAGACCACCTTTAGTCAGGATAAGAGTACTTGTTGTCCCCCTTCAAATTAGCCCACCATTGTTGGCTCCCTTCCCGCTCAATATTTGGGAAGAGGACCAGGGCCTCTATAAATAGGGACCGACCATCCACGTAGCAAGGGGTTGGTCGATCGGCTGGTCTTGAGGGGTTCGACCAGTTGGTTCGGTTTTCATGAGGAGGCACATAGAGTAGAGAAAGAGAGACGGAGAAGTGACTGAACTCCTCCCAGCAGTTCATCACCCCAGCCAAGAACAGACCCTCGCGAGGCTGTTCTTCCTTGTATTGTTCTTCATCGTCAGCCCCAACAGGCAATCCATCCACCACATACTGGAGTAGGGTATTACACCACAATGGTGGCCCGAACCAGTATAAATCTTGTGTCTCTTGCGTGATTCCTTTAGTAGTTTAGATCCTTGTGAGACGGAGAGGTTGAAGGCGTGATCTCCGCGCGCACCCCAGTGTTCGAACCTGAAGGGTCTGCCGGAACCCAAAATCCGACAATATCCGAATGCCAAGCTTGCCATCCATGCCAAGGAGAGTCCCATCCGGACACGGGTGAGAGTCTTCGGTCTTGTATCTTCATAGCCCATCAGTCCGGCCCATGGCCAACAGGCCGGACGCCCGAGGACCCCTTAGTCCAGGACTCCCTCACCCGGATCTCCTAGTTTCTTAGGTATTCCACCCTTAAAAGTGTAATTAGCAAGCATGCTGGAAATTTCAGCTTCCGGTATCTTTCTTTTATTAGTAACAATACCCTTCATATACTTAGCATAAGGATTCATTTTAAGCATATCAGTCAAACGCATACGCAAAAAGATAGGTCTAATCATTTTAGCAAAGCGCTCAAAATCCTCATCATCCTTTTTCTTGGATGGTTTAGGAGGAAAAGGCATGGGTTTCTGAACCCTTGGTTCTCTTTCTTTACCATGCTTCCTAGCAACAAAGTCTCTCTTATCATAACGTTGATTCTTTGATTGTGGGTTATCAAGATCAACAGCAGGTTCAATCTCTACATCATTGTCATTGCTAGGTTGAGCATCAACATGAACATCATCATTAACATTATCACTAGGTTCATGTTCATTACCAGATTGTGTTTCAGCATCAGAAATAGAAATATCATTAGGATTCTCAGGTGTGTCAACAACAGGCTCACTAGAAGCATGCAAAGTCCTATCATTTTTCTTTTTCTTCCTTTTAGAAGGACTAGGTGCACCAACATTAGTTCTCTAAGAATCTTGCTCAATTCTCTTAGGGTGGCCCTCAGGATACAAAGGTTCCTGAGTCATTTTACCCCCTCTAGTCATAACTCTAACAACATTATCATTTTTCATATTATTTAATTCATCGAGAAAATCATTATGACCCTTAATTACTTGTTCTACTTGAGTGGTAACCATTGAAGCATGTTTACTAATAAGTTTAAGTTCACCTTTAACTCTAGACATATAATCACTCAAGTGTTCAATCATATAAGCATTACGTTTCAATTGTCTACCAACATAAGCATTGAAGTTTTCTTGTTTAACAATAAAATTATCAAACTCATCTAAGCACTGGCTAGCAGACTTATAACGAGGAATATCACCTTCATCAAATCTATAGAGAGAATTTACCTTTACAACCTGTGTCGAGTTATCAAGACCATGAATTTCTTTAATAGGTGGTAAATTCTTAACATCTTCAGCTTTAATACCTTTTTCTTTGCCTCTTGCATATCTTCAAGACTGAGAAATAGAATACTCCTTTTCTTCGTAGTTGGCTTAGGAGTTGGTTTAGGAAGTGTCCAATCATTTTCATTACTCAACATATTATTCAATAGCAATTCAGCTTGATCAACAGTTCTTTCCCTGAAAACACAACCAGCACAACTATCCAGGTGGTCTCTGGAAGCATCGGTAAGTACATTATAAAAGATATCAAGTATTTCAATCTTCTTGAGAGGACGATCAGGCAAAGCACTAAGTAATTGGACAAGCCCCCCCCCCCCTGCGTGTGGGAGACTCTCTTCTTCAATTTGCACAAAATTATATATTTCCCTTAAGACAACTTGTTTCTTATGAGCAGGGAAATATTTAGCAGAGAAATAATAAATCATATCCTGGGGACTACGCACACAACCAGGATCAAGAGAATTAAACCATGTTTTAGCATCACCCTTTAATGAGAATGGAAACAGCTTAAGAATAAAGTAATAGCAAGTTTTCTCATCATTAGTGGACAGGGTGGCTGTATCATTTAATTTAGTAAAATGTGCCACAACAGTTCCAGATTCATGGCCATAAAAAGGATCAGATTCAACAAAAGTAATTAACTCGGGATCGACAGAGAAATCATAATCCTTATGAGAAATAAAGATAGGTGAAGTAGCAAAAGCAGGGTCATATTTCATTCTAGCATACAAAGATTTTTCTTTAAGCTTAGCTAATAATTTCTTAAGATCAGATATAACATTGCAAGCTAAAAAGTCTCTAACAGTTTCTTCATCCATAACATAACCCTCAGGCACAACAGGCAATTCATATCTAGGGGGAGAATCTTCATCATCACTTTCATCAATATTATCAGTTTCAGTAATTTCATTCTCTCTAACCCTAGCAAGTTGTTCATCAAGAAATTCACCTAGTGGCACAGTATTATCAAGCATAGAAGTAGTTTCATCATGAGTATCATGGAAAGCATAAGTGGCATCATCAATAACATGCGACATATCAGAATGAATAGCAGGAGTAGGTGTCGCAAGTTTACTCAAAATAGAAGGTGAATCAAGTGCGGAGCTAGATGGCAGTTTCTTACCGCCCCTCGTAGTTGAGGGAAAAATCTTGGTTCTTTTATATTTCAAATTCTTCATAGTGATCAACAGATATAAATCCCAAGTTACTCAAAGAATAGAGCTATGCTCCCTGGCAACGGCGCTAGAAAATAGTCTTGATAACCCACAAGTATAGGGGATCGCAATAGTTTTCAAGGATAGAGTATTCAACCCAAATTTATTGATTCGACACAAGGGAGTCCAAAGAATATTCTCAAGTATTAGCAGCTGAGTTGTCAATTCAACCACACCTGGAAAACTTAATATCTGCATCAAAGTATTTAGTAGCAAAGTAATATGATAGTAGTGGTAACGGTGGCAAAAGTAACGAAAGCAGTTTTGTAGTGATTGTAACAATGGCAACGGAAAAGTAACTAAGAAAAGATCAATATGTGAAAAGCTCGTAGGCAATGGATCAGTGGTGGATAATTATGTCAGATGCGATTCCTCATGCAACAATTATAACATAGGGTGACACAAAACTAGCTCCAGTTCATCAATGTAATATAGGCGTGTATTCTGAATATAGTCATATGTGCTTATGGAAAAGAACTTGCATGACATCTTTTGTCCTACCCTCCCGTGGCAGCGGGGTCCTATTGGAAACTAAGTGATATTAAGGCCTCCTTTTAATAGAGTGTTGTACCAAAGCATTAATACTTAGTGAATACATGAACTCCTCAAACTACGGTCATCACTGGTAAGTATCCCGATTATTGTCACTTCGGGGTTAACGGATCATAACACATAATAGGTGACTATAGACTTGCAAGGTAGGATCAAGAACTCACATATATTCATGAAAACATAATATGTTCAAATCTAAAATCATGGCACTTGGGCCCTAGTGACAACCATTAAGCATAGCAAAGTCATGGCAACATCAATCTCGGAACATAATGGATACTAGGGATCAAACCCTAACAAAACTAACTCGATTACATGATAAATCTCATCCAGCCCATCACCGTCCAGCAAGCCTACGATGGAATTACTCACGCACGGTAGTGAGCATCATGAAATTGGTGATGGAGGAAGGTTGATGATGACGATGGCGACAGATTCCCCTCTCCGGAGTCCCGAACGGACTCCAGATCGGCCCTCCCGAGAGAGATTAGGGCTTGGCAGCGGCTCCGTATCGTAAAACGCGATGAATCCTTCTCTCTGATTTTTTTCTCCCCGAACGTGAATATATGGAGTTGGAGTTGAGGGCGGTGGAGCACCAGGGGCCCACGAGGCAGGGGGCGCGCCCAGGGGGGTAGGCGCGCCCCACCCTTGTGGACAGGGCGTGGGCCCCCTGGCCTTGATTCTTTCACCAGTATTTTTTATATATTTCAAAAATATTCTCTGTTGATTTTCAGGTCATTCCGAGAACTTTTATTTCTGCACAAAAATAACACCATGGCAATTGTGCTGAAAACAGTGCCACTCCAGGTTAGTTCCATTCAAATCATGCAAGTTAGAGTCCAAAACAAGGGCAAAAGTGTTTGGAAAAGTAGATACGCTGGAGACGTATCACGGCGTCAGCAGAGCTCTTCGGAAGACACTACAAAAAAAGACACATCCATGACATTTTGGGCCGAACGAAAAAAAATTATGTCATACATATGACACTTCTATGACGATAATTTTGACAAAACCCGGTATCATCATAGATGTGGTGGGCTCCTACTTCTATGACAAAAAATCATGACAGAAAATGGGCTTTTCGTCCTGGGCAGGCCAGAGACGCAGCTGCATGATATTCTTTGGGCCGTCCATGACGGAAAAAACCGTGGTAGAAGGGGGGAGGAAAATTTCGGGGAGTTCCCGGTTACGGTGGGAGGTCGGGGGCCGAGCGATGCGCGCTTCTCTCATACACGTACGCGCGTGTGTGCGAGGCGTTGGCACTAATTGAACCCGAGCGAGGCGTTGGGCTCTAACTGAACCCGAGTGATTGCATTGTAGGCTACGCGTTACTGAACCCGAGCGATCGATCGATGGCTGTTAACTGAACCCGATTGAGCGATTCCTTCGCTACTGCTGCTAACTGAAGCCGATCGATGATACCTCTGGATGAACAGTGAGTGTTGCGGGGGGGGGGGGTGGATGGATGAACAGTTCCCGGTGGGGGTGGATGAACAGGACCTCGTGGTGTTGCCTCTGGATGAACAGGACCCCGATCGATCGAGCTGGTTGGGGCTGGATGAACAGGACCACCCCGTGGAGGGCTGGATGAACAGTAGACGGTGGAGGGCAGGATGAACAGTAGCCCCGTGGAGGGGTGGTTTTACAGGAGCCCATGGAGAGGGCTGGTTGAACAGTAGCCGATGGAGTAGCGCGCGGTGGAGGCTGGATGAACAGGAGCCCGTGGATGAACAGTCGTAGGTGGAGGCTGGAGGAGGTCGATAGTGGATGAATAGTAGCTCGTGGAGGCTAGAGGGGGTCAACGGTGGAGATGAACAGTATCCCATGGAGTCCCGTTTTGCGGTACGCCACACCCCTCCCGATGAACAGGACCCCGTTTCGACCGTAGCGCTCCAACACAACTCCGTTTCCTCCATTTTGCGGTACGCCATACCCCTCCTGATCAACAGGACCCCCGTTTTGACTGTAGGAGGTCCGTTTCCTCCGTTTTGCGGTACGCCAGACCCCTCCCAATGAACAGGATCCCGTTTAGAACGTGGCCAATCGAACACAAGGCCGTTTCCTCCGTTTTGCGGTATGCCAGGCCTTGTTTCCATCGCATGTTCCGTCCAAGCCCTCCTAATGAACACGACCACGCATTCCATTCTGACCCAGCCGGTTGGCTCCCACGCATTCCGTTGCCTCCCCATGGACAGGACGCATTCCGTTGCCTCCCCATGAACACGACGCATTCCGTTGCCTCCCCATGAACACGACGACGACGCTGTTTCTCCGTTCCGACCTAGCCATGTACATGAGCACTGGTCGTACGTATGCGCAAGTAGGCGTTCGAGACCCCGCCCGTATGTACACATATGTGGCCGTATTTTCTTTCTTGCACCCTGGCCGTTGTACGTACGTGTACATGCTATGTGCGCGCCTCTACTACGACACGTGTGCGCTTCTACATCGACCAGTATGTACATACACATTTGCAACCAGAATGACAACGCTACGTACGCTTTGACCAGGTGGGTCCCGACTGTCAGGCACTTCCTTGCCTGCGAAGATGTAGTTGGTGGGTCCCAGCAGTCAGGGGGCGAATCGTTTTTTTGCCCGGACGCACTTCCTTGCCTGCGAAGATGTAGCTGGTGGGTCCCAGCAGTCAGGGGGAAACATTTTTTTCGCAAAATACAGTGGCCCATCCGGTGGGTCCCAGCTGTCAGGTGGAGGAATCATTATTTTCCGCGTAATAAGGAGGCACTTCCTTGCTGCGGCCGTGGACCCAACTGTCAGCCTCTCCACATACAGTCCACGTCCGATGGAAGTCGTTCCTTGACCACATTGACCACGCCGCGCCGAGAGCACCAGGGCGGTGGACGACGGCGCGGCCTAGGAAGGGGACGACACGGAGGCAAGGAAGACTCGGTAGTTGTTCCCACGCGGAGGCGAGTATGACTGTACGAGGGTTTACTGGTTCGTCTGCCGTCGCCAAAGAATAACAGGAGGTGTGGGTGAGTAGAGAGATGGCTAGGCCAGCGATGGGAGTACGGTCGGGCGGTGAGGCCTGCGCGGCAGCACAGCTGGCCGCGAGGAGGAGGGAGCAGGCAGTCCTGCCGGCGCTTGTTTGAGCGGCTGGAGCAGGAAGAGCAGAGATTGAAGAAGCACGACGGCCGTTGGATGGACATCCAACAGTCAGTGCTTGTGCGTCAACCTTTTTTTAGGAAAGCCTCAAATCTGTGGAAAACAGTATACAACCCATCTGCCATTATTTCCAATAATTTACAGCCCATTTGCTAATTCTTAAGGTTTTTTTGAGCCCGTATTCTTTTTATTAGCATTACAGCCCATATTGTGGCAATGGTTAAAAAATTATACGAAATTTTGCATATTTCCGTGCGGTCCGAACTGTATTTAATCCCGAAATTTCGACTCACATTCAAACTGATTTTAAAAATAAATGTATATCAATATAAAATCCAACAAATTCTCCACGCATAAAAATTAATGTAATTTAAAATCTTGAAATGAAAAAATAGATATTTGAAACTAATTGCCGGTTTGATGTGTTTTAAAAATGTACAACCCATTTCTCATTACTGATGGGCCATTTTCTCGGCCAGCCGAATGAAAGCTCTCCTTGTCTTGAAAGATTTGCAGCCCAACAGGCCTGACAAAGCGACTTACTTGGCAAATCACAAAAAATGGGGTTGCGGCCGTGGACCCAGCTGTCAGCCTCTCCACGTACAGTACTCTTCCGATGGAAGTCGTTCCTTGACCATGTTGACCATGTCACGCGGAGAGCACCACGGCGGTGGACGACGTCGAGGCCTAGGAAGGGGACGATGCGGCAGCGGAAGCCCGCGCGGAGAGGACTACGAGGGTTCACTGGTTCGGCTGCGGTGTGAGGCTGCCGTCGCCGCAAGGCCTGGCCAGCAGTGGGAATAGTAGGGGGCGGCGAGGCCTCTGCGGCAGCACAGCCGGCCACGGGAGGCAGGAGCATGCGGCACGACCGGCACTGCTTTGGGCGGCTGGAGCAAGAAGACCATAGGTTGAAGAAGCACTACGGCCGTTGGATGGACATCGTACGGTCACTGAAGCTAGAATCGTTCATATTTACTAAGTTGACAAAGCCCTTCGTCCCCGTCAACTTAGTAGGCCCACAAGTCAGCCTCCCTGCAAGGTGGGTCCCAGCTAGCCGGGGGAGTATTCATTTTTTGTGCGTAATAAGGAGGCACTTCGGGTGGGTCCGAGTTGACAGCGGGGGGACCGTTTTTTTCGCGAAATATGATGGCCCATCCGGTGGGTCCGAGCAGTCAGGGGGAAATGATTTTTTCCACAAAATACTGGTGGCCCGTCCGGTGGGTCCCTGCTGTCAGGTGGAGGAATCATTATTTTCCACGTAATAAGGAGGCACTTCCTTGCTGCCGCCATGGACCCAGCTGTCAACCTCTCCACATACAGTCCATGTCTGATGGAAGTCGTTCCTTGACCACGTTGACCACGCCGCGCCGAGAGCACCAGGGCGGTGCACGATGGCGAGGCCTAGGAAGGGGACGACGTGGAGCCGGTGAAGACGCGGCAGTGGATGCCCACGCGGAGAGGAGTATGAGGGTTCACTCGTTCGTCTGCGGTGTGAGGCTGCCGTCACCGCAGGGCCTGGCCAGCGGTGGGAATAGTAGGGGGTAGTGAGGCCTCCGCGGCAGCACAGCCGGCCACGGGAGGTAGGAGCAGGCGGCACGACCGGCGCTGCTTTGGGCGGCTAGAGCAAGAAGACCAGAGGTTGAAGAAGCACTACGACCGTTGGATGGACATCGTATGGTCACTGTAGCTAGAATCGTTTATATTGACTAAGTTGACAAAGCCCTTGGTACGTCAACTTAGTAGGCCCACAGGTCAGCTTCCGAAACGGTGTGTCCCAGATGTCAGGGGGAGGAATCATTTTTTGGGCGGGTGAAGCTAGAATATCCGAGATTGAAGAAGAAGCACGGCATCCGTTGGATGGACATCCAACGGCCACTGCTGCTAGAACCGTGTGTTGACTATAACTTGACGAAGCCTTGCATACGCGTCAACTCTGTTTTTTTAGGGGACGCGTCAACTTAGTAAGACCAGAAGTGTGTGGCAGAGAACTTATAGCCCATTTGAGATTTGTAAGAATGTGTAGCCCATTTTTGAATTCTAATGGAATTTACTACAGCCCATTTACAGTTTGTTAAAAGTACAGCCCATTTCAACCAACCGTTCAAAACAGAATTCAATAAAATTTCCCACATTTTGATGGGATCCGAAATATTTTTATCCCAAAATTTCTAGTCAGATTAAATACAATTTCAATATAAATTTATATTACGTAAAAATCCAACGAAACATTGCGCTCGCAACAATTAATGAAATTAAAATTTTCAATATCCAAAAATAATATTTTATAAAGTAATCACGTGTTTGGTGCATTTTTTATAGTTACTGCCCAGTTTTTATAATTACATCCCATTTATTATTTCTTAAAGCCCATTTTCTTGTTAAGCCTAATGCATCCCTCGTAGGAAAGATTTGCAGCCCAGCGGGGCGGAGAATAACAACTTGACCTTGCCTAGGTATTCCTAAAAAAAGTATAGCTGGGCTAGCCATTTTCAGCTTGAAAAAAATTAATATCTGGGCTGGATATCAGGCCTGGGCTAGACGGGCCACAGCCCGCCCAGTTAATACATGCAGCGATGTTTTTGTTGTTGTTCAGAGGAGAAAAATTAATATTTGGGCTAAACATTGAAAAACTCTGTAGTGCTCACACTGTCCCAGCTGTCGGCCGCTTCTTGTGCAATTCCCTCATTTATTGACTACTACATACGTTGACAATGGTGTGGGACCGTGATGTCAGGAAACCAGGGGGAAGCAAAATAAATTACTCCAGCGAGCGCTTCCACCTCTGCCTCGTTGTCTCCCGTGGAAACACCTTTCCTCCCTTTTTTTGCTCGGGCAAGGACCAATGCATGCAACACGTCCATGCGGTTATTAGGCAAGAAATAAAAGCGCTTTGCATGCTATGAATTACGATGGCCTGCATGGGTAGCTAATAAGGCATCCTCTTAACTACTGTGATTAAATGTTGTGTTTAGAAGAGAGAAATATTCTTCTTTTCCACCAATCTGCTTGCACCTAGGTCGTGATGCACCTTCTAAGATGACTTATTCACCTAGACGGAGGGAGTATAGTTTTATACATATATATATATATATATATATATAATAAGGAGGCACTTGCGTACATGAGGCTATGGACCTGCTGGGTCCCCATTGCCATCCTCTCCAAGTAAAGTCATCTCCTCGCCCGCGCGCGCTTTCCACCCAAAACAGTCAGCGCCGCCCGCCCCGCTTCCCAGTGCAGGCGATTGCTCCACCTTCAAACGACACAAGTGCCGTCCGTCCGTCCATCTGCCGCCCACATTAATGATACACGGTTGCCGAGGTGGCTACTCCGGCGCCACACGTCCATCCCTCCGCCCGCCCACCATTGCTATATAAACTGCTGCGCTGGCCATAGCCGCAGTCATCCGCATCCGTTACCTTTCTCCTGTCCACACCACTACTGCCCACCATGGCTTCCTCGCGCTCCAGCGCTCTTCGGGACAGGCGGACGACGGACCACAAGGAGATGGCAGCCATTGCTGCCGACCGGCTGGCCGGCAGGCAGCCAGACGACGACGACGTCCCAATGGAGAACATGGTAGTCGACGATCCGGCGCCAACCCCCTCCTCCGCGCCATCCTCGCCGGTGCGTTGCACCATGACCATCGGCGAGGCCCGTGCCCAATATATGGACAGTGTGAGGCAGATGCGTCAGGAGCAATTCTGGGAGGCGCAGGACGACGCCGCCTACAACCACCATCTCCTCCAGGAGCACCTGCAGGCGGAGGAGCAGATCACCGTGGAGCGGGCGGAGCAGGAGGCGCCGCTCGACTCGTACTGCTCCGCCCGCAAGGGCCGCCTCGAGCGCTGGCGGTACCGCATTCAGGTGGCGGAGGCTGCGGCCACCTACAAAGAGGCTAGCAAAGAGGGCGATGAAGTGGGCGAGGCGCTGCTTGGCGAGACCGAGGACGAGGAAGAGGACAATGCCGGCTATGAGGAGTCCCTGCTCCACTGGCGTCGATGAGGCCCTGCTCCGCCGAGGCCCCACGGCACCAACAACGGGGCAGAGGACACCGCCGGCTCCGCCGAGGCCCCGCCCCGCCAACAACAAGGCAAAGGACATCGCCGGCTCAGCCGAGGCCCCACCATGCCGGCAACGCGGGGGAGGATTTCCACCGCTCCGCTGAGGCGCCGCCCGCCGGCAATGAGACAGAGGACATCGCCGGCTCCGCCGAGGCCCTGCCCCGCTGCCAACAAGGCCGCGCCTCACAGAAAACAAGGAAGAGTAGAACACGGTAGGTCGCCGCTGCTCGGGTCCAAGTAAGGCCACCGCTGTTACCCTCCTATTGAAGGCAAGCTAGGCGGGTTGACCATTGACGACCGGTTAGCTTCTTGGCGGCGACATGGAGTCGGGGAGTTCTGCTGGAGAGTAACACTGCTTCTACTTAACTGCTGGTGCAGTTGGCTGACTGACATGTGGGCCCAACATGCCACATGTCAGTTACGCAACTGCACCTGCAGTTAAGTCACTGAAGCTTCTGTTTGGCTCAGCGGGACATAGGTGGGTAGTGCTACATCTTGAGCTTGCGTTGGTTTTCCCCAAAGAGGAAGGGATGATGCAGCAGAGTAGCGTAAGTATTTCCCTCAGTTTTTGAGAACCAAGGTATCAATCCAGTAGGAGCCCACGCTCAAGTCCCTCGTACCTGCACAAAGCGATAGCTACTCGCAACCAACGCGATTAGGGGTTGTCAATCCCTTCACGGTCACTTACAAGAGTGAGATCTGATAGATATAATATTTTTGGTATTTTTGGTATAAAGATGCAAAGTAAAAAGTAAAAGCAAAGTAAAAAACAAAGCAAGATTAAAGTGATGGAGATTGATATGATGAGAATAGACTCGGGGGCCATAGGTTTCTCTAGTGGCTTCTCTCAAGAGCATAACTATTCTACGGTGGGTGAACAAATTACTGTTGAGCAATTGACAGAATTGAGCATAGTTATGAGAATATCTAGGCATGATCATGTATATAGGCATCACGTCCGTGACAAGTAGATCGAAACGATTATGCATCTACTACTATTACTCCACTCATCGACCGCTATCCAGCATGCATCTAGAGTATTAAGTTAAAAACAGAGTAACGCCTTAAGCAAGATGACATGATGTAGAGAGATAAATTCATGCAATATGAAATAAACCCCATCTTGTTATCCTTGATGGCAACGATACAATACGTGCCTTGCTGCCCCTTTTGTCACTGGGTAAGGACACCGCAAGATCGAACCCAAAGCTAAGCACTTCTACCATGGCAAGAGCTACCAATCTAGTTGGCCAAACCAAACGGATAATTCGAAGAGACTTGCAAAGATAACCAATCATACATAAAAGAATTCAGAGAAGATTCAAATATTATTCATAGATAGACTTGATCATAAACCCACAATTAATCGGTCTCAACAAACACACCACAAAAAGAAGATTACATCGAATAGATCTCCACAAGAGAGGGGGAGAACTTTGTATTGAGATTCAAAGAGAGAGAAGAAGCCATCTAGCTACTAACTATGGACCTGAAGGTCTGAGGTAAACTACTCACACTTCATCGGAGGGGCTAGGATGATGTGGAAGCCCTCCGTGATGACGACCCTCTTCCGGCGGAGCTCCGAAACAGGCCCCAAGATGGGATCTCATGGATACAGAAAGTTGCGGCGGTGGAATAAGGTTTTTAGCTCCTGTTCTGATCGTTTGGGGGTACGTGTGTATATATAGGAGGAAGAAGTATGCCGGAGGAGCAACGAGGGTCCCACGAGGCAGGGGGCGCGCCCTAGGGGGGGCCCCCCCCACCCTCATGACCGCCTCTTTTGTTCCTTGGAACAGGGTCCAAGTCTCCTGGATCACGTTCGGTGAGAAAATCACGTTCCCGAAGATTTTATTCTGTTTGGACTCCGTTTGATATTCCGTTTATCTGAAACACTGAAATAGGCAAAAAAACTCAACAATTCTGGGCTGGGCCTCCGGTTAATAGGTTAGTCCCAAAAATAATATAAAAGTGGAAAATAAAGCCCAATATAGTACAAAACAGTAGATAATATAGCATGGAGCAAGCAAAAATTATAGATACGTTGGAGACGTATCAGGCATCCTCAAGCTTAATTCCTGCTCGTCCTCGAGTAGGTAAATGATAAAAAGAGAATTTTTGATGCGGAGTGCTACTTGGCATAATTTCAATGCAAATCTTCTTAATTGTGGTTTCAATATTCAGATTAGAAAGATTCAAGACAAAAGTTTATATTGACATAAAAATAATAATACTTCAAGCATACTAATAAAGCAATTATGTCTTCTCAAAATAACATGGCCAAAGAAAGTTATCCCTACAAAATCATATAGTCTGGCTATGCTCCATCTTCACCACACAAAGTATTTAAATCATGCACAACCCCGATGACAAGCCAAGCAATTGTTTCATACTCTAACTTTTTCAAAAAAAATTGAATCTTCACGCAATACATGAGCGTGAGCCATGGATATAGCACTATAGGTGGAATAGAATGGTGGTTGTGGAGAAGACAAAAAGGAGGGGAAGATAGTCTCACATCAACTAGGCGTATCAACGGGCTATGGAGATGCCCATCAATAGATATCAATGTGAGTGAGTAGGGATTGCCATGCAACGGATGCACTAGAGCTATAAGTATATGAAAGCTCAAAAAGAAACTAAGTGGGTGTGCATCCAACTTGCTTGCTCACAAAGACCTAGGGCAATTTTGAGGAAGCCCGTCATTGGAATATACAAGCCAAGTTCTATAATGTAAAATTCCCACTAGTATATGAAAGTGATAACATGAGAGACTGTCTACTATGAAGATCATGGTGCTACTTTGAAGCACAAGTGTGGTAAAAGGATAATAACATTGTCCCTTCTCTCTTTTTCTCTCATCATTCTTTATTTGGGCCTTTTCTCTTTTTTTTATGGCCTCCCTTTTTTTATTTGGGCTTCTATGGCCTCTTTTTTTAATTTTATTTTTCGTCCGGAGTCTCATCCCGACTTATGGGGGAACCATAGTCTCCATTATTCTTTCCTCACTGGGACAATGCTCTAATAATGATGATCGTCACACTTTTATTTTTCTTATAACTCAACAATTGCAACTCGATACTTAGAACAAAATATGACTCTATGTGAATGCATCCGGCGGTGTACCGGAATATGCAATATGGCAATGATGGAGTGTGTAATAATAAACGGAACGGTGGAAAGTTGCATGACAATATATCTCGGAATGGCTATGGAAATGCCATAATAGGTATGTATGGTGGCTGTTTTTAGGAAGGTATATGGTAGGTGTATGATACCGACGAAAGGTGCGCGGTATTAGAGAGGCTAGCAAAGGTGGAAGGGTGAGAGTGCGTATAATCCATGGACTCAACATTAGTCATAAAGAACTCATATACTTATTGCAAAAATCTAGAAGTTATCAAAGCAAAGTATTACGCGCATGCTCCTAGGGGGATAGATTGGTAGGAAAAGACCATCGCTCGTCCCCGACTGCCACTCATAAGGAAGGCAATCAATAAACAAATCATGCTCCAACTTCGTTACATAACGGTTGACCATACGTGCATGCTACGGGAATCACAAACTTTAACACAAGTATTCTTTAAATTCACAGCTACTCAACTAGCATGACTTTAAGATTATCACCTCCATATCTCAAAACAATTATCATGCTTCAATCTTTTCTTAGTATTCAACACACTCAAAAGAAAGTTTCACAAATCTTGAATACCAAGCATATTATTAAGCAAATTACCATGCTATTAAGAGACTCTCAAAATAATTTAAGTGAAGCATGAGAGATCAATAGTTTCTTTAAAACGAATCCACCACCGTGCTCTAAATGATCTAAGTGAAGCACATAGAGCAAAATTATAACGCTCAAAAGATATAAGTGAAGCACATAGAGCAAAATTATCTAGCTCAAAAGATATAAGTGAAGCACATAGAGTATTCTATCAAATTTTAATTCATGTATGGCTCTCTCAAAAGGTGTGTATAGAAAGGATGATTGCGTCATACTAAGACACAAAGACACAAATAATACAAGACGCTCCAAGCAAAACACATATCATGTTGGTGAATAAAAATATAGCTCCAAGTAAATTACCGATGGAAGTGGACGAAAGAGGGGATGCCTTCCGGGGCATCCCCAAGCTTTGACTTCTAGGTGTTATTGGATTATCTTGGGGGTGCCATGGGCATCCCAAATCTTAGGCTCTTTCCACTCCTTGTTCCATGATCCATCAAAAGAATTCACCCAAAACTTGAAAACTTCACAACACAAAACTCAAAATGGAAAACTCGTGAGCTCTGTTAGCGAAAGAAAACAAAGACCACTTCAAGGTACTGTAATAAACTCATTCTTTATTTATATTGGTGTTAAACCTACTGTATTCCAACTTCTCTATGGATTATAAACTATTTTACTAGCCATAGATTCATCAAAATAAGCAAACAACACACGAAAAACAGAATCTATCAAAAACAGAACAGTCTGTAGTAATCTGTAGCTAGCGCAAGATCTGGAACCCCCAAAATTCTAAAATAAATTTCTGGACGTGAGGAATTTATCTATTAATCATCTTCAAAATAATTAACTAAATATCACTCTTAAAATAAAAATGACAGCAGTTCTCGTGACCACTAAAGTTTCTGTTTTTACAGCAAGTTCAACAAGACTTTCCCCAAGTCTTCCCAACGGTTCTACTTGGCACAAACACTAATTAAACACAAAAAACACAATAAAAACAGAGTCTAAATAATTTATTAATTCCTAAGCAGGAGCAAAAATCAAGGAATAAAAATAAAATTGGGTTGCCTCCCAACAAACGCTATCGTTTAACGCCCCTAGCTAGGCATAAAAGCGAGGATAGATCTAGGTATTGCCATCTTTGGTAGGCAATCCATAATTGGCTCTCATGATAGTTTCATATGGTAATTTTATTTTATTTCTTGCAAAGTGTTCCATGCCCTTTTTAATGGAAATTGAAATCTAATATTCCCTTCCTTCATATCAATAATCGCACCAACCGTTCTAAGGAAAGGTCTACCAAGAATAATAGGGCAAGAAGGATTGCAATCTATATCAAGAACAATGAAATATATGGGCACATAATTCCTATTTGCAACAATAACAACATCATTAATCCTTACCATAGGTTTCTTAATAGTGGAATCCGCAAGATGCAAGTTTAGAGAGCAATCATCAAAATTACGGAAATCTAGTAAATCACACAAAGTCTTGGGAATAGTAGAGACACTAGCACCCAAATCACACAAAGCATAAAACTCATGATCTTTAATTTAATTTTAATAGTTGTTTCCCACTCATCATAGAGTTTTCTAGGGATAGAAACTTTCAACTCAAGTTTTTCTTCATAAGATTGCATCAAGGCATCAACAATATGTTCGGTGATGGCTTTATTTTGACTATAAGCATGTGGAGAATTTAGCACGGATTGCAACAAAGAAATACAATCAATTAAAGAGAAACTTTCATAATTAAATTCCTTGAAAACCAATATAGTGGGTTTAGCAACATCTAGATTTTTATTTCTTTCAATCCCACTTTCATCAATTTCATCATTAAGATCTAAATACTCCGAATTTTTAGAACGCCTTCTAGGTAAAGGAAGATCATATTCAGTTTCATCAATATTCATATTGCAAAATAAAGATTTAATAGGAGACACATCAATAACTTTTAGATCTTCATCTTGATTTTCATAGGTATTGGAAGAACACACTTTAATAAAGGCATCTTTGGAAGCACGCATCCTAGCGGTTCTTTCCTTGCACTCATCAATGGAAATTCTCATGGCTTTGAGAGACTCATTGATATCATGCTTATGAGGAATAGATCTAAGCTTTAAAGAATCAACCTCAAGAGAAATTCTATCAACGTTTCTAGCCAAATCATCAACTTTAAGCAATTTCTCCTCAAGCAAAGCATTAAAATTCTTTTGTGAATTCAAAAACTTTTTAACACTATTCTCAAATTCAGAGGGCATCTTATTATAATTTCCAAAAGAGTTGTTGTAGGAATTACCATAATTATTAGAAGGATTACTAGGATATGGCCTAGGATTAAAATTCCCTCTATAAGCGTTGTTACCAAAATTATTCCTACCAACAAAATTCACATCCATAGATTCATTGTTATTCTCAATCAAAGTAGACAACGGCATATCATTAGGATCAGAAGAAACACTCTTAGCAGCAAATAATTTCATAAGTTCATCCATCTTTCCACTCAACACATTAATTTCTTCTATCGCATGCACTTTTTTATTAGAAGATCTTTCAGTATGCCATTGAGAATAATTAACCATAATATTATCTAGGAGTTTAGTAGCCTCTCCTAAAGTGATTTCCATAAAAGTGCCTCCCGCGACCAAATCTAAAAGATTTCTAGAAGCAAAATTCAATCCGGCATAATTTTTTTGTATAATCATCCACAAATTCAAACCATGAGTAGGGCAATTACGTATCATTAATTTCATTCTCTCCCAAGCCTGTGCAACATGTTCATGATCAAGTTGTTTAAAGTTCATAATATCATTTCTAAGAGAGATGATCTTAGCGGGAGGAAAATACTTAGAGATCAAAGCATCTTTGCACTTGTTCCATGAATCAATACTATTCTTAGGCAAAGACGAAAACCAAGCTTTAGCACGATCTCTAAGCGAAAAAGGAAATAGCTTCAATTTAACGACACCATTATTGACATCTTTTTTCTTTTGCATATCACATAAATCAAGGAAGCTATTTAGATGAGTAGCGGCACCTTCACTAGGAAGGCCAGCTAATTGATCTTTCATAACAAGATTCAACAAAGCAGTATTAATTTCACAAGATTCAGCATCAGTAACAGGAGCAATCGGAGTGCTAAGGAAATCATTATTGTTGGTATTGGTGAAGTCACACAATTTAGTAGTATCTTGAGCCATCGCGACAAGCAAGCAATCTAACACACGAGCAAACAAAAGCAAACGGGCAAAAAGAGGCTAATAGAGAGGGAGGATAGGGAGAGAGAGAGAGGGCAAATAAAACGGCAAGGGTGAATTGGGGGAGAGGAAAACGAGAGGCAAATGGCAAATAATGTAAGGCGAGAGATAGGGATTGTGATGGGTACTTGGTATGTTGACTTTTTGCGTAGACTCCCCGGCAACGGCGCCAGAAATCCTTCTTGCTACATCTTGAGCTTGTGTTGGTTTTCCTCGAAGAGGAAGGGATGATGCAGTAGAGTAGCGTAAGTATTTCCCTCACTTTTTGAGAACCAAGGTATCAATCCAGAAGGAGCCCACGCTCAAGTCCCTCGTACCTGCACAAAGCGATAGCTACTCGCAACCAACACGATTAGGGGTTGTCAATCCCTTCACGGTCACTTACGAGAGTGAGATCTGATAGATATAATATTTTTGGTATAAAGATGCAAAGTAAAAAGTAAAAGCAAAGTAAAAACAAAGAAAGATTAAAGTGATGGAGATTGATATGATGAGAATAGACCCGGGGGCCATAGGTTTCACTAGTGGCTTCTCTCAAGAGCATAAGTATTCTACGGTGGGTGAACGAATTACTGTTGAGCAATTGACAGAATTGAGCATAGTTATGAGAATATCTAGGCATGATCATGTATATAGGCATCATGTCCGTGACAAGTAGATCAAAACGATTCTGCATCTACTACTATTACTGCACTCATGGACCGCTATCCAGCATGCATCTAGAGTATTAAGTTATAAAACAAAGTAACGCCTTAAGCAAGATGACATGATGTAGAGAGATAAATTAATGCAATATGAAATAAACCCCATCTTGTTATCCTCGATGGCAATGATACAATACGTGCCTTGCTGCCCCTTCTGTCACTGGGTAAGGACACCGCAAGATCGAACCCAAAGCTAAGCACTTCTCCCATGGCAAGAACTACCAATCTAGTTGGCCAAACCAAACGGATAATTCGAAGAGTCTTGCAAAGATAACCAATCATAAATAAAAGAATTCAGAGAAGATTCAAATATTATTCATAGATAGACTTGATCATAAACCCACAATTCATCAGTCTCAACAAACACACCGCAAAAAGAAGATTACATCGAATAGATCTCCACAATAGAGGAGGAGAACTTTGTATTGAGATTCAAAGAGAGAGAAGAAGCCATCTAGCTACTAACTATGGACCCGAAGGTCTGAGGTAAACTACTCACACTTCATCGGAGGGGCTAGGATGATGTAGAAGCCCTCCGTGATGACGGCCCTCTTCCGGCAGAGCTCCGGAACAGGCCCCAAGATGGGATCTTGAGGATACAGAAAGTTGAGGCGGTGGAATTAGGTTTTTGGCTCCTGTTCTGATCGTTTGGGGGTACGTGTGTATATATAGGAGGAAGAAGTACGCCGGAGGAGCAACGAGGGGCCCATGAGGCAGGGGGCGTGCCCCCACCCTCGTGACCGCCTCTTTTGTTCCTTGGAGCAGGGTCCAAGTCTCCTGGATCACGTTACGTGAGAAAATCACGTTCCCGAAGATTTTATTCCATTTGGACTCCGTTTGATATTTCGTTTATCCAAAACACTGAAATAGGCAAAAACATCAATTCTAGGCTGGGCCTCCGGTTTATAGTTTAGTCCCAAAATAATATAAAAGTGGAAAATAAAGCCCAATATAGTCCAAAACAGTAGATAATATAGCATGGAGCAATAAAAAATTATAGATACATTGGAGACATATCAGGTAGCTTCGGTTAATTAATTATACCTCCAGCGCACCCCTTTTTAGTTGAAGAATGTATGAAATGTAATGAAATCTGGCATGTTTATATGAAATTCGACCGTGTATGAATGAATTTATTTCGATTAGTTTGAATTCCTGTATCACTGGCATTGGATGAACATGCAAAACAATACGTACTAGCATTATTCCCAGGGTGATCACCTCGTTTGCAGCAGTTTCACATGTACTCCCTCCGGTCCTTTCGAGTCTGCATAAAAGTTTTGGCTGCAGTCGAAGTATCTCTACTTTCACCAATCTTATACAAAAAGTATGCACTTTCACAACGTGCGAAGTAAAAAGGAACAGAAGGAGTACAAAGAGTTTAGCAGCTTTTTAGCGTTTCTGTACATTGCAATCAAACACACAGGACTGGCAATTCATAGAGAACATTCAAAACAATCGATGATTATGCATCTCAGCAACTCACATGTCAGAGGCAATATTTACTTCACAACTAAAGAATAAAGGAAAAATGGATCGACGCTGCTGACAGCAAAGCGCGTCCCATTCGAAAATATCAAACGCATGTCTTGCTAAAATCAATGAGCAAAATTTGACAAGGTTGTCCCATTCCAAAATATCAAATGCCTATGATTGTGGAATGGGCAGGGTTTGCCATAAGTTCAGACATTGACATGGCACCTCGTGCTAAATAAACTAGCTGTTCTTTTTGTGCAGTTCCACCAAAATCAACCAAATTCGCGCGTAGCTTCTATGATTTCGCCCTTATATGTTGCAACGCCTTGAATTTATCGGCACCTCCTTTCTTGTGGTGGAAATGAATGATTCATTGTATTCATGAACATTTTGTGCAGTTCCCATTGAAATCAAGCTGAGGACCCCTGTTTGCAGAAATACAAAAAAGTGATTAGCATAGAGCAAACTATACTATGAATTGACAGTTTCAACAGGCACATACATGGTCCATGTAGAGCACACTTTTAGAAAAATGGAACTCACCAAAAAGAATCCTAGAACAACAATGTACTCGCGCATCACAGCAAAAAATGGAGATTTTGTCAGTCCTTCTGAGCTGAAGTTAGTTTGGTCTTGCGGGGAGTAATGTAATCATCCTTCAACTGCTCCTTCTGATGATAAGATAGACATGGCTTCTTCATCCTGGCATAATCGGAACTAGTCACTTCACGTACTCCATATTCTTCTTCAGAGGAAGATGATCCTATTGTGCAAAGACAAGAGGACTACTAAATGCTAGCATCACTGTTTGCTCGAAAAAAAGGAAAGGAAATATTTAAAACAACACAGATGAAGCACTTCTCAAGGACAATACCACTTTTTCATGACAGTATCTAAACAGTAGCACAACACCAATAGAGATGACAAAGCTCAATCATATGGATGAAATCAGTGGGCGAGTACCAACCTTTGTCAGGAGGCTTATTGTGTAGAGCATACAGATGAAGCAATTCTCCGGAACCATCTGTTGCTATCTACGGTGTTGGCCATGCTTACTATATACTCCTCGATTCGTTTAATGTTTCCAACATCTTCTTGTGAAGTTCCACTAAAATATATGGTATCTTCAAAGAAGATCCCTGTTTGCACAAGTAGAGATAATTACATATTACATTAAGAGTGGCATCAAATCAGTGGCAAAACAATTGCTCATTCCAGCCATAGCAATAAATTAAGATGCAAAATTATATCATTACTTGTGTCATCACAGTTCCAGTGCTTCATTACAGCACCGGGAGTTGATTTTTGTTTTTCTTCCCCTTGTTCTTCCCCTTCATCACTTGGTTCAATAAAAAACAAGCTTCGCCTTCAATGTAAGATTTGGCATGTCAATTAGGGAGCACAAGTATAGTACTAAACTTAATTTTCTGATGAAAGTGGCAAAATACAGGCCAACAGTTGTGAAATATCCTTATCTTATCTCAATGGGATATTACGGTGCACATACAGATTGGAAGTCTTGTCTCCATTTGTGTAGTTCACTAAAATCAAGCAACATTATCATACAAGTAGCACAACATATGAATGCACACTGTAGAATCATGTGAAAGAAGGCTAGTACTGACCTCTCATGATGCGGAATTCAAACAACTCACAAGAAGAAGATCTGAACCAAATTTGCCTTAACGGATAGGAAGTAAGATCTCCTCTTGTGAAGTCCCACTAAGATCAAGCAATCAAGCAACATTGTCTGTGTGACATTTTGGTTGAACTGCACAAAACACTCTTAAAACAGAAGTGTTTTGTGCAGTGCAACAAAAGGTCACAATGGCAACAAGGTGAAGCAGATAACCCTGTTTACACAGAGGTGCAAAGGAAACAATTAGTGGTCAATAACGGTGGATGACACAGAAGCCAACAAAAAGAAGCATTTACCTTATCTAAATGGGAAAGAAAGCAAGACAGTAGCATTTCTCAAACGTTGGCATTGATTAATATTAACATAGTGATTATATTAACAATAAAATTCGTTAAACATGTAATTTGCTTTTAACTGTGGCATTGCATCAATTTTCCAGCAGCATTATTAGAGGGTGTTTGTTTACAGGGACATTTTGGTGTAGGGACTAAAAAAACTCCGTGTCAGTCCCATCTAAACCAAAGAGGAGGGAATTTTAGGGACTAAAAGTGGGCATTTGGGACTAAAGAAAGAAGACCCCGAGGGAGTCGTTTTGGGACTTTTTCCAATAGTTGCCCCTGCCACGCATCGCACCTTGTCCCTATTAGTTCATTACTAGGGGTAACATGGTCTTTTATCATGTCATTTAATAACCTCCCATGTTTAGTCCCCGGAACCCAGCAGGTAGGGACTAGGGAGTTTTTAACCAAACAGGGCCTTAGATTAACAACAGCTAATGAGTTGCACGGGACAGTGGATGCACCATCACCATGTGCATCTACCGATGTACTGTGGTGATGCACAGTCTGTTGCAACAAAGAACAAACAACCAAGGAGCATATTTGTGTTGGTCCCAGTTTTGTTATCTTTAGACGCCTTCCCTATGTGAGCGCAGCAAATCTAGTCCTACTCAAACTCTACAGCCTTGTCCCTTCCTTTCCTTTTTGAAGTAGTACTTTCGCCGCCCCTTCCTTTCCTCTTTGAACCACGTCCAAGATTTATGCGATACAACTTTCCCCACTACTTTCCCCCATTCCTTTCCTCTTTGAACCACGTCCTAGATTAATGCTATACAACTTTCCCCCTTCATTTCCTCTTTGAACCACGTCCTAGATTCATGCTATATACAACTTTTCCCACTACTTTCCCCCACTCCTTTCCTCTTTGAACCACGTCCTAGATTCATGGTATACATGCAGCTAGAGCAATGCATGTGGAGTAAGTAAATTATACCTTAAGGTTCTTGGGGCGTGATTCGGTGGGCGATGGGACAATGGCAAAGAAGAAGGGGTCGGAGGCCCTCCCGCGCCACCGCCGGGTGGAAAGTCAACAGCTGCGCTGGTAGTCCCTCGCCGACGGCGACAGCGTTAAGCCTCCTTCCATTCCCAGCAGACGGATCCTGCCGGCTCTTTGAGCAGCAGTGAGGGGAGAGAGAGGCCAATGAAGTCTTGTTTAGATCTGGAGAGGGCGAGAGAGTGTGAAGAGAGCAACTACAAGCGCTGAGGCTCCAGCGTGTATATATATACTGGAGAGAGAGTTTGAAGCATGCAAACCCTAGAAAACATTTTGACCAGTCAAAGAATCCTCCTGGCACAAATTATGCTCAAGAGTAGTTATCGAACCCAAGACCTCAAGTTTGATGAGCGAACAGGCTAACCAGCTACACAACCCTCCCGTTATGTTCAACGAGAGGGAAATAACCTTTTATACATTCCTGCATTCGTGTGACAAGCATGCCGTGTTTTGTGTGTGTGTGTGGGAGTCATTGGGATTTCAATCATAATCGTGTCATGTGGCTTTGGTGGTAAGACTATCCACAGTGGTGCAGAAATAATGCAGCCTTAGTCACCTTACCTCTCTCCACGTAGTACGTTGGGTCCCACCAGTCAGAGGGTGAAACAAACAAATTAATAAGAAAAATTAAAAGCGCCAGCGGTGTATCTTACCTCACACATCTCACTACTGCTCGGGAACACTGTCCAATTGATCCCTCTGTTCGCTCACGTAATATTTTAAGCGAATCCTTATTATAACATGCACACAAATTTTGGGCACTTGTATTCGACTTAAGTCAGTGTGCCACCGTATCTCGTATACTTACTACTCCCTCCGTCTAGGTGTAATAAGTCACGTTAGAAGGTGCAACAGGACCAAGGTGCGTGCGTGCGCGCGCGCGCACGCGCGCGTGTGTGTGTGTGTGTGTTTAACACCATGTGTGTGTTAGAGAGAGCGACAGATCGACCTACTCCTACAGAGAGATGTTGTGTAGTGTACGATTTTAGCCGCGAGAGTTGGTGCATCCTCTCGTTTCCAGGCGTGTCCGGTAGGGACATGAGGACAGCTGCCAAGCCCGCTCCTGACCAACCTGGCCCACCCAAAGCCCCTCCATCGCCCACACGTGCTTCCCGCCCGAAACGGTCAGCACCGCTCCAAAGAATCGGTGCCACATTCATGCCCGGGCAGAGCGGACGCGACCTCTCACTGGCGCAAGAGTGATGGTTGCTTCGTCCGTCCAACTTACTGTTGGGTCTATGAGATTTGACGGCTCATTGGTCTTTATTACTAAGGTGGTAGGACTGCTGGATGTCCCATGCTTTCGGCAAAAGGAGGTATACTACTACTAGATTACAATTTTCTCCATTCTTATAGCGGAGGCGTGCAAGAGCAGTGAAAACACGTAGGCTTAGTGATTACATGGCCCACCTCACACTATCACCGTGCGACACCTAACTCTTTACATAGTTCTCCCTCCGTTCCTAAATATTACTAGATGAGTCCCCGCGCGTTGGCGCGGAACAGCGGTATATCTCTCTGCGCAAAATTATCGATTTCATAGAACAAAAAAGAACTCCATAACTGCATGAAAAATGTGGTAGCCAAACTAAATAAACTCCCATCATCATTTAGATCATCCCACATAAGGAAAAAAGATCAAACAACTCCTACTGCATAATGGGATTATATTTTTCTTTTTGACATGTTAATGGGACTTAAAAGCTCACTTACATGCATGGTACTGGTGCATGCTTGCATGCAGACATGTTGATGTGATTTAAAACCCACTCACATGCATGTGGCACGGTATTTTTGCATGCTTGCATGTGGCTTAGTGCAGAGCCTCTCAACGTCAAGATCAGACGGCTATTATGGAGTGATTTACTTCATCTAACGGCTACATCAATTTTGATGACGTGGCTCAAGGAGAGGATAGAAAATTCCTAGTAGTGGGGGCTAGCTATTACTAGTAGATATAAGTCTTTGTAGAGATTCCACTACATACGAAACAAAATGAATGAATCTACACTTAAATGCATCTATATGCATCCGCATGTTGTTCATGGTGAAATCTCTACAAATACTTATATTTAGGAACAGGGGAAGTACTAGTATAGTACGTACTGTAATATATTAGCGAGATAAATTTGTACAATGCTATGAAGCTTCCAGCTTCTGTTACATGTATCTTGCATCCAAGGTTGCCCGTTGCAACATTTCATCAAATACAAAGGAGACTAACATGCATGCTATTGCATCTCAATGATTGGCAGATCATAGCAAATATGTACTCCCTCCATTCCAAAATAAGTTTCTCAACTTTGTGCAAACTTTAGTACAAAGTTGTACTACTACTAAAGTTGACACTTATTTTGGAACAGGGGCAGCTAAAGAAAAAAACGATCCATGCAGTACCTAGCCCTTGAACCATGAACCCTGACTAGGCTTCAATTTGCTAGAAACATTCGAGCTTCCTAATAAATGAAGTTTGCAACCTTTTGACCATCAGATCATTTTGTGCAGTTTCACCAAAATCGAGATGAGCATCCCTATGGCAAAGAAATTGAACACGCATGATTAGAATAAGATTACTGGGACTAGTTGATGAGACATAAACTCATCACAAATACAGTACGTAGAAGCCAGTAGAGGTATGTGCGGGGCAAAGAAGTAGAGAAATATCTACAAGGAGTGATGTGGGCAGCTGGAGCAGTGGTGCAAGCCGGCTGTAAAGGGAGTTGTACCTGAGG
The DNA here is from genome assembly GCA_034509565.1 of Triticum monococcum. Classification (NCBI taxonomy): domain Eukaryota; kingdom Viridiplantae; phylum Streptophyta; class Magnoliopsida; order Poales; family Poaceae; genus Triticum; species Triticum monococcum. The sequence continues at coordinate 19,257,056 of CM067844.1, read as the reverse complement.
GACGTAGCTCAACCTTGAGGAGGGCGGCGGGAGGCGGCAACTGCCCACGTCGCGGCAGTGAGCAAGGGACGAAGGCAACCTCACTGGTTTTGTGAGAGAGAACGGCGGGGACCCCTGATCGGGACGTGCCGATAGTGGGTTTTCGCCGTCGGCGACGGCCACCGCATCTACACTAAGCATCCACCCCTTCCCCAAGCGGACGTGATCCGCCGGGATGTTAGAGATGTGGCCACAATCGTTTTGTGCGAGAGAGAGAGTGTGAAAAGAGCAACCCCAGTAAGCAACCGTGTAGGCTGGCCCATCCTGACTATGTATATAGTGCAGCGGTTTCCTTTTCTCTCCATATGAACCTATCATATTGCGTACGTGTCACTTAAGAAAAAAAACTTTATTTATAAATGACGCGGCACCTACTACTCGTTCTCCTATAAGCTTGCCCTTGGCATCTCCAAAATATTAACCTTGCGATTGGCTCTTCGCCTCTTCGGGAAGTCGAGCAATAATGGTAGTGCAGTATATATCGTTTTGGCTATATCAGACCGAATGAATTGCTGCACGTCCACCACGTTGGCGAGGGTCGAGGGGCGAGGGAGAGTGCTACATACGGAGCAAAATGAGTGAATCTACACTCTAAAATACGTCTATATACATCAGCGTTTGGAGTATGTACTAGTAGTTCATATTGAAATCTACTAAAGGACATATATATTCCAAACAATATGATATAATCTCTATAGCCAAGGTAGTAGGGACGAGGAGTAAACGGAGGGAGTAGTAAATTTTTCTCCTCGTCCTATGAGCCACTGCGCGCATGGGCGAGGGAGCGGGCTTAAGGCGTAGTAAGCAAGCTTCACCTCATCCTGCGAGCCACCGCGCCCGTGGGCGGGGGAGACGGCGTACTAAGCAAGCTTCTCCTCGTTCTGCGAGTTGACGGGACACATCAAAAGTACTCTAGTGTATAGAGCCTTGCCTCTAAGGTAGGCCCCACATGGTTTGCCTCTTTTTTTAACATAACATGTCAAGTCGCAATTTGTTTGTCCACCCGTGGTAGACGATCCTCCCTCCACCAAGTGGACAACTAGTACACGTGCCAAATTACCACGTGGGCTGCCTTTTTCGTACAGAAATGAGCTCCACCGTGTACCCGCGCGGGTGTGGTTGGGAAAGAGACGGGAGTACGTGCACCGTGCATGCACCTCTTCTCTTCGTGCACGTCCCCCACCTACGTGGGTGTGTGTGAGAGATACAAACCGCGTTCGTGAGTGTTTTTTGTTTTGGGGTGGGGGTTGATTTCGTGAATTATTTGTGGGAATATGTGTCGATGACATCTCAAACAAAATTTTGCATGCAATGTGTGTGAAATGGAGGCCTATTCATATCATACATAGAGGGTCGGGCAATCCACGAGAAGAGAGGGAGGGATCATAGCTATCGGTAGAGTCGAAGAGAGGATCAAGTGGGTGAGTGCGAGATAGATGAAGAGAGCCATCGAAATTGTGTGTGTGTACATGTGATGGCCTGGATTATTAGGGATGATAGACTACTCATATCAATAAGGAAGTCCTTCTTTTCCGGGAGCCCATTCAGACAGAACTCTAAAGTTAAGCATGCTCAGCTTGGAGTAGTGTTAGGATGGGTGATCGACCGGGAAGTTGCTCCCGGGTGCGCACGAGTGAGGACAAAGTGCGTAGAAAAGACTAGTATTGATCTGTGGGGCCAGTCTAGATGCCGCCAGGAGTAACGACCACCGGCGGGTGTGTCCGGGGCGTTACAGTACAAGTCAAAGATATAGGGCGACAGGCCTACTGGAACGTTAGAGGGCACATGTCAAGTTTGTGTGTGGAAGGGAGACATGACTAGAGCGCTCAATGTATCGGTGTGTGTGGGGGGAGGGGTGGTGGGATGGGTAGGCAGAGGCCTAACTATAGAGGTAGAACGACTCGTATATGTGTTGAGAAGGAGAGACCCAACTATGTCTTGAGGGAGATCGGTCGACATCCATACATAACTGAAGGACGGGAAATATGATGGGAGAGAGAGAGAGAGGAGAGAGAGGGAGGGAGAGGGAGGGAGAGGGGTAGAGTGCTGGATGGGTGATGGAGTTGCTCCTCGAAGATGGTGGGAGAGGCCTACTAGACAAACTGAGGGTGGAACTGCAATGTTATCAATAAGAGTGGGGATGTGTTTCTGTGTGTGCCTGTGCGTGATAGATCTATCGGGACGCATCCATGGATGATGAAGGCGAACCATGTGTTTGGTAAGCTAACCTAACTGGATCGGTAGATCAATTGTTGTTTGTCGGAGGAAGGGAGAGACACAACTAATGAGGTAGATCGATTGACGTGTGGGTAAAAACGAGTTATAAGGACCTAGCTAGCTATATGTATAGCGAGAGATCGGTCGGTGTACGTCCATTTGTTAGAGGAAAATAAGGCCCAGCGATACGGAGAGACAGAGAGAATGGAGCTAGGAGGTGGTGCGAGAGGCCCAACTACTAGCTAGATAGGGGGAGGAGTGTGCGGTTGTGGGAGCGATGAAAATAGGGGCGAGAGTTTACACGTGTGTCTGACCGTATGAGAGACACGAGGCAAGGACACATAAAGGAGGAGATTGAAGGTGTGTTTGTATGTTGTAGGCAGACATCGCTGGAGAGGTTTATCGATCGGTGTGTGTCGGAAAGGAGTTGTGGAGACTCTGGGAGAACGACCTAAAGAGAAAAATGAATGTGCCCGGTGGATAGAATGCCGAGGGAGGGGGAGGGCGAGGAGGGTGTGTGCATGCACGAGAGAAAGTTAGTGGTAGCTACAGAGGTTAGAGGATTGTATGGGTGTAAGAGACTAACAAAGATCATAATTTGATAATGAAAGCGGATTCATATATTTGAATAGGAGATCAGTGTTTTAAACATTACATGCATGAATATAGCGGTGATACACGTGCTATGCACATGTTATACCAGAATGTGATAATGCATGGCGTTTGCAACTCACAGCTAAATGCCGAACAATCTAAACCATACTATACATCAAACAATCTCACATTTTATTTGAATTTGTGATAGTGTGTGGCGTTTGCAGATTACAACTAAATATCGAACAATTTAAACAATACTATATATCGAACATTCTCACATTTTATTTGAATTTGTGGTAATGTGTGGTGTTTGCAACTCACATCTAAATACTTGTAGGCGTAGGGGGCGGGGCACCATACATAATGTGATAAACACATTATACATATGAGACATGGTTTAGATTATGAAGATCTAGCTAGATCTAGAAATGTAATGTGATTTGAAATCAAAATCAAGTGGATTCAAAAAATCTAGTTCGAGTTCATATAGTACACATAGTTCATATGTAACTCGAGACTAATCATGTGGTGTGTTGTGAAGATAATACACAAACAATGGTTAACTTGACAATAATGATGATTGTAGCTCTTATTAAATCAGAGAAACGAAATCAAATGCATTGACTTCACAACAATCATTACTGTAGATCTTATTCAAATAGAGAAATGAATTCAAATTTAGTTCATATTGAAGCGGTAGTATATATGTTTGGAATGCACTAAAACGTTCATTTGAGTAGTAGGTTCCATCCATTATACACGTAGCGAAATATTTTAATTGAACATAACATGAATTCAAAGTTTTGAATGACATTTGTAGAGCGCATTGATTTGGTACAGTACACGTTAGGCTTGTCCGGAAATTTCAACCGGCGCCTTGTTAGCCCAAAATATTTAAGATATATCTTTGTCTCGTTGTGCTCCGACAACTCCCTCCATCTCAACCCGCGCCTTGCTATTCCGAAATTACAATGCGTGCGAAAACTCCCACCTCCTGTGAAATCCCGACACGTGAAATGCCCGTGGTACCCCTGAACCGAAAGAACTGCCTCAAATCGGTGGGGGTACTTTCGTAACTTACCCCACATTTCGGACAAGCGCGTCTCTAAGCCATGGTTCCCCACTGACATCCCATCCGCCAACCCATTCGTACACCGAGGCCGCGAAAACCCGCGACGAAACCCTACACCCTGCTTCGTCCGCCACCCAACCGGAGACTCTTCCCCGACGACGTCGTCCACAGCAACACCTCGACGTCCCTCATCCACCGTACCGGATGAGGATCCGTCGTCGATCTCATCGTCCCGTCGGTTCAGCAACCCCGTCCTCCACCTCCAAGGAGCTGCCCCAACGTTCCCCTCGTCTTTCGCGCCACCTCCATTCCCACACCGCCATCTGCACCTGCACCACCGGAAGAGTATCATCATCACCGTTTCCTCGGCAGAAGTTGCGGCGTAATCGGCGCCACCAAAGAGGTTGTACACTAATCGCCGCATTTTCTTCTTGATTTGATCTCACGGTGCTGCCGGTGCTCAGTCCTGAGCCGACACGACGCGGCTCCATCCACGGCGGCGTCGCCGGCCACTTCCTCCACGGCGTCGTTCCCTTGGCGGTGATGTCCACATCAGTAGGACCTGCTATTGCTTTAGCTCTCGCTCGCGCTGCTGCTCTCCTCTTGCTCTCGGTCCCCTGCCTGGTCTGCTCTTGCTATTGCTCTTGCTCGTGCTACTGCTCTCGCTCTTGCTCTTGCTTGCGATGCTGCTCCGATTTAGCTACACTTCACTCCGATGCTGCCGGGGTGAAGGAAGAACTAGCCACAGCGGGGAGGGGGGCTCGCCGGAGAGGTACCCCACTATCTATCTTAGGGTTCAGGATGGGGGCGGTGGTCGCCGGCGGTGGCGGGGCGTTGGCGGGGCGGTGGCGTGGGGATCGCCAGAGAAAAAGCTCGGCACGGGGGGCCTAGAGGGATGGCCGGGGCGGCAGCGGACCGGCGGTGGGCAGTATTTTCGGGGCGGGCGGGGCGGCGCACCGCCGGCCGCGGGCGGCGGGGGGCTGCTGTTTGGCCGACTCAGGGGGGTGGAGGTTGAAGATGAACCACAGGCCCTTGATTTCGTATCCAACGGCTACAAAATCGACTGACCAGAGATGAAAAAGTCAGTCGACCGACGTGAAGCCTCACCTTGCTAGTGCGTTTAGTTTCAACAGCAAAATTCAGTTTCGACAGCAAAATTCAGTTTCGACAGCTAAGTTCAGTTTTGACAGTTAAGTTCAGTTCTGACAGTTAAATTCAGTTTCGACAGTTAAGTTCAGAGATGCACGGCTGATGTATTTTACATCTAGCACTTTGTGTTTATGTATTTTACATCATGTATTGGAGATGCTATTAGAATTCCACTCAGGTTAACGTTGTTCGTTGTCTCTCTTGTCCTGCTTCAGCCTCGGCGTCGTACAAGTCACCAGAGCTGCTCCAACGATGAAACCCTCCATCACAATGGAGCAGTACCTCGGGCTCCATCTCCAGACGCCCAAGATCTTGTTCCCCTCCTCCGACAGCCAAGTCAACCGGAGCATCCTCACTGGCCAACCCAATCACGCTGAGATCGACATGGCTTCGCCAAAGAGGTTGTACACTTGTTGCGTCTCTTTTTTACTCTACATGTTATATATATTGTCCACTGAGCACACGGATTTGTTCCTTTAGTGTCTCCTTGAAAGAAAAAACGTAGGAATTTTAATTTTCACTTGTCCTCCTTTTCAAATTCCTATTCATGAAGCACAAGACTAAGAGATAGTAGCATAATAGCACTATAACCGTACATTTTCTTGTGGTTTGACTTAATCTCACCATGCTTCTTTGCATCATGTGATCTTCCAATTGTTGTGAATCAAACACCCAGATTGGCAGAAATCCTGTGTTTTTAAATTCTCTGTTTTGCACGTGCATTCCTATCCTATTCACGTCTATTTCCTATCCCTGCATTGTTGGAATCCTCCAATTCAAACGAGCCCTTACAGAAGTAATTCTCTTACAGATAGTTGTCAAATAAAACCTTGTGTGGTTTGTCCCGCTCTTGTTGCGCCATCGTCCACCCCAGCTCAACTGCTCCAACGACAGAAGGGTCCAGCACAGCAGGGATCCGGCCTCCAGACTGTCTTTCGCCGCTTCAGATCTTCTTCCCTGCCGTTGGCAGCCATGAAAACTGCACTACCATCATCAACCGAGCAGATGACCTCGAGGACTACACGGGTCCGCAAGCAAGGTCACACTCTTTCGTGTCTGCTTACGTTATGCATCGCTTAATATTACATGCTACTTTATCGTCCTATTCACCGATTAGACTCTGAGTCAGCTCCAAACTAATGGTCAAACTTGAGTTTTTAAATGGTTTGGGGTACATATCGGGGCCGCTATCAATAGTATCTATCTACTATCTGGTTAATCTCCGGTGTCTACTATGAGTTTCACGTTGGGTGGGAAACAAACAGTAAAGAAGCCATTATCTGTATTTTTAACTGAAGCCATTATCTGCCTGCTATTATTGGTTTTGGGTCTATCCACAGGTTGCTACCATCACTCTGGATTTCTGCATGCACTCCTTACATAATCTCACTATGTTTTATTCCTATGCATGACAATTATTGTAAACAATGGAACTGAACATGTAGAGCAAAAGAGACGAGCCTTGCGTGGCAATAAAATTTCATGCAGACATCGCTCCATGGTAGTCGCAAAGGCAGCCCCCCCTCCACGCATTTCGGATTGTAATCGAGAGGAAGAGATCTGTTCTGAGGGGGATTCAGAAGGAGAAGATAACTCCTATTTACCCCCTGAGGTCTTCGCTCTAACTTGGCATGGTGATGTTGGTTATATCATGCATATGGTGTCTTGCCTTGCTTACTTTATACATCAAATATGTCATCTGCTTAGTTTAGACATCCTTTGTGCGAATGCCATCTGTTTAGTTTATTCATCGTTTATGTGAATTATGCAACGCCATCTTGTTTAGCCAGGCATCATATATGGGAATTTTGCAATGCCATCCTGCTTAGCCAGTCATCTTATATGTAAATTATATCAGGCCATCCTTTTTTCGTTACATATTACATTTGTCAACAATGTTATTACATTCAACTGCTCTTCGTGTGCATCAGCCATTTGACACGGTGATGGCAAATTCTGGAGTGAAAACAAGGTCTTCAGAGCAGACTATGCTATCTGACGAAGCGCATATCTCGCTGGTTACGGATAGCTCCTCAGAGGAGGATTCAGAGAGAGATGACCAGTCCTATCCCCCCCCCCCCGAGGTGTATGCTCTAACTTGGCAGGGTTATGTTGCTCATATCGTGCGTATGGTGTCTCACATTGCTATGTCATTTGATTAGTTTAGACATGCTTTGTGTGAATGCCACCTGTTCAGTGTCTAATTACCATATATGTGAATTATGCATTGCCATCTTGTTGCAAGACGTTATATATGTGAATTATACAATGCTATCTTGTTGCAAAGGCATTATATATGTGAATTATGCAATGCCATGTTGTTTAGCCAATCATCATGTATGTGAATTATATCATGCTATCATTTTTTTGTATTACGTGTTCTATTTGTCAAGAACGTTTGTATATTCAACTACTCTTCCTGTGTATCAGCCATTTGAAGCGGTGATGGAAGTATCTGGAGTGAAAACAAGGTATTCAGAGCAGACAATGCTACCTGCTGAAGCAGACATCTTGCTGGTTACAGAGAGCTCCTCAGAGGAGGATTCAGAGACTGATGACCAGTCCTATTTTCCCCCTGAGGTCTATGCTCAAACTTGGCAGGGTTATATTACCCATGTCATGCATGTTGTCTTGCATTGCTTAGTTTTTACATCATATATGGATTGACATCTGCTTACTTGCTTACTATATAAATCATATATTTGAATTATATCATGCCATCATGTTTACATAGTACATACACAACATCTATCTGAATTATGGCATGACAACCCATTTAATAAAGACATCATATAGTTATATCATCTCATCCTATTTAGTGTTTACAGTCATCATATTTTGAATTATGGCATTCTATCCGTGAATGTATGTGAATTATGGCATGCCAACCTATTTAATAAACACATTATATAGTTATGTCATGTCATCCTGTTTACATAGTCTCATATTTTGAACTATGTCTTTCCATCTTTTTTAGTTAGCCATCATAATGTGAAATTGTGTCATGCTATCTTGTTTAGTTAGCCATCATATATGTGAAATTATGTCATGCTATCCTATTTGGTTAGACAACATAAATATGAATTATTTCATGCCCTCTTTTATTCCCCACTATCCATTGCACCTGTCTATCATACAATGTCTATACTTTCAATTACTTTTCCTGTTTATCAGCCATTTGAATTGGAGATCGTGATGGCATTATCTAAGGGAGTAACAACACGGTCTTCAGAAAAGATAGTGCTACTAGTTGATGCAGGTAGAACCACGGTTGTACTAGCCCAAGTACCAGATCCACCACACATAACCCAGACTCTCGCAGATTGTACCCCTACCCAGTTGGATAGAGGACCAGCTACACCCCTTCTAACCCCAACCCCGGCAGATAGTAACCTAGTTCCAGTTGACACAGCACTGTCTCCACCACAAAGCACCCAAACACGAGCAGTTAGTAAGGGAACCGCAGTGCCCAAAGCATGAGGACCACCACTCCGAATCCCAACTCAACGCTTAAAGGAGAAGAAGATTTGTTCTCTGGTCAGGTTCTGTAGCTATGGTTCATACTCCTTTGCTCTTGCATGACTGTATTTACTCATACCAACTATTTTCAAATTTGAAGGATAGAATTGAAACTCCAACGACGCAACAGGTATGTTTTAAACCTGTTTCTTTAACTGGTTTTCTGTTGTAACCTGCTCTATGTTGATTTCAGTTTCAATTTTATAAATAGTTATGTTCTCATGTCATGCACATTACAAGTGTTGTTATTGCTCTATAGTTACCGACACTTATATTCTGTCTATTTTGCTTTTCTTGAACAAATATTATTTGAACTGTGTCTCTATCTTGATTTGGCAACAAAAACTAGAATGATATAGACCATAAAGTGACCATGGTACATAGATATATGTTTTTTTCATGTTGTTATCCGGTCCACTTTACTACTGAACTCATTTACCAAAATGAGTTTCATATACAACATGGTAAACATGTGATGTGTCTGCTTGTTTCTCTTTTAGAATGCGGACAAAATATTGGAGAACAGTACCGCATTATCCAATGGTAAAGGAAGTAATGCAGATAAGGTTCAAGATAGTGAGACATCCCTGTTGGTCTCCAAGAAAGCTGATAAAAACTATCTTGACGACAGTGAGGGAACCCAAAAGTCTTGTCTTGATGTAGTGTTCGAGTTACTGGCCACTACTGCTGGCACAAGCTCTTCGAACTCGCTGCCTGAATCAGTTTGTCTTCTTGAGTCTCAACTTCAAGTTGAAAGACATCGATCAGATGTGCTATGACAGGAAGCTGAAGGACTGAGGAAGTCCCTGCAGAATTCAGATGCATATTTCCTGGTGCAACAGCAAGCGCTGGAGGATTTAAGCGCCAAACAAGAGAAAGTTAATAAGCTTGCTAAGCATCTTGCCAGCATTATGGGTACCTAGGTTATTGTTTCTTGAGATCTTCTGAAGTGGTTTCAGTTCTGGATTTGTTTTGCTGCGGCGTTTATTTGCGCTGGTCGCCAACTTTGACAACCAGTGTATATGATATGCTGCTTTGTTCCCTATATTTGCACTGGTGGCAAACTTTGATGCCCAGTGGATGTAATATGTGTAATAGCCGTGATAGCCTAGCGTTAGTTGCTTGCTTATTTATTTCCTTGTTGTCTTGTTTATTTGTTTTCTTGTAGTCATTGCAGTTCTTTTTCCACGGTTAGCTAGTGGCTACAATAAGCTATTTTTTAAAACTAGGCCACAATAACCATGGGCTAATATTTACTATAGTGACACTGGGCCTCCTACTAGCCGTAGAAACAGTGGGCCTTCTACAGGCCGTAGAAACAATGGGCCTTCTACGGGCCGTAGAAACAATGGGCCTTCTACGGGCCGTATTATCAATGGGCCTTATACGGGCCATATAATCGATTGGCCAAACATGGGCCAAACAGACCACATTATGGCGGTAAACGGGCTAGAGTTGGAATCGTCCGTTCATGGGCCGACCATAACGGGCCATCGTTAATATGCCATATTTGATGACGCTATGAAATCGGCCCAACGTATTAATGGACCACAAATGGGCCGACTGTAACCACAGGCTGAATTTGGTCCACAAGCAGAAAATGGCAGCAATGGGTCATAAGTAAACCAATGCTGGAAATGAGGCCCAGAATAAATGGGCTCTGAGAAGGCCGAAAGATAACATGGGCTGGAAAAGGCCCAACGGAATAACGGGCTGTTAATGGGTATAAAGTGATACACTGTTCATTACGGGCCAGTTTCACCACGGGCCGTTAATGGGTGTAAAGTGATACACTGTTCATTACAGGCCAGTTTCACCACGGGCCATTAGTAGGCCAAGAGTTACATAGGGCCTCATATGGGCCGAAAGACGTCATGGGCCCTACATGGGCCAAAAGTGAAAATGGGCTGGAATCATATTGGATGGCCCAGATGACGCTACTGGGCCTAATTCGGATAGGGCGTCACGGGCCTTGGGTTAGCGGGCTGTAAATGGGCTATATTCGAATAGGCCGTTAACAGGCTTTCCATGGGCCAGCCCGCCAACTTTTGACCAAGTCAAACGGGCCGGCCTTTTCACAGGAATGGGCCTCTGTTGGGCCGTGCCACGTGTCGACGTATCATAGGAGCCTTCCGTCCAATGAGTGGTTGACATCTGTCCCAACGATGAGTCGACACGTGTTTCCTCCAGCCAATGATGATTTTACATGTGGAAAATCCCCATTGGTCAGGGCTGTTAACGAGTTATCGGATCCAAAACCCGACCCGGTAGCTTAACGGCGTTCCGTTACGGTGGATGCCATGTGTCGGTCACCCTTGACGAAAGCACTTCTGTGACGCGCGATTTATCGTCATGGAAGAGGACACTTCCATGATGATAATTTTGGTATTGTCATGGAACACTTCTACGACAGCACAGGTATGACTATCTTGATTCTTTCATAAATTTGTCATGGATGTACATGCATGACAAAAAAAGCCCCTACTGTGACAAACACGTATCATCACGGAAGTGTATTTTTTTTGTAGTGAGATCCACAAAGACATCTAGGGCACCCCACAGTTGCGTGAGTAGAACATATGACTGATAGCCGAATTTACTCTATAGAAGAAGGGGCTTATAAGCAGTTACTTGTCCAACTTGCCTCATCTCCTCACGTGCCGCTTGGGATTCGGCCCGCGCCTCCTCGGCCTCTTTAAGGGCCTCGGCAAGGTTGGTCTCCTGGGCTTTACTCTTCTCCTCCAGGGACTTATACTTGTCGGTGGCGTCCTTGAGCGCCTTCTCTACTTCAGCCACCCGCTCCTCGTACTGGCAGCGGACAACCTGTTCGCACTTCAAGTCCTCGGCCGCTTTATCAGCGACCGCCTTGTTCACCCTTGCATGCTCCTTGGCCTGGGCAAGTTCACCCCTGAGGGCCTCAACTGCAGCTACGCTACCCGCACTCACGCACATATATAGCACCGCATGAGCTTTAAACTCGAGAGGTACCAGCCTGAACAAAATGTTTTAATAACATACCCTGTGCCTCGTCAATACCCTTATTGATGCGGACGAGATCCTCATCGGCCAGTCCCAGCTGACGCTTAAGTTCGGGTACCTCAGCGGCCTGGGCGGTCGCCGCTAACAGTGAAGCCTACATTTCAACGTATGGAAGTACATTAGCTCTTGTGAAACTTATTGATCCTCTGTCAGCCTCTTTTTGATTAACAAAAAGGGACGATCAGAGTCTCAGGGGCTACTATCTATACACATGCATCTTTTCATAGGAAAAACATTCAGGAATATTACATTGCATACCTCGAAGCCTGTTAGTAGGCTAGCAAAGTCCTCGTTCAGTCTGTTCTTGGTAGACTGAACCTTTTCAACCACCACACCCATTAGGGTGCGGTGCTCCTCCATGATGGAAGCTCGTTGTAGTGCCTCCATCAGTGTATTCGGCGCCTCCAGACTAGTGGAGGTTGCCGCGGGAGTTGGCACTCCTCCCTCCCTTAAGGAGGATTGCTTATTCAGCTCCGGAGCCATTTGGGTTTCCGGAGTAGGGTCCAGCTGATGGTCGGACTGGTCTAGACCCCCGCCGTCTGCCCTCGAGGGGATTGGTAACCCCGTGTTTTCGGCGACCGAAGTGTTACCTTCTGGTGCCATTTTTGTGGCTTCCCGTACTACCTCGTGCCCCGGAGAGGCCCTTCATGACAACACCTTGCTGTCGTCTAGGGCGAGAGGTAGGGAGGCTCGCGAAAGTGACTCGCTCTCCATCATCCTTGGATCCAAAGAGTTCCCTTCCGATGACTATTGGGGAAGATCGCGGGCCGGCCTGCACCATTCAAAATGTTAATACCATACTTATCAAAACCGGACTTATGTACAACATCTTCGGATACTCACGATTCGGCAAGGGGCTTCGGCCTGGGGCGCCACTTGGGGATGGCCTCAGTGTCTAAAACCGAGCCGTCAAGAAGGGATAGTTTTCCCCTTTTAGGCGCCTCCGCCTTCGGGTCTTCGGAGGCCGCCCTCTTCTTCTTCTTCCCCTTCGGGGAAAGGGTGTTGTCGGCCTCTTCCTCCTCCTCCTCTTCATCCTCCTCGAAGGAATGTGTTTCAGTCTCTCCAGACGCCCCGTCCAAAGTACCTTTGCATTGGAGGCCATCTTTGGCTTCCTTGCTCTTCTTCCAGACCTTTTTCTCCAGCGCTTGATAGGGCGCTAGGACCAGCACCTTCATTAAAAGAGGATTTCCTGGGTTTTCGGGCAATGGAGATGGACATCTGATCTGCTCCGCCTTCTTCGTCCAGCCCTGTTTTATAGGATGGAATTCTCAGTTTGTCCCTTCTTTTGATTAATTGACTGTGTAAAATAGCACTTACTGGGGAGGATGTGTAGTGACCAGACCTCAAACAGTCTGATCTCTATGCTCAGGTGTCTTCCCTGGATCAGTAATGCTAACACCACACAATACTTGAAGGATTTATAGCAGAGTAGCAATCACACACTTATTACATCCAGTGTCTCAATAGATATCTTATTACAATAAATATGGCTTAAGGCCATCTAATAACGATAACAGCGGAAGGCTTAGAAGATAAGTGAGTCCATCAACTCCAACGGCATCACTGAGTATAGAACCACGACCTAAAACTCCTTAATCGTCATCTGAAAAGTCTGCAACATTAACGTTGCAGACCGAAATGGGTCAGCACATGGAATATGCTGGCAAAGTAACATATAGAGAGTAATGGAATGAAACAGCTATACTATATGCATATTTGGCTGGTGGAAAGCTCTACGGTTACAGTTTTGCGTAAAGCCAATTTTTCCCTACTGCAAAGGAATAAGTTTTATTTAACTATCGTGGTGGTTGTTAAACATTGAGAATGGTTGACAGCATTCTCAATCCAAATTAAGCATCATCATTAAACAAAACCCAACAAAATTAATTTAGAGTAACATGATGAGATTCACATGATAATCCAAGTACTAGATACTCAAGATGTCCATAACAGGGGACACGGCTAACCATGATTAGTTTATACGCTCTGCAGAGGTTTGCGCACTTTTCCCCACAAGACTCGATCGCCTCCATTTGGTTTCTCGCACTACATGGTGTTTGAGAAGACAGATGACCGAGACATAGTCTTTCAGAAGCGCTAGCACCTTACGATGGATAGACCGTTACACCTACTTTCCCCTACATCTGCTAGTCTACCCTGTAAGAGTTCGCACGACTTAATCAACTATGCTAGAGCCCATAATAGCTTGTGGCTGCACACGGAAGTTTCTAGTATGAAAAATCTCATGATCCCTTTGGGCCTGGGTGGCGGTCCATAAAGAAATCCAGGCAATCCTGGAATACCCAGGTACCTCAATCCACCCAGATGTGTGTTTAAGTTGCCACCTTAGATAAACCATTAATTTAACAATCTCAAATCTGTCATGGATATCACTCACCCAATCCACATCTACTAGCATAGCATAGCAATAGTAAGCAAACGTAGAAGTAACTCCCAAAGGTTTGATAATACAATAGGTAATAGGTTCTACATCAACTACTTCCCATCCCATAATTTAATTAGATTCTAATCATGCAATGTTTGAGGATTGATCTAATGCAATAAAACTGGGTAGTAGGAGGTACGATCAAAGTGTTACTTGCCTTGCTAATGTTCCGCAGAACCTAGAGATTCGAAGTAACAGGCGGCGCACTCCGGGTATTCTATCATAGCCAAACAAACAAGCGTACAATAAGTATTCATCTAATGCACAGGTAAAACTCAAATAAGAGGTCTAACCAGAAAATTCAACTTAAGAACTCCGGTTTGCAAAAAAAATCAAATCAAACGAAGCAACGAAAGTCAAACGGCAAAAGAAACAGGCTTTGTTTTCTATTCTGGATCTAAGGCAATTTTTAAAGTGACAAAAACTTGTTTAAGTTGGTTAAACGGATAGAGGGTTTTGAGACGAAACTCCAGGCGCTTGAATCGCCTAATTCTGATAAACGAGCGAAAAGTTATATTAAAACGAAAATCGAATCAGAAATCGCGATCAAAAAAATCACAGATTTAATCCGAGAAAAGAAAAACGACAAACGTTCGCTAGAACGAACGAACGAACGAACGCTCGCTATTTAAATAAATCGTAAAAACCGATCTATTTAAAAAAACGAAACTAAAAAACGAACAAAACCATCGAAAAACAGAATGGTTTCACGGCGAGGCTCCGGCGGCGGCGGCGGGGCTCCGGTGGCGGCGGCGGTCGGCGGTGGCGGTCGGCGGCGCGGGGCGGCGGTCGGCGGCGCGGGGCTCCGACGGCGGCGGCGGCGGAGGCGCTAGGGCGGCGGGGCGGCGCGCTAGGGTTTGGGGAAGACCCGGGGCTGGGCTCCCCGGCTTATAAAGCCCGGACGGGCCTAGTGTCCAGGTCGGACACGGCCCGTAGGTCTGTTGCGGTTTTTTTATATTTCACGCAGAAAAAAATAAAAGAAATACTAAACGGACTCCAAAAATCCCGAAATAAATTTTCCCGGGCTTCTAAAATCAAGCCGCACAAGGTGAACATTTATTTGGGACCTAAATGCAATTTTGAAAAACACACATTTTTCCTAAATTCAAAATAAAATATCAAAAAACTCCGAAATAAAATCTTATTTGATTTTATTATTAAATCCTCAATATTTCTTTATTTTGGGAAAGTCATTTTATTCCCTCTCTCATATTTTTGTAATAAAAATAATTGATGATAAAATACTTAAAATCAAATGATCCTATTCTCAAAATTTGAGAAAACTCAAATATGAAAATAATGAAATCCCCAACTCTCTCCATGGGTCCTTGAGTTGCGTAGAATTTCTAGGATCAAAACCAAAAGCAAATAAATTATGATATGCAATGATGATTTAATGTATAACATTCCAAATTGAAAATTTGGGATGTTACAGGATGGATCGTTGCAGTTGAGGCCAATGTCTTTGGATGTCTCCGGTCAAGACTTTTGAGTCTTGAAAAGGAGCTTCCAGATCGCTTTATGCGTCGTGCCGAAGAATTGCATTAGGATCCATGGTCCTTTCGAATTAAACTCCCACATGAGAAGTGGTCGGCGTTGGCAGGAAAGGGACTGGCGGACGAGCATCACCTGGATCACATCTGTGAGACTAGTGTTTTTCTCTGTGATATTTTTGATGCGCTTCTTCAGCATCAGCAACTCGTCGGATGATCCCCAATCCAGACCCTTGTTGGTCCAGGGCGCAAGCCGCAGCGGGGGTCTGGATCTAAATGCAGGGGCGGCTGCCCATTTGGTGTCACGGGGTTCGACAATATAAAACCACTCATGCTGCCATATCTTGATGGTATCCACAAAGGACCCTTTGGGCTAGATAACTTTGGGAAGTTTGCTTATCATGGCACCATCGCAATCCGCGTGTTGCCCATCGACCACCTTCGGCTTCACGTTGAAAATTTTGAGCCATAGGCCGAAGTGTGGAGGGATGCGGAGGAAGGCCTCACACATGACAATAAACGCTGAGATGTGGAGAAAGGAATTCGGGGCCAGATCGTGAAAATCCAGCCCGTAATAGAACATGAGACCTCAGACAAAGGGGTGTAGGGGAAATCCTAGTCCGCGGAGAAAGTGAGGGAGGAATATGACCCTCTCATTAGGTTCTGGGGTGGGGATAACCTGCTCTTTGGCAGGGAGTCTGTGCCTGATCTCCACTGTCAAATACCTCGCTTCCCGAAGCTCTTTGATCTCCTTCTCCGTCACGGAGGTGGCCATCCATTTGCCTTGCGAGCTGGATTCGGACATGATTGGAGTACTTGGCGGCGAGGGGGAAGCTTAGAGCTTGTGCGCTGGAGCTTGAGGATGAATGGGCTGAGGATGAAGAAGTCATGGGGTAAAAAATGGATCCTTATCTTCATATAAAGGCAGTGAATATCGAGCGTCCCCCCACGCATATAGTGGCAAGAGTCTGGGTTACAAATATGTCAAGTTACATCCGGGGTGTTACAATGGGTTAGTCCCACAAGGAACAAACAAGGATATCCATAGACATAGAGTGAAGTTCACATAAGATGATGTCCATGAAAGAATTAGGTTACCTTGTCCCTTGTCTTACTAACAAGAGGGTTTGTGACTGCTTGAACTAGTGCAAGACGTGGAAGTTGTTTGCACTTGTCCTCGCCAAAATGATATGAGTGAAGTATGTTGGCGGGGTCACCCTCAAGAACTCTCTAGTTCTTCTTCGGTGTCCACATCATCTTGATGGGAGTCCTTGGAGTTGTAGTCGTACTTGATGAAGTAGAACTTGATGTAGTCTTGGGAACCCACTTAACCAAGGCCTTAGGAGCTTCTTTAAATGCATCAATCTCCTCTTGAAACTTGTCCTTGCCTTTGTGCTTATGGTGGAAGATCATCTTGAGCTTTTGTCCCTTGGATAGAAGTAGGATCATACTTCTCTTGTTGAGGAAGAAACTTCGTCTTGGGGTATTGATCTTATTCCCACTCAACTCCATTGGCATTGAACTTTTGTTCAAAACCAACACCTTGATTCTTCCGGTGTCTTCCTTGCTTGTGTACAGTTTCCTCAAATTGCTTACTCCCCGCAAGGCTCTTGTAAACACCTTTCTCTATAATTCCCTTCAATAAGATATTTTCTTGCTCAAGTGTAACTTTGATAAGAGAATCATTAGTGGAATCAAGAGAACTAATAGAAGCAATAACATTGGATTTAACATCATTATTGTTACTACTAGAAGAAGAATCTTTCTTACTCTTCTTGCTAGATTTTACTTGTGGCGTGTAAGTAGATAAGAGTAAACGCTTGCAATGTAAGAAGACCTTTTCTTGTGAAGATCATCATTGATTGCTTTTAAGAACCCATGATCTTGCTCAAGGTTGAGCTTTTCAAAGCGTAGTTTCTCACGAGTCTTTAAAAGTTCTCGATGATCTTTGAAGGTACTTTCATGAGCTAACTTAAGAGTGTTTAGTTCTTTTGTTAGACGCTCAATCTCCTTCTTATCATCAACATTCATTTTATCTTGATTAACATGATTAATAGCAATTTCATCATAGTTTTCATTACTAGAGTTGTCAACAAGTAAATCATAATCACCTAGCAAATCATCTTCATCTCTATTGAAATCAACATATTCGGGGTGTGATGCCTTTGGGCCTTTAGCCATGAAGCATCCCCCAATTCCTTCATTTGGCGAGTCAAATATGTCGTAGGAGTTGGTTGACACAAGTGCTAGACCGACAACACCTTCATCTTGAGTATATTCGGAGTCAGAGTGATAACTTCTCTCGGAGTGATTGTCGGAGTCGGAGTCGGAGCCGGATACCCATTCACCAACATGAGCTTGATGTCTTCATTTTGTGTAGCTCCTTGATGACTTGTCCTTCCTTTCCGAATCTTTGCTTCACCGAGTGGTTCTTCATTCATAATGATCATCTCTACTCCTCCTCTCTCTTGGTGGTGATTCTTCGCTTCTACTTCTCCTTTTGGGTGAATCTTCTCTTCTTTTGTAGGGAGCCATACACTCATTGGAGTAGTGTCCAGGTCTTCCACAATTGTAGCAATTATGCTCACGACTAGAAGACTTTTGTGATTGTAGGACCTTGACATGGAACTTCTTTCTTTGCTTCTACTCTTGTAGAAGTTGTGGAAGTTCTTCACCATTAAGCTCAATTCTTCATTGAAGGCTTCTTTCTCACTTGATGATGTAGGAGCATCACATGAGGCTTTGTAAGCACCACTTGTATTGTTGTGGAGCTCTTCCTTATCATTGAGTGACATCTCATGAGCAACAATTCTTCCAATTACTTCTGTTGGTTTCAGATCTTTGTAGTTGGGCATCATTTGGATCAATGTGCACATGGTATCATATTTTCCATCCAAGGGTCTTAGGATCTTCTTGATGGTGAATCTACCGGCCATCTCTTCACTCCCTAAGCCGGCAATCTCATTTGTGATGAGAGCAAGCCTAGAGTACATTTCAGCGACACCTTCACCATCCTTCATTTTGAACTTGTCAATTTGACTTTGAAGCACGTCCAATTTGGATTGCTTGACATAGTCGGTACCCTCGTGCATATCAATCAAAGTATCCCAAATTTCCTTTGCATTCTCAAGATGGCTGATTTTGTTGAATTCTTCGGGGCACAGTCCGTTGAAGAGGATATCGCAAGCTTGAGCATTGTATTGCAGCATCTTCAACTCTTCCGCGCTAGCTTCATGGTTCGGTTCTCTCCCATCAAAGAATTCACCTTGCAAGCCAATACACACAATAGCCCGAACGGCGGGATTATGTCCAAGAATATGCATTTTCATCTTATGCTTCCAACTAGCAAAATTAGTACCATCAAAGTAAGGACCTCTACGGTGGTAATTTGCCTCGCTAGACACCATACTTTGCTAGGTTGGGAAACCAAGGCTATGATCACCAAAAGCTTTGGAAATCAAGGCAAATGGAGACCAAAGCTCTGATACCACTTGTAGGATTGAAAGTATGTCTAGAGGGGGTGATTAGACTACTTGACCAAATAAAAATCTAGCATTTTCCCAATTTTAAGTCTTGGCAAATTTTAGCAATTTTGCACAAGTCAAGCACTCAACCTACACATGCATGTCTAAGAGTATAGCAGCGGAATGTCAAAACATTGCACATGAAGTAGGCGAACCTTGTTGGGGATATTACTACTGGACGTAAACTGGCCAGGTGTAGCCGGGTTAACTCTATGAAGATAGAAGCCCATAAAGACGTGAGGATGGTGGCGCTTTACAAAGGCCCAAGGACTAAAGGCGGGTTAAGGCTTGTAGATGTAAACCGACTCTTTCATGTAACTTGTATTGTAAGTTAGAAGGAATAGAGACCGAGCCGGATACGTTTATGATCCGGCCTCGGGACTCTGTAAACCGGCGGGCGTCAACCTATGGACATAAAGGGATGACTCGACAGCGGTTTAGGGACAACACAACACACAACAACTCGAGCGCCAGGCAAAGCGGATTTGCTCCCTGGTCATTGAAACCCTAGCAGTACCAACACAACTAGACGTAGGCTTTTACCTTCATCGAAGGGGTCGAACTAGTATATAAACCATCGTGTCCCTTGTCCGGTTTAACCCCTTTAAGCTAACCCATAGCGATGGCTCCATGACTAAGTCCTTTCATGAGGACATCTGCCGTGACAAAACCACGACAGTTGGCGCCCACCGTGGGGCTATCACACGATGGTTTCGAGTTATTGAAGGGCAGCTACGAAGGACTCAAGGGATACGTTGTGGGCCGGATGATGAAGAGTCATCGCGGCAAGCTCTGCACCGACGACGCAGGATGGGGTACCGAGGCCAGTTCAATTGAATACGGGTATCGGGTCCCCTTTGGTGGGATTCACATCTTCATCGGCAAGATCGGCGAACCGGGCCCTGAGCCGGACACCTGCACCGACATCATCGAGATGGCTCAGAGTGCAAGCCCTGCCCAGGTTCAGCCCGCAGCAAGGCATGTTTTCGTAGGTGTCATCCATGGAGCGGAATATGAGGATGGACCGACATCTGATGGGGAAACTGTTGTCTGTTCTGATGACGAGTCTTCAACCGGAGAGACTGAGTCATTGTATCAGCTGCAGGACGGGCGGATTAGCGGAGGTTCCGATGGCAACAGTATTCCGGACCCCCTCGATCTTCCAAGCCGGGTCACGGTCTTCATGGCTAGTACACAACCAGCACAACACTCTTCTACCGTCGCGGCAATGCTCTCCAGTTCAGCAATAGCAACGCCAGCGGGAGCAGGAGGCTCTGCGCCGCCTCCGGCTCAGGTTTTGATTTGTTCGACGCTTTGGCAACATTGATGGCAGCAGAAGTGGATGCAGCAACCCGAGATCAGCACAATGCAGAGATTGCAAAGGTGAAGGATCAGATAACTCAGGCTAAAGCGGACCTGGCAGTAGAGAACGCAAGGACGGCTACAGAACGGGCCGAGTTGGAAGCTCAGGCCTACCGGCTTAGGCTGGATCAGAGTGCCTCATATGATGTCATGAGGAGGAGATACCGGTCGCACCTCCCACCAGGTTATGAGCCAAGAAATCTCTTCAACACGCCAGGAGCAGGAACCTGTAACCAGCCGGTGGGAAACCAGACTGAGGCACCGGGAATAAGAGCGTCGGTTCAGCCGTGCATGATGAACCCCCCTCGTTAGAACAACATTGTGCCACAGTACGTTACGACGCCTCCGGGGCATTACTCCAACCCGTTGGATAACATTGTGGCCACCGCTTCACGATTGGCAGCCCTCCCAATGGACGGCGAGTCACCAGTGGCGATTGAGACACGGCGGGCTAGAGAGCTCCTTCAAACAGCTTTAAACCAGCAGCAGGCTTACTCGCATAGTCGCGAGAGGATTCATTCCACCCCTCGTCCGAGTCGGAGCTACATCAGGCACGTTGAGGATGAACCGGCTGTGTCAAGCAGGGCACGTCACCGTAACTCGCCGCGAGGGCATAACCCGGCAGGTGGTGGTGCTAATGCGCAGGATGTGGTGGATCATGCTCATGCACGTCGAGAAGCCGAGTTAGCAGCTCAGCATGCAGCTCGTCAACCTACTCCGGTTCATCGTACCGCTTCAGTGGAGCCAGGCGTGGTCTTCAGTTCTTTAGGGGTGTCGTGTCTTACCCCCGCGTTGCGTAATGTACGACTGCCCAATGATTTTAAAGGTCCTCGTAAGGTGCCTAATTACACCGCCGATTTGCAACCAGAGTCATGGGTGGAGAGTTATGAGATGGCAATGGAGATGCTGGATGTGGATGAAGCGGTGTGTGCTAAATACTTCACCATGATGTTGGAGGGGACAACTCGTACTTGGTTAAAGAGCTTATCGGCTAACTCTGTCGGGTCATGGACTGACGTAGAACACCGGTTTATCCAGAATTTTAAAGATACTTGTAAGCAGCCTATGTCGATTGTGGACCTGGCCGCTTGTGTTCAAGAGGATGGGGAGTCTACAACTCATTGGGTGAAGCGAGTCTCAGCTATTCTGTTCGTCGGACCGCATCAACGCGGATACAGCGGTTTTGACGTTGGAGGGCAATTGCCGGTTTATGCCATTAAAACTGAAGCTAGGGAGGCTCAAATGTCACTGCAATGACATGTCAACCCTTATGGCTGCTTTGGTGAAATATGCTGATTCAGATAGCACCAAAGACCCTGAGTCTGAGGATGACAAACCGGGGAAAGGGAAAAAGAACGGTAATACCAAGGGGCAGCAGCACAATCCGGCAGGTCATGGGAATAATGGTAAGCGCAAGGCAGACAATAGTTTGGACTTTGTGGCTAACAGCAATGCTCAGGACAATGGTCAACGTTGTAAGAGTAAACAGCCCCAGAGGGGCGGAGGGTCGGGCCCCAATCTGGAGCGCCTGCGAAATCAACCTTGTCCAAAGCACGGATCGAAGGAAAGGCCAGCTTCACATCTTTGGAAGGATTGTTTCATCATGCGGGAGTTCAAGAATTCCAATATGTTTCAATATGACAATGGCCCGCCCGGCGGTTCAGGAGGCGGTTTTCATGGGCCGGGTTATGGAGGTGGCAGCTCCGGTTCAGGATTCCAAGGCAATCAGACCAGACATGGCAATCAAGGGAATCAGAGCAATCAAGGAGGTTATAACCATCAGCGGAATCAGCAGCAGTAGTAGTCGGGTTATCAGAGAAATCCGAAGCAGTTGAATAGTGGGCAGTATCATGTCTTTACCACTAGCTTGTGTAAGCGCGATCAGAAGCTTCACAAGAGGGCCGCAAACTCCGTTGAACCGGCAGTGCCTCAGTATCTGCGCTGGTCTGAGCAACCCATTTTATGGAGTCGAGAGGATCACCCACCCCGGGTTGATAATCCAGGTCATCTGGCCTTAGTGGTGGCACCTCAAGTTGGGGCATATAAGTTCACCAAGGTGCTTATGGATGGGGGAAGCAGTATCAATATCCTTTACTATGATACCTTCGGTCGTATGGGGTTGACAGATAAGAATCTTAAACCGTCGAACACCATTTTTCATGGTGTGGTGCCTGGTAAGTCTGTGTATCTAGTGGGCAAGATAGCCCTAGAGGTGGCTTTTGGAGAAGATCATGACTCAAGGTCAGAAACGTTGACTTTTGAGGTGGTGAAAATCAAGAGTCCGTATCACGCCCTGTTCGGACGACCGGCTTATGCCAAGTTCATGGTGAGGCCGCGTTATGTTTATCTACAGCTTAAGATGCCGGGTCATAAGGGGACCATCACAGTACATGGGAGCAGAAAGATTGATTTGGAATGTGAAGAGGGTGATGCAGCTTATGCTGAGTCGGTTTATGCCACAGAGGAGCTGAAGTTTTATAAAGATAAGGTTGATCCGGCAGACGTGACTTCTTTGAAAAAACCAACTACGGAGCATGATCCGGCGTTGAAGTTTAAATCGGCTACAGACACTAAGATGGTTGATTTTGTTCCTGGCGATTCATCCAAGCCGTTCAGCATCAACGCTAACTTGGATCCCAAATAGGAAAGCGCGCTCATCGAGTTCCTTCGTGAGAACCGGGACATCTTTGCATGGAAGCCTTCTGACATGCCAGGTGTACCGAGGGAACTCGGTGAGCACACACTTAATATAGATCCTAAGTTTAAACCGGTCGGGCAATTTCTCCGCTGCTTTAACGAAGAAAGGCGTAAGGCTATTGGTGAGGAGGTAGCTCGGCTGTTGGCCGCAGGGTTTATCATGGACGTATTTCACCCGGAGTGGCTGGCTAATCCGGTGCTGGTTCTTAAAGAAAAATGGCACTTGGCGTACGCGTGTGGACTACACAAACTTGAACAAGGCTTGTCCAGCTGATCCCTTTGCCCTCCCTTGTATTGATCAGATTACTGATGCTATGGCGGGTTGTGACCGTTTGTGTTTTCTGGATGCTTATTCTGGTTATCATCAGATCAAAATGGCAGTTAAGGACCAGGAGAAGACAACTTTTATAACTCCCTTTGGAGCCTTCTGCTATGTCTCTATGCCCTTTGGGCTGAAGAGTGCCCAGGCGACATATCAGCGCTGTGTTCAGAATTGTCTTCATAAGCAGATTGGGCGCAATGTTCATGCATATGTGGATGATATTGTGGTGAAGTCCAGGAAAGCGGAAACATTGATAGATGACTTGAGGGAGACTTTTGACAACCTCCAAGTTTATAAGATGATGCTTAATCCGGACAAATGTGTCTTTGGTGTTCCGGCAGGCAAGCTCTTGGGTTTTCTGGTGTCTAACAGGGCATTGAGGCTAATCCGGAAAAAATTCAGCTATCACGTCCCTGGCTAAACCGGCGTGTATCAATGATGTTCAACATTTAGCCGGCCGGATTGCTGCTTTAAGCCGGTTTATCAGTCGTCTTGGGGAGAAAGCTATCCCTTTATATCAGATGTTAAAGAAAACGGATGACTTTGTCTGGAGCGACGCGACTGATAAAGCGTTTGGGGATTTGAAGAGACAGTTAGCTGAACCGCCTGTCCTTGCGGCTCCGGTCGATAAAGAGCCTTTACTGCTATATGTGGCTGCTAATGCCCGGGCTATCAGTGTGGCTATTGTTGTGGAGCGCAAGGAGGCTGGAAAGGAGTATCCGGTTCAACGGCCGGTTTATTATATCAGTGAGGTGCTTATCGAATCAAAGCAGAGGTATCCGCATTGGCAGAAGCTGGTGTATGGAGTTTTTATGGCAAGCCGGAAGATCAAGCACTATTTTCAGGGTCATCCTATCACACTGGTTAGTTCAGCCCCTTTGGGAGATATCATCCAAAATAGAGAGGCGACTGGCTGGATTGCCAAGTGGGCTATTGAGCTTGGACCTCACGGGCTCAAGTATACACCTCGCACAACGATCAAATCTCAAGCACTCGTGGACTTCATCAATGATTGGACAGAGTTGTAGGCACCAGAGGAAAAGCCAGACAACACTTATTGGACTATTCACTTTGATGGGTCCAGGCAATTGGAGGGCTCGGGGGCTGGAGTCATATTAACTTCCCCACGAGGTGACAAGTTTTGTTATGTTCTTCGCTTAATGTTCCCTTGCACTAATATGCAGCTGAGTATGAGGCCTTACTCCACGGTCTTCGGATGGCTAAGGAGATGAACTTAAGGCGGGATAAGTTCTTGGGTGACTCGGACCTAGTGGCTCAACAGATATCTGGCACTTGGGATTCTAAGGACCCACTCATGGCTGCATATCGATGAGAGGTGGACATAGTGGCTGGTCATTTCAAGGGTTATCAAGTTGACCATATAGACCGGCAAAAGAATGAAGCGACGGACGCTTTAAGTCATCTAGGCTCTCAGCGTAAACCGGTGCCACCTAATGTCTTCCTCGGCGTACTTCATAATCCGTCGGTCAAGATACCCACAGAGGAGGAGTTGGCTATTCCTGACCCGAAGGCCCAGTTGGTGGCGGCTTTGCATGTTATACCGGATTGGACAGTCCCGTACTTGGCTTACATGAACCGGGGCGAGTTACCGGATGATGAAACCTTGGCCCGACAGATAATCCGGCGATCCAAGTCAATGACCATTGTCAATGGGGAGTTACATCGTTACAGTGTGACAGGGGAAATTCAGCGTTGTGTGTCTCCTCAAGAAGGTTGTGAGATTTTGCGAGAAATCCATGCAGGAGATTGTCGTCACCACGCCGGTTCAAAATCCTTGGTGGCTAAGGCTTTTCGTCACGGCTTCTATTTGTTAACGGCTCATGTTGATGCTGAGGATTTAGTCAAAAGGTGTGACGGTTGTCAGAAATTTGCACATCGCGCTCATGTTCCGGCTCAGGAGTTGAGAATGATTCCAATCACTTGGCCGTTTGCAACTTGGGGGCTCGATATGGTTGGACCCTTTAAGAGATCGAAGGACAAAAAGACCCACCTGTTAGTGGCAGTTGACAAGTTTACCAAGTGGGTAGAAGCAGAGCCAGTCAGTAAGTGTGATGCAGCCATGGTAGTTCAATTCATCAAAAAGGTGATATTCCGGTTTGGTTTTCCACACAGTATTATAACTGATAACGGTACTAATCTATCCAACGGTGATATGGAGGAATTTTGTCAATGTGAGCACATCCGGCCTGATGTAGCGTCAGTGGCTCACCCCCAGTCTAATGGTCAAGCAGAGAGGGCAAATCAAGAAATTTTGAGAGGTATCAAACCCTGGCTTATGGTTCCTTTAAAGCGGACGCCGGGTTGTTGGGTGGTGGAGTTACCTTCTGTGTTATGGAGTATCAACGCCACACCAAACAGATCGATGGGTTACACACCTTTCTTCATGGTTTATGGAGCATAGGCGGTTCTTCCTAGTGACATCCGTCATGACTCGCCCCGAGTGGCGGCTTACGTTGAAGTGGAGAATGAGAAAGCACGTCAGGACTCACTGGACCTATTAGATGAAGAGCGTGATTTAGCAGCAACACGTTCGGCGATTTATCAACAAGATCTCTAACGTTATCACAGCCGCCGGGTTAAGACCAGAACTTTTCAAGAAGGCGATCTGGTGCTCTGACTCATCCAGGATCAAACTGATATGCACAAGCTATCCCCACCTTGGGAAGGACCTTTTGTGGTCAGCCAAAACCTGCACAATGGGTCATACTACCTTATCAATGTTCGAGAGCACAAAGACTCACACAAATCGGAGGAGGAGACCTAGCGGCCATGGAATATAGCTCCTCTTCGCCCTTACTATACTTGAGCCACAGGCTCTTCTTATGTACATACTTATGACAATGTATATATTATATAATAAACTAGAGCCTCAGCTAAAGCAAGGTCTCTGTTATTTTTTACATCATGTGTGGTTCCATGGGGGCTTCTACTTACAAATCGGAGTTCTATTAACCCGGCCTATAAAGCCACACAAATATGAAGGAAATCACTAGGGGGCTTGGTCATATCTGAACCATAGCTACACCTCTTGATCGGCTTAAGACCAAAAAGGAAATCACTAGGGGGCTTGGTTGTATTTACACCATTGCTACACCTTTTGATAGGCTTATAAGCCAAAAGGAAATTATGTGGAACCAAAGAGAGTCTCTTGCACCAAGCACAACTCAAACGTAGGTAACCACTGAGCATAGCTCAAATATTACTTGGGGGCTCCTTGCTTCTCAAAGAACAACGAGCTTGCACCCTTGTAATAGGCTATCAAGCCAGGCTTGGAAGCCAGGTGTATTCACCTAAAACCCCGGGTAATCCTGCCTTTTTAAGTAAGCCACTCCGTCCAGGTAAACCTGGTATGACCCATCGAACGTTTGGCAAGTTAATCCTATAGACCCTGAACTTGTCAAAGTTAAACCGATGATTGGTTAAAGATTGAGGTCCATCTTAAAAGGCTTTGAAAATGGTTTAACTCAGCGGCCTGGCAGACCATGAAATGCCTCGATTTAGTGCCTGGCAGCCCATGAAAAGCCTTGCATATTTCTTTTGTATTTATTGTTTTAGAATCTTTTGATAAGGGATTTATGAATATTTTCTGATAAACCGGTGTTTATTGCAACCCGGCGTGGCCTTCAACACTCAGTTGTCAATACATGATCAGTTCTAAACCGACAATAAGTTGCTCCGGTCTGGTTTTTACTAGATGTCACCAGCATTATACGAACAAATCGGTGGCTATTGTAGCCCGGTATGGTTTTTATATGAACCGGCAAGAGGGCAAGGAGTCATCAACACTCCAGATTAGTGTTTTTCACCCTTACTATACAAACAGTTGGTCAGCCAATGAGGTATGTCACAGGTATCATCTATTTTATATCTGGTTATTACAATCTTGGTTATCCATCCAAGTTATGTATATATTTTTTGGGCATTATGACCAGTCCAGTGGTAAACCACTAGGACACTTTCAAGTTTTTATATGCAGGAACAAAAGCCATAATGGACTATGCATATCATAACTCCCAAAGGCATGGCAAGTTTTAAGTAACAAGCAAAACAAACATGCTCGATGGCATGGGAGATAAAGTTGTTCACGCTATCCTATTACAAGGCGCTTTAAATAGCCCAAATTGAATAATTGTTTTAAAGAGTGGGAGACTGCAACTAGTAAACCAGCCTCCGGTTTATGACTCCTCATCTAGACGGCTTGACGATTGAGGGTCATCTTGAGTGGTCACATTCTCTTCATCTCTACCCAGTCGCTGGAAGTCAATCGTTGACCAATCGATTCTAGTTAAGGATTGAAACACAGCTTCTTCATGAATAAGGGTGGAAGGGTCGATGTCAGGAGCATAAGTGTGCTTACGGATTGGCGGCACAAGATCTTCCACATTGTGAATCAGTGCATCCTGTCTTTTCCCTTCAGCGTCGTAAACCGGTTGAAAATGAGATAGATCTGTGTCATCCGCCAATTTGCTTGCCATAGGCCGCATCTCCTTTGTTAGTCTTCGGACATCGTCATTATTGAAATCTGAACCGTCTTCCTTCACACCAGGATAGCCTTTGATGATGTCTGCCAGTTCCAGATCTGGAATCCACGCCTTGGCCCGGATTAGTGCGGTCAGTGCACCTGACCTTGCGGCTGATCTCTTCAGTTCATCCAACCGGGCAGGTAGCATGGCCAGCTTTTCGATGGTTTCTTTTATCAGCGTTGGAGGAGGCTTGTTATAAGCAGCCGTGCAGATCGCACGTTGGGATCCAGAATACAGCTATTCTATCAAAGTATAGGCCGCTTTAAGCTTCATCCGCATGTTGGAGCCCAGATGAGTAATGCGGGTCCCTGTCATGGTTAAACATCAGTAAACCGGATATGAGTAAGATATTATGAATTGGAAAAACTTCATGAGAGGGTACTTACCAAACACAGCAGAAGTCATAGCATTAATCTGCCGCTTTAAACCGGTCAGTTCTTCAACCACTGGCTTCAGGGCTGCTTCTGCGTCTTCGGCCTTCTTTGTTAAACTGGCCTTTTCTGTCTCCCAGTCTGCACGCTCTTTGTTAAAGGTTTCTTCCAGCTTCTCCATGGCTGCTAAGGCATTTGTCAGCTCTTCCTTGGCCTTGGAAGCTTCTGCTTGCTGAGATTTAACATTCCCCTGAAGGTCAGCGGTTTGAGCATCCTTCTTACTCAGCTCAGCCTACAAAGGCAAGATATATCATCAGTGGGCTATGAAGTACCAAGCGTATAACAAGTTATGCACTTTGTACTTGGGGGCTAATGCCTATTTGCTCTGTCATCAACATATTTTTTGCAAGTCTCAAGTACAATGCAAGCATTATCTTTGACACTTGGGGGCTAATGTACATCTGTTCAAAGTTGATGCATTGATTCAAGACCCGGTTTACCTTGGAAAGATAAACCGGCCCTTGGGGGCTACACAGATGAAAATTATAGGAATACAATGATAAAGTACCGGTTTATTTCCAAGGATCACCTAACATATGGAGGATAAGCATGCAAGGATTGAGATATTACAAAGTCCCGATTTATGATTGCTATCATAAACCGGCCCTTGGGGGCTACTTGAGTTGGTATTTATAAATTCGATTTACGAAAGGAAAAGTGATGAAAATACATCATAGCGCTCCTTCATTAGATTCACCAAACCGGCTTCATAATCACGGTTTGAGTGCAGACGGTTTAGGAAACCAGAGTGGAGCTCTTGAGCACTAAGATGGGCATAGCTGGATAAATCAGTGCTCCATTTGCCTTTCCCCATAGCAGCACGCTCTTCCTTGGCACTATGCTTTGCCAAAATTACAAGATGGCCAGGAGAGGTGTGACCAATACCAGTCATGATAACCTCGCCTTCGTTGTCTCCAGCAGCCTTTTCTGGAGTTGATGGAGTGTCAGTAGTTCTCACCAGACTAGAAGGTTTGTCATCAGTCCGGATTGGATTTGCCGGTTCATCATCTGGTACAACAGTATCAACTTCTACATGTTCATCAGTATTGTGATCTTGAGGGTGTGATTCATCAAAGGTGGCTTCAATATTTGGACCCTCCGGTTCAGCAGTTTGCTCCGGTTCAATAACCACCTGGTCTTCGGGCGGATTATTCACCCGAGCCTTTTTACTGGGTCTGGCTTTGGCTCTAAAACAGGACAAGATGCAAAGGTTAGCATAGCATATAAAGTATGAAACATCAAAAGAAAGGGTTGAAGTACTTACCCAGCTACGGTATCTAGAGGAGGGAGTTGGGTCGTTCTTGACTCGCCAGAGGATGAAGGAGGTGTCACTTGATAATTCGAATCAGACGGATTAAGAGGTTGTCGGAAATAGCCTACCTTGGGATAAGAAGTGTCAGAAGTGGGTGAGACCTCATATCGGCATTTTCGAACCGGAGTGTCCGGTCGAAGTGACCTTTTGACCACTGTGTCGGGTTGTGCGGCGAGCCTTGTGCTGCTGTTTCTTCAAATTAAATGTTGGATCCAAGTGAGCAAGAGGATGAGAAAAGCTTACTTTCCGGACCGCTTGATGGATTCTTTGTGCTGGTAGAGAGTCTGAACCGGAGAAAAGGATAATTACCTCTGCATCGTCAGCTTGGCTGCCCTCAACGTCCTCCTGATAAGTATCATTGTCAATGAGATGCATAAAAAGTGAACCAAGTGAATCAAGTTCTACCTCAACTTCCGGTTCATCCGGGTCGTCATCCAGTTCCATACTGATGCGTTCAGGTGCCTTCCTCTTTGTGGTTTTCTTGATGGCTTTTGTTTTAGGACGGGCAGGTTTTGCCGCTTTTTCTTGAGGTTTCTTCTTCCGGAACGGATCATCATCCTATTTAAAAATAAGCAGAAGGGTATTCAAATATTGTACAGTCTAAAGATATCAAGTGTAAAGCGGAAGAACAATACTTACAGCAGGCAGTTTGTTTTGCGTGTAAAAGGGGTTTAATCCGGTTTGGCGACAGACAACTTCCGATTCGTTCAATATCTTCTTGACAGCCTCAGTGACTTCTTCATTTGTTAGCTGAATATTGATATGACGTTGGTAGTCTTCTACTTCACCAGTATACTCGCACATTAAGCTGGAGCGGCGACTTAGCGGCAAGATACTCCAGGATATCCAGCAATGGACAAAGTCTACACTTGTTAAACCGTTGGCCAAGAAGGCTCTCAGCTTGGCGAGTTGGGGTGCATACGGGGCCCGTTCCTGGGCACTTAGTCGTTGTGGAAGTGGATGAGTATTGGCAAGCCGGTGGACACGATAACTCGGCAAAGGGTTCTCATCTTCAGAGGAGGTGTCTCTACAGTAGAACCAAGTTTGATTCCATTCTTTGGGGTGACTGTGCAGCTTGGCATGAGGAAACTCAACTTCTTTCCTTTTCTGAATGGAGATGCCACCAAGTTCAGTATTGGGACCGTCTACGAATTCAGTGCGCCGGTTTAGATGAAGAATCCCGGAACAGCTCAACAGTTGGTTCTTCTTGTAGATACACTTCACAAAAAACTTGAAAGTTGTATATATTGGATACCGAGTTGGGTCCAATATCTTGAGGGTGGAGTTGAAAGCTGGCAAGCACATCCCGGAAAAACTTCACCCTTCTTGGGAGTAGGTGGATTCTCCGGCCCAGGAACTCGCCACCGGATCTCATTCTTCTTTGGTAAGGTACCGATCTTGACCATTCCATTCAGTTGCTCCTCGGTAACCCGGGAGGGAGCCCAGTTGCAGGAATAAAACTGCGTGGCCATTACAAGTGAAAAGATGAAAAGAAATACCGGTTTACAATTAATTCATGGTGATGCATAAGGTAGAACAGGACAAAGGAATCCAAGTATGTGAAATTAGTAAACCGGAGACTGATACAATTATGAATGACAAAGTGATAAGCGAAAACAGAGGTATACACATACTGTTAAACCGGAGTATGACAACGGAGATAAAAGGATTGCCGGTTTACAAGGGGACTAATGGTATATAATAGATTACTCTTTAACAAGGGTAAACCATCTATGTGATAAAGAAGGTATAGATCTAAGGCAAGAATGACTAAGTAAGGTATAAACAGGTTTCACAAGACTGCATTGAAATTTTGGATCTACGGTAAGTCAGGAAAAGGAAAATATTGAGACTCAAGGGCTTAGTGCCGAAGCAGTTCACGAAAGGTCCAGATCAAGTTATGATGTATTTAAAGATTGGATCAAATGGTTGAGATAAGGAGTTTCATAGCTACTATGCGGAACACATCAAGATCAAGTTCTACTGTCTAAGGGTTGACGAAGAACACGAGGAGAGCAACAGGAACCCGCATGAACCCTAACGGATCTATAGAGAAAAGAGGGGAAGCTTACAACAGCGGGTGAGGTAGCGGAGATGCGCCGCATCTTTCTGATGCAAAAAGGTTGATGCAGCGGCCGTTGGTGATGCAGAGGTGAAGCTCGACGACGGTGGCGGCGCTTGGAGGCAGGGGCATCGCGAGGAGGAGGAAGAAGCGAAGAGACGAAGGGGGGAGGAAATGACCCTTGGCCCTATTTATAAGGTAAAGGGGGAGGTGACAGGCACGAGAATCGAGGAGCCTGAATATTGGATGTCTAACGGAGCGGTCGCCTCGATTGTCGGAAGGTCATTAACTGAAGGTGAGATTTATCATTTTTAAATAACAAAGTGACGTCATGGCGATTTATCATGGTCCTGGAGTGTGACGTCACGGCGGTTTACAAGATCAAGGTGAAGATGCAACGGGAGAATTTTTGTATTGAAGATTGACATGAACAAGTTCAAATCAATCTGGGGCCTAATGTTGGGGATATTACTATTGGACATAAACCGGCCAGATGTAGCCGGGTTAACTCTATGAAGATAGAAGCCCATAAAGACATGAGGATGGTAGCGCTTTACGAAGGCCCAAGGCCCAAAGGCGAGTTAAGGCCTGTAGATGTAAACCGACTCTTTCAAGTAACTTGTATTGTAAGTTAGAAGGAATAGAGACCGAGCCGGATACGTCTATGATCCGGCCTCAGGACTCTGTAAACCGGCGAGCGTCAACCTATGGATATAAAGGGACGACCCGACAGTGGTTTAGGGACAACACAACACACAATAACTCGAGAGCCAGGCAAAGCGGATTCGCTCCCTGGTCATCAAAACCCTAGCAATACAAACACAACTAGACGTAGGCTTTTACCTTCATCGAAGGGGCCGAACTAGTATAAAAACCCTCGTGTCCCTTGTCCGGTTTAACCCCTTTAAGCTAACCCATAGTGATGGCTCCACGACTAAGTCCTTTCACGAGGACATCTACCGTGACAAAACCATGACAATCTCCTTGCCCTCACTCGAGTAGATCTTCACGAAGTAGGCGATATCCTTGCCCTTACAAACTCCTTGGTTCAACTCCACAATCTTGTCGGAGGCTCCCAAGTGAGACCTAACCAATCTAGGAGACACCACTCTCCAAAAGGTAACAGATGGTGTGTTGATGATGAACTCCTTCCTCTTGTGCTTCAAATGATATTCTCCCCAACACTCAACTATCTTTCAAAGATTTGGATTTGGTGGAAATATGCTTTGAGTGGAAAGCAACTTGGGGAAGGCTAGAGATCAGGATTCTTATGGTTGGATTGGAATATCTTGGTATCAACACATGAGTAGGTGGTTCCCTCTCAGGAAATGAATGGTAGAAGTGTAGGCACGTTCTGATGGCTCTCTCCATGAATGAAGAGTGGGTGGAGTGGTATAAATAGCCTCCACATAAAATCTAACCGTTACACGCAATTTACCAAACTCGGTGGGACCGAATCATAAAACTCGGTCAGACTGATTTAGTTAAAAATGTGAATGTTAGGCTTTTCGGTGGGACCGACATGTCAACTCGGTGAGGCCGGTTTCATTAGGGTTAGGGCATACCATAACCTCGGTGAGACCGATCACATAAACTTGGTAGGACCAATTTCTGTAATAGGCAAATAGAGAATTGGTCAGGCAAACTCGGTGGGACCGAATCGCTCATTTCGCTGAGACCGAAATGTTATGAAAGGGAAACAAAGAGTTTGCATTGCAAACTCGGTGGGACCGATCACTCATCTCGATTGGACCGAAACGTTACGAAGAGAAACAGAGAGTTTGCAATCCCATCTCGGTGAGACCGAGATCCCTATTGGTGAGACCGAAGTGACTAGGGTTTCTGGCAGTGGCTATGTCAAATGAACTCGGTGGCGCCGGATAGATAATTTGGGTGGGGCCGAGTTTGAGTTTTGGTTTGGGACATATGTGGATATGAGAAAGTGGTTGAGGGATTTTGGAGCATATCACTAAGCATTTTAAGCTAGCAAGCCATTAAGCAACACCTCATCCCATTTTAATAGTATTGGCTTTTCCTATGGACTCAATGTGATCTTGGATCACTAAAATGAACATGTAGAGTCTTGAGCTTGAGCCAATTTGTGTCCTCAAGATTTTGAGGGGTCCACATTTATAATCCATGCCATGCCAATCATTGAACTTTCTGAAATGATCATCTTGAAATAGCATTAGTTCAATCAACTATATGTTGTTAGGAATTACCAAACCCACCCAGGGATAGTTGCACTTTCATGATGGAAACTATGATTCCCCCAAAAGTTGGGATGAGACCCCAGTCAACGAGAGAGAGAGAAAGAAGAAAAACAAAAAAGAAAAAGAAAAAAAGAGAGAAGGTGCATGCTAATTCCACAATTGTGCTTCAAAGTAGCACCATGTTTTTCATATAGAGTGTCCTATGTTGTCACTTGCATATACTAGTGGAATTCCTCCTTATAGAGTTAGATGCACACCCACTTAGTTTTCATATTGAGCTTTGATACACTTATAGCTCTTAGTGCATTCGTTGCATGGCAATCCCTACTCCTCTCATTGATATCAATTGATGGGCATCTCCATAGCCCGTTGGTTAGCCGCAACGATGTGAGACTTCCTTACTTTTTGTCTTCTCTATATTTACCCCTATCATCATACTCTCCTCCACCCGTAGTTCTATATTCATGCCTTGCGCTCATGTATTCCGTGAGGATTGAAAAAACTGAAGCGTGTTAAAAAGTATGAATCAACTGATCAGCTTGTCATCAGGGTTGTGCATGATAAATACTTTGTGTTAAGAAGACAAAGCATGACAAGACTGTATGATATTGTAGGGATAGCTTTCTTTAGCGTTGATATTTGGAAAGACATGATTGTTTGTTGGGATGCCTGAGTATTGATGTCTTTATGTAAAATTATAGACTATTGCTTTGAATCACCCGTGTCTTAATATTCATGCCATGATTAGACATATGATCAAGTTTATGCTAGGTAGCATTCCACATCAAAAATATCTTTTTTATCATTTACTTACTCGAGGACGAGAAGGAATTAAGCTTGGGGATGCTGATATGTCTCCATCGCATCTATATTTTTTGATTGTTTCATGCCAATATTATACAACTTTCACATACTTTTAGCAACATTTTATATGATGTATTGGACTAACCTATTGACCCACTGCCCAGTGCCAGTTCCTGTTTTTGCATGTTTTTTGTTTCATAGAATATCCATATCAAACGAAGTCCAAATGCAATAAAATTTTATGAAGAATTATTTTGAAATATTTGTGAATTTGAGGACTTGCAATCAACGCAAATGGGCCCCCACAGCCCCCACAAGACACCAGGGTGCACCTAGGGGCCAGGCGCGCCCAAGTGGGTTGTGCTCACCTCATACGTCGGTTGGATCTCTACTTTGGGCACAAGGAAGCATATATCCAGAAAAAAAATCATGTTTAAATCTCAGCGCAATCAGAGTTACGGATCTCTGGGAATATATGAAACGGTTTTTGGCCAGAAAATAGGAACGCGAAACAGAAGAGAACAGAGGGGGAGTTCCATTCTCGAAGCCCCCCACCGCCATGGAGGCCATGGACCAGAGGGGAAAATCTCCTCCCATCTAGGTGGTGGCCAGGGAAGAATAAGGAGGGGCTCTCTCCCCCTCTCTCTCCCGGTGGCGCCGGAGTGCCGCCGGGGCAAGGATCGTGACATCGATCTACATCAATAACCTTGCTACGGTCAACACCAACTTTCTCCCCCTCTATGCAGCAGTGTACCACCTCCTCTCCCCATTGTAATCTCTACTTAGACATGGTGCTCAACACTATATATTATTTCCCAATGATATGTGTTTATCCTATGATGTTTGAGTAGATCCGTTTTGTCCTATGGGTTGGTAGATGATCATGATTGGTTTGTGTTGTATATTTTATTTTGGTCCTATTCTACGGTGCCCTCCGTGTCACGCAAATGGAGGTATCCCCGCTGTAGGGTGTTGCAATACGTTCATGGTTTGCTTATGGTGGGTGGCGTGAGTGGCAGAAGCACATACCCGAGTTTGGGGGTCATTGTGTATGGGATAAAGAGGACTTGATACTTAATGCTATGGTTGGGTTTCACGACCTTAATGATCTTTAGTAGTTCTGGATTCTTGCTAGAGTTCCAATCATAAGTGCATATGATCCAAGTAGAGAAAGTACGTTAGCTTATGCCTCCCCCTCATATAAAATTGCAACAATGATCACCGGTTTAGTTATCGATCACCTAGGGACAAATGACTTTCTTGTTGACAAAAGCTATCCACTTTTATTACCTTGCAATTTATTCGTAGTTTTGTTCCGCAAAGTGCTCGTAGTTTTATTCTTGCAAAATAGTTTCATACTTTTTTTAGGTAAAGCAAACTTCAAGTGTGCGTAGAGTTGTATCGGTGGTCGATAGAACTTGAGGGAGTATTTGTTCTACCTTTAGCTCCTCGTTGGCTTTGACACTCTTATTTATCGAAGAAGGATACAAATGATCCCCTATACTTGTGGGTTATCAGTAGGTTTGACAACTGGACTGATGGTATCCTTATAATCAAGACCATACCACTGTTTAAACCCTTTGGCCACCATCCGTGCCTTGTATCGCTCAACAGAACCATCAACATGCTTCTTTACCTTAAACACCCACTTGGAGTCAATGATGTTGACACCAGACACGGGAGGAACCAAATGGCAAGTATCATTCCTCTATAGTGCATGAAACTCCTGCTCCATGGCACTACACCAATGAGGAATCTAAAGAGCCGACTGAAAATTCCGAGGCTCGGCTGTAGGGTCAGCATATGTCTGTGCCATACACGCCGCTGTCCATGCAACCATGCCATCAATGCGCTCCTTCGGCCGAACAATACCACTCTGATTGCGCGTATGAGGACGCAGAATAGCGGTAGGCGGTGATGGTGGTGGCAGAGACGAAGTCGGTGAATATGGCAATGACGACGCATACCGCTCTCCAGGCGCAAAGTCAGTCGTGCCAGGCGACTGACCTGGCGAGAAGGGCGTGGACGCCAGCTCAGTCCCCGCGACAGAGGCTAGCACGGGCATAGCTAGCTCGGCCAGCTCGACCAGCTCAGTCGGCTCGGCCAGCACGTGGCCAACCCCATGCGGGATCGAGGTGGCAGGGCCCGGCTCGGCCAGCACCACCGGCGAGCCAGGTGACGGAGGGCCGTCTCGAGCGGGCTCGGCGGATGTCGAAGGATACGTGGGCGGCTGCTCATCCAGAAGCTCGAGGCATGCTCCTTGTCCAGTACCCGCACCATGGTTAGGTAGCAACAAGGGGGTATATGCAGCATCAACAAATTGACCAGGCAAAGGTAAAACAGATTTTTCAGGTGTAGTGGGAGAAGTGGAGGTGACTGGAAGTACGAAAAAAGGAAAAATATTCTCATCAAACACCACATCACAAGAGATGTAGACGCGGTTAGAGGGAACATGAAGACACTTGTACCCTTTATGAAGAGAACTATAACCAAGAAACACACATTGTTTGGACCGAAACTCCAACTTGCGTTGGTTATATGGACGAAGATGTGGCCAACACGCACACCCAAAAACCTTGAGAAAAGTATAATCAGGAATTTCATTCAGCAAAAGTTCAAGTGGTGTTTCCATCTGACGGAGTCGTGTAGGGAGTCTGTTAATGAGAAAGCATGCGGTGGAAAACGCATCACTCCAAAACCGAAAAGGAACGAAGGCATGGGCAAGCAAAGCAATACCAGTCTCAACTATATGGTGATGCTTACGCTCAGCTACACCGTTTTGCTGATGTGTATGAGGACAAGACACGCGATGTGTAATTCAAAGCTTATTAAAGAATGCATTGAGGTTGTGATATTCACCCTGCCAATCGGATTGCACATGAATGATTTTGTGACTGAGCAGTCACTCAACATGCGCTTGGAATTGCAAGAAAACATTAAACACACCAGACTTGCGTTTAAGAAGATAAAACCAAGTGAACTGACTGTAAGCATCAATAAAACCTACATAGTAATTATGACCTCTAACAGAGGTTTGGGCATGGCCCCATACATCTGAAAACACAAGTTCAAGCAGTTTATTGACTACACGACTCGACTCGGAAAAAGGAAGCTGGTGACTCTTGCCTTGCTGACATGCATCACAAACTGCATCAACATGTTTATTGGACACAACAGGAAGCTCATGGGGATGAAGTACATGGCAAACGATGGGAGTGGCTGGATGACCAAGGCATGCATGCCAATTTGATGGAGACACACGAACACTGCTGAAAGCAGTAGGAGCTGGTGGCATATCAAGTGCATAGAGACCATTATTGCATAGTCGGCCTCTAAGGAGTACATCCCTCGTGTCCCGGTCCTTAACAAAAAAATTAAAAGGATAAAATTCAGCAAGAACATTATTATCACGAGTAAATTAAGGAACTGAAAGCAAACTACGTGAAACAGAGGGAACACAAAGGACATTAAGAAGACGTAATTATGTGGGTCAACGGGTAAGAAGTGATGCCTGACCAATATGTGAGATGTGCATACCTTCTCCATTGGCGGTGCGAACCTGATCGTGTCCACGGTACGGCTCTTGTGTAGAGAGCTTGCCCATCTCACTCGTCAGGTGATTGGTAGCTCCTGTATCCATGTACCAAGATGCATCAACCCAATAGGAAGGAGTATGCCCCTGCTCATGACTCGCCAGAGCAGCCTGCCTCTCATTACCCTTTCCATTGTTCCCGATCCCCAAGAAATCATGCTTGAAGCGATGATGACACCGGGAGCCAAGGTGACTATCAAGTCCACACAACTGGTAGGGGACCTGAGCACCACATGAAGGGCAACAGGCATAGACTCGACCTCTCGTGGAGGTAGTGGTGTTCCGCCAATTAGGCGTGATCGACGGGGGTTTGCCATCAATTGGTGGCTTGTAGGGTTTGCCCTTCCCACTCGTTGTAGGGTTGGCAGAAGGGAAACTAGGCGTAGAGCGACGAGCCTAGATGCGTTGTTTCGTGGCAAGAAGGCACGGATACAACTCACACGGCTAGATGGGAGTGTCACGACCATTGATATTCTCCACCAAATTATCATAGTCGTCGCTCAGTCCATTGAGCACATAAGAGGTGAACTCCTCCGGACCAAGAGCCTTGCCGATGGAGGCAAGTGTGTTAGTCGTACTCGTCACCTTGTTAAAGTAGTCAGTGATGGTGAGTGTTGGGGAACGCAGTAATTTCAAAAAAATTCCTACGCACACGCAAGGTCATGGTGATGCATAGCAACGAGAGGGAAGAGTATCATCCATGTACCCTCGTAGACCGTAAGTGGAAGCGTTATGAGAACGTGGTTGATGTAGTCGAACGTCTTCATGATCCGACCGATCCAAGTACCGAACGCACGACACCTCCGAGTTCAGCACACGTTCAGCTCGATGACGTCCCAAGAACTCCGATCCAGCAGAGCTTCACGGGAGATTTCCGTCAGCACGACAGCGTGATGACGGTGATGATGTTTCTACCGATGGAGGGCTTCGCCTAAGCACCGCTATGATATGATCGAGGTGGATTATGGTGGAGGGGGGCACCGCACACGGCTTGGAACAATCAACTTGTGTGTCTTTGGGTGCCCCCTGCCCCAATATATAAAGGAGCAAGGGGGAGGCCGGCCAGCCTTGGTGCGCCCCAAGGAGAGGAGGAATCCTCGTCCAACTAGGAAGAGGGAAGGAGGAAGGGAAGAGAGGGAGAGGGAGAGGGAACGAGGGGCTGCACCCCCTCCCCTAGTCCAATTCAGACTCCCCATGGGAGGGGGCGCACCACCTCTTGGGCTGCAGCCCTCTCTCTCCCCTTAGGCCGACTAAGGCCCAATAATTCCCTGGGGGGTTCCGGTAACCCCTCCGGCGCTTCGGTTTTCTCCGAAATCATCCGGAACACTTCCAGTGTCCGAATATAGCCGTCCAAAATATTAATCTTTACGTCTCGACCATTTTGAGACTCCTCATCATGTCCGTGATCACATATGGGACTCCGAACTACCTTTGGTACATCAAAACACATAAACTCATAATACTGATCGTCACCGAACTTTAAGCGTGCGGACCCTACGGGTTCGAGAACTATGTAGACATGACCGAGACTCGTCTCCGGTCAAAAACCAAAAGTGGAACCTGGATGCTCATATTGGTTCCTACATATTCTACGATGATCTTTATCGGTCAAACCGCATAACAACATACGTTGTTCCCTTTGTCATCGGTATGTTACTTGCCCGAGATTCGATCGTCGATATCTCAATACCTAGTTCAATCTCGTTACTGGCAAGTCTCTTTACTCGTTTCTGTAATGCATCATCCCGCAACTAACTCATTAGTCATATTGCTTGCAAGGCTTATAGTGATGTGCATTACCGAGATGGCTCAGAGATACCTCTCCGACAATCGAAGTGACAAATCCTAACTCGATCTATGCCAACTCAACAAGTACCATCAGAGACACCTATAGAGCACCTTTATAATCACCCAGTTACGTTGTGACATTTGCTAGCACACAAAGTGTTCCTCCGGTATTCGGGAGCTGCATAATCTCATAGTCATAGGAACATGTATAAGTCATGAAGAAAGCAATAGCAACAAACTAAACGATCATCATGCTAAGCTAACAGATGGGTCAAGGCAATCACATCATTCCCGTTACTCAAGTGACAACTCATGTCTATGGTTAGGAAACATAACCATCATTGATTCAATGAGCTAGTCTAGTAGAGGCAAACTAGTGACACTCTGTTTGTCTATGTATTCACACATGCACTAAGTTTCCGGTTAATACAATGTTATGATGAATAATAAACATTTATCATGATATAAGGAAATATAAATAACAACTTTATTATTTCCTCTAGGGCATATTTCCTTCAGTCTCCCACTTGCACTAGAGTCAATAATCTAGTTCACATCATCATGTGATTTAACACCAATAGTTCATATCTTTATGTGATTAGTTCACATCTCCATGTTACTAACACCCAAAGGGTTTACTAGAGTCAATAATCTAGTTCACATCGCTATGTGATTAACACCCAAAGAGTGATCATGTTTTGCTTGTGAGAGAAATTTAGTCAACGGGTCTGCAACATTCAGATCCGTATGTATTCCGCAAATTTCTATGTCTACAATGCTCTGCACGGAGCTACTCTAGATAATTGCTCCCACATTCAATATGTATCCAGATCGAGACTTAGATTCATCTAGATCAATGTAAAAAGCTTGCATCGATGTAACTCTTTACGACGAATTCTTTTATCACCTCCATAACCGAGAAGTATTTCCTGAGTCCTCTAAGGATAATTTTGACCGCTGTCTAGTGATCTACTCCTAGATCACTATTGTACTCCCTTGCCAGAATCATGCTAAGGTATACAATAGGATTGGTAAACAACATAGCACACTTTATAAAACCTATGACCGAGGAATAGGGAATGACTTTCCATTCTCTTTCTATTTTCTGATGTGGTCGGGTTTTGAGTCTTTACTCAACTTTACACCTTGCAACACAGACGAGAACTCTTTCTTTGACTGTTCCATTTTGAACTACTTCAAAATCTTGTCAAGGTATGTACTCATTGAAAAAACTTATCAAGCATCTTGATCTATCTCTATAGATCTTGATGCTCAATATGTAAGCAGCTTCACCGTGGTCTTTCTTTGAAAAACTCTTTTCAAATACTCCTTTATGCTTTCCAGAAAATTCTACATTATTTCTGATCAACAATATGTCATTCACATATATTTATCAAAAATGTTGTAGTCCTCCCACTCACTTTCTTGTAAATACAAGCTTCACTACAAGTTTGTACAAAACTATATGCTTTGATCAACTCATCAAAGCATATATTCTGACTCTGAGATGCTTGCACCAGTCCATAGATGGATCGCTGGAGCTTGCACATTTTGTTAGCACCTTTAGGATCGAGAAAACCTTTTGGTTGCATCATATACAACTCTTCTTTTAAGAAATCCATGAAAGAATATAGTTTCAACATCCATTTGCCAGATTTCATAAAATGTGGCAATTTGCTAACATGATTCGGACAGACTTAAGCATCGGTACGAGTGAGAAAATCTAATCGTAGTCAACACCTTGAACTTTGTCAAAACCTTTTTTGACAAGTCTAGCTTTGTAGATAGTAACACTACTATCAGCGTCTGTCTTCCTCTTGAAGATCCATTTATTTTCTATGGCTTGCCGATCATCGGGCAAGTCAACCAAAGTCCACATTTTGTTCTCATACATGGATCCCATCTCAGTTTTCATGGCCTCAAGCCATTTTGCGGAATCTGGGCTCATCATCGCTTCCTCATAGTTCGTAGGTTTGTCATGGTCAAGTAACATGACATCCAGAACAGGATTACCGTACCACTCTGGTGCGGATATCACTCTAGTTGACCTACGAGGTTCGGTAGTAACTTGATCTGAAGTTACATGATCATCATCATTAGCTTCCTCACTAATTGGTGTAGGAGTCACAGGAACAGATTTCTGTGATGAACTACTTACCAATAAGGGAGCAGGTACAGTTACCTCATCAAGTTCTACTTTCCTCCCACTCACTTCTTTCAAGAGAAACTCCTTCTCTAGAAATGATCCATTCTTAGCAACGAATGCCTTGCCTTCGGATTTGTGATAGAAGGTGTACCCAACTATCTCCTTTGGGTATCCTATGAAGACACATTTCTCCTATTTGGGTTTGAGCTTATCAGGATGAAACTTTTTTACATAAGCATCGCAACCCCAAACTTTAAGAAACAATAACTTTGGTTTCTTGCCAAACCATAGTTCATATGGCGTCGTCTCAACGGATTTTGGTGGTGCCCTATTTAACGTGAATGCAACTGTCTCTAATGCATAACCCCAAAACGATAGTGGTAAATCGGAAAGAGGCATCATAGATTGCACCATATCTAATAAAGTATGGTTACGATGTTCGGACACACCATTACGCTGTGGTGTTCCAGGTGGCGTGAGTTGCGAAACTATTCTGCATCGTTTCAAATGAAGACCAAACTCGTAACTCAAATATTCTCCTCCACGATCAAATCGTAGAAACTTTATTTTCTTGTTACGATGATTTTCCAATTCACTCTGAAATTATTTGAACTTTTCAAATGTTTCAGATTTATGTTTCATCAAGAACATATACCCATATCTTACTCAAATGATCTATGAAGGTCAGAAAATAACGATACCTGCCACGAGCCTCAATACTCATCGGACTGCATACATCAGTATGTATTATTTCCAACAAGTCTGTTGCTCACTCCATTGTTCCGGAGAATGGAGTCATAGTCATCTTGCCCATGAGGCATGGTTCGCAAGCATCAACTGATGCATAATCAAGTGATTCCAAAAGCCCATCAGCATGGATTTTCTTCATGCGCTTTACACCAATATGACCTAAATGGGAGTGCCACAAATAAGTTGCACTATCATTATTAACTTTGCATCTTTTAGCTTCAATATTATGAATATGTGTATCACTCCGATCGAGATTCAATAAACCATTCACCTTGGGTGTATGACCATTGAAGGTTTTATTCGTGTAAACAGAACAACAATTATTCTCTAACTTTAAATGAATAACTGTATTGCAATAAACATGATCAAATCATATTCATGCTTAACGCAAACACCAAATAACATTTATTTAGGTTCAACACTATTCCCGAAAGTATAGGGAGTGTGTGATGATGATCATATCAATCTTGGAACTACTTCCAACATGCATCGTCACTTCGCCCTTAACTAGTCTCTCTTCATTTTGCAACTCCCATTTCGAGTTACTAATCACAGCAATTGAACTAGTATCAAATACTGAGGGGTTTCTATAAACACTAGTAAAGTACACATCAATAACATGTATATCAAATATACCTTTGTTCACTTTGCCATCCTTCTTATACGCCAAATACTTGGGGCAGTTATGCTTCCAGTGACCAGTCCCTTTGCAGTAGAAGCACTTAGTCTCAGGCTTAGGTCTAGCCTTGGGCTTCTTCACTTGAGCAGCAACTTGCTTGCCATTCTTCTTGAAGTTCCCTTCTTCCCTTTGCCCTTTTCTTGAAACTAGTGGTCTTGTCAACCATCAACACTTGATGCTTTTCTTGATTTCTACCTTCGTTGATTTCAGCATCACGAAGAGCTTGGGAATCGTTTCTGTTATCCCTTGCATATTATAGTTCATCACGAACTTCCAGTAACTTGGTGATAGTGACTAGAGAACTCTGTCAATCACTATCTTATCTGGAAGATTAACTCCCACTTGATTCAAGTGATTGTAGTACTCAGACATTATAAGCACATGCTCACTAGCTGAGCTATTGTCCTCCATCTTGTAGGAAAAGTGCTTGTCAAAGGTCTCATACCTTTCGACATGGGCATGAGTCTGAAATACTAATTTCAACTCTTGGAACATCTCATATGCTCCATGGCGTTCAAAACGTCTTTGAAGCCCCGATTATAAGCCATAAAGCATGGTGCACTAAACTATCAAGTAGTCATCATATCGAGCTCGCCAAACGTTCATAACGGCAGCATCTGCTCCTGCAATCGGTCTGTCACCTAGCGGTGCATCAAGGACATAATTCTTCTGTGCAGCAATGAGGATAATCCTCAGATC
Source organism: Triticum monococcum (assembly GCA_034509565.1). Taxonomy (NCBI): domain Eukaryota; kingdom Viridiplantae; phylum Streptophyta; class Magnoliopsida; order Poales; family Poaceae; genus Triticum; species Triticum monococcum. The sequence continues at coordinate 19,212,560 of CM067844.1, read as the reverse complement.
ACAAATCCAATCCGCATCATTGCTACTAATATCTTTCAACTTAGTTTTTCTCTAGGAACATATCAAAATAAACGGGGAGCTACATCGCGAGCTATTGATCTACAACATAGTTATGCAAATACTATCAAGACTAAGTTCATGATAAATTAAAGTTCAATTAATCATATTACTTAAGAACTCCCACTTAGATAGACATCCCTCTAATCATCTAAGTGATCACGTGATCCAAATCAACTAAACCATGACCAATCATCACGTAAAATGGAGTAGTTTTCAATGGTGAACATCACTATGTTGATCATATCTACTATATGATTCACGCTCGACCTTTCGGTCTCAGTGTTCTGAGGCCATATCTGCATATGCTAGGCTCGTCAAGTTTAACCCGAATATTTCTGCGTGTGCAAAACTGGCTTGCACCCGTTGTATGTGAACGTAGAGCTTATCACACCCGATCATCACGTGGTGTCTCGGCACGACGAACTTTGGCAACGGTGCATACTCAGGGATAACACTTATACCTTGAAATTTAGTGAGAGATCATCTTATAATGCTATCATCGAACTAAGCAAAATAAGATGCATAAAGGATAAACATCACATGCAATCAAAATATGTGACATGATATGGCCATGATCATCTTGCGCCTTTGATCTCCATCTCCAAAGTACTGTCATGATCTCTATCGTCACCGGCATGACACCATGATCTCCATCATCTTGATCTCTATCAATGTGTCGTCACATGGTCGTCTCGCCAACTATTGCTTTTGCAACTATTGCTATCGCATAGCGATAAAGTAAAGCAATTACATGGCGCTTGCATCTTATGCAATAAAGAGACAACCATAAGGCTTCTACTAGTTGCCGATAACTTTAACAAAACATGATCATCTCATACAACAATTTGTATCTCATCACGTCTTGACCATATCACATCACAACATGCCCTGCAAAAACAAGTTAAACGTCCTCTACTTTGTTGTTGGAAGTTTTACGTGGCTGCTACGGGCTGAGCAAGAACCGTTCTTACCTACGCATCAAAACCACAACGATATTTCATCAAGTATGTGCTGTTTTAACCTTCACAAGGACCGGGCGTAGCCACACTCAATTCAACTAAAGTTGGAGAAACTGACACCCGCAAGCCACCTATGTGCGAAGCACGTCAGTAGAACCAGTCTCGCGTAAGCGTACGAGTAATGTCTGTCTGGGCCGCTTTATCCAACAATACCGCCGAATCAAAGTATGACATGCTGGTAAGCAGTATGACTAGTATTGCCCACAACTCGCTTGTGTTCTAATCATGCATATAACATCTATGCATAAACCTGGCTCTGATGCCACTGTTGGGGGACGTAGTAATTTTAGAAAAAATTCCTACGCACACGCAAGATCATGGTTATTCATAGCAACGAGAGGGGAGGGCATCGTCCACATACCCTCGTAGACCGTAAGCGGAAGCGTTATGAGTACGCGGTTGATGTAGTTGATGTCTTCACGATCTGACCGATCCAATTACCGAACGCACGACACCTCCGAGTTCAGCACACGTTCAGCTCGATGGCGTCCCACGAACTCAGATCCAGCAGAGCTTCACGGGAGAATTCCGTCAGCACGACGGCGTGATGACAGTGATGATGTTGCTACCGACGCAGGGCTTCGCCTAAGCACCGCTACGATATGATCGAGGTGGATTATGGTGGAGGGGGGCACCACACACGGCTTGGAACAATCAACTTGTGTGTCTTTGGGTGCCCCCTGCCCCCGTATATAAAGGAGCAAGGGGGAGGCCGGCCAGCCTTGGTGTGCCCCAAGGAGAGGATGAATCCTCTTCCTACTAGGAAGAGGATTCATCCTTTCCTAATCCAACTAGGAAGAGGGAAGGAGGAAGGAAAGAGAGGGAGAGGGAGAGGGAAAGAGGGGCTGCACCCCCTCCCTTAGTCCAATTCGGACTCCCCATGGGAGGGGGCGCACCACCTCTTGGGCTGCAGCCCTCTCTCTCCCTCAGGCCCACTAACGCCCAATACTTCCTCGGGGGGTTCCGGTAACCCCTCCGGCGCTCCGGTTTTCTCCGAAATCATCCGGAACACTTCCTGTGTCCGAATTGTTGGGGAACATAGCAGAAATTCAAAATTTTCCTACGTGTCACCAAGATCTATCTATGGAGAGACTAGCAACGAGGGGGAGGAGAGTGCATCTACATACCCTTTTAGATCGCTAAGCGGAAGCGTTCAAGTGAACGGGGTTGATGGAGTCGTACTCGTCGTGATCCAAATCACCGATGACCAAGTGCCGAATGGACGGCACCTCCGCGTTCAACACACGTACAGCCCGGTGACGTCTCCCACGCCTTGATCCAGCAAGGAGAGAGGGAGAGGTTGAGGAAGACTCCATCCAGCAGCAGCACAACGGCGTGGTGGTGATGGAGGAGCGTGGCAATCCTGCAGGGCTTCGCCAAGCACCACAGAAGAGGAGGAAGAAGAGACGCAGAGCTGCACCAAGAGAGATTGAATCGCGTGTGTTATGGGCAGCCCTAGGCCTCATATATATAGGGAAGGGGAGGGGCTGCGCCCCCTCTAGGGTTCCCACCCCTAGGGGGGGCGGCAGCCCTAGATGGGGATCAAAGGTGGCGGCCAAGAGGGGGAGAGGAGAGGGAGGCGCACCAATATGGGCCCTAAGGCCCATATCCCCTAGGGTTTGCCCCCTTTCCACCTCTTAGGCGCCATGGGCCCTTATGGGAGGCGCACCAGCCCACTAAGGGGCTGGTCCCTCACCACTCTTGGCCCACGCAAGCCTCCGGGGCAGGTGGCCCCACTTGGTGGACCCCCGGGACCCTCCCGGTGGTCCCGGTACATTACCGATAAACCCCGAAACCTTTCCGGTGACCAAAACAGGACTTCCCATATATAAATCTTTACCTCCGGACCATTTCGGAACTCCTCGTGACGTCCGGGATCTCATCTGGGACTCCGAACAACATTCGGTAACCACATACTAACTTCCTTTATAACCCTAGCGTCATCGAACCTTAAGTGTGTAGACCCTACGGGTTCGGGAGACATGCAGACATGACCGAGACGTTCTCCGGTCAATAACCAACAGCGGGATCTGGATACCCATGTTGGCTCCCACATGTTCCACGATGATCTCATCGGATGAACCACGATGTCAAGGACTTAATCAATCCCGTATACAATTCCCTTTGTCCATCGGTACGATACTTGCCCGAGATTCGATCGTCGGTATCCCGATACCTTGTTCAATCTCGTTACCGGCAAGTCTCTTTACTCATTCCGTAACACATCATCCCGTGATTAACTCCTTGGTCACATTGTGCACATTATGATGATGTCCTACTGAGTGGGCCCAGAGATACCTCTCTGTCACACGGAGTGACAAATCCCAGTCTCGATTCGTGCCAACCCAACAGACACTTTCGGAGATACCCGTAGTGTACCTTTATAGCCACCCAGTTACGTTGTGACGTTTGGTACACCCAAAGTATTCCTACGGTATCCGGGAGTTGCACAATCTCATGGTCTAAGGAAATGATACTTGACATTAGCAAAGCTTTAGCATACGAACTACACGATCTTGTGCTAGGCTTAGGATTGGGTCTTGTCCATCACATCATTCTCCTAATGATGTGATCCCGTTATCAACGACATCCAATGTCCATGGTTAGGAAACCGTAACCATCTATTGATCAACGAGCTAGTCAACTAGAGGCTTACTAGGGACATGGTGTTGTCTATGTATCCACACATGTATCTGAGTTTCCTATCAATACAATTATAGCATGGATAATAAACGATTATCATGAACAAGGAAATATAATAACAACTAATTTATTATTGCCTCTAGGGCATATTTCCAACAGTCTCCCACTTGCACTAGAGTCAATAATCCAGTTCACATCGCTATGTGATTAACACTCAAGGTCACATCCCCATGTGACTAACACCCAAAGAGTTTTACTAGAGTCAATAATCTAGTTCACATTTACCATGTGATCAACACTCGATGAGTTCTTGGTTTGATCATGTTATGCTTGTGAGAGAGGTTATAGTCAACGGGTCTGAACCTTTCAGATCCGTGTGTGCTTTACAAATCTCTATGTCATCTCCTAGATGTAGCTACCACACTCTATTTGGAGCTATTCCAAATAACTGTTCTACTATACGAATCCTGTTTACTACTCAGAATAATCTGGATTAGTGTCAAAGTTTGCATTGGCGTAACCCTTTACGACGAACTCTTTTACCACCTCCATAATCGAGAAAATTCCTTAGTCCACTAGTTACTAAGGATAACTTTGACCGCTGTCCTGTGATCCATTCTTGGATCACTCTTGTACCCCTTGACTGACTCATGGCAAGGCACACTTCAGGTGCGGTACAGAGCATAGCATACTGTAGAGCCTATGTCTTAAGCATAGCGGACGACCTTCATCCTTTCTCTCTATTCTGCCGTGGTCGAGCTTTAAGTCTTAACTTCATACCTTACAACTCAGGCAAGAACTCCTTCTTTGACTGATCCATCTTGAACACCTTCAAGATCATGTTAAGGTATGTGCTCATTTGAAAGTATCATTAAGCGTTTTTGATCTATCCTTATAGATCTTGATGCTCAATGTTCAAGTAGCTTAATCCAGGCTTTCAATTGAAAAACACTTTTCAAATAACCCTATATGCTTTCTTAGAAATTCTACATCATTTCTGATCAACAATATGTCAACAACATATACTCATCAGAAATTCTATAGTGCTCCCACTCACTTCTTTGGAAATACAAGTTTCTCATAAACTTTGTATAAACCAAAATCTTTGATCATCTCATCAAAGCATACATTCCAACTCCGAGATGCTTACTCCAGTCCTTAGAAGGATTGCTGGAGCTTTGCATACTTATTAGCACCTTTCAGGAATGACAAAACCTTCTGGTTGTATCACATACAACCTTTCCTCAAGAAAATCGTCGAGGAAACAATGTTTTGACATCCTATCTGCAAGATTTCATAAATAATGCAGTAATCGCTAATATAATTCCAACAGACTTTTAGCATCGCTACGTGTGAGAAAGTCTCATCGTAGTCAACTCCTTGAACTTGTCGGAAAACATCTTAACGACAAGTCGATCTTTCTTAATGGTGATACTTACCATCATTGTCCGTCTTCCGTCTAAAATCCATCTGTACTCAATAGCCTTATGACCATCGAGCCGTTCTGCCAAAGTCTACACTTTGTTTTCATACATGGATCCTCTCTCGGATTTTATTATGGCCTCGAGCCATTTATCGGAATCCGGGCCCACCATCGCTTCTCCATAGCTCGTAGGTTCATTGTTGTCTAGCAACATGACTTCCAAGACAGAATTATGTACCACTCTGAAGTAGTACGCATCCTTGTCATCCCACGAGGTTTGGTAGTGACTTGATCTGAAGTTTCATGATCGCTATCATAAGTTTCCACTTCAATTGGTGTAGGTGACATAGGAACAACTTCCTGTGCCATGCCACACACTAGTTGAAGAGACGGTTCAATAACCTCATCAAGTCTCCACCATCCTCCCACTCAATTCTTTCGAGAGAAATTTTTCCTCGAAAAAGGACCCGATTCTAGAAACAATCCCTTATTGCTTTCGGATCTGAGACAGGAGGTATACCCAACTTGTTTTGGGTGTCCTATGAAGATGCATTTATCCGCTTTGGGTTCGAGCTTATCAGCCTGAAACTTTTTCACATAAGCATCGCAGCCCCAAACTTTTAAGAAATGACAGCTTAGGTTTCTCTAAACCATAGTTCATACGGTGTCATCTCATCGGAATTACGTGGTGCCCTTATTTAAAGTGAATGCGGTTGTCTCTAATGCCTAACCCATAAACTATCGTGGTAATGCGATAAGAGACATCATGGTATGCATCATATCCAATAGGGTGCAGTTATGATGTTCGGACACACCATCACACTATGGTGTTCCAGGCTGTATCAGTTGTGAAACAATTTCCACAATGTCTTAATTCTGTGCCAAACTCGTAATTCAGATATTCATCTCTATGATCATATCATAGATCTTTTATCCTCTTGTCACGACGATCTTTCAACTTCACCCTGAAATTACTTGAACCTTTCAATAATTCAGACTCGTGATTCATCAAGTAAATATTCTCAACATCTACTCAAATCATCTGTGAAGTAAAAACATAACGATATCCACTACACGCCTCAGCACTCATTGGACTGCACACATCAAAATGTATTACTTCCAGCAAGTTGCTTTCTAGTTCCATTTTACTGAAACTGAGGTTTTCAGTCATCTTGCCCATGTGGTATGATTTGCATGTCTCAAGTGATTCAAAATCAAGTGAATCCAAACGATCAATCTGCATGGAGTTTCTTCATGCATATACACCAATAGACACGGTTTGCATGTCTCAAACTTTTCAAAAATGAGTGAGTCCAAAGATCCATCAACATGGAGCTTCTTCATGCGTTTTATACCGATATGACTTACGTGGCAGTGCCACAAGTAGGTGGTACTATTATTACTATCTTTTGGCATGAACATGTGTATCACTACGATCGAGATTCAACAAACCATTCATTTTAGGTGCAAGACCATTGAAGGTATTATTCAAATAAACAGAGTAACCATTATTCTCCTTAAATGAATAACCGTATTGCGATAGACATAATCCAATCATGTCTATGCTCAACGCAAACACCAATCTCGATGGTAGAGGGAGCGTATGATATTTGATCAACCTTGGAAATACTTCCAACACATATCGTTATCTCACCTTTAGCTAGTCTCCGTTTATTCCGCAGCTTTTATTTCGAGTTACCAACACTTAGCAACCGAACCGGTATCTAATACCCTGGTGCTACTAGGAGTACTAGTAAAGTACACATTAACATAATGTATATCCAATATACTTTTATCGACCATGCCAGCCTTCTTATCTACCAAGTATCTAGGGTAATTCTGCTCCAGTGGTTGTTCCTCTTATTACATAAGCACTTAGTCTCGGGTTTGGGTTTAACCTTGGGTTTCTTCACTAGAGCAGCAACTGAATTGCCGTTTCATGAAGTATCCCTTCTTGCCCTTGCCCTTCTTGAAACTAGTGGTTTCACTAACCATCAACAATTGATGCTCCTTCTTGATTTCTACTTTCGTGGTGTCAAACATCGCGAATATCTCAAGGATCATCATATATGTCCCTGATATATCATAGTTCATCACGAAGCTCTAGCAGCTTGGTGGTAATGACTTCGGAGAAACATCACTATCTCATCTGGAAGATCAACTCCCACTTGATTCAAATGATCATTGTACTCAGACAATCTGAGCACAAGCTCAACAATTGAGCTTTTCTCCCTTAGTATGTAGGCTAAGAAAATCGTCGGAGGTCTTATACCTCTTGACGTGGGCACGAGCCTGAAATCCCAATTTCAGCCCTCGAAACATCTCATATGTTTCGCGACGTTTCAAAAAACGTCTTCGGTGCCTCAACTCTAAACCATTTAACTGAACTATCACGTAGTTATCAAAACGTGTATGTCAGATGTTCGCAACATCTATAGACGACATTCGAGGTTCAGCACACTGAGCGGTGCATTAAGGACATAAGCCTTCTATGAAGCAATGAGGACAATCCTCAGTTTACGGACCTAGTCCGCATAATTGCTACTATCAACTTTCAACTAATTTTTCTCTAGGAACATAACTAAACAGTAGAACTGAAGCGCGAGCTACGACATAATTTGCAAAAACTTTTTGATTATGTTCAGGATAATTAAGTTCACCTTATGAACTCCCACTCAGATAGACATCCCTCTAGTCATCTAAGTGATTACATGATCCGAGTCAACTAGCCCATGTCCGATCATCACGTGAGATGGACTAGTCAACGTCGGTGAACATCTTCATGTTGATCGTATCTTCTATACGACTCATGCTCGACCTTTCGGTCTTCTGTGTTCCGAGGCCATGTCTGTACATGCTAGGCTCGTCAAGTTAACCCTAAGTGTTTCGCGTGTGTAAATCTGTCTTACACCCGTTGTATGTGAATGTTAGAATCTAACACCCGATCATCACGTGGTGCTTCGAAACACGAACTGTTGCAAAGGTGCACAGTTAGGGGAGAACACTTCTTGAAATTGTTGTAAGGGATCATCTTATTTACTACCGTCGTTCTAAGCAAATAAGATGTATAAACATGATAAACATCACATGCAATCAAATAGTGACATGATATGGCCAATATCACTTTGCTCCTTTTGATCTCCATCTTCGGGGCTCCATGATCATCATCGTCACCGGCATGACACCATGATCTCCATCATCATGATCTCCATCATCGTGTCTTCATGAAGTTGTCTCGCCAACTATTACTTCTACTACTACAGCTAACGTTTAGCAATAAAGTAAAGTAATTACATGACGTTTATGTTGACACGCAGGTCATAAATAAATTAAGACAACTCCTATGGCTCCTGCCGGTTGTCATACTCATCGACATGCAAGTCGTGATTCCTATTACAAGAACATGATCATCTCATACATCACATATATCATTCATCACATCCTTTGGCCATATCACATCACATAGCATACCCTCCAAAAACAAGTTAGACGTCCTCTAATTGTTGTTTGCATGTTTTACGTGGCTGCTATGGGTTTCTAGCAAGAACGTTTCTTACCTACGCAAAGACCACAACGTGATATGCCAATTGCTATTTACCCTTCATAAGGACCCTTTTCATCGAATCCGATCCGACTAAAGTGGGAGAGACAGACACCCGCCAGCCACCTTATGCAACTAGTGCATGTTTGTCGGTGGAACCGGTCTCACGTAAGAGTACGTGTAAGGTTGGTCCGGGCCGCTTCATCCCACGATGCCGCCGAATCAAGATAAGACTAGTAACGGCAAGCATATTGAACAAAATCAATGCCCACAACTACTTTGTGTTCTACTCGTGCATAGAATCTACGTAATAGACCTAGCTCATGATGCCACTGTTGGGTAACGTAGCAAAAATTCAAAATTTTCCTACGTGTCACCAAGATCTATCTATGGAGAGACTAGCAACGAGGGGGAGGAGAGTGCATCTGCATACCCTTGTAGATCGCTAAGCAGAAGCGTTCAAGTGAACGGGGTTGATGGAGTCGTGCTCGTCGTGATCCAAATCACCGATGACCAAGTGCCGAACGGACGGCACCTCCGCGTTCAACACACGTACAGGCCGGTGACGTCTCCCACGCCTTGATCCAGCAAGGAGAGAGGGAGAGGTTGAGGAAGACTCCATCCAGCAGCAGCACAACGGCGTGGTGGTGATGGAGGAGCGTGGCAATCCTGCAGGGCTTCGCCAAGCACCACAGAAGAGGAGGAAGAAGAGACGCAGGGCTGCACCAAGAGAGATTGAATCGCGTGTGTTATGGGCAGCCCTAGGCCTCATATATATAGGGAAGGGGAGGGGCTGCGCCCCCTCTAGGGTTCCCACCCCTAGGGGGGGCGGCAGCCCTAGATGGGGATCCAAGGTGGCGGCCAAGAGGGGGAGAGGAGAGGGAGGCGCACCAATATGGGCCCTAAGGCCCATATCCCCTAGGGTTTGCCCCCTTTCCACCTCTTAGGCGCAATGGGCCCTTATGGGAGGCGCACCAGCTCACTAAGGGGCTGGTCCCTCACCACTCTTGGCCCACGCAAGCCTCCGGGGCAGGTGGCCCCACTTGGTGGACCCCCGGGACCCTCCCGGTGGTCCCGGTACATTACCGATAAACCCCAAAACCTTTCCGGTGACCAAAACAGGACTTCCCATATATAAATCTTTACCTCCGGACCATTTCGGAACTCCTCGTGACGTCCGGGATCTCATCCGGGACTCCGAACAACATTCGGTAACCACATACTAACTTCCTTTATAACCCTAGCGTCATCGAACCTTAAGTGTGTAGACCCTACGGGTTCGGGAGACATGCAGACATGACCGAGACGTTCTCCGGTCAATAACCAACAGCGGGATCTGGATACCCATGTTGGCTCCCACATGTTCCACGATGATCTCATCGGATGAACCACGATGTCAAGGACTTAATCAATCCCGTATACAATTCCCTTTGTCCATCGGTACGATACTTGCCCGAGATTCGATCGTCGGTATCCCGATACCTTGTTCAATCTCGTTACCGGCAAGTCTCTTTACTCGTTCCGTAACACATCATCCCGTGATTAACTCCTTGGTCACATTGTGCACATTATGATGATGTCCTACTGAGTGGGCCCAGAGATACCTCTCCGTCACACGGAGTGACAAATCCCAGTCTCGATTCGTGCCAACCCAACAGACACTTTCGGAGATACCCGTAGTGTACCTTTATAGCCACCCAGTTACGTTGTGACGTTTGGTACACCCAAAGTATTCCTACGGTATCCGGGAGTTGCACAATCTCATGGTCTAAGGAAATGATACTTGACATTAGCAAAGCTTTAGCATACGAACTACACGATCTTGTGCTAGGCTTAGGATTGGGTCTTGTCCATCACATCATTCTCCTAATGATGTGATCCCGTTATCAACGACATCCAATGTCCATGGTTAGGAAACCGTAACCATCTATTGATCAACGAGCTAGTCAACTAGAGGCTTACTAGGGACATGGTGTTGTCTATGTATCCACACATGTATCTGAGTTTCCTATCAATACAATTATAGCATGGATAATAAACGATTATCATGAACAAGGAAATATAATAACAACTAATTTATTATTGCCTCTAGGGCATATTTCCAACACGAATATAGCCGTCCAATATATCAGTCTTTACATCTCGACCATTTCTAGACTCCTCGTCATGTCCGTGATCACATCCGGGACTCCGAACTGCCTTCGGTACATCAAAACACATAAACTCATAATACCGATCGTCACCGAACTTTAAGCCTGCGGACCCTACGGGTTCGAGAACTATGTAGACATGACCGAGACTTGTCTCCGGTCAATAACTAATAGCAGAACCTGGATGCTCATATTGGTTCCTACATATTCTATGAAGATCTTTATCGGTCAAACCGCATAACAACATATGTTGTTCCCTTTGTCATCAGTATGTTACTTGCCCGAGATTCGATCGTCGGTATCTCAATACCTAGTTCAATCTCGTTACCGGCAAGTCTCTTTACTTGTTTTCGTAATGCATCATCCCGCAACTAACTCATTAGTCACATTGCTTGCAAGGCTTATAGTGATGTGCATTACCGAGAGGGCCCAGAGATACCTCTCCGACAATCGAAGTGACAAATCCTAATCTCGATCAATGCCAACTCAACAAGTACCATCGGAGACACCTGTAGAGCACCTCTATAATCACCCAGTTACGTTGTGACGTTTGGTAGAACACAAAGTGTTCCTCTGGTATTCGCGAGATGCATAATCTCATAGTCATAGGAACATGTATAATTCATGAGAAAGCAATAGCAACAAACTAAACGATCATCATGCTAAGCTAACGGATGGGTCAAGTCAATAACATCATTCTCTAATGATGTGATCCCGTTAATCAACTGACAACTCATGTCTATGGTTAGGAAACATAACCACCATTGATTCAACGAGCTAGTCAAGTGGAGGCAAACTAGTGACACTCTGTTTGTCTATGTATTCACACATGTACTAAGTTTCCGGTTAATACAATTCTAGCATGAATAATAAACATTTATCATGATATAAGGAAATATAAATAACAACTTTATTATTGCCTCTAGGGCATATTTCCTTCAGTGATGTCATGAAGTTTCAACCCCCCCCCCCAAGCGTTGTGCGAATAGCATGAGAATGCGCCTGGGACTGAGAAGCAAAACTGGTATGAAAAGCCGTCCACGCGTCCCGAGACGTAGCGGCAAAGATGACCAACGACGAGATTCCCTCTGTGAGAAAGGACTGGATAGCAGATAGGATGGCTTGATCTTGAGCCACCCATGCACGATGCCCCAGATGATATGGCGGAGGGCACGACAGAATACCATCAACAAAGCCCTCCAAGTAGCGACTGCGGAGAAGCGGCAACACCTGTGCACGCCACGACAGAGAGTTATCCATCGCGAGCTTCACCAGGATGAGGTGCGCGTAGTAGAACGGTGCAGCAACGGCGACATGATCTGGCAGAGGCGGCGCATAGTAGCCCTGATGTGGACCATCACCAGGCGCCAGCGAGATATGAACTAGCTCCATCGAAGGAGCCACAACCGACGGGGGATAAGGTGTCGCGGAAGCACCATAGAACGGCACGATCGGAGGAGCCGGCCGATACTCGCCGTAGATCGTCGGTGCAATACTGTAGGGCACCGCAGCAGGCGCAGGTACGCCGTAGGAATCAGGCGATGCACTGTGTGGAACCGCGGGCGACGCGTTGTACGCAGCGGGCTGAACGCCGTATGCGGCCGGAGGTTGGGCGCCGTATGCGGCCGTAGGTGGAGCACCGTACATGGCCGGGGGCAGGGCGCCGTACGCAGCCCACGCGCTGGAGGGGCCGCAGCCCATGCACCATGCACGCCTGGGCCGAGCCCGTACATGCCATGCACGCCTGGGCCGGGCCCGCACGTGCCATGCACGCCTGCATGCACGCCCGCGCTGGATGGAGCTTGCCACACCCCCGCATGCAACGCGACATGCATGCCCACATGCGACTCGCGGGATGGCACCGCGGGCGCGGCCGCGTGAGGCTCAGCGGGTACCGCGGCGTTCCGCAACGACGGCAGGATTGCAGCAGAAGGATCGGCGCCGGCCAGGGGAAACAACGGCTGAGTGGCCAGGAACGGAGAGGCCGGGGCGGCGGCGGCCGGGGCGGCGGCGGCCGGGCCGGATTGTTGGAAATATGAGCAATTTACCAAATGATTTTATTAACAGAAATACTAGATAAAGCATGATTAATATAGTAAAGATAAAACAAGTCATGCGTTCTGACAGAGAGAAGGTAAATAACTTCTACATATTATGAATCGTAGTCTATCATATCTAAAGCAGACAGTATAACAAGTAGCATATATGAAGTAGAACCTATCATGTGTAGGACAAGGACTAGAACAAGGAACTGCGGCAGAACATTTAACAGGAAAGACAAGGACACGTACGGGACAGTAGCAGCAGAAGCGCTGGACTTGGGTCGGCGTCCTCTCCTGCCATGTCGTCGAGGAGGTCGTGGACGTCGGCGAAGAAGATGTCGTCGGGGAAGTAGTCGTCGGCGACCGGATCGTCCGTGATGAAGCAGCCAGTAGTCGCGCTGAGCGCTTCCAAAAAACCTTATCACCCTTCTTCCGTACAGGACTCAAAAGGTGCGGTTTTGGAGGCCTACTGTCCCGACCTGCGGTGCACGCCACAAGACGGGATGGGGAAGAACGTAGCAGCAGCGCAGTGGTCAGAACTTTTTGGCGAGAGGAAGAGGAGCTTCTGTTGTGTCTCTCTGGAGAGGAGCGACCTCTCTTATATAGGCACAGGAGAAGGACGCGAAGAGGCTGCGGCAGGAGGTGAAGCAACGAAGGGAGACGAAGCGAACAGGCAGCGGCCGAAGAGGCGCGCCGTTCGAATTCAGCGTCCACTACAGAAAACGTTTCAACTCCCACGTGACCTTTCATATACCCGTCGTGTGTGGCAAAAATTTTAGATATCAGCTCGGCCTATTCCCGCAACCCGCGGCGCGTCGTGACGAGGCGTGGCGAGGCGGGCGGCGGAGGAGGAGCGCGTGTGGATATCCCTCTTGTTCTCATGCTCGTACAAGTGGGGAAAGAACCTCCCTTATAAGGAGGTCCAACTCCCACTAAACTAGTAATGTGGGACTAAACTTTAGTAGTATCCCTTGCATTGCACAAATGGGCTAAGTGAGCCTCTAGGATTTATTACGAATTTCTGAAATAGTTATTGGGCTGCCCAAAATAGACTAAATTCCAGCAATCCCCCACCAGATCCCAGAGGCACACAGAAATTTGCCTTTGGTTCCAAAACACTGTTTTATATACCGGTACTGCAGTGGAGACTGTTAAGTTGAACTTCCACTTAGAACTCTAGGTTACACTAGTAATCAACTTGAACAGTGGACTGGGCCTTGAACTGCAAGTTTTCTACGAATCTAGCTTCACATAAAGCCTTGACCAATACATGGCTATGGTGGATCTTCCCCGCGGGTGGAGCTTATGCGTCATACTCCGTGACCTTTCGTGAGTTTACTAGAGAGAACCCTACTCTCATAGATTGCGACGTTTGACAATCAGACTCATATAGGTGTGTTCTTCAAAAGATGTTCTGCAGGATAACATCTCTGCTTAAATAAGCCACTTAGAACACATTAAGATACATCAACCTGCCATGCAGATTAGGAGAGTATTGCATCTTCATGGAGTGGTATTGTGAATAGTAAGGATACCCTCCTCTCAGTTGACCAACAGCTTGTCTTCCACATCTAATTTACAGGATCTCCGGTCACAAAGAATAGGTTACCACTGTGAACAACTCATATTGTGGGTCTCATGCCCATCTCCCTTGATGCATTATCTATCACATTACGTGATAGTCACTTGGTAAAAGGACCTGCCAGATTTTTAGACGTTTGGATATAATCCAACACAATAACTCTGGAGTTTTTCATTTTCCTGACAGACTTTAACCTTCTCTGTACGTGTCTTGATGACTTCATATTATCCTTTGAGCTGCTCACTTTTTTTATCACAGTTTGATTATCGCAGTTCATAAGGACACCCGGTACAGGTTTCTCAACAACCGGCAAGCCATTCAAGAGCCGGCGAAGCCAATCTGCTTCAACTGTAGTTGTATCTAGTGATGTGACTTCTGCTTCCATTGTTGACCTCGTTAAGATGGTCTGCTTGCAAGACTTCCGAGAAACAACGCCACCTCCATGAGTGAATACATAACCGCTCGTGGCCTTTATCTCATCAGCATCTAAGATCCAGTTTGAGTCACTATATCCTTCAAGCACCTTTGAATGCCCGGTGTAGTGAATTCCATAATTTGCAGTGCCTTTCAAATAACGCAAAACTCTTTCTAGAGCTTTCCAATGCACATCTCCTGGTTTTGAAACAAACCGACTTAGTTTGCTAATAGCAAAAGAGATGTCAGGTCTTGTAGCACTGGCTAAGTACATAAGCGAGCCAATAATTTGAGAATACTTCAATTGGTCTCTAGCAATTCTTCGATTCTTTCGAAGCAACACACTAGCATCATATGGTGTTGGAGAGGGCTTGCAGTCACTATAGCCAAAGCGACTCAAGATCTTTTCCACATAGTGAGATTGAAGCAATGTAATCCCACCATCATCGTCTCTCAACAACTTGATGTTCAGAATGACATCAGCCACTCCTAAATCCTTCATCTCAAAACAACGAGATAGGAAATCCCTGACCTCCTTAATAACATTCAGATTGGTTCCGAAAATCAGTATGTCATCAACATACAAGCACAGATAACTCCCTCGCCCCCACCATGTCGATAGTACACACATTTGTCAGCTTCATTCACAACAAAGCCTGCAGCTGTTAAAATTCTTTCAAACTTCTCATGCCACTGTTTGGGTGCTTGCTTAAGTCCGTACAAAGACTTCAGCAACTTGCACACTTTCCCTTCCTGACCATCTAGTACAAACCCATCTGGTTGTTCCATATAAATTTCCTCGTCCAACTCTCCATTTAGGAAAGCTGTCTTAACATCCATTTGATGAACGAGAAGACCATGCAAGGCAGCTAGTGAAAGTAGAACTCAAATAGTGGTCAGTCGAGCCACAAGTGAGTAAGTATCAAAGAAGTCTTCACCTTTCTTTTGGGTATAACCCTTAGCCACGAGCCGAGCCTTGTACTTTTCAATAGTACCATCAGGCCTAACCTTCTTCTTGAATACCCATTTGCATCCTATAGGTTTGCACCCATAAGGACGATCAGTTATCTCCGAAGTTTCATTCGCCAAGATGGAATCCATCTCGCTACGAACCGCTTCCTTCCAGTAGTCAGCATCTTCATATGCATAGGCCTCTGAAATAGAACTGGGAGTGTCATCTATCAGGTACACAAGAAAATCATCACCAAAGGACTTTGCAGTCCTCTGTCTCTTGCTCCTAATAGGAACTTAATTGTACTCCTCCACAGGACTTTCAAAGTGTTCCATCGAAATTGTAGGTTCGGTAATTGTAACTGGTTCCTGATTCGTTGAACTAGGCAGCTCCTGATAAGATGAGGTAGCCATATCCTTCATGGGAAAGATATCTTCAAAGAAACTCGCATCATTCGACTCCATGATCGTACCGACATGCATGTCAGGTACCTCAGATTTTACAACCAAGAATCTATAGCCAATGCTATGAAAAGCATATCCCAGGAAAACACAATCCACAGTCTTTGGTCCAAGCTTCCGCTTCTTTGAAATTGGAGCATTGACTTTCGCCAAACAACCCCATGTTCGCAGATAAGAGAGTTTTAACCTTTTCTTCTCCCATTCCTCGAATGGAGTTATCTCTTTGTTCTTTGTGGGGACTCGGTTCAGGACATGAAATGCTGTCAATATCGCCTCCCCCAGCATGCCTTGGAGAGACCCGATGTGTCTAACATGGCGTTAACCAAATCAGTTAGAGTACGGTTCTTTCTTTCGGCCACCCCATTTGACCGAGGTGAGTAAGGAGGCGCACTCTCATGGATTATACCATGTTCCGCACAAAAAGTATCAAACTCATTGGAAAAATACTCTCCACCATGGTCGGACCTAAGCCTCTTGATTTTCCGATCAAGTTGGTTTTCCACTTCAGCTTTATAGATCTTGAAAAAGTTCAAAGCCTCATCCTTAGATTTCAGAAGATACACACGGCAGTATTTAGTGGAGTCATAAATTAACGTCATGAAATATTTCTTTCCACCTTTTGTCAACACACCATTCATTTCACAAAGATCTGAATGTATGAGCTCTAGTGGTGCAAGATTTCTTATTTCCGTAGTCGTGTGAGACTTACGAGGTTGCTTAGCTTGCACACACACTTGACACTTAGATCCCTTGACGGTGGTGAAACTAGGGATTAAGTTCAACTTCGCTAGTCGCGACATGCAACCAAAGTTAACATGCCAAAGACGTGAATGCCACACATTGGATTCACTATTGTTGCAAATATGATTAACAACTTTATTGCAAATGTCTGATAAGGATAAACGAAACAAGCCTCCTGACTCATAGCCTTTACCAACAAAGGTTCCATACTTGGATATTACAAATTTATTCGACTCAAAGACAAGCTTGTAGCCATCTCTACACAGAAGAGATCCGGTAACAAGATTTTTATTGACAGAGGGGACATAATGCAGGTTCTTCAGCCGCACGATCTTCCCCGAAGTAAACTTCAGATCGACCGTGCGAACACCACGAACAGAAGCACTTGAACTGTTGCCCATCAGCACGGTTGAAGTCCCTGCGGTCTGATAAGACAAAAACATGGAAATATCACCGCATACATACACATTAGCACCCGTGTCAATCAACCAGTCAGGAAAATGACATACTGAAAGAATAGTGAGAAATATACCATACCTAGCATCCTTCATGTCATTGTCTCCAATGACAACATTAGCGGTCTTGCCGCCTTTCTCAGGATGACGCTTGTCATAGCGATTAGGGCAATTAGGAGCCCAATGATCAGGATCCCCACACACATGACAAGCACCTTTCATCTTGCCATTCTTCTTCTTGAAGTTCGTGTGTTGCACAGCCTTGTTCTTCCCATCAAACTTTGCCTTTCCATCAAACTTGCCCTTGTTCTTGAACTTGTGGGGCTGGAAGTTCTGCTTCTGTACCACATTGGCACTAGATCCTCCCTCAATACCTCGAGCACGTGTGTGCTTTGCTCTCGCCTTTTCTTCCACATCAAGAGGCCAATGAGATCCGGGACGGAAAACTCCTGCCTCTTATGCTTCAGCAAGGTAGCAAAGTTCCTCCATGAAGGGGGAAGCTTAGTGATGATACCTCCGGCAACAAACTTGTCCGGTAGCATACAACTGAAGTGCTCAAGTTCTCTAGCAAATGACTGTATCTCATGAGCTTGCTCAACCACGGAGCGCTCTTCAGTCATCCTATAATCATAGAATTGCTCCGTGATGTACAGCTCAGTGCCAGCATCCGAGACCCCAAACTTGGCCTCGAGTGCAGCCCACATATCTTTTCCATTATCAATTGACGCATAAGCATCAACTATGTTCTCACCAAGAACACTCAAGAGAGCAGCCTTAAACAGAGTATCCATTTTCTGAAAAGCTTGTGCCTGTTGAGCATCAAGCTCTCCTTCAGGTTTGCCGAGAGTGGCGTCATAGCAACTCATGGTTTGAAACCATAAGACTGCTCTCACGCGCCACCTCTTATAGTGGATACCCTCAAACATAGGAGGTCTAATGGAAGCAGCAAAACCACTTGGGGTAAATTGCCTATAATAAGGTTTTTGGATTGTTGGAAATATGAGCAATTTACCAAATGATTTTATTAACAGAAATACTAGATAAAGCATAACTAATATAGTAGAGATAAAACAAGTCATGCGTTCTGACAGAGAGAAGGTAAATAACTTCTGCATATAAGAACCGTAGTATAACATATCTAAAGCAGACAGTATAGCAAGTAGCTTATATGAAGTAGAACCTATCATGTGTGGGACAAGGACTAGAACAAGGAACTACGACAGAACCTTTAACAGGAAAGACAAGAACACGTACGGGACAGCAGCAGCAGAAGCGCTGGACTTGGGGTCGGTGTCATCTCCTGCCATGTCGTCAAGGAGGTCGTGGACGTCGGGGAAGAAGTCGTCGTCGGGGAAGTAGTCGTCGGCGACCGGATCGTCCGTGATGAAGCAGCCAGTAGTCGCGCTGAGCGCTCCCCAAAAACCTTATCACCCTTCTCCCGTACATGACTCAAAAGGTGCGGTTTCGAAGGCCTACTGTCCCGACCTGCGGTGCACGCCGCAAGACGGGATGGGGAAGAATGTAGCAGTAGCGCAGTGGTCGGAACTTTGTGGCGAGAGGAAGAGGAGCTTCTGTTGTGTCTCTCTAGAGAGGAGCGACCTCTCTTATATAGGCACAGGAGAAGGACGCGAAGAGGCTCTGACAGGAGGTGAAGCAACGAAGGGAGACGAAGCGAACAGGCAGCGGCCGAAGAGGCGCGCCACTCGAATTCAGTGTCCACTATAGAAAACGTTTCAACTCCCACGTGACCTTTCGTATACCCGTCGTGCGTGGCAAAAACTTAGATATCGGCTCGGCTCATTCCCGCAACACACGGCACGGCGCGTCATGACGAGGCGTGGTGTGGCGGGCGGGCGGCGGAGGAGGAGCGCGCGTGGATATCCCTGTTGTTCTGATGCTCGTACAAGTGGGGAAAGAACCTCCCTTATAAGGAGGTCCAACTCCCGCTAAACTAGCAATGTGGGACTAAACTTTAGTAGTATCCCTTGCCTTGCACAAATGGGCTAAGTGGGCCTCTAGGATTTATTAGGAATTTCTGAAATAGTTATTGGGCTGCCCAAATTAGACTAAATTCCAGCAATCCCCCACCAGATCCCAGAGGCACACAGAAATTTGCCTTTGGTTCCAAAACACTGTTTTATATACCGGTACTGCAGTGGAGACTATTAAGTTGAACTTCCACCTAGAACTCGATGCTACACTAGTAAGCAACTTGAACCGTGGACTGGACCTTGAACTGCAAGTTTTCTGCGAATCTAGCTTCACATAAAGCCTTGACCGATACGTGGCTACGGTGGATCTTCCCCACGGGTGGAGCTTATGTGTCATACTCCGTGACCTTTCATCAGTTTACTAGAGAGAACCCTACTCTCATAGATTGCGACGTTTGACAATCAGACTCATATAGGTGCGTTCTTCAAAAGATGTTCTGCAGGATAACATCTCTACTTAAATAAGCCACTTAGAACACATTAAGATATACATCAACCTGCCATGCATATTAGGAGAGTATTGCATCTTCATGGAGTGGTATTGTGAATAGTAAGGATACTCTCCTCTTAGTTGACCAACAGCTTGTCTTCCACATCTAATTCATGGGATCTCCGATCACACAGAATAGGTTACCACTGTGAACAACTCATATTGTGGGTCTCATACCCATCTCCCTCGATGCATTATCTATCACATTACGTGATAGTCCTTTGGTAAAAGGATCTGCCAGATTTTTAGACGTTTGGATATAATCCAACGCAATAACTCCAGAGTTTTTCATTTTCTTGACAGACTTTAACCTTCTCTGAACGTGTCTTGATGACCTCATGTTATCCTTTGAGCTGCTCACTTTTTTATCACAGTTTGATTGTCGCAGTTCATAAGGACACCCGGTATAGGTTTCTCAACAATCGGCAAGTCATTCAAGAGCCGGCGAAGCCAATCTGCTTCAACCGTAGCTGTATCTAGTGTTGTGAGTTCTGCTTCCATTGTTGACCTCATTAAGATGGTCTGCTTGCAAGAATTCCAAGAAACAGCGCCACCTCCATGAGTGAATACATAACCGCTCGTGGCCTTTATCTCATCAGCATCTGAGACCCAGTTTGAGTCACTATACCCTTCAAGCACCTTTGGATGCCCGGTGTAGTGAATTCCATAATTTGCAGTGCCTTTCAAATAACGCAAAACTCTTTCTAGAGCTTTCCAATGCACATCTCCTGGTTTTGAAACAAACCGACTCAGTTTGCTAACAGCAAAAGAGATGTCAGGTCTTGTAGCACTGGCTAAGTACATAAGCGAGCCAATAATCTGAGAATACTTCAATATGTCTCTAGCAATTCTTTGATTCTTTCGAAGCAACACACTAGCATCATATGGTGTTGGAGAGGGCTTGCAGTCACTATAGCCAAAGCGACTCAAGATCTTTTCCACATACTGAGATTGAAGCAATGTAATCCCACCATCATCGTCTCTCAACAACTTGATGTTCAGAATGACATCAGCCACTCCTAAATCCTTCATCTCAAAACAACGAGATAGGAAATCCCTGACCTCCTTAATAACATTCAGATTGGTTCCGAAAATCAGTATGTCATCAACATACAAGCACAGGATAACTCCCTCGCCCCCACCATGTCGATAGTACACACATTTGTCAGCTTCGTTCGCAACAAAGCCTGCAGCTGTTAAAGTTCTTTCAAACTTCTCATGCCACTGTTTGGGTGCTTGCTTAAGTCCGTACAAAGACTTCAGCAACTTGCACAGTTTCCCTTCCTGACCATCTAGTACAAACCCATCTGGTTGTTCCATATAAATTTCCTCGTCAAACTCTTCATTTAGGAAAGCAGTCTTAACATCCATTTGATGAACGAGAAGACCATGCAAGGCAGCTAGTGAAAGTAGAACTCGAATAGTGGTCAGTCGAGCCACAGGTGAGTAAGTGTCAAAGAAGTCTTCACCTTCCTTTTGGGTATAACCCTTAGTCACGAGCCGAGCCTTGTACTTTTCAATAGTACCATTAGGCCTAAGCTTCTTCTTGAATACCCATTTGCATCCTATAGGTTTGCACCGATAAGGACGATCAGTTATCTCCCAAGTTTAATTCACCAAGATGGAATCCATCTCGCTACGAACTGCTTCCTTCTAGTAGACAACATCTTCAGATGCATAGGCCTCTGAAATAGAACTGGGAGTGTCATCTATGAGGTACACAAGAAAATCATCACCAAAGGACTTTGCAGTCCTCTGTCTTTTGCTCCTAATAGGAACTTCATTGTTCTCCTCCACAGGACTTTCAAAGTGTTCCATCAAAATTGTAGGTTCGGTAATTGTAACTGGTTCCTGATTCGATGAACTAGGCATCTCCTGGTTAGATGAGGTAGCCATATCCTTCATGGGAAAGATATCTTAAAAAAAGTCGCATCATTCGACTCCATGATCGTACTGACATGCATGTCAGATACCTCATATTTTACAACCAAGAATCTATAGCCAATGCTATGAAAAGCATATCCCAGGAAAACACAATCCACAGTCTTTGGTCCAAGCTTCCGCTTCTTTGAAATTGGAGCATTGACTTTCGCCAAACAACCCCATGTTCGCAGATAAGAGAGTTTTAACCTTTTCTTCTCCCATTCCTTGAATGGAGTTATCTCTTTGTTCTTTATGGGCACTCGGTTCAAGACATGACATGCTGTCAATATCGCCTCCCCCCACCATGCCTTGGAGAGACCCGATGTGTCTAACATGGCGTTAACCAAATCAGTTAGAGTACGGTTCTTTCTTTCGGCCACCCCATTTGACTGAGGTGAGTAGGGAGGCGTCCTCTCATGGATTATACCATGTTCCGCACAAAAAGCATCAAACTCATTGAAAAAAATACTCTCCACCACGGTCAGACCTAAGCCTCTTGATTTTCCGATCAAGTTGGTTTTCCACTTCAGCTTTATAGATCTTGAAAAAGTTCAAAGCCTCATCCTTAGATTTTGGAAGATACACACGGCAGTATCTAGTGGAGTCATCAATTAACGTCATGAAATATTTCTTTCCACCTTTTGTCAACACACCATTCATTTCACATAGATCTGAAAGTATGAGCTCTAGTGGTGCAAGATTTCTTATTTCCGTAGTCGTGTGAGACTTACGAGGTTGCTTAGCTTGCACACACACTTGACACTTAGATCCCTTGACGGTGGTGAAACTAGGGATTAAATTCAACTTCGCTAGTGGCGACATGCAACCAAAGTTAACATGACAAAGACGTGAATGCCACACATTGGATTCACTATTGTTGCAAATATGATTAACAACTTTATTGCAAACGTCTGATAAGGATAAACGAAACAAGCCTCCTGACTCATAGCCTTTACCAACAAAGGTTCCATACTTGGATATTACAAATTTATTCGATTCAAAGACAAGCTTGTAGCCATCTCTACACAGAAGAGATCCGCTAACAAGATTTTTATTGATGGAGGGGACATAATGCACGTTCTTCAGCCGCACGATCTTCCCCGAAGTAAACTTCAGATCGACCGTGCCAACACCACGAACAGAAGCACTTGAACCGTTGCCCATCAGCACGGTTGTAGTCCCTGCGGTCTGATAAGACGAAAACATGGAAATATCACCGCATACATGCACATTAGCACCCGTGTCAATCAACCAGTCAGGAGAATGACATACTGAAAGAATAGTGGGACATATACCATACCCAGCATCCTTCATGCCAGTGTCTCCAATGACAACATTAGCGGTCTTGCCGCCTTTCCCAGGATGACGCTTGTCATAGCGATTAGGGCAACTAGGAGCCCAATGATCAGGATCCCCACACACATGACAAGCACCTTTCTTCTTGTCATTCTTCTTCTTGAAGTTCGTGTGTTGCACAGCCTTGTTCTTTCCATCAAACTTTTCTTTTCCATCAAACTTGCCCTTGTTCTTGAACTTGTGGGGCTAGAAGTTCTGCTTCTGTATCACATTGGCACTGGATCCTCCCTCAATACCTCGAGCACGTGTGTCCTTTGTTCTCGCCTTTTCTTCCACATCAAGAGTGCCAATGAGATCCGGGACGGAAAACTCCTGCCTCTTATGCTTCAGCAAGGTAGCAAAGTTCCTCCATGAAGGGGAAGCTTAGTGATGATACCTCCGGCAACAAAGTTGTCCGGTAGCATACAACTGAAGTGCTCAAGTTCTCTAGCAAATGACTGTATCTCATGAGCTTGCTCAACCACGGAGCGCTCTTCAGTCACCCTGTAATCATAGAATTGCTCCATGATGTACAGCTCAGTGCCAGCATCCGAGACCCCAAACTTGGCCTCGAGTGCATCCCACATATCTTTTCCATTATCAATTGACGCATAAGCATCAACTATGTTCTCACCAAGAACACTCAAGAGAGCAGCCTTAAAGAGAGTATCCATTTTCTGAAAAGCTTGTGCCTGTTGAGCATAAGCTCTCCTTCAGGTTTGCCGAGAGTGGCGTCATAGCAACTCATGGTTTGAAACCATAAGACTGCTCTCACGCGCCACCTCTTATAGTGGATACCCTCAAACATAGGAGGTCTCATGGAAGCAGCAAAACCACTTGGGGTAAATTGCCTATAATAAGGTTTTTGGATTTTTGGAAATATGAGCAATTTACCAAATGATTTTATTAACAGAAATACTTGATAAAGCATGACTAATATAGTAGAGATAAAACAAGTCATGCGTTCTGACAGAGAGAAGGTAAATAACTTCTGCATATATGAACCGTAGTCTATCATATCTAAAGCAGACAGTATAGCAATCAGCATATATGAAGTAGAACCTATCATGTGTAGGACAAGGACTAGAACAAGGAACTGCGGCAGAACCTTTAACAGGAAAGACAAGAACACGTACGGGACAGCAGCAGCAGAAGCACTGGACTTGGGGTCGGTGTCCTCTCCTGCCATGTCGTCGAGGAGGTCGTGGACGTCGGGGAAGAAGTCGTCGTTGGGGAACTAGTCCTCGGCGACCGGATCGTCCGTGATGAAGCAGCCAGTAGTCGCGCTGAGCGCTCCCCAAAAACCTTATCACCCTTCTCCCGTACAGGACTCAAAAGGTGCGGTTTCGGAGGCCTACTGTCCCGACCTACGATGCACACCGCAAGACGGGATGGGGAAGAACGTAGCAGCAGCGCAGTGGTCGGAACTTTGTGGCGAGAGGAAGAGGAGCTTCTGTTGTGTCTCTCTGGAGAGGAGCGACCTCTCTTATATAGGCACAGGGAGAAGGACGCGAAGTGGCTGCGGCAGGAGGTGAAGCAACGAAGGGAGACGAAGCGAATATCGGCTCGGCTCATTCCCCAACCCGCGGCGCGGCGCGGCGTGACGAGGCGTGGCGTGGCGGGCGGCGGAGGAGGAGCGCGCGTGGATATCCCTCTTATTCTCATGCTCGTACAAGTGGGGAAAGAACCTCCCTTATAAGGAGGTCCAACTCCCACTAAACTTTAGTAGTATCCCTTATCTTGCACAAATGGGCTAAGTGGGCCTCTAGGATTTATTAGGAATTTCTAAAATAGTTATTGGGCTGCCCAAAATAGACTAAATTCCAGCACAGATGCTATCGGGGACGATCGGTGTCGAGGACGATCGGGACAAAGTGGAAGCGATCGAAACCTAAATTGATATCATGTACTCCCTCCGTTCCAAATTATTTGTCGCAGAAATGGATGTATCTAGAAGTAAAATACATCTAGATATATCTATACATGCGACAAGTAATTCGGAACGGAGGGAGTAAAAGCTAGGGTTTGAGAAACTGCACGACACTCAATACGAATGTGGCTATCTCATATACATAATGGTACATAAAGTTTACAAATACAAGATACAGGGGTATACACATAAACTATCGTATATATATTATTTAACACTTCCCGCGGCTCTCTCACGGAGGCTGTAGCAACGGTCTACTCGGGGCGTCAAACCTAATAAGAGCTGTGGCCTGAAACAGTCGTGCTTCGGCGCGCTGAACGTTATGCCTGGTTTGGACGAGGACGCTTTTGGGTTTTGGCCAATGGAACGCGACCCCCGCGCGCGCGGTCTGCTCACTGATCGATGGGACGTCAAGTAGCTAGGGGAGGCTGGGCACTGCAGGCTGCAGCCTTGCAGGTGGAGGCGAGAGTGCATGGCATGCATGCCTGCACGCGCCTGCCCCGCGCGGCACGCTCTAGCTTGGACCCTCCCGAAAACGTCGGCTTTGTCCCGGGCCCCGCTCCCGCCGTCCTTGCATCGCACTCTCCTCCTCATCCACACAGAGGCTGCGTTCTACTGTGCCGGGCTATAATGACGCACCATTCTACAGTTGGTCGCACTAAGTAGCGTCTATCCTACCTTCGCACGCATCAGACTGGTGAAAGGCCGGGCCGAATATACGTACCTTTTTTTTTCAAAAAGCGGTTAGGCCATCTCCAACTCCAACCCTCGGACACAGTATCTGTCCATGGACTTATTCGAACCCGTCTACGGATACAGATATGAAAACGGTCATCCAAGTATGTCCCCTAAACGGCCACCTTTATTTTTCTTTAAATCCACAATTCTCAAAAAATTTGATAGAAAATAACATAATTCATCCACAAATAACATGTAAATATCCTTAGTACAACATTATTTCAAATATAAATATTACTCCCCTCGTCACATTCGTATCTAGACAAATATAAGACAAGAATTTTGGGACGGAGGGAGTACATCCTAGATAATCGGATGTTCATCAAGCTTTTACGAATTCATCGATTCCGAATTCAGACGATGCATGAGTCAGAATCCACACATGTCATTCCACACACTGTACCCCTTGAGCTTCATTCAACAATGTATGAACGTGAATGGCCCGCCATTGATTATGTGGTACAACACGACATGGCATCCTCACTATAAAACATGATGATTATCAAGTTGCAACATTGAGTAAATCAATAAATTGACGAACATCTAGAACAACAAGCAAAACTTACGGTTATGATGGTTGAAGCGCCCGGTGGCCACCTTCTCTTCAGTTGTGCAATCACACCGCAATACTTTGTGACGTTGGAGATTGTGTACCATCGATGGGCTAGCGACTTCTCATTAGTTAGTTCATGAATCACATGCAAGTCATAGGGTACGAAGTGCTTTTGCTCATGAAATGAAGAATGCACTTTTTGGCAAAAGCCCAGTGGAATTTGACCGACCACCTGCCGAGTGTGGTGTCCGCCATGGATGACATCAACAAGGGGCGAAGGCTACCTGGATGTGGACGAATCTTGGGTGGATGGCATCATAGCCCAAGGTAGGCAAGCGCGTGGGTGGGGGTTTGTAGCGTCCGACAGTGCCTAGTCGGCGGACGAAGAGGCACAACAGCGACGGCGGACATAGAGGCTGCGGATTCAGAGCAAGGGGAGCAGGGGGAAAGTGGAAGAAAAGTGGCCCTGGAGGGGGATTTGGGTTTGCCGAGGGTGTCGGAGTCCTATGTGGTGGAAGTCTGGACTCCCATAAACCTCCCCTAGTTTGAGTCCGGTTTGCAGGATTCAGACAAGAGGATGAGTCCACGGACAAATACATGTCCGTGTTGGATGGTAAACTACGTCCAGGCAGCTTGGTCGAGACGTATGTGGGCGTTTTGGGGGGGGGGGGGGGGGGCGGCGTTGGAGATGCCCTTACCTGACCTCTATATCACAAGGATGCACACAACTATATTATTAGACGTGAAACAAGTTCAAGTAATTGAGTACCAAACAGTAAAACAAATTAAAAAGAAAACACGACCACAACCTATCAGGCTCAAGATTACATGGCTCATCATGATAATCTACGAGTGGCTCGTCATCCAAACTTGTTGAATAAACCCTACACAACCAATTATAGTCACCTGCAGCCAGAGGCCATAAGCGCATGCGCGCCCAGATGCTATAGATAACATGCAAGAAATTAGTAATCATCTGTCTCTTAAAAACACAGTTGTTACGGCAATTTGACATTGCTTAGAGAATGGCAGAAACTACCACATGGATTTGATGCTTCAGCTTATGATGAATACTATCCGATCAATTTCCAAACAAATTTGAAATACACGTTGGCAGTGCTAAATTGTATGCAACCTTAATCAAATGTCAGATCAAGGTAGTAGATGGGCATGACATAAATAAATGATGTATTGTTTCCTCTGGATCATAAAATAACATTTTTTTGTTATCATAACAATTACACTTAGCAAGGTTATCTTTGATGAGAACCACCCCCCTCTGCAAAAGCCACATGAAAACTTTTATCTTCAAAGAAACCTTTGTTTTCCAAATATATGCCAAATAATATACACATAACTAATCTAAGAAAAAATATATACACATACTGGGAAACAAATTGCATATGTCCAGATACAGATCATGGAGACAACGTGATCAATCAAACGTTTATAGGGACCGATCAGTCGTACATACATGTTCTGCAAATTGCAAGTAGGTGATCAATTTAAGCGACCACATGGAATATGGCCTTCCGTAGTTCCACTGGATGACCTTATTGTGCATACTCCTCATCCTGAGAATGCATGATGTGTCTACACAAAATACAATGCGTACTAAATTGCAGGAAAACTATAGTTTTTTTTTTGGAGAATCTGCGTGCACTCTAGTTAATTTTTGTAAATGTATGGAGTATATTTCAGGCCCTTCTGCCTGTTGATTTGCAAATGTACGTTATGAGTTCTCAAGATAAAGCACTTCATCCTTTCAGAAAAGAAGGCTTATAAATTTAGTTTGAAGCCAAACAATGCAAAGTATGACCAAGTTTGTATGAAAAACTATCAAGAACTACAATACCAAATTAACATCATAAGATACATAATAAAATATATTTTTATTTCATATATATGCAATACTTTAAGAGGCAAGATTGTTTATCCATGCGCTCAAAGCTAGGCTTTTGAATTATGTTTACGGGCACAATGGCCTTGCAAATGCCAGTGCATTATCATTAGTACGGAGAATGTGTTGATATTTATTTTCATCCTATGTAGTTTTTTACTCCTATTTAATTATATCCCTTCATCGCATAAATACATGGTATTTTAGACATTGATAAATTCTAAAAGCGTATACATGAACTTTATTTTCTGTATAATTAAAAGATATGATTATGCTACCAGTAAATTAATAATAAATAAGATCAAAAAATATTCTACAAATAATCTAGGGACGCTGATCTATTTTTTTCCAGTAAGTTATTTATTCAGTCAGGCGTCAAGTTGTGAGGACGCCCACCGAAATAACCCACAATCCAAGTGTCCGTTGTTTTATGATCTATGCCGTGCCTCCAATTTTACACCATTTGTCATTTGTGCATGCATGGCCATACCGAAATAACCCACAATCCAAGTGTCCGTTGTTTTATTCCTATCCAGCCTTCTCACGTGGTTCTTTCTTGCATACACAATTGGACACACCTTTTATGTAAAAAATAGATGATCAACAACACGCCCTTAAGCCTCCATGTCCAGTAATCAACACGCATTTACATACTGCTCTGTTGATTCTAATGTTTGTAGCTAATCACTCTTTGAAACTTTCATTTTATCCTTCAATCCTAAGGAATTTTATATGCTGTCGATAGTACTACTTCGCTATGTAGCATATAAAGAATGTAATGGAAATATTTCCATTGGCTATACTTTTTGTAGTGTTTCAACCATGTTCCATTGTATTGTATTAGAATAGCTAGCCCAATAATTCCGCACAAATTTTCATGTAGTTTTATGGTTAATTACCTAATTGGTACATGAATTTCAAATTACTTTGGAAACTAAAATGAAAATGTCATTAGAAATCTATATAGCTAGCCATGGTAACCGCAAATGACAACCCCTCTCGATAAAACAAATCTTTATCTGGTAGCTAAAATTTCGTCCACCATTTTCTAGGTTCCTCTTGTGCTTTGAAATCCGCTGCAACTTGTTCTTACCGGCTAGTCAATGGTGAGATCCAGCCATGTAAATCCTAGTAGACTACTACCTCCGTCTACAAATTTATTGCACATTAGTTTTGTCCAAAGTTAACTTTGTTTAATCAAGTTATAGAAAATATATATGAACAACTACAGTACAAAATACTACTCTCTCCGTGAACAAACATAAGAGCGTGAAGATCACTAAAGTAGTATCATTCTATCAATCATGAAATATTTTTATGTATACATTGTATTTATTTGCTATCATTGATGTTCCTATATTTTCATATAATAACGGGCAAAGTTTAACATAGGAAAAACTAATATGCTCAAAAAACATAGTATGTTACTAGTCATGCACTGACAAGTCAAAACCGTGCAAGTACTAGTTCTTCTGTAGATTTCATGCTCGTACACCACTGAAACGACCGCTCCTATTTGCGTTGCTTTATCTTCTTGGGGCTAATAACTAAAGCTTGTCCTTATCCTCCCATTTTATCCATAGGCACATGACCTGAAATGCATTTCGATTCTTGTTCCCATGTTGTCTTCTCTTGAAAAAGGAAGGAATATCTGCACTCTGCAGCCTTTAGCACATGAACTTTGAATCATTTTGTCCAAAAGAGACGGAAAGAAACATCACGCGTGCCGAGACCACATCAGGTTTGCTTCCTGTCTATAGGAGAGAGAGACACAGTGAGAGATGCCACCTAGGGATCTCCCTCTGTCGACCTTAATTTCCCCTCCCCAAGAACCCGGGCAAAATAAGAGAACAAGACATCAGCTCCCTCCCAACGCGTAGATAAGCCAATAATCGACCACACTATCGATGGCTCCTCCCTCTTTCTTCTTCTTCTTCTTCTTTCTTCTTCCTTCTTCTTCTTCTTCTTCTTCTTCTTCTTCTTCCGCTCCTGCTGCCGTCCTTCTTCAGCCTCTTTCTCGCTGTTCCCTCGTCCTCATGGGCGCAGTCTTGTTGTGAGTTGTGACACACCGCAGAGCGGGAAGGCTATGCTCGGTGTCAAATCAGGCTAAAGCATGCAAACCAATCCTGCTCTTGTACGTGTCGTCTCGTTGCTGCTTTCTGGTCCTGGATGCCTGCATCCTGGTCGCTTGGCTATATCTTGTAAGTGAGCTGGCTAATTAAACCATCGATACTCTACTGTTCTTAGTTCTTACTCTCTAAGTTTCTGTCCTATATGTATGAGCTGTAGATTAATTAAGCAATGTAACTGCTGCTCTGTTTTGATGATGATAAGAGAGATGTTGCCTCTCCACCACGGCCGCTTGCTCGACCATGTTCAGGACGGCGTGGCCGGCCGATCCTTCTGTCAGGACGGAGCAGCGGGGATTGTGTCTTGGAAATTGTAACAATGGCGGAGGGGAAGGAACAGAAGGCGAAGGAGTGACGCTGATCGACCAACATCACGAACAAGCTTCATGGTGAGAAAAGGGATTTGGTGCTTTATTTTCGTGGAATAATTTTGCGCCTGAAGGAGTACGAGGAAAACACAAGGGTGGTTTTGATTGGCGCCTATTCATGCTTGATGGGTCAGCCTGGGACAAACCCGGTCCAAGACCACCTTTAATCCATGTATTTTAGCTTAGTGGACAAAAGTAACTCAACTCAATTTGATCATCCCCTAAAAAGCTCGATTTGGCCATTTTGAAAACAAAATCGTACTTGTGAATTGAGCGTAGCTGAGATGTTTAGTTTCATTGTGTTGGAACGAGCCCGCCTAGGTTCAAGTCCTAGATTTGACACGGGTGCTCGAATCTTCCTTGATTTTTTTCTAGGCTTTCCAGCCATGTTCATTCACTGGGAGACAATGTTCTCCTCAACTATGAGGTATTAATCTCAATATTTGCCGGCTCAATCTCTCCAAGGTGCTCATAGAAGTATATATATGGTGCGTGGTCCAGCTAAGTATTACTATGCAACTTTATTGATACAAGTATACCTACATATAAATCCTTTTCTAAAAAACCTACATATAAATGTTTCATATACATCCTAGGGGTTTAGGAAGATCCATGATACTCAAGACGGTTCAATTAACACGTTTTTCATCAAAATTGTCTATATACGGTTAAGATCTTTGCAATGATTTTGCAACGGAGGGGAAGACTGATTGCTTTGATATGGCGCGGGGGGGGGGGGGGGGGGGGTGTTACTATTAGTTTAAAGAGACAGCCACTAGTACAACCCACAAAGGAACGTTAACAAAGGGTTACCATCCTTGTTGATGACAATCACCGGGGGACAAGTAATTAAATCGGTAGGCAACGGAGCTCAAGGAGAGGAGTACATGTTTGTATTGACATAACACTTACTTGACTCTACTCTCCTTTTGATTTCATTCATATGATTGAGTTATTAAGAGTTGAGCTAACATAAATTAAAGCCATGATGTAATTTAGAATGAGATTGGGCACTTGAATACCTTTGTAATGCACATGATCAACATTTCAAACACCGGACCGTCAGCTTTGTCACAAAAAAATATCGGTAAACTTTTTTTATGAAAGTGTGCTTCAGTTATATACTACCTTTGTAAACAAATGTAAGATCTTTTACGTCACTAAGTAGTGACCTAAAACGTCCTATATTTTTTTTACAGAGGGAGTAGTTTTAAAATATTTCAGAAACATAGAACTAGTATGTAATGTACATGTTAAAAATCAAGTTCAACATAAGCAAAAAATATCAAGTTCAATAATTTAAAACTTCGACCGTAATTAATTTACCATGAAAAGTTTACTTTCATGATACTTTGTTTTTCAATTCTCTTGAAGCATAGTTCTAGAAAAAGAATGGTATTAGAAATGTACAAGAGATTCTATCCTAGTCCGAAATGACAACTAAAATAGAAAACTTTAGTGACTGATTTATATCATACAAAGCAAAAATCTCCGGTTCAAATGATAATTGTGGCGAATGTTATTATAATTTCTAAAATATCTTTGGGTATGAGAAACTTGATCGACATTTCTTGTGGTGCTGCACCACATAATCATTCATTGCACCTTGAATGAAAATATGCTTGTATTTCAAAGGGAAGCATGCCACTTTCGACCTTAACTATGCCAATTAATACCTGAGGTATGAGAATTTGCAATTATTCCTATTATTGCAAGAAATCTGAAACGAAGGTACTAGTCATGATAGTTTGATCTCATTCAAAGGATATGTCAGCCGACACTATTTTCGTTGTATCATGGAAGTGGATCAAGCCTCAGTGCAACTTCAATCTGCCAATAATTTGATGTTGGATAGGTTTGATTCATGTACCTACACAGTTTAACTTAGTTGATTTCCTTGTGTTGTTATTATACATTATCGTTCTTCTATATCTGGTAGGTTAGATCAATTTTCCGAGTCCTGACATAGTTTAACGTCTATTCCTCGTGCTAATATTATACTCCCTCCTTCCCATAATTTAGGACGTTATTACATCCAATATACTCAATATATTGGATGTAATATGACTACAAGATAGATATAACCATAACTGCTTAAAAAACTCTACCACTGCCTTTGCAAATTGACCTGGAGATATACAAAGCAAAATTACTCTCATTCAATAATTAATATTGCTGTCTATTTGTTCTGCAGATCCATTAATATTGTATCAACCGTATCAAGTACATGGTCAATTAATACCGCATCACCAAAATTGAAGCCTTTTTCTGCACATCCGATCAAAGTGCTTTCTGCAAGCAGAATTTAGTTCACGCCATGTGCACATGGTTGCCTACTTAAGGGCCAAGTGATATGTACGTACGTGCATAGTTGCTTTGCTGAAGAACTTAATTTCATTACATAATATATATTCTCCTATTGGCTAGCTGCTGGCCGGCCGGGCTGAAGCTTGAACAGTACTCTGTACTTCGCGGGAGAAGTACCTAGTCCTAGCGGGGTACGTATTGCATGTTCACATATACAATGGCCTTTGTCTCTTAACTGAAGTACTTCAGAATGACAAGACAAGATACATGTGGACACTGTTTGTCCTAATTTCTTCTAGTACAGCATGCATGTGACCTTTGAGGCTAGCTGCTGGACATGCATGCATGCAATTAATCCGTGTACATTTTCCGTGCAGAAATAGTTGATTTTACTGCTACAGCTAGCCCATCGTGCGGTGACATTTGGCCGACACACCCAGCAGGTGCAGCAGCACTCTCTGATTCATGGTAACTAAATTCCTTTATTGGAGATGCGCTGCTGCGCTCGTGAATTGGTTAGAAAACTCCATAGGTTGGTAGGAGTATGTCATAATATTTAATTTGACGTTTTACTCTCTAGCAGCTATACACCTGATTTGATTTTGCGTTTGGAAAAAATGTCTTAGCAAAGCTGGTTTTCATTTTGTTGCTTCCTCCCCAACCTTTACCGCAAACAAAATTTCCCACAAAATGTCTCTATTAAATGCTTGGTTCTTGGTAGCAGTAATTTACTCCTATATATATTATCTATATTTATGAAATGAATTATTTATTCTACGGGAAGTGTTGTGACTAGTCCAGAGGTGTTTCTGTTTCATATATTAGTGAATTCTAAACCATTTTCTTCAATTTGGTGAAATGGTGATAATTAAGCTCTACCATCCTGATAATTTATGGCAACAAGACTTACTTATTTAATATACAAATGATAAACGAGATTTAAAAAAATGTGTCAATGCTTATGTGCAATACAACATAGAAAAGGTACCAGTATATTTTTAAAATGTTAAACGATACAACATTGTGAAGGGAAATATGTTGGTCTGACATTTTTCATTTATAGGTCTATCAGGATGGAGGAATATTCGTTTCCATTGACAATATTATTGTTGTATCTCAACCGGAAAACAAAACTGGTATGTCAAGCGGAAAGGGAAACTAGTGTTCATATTCTATTATATATGGAGGATATATAGCTCTGGTCTAGATGACAGTCGACATGCTATATGTGGTAAAACGTTAAAATGAAGAGTCAGTGTAAAATCTAAAATTACAAGCAGAAAAACGGCTGAAAAGATTATTATTATGTACGTGTTCTAAATTTATGATTGTTCAGGGCTGGAAGCATGCATATGCCTATATATATCTTTTTCAATACATAGAAAAGGTATTAGTATATATATATATATATATCTTATTAGTATCTCAGCTAACTAGCATAATTTTTTAACTATGCCACGCCTCACCAAAATTATTATTTGCACATGCTTGCTCAAACAGATAGGACTATACGCCCTTCGTTCCAAATTATTTGATGTTCTAACTTTATACCAAGTCAAACTTGAAAATATATTTTACGATGCATCTAATGCAACTAATTTGGTGTTGTACATGGTAATATCTTCTACATCATATATATAGTACGAAAATATATTTTAGGATGGATCTAGTGCAACTAATTTTCTGTTGTACTTCTTGTTATATTTTTAGACTTGGTTAGACTTAAAGAAATTTGATTAGGACAAAGTAGAACTTCAAATAAGTTGGAATGGTTCAGTACTGTATCCTAATCCCAAGGGACTTAGAAAAGGGAGTACATACTGTAATACTACTCGTACCCCAAATTTATATATTTCCATTCTTCTTGGTTCTATTGAATAATTTGGAAGCTCCAAAATTATACCTTGCTCACTTGCAGCTAGCTACCTATATATGTTGTGGTGGATTGCCCAAATTTCATAATTCCTTCACAAGTGGCAAAAAGAACATCATCGTCTGCAGCTTTTACAAATCGTTCAATTTGAAATTAAGAAATTAATTTTATCCTGTTATCAATTTGAAACGATATCGTACAATGTTAGTGCTCCAACATGTATGACTGCGTTCAGCTTTTACAAACTACACTAACTACCACAGCAATTATGGTCGTAAAATCATGCATAGAACTATAGTACATGCAGATGCAGGTTTTCCTAACCTAATTTAGATAAAAATGTATGTTGGATGGCTATCGTTGTTTAACACCAACGGTGTTAACATCAAGAAAGCAGAATTTGTTGACAAAGTTAACATACATAGCCCTTTAATCTGATGGTGATGTTACAAGATTGATACTCTAATGAACGCACAAAACTTGATTCTTCAAACATGAAGACTTTCTTTTACCAATCAGCGGTACCAGCTGGAGTGATAAGCACGTTGACGTTCTACCTAATTAAATCAACCTACGCCTTTTTCAGCAGATGTCATGAGAATTTAACCCAATGCTTGTGACTTCTGAGTATATGTACCACCATGCTTTGAGGTTTAAATATGCATTGTATGAAATGAAACTATGTATAAATATATACATATTTTGATATGTGTTGGTACATAAGAATTTAACTCGATCAATGCTTGTGAGTATATGTATGTAACATTGAAAGCCGTGTGTTGTTAGTTAAAGCTACTCCAAGTATTAGGATCCAACAGGCAACAGGAAACTGTTCTATGAAATGAAAGAATTGAAAATCAAACTCATCTGCCATTCGTCAATTAAGCAATTCATTCAACAGAATAGCAGATCTGATCGGATTCCAGTTTGACAATTGTAGAATTAAGAAATGCAGATTAGAATCCACGCATGAATTACATGAATTAATCAATACAGGTTCTGGACTAGTAGTAGCTACAACTACAATACGTACTGCATCATGCAATGACCAAGGCAAGTTCACCGTCACGAAGTTAATTCACAAGAAAATTATTACGCAAATAATCCATCGAACAAAGAAGGATATATATAAGTGTACGTGCAAGGCGAGACAGTGGGAGTAGTTCTTGTACCGTACGCATGTCGCCGCTTCTCAGTAGGGCTGCGAGTTGGGAAACACCACTCCACCGAGCTCCCATTGCTGCTCCAGCTGATACTGGTAGTAGTTGCCGCTGCTTCCGTACCCTCCATTGCCGAAGCCAGCCACGATAGCTTCACTCGGCATGGACGACGAGCACCCCTCCAATTCAGCGCTTGCTGTGTTCATGGACGAGGAGCGATTGATAAAATTGTGCGGCCTCGTGATCAACTCATCCGCCCTCGCCGCCGCCATGCCGGTGGCTGCCGGCTCGATGTTAATCGTAGACGCGAGCGTCACCCATCGCATCCGGTTCTTTTCCCGCGTCCGCTCCCTGGCCCTCTCCCGCACCTTCGTCCTCGACTCCTTGTCGGGGATCGGGTGCGCACTGGCCAATTTCCTTTGCGGCTTTGGATTGGCGGGTGCTCTTCTAGCTGCCCTTGGCATCGGCTTCTTCCCCTCGCCGTGATCACCACCTCCAGCCTCCGTCCCTGGCGGCTTGTGCTTGCCGTCTACGACGGAGAGGCTGCTGGAGCCGTCCTCCTCGCAGTCGGAGGACGCCTCGTCAGTCATGACCTCCCTGATGGCGCCCTTTGACGTATTGAGGAGCCATTGCACCGTCTTGCTGGCCTTGTCGAAGCCGAGCATGTCCTGGAGAGCGAAGAACTTGCGGGCGACGTCGAGGGACAGCCGCATCCGCCGGTCCCTCATCCCGCCGGCGGTGCATATCTTGCTGTGCCGGTCTTTCCTGGCCGCGGCGGCCGCCGCGCTGTCGAGGCCTCCACCGCCGTGCAGGCCTTGTGCGGTTCCAACACCGTCTGCCCTTGGCGCTGGCGCCTGATCCATCAGCAGCAGCTCCGGCGGCGGCTGGTTGTCGATCTCGGCCGCGGGCGGCGTCGCGGCGCCGGCACAGAGGTAGCTGTGGTGGAAGGCGTCGGCGGCGAATGCAGGGGAGGAATGGTAGTAGAGCAAGGATTGGTGATCCGGCGCCTTTGGCGAGGGAGGGCTGATCTGCAGCTGTTGGTAAAGGGGTAAGTCCATGGGGCTCGGGGAATCATAGAAAGGAAACATGCTTTAGTGATGGGACTCCAAGACCCCTGAGACCTCCCGTCTCTAGGCCCTCGGAAGAAGAGCAACTGCTAGCTGCGCGCTTCTACTGTGTGTGAGAGAGGGGTGTGGCTGTGGCCTAGGAGCTATGATCAGATGTGCCCGGCCATGCATAAGCCGCTCTTCACGCCTGTGTGTCTGCGGGTGGAAGAGAGAAAGAAAGAGATAGTTAAAGAGGTCTAGGACTAGGAGGAGGTAAATCTCCCATGGGAGTTGCAGAGGGGCGATGAGGAGGAGGGGCACTGGTACCTAGCTCATCCTGAGTTCACACACACACACACACACACACACACACACACACACACATCATGGGCTCTTCTGTAGGAGGGCTAGCTAGCTAGCGAGAGAGTGCTTGTGGTTAGAGGGATGGATGGATGCCTAGAATTTTGGATGTGATACTCTCCCTACTTGAGATTGAGAGGGTGTGCCATCTTATAGCTAGAGAGAGAGAGAGAGAGGGAGGGTCTGAGTGTGGTGTGTGGATGAGGTGATAGGGAGAGAATACAAGGCAGAAGAAGGACACTGCTGCGGGAAAGGGCATGTGTGCATGTTGGAATGCTATTGGCTACTAGTGACCTAGGGCATTTATTGGCAGAAGACCCGAGGGTGGTGACCAGCCATGGCCCTCTGGCCGTGTAGGATGGACGCCTTTGTTCCTTGGAGCCCCTTCTTCAGGAAACGAATGACCTTGTTTTTTTGTATTGGCAGTTCTGCACAGGAATTCGCCTACCCGGTATACATTGAACGTTGTTGGGGTATGGATCAGACAATGGAACCAAAGGACTATTTGGTGGCTACTCTGGGGACCGAGGTCATATGGAACCTTTCTGAGTTTTTCTTTTCATTTGTATTGGCAGTTCTGCACAGGAATTCGCCTACCCGGTATAGATTGAACGTCGTTGGGGTATGGATCAGACAATGGAACCAAAGGACCATTTGGTAGCTACTGTGGGGGCCGAGGTCATATGGAACCTCTCTGAGTTGGGATAAGTACTACACTCTCATATTCAAAAAATACCGACTTTACCAAATTAACCTCTACCTTTCGATCTGCGTCTAAAGGAAGTTACTAGGATCTTCTTCAACCACTCACGCCTTATCATTTCTCAAGATGAGAATGGGCCGATGTTACCCATTGGGATATTGGTCCGACCCAAAATTGCAAGCTCAATGTGTCTTTTGGGTCGGCTTCGTAGAAACTAGGCCAGGGTAGCCTTCCAACATACTCCATATATACGAGTTTCTAAAAAAAAAACATAGCATATAGGTTAGTGAGGGTGGTTAGCCTTGTGTTTATAGAATTTTTGAACTATGGGTTCAAAATTGCCTTTGTTCTATGAGTTACAAATATTCTAACGTGGTCCTTATAGAAATGTAGATGAAGCGTTTGTTTTCCTTTCAAAGAATAAACTCTAGAAATCCTAATATGCTGAAAAATCCTACCACTAAATGATGTTGTTTTGGTTGTATGATTGCTTTGGTGGAATTAGTGCAACTTTCATGCGCATGTTTTAATCCATGAAAGAAGTCACTTAAGTTGTGTGTAGTCAAATTGCATGGCTTACTATTAATAAGTATTACATTTAGATTGGAGGAAAAAAGCATAGGTCTCCATCTGTTCCCTTAAGCACGACTTACTTTAATCTGCCCAAATTCAAGCTTTAGTCAATAATTGTTCCAACAAAAATGTGGATTGTGTCATATGAAAGTTGATTCCATTGCTAAACTCCTCGCAAACCATCTCAAGAAGGTCATCCCGCTTCTTGTTCATCTGGATCAAACGGGATCCTTATGTGGGCGCACTATCTCCGAAAATTTCCTGTATGTGGCGGATATCCTCCACCTTTGTGCTAGAAAAAAAGCTCCCACCATGGTAGTCAAGCTTGACATCTCAAAAGGCTTTTGACTCAGTGTGTTGGCCCTCTATGCATGCCATTCTGGCTGCTAGGGGCTTCTCAAACAAATGGATAAAATGGATTGAGTCATTGCTTACTTCTGGAAAAAAACAGTCATCCTTCTTAACGTAATTCCCGGCCCGTGGATACAATGTAAAAAGAGGTTACGTCAAGGGGACCCCCTCTCTTCGTTCCTTTTCATAATAGTTGCAGACGTTCTACAAAGATTATTATAAATGCTTGTGAACAAAACCTACTTGCTCACCCCCATCACACAAGATCTTCCCTGCCCGGTCCTTTAATACGCAGATGATACCTTAATTATCATTAAGGCAGATGCTTTCGCAGCCACAAATCTCAAACGTATCCTAGATGATTTTTCTAGTCCCACTGGCCTAGCCATCAATTTCTCCAAAACCACTTTTGCCCCCCTCAATATTGAACCTGGGCTTGCCGCCTCTATGGCGGCCACACTTGAAACCACAGTGGCCACCTTCCCGCAAAGTAACCTTGGTCTTCCTCTCTCTCCACATAAACTACCTCCCTCTGTGTTTCAACCGTTATTGCAGACTAACCTTAACTGCTCCCAATGTACTTGCTTCTTTGAGACTGTTTTTGCA
Source organism: Triticum monococcum (assembly GCA_034509565.1). NCBI lineage: Eukaryota > Viridiplantae > Streptophyta > Magnoliopsida > Poales > Poaceae > Triticum > Triticum monococcum. The sequence goes on along the minus strand of CM067844.1, from coordinate 19,172,741 downwards.
GGATGTGCACCTCTCTGGAGGTCCGGACAAAAGATCACTGCCAACAGACCGCCTTCTCCGCCAAGGGCGCCTATGACGTTCTAGCTTCTTAGTTGCCAGACCCAAACCTTGCTCACATCTGGGAGTCAAATGTCCCTAGCAGGGTTCGAGTGTTTGGGTGGCTATTCTATTTAGGTTCAGTTCTTTTGAGTGGCTTAAAAATAAATTGCCTTTTCCCAGCTTAGCAAATAAGTTGTCTCTAATTTTTTTAGACTTCTAAATTAGTTATCCCATAACTAGTTTAGAAGCCCCAATGAATATAAGAGACGGCTATGGGAAAAGCTAAAGAGAGGCAGCTTATTTTTTAAGCTAACCAAAAGAACTTGGCCCTTAGACAGGCTGCACACTCGGGATTTTTTCTCCTCTCGCCTGTCATAAACTCACACCACAAAATCATCATATATTTGTCGTCTTGCCCCCGTTGCAATGGTGCCCCGGAAGATCGTGCTCACCTGTTCTTCACATGCATCGCTGTTGTTTCCACCTGGGAAGCAGTTGGGCTCCATCAATGTTTCTCACCCCTGGTTGAGTTATGGAATTCACCATGTCACCCAACCTTGCCATGGTCGGTATGGCCTTTTGTCTTGCGGCAATTGCTTTGGAAAATCTGGGATGTGCATAATGCGATGACTTTTAGAGGGGTGAACCAAACCCCCAATGATGTAATTCGGGGTGTAATCTCTAACCTCACTCTTTGGTCTCACCGTCTTCAGAAGGCCAATCAAAAAATCCACGCCGCAATGTGGCGGGATTTTTTCTCCTCTCGTCTGTCATAAACTTTGTTGTTTAACTTTGTTTGAAATATATTCTGGTGGGGAGCCTCCACCCCCCCCCCCCCCCCCCCCCCCGTTGACAAATTTTTAAAAATTGTATACTTCTTCAGAAGCACTTTCTCTGACACATTTTAACCATACACAATATTGTACAAAGAGAATGTATGGTAACAGCTCTAAAATTGGATAGACTCTATTGCAATTGAAACATACACGATAAAACCTATTGCTTTTTAGTGTTTCTTTTCAAAATGGCTATGAGCATATATTAAGTATCACAACAGATGCTTAAAAACACACCCTTGCAGGAAAAAAATTGCATCCAAATCCTTAGGGTGTGGAAGTCTTGTTTCTCCTGCATCCACCAACAGCATGCCGTGGGCATAACTAGTTGTCTCCTTTGGGCCTCTGTATCCGTGGAGCGAACTTGCTTAAACACGTGAACTTGTAGAAGCAGCGCCCGGGAAGTCGTCGATGTAGACAAGATGTCGGCAGTCGCAATCTGTGAAGCAAATCGCCACCCCAAAGAACAAAACGCTGAAAAGGGCATGTAATAACTACAAAGACCATGAGTGCTGGTAGAAACCAAGTGGGTCCACGGGAGACCAAAACCAACCGGATCTTGGATGACGAGACACACCTCCACACACCGTCCGCCGGTAATATTACTTTTCAACATGCATTCAAGTATACGCACAGTGAACATTTCGAGACTTTTACCATTTATAAAGCAAAATTATATGGTGTGTTGGACATTTAAGAATAATATTGTTTTGTTTCGCAAAATACTTTGATGCCATATAGTAACCTTTTGGGGCATACAAGTGAAAATCGTAGTTAAAACCAGGCAACCAATGCAGTAACTTTCATGTGCTACAAACTAATGACACTGGACCAGTGGGCCAATTAATCGCATCTCAAATTCACATCTTCTGGGCGGAGCACATGCATCTACATGGACCACTGACTAAAAGGTATGTACCGCACTAGGGTTAGTCAAAGAGTTTGAGTGACTTACCCCGCAAAAAAAAAGAGTTTGAGTGACTCCGGCCCGGTTAGCTGCACGAAGCCACAACCCCTGTAGCAGATGGTAGTTATGAAAAGCTGTGGGGCTGGTCGTGGCCGCATGGGCAACCGATCTTACCCAACACCTGCTGAGAATTTTAAAAATTGCTAAACATGAGAAACGTACCGGTCCTTTGGAGTTGTGACCAGAGTCAACCAGCTAGCATTAGTGCCATGTGGCGTAGAGTCATGTTATGCTGCACAGTGAGAACTGAAAGTGATATGGGCGTATAGATATAGATTTGCATCTGCAGCCAAGCTGTACATAAACCCACAGAGCGACATTTTTTTAAGTAAATTTCACAGGTCGGTTAAAAAGTGCAAAATTTTGTAACACAACCTGATAAAAAATCTGCATACTCAGACGATTTCCTCATCTAGCTTTGAATTAGAGATGTGCTATTAATATCGCAATACTGCCTTCATTTGCCTTATATGTCTAGGACAGTGCTTTTATACTCCAAACAATAGAGACAATAAAAATGTGCAATCAATTATATGGTTAAGCACACATTATGGAAGACAATTGAGAGATGTGCTAGAAGTTTTCATAACAAAGGCAAAACATCTGATTGTCGGTCTGGTGGACCAGCTCTTAATTTTTAATTATATCCCAACCATTAGATCTCCATAGTGTATCTAAACCTATGTACCCACTAGATCTAGATAAATCATATCATCGCATCTATTAGGTCTTCATAATTGTACCAAAATGGATCATAACCGTTAGAGAGAACATAACCTACCTAAATTGACCGCATCCATTAGATCTACTAATTATACCTAAACACCTACATAAAAATAAAATATAGCTGAATAATCATATCAGTTAATCCACGTAGTCATACCTAACCATTTCACATGTATTACTTCTTCATTACAGTACCTAAACAGATCATAGTCAGTTGATCTTTGTATTAAAAAAATCACAATTGGTAGATTGTCATGGTTTCACACAAAAAATTACTAACAAATATTATTTTTAGGTGCACGCGCTAATACTTAATTGAACTAGACAAGCACATGTGTTACGCCTGATTTCAATATGTTAGTCTTCACCACATAGACTAATGCTAATATAATGCGATAGCTAGAGATACAATTGGAACCTTATAAAAAATAGATAATGAAATATACCACTTACCATATTATTCTATGTAAACAGTTAGTTCTATTAGCACCTTACAACATATCACAGCGGTGATACATAAAATAAAATGAGTGTAGGCATCAACAAGCGCATCAGCGGATAGTAGTAAATAAATGAGTGCTTTTTACTGCAACCTAAGGTTTGAGGGCGTTCTATTCATTTATTTGCTATTCTTCATTTTTTTGATTACTCTGCATATTTATGCACAAATAACAATGTGACATAGAGTTGAGACCTATGTTGGAGAGTGCACGATAATTGGTCGAGCGTGCACATGGTTTGTGGGATAGTTTCATAGGTGTCACTACTGTTCCATGCCGGAATGAATAGATAGATTATTCGAAAATGAATCAACAGCCTCTGAATTTTTTGTCAATAAAGGTTAAATATATATAATTCATTTTGATATTTATTAGTAACATAAATCTTATATTTATATTCAAAATAAAGGTTCACCTTCAGAAATATATCAATGTTTAAATATCATACATTATGCAATCAAGGGGTAATAGGTGTAAAAATGCTACATTAGATTAAAAAAGGACTTTACACTTTCCATGTAATAAGAGCAAGTACAATAAGGTAATGTGAGCATGCTATAAGGAATTAAATGTTATATTATTATTGAGTTGAAGGAGAGAGAAGAGTTGGCAGAAGAGATGAGGGTGTAAATTAGTTGTCCGCTACAGCACGGGTTCCAAGAAACACTATGGAAGAAGGAGGTGCGCCAGTTAGTGATAAAGTAGTAAAAGCTCATAGCTAACTGTTATATGGATTGGCTCTTAGGTTCGCTATAGATGACATGGCTACTAAATAGAGCCAGCAACTGGCTCTACTATTAACCATGCTCTGAGTATGATTCTCTTCTAGTTATATTTGATTCCCCGTGTGTTTTTGGATACCTGTATTTTGTTCCAAGGGAGCCGGTGTACTCCTATTCTTTATCCTCATCTCTCAATCAAAAATTTCAAATGATTTGAATGTGATCATCACAAATAACAACTTTGTAGTTGAAAAGCACCATAGCATGCATGCATACTATCGAGAACGAATTTAACAAATAAATTGCCCCCATAAAAATATTCTTCAGATGATTCTAACATTCACATATTTAATCCTTTGCATATTGAAAGTTCATGGATTTTATTCATCCCTCCGGAACAAGTAAACTAAATCTTCAAGGATGGTAGATTCAACACTAAGGTTGTCAGAGTTGATTGACCAAATGCATAAAGAATTTAATTAACAGGGCTCAACAATTAACTTGTCCTTTCTCATATTTAGCTAGAGCATCTAGTAACCAAGGCTTGATCCATATTAAGCTCAAAGGCATGTAAGTGATTATCCCAAATAATATGTGAGAAATCGCCACATATCTCGGCAACAAATGTTATATCCCACAATTTGCCTCAACCTATTTCACTAGAAATAATTAAAGAGGCTAGTTCCACAACAACAAGGAAAGAGAGTCACTTTATCTTGTGCCATTGCTGAGACATAAAAACCTTCGAGCCTTCAGAAAACCTGTGCCCTTTTCCTTGTTGAAATGGGGTCAACCATTGACCCATCCATTTTGCATCACTATTACTTACTATAAATTCTCCATAATTATCCTTGTTTTGCACTATAAATTCTAATGATCCATCCATTTTGCATCACTATTTCTTACTATAAATTAATGATAATTATCCTTGTTTTGCACTTTATCACATCAATCTAATACATTTTCTCTCTTGATTTGCCAATTGTACTGGAGGAGGGGAAATTGTCAGAAAGTTAAAGAAAAGCACCAAAACAAGGATTAGCGAAGAAAATAACTTTAAGGAGCTCAAAAAAATATAAAAAATTCAGAAAGGAAAAATCTCATGGGGAGAGGGCCAGGCCAGGCTCCATCCAAGGAGGCACCTATGTATGATGCTAGTGACTATGCTATAGGTGTTGTGCTAGGCCAAAGAGTTGATAAGAACCTAATTTTGGGGAAAGTCAGTCTGTGCCATTGTCGAGGTTGCATATACGAATCCTACCACTCAAACCTGCATATTACGGTTTGTGGCACTAAAGCTTGTGAAGAAATTAGGTCCATGAGACTCCATGCCATCTCCGCTAGTTGTCGTTTGCCTGCCTTCAACTTTTGTCATTTGCTTAAATCTAAGAGCCACCGCTTCGCACCTCATCCTTAGCGAGGAGGGGACTAGTTTACTCTTTGGAACCCACAACTTTGCCATCTCAACCACTGCGACTAGGAGAACAGTTGACTCTTTGGGACACACCATATTTTCATGTCATTAGAAACACATAGGAAACTTGTTTCAACCTATTGGCCCACCAATTTTCATGGCATCAACAATAGAAAGAAGACTTACTTCACCCTTTTGGGACACTGCCATCTCCATCCAGTACATTGCGATGTGTCTCCATCACCTGTCCGGCATAGCCACCCGCATCCCCCGGTCTACCCGCCTCACCCCCGACTTCTCCAGAAACCGAAGCACCTGAGCGAGTAGGGGCTTTTCAGACTCATGAGGTGAGGCTCATGTTTTCGATGTGGGGATGGTTGCATGAAGAGTCGAAAGCCAATTTTGGGACGAGATGCGATTCGCACCGGTGATGCCTGAGAAGCATATTTGTTAGATTCCATGGAGCCATGCAGGTGAGGAGCGCATTTACATGCGTGCAGGGGGGGGGGGGTATGTGGTGGCGACGTTGGAGGAGTGACATCGCATGATTCCGCGTCGTGAAGATTCCCTAGCCACGGTGTCGCTTGTGGTAATTAGGGAACACTCATGGGAGATTATCAAGTAGGCGCCGAAGATGGGCGCTGAAGGAGAGCCGCCTTGGAATTGCCTCATGAACAGAATCTGCGCCCCGATGGGTAACCAGAGCCATGGCTTTTTGATGAATCTGGGTGTTCAAAGTTCTCGTTGTATCCTTGGGAGAAGAGGAGTAGACTCCTTTGAACAATTTCTCTATTCGTAATAACGAGGGATGTATGTTTTATGAACTTTATTGGTGATGGTGACTTATAGTTTGTGAACTTCACTACTCCCTCCACTCACAAAAATAAGATGTTTTAGATATTTCAGTGTGGACTAGATAAGGGTTGAAATGAGTGAACAAACATACTAAAAGCGTGTCTATATACATCTGATTCTGAAATAAGTTAGAACATCTTATATGTGTGAACGGAGGGAGTACTTATCAACTCTGCAATTAGTCTTTCTATTTTTTATTTTATTTGGGGGAGGAGACTAGTTGGACCAGTCCAATTTGGGCCCCACGAGTTGGGCAATTGTCATACATGTTTCGGGGGGGCACCCCCTTTGTGTGTCATGATGAGTGATATTTTTACACTCATTAACCCTTAGTTTAGACCAAGATATCCACTCTGATATTGCTAATAATGACTAATGAATGCAAAGCATTCCACAAATCCTCTCTTTGATGTGTTTCCATCGGAAATGGGCTAAAAGGCGAACAAATCACGTCAAAACATGGAAAGAAATGGAAATGAAGAAAGAAGGAATCAACAGGAGGCGTGCCAAAAGAAACAACATGAAAGACAGTGTTCCATACGACTGCAAGCGCTCGTATGAGCGGTCATATGGTGTGGATTCTAAGGCAGATCGTACACCTAAACAACTTTTATAAAGGGGACCCCATCAAAATGTCAACAGAAGAGTATTGAACGAAGCCAGAACAGAACCATCGTCTTCCCCTTTCATCAACCCTAGCCGCCGCCATTTCCATCTCCATAGCCGCCATCACCACCATAGTCCAACTCCCTCTAGTTCATATTAGAGTTGTGCATCTCACAAGGCAGCCATTGGAAGACATATTTGCAATGAATTAATCTTCAAGATGTGTTCTTCAATGTTTCTTCTTGCGATCTGATCTCCATGTGTGAGTAGTTCGGTAAGGTATGGGTCGAGGCATAGGCCTTGTAACCCTCTGTACTTGTTGTGGGGATCAATGCAAGGGCTTTGAATTAACATCTCGTATGTCTAAAATAAAATTGTTTTGTAGATGTCTCTTGCCTTGTCCCGATCTTCATCCCTGCAGGTACCCAGGATCATGGAGATCGAGAAATGGTGAGCCTAAGTGCAGGGAGAACATGAAGTGTTATTTCTGAACATGGGTGATAGAAAGGTTTTATACTGTAACACAGATCCAATCGTTGGGGATTCATGAGGTGTAGTCATTAAATGCCCAAAGCTCTTGTCTCGTGTTTATTATCTTAATTACTGAGGCAACCCCGCACGACGGATAGGGCCTACGGTAGGACAACTAATTCTTGATGCAGGAATCATGTCGATCAAGATATTTTTTGGACATATCCCCCACTTCAGTTCGTAACAAGCACATCTCGATGGGTGACTTCCAGCGCACAAATTAAGATCATATCTGGTCCCAACACAAATATATGGTTGTAAGCATTAACATTTCATACATGTACCTCTTTTTATTATAGTGTTTGAATCAGCGTTTGCTTGATTGATCCACTCAAAAGTTGGAATTGATCCTTTAACGAAAGCTTGCTAGAGACCATCACTTCAAGGGAATCTTCTTCTCATGGGTTCGATAACCCAGGGTCACCTCTAGGAAATAGGTGCATGATACTTTTCTGTTCCTTTTTCAGGCGCCGTTGATGGGGAGGAGTTTAGTATTCCTACTCTTTGTGTTTAGAGTTTTTGTTACAATTTTTTATGTTTGCTTTTACTTTTTGTTCTAGTACTATTCTTTTGTTGCAAGTCTTGTCAGTGGAGAAAATCCAAAAACATTACAGTGGCTCGTAATCCTGGGAGTTTTGCTACTCCCAGCAATAACTTTATGCATGAACCAATAGCACAACTTGAGGTTGCAACCGCTGAGTATGAGATCAAAACGAACTTAGTTTCCATGGTTCAACAAGACTAGTTTGGAGGCTCTGCTTCTGAAGATGCCGGTATGCACTTGCATAATTTTACTGAATTGTGCAACATGACACGCATTAGAGATTATGATCTAGACTCTTTGAAGTTGTGTCTATTTCCCTTCAATTTGAGAGAAAAGCAAAAGAATGGCTTCTAGCTCTACCTAGAGGCAATATAACTTCTTGGGATGATTGTTGCAACAAATTTTTATCTAAGTTTTGTCCACCTGCAAAAATTGTGCAACTTCATTCTCATATTACAGGTTTCAAGCAGGAAGAACATGAGCCACTAGCACTTGTGTGGGATAGAATGAAAGAAGCCAAAAGGAACTGTACTGATCATGGAACGAAGGAATTGTGAGCCGTTCATATGATTTATAATGGATTAAATCACATGTCAAAAACTATGCTTGATACAGTTGCAGGAGGAACAATCATGGGAAAGCCCATAGTTGATGTCAAGAAATTACTTGATGATATGCAAGAAAACCATGCCCAATGGCATGTTTAAAGAGCTGCCACCAAAAGGGTCCATGCAATTGAAGAAAGTAGCACGGAGTTGACAGCAAAACTTGATGAAGATATCTATGTGATGAAAGGTAAAGAAGAGGTATTCTTGAATGCCATCACTAATGAGGAAACTAGTGATGTGAATTTTATTGCTCGCAATAGCTATAAACCCAATTGGAAAATGGTCCAGGAATCCATTATCCAAGTAATGGAGGAGCATCAAATAATTTTAATGGAGCTAATAGCAGCAATAGAAATACTATTGAAGATACTCTTAAAAGTTTCATTGCTAGTCAAACTGAGCAGAATGAAAACTTCAAAAATATTTTGAAGAATCATGATAACTTAAATTGACCAGCAAGATCATTGGAGTAACAAATGATGTGCAGATACTTGAAGGAAGATCCAAGAATATGGAAGCACAAGTGCCTAAAATTACAGAGAGACAAACATTAATCCCAACTCATCTCGTAGGTAAATGGAACCTAACCTGGTTGAGGATGTTTATAAGATGGTGAGAAGCAACGAAGGGAAGACTGAAGAACTTGACACAAGCCATGTGCCAGAATATAGTTATACTATCGGGGTACACAAACAGGGGTGTATGTTTCCCCTAACTTGTGCATGATGTTGGGGAACGTAGTATTTCAAAAAGTTTCCTACGATCACGCAAGATCTATCTAGGAGATGCATAGCAACGAGATGGGAGAGTCTGTCTATGTACCCTCATAGACCGAAAGCGTAAGCATTTATCAACGGGGTTGATGTAGTCGTACACCTTCACAATCTGTCCCGATCATGTACCGAACGTATGGCACCTCCGCGTTCAGCACACATTCAGCTCGATGGCGTCCTCGCCTTCTTGATCCAGCAAGACGGGCGAAGTAGTAGATGAGTTCCGGCAGCATGACGGAATGGTGACGGTGTTGGTGAAGAACAATCTCCGCAGGGCTTCGCCTAAGCACTACGAAAACTATGACGGAGGATAAACTAGAGGGTACGGGGTTGCCGGCACACGGCTCGGTGTTTCTTGATGTGTCTTTGGTGCTAGCCCTGCCCCTCTATTTATATGTTGAGCCTTGGGGTCGAAACTTGGAGTAAAAGCCTCCTCAAAGTCGGTTTTGCCCGAAAGGCAAGAGTCCACTCGGACTCGAGGACCAAACGCCACAATCCTTGGCGTTTGGCCCAGACGCCATGGGCCTCGGCATCTGGCCCAGGGCTAGACGCCAGGATCTCCGACATTTGTCCCCCTGGCCTCCGCAAAACTCCTTTTGCACCGACCTAAAGCCTCGTGGGCTTCACTCCTTGGCCGAAACATATCATCTTATATATCAATCTTTACCTCCGGACCATTCCGGAGCTCCTCATCATGTCCGTGATCTCATCCAAGAATCCGAACAACATTCGATCACCAACATACATAACTCATATAATACTATATCGTCAACGAACGTTAAGCGTGCGGACCCTACGGGTTCAAGAACTATGTAGACATGACCGAGACATCTCTCTGGTCAATAACCAATAGCGGAACCTGGATGCCCATATTGGCTCCTACATATTCTATGAAGGTCTTTATTGGTTGAACCGCATAACAACATATGTTGTTCCCTTTGTCATCGGTATGTTACTTGCCCGAGATTCGATCGTCGGTATCATCATACCTAGTTCAATCTCGTTACCGGCAAGTCTCTTTACTCATTCCGTAATGCATCATCCCGCAACTAACTCATTAGTTACATTGCTTGCAAGGCTTATAGTGATGTGCATTATCGAGGGGGCCCAGAGATACCTCTCCGACAATCGGAGTGACAAATCCTAATCTCGATCTATGCCAACTCAACAAACACCATCGGAGACACCCGTCGAGCATCTTTATAATCACCCAGTTACGTTGTGATGTTTGATAGCACACTAGGTGTTCCTTCGGTATTCAGGAGTTGCATAATCTCATAGTCATAGGAACATGTATAAGTCATGAAGATAGCAATAGCAATAAACTAAACAATCATAGTGCTCAGCTAACGGATGGGTCATGTTAATCACATCATTCTCTAATGATGTTATCCCGTTCATCAAATGACAGCTCATGTCCATGGCTAGGAAACTTAACCATCTTTGATTAACAAGCTAGTCAAGTAGAGGCATACTAGTGACACTCTGTTTGTCTATGTATTCACACATGTACTAAGTTTCCGGTTAATACAATTCTTGCATGAATAATAAACATTTATCATGATATAAGGAAATATAAATAACAACTTTATTATTGCCTCTAGGACATATTTCCTTCACATGAACAATGAGCCTTTGACCCGGCAGCCAAAGCCCAACAAGGGAACAACTACTCCAACATATAAAGCAAGGCCAAGCTAGAGAAGCAACTCTTTGAGAGATCAAAGAGCGGATCAAGAAGAATAAGACAAACTGTGACGACAAGATATCACTTTGGTAAAGCCTCCCTTGCCAGGCAGGAGAGCCTGGTAGGGTTGAGGCCGCCCCAAGTGCAAGTCCAAGATTTCCCCGGCAGGCTTGCCCGGTCCGCCAAGGGAAAATCTCCCAGCCAAGGCTCCACCGCTCCACCACACCACGACGCAAATCACCTATCAATGCGGTGTCGAGATCTCAAGGTGATTAAGTGGCTTCTACTAAGCACGTGGCAGCCATTTGGAAGGCAGGTTACATCTATATGGCAACCGTCCAGAGGCGTGTCAAGCAGATAAGCAGAAGATGATTAAGCGGCACGGCAGGCTTGCCGGGCTGCATCCTCAGCATGACACCTAGCAGTGCATTTAATGCAGTTTGTCCTTATTGCTAGAGTTAGGTATGATAGCATTGTTACTTATCTAATCACTGGATAATGACTATTTTGCCACGGTGGTTACCCCTTGAACAATAAAAGGATGGCCATGGCAAATTAGAGAGGGATTCCGACCCCTCGCACACTTGTACACACGTGGCTGCTCTCCCCGAGGCAACCATGCCGGGCTTGAGCACTACGTGTTGCTCTTGTTCCTCCACTCAATCCACCAAGGCAGGAGTAGGGTTTTACGCTTCTCAGCAGCCCGAACCTGGGTAAAAACCACCAGCGTCACCATCGTCGTGATGTATCATGGCCTCCGCTCTTTGTGCTATGTGACCTTCCCCCTTGCCGAACCACAAGGGGCCGATGGTCCCATAGGTGATCGTGATCCACCACGACATCTTTGGCGCTTCAGGTAGGGGGAGGCGCTTGCGCAAATCCGAGGTTGTGAATAGCGCATCAATCTTCATCGCCGTCTTCGTCAATGGTTTCAAAGAGGAAGGACAACGTCGCTGCCTTGCCTCGTCCTACCCAGATTCCGCTATTCGTCTCTGCCGCAGCCGCGACAGCGATGGGAATGGAAGGTGGTGGCAGTGCGACGACCGCGGGCGGCACGGGGGCGTGGCCACTATGCTACCCGTGTCAAGAATAAGAAGTGGGACGTCCTCCTTCCTTCTCGTTTGTCAATAACCGAGCCATGCAGTGGTAACATCCTCATCATTAATGAGCCCGTGCGGAACTTGGTTCAACATTTATCCTGCCCAGGATAAATCCTGAGTGAAACACTGGTGCAAATCCGTTGATTGACGCCCCGACAAGCATGCTCCGGCAAGGCCTTTCATGCCAGCATGGCCCTTACGCCCACTATCATGAGGTCATTGACAGCACAGGGAAAGGAAAAGAGGAGCCAATGATACATCTCCAACGTATCTATAATTTTTGACTGTTCCATGCTATATTATATCCTGTTTTGGACATTATTGGGCTTTATTATACACGTTTATATTATTTTTGGGACTAACCTATTAACCGGAGGCCCAGCCCAGAATTGCTATTTTTTGCCTATTTCAGAGTTTCGCAGAAAAAGAATATCAAAGGGAGCCAAAACCCTAATTCCACCGCCGTAACTTTCTATATCCACGAGATCCCATCTTGGGGCCTTTTCCGGAGCTCCGCCAGAGGGGGTATCGATCACGTAGGGCTTCTACATCAACACCATAGCCTCTCCGATGAAGTGTGAGTAGTTTACTTCAGACCTTCGGGTCCATAGTTATTAGCTAGATGGCTTCTTCTCTCTTTTTGGTTCTCAATACAAAGTTCTCCCCCTCTCTTGTGGAGATCTATTCGATGTAATCTTCTTTTGCGGTGTGTTTGTTGAGACCGATGAATTGTGGGTTTATGATCAAGTTTATCTATGAACAATATTTGAATCTTCTCTGAATTATTTTATGTATGATTGGTTATCTTTGCGAGTCTCTTTGAATTATCAGTTTATTTTGGCCTACTAGATTGATGAAAGGATCGAGAAGAGGTGTCTAGAGGGGGGGGGGTGATTAGACACTAAGTGCTAAAAGTTGCAGTTTTTAGTTTCTTAAGTTGAAGTGGAGTTTTGGCACAATTTTAACAATCACAATACATATCAAGCAAGCATGCAAAGAGTATATGAGCAGCGGAAAGTAAAGCATGCAACTTGCAAGAATGTAAAGGGATGGGATTGGAGTGTGCAAACGTAATTTGGAGACACAGAGATTTTTGAAACGTGGTTCCGATAGGTGGTTCTATCGTACATCCACGTTGATGGAGACTTGAACCCATGAAGGGTAATGGTTGCACGAGTCCATGGAGGGCTCCACCCACGAAGGGTCCACGAAGAAGCAACGTTGTCTATCCCACCATGGTCGTCGCCCACGAAGGACTTGCCTCACTAGCGGTATATCTTCACGAAGTAGACGATCTCCTTGCCCTTACAAACTCCTTGGTTCAACTCCACAATCTTTTCAGAGGCTCCCAAGTGACACCTAGCCAATCTAGGAGACACCACTCTCCAAGAAGTAAAAAATGGTGTGTTGATGATGAACTCCTTGCTCTTGTGCTTCAAATGATAGTCTCCCCAACACTCAACTCTCTCTCTCTCAGGATATGGATTTGGTGGAAAGAGGATTTGAGTGGAAAGCAACTTGAGGAAGGCTAGAGATCAAGATTCATATGGTAAGCATGGAATATCTTGGCCTCAACACAAGTGTAGGTGGTTCTCTCTCAGAAAAAGGTAAGTTGGAAGTGTAGGTTTGTTCTGATGGCTCTCTCTACGAATGAAGAGGTGGTGGAGGGGTATATATAGCCTCCACACAAATTCTAACCGTTACACACAACTTGCCAATCTCGGTGGGACAAAATAGTTAAACTCGGTCGGACCGATTCAGCAAAGGTAGTGACCGTTGGGGTTTTTTGGTGGGACCGACTGGATCAACTCGGTGGGACTGATGTGCTAGGGTTAGGGTAAATCCAAAACTCGGTTTGACCGATTACTCAAACTCAGTGGGATCGATTTGGGTAATGAGTGAAACAGAGAGTTGGCCAAGCAAACTCGGTGGGGCCGATTGCATATCTCAGTGGGACCGAAAATATTGCAATGGGAACAAAGAGTTTGCAAGCCCATCTCGGTGAGACCGAGATCCCATCGGTGAGACCGAACTGATTAGGATTTCTGGCAATGGCTATGTCAACTGAACTCGGTGGCTCCGGATAGAAAGAATCGATGGGGCTGAGTTGGATATTTGGTGTGTGACATATTTGGAAGTCAGAAAGTGGTTGAGGGCTTTGGAGCATATCACTAAGCACTTTGTGCAAGCAAGCCATTAAGCAACACCTCATCCCTTCTTAATAGTATTGGCTTTTCCTATAGACTCAATGTGATCTTGGATCACTAAAATAGAAAATGTAGAGTCTTGAGCTTGGAGCTTGAGACAATCCTTTGTCCTTAGCATTTTGAAGGGGTTCCACATCCTCTAGTCCTTGCCACTTCATTGTTGGACTTATCTGAAACATACTAGGTAAAAGTGTTAGTCCAACAAGAGATATGTTGACATTAATTACCAAAACCACCTAGGGAGCACTTGTGCTTTCAATTGGTCTTTCTTGCAATGGGAGAAGTGCTTAGCTTTGGGTTCAATCTTGCGGTGTCCTTTCCTAGTAACAGTAGGGGCAGCAAGGCACGTATTGTATTGTTGCCATTAAGGATAACAAGATGTGTTTTATATCATATTGCATGAGTTTATCCCTCTACATCATGTCATCTTGCTTAAAGCGTTACTCTGTTCTCTTGAACTTAATACTCTAGATGCATGCTGGATAGCGGTCGATGTGTGGAGTAATAGTAGTAGATGCAAGTAGGAGTCGGTCTACTTGTCTCGGCCGTGATGCCTATATACATGATCATACCTAGATATTCTCATAACTATGCTCAATTCTGTCAATTGCTCAACAGTAATTTGTTCACCCACCGTAATACTTATGCTCTCGAGAAAACCACTAGTGAAACCTATGGCCCCGGGTCTATTTTCCATCATATTAATCTTCCAATACTTAGTTATTTCCTTTGCCATTTATTTTACTTGCATCTTTATTTTTCTTTATCATAAAAATACCAAAAATATTATCTTATACTATCTATCAGATCTCACTTTCGTAAGTGACCCTGAAGGGATTGACAACCCCTTTATCGGCGTTGGTTGCGAGGAGTTTATTTGTTTGTGTAGGTGCGAGGGACTCATGCGTGGCCTCCTATTGAATTGATACCTTGGTTCTCAAAAACTGAGGGAAATACTTATGCTGCTCTGCTGCATCACCCTTTCCTCTTCAAGGGAAAACCAACGCAGTGCTCAAGAGGTAGCAGCCAACTCTTCCTCCTTTTATACCATACGACGCTAGTTACAAATGCCTTGTTAGTTTCTCCAGCCCTTGTCGGGGCTGGATGCATAACTAATAAACTGCCAAGTCTTTCCCTTGTGCGCCTTCTCGTTTATTGTCCTATCAAGCCTAAGGTGGATATGCAAGCACTATCCCCTTAAGATATACGAATGAGAGGAATGGTCCCTAGTGGGGAAGGAGATATTTTGCCCGACCAATGCATGCCCGACAAGGGAGGGAAGCATGTACGAAAGCAAAGTTAACATATTCATTAACTTTTCTTTAGAGTTAGCATCTGTTTATCCCTCGGACACCCAAGGTTTTTGTATGACCAGCCTTTCATATGATGGTACCTCTCTGTATTTTGTCTGCACCCCCGCTTCTGTTTCGAGCCTACTCAACGAAGTGGGTGGCAGTGCCAAAGACTGTTAAGGAAAAACCTGCCAGGACATATCCTCGCCAGCAGAATGCTAAGGACCTGTTGCTCATAGCAATCGCGACATCATGCTACTGGCGGGCAACCAAAGTACGCAAAGAAACTAAATATACGAGTATCAATGGGTAAACGCAAGAGGGATAGCATGAATTTGGCATAATTAAACAGCAGTTCGACAATTGCAAACTCAGAAACAGTACGAAGCCTAAACGCAAGACATATGTTATGTTTTGTTAGAGGGCTCCACAACAACAAGAATGGCTCAAGGCTGAGCGCGCTGATTTCGGGGACCCTTGGGACGGAGAGAAACTTGTGGGCAAAAGGGGCTGCCTATGCCTCGATGGCAGAAACGTCGACGCCCACTGGCAGCCTCTTGAAGCCGTCGGAGAGGTTGAGGTCCGGGTGGCGATAGGTAAGGTTGCTCAAGACCATAAAGAGGGTGTCACGAGCAAGCTTCCGGGACTTGTTTGCGAAGCAAGCAGCCCTTCGTCCTCATACGTCTTCAACCCTTCGATCAAGCCTTCAAAGAAGAGCGTTAGTTTGATGCTTGGAACCTCATGCCTGCCAACGGAGAAGGCCCAACTCTTCATGTCCATCATTGTGATCTGGGCAGTGAGGCGCTCAGCAATGTCAACAGAACTCTTGATCCAGAGGTCGCGCTGCTCGACTTGGTTTGCTAGTTTGTCCTCTGCATCTTTCTGGAGAGTTCTTGCATTTTCCAAGTCCTTCATCAGCAGCTTATCACAGACGTTGGCAGATTCGATCTCACTCTCTAGCTAGGGTGCCGGGCCGTGCCTCCATATCAGTGATGGTGCCATTAGCAGTATCGAGGTCCTGACTCTTGGAGGAAAGCTGGGATTGTGCCTCCTTCAGGAGGATCTCTGCTTTCCACGCTTCCTCTTTGAGAGCCATGATTTCCTTGGAGCTCCCGACATGGTCCTCTTTCATCTTAGCCACTTGTCGGTCAAGTTCAGTCTTGGCAGCAGATGCAGCGGCAAGTTCGTCAGCAACTTTCTTCAGTTGGGCAGCAGAATCAATGGAGAGCGTGTTAAGAGCCGCTTGATGCTTATCCTCCAGATCCTTGGTGCGTTGCAGGATGAGGGCTTCTAGTTCTTCTTCCTTGCTGTGGAGAGTGGCTTCAAGATTCCCTTCCTGGGTAGAGATGTCCTTCTCCTTGGTGTTCAGAAGCGCTTCGCGCTCCACCTAACGAACCTCCCGGACAGCAACATCCTCTTTGGCCATGGTTATCACTTCATGTTGCTGCTGAAGGGAATGGAATTGCTTGTTGTGCCACTCGCGCAATTCATTGCCCTTGTCCCTCAACTTCTGATCCATGAGGCCAATAGAGTCGCCCTGCACTTTGATCAGCTGCCACTTCAGACTACATCTGCTCTGCATGTCCTTAATGCTTGTAGCCACGGATTCCAAGAAAGACAAGTCCATGGCTACGTCAATAGAATCATCAGCCTCTTCGGACCTCTGGGACAGAGGTGCCTAGATGTGCCAAATTTCATCATCAAAGTCTACACCCAGCGTGATAGATGAGCCGGGAACTGCTAGCCCGAGTTGGGCAAGGACCAGTGCCAATTTCCTTGAAGATGGCTGAAGAACTGCAACCGATGTGCCAAACGGGGGAAGAGGGCCTGAGGGAGTCCTGGATTAGGGGGTGTCCGGATGGCCAGACTATACCTTCAGTCGGACTCCTGGACTATGAAGATACAAGATTGAAGACTTCGTCCCGTGTCCGGAAGGGACTTTCCCTGGCGTGGAATGCAAGCTTGGCGATACGGATATGTAGATCTCCTACCATTGTAACCGACTCTATGTAACCCTAACCCTATCCGGTGTCTATATAAACCGAAGGGTTTTAGTCCGTAGGACATCATATTCATACACAACAATCATACCATAGGCTAGCTTCTAGGGTTTAGCCTCTCTAATCTCATGGTAGATCTACTCTTGTATTACCCATATCATCAATATTAATCAAGCAGGACGTAGGGTTTTACCTCCATCAAGAGGGCCCGAACCTGGGTAAAACTTCGTGTCCCTTGCCTCCTGTTACCATCCGGCCTAGATGCACAGTTCGGGACCCCCTACCCGAGATCCGCCGGTTTTGACACCGACATTGGTGCTTTCATTGAGAGTTCCTCTATGTCGTCGCCGTCAGGCTCGATGGCTCCAACGATCATCAACAGCGATGCAGTCCAGGGTGAGACCTTCCTCCCCGGACAGATCTTCGTCTTCGGCGGCTTCGCACCGCGGGCCAATTCACTTGGCCATCTGGAGCAGATCGAAAGCTACGCCCCTGGCCGTCAGGTCAGATTTGGAAGTTTAAACTACACAGCTGGCATCCGCGAGGACTTGATCTTCGACGGAGTCGAGCCACTGCCGAGCGCGCCACACTGTCCCGACAAGCATGATCTAGCTCTGCCGCCGAACAGTGCCCTAGAGGCCGCACCCGCATCAGCTTCGACCCTTAATTCGGAGCCAACTGCGCCGATCGAGGATGGGCGGTTGGATGCCGCCTCGGGGGCTGCTATCCCAACAGCGATTGAGCCGAACACCAGCCCCGCACTCCGCGAGACTCGTGACTCCAAGGAGCCGGACTCCTCTCCGGACTCCGAACCCTTCGCGCCGCTGCCGATCGAATCCGATTGGGTGCCGATCATGGAGTTTACTGCCGCGGACATCTTTCAGCACTCGCCTTTCGACGATATTCTGAAGACATTGGAGTCTCTCTCTTTATCAGGAGAGCCCTGGCCGGACTACGGTCAGCAAGGTTGGGGTACGGACGATGAAGAAATTCAAAGCCCACCACCACCCACTTTGTAGCCACTGTCGACGATTTAACCGACATGCTCGACTTCGACTCCGAAGACATCAACGGTATGGACGCTGATGAAGGAGACAATTAAGAACCAGCGCCTATCAGGCCCTGGAAAGCCACCTCGTCATATGACATATACATGGTGGACACCCCAAAAGAAGGAGATGGCGATGGAACAGCGGAGGATGACCCCCCCCCCAAGAAATAGCCTAAGCGCCGGCATCAGCGGCGCCGCTCAAAATCCCGCCAAAACAAATACGGTGATTCCAGCACGGGAGATAATAATACTCCGGAAAGTGCCGAAGAAAACCCCCTCCAGCAAGATTTAGCACAGGAGGATGGAGAAACCAGCCCTCATGAGAGAACGGCAGACGGAGAGGTCGAGGACGATAATTATATGCCTCCCTCCGAAAACGAGGCAAGCCTCGACGATGACGAATTCGTCGTGCCAGAGGATCCCGTCGAGCAAGAGCGTTTTCAACGCAGGCTTATGGCCATGGCAAGAAGCCTCAAGAAAAAACAGCAACAGCTTAAAGCTAATCAAGATTTGCTAGTCGACAGATGGACTGAAGTTCTTGCGGCCGAAGAGCATAAACTCGAATGCCCCTCCAAGAGCTACCCAAAGCGCAGGTTGCTACCCCGATTAGAGGAGGAAGCACTTAAACCTACATCACCTGCACTCGATACGGCCGATCGGCCACCTCGTGGCCGCAACAGAGAGGCCTCTCGGCCCTCCACTCAAGCCGCACCCCATACCAAGGTATGGGAAAATGCGCCAGACTTGCGAGATATGTTGGAGGACAAGGCAAGGCAAACAAGATCGATCTACGGATCGCGTGGGCGCCCCACGACTCGAGACGGTAACCGTCACGCCGGCCACAAATTCGGCAGGGCCGAACATAGCAGACAAAGCTCATTGGAGCTACGTCGTGACATAGCCCAGTATAGAGGCGCCGCACACCCACTATGCTTCACAGACGAAGTAATGGATCATCAAATCCCCGAGGGTTTCAAACCCGTAAACATCGAATCATATGATGGCACAATAGATCCTGCGGTATGGATCGAGGATTATCTCCTTCATATCCACATGGCATGCGGCGATGATTTCCACGCCATCAAATACCTCCCACTCAAGCTTAAAGGACAGCTTGCCAACAGGATCAATCAGTTGTTGGGAGGACCTGGAAGCCGCATTCCTCGACAATTTCCAGGGCACTTATGTGCGACCCCTAGACGCCCATGACCTAGGTCATGTAATTCAGCAGCCAGAGGAATCGGCCAGGCAATTCTGGACATGGTTCCTAACAAAGAAAAATCAAATAGTTGATTGTCCGGACGCTGAGGCCCTAGCAGGCTTCAAGCACAATATCCGTGACGAGTGGCTTGCCCGGCACCTTGGACAGGAAAAGCCGAAGTCTATGGCAGCACTCACGACACTCATGACCCGCTTTTGCGCGGGAGAAGACAGCTGGCTTGCTCGTAGCAACAATATGACCAAGAACCCTGGTAATTCGGATACCAGGGACAGTAGTGGCAGGTCGCGTCGCAACAAGCAGAAGCGCCGCATTAACGGCGACAATACTGAGGATACGGCAGTTAATGCCGGATTCAGAGGCTCTAAATCCAGTCAGCGGAAAAAGCCATTCAAAAGGAATACTAGGGGCCGTCCAGTTTGGACCGAATACTCGACCACTTGTGCCAGATACATGGCACCCCCGACAAGCCGGCCAATCACACCAACAGGGATTGTTGGGTGTTCAAGCAGGCAGGGAAATTAAATGCCGAAAATGAAGACAGGGGGCTGCATAGCGACGACGACGAGGAGCCCCGGCCGCCGAACAACAGTGGGCAGAAGGGTTTTCCCGTGCGGACGGTGAACATGATATACGCAACCCACGTCCCCAAAAGGGAGCGGAAGCACGCGTTAAGGGACGTATACGCAGTAGAGCCAGTCGCCCCAAAGTTCAACCCATGGTCCTCCTGCCCGATCACCTTTGATCGAAGGGACCATCCCACTAGCATCCGTCATGGCGGATTCGCCGCATTGGTTCTAGACCCAATTATTGACGGATTTCATCTCACTAGAGTCCTTATGGACGGCGGCAATAGCCTGAACCTGCTTACCAGGATACAGTGCGGAAAATGGGCATAGATCCCTCGAGGATTAAGCCCGCCAAAACGACCTTTAAAGGCGTAATACCAGGTGTAGAGGCCAACTATACAGGCTCAGTCACACTTGAAGTGGTCTTCAGATCTCCGGATAATTTCCAAAGCGAGGAATTAATCTTCGACATAGTCCCATTCCGCAGTGGCTATCACGCACTGCTCGGGCGAACCGCATTCGCCAAGTTCAATGCGGTACCGCACTACGCATACCTTAAGCTCAAAATGCTATGCCCTCGAGGAGTAATTACGGTCAATGGAAACACCGAACGCTCCCTCCGAACGATGGAGCACATGGCGGCCCTTGCAGCAGAAGTACAAAGCAGCCTCTCCAGGCAGTTCTCTAGTCCGGCCATTAAACGACTGGACACCGTTAAGCGCGCCCGGAGTAACCTACAACAAGACCTCCTGGCACGATCCGAGCAGGCGTAGCAATGCGGCCCCAAACCCAGCCCTCACAAAAAGGCGATGCCAGTGCTTCGCATACATAACTACGCTCTAGAAATACCATGGGTACAGGGGGAGGGGCACCATCATGGCACGCCCAAAACACGGCTTAAACCGCACCAGGGGCTGCCGATTTTTTAATTTTCTCTTACTTTCAGGACTCCATTCTTCGGAAGGCCTATTCGGCAGTTCAATTGCCGCACAAACGATGTAAGAACCAGGGAAGCACACAAGCCATGCCGCATTACGGAACTCCTAGGTGGTCTCTATCACGAGCAGTATACCTGTTTCGCATACTATTCCACAGCTTGCCCCTGGAACGGACATGTTAAATAGTCCAACCTTTTGCTTATCGCATTATTTGTATCGTTCTGCTCGCAGCCCTCTTTAATAAACAATGCATAGCTTTTGTCTATTTTTGCATTACTTTATATATATATATATATATATGTTCCTTAATGACATGTTGCACCCGTACACTTTGGTACGGCCGAAATACGCCTGGGGCTTCAGTACCCCTCAACATGGTGTGAGAAGTCCGAACACTTTAACAAGTGCGGCACCGCGAACTTATAGCATTATATGCATCGGCTCCGAATCTTGTCTTGGGTCAATAGTTGGGTTTGCCCGGCTCCTATGTTTTGGTGCCTTACGTTCTGCTATATCGGCTAAGGTAGCACTAGGTGAACCACTGCGATTGTGCCCCAGTTGAGCTGGGTCGAGCACCTCAGTGGAGAAAGCTAAAACTGACTGTCATGATGAAGCGAGAGCTGGTCGTTGTTCGAGAGGTTTTTCGGGTCCCTAAAGACTTAGGCCGCTTAGAGCGAGGAGTCGGCTCTGTCCGGCCAAGGCGTGGATAGCGCCCCGAACTCGGTCTTCCGAATACCAGGGGCTTCGCCGAAATTTAAAATTATAGAATTCTATGGCTAAGTGAGAGTGTTCATGCATTATAGTCTGATTTCCTTGTTCGTTGGGCTGAGCGTCTCCCTCGAAGGACCCAAACATGGGAAAAAGAGCGCTCAGGTTTATCCCCGAACACCCCAGCACTAGCGGCACGGGGGCAGAAGCCGACGACTCGCCATCTCTTAGAATTGATAAAAAGCCACACAGAAGGTAATATTTTAAATTTCAACAGCATTGCTTAGCGCATATGAACAAAGTTTTCAGCGCATAGGACAAAACGAGCAAGTTTCACTCAAAAATTACATCCCTAGAACATTCATCCGCCACAAGGCAGGCACCCTTCAGAACATCCTTATAATAATTCTCGGGCTTGCGATGCTCTTTCCCCGGCGGTGGCCCGTCCTTCACAAGCTTCTCAGCATCCAGCTTGCCCCAGTGCACCTTAGCACGGGCAAGGGCCCTACGGGCACCTTCAATGCAGACGGAGCGCTTGATGACTTCGAGCCTTGGACAGGCCTCCACCAGCCGCCGCACCAGCCCGAAATAGCTCCTAGGTAGAGCCTCTCCAGGCCACAGCCGAACTATAAGGCCCCTCATGGCCTGTTTGGCCGCCTTGTGGAGCTCGACCAGTTTCTTCAGCTGGTCGCTTAGGGGCACGGGGCGTCCAGCCTTAGCATACTGAGACCAGAACACCTTCTCTGTTGAGCTGCCCTCCTCGGCTCGATAGAATGCGGCGGCATCAGACACACTCCGGGGAAGATCTGTAAACGCTCCTAGAGAGCTCCATATTCGGGTAAGTAACAAGTAGCTCATGTTTATGTGTTTGCTTTGCAAAAAGAATGCCTTACCCGCCGCTATCTTCTTCACCTCATCCAACTCCTGGAGGGTCTTCTGGGATTCGGCCTTGGCAGACTTGGCATTTTCAATAGCCTCCGCGAGCTCGGACGCTCGCGTCTTTGAGTCAAGCTCCAAACTCTCATGTTTTTTCATGAGAACCTGGAGCTCTTGCTGCACCTTGCCAACCTGGGCCTCGTACTTCTCCCGCTCGGTGCGCTCCGTGGCCGCCCTCTTCTCGGCCTTGACCAGCGCTTGCTTAAGGGACGCCACCTCAGACGTGGCCCCTACAATAGCCATGATAATCCTGTCATTTTTCGCAATTGCACCTTTTTATATATATTTAAACAAGGTATTTCTTACCTTCATTGTCCTCGAGCTGCTTCTTGGCACGCCCGAGCTCTTGCTCGGACTGCTCGAGGTTCTGCTTTAGCGTGTCCACTTCCGCAGTCAGTGCGGCGGACGCAAGCAGAGAAGCTTGCATACGCATATTGACTCCTGTTTGTTAGACTCCTGCGAATTTTATTTGATCCTCTATTCGGCTTTTCTTCCCGAACGCCAAACAGAGCATCAGGGGCTACTGCCTATGCGGTAATATTATTTACACATTCTTTACTTACCTCAAAGCCTGTTAAAAGGCTACTACAAGCTTCAGTCAGTCCGCTCTTGGCGGACTGAACCTTCTGGACCACCGCACTCATAATGGTGCGGTGCTCCTCATTGATGGAGGTGCCCTTGAGCGCCTCCAATAGATTGTCCGGCACCTCCGGTTGGACGGGGGTCACCAGCACGGAAGGCCTGCTCCTCTTGGAAGAAGGTTGCCCGCCGGATTCCGGAACCTTTGAAGCTTCCGGAGCGGTGTCCGGCCTAGAGCCAGACATGGAGCCCTGTGAGATTTTATCCCGTTCACCCCTGGAGTCCGGGAGGTTGCCTTGCGGCGCCTCTAGGACCACCTCCTCCTGGCCTGGAACCTGTTGGGACAACACTTCGGCGTCGTCCGTAGGGCGGGGGAGGAAGCCGTCGGAAGCGAATTCATGTCCGACGAGTCCAGTGAGCCACTCGACGATGCGTCGAGCCGGTCTTTTGGTGGGCTGCATATTCATATTCGACATAAGGGAAAGTTGTGCGATAAAGGAATACTATGAGTTACTCTAGTATCTGAATACTTACTATTTCGCCAGGGGCTTGGCCCTGTGCGGCCACTCCTCTTCGCTGTCGTCAGCATCGATGGAGTAGTCCGGAGGAAGGGTTTTCCCCTTCTTGGACCCTTCGGCCTCCCCAGTTGGGGCGGCCTTCCTTTTCTTCCCTTCCCCCACTGGAGGGGGAGAGGTCTCTTCTTCCTCCTCCTCGTCTTCATGGGAGGAGTGCGTCTTGGAGCCATCGGATGATGGATCCGACGCCTCCTGGCGCCGGGCACTCTTTCGAGTCCCCATGGCCTTCTTCTTGGCCTTCTTCTCCGGCACCACATAGTGTGCCGGAACCAGCAGCTTCGCCAATTGAGCATCGGCTGGGTCTTCGGGAAAAGGTGCCGGACAGTTGATCTGTCCAGACTTCGCCTGCCAATCCTGTCAAAGGTAAGGGAGCTTAGATCCCGCACAGAGTTAAACTATGAAAAACTAGTGCCCTGTAAAAGGTACAAAAAACTTACCGCGCTAGCATGACGCTGCGCGCTGAATCCGTGATCCTCGGTAGCGGATGCAGGAGCCTCGACGCCTTTGAAAAGCACCTTCCAGGCATCTTCGTATGTCGTGTCAAAGAGCCTGCTCAGAGTTCGGTGTTGCGCCGGGTTGAACTCCCACAGATTGAAGGCCCGTTGTTGACACGGGAGGCTCAGACGGATGAGCATAACCTGGACTACGTTGACGAGCTTGAGCTGCTTGTCCACCAGGGATTGGATGCATGTTTGCAGTCCGGTCACCTCTCTTTTGCTGCCCCACGACAGGCCAGTCTCTTTCCAGGACATGAGCCGCGTTGGGGGTCCGGACCGGAACTCGGGGGCTGCGACCCACTTAGGGTCGTGCGGCTCGGTGATGTAAAACCACCCCGATTGCCACCCCTTCAGGGTCTCCACAAAGGAGCCCTCGAGCCATAAGACATTGGGCATCTTGCCCACCATGGCACCTCCGCACTCCGCCTGATTGCCGCGCACCACCTTCGGCTTGACATTGAAAGTCTTGAGCCATAGGCCGAAATGGGGGCGGATGCGGAGGAAAGCCTCGCACACAACGATAAATGCCGAGATGTTGAGGACAAAATTCAGGGCCAGATCATGGAAATCCAGGCCATAGTAGAACATGAGCCCCCGGACAAATGTGTTGAGAGGAAAACCCAGTCCGCGGAGGAAATGGGGGAGGAACACCACCCTCTCATGGGGCCTAGGGGTGGGGATGAGCTGCCCCTCTTCGGGAGGCCGGTGCGCAATGTCGTTAGACAAGTATCCGGCCTTCCTTAGTCTTTTGATGTGCCCCCCAGTAACGGAGGAGGCCATCCACTTGCCTCCCGCTCCGAACATAGCTGGAGAAGGTTGAGATGGGGAGTGCAGACTTGGGCGCTGGAGCTCGAGTGCGCGAGAATGGATAAGCAAGGGAGGAAGAAGGCGTAGGTGAAAAGGTGGATCCTTATCCCCTTATTGGGTGGACGCAACTACGTGTCCCCACCAGCCTGGTAAAACTCGCTTATCTCCAAGCGCCGTAATGAATGGCGCGGTTGGGTTACCCATGCCCCTATTGATGAGAATCCCGGAATAAGGGGACACGATCTCTGCTTTAACAAGACGTGCCAAGGAAATCGCCTCGCATGACGCGCTGAGGTGGGATAATGAAATGACTCGCATAAAGGCTTGGCCGTGGTGTGTCACACTATGGAATACATCAGCAGATTAGATTTGTGTAAATATTATTCTCTCTATGGCAATATGTGGAAACTTATTTTGCAGAGCCGGACACTATCTTTGTGTTCAAAATCTTCTATGAAGTACTTGGAGGAGGAACCCGCCTTGCAATGCCGAAGACAATCTGCGCGCCGGACTTGTCGTCATTGAAGCCTGGTTCAGGGGCTACTGAGGGAGTCCTGGATTAGGGGGTGTCCGGATGGCCGGACTATACCTTCAGCCGGACTCCTGGACTATGAAGATACAAGATTGAAGACTTCGTCCCGTGTCCGGAAGGGACTTTTCTTGGCGTGGAAGGCAAGCTTGGCGATACGGATAAGTAGATCTCCTACCATTGTAACCGACTCTATGTAACCCTAACCCTATCCGGTGTCTATATAAACTGAAGGGTTTTAGTCCGTAGGACATCATATTCATACACAACAGTCATACCATAGGCTAGCTTCTAGGGTTTAGCCTCTCTGATCTCGTGGTAGATCTACTCTTGTACTACCCATATCATCAATATTAATCAAGCAGGACGTAGGGTTTTACCTCCATCAAGAGGGCTCGAACCTGGGTAAAACTTCGTGTCCCTTGCCTCGTGTTACCATCCGGCCTAGATGCACAGTTCGGGACCCCCTACCCGAGATCCGCCGGTTTTGACACCGACATGATTCGGAGCTGATGCATATAATGCTATAAGTTCGGGGTGCTGCATTGTCGAAAGTGTTCGGACTTCTCACGACGTATTATGGGGTAAACGAAAGCCCCTGGCGTACTGACCGTAATAGAATGTACAGGTGCAAGTTGTTGTAAATGAACATATAAGAAAAAAGGGATGGATAATGCAATAATAGACTAATGCTATGCATTGTTATTTAAATAATACGTCGAAGCGTACTGATACAAGTAGTGCAATAAGCAGAAAATAGGACTATTTGACATGTCCTATCCAAGGGCAAGCTGCGTACGGATAGTAAAAAGTGGGTATATCGATTATTATTAGAGGCCACCTGGGGGTTCCCTTGCACATCTTAGCTTCTTGTCTCCTTGGTTGTTCCTTCCCGTAATGTGTCCGGCAATCGTATTGCCGGAAAGGGCTTTCAGAGAGTAAGGTCCTGAAAGAGAAAAAATGAAAAAGGTATGCAGCCCCTAGGGCGGTTAAGCCGCATTGTGGGACGTGCCCTGATCGTGCCCCCGCCTATGCCCATGGTATTTTCAGTGCGTAATTATGTACGCGCGGCATGGATTTCGTCGCTTGACTGGGACCGGGACGGGGGCCAAATTGCTAGGCAAGCTCTGAACGTGCCAGGCGATCCTGTTGCAGTTTACTCCGGACTCGCTTGACGGTGTCCGGGGGCTGTATCGCCGAATTGGTGGTTTGCCTTAAAAGGCTGCTTTGTGCTTGTGCTGCAAGGGCCGCAGTGTGCTCTTCCATGCGGAGCGAGCGTTCTGTGTTTCCGTTGACTGTTATGACCCCCCTAGGTCCTGGCATCTTGAGCTTGACGTATGCGTAATGCGGTACCGTGTTGAATTTTGCAAATGCAGTTCGCCCGAGCAGTGCGTGATAGCCACTTCGGAACGGGACGATATCGAAGATTATCTCCTCGCTTCGGAAGTTGTCCAGAGATCCGAAGACCACTTATAGTGTGATTGAGCCCGTGCAATGGGCCTCTACACCTAGGATGATGCCATTAAAGGTGGTTTTGGTGGGTTTGATCCTCGAGGGATCTATACCCATTTTGCGCATTGTATCCTGATAGAGCAGGTTCAGGCTGCTGCCGCCGTCCATAAGGACTCGAGTGAGGTGAAATCCGTCGACGATGGGGTCTAGGACCAGTGCGGTGGATCCGCCATGACGGATACTAGTGGGGTGGTCCTTGCGACCGAAGGTGATCGGACAAGCGGACCATGGGTTGAACTTTGGGGCGACGGGCTCCATCGCATAGACGTCCCTTAGCGCACGCTTCCATTCCCTCTTGGGAATGTGGGTTGCGTATATCATGTTCACCGTCTTCACTTGTGGGGGGAACCTCTTCTGTCCTCCCATGTTCGGCACCCGGGGCTCCTCCTCGTCATCACTATGCAGCCCCTTGTCTTTGTTTTCGGCATTTAACTTGCCGGCCTGCTTGGACACCCAGCATTCTCTGTTGGTGTGATTGGCTGGCTTATCGGGGGTGCCGTGGATTTGACACGAGCGATCAAGTATGCGATCCAAACTGGACAGGCCTGGAGTACTTCTTTTGAATGGCTTTTTCCGCTGACTGGATCTAGAGCCTCTGAATCCGGCATTGACTGTCGTATCATCGGTGTTATCGTCATTGTTGCAGCGCTTTTGTCTATTATGACATGGTCTGCTGTTGGCATCTTTGGTATCCGAAGTGCCCGGATTCCTTGATGTGTTGTTGTTGC
The DNA here is from genome assembly GCA_034509565.1 of Triticum monococcum. Taxonomy (NCBI): domain Eukaryota; kingdom Viridiplantae; phylum Streptophyta; class Magnoliopsida; order Poales; family Poaceae; genus Triticum; species Triticum monococcum. Next base: position 19,144,686 of record CM067844.1, on the reverse strand, counting down.
GAGCCAGCTAGCTATCCTCGGCCGCACAAAAGCGGGACATGAGTGTCGTGAGGGCTACCATAGATTTCGGCTTCTCCTGGCCGAGGTGCCGGGCGAGCCACTCGTCACGGATGTTATGCTTGAATGTCGCTAAGGCCTCTGCATCCGGACAGTCGACAATTTGGTTTTTCTTAGTTACGAACCGTGTCTAGAATTGCCTGGTCGATTCCCCTGGGTGCTGAGTTATATGGCTCAAGTCATCAGCATCCGGTGGTCGCACATAAGTGCCCTGGAAGTTGTCAAGGAATGTGTCTTCCAGATCCTCCCAACTGCCGACAGACTCTGCTGGCAAGCTATTCAGCCAATGCCGAGCTGGTCCTTCGAGTTTTAGTGGGAGGTACTTGATAGCATGCGGATCATCACCACGGACCATGTGGATGTGGAGGAGAAAATCCTCAATCCATATAGCGGGATCTGTTGTACCATCATACGATTTGATATTTACGGGTTTAAAACCCTCCGGGAATTCGTGATCCATGACTTCAACAGTGAGGCATAGGGGGTGTGCAGCACCTCTGTGCCGGGCTATATCACAACGCAGTTCATATGAGTCTTGTCTACTGTATTCAGCCTGGCCGGATTTACTTTTAGTGTATCCGGCGTGACGGTCATCGTCCCGCGTTGGCGCGCGCCCCCGTGACCCGTATATCGACCTTGCATGTTTTATCCTACTGTCCAATACGTCTCGCAGGTCCCGTGTGTTTCCCCGGGCCTTGGTATTTTTGTTTGAGTGGCGGCGGGGTGCAGGCTGAACTTCAGGCTGAAACGCCTCTCTGGCTCGGCCACGAGGTGGCCGGTCAGCCGCATCGTACACTGGTGATGTGGGTTTCAATGCTTCCTCCTCGAGGTGAGGTAGCAACCTACGCTTTGGGTAACTCTTGGAGGGGGCGCTCGAGTTCGTATTCCTCGGCCGCAAGGACTTCAGTCCATTTGTCTGCTAGCAAGTCTTGATCAGCTTGAAGCTGTTGTTGCTTTTTCTTCAAGCTATTTGTTGTGGCCAAAAGCCGGCGCTTGAAGCGCTCCTACTCGATGGGATCCTCAGGCACGATAAATTCTTCATCGCTGAGGCTCACCTCGTCTTCGGAGAGAGGCATGTAATTGTCCTCCTCCAATTCTCCATCTGCTGCCTACTCTGGAGGCCTAGTTTGTTCACCCTCCCGCTCTACATCATGCTAGAGGGGATTGTTGTTGTCTTCGGTACTATATGGAGTGTTATTGTCTCTTGTGCCTGTATCACTACTTTTGCTATGGCGGGACTTAGAGCGGCGCCGCTGACGTCGGCGCTTGGGTTGCTTCTTGGAGGGGTCATCCTCCGCCATCTCGTCGCCATTACCTTCTTTGGGGGTGTCCACCATGTATATATCATATGATGAGGTGGCGGTCCAGCGCCCTGTGGGCGGTTGTTCCTGTTCGTCTCCTGGATCATCGTCCATACTGTCGATGTCTTCGGAGTCGAAGTCAAGCATGTCGGTTAAATCGTCGACAGTGGCTACTAAGTGGGTGGTGGGTGGGCAGCGAATTTCTTCATCGTCTGCATCCCATTCTAGCCGGACATAGTTCGGCCAAGGTTCTCCCTGACAAGGAGAGAGACCTTAATGAATTTAGCACATCGCCAAAAGGCGAGTGCTGAAAGATATCCGCGGAGGTGAACTCCGTGATCGGCGCCCAATCGGATTCGATAGGCACGAATGCAGGCGACTCGGAGTCCGTGACCGGAGACGAATCCAGTGGTTCGGCAACACAGCTCTCGTAAGGGGTGAAGTCAGTATCCGGCTCCATCACCACTAAGAGTGCGGCCTCCATGGCGAGGTCTATCCCTCCGTCCTCGGATGGTGCAATTTGCTCCGGATTGAAGGCCGGAGTAGTTGTAGGTGTGATCTCCCGACCACTGTCCGACGGCAGAGCTAAATCACGCTCATCGTGATCGTGCGGCGCACCTGACATGGGCTCAAATCCATCGAATATCAAGTCTCTGCGGATGTCGGTAGTGTAGTTTAGGTTTCTAAACCTGACCTGATGGCCAGGGGCGTAGCTCTCGATCTTCTCCAGATGGTCAAGCGAGTTGGCCCGCAGTGCGAAGACGCCGAATACGAGGATCTGTTTGGGGAGGAAAACCTCGCCCTGGACCGCATCGTTACCGATGATCGAAGGAGCCATCAAGCCGTACGGTGACGTCACAGTGGAACTCTCAATGAAAGCACCAATGTCTGTGTCAAAACCGGTGGATCTCGGGTAGGGGGGTCCCGGACTATGCGTCTAAGGCGGATGGTAACAGGAGGCAGGGGACACGATGTTTACCCAGGTTCGGGCCCTCTTGATGGAGGTAATACCCTATGTCCTGTTTGATTGATCTTGATGATATGAGTATTACAAGAGTTGATCTACCATGAGATCGTAGAGGCTAAACCCAAGAAGCTAGCCTATGGTATGATTGTTCTTGTCCTAAGGAATAAACCCTCCGGTTTATATAGACACCGGAGGGGGCTAGGGTTACACAGAGTCGGTTACAAGGGAGGATATATACATATCCGTATTGCCAAGCTTGCCTTCCACGCCAAGGAAAGTCCCATCCGGACACGGGACGAAGTCTTCAATCTTGTATCTTCATAGTCCAATAGTCCGGCCAAAGGATATAGTCCGCCTGTCCCGAGACCCCCTAATCCAGGACTCCCTCAAACACCTTGTGTGGTATCAAATGTCACAATGTAACTGGGTGATTATAAAGATGCTCTACAAGTGTCTCCAATGGTGTTTGTTGAGTTGGCATAGATCGAGGTTAGGATTTGTCACTCCGTCTATCGGAGAGGTATCTCTGGCCCCTCTCGGTAATGCACATCACTATAAGCCTTGAAAGCAATATGACTAATGAGTTAGTTGCGGGATGATGCATTACGGAAGGAGTAAAGATACTAGCCGGTAACGATATTGAACTAGGTATTGAGATACCGACGATCGAATCTCGGGCAAGTAACATACCGATGACAAAGGGAACAACGTATATCGTTATGCGGTTTGACCGATAAAGATCTTCGTAGAATATGTGGGAGCAAATATGAACATCCAAGTTCCGCTATTGGTTATTGACCGGAGACATGTCTTGGTCATTTATACATAGTTCTCGAACCCGTAGGGTCCGCACGCTTAACGTTCGGTGACAATCGGTATTATGAGTTTATGTGTTTTGATGAACCGAAGGTTGTTTGTAGTCCCGGATGTGATCACGGGCATGACGAGGAGTCTCGAAATAGTCGAGACATAAAGATCGATATATTGGATGACTATGTTTGGACATCGGAATGGTTCCGAGTGAGTTCGGACATTAACAGGAGTACCGGGGGGTTACCGGAACCCCCCAGGAGTATATGGGCCCTAATGGGCTTTAGGGGAGAGAGGGAGGGGCTGCCTAGGGCAGGCCGCGCGCCCCCCAAGGCCTAGTCCGAGTAGGACGAGGGGCGAGAGGCGGCGCCCCCTCCTTCCTTCTCTTCTCTCTTCTCTTTCCTACTCTCCTACTCCTACTACATGGAAAGGGGGGATCCTACTCCCGGTAGGAGTAGGACTCCCCAGGGCGCGCCAGAGTAGAGGGCCAGCCCTCCCCCTCCTCCACTGCTTTATATAGGGGGAAGGGGGGAACCCCATAGACACACAAGTTGATCATTGATCCCTTAGCCGTGTGCGGTGCCCCCCTCCACCATAATCCACCTCGGTCATATCATTGTAGTGCTTAGGCGAAGCCCTGCGACGGTAGCATCATCATCACCATCATCATGCCGTCGTGCTGACGAAGCTCTCCCTCGACACTCAGCTGGATCAAGAGTTCGTGGGACGTCACCAAGGTGAACATGTGCAGATGGCGGAGGTGCCGTACTTTCGGTACTAGGATCGGTCAATCGTGAAGACGTACGACTACATCAACCGCGTTGCCATAACGCTTCCGCTTATGGTCTACGAGGGTACATGGAAAACACTCTTCCCCTCTCGTTGCTATGCATCACCATGATCATGTGTGTGCGTAGGAATTTTTTTGAAATTACTACGTTCCCCAACATCCCCGGCAACATCAGTTGCCGGAGCGCGATCTGCATCCCCTTCCTTGGTGACCATAGCCTCAGCACGGGCTGGTCCTTCGGTGGAGGCCCTTGCCGGGGACCTCTCTGCTTGGGCATTAGGTGGAGTGGACCCCTCCTGGTGGCCCCCACCCTAGTGGATCTCCTCTTCCTTGGCGTGGGATGGGGCACGCTCCTCCGCGTCTCTTTGGGCGGGAGAAACTTGCCCCACACTTTCGTGCTGGGGGCTGGGCAGGGGGCTAGGCACAAGATCATCTGTACTACCCCTCCCCCCCCGCTAGATCCATGCTCGCCAAAGGCCCTGACAACGCCACCTGCTTGGTTCGTATTGCCCAGTGGATCATGGGTTCTTTGTCTCTGTCAAATCAGTAATCAACGATGGATTAGCAAAAGTATCAAATACATATTCCCTCAACAAGAAAAGTCTTGTTCCCCTTACTATGAATCAATGAGCATGGAGCCCAACGCGTACCCCATAGGTGGCGGGGTCACTCTACCCTCTTCCGAGTCAGGGGAGCAGAACTTCCCGGCGGCTTCGAGCTTTTTGGGGGAGTTGGGGGCTCAGACGGAGCTGAGTTGTGCGAGGAGGTTGAGCTTGACTAGGGGTTGGGATCCACCCCATAACCGTTCGTTGCTTGGCGGGTTGATACGTCTCCAACGTATCTATAATTTTTTATTGTTCCATGCTATTATATTATCCATCTTGGATGTTTTTATGCATTTATATGCTATTATATATTATTTTTGGGACTAACCTAATAACCTAGAGCCCAGTGCCAGTTTCTGTTTTCCCTTCTTTTTGAGTTTTACAGAAAACGAATACCAAACGGAGTCCAAACGAGCTGAAACTTTACAATGATTTTTTATGGACCAAAAGAAGCCCACGGAGTATCGGAGATGGATCAGAGGTGCCACGAGGCATCCACAAGGGTGGAGGGCAACCCCCCTGCCTTGTCGTCGCCTCGTCGGCCCCCCTGACTTGTTCCCGATGCCAAAAATTCCTATAAATATAGAACCCCCCCCCCAGAAAAGACCTAGATCGGGAGTTCCACCACCGCAAGCTTCTGTAGCCACAAAAAACCAATCTAGAGCCCGTTCTGGCACCCTATCGGAGGGGGACACCATCACCGGTGGCCATCTTCATCATCCTTGCGGTCTCCATGATGAGGAGGGAGTAGTTCACCCTCGGGGCTAAGGGTATGTACTAATAGCTATGTGTTTGATCTCTCTCTCTCTCTTGTGTTCTTGATTTGGCATGATATTGATGTACCACAACCTTTGTTACTATAGTTGAATCATATGGTGTTTCTCCCCTCTACCTTCTTGTGATGAAATGAATTTTACCTTTGAGGTTTCACTATTATCAGATTGAATACTTTTATGGGTTTTAGAACACTTGATGTATGTCTTGTGTGAGATACCCGTGGTGACTTGCGGATTCCCGAGGTGACATTGGGGTAATCTATGCACAGGGGTTGATGCATGTTTTTGTCCTTGTTTCTCCGGTAGGAATCTTGGGGCACTTTGTCTTGGATTGAATATTATGAATCTGAAATTGTTTGATGCATATCGTATAATTGACCCACGGATACTTGTGGTGACATTGGAGTATCTAGGTGCCATTAGGGTTGGTTGATGTGTGTCATATGGTGTTATTTTACTACGAACTCTAGGGTTGTTTGTGACACTTATAGGAATAGCTCAATGGATTGATCGAAAAGAATAACTTTGAGGTGCCTTCATACCCTACAAGCAATTTCATCTTATTACTACTAGGGAAAAGCCTAGCAGTAGCGCAGGTATTTGGTGTATCCGTAGCGTGGGTACCTGATGTCGCTTGAAGCTACGTCGGTTTTTCCCCAAAGAGGAAGGGATGATGCAGCACAAAGGCGGGAGGTATTTCCCTCAGATATGAAACCAAGGTTATCGAACCAGTAGGAGAACCAAGCAGCACAACGTAAACAGCCCCTGCACACAAATAACAACACCTCGCAACCCGGCGTGTTAAAGGGGTTGTCAATCCCTTTCGGGTAACGGTGCTAGAAGTGGCATGTGGACGGTAGAAAGTTGTAAATATTGATAGATAGAACGCCAAATAAAATAAATTGCAGCAAGGTATTTTTGGATTTTTGGTTTAATAGATCTGAAAATAAAAGCAAATAAAAAGTATATCGCGAAGGCAAATATATGAGAAAGAAGACCCGGGGCCGTAGGTTTCACTAGTGGCTTCTCTCGAGAAAAATAGCAAACGGTGGGTGAACAAATTACTGTTGGGCAATTGATAGAACCTCAAATAATTATGACAATATCCAGGCAATGATCATTACTAGGCATCACCCCCAAGATTAGTAGACCGACTCCTGCCTGCATCTACTACTATTACTCCACACATCGACCGCTATCTAGCATGCATCTAGTGTATTAAGTTCATGGAAAAACGGAGTAATGCAATAAGAACGATGGCATGATGTAGACAAGATCCGTTTATCTATGGCGGTAGATATAGATCCCATCTTTTTATCCTTAGTAGCAACGATACATACGTGTCGGTTCCCTTTCTGTCACTGGGGTCAAGCACCGTAAGATCGAACCCACTACGGGCACCTCTTCCCATTGCAAGATAAATAGATCAAGTTGGCCAAACAAAACCCAAATATCGGAGAAGAAATACGAGGGTATAAGAGATCATGCATAAAAGAGGTCAAAGAAACTCAAATACTTTCATGGATATAAAAAGATAGATCTGATCATAAACTCAAAGTTCATCGATCCCAACAAACACACCACAAAAGAGTTACATCATATGGATCTCCAAGAGACCATTGTATTGAGAATCAAGAGAGAGACAGAGAGATGAAGCCATCTAGCTTCTAACTACGGACCCGAAGGTTTACAAAGAACTACTCATGCATGATCAGAGAGGCACCAATGGAAGTGGTGAACCCCTCTGTGATGGTGTCTAGATTGGATCTGGTGGTTCTGGACTCTGTGGCGGCTGGATGAATATTTCGTCGACTCCCCTAGGGTTTCTGGAATATTGTGGTATTTATAGAGCAAAGAGGCGGTCCCGGGGGGCACCCGAGGTAGGCACAACCCACCAGGGCGCGCCTGGGCCTCCTGGCGCGCCTTGGTGGGTTGTCCCCTCCTCGGGACTCCCCCAAGGTGCAACTAGGGCCCAACATCTTCCTTCTGGTCCAATAAAAATCTCCGTAAAGTTTCGTGGCATTTGAACTCCGTTTGATATTGATTTTCTGCGATGTAAAAATATGGAAAAACAGCAACTGGCATATGGCACTATGTCAATAGGTTAGTACCAAAAAGTGACTATAAAATGATTATAAAACATCCAAGATTGATAATAAAACAGCATGGAACAATAAAAAATTATAGATACGTTGGAGACGTATCAGCATCGCCAAGCTTAACTCCTACTCGTCCTCGAGTAGGTAAGTGATAAAAACAGAATTTTTGATGTGGAGTGCTATTCATCATGTCATATCATATTCTTTTCTTTATAGCATGGACATTTGGACTTTTATGTGATTCAAAGCAATAGTCTAGTTTTTTACATAATAATTTAGATACTCAAGCATATCAGCAAGCAACCATGTCTTTCAAAATATCAACGCTAAAATAAGTTATCGCTAGCCCATAATGCTCAAACATTGATCCATTCATGAAACACACTCGAATATTAACTACACCCAATACTTAAGCACGATCATATTGCCTCCTAGTTGGTGCTTTTATAAGAGAAGATGGAGACTCAAAATAAAAATTGCATAAAGTAAAAGAAAGGCCCTTCGCGGAGGGAAGTAGGGATTTTTAGAGGTGCCAGAGCTCAAAGCGAAAAACTTAGAGATAAAAACATTTTGAGAGGTGTATCCATCCCACCAACGAAAACGACTTAGAGTTCCCAATACTTTCCATGCACATATATTTCATAGGCAGTTCCCAAACAGAAAATAAAGTTTATTCCTTTTTCCACCATAACTTTCACTTTCCATGGCTAACCGTATCCATGGATGCCCTCCATACCAACACTTTTCAAGGAATTTATTATTTGACAACATAAAGTAAATTCATTTGTTTTTGCATTTCGGGACTGGGCATCCCTAATACATTTGCCTTACTCTCGTGCAATGACAAGTGAATAAACACTCATCTTGAGAATAACACATCTAGCATGGAAAACATTAGCCACCCCTCACCGCTTCGCGAGCGAAACAAACACACAAAAGAGAAGTTTATTTCGAAAATTAGAGATGGCACATGCAAATTTGCTTAGAACAGCAAAAGAATACCGCATATAGATAGATATAGTGGACTCATGTGGCAAAACTGGTTTAAAGGATTTTGGATGCACAAGTAGAGGTCATACTTAGTGCAAAATGAAGGCTAGCAAAAGATTGGGAAGCGACCAACCAAGAAATGAATAATCTCATAAGCAAGCATTAAGCATAGTTAACATCGAATAATGCACCACAAGTAGGATATAATTTCATTGCATGATTATTGACTTTCGTGCATGCATAGGGAATCACAAACCTTACCACAAATATTCTTACTAAAGCATAATTACTCATCAAGATGATTCACATATCACATCATCATATCTCAAAACTATTGCTAAGAATCAAGTTTATTTTTTCCAATGATCTTCATGACTTTTTCTCTTTATCCTTCTTGGATATCTATCACTTTGGGACTAATTTTCATGTGTTGCTTTTCATAAGCTCAAACAAATATAAGTGAAGACCATGAGCATAACAAATTTTTCTTTCTCTCAAAATAATTTAAGTGAAGCAAGAGAGAATTTATTCAAAATTTTACTAACTCTCAAATAAATCTAAGTGAAGAGAGAGAGCATTTCTTCAAAAATAACAAAGCACACCATGCTCAAAAAGATATAAGTGAAGCACTAGAGGAAGTCCTAGCTCATAAAAGATTTAAGTGAAAAATAGAGAGCAATTATAACGAGTCATGACATAATTTTAGCTCTCTCAAATAGGTGTGTCCAGCAAGGATTGATGACTTAAAAAACAAAATAAAGCAAGCAAAGACACATATCATACAACACGCTCCAAGTAAAACACATATCATGTGACGAATAAAAATATAGTCTTGAGTAAAATACCGATAGTTGTTGGAAGAAAGCGGGGATGCCACTCGGGGGCATCCCCAAGCTTAGTTGGTTGCTCATTCTTGGATAATAGCTTGGGATGCCGGGGTATCCCCAAGCTTAGGCTCTTACATCCTTCGTTCATCCATCGTAAGATAACCCAAAACTTGAAAACTTCAATCACACAAAACTCAACAAAACCTCTATGAGATCCATTAGTATAAGAATAATAAAGCACTACTATAAGTGTTGTATCAAACCAATTCATATTTTTTTGTATTATATCTACTGTATTCCAACTTTTCTATGGCAAAAACTCATCGAATAAAACCATAGATCCATCAAAATAAGCACACAACACAAAGAAAACAGAATTTGTCAAAACAGAACAGTTTGTAGCAATCTGACTATTTCGAATACTTCTGTAACTCCAAAAATTCTGTAAAATTAGGACGACATGAGAAATTTGTATATTGATCTACTGCAATTGGAATGGGTATTTTATCGCTCTCTCGTCCAAATATAAAATTATTTTCCTGAGCGTAAAAGTTTCTGTTTTTCAGCAAGATCAAACAACTATCACCCAAGAAGATCCTAAAGGCTTTACTTAGCACAAACACTAATTAAAACATAAAAACACAATCATAACAATAGCATAATTGTGCTAACACTCAAAAACAGGAAGCAAAAAGCAAAAATAAATTTTATTAATTGGGTTGCCTCCCAACAAGCGCTATAGTTTTACGCCCTTAGCTAGGCTAAACCAAGGATCTAAGTTTTGTCATATTTGTCCAACTCTTCAATCAAAAACTTAGAATCCTTCAAAGATTTATCATAAAGACTTTCAGTAGCAATACTTCTAGGAATAAATTTAAAGATTTCATTCTTGCAAAAAGGAACTCTTATAACTTCAACAAAATCAGGGTGGATACTAATCATCTTAAGACCTCCTTTATTGCTATCACTACAAGTTGCACCCTTGTTTCCGGATCTCCTACTTTTTACGGGTTTTTCCTCAATAATTTTAGTGGTAGTAAAAGCCGTGCTTAGATTACTAAAGATTTCTTCCAACTTATCGATCCGAGACGGACTTTCTTCTATTCTTTCATGGATTAAGGTAGCCCTCTCTTTTATCAACTTAAAAATATCCACCGCTTTTGACCCAAGATTAGTAGCAAAATTATGCATCTTTTTATGTATAATTTCCATATGATCTTCAGTGAGCATTTTCTTTTCGATAGCATCTAGTCTTTCCATAACATGCTCAGGAGTCAAAATTGTTTCATTAACCATAACAGGTGGTGAGCCCACTAAATTTCCCATAGCATGAAGAGCATCAAAAGGAGGACTCATTAAGAAATTTCCACCGGTAATCATATCAAGGACGAATCTATACCAAGTGGTGATGCCAACATAAAAACAACGCAAAAGCACAATGGTAGATTGCTTACGGGTAGATCTATTATGAGCATTTCAAATTCTATACCAAGCATCTTTTAAACTTTCTCCTCCCCTTTTTTTAAAGTTGAGAACCTCGTTCTCGGGAGTGCAAGCAATAGAGGAGGAATTATCCATAACGGCAAACAAGATCTCACACACAAAAACAGATCCAACAAGAAAACGGCGAAAGAAAAAGAGAGGCGAATAAAATGGAAAATTTTTGTGAAGTGGGGGAAAGGAAAACAAGAGGAAAAGGGAAAATAATGTAAATTGCGAGGAGATGAGATTTGTGATTAGGAACCTGGTTATGATGAAGATCCTCCATGGCAACGGCACCAGAAATTCCTTTTGATGTCGCTTGAAGCTACGTCGTTTTCCCCCAAAGAGGAAGGGATGATGCAGCACAACGGCGGTTGGTATTTCCCTCAGATATGAAACCAAGGTTATCGAACCAGTAGGAGAACCAAGCAGCACAATGTAAACAGCCCCTATACAAAAATAACAACACCTCGCAACCTGACGTGTTAAAGGGGTTGTCAATCCCTTTCGGGTAACGGCGCCAGAAGTGGCACGTGGATGGGAGAAAGTTGTAAATATTGATAGATCGAACGCCAAATAAAATAAATTGCAGCAAGGTATTTTTTGATTCATGGTTTAATAGATCTGAAAATAAAAGCAAATAAAAAGTATATCGCGAAGTTAAATATATGAGAAAGAAGATCCGGGGGCTGTAGGTTTCACTAGTGGCTTCTCTCGAGAAAAATAGCAAACGGTGGGTGAACAAATTACTATTGAGCAATTGATAGAACCTCAAATAATTATGACGATATCCAGGCAATGATCATTACATAGGCATCATGTCCAAGATTAGTAGACCGACTCTTGCCTTCATCTACTACTATTACTCCACACATCAACCGCTATCCAGCATGCATCTAGTGTATTAAGTTCATGGAAAAATGGAGTAATGCAATAAGAACGATGACATGATGTAGACGAGATCCGTTTATCTATGGCGGTAGATATAGATCCCATCTTTTTATCCTTAGTAGCAACGATACATACGTGTCGGTTCCCTTTCTGTCACTGGGATCAAGCACCGTAAGATCGAACCCACTACTGGGCACCTCTTCCCATTGCAAGATAAATAGATCAAGTTGGCCAAACAAAACCCAAATATCGGAGAAGAAATACGAGGCTATAAGAGAGCATGCATAAAAGAGATCAAAGAAACTCAAATACTTCCACGGATATAAAAAGATAGATTTGATCATAAACTCGAAGTTCATTGATCCCAACAAACACACCGCAAAAGAGTTACATCATATGGATCTCCAAGAGACCATTGTATTAAGAATCAAGAGAGAGAGATGAAGCCATCTAGCTACTAACTACGGACCCGAAGGTCTACAAAGAACTACTCGTGCATCATCGGAGAAGCACCAATGGAAGTGGTGAACCCCTCTATGATGGTGTCTAGATTGGATCGGGTGGTTCTGGACTCTGCGACAGCTGGATGAATATTTCGTTGACTCCCCTAGGGTTTCTGGAATATTGTGGTATTTATAGAGCAAAGAGGCGGTCCGGGGGGCACCCGAGGTGGGCACAACCCACCGGGGCGCGCCTGGGCCTCCTGGCACGCCCTGGTGGGTTGTCCCCTCCTCGGGACTCCCCCCAGGTGCAACCAGGGCCCAATATCTTCCTTCTGCTCCATAAAAAATCTCCGTAAAGTTTTGTGGCATTTGGACTCCATTTGATATTGATTTTCTGCGATTTAAAAAACATGGAAAAACAGCAACTGGCACTTGGCACTATGTCAATAGGTTAGTACCAAAAATGATATAAAATGATTATAAAACATCCAAGATTGATAATAAAACATCATGGAACAATCAAAAATTATAGATACATTGCAGATGTATCAATACCCGCGCTACTGATACGGCGCTACATCTAAAGTTTAGCAGTAGCGCGTTTTGACAAGCGCTACTCCTATACTTACATACCAGTAGCGCTTTCCATACTAGCGCTGCTGCTAAGTGCTTTAGCACTAGCGTTTTCCTGTCCAGTGCTAAAGAGTGCTACCACTATATTTTCTCATATCCTTTTTTGCTACGTATTTGCGATGTTTTTGTACAGGTTTCATACAGTATTCTAATCATATATCATAAACATGAAATATGCTCATCATATCATACACATAATAGTCTCATCATATCATCCAACACAAATCATGTTGTCACATCATAATCACGATATAGCTATACAGGTTACATGACATGTCTCATCATACATAATGTAGTACTTCTTGAGGCATCAGTTTGTATCCCTCTCTCGCACTATAGTGAACCTAAACTGACTACTGGCTGTCGCTCGGAAACCGTAAACCGGTACACCTGGGCCTGACACTCCGGCCACTCGTTGTATACTCCTGGCATAGCACTTCTTCACCAACGATGATCTATGCACCTGCATCGTCACATGAGTCGATGATATGAAACATATATAGTTGAGCAACAGAAAGAGACAGACTTGGCAAAAATAGAAGCAACATATCATAAGCATAAATAACAAAGTTCATCGTACCCAAAATGCCCTAACTAGAGTGATCTTCGCTAGTTGAGGAGGGCGGTTTAATTACATCACAAATAAAGTTTCGTCGTGCATAACTCAAAGTTTCGTCATAGAGAAAGTATGGACTAAACGGACACATTGTCATATATCGTCAATCACTCCAACATGTCGTGCCATCCATCCAAGTTAGGGAGATAGTCACCGAGCGCAGTGAAAGGCTTCAGGTCGAGACGCTGAGCGTCTACGCGTGTTCGGACGTCTTCCCGTGACATTTGCTCTTCTTTGTAGAACATCCCTATTTTTTCGAGGATCTCCTTCATGATGATTTGGGCAAGTTCACGCTGGATGTGATGGAACTCAACTCGGAGTCAAGGACCTCCTTCATTACACATCCCCGTGATACGTCCATTTTGCATCATGCTTTTATATCGATATTTATTGCATTATGGTCTGTTATTACACATTATGTCACAATACTTATGCCTATTCTCTCTTATTTTACAAGGTTTACATAAAGAGAGAGAATGCCGACAGCTGGGATTCTGGGCTGGAAAAGCAGCAAATATTATAGACCAATTCTGAAAAGCTCCAAAAGTCCTGAAACTTCACGGAAGTCATTTTCAGAATATATAAAAAATACTGAGCGCAAGAAGTTCTGGAGGGGGGCCACTCCCTGCCCATGAGGGTGGGGGCGCGCCCAACCCCCCTGGGCGCGCCCCCCTGCCTCGTGGGCCCCCTGGTGGCCCTCCGATGCCCATCTTCTGCTATATGGATCTTTCGATGAGGAAAAAATGATAAGCCAGCTTTCGGGACGAGACTCCGCCGCCACGAGGCAGAACCTTGGTGGAACCAATCTAGGGCTTTGGCGGAGCTGTTCTGCTGGGGAAACTTCCCTCCGGGAGGGGGAAATCATCGCCACCGTCATCACCAATGATCCTCTCATCGGGAGAGGGTCAATCTCCATCAACATCTTCATCAACACCATCTCCTCTCAAACCCTAGTTCATCTCTTGTATCCAATTCTTGTCTCTAAGTCTGAGATTAGTACCTATGGGCTGCTAGTAGTGTTGATTACTCCTTGTAGTTGATGCTAGTTGGTTTATTTGGTGGAAGATCATATGTTCAGATCATATATGCGTATTAATACCCCTCTAATTATGAACATGAATATGCTTTGTGAGTAGTTACGTTTGTTCCTGAGGACATGGGAGAAGTCTTGCTATTAGTAGTCATGTGAATTTGGTATTCGTTCGATATTTTGATGAGTTGTATGTTGTGTCTCCTCTAGTGGTGTTATGTGAACGTCGACTACATGACACTTCACCCTTATTTGGGCCTAGAGGAAGGCATTGGAAAGTAATAAGTAGATGATGGGTTGCTAGAGTGACAGAAGCTTAAACCCTAGTTTATGTGTTGCTTCGTAAGGGGCTCATTTGGCTCCATATGTTTCATGCTATGGTTAGGTTTAGCTTAACACTTTTGTTGTAGTTGCGGATGCTTGCAATAGAGGTTAATCATAAGTGGGATGCTTGTCCAAGTAAGGATAGCACCCAAGCACCGGTCCACCCACATACCAAATTATCAAAGTACCGAACGCGAATCATATGAACGTGATGAAAACTAGCTTGACGATAATTCCATGTGTCCTCGGGAGCGCTTTTCTCTATATAAGAATTTGTCCAGGCTAGTCCTTTGCTACAAAAGGATTGGGACACCTTGCTGCACCTTATTTACTTTTGCTACTTGTTGCTCATTACCAATTATCTTATCACAAAACTATATGTTACCTATAATTTCAGTTCTTGCAGAGAATACCTTGCTGAAAACCGCTTATCATTTCCTTCTGCTCCTCATTGGGTTCGACACTCTTACTTATTGAAAGGACTACGATAGATCCCCTGTACTTGTGGGTCATCAAGACTCTTTTCTGGCGCCATGGCCGGGGAATGAAGCGCCTTTGGTAGGTGGAATTTGGTAAGGAAAAACTATTATAGTGTGCTAAAATTTACTGTCCCTTGTTACTATGGAAAGTAATCCTCTGAGGGGCTTGTTCGGGGTATCTTCACCCCGACCAGAACAGCAAAGAGTTGCTCCTCAACCTATTGAACCTACTGAAAATGAAAATGTCTGCTTTGAAATTCCTTCGGGTATGATAGAAAAACTGCTAGCTAAACCTTTTGCAGGAGATGGAACATTACATCCCGATGAGCACCTAATATATGTGGATGAAGTTTGTGGAATATTTAAGCTTGCAGGTATGCCCGATGATGTTATCAAGAAGAAGGTCTTCCCTTTATCTTTGAAGGGAGATGCATTGACATGGTATAGGCTATGTGATGATATGGGATCATGGAACTACAAACGATTGAAATTGGAATTTCATCAGAAGTTTTATCCTATGCATCTTGTTCATCGTGATCACAATTATATATATAATTTTTGGCCTCGCGAAGGAGAAAGCATCGCTCAAGCTTGGGGGAGGCTTAAATCAATGTTATATTCATGCCCCAATCATGAGCTTCCAAGAGAAATAATTATTCAAAATTTATATGCTCGGCTTTCTGATAACAATAACACCATGCTCGATACTTCTTGTGATGGCTCTTTTATGATGAAGACTATTGAATTCAAATGGGATTTATTGGAAATAATTAAACGCAACTCTGAAGATTGGGACCTCGACGAAGGTAAGAAGTCAGGTATGACACCTAAGTTTGATTGTGTTAAATCTTTTATGGATACCGATGTTTTTCGTAAATTTAGCACTAAATATGGACTTGACTCTGAAATAGTAGCTTCTTTCTGTGAATATTTTCCTACTCATGTTGATCTCCCTAGGGAGAAGTGGTTTAAATATCATCCTCCCATAGAAGTAAAGTAGTTGCACCTATTAAAGTTGAAGAAAAGACTGTCACTTATAAAGATCCTATTATTCCTACTGCTTATGTTGAGAAACCACCTTTTCCTGTTAGGATAAAAGATCATGCTAAAGCTTCAACTGTGGTTCGTAAAAGCAATATTAGAACCTATACACTCCTGCGCAAGTTAAAGTTGAACCTAATATTGCTATTGTTGAAGATCTCTTGTCTGATAATATTGATGGGCATGTTATTCATTTCTGCGATGAGACTGCTAGAATTGCTAAACCTTGTGCTAAAGAAAAACATAGACCCGTGGTACGCATGCATGTTATTTCTGTTAAAATAGGAGATCATTATTATCATGACTTATGTGATATGGTTGCCAGTGTTAGTGCTATACCTCATGACTTATACAAAGAAATTATGCATGATATTGCACATGCTGAGATAGAAGATATTGATGTCACAATTAAACTTGCCAATAGAGATACTATTTCACCAATTGGAATTATTAGAGATGTTGAAGTCTTGTGTGGGAAAACTAAATATCCTGCTGATTTTCTTGTTCTTGGTTCCCCACAAGATAGCTTTTGTCCCATTATATTTGGTAGACCCTTCTTAAACACAGTTAATGCTAAGATAGATTGCGAAAAGGATGTTGTTACTATTGGTTTAGGTGATATGTCTCATGAGTTTAATTTCTCTAAATTTCGTAGACAACACCGTGAAGAGGAATTGCCTAGTAAAGATGAAATTATTTGGTCTTGCTTCCATTGCCGTGCCTCCTAGTGATCCTTTAGAATAATATTTGCTAGACCATGAAAATGATATGTTTATGAATGAAAGAAGGGAAATAGATGAAGTATTCTTTAAACAGGAACCCATCCTGAAACACAATTTGCCTGTTGAAATCCTAGGGGATCCTCCTCCACCCAAGGGCGATCCCGTGTTTGAGCTCAAACCGTTACCTGATACTCTTAAATATGCTTATCTTGATGAGAAAAAGATATATCATGTTATTATTAGTGCTAACCTTTCAGAGCATGAAGAAGAGAGATTATTGAAAACTCTGAAGAAGCACCGTCCTGCTATTGGATATACTCTCGATGATCTTAAGGGCATTAGTCCCACTTTATGTCAACACAAAATAAATTTGGAAAAAGATGCCAAACCAGTTCGTGATCACCAATGACGGCTGAATCCTAAGATGAAAGAAGTAGTAAGAAAGGAAATACTAAAGCTCCTTGAGGCAGGTATAATTTATCCCATTGCTGATAGCCAGTGGGTAAGTCCTGTCCATTGTGTCCCTAAAAAGGGAGGTATTACTGTTGTTCCTAATGATAAAGATGAATTGATTCCGCAAAGAATTATTATAGGTTATAGGATGGTAATTGATTTCCGCAAATTAAATAAGGCTACTAAAAAAGATCATTACCCCTTACCTTTTATTGATCAAATGCTAGAAAGATTATCCAAACATACACATTTTTGCTTTCTAGATGGTTATTCTAGTTTCTCTCAAATACCTATATTAGTTGATGATCAACCTAAGACCACTTTTACTTGCCCGTTCGGTAATTTTGCTTATAGACGTATGCCTTTTGGTTTATGTAATGCACCTGCTACCTTCCAAAGATGCATGATGGCTATATTCTCTGACTTCTGTGAAAAGATTTGTGAGGTTTTCATGGACGATTTCTCCGTTTATGGATCCTCTTGTGATGATTGCTTAAGCAACCTTGATCGAGTTTTGCAGAGATGTGAAGAAACTAACCTTGTCTTGAATTGGGAGAAGTGCCACTTTATGGTTAATGAAGGTATTGTCTTGGGGCATAAAGTTTCTGAAAGAGGTATTGAAGTTGATAAAGCTAAGGTTGATGCTATTGAAAAGATGCCATGTCCCAAGGACATCAAAGGTATAAGAAGTTTCCTTCGTCATGCCGGTTTTTATAGGAGGTTCATTAAGGACTTCTCAAAAATTTCTCGGCCTCTGACTAATTTATTAAAAAAAGATATACCATTTGTTTTTGATGATGATTGCGTAGAAGCATTTGAAATACTTAAGAAAGCATTAATCTCTGCACTTATTGTTCAACCACCTGATTGGAATTTACCTTTTGAAATTATGTGTGATGCTAGTGATTATGTTGTAGGTGTTGTTCTAGGGCAAAGAGTTGATAAGAAGTTAAATGTTATTCAATATGCTAGTAAAACTCTAGACAATGCTCAGAGAAATTATGCTACTACTGAAAAAGAATTTTTAGTTGTTGTATTTGCTTGTGATACGTTCAGACCTTATATTGTTGATTCTAAAGTAACTATTCACACGGATCATGCTGCTATTAAATATCTTATGGAAAAGAAAGATGCTAAACCTAGACTTTTTAGATGGGTTCTCTTGCTACAAGAATTTGATTTACATATTATTGATAGAAAGGGAGTTGAGAACCCCATTGCAGACAACTTGTTTAGGTTAGAAAATGTTCTTGATGACCCACTACCTATTGATGATAGCTTTCCTGATGAACAATTAAATGTCATAAATGCTTCTCAAACTGCTCCATGGTATGCTGATTATGCTAATTACATTGTTGCTAAATTTATACCACCTAGCTTTACATACCAGCAAAAGAAAAAGTTCTTCTATGATTTGAAACATTAATTTTGAGATGACCCACATCTTTATAAAGGAGGAGTAGATGGTGTTATTAGACGTTGTGTACCTGAGCATGAACAGGAACAAATCATACGCAAGTGTCACTCCGAAGCTTATGGAGGACACCACGCTGGAGATAGAACTGCACATAAGGTATTGCAATCCGGTTTTTATTGGCCTACTCTCTTCAAGGATGCACGTAAGTTTGTTATATCTTGTGATGAATGTCAAATAATTGGTAATATTAGTAGACATCAAGAAATGCCTATGAATTATTCACTTGTTATTGAACCCTTTGATGTTTGGGGCTTTGATTATATGGGACCTTTTCCTGCCTCTAATGGATATACACATATTTTAGTTGTTGTTGATTACGTTACTAAGTGGGTAGAAGCTATTCCGACTAGTAGTGCTGATCATAACACCTCTATTAAGATGCTTAAAGAAGTTATTTTTCTGAGGTTTGGAGTCCCTAGATATTTAATGACTGATGGTGGTTCACATTATATTCATGGTGCTTTCTGTAAAATGCTTGCTAAATATGATGTTAATCATAGAATTGCATCTCCTTATCACCCATAGTCTAGTGGTCAAGTAGAATTGAGTAATAGAGAACTCAAATTAATTTTGCAAAAGACTGTTAATAGATCTAGAAAGAATTGGTCCAAGAAACTTGATGATGCATTATGGGCCTATAGAACTGCATATAAAAATCCTATGGGTATATCTTCGTATAAAATGGTTTATGGAAAAGCATGTCACTTACCTCTCGAACTAGAACATAAGGCTTATTGGGCTATTAAAGAGCTCAATTATGATTTCAAACTTGTCCGTGAGAAAAGGTTATTTGACATTAGCTCACTTGATAAATGGAGAACCCAGGCCTACGAGAATGCCAAATTGTTTAAAGAAAAAGTTAAAAGATGGCATGAAAAAAGAATACAAAAGCGTGAGTTTAATGTAGGTGATTATGTATTGCTATACAACTCTCATTTAAGATTTTTTGCAGGAAAACTTATCTCTAAATGGGAAGTTCCTTACGTTATCGAGGAGGTCTATCGTTCCGGTGCCATAAAAATCAACAACTTCAAAGGCACAAATCCGAAGGTGGTGAACGGTCAAAGAATTAAACATTATATCTCACGTAATCCTATAAATGTTGAAACTAATGTTATTGAAACCGTAACCCCGGAGGAATACATAAGGGACACTTTCCGGAATGTTTCAGACTCCGAAAAGGGATAGGTATGTGGTACGGTAAGTAAACCGACTCCAAAACAGTTCTAATGGCAATTTTCTTCCGTTTTGGAATATTTAGAAAAAATAGAAAAATAAGAAGCAGTCCAGGAAGGACACGAGGGTGGAGGGCACGCCCCCTACCTCGTGGGCATCTCGCGTGCTCTCCGGACTCCGTTTTCTTACACGTTACGTATTTTGGTCGGTAAAAATTCATTATATAATCTCCCGAAGGTTTTGACTCCCGTATCACGCAATTATCCTCTGTTTGTGTTTCGAGCTGTTGCTGTTGCAGATTAGAGCAAGATGTCTTCGCAAGAGTCAGTCGGGGAGAGCCGGGTGTCTCATCCGGCACCGAGACCAATGACAAACAACAATGTTGACCACTTTGGGCTAGAAACAGAGGAAGAGATGGAGGCTAATTTGAAGAGGATAGATGCCATGGAGGAAGATCAAGAAGTCACTTCCCGCTTCCGAGCTAGATTCACAATGGGGGAACTGCAGAGCTCGGCTATTGCAAACTCGGTTATCCCTTCCAATGTTAGATTTCTTTCTTATGAGAATATGCAAAAGAGTGTCACTGGTTCTCCCATAGCTATGCAGCACCCTTGGGTGCAAGGAGCTTTGGCTATTACAGGAAAGCTTCAAAAGGAAATAATGGACCTCAAGCAGCAAGGCAATAAGCTCAAGGAGGAAAATCGTATCCTGAGGGGCATCATCGCCAAGAATATCACATCACCATTCGCAAAAAGAGAGATATAATCACATGGGTATGGGCACTCCCCTTGGCAACTGCCGAGCTTGGGGGACTGCCCCGGTATCGTATCACCATCACTTTTATCTTTACCGATTTTCTTAGTTCGATCCTTTTGATAATATTTTGATCTAGTAGAATAAAAGTTATTAGTATGATCTAGTTGTGAGTTTTGCTTTATGATCCTTCTACGTAATCGAGTCTGTGAGCTATATATAATAAAGATTAGTGTTGAGTTAAGGGCTTGATTATTTTGCCATGATCTTGAGTGAATAAAATAAAAGAGAAAGAATAAAAAGAAACAAAGAGATCATATGGATTTTATGGAGAGTAACGAGCTCACATAGAAAGAGTATGATGAATAAAAGTTGTTGAGAGTTGACAAACATAGTTTTGGTCATCGTTGCAATTAACAGGAAGTAATAAAGAAAGAGAGGTCTTCACATATAAATACACTATCTTGGACATCTTTTATGATTGTGAGCACTCATTAAAATATGACATGCTAAAGGGTTGACGTTGGACAAGGAAGACAATGTTATGGGTTATGTTTTCTTACATCTGAGATAAATTATATTGTCATGGATCATCCAACATGATTGAGCTTGCCTTTCCCCCTCATGGTAGCCAAATTCTTTGCACCAAGTAGAGATACTACTTGTGCTTCCAAACGCCCTTAAACTAGTTTTGCCATGAGAGTCCACCATACCTACCTATGGATTGAGTAAGATCCTCCAAGTAAGTTTTCATCGGTGCAAGCAATAAAAATTGCTCTCTAAATATGTATGACTTATTAGTGTGGGAGAAAATAAGCTTTATACGATCGTGTGATATGGAAGAAATAAAAGCGACGGACTGCATAATAAAGGTCCATATCACAAGTGGCAATATAAAGTGGCGTTCTTTCGCATTAAGATTGTGTGCATCCAACCATAAAAGCGCATGACAACCTCTGCTTCCCTCTGCGAAGGGCCTATCTTTTACTTTTATCTCCTACCTTACATAAGAGTCTTGGTGTTCCTCACCCTTCCTTTTTAAATTTTATCTTTTGGCAAGCATAACATGTTGGAAAGATCCTGGTATATATGGCTAATTGGATGTGAGTTTTCATGAACTATTATTGTTGACATTACCCTTGAGGTAAAACATTGGGAGGCAAAACTATAAGCCCCTATCTTTCTCTGTGTCCGATTAAAACTCCATACCCATAAGTATTGCGTGAGTGTTAGCAATTGTGAAAGACTATATGATAGTTGAGTATGTGGACTTGCTGAAAAGCTCTTATATCGACTCTTTCCTATGTTATGATAAATTGCAATTGCTTCAATGACTGAGATTATAGTTTGTTAGTTTCCAATGAAGTTTATGATTCATACTTGAAATTGTGATTTAATTGTTACTCTAGCATAAGAGATCATATGACAAGAATTATATAAGTTGCTGTTCTAAGAATGATCATGATGCCCTCATGTCTGTATTTTATTTTTATCGACACCTCTATCTCTAAACATGTGGACATATTTTTCGATTTTGGCTTTCGCTTGAGGACAAGCGAGGTCTAAGCTTGGGGGAGTTCATACGTCCATTTTGCATCATGCTTTTATATCGATATTTATTGCATTATGGGTTGTTATTACACATTATGTCACAATACTTATGCCTATTATCTCTTATTTTACAAGGTTTACATAAAGAGGGAGAATGCCGGCAGCTAGGATTTTGGGCTAGAAAAGGAGCAAATATTAGAGATCTATTCTGCAAAGCTCCAAAAGTCATGAAACTTCACGGAAGTCATTTTCAGAATATATAAAAAATACTGAGCGCAAGAAGTTCCAGAGGGGGCCACACCCTGCCCACGAGGGTGGGGGCGCGCCCTACCCCCTGGGCGCACCCACCTGCCTCGTGGGGCCCCTGGTGGCCCTCCGATGCCCATCTACTGCTATATGGAGTCTTTCGATGAGGAAAAAATCATAAGCCAGCTTTCAGGACGAGACTCCGCCGCCACAAGGCGGAACCTTGGCAGAACCAATCTAGGGCTCTGGCGGAGTTGTTCTGCCGGGGAAACTTCCCTCCGGGAGGGGGAAATCATCGCCATCGTCATCACCAACGATCCTCTCATCGGAGAGGGTCAATCTCCATCAACATCTTCACCAGCACCATCTCCTCTCAAACTCTAGTTCATCTCTTGTATCCAATTCTTGTCTCTAAGTCTGGGATTGGTACCTGTGGGTTGCTAGTAGTGTTGATTACTCCTTGTAGTTGATGCTAGTTGGTTTATTTGGTGGAAGATCATATGTTCAGATCCTATATGTGTATTAATACCCCTCTGATTATGAACATGAATATGCTTTGTGAGTAGTTACGTTTGTTACTGAGGACATGGGAGAAGTCTTGCTATTAGTAGTCATGTGAATTTGATATTCGTTCGATATTTTGATGAGATGTATGTTGTCTCTCCTCTAGTGGTGTTATGTGAACGTCGACTACATGACACTTGACCATTATTTGGGCCTAGAGGAAGGCATTGGGAAGTAATAAGTAGATGATGGGTTTCTAGAGTGACAGAAGCTTAAACCCTAGTTTATGCGTTGCTTCGTAAGGGGCTGATTTGGCTCCATATGTTTCATGCTATGGTTAGGTTTACCTTAATACTTTTGTTGTAGTTGCAGATGCTTGCAATAGAGGTTAATCATAAGTGAGATGCTTGTCCAAGTAAGACAACACCCAAGCACCGGTCCACCCAAATACCAAATTATCAAAGTACCGAACGCGAATCATATGAACGTGATGAAAAGTAGCTTAACGATAATTTCCATGTGTCCTCGGGAGCGCTTTTCTCTATATAAGAATTTGTCCAAGCTTGTCCTTTGCTACAAAAGGATTGGGCCACCTTGATGCACTTTATTTACTTTTGTTACTTGTTGCTTTACCAATTATCTTATCACAAAACTATTTGTTACCTATAATTTCAGTGCTTGCAGAGAATACCTTGTTGAAAACCGCTTATCATTTCCTTCTGCCCCTCGTTGGGTTCGACACTCTTACTTATCGAAAGGACTACGATAGATCCCCTATACTTGTGGGTCATCACCCCGCAAGGCTCTTCGCAAACTCTTGATGCAGGAAATCTAAAAAGGGTGAACCAAAAGAAGCGGCCTCCTGAGAGCCACTGCTCCTGAGGGATGGCTCTGTCACCAACCACGCTTAGTCAGAGTCCTCCTCCTGCTTGACGAGGGCGTGGTGATGAGGCGGCTCGGCATCCCCCTGAGCGGGAGCAAGACGGCGTGGCGGCTGATACGTCTCCAACGTATCTATAATTTATGAAGTACTCATGCCATGTTTACAACAATTTTATATGGTTTTAGTATGATTTGCATGGAACTAACCCGGACTGGCGTTGTTTTCAGGAGAACTACCATGGTGTTGTTTTTGTGCAGAAATAAAAGTTCTCCAAATGAGCTGGAACTTTTTGATGATCTTTTTTGGAACAAAAGAGAGCCCTGAAGGTTCGTGGGAGGGCCAGAAGAGCCACGAGGAGCACACAACCCACCAGGGCGCTCCTGAGGGGCCCGGCTTGCCCCGGTGGGTTGTGCTCACCTCGAGGCCCATCTTAGCATGATTCCAACGCCCAAAAATCCTATAAATAGAGAAACCATCAGAAATAACTCTAGATTAGAAGTTCCACCATCGCAAGCCTCTATAGCCATGAAAAACCAATCTAGACACCGTTTCGGCACTCCACCGGAGGGGGAAATCGTCACCGGTGGCCATCTTCATCATCCCGACGGCCACCATGATGAGAGGGAGTAGTCCACCCTCAGGGCTAAGGGTTTGTACCAATAGCTATGTGTTTAATCTCTCTCTCTCTCTCGTGTTCTTGAGATGTCACGATCTTGATGTATCGCGGGCTTTATTAATATAGTCAGATCATATGGTGTTTCCCCCTCTCTATCTTGTTGTGAATTGAGTTTTCCCTTTGAGATTCATTTTATCGGATTGAATACTTTTATGGATTTGAGAGCACTTGATGTATGTCTTGCTATGAATACCCGTGGGACAATGGAGTATCATATTGATTCACTTGATATGTGTTTTGACACTCAACTCGCGGATTGCCGAGGTGACATTGGGGTAATCTATGCATAGGGGTTGATGCACGTTCTCATCTTTTGTTTCTCCGGTAGAAATCTTGGGGCACTCTTTGAGGTTCTTTGTGTTGGATTTAGTATTATGAATATGAATTTGCTGTGTTATTTCAGTACGAACTCTTGATAGATCGATCGGAAAAAATAACTTAGTGTTATTTTAGTATGAACTCTTGATAGATCGATCGAAAAGAATAACTTGGTGTTATTTTAGTACGAACTCTTGGATAGATGATAGAAAATAATAGCTACAAACAATTTCTTCTTATGTTCTCCGCTAGATAGGAACTTTGGAGTATTCTTCATCGCACGTTGAGGGATGGTTATATGATCCAATTATATTAGCATTGTTGAGAGATTGCACTAGCTAAAGTACGAACCCTAGGCCTTGTTGTCAAGCATTGAAATATCGTTTGTGCTCACTTTTGTTACATTCTACCTTGCTGTTTTTATTGTCACTATCACAAAAATTAATATCTACTATCATTACGACACTTGTATCACCATCTCTTCGCCGAACTAGTGCACCTATACAAATTACCATTGTATTTGGTGTATTGGGGAGACAAGAGACTTTTTATTTGTCACGACCGGTTTTCCAATAAAAATATTTATTGAGAAACCAATCTTTTGAGTCCAGTATGAGAGAGATCCTCCTCACTGGTAGACAAATTCTTGATACAATAAGCCAGTAGCATAGAATATATTACAGGGTTGAGCTAGGGCTGCTCAACAAATTATTACAAGCGCGCCAATAATTATACATAATGGCGGATATAACACAATGGTGTGGTGGCATACTACTGACTCGAGGATAAAGTGATGGTGGAATAACACAATGGGGAGGGTGGTAACACGACTCTCAAACTGGCATCTCATCGAGCGTCGAGGTGAGGCTTGATAAATTTATTCGGGTTGCGGAAGCGGATATAAAACAGTGACCAAGTCCAGGGTCGCACGAGACTGACTAGGATTCCTCTAGGCGTCAGACTCGCTATCGAACTCTTCATCCATGAGATCGCCTTCGTCAGCATCTGGCCAAATCAACAAGCCAGTGAGTACTTTGAAAGTACTCGCAAGACAGTTCGGACGTAAGACATACGAATGCATGCATGAATGCGTCATGATTAATCTTCCCAATGCACAATTAAAAATAAAATTTTGCATAACGAAGTAAGTACAAGGGAAACGGCGGTAGTCCGCCTGAAATCCCAACAAAATATAAATGAGAACCAATCGGGTGTCTGAAGCGACGCCTCGAAAGGTGAACAAATAATAACAGAAAATCATGCCACAGTCGGACGTCTGAGCGACATCGCAGAAAGGGCTTTAAAAGAAATGCCACAATCGGACGTCTGAGCGACATCGCAGAAAGGGCTTTAAAAGAAATGCCACAATCGGACGTCTGAGCGACATCACAGAAAGGGCTTTAAAAGAAATGCCACAGTCGGATGTCTGAGCGACATCACAGAAAGGGCTTTAAAAGAAATGCCACAGTCAGACGTCTGAGCGACATCACAGAAAGGGCTTTAAAAGAAATGCCACAGTCGGACGTCTGAGCAACATCACAGAAAGGGCTTTAATCCACAAGTAAATAATACTCATAATAAATATTCAGTTCATGATAATAAACGGGTTAGTCCATCCACAGGAATAAACTTTTAACCGGGCTTAGTGCTCATGAGATTCACCAGAGTATCTGTCACCAAAACTGGCACTTGTCAGAATAAGTCAGCGCAAAATTTGGATAAGGATAAGATGATTTGGAGATTTATGACTCTGCAGAGTTTGTACAAAAATTTCCCACAGCTAACGGATTTCCGTAGTCTCGAAGGACTAGTTCCGTTTACGGTATTTCGGAAGAAAACACAGCTAACCAGTACACACCCATCCTATCTCTCGATGCCAGGACTCACCCTAGACATCGTCCAAGAAAAACTTTGAGACGGGGAGATCACAATCTCGAATAGCATGGGATCAAATTTATATCCGCGTGCTCTAAGGGGTGCCCCCCTCTCGGTCCCAACCGGAAACACCCATGCCCCCTGACCGGATGACTGGCTTTAATCCAGGGCCATGGAACCATCATCCCGGCCTCTCCTTTTGGTGTGTACCAGGAAAGCGGTTTGCAACTTACTAAGCCATATTCCTTGCGGAAAACATGTGGTAGTACAAGGAGGGAAAAGGGAGGAACTGGACCGATACGATTCGACACTGTAGTCAAATAGTCTGGCATAAGACTGGCATGCTACAACACTGCCATCTTACCCATCCTCATGCCAACCCATGGCCATTCATACTCACATCCATCCACTTATGGATCATCGAGCTCACTTACCTTAACCATGCATGAAAATAACGTTCATCGGTATGCGCATCAACATGCCATGAAACTATCTAAATGCAAAACATGCCAAGACACTCATCATATCAAAAGTTCAAACATGCTTGCCTGGTTCAGAGTAGTCGGAGCCTAGCTCGGTGAAGTTCGTGGCTCCGTCACCTCCTTCGGTATCTACGGTATACAGAAAATATAGGCGCTATCGTAAATACCAAGAAGTGCACAAAAAGTATTCCAAATTTTTTTGAAATAAATCTGATAAAAAACTAGACAAAATTTTAAAGAGAACAGAAAAAGAATCAATCAAAAATACTTTTCTGTTTAAAAGTTATAAAGGTTTTGGTCCAGGGACTCATCTGTAATGAAACAGAAAGTTTCCAGGGGCTAGCTCATAAAAACGGAAAACGCTTCAGTCTCGAATACGCCAGCCTAGAGAGGGAAACGCATTTTGCCCGAAGGCGTTTTCAGAAAACGAGTCGTGTAAAAAGCCCTGAGAGGCTGACTGGCGTGCCCCACCCGTCAGGTTTGAAATTTTAAAAAGGGGCGGCAGAGCTCGACGGTGCCCGAGAGCCGCGGTGGTCGCCGGCGGCGATCCACGGTGAGGTAAGGGGATCGGAGGGTACCTCCTTGCTCAGGGCGCCCTTCCGCGTCAGTTGGTGGTGGTGGTGGTCGCCGGCGAGTACCACGTTGACGGCGAGCCTTGCTCCGGCGGACGGCGGCTCGGGTGGAAATGGATTTCGCCGGGGAGAGCTGCGAAGGTCAAATTGATGCTTGGGTTAGCTCACTGGGTGCTCGAGGAAGCTACTGACGAAGTTTGGGCGCCGGGGATGGCCTCATCGGAGTGAATCGAGGTGGAGGCCGAGGCGGAACAAGGTGGCCGGAGTCGAGGAAGAACGGCCCCTCGAGGCTCTTCTAGTTGTTGTTCGGGGTCCAGGGAGGTAGTGGAGGTGTGCGGGGGCGAGAGGGAGCTGGGGGTGCTATATATAGCCGGCCCGAGGCGGTTTCCGCGAACGGGATAAGTCCGGCGAGCGATTACGGCGGCGCTGTGGTTGGGCAGTGGGATTAGGGGCTTGGGCATCGTCTAGGTGGAGTAGTGGTTCCATTCCAGGGTCCAACTCAGCACGGGGGGGGGGCAGGTTTACGGCTGGTCCCAACGGAACGGCCGTGCGGCACGTTGGCGGCAGGGAGCGCGCCCTGCGCGTGCCAGGCTACGGCGACTATGCAGCGAGGCTGCCCTGGCGTGCATGAAGCCACGCGGAGGGCCAGGGAGTGTTGGGCGGCGCCGAACGGCATTGCGCCGCCGTTCTGCTTCCGGTCGGCCGTTACGGTGGATCAGCCGCCGCAAGACACGTCGGCGCAGGCGGGCCCGGGCGCCACCAACGCCAGGAAGACGCCAAGTGCGCGTGCGGCATTCCAGACAAGAGGAAGGGGCGGCGAGGAACGTGCCAAGGGCACTGTCCACGCGTGACTGAAGCTGGCGAAGGGAAAACGACACTGAACTCTGAACTTTACTGAATTACTGAAAGTGCAATATACAGTGTATGCAAGGTGTTCGACAGAATGATACTGGCCTCTAGGGATTTTTCCTAGAGCTGATTTTTGGTGGAGTGGCTACTCATTGCTCCAGTAGGCTGCCTGAATTTTTGTAGAATTTTTGGGGAAGTGTAGATATGAATTTCACCAAATTTGGCAAATCTGGTCCAAACTTGCAGAGGCTG
The DNA here is from genome assembly GCA_034509565.1 of Triticum monococcum. Taxonomy (NCBI): domain Eukaryota; kingdom Viridiplantae; phylum Streptophyta; class Magnoliopsida; order Poales; family Poaceae; genus Triticum; species Triticum monococcum. Next base: position 19,115,736 of record CM067844.1, on the reverse strand, counting down.
AAATTTGAAACTTTTGAAAAGAAGGGGAGTGGATCAAGATGGTTCTGAGTTGTGGATGCTAAGGACTAACCAGAGGAGTTGGTTTGAGATCAAAACTCAAAGGGAATAAGGTACTTGCTTTGCAAATGACCCAGGCTCCAAATAATTGACAGAAATGGTTTTGAGGGGAAAAATGATTGAAATAAAATACAAAACTTGTTTGGATTAGTTGGGGCAGAGAACTTAGGTTGTTCCAAGGAGGAGGGGAGGTTTTTGGAGGGGTTTTACCACCTGTGATATGTTAAAATCATGGGTGGTTTCAAAAAGAAAGAAGTCCCAAAACTCCTAGGATTTCTTTTTAAATGAAAATAAATAAGTTTGAGAGGGAAACAACCAGAAGAACAGCTTTCAAAAGTCCAACACCAAAATTGAAAAGGAAAGGAAATGCTTGCCAAAGGTGAAAGGAAGTTTTTAAAGAGGAAGGATTTCTGGAAAAGAAATTTTTAAATGCCCTCTTTTTTTTGAATCCAATAAAGTTTTTGATGAAAACCAAATCAAAAATTTTGGAGTGTCACAACACCTACCCCCTTAGGAAAAATCTCGTCCCCGAGATTTCAGTTGATCCTTAAATAAGTGTGGATGCTCTGTCCGAAGAAAATCCTCTCTTTCCCAAGTTGCTTCACTGTCGGTGTGATTGCTCCACTGGACTCTGAAGAATTTAATGGTCTTCTGTCGGGTCCTCCTTTCAGACTCCTCTAATATTCTTACTGGACGTTCCCGATAAGTGAGGTCTGGCTGTACGTCAATGCTCTCATGGGATACTTGTTTCTCTGGGTTGCTTACGCACTTCCTTAATTGCGAGACGTGGAACACGTTGTGGACATCGGATAATTCCTTGGGTAAGTCTAGCTGGTAGGCTACCGTGCCTCTTCGCGCCATTATACAGAATGGTCCAATGAATCTTGGTGCTAGCTTCCCTTTAATCTTGAATCATTGCAATCCTCTCATAGGAGATACTTTCAGGTATACAAACTCACCGGGCTTGAAGCTGACCCTACGATGTTTCTGATCATAATAACTTTTCTGTCGACTTTGAGCGGTCTTAAGTCGGTCTCTGATTAGCTTGACTTTTTCCTCGGCTTCTCTGAGCATGTCTGGTCCGAAGATGCGGCTGTCTCCGGTCTCTGACCAATTCAACGGGGTACGACATCTTCGTCCGTATAAAGCCTCAAATGGTGCCATTTGCAGGCTGGCCTGGTAGCTATTGTTGTACGTGAACTCGGCGTATGGCAGGCTTTCTTCCCAACTGGTTCCATATGTGAGGACACATGCTCTCAGCATGTCTTCTAAAACCTGGTTTACGCGTTCCGTTTGTCCATCGGTCTGTGGGTGGTATGCGGTACTGAAGGCTAGTTGAGTCCCCAGAGCCTGTTGTAAATGCTCCCAAAATCTCGAGACGAACTGAGTGCCTCTGTCGGATATTATGGTCTTTGGGACTCCATGCAGACAAACTATTCGGGAGAGATAAATCCTGGCAAGCCTCTGAGTGCTGTAGGTTGTCTTTACTGGAATGAAATGTGCCACCTTGGTTAACTTGTCAGTGATGACCCATATGGCATCATTCCCATGCTGTGACCGAGGTAGTCCGACAATGAAATCCATCCCTATTTCATCCCATTTCCACTCAGGTATTTTGTTTGGTTGCAGTAGTCCGGCTGGTCTCTGATGCTCAGCTTTTATGCGTTGACAAGAGTCGCAACATGCAATGAAGGTGGCTATGTCCCTCTTCATACCGTGCCACCAAAATCTTTCCTGAATATCTTTATACATCTTGGTCCCGCCAGGGTGGATCGAGTACGAGGCGGTGTGGGCTTCAGCTAGGATTTGCTGTTTAAGGTCTTCTATGTTTGGCACGCAGAGTCTTTCTCCGTACCACAATATTCCTCCATCGTCTATGACGAATTCCGAGGCCTTGCCCATACTCACCTTTCTTTTGATGCCTTCAATGCTGGGGTGACCGGGCTGAGCTTCTTTAATTTCCTCCACAAGGTCGGGTTGTATTTCCAAGTTTGATATGGTGCCTTCTGCTACCATTATCAAATTGAGCTTGGCAAATTCTTGTTGGAATTCGGGCCTCAAGCTTTGCAGATTGCTTTCGTCGGAGTTGGGGTTCCGACTAAGAGCATCGGCCACTACATTCGCTTTCCCTGGATGGTAATGGATACCAACATCATAATCCTTTACCAATTCTAACCAGCGTCTTTGTTGCAAATTTAGTTCTGGCTGCGCAAAAATATATTTGAGACTTTTGTGATCCGTATATATTTCACATCGGTTCCCAAGTAAGAAATGCCTCCATTCTTTGAGTGCATGAATGACTGCTGCCATTTCTAAGTCATGAGTGGGATAATTTTCCTCATGCTTGCGAAGTTGCCTTGAAGCATAGGCGACAACCTTGCCTTCCTGCATCAACACGCATCCAAGACCCTTTCTGGACGCGTCACAAAACACTTCAAAATTCTTGTGTATGTCTGGCACAATTAATACTGGTGCTGTTGTTAATTTTCGCTTTAGCTCTTGGAAACTTTTTTCACAGGCTTATGTCCATTCAAACTTCTTGTCTTTCTTGAGTATCTGCGTCATAGGCTTGGCTATGGTGGAGAATCCTTCAATAAATCTGCGGTAATATCCTGCCATTCCCAAGAAACTACGTATATCTGTTACGCTCGCTGGCGACTTCCAGCCAAGTATGGCCTTGACTTTCTCTGGGTCCACTGCGATACCGTCTTGGGTTAGCACGTGGCCTAGAAAGCCTACTTGCCTTAGCCAAAATTTGCACTTGCTGAACTTGGCATACAATTGGTGTTTCCTGAGTTCTCCTAGCACGATCCTGAGATGTTCTGCGTGCTCTTCTGGTGTCTTCGAGTATACCAGAATATCGTCGATGAATACCACGACGAACTTGTCCATATACTTCATAAATACTTTGTTCATGAGGTGAACAAAATATGCAGGGGCATTTGTTAATCCAAATGGCATTACTGTGAACTCATACAGTCCATATCTGGAAGTGAAGGCTGTTTTGGGGATATCTTCTGTTCACACTTTTAATTGATGATATCCTGACCTTAAGTCAATTTTTGAGAATACTTTGGCCTGAGCGAGTTGATCAAATAAATTGTTTATCCTTGGCATCGGATATTTGTTCTTGACTGTGACCATGTTAAGTGCTCGATAGTCAATACACAATCTTAGTGTTCCATCCTTCTTTTTGGCAAATAAAATTGGTGATCCCCAAGGTGAGGAGCTGGCTCGAATGTATCCTTTGTCCAGCAATTCTTTTATTTGTTTCTTCAATTCAACCAACTCGGATGGTGCCATTCGGTATGGTTTCTTGTATATGGGGGTGGTTCCTGGTGCGAGCTCAATGCAGAATTCTATCTCTCGGTCTGGTGGCATGCCTGGTAGTTCTTCAGGGAACACATCTGGAAATTCACATACCACTGGAACCTTGTTTAGCTCAGAAACGTCTACCTTATTCAATCTCGGTTGCCGGGGTATTTTTCCTTCCTTGGCTGACACTCTTATTGTCTTCCCATGGTGGTGTGTGAGGATTACGGTCCGGTTGAAACAGTCAATAAAACCCTTATTGGTGGTTAGCCAGTCCATCCCGAGGATGACATCCAGTCCTTTGTTTTCCAATACAATAAGATTTGCGTGAAACTCCAATCCTTCAAACTCAATGACCACATTCTGACAGTAACTCTGAGTAACTTGCTGAATCCCAGGGGACTTGATGATCATGGATTTCTCCAAAGGAAGCATCGAAAAATTATTTTGCAAAGCAAAACTTTTCGAAATGAAAGAGTGAGAAGCTCCAGAATCAAACAAAACCGTCGCAGGTATTGTGTTGACAGGAAACGTACCGAGTACGATATCCGAAGCGTTTTGTGCCTCCTCTTTGGTTACGTGGTTCAGATGACCCTTCCTGTGGTTGTTGCTGGGATTGAAATTGTTTCGCTTGGGCGCTACTGCCGCCGTTGTTTGGCTTTGGGGTTGAGTTTCTAGGCTTGGGACACTGCTTGGCATAGTGTCCTTCCTCTCCACAGGCGTAACAAGTAACGCCGGGGCGATATATGAACTCCTTGTCCCTTGCATGAAAATTCTTGATTTGGCGTGAGACATTGGATGGGAATTTGTGTGTCCCGCTCTTTTGAAAATCTGTCTTGCTTCGGTGATTGCGAGCATGGTTAGTCTGGTCCCTTTTTTGCTTGTGGATATCTTCCAGGCTGCGTCTCTCATTTTCCAGAGTAATGGCTTTGTCCACCAGTGTTTTAAAATCAGGAAAAGTGTGCATGACCAGTTGGCATTTAAGTGCGGGTGCCAGACCGTCAAGGAATTTCTCCATCTTCTTGCTTTCAGTCATACACTCTTCATTGGCGTAGCGAGACAATAGAGTAAATTGACTGTTGTAATATGCCACTGTCATGTTCCTTTGTTTGAGGTCATCGAACTCTCTCTTCTTGATTTTCATAATACTCTTAGGAATGTGTGCACCACGGAAATCTTCCTTGAAATCATCCCAGGTTATGTCACCTTCGTTGGGATGCATGTGCAGAAAATTCTCCCACCACGATGCGGCTGCTCCTGTGAGATAGTGCGGAGCATACAATACTTTCTCGGGATCTGAACATTTTGCAATAATTAATTTCCTCTCCATGTCCCGAAGCCAGTCCTCGGCTTCAAGAGGCTTGTCAGTATGAGAAAATGTTTGGGGACGCGTCTTCTGTAGCTCAGATAACTTGGAGTGCTGCGGATACTGCCCATGGTAATTTCCCATGTTGATGACTTGGTTCATCATTTCACGATGTTGTTGCCGACTCTGTTCATAAAGGCGGCACATTTGGGAGAGTGCCATTTCACTGCCCTGTTGACTCGACTGCCCTTGCGTGAAGTTGTTGCCTGGTTGAGTGTCATTATTTTCCTCTGGCGGAGTAGGCATGGAGCGAGTCCAAGGACGAGACATTTTTCACTCTGGGGATATATTTTGTAAAACTCATAAGAAAAGTGAAGATGATCGCCAAAAACAACTCCAAAATGCACAAGGATGGCAAATAATTTAGATGACCAAGATCACTTAAGAAAACAAATTGATTTGCGCATGGAGAAGGACTGCTCATTACATATCTTACACGCGGGCGATAATTATACAGTACATCACTGAGGATATGCGTACATAATCCTGACATGTTATTTAGGCTAGTACACTCCTCCAATTCTACATGATGCGCAAACAAGCTACTTCTCACAACCTATGTACATATAAACATATCTTACAAAGTGGTACATCGCATGACGGGCAAACGCACTCAGCCGGAAATGTCGATGATCTCCTTGGCCCTGCCAAGGGTGAGGCGCAGTGAGGCTGGGGACTCGACCTCCTCCTCACTAATAGGCTCCAGACGTGAAGAGCTGCGTCGGGTAGGTGGAGTGGGTGCCAGGGCGGAGCAACACGAATGGGAGTGGGCACCACGGGTGGTGCAGTGCGCGCTGGAGTGGGCGCAAAGGCCTGGTTGAACCCTCCGGTGGTAGGTAGGTGACGAGTAGGTGCATGAGATGCTGAGGACGAGACAAAAGTCAGTGGCGGTGCGGTGAGCAGGAGCTCCCTCCTGTTGGCGGCACAGCCATGAACTGAGTCCATGCGGGCAGCCACGAAGTCGTCCACCAGGTTGTCGAAGGCTGCGTCCAAAGCCCGGAGATACTCAATAAGCATCTCAAAAGCCTCGTCTCATTCTCCTCTGGGGCAGGAGAATGCGTAGTGGTAGGTGTAGGGCACATGGCATGGAAGATAACGGTAGCGACGAGTCTTCATCGCGGGAAGGACATCCCTGAGGCGAGCTATCGCCTCACGAGCTGCCATCTGCATAGCATGCCTCTCCGTAGGCATGGACCTTCCCATGAACAGGTAGCGGCGTAACTCACCACGCCCTCCCTTGAACTGCACCGTGGCCTGGTGCATGGTCAGACTGTCGTTGACTCTGTGTTGGCGGAGTGTGAAGACTGGGCGCACGGATGGCCCCATCGCGACCTGAACGATGAAGGAGAGAAGCTTGACGAACCCATCAGGTACGTTGGCGAAGGTTTGAGACTCGCAGTTGTTGTCGGCCATCTACAAAAGTAGGCTAAAATCCTGAATGGTCAGATCATAAATTTATGCTCACTGTCAGAAAATGACTACAATTGCATAAAAAAATCGGCTCTATCATGCTAATAACCGATTAGCGATCGCACCTAGTGGCTTCCTACAGTCAGCCTGGCTCTGGTACCAAGCTTGTCATGACCGGTTTTCCAATAAAACTATTTATTGAGAAACCAATCTTTTGAGTCCAGTATGAGAGAAATCCTCCTCACTGGTAGACAAATTCTTGATACAATAAGCCAGTAGCATAGAATATATTACAGGGTTGAGCTAGGGCTGCTCAACAAATTATTACAAGCGCGCCAATAATTATACATAATGGCGGATATAACACAATGGTGTGGTGGCATACTACTGACTCAAGGATAAAGTGATGGTGGAATAACACAATGGGGAGGGTGGTAACACGACTCTCAAACTGGCATCTCATCGAGCATCGAGGTGAGGCTCGATAAATTTATTCGGGTTGTGGAAGCGGATATAAAACAGTGACCAAGTCCAGGGTCGCACGAGACTGACTGGGATTCCTCTATGCGTCGGACTCGCTATCGAACTCTTCATCCATGAGACCGCCTTCGTCAGCATCTGGCCAAATCAACAAGCCGGTGAGTACTTTGAAAGTACTCGCAAGACAGTTCGGACGTAAGACATACGAATGCATGCATGAATGCGTCATGATTAATCTTCCCAATGCACAATTAAAAATAAAATTTTGCATAACGAAGTAAGTACGAGGGAAACGGCGGTAGTCCGCCTGAAATCCCAACAAAATATAAATGAGAACCAATCGGGTGTCTGAAGCGACGCCTCGAAAGGTGAACAAATAATAACAGAAAATCATGCCACAGTCGGACGTCTGAGCAACATCGCAGAAAGGGCTTTAAAAGAAATGCCACAATCGGACGTCTGAGCGACATCGCAGAAAGGGCTTTAAAAGAAATGCCACAATCGGACGTCTGAGCGACATCACAGAAAGGGCTTTAAAAGAATTGCCACAGTCAGACGTCTAAGTGACATCACAGAAAGGGCTTTAAAAGAAATGCCATAGTCGGACGTCTGAGCGACATCACAGAAAGGGCTTTAAAAGAAATGCCACAGTCGGACGTCTGAGCGACATCACAGAAAGGGCTTTAATCCACAAGTAAATAATACTCATAATAAATATTCAGTTCATGATAATAAATGGGTTAGTCCATCCACAGGAATAAACTGTTAACCGGGCTTAGTGCTCATGAGATTCACCAGAGTATCTGTCACCAAAACTGGCACTTGTCAGAATAAGTCAGCGCAAAATTTGGATAAGGATAAGATGATTTGGAGATTAATGACTCTGCAGAGTTTGTACAAAAATTTCCCACAGCTAACGGATTTCCATAGTCTCGAAGTACTAGTTCCGTTTACGGTATTTCGGAAGAAAACATAGCTAACCAGTACACACCCATCCTATCTCTCGATGCCAGGACTCACCCTAGACATCGTCCAAGAAAAACTTTGAGACGGGGAGATCACAATCTCGAATAGCATGGGATCAAATTTATATACACGCGCTCTAAGGGGTGCCCCCCTCTCGGTCCCAACCGGAAACACCCATGCCCCCTGACCGGATGACTGGCTTTAATCCAGGGCCATGGAACCATCATCCTGGCCTCTCCTTTTGGTGTGTACCAGGAAAGCGGTTTGCAACTTACTAAGCCATATTCCTTGCGGAAAACATGTGGTAGTACAAGGAGGGAAAAGGGAGGAACTGGACCGATACGATTCGACACTGTAGTCAAATAGTCTGGCATAAGACTGGCATGCTACAACACTGCCATCTTACCCATCCTCATGCCAACCCATGGCCATTCATACTCACATCCATCCACTTATGGATCATCGAGCTCACTTGCCTTAACCATGCATGAAAATAACGTTGATCGGTATGCTCATCAACATGCCATGAAACTATCTAAATGCAAAACATGCCAAGACACTCATCATATCAAAAGTTCAAACATGCTTGCCTGGTTCAGATTAGTCGGAGCCTAGCTCGGTGAAGTTCGCGGCTCCGTCACCTCCTTCGGTATCTACGGTATACAGAAAATATAGGCGCTATCGTAAATACCAAGAAGTGCACAAAAAGTATTCCAATTTTTTTTTGAAATAAATATGATAAAAAACTAGACAAAATTTTAAAGAGAACAGAAAAAGAATCAATCAAAAATACTTTTCTGTTTAAAAGTTATAAAGGTTTTGGTCCAGGGACTCATCTGTAATGAAACAGAAAGTTTCCAGGGGCTAGCTCATAAAAACGGAAAACGCTTCGGTCTCGAATACGCCAGCCTAGAGAGGGAAACGCATTTTGCCCGAAGGCGTTTTCAGAAAACGAGTCGTGTAAAAAGCCCTGAGAGGCTGACTGGCGTGCCCCACCCGTCAGGTTTGAAATTTTAAAAAGGGGCGGCAGAGCTCGACGGTGCCCGAGAGCCGCGGTGGTCGCCGGCGGCGATCCACGGTGAGGTAAGGGGATCAGAGGGTACCTCCTTGCTCAGGGCGCCCTTCCGCGTCAGTTGGTGGTGGTGGTGGTCGCCGGCGAGTACCACGTTGACGGCGAGCCTTGCTCCGGCGGACGGCGGCTCGGGTGGAAATGGATTTCGCCGGGGAGAGCTGCGAAGGTCAAATTGATGCTTGGGTTAGCTCACTGGGTGCTCGAGGAAGCTACTGACGAAGTTTGGGCGCCGGGGATGGCCTCACCGGAGTGAATCGAGGTGGAGGCCGAGGCAGAACGAGGTGGCCGGAGTCGAGGAAGAAGGGCCCCTCGAGGCTCTTCTAGTTGTTGTTCGGGGTCCAGGGAGGTAGTGGAGGTGTGCGGGGGTGAGAGGGAGCTTGGGGGTGCTATATATAGCCGGCCCGAGGCGGTTGCCGCGAACGGGATAAGTCCGGCGAGTGATTACGGCGGCGCTGTGGTTGGGCAGTGGGATTAGGGGCTTGGGCATCGTCTAGGTGGAGTAGTGGTTCCATTCCAGGGTCCAACTCAGCACGGGGGGGCAGGTTTATGGCTGGTCCCAACGGAACGGCCGTGCGGCACGTCGGCGGCAGGGAGCGCGCCCTGCGCGTGCCAGGCTACGGTGACTGTGCAGCGAGGCTGCGCTGGCGTGCATGAGGCCACACGGAGGGCCAGGGAGCGTTGGGCGGCGCCGAACGGCGTTGCGCCGCCGTTCTGCTTCCGGTCGGCCGTTACGGTGGATCGGCCGCCGCAAGACACGCCGGCGCAGGCGGGCCCGGGCGCCACCGACGCCAAGAAGATGCCAAGTGCGCGTGCGGCATTCCAGACAGGAGGAAGGGGCGGCGAGGAACGTGCCAAGGGCACTGTCGACGCGTGACTGAAGCTGGTGAAGGGAAAACGACACTGAACTCTGAACTTTACTGAATTACTGAAAGTGCAATATACAGTGTATGCAAGGTGTTCGACAGAATGATACTGGCGTCTAGGGATTTTTCCTAGAGCTGATTTTTGGTGGAGTGGCTACTCATTGCTCCAGTAGGCTGCCTGAATTTTTGTAGAATTTTTGGGGAAGTGTAGATATGAATTTCACCAAATTTGGCAAATCTGGTCCAAACTTGCAGAGGCTGAAATTTGAAACTTTTGAAAAGAAGGGGAGTGGATCAAGATGGTTCTGAGTTGTGGATGCTAAGGACTAACCAGAGGAGTTGGTTTGAGATCAAAACTCAAAGGGAATAAGGTACTTCCTTTGCAAATGACCCAGGCTCCAAATAATTGACAGAAATGGTTTTGAGGGGAAAAATGATTGAAATAAAATACAAAACTTGTTTGGATTAGTTGGGGCAGAGAACTTAGGTTGTTCCAAGGAGGAGGGGAGGTTTTTGGAGGGGTTTTACCACCTGTGATATGTTAAAATCATGGGTGGTTTCAAAAAGAAAGAAGTCCCAAAACTCCTAGGATTTCTTTTTAAATGAAAATAAATAAGTTTGAGAGGGAAACAACCAGAAGAAAAGCTTTCAAAAGTCCAACACCAAAATTGAAAAGGAAAGGAAATCCTTGCCAAAGGTGAAAGGAATTTTTTAAAGAGGAAGGATTTCTGGAAAAGAAATTTTTAAATGCCCTCTTTTTTTTGAATCCAATAAAGTTTTTGATGAAAACCAAATCAAAAATTTTGGAGTGTCACATTATTATTTGGTTGCTGGGTTTTTTGAGAGAGACCATATTCATCCTACACCTCCCACAGATTGATAAACCTTAGGTCATCCACTTGAGGGAAAATTGCTACTGTCCTACAAAACTCTACGCTTGGAGGCCCAACATGAGTCTAAAATAATAAAGTTGCGTAGTAGACATCAGTGGCCTTCCGCCCTCCTGGGTCCGGGTGCGGCGGCGAGGTGTCTCATCGTAGTCATCATCGCTCGAGCCCCCCCCTGGAGGAGATGTCGTCGCTGCTGCTGGAGGTGCGCCGGCTAACGGCAAGTTCACCGCCGAGGACGTGGCCGCCGCGCCGGCTGTCGTCATCCGAAGGGTGGTTGCCGTCATCGTCACCCTCTGGGCAGCACCCTAGGTGGCTATCGTCCTCCCCGAAGACCTTGACAAAGAGCGTTGCCACCCCGTCGTACTTGAAGTGGAGGGTGCGCCTCCCCTTCAGACCGCGGGCGCGGGCAAATGGCTGCCATCCGAGGATTAGGAACACATGGCCAATGGAGTTGACCTCCACCTTCACCCATGAGGACCCGTTGCAGCAGCCGTCGGGCTGCAGCCGTATCCCAACAGGTCCTACCGCCGGTAGCTCCTCCGCATAGGAGCTTGGAAGCAGAAGTCAAGCGCCTTGAGGGCCCTCCACCCGCACGACGAACTCAAGCGCCGAGTCGCTCGAGCGGGCGCGCAGGAGTGGCGGCCGTCTGGCCACGTCACGCCTTCCCCCTTGGCCATGGCTGCTAGCGCCCCCGTGACCACCCTCGCGGGGAGGCCCATCTCCCGGATGTTGAAGTCGTTGCGAACAGCCATAGGCGGTCACCCGCACCCCCGTGAAGACGTCGCCGGTGCGGCCACGGATTTGCGGGGACGACCATGCCCTCTCTTAGGCGGTGGCGCCTACGACCCGGCTTGAGGGGCCTTGCTCTTGTCTTTGGCCGAGAACCTCCTCGGTGGCGCCATGGTCGCTTTGGCAAGATGGAAGCGCGGCAGAGATAGGAGAAGAGCAGATTGTAGATGAGAGGATGAGGACGGGCTGGGGGATCTGCCTCCCTCTCTCTCTTATAGGCGGCCGAGGGCTAACCGACGCCCTTTCACGTTCCGGGCAATGATGGCGCTGCTACATGCGTCAGGTAGTTGTCAAGTTAGGGCAGTTGCCGAGACGGTGTGGGGAAGGCAGAGGCATCCGCGTCCCATCAAGCACCACGTGTCAGCCTGGCCCGTAGGCGGTTGGGGCCCGTGGCAATTTGCCCTTGCCCCTTGGCTTTGCCTCGAAGCTAGCCCGAGCACGCCTTGGGCCCGTGCGCTACTGTCGGTGTTCTGGGAACCAGGGTACCCAGACTTGTTGGGGATCGTAGCAGAAATTCAAAATTTTCTACGCATCACCAAGATCAATCTATGGAGTAATCTAGCAACGAGGGGAAGGAGAGTGCATCTACATACCCTTGTAGATCGCTAAGCGAAAGCGTTCAAGTGAACGGGGTTGATGGAGTCGTACTCGCCGTGATCCAAATCACCGATGATCCTAGTGCCGAACGGACGGCACCTCCGCGTTCAACACACATGCAGCCTGGTGACGTCTCCCATGCCTTGATCCAGCAAGGAGAGAGGGAGAGGTTGGGAAGACTCCGTCCAGCAGTAGCACGACGGCGTGGTGGTGGTGGAGGAGCGTGGTACTCCAGCAGGGCTTCGCCAAGCACCACAAGAGACGAGGAGGGAGAGGGGTAGGGCTGCGCCAAGAAGGAGATGTTCTCGTGTGTATGGCAGCCCAAAACCCCACTATATATAGGGGAAAGGGAGGGGCTGCACCCCCACCTAGGTTTCCACCCCTAGGGGTGGCGGCCAGCCCTAGATCCCATCTAGGGGGCGGCCAAGGGGGGAGAGAGGGGGGCGCACCACTAGGTGGGCCTTAGGCCCATCTGAGCCTAGGGTTTCCCCCTTTTTCCTTCTCTCTTCGCCTTGGGCCCTGGTGGGGAGGCGCACCAGCCCACCTGGGGCTGGTCCCCTCTCACACTTGGCCCACGCAGCCCTCTGGGGCAGGTAGCCCCACCCGGTGGACCCCTGGGACCCTCCCGGTGGTCCCGGTACGTTACCGATAGCACCCGAAACTTTTCCGGTGACCAAAACAGGACTTCCCATATATAAATCTTTACCTCCGGACCATTCCAGAACTCCTCGTGATGTCCGGGATCTCATCCGGGACTCCGAACAACATTCGGTAACCACATATATCTATTCCCTATAACCCTAGCGTCATCGAACCTTAAGTGTGTAGACCCTACGGGTTCAGGAACCATGCAGACATGACCGAGACACCTCTCCGGCCAATAACCAACAGCGGGATCTAGATACCCATGTTAGCTCCCACATGTTCCACGATGATCTCATCGGATGAACCACAATGTCGAGGATTCAATCAATCCGGTATTCAATTCCCTTTGTCTAGCGGTATTGTACTTGCCCGAGATTCGATCGTCGGTATTCGATACCTTGTTCAATCTCGTTACCGGAAAGTCTCTTTACTCGTTCCATAACACATCATCCTGTGATAAACTCCTTGGTCACATTGCGCATATGATGATTTCCTACCGAGTGGGCCCAGAGATACCTCTCCGTCACACGGAGTGACAAATCCTAGTCTCGATTCGTGCCAACCCAACAGACACTTTCGGAGATACCCGTAGTGTACCTTTATAGCCACCAAGTTACGTTGTGAAATTTGGCACACCAAAAGCATCCCTACGGTATCCGGGAGTTGCACAATCTCATTGTCTAAGGAAATGATACTTGACATTAGAAAAGCTTTAGCATACGAACTACACGATCTTTGTGCTAGGCTTAGGATTGGGTCTTGACCATCACATGATTCTCCTAATGATGTGATCCCGTTATCAACGACATCCAATGTCCATGGTCAGGAAACCGTAACCTTCAATTGATCAACGAGCTAGTCAACTAGAGGCTTACTAGGGACATGGTGTTGTCTATGTATCCACACATGTATCTGAGTTTCCTATCAATACAATTATAGCATGGATAATAAACGATTATCATGAACAAGGAAATAACCAATTTATTATTGCCTCTAGGGCATATTTCCAACAGTCTCCCACTTGTACTAGAGTCAATAATCTAGTTCACATCGCCATGTGATTAACATTCACAGGTCACATCGCCATGTGACCAACATCCAAAGAGTTTACTAGAGTTCAATAATCTAGTTCACATCACTATGTGATTAACACTCAATGAGTTCTGGGTTTGATCATGTTACTTGTGAGAGAGGTTGTAGTCTATGGGTCTGTCACATTCAGATCCGTATGTACTTTGCAAATCTCTGCGCTATATTTGGAGCCATTTCAAATAACGGTTCTACTTGGAGCTATTCTAAATTGTTGCTCCATTATACGTATCCGGTATCTCTACTCAGAGCTATCCGGATAGGTGTAAATCTTGCATCAACGTAACTCTTTACGTCGAACTCTTTATCACCTCCATAACCGAGAAACATATCCTTATTCCTCTAAGGATAATTTTGACCGCTATCTGGTGATCTACTCCTAGATCACCTTTGTACCCTCTTGCCAGACATGTGGCAAGGCACACATCAGGTGCGGTACTCAGCATGGCATACCGTATAGAGCCTATGACAAAAGCATAGGGGACGACCTTCATCCTTCCTCTTTCTTCTGCCGTGGTCGAGCTTTAAGTCTTAACTTCATACCTTACAACTCAGGCAAGAACTCATTCTTTGGCTGATCCATCTTGAACACCTTCAAGATCATGTCAAGGTATGTGCTCATTTGAAAGTACCATTAAGCGTTTTTTTATCTATCCTTATAGATCTTGATCCTCAATGTTCAAGTAGCTTAATCCAGGTTTTCCATTGAAAAACACCTTTCAAATAACCCTATATGCTTTCTAGAAATTCTACATCATTTCGGATCAACAATATGTCATCCACATATACTTATCAGAAATGTTGTAGTGCTCCCACTCACTTTATTGTAAATACAAGTTTCTAACAAACTTTGTATAAACCCATAAACTTTGATTACTCCATCAAAGTATATATTCCGACTCCAAGATGCTTGCTCTAGTCCATGGAAGGATCGCTGGAGCTAGCATACCTTTTAGCATCCTTAGGATCGACAAAACCTTTCTGATTGTATCACATACAGCCTTTCCTTATGAAAACTGGTAAGGAAACTTGTTTTGACATCCATCTGTCAAATTTCATAAATGCAGCTTATGCTAACATGATTCCGACAGACTTAAGCATCGCTACGGGTGAGAAAATCTCATCGTAGTCAACTGCTTGAACTTGTGAAAAAACTCTTCGCCACAAGTCGAGCTTCATAGATGATGACATTACTGTCCACGTCCGTCTTCTTCTTAAAATCCACATGTACCTAACAGCCTTACGACCATCAAGTAGTTCTTCCAAAGTCTACACTTTGTTTTCATACATGGATCCTCTCTCGGATTTTATGGCCTCGAGCCAATTTTTGGAATCCGGGCCCACCATCGCTTCTCCATAGCTCATAGGTTCATCGTTGTCCAACAATGTGACCTTTAAGACAGGGTTACCACTTAGAAGTTGTACACACCCTTGTCAACCCATGAGGTTCGATAGTAACTTGATCTGAAGCTCCATGGTCATCATCATTAGCTTTCTCTTCAACTGAGGCAGGTGCCACAGAAACATTTTTCCTGTGTTGCGCTACTCTCTGGCTGAAGTAAAGGTTCAACAACCTTATCAAGTTCTATCTTCCTCCCACTCAATTCTTTCGAGAGAAACTTTTCCTCGAGAAAGGACCTGATTCGAGAAACAATCCCTATTGCTTTCAGATCTGAGACAGGAGGTATACCCAACTATTTTGGGTGTCCTATGAAGATGCATTTCTCCGCTTTGGGTTCGAGCTTATCAGCCTGAAACTTTTTCACATAAGCGTCGCAGCCCCAAACTTTTAAGAAATGACAGCTTAGGTTTCTCTAAACCATAGTTCATATGGTGTCATCTCATCGAAATTACATGGTGCCCTATTTAAAGTGAATGTGGTTGTCTCTAATGCCTAACCCATAAACTATCGTGGTAATTCGATAAGAGACATCATGGTATGCATCATATCCAATAGGGTGCAGTTATGATGTTCAGACACACCATCACACTATGGTGTTCCAGGCTGTATTAGTTGTGAAACAATTTCCACAATGTCTTAATTTTGTGCCAAACTCGTAATTCAGATATTCATCTCTATGATCATATCATAGATATTTTATCCTCTTGTCACGACGATCTTCAACTTCACCCTGAAATTACTTGAACCTTTCAATAATTCAGACTCGTGATTCATCAAGTAAATATACTCAGCATCTGCTCAAATCATCTGTGAAGTAAGAATATAACGATATCCACTACATGCCTCAGCACTCATTGGACTGCACACATCAAGATGTATTACTTCCAACAAGTTGCTTTCTTGTTCCATCTTACTGAAAACGAGGCCTTTCAGTCATCTTGCTCATGTGGTATGATTTGCATGTCTCAAGTGATTCAAAATCAAGCGAGTCCAAAGATCCATCAACATGGAGCTTCTTCATGCGTTTTATACCATTGTGACTAAAATTGCAGTGCCACAAGTATGTGGTACTATCATTACTATCTTATATCTTTTGGCATGAACATGTGTATCACTACGATCGGGATTCAATAAACCATTCATTTTAGGTGTAAGACCATTGAAGGTATTATTCAAATAAATAGAGTAACCATTATTCTCCTTAAATGAATAACCGCATTACGATGAACATAATCTAATCATGTCCATGCTCAACGAAAACACCAAATAACAATTATTTAGGTTTAACACCAACCCCGATGGTAGACGGAGCGTGCGATGTTTGATCACATCAACCTTGGAAACTCTTCCAACACCTATTGTCATCCCACCTTTGGCTAGTCTCCGTTTATTCTGTAGCCTTTTATTTCGAGTTACTAACACTTAGCAACCGAAACGGTATCTAATACCCTGCTGCTACTAGGAGTACTAGTAAAGTACACATTTATCATATGTCCAATACATACTTCTGTCAACCTTGTCAGCCTTCTCATCTACCAAGTATCTAGGGTGGTTCTGCTTCAGTGACCGTTCCCCTTATTACAGAAGCACTTAGTCTCGGGCTTGGGTTCAACTTTGGGTTTCTTCACTAGAGCAGCAACTGATTTGTTGTTTCATGAAGTATCCCTTTCTTGCCCTTGCCCTTCTTGAAACTAGTGGTTTTACTAACCATCAACAATTGATGCTCCCTTTTGATTTCTACTTTCGCGGTGTCGCGAATAGCTCAAGGATCATATCTATCCCTGATATGTTATAGTTCATCACAAAGCTCCAGTAGCTTGGTGACAGTGACTTTGGAGAACCATCACTATCTCATCTGGAAGATTAACTCCCACTCGATTCAAGCGATTGTTGTACTCATACAATCTGAGCACATGCTCAACGGTTGAGCTTTTCTCCTTAGTTTGCAGGCTTAAGAAACTTGTCAAAGGTCTCATACCTCTTGATATGGGCACTAGCCTAAAATCCCAATTTCAGTCCTTGGAACATCTCACATGTTCTGCGATGTTTCAAAAACATCTTTGGTGCCTCAATTATAAACCATTTAGCATTATGCACTGAACTATCATGTAGTCATCAAAACGTGTATGTCAGATGTTCGCAACATCCACAACCGACATTCGCGGGTCAGCTCACTGAGCGGTGCATTAAGGCCATAATCCTTCTGCGCAGCAATGAGGACAATCCTCTATTTACGGATCCAGTCCGCATAATTTCTACTATCAACTTTCAACTAAATTTTCTCTAGGAACATATCGAAAACAGTAGAACTAAAGTGTGAGCTACGACATAATTTGCAAAGTCCTTTTGACTATGTTCATGATAATTGAGTTCATCTGATTATTTCATGAACTCCCACTCAGATAGACATCCCTCTAGTCATCTAAGTGATACATGATCCGAATCGACTAGGCCGTGTCCGATCATCACGTGAGACGGACTAGTCATCATTGGTGAACATCTCATGTTGATCGCATCTTCTATACGACTCATGTTCGACCTTTCGGTCCTCCGTGTTCCGAGGCCATGTCTGTACATGCTAGGCTCATCAAGTTAACCTAAGTGTTTCGCATGTGTTCCGAGGCCATGTATGTACATGCTAGGCTCGTCAACACCCGTTGTATTCGAACGTAAGAATCTATCACACCCGATCATCACGTGGTGCTTCGAAACGACGAACCTTCGCAACGGTGCATAGTTAGGGAGAACACTTTTCTTGAAATTTTAGTGAGGGATCATCTTATTTAAGCTACCGTCGTTCTAAGCAAAAAAGATGTAAAAACATGATAAACATCACATGCAATCAAATAGTGACATGATATGTCCATCATCACTTTGCTCCTTTTGATCTCCATCTTCGGGGCTCCATGATCATCATCGTCACCGGCATGACACCATGATCTCCATCATCATGATCTCCATCATCGTGTCTTCATGAAGTTGTCTCGCCAACTATTACTTCTACTACTACAGCTAACGGTTAGCAATAAAGTAAAGTAATTACATGACGTTTATGTTGACACGCAGGTCATAAATAAATTAAGACAACTCCTATGGCTCCTACCGGTTGTCATACTCATCGACATGCAAGTCGTGATTCCTATTACAAGAACATGATCATCTCATACATCACATATATCATTCATCACATCCTTTGGCCACATCACATCACAAAACACTTGCTGCAAAAACAAGTTAGACGTCCTCTAATTGTTGTTGCAAGTTTTTTACGTGGCTGCTATAGGTTGCTAGCAAGAACATTTCTTACCTACACCAAAACCACAACGTGAATTGCCAATTTCTATTTACCCTTCATAAGGACTCTGTTCATCGAATCCGATCCGACTAAAGTGGGAGAGACAAACACCCGCCAGCCACCTTATGCAACTAGTGCATGTCAGTCGGTGGAACTAGTCTCACGTAAGCGTACGTGTAAGGTTGGTCCGGGCCGCTTCATCCCACAATGCCGCCGAATCAAGATAAGACTAGTAACGGCAAGTAAATTGACAAAATCGACGCCCACAACTACTTTGTGTTCTACTCGTGCATAGAAACTACGCATAGACCTAGCTCATGATGCCACTGTTGGGGATTGTAGCAGAAATTCAAAATTTTCTACGCATCACCAAGATCAATCTATGGAGTAATCTAGCAACGAGGGGAAGGAGAGTGCATCTACATACCCTTGTAGATCGCTAAGCGGAAGTGTTCAAGTGAACGGGGTTGATGGAGTCGTACTCGCCGTGATCCAAATCACCGATGATCCTAGTGTCGAACGGACGGCACCTCCGCGTTCAACACACATGCAGCCCGGTGACGTCTCCCATGCCTTGATCCAGCAAGGAGAGAGGGAGAGGTTGGGAAGACTCCGTCCAGCAGTAGCACGACGGCGTGGTGGTGGTGGAGGAGCGTGGTACTCCAGCAGGGCTTCGCCAAGCACCGCAAGAGACGAGGAGGGAGAGGGGTAGGGCTGCGCCAAGAAGGAGATGTTCTCGTGTGTATGGCAGCCCAAAACCCCACTATATATAGGGGAAAGGGAGGGGCTGCGCCCCCACCTAGGTTTCCACCCCTAGGGGTGGCGGCCAGCCCTAGATCCCATCTAGGGGGGCAGCCAAGGGGGGAGAGAGGGGGGCGCACCACTAGGTGGGCCTTAGGCCCATATGAGCCTAGGGTTTCCCCCTTTTCCTTCTCTCGTCGCCTTGGGCCCTGGTGGGGGGCGCACCAGCCCACTTGGGGCTGGTCCCCTCTCACACTTGGCCCACGCGGCCCTCTGGGGCAGGTAGCCCCACCTGGTGGACCCCCGGGACCCTCCCGGTGGTCCCGGTACGTTACCGATAGCACCCGAAACTTTTTCGGTGACCAAAACAGGACTTCCCATATATAAATCTTTACCTCCGGACCATTCCGGAACTCCTCGTGATGTACGGGATCTCATCCGGGACTCCGAACAACATTCGGTAACCACGTATATATATTCCCTATAACCCTAGCATCATCGAACCTTAAGTGTGTAGACCCTACGGGTTCGGGAACCATGCAGACATGACCGAGACACCTCTCCGGCCAATAACCAACAGCGGGATTTGGATACCCATGTTGGATCCCACATGTTCCACGATGATCTCATTGGATGAACCACGATGTCGAGGATTCAATCAATCTCGTATTCAATTCCCTTTGTCTAGCGGTATTGTACTTGCCCGAGATTCGATCGTCGGTATCCGATACCTTGTTCAATCTCGTTACCGGCAAGTCTCTTTACTCGTTCCGTAACACATCATCCCGTGATCAACTCCTTGGTCACATTGCGCATATGATGATGTCCTACCGAGTGGGCCCAGAGATACCTCTCCGTCACACGGAGTGACAAATCCCAGTCTCGATTTGTGCCAACCCAACAGACACTTTCGGAGATACCCGTAGTGTACCTTTATAGCCACCCAGTTACGTTGTGAAATTTGGCACACCCAAAGCATTCCTACGGTATCCGGGATATGCAAAATCTCATGGTCTAAGGAAATGATACTTGACATTAGAAAAGCTTTAGCATACGAACTACACGATCTTTGTGCTAGGCTTAGGATTGGGTCTTGTCCATCACATGATTCTCCTAATGATGTGATCCCATTATCAACGACATCCAATGTCCATGGTCAGAAAACCATAACCATCAATTCATCAACGAGCTAGTCAACTAGAGGCTTACTAGGGACATGGTGTTGTCTATGTATCCACACATGTATCTGAGTTTCCTATCAATACAATTATAGCATGGATAATAAACGATTATCATGAACAAGGAAATAACCAATTTATTATTGCCTCTAGGGCATATTTCCAACAAGACTTGCCTGCCTATGGCCCACGGCGTGGCTCCCTCGACGGCCTGGTACAGCCCATCTGCAAGACCGCCAAGACAAGACCCTCGCGGGGGGCCAGGCCTCGCATGGTGGACGACACCAAGACCTCCCGAAGGAGCGGCCTCCCCAGGCGACCTCCCAAGGAACGGAGATTTCTATGCAGGTACCCAGCCTCACAAGGCTGCGATGACGTGAGCCATGACGACCAAGGCCAGGCGGGCGCCAGTGGGCAGAGAGGAGGAATTTTCCTCTTTGGTGCTAAGGAGGCAAGGACATACGTGGGTTCCTGAGGAATCTCCCAAAGGTTTCCATTCCGGTGCTACAAGACCAAGACCACATGCTCGGCAGGACGGAGGTCATCACCGAGCCCACCGCTGCGTCACTACCAGAAGCTTTGCAGGTGAAGACAACCTTTTGTTAGGATTATATGTACTATTTGTCCCCTTTCAAATTGGTCGTTGTGGGATCCCTTCCTGCCTAAGTTTTGGGGAGAGGACCAAGGCCACTATAAATATAGGTTAGCCACCACCATAGAGGGGGATCTAGATCCAAACCTTTCTACCCTCACCATAAAAGCCCTCGTGAGGTTGTTCATCCTCTGTACTTGTTCATCCTCAGCCCCTCGTGAGGCCAATCCACCACAAACAAGGAGTAGGGTTTTACACCGCAAGGTGGCCCAAACCTGGGTAAACTGCCGTGTTCATCTTCTTCCTCGCTCATGTGAATCCGACTAGGCTAGGCTATGGGGCGACGGGCTCCAAGCTTGAGAGGTTGAGATCTTCGCACACACCCTAGAGTTCGAGCCTTCTTAGGTCTGCGGAGCCCTGGATCCGACAGCAAGCACGAAAGGCAATAGTTATGCAATGAAGTTACATCCTACTTGTGGTGCATTATTCAGTGTTAGTTATGTTTAATGCTTGTTTATGATTGTTTTCATTTCATGGTTGGTCGCTTCTCAATCTATTTGATAGCCTTCATTTGTACTAAGCGGGAATACTACTTGTGCATCCTACTCCTTAAAACCAAGTAGTGTCAAATGAGTCCACCATACCTACCTATATGCGGTATTTCCATGTTGTTCCAAGTAAATTTGTATGTGCCAACTCTAATTTTCAAAATGAATTTCTTTTGTGTGTGTATGTACCGCTCATGAAGCTGCAGGGGGTGGCCGATATTTTCCATGATAGGTAAGTTATTCTCAAGATGAGTGTTTATTCACTTGTCATTGCACGAGAGTGTGGCAGGTAATAGGGATGCCCAGTCCCCAAAAAAATTTGTTCATAATAAATTCCTTGGGAAGTGTTGGTATGGAAGGCACCCGTGGATACGGCTAGCCATGAATTGTGAAAGAATGGTGGAAAAGGAAATAAACTTTATTTTATGTTTGGGAACCGCCTATGATTTACCAAGCATGGAAGATGTTGGCAATTCCCTATCGATTTTGTTAATAGTAAAAGCATGCCTCTCAAAACAATTTTATCTCTCGATTTAAGCTTTGAGCTCTGACACCTCTACAAATCCCTAATTCCCTCTGCGAAGGGCCTATCTATTTAATTTTATGAAATTTAAATTTTTATTTGAGTCTCCATCTTCCCTTATAAAGCACCAACTAGGGAACACTATTTTAATGCTTGTGCATTGTATGTAGCTAATATTTGAGTGTGTTTCATGAATGGATCAATGATTTAGCATAATGGGCTAGGGATAGCTTTCTTTAGCATTGATATTTTGAAAGACATGGTTGCTTGTTGATATGCTTGAGTATTGATGTCTTCATGTCAAATTATAGACTTTTGCTTTGAATCACTTAAAGTCCAAATGTCCATGCTACAAAAGAAAAGAATATGTGATGAATATGATAGGTAGCATTCCACATAAAAAATTTGGGTTTTATCATTTACCTACTCGAGGACGAGCAGGAATTAAGCTTGAGGATGCTTGATATGTCTCCAATGTATCTATAATTTTTAATTGTTCCATGCTATTAAAGTACCAACCTTGGATGTTTTATATACATTTACTAGCAACTTTATATCATTTTTCGGGAAAAACTTATTAACCTAGTGCCTAGTGCCAGTTGCTTTTTGCATGTTTTTACTTTACCAAATATCAATACCAAATGAAGTCCAAATGCCCTGAAACTTTTTGGAGATTTTTTTCTAGTGATATAATACCCTGGAAGCTTCTGAAGCACAC
Source organism: Triticum monococcum (assembly GCA_034509565.1). Classification (NCBI taxonomy): domain Eukaryota; kingdom Viridiplantae; phylum Streptophyta; class Magnoliopsida; order Poales; family Poaceae; genus Triticum; species Triticum monococcum. The sequence continues at coordinate 19,093,203 of CM067844.1, read as the reverse complement.
GGGGGGAGGCCCGTGGTGCCCACTAGACACCAGGGCGCGTCAGGGGCCTCCAGCGTGCCAAGGGCCTCCGGGGCGCCCTGGTGGGTAGTGGGGCCCATGTGAAGCTTCTTGACCTAGCTTCGCCTCTATAAATACTCTAAAATCCCAAAACCCCTAGGGAAGTCGATGAAATACTTTTTTCGCCGCCGCAAGTTTCAGAACCACGAGATCCAATCTAGAGGCCTTTTCTGGCACTCTACCGGAGGGGGCAACGATCACGGAGGGGTTCTTTATCTCCGTTGTTGCCCCTCCGATGATGCGTGAGTAGTTTACCACACACCTATGGGCCCGTAGTTAGTAGCTAGATGGCTTCTTCTCTCTTTTGGATCTTAAATACAATGTTCTCCTTGATGTTCTTGGAGATCTATTTGATGTAACTCTTTTTTGGGATGTGTTTGTTGGGATCCGATGAATTGTGAGTTTATGATCAGATCTATCCATGAATATTATTTGAGTCTTCTTTGAACTCTTTTATGCATGATTGTAATAGCTTTGAATTTCTTCTCTGATTTATTGGTTTGGTTTGGCCAACTAGATTGATTTATCTTGCCATGGGAAGAGGTGCTTTGTGATGGGTTCGATCTTGTGGTGCACAATCTCGGTGATAGAGAGAGACATATGCGAGTTTATCTTGTCTACATCATGTCATCTTGCCTGATGCATTACTCTGTTTTTCCATGAACTTAATACACTAGATGCATGCTAGATAGCGGTCGATGCATGGAGTAATAGTAGTAGATGCAGAATCGTTTCGGTCTACTAATCTTAGACGTGATGGCAATATACATGATCATTGCCTTGGATATCGTCATAATAATTATTATTTTTATCAATTGTCCAACAGTAATTTGTTTACCCACTTTATGTTATTTTCTCGAGAGAAGCCTGTAGTGAAAACTATGGCCCCGGGGTTATCATATATTAAAACCAGAAATAACTTGCTAAAGTTTTCTTTTATTTATTTTATTTTCTGTTTTAGTTAGATCTATTTACCAAATCTCATACAATTTAATCTATCTCAATACCGTTGAGGGATTGACAACCCCTTTACGCGTTGGGTTAAAGTATTTGTTGTTTGTGTGCAGGTGTTGTTTACATAGTGTTGCTTGGTTCTCCTACTGGATTGATAACCTTGGTTTCATAACCGTGGGAAATACTTACCTATGTTGTGCTGCATCATCCCCTCCTCTTCGGGGAGATACCAACACAGATTACAAGCATCACCTGCATCTACTACTATTACTCCACCCATCGACCGCTTTCCAGCATGCATCTAGGGTATTAAGTTCATGAAAAATGGAGTAACGCCTTAAGCAAGATGACATGATGTAGACAAAGTAAACTCAATCAATATGAATAAACTCTAACGTCTTGGCCTTAATGGTAACAATACAAATATGTGTCTTGTCCCCTACTATCACTGGGATATAGAGCATCGCAAGATTGAACCCATTACAAAACACCTCTCCCGCTGAAAATAAATCAATCTAGATGGCCGAACCAAACGGATAGATCGGACAGAAATACAAAGCAATAACTAAAGATCAGGAAAGACTCCATTACTTATCATAAATATTCGGATCATAAACCCATAATTCATCGGATCCCAACAAACACACCACAAAAAAGATTATATCAGATAGAACTCCAAAAACATCGAGGAGAACATTGTATTGAAGATCAAAGAGAGAGAAGAAGCCATCTAGCTACTAGCTATTGACTATAGGTCTGTGATGAACTACTCACGCATAATCAGAGGGCGACAAAGATGATGTAGAAGCTCTTCGTGATCGATTCCTCCTCTAGAAGAATACAGGAAAAGGCCTCCAGATGGAATCACGGAAGAAGAGAAACTTGCGACGGTGGAAAAAGTGTTTTGGGTGGCTCTTTGTTGGTTTCCTGATTTAGATAATTTATAGAGGTGGAATTAGGTTAGACAGAGCCACGAGGGGCCTAGAAGGCAATAGGGTGCTGCCCCCCCAGGGCCCACCCTGTTGCCTTGTCATCTGGTCTCCTCCCGAACCTTCTAGGGTCTCTCTTGTCCAGGAAAAATTGTCAAAAAGTTTCATAGCATTTGGACTCCATTTGGTACTGATTTCTTGGAAAACCAAAAATAAGCAAAAAAAATAGCAATTGACACTAAGCACTGGGCCAATAGGTTAGTCCCAAAAAATGATATAAAATACCACAAAAATTTATATAAAATATCCAAGATTGATACTATAATATTAATATCATGGAACAATCAAAAATTATAGATACGTTGAAGACGTATCAATGACTCAACGTACTTCTCGTATATGTACTCCAAATCGGAATCCATTGCTAGAAAGAAGAAGGGACAACTACTTTCAGCTTCGGCGATTCATCGAACAATTGTCATGCATGGTAAGAATAACAGTAGCCGATGGTACCTGGCAGGGTGTTCGGAGGACAGGAATTGAACGGAGACGGAGGAGAAGAGGGATGGAGGCCTGCTAGAGCGTTGGAGGTGACGGAGACGCGGATTTCCAGCAGGGGTGTGGCCTGGTGGCCGGGGTGGCTGTCGGTGTACTAGAGTAGGGGTACCCTAGTATCCCGAACTTGTGCACGGGCAGTCGCAGCATCCCGCGGCAAGGCTTGCCGGGTGACCACCAAGGTCCTCCGTGGTTCCTTTGGAGCCATTCAAGAACAAAGTATCCAAGCCAAGGAGACAAGACCCCGGCAAGAGGAGCTTGTCGGGAAGGCCAACCAAGGCATCTCAAGGAACTTGCCGCGACACGCCACGCGTCCCGGCAAGGCCCGGTGAGCGACAAGCTCCCGAACGTGGCAAGACAACGACCGCGGCAAGGCGCTTGCCGCGGCAAGCCACCACTCTATACCCACGCTCCAGCACATCCACCAACGTGTCGCTCTGGGACCCTTCCAGGCGTACGTGGCGGGAGGCTGTGCAGCCAGCGGTGCGCGGTGGCAAGCGGCGCTGACAAGATTGCCATCATGGCGAGTGGTGGCGTCCCTGACGGTCCCTTTTGCACTATTTGGGCGACGCAGACGGGCATTTAATGCCCTTGTCCCCTGCTGTCAGGGTTAGGTATGACACACTATAGCAGGTAGTTGTACCAACCACAACACCTTTCCATTTTTACCCTTGTCTACGTTGCCACCTGTCGGTGACCCCTTGAGCATATAAAAGGAGGCCCATGCGCAACATAAAGGAGAAAGGGAAAAAGGAGAGAACACTCACGCTCGGTCTCGTTAGTTGCTGGTGTGTACTGTAGCACTCAGCGCTCCCGAGCAAGAACTCAATACAAACCACAAAGCGGGAGTAGGGTTTTATGCATCCGTGCGGCCCGAACCTGGGTAAACTGCTCGTGTGTTTCGCCTCGATCTGCTCTTCGTGCGATCTCCGCCCCCCTGCCGAACCGAAAGGGGCTCGGTCCGCCGGTCCCATAGGTGCTCGTGGATTAGTTCCCCGACATCTTTGGCGCGCCAGGTAGGGGGTGCGTCGAGGTTGTGTGAACCTGATCCGGCGTTCACACAAGCTAAATCTTCATCGTCTTCATCGACATGCCGCCGAAGAAGAAGGCTTCGGAGGCGGCTGCTCCGTCCGCGCCGAACCCACCACCGCCGGAGCAAACGGCTGGTGGGGTAGATGCCGGCGGAAGAACGGGCGTCGACGAGGGAGCTCACGGTGCTGCCAGGTCCAAGGACAAGGCTGCGTTGTTCATCGGCAGCGCAGTCGGGTCCCACAACGACCGGGCGCACTCCAAGACCTCGACGTCCGTACATGCACCGCGCCCATCCCAGGAGGCGCGGGACCGGCAGCGTCATGGTACTCATAGTACCATACGTTTGCTGGACCAAGATCGAGCTGGTGGATCTCGGAGTGCTCAAGACCAGCATGCACGCCAACATGCTGGCACGAGCGGGGCACGGTCGCCTGGACGAGATACTGCTCCTTCTAACATAGTTAGAAGTCCGAGCATATCCCGTTCCTCACACCATTCGCCGCCGCCACCCGCCATTTTAGCAGAAGCTTTGGCGCGAGCTCAACTGCTCCTAGACTACCCTCCAGCGGCAGACAAGATCGACGACTGGAGGGCCACCATTCAGAGTCTCATCGGCTTCGCCAACGGCGACACTCCACGGCAGCCGAGTACATCACAGCCGCGGCAAGTCAGCCAGGCACAAGCCGGTGGCGACAAGACCGGTGGGGGTGCAACCACCGTGCACTCTCTGCCCCGAAGGCCCAGATCGCCGACTCGCCGGATCCACCTCGACAGCGACTCCACCGCGTCATCAGATCCGCGAGCTCGTCGCGATCAGCGCCAAGTTCTTCACGAACGACAGCAAGAAGACGCTCGTACTAGCATCGAGCGCCGAAGAGAAGCGCGGCATCAATCAGACCAGCGTGCTGGGCCCTCTGTCGACATGCATGTGCCAGGGGAACCAAGAGACTTGCCGTACGTGGTAGGTTGCCCTGTGTTTACTCGTGAGCTGCGGCAAGTCCAGTGGCCCAGCAAGAAGAATTTCAAGCCAGACGTACCAGAGAAGTACGACGGCAAGTCGCATCCATCGGAGTTCCTCAGCATCTACACCATCGCGGTGCAAGCTGCCGGGGGGCGGGACAAAAAGATCCTTGCCAACTACTTCCTGCTGGTGCTCAAGCCCAACGTCAGGTCCTGGCTCATGCATTTGCCGGACAACTCCATATCCTCCTGGGCAGACATATGCCATCAGTTTGTCGGCGCCTTTACAGGCGGCCACAAACCTCATGGCCAAGAGAGTGACCTTCACCTGCTCGCCCAGAAGGAAGGAGAGCCCCTGCGCAAGTACATTCAGAGATTCAGCCGTGTACAGCACAACATCCCAGATGTCCACCCTGCCACGGTCATCAGCGCATTCCATCAGAACGTGCGTAACCGCAGGATGCGGGAGGAGATGGCGATGTGCAAGATCAGAGACGTCAGTGAGCTGTATGCCCTGGCCGACAAGTGTGCACGTGCTGAGGAAGGGAGGAAACTCCCCGGAGAGAATACAGGAGCAGGAGGATCTGACAGCGAGGATGCAGCCCCGGCAAAGAAAAACCGGCGGCGGAACAACAGGAAGAAGAAAGGCAAAGATGTGCTAGTCATTGAGCAGTCCAGCAATGAAGGTGGGGCCAAGAAAGCCAAAGCTGGTAGCTCCGGCAAGGAGATTGCCGCATGCACCAACTGCCAGGCTGTGGCGGTCGCCGACAAGCAGGACGGCACCGACAAGCAGTACTGCAAGATCCACCGCACCAAGGGCCATGACCTCCATAGCTGCAAGAAGGTCGAGCAGCTTGTCCAGCAGCAAAAGGCTGAATACGAGCGACGCGGCAAGGAGAGGGCCCAAGGAGGCGCTGGAGAATCCGGCAAGAAGCGCGCCGGCCGGGGAGGACGCCGCGGCAAGGCCAAGCAGCGGCAGGGAGACAGACCTCCCCGTGGCCGCGACAAGGATGAAGATGACGACGACGACGAAGACATGGATGATGTCGAGACCAGTGAGCAAGAGTTCCAGAAAGCCACAGAGGTCTTGTGCATTGACGGTGGTGCTTCTCTGCATACTTCACACCGCCAACTCAAGCAGTGGGTGCGGGAAGTCAATGCGGCGGAACCACCTATCGAGGCACCCAAGCTTCTGAAATGGTCCAGCACGCCTATCATCTTTGATATTGAGGACCACCCAGATCGCACAACTGCGGTCGGGTGCTTGCCGATGTTGGTTTCACCAACTATCCGCAACCTCAAGGTCACTAAGATGCTAGTTGACGGCGGGGCCGGCTTGAACCTGATCTCCTCCGCTGTACTCCAGAAACTCAAGATCCCTGACAGCAAGCTTGAAGAAACCCGCACATTCCAAGGAATCAACCCGGGAAGGAGCAAGCCGAAGGGGAAGGTCACGTTGCCAGTAACATTTGGCAGCGAGTTGAACTTCAGGACTGAGAGGGTCACTTTTGATGTTGCCGATTTTCCATTGCCTTACAATGGGATACTCGGCCGTCCAGCACTCGCCAAGTTCATGACAGCCTCTCACTACGCATACAACATGCTGAAGATGCCAGGCCCGATAAGCGTTATCTCTGTCCCTGGCGAGAAGAAGGATGCTCTTATCTGCGCCGACAAGATCTACCGGGAAGCGGCAGCCGCAACAGATCGCAAGTCACCTGCCGTTGAAGCTCCCGAGGGGAAGAAGAAGACCAAGTCCGGCAAGAGTTCTGATGCCCACTCCGGCAAGCGCACCTCTTCGGAGTGCTGCGCTACCGTCGAGGACGCACCATCGAGCTCCACCGGCAAGTGTAAGAAGACAATGGCAGCTCCGCCAGAGACCAAGAAGGTGTCCACCAAGGAGGACGGCACTGGTGGTACCTTCACCATCAGTGCCACTCTTGACCCTAAATAGGAAAGCGCGCTCATTGCTTTCCTGCGGGCGAACGTCGACGTGTTTGCGTGGCAACCGTCTGACATCCCTGGTGTTCCCAGGAAAGTAATTGAGCACCATCTTGCCGTTTGTCCTCATGTGCGGCCCGTCAAGCAGAAGGTCAGGAAGCAAGCAGTGGAGCACCAAGAATTCATCGCATAAGAGATCAAGAAATTGGAAGCAGCAGGCCTTGTCAGAGGAGTGCTCCATCCTAAGTGGTTGGCCAATCCTGTAGTCGTGCGCAAGGCAAATGGGAAATGGAGGCTTTGCATCGACTTTACCGATGTTAATAAAGCTTGTCCCAAAGACCCATTTCCCTTGCCGCGCATTGACCAGATTGTTGACTCCACGGCCGGATGTGACTTGCTTTCATTTCTTGACGCATACTCAGGATACCATCAAATCTTCATGGCAGAAGAGGATGAGGAGAAGACTGCATTCATCACTCATGTGGCACGTACTATTTCATACGGATGCCTTTCGGTTTAAAAAATGCTGGTTCAACATTTGCAAGGGTAGTCCATGTCGCTCTTGAGCCACAAATACACAGAAATGTGGAAGCCTACATGGATAACATAGTGGTCAAGAGCAAGGACCAGGCAACTCTGATTCAAGATTTAGACGAGACCTTTGCAAACCTGCGCAAGATCAGCCTCAAGCTCAACCCCGAGAAGTGTGTGTTTGGAGTCCCCTCTGGCAAGCTTCTCGGGTTCTTCGTGTCTCAGCGGGGAATTGAAGCCAATCCCGACAAGATCAAGGCCATTGAGCAGATTGAAGCACCAAAGCGCGTCAAGGATGTACGTAGACTTGCCGGTTGCGTGGCTGCTCTCAGCAGGTTTATCTCTAGGTCTGCTAAGCGCGCCTTGCCGTTTTTCAAAATATTGAAAAAGGAAGGTCCAATGAAATGGACTCCGGAAGCGGAGGCTGCGCTGCAAGACTTGAAGAGATACTTGTCCTCCACTCCAACACTTGTCGCACCTAAGCCACAAGAGAAGTTGCTACTGTATATAGCGGCAACCAATCAAGTGGTTAGTGTTGCGTTAGTAGCAGAGAGGGAGGTAGATGACGAGCCAGCAACCACGGCAGGCGCATCCAGCGACAAGCAGGGGGCTTCCCCGACAAGCTCTGGTCCCGACAAAGATGGATCTGCATTATGCGCGAGGAGATACAGAAGAGAATGGTACAGCGCCCAGTTTACTTTGTCAGTTCCCTTCTGCAGGGGGCTAGGTCAAGGTACTCTGGTGTGCAGAAATTGCTTTTCGGCCTTCTCATGGCCTCGAGAAAGCTGCGCCATTACTTCCAAGCACATGAGATCACAGTTGTCACTCGTTTTCCGCTGAAGAGGATACTACATAATCTAGAAGCAACAGGCAGGATTGTTGAGTGGGCACTGGAACTGTCAAGCTTTGGCCTCAAGTTTGAGAGTACTTCAACTATCCAGAGCAGAGCATTGGCAGAATTCATAGCAGAGTGGACGCCAACACCAGATGAAGAAATTCCAGAAACGAGCATCCCCGTCGAGGAAGCAAGCAAAGAGTGGCTGATGTACTTTGATGGTGCCTTCTCGCTGCAAGGCGCCGGCGCTAGCGTGCTGCTTGTCGCACCCACCGGAGAGCACCTCAAGTACGTAGTCCAGATGCACTTTCCCAAGGAGCAAGCAACAAACAATACTACAGAGTATGAAGGCTTGCTTGCCGATCTCAGGATCGCAGCAGACCTTGGGATCAAGAAGCTCATGGTCAGGGGTGACTCGCGGCTTGTTGTCCACCAAGTGAACAAGAGTTATTAGTGTCCGTTGATGGAAGCCTACATTGACGAAGTGAGAAAGCTAGAAGAGCACTTTGATGGCCTACAGATAGAGCATGTTCCAAGAGCTCAGAATGACATTTCCGATGGCCTGTCAAAGTGCGCTGCACTTAGGTTACCTATGGAACCATGGACCTTTGTGCTCAAGCTGACTCGACCGTCCGTAACGCCATCAACTGGACAGAGCAAAAAGAGGAAGTTGATTTCTGGTGACTATTTTCCGGCAGAGCTTCCCGAAGCCGCCGCCAAGAAGGTCCCCAAGATCAACACCAAGAGTGCTGAGGAGCAGTCTGCTCCGGCAAGCCCTAGGGTTTGTTCCGTTGAAGCAGAGGCTCCCGACAAGTTTTGCTCCGGCAAGCTTGCCAGGGAACGTCAAGCTCCGGCTGAGCCGCAGGTTCTCGCCGTAGAAGCGGATGTTCTCGCAGCAGGAGATGTGCCTTTAGTCCTTGTTGTCGAGCCACAAGCTCCAGCATGGGCACAGCAGATTGTCCGTTTCCTCCAGACAGGAGAACTTCCCGAAGAGCAAGAAGAAGCGGAAAGAGTAGCCCCGCAGTCAAGTATGTACCAGTTTGTCGACAACACACTGTACAGAAGAAGACTCAACGGTGTGAAATTGAAGTGTATTCACCGGAAAGATGGACAAAAGCTGTTGGCAGAGATACATGGAGGCATATGTGGTCACCACATTGGCGCAAGAGCACTTGCCGGCAAAGCATTCAGGCAAGGTTTCTTTTGGCCGACAGCCCTCCAGGATGCAACTACACAAGTAACCAAGTGTGAAGCGTGCCAGTTCCATTCCAAGCAGATACACCAGCCAGCTCAAGATCTCCAGACGATCCCTTTATCCTGGCCATTTTCGGTCTGGGGGCTCGACATCCTCGGCCCCTTTCCCCGAGCAGTCGGGGGCTTTGAGTACTTGTACATTGCAATCAACAAGTTCACAAAGTTGCGGGAAGTGGAAGCAGTGAGGAAGGTGACAGCACAGTCAGCAGTCAAGTTCTTCAGGTCGATTGTTTGCCGCTACGGGATCCCTAACAGGATAATCACCGACAACGGTACGCAATTCATGAGCCGCACCTTCATGCAGTACGTCCAAGATCTTGGCGCCAAGGTCTGCTTCGCTTCTGTTGCTCACCCGAGAAGCAACGGTCAAGCGGAGAGGGCAAATGCTGAAGTGCTACGTGGGCTCAAGACCAGGACTTTCGACAGGCTGCACAAGTGCGGAAGAAACTGGATTGAGGAGCTGCCGGTGGTTCTTTGGTCGATCAGGACGACGCCAAATCGAGCCACTTGCCAGACACCTTTCGCTCTAGTCTATGGAGCAGAGGCAGTTCTCCCCACGGAACTCGTATACGGGTCACCTCGAGTGCTCGCTTATGATGAGCTTGAGCAAGAGCAGCTGCAACAAGATGACGCGCTGCTCCTTGAGGAAGACCGTCTTCAGGCTGGTGTACGAGCTGCTCGCTACCAGCAAGCTTTGCGCCGCTACCATAGCCGCAAAGTTAACGCCAGAAGTCTCGAGGAAGGCGACCTTGTTCTTCGGCGTGTTCAGTCCGCCAAGAATTCCAACAAGTTGACGCCGAAGTGGGAAGGCCCTTACCGGGTGAAACGAGTCACTAGGCTTGGCGCTGTCCGCCTTGAGACCGAAGATGGCATTCCGGTGAGCAACTCCTGGAACATTGAGCATCTTCGTTAGTTTTACCCGTAAGGCGCGGTTGCCGGAACCCGTTCCGGCAACCACCTTTTATACAAGTCTTGCCGCTGTTGCATGTAATCCTTTGTACAAAGCCGGGCGCAGACCCCGTGCATAAAGCTCAAGTGCTCCGCACATCTTGTCAATTTCATGCTTTCTATTTTTTGCATGTGTTATCTGACACTTTGTGCAGCACCTACCCCCGGTAAGCAACAACGAGCCATAAGGCTCCATATCTTTATTTTCTCCACTTTCTTTTTTCTCAAGGAAAGGAAGGTTCCCTCGCCCACAAGTTTGCCCGGGGGAAAGGAGAAGATAATGGTACGGACCAGGCGTCGTTCAAGAAAGTTTCGCCTTACCGGGAAGCAAACAACAGAAAAGCTAAGTTGCCAAAGTTTGAGCAATCAGATTTTTAAAATTTTTAAGTTATCTTCCTTGAACGACCGTGCTTTGTATGGAAAACCTGTGCGTGGAGGAACCAACTCGTAGCTAGTTGCGCCCTTACTTTGTTTCGAGTCCTCTCAACAACTTAAGTGAGCTGCGACTAGTTGCGACAAGGTTTCTTGTCGGTAGCAGCGCCGCCAGCAGGCTGCTGACGTCCCGCACTCAGCGCTCGCGGCTAAGGTGCCTGCGCCGGCAAGTTCCCTAAAAGCGTAGGGCAAAAACATACAAAGGAAGGAATCAAGTAAAGGAAATTACATTGCAATCATTACCCGGAATAGAGTTATATTACAAGGTAGCTTGTCGCGGCTCTAACAGATTGTTCTCATAACATGACCAGCAGCGACAAGAAAAGAAGAAAACGGGCGGCCTAGTCTACGCGATCGCCCTCAATCCTCTTGATCCCGCTCACCTTGTCCACAATGGGTGCGACAAGGGTCTTGAGCGCCTCCAGATCAGCATCCGGCGGCAAGGTCTTGAGGATGTTGGTGAGGTTGAGGCCCAGGTTGCGGAAGGCCACCTTCACCAACACCTTTTGAAGAGCTCCCGCGTAGATCTTGCGCGACTCGTCGGCCAGCTGCTTTGGGATCCTCACCCGGAGTCGTTGGAGGGCCGTCGCCACACCTTTGAAGAACAAGGTGATCTTGGCGCTGGGATGGAGGTTCTCGTTGGAGGGATACCCGAGATCCTCCATCCCCAGCTGCGCCAGCTCCCTGTCAATGTCTGCGGCAACATTCACGAGACCCTCCGTCCAGTGCGCCACATTCTCCCTAAAAGTGTTCTGGGCGGTAGTAGCACTCGCCAGCAGCGCCTTGTCGGCCTTGATCTCCTCCTTCAAGGCCGCCTCCTGCTCCCTGGCGCCGTCCAGCGTCTTGGTCAAAGTGGTCAGCTTCAACTCAAGATCTGCGTTGGAGTCCTTGGCGGCGCTAAGCTCCTTGCCCTTCTCGGCGAGACGAGCCTGCAGCTCTGAGTGGCTATGGGCATCCTTCTCCCGCTCACGCTTGAGCATGGAAAGCCCTTCATCCCTCGCCTTGAGATCGGCCTCCAGCTGCGCCACCTTCGTCTCCAGCTCCTTCTTGGCGGCCTCGGCAGCTGCGGCAGCATCCTCTGCTTGCTTGAGGGCTCCGCCGAATGTTCACTCACGCGTGGCAAGCTCCTCCTCGTGGCAGTCAAGGTTGACCTTCCGCTGCGCCAGCTCGTCCTCCTGCGTAGACAGCTTTTCAGCGACAAGCCGTTGTTGCTCTTCGACTTTAGCCCTCTCGAGGAGAAAGGCCTTCTGCTCCTCGGCAAGTTGCGCCCGCTCCTCAGCCAGGGACCGGAGAGCTTCCTGGTTTAGACCCCAGAGCTCCTCCGCGCGCTTTTCGATGTCTACTCCCGCCTTCGCAACAAGCGCCTCGCGGGATTCTAGCTTGGCTTGCCGAGCACGATAGAGCGACGCCAGCTTCCGCAGCAGCCGCTCCTCCTCAGGCTCGCTGCTGCTGCTGCTCGGCACATCAACCAGCGCCAGCCCAGCGGAGGCGAGCACCTCTCCGTCGAAGCTCTCTCCTTCGACCGGCGCCCTGGAGCTTGACGCCCAGGGGAGGTTGATGAAGACGCCATCGCCGGCCTTCAAGTAGACACCTGGCTGGGGCTCTTCGGAGCCTGACGCTGCGGCAGCGGCGGAGGGATCGGCGGTCGGCGTAGCGCCTGGCGCTCCTGCGGCCTCAGGGTCGTCAGTGCGATCGCCAGACCCCCCGCGTGCTTCTACGGCGGCAGCTTTGGCGTCCTCTGCGCCGGCGGGATCGTCAGTGCCGGCTGCTTCTTTGGTGGCAGCGGCGTCGGCGGCGGCAACCTCGGTCTCCATCGACTCCACAGCAGATGGGTCTGACGGCCGGAAAAAGGAGAAGAGTCAAGCAAATATCCAAAAAAGAAGATCAAAAGAAGAAGAACCCAAGGGAAGTTTTGAAGCGAGAGGATTACCTGTACCGGGTTCTGCAGTCGTGGTCTCCGCCGCCGGGGGCCCGCTGGTGCTGTCCCTTGCCGGAGAACTCTCCCTTGCCGGATACTTGTCCCTTGCCGGAGAACTCTCCCTTGCCGGAGACTTCTCCCTTGCCGGAGAACTCTCCCTTGCCAGAGAACTCTCCCTTGCTGGAGACCTCTCCCTTGCCGGAGGACTCTCCCTTGGCATTTCGGGGGCGGCCTCCAGGCGCTCCTGGTGGGGCTGCTCTGCTCCTACACAAACCAACAGTCAGATGTCAGCAAAGAAAGAGTATCCATGCGCGGTTAACAGCGGAAAGCAAACCATATACTTACGCTGGGGGCTGCTCTGGAGGACAGTTGCCGGATCTGACAAGGTTGTCTTGAACGTACCCCCTACTGTCGCGGTGGGTTCGTCCTCGATGATAATCACCGGGGCCTTGGCTCTCTTCGCCGCTCTCTGAGCCAGAGTCCTAAAAAGGAATAAGCTCAGAGTAAAGCAAATGAGATACAAGACAAAACAGCAAGAATTGAAGAACTACAAGTAGAACAAGAGAATCTTACTCTTCTTCTTCCTCGTCGGAGCTGAACGCGGAGAAGTCGAAGTTCGGCTCACGTCCGGCGCGAGGAGGCGGAGGAGTAGGTTCCCTTGGCCGCTTGGTGGGAATAGTGGCGGTGGTCTGAGACGACCCCGCTCCGGCTGCCGCCGCGGCGTGAGAAGCGGCAGGAGCAGAAGGGTGGTCCGGGTGAACCCCGCTCCAGTTGCTGCAACAGTGTGAGGTGCTCCCGCGGCAACAGTGCTTGCCGCGGTGGAGCGTGTCGCGCGGCGCGGCGACTGTCGACTCGCCCGCCACCTCGCTACGTCCCCGGCCTTGCGGAGACGCCTTCTTGGTGGAGCTGGGGGCTCTGCTTGCGGTGAAACGTCTGATGATGAGGAGGAAGAGGAGTTGATCTCCAATGAGCCGCTCGTATCCTCGGCGGGCTCGCTCGACTTGACGTCACGCCCGGCAAGCTCTTCCTCGCCGGCAAGCTCCTCTCGCTCGGTACGGCTTGCCGCCTCTGCTGCCTCTGCCTCCTCCACGGTGAATCCAAACTCGCCCGCAGCTGCGGCTGCCGCCGCCTCTTCCAGCCTGGTGGCGATGCACTTCATCTCCGCATCGGTGGTGTCGCGAGTGAGGCCTTTCTTTTCATCAGAGTGGACCGGCACTTCTACCAAGCCGTCAAAGAACTCCTGCACGGCGTCGTCTGCAGGCTCTTGCCAAGTTGGGACAATTCCATGCGAATCGCACAGCGGCATCATTGCACGGATGCGGTCGAGCGCGGAGTTGTTGCACAGCGGAACGACACCCTTCGGCAACCTGAACACTTCGGGATGTTCAGGGTCATACTTGAACAGCTCCTAGAGCATCGCGTTAAGCTCCAGAACAGTGAAGTTGAAGTTGAGGCCCAGACGCAGCCTCATGATATCCGCCGCATTCTTGAATTCCCAGGCGGGCCTCCTCCGTTCCTGCAGGGGGGCGATGCGGCGGTGAAGAAAATCTGCGCCAACAGCGCCTACAGTGAGCCCGGCAAGCCTGAGGCGTTGGATCCAGGTGACGGCAATCTTCAGCCTATCGTCTTCCGGGGCCACGTTGCTCCAATCGCTGCCGCGTGCTGCTGGGGCTTGGCGCCGGGCGGTAAACGGCTGCGGGTTCTCCTCGACAATCCAGCACCAGTCTGCTCTCCATTCCTCCCACTTGCCGCGGAACTCTCCCTCCAGATAAGCGTCCTTCTTGCCGGCCCTCGAGATCCAGGCGATTCCGCCGGATAAAGGCTCTCCTCTCTCTACTCGGGGCATAAAGAAGTGGCGAAAAAGGGCTACATTTGGATAGACTCCGACAAAGTTTTCGCAGAGATGCGTGAAAACTGCCATGGTCAGAACAGCATTGGGGGTGAAATCAAGGAGGCGAAACCCGTAGGTGTTCATAATATCGCAGAAAAACTCAGAGAAAGGCAGGCAGAGCCTGCAGTAGAAGAACACGACGAAGAAAGGATATCCATTTGGAGCCATTTTCCAAGCGGCGGCTGGAAGTACCTTCGTGCACGGATGCGCTCGCGTCCCCGTCGACCAGAAGAGGTAGTAATACTCCCTCAACTCCCTCGCGGCGAGCTTGCCGCTGCGCCTCGGTCGACTTCACAACCTTCCCCTTGTCGGCTTTCGGAGCCATGGCGAAGGTGGTGGAGGAGGTCGACGGCGTTGGTGGTGCTGGTGGCGATGGGGGGCAGGGCGCCGCTCTCTTTCGGCTTTGGGAAGGCGGGGAAGCGGCGGAGATTTTCGAGATTGGAGTAGCAACCAGTGAATGGGCGGACTACCCCTATTTCCCCTGCTTATAAAGAGGGAGGGGGGGACGTTCCGCCTTTCCGAATAAAGAAACCACCCACGATCTCTCCCACGACGCCGCATTCAAGGCGTGCCGTTCGGGGAGGGCGCGGTGGATACGGGGAGAGATATGGCATAGCCCAGGCCGCGCGTGCCCGTGCCCTGTTTTGGGCCTGGCCCAACAGCGCTCGGCACCGTGTATGGCCCAGGCCCGGGGGCTCCTGTCGGTGTACTAGAGTAGGGGTACCCTAGTATCCCGAACTTGTGCATGGGCAGTCGCAGCATCCCGCGGCAAGGCTTGCCGGGTGACCGCCAAGGTCCTCCGTGGTTCCTTTGGAGCCATTCAAGAACAAAGTATCCAAGCCAAGGAGACAAGACCCCGGCAAGAGGAGCTTGCCGGGAAGGCCAACCAAGGCATCTCAAGGAACTTGCCGCGACGCGCCACGCGTCCTGGCAAGGCCCGATGAGCGACAAGCTCCTAGACACGGCAAGACAACGACCGCGGCAAGGCACTTGCCGCGGCAAGCCACCACTCTGTACCCGCGCTCCAGCACATCCACCAACGTGTCGCTCTGGGACCCTTCCAAGCGTACGTGGTGGGAGGCTGTGCAGCCAGCAGTGCACGGTGGCAAGCGGCGCTGACAAGATTGCCATCGTGGCGAGCGGTGGCATCCCTGACGGTCCCTTTTGCACTATTTGGGCGACGCAGACGGGCATTTAATGCCCTTGTCCCCTGCCGTCAGGGTTAGGTATGATACACTATAGCAGGTAGTTGTACCAACCACAACACCTTTCCATTTTTACCCTTGTCTACGTTGCCACCTGTCGGTGACCCCTTGAGCATATAAAAGGAGGCCCATGCGCAACGTAAAGGAGAAAGGGAAAAAGGAGAGAACACTCACACTCGGTCTCGTTAGCTGCTAGTGTGTACTGTAGCACTCAGCGCTCCCGAGCAAGAACTCAATACAAACCACAAAGCAGGAGTAGGGTTTTACGCATCCGTGCGGCCCGAACCTGGGTAAACTGCTCGTGTGTTTCGCCTCGATCTGCTCTTCGTGCGATCTCCGCCCCCCTGGCGAACCGAAAGGGGCTCGGTCCGCCGGTCCCATAGGTGCTCGTGGATTAGTTCCCCGACAGTGGTGGATCAGCGGCAATGGCAAGGGAGAAAGAAGGAAGGAGCGAAAATGGGGAGGATGGAGTCCCGGGGTCCAGGAAGGGTTTTGGGTTAGCCTTTGGTGTCGAATTCCTATGTTTCGCATGTCCGGTCTCCCACAAAGCTCCCCCATTTTTATCTCCATTTTGCGGGAGAAATCGCGTCCGGACCGCCCCACGGACCGGTACAGGCCCGTTGTCGGTGTCAAAACCGGCGGATCTCGGGTAGGGGTCCCGAACTGTGCGTCTAAGGAGGATGGTAATAGGAGGCGGGGGACACGATGTTTACCCAGGTTCGGGCCCTCTTGATGGAGGTAATACCCTACGTCTTGCTTGATTGATCTTGATGATATGAGTATTACAAGAGTTGATCTACCACGAGATCATAGAGGCTAAACCCTAGAAGCTAGGCTATGGTATGATTGTTGTCGTCCTACAGACTAAACCCTCCGGTTTATATAGACACCGGAGGGGGCTAGGGTTACACAGAGTCGGTTACAAGGGAGGAGATCTACATATCCGTATTGCCAAGCTTGCCTTCCACACCAAGGAAAGTCCCATCCGGACACGGGACAAAGTCTTCAATCTTGTATCTTCATAGTCCAACAGTCCGGCCAAAGGATATAGTCCGGCTGTCCGGAGACCCCTTAATCCAGGACTCCCTCAGTAGCCCCTGAACCAGGCTTCAATGACGATGAGTCCGGCGTGCAGATTTGTCTTCGGCATTGCAAGGCGGGTTCCTCCTCCAAATACACCATAGAAGATCTTGAACACGAGGATAGTGTCCGGCTCTGCAAAATAAGTTCCACATACCACCATAGAGAGAATAATATTTCCACAAATCTAATCTGCTGACACGTTTAGCAACATGACATCATGTCATGGCCCGGTCATTATTCGAACCGTTTTTCTCAACCAGCACTGCACATATCGTCAGGCGATTTTCTTGACACGTCTTGTCGAAGCAGAGATCGTGTCCCCCTATCACGGGATTCTCATCAATACGGATGTGGGTAACCCAACCGCGCCATCAATTACGGCGCTTGG
Organism: Triticum monococcum; assembly: GCA_034509565.1. Classification (NCBI taxonomy): domain Eukaryota; kingdom Viridiplantae; phylum Streptophyta; class Magnoliopsida; order Poales; family Poaceae; genus Triticum; species Triticum monococcum. Next base: position 19,076,290 of record CM067844.1, on the reverse strand, counting down.
GTAATAAGAGGTTTTACCAGGTGAGTGGGGAGGCGCATCGCCTCTTCCGCCGTTATAAAGGGACAAGGATTCACTCTTTTCACCCACGCCTTCTTCTCGATTCATTCCCTTCTGCTCAGGCTCCAGTGCCCAAGTGTTCACCTTCTCTACCCACAAAAGGTCTTCCAAAGATGTCCGGATCCGGAGCAGGAGGCAAATGGATGGCATCTACTGTCCGAGAGAAGGATATCAAAAAGCTTCGGGAGCCCGGGTATCTGGCCAAGAAAATCAGCCACTGTCTCCCGACGGCGGGACAGATCGTCCCCACTTTGTCCGCGGTCTAGGGTTTCCCCTCCACCCGTTCATCCATGGCATCATGTATTATTATGGGATCGATCTTCACGATCTGTCCCCCAATTCCTTCCTCAACATCTCGACGTTCATTGTTGTGTGCGAGGCTTTTCTCTGCATTTCACCGCACTTTGGTTTATGGCTGAAGGTTTTTAATGTGAAGCCCAAGGTGGTGGGCGGCGAGCACACCGAGTGCGGGGGCGCTATGGTGAGCAAGATGCCCAACGTCATATGGCCAACGGGAATCTTTAACGATTCTGTCAAGGAGTGGCAACAGTAGTGATTTTACATCACTGAGTCGTGCAACCAGGAATGAGCCGCCTCTCCCGAGTTTTGATCTGGTGCCCCTCTACGGCTTACATCCTGGGTTAAGAAAGGCCTGGTCTGGTCTTCGTCCAACGAACTGTCGGTGCTCTAGGCATGCGTTAAAGGTATGGGAGATAAGAACATTGAACTTGTCAACATAGTCCAGGTGATGTTAGTCCGCCAGATACTGCCTTGTCAATACCGGACTTGCAATCTATGGGAATTCGATCCGGCCAGGCACCAAACCTTGCGAGGGTTCTTAGGCTCCTCGCACAAGGACATTTGGAAGGTGCTTTTCAAGTCCAGCAAATCATGGCCGGACTCCGCCGAGGACCGCGGGTACCAACTGTCCCGCCCTGCAAGTTCGGTGAGTTTATCAAACTTTTCTATCCGCATGACCCAAAGGAAGCGCTTAACGCGTGTTATTCAACTCTACCAGGGCTGGACGAAGAAGGTGGAGCGGATCCATTGTCCGGCCCTGCTGCCCAAAGACCCAGCCATCCCACTTCTGATGAAGATGCTGGTCCCGGCGCCTTACAAGGTGCCGAAGAAGATGGACGAGAAGGAGGCCAAAAAGACCCAGGGCGGCCTTCGTCGCCGCGGCACTTTGGACACAATATCTGAAGGCTCTGATGCCCATTCTTCCTCCAAAGAGGACGAAGAGGAGGAGGAAGATGAATCCCCTACGGGAGGAAGAAGGAAGAGGACGGCCTCCGCACCCTTGGAGGCCGAACTGCCCAAAAGGGGAAAGGCTCCTCTTCCGGAGGAGTCCACCGCAGCCGCCGACAGCAGCCCGACACGGGATCCCAGGGCTCAGCCCCTGGTGAACTCGTAAGTATATAAAATCCGCGTATGTTTAAGCGTCCGGACTCATCATGGCTTAGTATTTTAACCTACACCATATTTTTTGTAGTCCAGCGAGGTCCCGTACCAAACAATCATCATCAAAGGACCTGCTGAGCTCAAATGCTATGAAGAGCGGGACGCCCCCAAAGGCCCCTTCCTCCAAACAGGTGCATAACACCGAAGCTTCGTCCCAGAAGGACCCCGGCCAAGGAGGAAGGGAAGAAATCGTGAAGGCGGCGCCTGGAGGTCAAACCGCAGGGGCCGGACACGTGGGGGAAAAGATTCCCATGGGGTCTGACGGCGGGGGCGATCCTGAGTTCGGCTCCCCACCGGATGCGATTCCAGAGACCTATACGGCTCCAGAATCAAGAAGGCAGCCTCCTTCGGCTGGAGGAGGCGTGCCTGTTCCGCCAGCGACCTCTGTCCATCCAGAAGTGTCGGATGCTTTGTTGGTGGCGTTACAAGACACCGCCATCATTGATGAACATCGTGCCCTTATGGGTGCGGTGATTGAGAAGATTCAGTCAACTGAGAGTGGACTGAACGAAGCCTGTATCAGCCTTATAAGAGGCTTAGAGGTATGTTTTATGAGTTGTCGAAGAGTGTCGTAGTATAGATAGTAGCCCCTGATACACTGTTCGGTGAAAGAAAGAACCAGACAGGGGATCGAATTGATGATCGCAGGAAGACTCATTGAATGACATTGATTTCTCTTCTGTTTCAAGCAGGTACCTATGGCGGTTGCTGCCTCTCGTACTGCGGAGATCTCCGGACTGAATCAAAGTCTGGAGAGGGCCATAGAAGAACTTGGCCAATTGAAAATGCAGTTGAGGGATAAACAAGGTATGCACAAGCGTTGCATGCATTTATTCTGAAATAAATGTTCAGTATGAAATAAGCCGCATAATTTGTGCTAGGGGTTATGACCGAAGTCAAGGCCCTCAAAAGGGTCATTGCCGAGGCCGAGAAAAAGGCGGCCACAGAGCGGACTCTTCGTGAGAAACACGAGGCCAGAGTTATTAAAGCTGAGCAGGAGTTGCAAGAGGCCGTAAGTAAATGCGGGACCTTGGAGCAGAGTTTAATGGAGAAAGAGTCTGAACTCACCAAGGCGCGTCAAGCCACGAGCAATGCCCAGGGGGAAACCCAAAGAGCCCTACAGGGGATCCAAGAGGCGAGAAAGATCGCGGTGGGTAAGGCTTTTATCATGTAAAGCAAGTATTTGAAGGGAAAACTATGTTTCTGATGTTGAATCCGGATTTCTCAGGTGTATTTGTTGAGCTACCTTGCAGCATATCAGATGCCGCCCAATTCTACCGAGCCGAAGAAAGGAACACCGCGGATAAGCTCTTCTGTTCACAGTATTTGGCGCCGAATTATCCAGTGCCTTTTGCCGATCAACTGAAATAGCTGATCGAACTGCATAAGGCGGCGGAACTAGCCATGAAAGATATGGTTATCCGGCTATGGCTTGCCGAGCCGATTCCAAGCAGCTACTTCGGGCTCGTGAGGCAGCTTGTAAGCGCTTGCCCTCGACTTGACGTCATCAAGCGGTCGGTCTGTATAGAAGGAGCGCGAATGGCCTTCGCCTGCGCAAAGGTGCACTGGGGGAAGATGGATGCCGAAAAGCTGGTGACCGAAGGACCGCCAGAGGGGAAGGAGCACCGCAAGACCGAATTATATTATAAAAGTGTCCTGAAAGGATCCTACCTTGCAGCGGAGCTATGCACCAAGGACATTATACCATGAATGCCAATCATGTTGTCCTTTGTAATGTTTGAACAAGGTCGTTTATATGTCGCCTGTTATATAAAAGTTTACCCTCCTGTGCGGCCGTTTTTATGTTAAACCTGCGAGTTGGCCAGTCATCGGCTTCTGCCCCCATGTAAGAAGTACGGGGGTGTTCGGGATAAACCTGAGCACTCTTTATCCCAGTTTTGGATCCTTCAAAGGAGGTGCTCAGCACAACGAACCAGGCAATCGGACTATAGGGCTTTATCACTCTCACTTAGCCATAGGAGCTTTAGTATGGTCGGCGTAGCCCCTTGTGTTCGGAAGACCATAGTAGGGGCTCTATAAGGGCCTGACCGGAGAAAAAACCGATCCATCGCACGCTGCATTGGTTATGGCATTATGAGGGAGAAATCCTTAAAGATTTTGTAACCGCTCGAACAGCTGACCAGCTCTCGCCGTATCATGACAGTCAGTTTTCGGCTTTCTCTACTGAGGTGCTCATCCGGAAGAACCGGGACACAATCGCAGTAGTTCTCCCAATGCTACCTTAGCCGATATAGCGGAACGTAAGGTACCAAAACATGGGAGCCGGGCAAACTCAACTATTGACCCAAGACATGATTCGGAGCTGATGCATATAATGCTATAGGTTCGGGGTGCCAAACTTCCATGAAGGTGTTCGGACTTTTATTGCCGTGTTACGGGAAAAACGAAGCCCCTAGCACATTTAAGGCATATCGCTGTGTACGGATGCCACTTGACAAAATGATTTCCATAAGAAATAATCAGCAGGTAAACGTCATATAGATCCACATGTTGTATTTGAATAATACGTCTATGCGTATGGGTACAAGTAATGTGATAAAAAAGGGTTGTGGTAGCAGAACCTGCTGTGATCAGGGGGAAGAGGTTGAGTGCGGATCCGTAATATAACCGGACGGTCACTGCGGGGAGTGTATAAGGATTCCCTAACGCGTTCAAGCTGCCTCCGTGGAGTCCATCCTGGTCGGTGCAAAGGTGAACCTGCGAAGGAAATATAAGAAATGTTTACGTGCCGGAGGGCGGTTGAACCGCTTAGTTTGGCCTGTCATGGCCTTCGCCAGAGTGTTTAGTTGAGCTCTGGACGAGCCGGGGTATCCTTCCGCGAAGTAGTTCGGAGCCCCTTGACGGTGTCCGGGAGCCTGGACGTCGACTCGAGGTTCGGCTGCAAGGTGCTGCTCATTGTTTCTGCTGCTAAGGCAGTGGTGTATTTGTTGGTGCCGAAGGAAGGTTCGGCCTTGCCATGAACCGTGATGACGCCACGTGGACCGGGCATTTTGAGCTTACAGTAGGCATAATGTGGCACCGCGTTGAATCGAGCGAACGCGGTTCGCCCGAGCAGTGCTTGATAGTCACTGCGGAAAGGGGCGATTTCGAAGATTAACTCTTCGATTCGGTAATTTTCTGGTGATCCGAAGATTACCTCGAGGGCAATGGAGCCTATACAGCTAACCTCCATACCTGGTATGATGCCTCTAAAAGTGGCTTTTGTGGGTTTGGTCGCTGAATGATCGATGCCCATCTTGCGCACTGTGTCCTTGTAAAGCAGATTTAAACTGCTACCTCCGTCCATAAGGACTCGAGTGAGGTGGAACCCGTCTACTATTGGGTCAAGGATTAGTGCGGCTGCATTGCCCTGATTGGCGTTAACCAGACGAACCGTGCGGTTGAAGGTGACCGGCCCTAGTTTATATTGTGGGACAGCTAGTTCTGTTGAATCGCCATCCCTAAGGGTGCATATCTGGTCCGAGTTGGCAATTTGGGTGGTATTTACCACATTCACCGATTGAATATGGGGGGGATTCTTTTGCCCTCCTGTGTTCGGTGATCTGGGCTCTTCGTCGCTATCGTCGCTTTGAGACCCCTCTTCGTCTTTGGCGCCTGCCTTGTCGGCTTGTTTGAAGACCCAGCATTCTCTGTTGGTATGGGTGGTTGGCGTTTCTGGGGTGCCATGAATTTGGCATTGGCGATCGAGTATGCGGTCCAGACTGGATGGACCCAGATTTTTATTTTTGGGTGGCCCTTTTCGCTGACCGGACTTTGAGCCCCTGAACCCGGCATTAACTGCCGTATTTTCGGCGTTTTCACCATATTTGTGGTGCTTGTGTTTGTTGTGTCGTGGTTTTCCGTTGCTATCCCTGGCTTCTGATATGCCAGGTTTGCTTGATGTATTGGTACTACGAGCCAACCAGCTATCTTCGCCCGCACAAAAGCGGGTCATAAGTGTCGTGAGGGCTGCCATGGATTTTGGCTTCTCTTGGCCGAGGTGCCGGGCGAGCCATTCGTCACGGATATTATGCTTAAATGCCGCTAAGGCCTCTGCATTCGGACAGTCAACAATTTGGTTCTTCTTGGTTAGGAACCGGGATCCAGAATTTCCTGGCCGATTCCCCTGGCTGCTGAGTTATATGACTTAAATCGTCAGCGTCCGGCGGTCGCACATAAGTGCCCTGGAAATTGTCCAGGAATGCCTCTGCCAGGTTCTCCCAACTTTCGATTGAGTTTGCCGGGAAGCTATTGAGCCAATGCTGAGCCGGCCCTTTGAGTTTTAGCGGGAGATACTTGATGGCATGTAGGTCATCCCTACGGGACATGTGAATGTGGAGGAAGAAGTCTTCTATCCATACCGCGGGGTCTGTAGTACCATCGTATGATTCGATATTTACGGGTTTAAAAACCCTCCGGGAATTCATGATCCATAACTTCATTAGTGAAGCATAGGGGGTGTGCGACGCCTTTGTGCCGGGCTATATCACGATGCATTTCATATGAGTCTTGTCTGCTATATTCGGCCCGGCCGGATTTACTTTTAGTGTATCCGGCGTGATGGTCATTGTCGCGTGTTGGTGCGCGCCCCCATGATCCGTAGATCGATCTTTCATGTTTTGCTTTGTTTTCAAATACATCTCGCAGGTCCCGCGTGTTGCCCCGGGCCTTGGTATTTTTGTTTGATTGGCGGCGGGGTGCGGGCTGGCCTTCGGGCTGAAATGCCTCTCTGTCTCGGCCACAAGGTGGCCTGTCAGCCGCATCATACGCTGGTGATGTGGGTTTCAATGCTTCCTCCTCGAGGTGAGGTAGCAACCTGCGGTTTGGATAACTCTTGGTTGGGCGCTCGAGTTCGTATTCCTCGGCCGCAAGGACTTTGGTCCATCTGTCTGCTAGCGAATCTTGATCAGCTCGAAGATGTTGTTGCTTTTTCTCCAAGCTATTTGCTATGGCTATAAGCCGGCGCTTGAAGCGCTCCTGCTCGATGGGATCCTCAGGCATGATAAATTCTTCATCGCCGAGGCTCGCCTCGTCTTCGAAGAGAGGCATGTAATTGTCCTCCTCCGATTCTCCATCTGCTGCCCGCTCTGGAGGGCTAGCTTGTTCACCCTCCCGCTCTAAATCGTGTTGGAGGGGTTTGTTGTCTTTGGCACTGTCCACAATGTTATTGTCTCTTGTGCCGGTATCACTACTTTTGCTATGGCAGGACTTAGAGCGGCGCCACTAACGTGGCGCTTGGGTTGCTTTTGGAGGGGTCATACTCCGCTGTATCGTCTCCATTGCCTTCTTTGGGGGTGTCCACCATGTATATATCATATAATGAGGTGGCGGTCCAGCGCCCTGTGGGCGGTGGTTCCTGTTCGTCTCCTGCATCGTCGTCCATACCGTCGATGTCTTTGGAGTCAAAATCGAGCATGTCGGTTAAATCGTTGACAGTGGCTACTAAGTGGGTGGTGGGTGGGGAGCGAATTTCTTCATCGTCCGCATCCCATTCTAGTCGGACATAGTTCGGCCAAGGTTCTCCTGACAAGGAGAGAGACCTTAATGAATTTAGCACGTCGCCGAAAGGTGAGTGCTGAAAGATATCCGCGGAGGTGAACTCCATGATCGGCGCCCAATCGGATTCGATAGGCATGGACGCAGGCGGCTCGGAGTCCGTGGCCGGAGATGAATCCAATGGTTCGGCAACATGGCTCTCGTAAGGGGTGAAGTCAGTATCCGGCTCTATTGCCATTGAGAGTGTGGCCTCCATGGCGGGGTCTATCCACCTGTCCGCGGATGGCGCAATTTGCTCCGGATTAAAGGCCAGAGTAGTTGCAGGTGTGATTTCCCGAACACTGTCCGACGGCAGAGTTACGTCATGCTTGTCGTGATTGTGCGGTGCACCTGACATGGGCTCGAATCCGTCGAAGATCAAGTCTCCGCGGATGTCGGCAGTGTAATTTAAGTTTCCGAACCTGGCCTGATGGCCAGGGGTGTAGCTCTCAATCTGCTCCAGATGGCCAAGCGAGTTGGCCCGCAGTGCGAAGCCGCCGAATACGAAGATCTGTCCGGGGAGGAAAACCTCACCCTGGACCGCATCGTTACCGATGATCGAAGGAGCCATCAAGCCTTACGGTGACGGCACAGTGAAACTCTCAATGAAAGCACCAATGTCGGTGTCAAAACCGGCGGATCTCGGGTAGGGGGTCCCGAACTGTGTGTCTAAGGCGGATGGTAACAGGAGGCGGGGGACACGATGTTTACCCAGGTTCGGACCCTCTTGATGGAGGTTATACCCTACGTCCTGCTTGATTGATCTTGATGATATGAGTATTATAAGAGTTGATCTACCATGAGATCGGCTAAACCCTAGAAGCTAGCCTATGGTATGATTGTTGTCGTCCTACGGACTAAACCCTCCGGTTTATATAAACACCGGAGGGGGCTAGAGTTACACAGAGTCGGTTACAAGGGAGGAGATCTATATATCCGTATTGCCAAGCTTGCCTTCCACGCCAAGGAAAGTCCCATCCGGACACGGGACGAAGTCTTCAATCTTGTATCCTCATAGTCCAACAGTCCGGCCAAAGAATATAGTCTAGCTGTCCGGAGACCCCTTAATCCAGGACTCCTTCACCCATATTGGATGGCTCCCGCAGTCCGAACAGCACGGTCCGTACGAATGCTGGTGGTTTGCGGATCCATCTTGGAGATGCCCTTAGAGACCACTCTAGGGGACCCGGGCTAAGAGATTTTCTCTTTTCACTGGCCTTGTTAGTGCTTTCCTTGTTTTCTGTAATTTTCTCCCGCTCCATTTGTGATCTTGTGTTCACATCAACCTTGTTCTCCCGCCACTCTTCTGCTTAATATATGAAGGCCAACAATTCCTGGATCTCTAAAAAAAAGCACTTGCACATCACACTATCCGGTGGATTTGCTTTCTGTCCGCTCAAGTTTCTGTTTCACTCATTGCCCCATTTTGTATGTGATCAAGCCTTTTTTTTTTTGAATAGTTTGGATTGCTTACCATATATGTGTCACCTGGTATGTGATCAAGCCCATTAATTTAGTGGTCAGCGGCGAAATATATTTGCATTATTGCAAGTTTCATTGTTTCTTTTTGTAGCTCCCCGTGACCGTGCGCCAGATATTTTCTTCTTCATTAAAGGAACAAGTATATTTCTTACAAAATTCTTCCTTTGGCTCTTAAACAGAAAAGGCATCCTGACCAGAGACAGTTTGTTGAAAAGAGGTTCGAAGGGGGATAAGAAATGTGTGTACTGTCGTCAGGATGAAACCATTGATCACTTCTTTTTTCATGTTAGGTGGCTAAATTGATCTGCAATTTGTTGAGATGTACTTTTGACTTACATTCTATGCCTGTTAATCTGCATGATTGTTTTAGTAGCTAGATGGATAAGATTGTTTCGTAAAAAAGATAAGAAATTGGTGCTAGTTGGCATTGCCGCGCTGTTTTGGACCATGTGGAGATGTCGTAATGATATCGTTTTTGATAGAAAGAAAAATTATGATCCTCTGAATTTAGTTATACTGATGTGCAAATGGATCATGGATTGGGCCATTTTGTAGATAAAACAACCAGAGGAAAGAATGTTGATGTTGGAAGCAAGATAAATAGAGCAGGTGGCAAGTGAGGTATACCACGCGGCACAGGGCTGGAGGCCGGAGTCCTGAGGCTAGGTGGCTGAGAGCTGCTTGCTCAAGATGTGCTTGAAGCTTCATCTCTGTTGAGTCTTGTTCTGGTTTCACGTCGCCGTCTTTCCTAGAGTCAGTTTGCTCTGTGATATAATATTTGCACACTGTTCTAGGTTGGATACCTGCTCGTTTTTAGTTTCTTAGCTGGTTTAGAGTCGAGTGTCTGGGTCGAGTTCTTGCAGACTTGTTCTAGAACCATTGTTTGAGTTCTTTAAATGAAATCAAAGGGGGAACCCTCTTTTGCTCAAAAAACATATTTCTTACGAACGCTACACACGTGCTGATCTGTCCTGTTTTAATTGGCCGAATTAACTACCCCTTCTAATTAATCGGCCCCCTGAATTTTCTTTTAGCATGGCTCTCTGAATTTAAGTGGTGGCGTGGGCGTCCATTTACGTAAATCCCCCGTAGCTTGCCTCTGGCTGTAGCGTTACTGCCTCCCTAAACTTGCACTGTTTTCGATGCAAAAAAAAAAACTTGCACTGTTTCCTTCGGACACGGTGAAATGAAGAGGGCGAATCCTTTTGCCTCCAAAGTGGAATTTGCCTCTGATCTCAATGCCGTTATTGGGGCACACGTTTCGGGACGCCAGAGGGAAGCGGACACTGACTCTCCTGTAGCGTAAAGCAGCCACGGAAAGCGACACTATATATGCTTATGCCAACTTTATAGCTAGTCTCACGGCCACTAACTTCTGTGGACGCCCACACGCGGACTACAGTACTAGGTTCTTACCTCGTGCAGCGACTGCCTGCATGCCGCGCAGAGATCTTGATGAAGATCTACCTAGCGGTGTGTCTCTCAACGGAGAAACATAGGTTTATCGGATTAAGCTTGCCACCGGAAGATATAATGCATGCATCTACGTGCAGATCTACCAACATGTCCTACTCAACCTGCCAAAGATTGATCTGCTTGTGAGTTGTGATGGCCATCCTCAAAATAGTACTATGATGTTTGCATAGTTGCAACATGCCCTCCTGTCTGCGAGACTGATAGCTAGTTTCCCTTCCCGTGATCAATCAATCAAATACACCAAAGGAAGGAAGATTGTTGCCCGTTGGATCGACCTAAAACCTGTTTGAAACGTAAGAATATCACCAGGAAACTTTTACAGCAATGTGTGGACGGGCAGGGAGGAGGTATAGTGTAACCAGTTACGGATATAGATCGATCTGTCAATCAGTTCAACTCCACCGACGCGACCCCAAACGGACGTCCGCTTTACTCGGATTCTGTATGTTTGGATAGGCCAATGGGGTCGTGTCGGGCCGTTTCTGAGATGTGGTGACCGTGTGCCCAACGCACAGACGCATCCCGACCGCATCATGTCCGTGTACTTTTTTCTTTGCAAGCCCTTAAACTTTTTTTCATCATTCATTCTTAGTACATGGGAATACATCACCAAATTTTGACTAGAAAAATAAGACAAATAAACAAAAACCACAAGAATACATTTTAGAAAATATCCAACTTCCATAACTGCTTCTGTAAGCTTCTCGATGTATTCATTGTTGATCTGCGGAGGAGCCGCCTCCATCTTGCGTGTTTCTTTCTTCTTCGAGTCTAAAAAAATAGAGGTTGCTTCCTCGCATCTTGTCTCGTGTCTAGCCTCTAATCTAGCAACAAGGGCACTTGTCTCATCTACAGCCTCTATGCTAGCTAGAAGTGCACGAACGTCCACTAAATTGCGCTCTATCAACATATCGATATACTCTTCTTTTCAATACCAAAACTTGCATCCATTCTACACAATAAAATTTGAAGTTAGCACAACTAGTCAAATCTAGAGCACAAACCGAAGCTAAAAAGAGCACATACCCCATCGTTTAAGAACTTGATGAACATCCATCCGGGATGTTCCAGCGTTGTAGACACGCGGCGCACGACCTTCTTTAGGCAGTGGTCGCACTTAATGAGCGGCAACGGTGCGCCGATGAGCTTTTGGGCTAGCACCGAGCCCGGCCGACCGACATTCGTGTATCTGTCGGCGGACCACCGACGGTGTAGATCCGAGCGGCTAGAGGAGGAGCCACTACCTGCATGTGGCCTTGCGGCCCTGCCAGAGCCTTCCGGCCTGGTGCCCGGCCAGTCCATGGCGCAGCGCGGCCTCCCTAGCCGGGCGAGTTCAAGACCGACCGGATCCGCCCCAAATCTGGCCGGCGGGTGCGCAAATCAGATGGCCGTGGTTGGGTAGCTCGGGGGCGCCGAGGGGAAGAGGTTGGGCGAGCGCGCGTCCGAGCTGCACAGCTACAATGGCGGCGGCGGCGGCGGCGGCGGCGGCGGCGGCAGCGGCGAGGGAAGAGTGGAGAAAAATGAAAGGCGTGCGACCAGAGGGAGGGAGGGGCGGATAGAAAAAGGCACCCCTATGCCATCGACAGACGGGCCAAGGGAGGACACGCGCAGACGGCCCGCGCATCCATGTGTTGTCCGTTTCACCCCAAAAACGGCACAAATTTGGATTGGGATGGGTCAAAAACGAACAGAAAACAGATAAAAATCTGTTTGCGCCCGTGCGCTGGACCGTCTGGTTCGTTCGTTTTACCCCAAACGGACGCGCACGAACAGAATAGGGTCACGCGGTGGGCCAGCATGGGACAGTGGCCATTGGAATCGGCCATTTCGCCGCTGCTGCGTGCGGCGTCTGTTCCGCTTTCTCTTGTCGCTATAGGTGAGCAGTGACTGATCTGAGTTTGGTACGTACGAGCGCATATGGTGGGTGCGTAGGGCAAACACTCCACCTACATAGCCTATACATGGCTACTACTCCTAGAGTGTGTCCTACCCTAGGCTGCAACTCTCTCCCTCTCTGTTATCGGGAAGGGACAATTATTTCTTGCTACGGTACGCTACACTGCTGCTGTCTAGTCTGTGTACTCTCCCATCTTCTACTGCTTGCTGTCAATCTCACCCTTGCTCGACCTACTGTTTGACCGAGCGTGCATATGCCTCTCTCTCTCTCTCATGCACACACAAGCACATGGGAAAAAAAATCTTCTGGCTGCTGCACTCCTGCTAATAATGGTCAGACACTGATGGGGATCTGAGCGATGCTAAGAGCTACTAGTGACGCACAGTAGTTTCATCTTTACATCGACAGCAACCACACTTATCCTACGACAAAGTTTTTTTTCCTTGGCTCCAAGATCTTGTTCGCGTGGATAAGGATCAGCTCCGTTGCATTCGGATTGGCAGTTTAACCCTTCCTGTTTAAACGTGCCATACATTTGAATGTGAAACTAAAGCTGGAAGGGTCGTCTTAGTTCCTTCTTCTTTCTTGTATGAGAGAGCCATCCTGCTTAATTCATGTTCGGGAAAACAAAAGGCAAGAAAATCGGAGGTATCTTCAGGAAGCCACCCTTTTTTCGTACTTAGAACAACATTTACATGAACAAGGACTGGTCATATGAGAATTTATGTCTCGATTTCGACGGTGAATGCATCATAGGCTATGTGGTTCTTCATTTTATGTGTCACTAGCACAGTAGCCCGCGCACATGTGTGTGCATGCTGGGAGTCATTGAGATATCTTGATTCTGGTGAGCATCATTCTATATATATTTATTATAATTTCCGCTAATATGTTTCCCTCTGTACTTAAAGTCAAATCAATTCCGCAATTTAGTAAATTTAAGTCCAAGGAATAGATTAATCATCCAATATATTTTGATTTGTGAGAATAGTGTTTAAAGCGGTTGATGGTGAATTTTTGTAGGAATACCTCTAAAGCAATGTATACTAGATGATGCCATGTGTGTTGCTGCAGGAATATTCTGCTTACATTCAATAAATATAATACAATATACTAATTGAATGTAAGTAGCATTATAGAATAATAAAAGTTAAGCCTTTTCTTATGCCGGATTGCATGTTCGGGTGGCCGGGTGAGAATTTTCCGTTACAAGTTCAGATGACCTTGTTGCATGCAGAGAGAAATAGGTTATCAAAAGGCAAAGAAAATTAGATGTCTCTTCAGCAAGGTATGCGCTCCATACAAACGACCCAGGACCTAGCAACAAAGTAGAATCTGCTTTTGTACACATAGTCTATTTTTATATATACAATTTCTTAGAGCAGTTTATGTTAGATAGTTAGTTTAATGACACCTTTTATTTTTTGACTCATCGAATTTAGAACAACACTTTCAAGAATAAGAGCGGTCATATGGTTTCCATGGTTTTGATGGTGAATGCCTCGTAGGATATGTGGTTCTTTATTTTATGTGTACACCTTATTTATCTATTGTATTTTTTAAAACTAGATTACAAAGTATTATTATTTTTTCTATATATAGATGCTAAAACTCATTGAGATATCTTGATGTTGGTAAGTATTATAGTAAAATAGTTATTATCATTACTATTTGTTGTTATTATAGAAAACTTTGGACTCGAGGGTATCCTTGACTATGTGGATGGAAAAATATAGGTGTGGATGCGTACCCTGGCCATATTGCGAAGGTCGCCGTACACAGCAAGGTTGATACGAGTACGACAATGTTTTTTAAATAGGTTCACCCGGCTCGTTGGAGCGCGACCTACGTCCCACGTGATGAGAGACGCCGAGAGAAGTTTTAGGCACACAAAAGGTTGAGCACATCGCCGATTCCGAAGCTCCCTCAACTCTCAGTGACACAAGCAGATCCCTATGGTTTCGAAACCCGGCCTCATAGAACATTTGGTCCTATGGAGGCGAAGTGGATCAGCTCTTGAGTTTATGCAAAGTAGGAGCAAATGAGAGTACAGTCCGCCGCGGAGGGGGAGGGGGGGGGGGGGCGCTATTTATATACTAGGGGTTCTTGACAAATTATCAAGGCTATCCTTGAGAGTGGTATGTTGGAGGGGTTTCATGAATGAGCCTTGGCTAGTTTGGCCTATTTTAGACTTGGGCTTCTTTGCTTCCTGCCTCCTTTGTTCAGTTGGCATTTTTTTTTCTTCATCTTTGTTTGATTTGTTGACCATGGTGGTTTGATTGGATTTTTGTTGGTCGTATTTGTTTGATTGGATTTTTGTTGGTCGTATTTGACTTCTATTGGCCAAAAATGTAGGACTAAGTGAGACTATGTGTGATTATTTATTTCCCACAACAGGAGTCCCCTTGAGTCGTAGTCACAAAGATAGTCGTTTGTGACTTCGGGTCAATTGTTGAGTATTTGCAATCTCCTCCATCTCATTTTGTGGCTCGTTTTTTTAACACAGTACAATCACATATGCTCATAAACACGTACATATACTCACCCCTATGAACGCACGCATGCACACCCTACCCCTATGAGCACCTTCAAGATACTAAGTTGACACAACATATTGAGATTGAAGAAGTCACCACATATGCCTCATAGTCGATGGTAATATCTTCTGCCACTAAACGTACATCGATGTAAAGTCTAAAATAAATCCAGAAAAATGCGGGCACCGGCACACGGAACCTAACCATCTGAGCTATGCTCCTATTGAATTCTTGGTATTGGTGGATCACCTTTCCATATCTTGGGGTATTCGTTTATTTTTTATTTCTTTGATTTTATTCCCAACTTTAGCAATGTTCTGCGGTAATCTAGGGCTTTATACTATTCTTAGGATTATTTACAGATTAAGAAATATATTGCAGGAATCTAGGCTGTTTTGCAAATTTATAGAGCCATGTCTGACTTCAAAAATACTTGGCAGGAACTGAGGGCCCTTCTGCAAATTTTAGGGAGCCGTATTTGCCTTCGGAATATTTTTTGGCAGGAATTTGTGGCATTTTCTCCAAATTTTGAAAAATTCACGGGTTCTTAGATGCCTCTTCTACTTTTTTCACATAAGTTTCCCCATTTTCTTGGTTTTTATCGGGCTTCCAAAGATCTTCAAGAGAAGGGGATAAAAGGGTTTGCTGGAGAGGGTGCCCATATTTTCCTCAACCTCCCCATATTTTCTTTTAGATTTATGACCTTACCCCTAGTTTTCGTGTTATTCAGTTTTTTGGTTATTTAAAACCATTTTCCCAAGTTTCCTCGTAATTTCTAACAATTTCCAATGACTTTCCAAAATTTCCGAGGTCTTAGGCGATTTTGCGGTGGTGGAGGGGCTCTTTCACAATTTCATTAAACATCAAGGTCTGTATTGTATTATTACCAAATCAAAAGAAAAAAATCTCTTGCCCCAAAAAATATCATCGGCCCACCAAGCGGGTCGTTATGCAGATGGGTGGAGGAGTGAAATTCGCTCACCAGGCTCGATCTGATGGCAAGGGACCCATTTCCTACCTAGCCACCGCGGGGGAGCCTAGGGTTTCCGCCATCCCAACTGTTGCGCTCATCATGACTTCTCACGCTCACATATGTTGAAAGTGGTGCAACGTCCTATAAAAGGATGGGGCAACTGGCATGAGGCCAAGCTGTCCTTGCCCTTTGGTCACGGTCGGGGTAGTAAACAACGGCGCCGCGAGCGTATGTGTTGGATGCGTAGGCGTAGCAATGCGGCATCACATCGGTGAAGCGAGAGTGTGACGATGATGATAGGAAGGCGGCGACAAGTGCGATGAGGCAATGGTATAGTGACGCGGCGGTGGCTAGTGCAGCAAGCGAGAGCTATATCTTGCTCTTTGCGACACCGAACACCGTCGCTCCTCTGGCACTTCAGCTAGCGGGTCGGCTTTAATACCATGTGTTCCTGTAACTTCCTGGAGTGGTTTTTGAAAAGCTTCCATAGACTGTTTTAGAAGCTGGTTTTTTTCTTCATTTTATGTATGTTTTCTGTGTCGGTTTTCATCATTTTCTTTGTTCTTTTTTTTTCTTCATTTGTCCAAATACATCTCGACCATTTTAAAGATAAGTTGAACATATTTTGTATACACATTGAACATATTTTGTATACATGATGAACATTGTCCAAATACATGCTGAACATTTTTATTCAAATACATGTTGAACATTTGTCAAATGTGCATTGAAATTTGTTTATATACCGGTTGAACATATTTTAGAGACACGTTCAACACTTTCCAAATACACGTTGAACATTTTTCTGAATACATGTTAAACATTTTGTCAAATGCACATTGAACATTTTCAAAATACACAGTAATTTTCTAACACATATCGAATATCTTATATAAATGTCTCAAACATTTTTTTAAAGCATTTAAACATCTGCTAAAGGTTGGAACATTTATTTTAAATGTCAGGGACAATTGTTTGAATGGTACCTAAAATTCCTTTTAAGTTACAGGGACAAATTTATTGTTGTGTAAATATACTTTTAAATGACACAAAGATATCATTGAAATGCGTGAATATTTTTTAAATGTGATATGAATACCTTTTGTAAACTTTGTAAATTTTTTTCAAACAATTTTTAAAATGCCACGAACAATTCTATTTACATCCGTACATTTTTGTGTGTGAACAATATATATATATATATATATTGAAAATTTTAAAAATATAAACAAAAGTAAAAATAATGAAATACAAAAGTGAACTGAATGACTGCAACTCGCCCCACCCACTATGGAGGCTACTTGAGGCGAGTTGTACGTCCCTCGTGCTATGGGCGAGACACAGACGCTCAAGTGCAACGATGCCAGGGCTATTTTCTCACCTATTGCGATTGCGAGAGCTATGATAGCCTCACATGAGGGCGTTTGTACACCAACTCGTTGAAATGGTTTAGGAAGGTTCTATAGACCGGTTTGAACCGAGTCAAGAACCTTCCACTGCTTTCCTTGTTTTTCTTATCGGTTTTTCTTGTTTTCTGCTTTTCTTTTTAATTTGTTCTTTTTTTCTGTCTTTTTTGTGTCAGTTCAATTTTTTTGTTTTTCAGTATTTCTTTAACCGTTTTCTTTGGTTTTATTTTTTAGTTTTACATATTTCTCATTTTTATCAGTAAATGCCTATTTTTTCTACACATATTTTATATTTTACTTGTACATCAGGAAAATAAATATAGGATGCCTATTTTTGTCATACATATTATAGATTTTTCATATATGCCTGGAATATTATTCTATACAAGTTTCACATTTATAAAGTACATGATCAGCAAATTTTCAAGTATACGTTTTTTGGAAAAAAAATCCAATACGTGTTAAAAATTTCAAATATACATTTAACATTTTTTCAATGGTACGAAACATTGTTTTCAATTACGAGGATTTTTTACATTGTATAATCTTTTTCTAAAAAAATCATGAAACCATTTTTCCAAATGTGTGAACATTTTTTTAAAATGTCATAAACCTTTTTTGGATTTACATGAAATTGTTTTTACAGTCTACTGATGTTTCTTAAATTGTAACCAATTATTTTTTGAAACGTGGGAACCTTTTCTAAATGTGACGTATATTTTTTTAATGTTATCAATGATTTCTAAATTGCGTGAACATTTCCGTAACACCACGCCAATAGCAAGCACAAGTCATAAATATGGCAACAATGCAACCAACAAATGACCAAAAACCGATGCACTTGCAATGGGATTGAACTCGTGAACTCTCCCTGGTGAACGCATGTTGTTGACCACTATGGCTGATAAGTGTTTTCAAATGTTTAAAGCTAATTACAGCGACACACTCATAGGCAGCACAAATCTTTAAAGCTAATTACAGCAACATATTAAAACATTTTTCGGATTTTTTTTTCGGAGATTTATTAAATTGCTGATTTTTTTTGAAATTGCGAACATCTTTTGAAAAGTTTGAACAAATTTTGGAATTCCGAATTTTTATGAAAATTTAATTTTTAAAAAATCTCAACTTTTTTTTAAGACGAACATTATTGAAAAATGTGAATAGAAGGTAAACAATTCCAAAATTGCAAACTTATTTGAAAGGCAAACAATTTTTGAAAAACATGAACATTATTTGGAAATTCTGAATGTTTTTTAATAAGCGAACAATGTTTGAACATATTTTACTTTTTGTGAATTTAAGAAAAAAATGTAATAATAGAAAAAACAAAAAAATAATGTAAAATAAAATAAAAACAAAAAAGTAAACCAAATAAATTAGTGAACAGAAGAATAAAAACCTAGTTCAAAAACCTTCTAAGGCTCCAAACCCTGTAAAAACACGACTTGAACCTTCGAGAAGGTTCAAAAACCCGGATGTGTCGTAGTATCTCGCTATCTAAATGGATCACCCTAGTTTGATCGCTCGCTTGGTTGCTGTCTGCAGAAGGACAACAAAACGACTTAATGAGCGTTACATAGGAAATTTGAGAGAGCTCCAATTTCACATGGTTGGCTATTATTAGCAAAAGAGCCCGTGCATTGCAACGGGCGAGGAAAATACTACACGCCGTTAACCCGATAAACATGAATCAAGACCCCGATAGGTTCACGTCCTTTATTTCAACAAATGACATCACATCTATGTTGCCACTTATCTTCCTTCTCACCCTTTGCTGACAATGGCCACAGTGCTCACATAATCACAATGCATTTGAACGTGATCAATCCTACGACATCTCATTTTTGGCATAAGATGAGATATCTGAGTTTTTTCGGGGATGTTCGACGTTCTAGTGAGGCGTGCATGCGTGGTTATAGATGGTTTGTTTCATCTCCAATCTAATTTTGTTGAGGTTTCGTTTTCAATTCGGATCGACACCGGTACCAAAAAAAACGAAGTATGCGCTATTAATCAAAATTGCACCATAAATAATTTTTTAAAATGTTTAACAGGTAAAGTAACATCATATTCAGATTCTACATATTTTTCTAATCAAATTCCATATATAAGATATTAAATTTGGTGTTAGGATTTAAAAGATATGGATAATTTTTAAGCATCTAATACAGACTGCGGGTTAATTAATCCATACATCAGGTTTTTTTGCAAAAACAAAAATCTGAATTAATAGAGGACAGCAGGTTGGTTAATTGAAACTACATGGGGTTTTGTGCGAAAATGAAAATCTAGCTTAAAACAGGACTGCGGGTTGATTAATCAAAACTATAGAGGGTTTTCTGTGAAAAATAAAAAAACTGACTTAAAACAGAATTGTGAGTTGATTAACAAAAAATACAAAGGGTTTTCTGTAAAATTGGCAGCAGACGGGTGAAAGCACTCTCCGTTATGAAGTGTTCATATCTGGTTCAATTCCTATTGAGGGGTCTCATGTTTGTGCAAAATTTCCAAGAACTCTCAGTTATGAGGGGATGACGCTAGCCAGCGGACTTAACGATTGTAAGTGACTAATTACCAGCGCTTAAGTTTAAGAACTAACTATGGAGCCAGGTATGAACACTTTTTGAATTTTTTTCGAATGGTTCTTGGAAATTGTAAACAATTTTAAATGGCAAGTAATGTTTCAAAATCCAAAACAATTGAAAAATGCAAACAAATTTTGAAATTCAAACTCTTATGAGGAAGCGAACATTTTTTGAAATTGTTAACATTTTTTCAAATTGAGTACAATTTTTGAAAATCCGTATATTTCTATAACAATGCAAACAAATTTAAAATTTTGACTTTCTTGAAAAAGCGCGAGCAACTTTGAAAAAGTAATCAATTTTTGAAATTGTGAACAAGTTTGAAATTTAGAACATTTTTTGAAATTGTGAAAACTTTAAAATTCAGAGCAAATTTGGAAACACCTAGCCAAAATTTTGAAACCCTCAACATTTGAAAAGACCTGAACACTGGTCAACAACTTGTAGGGTGGTCACGAACCAACCGGTGGTTGGATGGTTCGGAGTACAGTGGTATGCCCTGCTCATCAGAGTTTAAATCTCGGATTTGACATTAGTGCTTGCATTTTTCTGAATTTATTTCAGATTTTTCGGCGATGTGCGTTAAGTGGGATTAGACGACGTTCCTGTCAACTACGAAAGCGTGTGTAGGGACTTCGTCAATCTCAAGATGATACATCGGCACAACCTTTCAGAGGTGCTTATAGGGGTAGGATTTGTGTATATGTGTTTATAGGGATGAGTATACAAAAAACTCCTTTGGTGCACGGCGTCCAGTGGTATGCTTATCGGCACCACTCGTTTGCATATGGATCGCCATAGTGCAGTTATGAACCAATGTATAACAGTGTAGCGGTTCTTTTACAGCATGCAGTATATCACAGGTAAATCACATTGTTTGGTCCTGGATTCGTTCACTAGTAGTAGCAAATGTTCCCTGATCCATCCCCTTAGTATGATGAAATCTGGAACTGGTTGCAACAAGTACCAAACTCGGCACAATTTGTCCCTTGTTAACCTGTCCTACCACGCTCGGCCGTCTTGTCACTCGAGCATGCAATAAATTTCTTTTTTGTTTGCAGACTAGGCGGTGCAATTTCTTTTTCAAACTCTTAATGTACAATTCGTCATGGTGAACCACGCTTAATGAGTCTGAAGGCAGTAATCAAGTTTTATGAAACTCTCAATGTACAGTTTAAGACAGATCCATGTTTTTTTATCAACACAATGCAAGTTGTAATAGTCATTAGCGAAGAGCAAGGTTTTGGCATACAATGCAGCATTTTATGACTCGGTTTTAATTTCCACCTCATGCACATTCCACCAGTGCTAATCGTCATTAGCACAATAGCACTAGTCACCACACAGGTAAGAAGGATTTGAATGTTTTCCTACACAAGAAATCCCATGCATTCTTTTCGTACATATTCAATTAATGGGCTGGCTGATGCATGCGTCATTTAACTCTCCGTTTTGGCCACCTCCGCGCTGATCCAGCGAGATTTCTTGTGTTGCATGCAGATCCCACCTCGCCTTGTCCCGTCGGGACGGATCCGGATTGCCTACTCCCTTCCTGTGCTTCCATCCGTGCTCCCACCTCATCCAATGGCTGTCTTTTTTTTTCTTTCTAATTTAATCATCTTCCCCTTAATTTTAAAGGGATGGAACCGGGCCTTATTTTGTTTCAATTAAATCAAGCCATATATGCGGAAGTATGGATGGGCACATGGGAGGGGAGAAGGTAAGTCTCCTCCGTCCAGCGCGGCTCCCGACTTGTGCCCCAGTCAGCTCGGTCGGTGAAAACTCGTGCCTACCTGTTAATGAATGGCATGCATGTTGGGGGAAATCGATCTAGTACAGCCACGGAACCGAGTGGCGTCCTCATCCCTTTCCTCTCGCTTCAGTACACATAGGAGAGGCGACTCGTTTGGCGACCTCAGCGCCTGGGCTCCCGTCGTTGATCTCGTCGGGTCCCCTAGCTTCCGCCGCTCTCGTCGGCGTTGTGAGGTGAGGGGGCCCAGATCCATAGCGTAGTTTGTGGCTCTGTAGCTAGGTTTTTGCTGTCGGGGTGGGCTCCTAGGTGTAGCAATTGGCTCCGGTCGGGCGGCGAGGGTGGCGGAAACGCCCGCGACTTGGTGTGCTTCGGGTGCTGCGTTGTCTCGTGGCCTGTCGATCTAAGTATTGGAAATAGAAATTAGGATAGAAAAAAACAAAATCCAACCAAGAACAAATCAGTTTTTAACACTTCACCTTAGCTGACCCTCCATGTCGACGAACTTCATTTCTCATGCTAGAAAGAAACAGACCCAGTATGTGATTTTTTAGCTGCTAGCCGATGTTTTGGCTATAGTAATACCCGAGGAACGAATGGGTCCAGGCCAACAAATGTGCGTCCCAAAACATGTACCAGGTCTTGGTTGGGCCATATCACACGCCGCATGCAAAGCAGATATGTGCCAAGTTTCACATCGGGTACGAGCAACCGTGGAACAAGTACCCGACGAAGGGGGGGCGGTTGGACCGTAAAGTGAGTTAAACGTACCACCTCCATGTAGTATATGCCCCGCGTATTGCTGATATATTAGAGCATGAGGCCCATTGGACCAATCACGATGCATGTAGCGCACGGCATGGACAAAGTGCGCCAATGCCGCTGTGCACTGAAAGTGCGCTCCGGATGAGTATATATGTATATGAGTATCTGCGTCTGAAATGTGTTAAAAAAACTTATAAGATAGTCTCTTCTACCTTACTACGTGTTATATCTTACTACCTTACTATACGATTCTATACTGAAAGGATATGCGGTGCCCCCATGTGTGGTTTTGGTAATTGATGACAATCTTTATGGACTAACGGTTGCCTTGAGTTATATTTGAAGGATTTGTTCATAGGATTGTCTTGAAGTCCATGTGTTGGTTTCAAGGAGTTTATGAGATGGCCAAAGTGCTTTTCAAAGAATTATCCAAAGATTGGTCATGTGTGAGTTGAGATGGCCAAAGTGCTTTTCAAGGAATTATCCAAAGATTGGTCATGTGTAAGTTGAGCTTATTGCAAGCATGTCTTGAAGAAGAAGATTGTGTGATCATTCATGGTTACCTTCAAGACATCATCCAAATGAGAGTTGGAAAGATTCAATGTTGATCAAGACTAAGTCAAGAGTGAATCAAGTTGATCAACTCACAAAGCGTAGAAGAAGTACCGAGAGGGATCAAGTGATCCCATGGTATGGTAAGCATTGTCCATTACGCTTTGTGTACTAACCCATGGTCTACGTGAGAGTTCTTTATGGGGTTAGGTATGTTTCCATGGTCTTGCTTCAAGAGGAAGATCTCATACAACCCATGGAGGATGACATCAAGTGGTGATCGTCATCAAGTTTGCAATGTGCAAGTTCAAGTGGAGCAACTCGAAGAGTGGCTCACCCAAAATGGAGTATGGGGAGCAATCAAGCTTGAAGCTTGCTGTCCATTGTGGTGTCAATGGAATTGTGAAGATGTGCCAAAGAGTGGCTCACCCATAGTGGAGTATGGGGGAGCAATCAACTAGTCTTTATCGAGCCAACACAATCAAGAAAGGTGGTCCAACTTGAGGAAGTCAAGATCGTCATCATCTAGCTCAAGTGGACTATGTGCAAGGCAAAGGTTTGCCCTTGATAGGTTTTCTATTTTACCGGTCTCATAGTGGTAGTTGGGAGACCGGATTGTAGGATCGATTGTCGTACTATCAAGGGGGGCTCTCTAGGGAGTAGCTTGATCGTATCATTAGTCGAGAGCTCAAACCATTGCATCCTTGCATCATCTTTCTTGGTTCTTGTTTGGTTCCATTTGTGAGTCTTAGAGCTTATGGTCATCTTGATGACAAGCTTGAGTTCATCGAAAACGGAGTTCGCATGCATCTTCTATGATGTTTTCGGTGCTGGAGGTTTTACCGGTATTTTCCGAGGATGGGTTCTCACCATTTTATTATGGTCCTTTTCTCATTTGCTTCTTATTGTTATTTCTCTCAATATTGTGTTAACCCTTGTCGTTAGCTTTCCAACAAACTTGGTTTCGTTGAATTCAGAGCTCGTATGCGAAAGTTGTGGCTGTTTTGATATTGCCTGTTTTACACACAGAGGTTGTACCGCCCCATGGAGAGGTTGTACCGCTTGACCGGTACAACCGGTGTTTGGAGCGATTGTACCGCTACAGAATTGGTCCGAAGGTTGTACCGGTCATGTACCGCTCTACCACCGGACTGGTCTATGTTGTGGTGCGGTTGTTGGGCGGTTGTGGGCCGGTTGTACCGCTTATTGCCTGTTACCGGTTGTACGGGTGCTCATAGAGGTTGTACCTCTCCTATGTTATTCTGTACATAACGGGCAGATTTGTGGGGACCTATTTAAGGGGGTCTTCTTCCCCAATGGTTCCCCATCTCTTGAGCTCGTTTTTGCCCCCATTGTTGACCTTCTTTGAGCTTGCTAACTCTCAATCCCTCCATGGATTCTTGCTAGTTTTTGAGGGAAAAGATAGAGGAGATCTAGATCCACATTTCCACCAATCACTTTCTCCTCTATGTGAGGGGAACACCTTGGATCTAGATCTTGGAGTTCTTGGTGTTCTCCTTCTTGTTCTTCCTCTCTTTTTCCTCCCTAGCCTTAGTTGCTCCGGTGGGATTTGAGAGAGAAGGACTTGGGCACTCCGTGTGCCCTTGCCATTGCTTTGGTGCATCGGTTTGAGTTCTCCACGGTGATACGTGGAAGTGAAGTTTGAGAAGCTTATTACTCTTGGGTGTTTGGGCACCCTAGAGCTTGTTCCTCTTGGGTGCCTTGGCGCCCTAGACGGTTGGTGTTGTTTGGAGCTCAATCATTATGGTGTAAAGCTCCGGGCAAGTGTCGGGGTCTCCAATTAGGTTGTGGAGATCGCCCCGAGCAATTTGACGGGTTCCGGTGACCGCCCCCAAGGGTTGCCAAAGTGTACGGGTTCGGTGACCGCCCCCAAGGGTTTCCATTTGTACGGGTTCGGTGACCGCCCTCAAGGGTCCCTTAGTGGAATCACGGCATCTTGCATTGTGCGAGGGCGTGAGGAGATTACGGTGGCCCTAGTGGCTTCTTGGGGAGCATTGTGCCTCCACACCGCTCCAAAGGGAGATTGGCATCTGCAAGGGTGTGAACTTTGGGATACATCGTCGTCTTTGCGTGCCTTGGTTATCTCTTACCCGAGCCCCTTTACTCATGCACTTTACTTTGTGATAGCCATATTATTTCTTGTCATATATCTTGCTATCACATAGTTGCTTATCTTGCTTAGCATAAGTTGTTGGTGCACATAGGTGAGCCTAGTTGTTTTAGGTTTTGTGCTTGACAAATTAACCGCTAGGTTTATTCCGCATTTGTTCAAGCCTAAATCATAATTATTTTAAAACGCCTATTCACCCCCCTCTAGGCGACAT
Source organism: Triticum monococcum (assembly GCA_034509565.1). Taxonomy (NCBI): domain Eukaryota; kingdom Viridiplantae; phylum Streptophyta; class Magnoliopsida; order Poales; family Poaceae; genus Triticum; species Triticum monococcum. The sequence goes on along the minus strand of CM067844.1, from coordinate 19,051,466 downwards.
CCACGATCTTTCAATTGGTATCAGAGCCCCGTCTCTCTTTATAGGGCTTAACCGCCTAGAGAGTAAGGATGTCGACTAGGGGATTAGGATTCTCTGACACTCTTAGTTTCGATGGCACAAATTTTGATGTTTGGGTAATTCGCATGCTTAATCTCTTTATGGTCATGGACCCAAATTTAGAGCGAATTGTAGATATGGGTTTTTCTCCTCCAAAGGATCCCCAAAGATTATCTTTAGAGGATGAGAAAAACTCTTATCTCAATGCTCATGCTTCTAATGTGCTTTTCTATGCTTTGAGCAATGTAGTTATATTTCAGCTCATGCCATTTCGGGATGCTCATGAGTTGTGGTCAAAGCTTCAAGATAAATATGGCGTGTCCAAGTTTTGTGGGGGTGACTGTTCTCCCTCCACCTCCGGCCATGTTGAGTTCCCAACTTCTTCTACTTCACCTACATGTGGTTTGCCACAACGTAATGAAATGGTTAGTAGTGTTGGTCATTGCAATGATGATAGTATGCTTATTGTCGATGATACTTCATCACTATCTTATTGCAATGCATCTTCTTTGGACTTTAACACGTCGAGCACCATACATGTTTCACATGCTTGTGTTGATAGTCCGTGCATATCTTGTAGAAATTGTTTGACAAAATCTCATGATGATATGCTTGCTATATCTTGTTGCCATGATAAAAATGCGTGTATTTCCTCGAGTTGTGGTGCTAACAATGTAGAGGAAACCCAACACTCCATGGAACAAGATGTGGTTTTAAATGGTGCTTCAATGGATCCTACATCATCATCTATTGCATTTTGCCTTATGGCCAAGGCTTCAAAGGTATCTCCCACTTTGAATCCCAATATATCTTGTGATGATGGCAAGAGTGATGATGATGTTGATTATGATGAAGAGAATGATAATGTTGCCTCCTTAAAAACTAAGGGGGAAATGATTTTTAAAGCTCTTCACAAAAATAAACTTGCTCATTCCAACTTCATGGAAATCATTTCTATTGCCATTGAAGGCAAGAAATACATTGAGGAGTTGGAATCTCATCTAGAGGAGCATGAGGTCACCATTGAGAAAATGGAAGGTCATGAGCGTGATTACGCAAATGAGATCGCGGAGCTATCTCAAGCTCTTGAACATGAACAAACCTCATCCGAATCTCTTGAGGAGACCTTTGCTACAGAATTATCTAGAATAAAGGAATCTCATGATAGAGCACTCGAGGTGGCCAATGATTTCAAAACTAAAAATGCTAAGCTTGAAGTTGCTCATGCTAGACTCCTTGAGGATTTTGAGCACCTCGAAAATGGCTCAAGGGTCATCAAAGGGTGAGCTCATCAAACTCACCGAGTCTCGTGCTCAACTTGAAGCTTCTTACTTAAAAGAGCTTGCCAAGGTGTCCTCTCCTATTGTTGTTAATGATGATGCTTGGGATATTAACTCTATTACTTGTGAAGCATCCATTTTGAAGGAGAATGTTGAGCTTGTTGGGGAACGTAGCAGAAATTCAAAATTTTCCTACGTGTCACCAAGATCTATCTATGGAGAAACCAGCAACGAGGGAAGGAGAGTGCATCTACATACCCTTGTAGATCGCTAAGCGGAAGCGTTCAAGAGAACGGGGTTGAAGGAGTCGTACTCGTTGCGATCAAAATCACCGGAGATCCTAGTGCCGAACGGACGGCACCTCCGCGTTCAACACACGTACAGCCTGGTGACGTCTCCCATGCCTTGATCCAGCAAGGAGAGAGAGAGGTTGAGGAAGACTCCATCCAGCAGCAGCACAACGGTGTGGTGGTGGTGGAGGAGCGTGGTGATCCAGCAGGGCTTCGCCAAGCACCGCAAGATATGAGGAGAAAGAGAGGGGTAGGGCTGTGCCAAGAAGGAGAGGAACTCGTGTGTATTGGGCAGCCCATACCTCAACTATATATAGGGGAAGGGGAGGGGCTGCGCCCCCACCTAGGGTTCCCTCCCTAGGGGTGGCGGCAGCCCCCTAGATCCCATCTAGGGGCGGCCAAGGGGAGGGGAGAGGGGGAGGCGCACCAGGGTGGGCCTTAGGGCCCATCTGCCCTAGGGTTTGCCCCCTTCTCCTCTCCCTTGCGCCTTGGGCCCTTGTGAGGGGCGCACCAGCCCACCTGGGGCTGGTCCCCTCCCACACTTGGCCCATGCATCCCTCCGGGGCTTGTGGCCCCACTTGGTGGACCCCCGGGACCCTCCCGGTGGTCCTGGTACGTTACCGATAAAACCCGAAACTTTTCCGGTGACCAAAACAGGACTTTCCATATATAAATCTTTACCTCCGGACCATTCCGGAACTCCTCGTGACGTCCGGGATCTCATCCGGGACTCCGAACAACATTCGGTAACCACGTATAACTATTCCCTATAACCCTAGCATCATCGAACCTTAAGTGTGTAGACCCTACGGGTTCGGGAGACATGCAGACATGACCGAGACGTTCTCCGGTCAATAACCAACAGCGGGATCTAGATACCCATGTTGGCTCCCACATGCTCCACGATGATCTCATCGGATGAACCACGATGTCAAGGACTTAATCAATCCCGTATGCAATTCCCTTTGTCCATCGGTACGATACTTGCCCGAGATTCGATCGTCGGTATCCCGATACCTTGTTCAATCTCGTTACCGGCAAGTATCTTTACTCGTTCCGTAACACATCATCCCGTGATCAACTCCTTGATCACATTGTGCACATTATGATGATGTCCTATCGAGTGGGCCCAGAGATACCTCTCCGTTTACACGGAGTGACAAATCCCAGTCTCGATTCATGCCAACCCAACAGACACTTTCGGAGATACCTGTAGTGTACCTTTATAGCCACCCAGTTACGTTGTGACGTTTGGCACACCCAAAGTATTCCTACGGTATCCGGGAGTTGCACAATCTCATGGTCTAAGGAAATGATACTTGACGTTAGAAAAGCTTTAGCATACGAACTACATGATCTTGTGCTAGGCTTAGGATTGGGTCTTGTCCATCACATCATTCTCCTAATGATGTGATCCCGTTATCAACGACATCCAATGTCCATGGTCAGGAAACTGTAACCATCTATTGATCAACGAGCTAGTCAACTAGAGGCTTACTAGGGACATGGTGTTGTCTATGTATCCACACATGTATCTGAGTTTCCTATCAATACAATTCTAGCATGGATAATAAACGATTATCATGAACAAGGAAATATAATAATAATCAATTTATTATTGCCTCTAGGGCATATTTCCAACAGTCTCCCACTTGCACTAGAGTCAATAATCCAGTTCACATCGATATGTGATTAACACTCAAGGTCACATCCCCATGTGACTAACACCCAAAGAGTTTACTAGAGTCAACAATCTAGTTAACATTACCATGTGATTAACACTCGATGAGTTCTGGGTTTGATCATGTTATGCTTGTGAGAGATGTTATAGTCAACGTGTCTGAACCTTTTAGATCCGTGTGTGCTTTACAAATCTCTATGCCATCTCCTAGATGCAGCTACCACGTTCTATTTGGAGCTATTCCAAATAACTATTCTACTATACGAATCCAGTCTACTACTCAGAATAATCTGGATTAGTGTCAAAGTTTGCATCGGCGTAACCCTTTACGATGAACTCTTTTACCACCTCCATAATTGAGAAAATTCCTTAGTCCACTAGTTACTAAGGATAACTTTGACCGCTGTTCTGTGATCCATTCTTGGATCACTCTTGTACCCCTTGACTGACTCATGGCAAGGCACACTTCAGGTGCGGCACACAGCATAGCATACTGTAGAGAGCCTATGACAAAAGCATAGGGGACGACCTTCGTCCTTCCTCTTTCTTCTGCCGTGGTCGAGCTTTAAGTCTTAACTTCATACCTTACAACTCAGGCAAGAACTCCTTCTTTGACTGATCCATCTTGAACACCTTCAAGATCATGTCAAGGTATGTGCTCATTTGAAAGTACCATTAAGCGTTTTGATCTATCCTTATAGATCTTGATGCTCAATGTTCAAGTAGCTTAATCCAGGCTTTCCATTGAAAAACACTTTTCAAATAACTCTGCATGCTTTCCAGAAATTCTACATCATTTACGATCAACAATATGTTAACAACATATACTCATCAGAAATTCTATAGTGCTCCCACTCACTTCTTTGGAAATACAAGTTTCTCATAAACTTTGTATACACCCAAAACTTTGATCATCTCATCAAAACATACATTCCAACTCCGAGATGCTTACTCCAGTCCTTAGAAGGATTGCTGGAGCTTTGCATACTTGTTAGCATCTTTCAGGATTGACAAAACCTTCTGGTTGTATCACATACAACCTTTCCTCAAAAAAAATGTCAAGGAAACAATGTTTTGATATGCTATCTGCAAGATTTCATAAATAATGCAGTACTCGCTAATATAATTCCAACAGACTCTTAGCATCGCTACGAGTGAGAAAGTCTCATCGTAGTCAACTCCTTGAACTTGTCGGAAAACATCTTAACGACAAGTCGAGCTTTCTTAATGGTGATACTTACTATCATTGTCCGTCTTCCTTTTAAAATCCATATGTACCTAACAGCCTTACGACCATCAAGTAGTTCTTCCAAAGTCTACACTTTGTTTTCATATATGGATCCTCTCTCGGATTATATGGCCTCGAGCCATTTTGGAATCCAGGCCCACCATCGCTTCTCCATAGCTCGTAGGTTCATTGTTGTCTAGCAACATGACTTCCAAGACAGGATTACGTACCACTCTGAAGTAGTACGCATCCTTGTCATCCTATGAGGTTTGGTAGTGACTTGATCTGAAGTTTCATGATCACTATCATAAGCTTCCACTTCAATTGGTGTAGGTGCCACAGGAACAACTTCCTGTGCCCTGCCACACACTAGTTGAAGAGACGGTTCAATAACCTCATCAAGTCTCCACCATCCTCCCACTCAATTCTTTCCAGAGAAACTTTTCCTCGAGAAAGGACCCGATTCTAGAAACAATCCCTTATTTCTTTCGGATCTGAGACAGGAGGTATACCCAACTGTTTTGGGTGTCCTATGAAGATGCATTTATCCGCTTTGGGTTCGAGCTTATCAGCCTGAAACTTTTTCACATAAGCGTCGCAGCCCCAAACTTTTAAGAAATGACAGCTTAGGTTTCTCTAAACCATAGTTCATACGGTGTCATCTCATCGGAATTACGTGGTGCCCTATTTAAAGTGAATGTGGTTATCTCTAATGCCTAACCCATAAACTATCGTGGTAATTCGATAAGAGACATCATGGTATGCATCATATCCAATAGGGTGCAGTTATGATGTTCGGACACACCATCACACTGTGGTGTTCCAGGCTGTATTAGTTGTGAAACAATTTCCACAATGTCTTAATTCTGTGCCAAACTCGTAATTCAGATATTCATCTCTATGATCATATCATAGATATTTTATCCTCTTGTCACGATGATCTTTCAACTTCACCCTGAAATTACTTGAACCTTTCAATAATTCAGACTCGTGATTCATCAAGTAAATGTAATCAACATCTACTCAAATCATCTGTGAAGTAAGAACATAACGATATCCACTACACGCCTCAGCACTCATTGGACTGCACACATCAAAATGTATTACTTCCAACAAGTTGCTTTCTAGTTCCATTTTACTGAAAACGAGGCTTTTAGTCATCTTGCCCATGTGGTATGATTTGCATGTCTCAAGTGATTCAAAATCAAGTGAGTCGAAATGGTCCATTTGCATGGAGTTTCTTCATGCATATATAGCAATAGGCATGGTTCGCATGTCTCAAGTGATTCAAAATCAAGTGAGTCCAAAGATCCATCAACATGGAGCTTCTTCATGCGTTTTATACCAATTGTAGTGCCACAAGTATGTGGTAATATCATTATTATCTTATATCTTTTGGCATGAACATGTGTATCACTACGATCGAGATTCAATAAACCATTCATTTTAGGTGCAAGACCATTGAAGGTATTATTCAAATAAATAGAGTAACCATTATTCTCCTTAAATGAATAACCGTATCGCGATAGACATAATCCAATCATGTCTATGCTCAACGCAAACACCAAATAACAATTATTTAGGTTTTAATACCAATCTCGATGGTAGAGGGAGCGTGCGATGCTTGATCATATCAACCTTGGAAACACTTCCAACACATATCGTCAACTCACCTTTAGCTAGTCTCCGTTTATTCCGTAGCTTTTATTTCGAGTTACAAACACTTAGGAACCAAACTGGTATCTAATACCCTGGTGCTACTAGGAGTACTAGTAAAGTACACATTAACATAATGTATATCCAATATACTTCTATCGACAGTCTTCTCATCTACCAGGTATCTAGGGTAATTTTGCTCCAGTGGCTGTTCCCCTTTATTACAGAAGCACTTAGTCTCGGGCTTGGGTTCAACTTTGGGTTTCTTCACTTGAGCAGCAACTGACTTGTCGTTTCATGAAGTATCCCTTTCTTGCCCTTGCCCTTCTTGAAACTAGTGGTTTCACCAACCATCAACAATTGATGCTCCTTCTTGATTTCTACTTTTGTGGTGTCAAACATCGCGAATATCTCAAGGATCATCATATGTCCCTGATATATTATAGTTCATCACGAAGCTCTAGCAGCTTGGTGGTAATGACTTCGGAGAACTATCACTATTTCATCTGGAAGATCAACTCCCACTTGATTCAAGCGATTGTTGTACTCAGACAATCTGAGCACAAGCTCAACAATTGAGCTTTTCTCCCTTAGTTTGCAGGCTAAGAAAATCGTCGGAGGTCTTATACCTCTTGACATGGGCACGAGCCTGAAATCCCAATTTCAGCCCTCGAAACATCTCACATGTTTCGCGACGTTTTAAAACGTCTTCGGTGCCTCAACTCTAAACCGTTTAACTGAACTATCACGTAGTTATCAAAATGTGTATGTTAGATGTTCGCAACATCCACAGACAACGTTCGAGGTTCAGTACACTGAGCGGTGCATTAAGGACACAAGCCTTCTATGAAGCAATGAGGACAATCCTCAGTTTACGGACCTAGTCCGCATAATTGCTACTATCAACTTTCAACTAATTTTTCTCTAGGAACATATCTAAATAGTAGAACTAAAGCGCGAGCTACGACATAATTTGCAAAATCCTTTTGACTATGTTCAGGATAAACAAGTTCATCTTATGAACTCCCACTCAGATAGACATCCCTCAAGTCATCCAAGTGATTACATGATCCGAGTCAACTAGGCCGTGTCCGATCATCACGTGAGACGGACTAGTAAACATCGGTGAACATCTTCATGTTGATCGTATCTTCTATACGACTCATGCTCGACCTTTCGGTCTCTTGTGTTCCGAGGCCATGTCTGTACATGCTAGGCTCGTCAAGTCAACCTAAGTGTTTCGCGTGTGTAAATCTGGCTTACACCCGTTGTATGTGAACGTAAGAATCTATCACACCCGATCATCACGTGGTGCTTCAAAATGACGAACTTTCGCAACGGTGCACAGTTAGGGGGAACACTTTCTTGAAATTTTAATGAGGGATCATCTTATTTACTACCGTCGTTCTAAGCAAATAAGATGCAAAAACATGATAAACATCACATGCAATCAAAAGGTGACATGATATGGCCATCATCACTTTGCTCCTTTTGATCTCCATCTTTGGGGCTCCATGATCATCATCGTCATCGGCATGACACCATGATCTCCATCATCGTGTCTTCATGAAGTTTTCTCGCCAACTATTACTTCTGCTAGTACAGCTAACGGTTAGCAATAAAGTAAAGTAATTACATGGCGTTGTTCAATGACACGCAGGTCATATAATAAATAAAGACAACTCCTATGGCTCCTGCCGGTTGTCATACTCATCGACATGCAAGTCATGATTCCTATTACAAGAACATGATCAATCTCATACATCACATATCATTCATCACATTCTTCTTGGCCATATCACATCACATAGCATACCCTGCAAAAACAAGTTAGACGTCCTCTAATTGTTGTTTGCATGTTTTACGTGGCTGCTATGGGTTTCTAGCAAGAACGTTTCTTACATACGCAAAAACCACAACGTGATATGCCAATTGCTATTTACCCTTCATAAGGACCCTTTTCATCGAATCTGATCCGACTAAAGTGGGAGAGACAGACACCCGCTAGCCACCTTATGCAACTAGTGCATGTCAGTCGGTGGAACCAGTCTCACGTAAGAGTACGTGTAAGGTCGGTCCGGGCCGCTTCATCCCACAATGCCGCCGAATCAAGATTGGACTAGTAACGGTAAGCATATTGAACAAAATCAATGCCCACAACTGCTTTGTGTTCTACTCATGCATAGAATCTACGCAATAGACCTAGCTCATGATGCCACTGTTGGGGAACGTAGTAGAAATTCAAAATTTTCCTATGTGTCACCAAGATCTATCTATGGAGAAACCAGCAACGAGGGAAGGAGAGTGCATCTACATACCCTTGTAGATCGCTAAGTGGAAGCGTTCAAGAGAATGGGGTTGAAGGAGTCGTACTCGTCGTGATCCAAATCACCGGAGGTCCTAGTGCCGAACGGACGGCACCTCCGCGTTCAACACACGTACAGCCCGGTGACGTCTCCCATGCCTTGATCCAGCAAGGAGAGAGGGAGAGGTTGAGGAAGACTCCATCCAGCAGAAGCACAACGGCGTGGTGGTGGTGGAGGAGCGTGGTGATCCAGCAGGGCTTCGCCAAGCACCGCAAGATATGAGGAGAAAGAGAGGGGTAGGGCTGCGCTAAGAAGGAGAGGAACTCGTGTGTATTGGGTAGCCCATACCTCAACTATATATAGGGGAAGGGGAGGGGCTGCGCCCCCACCTAGGGTTCCCTCCCTAGGGGTGGCGGCAGCCCCCTAGATCCCATCTAGGGGCGGCCAAGGGGAGGGGAGAGGGGGAGGCGCACCAGGGTGGGCCTTAGGGCCCATCTGCCCTAGGGTTTGCCCCCTTCTCCTCTCCCTTGTGCCTTGGGCCTTTGTGGGGGGGCCCACCAGCCCACCTGGGGCTGGTCCCCTCCCACACTTGGCCCATGCAGCCCTCCGGGGCTTGTGGCCCCACTTGGTGGACCCCCGGGACCCTCCCGGTGGTCCCGGTACGTTACCGATAAAACCCAAAACTTTTCCGGTGACCAAAACAAGACTTCCCATATATAAATCTTTACCTCCGGACCATTCCGGAACTCCTCGTGACGTCCGGGATCTCATCCGGGACTCCGAACAACATTCGGTAACCACGTATAACTATTCCCTATAACCCTAGTGTCATCGAACCTTAAGTGTGTAGACCCTACGGGTTCGGGAGACATGCAGACATGACCGAGACGTTCTCCGGTCAATAACCAACAGCGGGATCTGGATACCCATGTTGGCTCCCACATGCTCCACGATGATCTCATCGGATGAACCACGATGTCAAGGACTTAATCAATCTCGTATGCAATTCCCTTTGTCCATCGGTACGATACTTGCCCGAGATTCGATCGTCGGTATCCCAATACCTTGTTCAATCTCGTTACAGGCAAGTCTCTTTACTCATTTCGTAACACATCATCCCATGATCAACTCCTTGATCACATTGTGTACATTATGATGATGTCCTACCGAGTGGGCCCAGAGATACCTCTCCGTTTACACGGAGTGACAAATCCCAGTCTCGATTTGTGCCAACCCAACAGACACTTTCGGAGATACCTGTAGTGTACCTTTATAGCCACCCAGTTACGTTGTGACGTTTGGCACACCCAAAGTATTCCTACGGTATCCGGGAGTTGCACAATCTCATGGTCTAAGGAAATGATACTTGACGTTAGAAAAGCTTTAGCATACGAACTACATGATCTTGTGCTAGGCTTAGGATTGGGTCTTGTCCATCACATCATTCTCCTAATGATGTGATCCCGTTATCAACGACATCCAATGTCCATGGTCAGGAAACCGTAACCATCTATTGATCAACGAGCTAGTCAACTAGAGGCTTACTAGGGACATGGTGTTGTCTATGTATCCACACATGTATCTGACTTTCCTATCAATACAATTCTAGCATGGATAATAAACGATTATCATGAACAAGGAAATATAATAATAATCAATTTATTATTGCGTCTAGGGCATATTTCCAACAGAGCTTCGGGCTCAACTTGAGTTGCTATCTAGCAATTATGGGAAATTGGAAGAAAACCATGAAAAGCTCTCAAGCTCTCATGATGATCTTCTAGTATCCCATAATGAGATAAAGATAGCACATGAGGCCATGATTTCTAAGGTAACATCTAGTGAGCCTCATGTGGATACTAGCACTACTTCTAGTCAAAATGCTATATTGCCATGTGTTAGTCCTTGTAATTCATCTACTCACAATGTTGGTACATCTTGTGATGAATTGCTTTCCTTGCCTTGTTGCGCTAACGATGAAGCTTATACTTCCTCTAGTACTTGTGTTGAGACTAACCATGTAGAAGAAATCAAAGAGCTCAAGGCCCAAGTCACTTCTTTGAAGAAAGACTTGGAAAAGAGTCATGAAGGGAAATCCACACCCAACAATATCTTGAGTGTGCAAAAATCCCCCAATGACAAAGGTGGACTAGGATTCAACTCCAGTAAGAAGAAGAAGAAGTCCAAGATGATCAAGAAGAAGGGCCAAGAACAAGTCAAGAATTCGGCCAAGATTATTTGCTTCAAGTGCAAAATTGAAGGGCATCATGTTAGGTCTTGCCCATTGAAGAAGAAACCCATTAGTGACAAGCAACAAGGGAAGTGTTGGAAATATGCCCCAGAGGCAATAATAAATTGGTTATTATTATATTATATTTCATTGTTCATGATAATCCTTTATTATCCATGCTAGAATTGTATTGATAGGAAACTCAGATACATGTGTGGATACATAGACAACACCATGTCCCTAGTAAGCCTCTAGTTGAGTAGCTCATTGATCAATAGATGGTTACGGTTTCTTGACCATGGACATTGGATGTCATTGATAACGGGATCACATCATTAGGAGAATGATGTGATGGACAAGACCCAATCCTAAGCCTAGCACAAGATCGTGTAGTTCGTATGCTAAAGCTTTTCTAATGTCAAGTATCATTTCCTTAGACCATGAGATTGTGCAACTCCCGGATACCGTAGGAGTGCTTTGGGTGTACCAAACGTCACAACGTAACTGGGTGGCTATAAAGGTGCACTACAGGTATCTCCGAAAGTGTCTGTTGGGTTGGTATGAATCGAGACTAGGATTTGTCACTCCGTATGACGGAGAGGTATCTCTGGGCCCACTCGGTAATGCATCATCATAATGAGCTCAATGTGACTAAGCAGTTAGTCACGGGATCATGCGTTACGAAACGAGTAAAGTGACTTGCCGGTAACGAGATTGAACAAGGTATTGGGATACCGACGATCGAATCTCGGGCAAGTAACATACCGATTGACAAAGGGAATTGAATATGGGATTGATCGAATCCCCGACATCGTGGTTCATCCGATGAGATCATCATGGAACATGTGGGAGCCAATATGGGTATCCAGATCCCGCTATTGGTTATTGGCCGGAGAGGTGTCTCGGTCATGTCTGCATGGTTCCCGAACCCGTAGGGTCTACACACTTAAGGTTCGGTGACGCTAGAGTTGTTATGGGAAATAGTATGTGGTTACCGAAGGTAGTTCGGAGTCCTGGATGAGATCCCGGACGTCATGAGGAGTTCTGGAATGGTCCGGCGGTGAAGATTGATATATTGGACGAAGGGTATTGGAGGCCGGAAGTGTTCTGGAGGTACCAGGCTATGGCCAGCATGACCGAAAGGTGTTTCGGGAGCCTCGGCAAGTGCTGGAGGGCCTCATGGGCCAAAGGGGAAGGGGAAAACCAGCCCACTAAGGGGTGGTGCGCCCCCCACACCCTTTCCCACCTTACTTGGGGAGGTGGGGCGCCTCCACCAGGCTTGGGAGGCAAGCCTCCACCTTCTTGGCTTGGGGGGCAAGTCTCCCTAGGATTTTCCCTAGGGAGATCCAATCTGCTTGGCCGCCGCCCCCTAGGGGAAACCCTAGGGCGCCACCCCCTCTCCCCTTGCCCCTATATATAGTGGAGGGGTGGGAGGGCAGCCACACCTCTTCCCTGGCGCAACCCTCCCTCCTCCTACACCTCCTCCTCCTCCATAGTGCTTGGTGAAGCCTTGCTGGAGAACCACGAGCTCCATTGCCACCATGCCGTCGTGCTGCTAGAGTTATCCCTCAACTTCTCCTCTCCCCTTGCTGGATCAAGAAGGAGGAGACGTCCCCGGGCTGTACGTGTGTTGAACGCAGAGGCACCGTCCGTTCGGCGCTAGATCGGATCTTCCGCGTTTTGAATCGCCGCGAGTACGACTCCATCAACCGCGTTCTTATAACGCTTCCGCTTAGCGATCTTCAAGGGTATGAAGATGCACTCCCTCTCCCTCGTTGCTAGCATCTCCTAGATTGATCTTGGTGACACGTAGGAAAATTTTGAATTATTGCTACGTTCCCCAACAGTGGTATTAGAGCTAGGTCTATGCGTAGTTCCTATGCACGAGTAGAACACAAAGCAGTTGTGGGCGTCAATATTGTCAATTTACTTGCCGTTACTAGTCTTATCTTGATTCGGCGGCATTGTGGGATGAAGCGGCCCGGACCGACCTTACACGTATGCTTACGTGAGACTGGTTCCACCGAATGACATGCACTAGTTGCATAAGGTGGCTAGCGGGTGTTTGTCTCTCCCACTTTAGTCGGATCAGATTCGATGAAAAGGGTCCTTATGAAGGGTAAATAGAAATTGGCATATCACATTGTGGTTTTGGCATAGGTAAGAAACGTTCTTGCTAGAAACCTATAGCAGCCACGTAAAAACTTGCAACAACAATTAGAGGACGTCTAACTTGTTTTTGCAGCATATGCCTTGTGATGTGATATGGCCAAAAGGATGTGATGAATGATATATGTGATGTATGAGATTGATCATGTAATAGGAATCACGACTTGCATGTCGATGAGTATGACAACCGGCAGGAGCCATAGGAGTTGTCTTAATTTATTTATGACCTGCGTGTCAACTTAAACGTGATGTAATTACTTTACTTTATTGCTAAAGCGTTAGCCATAGTAGTAGAAGTAATAGATGACGAGACAACTTCAAGAAGACACGATGATCAGATCATGATGATGGAGATCATGGTGTCATGCTGGTGAGAACGATGATCATGGAGCCCCAAAGATGGAGATCAAAAGGAGCAAATGATATTGGCCATATCATGTCACTATTTGATTGCATGTGATGTTTATCATGTTTTACATCTTATTTGATTAGAACAACGGTAGCTTAAATAAGATGATCCCTCGTAATAATTTCAAGAAAGTGTTCCCCCTAACTGTGCACTGTTGCGAAGGTTCGTTGTTTCGAAGCACCACGTGATGATCGGGTGTGATAGATCCTAACATTCGAATACAACGGGTGTAAGCCAGATTTACACACGCAATACACTTAGGTTGACTTGACGAGCCTAGCATGTACAGACATGGCCTCGGAACACGGAAGACCGAAAGGTCGAGCATGAGTCGTATAGAAGATACGATCAACATGAAGATGTTCACCGATGTTGACTAGTCCGTCTCACGTGATGATCGGACACGGCCTAGTTGACTCGGATCATGTTTCACTTAGATGAATAGAGGGATGTCTATCTGAGTAGGCGTTCATTAAATAATTTGATTAGATGAACTTAATTATCATGAACATAGTCTAAATTGTGTTTGCAAATATGTTGTAGATAAATAGCTCACGTTGTAGCTCCCTGTTTCAATACGTTCCTAGAGAAAGACCAAGTTGAAAGATATTATAAGCAATGATGCCGACTGGGTCCGTAGTCCGAGGAGTGTCCTCACTGCTACACAGAAGGCTTACGTATTTGATGCACCGCTCGATGTGCAAACCCCTACAACGTCATCTGTGGATGTTGTGAACACCTGACAGACACATCCTGATGACTACTTAATAGTTTAGTGCACCATACTTTACGGCTTAGAATCGGGATTCCAATGACCTTTTGAACGCCATAAGACATATGAGATGTTCCAAGAGCTGAAATGGGGATTTCAGGCTCATGCCCGTGTTGAGAGGTATGAGACCTCTGACAAGTTCTTTTGCCAACAAGATGGAGGAGAATAGCTCAGCTAGTGAGCATGTGCTCAGAATGTCTGGGTGCTACAATCACTTAAATCAAGTGGGAGTTAAACTTCCAGATAAGATAGTGATTGATAGAGTTCTCTAGCCACTATCACTAAGCTACTAGATCTTCGTGATGAACTATGACATGCAAGGGATGGAGTTGATCCCAGAGCTGTTCGCGGTGCTTAAGACTGCAAAAGGTAGAAAACAAGAAGGAGCATCAAGTGTTGATGGTTTAACAAGACCACTGGTTTCAAGAAGGGCAAGGGCTAGAAGGGAAACTTCATGGATGGCAAACCAGTTGCCGCTCCAGTGAAGGAACCCAAGGTTGAACCCAAACCCGAGACTAAGTGCTTCTATTGTAAGGGGAGCGGTCACTGGTAGCGAAATTACCCCAAATGCATGGTAGATAAGAAGGCTGGCAACTTCAACAAAGTATATACGTGTTATTAATGTGTACCTCACTAGTACTCCTGGTAGCACCTGGGTATAGGATACCGGTTCAGTTGCTATTATTGGTGACTTGAAGCAAAAGTTACGGACTAAACGGAGACTGGCTAAGGGCGAGGTGACGATGTGTGTTGGAAGTGTTTCCAAAGTTGATGAGATCACCATCACACGCTCCGTCTGCCTTCGGGATTAGTATTGAACCTAGATAAATGTTATCAGGTGTCTACGTTGAGCATGAATATGATTAGATCATGTTCATTGCGATACGGTTATTCATTTAAGTTAGAGAATAATGGTTATTCTGTTTACATGAATAATACCTTTCATGGTCATGCACCCTATGTGAATGGTTCATTGAATCTCGGTCGTGGTAATACACATGTTCATGCCAAAAGATGTAGAGTTATTAATGATAGTACCACTTTCTTGTGGCACTGCCGCTTAGGTCATATTGGCGTAAGATGCATGAAGAAACTCCATGTCGATGGATGTTTGGAGTCACTTGATTTTGAATCGCTTGACACATGCGAGCCATGCCTCATGGGCAAGATGACTAAGACCCCGTTTTCAGGTACAATGAAACGGGCAAGTGACTTGTTGGAAATCATACATGCCGATGCGTGTGATCCAATGAGAATTGAAGCGTGCGGTGGATATCGCTATTTTCTCATCTTCACTGACGATTTGAGTGGATATAGGTATATTTACTTAATGAAGCACAAGTCTGAAATGTTTGAAAAGTTCAAGCGATTTCAGAGTGAAGTTAAGAATCATCATAACAAGAAGATCAAATTCCTACGATCTGATCAATGAGAATTTCTGAGTTATGAGTTTGGCAAACACTTAAGACATTGTGGAATTGTTTCACAGTTGAAGCCACCTGGAACACCACAGGGTAATGGTGTGTCCGGATGTCGTAATCAAACCCTACGAGATATGGTGCGATCTATGATGTCTCTTGTCGATCTACCATTTTCATTTTGAGGTTATGTGTTAGAGATAGCTCCATTCACTTTAGATAGGGCACCATCTAAGTCCGTTGAGACGACGTCGAACATTGGTTTGGCAAGAAACCAAAGTTGTCGTTTCTTAATGTTTGGGGCTGCGATGCTTAAGGCTTCAGCCGGAGAAGCTCGAACCCAAAGCGGACAAACACATCTTCATAGGATACCCAAAGGTGACAGTTGGGTACACCTTCTATCTCAGATCCGAGGGCAAATTGTTTGTCACTAAGAACGGGTCCTTTCTCGAGAAGGAGTTTCTCTCGAAAGAATTGAGTGGGAGGAAGATAGAACTTGATGAGGTTGTCGAACCTTTACTTCAACCGGAGAGTGATGCAAAACAGAAAGATGTTTTCTATGGCACCTACATCTGTTGAATAGGAAGTTAATGATAGTGATCATGAAGCTTCGGATCAAGTTGCTATCGAACCTCGTAGGTCGACAAGGATATGTACTACTCCTGAGTGGTACGGTAATCATGTCTTAGATATCATGTTGTTAGACAACAATGAACCTACGAGCTATGGAGAAGCGATGGTGGGCCCGTATTCCGACAAATGGTTAGAAGCCATGAAATCCGAGATAGGATCCATGTATCAGAACAAAGTATGGACTTTGGTGGACTTGCCCAATGATCGGCAAGCCATTGAGATAAATGGATCTTTAAGAAGAAGACAGACGTGGGCGGTAATGTTACCCTCTATGAAGCTTGACTTGTGGGAAAGAGTCTTTTCACAAGTTCAAGGAGTTGACTATGATGAGAATTTCTTACCCGTAGCGATGCTTAAGTCTGTCGGAATCATGTTAGCATTAGCTGTATTTTCCGATTATGAAATCTGACAGATGGATGTCAAAACAAGTTTTCTTACCAATTTTCGTAAGAAAAAGTTGTATGTGATACAATAAAAGGTTTTGTCGATCCTAAGGATGCTAGAAGGTATGCTGGCTCCAGCAATCCTTCTATGGACTAGAGCAAGCATCTTGGAGTCGGAATGTATGCTTTGATGGAGTGATCAAAGCTTTTAGGTTTATACAATGTTTGCTAGAAACTTGTATTTACAAGAAAGTGAGTGGGAGCACTACAACATTTCTGATAAGTATATGTGGATGACATATTGTTGATTCGAAATAATGTAGAATTTGTGGAAAGCATAAACGGTTGTTTGAATAGTGATTTTCAAAGGAAGACCTGGATAAAGCTGCTTACATATTGGGCATCAAGATCTATAGAGATAGATCAAAATGCCTAATGATACTTTCAAAGAACGCACACCTTGACATGTTTTTAAAGGAGTTCAAAACAGATCAATCAAAGAAGGGGTTCTTACCTGAGTTGTAAGGTGTGAAGTTGAGTAAGACTCGAAGATTGACCACGACAGAAGAAAGAGGAAGGACGAAGGTCGTCCCCTATGCTTTTGTCATAGGCTCTATACGGTATGCCATGCTGAGTACCGCACTAGATGTGTGCCTTGCCACATGTCTGGAAAGAGGGTACAAAGGTGATCTAGGAATGGATCACCAGACAGCGGTCAAAATTATCCTTAGAGGAATAAGGAAATGTTTCTCGGTTATGGAGGTGATAAAGAGTTCGATGTAAAGAGTTACGTCGATGCAAGCTTAACACCTATCTGGATAGCTCTGAGTAGAGATACCGGATACGTATAATGGAGCAACAATTTGGAATAGCTCCAAGTGGAACGTGGTAGCAGCATCTACGATATGCCATAAAGTTTTGCGAAATACATAGGGATCTGAATATGGCAGACCCGTTGACTACAACCTCTCTCACAAGCATAACATGATCAAACCCAGAACTCATTGAGTGTTAATCACATAGTGATGTGAACTAGATTAGTGACTCTAGTAAACTCTTTGGATGTTGGTCACATGGCGATGTGACCTGTGAGTGTTAATCACATGGCGATGTGAACTAGATTATTGACTCTAGTGCAAGTGGGAGACTATTGGAAATATGCCCTAGAGGCAATAATAAATTTGTTATTATTATATTATATTTCATTGTTCATGATAATCGTTTATTATCCATGCTAGAATTGTATTGATAGGAAACTCAGATACATGTGTGGATACATAGACAACACCATGTCCCTAGTAAGCCTCTAGTTGACTAGCTCGTTGATCAATAGATGGTTACGGTTTCTTGACCATGGACATTGGATGTCATTGATAACGGGATCACATCATTAGGAGAATGATGTGATGGACAAGACCCAATCCTAAGCCTAGCACAAGATCGTGTAGTTCGTATGCTAAAGCTTTTCTAATGTCAAGTATCATTTCCTTAGACCATGAGATTGTGCAACTCCCGGATACCGTAGGAGTGCTTTGGGTGTACCAAACGTCACAACGTAACTGGGTGGCTATAAAGGTGCACTACAGGTATCTCCGAAAGTGTCTATTGGGTTGGTATGAATCGAGACTAGGATTTGTCACTCCGTATGACGGAGAGGTATCTCTGGGCCCACTCGGTAATGCATCATCATAATGAGCTCAATGTGACTAAGCAGTTAGTCACGGGATCATGCGTTACGAAACGAGTAAAGTGACTTGCCGGTAACGAGATTGAACAAGGTATTGGGATACCGACGATCGAATCTCGGGCAAGTAACATACCGATTGACAAAGGGAATTGAATATGGGATTGATCGAATCCCCGACATCGTGGTTCATCCGATGAGATCATCATGGAACATGTGGGAGCCAATATGGGTATCCAGATCCCGCTATTGGTTATTGGCCGGAGAGGTGTCTCGGTCATGTCTGCATGGTTCCCGAACCCGTAGGGTCTACACACTTAAGGTTCGGTGACGCTAGAGTTGTTATGGGAAATAGTATGTGGTTACCGAAGGTAGTTCGGAGTCCTGGATGAGATCCCGGACGTCATGAGGAGTTCTGGAATGGTCCGGCGGTGAAGATTGATATATTGGACGAAGGGTATTGGAGGCCGGAAGTGTTCTGGAGGTACCAGGCTATGGCCAGCATGACCGAAAGGTGTTTCGGGAGCCTCGGCAAGTGCTGGAGGGCCTCATGGGCCAAAGGGGAAGGGGAAAACCAGCCCACTAAGGGGTGGTGCGCCCCCCACACCCTTTCCCACCTTACTTGGGGAGGTGGGGCGCCTCCACCAGGCTTGGGAGGCAAGCCTCCACCTTCTTGGCTTGGGGGGCAAGTCTCCCTAGGATTTTCCCTAGGGAGATCCAATCTGCTTGGCCGCCGCCCCCTAGGGGAAACCCTAGGGCGCCTCCCCCTCTCCCCTTGCCCCTATATATAGTGGAGGGGTGGGAGGGCAGCCACACCTCTTCCCTGGCGCAACCCTCCCTCCTCCTACACCTCCTCCTCCTCCATAGTGCTTGGTGAAGCCTTGCTGGAGAACCACGAGCTCCATTGCCACCATGCCGTCGTGCTGCTAGAGTTATCCCTCAACTTCTCCTCTCCCCTTGCTGGATCAAGAAGGAGGAGACGTCCCCGGGCTGTACGTGTGTTGAACGCAGAGGCACCGTCCGTTCGGCGCTAGATCGGATCTTCCGCGATTTGAATCGCCGCGAGTATGACTCCATCAACCGCGTTCTTATAACGTTTCCGCTTAGCGATCTTCAAGGGTATGAAGATGCAATCCCTCTCTCTCATTGCTAGCATCTCCTAGATTGATCTTGGTGACACGTAGGAAAATTTTGAATTATTGCTACGTTCCCCAACAGGAAGCGGCCACAAGTTCATTCTCATGCTCAACCTCAAGTTGAAGAAAAGCCTCTTCCCAAGAAGACTCAAGCTTATGCTTCTCAAGTTGAGAAATCAAGTGAGAAGAAATTGAAGAGTATACGTTGCTACCTATTTCGCGAGAAAGGTCACCTAGCCTCTTCATGCACTAGTGGTAACTTATCCAACCCAATTATTATTGATGATATCTATTCTCTTGGGAAGGATAATGTTGGCAATGTGTTTGCCAAATTTGTTAGTGCTCAAAGTGGTGTCAAGAAAAGAACCATTTGGGTAGCCAAGCCTATTGTGACTAACCTCTTAGGACCCAACTTGGTTGGGGACCAACAAGCTCAAACTTGATAAATAGGTGATACTGGAGGTCATTGGAGACTTGGCTACATTATGAAGAATTAAGGGGACTTCATCATTCTCATTGTCTCAAGCCAAGTCATTCGGATTATCAAGTTTCTATCTTATATCCAATGTTCCTCCTTGCGGTAACTCGTGCTTAAAGTGTCTACATTGATAGTTACTTGCCCCTCTGCATGTTTGGTTTCGTACCTTGCATGTGTTTGTATATGTTGTGCTTCCAACTTGATTATCTTGAGCAATCAAGTATGTGTGTGTTGGTTTGCACATCATGTACATGTGTGTCGTTCGTTGAGCCTTTGTGCATCTTGGTCATATCTTGGTTGGCTCTTGTGAGATATTAATGGAATATCCCATTGTGGGGGAGTGATGTGCTTTGTGCACCTCACAATCCTATAAATGTGTGTACATGAGGAATGCCATCTAGTATTTATATTACAATATTATCTAGTCTCTATGTGGTATGTCTTCTCATGAGAAATTCAAATTCTAAATAGTCCATTAATTATCTCTTGTTGGATCCTTTAATTGCCTCTTGTCTATCTTTAATTGGTATCACATTATGGGGGAGTAATATGCTATGAGTATATTACTAGCCTAGAATATGTGTACATTTGAGATATTGTCATCTAGAGTTGATATTGTAAATTATCTTGTTCCTAGGTGGCATGTTAGCTCTACAAGTTGCAATTTGCTTTTTTGTTTGGTGTGAAGATGATGTCGGATATCCTTGCTATCTACCACCAGGAATTATTTCCAAATACTTCTTGTCTTTTGACAATTTGTACTCACTTGTGTGGTAGATATTATTGATCATCTTTACATTAGCCTTTGCTTTTATTTGCTTTATCTCTTGCCTAGGATTGTGTCAACTCCCATTGTATTCCATACCACTTGTGGATCTTGTTATTTCCTTGAGCTTGTCTAGTGTCTGTATAGATATAGTGAAAGTGGTGACCCCATCTTGTGCTTTTTGTATTCAAATGCAAATTCTCCATATTGCACAATGCTTGGGGGAGCTATCCTATTTTTCTTAGAACACTCACCTTGTGATCCTTTTCAAGTGTGTGTTGGTGGAATGCAAATCGTTTCTTTTGGTACTTGTGCCATCATGAAACATTGTAGAGCACTTGGTTTGTTTGGAACCATTCTCTCTTTTGGGAGTTTGACATCTTTCTTTTTGTGTATCAATGGATATCTCATTCCTTGATGTATCGTTTAATGATATCCTCCAAGTGATGATTTATTCATTTGGTATCCTTTCTTCACTTGGTATTTCTTTTTCTTTTGGTATCGGTTCTTGAAAGTCTTGAGCATGCATATTAGCTTCTTGTAGTATCTTTGGCATGCTTTCTTTCTTTGACCAAATATATAGGGGAAGCTCCACCAAGTCTCAAATTGGATCAGATGTGCATGAAATTTATTTTCGTATCTATATGCACATTTTTATGTGGAGTTTGTCCTATGTATTGTCGGTTCTCTAACTCTTTGGTCCCAATGAGTTTGGGTACCATTTTGTTTGTGTTGTTGTTCTAGGAACAATTGGAGATACATTGGAAGCTCGGCTCACTCACAAGGAAGGTGTTGTCATCATGTGCTTATTCTAGTCGAGCTAGGATGATCAATGAACTACTATCTACCTTCAATTGGTATCTACTACATCCTTCCAATGTTAACTCGGTAACAAGTATCTTCATATTCTTCATGCACACATTTCTTGTATCAACCTCGTGTAGGTTGTATCATGGCATGTTATTCATTCTTTCTTGTGATACTTGTTTTCTTTCTCAAAGCATCCCAACAATGATCTCTTGTTGCTAGTTGTGATGTCTTTGTTGTCCGTGTGTGGACTTCATTTATATACAATAAGACCATATCTAGCCATGAGCTATGCTTCCAAGCAAATATCTTATTGGTATATGTATGACCTCCCTTTGGATATCTTGTTCCTCGTGTTGTAACTATTTCGGGTGTACATCCTTCTTTGTAGATATATATCATCATGATTTCGTCTACCTAGCATCTTATACACTTGAGAGAAGTTGCATATCTAGCTGATATCCTTTCTTTCACGGTCACCTTGTCTTTCTTATGTTATTTCTTTGGTGGCTCCGTGAAAGCTTTTGCCTTGAGTGCGTGTCTTCTATCGTTGCATCTTGATGCACTCTTGTGTGTGGTGAAGATTATTTTCCTCATGCTTATCTTTACAAGGCTTTTGCCATCTTAATTGGTATCCCTTGTCTTGATGAGGATTTCATCTTCTATCTTCACCACGGGTTGTCACAAGCATAGGTTCTTAATATGCTTATTAGTAAGCTTGTGAACCCATTTGCTAGTTGTGTGTGGGAATGATAGGCCTTGCACCGTGTGCCTCATTCTTTCAAGACTTTATTGATGCCTAATGCTCATCCGTACATTAGTCTTCTCAAGTGCATTGCCTTGACTCACACACCTCATTTTGGTTGAGCCCATTCTTAAGTTGCCTCTTTTATTACTTGTTGCTCAACCATGTGTGTGTTGCAAGTACTAGGCTTTGTTTCCTATATGCTCACTTGCACTTGTTGTAAGTTTCTATTGATTTTGGAGGAGCTATGATCCTATTTTGTGCACTTTGTATCCAAATACAAATATTCTTATGTGTGCACAAATCATGGGGAGCTTCTCTAGTTTCTTTAGAACACTCCTTTGCTCATATCATAATATCCTTTATTCATGTGGCTCGTAGGATCTTTGGTCTAGTTGGTTCAATTGATATCCGTTGATTGCTTGCTTCAATTGGTACCTTTTGATTGCTTGATTGCTTGTGTCTCTCTTTGTTTTGTCCTTGTGGCATATCATTCCTTTAGCAATCTTGGTGCCTCAATATAGTTGGTCTTCCTCCAAGTATTACCGTTGGATATGTGTATTGCATTCCACTCTCTTGTTGAGAAATACACAACTTATGGAGGAACACAATTTATATTGGCCTTCTAAGCTTTTCGCCCATTTTGGCAATCGATGCCAATGGGGGAGAAGTTTTAGAGAGTTTTGTGGATAAGTTTAGAGAGTTTTTTCTTCTTGCTTTGGTTTCGTACCTAAGCATTTGCATCTCATACACATGCATTATTGGTTGTTGCATTGCATGGTGATAAATAATTCCTTATATAAACTCTCTTGAAAATAATTTTCATCAATTACCAAAATGGGGGAGATTGAAAGGACATGCGGTGCCCCCATGTGTGGTTTTGGTAATTGATGACAATCTCTATGGACTAACGGTTGCCTTGAGTTATATTTGAAGGATTTGTCCATAGGATTGTCTTGAAGTCCATGTGTTGGTTTCAAGGAGTTTATGAGATGTCCAAAGTGCTTTTCAAGGAATTATCCAAAGATTGGTCATGTGTGAGTTGAGATGGCCAAAGTGCTTTTCAAGGAATTATCCAAAGATTGGTCATGTGTGAGTTGAGCTTATTGCAAGCATGTCTTGAAGAAGAAGATTGTGTGATCATTCATGGTTACCTTCAAGACATCATCCAAATGAGAGTTGGAAAGATTCAATGTTGATCAAGACTAAGTCAAGAGTGAATCAAGTTGATCAACTCACAAAGCGTAGAAGAAGTACCGAGAGGGATCAAGTGATCCCATGGTATGGTAAGCATTGTCCATTACGCTTTGTGTACTAACCCATGATCTACGTGAGAGTTCTTGTGGGGTTAGGTATGTTTCCATGGTCTTGCGTCAAGAGGAAGATCTCATACAACCCAGGGAGGATGACATCAAGTGGTGATCGTCATCAAGTTTGCAGTGTGCAAGTTCAAGTGGAGCAACTCGAAGAGTGGCTCACCCAAAATGGAGTATGTGGGAGCAATCAAGCTTGAAGCTTGCTGTCCATTGTGGTGTCAATGGAATTGTGAAGATGTGCCAAAGAGTGGCTCACCCATAGTGGAGTATGGGGGAGCAATCAACTAGTCTTCATCGAGCCAACACAATCAAGAAAGGTGGTCCAACTTGAGGAAGTCAAGATCGTCATCATCTAACTCAAGTGGACTATGTGCAAGGCAAAGGTTTGCCCTTGATAGGTTTTCTATTTTACCGGTCTCATAGTGGTAGTTGGGAGACCGGGTTGTAGGATCGATTGCCGTACTATCTAGGGGGGCTCTCTAGGGAGTAGCTTGATCGTATCATTAGTCGAGAGCTCAAACCATTGCATCCTTGCATCATCTTTCTTGGTTCTTGTTTGGTTCCATTTGTGAGTTTTATAGCTTATGGTCATCTTGATTACAAGCTTGAGTTCATCGAAAACGGAGTTCGCATGCATCTTCTATGATGTTTTCGGTGTTGGAGGTTTTACCTGTATTTTCCGAGGATGGGTTCTCACCATTTTATTATGGTCCTTTTCTCATTTGCTTCTTATTGTTATTTCTCTCAAGATTGTGTTAGCCCTTGTCGTTAGCTTTCCAACAAACTTGGTTTCGTTGAATTCGGAGCTCGTATGCGAAAGTTGTGGCTCTTTTGATATTGTCTGTTTTACACAGAGAGGTTGTACCGCCCCATGGAGAGGTTGTACTGCTTGACCGATACAACCGGTGTTTGGAGCGGTTGTACCGCTCCAGAATTGGTTCGGAGGTTGTACCGGCCACGTACCGCTCTACCACCGGACTGGTCTCTGTTGTGGTGCGGTTGTTGGGCGGTTGTGGGCCGGTTGTACCGCTTATTGCCTGTTACCGGTTGTACCGGTGCTCATAGAGGTTGTACCGCTCCTATGTTATTCTGTACATAACGGGCAGATTCGTGGGGACCTATTTAAGGGGGTATTCTTCCCCAATGGTTCCCCATCGCTTGAGCTCGTTTTTGTCCCCATTGTTGACCTTCTTTGAGCTTGCTAACTCTCAATCCCTCCATGGATTCTTGCTAGTTTTTGAGGGAAAAGAGAGAGGAGATCTAGATCCACATTTCCACCAATCACTTTCTCCTCTATGTGAGGGGAAACCCTTGGATCTAGATCTTGGAGTTCTTGGTGTTCTCCTTCTTGTTCTTCCTCTCATTTTCCTCCCTAGCATTAGTTGCTCTGGTGGGATTTGAGAGAGAAGGACTTGGGCACTCCGTGTGCCCTTACCATTGCTTTGGTGCATCGGTTTGAGTTCTCCACGGTGATATGTGGAAGTGAAGTTTGAGAAGCTTATTACTCTTGGGTGTTTGGGCACCCTAGAGCTTGTTCCTCTTGGGTGCCTTGGCGCCCTAGACGGTTGGTGTTGTTTGGAGCTCAATCATTGTGGTGTAAAGATCCGGGCAACCGTCGGGGTGTCTAATTAGGTTGTGGAGATCGCCCCGAGCAATTTGACGGGTTTCGATGACTGCCCCCAAGGGTTGCCAAAGTGTACGGGTTCGGTGACCGCCCCCAAGGGTTGCCATTTGTACGGGTTCGGTGACCGCCCTCAAGGGTCCCTTAGTGGAATCACAGCATCTTGCATTGTGCGAGGGTGTGAGGAGATTACGGTGGCCCTAGTGGCTTCTTGGGGGGCATTGTGCCTCCACACCGCTCCAAACGGAGATTAGCATCTGCAAGGGTGTGAACTTCGGGATACATCGTCGTCTTTGCATGCCTTGGTTATCTCTTACCCGAGCCCCTTTACTCATGCACTTTACTTTGTGATAGCCATATTGTTTCTTGTCATATATCTTGCTATCACATAGTTGCTTATCTTGCTTAGCATAAGTTGTTGGTGCACATAGGTGAGCCTAGTTGTTTTAGGTTTTGTGCTTGACAAATTTACTGCTAGGTTTATTCCGCATTTGTTCAAGCCTAAATCGTAATTATTTTAAAACGCCTATTCACCCCCCTCTAGGCGACATCCATGATCTTTCATATACCTTACTTCTTGTATTAGGAGAGTTTAGCGACAGTAACTAGTTAACGAGCGCTCCTTCGGGAGCCTCGCAACGATCAGCGCCACTTGGCATGCTCTCAGCCATTCACCACGTGTCGTGCTCTGGGCGTTCCTTTCGGATTTTGTTTTTTTATTTTATTTTTTCGCACGCGTTTTTGGCCTTTTAAACGCGTTTTCTTTTTTCCATTTCGTGAGAGTCACGGTTTTGCTTCCGCAAGAGGCACGATTTTGCTTTCGCGAGAGTCTCGTCCGTGCCTCTCGGAAATGGAAAAAAACGCGCATTCTATTTTTTTCCTTTCACGAGAGTGACGGTTTTGCTTCCGCGAGAGGCACGGGTGTGCTTTCGCGAGAGTCACGGCCGTGCCTCTCGGAAACGAAAAAACGTGTTTTTCTGTTTTTTTCCTTTCGCGAGAGTTACTATTTTGCTTCCGCAAGAGGCACGGTTGTGCTTTAGCGAGAGTCACGGCTGTGCCTCTCGGAAACAAAAAACGCGCTTTCTGTTTTTTTTTCTTTCACGAGAGTCACGGTTTTGCTTCCGCGAGAGGCACGGTGTGCTTTCGCGATAGTCACAGCCGTGCCTCTCGAAAACAGAAAAAAAACACGTATTCTTTTTTTCCTTTTGCGAGAGTCACGGTTTTGCTTCCGCGAGAGGCATGGTTGTGCTTTCGCAAAAGTCACAGCCGTGCCTCCTCGTAAACAAAAAAACACGTTTTTATCTTTTTTTCCTTCCGCGAGAGTCACAGTTTTGATTTCGTGAAAGGCACGGGCGTGCCTCTTTCGGAAAGGGAAAAAACCCGTGCTCCCTGTTTGATTTTATTGTCTAGTTTTTTCGTGAAAAAAGTTTGTCAAAACCTATCAACATGGGATCTATTTTAAAGATCTCGATGCGAGGAATCCAACAACGAAAAAGATTCGAGATTTGGACGCACGGTTTGAGAGATAAAATATTTTTAATAAACAGACCTATGAAAAAAGGGAAAACTCCCAGGTTGCGACAAGTGACGCGCTACATGGGCGCCACTTGTCGCAACTAGGGTTGTTAGAGTGATCTTTGCAACGAGTGTTGATGATTTCGGAGTCTAACTCAACAATTTGTAGGGTAGTCTTTTGTGGCCCATAAATTGGTGGGTGGTTGTGAGGCCCAGCAAAAGTCTCCGAGAACGTTCTAGTACATTTCAGACCTGCTATTTTATTGTGTTTTTTGGTGGTTTACCAAAAAAATATTTTTTTGCTTGGTGCTGCCTCCTAACTGAAAGGCGGACATGACACACCCCACAACATAGACAGTTAGTGCCAATTCTTGCAAGTCCACGTAGCCACAAAAAAACTCCCAGGTAGTCCACCAGCCCCTCCCGGCGGCCGCCGCTCCG
Organism: Triticum monococcum; assembly: GCA_034509565.1. Lineage (NCBI taxonomy): Eukaryota > Viridiplantae > Streptophyta > Magnoliopsida > Poales > Poaceae > Triticum > Triticum monococcum. Next base: position 19,024,445 of record CM067844.1, on the reverse strand, counting down.
GCGCCGCTGGCCACCCAACCCGGCTCACCGTGGATCCTGCGCCTGGTTGCTGCTCCACCTGCGCTGCTTTGGGGCTTCCCCTCGCCCCCGCTTGCTGGGCTGCAGCTCCCTTCTGCGTTAGTTCGAGATCTGGATTGGGAGCTAGCCACCCCTCCCCCACCGCCCCCTGGTCGGCCGCCGCGCGACCCGCGCGGGGTGTCGGTCGTTCCGGAGACGCCTCCTGGGCTGCTCCGCATTGGGGCCAGGCAGGGCGCCCCTCCCTTCAATGCTCGAGGTTGCAGACACCGCGGCGGGATGGGTCACTATCGCGTCCCGTCGGCCGCGCCGGACGGAATTGCCTGACGCCCAATTGAAGCCTTGCCAACCCGCGCCGCAGTGGATTAAAGGCCTCTGCTTCTGCTGTCTTGAGCCTCGACATTGCCAAGCCAAGTGCACAAACCAGATCGTCTGCCGCCGCTGCTTCGGCCTAGGCCACTGTGCTAAATCCTGCTACAACAAGCCAGCTCCTCATCTCCGACTGGGCGCCCCGACCGCGCGTCCTCTTCACCCGGCCCCTGCGTGCGTCATTCGGCCGCCCCTTGCCTCCTTCACGCCCTATGGGCCGACCGCCCCCTTCCCCGCCCATGGCTTGGTCTGGCGACCACTCGCAGCGGCCCGCGGAGGTCTTCACGGTCATCCATGGGACGCCGGCCATGCACCAGGAGGCGGATCTTCTGGGCTCGCATGTGTTGGTCGCGTGGCTGGACCGGGACCTGCGGGCAAGCATGAATGACATCACCGCTGCCATTGTCTCCGAGCTCGGCATGCTACCGGACGACATCTCCATCGTCAAACACTTCCCGGTGGCATACCTCGTCAGGTTCTTTCACCGACATCACTGCATCAACGCGACGGGACGCCGGGACCTGCCATCCCCTGGGACGAGGCTGCAGCTGCGCCCGTGGAGTCTGTAGGCTCACTCAGAGACCGTTGATCTCGTCCATCACGTCCGCTTGTGCTTGGACAACCTGCCGCTGCAGGCCTGGGACGAGCACACCATGCGCAGGCCATCAGGCCAAGCTGCTCCATCAAATACATTGAGCCGGCCTCAAGGCTAAGACGGACTGTGAGATGCTGGCGGTCTGGGCGTGGACGGCGTCGCCGGGAAACATCCCGCGCGTCAACTTGGTGACCTTGCCGGCGCGCGTGGACGCCCAGCCGGCTTTCGGGCGGCACGGCCTGGAGCGGCGGGTCATCATCCACCTATCGATCCACGATGACCCAACTCAAGGCGCAAGGGTTGTCTCCAAGGGGTACGGCTTCGTGAAGGGCATCGTCGACGGCGAGCGCCAGGCCCGCGACCCACGGGACTGCCACCGGCGCGACCGGGACTACGACTAGGATAGGCGCCGCGACGACCGGGATCGCAGGGGCCGCGACGGTTCGTGAAACAGAGAAGGGTGGGGCGCGCGCATCAGGTGCAGCCTCTCGAGGCAGCCGCGGGATGCCTCGCGTGATCATGGCCGTGACAACGGGCACGACGGCCGCCGTGATGATGCTGGCCGCGACCACGGCAGTCGCCATCATGATGCTGACGTGCCTGCTGTCGAGTTGCGGCCTCTGCAAGCCGTGCCGCTGGAGGCTGGGCACGGTCGCAGCATTGCAAGGCATCCCTCGCCACGTGCTGCCCAGCGTCGGTCTCAAGAAGCCCTCACACCGCCTGTCTCGCCACCACTGTTGCCAACCTCCGTTCTACCGACGTCGCCCAGGTCCACGAGGAATGAAGCCCGGTCGGCCTCGCTGCTACCAGAGGAGCCAAATGGGGCGCTGCTTCAGCTCTGCGCGCCCACAACAATGCGGCTGCATGTGCCGTCCCCTTCTAGGCCCCCTGGGTTCGAGACCTCGCCAATGGTGCCCCTACCGTCCAGTGGGCCGGTGCGCCGCACCCCTCGCCCGTGCGACGCCGTAGGGCTGATGCTTCTGGTGTTGTTGGCCTGCAGTGCCTTGCACCGCTATTTGAAGATCGACAGGAGACCATCCTGCCCACCCGGCTCCAACCCCGCCTCGGGCTCTTACGGCACGCCGTAAAACAATGGCCGGTGTCTCCATCTCCAGGGTCGGTGGAACCCTCTCGCTGCACAAGACAAAGACGACCAAAACCGTCCCAAGGCCACGCCCGCGACTTGTGCAGCAGAAATCCTGGTCTGTCCCTCTCTCGGCATTGTCGAGGATGGAGAGGAGATCACCACCGTAGTCCTAGACGCCTTCGCGGACCGCTTCAAGGAGAATCTGTCGTCGGAGGTGCTCACAGGCATGAGGGCCTATTTAAGATTGATGACACCAATGCATATGATGTGGAGGAGGCCCTCCTGGCACATGGAGGAGGAGGCGCGCTGGAGCTGGAAAGGGCCGAAGATGAGGCCGTGCTGCACTAGTCAACATTCCATGCCGATGCTCATAGCTTGGGCTATTTAGTTGCTATGTTAGTACAACTACGTGCATGTTGGGTCCAGTTCAAGTTTAGTAGTGAAATGTGTGGGTGTGCTGTCTATGCACCATGTACCAAGTCTGTGGGGTTGTTACTACAACCATGGGTGTTGGTTGTTGCTTCTGTGTGCACGCCGTTTGTTGTTCCTGCTGCCAGTTCAACTACTGCCATGTTTCTCCTTGTCTATAATCAGTGGCTATGCTCCAGGGTACTTTTTAAATTTGTCAGCACAACCAGTAAACTTTCTGAGCTGAAATGTTCGGGGCCTTAACTGTCCGAATTGGTGGTCGTCAGTTAATGCTACTATCGCTTCCTCCTCCTGCCATGCAGTGTGCCTTCAGGAAACGAAGCTCGACAATATCGATCAGTTCACGGGTGCTTTGTTGGGGGGCCATAGGCTGCGTAGCTTCGCACAGCGTCCAGCAAATGGCACCAGGGGTGGTATCCTTCTTCTTTGGGATGACCTATTGGTGGAGATGTCCAGCATCACCATCACCACCTTCTGCCTCTCGGCCATGGTCCGTGTCAGAGACTCGGGCGTTAGCTTCAAGATAACCATCGTCTACGGCCCCACCGACCACTCGCTCAAAGATGTCTTCTTTGTCGAGATCATTGGCCAAAAGCCACCTGCTGGGGTGGCTTGGCTCGCCTCTGGGGATTTCAACCAGATTTACCGGGCTAGGGATAAAAACAAGAGGAACATGAACTGCAGCCGTATAAATCAGTTCCGTGCAACTCTCCATAGTTGTGAGCTCAAAGAAATCCACCTTTAGAATAGGAGATTCACATGGAGCAATGAGAGGTCTAACCCTACCCTATGCAAGCTGGATTCTTTCTTTTGCAACACGGAGTGGGACACGACATTCAACGACCACGTGTTACATGCGCTCTCCTCATCCCTCTCCGACCACTGGCCACTTCTGCTTGCCGAGGATAAGGGACCAAGGAGGCCTAGGACCTTCAAATTCGAGAACTTTTGGGCTTCTATGCCCGACTTCTGTGATGTGGTCCACAAGGCATGGGCCGAGCCGATTGAGCATACCGACCCATACATGATGCTCTTCCACAAGCTCAAGAAAACGGCGACGCGCCTCAGAGATTGGAGTAGAGGCCTCTTCTCTAAAGCCAAGATCCACCTCCATGACGCCCTCTTGGTGATCCTCTGCCTCGACATTTCTCAAGAGGGAAGGCCGCTCTCCGCTGGGGAGCATGATCTTTGAGCTCAACTTAAGAGAAGGGTCATAAGCTTGGCTGCGCTGGAGAGAGCACGCAAAAAGCAGTGTGCTAGAATCGCAAACATTAAGGAAGGGGATGCCAACACGAAGTTCTTTCACTGTTGCGTTAACGCGAGGAGGAGGAAAAACTATATTCACCGGATTATGAAGGATCAAGGGTGGGTGACAGAGCATAATGCCAAGGAGAAGATAATCCACGACCACTTCTCACAAGTAATGAAAAGAGGAAGCGGAAGCACAAAGGACTTCAATTGGGAGGATCTCAACCTGGAGTCGCATGACCTGCATGAGCTTGACGCTCCCCTATCTGAGGCGGAGGTCATCGAGGCGATTAATAACATGCCTAGCGACAAGGCGCCTGGGCCGGATGGCTTCACGGGCCTCTTCTTCAAAAAGTGTTAGGGCATCATCAAGCATGATCTCATGAGGGTGATTCAACGCTTTGACTCTCTCCACACAACAAACCTACACTGGCTCAACTCTAAGAATATTGTGTTGCTTCCCAAGAAGGATGGGGTGGAGAGTATCATCGACTTTAGGCCCATTAGCCTCATCCATGCAATTGCCAAGATCATCACGAAGGTGCTCGCTATCCTGCTTGGCCCGCACATGTCCGCCCTCGTCTCCAACGCTCAAAGTGCTTTCATCAAAACACGGAGCATCCACGACAACTTCATGTATGTTAGAAACCTTGCCCGTCACCTGCACAAGAGCAAGACTCCCTCTCTCCTATTCAAGCTGGACATCCGCAAGGCCTTTGACTCTGTCAAATGGGAGTATTTGCTTGAGCTCCTCCGGAGGCGAGGTTTCCCAAGCAAATTTCGAGAGTGGATTGCGGCTCTGCTATGCTCCTCATCTTCGAGGATCCTCTTGAATGGGGTGGTCGGTACCCCCATCAAGCATGGCCAGGGACTACGGCAAAGGGACCCCATCTCTCCCCTCCTTTTTGTCATAGTTATTGACCCGTTGAAGCAAATCTTTGATGTGGCGACAAGGAAGGGCCTTCTCCAGAAGGTTCGAGGGAGAGGGGTCATGGTGTGAACCTCTCTCTATGCAGATGATGCGACTGTGTTTGTAGCACCGATCAAAAGAGATGTGGACAACCTCGCGGGCATTCTGCGAGCTTTTGGTGAAGTCACCGGCCTATACACTAACATCCATAAGAGCTCGATGGTTGCTACCTCTTGAGCACTGCGTTGGTTTTCCCTTGAAGAGGAAAGGGTGATGCAGCAAAGTAGCATAAGTATTTCCCTCAGTTTTTGAGAACCAAGGTATCAATCCAGTAGGAGGCCACGCGTGAGTCCCTTGCACCTACACAAACAAATAAAATTCTCGCAACCAACGCAATAAAGGAGTTGTCAATCCCTTCACGGTCACTTACGAAAGTGAGATCTGATAGATATGATAAGATAATATTTTTGGTATTTTTATGATAAAGATGCAAAATAAACGGAAAAGGAAATAGCTTGTTGACGGAAGATTAATATGATGGAAAATAGACCCGGGGGCCATAGGTTTCACTAGTGGCTTCTCTCGAGAGCATAAGTATTACGATGGGTAAACAAATTACTGTTGAGCAATTGACAGAATTGAGCACAGTTATGAGAATATCTAGGTATTATCATGTATATAGGCATCATGTCTGAGACAAGTAGACCGTCTCCTGCCTGCATCTACTACCATTACTCCACACATCGACCACTATCCAGCATGCATCTAGAGTATTAAGTTCAAAAGAACAGAGTAACGCTTTAAGCAAGATGACATGATGTAGAGGGATAAACTCATGCAATATGATATAAACCCCATCTTGTTATCCTCGATGGCAACAATACAATACGTGCCTTGCTGCCCCTACTGTCACTGGGAAAGGACACATCAAGATTGAACCCAAAGCTAAGCACTTCTCCCATTGCAAGAAAGATCAATCTAGTAGGCCAAACCAAATTGATAATTCGAAGAGACTTGCAAAGATAACCAATCATACATAAAAGAATTCAGAGAAGATTCAAATATTGTTCATAGATAAACTTGATCATTAACCCACAATTCATTGGTCTCAACAAACACACTGCAAAAGAAGATTACATCGAATAGATCTCCACAAGAGAGGGGGAGAACTTTGTATTGAGATCCAAAAATAGAGAAGAAGCCATCTAGCTAATAACTATGGACCCGAAGGTCTGAAGTAAACTACTCACACTTTATCGGAGAGGCTATGCTGTTGATGTAGAATCCCCCCGTGATCGATGCCCCCTTCGGTAGAGCTCCGGAAAAGGCCCCAAGATGGGATCTCATGGGTATAGAAAGTTACAACGGTGGTGTATCTGGTAGTTTGGGGGTACGTACGTATATATAGGAGGAAGAAGTATGTCAGTGGAGCAACGTGGGCCCCATGAGGGTGGAGGGCGCGCCTGGGGGGGGGGGGGGTAGGCGCGCCCTCTACCTCGTGCCTTCCTGGTTGCTTTCTTGGCGTAGGGTCCAAGTCATCTGGATCATGTTCGTTCGGAAAATCACGTTCCCGAAGGTTTCATTTCGTTTGGACTCCGTTTGATATTCTTTTTCTGCGAAACTCCGAAATAGGCAAAAAAATAGCAATTCTGGGCTGGGCCTCCATTAATAGGTTAGTCCCAAAAATAATATAAAATTGAATAATAAATCCCAATAATGTCCAAAACAGGATATAATATAGCATGGAACAATAAAAAATTATAGATACGTTGGAGACGTATCAAGCATCCCCAAGCTTAATTCCTGCTCATCCTCGAGTAGGTAAATGATAAAAACAGAATATTTGATGCGGAATGCTACTTGGCATAATTTCAATGTAATTCTCTTAATTGTGGTATGAATATTCAGATCCGAAAGATTCAAGACAAAAGTTCAATATTGACATAGAAATAATAATACTTCAAGCATACTAACTAAGCAATTATGTCTCTTCAAAATAACATCGTCAAAGAAAGTTATCCCTACAAAATCATATAGTCTGGCTATGCTCCATCTTCACCACACAAAGTATTTAAATCATGCGCAACCCCGATGACAAGCCAAGCAATTGTTTCATACTTTTGGTGTTCTCAAACTTTTTCAATCTTCACGCATTACATGAGCGTGGGCCATGGACATAGCACTATATGTGGAATAGAATGGTGGTTGTGGAGAAGACAAAAAGGGAGAAGATAGTCTCACATCAACTAGGCGTATCAACGGGCTATGGAGATGTCCATTAATAGATATCAATGTGAGTGAGTAGGGATTGCCATGCAACGGATGTGCTAGAGCTATAAGTATATGAAAGCTCAACAAAAAGAACTAAGTGGGTGTGCATCCAACTCGCTTGCTCACGAAGACCTAGGGCATTTTGAGGAAGCCCATTATTGGAATACACAAGCCAAGTTCTATAATGAAAAATTACCACTAGTATATGAAAGTGATAACATAGGATACTCTCTGTCATGAAGATCATGGTGCTACTTTGAAGCACAAGTGTGGAAAAAGGATAGTAGTATTTTCCCTTTATATATATATATATATTGGGCCTTCCCTTTTTTGGCCTTTCTTTTTTCTTTTTCTTTTTTGGGACAATACTCTATGAATGATGATCATCACACTTCTATTTATTTACAACTCGATACTAGAACAAAGTATGACTCTATATGAATGCCTCCGACGGTATACCGGGATAGCAATGATGCATGAGTGACTTGTACGAAATAATTATGAATGGTGGCTTTGCCACAACTAAAATGTTAACTACATGATCGTGCAAAGCAATATGACAATGATGGAGCGTGTCATAGTAAACGGAACGGTGGAAAGCTGCATGGTAATATATCTCGGAATGGCTATGGAAATGCCATGATAGGTAGGTATGGTGGCTGTGTTGAGGAAGGTATATGATGGGTGTATGATACCGGCGAAAGGTGCGCGGTATTAGAGAGGCTAGCAATGGTGGAAGGGTGAGGTGCGTATAATCCATGGACTCAACATTAGTCATAAAGAACTCACATACTTATTGCAAAAATCTATTAGTTATCAAAGCAAAGTACTACGCGCATGCTCCTAGGGGGATAGATTGGTAGGAAAAGACCATCGCTCGTCCCCGACCGCCACTCATAAGGAAGACAATCAATAAATAATTCATGCTCCAACTTCTTCACATAACGGTTCACCATACGTGCATGCTACGGGAATCACAAACTTCAACACAAGAATTTCTCAAATTCACAACTACTCAACTAGCATGACTCCAATATCACCATCTCCATATCTCAAAACAATTATCAAGTATCAAACTTCTCATAGTATTCAACACACTCATAAGAATTTTTTATTAATCTTGAATGCCTAACATAATTAAAGCAAATTACCATGCTGTTTTGTAGGACTCTAAAAATAATATAAGTGAAGCATGAGAGAACAATAGTTTCTATAAAACAAATCCACCACCGTGCCCTAAAAGATATAAGTGAAACACTAGAGCAAAAAGTATATAACTCAAAAGATATAAGTGAAGCACATAGAGTATTCTAACAATTTCCGAATCATGTGTATCTCTCTCAAAAGGTGTGTACAGAAAGGATGATTGTGGAAGACTAACAAATAAAGACTCAAATAATACAAGACGCTCCAAGCAAAACACGTATCATGTGGTAAATAAAAATATAGCTCCAAGTAAAGTTACCGATGGAAGTAGACGAAAGAGGGGATGCCTTCCGGGGCATCCCCAAGCTTGACCTTTTAGGTGTCCTTAGATTATCTTGGGGTGCCATGGGAATCCCCAATCTTAGGCTCTTGCCACTCCTTGTTCCATAATCCATCAAAATCTTTTACCCAAAACTTGAAAACTTCACAACACAAAACTTAAAGTAGAAAATCTCGTGAGCTCCGTTAGCGAAAGAAAACAAAACACCACTTCAAAATACTGTAATGAAATCATTCTTTATTTATATTGGTGTTAAACCTACTGTATTACAACTTCTCTATGGTTTATAAACTATTTTACTAGCCATAGATTCATCAAAATAAGCAAACAACACACGAAAAACAGAATCTGTCAAAAACAGAACAGTCTGTAGTAATCTGTAGCTAACGCAAGTTCTGGAACCCCTAAAATTCTAAAATAAATTGCTGGACGTGAGAAATTTATCTATTAATCATCTTCAAAAATAATTAAATAAATAGCACTTTCCAAATAAAAATGGCAGCAATTCTCGTGAGCGCTAAAGTTTCTGTTTTTTATAGCAAGATTAAAAAGACTTTCCCCAAGTCTTCCCAACGGTTCTACTTGGTACAAACACTAATTAAATACAGAAAAAACAACCAAAACAAAGGCTAGATAAATTATTTATTACGAAACAGGAGCAAAAATCAAAGAATAAAAATAAAATTGGGTTGCCTCCCTACAAGCGCTATCGTTTAATGCCCCTAGCTAGGCATATAAGCAAGGATAGGTCTAGGTATCTTTAGTTGATAATTATTTAATGAGACATCTATCACCCTTAAGAGTTTCTTTCCTTTTATAAATTATCAAACTTCTAGGCACAAAATCAAAACAATCATTAGTAGCAAACGGTTCCTTAATGATAACAAAAAGATTGGGATGAATACTTATAGATTTGAGATACGCAGTTTCCTTGCTAGAGGATTCACCCTTATTTTTAGGAACATACATAAGCTTGGTGATTTTAGTTGGAGGACTTGGAGTATTCTTTATGGAATAAAAAGTGGTTCCCAAGTTGGTAATGATACCCTCTAGTTTATTGATTCAAGTGGAATCCTGATTTATTCTTTCATTAACTATGGGTTCCTTCTCCTTTATATTTTTCAATGTGACTCCTACTTTAGATCCATATTGAGTAATTTGGTTGTGGATCTTTTTATCCAAATTTTCAATTAACTCTACGGTAGCAACTTTATTTTCAATAATTTCAAGTTTTTGCATTACATGCTCCAAAGTTAACATAGTTCCATTAACCAAAAGAGGGGGTGAGCCAAACAAATCTGTCATAGCATTGCAGGAAGCAAAAGTGTGGCTACCCAAGAAATTCCCTCTGGTAATGGTACCAAGGACATATATGTGCTAAGGAGTAGTGCCTACATAAAAATTGCGGAGAAGAACAGAAGTAGATTGCTTTCTGGTTTTGAGCATTGCGAATTCTATAACAAGCATCTTTTAGATTTTCTCCTTCCCTTTGCTTAAAATTAAGAACTTAATTTTCGGGAGACAATGGAGAAGATAGGGGACTAGCCATAACGACAAGCAAGCAATCCAACACACAAGCAAACAAGAGATGGGCAAAAAGAGGCAAATAGAGAAAGAGAAGGAGGACAGAGAGAGAGGGCGAATAAAACGGCAAGGGTGAAGTGGGGGAGAGGAAAACGAGAGGCAAATGGCAAATAATGTAATGCGGGAGATAAGGGTTTGTGATGGGTACTTGGTATGTTGACTTTTGCGTAGACTCCCTGGCAACGGTGCCAGAAATCCTTCTTTCTACCTCTTGAGCACTGCGTTGTTTTTCCCTTGAAGAGGAAAGGGTGATGCAGCAAAGTAGCTTAAGTATTTCCCTCAGTTTTTGAGAACTAAGGTATCAATTCAGTAGGAGGCCACGCGCGAGTCCCTCGCACATACACAAACAAATAAAATACTCGCAACCAACGCAATAAAGGGGTTGTCAATCCCTTCACGGTCACTTACGAAAGCGAGATCTGATAGATATGATAAGATAATATTTTTGGTATTTTTATGATAAAGATGCAAAATAAACGGAAAAGGAAATAGCTTGTTGACGGAAGATTAATATGATGGAAAATAGACCCGGGGACCATAGGTTTCACTAGTGGCTTCTCTCGAGAGCATAAGTATTATGGTGGGTAAACAAATTACTGTTGAGCAATTGACAGAATTGAGCATAGTTATGAGAATATCTAGGTATGATCATGTATATAGGCATCACGTCTGAGACAAGTAGACCGACTCCTGCCTGCATCTACTACTATTACTCCACACGTCGACCGCTATCTAGCATGCATCTAGAGTATTAAGTTCAAAAGAACAGAGTACCGCTTTAAGCAAGATGACATGATGTAGAGGGATAAACTCATGCAATATGATATAAACCCCATCTTGTTATCCTCGATGGCAACAATACAATATGTGCCTTGCTGCCCCTACTGTCACTGGGAAAGGACACCGCAAGATTGAACCCAAAGCTAAGCACTTCTCCCATTGCAAGAAAGATCAATCTAGTAGGCCAAACCAAACTGATAATTCGAAGAGACTTGCAAAGATAACCAATCATACATAAAAGAATTCAGAGAAGATTCAAATATTGTTCATAGATAAACTTGCTCATAAACCCACAATTCATCGGTCTCAACAAACACACCGCAAAAGAAGATTATATCGAATAGATCTCCACAAGAGAGGGGGAGAACTTTGTATTGAGATCCAAAAAGAGAGAAGAAGCCATCTAGCTAATAACTATGGACTCGAAGGTCTGAAGTAAACCACTCACACTTCATCTGAGAGGCTATGGTGTTGATGTAGAAGCCCTCCGTGATCGATGCCCCCTCCGGCGGAGCTCCGGAAAAGGCCCCAAGATGGGATCTCACGGGTACAGAAAGTTACGGCGGTCGAATTAGGGTTCTGGCTCCGTATCTGGTAGTTTGGGGGTACGTAGGTATATATAGGAGGAAGGAGTACGTCGGTGGAGCAACGTGGGCCCCATGAGGGTGGTGGGCGCGCCTGGGGGGTAGGCGTGCCCCCCTACCTCATGCCTTCCTGGTTGCTTTCTTGACGTGGGGTCCAATGAAGGAAATATGCCCTAGAGGCAATAATAAAGTTATTATTTATTTCCTTATATCATGATAAATGTTTATTATTCATGCTAGAATTGTATTAACTGGAAACATGATACATGTGTGAATACATAGACAAACAGAGTGTCACTAGTATGCCTCTACTTGACTAGATCGTTGATCAAAGATGGTTATGTTTCCTAGCCATACACAAAGACTTGTCATTTGATTAACGGGATCACATCATTAGGAGAATGATGTGATTGACTTGACCCATTCCGTTAGCTTAGCACTTGATCGTTTAGTTTGTTGATATTGCTTTCTTCATGACTTATACATGTTCCTATGACTATGAGATTATGCAACTCCAGTTTACCGGAGGAACACTTTGTGTGCTACCAAACGTCACAACATAACTGGGTGGTTATAAAGGTGCTCTACAGGTGTCTCTGAAGGTACTTGCTGGGTTGGCGCATTTCAAGATTAGGATTTGTCACTCCGATTGTCGGAGAGGTATCTCTGGGCCCACTCGGTAATACACATCACTTAAGCCTTGCAAGCATTGCAACTAATGAGTTAGTTGCGGGATGATGTATTACAGAACGTGTAAAGAGACTTGCCAGTAACGAGATTGAACTAGGTATTGAGATACCGACAATCGAATCTCGGGCAAGTAACATACCGATGACAAAGGGAACAACGTATGTTGTTATGCAGTTTGACCGATAAAGATCTTCGTAGAATATGTGGGAGCCAATATGAGCATCTAGGTTCCGCTATTGGTTATTGACCGGAGACGTGTCTCGGTCATGTCTACATAGTTCTCGAACCCGTAGGGTCCGCATGCTTAAAGTTCGATGACGGTTATATTATGAGTTTATGTGTTTTGATGTACCGAAGGTAGTTCAGAGTCCCGGATGTGATCACGGACATGACGAGGAGTCTCGAAATGGTCGAGACATGAAGATTGATATATTGGACGACTATATTCGGACACCGGAATGGTTCCGGGGGTTATCGGATATATACCGGAGTACCGGGGGGTTACCGGAACCCCCCGGAGGTTAATGGGCCTCATGGGCCCAATTGGTGGAAGATGAGAGGCGGCCAGGGGGTAGCCGCGCGCCCCTCCCCTCCCAAGTCCGAATTGGACTAGGAAGGGGGCGGTGCCCCCCTTTCCTTTCTCCCTCTTTCTCCTTCCCTCTCCTCTCCTACTCCAACATGGAAAGCGGTGGGAGTAGGACTCCTCATGGGGCGCGCCAAGGGTGGCCGGCCCCCTCCCCCTCCTCTACTCCTTTATATATGGGGAGGGAGGCACCCCTAGAGACACAACAATTGATCCCTTGGATCTCTTAGCCGTGTGCGGTGCCCCCTCCACCATAATCCACCTCGGTCATATCGTAGTAGTGCTTAGGCGAAGCCCTGTGTTGGTAGAACATCATCATCGTCATCACGCCGTCGTGCTGACGGAACTCTCCCTCAATGCTCGGCTAGATCGGAGTTCGAGGGACTTCATCGAGTTGAACGTGTGCAAAACTCGAAGGTGTCGTGCGTTCGGTGCTTGATCGGTCAGATCGTGAAGACGTACGACTACATCAACCGCGTTGTGCTAACGCTTCCGCTTTTGGTCTACGAGGATACGTGGACACACTCTTCCCTCTCGTTGCTATGCATCACCATGATCTTGCATGTGCGTAGGAATTTTTTTGAAATTACTATGTTCCAAAACAGTGGCATCCGAGCCAGGTTATATGCGTAGATGTTATATGCACGAGTAGAACACAAGTGAGTTGTGGGTGATACAAGTCATACTGCTTACCAGCATGTCATACTTTGGTTCGGCGGTATTGTTGGATGAAGCGGCCCGGACCGACATTACGCGTACGCTTAAGCGAGACTGGTTCTACCGACGTGCTTTGCACACAGGTGGCTGGCGGGTGTCAGGTTCTCCAACTTTAGTTGAACCGAGTGTGGCTATACCCGGTCCTTGAGAAGGTTAAAACATCACTAACTTGACGAACTATCGTTGTGGTTTTGATGCGTAGGTAAGAATGGTTCTTGCTCAGCCCGTAGCAGCCACGTAAAACTTGCAACAACAAAGTAGAGGACATCTAACTTGTTTTTGTAGGGCATGTTGTGATGTGATATGGTCAAGGCATGATGCTAAATTTTATTGTATGAGATGATCATGTTTTGTAACCGAGTTATCGGCAACTGGCAGGAGCCATATGGTTGTCGCTTTATTGTATGCAATGCAATCGCCCTGTAATTGCTTTACTTTATCACTAAGCGGTAGAGATAGTCGTAGAAGCAATAGTTGGCGAGACAACAACGATGCTACGATGGAGATCAAGGTGTCGCGCTGGTGACGATGGTGATCATGACGGTGCTTCGGAGATGGAGATCAGAAGCACAAGATGATGATGGCCATATCATATCACTTATATTGATTGCATGTGATGTTTATCTTTTATGCATCATATCTTGCTTTGATTGATGGTAGCATTATAAGATGATCTCTCACTAAATTATCAAGGTATAAGTGTTCTCCCTGAGTATGCACCGTTGTGAAAGTTCTTCGTGCTGAGACACCACGTGATGATCGGTGTGATAGGCTCTACGTTCAAATACAACAGGTGCAAAATAGTTGCACACGCGGAATAGTCAGGTTAAACTTGACGAGCCTAGCATATGCAGATATGGCCTCGGAACACTGAGACCAAAAGGTCGAGCATGAATCATATATTAGATATGATCAACATAGTGATGTTCACCATTGAAACTACTCCATCTCACGTGATGATCGGGCATGGTTTAGTTGATTTGGATCACGTGATCACTTAGAGGATTAGAGGGATGTCTATCCAAGTGGGAGTTCTTAAGTAATAAGATTAATTGAACTTTAATTTATCATGAATTTAGTCCCGATAGTATTAGCATATCTATGTTGTAGATCAATAGCTCGCGTTTAGCTCCTCTGTTTTATTTTTGATATGTTCCTAGAGAAAACTAAGTTGAAAGATGTTAGTAGCAATAATGCGGATTGGATCCGTGATCTGAGGATTATCCTCATTGCTGCACAGAAGAATTATGTCCTTGATGCACCGCTAGGTGACAGACCTATTGCAGGAGCATATGCAGACATTATGAACGTTTGGCTAGCTCAATATGATGACTACTTAATAGTTTAGTGCACCATGCTTAACAGCTTAGAATCGGGACTTCAAAGACGTTTTAAATGTCATGGATCATATGAGATGTTCCAAGAGTTGAAGTTAATATTTCAAGAAAATACCCGAGTTGAGAGATATGAAGTCTCCAACAAGTTCTATAGCTAAAAGATGGAGGAGAATAGCTCAAGCAGTGAGCATGTGCTCAGATTGTGTGGGTACTACAATCGCTTGAATCAAGTGGGAGTTAATCTTCCAGATAAAATAGTGATTGACAGAATTCTCTAGTCACCATCACCAAGTTAGTAGAACTTCATGATGAACTATAGTATGCAAGGGATGACGAAAACGATTCCCGAGCTTTTCATGATGATGAAATCGATGAAGGTAGAAATCAAGAAAGAGCATCAAGTGTTGATGATTAACAAGACCACTAGTTTTAAGAAAAGGGCAAAGGGAAAGAAAGGGAACTTCAAGAAGAACGGCAAGCAAGTTGCTGCTCAAGTGAAGAAGCCCAAGTCTGGACCTAAGCCTGAGACTAAGTGCTTCTACTGCAAAGGGAATGGTCACTGGAAGCGGAACTGCCCCAAGTATCTGGCGGATAAGAAGGATGGCAAAGTGAACAATGCTATATTTGATATACATGTTATTGATGTGTACTTTACTAGTGTTTATAGCAACCCCTCGGTATTTGATACCGGTTCAGTTGCTAAGAGTAATAACTCGAAACAGGAGTTGCAGAATGAACAGAGACTAGATAAGGGTGAAGTAACGATGTGTGTTGGAAGTGGTTCCAAGATTGATATGATCATCATCGCACACTCCCTATACTTTCAGGATTAGTGTTCGACCTAAATAAATGTTATTTGGTGTTTGCGTTGAGCATGAATATGATTTGATCATGTTTATTGCATTACAATTATTCATTTAAGTTAGAGAATAATTGTTGTTCTGTTTACATGAATAAAACCTTCTATGGTCATACACCCAATAAAAATGGTTTGTTGGACCTCTATCGTAGTGATACACATATTCATAATATTGAAGCCAAAAGATGCAAAGTTAATAATGATAGTGCAACTTATTTGTGGCACTGCCGTTTAGGTCATATTGGTGTAAAGCGCATGAAGAAAATCCATGCTGATGGGCTTTTGGAATCACTTGATTATGAATTAGTTGATGCTTGCGAACCATGCCTCATGGGCAAGATGGCACATAGCACAACAACGGTCGGAATTTTGAGTAGCAAAATCCTCAGGGCTATCATGTTCCTCACTGTGTAGGCAATCTGCACTGGCGAATTCCTAACTCCTCAGTCAGGACAAATTCCTCAGAGACCAGAAGAACTTCGTCTCTGTCACTGAAGAAGTTGACTGAACTGTATGAGATTTCCAATGGCTTCACTCGAAGGGATTGGTAGGTGTAGGATTTTGAGTTGAGCATCACATGGAAATTTTTCCTTAGTATTTCCTTGACCCCCTTTAACAGTACGGTGTTTCCTATGACTCAAGAAAGAGAGAAACAAAACTATGAAAACGAAAGTCTTCAAGCTTCATATTCCTCGCATGAATATCAAGTCTTCACGGACACACCAATTTCTTCACTTTCAAAGTCTTCATGAAAGTCTTCAGAAATACCAAAATCTTCAGTCGAAGATATCCATTTTTAGGGGTCGACTTTTCCTGTAAATATCAAACTCCTCATAGACTTATAGACCTGTGTACACTCACACACGCATTAGTCCCTTAACCTATAAGTCTTCAATACACCAAAATCACTAAGGGGCCCTAGATGCACTTACAATCTCCCCCTTTTTGGTGATTAATGACAATATAGGTTAAGTTTTCAACGGGGATAAACATATGAAGTGTAACTACTGATATTGAGGAATTTGATTGCAAGATATAGAAGAACTCCCCCTGAAGATGTGCATAGTGAGGAATTTGCTTTTGAAGCAATGCACACTTGAAGAGTTGAATCATGGAGATCTCCCCCTATATCTTGCAATTCATACACGCATTTAACATATAATATGAAGAATTTGAAATGCATGATGAAATATGGTGCCTGATGAAATTTAGCATGCGTGCAATAATATTAACAAGGAATAAGCATGCAGAATGGTGCATCAAGAGTATCAGAGCATAGTGCATCAAAAGTATCAGAGCACCATCGGGTTTAAGATTACAACTCGATCCAATAAAGTTTCAGAAGAACGAGAGTTGTAACTTAGCAAAAAAACGTTGTATATGAGCATTAAAAATAGACCCACTTGAAGACCAACTCGAATTTCTCCCCCTTTGTCATCAAATGACCAAAAGGATCGAAACTGAGGACTAACGCCCCTGAAGATAATCAAGTTGATGAAGGAGCGCCAGCGTTGTTGGGGTCGTTGGTTGATGTAGGGCTTGCCGCAGTGTCGTCTAAATCTTCATGTTCATCAGTGTCGCGCGATGAAGAATATGAGCTGGCCACTAGAGAAAGAACCTTGACCTTCTTGAATTTCTTCGGTGGAGGTGCAGACCAGTCAAAATCTTCATTAAGACCCATGTTCTTCAGATCTTCTTCACCATACAGATGTGACAGGATTGCCCAGGTGCGACTGAAGACTTGATGGAGGTAGTAGTGGTTTTTCTTCACTGCATTGTGTGTGGCAGTCATGTTGTGAAGAAGTGAACCAAACTGACGCTTAATCCATTTGTGATTTCGATCCACCTTCTGGTGAAGACTAAGCAGAAGTTCACGGTCTGTCATCACGCGTGGAGCAGTGGCTTGAGGAGTGGACTTGGGAGCATTGGCAGAGTCATGTGTGGCAGAGTCATCATTGGTGGAATAAGATGCAGCTTTGCGAAACTGACCATCCAATGGACGAATGCCTTCATCAATTACAGCTGGTGCCTTGCCCTTTCCATCAACTGAGGAATATGTCTGCTTGAGGACTTCAATTAGGGGCAAGTAGTTGAGATGATTCTAGAAATCAGCTTTGTAGTTGAGTGAAGACCTTGTCCTGAGGAATCTCATGATCCAAGGTGCATAAGGCTTCAGCTCAAACGGAGACAGTGCAACATTGGCCATAGTCCTCATGAAGAAATCATGATAGTTGACAGGAATGCCATGAACGATGTTGAATACCAGATTCTTCATGATGCCAACAATTTCCTCATGAGATGAGTCGTGGCCTTTGATAGGACTGATTGTCCTCGTAAGAATACGATAGACAGTTCTGGGCACATACAACAATTCCTTCACGAGGAATTTTGTTCGTGGTGCCTGACCTGGTTTCAAAGGCTTCATCAGCATTTGCATGTAATGATGTGTGAGCTCAGGTTCACTGTAGATGCAGCGAGCTTCTTCAAGGGGAGGACTGAGTGGTAGAGCACGAAGCAATTCAGAGGCTGGTGTAGTGTAGTGAGTGTTTTCAGACATCCAGTCCAGCACCCATGAATTCATAGCTTCAGCATTTCCGGTGATGTGCAGCGTTGCATAGAATTGAAGAATCAGTTCTTCATTGCAATCGCAGATGTCAGAGCAAAAATTGAGCAGTCCAGCGTCGTGAAGAACACTGAGGACTGGTGCGAAGCATGACAGAGATTCCATATCCACGTGAGGAATATGCTCATGGTAGAAAATCTTCTCCTTGGTGAACAGCACTGAGGAATAGAAATTTGATTGACTGACAGTCCAGAAACGCCTCTTCCTAATGCGAGCAGAGTCATATGGGTTGTAATCTTCGATGAATACGTGCTCGCCGAAGAAATCATCAGCCTTGAACTTTTGCTTGCGTGAGAATGGATCCTTTGGCTTCGGCAGAGGAGTGTCAGTGAGTTGCATCACGACCTCAGGAATCTCAATCGCAGGTTCTTCAGGCTGAGGAATTTCTGGTTCTTCCTCAGTGGTAGTCTGTGTTGTTGGTTGTTCAGCAGCAGCAGTTTCTTCAGCGCTAGTGGCTGGAATTTTCTCATGGACAGATGCAGTGGGATGAGTTTCTTCAGAGCCCATGTGAACAGTTTGTGTGGGGGACTAAGGAATTTGCTATAGAGGGGTCAACATTGGAGAGTTCGGATGCTGACTTTCCCAGAATTCATCACTGATTACAGGTGTGGAGCAGCCAATGTCCACATCTTCATCTTCCATTTCTTCAACGCCAGCCTCTTCAGCTGTGAACTGAGGCATGGGCGACGAGATGATAGGTGTTGAAGGGATCGCATCCACTTCAATTTCTTCATCCAATGGTTCAGATGAAGCAGCAGAAGGAGTTTCTTCATCAGATCCGCTGGCGATCACATATTCTTCATAAAAAGGAACAAGGTCCTTTGATGGCCTGGTTGAGATGGGAACAACATCAATCGGATGTGCAAATGAACTTGTCATAGGCTTCATTTTCTTCGGAGCTGAAGAATCTGAAGCAGCTGATGCTTTCCTTTTCTTCACTGCAGCACACTCTGCAGCCTTGTTCTTCTTCACTTCTGATGCAGATGGAAGGATTGGAGTTGAAGTTGGTGCAGGAGCAGTGTCACATCCCTAGTTCTGGTATGACCTAGGCTAGCCCTTCATGCTTGCATCATGTTTAAACTCCATTTAAATTTGAAATGGGGATTTGTGAACCCTCAGAAATCATTTTTGAAAATGACCC
The DNA here is from genome assembly GCA_034509565.1 of Triticum monococcum. Lineage (NCBI taxonomy): Eukaryota > Viridiplantae > Streptophyta > Magnoliopsida > Poales > Poaceae > Triticum > Triticum monococcum. The sequence goes on along the minus strand of CM067844.1, from coordinate 19,005,137 downwards.
AGATAAAAAGTGCTCCAAAAGGGTCCAAGAAAATGTTCATGTCTCTCTCTAAAAATATTGGTGAGAGGTAAAATTCAAACCAATATTTTTAGGAGCTCATAAATATTTATTTTGGCCATTTGGAATTAATGCATAATTATTTGTATTGGATTTATATTTGTTATATATTCAAATATACTCCAATAATTCTGATTTTTAATGTGGGGCTTTGGAATAATCCAATTAGTTCCTACAATAATTTTCAGAAGCATATAAAATGGTTTAGTATTTTATCTAAATCAAAACAAATGTCAGAAAATTAGAAAAGAAAATAGAAATGAAACTAACCTGGGCTTACCTCACGTGGCCTGCTCCTGTAGCAGAGGCCCAGCCCACCTGGCCGGCCCACCGAGGGCAGGGGCGTCTTCTTCCTCCTGCCAGAAGGCAGAGGAGAAGACAGCCACGGCGCGCGGCGTGCCACGCCGGCAGCTGCCTGCCTGGCTGGCCCCTTGTCGCCCTGGACTCCCTCCGCGTCGCCACGCTACCCCCAGAGCCGTCTGGCTCTCCCTCTCTCTCCCCCGAACGCTCTCCCCTCCCCTGTTTCTCTCGCACACGGCCACCGAGCTGAGGCATCGCCGCAGCTCGTCGCCGTCGTAGCTACCGCCTCCCCCTCGCCCTCTCTTTGTGTCTGCAAGCTCCGCTACGACCTCCTCTTCATCCCCGATGAGCCACGCAACGCCGGACACCCTGCTGCTTCGCCATCGACCCGTCTTCTCCGCGCACGGCCACCGGATCGCCATCGCCGTTACGCCGCCGTCTGGTCCTCCCTGGGCTTGCTGAGCCTCCCTACCGACTCCATGTGAGCCCCTGCTTCCTTTACCCCTAACCCCATGCCCGTTTTCGAGCTCTAGCTGCCTCCTCCACCGGAGTCGAGACGCACTGCCGCACGAGCTCGACGTCGGCGACATTCCGGTGACCTTTTGGTCCCGAGCATGCGTCCAACGTGTTCGCCGCACCGCGTAGAAGCCATAGGCGCTAACCCCGCTTCGCCATGGCCCTTGTAGCCTCGACCCCGAGCTCACCCGAGCCCCGGTCGCCGCCAAGCTTGCTGCTGCCGCCACCACAGGCCACCGTAGCCCCCGTGCCTGCTCCATTAGGTGCGCGCGAGCTCCAGCTAGCCGTAGAGGCCAACCGCATCGCAAACCGCCGTCTGTAGCGCGAGCCCGGGCAAATCCGGCGAGCCTCCGCCGCGAGATGTGGTCGCCGGTGTTTAATCCGGCGAAGCTGACGTGGCAGGATTAGATTACATGCTAACCACCCAGTTAATCAACCCCGAGTGGATGACATGCGGGACCCGCACTGTTAGTGACACGATTTATTTTAAATAACCCATGTTAACCCCCTGAGTAAATGAGAGGTGGAGCCCACCAGTCAGATTTGACTTTGTTCAATGCTGACATCACCATGACGCCAGGCTGACGCAATATTTCATTTTCTAATATTAAAATAAATTAGGAAATTCCAGAATATATTCAAAACTTCAAAAATTCATAGAAATTCAACCGTAACTCAGATTGAAATAATTTATATATGAAAAATTATCAGAAAAATTCAATCTATCCATCTGTACCATTTTCATGCATGAGAAACCAACCTATACATGCTGTATATGTGAAAACACACTTATGGCATATTTAAGAGCTTATTTTGGAGTTACATTTGAATCTTTAGTTCAAATGGACTTTAACCAAATGAATGCTAGTTGCATTAGCTCCAATAACATTACATCTACATGCCATGTTCATGCATCATAATGTTGCATATGCTTGTGTTTGATTGCCGACACCGTTCCTTCTCGATAGGTCCTGCTCCGGAGACCGTTCCAGAGTACCTGTCTGAGGAGCAGTGCCTTCCTTGTTGTTCTACTAGGCAAGCAACCCCCCTTGTTCATTCCGATACAATCCCACTCTCTCGCTCCTGCTCTCTTTTATTGCATTAGGACAACAACGATTCAACTGCTACTTTATGCTGCGGTAGCTGAACCCATTCCTCTGCATGACCTGTCATTGCCACAGTAAATAGTTGAAACCCACTAGCATGTGTAGGGGTTGATTGAGCCATGTTGTGTTCTTGCCATGCCATGCCTGCTATTGCTTGGAGTTGTGTCAGGTCTGATTCATCGGGAATGAATTGGAGTGGTACGATATGTTCTGGTACTGAGAGTTAAGCGTGTGAACACGATTTGGTAAAGGTAGCGATGAGAGGCCATGTAGGAGTACATGGTGGGTTGTCTCACTGGAACCGTCCTTAAGCACCGAGTTCCATGTATGTTGTCCAATGACTAGCTACTACCACACATTGGAATGCTTAGGTGCCCCTCTCGACTTATTAGCCAACTTGATCTCTGTCCAGGAGTCGCAAATAGTCTCTGGTGTTTGTAGGTAGTGCTATTTTTCTACCGAGTGGCACCCGGCAGGGTGGACTTGGGACAGACTAGGCACACGTGGCCCGGTGTACCGAGTGGCACCCGGATGGTGGGCTCAGGAACCCTGTACATATCGTTTGGGGCCGTGAGCGAAACCTCGGCCGGATCTCCTTGCGGATGGAACCCGAATAGGCGATAAACCTGGACTAGAGTCTTGCGTGGTTAGTCAGGTCGTGGCCGACACCCTCGCCAGGCTTCCGCTTGAAGGTTGCTGAGATACCTGACGTGTACATGGCGGTAAGTGGCGAGAGTGTGTGTGAAGAAGTACACCCCTGCAGGGTTATCATGATCTATTCGAATAGCCGTGTCCTCGGTTATGGACTTCTTGGATGCTTACGTGGTACATAGACAACTTAAAGTGGATACTCTAAAATGCTCAAGACAAGTGTGAGTGCTATGGATGGCCTTCTCGTAGGGAGACGAGGATGAATCCTTAGTGGTGTATTGATGTGGTGATTAGTGGACTCGTGTGCGCTGCCTCATCTCAAAGAAGTTTCTCGTTGTCGTAGAACAGGATAGCCACTGAGTCAAAGCTGGCTTGCTGCAACTAAACCCCACATTACCTTCTTGATACTAATGCATATATGATAGGATGTGATGTAAGTCTTGCTGAGTACCTTTGTACTCACGTTTTCTTTATTTATGTTTTGCAGACGAGACATCTGTCTTACTAGTAGTTCCGCTTGGACTTCGACGGGTAGCTTGTTACCTCAGCTACGATCTTGTACCCTTGGGAGGGTCTTGTAGATAGTCAGGCTTTCCAGCTCTTTTCTTTTGTAGTTGTCTGTACCCAGACATGTAATGCTTCCGTTGCTTGTATGCTCTGAATGATGGGTCATGTGACCCCTGCTTGTATTTATGCTATGTGGCTCTTCTGAGCCTTTATCTATATGAGTTTGCGTTATGTTGTGATGCCATGTTGTACAGCACATACTTGCATGTTATGCGTACGTGTAGCGTGTATTGCTATGTGTGGGATCCGACAATCTGGTTGTTTATCCTTGGCAGCCTATCATATGGGGAAATGTAGTCTAGTGTTTTCTGAGCGATAGTAGTCCGCTACAGCCCGGTCCACCGGAGTCCTGCTAGCCCAGCACTACTGCTCAGAACACTTGACTGGCCGGCATGTGTTTCACTTCGTTCCTGTGTCTGTCCCTTCGGGGAAATGTCATGCGGTGACGACCGGAGTCCTGCCTAGCCTGCTACAGCTCGGGTTCCCCGGAGTCCTGTTAGCTCGGTGCTACAGCCCGTATTCACACGCTGCTGACCGACACGCTCGATGTGAATCATGTATGCCTGTTCCCATAGGTTAGGGCCGCTTTGGGTTCACGACTAGCCATGTCGGCCCGGGTTCTCCGTCATATGGATGCTAGCGACACAATCATATACGCGAGCCAAAAGACGCAAACGGTCCCGGGCCATGGTAAGGCGACACCCGTGGGGATACCGTGCGTGAGGCCGCAAAGTGATACGAGGTGTTACATGCTAGATTGGTGTGACTTAGAATCGGGGTCCCGACAGCCTTGGTATCAGAGCCTGACTGCCTGTAGGATTTCCAAGCCAACCTGGTTGAAGTTGTGTCTAGAAATTCTTTAGTTATGTAAGGGAATTGATTGTGGAAGGGAACGTAAGGCTCTTTTTACTCCTTATACCTCATGCCTTCTGATCTGAGTCGTCCTATCTTTCCTATGGGGTTAAGGAACTAGGCTTCCTCTTCTGTCTATTAGGATCACGTGTTACTACTCCGTAGTCTCTTAGGATTGGTTGATCAGAGTCATATCCCAGTTCGAGTACCTCTGGTGTAGCCTGTTTAGTAATATCTCAGAACCTTGAGTAATGATGTTGAGCATGGTGCTACCCCATCTTTTGCATAATGTCTCATTTTGAGCAGTTTGCTGCCGTTATGCTGCCGGATTTGTCCTAGGAGTTCAAGAGATAGTATTTTTCTCGTACTATAATCTACATCCTTATGGTGATGCTGAATCCATCCTTGTTTCCTTGGTTGGCTCTTCAGGATGTTGCCGGTTAACCGAAGTTCTGTTGTTCATATCCGGAACCACTGAGATGGTAGGGATGAGGATCCTCCTGACCAGTCTTCATTGGCAGAGTTCATGTTAGAGATGGAGAAGAACAAGCGAGAGTCTAACCGCTTGCTAGCACGTATTGAGGAGAACACCTCCCGCCAGCACAAAGAGTTTGTGTCCATCCATGACTTCATCGGTCTGAAACCACCCATCTTCCATCATTCCATTGAACCACTCGATGCAGATGACTGGCTCCATAGTATCACACACAAGATGCGTTCTGCGAACGTAGCTGAAAGTGACAAGGTCACCTATGCTGCTTATCACCTAGAGGCTCCTGCTAGTATTTGGTGGCAGAACTACGAGGCTATGCTTCCAGCTGGTCAGATAATCACCTGGAGAGATTTCACTGAGGCTTTCCGCGAGCATCACATTCCTCAGGCTCTCGTTGATCGCAAGAGAGAAGAGTTTTGTAGTTTCACCCAGAGTAAGATGGCTGTTGATGCCTACAGTAGAGAATTTGAGAACCTCGCCCGCTATGCTACAGAAGAAGTGTCCACAGACGCCAAGACGCAGGCTAGGTTCCGGAAGGGTCTCAACCCCAAGTTGCGTCGTGATCTCCACCTGCACCATTGCAATACATTCCAGGCTCTTGTGAACAAGGCCATTAATGCGGAGACAGCTCAGCTCACTTACGAGGAGTCTCGTAAGCACACCCGTGATTTGGTTTCTTCCTCCGGCTCTACCTTGCAGAAGCGCCGGTTTTGGGTTCCGAACTCCGCTCTTCCACCCGGTTACTCACCGAGGCCCTCTTATGTGGCACCTCACCCAGTTCAGTTACATGCTCCACCCAGGCCTATTGGTAGACCGCTTGTCAAGGCAGGCCCATGTCCTACTTCAGGGACTTGCTTCACATGCGGAGAGCCAGGACACTATGCACGTGACTGCTCTCAAACCAGCTATGCCCCACCCCAGCCTGAGAAGTCTGTTGGCCGTGATAAGCCATCACGCAAGATGATTAGTGTCAAGTCAGCTCCCACTGAACATGGATGTGTGCATCACGTCTCAGCTAAAGACACTCGTGATGATCCAGATGTCGTTCTTGGTACCCTCCTTGTCAATTGCCATCCAGCTTCGGTTTTGTTCGATACCGGAGCATCTCACTCCTTCATCTCTGAAGGCTATGCTCTTTTGCACGACATGTCATTTTGTGATATGCCAACTCCACTTGAAATCCAAACTCCAGGGTCTAGATGGCAAACTACCAGAATAAGCCATGGTAATGAAATCCTTGTTGACCGACTGGTATTCCTTGCATCACTTATAGCCCTCAAGTCTACAGATATTAACATCATCTTGGGTATGGACTGGATGAAAGCTCATCATGCCAAGATTGATTGTTACACAAGGTCTGTTCAGCTTACACACCCATCCGGCAAGATAGTCACCGTCTCCACTAGAGTTGCAAAGCGTCAGCTCTATTCTCTTAATGCCAACCCTCTTCCTGACCTAGAAGATATCTCGGTAGTCCGTGACTTTCCGGATGTCTTTCCAGAGGAACTGCCAGGTATTCCACCTGACAGAGATGTATAATTTGTCATAGATCTTATCCCAGGAACCGCTCCAATCTCTAGGAGACCTTACAAGATGGCACCCTTAGAACTAGCTGAGCTTAAGAAACAACTCGATGAATCCTTGCAAAAGGGTTTCATCCGTCCCAGTTCTTCTCCCTGGGCTTGCCCCGTTCCCTTCGTCAAGAAGAAGGATGGTACAGACCGGATGGTTGTAGATTATCGTCCCGTTAATTTGGTCACGATAAAGAACAAGTATCCGCTCCCCAGGATCAACGACCTGTACGATCAGCTCGCTGGATCCTCAGTCTTTTCCAAGATGGATTTGAGGTTAGGCTACCACCAAATCAAGATCAGAAATGGGGACATTCCTAAGACGGCTTTTGTCACTCGTTATGGTCAGTACGAGTACACCGTCATGTCCTTTGGTCTAACCAACGCTCCAGCTACTTTCTCTCGCTTGATGAACTCGATCTTCATGGAGTACCTAGACAAGTTTGTCGTGGTTTACCTCGATGATATCCTTATTTACTCGAAGAACGAGGAAGAGCATGCCGAACATCTTAGACTTGTGCTAGAAAAACTCAGAGCACACCGCCTTTACGCCAAGTTCTCCAAGTGCGAATTTTGGTTGCCAGAAGTGACCTATCTCGGCCACGTAATCTCTGGTAAGGGCATTGCTGTCAATCCCGAAAGAGTTCAGGCCGTTCTTGATTGGACTCCACCTGAAGCAGTTAAGCAAGTTAGGAGTTTCCTTGGCCTAGCCAGTTATTGTCGTCGCTTCGTTGAGAACTTCTCCAAAGTGGCCAAACCTCTCACGGAACTTCTCAAGAAAGATAAAAAGTTTGAGTGGTCCCCACAGTGTGAGCACAGTTTTCAGGAACTGAAAAGACGCCTGACTTCTGCTCCCATACTTGTGTCACCGGACTTCACTAAGGACTTTGTTATCTATTGTGATGCCTCACGACAGGGACTAGGTTGCATTCTTATGCAAGATCGCCATGTGATTGCCTATGCATCTCGACAGTTGCATCCACATGAGGAGAATTATCCTACACATGATCTAGAGCTTGCAGCCGTAGTCTATGCACTTAAGACCTGGCGACATTACCTTCTCGGTAAATGTTGCGAGATATACACTGACCACCAGAGTCTCAAGTACATCTTCACCCAACCAGATTTGAACCTTAGGCAAAGACGTTGGTTGGAGTTGATCTCAGATTACGACTTAGGAATTACCTACACGCCAGGCAAGGGGAATGTCATGGCTGATGCGCTAAGTCGTAAGTCCTATTGCAACAATCTCATGTTGCAACAGGGCCAGCCACTTCTCCATGAGGAATTATGTAAGCTTAACCTTCACATTGCTCCTCACGGATTCCTTTCTACCTTGGTGGCGAAACCTACCCTTGAGGATCAGATCATTACTGATCAGAAGTTTGATAGGGGTGTTATCCACATCAAGAGAAACATTAAGAAGGGAGTTGGTGGATGTTTCTCTATGGATGATCGAGGTGTCGTTTTCTTTGAGAATCGCTTGGTGATTCCCAAGAATCAACATCTGCGACAACTGATTCTTAAGGAGGCACATGAATCCCCTCTCACGATTCATCCCGGTAGTACTAAGATGTATCAGGACCTACGCCAGAGGTTCTGGTGGACTAGGATGAAGAGAGAAATTGCTCAGTTTATTGCTAACTGTGACGTTTGTCGTCGCGTTAAGGCAGAGCATCAAAGACCTGCTGGCACCCTTCAACCTTTAGCTATTCCTGAGTGGAAATGGGATAAAGTTGGCATGGAGTTCATCACCGGTTTTCCCAGGACCAAGAAAGGGAATAACGCTATCTTCATAGTCATTGATCGTCTTTCCAAAGTGGCTCACTTCCTACCTGTTCGAGAGAGTATCATTGCTAGTCAGCTTGCTGACTTATATATTTCTCGAATAGTGTCACTTCATGGTGTTCCACTAGAGATCAATTCAGACCGTGGTAGTCTTTTCACTTCTCATTTCTGGGAGAGTTTCCAAACTGCCATGGGCACCCATCTTTCTTTCAGTACCGCTTTCCACCCTCAATCAAGTGGTCAGGTGGAAAGGGTCAACCAGATTCTTGAAGACATGCTTAGAGCTTGTGTTATCTCATTCGGTATGGATTGGGAGAAGTGTCTTCCTTTTGCCGAGTTTTCTTATAACAATAGCTATCAATCCAGCCTCAAGAAAGCTCCTTTTGAGGTTCTGTATGGACGAAGATGTCGAACACCTTTGAACTGGTCAGAAACCGGTGAACGGCAATTCTTTGGACCGGATATGATCCAGGAGGCAGAAGAGCAAGTTCGCATCATTCGTGAGAATTTGAAAACAGCCCAATCTCGTCAAAAGAGCCAGTATGACCGTAGTCATAAGGAAGTGGCTTATGAAGTTGGCGATAAGGCTTATCTTCGGGTTACTCCTCTAAAGGGTACCCATCGATTCGGTATCAAGGGCAAGTTGGCTCCTCGTTACATTGGTCCCTTTCTCATTCTTGCTAAAGAGGAGAGGTTGCCTACCAGTTGGAACTACCACCACATCTTTCTCGAGTTCATGATGTCTTCCACGTCTCTCAACTCAGGCGTTGCTTCTCGGATCCCATCCGCGGGGTGGACCACGAAACGCTTGATCTCCAAGATAACCTCACTTATCGAGAGTACCCCGTCCGCATTCTGGATCAAGCAGAGCGTGTCACTCGACGTCATAACATCAAGTTTCTCAAGGTTCAGTGGTCTCATCATTTTGAGAGAGAAGCTACCTGGGAGCGTGAAGATCGTCTTCGACTTGAGTACCCCGCTTTCTTCCCGCCGACTCCTGAATCTCGGGACAAGATTTCTTCGAGTGGGGGCGAGTTGTCACATCCCTAGTTCTGGTATGACCTAGGCTAGCCCTTCATGCTTGCATCATGTTTAAACTCCATTTAAATTTGAAATGGGGATTTGTGAACCCTCAGAAATCATTTTTGAAAATGACCCAGATAAAAAGTGCTCCAAAAGGGTCCAAGAAAATGTTCATGTCTCTCTCTGAAAATATTGGTGAGAGGTAAAATTCAAACCAATATTTTTAGGAGCTCATAAATATTTATTTTGGCCATTTGGAATTAATGCATAATTATTTGTATTGGATTTATATTAGTTATATATTCAAATATACTCCAATAATTCTGATTTTTAATGTGGGGCTTTGGAATAATCCAATTAGTTCCTACAATAATTTTCAGAAGCATATAAAATGGTTTAGTATTTTATCTAAATCAAAACAAATGTCAGAAAATTAGAAAAGAAAACAGAAATGAAACTAACCTGGTCTTACCTCACGTGGCCTGCTCCTGTAGCAGAGGCCCAGCCCACCTGGCCGGCCCACCGAGGGCAGTGGCGTCTTCTTCCTCCTGCCAGAAGGCAGAGGAGAAGACAGCCACGGCGCGCGGCGTGCCACGCCGGCAGCTGCCTACCTGGCTGGCCCCTCGTCGCCCTGGACTCCCTCCGCGTCGCCACGCTACCCCCAGAGCCGTCTGGCTCCCCCTCTCTCTCCCCCGAACGCTCTCCCCTCCCCTGTTTCTCTCGCACACGGCCACCGAGCTGAGCCATCGCCGCAGCTCGTCGCCGTCGTAGCTACCGCCTCCCCCTCGCCCTCTCTTCGTGTCTGCAAGCTCCGCTACGACCTCCTCTTCATCCCCGATGAGCCACGCACCGCCGGACGCCCTGCTGCTTCGCCATCGACCCGTCTTCTCCGTGCACGGCCGCCGGATCGCCATCGCCGTTACGCTGCCGTCTGGTCCTCCCCGGGCTTGCTGAGCCTCCCTACCGACTCCATGTGAGCCCCTGCTTCCTTTACCCCTAACCCCATGCCCATTTTCGAGCTCTAGCTGCCTCCTCCACCGGAGCCGAGACGCACCGCCGCACGAGCTCAACGCCGGCGACATTCCGGTGACCTTTTGGTCCCGAGCATGCGTCCAACGTGTTCGCAGCACCGCGTAGAAGCCATAGGCGCTAACCCCGCTTCGCCATGGCCCTTGTACCCTCGACCCCGAGCTCACCCGAGCCCCGGTCGCCGCTAAGCTTGCTGCTGCCGCCACCACAGGCCACCGTAGCCCCCGTGCCTGCTCCATTAGGTGCGCGCGAGCTCCAGCTAGCCGTAGAGGCCAACCGCGTCGCAAACCGCCGTCTGTAGCGTGAGCCCGGGCAACTCCGGCGAGCCTCCGCCGCGAGATGTGGCCGCCGGTGTTTAATCCAGCAACGCTGACGTGGCAGGATTAGATTAGGTGCTAACCACCCAGTTAATCAACCCCGAGTGGATGACATGCGGGACCTGCACTGTTAGTGACACGATTTATTTTAAATAACCCCTGGTAACCCCCTGAGTAAATGACAGGTGGAGCCCACCAGTCAGATTTGACTTTGGTCAGTGCTAACATCACCATGACGTCAGGCTGACGCAATATTTCATTTTCTAATATTAAAATAAATCAGGAAATTCCAGAATATATTCAAAACTTCAAAAATTCATAGAAATTCAACCGTAACTCAGATTGAAATAATTTATATATGAAAAATTATCAGAAAAATTCAATCTATCCATCTGTACCATTTTCATGCATGACAAACCAACCTATACATGCTGTATATGTGAAAACACACTTATGGCATATTTAAGAGCTTATTTTGGAGTTACATTTGAATCTTTAGTTCAAATGGACTTTAACCAAATGAATGCTAGTTGCATTAGCTCCAATAACATTACATCTACATGACATGTTCATGCATCATAATGTTGCATATGCTTGTGTTTGATTGCCGACACCGTTCCTTCTCGATAGGTCCTGCTCCGGAGACCGTTCCAGAGTACCTGTCTGAGGAGCAGTGCCTTCCTTGTTGTTCTACCAGGCAAGCAACCCCCTTGTTCATTCCGATACAATCCCACTCTCTCGCTCCTGCTCTCTTTTATTGCATTAGGACAACAACGATTCAACTGCTACTTTATGCTGCGGTAGCTGAACCCATTCCTCTGCATGACCTGTCATTGCCACAGTAAATAGTTGAAACCCACTAGCATGTGTAGGGGTTGATTGAGACATGTTGTGTTCTTTCCATGCCATGCCTGCTATTGCTTAGAGTTGTGTCATGTCTGATTCATCGGGAATGAATTGGAGTGGTACGATATGTTCTGGTACTGAGAGTTAAGCGTGTGAACATGATTTGGTAAAGGTAGCGGTGAGAGGCCATGTAGGAGTACATGGTGGGTTGTCTCACTGGAACCGTCCTTAAGCACCGAGTTCCGTGTATGTTGTCCAATGACTAGGTACTACCACACATTGGAATGCTTAGGTGCCCCTCTCGACTTATTAGCCAACTTGATCTCTGTCCAGGAGTCGCAAATAGTCTCTGGTGTTTGTAGGTAGTGCTATTTTTTCTACCGAGTGGCGCCCGGCAGGGTGGACTTGGGACAGACTAGGCACACGTGGCCCGGTGTACTGAGTGGCACCCGGATGGTGGGCTCGAGAACCCTGTACATATCGTTTGGGGCCGTGAGCGAAACCTCGGCCGGATCTCCTTGCGGATGGAACCCGAATAGGCGATAAACCTGGACTAGAGTCTTGCGTGGTTAGTCAGGTCGTGGCCGACACCCTCGCCAGGCTTCCGCTTGAAGGTTGCCGAGATACCTGACGTGTACATGGCGGTAAGTGGCGAGAGCGTGTGTGAAGAAGTACACCCCTGCAGGGTTATCATGATCTATTCGAATAGCCGTGTCCTCGGTTATGGACTTCTTGGATGCTTACGTGGTACATAGACAACTTAAAGTGGATACTCTAAAATGCTCAAGACAAGTGTGAGTGCTATGGATGGCCTTCTCGTAGGGAGACGAGGATGAATCCTTAGTGGTGTATTGATGTGGTGATTAGTGGACTCGTGTGCGCTGCCTCATCTCAAAGAAGTTTCTCGTTGTCGTAGAACAGGATAGCCACTGAGTCAAAGCTGGCTTGCTGCAACTAAACCCCACATTACCTTCTTGATACTAATGCATATATGATAGGATCTGATGTAAGTCTTGCTGAGTACCTTTGTACTCACGTTTGCTTTATTTATGTTTTGCAGACGAGACATCTGTCTTACTAGTAGTTCCGCTTGGACTTCGACGGGTAGCTTGTTACCTCAGCTATGATCTTGTACCCTTGGGAGGGTCTTGTAGATAGTCAGGCTTTCCAGCTCTTTTATTTTGTAGTTGTCTGTACCCAGACATGTAATGCTTCCGTTGCTTGTATGCTCTGAATGATGGGTCATGTGACCCCTGCTTGTATTTATGCTATGTGGCTCTTCTGAGCCTTTATCTATATGAGTTTGCGTTATGTTGTGATGCCATGTTGTACAGCACATACTTGCATGTTATGCGTACGTGTAGCGTGTATTGCTATGTGTGGGATCTGACAATCTGGTTGTTTATCCTTGGCAGCCTATCATATGGGGAAATGTAGTCTAGTGTTTTCTGAGCGATAGTAGTCCGCTACAGCCCGGTCCACCGGAGTCCTGCTAGCCCAGCACTACTGCTCGGAACACTTGACTGGCCGGCATGTGTTTCACTTTGTTCCTGTGTCTGTCCCTTCGGGGAAATGTCACGCGGTGACGACCGGTGTCCTGCCTAGCCTGCTACAGCCCGGGTTCCCCGGATTCCTGTTAGCCCGGTGCTACAGCCCGGATTCACACGCTGCTGACCGACATGCTCGATGTGAATCATGTATGCCTGTTCCCATAGGTTAGGGCCGCTTTGGGTTCACGACTAGCCATGTCGGCCCGGGTTCTCCGTCATATGGATGCTAGCGACACAATCATATACGCGAGCCAAAAGACGCAAACGGTCCCGGGCCATGGTAAGGCGACACCCGTGGGGATACCGTGCGTGAGGCCGCAAAGTGATACGAGGTGTTACATGCTAGATTGGTGTGACTTAGAATCGGGGTCCCGACAAGCACCTGAGGAATCTGGTTGATTTTCTTCAGGCACAACTGATGCAGTTGCCCTGATTTCTTCAGTTTCTTCAGGCACACCACTAGTGGGTGCCCTGGCAATTTCTTCAGTGGCTGGAATGCAGTCATTAGCCCTGGAACTCACATTTTCTTCAGCAGCATGATTTTCATCAGCGGTGCTGGCATGTTCTTCAGTCGGCTGAGCAGATGCTTCAGCCTGAGGAATTTCCTGTTGTGTTGGGGCAGCAACATTTGAAGTGAACTGTTCAGTTATCTTTACAAATCTAACTTTGGCTCCTTGCCAATCAGCATAGTAGGCTTTGAAGTCATCGCTGAGGGTTTTGATTTCAGATTGGATTTTTACAAGTTCATCAGTTGTCATAGTGACAACATTGTTCTTCAGATATTTCTCCTTTCTATACTGGGCCTTCTTGATCTGCCTGGCCTGATCATATTTCCATTTCTCCTCTTGGATGAAATGAGTCAGCATGTGATTTTGACCAGGTGTCAGCTTGAAGTTAGGCATAGGAGTATTTGGGTCCTTATGCCAGAGATCAATGTAGTCGAGGATCAGCTTGGGATCCAAAAGCAGTGGCACAGGTGTGCCTTTGGCTCTAGCGGCCCTAACTTGTCTATCTCTGATGATTTCTGCAAGTTCATCATCATCAGCTTCATCTTCTTCAGGTGGCTCTTGGAAGGTGACCTGTTTCTTTTGAGGACTTGGCCGAGGACCTCGTCCAGTAGTTGCCTTGGTCTTTAGCAGAGTGGGGCCAGATGAAGAATTTGGTGCAGCTGAGGAGCTTACTGAGACACCAGAGACAATGGAGATGCCTGCAGTCCTTTGGCACGAGGCCAGATGCGCATGTGTTGAGGACTTTGTCGGAACAACTAAGAATTTTGAAGGAGCAGTTTGAGGGATTGGTCGTGAGGACTTTGAAGAGTCTGGCCGTGAGGGCGCAACTAAGGAACTTGGTCGTGAGGGCACTGTTGGTGAAGCACTTGGCTTACGAGCAGGCTTCTTAGGCATGGATTTCCTCGACTTGACAGAGGCCTCAGCAGAGGCAGCAGCAGCCGCAGAGTCTTCATTAAATTTCCTCACTGCTTCTCTGGCTTGCTTGGCCAGCTTGGGTGGGCGCTTGGCCCATTCATTAGGATAGTCCTCACCGCGCTTGAGGCTGGTGGGATCAACAATTTGGCCAGGTGCCAGTGGAGCTCTTTGGCATGGTGGATTGAGTGCGAATTTCTTCATATACTTAGGAGTGACATATCTGTACTCCCTCCATTCTCTTGCCCATCTCCTCTCTATCTTCTGAATGCGCACTTTGCGCTCATTCTTGGTTTCCTCAGTAGGTGTGCAGTACCCAGCATATATGTCATCAGGGATTTCAAACGTTGTATTTACCTCAGGCCTCTTTCCTCCCTTCTGTGGCTTCTTACCGTCAGCCATTTTCTTCAGTTGAGGAATTTGAACAATTGAATTCTCTGAAGAAGTATGCAACTTTTCTTCGAGGAACGCTGCAAATGAGTTAAGTTGATGAGAACCTAGTGATTCAGCAGCGGACATGTGTACCTGTGAACAGAGTATAGTTGCGAGGAATTTGGAGAGGTCATATGCGTTCTCAGAAGGTTTTTCAAAAAGAACAAGTTTGAGAAATTTGACCAGATGAGTCTTGAAGATTTTCACTAAGCGTTCTTTGTCTTAGGTTCCAGAGTTGTATAGATCGAAGATCCACACAATTGAGGAATCTTGAAGAAAAATGATGCTTAGAGAAACGAATCAAGAACAGATGACATGTGAGGTGTTTAGTGTGTGAAGATTTGAAGAATAAAACACCTTTGAAGATTTTGTAGAGAAACTTCAAATCAAGGAGGGCAGTAAAAGTAACTTTTAATTACCCTGAATGAAGAACACGACGAACAGTGAGGTGAAATAGTGGAGTTCATCGATGTAGATCTTCCACGCCCTAACTTGGCGGAGGAAGACGTCTACGGCGGCGGCGGAGGTGAAGATTTCCGCGGTCGGCGCGAGTACGACGATGACGAGGTCGAGGCAGTGAAGCTCTTCCTCACCGGCGACGATGGAGTAGCGGCGGCACTAGGGTTTTGGAAGCTCGAGTGGGAGAGAGAGATCGAGCGGAGTAAAGGAAGTGAGGAAGGGATGAGGGTTATTTATAGTAGCAGTGAAAAACTGTTCGCCCGAAGATTTGGGACGAACGTGCCCCTGACCCTTCTCCTTCGCACGACATGTGTCACCCACGTACTGTGTAGTGGAGATCGTGTAAGATCTTGGGTGAATTAAAAATTTATCGTGGGATGCGGAACGATTTGAGCGGCAAAACCGAAAATTTGGATAAGATTAGTTTTAAAGTTCCGTCTGCAATTTCTTCAGCTAACAAGGACACAGTGAAGATTTTGAACGAGTTTCAAATAGAACGCACATGAAGAATTTGTGAACAGATTGGATTGAGTATAGCATAGAGGGGAAGGGTCCGATCACATTCACTTAGCAGAAAACCAACTTGAAGAAATAGCAATA
Organism: Triticum monococcum; assembly: GCA_034509565.1. Taxonomy (NCBI): domain Eukaryota; kingdom Viridiplantae; phylum Streptophyta; class Magnoliopsida; order Poales; family Poaceae; genus Triticum; species Triticum monococcum. The sequence goes on along the minus strand of CM067844.1, from coordinate 18,989,559 downwards.
AGTGAATCTTGTAGAGGACATAAACTCATATATATATATATATATATATATAGCCAATGAAGAAAAACGACGGAACCAGTGAAGACTATGCAAAGTTGAAGAATATGAATAATTTGAGGAATTTCAACTTTTGGTGGTGGCGTGACCCACCGTATAAGAATGATGATTTCAGACACCGCGTACAATTATCGTAGGGTTCTGAGAATCAAATTCTTCATTAATTTCTTCACACTAAGAATGTTATTCTTCATTGATTGAAGTAAAACATTTCTTCATGTGTTGCACATCTAAGTCATCAATTTTGCATAAGTGTTAGGATGAGTGTCCTTTTCACAGAACATTCGAAGATTCTAGGATATTTAGCTCACACCGCAACTTGCTAAATCTCTTCTCATCCAAGGGCTTTGTGAAGATATCGGCTAGCTGTTCTTCAGTCTTCACATGCTCAATAGAAATGTCGCCCTTCAACACATGATCACGAAGAAAATGATGACGAATCTGAATGTGCTTTGTCTTCGAGTGCTGAACTGGGTTGTGAGCAATCTTGATGGCACTCTCATTGTCACAGAAGAGAGGTACATTCTTCATGTTGACGCCGTAGTCCTTGAGAGTTTGCTTCATCCATAGCAATTGGGCACAGCAAGAACCAGCGGCAATGTACTCAGCTTCAGCAGTAGATAGTGATACGCAGTTCTATTTCTTCGAGGACCAACAGACCAAAGATCGTCCGAGGAAATGACATGTACCAGATGTTGACTTGCGATCCACACGATCACCAGCATAGTCAGAGTCAGAATATCCAACAAGATCAAAAGCCGAGCCCTTGGGGTACCATAATCCAAGTGTTGGTGTGTGAGCTAGATATCGAAGAATATGCTTCACAGCCTTATGGTGTGATTCCTTCGGTGCAGCTTGAAATCGGGCACACATGCAAACACTAAGCATTATATCTGGCCTAGATGCACATAAGTATAATAAGGAACCTATCATGGAGTGGTATACCTTATGATCGAAGTCAATACCATTTTCATTAGTGCACAGATGGCCATTTGTGGGCATAGGAATTTTGACGCCTTTGCAATCTTGCATGCCGAACTTCCTCGGTACATCCTTGAGGTATTTCTCCTGAGATATGAATATGCCATTGTGTTGTTGACTAATTTGAAGACCTAAGAAAAATTTCAACTCTCACATACTAGACATTTGATATTCTTCACTCATCATATAGGCAAATTCATCACTATAACGTTGGTCAGTACAACGAAAGATAATATCATCAACATATACTTGGCACACAAAAGTTTCACCATCATAAGATTTAGTGAAAAGAGTAGGGTCGAGTGAACCGGGTTTGAGGCATTTCTTCATGAAGAGTTCCTTCAAAGTATCATACCAAGCCCGTGGGGCCTGCTTGAGGCCATAGAGGGCCTTGTTGAGTTTGAAGACTTTGTCAGGATTCTTTGGATCTTCAAAACCTGGGGGTTGAGCAACATATACTTCTTCCTCAAGCTTACCATTGAGGAATGCACTTTTCACATCCATTTGATATAGAGTGATATCATGATGGTTAGCATAAGCAAGTAATATGCGAATAGCCTCAAGTCTAGCAACAGGTGCAAAAGTTTCATCGAAATCAATTCCTTCAACCTGTGTGTAGCCTTGAGCTACAAGTCATGCCTTATTCCTCACAACAAGGCCATTTTCATCTTGCTTGTTGCGGTAGATCCACTTTGTGCCGATGATATTGTGCTTGCGAGGATCTGGACGTTTGACCAGTTCCCAGACATTGTTGAGCTTGAACTGATGTAATTCTTCTTGCATGGCCTGAATCCACTCAGGCTCCAGAAATGCTTCATCTACCTTAGTGGGCTCTGTAATAGAGACAAAAGCATATTGCCCACAAAAGTTAGACAAATGTGAAGCTTTTGAGCATGTGAGAGGACCTGGCGCTTTGATGTCATTGATGATCTTTTCAACTTGCACTTCTTTTGCAATGCGAGGATGAGCTGGTTGTCGTTGAAGAGTTTGATCAGCGTTTTCTTCAGCACCATTTTCTTCAGGTGCATTAGCTCGATGTTCTTCATGTTCTGGAATGAATTCTTCAGCAGATTCTTCAGTAGGAATGACATCCTCAGTAGCCTTGAACTTGATAGTTTCCTCAGGTGCTGGTTCATCTATCACAGTAGGTAGGTGCTCTCTTTGCGAGCCATTATTTTCATCGAACCACACATCTACAGTTTCAACAACTTTGTGAAGAACGTTGTTGAAGACTCTGTAGGTGTGCGAGTCCTTTCCGTAACCAAGCATAAAACCTTCATGTGCTTTCGGTGCAAATTTTGAGTTGTGATGAGGATCTCTAATCCAACATTTAGCACCGAAGACTTTGAAATAACTTACATTGGGTTTCTTATCAGTGAGGAGTTCATAGGCAGTCTTTTTGAAGAATTTGTGAAGATATACTCTGTTGATGATGTGGCACGCAGTATCAATTGCCTCAGTCTAAAAATGACGAGGCGTTTTGTATTCATCAAGCATAGTGCAAGCCATATCAGCAAGAGTCCTGTTCTTGCGCTCCACGACGCCATTCTGCTGAGGAGTGTAAGGAGCAGATAACTCATGAGTAATACCAAGTTCATCAAGATAGTCATCGAGACCAGAATTCTTGAACTCAGTGCCATTGTCACTTCTGATGTGCTTGATCTTCACACCAAAGTTGGTTGAAGCCCTCGAGGAAAATCGTTTGAAGACTTCCTGCACTTCATGTTTGTAAGTAACAAGGTGTACCCATGTGTAACGAGAATAATCATCAACAATAACAAAGCCATATTGAGATGCTTCATTTGAGATAGCAGAATAATGATTAGGACCAAAGAGATCCATGTGAAGCAATTCAAATGGGCGAGTGGTGGTCATGATAGTCTTTGCTGGATGCTTGGCCTTGGTCATCTTCCCAGCTTCACAGGCTCCGCATAGGTGATCCTTGATGAATTTGACATTCTCGATGCCAATGACATGCTTCTTCTTCGCAAGCGTGTGCAAATTCCTCATGCCTGCATGGCCAAGTCGTCGATGCCAGAGCCAGCCTTCTGAAGCTTTTGCAAGTACACACACGGCTGGTTGTGGTCCTGTAGAGAAATCAACAATATACATGTCTCCTCTCCTAAAGCCTTCAAAGACTTTGGAATTGTCAGCTTCCATAACCACAACACAACGGTACTTGCCAAAGACAACAACCATATCAAGATCACAAAGCATTGAGACAGACATAAGGTTGTATCCTAAGGACTCAACAAGCATGACTTTGTCCATGTGTCGATCCTTTGTAATCGCAACCTTACCTAGACCCAATACCTGATTTTTGCCTTTGTCAGCAAAGATGATATGCTTCAGATGCGACGGTGATAATGGAGCATCCATCAATAGATTCTTGTCACCAGTCATGTGGTTTGTACATCCACTATCGAGGACCCACTCAGTGGCTTTGGGTTGATCATCCTGCAGATGAATTAGTGTAGCTTACAAACTCATATACTTCATCAGTGAAGAATATGACATCAATTCATCAGATCAATTTCATCAAGTAAAAGAACTGATAACGCAATATGAGGACGTGAGAAATGAAAGTTCATTTCTTCATGATTAGCCTGCATCCTTTCACGCATGCTCAGGTCTCCAGCAAATTCTTCAGACGATTATGTGCGTCTGGAGACCTGACCCTGCAGAAGAGATTAGTTCTTTTTCTTCACCACCCACATCTGAAGGGGTGGCAAAGAGTTCATCATTCTGCGAGCTCCATACGAGAAGGATGGCATAGAAGCCAGTCCATTTCGTTTCACAAAAGAGGGGTTAGAGTAAGCATAAGAGTAAGCAGAGAAATTCTTCGAGGACTTATGGACATAATGATTTGAAGAATAATGCACATATCCATAATCCTTAGATCTTCCCTGCGAAACAGACGGGTTAGCACGATGATGTTCATATGAGGACTTTGATCCATATGAGGAATTTGGTCCATATGAAGAATTTGATCTGGGGTTCCTATTCTTCACAGGTGGCGTCATGATGACATTCACCTGAAGATTTTCAAGGCATCTTTTGGGAACCCAGATTTTCTTCATAGGGGAGCCGTTCCTGCAGTTAGTGCCAACATATCTAGCAACTACTTCACCATTCTGATTTTTGAATAGTTTATAGTTGGAGTCAATTGACTCATCATCAGAATGAGGAGATTCACATGCAAATCCAGATAAGTTAGATGGATCAACTGGAGGTCCCTTTGCAGCAACCCATGTAGTTTTGGGGTACTGCTTAGGCTTCCAATATGTACCATCAGCATTGATTTTCCTCTCAAAGGCGATACCCTCTTTCCTAGGGTTCCTGTTGAGGATCTGCTTTTAAGCACATCACAAAGAGCCTGATGCCCTTTCAGGCTTTTGTACATGCCTATGGTGTACAATTCCTTCAGCCCTGCATCATTAGTGATACTAGCAATGTCCTCAGATGAGGAATTAGTGATAGCAGAGGCATGTGAAGAATTTGAAACATTAGCAGCATTTGAACATTCAGGTGAAGAATTAGCAGATTCACGTTCAATGCACTTCAAGCATGGAGGAACAAATTCTTTCTGAGATGTGCTAATTTGTTGAGCAAGTAATGAATCGCGCTCCTTCTGAAGATCTTCATAACTCACTCTTAGCTTCTCAAGGTCTTGCTTTCTTTGAAGAAATTCATAAGAAAGCTTCTCATGATCCGATAAGAGAGTGTTATGATGACTTTGAAGTTTGTCAAGCTTGGACTGAAGTCTCTGAAGATTTTCAGTCAAAGTTTCAGTGCGATCCATTTCTTCACCCAATATATCATCACTTTTATTTAGCATGTTTTGAACCTTTTCTAAAGCCCTTTGTTGTTTTATAGCAATCTTGGCAAGTTTAGAATAGCTGGGCTTAAGGTGTTCATCAGATTCATTCTCACTTGATTCAGAGGAGGTATATTTGAGTACCTTGTCACCCTTTGCCATGAAGCAATAGGTGGGAGCGTAGTCATCATCCCCTTCATCAGCCTTGTTGGTGAGGTCATTTTCCTCAATGTTGAAGATAGACTTGCTGACGAATGCAGTAGCGAGAGCAAGGCTCGCCACTCCGGATTCGGACTCCTCAGATGACTCCTCTTCCTCATTTTCTTCAGATTCAGCCTCAGACTCCATTTCCTTGCCAATGAATGCCCTGGCCTTCTTGGAGCTGCTCTTCTTGTGATATGAAGGCTTTGAGGATTTTGATGATGAGGATTTTGTGGATTTCTTCTTTTTCTTTGCATCATCAGAACTGTAATCCTTGCATTTATTCTTCTTTGATTCCTTTTCCCACTGAGGACAATATTGAATGAAATGTCTAGGTTTCTTGCACTTGTGACAGAGCCTCTTCTTGTAGTCACTGGATGAGGAATCATTGCTCCTTGAGGATCTTCCAAGGTGACCACGTCTTGAGAACTTTTGGAACTTCTTCACGAGCAGAGCCAGATCATGGCTCAGTTCTTCAGGATCACCAAGGCTGCTACCAGAGTCTTCATCTTCGGACTCATATACTGCCTTGGCCTTCAGTGCACGTGTTCTGCCATAGCTTGAACCATAGAGATCTCTCTTTTCAGCAAGTTGGAGCTCATGAGTACTTAGCCTCTCGAGAATATCAGCGGGATCAAGTGACTTGTAATCAGCACGTTCTTGTATCATCAATGCCAGAGTGTCAAATGAGGAATCAAGCGATCTCAGCAATTTCTTCACCACCTCATGGTCGGTGATGTCAGTGGCACCAAGTGCTTGAAGCTCATTTGAGATGTCAGTGAGGCGATCGAAGGTTTGTTGAACATTTTCATTGTCGAGTCTTTTGAAGCGGTTGAAGAGATTGCGAAGAACATCAACTCGAGAGTCACGCTGAGTTGAGACTCCTTCATTCACTTTGGACAACCTGTCCCAGATAAGCTTCGCTGTTTCCAAAGCACTCACTCTGCCATACTGTCTTTGCTCAGATGGCCACATATGATATTCTTCGCTTGGGAGTCAAGTTGCTTGAATCTCTTCACATCGGCAGCATTCAGAGAAGGTGTGACTGAGGGAACACCATTTTCCACAACATACCAGAGATCGTTATCAATTGCTTCAAGATGCATTCACATCTTATTCTTCGAGTAGGGGTAGTCCGTCCCAGCGAAGGTACGACACCCAGCAGAGACCTTGATCATACCTGCGGTCAACATAACTAAAACTCCAGGCGGTTAAACCAAAATCACACAGAACAAGGGAGTACCTTGCTCTGGTACCAATTGAAAGCGCGTTATAGCGACTAGAGGGGGGTGAATAGGCGATTTTTATGAAATTCTTCATTGAGGAATTTGCCTGTGAGGAAATTCCTTAGCGAAGAACTACTAGCAGCGGAATAAGTACTCAAAGGTAAACATAACAGAATACAAGCATAGTCATCATGATGAAATGAAGACAGGCACAAAGTACAGGAAGCGCAATCACAGGATAACACAGGATGAAGACAAACAGACTGAACAAATTGAACTGAGGAAATTGAGAAAGTCTTCAGTCAAAGTCTTCAAACACAAATATGAACAAACATACAGCACAGTTCTGAGGAAATGAAAGAGTTGAGGAAATAGAACCAGTAAGCTCGGTGAAGACAATGATTTGGTAGACCAGTTCCAACTGCTGTCTCAGTTGTACGTATGGTTGGAGCGGCTGAGTATTTAAACTCGAAGACACATAGTCCTGGACACCCAGTCAAGGACACTTAGTCCAAGACACCCAGTCCTCACCGTATTCTCCTTGAACTAAGGTCACACAGACCTCGTCCAATCACTCGTGGTAAGTCTTCAGGCGACTTCCAAACCTTCACAAACTTGGTCACCCGGCGATCCACAATTCCTCTTGGATGCTCTAGACCATGACGCCTAACCGTCTGGAAGAAGCACAGTCTTCAAAGGTAACAAGCGTCGGATCCACTCAGGATCAATCTCTTCAGTGATGCTCAATCACTTGGGGTTTGTAGGTGTTTGGGTTTTTGGTTTTTGGTTTTTCCTCACTTGATGATTTTCGCTCAAAGTCCTCGGAGGATGGGTTGCTCTCAAATGACAAGTGCCGGTTTCTCTCGGAGCAGCCTCTCCCAGCTAGTGGTTGTAGGGGCGGCTATTTATAGCCTAGGGAGCAGCCTGACTTGATAAGACATAAATGCCCTTCAATGATATGACCGTTAGGTGGATAGATATTTTGGAATAGCTGGCGCATAGCACAGCAACGGTTGGAATTTTGAGTAGCAAAATCCTCAGGGCTATCATGTTCCTCACTATGTAGGCAGTCCGCACTGGCGAATTCCTAACTCCTCAGTCAGGACAAATTCCTCAAAGACTAGAAGAACTTCATCTCTATCACTGAAGAAATTGACTGAAGTGTATGAGATTTCCAATGGCTTCACTTGAAGGGATTGGTAGGTGTAGGATTTTGAGTTGAGCATCACATGGAAATTTTTCCTTAGTATTTCCTCGACCCCCTTTAACAGTACGGTGTTTCCCATGACTCAAGAAAGAGAAAAACAAAACTATGAAAACGAAAGTCTTCAAGCTTCATATTCCTCGCATGAATATCAAGTCTTCATGGACACACCAATTTCTTCACTTTCAAAGTCTTCATGAAAGTCTTCAGAAATACCAAAATCTTCAGTCGAAGATATTCATTTTTAGGGGTCGACTTTTCCTGTAAATATCAAACTCCTCATAGACTTATAGACCTATGTACACTCACACACGCATTAGTCCCTTAACCTATAAGTCTTCAATACACCAAAATCACTAAGGGGCACTAGATGCACTTACATATACAGACTTGCGGTGAAGCCTGTATTTACAAGAAAGTGAGTGGGAGCACTATAGCATTTCTGATAAATATATGTGAATGACATATTGTTGATCGGAAATAATGTAGAATTATTCTGGAAAGCATAAAGGAGTATTTGAAAGGAGTTCTTCAAAGAAAGACCTCGGTGAAGCTGCTTACATGTTGAGCATCAAGATCTATAGAGATAGATCAAGACGCTTGATAAAGATTTTCAATGAGTATGTACCTTGACAAGATTTTGAATTAGTTCAAAATGGAACAGTCAAAGAAAGAGTTCTTGCCTGTGTTGCAAGGTGTGAAGTTGAGTAAGACACAAAGCCTGACCACGGCAGAAGATAGAAAGAGAATGAAAGTCATTCCCTATGCCTCAGCCATAGGTTCTATAAAGTATGTCATGCTGTGTACCAGATCTGTTGTATACCCTACACTGAGTTTGGCAAGGGAGGACAATAGTGATCTAGGAGTAGATCACTGGACAGCGGTCAAACTTATCCTTAGTGGAACATGGATATGTTTCTCGATTATGGAGGTGACAAAAGGTTCGTCGTAAAGGGTTATGTCAATGCAAGTTTTGACACTGATCCAGATGACTCTAAGTCTCAATCTGGATACATATTGAAAGTGGGAGCAATTAGCTAAAGTAGCTCCGTGCAGAGCATTGTAGACATAGAAATTTGCGAAATACATACGGATCTGAATGTTGCAGACCCGTAGACTAAACTTCTCTCACAAGCAAAACATGATCACTCTTTGGGTGTTAATCACATAGCGATGTGAACTAGATTGTAGACTCTAGTAAACCCTTTGGGTATTAATCACATGGAGATGTGAACTAATCACATAAAGATGTGAACTAGATTATTGACTCTAGTGCAACTGGGAGACTGAAGGAAATATGCCCTAGAGGCAATAATAAAGTTATTATTTATTTCCTTATATCATGATAAATGTTTATTATTCATGCTAGAATTGTATTAACCGAAAACATGATACATGTGTGAATACATAGACAAATAGAGTGTCACTAGTATGCCTCTACTTGACTAGCTCGTTGATCAAAGATGGTTATGTTTCCTAGCCATAGACAAAGAGTTGTCATTTGATTAATGGGATCACATCATTAGGAGAATGATGTGATTGACTTGACAGATTCCGTTAGCTTAGCACTTGATCGTTTAGTTTGTTGCTATTGCTTTCTTCATGACTTATACATGTTCCTATGACTATGAGATTATGCAACTCCCATTTACCAGAGGAACACTTTGTGTGCTACCAAACGTCACAACGTAATTGGGTGATTATAAAGGTGCTCTACAGGTGTCTCCGAAGGTACTTGTTGGGTTGGCGTATTTCAAGATTAGGATTTGTCACTCCGATTGTCGGAGAGGTATCTCTGGGCCCACTCGGTAATACACATCACTTAAGCCTTGTAAGCATTGCAACTAATGAGTTAGTTGCGGGATGATGTATTACGGAATGAGTAAAGAGACTTTCCAGTAACGAGATTGAACTAGGTATTGAGATACCGACGATCGAATCTCGGGCAAGTAACATACCGTTGACAAAGGGAACAACGTATGTTGTTATGCGGTTTGACCGATAAAGATCTTCGTAGAATATGTGGAAGCCAATATGAGCATCCAGGTTCCGCTATTGGTTATTGACCGGAGACGTGTCTCGGTCATGTCTACATAGTTCTCGAACCCGTAGGGTCCGCACGCTTAAAGTTCGATGATGGTTATATTATGAGTTTATGTGTTTTAATGTACCGAAGGTAGTTCGGAGTCCCGGATGTGATCACGGACACGACGAGGAGTCTCAAAATGGTCGAGTCATGAAGATTGATATATTGGACGACAATAATCGGACACCGGAATGGTTCCGGGGGTTATCGGATATATACCGGAGTACCGGGGGGTTACCGGACCCCACCCCCCCGGAGGTTAATGGGCCGCATTCGCCCAATTGGTGGAAGAGGAGAGGGGGCCAAGGGGCAGCCGCGCGCCCCTCCCCTCCCAAGTCCGAATTGGACTAGGAAGGGGGGCGGCGCCCCCCTTTCCTTTCTCCCTCTTTCTCCTTCCCTCTCCTCTCCTACTCCAAGATGGAAAGCAGTGGGAGTAGGACTCCTCATGGGGCGCGCCAAGGGTGGCTGGCCCCCTCCCCTCCTCTACTCCTTTATATACGGGGAGGGAGGCACCCCTAGAGACACAACAATTGATCCCATGGATCTCTTAGCTGTGTGCGGTGCCCCCCTCCACCATAATCCACCTCAGTCATATCGTAGCAGTGCTTAGGCGAAGCCCTGTGTCGGTAGAACATCATCATTGTCACCACGCCGTCGTGCTGAGGGAACTCTCCCTCAAAGCTCGGCTGGATCGGAGTTCGAGGGACGTCATCGAGTTGAACGTGTGCAGAACTCGGAGGTGCCGTGCGTTCGGTGCTTGATCGGTCGGATTGTGAAGACGTACGACTACATCAACCGTGTTGTGCTAAAGCTTCCGCTTTCGGTCTACGAGGGTACGTGGACACACTCTCCCCTCTCGTTGCTATGTATCACCATGATATTGCGTGTGCATAGGAATTCTTTTGAAATTACTACGTTCCCCAACATCCAAGTCCTCTGGATCATGTTCGTTCCGAAAATCACGTTCCCGAAGGTTTCATTCCGTTTGGACTCCGTTTGATATTATTTTTCTGCGAAGCTCTGAAATAGGCAAAAAACAGCAATTTTGGGCTGGTCCTCCGGTTAATATGTTAGTCTCAAAAATAATATAAAAGTGAATAATAAATCCCAATAATGTCGAAAACAGGATATAATATAGCATGCAACAATAAAAAATTATAGATACATTGGAGACGTATCAATGGTCCCCATTCGGTGCGGCAACCTTGACTTGGGCCACATCACGCAAGGGCTACCGGCTATTAGAGCTTCCTTTCTGCTCCGCTACCTGGGACTTCCGCTCTCTGTGTGGAAGCTGAAGCTCACCGAACTATAATTTCTTGTCGATAAAGTGGCAAGCAGACTGACTACATATGACGGCCAAAACATCACTACCATTGGCCGTGCGGCCCTCATTAAGTCGGTCCTCGCTTCACAAGTGATCTACTTCATCACGCCACTTGTCATACAACCCACCATTCTACAAAACATCGACAAGCTTGAGCGGGCCTTCCTATGGTCTGGGTTGGATACAACAACCAAGGCAAAGTGCAAGGTTAATTGGGATGTTGTCAGCCGGCCGCTTGCCTATGGTGGACTTGGGGTCCTCAACACCACAAGTTCGCGCGGGCTTTGCGTTTGCGGTGGCCTTGGTACGAGTGGAAGGAGCCCACAAAGTTGTGGGTCGAGAGTGGGAACCCGTGTGATGAGGAGGACCTCAACTTTTTCTATGCCTGTACCACCATCATGGTCGGGAACGGTGCGAGGACTCCATTTTGGGACTCCCCTTGGCTCCTTGGATGCAAGCCCAAAGACATTGCTCCGCTCATTTACGATACTTCCTCTCGGAAGCACTGGAAGGTACGAGAGGCCCTTAAGGACAATGCATGGATCCTCAAAATCAGACCGCCTGTATCGGTGTCCATCGAGCATGTTGCACAATTCTTCACCCTTTGGATGCTACTACACGAGGTACACCTGGATGAGCTCACTGAGGATGACATCCTATGGAAGAACACGGAATCTGGGCACTAGTCCGCGGCCTCTGCTTACAGGGCACGGTTTTTGGGCTTGGTCCTTTCCCCCATGGACCAAATGGTTTGGAAGGCTTGGGCCCCACCGAAAGTCAAGTTCTTTGCTTGGTTCGCGCTTCAGGATAGGATCTGGACTGCTGATAGATTGGAGAAGCGAGGATGGCCTAACTGTGGCCCTTGCCCCTTGTGTCGTCGGGTGCAGGAATGTGGCCCTCATATTTTCTTCAGATGCCGCTTCACTCTTAGGCTCTGGAACCTGGCTATTCAGAAATTGCGCATCCATGACATGGACACGTCAGCATGGCACTTGTTCGACTCCGTTCAGGCCTGGTGGGCGAGCACGTGCACCGCGGGCTCCTCCGACAGAAAAGCAAAGGCATCTATTATCATGCTAGTGTCATCGGTTATTTGGAATGAGCGTAACGCAAGTGTTCAGGCAAAAGAGCGCACCTCCCAAATCTTTCTCAACATCATTGTCGATGAGGCAAACCTTTGGATCAAAGTTGGGGCAAAGAAGCTAGGGTCTTATTTATTGCGAGAATAATTGTCATGCCGTAACTTGGGTGTGTGTTGTAACAAACTCTTTCTTCTCCTTATCTTGTATATCTAAATAGTTAGCCCCCACTAACATACTTCTCTCAACACGCAAGCATGACACCTCATCATTCAACATGCATAGGAAAAGGCCCACGTCAACATGTAACTATGCATATTAAAAATCTACTTCAACATGCAAACATGCATGCATGTAAAATTCCATTCTATATGATATTTACATTTTATTCTTATATACTTTAAAAAACCATTATTTCAAATATTAATGTTTCATATAACCAAAATATCATTGAAATATTGCAAAACAATCCCGCAACAACGTGCGGGGCATCCTCTAGTTTAATATATGAGGCAAATCTTTTGCCTCCGTTTCAAAAAAAAGTCCACGTAGCCACATGATTAGTTATTTTCAGCCATCTGATTCAAATGATCCAACGAACCATATGTTCCAATATCGGTACACTATATAATTGTGTAGATATCTCCCTTATAGCAAGAGATCCTGGAATTTCTTATTTGATGCATTTTGCGTCAAATTGTCGAGCTATCGCACAAGCTGCTGATCAAGAGCTAAAGTTGGGCCGGCCCGTTAACGTGTAACAGCGCTTGCGGTTTTAGGAACCTTCTACACATTCCCAGCCGGTTTTTATAGGTTTTGGGAACCATCTAGAAGGTTCCTGAACCGGGTTACTTTTTTTACTTTTTTTATTTTACTGTTTACGTTTATTTTTTCTTTTTTGTATTTTTCTTTTTCCGGTTTTTTCTGTTCAAAAATTTCAAATATTTTTTTAGTTAAAAAATATTCTCGTCTTAATTTTTTCACAATTTCAAAAAATGTTCATGTTTGAAAAAATATTCATGAAACTCAGAACCGATTCTTGTTTTCAAAATTTGTTTGAAATTCATAAAATGTTCTCGTATTTAAATTTTGTTGGTAATTTTAAAAAAATTGTGTATAAAAAAAGTTCAATAATATCAGAAAAATTTTATATTTTAAATTTGTTCATAATTTCAGAAAAATGATCATATTCAAAATAACTTTTGGAATTTTGAAAAATGTTTTCATTTTCAAAACTTGTTTACCATTTCTAAAAAATCTTCATGTTTAAAAAATGTTCACGGTTTCACCATTTTGTTCAAAATTTCAACAAATGTTCCCATGTTTCAAATTTTGTGGTGCAGAGGCAAGTAAAAAAAATGCCATCGAGAGACATCCACTAAAGAAAAAAATCGCGTCTGATGTGCTTCTTCAGTTGGGCCGCCGTCCCCCTCTTTAATCTATTTCGCTCGAGGATCTAGCTTTTTTTAGGGATGAACAGAAATTTTATTCATCAAAAACCACAGTTTGTGGGATAGATGCTGGATCATGGGTGTGTAAAAGCCACACGTGGCGCCCCTGGGCTAATCTAAGGGAGTATTTGGCTAAGCTAGGAGCATCATTACTAGAATGGCGCCCTTCATACAAGATATTGCTGTTAAAACTCTCTGCCCTCTTCCTGATCTCATGAATGATCGTGCCGTAAGTGCCCCTGGTGTTCTTGTTAATGTCCTCCACTACCTGTTTAGGATCAGAGGCAATGATGAAATTATGGAGCGCCAGGTCTTCTGCCAGAGCATATGCTTGACGGCAAGCGATTGACTCAAGAATAGCTGGGTCCTGGATACCGAGAACCACCACTGAGGAACTACCCAAATATGTGCCATGGTCGTCGTGGCAGACTGTTGCGGCCGATCCTTCTCTGCGGGCAGTTGAAACACCTGCGTCAACATGAATCTTCGCAAAGCCCGTCAGTGGTGCCCTGGGTCTCACCCTCCCTGTAGGGCCTTGCTGGTTGTTGAACCTTCATAATTTCCAGGTCCATCAAGTACCTGTTAATGAAAGCATGCGTTACCGCAGGACTCTGAAATTCCCCTTCGTGTATGGCTTTCCTTCTAGTTGTACAAGTTGCCCACAATGTCACATTGAACTTTAGGAATGCAGCATGTGATAATGACTGAATCATCGAAAACAGCCATTGTTTGGCCGCTGTTTCAGAGGTAGCCCTCAACTGGTACTATATTTTTTTCCAGGGGGCGAACAAGTATCAACTAGGCCTAGGTATGCGTAGCCCACGACATACGTAGACAGTGGTTTCAACTTTTTTTGAGGTCCATACCGGCCTATGGGCCTCCCAGCGTAGGTTTTACTTTTTCTTAAAGATCGGCAGCCCAATGTATTGTCTTAATAAAACGAAGATCTCTGTTCTATTTATCTATATATAAGAATAATAATGCTGTGTCCAATTTATATTTTCCCTTCTAACCACATTATATATATTTATATTATTACTATTATCATATCTTTTATAAAGATTTATATATACATTATAAAAACATCCCACATGTTATTAACTTATAAAAGTAAATGTTTAACAAAAGTTGGCAAGGAAAATCCTGGTTGTTTTTGACTCACAGGTAGGAAAATCCCGGTGATTGCGTACAAAAGCTTGCGAAGATTTCAAGGACCAATGTAATAATAACGCGCTCATTTTTATTTTGAGCAATAACTCGCTAATTTGTTAATTTTATATATAAAAATGTGTCGCAACGGTTTATTTTTTTATATTAATTGCTCCTTCTAACCTAACATTATATATAGAACGAGCCCAGCTAATTCGTGTATTTCAAGAAAGTGCAAATGGGCTGGGGTTTCTTAGAAAATATTAAATGAGCCGCATTGACGTGAAATTATTTGTTCACCCAGCCCAGCAAATGGACTGTACATTCTAGAAAACATGGGTTAAATATATGCCACATTTTTGCAGCCTGACATGTGGGACAATAGGTCGAAGCCAACGCAGGGCGTTGTCAACTTGGTCAACAAATGATTATGACATCCACAGCCATTGGATTTATATCCAATGGCCGGCATGCACCTTCAATCTCTTGTCTTCTTCCTCCAGTGTTGCCGGGACCGTCTAGTCCGGCCTCCGACGGCTAGCGGCTCTGCTTAGCATGCATCATTGTGAAGCGTTGCCCCACCGCCGGCCAGGCTATCCCTCCACCCTCCACACCTCCTATTATTCTCCACCGACTGCAGCCCCACGCCGCACCAGAACTAGTTATAACCCTTGTACTCATCTCAATCTACGACTCCACTGCCGTGTCTTCCCATCTCCGGGTCATTCCCGTCCGGGGCCTCGCCGTCGTCCACTGCCTCGCTGCGCTCGGAGCGGCGTGGTCAACAAACAAGAGTCATCGAAAGAGGACTGTATGTGGAGAGCCTGACGGCTAGGACCCATGAGGTTCATGGTTGCACACAAGGAAAGTTCCTCCGTATTAAGCTGAAAAAATGGTTTCCTCCCCTGATAGCCGAGACCCACCGGCTGTATCTTCGCATGGAAGGAAGTGCCTCCTTGTTTTGTGAAAAGAACTATTCCTCCTGTTGACAGCTCGGACCCGTCAGATTTGGTGGCTGACTTGTGGGCCTACTAAGCGGACGTGTATGCAGTCTTTGTCAACTTAATCAACAAATGATTCTAGAAGTTGGACCGTTGGATATTAATCCAACAGCCGTGCTCCTTCTTCAACCTCTGTTCTTGCTCCTGTATCCCATGGGCGGTAGTGCTGCCGCGCACCCGAACCAATTAAGTTTTCCACTCCTATCCATCCGCGACTCCACTGCCGCGTCTTCCCCATCTCCGGGTCTCCTGTCTGGGGCCTCGCCGTCGTCCACCGGCCTTGGTGCGCTTGGCACGGTGTGGTCGACGTGGTCAACAACCGAGAGTCATCCCATGACTCAACACTAATCTTTATTATATATAGCTCATGGACTCGATTACATAGAAGGATCATAAAGCAAAACTCAAAACTAGATCATACTAAACTTTATTCTACTAGATCAAGATATTACTAAAAGGATCGATGAGGGAGTCCTGGATTAGGGGGTATCAGGACAGCCGAATTATATCCTTTGGCTGGACTGTTGGACTATGAAGATACAAGATTGAAGACTTTGTCCCGTGTCCAGATGGGACTTTTCTTGGCATGGAAGGCAAGCTTGGCAATATGGATATGTAGATCTCCTTCCTTGTAACCGACTCTGTGTAACCCTAGCCCCCTCCGGTGTCTATATAAACCGGAAGGTTTAGTCCGTAGGACCAACAACAACAATCATACCATAGGCTAGCTTCTAGGGTTTAGCCTCTTCGATCTCGTGGTAGATCAACTCTTGTACTACTCATATTATCAAGAACAATCAAGCAGGACGTACGGTATTACATCCATCAAGAGGGCCCGAACCTGGGTAAACATCATGTCCCCTGCCTCATGTTACCATCCGCCTAGACGCACAGTTCAGGACCCCCTACCCGAGATCCGCCGGTTTTGACACCGATATTGGTGCTTTCATTGAGAGTTCCTCTGTGTCGTCACCATAAGGCTGGATGGCTCCTTCAATCATCGATAGTGATGCAGTCCAGGGTGAGACTTTTCTCCCCAGACAAACCTTTGTATTCGGCGGCTCCGCACTACGGGCCAACTCGCTTGGCCATCTGGAGCAGATCGAGAGCTACGCCCCTGGCCACCAGGTCAGGTGTGGAAGCATAAACCACACGGCCGACATCCACGGAGACTTGATCTTCGGCGGATTCGAGCCCTTGCCGAGTGCGCCGCACGGTCACGATGAGCATGATTTAGCTCTACCATCGGACAGTGTTCAGGAGATCGCACCGGCGACCGTTCCGACCCTCAATTCGGAGCCAGTTGCGCCATCCAAGGACGGGTGGATAGACCCCGCCATGGAGGCCGCACTCTCAGCGGTGATAGAGCCAAATACTAACTTCACCCCTAACGAGAGCCATGTCGCCGAACTGCCGGATCCTTCCTCGGCCACGGACTCCGAACCGCCGGCGCCCATGCCTGTCGAATCCGACTGGGCGCCAATCATGGGGTTCACCTCCATGGATATCTTTCAGCACTCGCCCTTCGGCGAATACTGAATTCATTAAAGTCTCTCTCCTTGTCAGGAGAGTCCTGGCTGAACTATGTCTGGCAGGATTGGGATGCAGATGATGAAGAAATTCGCCGCCCACCCACCACCCACTTAGTAGCCACTGTCGACGATTTGGCTGACATGCTCGACTTCGACTCTGAAGACATCGACGGTATGGACGACGATGGAGGAGACGAACAGGAGCCACTGCCCATAGGGCACGGGACGCCCACTTCATCATATGATGTATACATGGTGGACACACCCAAAGAAAATGACGACGAGGAACGGAAGGACACAGCGAAGGATCGTTCCCTCAAGAAGCAGTCAAAGCGGCGGCATAAGCACCGCTACAAATCCTGCCTCGGTAGAAACAGCGATCATATAGACCCAACGATAGAGCAGGGTGAGCCAGCGGACGACGAACACGGCATTGAACCTCCGTCTGACCACGGCAACATGGAAAATAAAACCGAACAACCCGTCTCCGGCGAAGACAGCAGTCCGGATGACATCACACCGGACAGGCACCCGGAGCAACAGTATACCCATCAAAGGTTGTCGCCACTGCGAGGAGTCTGAAAAAGCAGAAGCAAAGGCTGAGGGCTGCACAAGACACACTCAGAATTAGATGGAGTAAAGTACTCAACACTGCAGCAAAGTGCGGCGGTTGTCGCCACACAAAGAGCTACCCGAAGCGAAAGCTGCTACCTGAATTCGATGAGGAGGCCTTAGATCCCCCGTAATCAAAAAACAAAACAGCCATCCAGTCGGATAGATGACCTCGTGGCCAACATAGAGCAGCAAACGACGCCGCACACAAGCCAGTACGCGATCCACGAGAGGGCTTGCATCAAAAGGACGGCGCAACCGGATCCAAGAAAGCGCGCTCTAGTACGCAATGCAACACAACAAAAATCCGAACACCATGGTACACCCAAATACAGGGGTGCCGCACACTCCCTATGTTTCACTAATGAGGTGCTGGACCATGAATTCCCAGAGGGATTCAAACCCATAACCATAGAGGCGTACGACGGAATGACAGACCCTCGGGTCTGGATTGAGGACTACATCCTCCATATACACATGGCTTGAGGAGACGATCTCCATGCCATCAAGTACTTATCCCTCAAGCTCAAAGGGATAGCTCGGCACTGTCTTAAAAGCCTCCCCGAAAACTCCATTGGAAGCTGGGAAGAGCTCGAAGACGCTTTTCGGGCAAATTTTCAAGCGACCTATGTCCGACCACCGGATGCAGACGATTTAAGTCATATAACTCAACAGCCCGGAGAGTCAGCCCGAAAGCTTTGGAACAGGTTTCTCACTAAAAAGAACCAAATAGTCGACTGTCCGGACGCCAAAGCCTTAGCAGCTTTCAAGCACAGCATTCGAGACGAATAGCTTGCCAGACACCTTGGCCAAGAAAAGCCGAGAACAATGGCAGCATTAACAAGCCTCATGACCCGCTTTTCACGGGCGAGGATAGCTGGTTAGCCCGATGCAGCACCAACGACCCAAGTACATCCGAAGTCAGGGACGGAAACGGGAAGCCACGACGCAGCAAAAACAAGCGCCGGAATAATGAAGACAGCCCGAAGAGCACGGCGGTAAATGCCGGATTCAGAAGCTCTCGGCCAGGTCAGCAAAAGCGGCCCGCCAAAGGCAACAGAGACGAACTGTCCAGCCTAAACAAGATTCTGGACAAAATATGTCAGAACCACAACATCCCCGATAAACCTGCAAATCACACCCATAGAGAATGTTGGGTCTTCAAGCAGTCCGACAAGCTCAACGCCGAACACAAGGGGCAAGATACACCAAGCGAAGACGAGGACGAGCCTTGCAAGGAAAGCACTGGGGAATAGAAGAAATTCCCACCAGAAGTCAAAACAGTAAACATGTTACACGTGATGAAGGGGAGAAACAAAGCGGCACTCCTAGAGACACATGCCCCAGGGCCTATCACCGCGGAGTTCTGCCACTGGTCGTCCCAACCGATCACCTTTGACCATCGGGATTACTCGGCATGTATCCGGCATGCAGGATGGGCTGCCTTGGTGTTAGACCCGATAATTGAAGGATACCACTTCACACGAGTCCTGATGGACGGCGGCAGTAGTTTAAACCTGATATATCAGGACACAGTCCGTAAAATTGGGATAGACCCAACAAAAATCGGCCATAGCAATACTACATTTAAAGGAGTAACACTAGGCCCAAAAGCCCATTGCATGGGCTCCCTGCTACTAGAGGTTATATTCAGCTTTCCCGATAACTTCCGCAACAAAAATTTAACGTTCCACATCGCTCCGTTCTAAAGTGGCTATCAAGCACTACTCGGACGCGAAGCTTTCGCTCGCTTTAACGCAATACCACATTACGCTTCTCTCATGCTTAAGATGCCCGGTCCACGTGGCATCATTACAGTAAATGGAAATATTGAGCGCTCCTTGCGCGTGGAAGACCGTGCGGCCGCCTTGGCAGCCGCACACTAGACGGCCTCACCAACTTGAGCATCTGACAGGTCGTTAAGACCATGGACACGGTTAGACGAGTCCGGTGCAGCTATATATAATTGATACAGGTTTGATGGCTATACCCCTATAACAATACAAGGGGCTCAACGCGTGTAAAGAAGTGACAATTAGGCTCAACCTTACTCATCTTGAACTGTACATGGTTTATTTAGTATAACCTACCTTTTTTCACGACAACTTTTCAACTAAGTTCCTCTCTTTTACAGATGACCATCGTGCTACACCCGCCCAGGATACGGCACAACGGAGACACAGGCGCAGACGTGCAACAGGGACCCGTTCTAAGGATTATTTTTAGATTAAGACCCTGCGTAAACCTTTTTTACTGTCTCTTGTTGATACACATCCCCCGGATTCTCAGTACAATTGAGAAGGATGCTGACGTATTGGCATGTGGCCATGTCAGAATATTGCACGTACCTGGACACCAGGGGCTTATTACAAAGGGCACTGTTGAAGCCTGGTTTACATCATAAAGACCGAATACCTTAGGGAGTGTTCGGCGTCGCGAGTTTGTCCTTATATGCATCAGCTCCGAATCATGTCTTTGGTCAAATGTTGGGTTTGCCCGGCTCCTGTGTTTTGCTGCCTTATGTTCCGCTCTATCGGCTAAGGCGGCACCAGGAGAACTACTGCGATTGTTCCCTGGTTCATCCAGACGAGCACCTCAATAGAGAAAGCCGAAAACTGACTGTCATGATATAGCGTGAGACTGGTCAACCACTCGATGACCTAGCGGAATCTTCGGGATTCCTCCGCCTTAACGAAGGGCCGTTTCCTGGCCAGGCATGTACGCGCCCCGAATTCGGATGAGCACGGAGCCACCAGGGGCTATATAGTAGCCCCACTGTCAAACTCCTCTGGCTAAGTGAAAGTGTTAAAGCATTATAGTCCGATTGCCTAGTTCGCTGCGCTATCACCTCCTTAATGGACCAAGACGTTGGATCAAGTGTGAAAATGCGTCTTCTGCGAACACCCCCGCATTATATGCGTGGGGGCTGAAGCCGACGACTGCCATCTTTCAGGTTATATACATATATACATAAACGGCCGCACAGGAGGCATCATAGTACTTTCGGGCAAAAGTATAAATACAGCCTTGATAAACTCAATAAAACATTGTTTTTACAATGGGAATACATATCACTTAAACATAATATTCTTCGAGCACTGAGCCTCTATCGAACGAGCGCCTTCAAGAACTTCTTCAAAGTAGTGCTCGGCAGCCACTTGGCCTATGGCCGAACCCTGTGCCGCAACAGTGGTGGCATCCATCTCCGCCTAGTATGTTTTGACACGGGCAAGGGCCATCCGCGAGCTTTCTATGCACGCCGACCTCTTTACAGCATCAATGCCTGGCACAGCACCAAGGAATTGTTGCATTAAGCTAAAGTAGCTATTCGGCCTTGGCCCTCCTGGCCACAGATGATCCACAACGGACCTCATGGAAACTCCGGATAATCTATGGAGCTCGGCCCAACCGGTCAATCGCTCATTCAGCAACAGCGGACGGACTGGAGTGTGAAACTGTGACCAGAACAGCTTCTCCACTTCAGGACCTTTCTAATCCTTGAAGTACTCGGCTGCATCGGCAGCACTTGTAGCCAAATCCATGTACTTGTCCGCCGAACTCCATAGCCGGTCCATAGGAGCATATTTCGGATCTCCAAACTTAGTTCGCAACAAGAAGGGCTTCCCAGAAACGATATCTGCAGCTTGATTCAGCTCCTCATTCGCCGCTCTAATTTTGGAGCGGGCTTCCTTGGCAGCCACCCGGGCCTTCTCCAGGTCCGTCACCTTCGCCCGATTTTCTTCTTCAAGAAGCCAGTAACGGTCAGCAACATCTTTTAACTCCACGGCCATCTTGGCAATTTTTTCTTTGCTCTCGCAATGTGCGGCATGTTCGGCCATTAACCCCTAGGCCTCCTTTAAAGCAGCTGCATTGCTACTCCTTACTTGCTCCTGGGCTCGGGCAAGCTCCGCCCGAAGGGTCTCCATGGTGGCAGCTCCATCTGCAGTCACCACATATTAGAGATACTGGCATCATGCTGCTCTTACTATGTGATGATCACCAGAAAAATCACTGACCCTGTGCCTCGTCAAACCACTTGTTGACAAGCACGATGTCGGCATCTGCCGCATCCAGCTGCCGCTTTAGTTCGCCAAACCAATCAGTCCGGCTAGCCACTGGAGCTTCAACCACCTGCGCAAAAAGGCGGTTTGGTTATTACTTGGGACTATGATCCTCTGTTTGCCGCCGTTTTCAACGACAACCAGAGTCTCAGGGGCTACTATCTACACAGGGCACATCTAAAAATGTGCGGTACTGTCAAAAATGTACATCATTTCACGTACCTCAAAACCTGTCAGTAGACTCATAAAGGCTTCATGCAACCCGCTTTCGGCGGACGAAATCCTTTCAATCACCTTACCCATCAACGTGCGTTGCTCTTCTGAGATAGCCGCTTGCTCTAGCAGATCCCTCAGTACGTCCGACCATACACCAGACGGTGCCGGACTCTTTCGATTGCCCTCTTCAAGAGCCGGATACTAAGGACTTCGGGTGGCCATAGGATTACCTTCTGGCCTTTCCGGATCAGGAGAAACCCTCCGCGACGACACCTCGGGGTCGCCCGCCTCATGAGGCGGTATGGCAGGGGGAGGCGTTTCGCTCTCCATCATCTCTGGAAGAAGATCCCCTGAAGATGAGCTCTGCTGAGAAGGGCTAAGATCCGAACTGCAAGATAAATGCCTCGGTTATTTTCCTCAGAGGTAAAGCGAGATATTTTCATTTACCGTTTTACTTACAGCTCGGTGGAGGGCTGATCCCCTTGAGGGCATAGTGCGGCCAGGGTATCCCCCAAGGCAGGACCCTCCGGCGGAGATTTCTTTCCCCGTTTGGAGACCATTGTCTCCGGGTCCTCAGAGGCGGTTCTCTTCCATCCCTGGGGAGAGGAAGTTTTAGTTCCTCCCCCCGGCTAACCTCCTTCGCGGAGGCGCTAGCCTCCTTGTTCCCCCCTTTATCTTCTCCTGAGGGCGCTTGATAAGGCGCGATCTCCAGCATCCTGGTTAGCACGGGATTTGGTGAGGTCTTAGGGAGAGGGCCCGAACACCTGATCAAATTTGCCTTCGCTATCCAATCCTGGGTCAAAGAGCGCCTTTTTTTGGGCAATGTTGCGATAAATAAACGGACAGTGTGTTCGGATGCGGGGCTACTTACTTGGGTATCCGGGCGATTGCAGCTCAGACCTGCGTGCTCAGTGATGTCCGGACACATTATTTGTGGTCCGAAGAACAATTTGTACATCTCTTCGTGCGTCATGCCGAGGAAATGCTGAATAGCTCGCGGTCCTTCTGGGTTGAATTCCCACATGCGAAGGGGCCGGCATTTGCAAGGCTGGACTTGACGAACTAGCATGACTTGCACTACCATAACCAGACTAAAATCTCTCTCAAAGAGATCTTAGATACGGCTTTGCAGTATTGGCACGTCCTTGGCTGGACCCCAGCTCAGCCCCCTGCTGATCCATGACATCAGTTGTGGTGGGGGGCCTGAGCGAATGGTGGGGGCAGCTACCCACTTGGCACTTCGGGGAGCTGTGATGTAGAACCACTCCCGCTGCCACAATCCGGACACCTCTAGGAAGTAACCCTCGGGCCATGGAGCGTCAACAATTTTTCTTATTGAAGCGCCTCTGCATGCTGCGTGCTGCCCCTCGATCATCTTCGGCTTCACATCGAAGGTCTTGAGCCACGGGCCGAAGTGAGGGGTAATTCGGAGGAAGGCCTCACATACGACAATAAATGTCGAGATGTGAAGAAGGGAATCCGGGCCAGATCGTGAAAATCTAGCCCGTAATAGAACATACGACCCCTAACAAAGGGATCCAGAGCGAGGCCTAGTCCTCGGAGGAAGTGGGAGACGAACACGATGCTCTCGTTGGGTTTGGGAGTAGGGACGACCTGCCCTCGGGCGGGCAGCCGATGCGTAATTTCGGCGGTCAGATATCTGGCCTCTCTCAACCTCTTGATGTCCTCCTCCATGACGGAGGAAGGCATCCACCGACCTTGAAGGTTGGATCCGGACATAGTTGAAGGTCCGAAGCACCTGACCTGAGTTTTGGGTGTTAGAACTCGAGGCAGGGGAAGGATTTGATTGAGCACGAGAAGGAAAAAAAGAAAAAGCCTTGTCCCCTTTATAAAGAGGGTGAATATCAAGCGTCCTCCTCGTGACCGTTTGGGACTTGCCTAAGATCTAGGAGTCCTACCAATAGGCATGGTTGGGTTACCCACGTCCGTATTGATGAGAATCCCGTAATAAAGGGGACACGATCTCTGCTTCGACAAGACGTGCCAAGGAAACCGCCTCGCGAAACACGCTGAGATTGGTTATGAAAAACGATTCGAATAAAGACCTGGCTGTGGTGTGATGTAACACTACGGGGTACGTCAGTAGATTATATTTATGGAAATATTATTCCCTCTACGGTGGTATGTGGAACTTGTTTTGCAGAGCCGGACACGATCCTCGTGTTCAAAATCTCCTATGAAGTATTCGGAGGAGGAACCCGCCTTGCAATGCCGAAGACAATCTACGTGGCGGACTTATCGTCATTGAAGCCTGGTTCAGGGGCTACTAAGGGAGTCCTAGATTAGGGGGTATCCGGACAGCCGGATTATATCCTTTGGCCGGACTGTTGGACTATGAAGATACAAGATTGAAGACTTCATCCCGTGTCCGGATGGGACTCTCCTTGGCGTGGAAGGCAAGCTTGGCAATACGGATATGTAGATCTCCTTCCTTGTAACCGACTCTGTGTAACCCTAGCCCCCTCCAGTGTCTATATAAACCGGAGGGTTTAGTCCGTAGGACCAACAACAACAATCATACCATTGGCTAGCTTCTAGGGTTTAGCCTCTACGATCTCGTGGTAGATCAACTCTTGCAATACTCATATCATCAAGAACAATCAAGCAGGACGTAGGGTATTACCTCCATCAAGAGGGCCCGAACCTGGGTAAACATCGTGTCCCCTGCCTCCTGTTACCATCCACCTTAGAAGCACAGTTCGGGACCCCCTACTCGAGATCCATCGGTTTTGGCACCGACATTGGTGCTTTCATTGAGAGTTCCACTGTGTCGTGACCATAAGGCTTGATGGCTCCTTCGATCATTGGTAGCGGTGCGGTCGAGGGTGAGGTTTTCCTCCCCGGACAGATCTTTGTATTCGGCGGCTTCGCACTGCGGGCCAAGTCGCTTGGCCATCTGGAGCAGATCGAGAGCTACGCCCCTGGCCATCAGGTCAGATTCGGAAACTTAAACTACACTGCCGACATCCGCAGAGACTTGATCTTCGACGGATTCGAGCCCGTGTCAGATGCACCGCACAGTCACGACGAGCATGATGTAACTCTGCCGTCGGACAGTGTTCGGGAGATCGCATCTGCAACTACTCCGGCTGTCAATCTGAAGCAAATTGCGCCATCCAAGGACGGAGGGATAGACCCCGCCATGGAGGCCGCACTCTTAGTGGCGATGGAACCGGATACTGACTTCACCCCTTACGAGAGCCGTGTCACCAAATCACTTGATTCGTCTCCGGCCACGGACTCCGAGCCGCCTGCATCCGTGCCCATCGAATCCGACTGGGCGCCGATCATGGAGTTCACCTCCGCGGATATCTTTCAGCACTCACCTTTCGGCGATGTGCTAAATTCATTAAAGTCTCTCTCCTTGTCAGGAGAACCTTGGCCGAACTATGTCTGGCTAGAATGGGATATGGACGACGAAGAAATTTGCTGCCCGCCCACCACCCACTTAGTAGCCACTTTCGACGACTTAACCGACATGCTCAACTTCGACTCCGAAGACATCGATGGGATGGACGAAGATGCAGGAGACAAACAGGAACCAGCGCCCACAGGGTGCCGGATAGCCACTTCATCACATGACATATACATGGTGGATACACCCAAAGAAGGCAATGGCGAAGAGACAACGAAGGATGGCCCCTCCAAGAAGTAACCCAAGCACCGACGTCAGCGGCGCCGCTCTAAGTCCCGCCATAGCAAAAATAGCGATAACAGCGCAAGAGAAAATAACACTCCAGTCGACTCCAGAGGAAACGACGACCACATTGCCCCGGCGGCAGAGCACGATGAAGCTGCAAGCGGCGAACATAGTATGGATCCGACGTCCAAACATGGTGACGCCGAGTATAAACCTCATCAAACCCCCTCTGGGGAGGAAAATAGTCCGGACGAAGATGCACACATCATCCCGGAAACGCACTTGGAGCAAGAGAACCTCCGCAAAAGGCTTATTGCCACAGCGAGGAGTCTGAAGAAGCAGAAGCAAGGACTCACGGGAAGATATCACAACACAACTCTAGACACAAATTAAAATAATACAAGCTTTATAGTACAAGCCAGGGACCTCGAGGGCTCGAATACATAAGCTCGAAAACACAAGAGTCAGCGGAAGCAACAATATCTGAGTACAGACATAAGTTAGACAAGTTTGCCTTAAGAAGGCTAGCACAAAAACAACATCGATCGAAAAGGCAAGGCCTTCTGCCTGGGAGCCCCCTAACTACTCCAAGTCGTCAGTGGTCGTCACATAGTAGTAGGCACCCTCGGGGTAGCAGTAGTCATCAGTGGCGTCATCTGGCTCCTGGGATCTGTCATCTGGTTGCAACAAACGGGTATGGGGAAAAAGAAGTAGCAAAGCAACCGTGAGTACTCATCCAAAGTACTCGCAAGACTTACATCAGATCTAAACTAAGTATGCATCTGTATCAAAGGAATGGGTTGTATATGTGGACTGGGCTGCAGAAATGCCAGAATAGGGAGAAGGCTTAGTCCTATCAAAGACTAGCATCTTCTGAAAACCACCATCTTGCAGCAACAGGAGGGAGTAGAGTAGCATAAAGTAAAGTAGTAGTAGTGTTATCAACCTCGGCCAGAGATCCTTTCTCGACTCCCTGTGAAAAAGCAATACCAGAGCCATACTATCCAGTTATTATCACAATCCAATTCTCATCAGCATCCAGTTCTAGTTGTATCGATCAGGATACAACTCCAAGTGTTCGTTACTATAGGACAGACTATCGATAGATGTTTTCTTCCCCGCAGGGGTGCACCAACTTACCCACCATGCTCGGTTAACTCCGGCCGGACACACTTTCCTGGGTCATGCCCGGCCTCGGCCAAACAATACGCCGCAACCCGACCTAGGCTTAATAGAGAGGCCAGCACGCCGGACTAAACCTATGCCCCCAGGGGTCATGGGCCATCTCCCCAGGAACTCCTGCACGTTGCGTGGGCGGCCGACGAGCAGACCTAGCTACCTCCTTCGACAAGGCAGGTGCTTATGCAGTCCAACCCACTTACGTCTATTAAGCTTCGGTTGATGCATATGATGCAGAACGCCCATACTATGCCCACGTGATGGTTAGTGCTATCAGGCCAGAGGCCCCTCGTATCAAATATCCAAATCGTAGTGGATTAGGAACGCTCGGTAACGAGAAGAGACTCACGATCGGTGTGACCCCGTCGCCCCATCTCGAGTACTTGCGGCAAGGGCTAAGAATGCCCGGCCACGCCTCGTAAGTATCTCGCGGGCACCTTCCAGGTCAACCTGTCTCCACATCGCTCGCAATTAAGCTCGCGCGGGTACCCCTCAGGGTCGACCCGTCTTTCCAAGTATCAGGGGGTAAAGTCCAAGTATCCGTGTGTCCAAACAGCAAGGGGAAAACCCGAGAATCACCCCCGGTGAATTCCACTCGATGTAATCATCAAGGTGAATGTAAGAGGATCCACCCTCGAGGTTCACACTTGAGGGGTTGCACGACAGAGCCATATAGGAAGTGGTTAAGGAGGAAATCACCCTCGATGACCACGATCGAATAACTACACTACAGGTTAACAATAGAAGTGCTGAAGAGGTCTCACCCTCGGCACTCGATTGTAGCTCTGCAGAGTCGTACAACTAGGGGGTGATGTGAAGTGTCGGGGCCTGGACGTCAATCATGCTCATCGAGTCATCAAACATAAAGCGGGGCAACTGAGACAAGGTGGGCTCACTGATGGATCACTAACCAACCTATACTAAGCAGTTTAGGATAAGCAGGTAAGGTATGAAAGCGGGTAACAAAATAGGCTATGCATCAGAGTAGGATCATGCAGAAAGTAGGAGCAGTTCTAATGCAAGCATGAGAGGGAAAGAAATGGGCGATATCGAAATGCTCAAGGAGGGTTTGCTTGTCTAGTTGCTCAGACAAGAAGGAGGGGTCGTCGGTGATGTAGTCGATCACAGCAGCATCATCAGTCTCGGGGTCTACCGGAGAGAAGAGGGGGAAGAAACAGTAAATACATAGCAATCAATGCATCACAAGGCATAACATGACAATGGGCAGAGCTAGGGTTGCCCTAACGTAGTACTACACGTTGCAGACGGAGGGGATAAACATCCGAGGATGGATTCCCGGCGTTAGGCGGATTCTGGACAAAGGAAAAGAGGGGGAAAGTTGCGTGTTCGCTATGCTAGGGATGTGTGGCGGACGAACGGGCTGCGTATTTAGATTTGTCTCGTCGTTCTGAGCAACTTTCATGTACAAAGTTTTTCATCTGAGCTATGGTTTATTTTATATTAATTTTAAAAGATTTAAATCATTTTTAGGATTTATTTAATTATTTAAATCAACATTATCTAGAATAGTGTTTACTGACGTCATCATGATGTCACCATGACGTCAGCAGTTGACCGGGTCAACCTGACATGTGGGCCCCAACTGTCATTGACTGAACACTAATCAATATTAGTTAGTTTTATTAGCATATTAATTAGGTTTTAATTAGCTACCTAATCAAATTTTAGTTAAGTTAATTAACTTACTAATTAATTAATTATTATTTTTATTATATATATATATATATATTTTAAAAAAATCTTATTTTATTTTAAATGTTTCACAGGGGCAGGCCCCACTTGTCATTGCCACAGGGAGGCAAGACCCACAGATCAATGGCCTCCCTGTGGGCCGGCATGTGGTGTGGCCGACTGGGGGGGTCAGGGGCCTTTTTTTTCCTCTCTCTCTCTCTCTTTTCCTTTTTCTTTTTATATTCAGCAGCTTTTGCATTTTCTTTTCAGCCAATAATGACTTTGCAAAAAATTATGCCATTGGCCAAAACAATTCCAAAGAATTAAAGTGCACTGCCACAAAAAGGTTGGGAGGCTTTTGGAATAGTTGCCAATTTTATAAATTAAAAAGGGCATTTAATTTATTGCTTAGGTCACTGTTTTAAGTAGTTTAGGCCACTTAAACCCTTTGCAAAAATGTTGGTTCACCACCAATATTAGTTGGGGAATATTTGGCACATGATGAACATTTTTGTTTTCATGTTTGAGAAATTTGAATTTTGACTTTAATTTGAATTTGAGATCTGGGCTGGATTAGAATCAAAGTGAGATTAGCAACAGTAACAATGATGACAAGGCATCATTAGAAGGGGATTACTGTAGCATGACACTGGGGGTGTTACAAATCTCCTCCACTACAAGAAATCTCGTCCCGAGATTTAAGTGGGGAAGTAAAGAGTAACTTCGGGAGAACTGACCCTTATAGGGTTAATTATCAGATGAACAATTCAGGGAATGTGGCAGAAGTATCCCTGGAGTTGAAACTTAATAAAACATCGAGAGCAAAATATGAAGGTACAATAGGAAGTTTCAAGCGAATGGACAAATGATCGATACCTGAACAGAGTGAGAAAGGGGTTCAGAGCATCAGGAATAGATCATCTCTCGGAAGGTGGCTCGTGACATGATACGAAGCCAAGCGGGAGGAATAACCTTAGAAACAGGGGTACAGGAGAGTCAGGTTTCGATCCTGTGGAACTGTGGGTTATGGGCCCACCATGTGGGTTAAAAGTAGGAAGAGTGCTGACATCTTGCACGATTATGATAGCAAGGCATGTCAAAGGGTAGCCTGTCAGTTATGTCGGCAACAACGTTGGTACCAAGGGCGAGGGACGAAGAGAACCATTTTCCTGCTCGTTGAACGAGGTGGACCAATAGGCAAAGTTATCGTCCATCGGTGGCTACCGGAATGCCACCATCAATAGTAACAGGCGTATTCTGACCAAGTAGTACATCGAGGTGTTTATAAAAGCAGTGACGTATTACTTCTTAGATCATATAAACCTCAAAAAGGTTAAACAAAACAATGGAAAGGAAAATGTGATTATCAGATTAAACAGAACAATGGAAAGGAAAATGTGCTTAAACACATATTTCAGGGATATATCCTTCCCAAGAACAAGCAGAGTATGATATCCAATACTGGATAGAAGGTAGAAAACCACTTAGGTAAGGGGAGAGGAATTTCATGACGTTGCCCATAAAGTGGTGTTTGGGTAATTGAGCAGGAAACATTTAGCATTGGGCTCGTTGAAAATCGGAGTACCACAGACAAGCTTCGAGATAGCATTGACATGGTCTTCAAGCAAGGTCGGACTTTGGATACACCAAGGATCCATCGGAAACAACTTAGAAAATAAGTCATACAATTTTAGCAGGGAAAAGATGAGGGTGTGGCCGACGGGCTCAGCCACAATCCATCGGCATGCCAAACGGATGTATTTCCGAAATTTTATTAACAAGTTTGTGTTGGGGAAGGCAAGAATGTTATGATGATAACATAAATCATCGAGGGGGAATTGTATTTCTCACCATGAATTCGATTGATATCCTGGAAAAGCTCAGAATGTTGATGATGATCATGACACATTTGTCGAGAGATTTCATGAAGATGTCACCGAGCAGAAAAGGAAGGAAGAAGTGAAGGGCTATGAGAACCACGGATTCGACACAACCTCAAAGTCAAGATTGTTGTTCGAGGTGAAATGATAAGATGAGGAAGATCGACGTAAGCTTAGCTCATCATCGGAAGTTTCTCCGGGCATAAGGACCAGGTAGCATAGTTAAAAAGTTGACATGACAAACATATAGCCGATCAGGCTAGGAATGATGTGATGGGGTATAAAGCTTCCCAGTATCAAGTACTAGGTGTAATGCCAGAAGGTAAATTGGAGTAGAGGTTGGACAGGGGATTTTTTTGCAGAGGATAAGTAATTTTAACTTACCTAGTAAATGGGATCAAGGAGGAAATATGGTCGGGACCATAACCGTAAGGGGTCCAATTTACGATACCGGAAGCATTACCCAAATGATTAAATATCCTTGCAAGAAGCTTTCATGATAAGTTCCACATCGTGTCCGTGGGCATGAACACAAAGGTTCAGGGTCGACTCCCACTTCTACAATGCATAACCTTTCATTTTACTTCTCGCTCTTGATGAAGCTGTAGTATTGAAATTTTATCTGACGAAAAGCCAGTAGAGTATAACCCGCATAACTTTCAAGTTCCCACTGATTAGGGAAGGCATAGGTTCAACCCATCGGGCATCTTAGGAACCTATATCATAAATTCCAAGAATAAATAACACAAGCTCGGTAGTAGAGCATGCTTGAGAAAGCGGAGGATACAATTTACCAAAAGCATTATGTATCCGAGGAAAGGCTCACAAGCTTATTGAATATGAAGGACGTTGTCGGATAAAATCCGAAAAGGGGGTCTGGTGGTCCACAAGGGATCTGATGTGAGCATCAATATTTAACCAGAGGAAGAAAGAATGCAAGGAGATCAGATTATGGAACATTTGAATAATTCGATGCTTAGGTAAAAAAAGACTTATGATTTCCAAAATGAAGGATCAGAAGCAGACGCTCTGATCCAGGATGGATAAGTAGAACAGACCTAGGGGCACAATCTACGACAAATAGATTGGTCAAGAACCAACTCATGTTCAAAATGACGTCTGAGCTGGAAGATAATTTAGAAGGATCAACTGATGATTGTGTGCTTTCACACACATGTTGAATCGATAGGATCAAAATGATGGTGTCAAAGGATACTAATTAATATTGCTACACATATGGAAAGCATCCATAATGCAAGCAGACAAGTATTTGCAGAGCAATAGTTACTAAGGATTTTCAGAAGATCGAATAGTATTTTGAAGAATTTTGTGAAACACAAGAACAACTAGGGATGAGCGAGTACTCAATAAGTGCGAGGAATTATCCGTATGGTTATTCATGTAGTGAAGAACTGCAAGGCAGTAAGCTCAAAGGGTTCTCGGGGCAATGGAGAGTATTTCAAGGCATCTTGTAATAACAAGAGCAACGGGGAATGGAAGTATGAACGATAGTTGTATGTTGTTATCCATAGGGGTTGTCGGTGGAAGGGACATGCAAAAGCGGTGGGTACGAGTGTCTCGGGAGAACCTCGTAGAGTAACCTTGGAATCTTCTGGTGCAGCAGACGATCATTGGTAATAAGGTGCTCTCCAGGTGAAAGTGATCACGAGATCCTAAAGTTAGATTTAGCAAAATTCATTTAACCCAAATAGAAGAGAGATCAGAGTCCCAGAGTATAGACGAGGAATAAAAGATCCTAATACCACCCAACGGCGACGTGGGCCCATGGGCTGCACAGCCATGTTAGTAAAAGTTTTCCAGTGACAAGACTCAACTTCGGCCAAGGAGTTGGAAAGGGGGCTACCTACAGGCAGTCGGCTCTGATACCAACTTGTGATGCCCTCGATTCAATCGTACACTAATCATATACGCAAATGTGTACGATCAAGATCAAGGACTCACGGGAAGATATCACAACACAACTCTAGACACAAATTAAAATAATACAAGCTTTATATTACAAGCCAAGGGCCTCGAGGGTCGAATACATAAGCTCGAAAACACAACAGTCAGCGGAAGCAACAATATCTGAGTACAGACATAAGTTAGACAAGTTTGCCTTAAGAAGGCTAGCACAAAAACAACATCGATCGAAAAGGCAAGGCCTCCTGCCTGGGAGCCTCCTAACTACTCCAAGTCGTCATCGGTCGTCACATAGTAGTAGGCACCCTCGGGGTAGCAGTAGTCATCAGTGGCGTCGTCTGGCTCCTGGGATCCGTCATCTGGTCGCAACAAACGGGTATGGGGAAAAAGAAGTAGCAAAGCAATCGTGAGCACTCATCCAAAGTACTCGCAAGACTTACATCAGATCTAAACTAAGTATGTATCTGTATCAAAGGAATGGGTTGTATATGTGGACTGGGCTACAGAAATGTCAAAATAGGGAGAAGGCTTAGTCCTATCGAAGACTAGCATCTTCTGGAAACCACCATCTTGCAGCAACAGGAGGGAGTAGAGTAGCATAAAGTAAAGTAGTAGTAGTGTTATCAACCTCGTCCAGAGATCCTTTCTCGACTCCCTGTGAGAAAGCAATCCCAGAGCCATACTATCCAGTTATTATCACAATCCAATTCTCATCAGCATCCAGTTCTAGTTGTATCGATCGGGATACAACTCCAAATGTCCGTTACCGTAGGACAGGCTATCGATAGATGTTTTCTTCCCTGCAAGGGTGCACCAACTTACCCACCACACTCGATTAACTCCGTCCGGACACACTTTCTTGGGTCATGCCCGGCCTCGGCCAAACAATACGCCGCAACCGACCTAGGCTTAATAGAGAGGCCAGCACGCCGGACTAAACCTATGCCCCCAGGGGTCATGGGCCATCTCCCCAGGAACTCCTACACGTTGCGTGGGCGGCCGGTGAGCAGACCTAGCTACCTCCTTCAACAAGGCAGGTGCTTACGCAGTCCAACCCGACGCGCGCCGCTCAGTCGCTGATGTCTATTAAGCTTCGGCTGATGCATACGACGCAAAATGCCCATACTATGCCCACGTGATGGTTAGTGCTATCAGGCCAGAGGCCCCTCGGATCAAATATCCAAATCGTAGTGGATTAGGAACACGCGGTAACGAGCAGAGACTCACGATTGATGTGACCCCGTCGCCCCGTCTCGAGTACTTGTGGCAAGGGCTAAGAATGCCCAGCCATGCCTCGTAAGTATCTCGCGGGCACCTTCCAGGTCAACCCGTCTCCACATCGCTCGTAATTAAGCTCGCGCGGGTACCCCTCAGGGTCGACCCGTCTTTCCAAGTATCAGGGGGTAAAGTCCAAGTATCCGTGTGTCCAAACAGCAAGGGGTAAACCCGAGGAATCTCCCCCGGTGAATTCCACTCGATGTAATCATCAAGGTGAACGTAAGAGGATCCAGCCTCGAGGTTCACACTTGAGGGATTGCACGACAGAGCCGTATAGGAAGTGGTTAAGGAGGAAATCACCCTCGATGACCACGACCGAATAACTACACTACAGGTTAACAACAGAAGTGCCGAAGAGGTCTCACCCTCGGCACTCGATTGTAGCTTTGCAGATTCATATAACTAGGGTGTGATGTGAAGTGTCGGGGCCTGGACATCGATCGTGCTGATCGAGTCATCAAACATAAAGCAGGGCAACTGAGACAAGGTGGGGTCACTGATGTATCACTAACCAACCTATACTAAGCAGTTTAGGATAAGGAGGTAAGGTATGAAAGCGGGTAACAAAATAGGCTATGCATCAGTAGGATCATACAGAAAGCAGTAGCAGTTCTAATGCAAGCATGAGAGGGAAAGAAATGGGCGATATCGGAATGCTCAAGGAGGGTTTGCTTGTCTGGTTGTTCAGACAAGAAGGAGGGGTCGTCGGTGATGTAGTCGATCATAGCGGCATCATCAGTCTCGGGGTCTACCGGAGAGAAGAGGGGGAAGAAACAGTAAATATAGAGCAATCAATGCATCACATGGCATAACATGACGATGGGCAGAGCTAGCGTTGCCCTAACGTAGTACAACATGTTGCAGACGGAGGGGATAAACATCCGAGGATGGATTCCCGGCGTTAGGCGGATTCTGGACAAAGGAAAAGAGGGGGAAAGTTGTGTGTTCGTTATGCTAGGGATGTGTGGCGGACGAACGGGCTGCGTATTCGGATTCATCTCGTCGTTCTAAGCAACTTTCATGTACAAAGTTTTTTCATCCGAGCTACGGTTTATTTTATATTAATTTTAAAAGATTTAAATCATTTTTAGGATTTATTTAATTATATAAATCAACATTATCCTGAATAGTGTTTGCTGACGTCATCATGACGTCAGCATGATGTCAGTTGTTGACCGGGTCAACCTGACATGTGGGCCCCAACTGTCATTGACTGAACACTAATCAACATTAGTTAGTTTTATTAGCATATTAATTAGGTTTTAATTAGCTACCTAATCAAGTTTTAGTTAAGTTAATTAATTTACTAATTAATTAATTATTATTTTTATTATATATATATAATCTTATTTTATTTTAAATGTTTCACAGGGACGGGCCCCACTTGTCATTGCCACAGGGAGGCAAGACCCACAGATCAGTGGCCCATAGGCCACTGCGGGCGCGGGCGGAGCCGGGCACCAGCCCGCCCGACAGGGCGCTGCGGCCAGGCGCCGGCGACAGTGGTCGGAGCAGGGCAGCACGACGAGCCGCGGGTGGCGCGAGTGGCGGGCCGGCGAGGGTGTGCTTGCGGGCGAGGATGGCGACGGCGGGCCCGGCTCTGAGAGGGCACGATGGAGGCGGCCACCGCGGTGGCGGCAGACACGGCAACCAGGGGAGCCGCGGCGAACAGGGGCCGCAGGCGGGGCCGGCGAGGTGCCGCAGGGGGCGGTGGCGAGCGCGGCGAGGACGCCGACTGCGGCCAGAGCAGATGCGCGGGTGGGTGGCTCGTGCGCTGGTGCGGATGCGGTTGGGGGCGCGTGCAAGGCACGGTGCAGCGGCGAGGCAACTGGTGGACGGCGGCAGCAGCCGCAGAAGAAGTAGAAGGCAGCAGCAAGCGGGGGGGGGGGGGGCCGAGGTGGGCGCGCGGCGCGCGGGGAAAAGCGGCAGGGGCGCGACGGCTGTGGTCGGGCGGGGGTGACGACCAGCGAGCAGGGAACCAAGCGCGGTGAGGGAGTCCTGGATTAGGGGGTGTTCGGATAGCCGAACTATACCTTCAGCCGGACTCCTGGACTATGAAGATACAAGATTGAAGACTTCGTCCCGTGTCCGGAAGGGACTTTCCTTGGCGTGGAAGGCAAGCTTGGCAATACGGATGTTCAGATCTCCTACCATTGTAATCGACTCTATGTAACCCTAACCCTCTCTGGTGTTTATATAAACTGGAGGGTTTTAGTCCGTAGGACAACATACACATCAGCAATCATACCATAGGCTAGCTTCTAGGGTTTAGCCTCTCTGATCTCGTGGTAGATCTACTCTTGTACTACCCATATCATCAATATTAATCAAGCAGGACGTAGGGTTTTACCTCCATCAAGAGGGCCCGAACCTGGGTAAAACTTCGTGTCCCTTGCCTCCTGTTACCATCCGGCCTAGACGCACAGTTCGGGACCCCCTACCCGAGATCCGCCGGGTTTGACACCGACATTGGTGCTTTCATTGAGAGTTCCTCTATGTCGTCGCCGTCAGGCTCGATGGCTCCGACGATCTTCAACAGCGATGCAGTCCAGGGTGAGACCTTCCTCCCTGGACAGATCTTCGTCTTCGGCGGCTTCGCACTGCGGGCCAATTCACTTGGCCATCTGGAGCAGATCGAAAGCTACACCCCTGGCCGTCAGGTTAGATTCAGAAGTTTAAACTACACGTCTGACATCCGTCGGGACTTGATCTTCGACGGATTTGAGCCACTGCCGAGCGCGCCGCACCGTCCCAACGAGCATGATCTAGCTCTGCCGCCGAACAGTGCCCTGGAGGCCGCACCCGCATCGGAGCCAACTACGCCGATCGAGGATGGGCGGTTGGACACTGCCTCGGGGGCTGCGATCCCAACGGTGATTGAGCCGAACACCAGCCCCGTACTCTGCGAGACTCGTGACTCCAAGGAGCCAGACTCCTCTCCGGACTCCAAACACTCCGCGCCCCTGCCAATCGAATCCGATTGGGCGCCGATCATGGAGTTCACTGCCGCAGACATCTTTCAGCACTCGCCTTTTGGCGATATTCTGAAGACATTGAAGTCTCTCTCTTTATCAGGAGAGCCCTAGCCGGACTACGGCCAGCAAGGTTGGGATTCGGACGATGAAGAAATTCAAAGCCCACCCACCACCCAGTTTGTAGCCACAATCGACGACTTAACCGACATGCTTAACTTCGAGTACGAAGACATCGACGGTATGGACGCCGATGAAGGAGATGATGAAGAACCAGTGCCTACTAGGCCCTGGAAAGCCACCTCGTCGTATGACATATACATGGTGGACACCCCAAAAGAGGGAGATGGCGATGGAACAGCGGAGGATGACCCCTCTAAGAAACAGCCTAAGCGCCGACGCCAGCGGCGCCGCTCAAAATCCCGCCAAAACAAACACGGTGATTCCAGCACGGGAGATAATAATACTCCGGAAAGCACCGAAGAAAACCCCCTCCAGCAAGATTTAGCACAGGAGGATGGAGAAACCAGTCCTCATGAGAGAGCGACAGACAGAGAGGTCGAGGACGATAATTATATGCCTCACACCGAAGACGAGGCAAGCCTCGACGACGACGAATTCGTCATGCCAGAGGATCCCGTCGAGCAAAAGCATTTTCAACGCAGGCTTATGGCCACGACAAGAAGCCTCAAGAAAAAACAGCAATAGCTTAGAGCTGATCAAGATTTGCTAGTCGATAGATGGACTAAAGTCCTTGCGGCCGAAGAGCATAAACTCGAATGCCCCTCCAAGAGCTACCCAAAGCGTAGGTTGCTACCCCAATTAGAGGAGGAAGCACTTGATGCGGCCGACCGGCCACCTCGTGGCCGCGACAGAGAGGCCTCTCGGCCCTCCACTCAAGCCGCACCCTATACCAAGGCACGGGAATATGTGCCGGACTCATGAGATATGTTGGAGGACAAGGCTAGACAAACAAGATCGATCTACGGATCGCGTGGTCGCCTCACGGCTCGACATAGCATCCGTCACGCCGGCCACAAATTCGGCAGGGCCGAACACAGTAGACAAGGCTCGTTGGAGCTACGTCATGATATAGCCCAGTATGGAGGCGCCGCACACCCACTCTTCTTTACTGACGAAATAATGGATCATCAAATCCCCGAGGGTTTCAAACCCGTAAACATCGAATCATATGATGGCACAACAGATCCTGCGGTATGGATCGAGGATTATCTCCTTCATATCCACATGGCCCGCGGCGATGATTTCCATGCCATCAAATACCTCCCACTCAAGCTTAAAGGACCAGCTCAGCATTGGCTTAACAGCTTGCCAATAGGATCAATCAGTTGTTGGGAGGACCTGGAAGCCGCATTCCTCGACAATTTCCAGGGCACTTATGTGCGACCCCCAGACGCCGATGACCTAAGTCCCGTAATTCAGCAGCCAGATGAATCGGCCAAGCAATTCTGGACACGGTTCCTAACAAAGAAAAATCAAATAGTCGACTGTCCGGACGCTGAGGCCCTAGCAGCCTTCAAGCACAATATCCGTGACGAGTGGCTGGCCCGGCACCTTGGACAGGAAAAGCCGAAATCTATAGTAGCACTCACGACACTCATGACCCGCTTTTGCGCGGGAGAAGATAGCTAGCTTTCTCATAGCAACAATATGACCAAGAACCCTGGTAATTCGGACACCAGGGACAGTAGTGGCAGGTCGCGTCGCAACAAACAGAAGTGCCGCATTAACGGCGACAATGCAGATGATACGTCAGTTAATGCCGGATTCAGAGGCTCTAAATCCGGTCAGCAGAAAAAGCCATTCAAAAGGAATCCTAGGGGCCCGTCCAGTTTGGATCGAATACTCGACCGCTTATGCCAGATACATGGCACCCCCGAAAAGCCGGCCAATCACACCAATAGGGATTGTTGGGTGTTCAAGCAGGCAGGCAAGTTAAACGCCGAAAACGAAGACAAGGGGCTGCATAGCGATGACGACGAGGAGCCCCGGCCGCCGAACAACAGGGGACAGAAGGGTTTTCCCCCACAAGTGCGGACAGTGAACATGATATACGCAACCCACATCCCCAAGAGGGAGCGGAAGCGCGCGTTAAGGGAGGTATACGCGATAGAGCCAGTCGCCCCAAAGTTCAACCCATGGTCCTCCTTGTTGGGGAACGTAGTAATTTCAAAAAAATTCCTACGCACACGCAAGATCATGGTGATGCATAGCAACGAGAAGGGAGAGTGTTGTCTACGTACCAACGCAGACCTACTGCGGAAGCGATCACACAACGTAGAGGAAGTAGTCGTACGTCTTCCCGATCTGACCGATCCAAGTACCGTTACTCCGGCACCTCCGAGTTCTTGGCACACGTACAGCTCGATGACACTCCCCGGGCTCCGATCCAGCAAAGCTTCGGGGAGGAGTTCTGTCAGCACGACGGCGTGGTGACGATCTTGATGTTCTACTGTCGCAGGGCTTCGCCTAAGCACCGCTACAATATGACCGAGGTGGAATATGGTGGCAGGGGGCACCGCACACGGCTAAGGAACGATCACGTGGATCAACTTGTGTGTCTATGGGGTGCCCCCTGCCTCAGTATATAAAGGATGGAGGAGGAGGAGGCCGGCCAAGGCTATTGGTGCGGCCAGGATGGGAGTCCTACTAGGACTCCAAGTCCTAGTAGGAGTCCATCAAGAGGGGAGGAAGGGAGAAGGAAGTGGAGGAGTAGGAAAGGTGGCCGGCCCCCTTTTCCCTAGTCCAATTCGGACTAGAGTGGAGGGGGGGCGCAGCAGCCTTTTTCCTCTTCTCACTAAAGCCCATCAAGGCCCATTACTCTTCCCCGTATTCCCGTAACTCCCCGGTACCTCCAAAAATACCCGAATCACTCGGAACCTTTCCGATGTCCGAATATAGTCGTCCAATATATCGATCTTTACGTCTCGACCATTTCGAGACTCCTCGTCATGTCCCCGATCTCATCCGGGACTCCGAACTCCTTCGGTACATCAAAACTCATAAACTCATAATATAACTGTCATCGAAACCTTAAGCGTGCGGACCCTACGGTTCGAGAACAATGTAGACATGACCGAGACACGTCTCCAGTCAATAACCAATAGCGGGACCTGGATGCCCATATTGGCTCCTACATATTCTACGAAGATCTTTATCGGTCAGACCGCATAACAACATACGTTGTTCCCTTTGTCATCGGTATGTTACTTGCCCGAGATTCGATCGTCGGTATCCCAATACCTAGTTCAATCTCGTTACCGGCAAGTCTCTTTACTCGTTCCGTAATACATCATCTCACAACTAACATATTAGTTGCAATGCTTGCAAGGCTTAGGTGATGTGCATTACCGAGAGGGACCAGAGATACCTCTCCGACAATCGAAGTGACAAATCCTAATCTCGAAATACGCCAACCCAACATCTTCCTTTGGATACACCTGTAATGCTCCTTTATAATCACCCATTTACATTGTGACGTTTGGTAGCACCCAAAGTGTTCCTCCGGCAAACGGGAGTTGCATAATCTCATAGTCATAGGAACATGTATAAGTCATGAAGAAAGCAATAGCAACATACTAAACGATCGGGTGCTAAGCTAATGGAATGGGTCATGTCAATCAGATCATTCAACTAATGATGTGATCTCGTTAATCAAATAACAACTCTTTTGTCCATGTTTAGGAAACATAACCATCTTTGATTAACGAGCTAGTCAAGTAGAGGCATACTAGTGACACTCTGTTTGTCTATGTATTCACACATGTATTATGTTTCCGGTTAATACAATTCTAGCATGAATAATAAACATTTATCATGATATAAGGAAATAAATAATAACTTTATTATTGCCTCTAGGGCATATTTCCTTCAGTCTCCCACTTGCACTAGAGTCAATAATCTAGTTCACATCGCCATGTGATTTAACAGCAATAGTTCACATCACCATGTGATTAACACCCATAGTTCACATCGTCATGTGACCAACACTCAAAGGGTTTACTAGAGTCAGTAATCTAGTTCACATATCTATGTGATTAACACCCAAAGAGTACTAAGGTGTGATCATGTTTTGCTTGTGAGATAATTTTAGTCAACGGGTCTGTCATATTCAGATCCGTAAGTATTTTGCAAGTTCTATGTCTACAATGCTCTACACGGAGCTACTCTAGCTAATTGCTCCCACTTTCAATATGTATCCAGATTGAGACTTTAGATTCATCTGGATCAGTGTCAAAAACTTGCATCGACGTAACCCTTTACGACGAACCTTTTTGTCACGTCCATAATCGAGAAACATATCCTTATTTCACTAAGGATAATTCTGACTACTGTCCAGTGATCTACTCCTAGATCACTATTGTACTCCCTTGCCAAATCAATGCAGGGTATACAATAGATCTGGTATACAACATGACATACTTTATAGAACCTATGGCCAAGGCATAGGGAATGACTTTCATTCTCTTTCTATCTTCTGCCGTGGTCGGGCTTTGAGTCTTACTCAACTTCACACCTTGTAACACAGGCAAGAACTCTTTCTTTGACTGCTCCATTTTGAACTACTTCAAATTCTTGTCAAGGTATGTACTCATTGAAAAACTTATCAAGCGTCTTGATCTATCTCTATAGATCTTGATACTCAATATGTAAGCAGCTTCACCGAAGTCTTTCTTTGAAAAACTCCTTTCAAACACTGCTTTATGCTTTACAGAATAATTCTACATTATTTCCGATCAACAATATGTCATTCACATATACTTATCAGAAATGCTGTAGTGCTCCCACTCACTTTCTTGTAAATACAGGCTTCACCACAAGTCTGTATAAAACTATATGCTTTGATCAACTCATCAAAGCGTATATTCCAACTCCGAGATGCTTGCACCAGTCCACAGATGGATTGCTGGAGCTTGCACATTTTTGTTAGCACCTTTCGGATTGACAAAACCTTCTGTTGCATCATATACAACTCTTCTTTAATAAATCCATTAAGGAATGCAGTTTTGTTTATCCATTTGCCAGATTTCATAAAATGCGGCAATTACTAACATGATTCGGACAGACTCAAGCATAGATACGAGTGAGAAGCTCTCATCGTAGTCAACACCTTGAACTTGTCGAAAACCTTTTGCGACAATTCTAGCTTTGTAGATAGTAACACTACTATCAGCGTCCGTCTTCCTCTTGAAGATCCATTTATTCTCAATTGCTTGCCGATCATCGGGCAAGTCAACCAAAGTCCAAACTTTGTTCTCATACATGGATCATATCTCAGATTTCATGGCCTCAAACCATTTCGCGGAATCTGGGCTCATCATCGCTTCCTCATAGTTCGCCAGTTCGTCATGGTCTAGTAACATGACTTCCAGAACAGGATTACCGTACCACTCTGATGCGGATCTCACTCTGGTTTACCTACGAGATTCGGTAGTAACTTGATCTGAAGTTTCATGATCATCATCATTAGCTTCCTCACTAATTGGTGTAGGTGTCACAGAAACCGGTTTCTGTGATGTACTACTTTCCAATAAGGGAGGAGGTACAGTTACCTCATCAAGTTCTACTTTCCTCCCACTCACTTCTTTCGAGAGAAACTCCTTCTCCAGAAAGTTTCCAAATTTAGCAACAAAAGTCTTGCCTTCGGATCTGTGATAGAAGGTGTACCCAACTGTTTGCTTTGGGTATCCTATGAAGACATATTTCTCCGATCTGAGTTTGAGCTTATCGAGATGAAACTTTTTCACATAAGCATCACAACTCCAAACTTTAAGAAACGACAGCTTAGGTTTCTTGCCAAACCATAGTTCACACGATGTCTTCTCAACGGATTTAGATGGTGCCCTATTTAACGTGAATGCAGCTGTCTCTAATGCATAACCCCAAAACGATAGTGGTAGATCGGTAAGAGACATCATAGATCGTACCATATCTAGTAAAGTACGATTACGATGTTCGGACACACCATTACGCTGTGGTGTTCCGGGTGGCGTGAGTTGCGAAACTATTCCACAATTTTTCAAATGTACACCAAACTCGTAACTCAAATATTCTCCTCCACGATCAGATCGTAGAAACTTTATTTTCTTGTTACGATGATTTTCAACTTCACTCTGAAATTCTTTGAACTTTTCAAATGTTTCAGACTTGTGTTTCATTAA
Organism: Triticum monococcum; assembly: GCA_034509565.1. Taxonomy (NCBI): domain Eukaryota; kingdom Viridiplantae; phylum Streptophyta; class Magnoliopsida; order Poales; family Poaceae; genus Triticum; species Triticum monococcum. The sequence continues at coordinate 18,946,792 of CM067844.1, read as the reverse complement.
GTAGATATCCCCATATCTGCTCAAATCATCTGTGAAGGTCAGAAAATAATGATACCTGCTGCAAGCCTTAATATTCATCGGACCACATACATCAGTATGTATGATTTCCAACAAATCTGTTGTTTGCTTCATTGTTCCGGAGAACGGCGTTTTAGTCATCTTGCCCAAAAGGCATGGTTCGCAAGCATCAAGTGATTCCGAAAGCCCATCAGCATGGAGTTTCTTCATGCACTTTACACCAATATGACTTAAACTGCAGTGCCACAAATAAGTTGCACTATCATTATTAACTTTGCATCTTTTGGTTTCAATATTATGAATATGTGTATCACTACGATCGAGATCCAATGAACCATTTTCATTGGGTGTGTAACCATATAAGGTTTTATTCATGTAAACAGAACAATAATTGTTCTCGAACTTAAATGAATAACCGTATTGCAATAAACATGATCAAATCATATTCATGCTCAACGCAAACACCAAATAACACTTATTTAGTTTCAACACTAATCCCAAAAGTATAGGGAGAGTGCGATGATGATCATATCAATCTTGGAACTACTTCCAACACACATCGTCACCTCGACTTTTACTAGTTTCTGTTTATTCTGCAACTCCCGTTTCGAGTTACTACTCTTAGCAACTGAACCAGTATCAAATACTGAGGGGTTGCTATAAACACTAGTAAAGTACACATCAATAACATGTATATCAAATATACTTATGTTCACTTTTCCATCCTTCTTATCCGCCAATCACTTGGGGCAGTTCCGCTTCCAGTGACCAGTCCCTTTGCAGTAGAAACACTTAGTCTCAGGCTTAGGATCAGACTTGGGTTTCTTCACTTGAGCAGCAACTTGCTTGCTATTCTTCTTGAAGTTCCCCTTCTTCCCCTTTTGCCCTTTTCTTCAAACTAGTGGTCTTGTCAACCATCAACACTTGATGTTTTTCTTGATTTCTACCTTCGTCGATTTCAGCATCACGAAGAGCTTGGGAATCGTTTCCGTTATCCCTTGCATATCATAGTTCATCACGAAGTTCTACTAACTTGGTGATGGTGACTAGAGAATTCTGTCAATCACTATCTTATCTGGAAGATTAACTCCCACTTGATTCAAGCGATTGTAGTACCCAGACAATCTGAGCACATGCTCACTAGTTGAGCGATTCTCCTCCATCTTTTAGCTATAGAACTTGTTGGAGACTTCATATCTCTCAACTCGGGTATTTGCTTGAAATATTAACTTCAACTCCTGGAACATCTCATATGGTCCATGACGTTCAAAACGTCTTTGAAGTCCCGATTCTAAGCCTTTAAGTATGGTGCACTAAACTATCAAGTAGTCATCATATTGAGCTAGCCAAACGTTCATAACGTCTGCATCTGCTCCTGCAATAGGTCTGTCACCTAGCGGTGCATCAAGGACATAATTTTCCTGTGCAGCAATGAGGATAAACCTCAGATCACGGATCCAATCCGCATCATTGCTACTAACATCTTTCAACACAATTTTCTCTAGGAACATATCAAAATAAACACAGGGAAGCAACAACGCGAGCTATTGATCTACAACATGATTTGCAAATACTACCAGGACTAAGTTCATGATAAATTTAAGTTCAATTTAATCATATTACTTAAGAACTCCCACTTAGATAGACATCCCTCTAATCCTCTAAGTGATCACGTGATCCAAATCAACTAAACCATAACCGATCATCACGTGAGATGGAGTAGTTTTCAATGGTGAACATCATTATGTTGATCATATCTACTATATGATTCACGCTCGACCTTTCGGTCTCCGTGTTCCGAGGCCATATCTGTATATGCTTGGCTCGTCAAGTATAACCCGAGTATTCCGCGTGTGCAACTGTTTTGCACCCGTTGTATTTGAACGTAGAGCCTATCACACCCGATCATCACGTGGTGTCTCAGCACGAAGAACTTTCACAACGGTGCATACTCAGGGAGAACACTTCTTGATAATTTAGTGAGAGATCATCTTATAATGCTACCGTCAATCAAAGCAAGATAAGATGCATAAAAGATAAACATCACATGTAATCAATATAAGTGATATGATATGGCCATCATCATCTTGTGCTTGTGATCTCCATCTCTGAAGCACCGTCATGATCACCATCGTCACCGGCGCGACACCTTGATCTCCATCGTAGCATCGTTGTCGTCTCGCCAATCTTATGCTTCCACGACTATCACTACCGCTTAGCAATAAAGTAAAGCATTACATCGCGATTGCATTGCATACAATAAAGCGACAACCATATGGCTCCTGCCAGTTGCCGATAACTTGGTTACAAAACATGATCATCTCATACAATAAAATCAGCATCATGCCTTGACCATATCACATCACAACATGCCCTGCAAAAACAAGTTAGACGTCCTCTACTTTGTTGTTGCAAGTTTTACGTGGCTGCTACGGGCTTAAGCAAGAACTCATCTCACCTACGCATCAAAACCACAACGATAGTTTGTCAAATAGACTCCGTTTTAACCTTCTCAAGGACCGGGCGTAGCCACACTCGGTTCAACTAAAGTTGGAGAGACAGTCGCCCGCAAGCCATCTATGTGCAAAGCACGTCGAGGGAACCGGTCTCGCGTAAGCGTACGCGTAAGGTTGGTCCGGGTCGTCTCGTCCAACAATACCGCTGAACCAAAGTATGACATGCTGGTAGGCAGTATGACTTGTATCGCCCACAACTCACTTGTGTTCTACTCGTGCAAATAACATCAAACCATAAAACCTAGGCTCGGATGACACTGTTGGGGAACGTAGTAATTTCAAAAAAATTCCTACGCACACGCAAGATCATGGTGATGCATAGCAACGAGAGGAGAGAGTGTTGTCTACGTACCAACGCAGACCGACTGCGGAAGCGATCACACAACATAGAGGAAGTAGTCGTACGTCTTCCCGATCCGACCGATCCAAGTACCGTTACTCCGGCACCTCCGAGTTCTTGGCACACGTACAGCTCGATGACACTCCCCGGGCTCCGATCCAGCAAAGCTTCGGGGAGGAGTTCCGTCAGCACGACGGCGTGGTGACGATCTTGATGTTCTACTGTCGCAGGGCTTCGCCTAAGCACCGCTACAATACGACCGAGGTGGAATATGGTGGCAGGGGGCACCGCACACGGCTAAGGAACGATCACGTGGATCAACTTGTGTGTCTATGGGGTGCCCCCTGCCTCAGTATATAAAGGATGGAGGAGGAGGAGGCCGGCCAAGGCTATTGGTGCGGCCAGGATGGGAGTCCTACTAGGACTCCAAGTCCTAGTAGGAGTCCATCAAGAGGGGAGGAAGGGAGAAGGAAGTGGAGGAGTAGGAAAGGTGGCCGGCCCCCTTTTCCCTAGTCCAATTCGGACTAGAGTGGAGGGGGGGCGCAGCAGCCTTTTTCCTCTTCTCACTAAAGCCCATCAAGGCCCATTACTCTTCCCCGTATTCCCGTAACTCCCCGGTACCTCCAAAAATACCCGAATCACTCGGAACCTTTCCGATGTCCGAATATAGTCCTCCAATATATCGATCTTTACGTCTCGACCATTTCGAGACTCCTCGTCATGTCCCCGATCTCATCCGGGACTCCGAACTCCTTCGGTACATCAAAACTCATAAACTCATAATATAACTGTCATCGAAACCTTAAGCGTGCGGACCCTACGGTTCGAGAACAATGTAGACATGACCGAGACACGTCTCCAGTCAATAACCAATAGCGGGACCTGGATGCCCATATTGGCTCCTACATATTCTACGAAGATCTTTATCGGTCAGACCGCATAACAACATACGTTGTTCCCTTTGTCATCGGTATGTTACTTGCCCGAGATTCGATCGTCGGTATCCCAATACCTAGTTCAATCTCGTTACCGGCAAGTCTCTTTACTCGTTCCGTAATACATCATCTCACAACTAACATATTAGTTGCAATGCTTGCAAGGCTTAGGTGATGTGCATTACCGAGAGGGCCCAGAGATACCTCTCCGACAATCGAAGTGACAAATCCTAATCTCGAAATACGCCAACCCAACATCTTCCTTTGGATACACCTGTAATGCTCCTTTATAATCACCCATTTACGTTGTGACGTTTGGTAGCATCCAAAGTGTTCCTCCGGCAAACGGGAGTTGCATAATCTCATAGTCATAGTAACATGTATAAGTCATGAAGAAAGCAATAGCAACATACTAAACGATCGGGTGCTAAGCTAATGGAATGGGTCATGTCAATCAGATCATTCAACTAATGATGTGATCTCGTTAATCAAATAACAACTCTTTTGTCCATGGTTAGGAAACATAACCATCTTTGATTAACGAGCTAGTCAAGTAGAGGCATACTAGTGACACTCTGTTTGTCTATGTATTCACACATGTATTATGTTTCCGGTTAATACAATTCTAGCATGAATAATAAACATTTATCATGATATAAGGAAATAAATAATAACTTTATTATTGCCTCTAGGGCATATTTCCTTCACTCCTGCCCGATCACCTTTGATCGAAGGGACCATCCCACTAGCACCCGTCACGACGGCTTCACCGCATTGGTTCTAGACCCAATTATTGACGGATTTCATCTCACTAGAGTCCTTTGGACGGGGGCAGCAGCCTGAACTTGCTTTACCAGGATACAATGCAGAAAATGGGCATAGTTCCCTCAAGGATTAAGCCCACCAAAACGACCTTTAAAGGCGTAATACCAGGTGTAGAGGGCAACTGTACAGGCTCGGTCACACTTGAAGTGGTCTTCGGATCTCCGGATAATTTCCGAAGCGAGGAGTTAATCTTTGACATAGTCCCGTTTCGCAGTGGTTATCACGCACTGCTCGGGCGAACCGCATTCGCTAAGTTCAATGTGGTACCGCATTACGCATACCTTAAGCTCAAGATGCCAGGCCCTCAAGGAGTAATTACGGTCAATGGAAACACTGAACGCTCCCTCCGAACGGAGGAGCACACGGCGGCCCTTGCAGCGGAAGTACAAAGCAGCCTCTCCAGGCATTTCTCCAGTCCGGCCACCTTACGACCGGACACCGTCAAGCGCGCCCGGAGTAACCTACAACAAGACCGCCTGGCACGATCCGAGCAGGCGTAACAATGCGGCCCCAACCCCAACCCTCGCAAAAAGGCGACGTCAGTACTTCACGTACATAACTACGCTCTAGACATACCATGGGCACAGGGGGAGGGGCACCATCGCGGCATGCCCAAAACACGGCTTAAACCGTACCAGGGGCTGCCGATTTTTTAATTTTTTTTACTTTCAGGACTCCATTCTTCGGACGGCCTGTTCGGTAGTTCAATTGCCGCACAAACGATGCAAGCACTAGGGAAGCAGACAAGCCACGCCGCCTTACGGAACTCCCAGGTGGTATCTATCACGAGCAGTATACCTGTTTCGCATATTATTCCGCAGCTTGCCCCTAGAGCGGACATGTTACATAGTCCAACCTTTTGCTTATCGCATTATTTGTATCGTTCTGCTTTGATCGCACCTCTTTTTAATAAACAATGCATAGCTTTTGTCTATTTTTGCATTACTCTTTTTTTATATTTATATATGTTCCTTAACGACATGTTGCACCCATACACTTTGGTACGGCCAAAATATGCCAGGGGCTTCAGTACCCCTCAACATGGTGTGAGAAGTCCGAACACTTTAACAAGTGTGGCACCTCGAACTTATAGCATTATATGCATCGGCTCCGAATCATTTCTTGGGTCGATAGTTGGGTTTGCCTGGCTCCTATATTTTGATGCCTTACGTTCCGCTATATCGGCTAAGGTAGCACTAGGAGAACCACTGAGATTGTGCCCCGGTTGAGCTAGGTCGAGCACCTCAGTGGAGAAAGCTAAAACTGACCGTCATGATGAGGCGAGAGCTGGTCGCTGTTCGAGAGGTCTTTTCGAGTCCTTAAAGACTTATGCCGCTTAGGGCGAGGAGCTGGCTCTGTCCGGCGAAGGCGTGGATAGCGCCCCGAACTCGGTCTTCCGAATACCAGGGGCTTCGCCGAAATTTAAAATTATAGAATTCTATGGCTAAGCGAGAGTGTTCACGCATTATAGTCCGATTGCCTTGTTCGTTGGGCTGAGCGCCTCCCTCGAAGGACTCAAACATGGGAAAAAGAGCCCTCAGGTTTATCCCCGAACACCCCAGCACTAGCGGCACGGGGGCAGAAGCTGACGACTCGCCATCTCTCAGAATTGATAAACAGCCGCACAGAAGGTAATATTTTAAATTCAAACAGCATTTCTTAAGCGCATATGAACAAGTTTTCAGCGCACAGGACAAAACGAGCGAGTTTTATTCAAAAATTACATCCATAGAACATTCATCCGCCACAAGGCGGGCACCCTTCAGAACATCCTTATAATAATTCTCGGGCTTGCGATGCTCTTTCCCTGGCGGTGGCATGTCCTTCACAAGCTTCTCAGCATCCAGCTTGCCCTAGTGCACCTTCACACGGGCAAGAGCCCTACGGGCACCTTCAATGCAGACGGAGCGCTTGATGACCTCGAGCCTTGGACAGGCCTCCACCAGCCGCCGCACCAGCCCGAAGTAGCTCCCAGGCAGAGCCTCTCCAGGCCACAGCCGAACTATGAGGCCCCTCATGGCATGTTTGGCCGCCTTCTGGAGCTCGACCAGTTGCTTCAGCTGGTCGCTCATGGGCACGGGGTGTCCGGCCTCAGCATACTGAGACCAGAACACCTTCTCTATCGAGCTGCCCTCCTCGGCTCGATAGAATACGGCAGCATCACACACACTCCGGGGAAGATCTGCGAACATGCCTAGAGAACTCCGGATTCGGGTAAGTAACAAGTAACTCACGCTTATGTGTTTGCTTTGCATAAAGAATGCCTTACCCGCCGCTATCTTCTTCACCTCATCCAACTCCTAGAGGGTCTTCTGTGATTCGGCCTTGGCAGACATGGCACTTTCAGTAGCCGCCGCGAGCTCGGACGCTCGCGTCCTTGAGTCACGCTCCAAACTCTCATGTTTTTCCATGAGAGCCTGGAGCTCTTGCCGCACCTTGCCAACCTGGGCCACATACTTTTCTCACTCAGTGCACTCCGCGGCCGATCTCTTCTCGGCGTCGAGCAGCGCTTGCTTCAGGGTTGCCACCTCAGACGTGGCCCCTACAATAGCCACGATAATCCTGTCATTTTTTTGCAATTGCACCTTTATATATATATATATATAATTTAAACAAGGTATTTCTTACCTTCATTGTCCTCGAGCTGCTTCTTGGCACGTCCGAGCTCTTGCTCGGACCGCTCGAGGTTCTGCATTAGCACGTCCACTTCCGCAGTCAGTGCGGCGGACGCCAGCAGGGAAGCCCGCACACGCATACTGACTTCTTTTTGTTAGACTCCTGCGAATTTTATTTGATCCTCTATTCGGCTTTTCTTCCCGAACGCCAAACAGAGCATCAGGGGCTACTGTCTATGCGGTAATGTTATTTACACATTCTTTACTTACCTCAAAGCCTGTTAAAAGGCTTGTACAAGCTTCAGTCAGTCTGCTCTTGGCGGACTGAACCTTCTGGACCACCGCACTCATAATGGTGCGGTGCCCCTCGTCGATGGAGGCGCCTTGGAGCGCCTCCAATAGATTGTTCAGCGCCTCCGATTGGACGGAGGTCGCCGGCGCGGTGGGCTTGCTTCTCTTGGAAGGAGGTCCCCCGTCGGACTCTAGAACCTTTGAAGGTTCCGGAGTGGTGTCCGGCCTACGGCCGGACTTGGAGCCCTGGGGGGTTTCATCCCCTTTACTCCTAGAGTCCGGGAGGTCGCCTTGCGGCGCCTCCAGGACCACCTCCTCCCAGATTGGAACCTGTTGGGACAACACTTCGGTGTCGTCCGTAGGGCGGGGGAAGGAAGCCATCGGTAGCGAGTTCACGTCCGACGAGTCCGGTGAGCCGCTCGACGACGCGTCGAGTCGGTCTTTGGGTGGGCTGCATAAACATATTCGACATAAGGGAAAGCTGTGCAATAAACGAATACTATGAAATCACTCCGGTATCCGGATACTTACGATTTCGCCAGGGGCTTGGCCCTGGGCGGCCACTCCTCTTCGCCGTCGTCGGCGTTGGTGGAGTAGTCCAGAGGATGGGTTTTTCCCTTCTTGGACCCTTCGGCCTCCCCAGTTGGGGCGGCCTTCCTTTTCTTCCCTTCCCCCGCTAGAGGGGGAGGGGTTTCTTCTTCCTCCTCCTCATCTTCACGGGAGGAATGCGCCTCGGAACCGTCGGATGATGGATCCGCCGCCGCCTGGCGCCAGGCACTCTTTTGAGTCCCCGCGGCCTTTTTCGCGGCCTTCTTCTCCGGCACCACATAGAGCAGCTTCGCCAAGTGGGCATGGGCTGGGTCTTCGGGCAAAGGTGCCGGACAGTCGATCTGTCCGGACTTCGCCTGCCAATCCTGTCAAAGGTAAGGGAGCTTAGATCCCGCACAGAGATAAACTATGAAAAACTAGTGCCCTGTAAAAAGTACAAAAAGCTCACCGCGCTAGCGTGACGCTGCGCGCTGAATCCGCGATCCTCGGTAACGGATGCGGGAGCCTCGGCGCCTTTGAAAAGCACCTTCCAGGCATCTTTGTATGTCATGTCGAAGAGCCTGCTCAGAGTTTGGTGCCGCGCCGGATCGAACTCCCGTAGGTTGAAACCCCATTGTTGACACGGGAGGATCAAGAGGATGAGCATAACCTGGACTACGTTGACAAGCCTGAGCTGCTTGTTCACCAGGGATTGGATGCATGTTTGTAGTCCGGTCACCTCCTTTTGGCTGCCCCACGACAGGCCCGTCTCTTCCCAGGACGTGAGCCGCGTTGGGGGTCCGGACCGGAACTCGGGGGCTGCGACCCACTTAGGGTCGCACGGCTCGGTGATGTAAAACCATCCCGATTGCCACCCCTTCAGGGTCTCCACAAAGGAGCCCTCGAGCCATAGGATGTTGGCCGTCTTGCCCACCATGGCTCCTCCGCACTCTGCCTGGTTGCTGTGCACCACCTTCGGCTTGACGTTGAAAGTCTTGAGCCATAGGCCGAAATGGGGGCGGATGCAGAGGAAAGCCTCGCACACGACGATAAACGCCGAGATGTTGAGGACAAAATTTAGGGCCAGATCATGGAAATCCAGGCCATAGTAGAACATGAGCCCCCGGACAAATGGGTGGAGAGGGAAGCCCAGTCCGCGGAGGAAATGGGGGAGGAACACCACCCTCTCATGGGGCCTAGGGGTGGGGATGAGCTGCCCCTTTTCGGGGAGCCGGTACGCGATGTCGTTAGACAGGTATCTGGCCTTCCTCAGCTTTTTGATATGTCCCTCCGTGACGGAGGAGACCATCCACTTGCCTCCCGCTCCGGACATGGCTGGAGAAGGTTGAGGTGAGGAGTGCCGACTTGGGCGCTAGAGCTCGAGTGCGCAAGAATGGATAGGCGAAGGAGGAAGAAGGCGTAGGTGAAAAGGTGGATCCTTATCCCCTTATATGGGTGGACGCAACTACATGTCCCCACCAGCCTGGAAAAACTCGCTTATCTCCCAAGCGCCGTAATCAAAGGCGCGGTTGGGTTACCCACGCCCGTATTGATGAGAATCCCAGAATAAGGGAACACGATCTCTGCTTTAACAAGACGTGCCAAGGAAACCGCCTCGCATAACGCGCTAAGATGGGACAATAAAACGGTTCGAATAAAAGCTTGGCCGTGGTGTGATGTCACACTATGGAGTGCGTCAGCAGATTAGATTTGTGTAAATATTATTCTCTCTATGGCAATATGTGCAAACTTATTTTGCAGAGCCGGACACTACCTTTGTGTTCAAAATCTTCTATGAAGAACTTGGAGGAGGAACCCGCCTTGCAATGCCGAAGACAATTTGCGTGCCGGACTCGTCGTCATTGAAGCCTGGTTCAGGGGCTACTGAGGGAGTCCTGGATTAGGGGGTATTTGGATAGCCGAACTATACCTTCAGCCGGACTCCTGGACTATGAAGATACAAGATTGAACACTTCGTCCCGTGTCCGGAAGGGACTTTCCATGGCGTGGAAGGCAAGCTTGGTGATACGGATGTTCAGATCTCCTACCATTGTAACCGACTCTATGTAACCCTAACCCTCTCCGGTCTCTATATAAACCGGAGGGTTTTAGTCCGTAGAACAACATACACATCAACAATCATACCATAGGCTAGCTTCTAGGGTTTAGCCTCTCTGATCTCGTGGTAGATCTACTCTTGTACTACCCATATCATCAATATTAATCAAGCAGGACGTAGGGTTTTACCTCCATCGAGAGGGCCTGAACCTGGGTAAAACTTCGTGTCCCTTGCCTCCTGTTACCATCCGGCCTAGACGCATAGTTCGGGACCCCTACCCGAGATCCGCCGATTTTGACACCGACAGCGGGGTCATGTGCGCGCGGGCGGTGAATGGCGCCTGCGACAGAGATCGAGGGGAGAGGCCGATGGCCTCACCAGCGTTGAAGAGAAGCGGGCGGCGAGGCTCGGGGGCGACCCGCGGGGAGGAGATGAGGAGGCCGCGACGAGGCTGTTCCAGTGCAGGGCGGCGGCGGTGGGGCAGCACCGGCGAGGCGGCGCCTAGCGTCGGCGATGACAACGGGGTTGGGGGCAACGCGTCCAGATCGGAGAGAGGGGGCGGTGAGAGTTGGTGGAGCCGGCGAGGAGTACGACGACGTGGTGGCGGGGCGATGCTAGGGATGGGCACCGGCGTCGGGGATCGGGGGATGGTTCGCCGGGTTCGGGGGGGTGGTTCGCCGGGTTCAAGGAACACATATGAAGCTGAAATCCTATTGAATAATATGTTGACAAATGAAAATAATTGGACACCTCCTGAGCCAGTTCCTGAGCCTATTCCTAAACCAACTCCGAAGAAAAGGGGTATTCTATTTCTCAGTCCTGAAGATATACAAGAGGCAAAGAAATCTATGAAAGAAAAAGGTATTAAAGTTGAAGATGTTAAGAATTTACGCCCTATTGAAGAAATACATGGTCTTAATTTACCACCTGTTGAAGAAACATATGATCTTAATCCATTACCTATTGAAGAAAAACATGGTCTTGATAACCTGACACGGGTAGTAAAGGTAAATTCTCTCTATAGATATGATAAAGCTGAAATCCCATTTACTAAATTTGCTAGCCCATACTTAGATGAGTTTGATAAATTTATGGCTAAGAAAGAAGATTTTAATGCTTATTTTGGTAGACAATTGAAATACAATTCAAATATGCTTGAACACTTGGGCGATTATATGGCTAATGTTAAAAGTGAACTTAAACTTATTAGTAAACATGCTTCTATGGTTACCACTCAAGTAGAAAAAGTACTTAAAGCTCAAAATGATTTGCTTAGTGAATTGAATAGTAAGAATAATGATAATGTTGTTAGAGTTATGACTAGAGGTGGTAAAATGACTCAGGAACCTTTGTATCTTGAAGGCCATCCTAAGAGAATTGAGCAAGATTCTCAGAGAAATAATATAGATGCACCTAGTCCTTCTAAAAGGAAGAAAAAGAAAAATGATAGGACTTTGCATGCTTCTAGTAAACCTATCACTGAAACCCCTGAGAATCCCAATGATATTTCCATTTCTGATGCTGAAACACAATCTGGTAATGAACCTGAAACTAGTGATAATGTTAATGATAATGTTCATAATGATGCTCAACCTAGTAATGATAATGATATAGAAATTGAACCTGTTGTTGATCTTGATAACCCACGATCAAAGAATCAATGTTATGATAAGAAAGACTTTGTTGCTAGGAAACACGGTAAGGAAAGAGAGCCTTGGGTTCAGAAACCCATGCCTTTTCCTCCCAAACCATCTAAGAAAAAGGATGATGAGGACTTTGAGCGCTTCTGAAATGATTAGACCTATCTTTTTGTGTATGATATTAACTGATATGCTCAAAATGAATCCTTATGCTAAGTATATGAAAGATATTGTTACAAATAAAAGAAAGATACTGGAAGCTGAAATTTCCACCATGCTTGCTAATTATACTTTTGAAGGTGGAATACCTAAGAAACTAGGAGATCCCAGTGTACCAACTATACCATGCTCCATTAAAAGAAATTATGTTAAAACTGCTTTATGTGATCTTGGAGCTGGTGTTAGTGTTATGCCTCTCTCTTTATATCGTAGACTTGATTTGAATAAGTTGGCACCTGCTGAAATATCTTTGCAAATGGCTGATAAATCAACTGCTATACCTATCGGTATTTGTGAGGATGTGCCTGTTGTGGTTGCAAACGTTACTATTTTAACAGACTTTGTTATTCTTGATATTCCCGAGGACGATAGTATGTCTATTATTCTTGGAAGACCTTTTTTGAACACTGCAGGGGTTGTTATTGGTTGCACTAAAGGCAATGTCACTTTTCATGTTAATGGTAATGAGCATACGGTACACTTTCCGAGGAAACAACCTCAAGTCCACAGTATCAATTCTATTGGAAAAATTCCATCGATTATATTTGGAGGTTTTGAATTTCCTCTTCCTACTGTCAAGAAGAAATATGATATTCTTATTGTTGGGGATGTGCATATCCCCGTTGAGGTAACATAGTGTTTTTCGAAATTTCTCCGGTTCCATGTTATTCGGAATGAGTTCATTAACAAGACCTGATCAACCTTGTTAGTGGATTTCTTTTGATGAGCATGAGATGGATGAAACTAGAAGGCACAACCTTCTGTACCCCACTTTTACTTTTTGTTATTTATATTAAATAAAATAAAAATAAGTATTTTCCTGTCTGTTATCTGATAATTCATGCAATATAAAAATACCCCGAAAATAAAAGTTCTCCAAATGCCCTGAAATTTAAATATGATTTTTTCTAGAATATTTGGCACTGAGAACACAGCAGGCGGGTCATCCACCTGGCCACGAGGGTGGAGGGTGCGCCCTACCCCCCTGGGTGCGCCCCCTGCCTCGTGGGCCCATGGTGGCCCTCCTCCACTTATCCTTTCACCCACACACTCCTTATTCCTCCCACAAACACGAATAACCAGCTCAAACCCGAGTCCAAGCTCGTTTTGCTGCCATTTTCGATCTCCTTGCTCAAAGCACCTCTCACAAAATTGCTTGGGGAGATTGTTCCTTGGTATGTGACTCCTCCATTGGTCCAATTAGTTTTTGTTCTAGTGCTTTATTCATTGCAAATTTGTGCTGCCTAAGTGACCATGTTCTTGAGCTTGCATGTCAAATTTATATGGTTCCAAGTAGTTTTGATGCATGATATAGGCCCTAGGCACTTGTAGGAGTAGTTGCTATCAATATTATTGAGTTTGGTTTACTTTTATTTTGAAGTTACTAAAAAATTCAGAATTTTTCAGAAAATGATGAAGAGACTTTTGAGGGGCTCATCGAGCCGAAGCTCGAAGGAAAAGGCACATAAGCCTAAGTATAATCGGCCTCGCACCGTGGAGGTTCGGTCGTGTGAATGGCCTTCCAATGATTTCTTGAGAGCAGCCGGGATTTATGAAGATTTTTATGAATTGGCTAAGAATGCAGGCCTCACCGCTTTCCTCCATGACCAACGCGATCAGTATCTCTTACTCACAAATATCTGTGTGCAAAACTTTCATTTCCATTCTAGGAGCTCACCACCTACGGTGGAGTTTTTATATGATGAGCATAAGGAGATGTCACTTTATGATTTTTGCCGGGTTTTTTTAGTCCCTTTCGAGGGCAAGACAGAGGAACCACATCGCGAGGATGTGGATGGGTTTATTGATACTATCACTATAGGGGAAACAAGGAAGGTTTCCGATGCACGAATCACTAGCATACATTTTCCTGTTTTACGCTATTTTGCATTATTTGCTAGTCGTTGTTTAATTGGTCGCAGAAACTGTGGAAACCTTAGTATCCCTGATATTATTATTTTGCTCCACGGTTTATTCAGTGATAACTCTGTTAGTATGGGCGGCATTATTGCTAAACGGTTAAGTCTGAACCGTACAAAGGGCCCCATCTTTGGAGGCATCTATGCTTCACGCCTAGCTGCACATTTTAACATACCTATTAGACATTAAGAGAAGGAAGAAAAAGTGCTGCCTCATGTTTATTTAGATTATAAGAGTATGGTGGCACATGATTTCATTGTTAAGAATAGGGAAGGAGAGCTTAAATACAAATTGTTCTTTGATAAACATCATCCTGAGACTATTACCCTGCCAACTCCTTCTTTGTTTGATTTATCTGCAGGCCAGTACCTTGTTCCGTTAGAGGCTATTCACGCCTACCGGAACCCTGCACCAGCCATGGAGCCAGAGCCGGAACCACAAGTTGATCCTTCACGACAATCTAATTACCAGTGGGACCCAGAGATGATTGCCAACCAGTGCTAATCGGAGTCTTCTTCTTTGTAGTATGACCCCAACTACTATTATGGATATCTGCCAGGCCAGCCATGGCCATAGACCAACTTAGGCCAAAAGCCTAAGCTTGGGGGAGTACGTATTTCCCACTGACATTACATTTATGTTCACACACTCATTGCTAGATGTCGGTGCTCATACTTTTTCATTGTATCATCCATGCTATTTTATTTCCTTTTATGCTTTCTTCTTGTGTGTTTAATAAACCTTAAGAAAAACAAAAAAATAGTTGTAGCTTTTAATTAGTTTACTTTCCATGCTTGTAGCAGTAATTAAAAAGAAAATCCAAAAAGATTTCTTGTTCTTCTTTTGCTTGTTGGGAGCTTTCCCGTGTAAATAGTTTTATCTCTTTTCTTTTCTTTGAGGGTCGATAGGAGAAGACCATGATTAAATTGTTGAGGAGGCTCTTATATGCATAATTGTTGATCTGACAAAAGAACCCATATTTCCTTGTCTTCTCCTGTTTATTGAATGCTTGCAGATTCCAGCTTAGTCCAATGCATGTGCACAATTATTATTATTCACATCATTCGGTCGTGGAAGTGAAGGCAATTATGACGATATATGATGGACTGACTGAGATAAGAAAAGCTAGTATGAACTCGACCTCTTTTGTTTTTGTAAATATGATTAGTTCATCATTCCTGATTCAGCCTATTATGAATAAACATGTTTGCAATGACAACTAGAGATCATAGTTCTTGTGCTATGCTTGATTAGCTATGAGTTATAATGGTTTACCTTGAGTGCCAACATGCTATTGAAATGGTTATGATGTGGTATGATAGGGTGGTATCCTCCTCTGTATGATTTAAGTGACTTGACTTGGTGCATGTTCACGCATGTAGTTGAAACAAAATCAACATAGCCTTCACGATATTTATGTTCATGGTGGATTATATCATACTCATGCTTGCATTCGGTGTTGATTAATTTTAATGCATGTTCATGACTGTTGTCACTCTCTAGTTGGTCACTTCCCAGTCTTTTGCTAGCCTTCACATGTACTAAGCAGGAATACTGCTTGTGCATCCAATGCCTTAAACCCCAAAGTTATTCCACATGAGTCCACTATACCTACCTATATGCGGTATCTACCCGCCGTTCCAAGTAAATTTGTATGTGCCAAACTCTAAACCTTCAAATAAATATCCTGTTTTGTATGCTTGAATAGCTCATGTATCAACTAGGGCTGTCCGTATCTTCCATGTTAGGCGGGTTATTCTCAAGAGGAGTGGACTCCGCTCCTCACTCACAAGAAAGTGGCTGGTCACCAGGATGCCTAGTCCCATGCTTTATGCAAGCTAAATCAAAATAATTGCAAACAAAACTCCCCCTGGGACTCTTTTTAGTTGGAGGCACTCGTTGTTTCGAGCAAGCCATGGATTGATGCTTGTTGGTGGAAGGGGGAGTATAAACTTTACCATTCTGTTTGGGAACCGCCTATAATGTGTGTAGCATGGAAGATATCGCCATCTCTTGGTTGTTATGTTGACAATGAAAGTATAACGCTCAAAATATTATTCACCTCTATTTTAAAACCGAGCTCTGGCACCTCTACAAATCCCTGCTTCCCTCTGTGAAGGGCCTATCTATTTACGTTTATGCTGAGTCATCATCCTCTTATTAGAAAGCACCAGTTGGAGAGCATTTCTGTAATTTGCATTCATTATTGTTAGTTTACATTGAGTATGACTTGACTGGATCTCTTTTACCATGAATTACAATGTCTAGTCAGTCCTTGATCTTTAAAGGTGCTCTGCATTTATGTTTTGCGGTCTCAGAAAGGGCTAGCGAGATACCATCATGTTATATCATATTATGATTGTTTTGAGAAAGTGTTGTCATCCGATATTTATTATTACTGCTCGCTAGTTGATTATGCCATTGATATGAGTAAACTTGAGACCTAAGCATTATTGTGAATGTGGTTAGTTATAATCTTTGTCGAAAACTTGAATGCTGGCTTTACATATTTACAACAACAAGAGCAAACAAAGTTTGTAAAAGTTTTTCTTTATCACTTTCAGTTTGTCAACTGAATTGCTTGAGGACAAGCAAAGGTTTAAGCTTGCGGGAGTTGATCCATCTCTGTCGTATCTACTTTTCCAAACACTTTTGCCCTTGTTTTGGACTCTAACTTGCATGATTTGAATGGAACTAACCCGGTGTCAGTGTCAAAACCGGCGGATCTCGGGTAGGGGGTCCCGAACTGTGCGTCTAGGCCGGATGGTAATAGGAGGCAAGGGACACGAAGTTTTACCCAGGTTCGGGCCCTCTCGATGGAGGTAAAACCCTATGTCCTGCTTGATTAATATTGATGATATGGGTAGTACAAGAGTAGATCTACCACGAGATCAGAGAGGCTAAAACCCTAGAAGCTAGCCTATGGTATGATTGTTGATGTGTATGTTGTCCTACGGACTAAAACCCTCCAGTTTATATAGACACTGGATAGGGTTAGGGTTACATAGAGTCGGTTACAATGGTAGGAGATCTGAATATCCGTATCGCCAAGCTTGCCTTCCACGCCAAGGAAAGTCCCTCCCGGACACGGGACGAAGTCTTCAATCTTGTATCTTCATAGTCCTGGAGTCCGGCTGAAGGTATAGTCCGGCCATCCGGACACCCCCTAATCCAGGACTCCCTCAGTAGCCCCTGAACCAGGCTTCAATGACGACGAGTCCGGCGCGCAAACTGTCTTCGGCATTGCAAGGCGGGTTCCTCCTCCAAGTACTTCATAGAAGATTTTGAACACAAAGGTAGTGTCCGGCTCTGCAAAATAAGTTTTCCACATATTGCCATAGAGAGAATAGTATTTACACAAATCTAATCTGCTGACGTATTCCGTGGTGCGACACCACGGCCAAGCCTTTATTCAAACCGTTTTACTGTCCCATCTCAGCGCGTTATGCGAGGCGGTTTCCTTGGCACGTCTTGTTAAAGCAGAGATCGTGTCCCCTTATTCCGGGATTCTCATTAATATGGGCGTGGGTAACCCAACCGCGCCTTTGATTACGACGCTTGGGAGATAAGCGAGTTTTACCAGGCTGGTGGGGACATGTAGTTGCGTCCACCCATATAAGGGGATAAGGATCCACCTTTTTACCTACGCCTTCTTCCTCCTTCGCCTATCCATTCTTGCGCACTCGAGCTCCAGCTCCCAAGTCCGCACTCCTCACCTCAACCTTCTCCAGCCATGTCCGGAGCGGGAGGCAAGTGGATGGTCTCCTCCATCACGGAGGGACATATCAAAAAGCTGAGGAAGGCCGGATATCTGGCTAGCGACATCGCGCACCGGCTTCCCGAACCGGGGCAGCTCATCCCCACCCCAAGGCCCCATGAGAGGGTGGTGTTCCTCCCTCACTTCCTCCACGGACTGGGTTTTCCTCTCTAACCATTTGTCCGGGGGCTCATGTTCTACTATGGCCTGGATTTCCATGATCTGGCCCCGAATTTTGTCCTCAACATCTTGGTGTTTATCGTCGTGTGCGAGGCTTTCCTTCGCATCCACCCCCATATCGGCCTATGGCTCAAGACCTTCAACGTCAAGCCAAAGGTGGTGCACGGCAACCAGGCGGAGTGCGGAGGCGCCATGGCGGGGAAGATGGCCAACGTCCTATGGCTCGAGGGCTCCTTTGTGGAGACCCTGAAGAGGTGGCAATCGGGGTGGTTTTACATCACCGAGCCGGGCGACCCTAAGTGGGTCACAGCCCCCGAGTTCTGGTCCGGCCCCCCAACGCGGCTCACGTCCTGGAAAGAGACGGGCCTGTCATGGGGCAGCCAAAAGGAGGTGATCGGACTACAAACATGCATCCAATCCGTGGTGAACAAGCAACTCAGGCTTGTCAATATAGTCCAGGTGATGCTCATCCGCTTGATTCTCACGTGTCAACAACGGGCTTTCGACTTGTGGGAGTTCGATCCGGCGCGGCACCAAACTCTGAGCAGGCTCTTCGACATGATGTACGAAGATGCCTGGAAGGGGCTTTTCAAAGGCGCCGAGGCTCCCACATCTGCTACCGAGGATCGCGGATTCAGCGCGCAGCGTCACGCTAGCGCGGTGAGCTTTTTACAGGGTGCTAGTTTTTCGTAGTTTAACTCAATGTGGGATCTAAGCTCCCCTACCTTTGACAGGATTGGCAGGCGAAGTCCGGACGGATCGACTGTCCGGCACCTTTGCCCGAAGACCCAGCCGATGCCCAATTGGCAAAGCTGCTGGTTCCGACACCCTATGTGGTGCCGGAGAAGAAGGCCGCAAAAAAGGCCGCGGGGACTCGAAAGAGTGCCCGGCGCCTGGAGGTGTCGGATTCACCATCCGACGAATCCAAGACGCACTCCTCCCACAAAGATGAGGAGGAGGAAGAAGAGACCCCTCCCCTCCAGCGGGGGAAGGGAAGAAAAGAAAGGCCGCCCCAACTGGGGAGGCCGAGGGGTCCAAGAGAGGGAGAACCCCTCCTCCGGACTACTCCACCAACGCCGACGATGGCGAAGAAGAGTGGCCGCCCAGGGCCAAGCCCCTAGCGAAATCGTAAGTATTCGCATACCGGAGCGATTTCATAGTGTTCGTTTATTGCAGAGCTTTCCCTTATGTCGAATATGTTTATGCAGCCCACCCAAAGACCGGCTCGACGCGTCGTCGAGCGGCTCACTGGACTCATCGGACGTGAACTCGCTGCCGACGGCTTCCTCCCCCCGCCCTATGGACGACACCGAAGTGTTGTCCCAACAGGTTCCAATCCGGGAGGAAGTGGTCCAGGAGGCACCGCAAGGCGACCTCCCGGACTCTAGGATTAAAGGGGACGAAACCCCCCAGGGCTCCAAGTCCGGCCCTAGGCCGGACAGCACTCCGGAACCTTCAAAGGTTCCAGAGTCCGGCGGGCGACCTCCTTCCGCGAGGAGCAGGCCCGCCGTGTCAGTGACCTCCGTCCAATCGGAGGCGCCAGACAATATGTTGGAGGCGCTTCAAGGCGCTTCCATCGACGAGGGGCACCGCACTATTATGAGTGCGGTGATCCAGAAGGTTCAGTCTGCCAAGAGCGGACTGAGTGAAGCTTGTACAAGCCTTTTAACAGGCTTTGAGGTAAGTAAAAATGTGTAAATAACATTACCGCATAGACAGTAGCCCCTGATGCTTTGTTTGGCGTTCGGAAAGAAAAGCCGAATAGAGGATCAAATAAAAATCGCAGGAGTCTAAAAAGAGTCCATATGCGTGTGCAGGCTTCCCTGCTGGCATCCGCCGCACTGACTGTGGAGGTGGATGTGCTAAAGCAGGACCTCGAGCGGTCCGAGCAAGAGCTCGGACGTGCCAAGAAGCAGCTCGAGGACAATGAAGGTAAGAAATTGTTGGGGAACGTAGTAATTTCAAAAAAATTCCTACGCACACGCAAGATCATGGTGATGCATAGCAACGAGAGGGGAGAGTGTTATCTACGTACCAACGCAGACCGACTGCGGAAGCGATCACACAACATAGAGGAAGTAGTCGTACGTCTTCCCGATCCGACCGATCCAAGCACCGTTACTCTGGCACCTCCGAGTTCTTAGCACATGTTCAAATCGATGACGATCCTCTGGCTCCGATCCAGCAAAGCGTCGAGGAAGAGTTCCGTCAGCACGACGGCATGGTGACGATCTTGATGTACTACCGACGCAGGGCTTCGCCTAAGCACTACAACGGTATGATCGAGGTGGAATTTGGTGGCAGGGGGCACCGCACACGGCTAAGGAACAATCTCAAGGATCAACTTGTGTGTCTAGAGGTGCCCCCTGCCCCCGTATATAAAGGATCCAAGGGGAGGGGCTGGCCGGCCAAGGAGGGAGGCGCAGGAGGAGTCCTACTCCTACCGGGAGTAGGACTCCTCCCCCCAATCCTATTCCTAATAGGATTCCCCAAAGGGGAAGAGAAGAGAGAGGTGGTCGGCCCCTATGTGGGCTGCCCTCTCACCTTTCCACTAAGGCCCATGTAGGCCCATTTGGCTCCCGGGGGGTTCCGGTAACCCTCCCGGTATTTCGGTAAAATCCCGATTTCACCCGGAACACTTCCGGTGTCCAAACATAGGCTTCCAATATATCAATCTTTATGTCTCGACCATTTCGAGACTCCTCGTCATGTCCGTGATCACATCCGGGACTCCGAACAACCTTCGGTACATCAAAATGCATAAACTCATAATAACTGTCATTGTAACGTTAAGCGTGCGGACCCTACGGTTCGAGAACAATGTAGACATGACCGAGACACGTCTCCGGTCAATAACCAATAGCGGGACCTGGATGCCCATATTGGCTCCTACATATTCTACGAAGATCTTTATCGGTCAGACCGCATAACAACATACGTTGTTCCCTTTGTCATCGGTATGTTACTTGCCCGAGATTCGATCGTCGGTATCCAATACCTAGTTCAATCTCGTTACTGGCAAGTCTCTTTACTCGTTCCGTAATACATCATCTCATAACTAACATCTTAGTTATTATGCTTGCAAGGCTTATGTGATGTGTATTACCGAGAGGGCCCAGAGATACCTCTCCGACAATCGGAGTGACAAACCCTAATCTCGAAATACGCCAATCCAACATCCACCATTGGAGACACCTGTAGTACTCCTTTATAATCACCCAGTTATGTTGTGACATTTGGTAGTACCCAAAGTGTTCCTCCGGTAAACGGGAGTTGCATAATCTCATAGTTATAGGAACATGTATAAGTCATGAAGAAAGCAATAGCAACATACTAAACGATCGGGTGCTAAGCTAATGGAATGGGTCATGTCAATCAGATCATTCAACTAATGATGTGACCTCGTTAATCAAATAACAACTCTTTGTTCATGGTTAGGAAACATAACCATCTTTGATTAACGAGCTAGTCTAGTAGAGGCATACTAGTGACACTCTGTTTTGTCTATGTATTCACACATGTATTATGTTTCCGGTTAATACAATTCTAGCATGAATAATAAACACTTATCATGATTTTAAGGAAATAAATAATAACTTTATTATTGCCTCTAGGGCATATTTCCTTCAGTCTCCCACTTGCACTAGAGTCAATAATCTAGATTACACAGTAATGATTCTAACACCCATGGAGCTTAGGTCTTGATCATGTTTTGCTCGTGGAAGAGGCTTAGTCAACGGGTCTGCAACATTCAGATCCGTATGTATCTTGCAAATCTCTATGTCTCCCACCTGGACTAAATCCCGGATGGAGTTGAAGCGTCTCTTGATGTGTTAGGTCCTTTTCTGAAATTTGGATTCCTTTGCCAAAGCAATTGCACCAGTATTGTCACAAAAGATTTTCATTGGACGCGATGCACTAGGTATGACACCTAGATCTGATATGAACTCCTTCATCCAGACTCCTTCATTCGCTGCTTCCGAAGCAGCTATGTACTCCGCTTCACAAGTAGATCCCGCTACGATGCTTTGTTTAGAACTGCACCAACTGACAGCTCCACCGTTTAAAGTAAACACGTATCCGGTTTGCGATTTAGAATCGTCCGGATCAGTGTCAAAGCTTGCATCAACGTAACAGTTTACGGTGTGCTCTTTGTCACCTCCATAAACGAGAAGCATCGTTGTCGTCTCGCCATTCTTATGTGTCGGGACCCCGATCCTAGGTCACACCGATCTAGCATGTAACACATCATATCACTTTGTGGCCTCACGCACGGTATTCCCACGGGTGCCACCTTACCTGGCCCGGGACCGTTTGCGCCTTTTGGCTAACGTATTTGATAGTGTCGCTAGCATCCATATGACAAAGAACCCGGGCCGACATGGCTAGTCGTAAACCCAAAGCGGCACTAACCCATGGGGACAGGCATACATGAATCAACCTCGAGCATGTCGGTCAACAGCGAGTGATTTCGGGCTGTAGCACTGGGCTAACAGGACTCCGGGGATCCCGGGCTGTAGCAGGCTAGGCAGGACTCCGGAAATCACCGCGTGACATTTCCCCGAAGGGAAAGACATAGGGACAAAGTGAAACACATGCCGGCCAGTCAAGTGTCCCGAACAGCAGTGCTGGGCTAGCAGGACTCCGGTGAACCGGGCTGTAGCGGACTACTATGGCTCGAGGAACACTAGACTACATTTCCCCATAAGAAAGGCTGGGAAGGATAAACAACTAGATAGTCGGATCCCACACATACCAAGCATTTCAATCATACACACAATATGCTCGATATGTGTGAATACAACATGGCATCACAACATAACTCTACAACTCAAGTCTTTATTCATTAGGCTCCGAAGAGCGAGATATGACAAACATGGGTCTCATGACCCAACATACAGAGCATACAATGCAAAGCACATGCGGAAGCTTAACCTGTCTGAGTACAGACATCTATAAATGAAAAGGCTAAGAAGCCTGACTATCTACCAGATCCTGCCGAGGGCACAAGATCGTAGCTGAGGTATCAAGCTAAATGTCGAAGTCCACGCGGAACTACTAGCGAGACTGAAGTCTCTCTGCAAAACATAAATTAAGCAAACGTGAGTACAAAGGTACTCAGCAAGACTTACATCAGATCTAAACTACATATGCATCGGTATCATCAAGGGGGGGTGGAGTTTAACTGCAGCAAGCCAGCTTTGACTCGGTGGCTATTCTGAACTACGACTGCAAGCAACTCTTTTGAGGTGGCGCACACGAGTCCACATATTCACCATTCAATACACCACTATGGATCCGCTCTCGTCTCCCTACGAGGAGGCCATCCATAGCACTCACGCTTATCTTGCGAGTTTTAGGGTATCCACTTTCACTTGTCTATGAACTATGCAAGGGGTCCAAGTTTCCATATCCGAGGAATCCGGCTATTCGAATAGATAATGATAACCCTGCAGGGGTGTACTTCTTCACACACGCTCTCACCACTTATAGCCCTGTACACGTCATGTACCTCGGCAACCTTCAAGCGGAAACCGGGCGAGGGTGTCGGCCATGGCCTACCTAAACACTTAAGTCTCTAGTCTAGGTTTATCGCCTATTCGGTTCCATCCGCGAGGAGATCCGGCCGGAGTTTCGCTCACAGCCCCAAACGATGTGTGCAGGGTTCCCGAGACACCAAACGGGCGCCCGGTACACCGTGCCACGGTGTATCTACCGCAACATAGCCCACCCCTAGGGTCAGCGCTACGCACGGCCACCAACACATATCCTACAAACACCAGAAACTAGTTGCAACTCCTGGACAGAGTACTAGGGTGATTAAGAAGCCGAGAGGGTCCATTGGTTTCGGGCCCAATGCGCGGTAGTAACTGTTCATGGATCACAGACAAAGAACTCAGTTCCTGAGGACGGCTGCAATGAGACAACCCACCATGTACTCCTACATGGCCTCTCACCGCTACCTTTACCAAATCGTGTTCACACACTTAGCTCACACACAGTAGGACATGTTTACACACCTCCGATCCATCCCCGATGAATCAGACCTGACTCAACTCTAAGCAGTAGCAGGCATGACAAACAAGCATGAATGAGTAGGCACATCAGGGCTCAAACAATTCCTACTCATGCTAGTGGGTTTCATCTATTTACTGTGGCAATGACAGGTCATGCAGAGGATAAGGGGTTCAACTACCGCAACAAGTAACAGATGAATCGTTGTTGTCCTAATGCGGTAAAAGAGAGCAGGAGCGAGAGAGTGGGCTTGTATCAGAATGAATAAGGGGGTTGTGCTTGCCTGGCACTTCTGAAGATAGTATAGGTCTTCATCGGTGTCATCGATCTCGTCGTCGGAAACAACGTCTACTGAGAGGGGGCAATTACCGGCAAACAAGGAAGAATACAATCAATGCAATGCAACAATATGATGCATGATCATGACATGGCAATATGTTGTGATTTGGGCTAATGCAACAGAAAGTCATTTTAATTGAAGTGGAATTCAAGACTATATCAAATTCCAACTCCAACCCTATTATGAAATTTGCCCTAAACATGTTTCATCCTAAACAGTGAGGTTAACTTGCTCAAACATGCATGAAAATTGTACAGATGGATTCCTTGAATTTTTCTGATAATTTTTCATATATAAATTATTTCATTTGGAGTTACGGTTGAATTTCTATGATTTTTAGAAGTTTGGGGTATTTTCTGAAATTTCCTGAATTGTTTTTAATCTAGAAAATGATTTACTGCGTCAGCCCGACGTCAGGGTGACGTCAGCTGGTCAACTGAGTGCCTCCAGGTCAAACCTGACCAGTGGGGTCCACTGGTCAGTGACCCAGTGCTGGTTAGGGTCGCTGACGTGTGGGCTCGGTCAACTGCCTCGTCAGCAAAGTCAACCTGACATGTGGGCCCGGTGGGTTAGTCTAAGTTAAACAGGGAATAAATCCGGGTTAATTAGCGCGTGGGGCCCATGTGCCAGTGACACAGGGGGTTGGTTAGGGGGGTGATTAGTCGCTAACTAATCTCCTGAGCGGCGGGGGCCACCGATTAGCGGCTCAGGCAACGGCTCGTCGCCGGTGACCACTGGCCGCGGCGGTGCCCGCTTCGGGTTTGCTCTACGGGCCACGGTTCGACGCGCGGAAGGGCGCGTTTGAAAGAGGGGAGAGAGACGCAGCCGTGGGTGGCCGTGGTTCGAGCGGGGATGGACGGGGTCAGCGACGGCGACCAAAACGGCGGCGGCCGGAGCATGGGCTCGACGGACTCGTCGCTACGGTGCATCAGGGAGCAAATGGAGAGGCTGGGCAGCATCGGCTAGACATGGGGAGCACTAAGAGCAGCACGGTGAGGCCAGGGGAGCATGGAGACTACGCGTGCAGCAGCAATGGCGGACGGCGGCTCCGGTGCTCGTGGGGAATGGCGCTACGGCGTGAAAATGGAACAACGGAGAGGGGGGTTCGAGGGAGAGGCTTACGGCGGTTGCAGCGGTGCGAACAGCAAGCTCGGAGGAGGCCAGGAGCGGTCGGGGCGGCGAGATGGATCTTCGGTGACCGAGGAGGAAGAAGCGGTCGGGGACGGTGAAGCGAGGCACGTCCGCTCGCGCGGCTTGGCGGAAACGATGTAGCGGTCGACGGAGGAGCTCCTTGGTGCGTCGGGGAGGCGAGGCGGTGGCTGTGGCCGCGGCGAACGGCGTCGGTGGCGACGGGCGCGTTCGGTGGCATCGTAGGGAGAGAGCAGAGGAGGGAGAGAGGTCCAGGGAGAGCCAGAGAGGGTCGAGGGGGCCGCGGGCGTCTCCGTGGCGCGGCTAGGAGGCCAGGGGGGCTGCCACCGCGAAGCAGGAGGTGGAGACCTCCGGTGTGCGCTGCTGCTGGCACGCAGCTGCTTCGGGGCGAGGGGAGGAAGACGACGGGCGAGGTGCTGGTGGGCTGGGCCGCTGGTGGCCTGGCGCTGGGCCAGGTAGGACCAGGTAAGTGGCCCAGTGGCCTACTCTCTCTCTCTTTTCTAATTTTATCTAATTTTGTTCTGTTTTCTAATTTGCAGGTTTGTTTTGAATTTGGTTTTGAAGCCAAATCAATTTTGTTGCTTCTGGAAATATTTTTAGAAGCTAAAGGAATTAAACCAAAGCTCCACAAAAATATTTCAGAATTATTGGACCTATATTTATTTAATAGTAAATATAAATCCAATTCAAATAGCTATTGATTTAATTCAGATGCCCAGAATAAATATTTCTGTGAATCCAAAAATATTGGTTTGAATTTTACCTCTTGCCAATATTTTTATAGCTTAACAGGAACATTTTATTGGGTTATTTGAAGCAATTTTTAATGTTGATCATTTTTTTGAAATGATGTCTGAGGCTTTCAGCTTTCCCCAATTCAACTTTCAGAATTTAGACATGATGCATGATGCTCACTCAGGTAAATAGCTACAAGCAAATTCTAGGGCTGTGACATTATGCTTCCACGACTATCACTACCGCTAAGCAATAAAGTAAAGCATTACATCGCGATTGCATTGCATACAATAAAGCGACAACCATATGGCTCCTGCCAGTTGCCGATAACTTGGTTACAAAACATGATCATCTCATACAATAAAATCAGCATCATGCCTTGACCATATCACATCATAACATGCCCTGCAAAAACAAGTTAGACGTCCTCTACTTTGTTGTTGCAAGTTTTACGTGGCTTCTACGGGCTTAAGCAAGAACTCATCTCACCTACGCATCAAAACCACAACGATAGTTTGTCAAATAGACTCTGTTTTAACCTTCTCAAGGACCGGGCATAGCCACACTCGGTTCAACTAAAGTTGGAGAGACAGTCGCCCGCAAGCCATCTATATGCAAAGCACGTCGAGGGAACCGGTCTCGCGTAAGCGTACGCGTAAGGTTGGTCCGGGTTGTCTCGTCCAACAATACCGCCGAACCAAAGTATGACATGCTGGTAGGCAGTATGACTTGTATCGCCCACAACTCACTTGTGTTCTACTCGTGCAAATAACATCAAACCATAAAACCTAGGCTCGGATGCCACTGTTGGGGAACGTAGTAATTTCAAAAAAATTCCTACGCACACGCAAGATCATGGTGATGCATAGCAACGAGAGGGGAGAGTGTGGTCTACGTACCAACGCAGACCGACTGCGGAAGCGATCACACAACATAGAGGAAGTAGTCGTACGTCTTCCCGATCCGACCGATCCAAGCACCGTTACTCCGGCACCTCCGAGTTCTTAGCACATGTTCAGCTCGATGACGATCCTCTGGCTCCGATCCAGCAAAGCATCGAGGAAGAGTTCCGTCAGCACGACGGCGTGGTGACGATCTTGATGTACTAAAGACGCAGGGCTTCGCCTAAGCACTACAACGGTATGATCGAGGTGGAATTTGGTGGCAGGGGGCACCGCACACGGCTAAGGAATGATCTCAAGGATCAACTTGTGTGTCTAGAGGTGCCCCCTGCCCCCGTATATAAAGGATCCAAGGGGAGGGGCTGGCCGGCCAAGGAGGGAGGAGCAGGAGGAGTCCTACTCCTACCGGGAGTAGGACTCCTCCCCCCAATCCTATTCCTAATAGGATTCCCCAAAGGGGAAGAGAAGAGAGAGGTGGCCGGCCCCTCTCCTAGTCCTAATAGGACTAGGGAGAGGGGGGGAGGCGCAGCCCTATGTGGGCTGCCCTCTCACCTTTCCACTAAGGCCCATGTAGGCCCATTTGGCTCCCGGGGGGTTCCGGTAACCCTCCCGGTATTCCGGTAAAATCCCGATTTCACCCGGAACACTTCCGGTGTCCAAACATAGGCTTCCAATATATCAATCTTTATGTCTCGACCATTTCGAGACTCCTCGTCATGTCCGTGATCACATCCGGGACTCCGAACAACCTTCGGTACATCAAAATGCATAAACTCATAATAACTGTCATCGTAACGTTAAGCGTGCGGACTCTACGGTTCGAGAACAATGTAGACATGACCGAGACACGTCTCCGGTCAATAACCAATAGCGGGACCTGGATGCCCATATTGGCTCCTACATATTCTACGAAGATCTTTATCGGTCAGACCGCATAACAACATACGTTGTTCCCTTTGTCATCGGTATGTTACTTGCCCGAGATTCGATCGTCGGTATCCAATACCTAGTTCAATCTCGTTACTGGCAAGTCTCTTTACTCGTTCCGTAATACATCATCTCATAACTAACATCTTAGTTATTATGCTTGCAAGGCTTATGTGATGTGTATTACCGAGAGGGCCCAGAGATACCTCTCCGACAATCGGAGTGACAAACCCTAATCTCGAAATACGCCAACCCAACATCCACCATTGGAGACACCTGTAGTACTCCTTTATAATCACCCAGTTACGTTGTGACGTTTGGTAGTACCCAAAGTGTTCCTCCGGTAAACGGGAGTTGCATAATCTCATAGTTATAGGAACATGTATAAGTCATGAAGAAAGCAATAGCAACATACTAAACGATCGGGTGCTAAGCTAATGGAATGGGTCATGTCAATCAGATCATTCAACTAATGATGTGACCTCGTTAATCAAATAAAAACTCTTTGTTCATGGTTAGGAAACATAACCATCTTTGATTAACGAGCTAGTCTAGTAGAGGCATACTAGTGACACTCTGTTTTGTCTATGTATTCACACGTGTATTATGTTTCCGGTTAATACAATTCTAGCATGAATAATAAACACTTATCATGATTTTAAGGAAATAAATAATAACTTTATTATTGCCTCTAGGGCATATTTCCTTCCGAAATACCTTGTTTAAATTAAACATATATATATATAAAGGTTCAATTGCAAAAATGACAGGATTATCGTGGCTATTGTAGGGGCCATGTCTGAGGTGGCGACCCTGAAGCAAGCGCTGCTCGAGGCCGAGAAGAGGTCGGCCGCGGAGCGCACTGAGCGAGAAAAGTATGAGGCCGAGGTTGGCAAGGTGCGGTAAGAGCTCCAAGCTCTCATAGAAAAACATGAGAGTTTGGAGCGTGACTCAAGGACGCAAGCGTCCGAGCTCGCGGCGGCTACTGAAAGTGCCAAGTCTGCCAAGGCCGAATCCCAGAAGACCCTCCAGGAGTTGGATGAGGTGAAGAAGATAGTAGCGGGTAAGGCATTCTTTATGCAAAGTAAACACATAAGCGTGAGTTACTTGTTACTTACCCGAATCTGGAGTTCTCCAGGCGCGTTCGCAGATCTTCCCCGGAGTATATCTGATGCTGCCGCATTCTATCGAGCCGAGGAGGGCAGCTTGACGGAGAATGTGTTCTGGTCTCAGTACGCTGAGGCCGGACACCCCGTGCCCCTGAGCGACCAGTTGAAGCAACTGGTCGAGCTCCACAAGGCGGCCGAATAGGCTATGAAGGGCCTCATAGTTCGGCTGTGGCCTGGAGAGGCTCGGCCTGGGAGCTACTTCGGGCTGGTGCGGCGGCTGGTGGAGGCCTGTCCAAGGCTCGAAGTCATCAAGCGCTCCGTCTGCATTGAAGGTGCCTGTAGGGCCCTTGCCCGTGCGAAGGTGCACTGGGGCAAGCTAGATGCTGAGAAGCTGGTGAAGGACGGGCCACCGCCGGGGAAAGAGCATCGCAAGCCCGAAAATTATTATAAGGATGTTCTGAAGGGTACCCGCCTTGTGGCGGATGAATGTTCTATGGATGTAATGTTTGAGTAAAACTTGCTCATTTTATCCTGTGCGCTGAAAACTTGTTCATATGCGCTTAAGCAATGCTGTTTGAATTTAAAATATTACCTTCTGTGCGGCTGTTTATCAATTCTGAGAGATGGCGAGTCGTCGGCTTCTACCCCCGTGCTGCTAGTGCTGGGGTGTTCGGGGATAAACTCGACGGCTCTTTTTCCCATGTTTGGGTCCTTCGAGGGAGGCGCTCAGCCCAACGAACGAGGCAATCAGACTATAATGCGTGAACACTCTCACTTAGCCATAGAATTCTATAGTTTTAAATTTCGGCGAAGCCCCTGGTATTCGGAAGACCGAGTTCGGGGCGCTATCCATGCCTTGGCCGGACAGAGCCGGCTCCTCGCCCTAAGCGGCATAAGTCTTTAAGGACTCAAAAAGACCTCTCGAACAGCGACCAGCTCTCGCCTCATCATGACGGTTAGTTTTAGCTTTCTCCACTGAGGTGCTCGACCCAGCTCAACCGGGGCACAATCGCAGTGGTTCTCCTAGTGCTACCTTAGCCGATATAGTGGAACGTAAGGCACCAAAACATAGGAGCCGGGAAAACCCAACTATTGACCCAAGACATGATTCGGAGCCGATGCATATAATGCTATAAGTTCGGGGTGCCGCACTTGTTAAAGTGTTCGGACTTTTCACACCATGTTGAGGGGTACTGAAGCCCCTGGCGTATTTTGGCCGTACCAAAGTGTACGGGTGCAACATGTCGTTAAGGAACATATATAAATATATAAAAAAAGTAATGCAAAAATAGACAAAAGCTATGCATTGTTTAATAAAAAGAGATGCGATCAAATCAGAACAATACAAATAATACGATAAGCAAAAGGTTGGACTATGTAACATGTCCGCTCCAGGGGCAAGCTGCAGAATAATGTGCGAAACAGGTATACTGCTCATGATAGAGGCCACCTGGGAGTTCCGTAATGCGGCGTGGCTTGTCTGCTTCCCTGGTTCTTGCATCGTTTGTGCGGCAATTGAACTGCCGAACAGGCCTTCCGAAGAGTAGAGTCCTGAAAGTAAGAGAAAATTAAAAAAATCGGCAGCCCCTAGTGCGGTTTAAGCCGTGTTTCGGGCGTGCCGTGATGGTGCCCCTCCCCCTGTGCCCATGGTGTCTCTAGAGCGTAGTTATGTACGCGAAGTACTGGCATCGCCTTTTTGCGAGGGTTGGGGTTGGGGCCGCATTGCTATGCCTGCTCGGATCGTGCCAGGCAGTCTTGTTGTAGGTTACTCCGGGCGCACTTGACGGTGTTCGGTCGTTTACTGGCCGGACTGGAGAACTGCCTGGAGAGGCTGCTTTGTACTTCCGCTGCAAGGGCCGGCATGTGCTCCTCCGTTCGGAGGGAGCGTTTGGTGTTTCCATTGACCGTAATTACTCCTCGAGGGCCTAGCATCTTGAGCTTAAGGTATGCGTAGTGCGGTACCGCATTGAACCTAGCGAATGCGGTTCGCCTGAGCAGTGCGTGATAGCCACTGCGAAACGGGACTATGTCGAAGATTAACTCCTCGCTTCGGAAATTATCCGGAGATCCGAAGACCACTTCAAGTGTGACTGAACCTGTATAGTTGGCCTCTACACCTGGTATTACGCCTTTAAAGGTCGTTTTGGTGGGCTTAATCCTCGAGGGATCTATGCCCATTTTCCTCACTTTATCCTGGTAAAGCAGGTTCAGGCTGCTGCCGCCATCCATGAGGACTCTAGTGAGATGAAATCCATCAATAATTGGGTCTAGAACCAATGCGGCGAAGCCGCCGTGACGGGTGCTAGTGCGGTGGTCCCTTCGATCAAAGGTGATCGGGCAGGAGGACCATGGGTTGAACTTTGGGGCGACTGGCTCTATCGCGTATACGTCCCTTAACGCGCGCTTCCGCTCCCTCTTGGGGATGTGGGTTGCGTATATCATGTTCACCATCTGCACTTGTGGGGGAAAACCCTTCTGTCCCCTGTTGTTCGGCGGCCGGGGCTCCTCGTCGTCCTCGCTATGCAGCCCTTGTCTTCGTTTTCGGCGTTTAACTTGCCTGCCTGCTTGAACACCCAACAATCCCTGTTCGTGTGATTGGCCAGCTTTTCGGGGGTGCCATGTATCTGGCATAAGCGGTCGAGTATTCGGTCCAAACTGGATGGGCCCCTAGGATTCCTTTTGAATGGCTTCTTCCGCTGACCGGATTTAGAGCCTCTGAATCCGGCATTAACTGTCGTATCCTCAGCATTGTCGCCGTTAATGCGGCGCTTCTGCTTGGTTCGACGCGACCTGCCACTACCGTCCCTGGTGTCCGAATTACCAGGGTTGTTGGTTATATTGTTGCTACGAGCAAGCCAGCTGTATTCTCCCGCGCAAAAGCGGGTCATGAGTGTCGTGAGTGCTGCCATAGATTTCGGCTTTTCCTGTCCAAGGTGTCGGGCTAGCCACTCGTCACGGATATTGTGCTTGAAGGCTGCTAGGGCCTCAGCGTCCGGACAGTCGACTATTTGATTTTTCTTTGTTAGGAACCGTGTCTAGAATTGCCTGGCCGATTCATCTGGTTGCTGAATTACGTGACTTAGGTCATCGACGTCTGGGGGTCGCACATAAGTGCCCTGGAAATTGTTGAGGAATGCAGCTTCCAGGTCCTCCCAACAACTGATTGATCCTGTTGGCAAGCTGTTAAGCCAATGCCGAGCTAGTCCTTTAAGCTTGAGTGGGAGGTATTTGATGGCGTGGAAATCATCGTCGCGGGCCATGTGGATATGAAGGAGATAGTCCTCAATCCATACCACAGGATCTGTTGTGCCATCATATGATTCGATGTTTACGGGTTTGAAGCCCTCGGGGATTTGATGATCCATTATTTCGTCTGTGAAGCAGAGTGGGTGTGCGGCGCCTCTGTACTGGGCTATATCATGACGTAGCTCCAGTGAGCCTTGTCTACTGTGTTCAGCCCTGCCGAATTTGTGGCCGGCGTGACGGATGCCGTCTCGAGCCGTGGGGCGCCCACGCGGTCCATAGATCGATCTTGTTTGTTTATCCTTGTCCTCCAACATATCTCGTAAATCCGGCGCATAGTCCTGTGCCTTGGTACGGGGTGCGGCTTGAGTGGAGGGCCGAGAGGCCTCCTTGTTGCGGCCACGAGGTGGCCGGTCGGCCGCATCAAGTGCTTCCTCCTCTAATTGGGGTAGCAACCTGCGCTTTGGGTAGCTCTTGGAGGGGTGTTCGAGTTTATGATCTTCGGCCGCAAGGACTTCAGTCCATCTGTCAACTAGCAAAACTTGATCAACTCTGAGCTGTTGCTGTTTTTTCTTGAGGCTTCTTGCCGTGGCCATAAGCCTGCGTTGAAAACGCTCTTGCTTGACGGGATCCTCTGGCATGACGAATTCGTCGTCGTCGAGGCTTGCCTCGTCTTCGGAGGGAGGCATATAATTATCGTCCTCGACCTCTCTGTCTATCGCTCTCTCATGAGGGCTGGTTTCTCCACCCTCCTGTGCTAAATCTTGCTGGAGGGGATTTTCTTCGGCGCTTTCCGGAGTATTGTTATCTCCCGTGCTGGAATCACCGTGTTTGTTTTGGCGGGATTTTGAGCGGCGCCGCTGACGTCGGCGCTTAGGCTGTTTCTTGGAGGGGTCATCCTCCGCTGTTCCATCGCCATCTCCCTTTTTTGGGGTGTCCACCATGTATATGTCATATGACGAGGTGGCTTTCCAGGGCCTAGTAGGCACTGGTTCTTCATCATCTCCTTCATCGGCGTCCATACCGTCAATGTCTTCGTAGTCGAAGTCGAGCATGTCGGTTAAGTCGTCGACAGTGGCTACAAAGTGGGTGGTGGGTGGGCTTTGAATTTCTTCATCATCCGAATCCCAACCTCGCTGGCCGCAGTCCGGCCAGGGCTCTCCTGATAAAGAGAGAGACTTCAGTGACATCAGAATATTGCCAAAAGGCGAGTGCTGAAAGATGTCCACGGCAGTAAACTCCATGATCGGCGCCCAATCGGATTCGATAGGCCGGGGCACGGAGGGTTCGGAGTCCGGAAAGGAGTCCGGCTCCTCGGGGTCATGAGTCTCGCGGAGTGCGGGGCTGGTGTTTGGCTCAATCGCCGTTGGGATCATAGCCCCCGAGGTGGCGTCCAACCGCCCATCCTCGATCGGCGTAGTTGGCTCCGAATTGGGGACCGGAGCCGACACGGGTGCGGCCTCCAGGGCACTGTTCGGCGGTAGAGCTAGATCATGCTTGTCGGGACAGTGTGGCGCGCTCGGCAGTGGCTCGAATCCGTCGAAGATCAAGTCCCCACGGATGTCAGCCATGTAGTTTAAACTTCCAAATCTGACCTG
Source organism: Triticum monococcum (assembly GCA_034509565.1). Lineage (NCBI taxonomy): Eukaryota > Viridiplantae > Streptophyta > Magnoliopsida > Poales > Poaceae > Triticum > Triticum monococcum. The sequence continues at coordinate 18,912,931 of CM067844.1, read as the reverse complement.
ACGGCCAGGGACGTAGCTTTCGATCTGCTCCAGATGGCCAAGTGAATTGGCCCGCAGTGCGAAGCCGCCGAAGACGAAGATCTGTCGGGGGAGGAAGGTCTCACCCTGGACAGCATCGCTGTTGAAGATCGTAGGAGCCATCGGGCCTGACGGCGACGGCACAAAGGAACTCTCAATGAAAGCACCAATGTCGGTGTCAAAACAGGCGGATCTCGGGTAGGGGGTCCCGAACTGTGCGTCTAGGCCAGATGGTAACAGGAGGCAAGGGACATGAAGTTTTACCCAGGTTCGGGCCCTCTCGATGGAGGTAAAACCCTACGTCCTGCTTGATTAATATTGATGATATGGGTAGTACAAGAGTAGATCTACCACGAGATCAGAGAGGCTAAAACCCTAGAAGCTAGCCTATGGTATGATTGTTGATGTGTATGTTGTCCTGCAGACTAAAACCCTCCGGTTTATATAGACACCGGATAGGGTTAGGGTTACATAGAGTCGGTTACAATGGTAGGAGATCTGAATATCCGTATCGCCAAGCTTGCCTTCCACGCCAAGGAAAGTCCCTCCCGGACACGGGACGAAGTCTTTAATCTTGTATCTTCATAGTCCTGGAGTCCGGCTGAAGGTATAGTCCGGCCATCCGGACACCCCCTAATCCAGGACTCCCTCACCCGGACTGACGATGTTTTCAGCAGAATTACCATGGTGTTATTTATGTGCAGAAACAAAAGTTCTCGGAATGACCTGAAACTTCACGGAGCAAATTTTTGGAAAATATAAAAAATACCTGCAAAAGATGAAGGCCGGGGGGCCCACCACCTGTCCACGAGGGTGGGGGCGCGCCTGCCCCCCTAGGGCGCTCCCCCTACCTCGTGGGCCCCCTGGAGCTCCTCTGACTCCAACTCCAACTCTATATATTTGGTTTCGGGGAGAAAAAAATCCGAGAGAAAGATTCATTGCGTTTTACGATACGGAGCCGCCGCCAAGCCCTAAAACCTCTCGGGAGGGCTGATCTGGAGTCCGTTTGGGGATCCGGAGAGGGGAATCCATCGCCATCGTCATCATCAACCATCCTCCATCACCAATTTCATGGTGCTCACCGCCGTGCGTGAGTAATTCCATCGTAGGCTTGCTGGACGGTGATGGGTTGGATGCGATCTATCATGTAATCAACTTAGTTTTGTTAGGGTTTGATCCCTAGTATCCACTATGTTCTGATATTGATGTTGCTATGACTTTGCTATGCTTAATGCTTGTCATTAGGGCCCGAGTGCCATGATTTCAGATCTGAACCTATTATGTTTTCATCAATATATGAGAGTTCTTGATCCTATCTTGCAAGTCTATTGTCACCTATTATGTGTTATGATCCGTTAACCCCGGAGTGACAATAATCGGGATACTTACCGGTGATGACCGTAGTTTGAGGAGTTCATGTATTCACTATGTGTTAATGCTTTGTTCCGGTACTCTATTAAAAGGAGGCCTTAATATCCCTTAGTTTCCATTAGGACCCCGCTGCCACGGGAGGGTAGGACAAAAGATGTCATGCAAGTTCTTTTCCATAAGCACGTATGACTATATTGGGAATACATGCCTACATTATATCAATGAACTGGAGCTAGTTCTGTGTCACCCTAGGTTATGACTGTTACATGATGAACCGCATCCGGCATAATTCTCCATCACTGATCCATTGCCTACAAGCTTTCCATATATTGTTCTCCGCTTATTTACTTTTCCATTGCTATTGTTATCATCACTATAAAATACCAAAAACATTACTTTTGCTATCATTACCTTTTGATACCGTTACCACTACTATCATATTACTTTGCTACTAAATACTTTGTTGCAGATATTAAGTTTCCAGGTGTGGTTGAATTAACAACTCAGCTGCTAATACTTGAGAATATTCTTCGGCTCCCCTTGTGTCAAATCAATAAATTTGGGTTGAATACCCTACCCTCGAAAATTGTTGCGATCCCCTATACTTGTGGGTTATCACATGCTTGCTACTGCTTAGAGTTGAGTCAGGTCTGATTCATCGGGGATGAATTGGAATGGTGATGAACATGTCCTACTGTGTGTGAACACGATTTGGTAAAGTTAGCGGTGAGAGGCCATGTAGGAGTACATGGCGGGTTGTCTCATTGAAACCGTCCTTAGGAACTGAGTTCGGTGTTTGTGATCCATGAACAGCTACTACCACGCGTTGGGCCCGAAACCAATGGACACTCTCGACTTATTAATCGCCTTGATCTCTGTCCAGGAGTTGAAACTAGTTTTTGGTGTTCGTAGGATATGTGTTGGAGGCCGTGCGTAGCGCTGACCCTAGGGGTGGGCTATGATGCGGTAGATACACCATAGCCCAGTGTACTGGGCGCCCGTTTGGTGTCTCGGGAACCCTGCACACATCGTTTCGGACTGTGAGCCAAACCCCGACCGGATCTCCTCGCGGATGGAACCCGAATAGGCGATAAACCTGGACTAGAGACTTGTGTGGTTAGTCAGGTCGTGGCCGACTCCCTCGCCAGGCTTCCGCTTGAAGGTTGCCGAGATACACGACGTGTACATGGTGGTAAGTGGAGAGAGCGTGTGTGAAGAAGTACACCCCTGCAGGGTTATAAATGATCTATTCGAATAGCTGTGTCCGTGGTAAAGGACTTCTGGGTTGCCTGTACAGTTCATAGACAAGTGAAAGTGGATACTCTAAAATGCGAAGATAAGTGTGAGTGCTATGGATGGCGTTCTCGTAGGGAGACGGGAGTGGATCCATAGTGGTGTATTGATATGGTGAATATGTGGACTCGTGTGCGCCACCTCAAAAGAGTTACTTGCAGTTGTAGTTTAGGATAGCCACTGAGTCAAGCTGGCTTGCTGCAGTTAAACCCCACCATCCCTTTGTTGATAATGATGCATATGTAGTTAGTTCTGATCTAAGTCTTGGTGGGTACTTTTGTACTCACGTTTGCTTAATTTATGTTTTTGCAGACAGACTTTAGTCTCGCTAGTAGTTCTATGTGGACTTCGACGTTTAGCTTGATACCTCAGCTACGATCTTGTGCCCTCGGCATGATCTGGTAGATAGTCAGGCTTGTCAACCTTTTTCATTTGTAGATGTCTGTACTCAGACATGTTAATCTTCCGCCTGTGCTTTGACTTGTATGCTCTGAATGTTGGGTCATGAGACCCATGTTTGTAATATCTCGCTCCTCGGAGCCTATTGAATAAATACTTGAGTTGTAGAGTCATGTTGTGATGCCATGTTGTATTTACACATATCGGGCATATTGTGTGTATAATTGAAATGCTTGGTATGTGTGGGATCCGACAATCTAGTTAGTTATCCTTGGTAGCCTCTCGTATGTGGAAATGTAGTCTGGTGCTTCCACTGACCCTTGGTAGTCCGCTACAGCCCGGTCTACCGGAGTCCTGCTAGCCCAGCACTACTGCTCCGGAACACTTAGACTGGCCGGCATGTGATTCACTTCATTCATGTGTTTGTCCCTTCGTGGAAATGTCACGCGGAGACATCCGGAGTCCCGCTAGCCTGCTACAGCCCGGGTTCCCGGAGTCCTGTTAGCCCAGTTGCTAAAGCCCGGATTCATATGCTGCTGGCCGACATGCTCGATGTTGATTCATGTATGCCTGTCCCCATAAGTTAGTGCCACTTTGGGTTCACGACTAGTCATGTCGGCCCAGGTTCTTTGTCATATGGATGCTAGTGACACTATCATATACGTGAGCCAAAAGGCGCAAATGGTCCCGGGCCAGGTAAGGTGGCACCCGTGGGAATACCGTGCGTGAGGCCGCAAAGTGATATGAGGTGTTACATGCTAGATCGGTGTGACTTAGGATCAGGGTCCTAAAAGCTTTGGTATCAGAGCTTGACTGCTTGTAGGATTACCAAGCCAAACTGGTCGAAGTTGAGTCTAAAAATTCTTTAGTTATGTAAAGGAATTGATTGTGGAAGGGAACGTAAGGATCTGTTTACTCCTTATACCTTATGCCCTTCTGATCTGAGTCAGCCTCTTCTTTTCTACGGGGATTAAGAACTAGGCTTCTCGTCCTTATATCAGGATCACGTGTTACTAATCCATAGACTTATAGGATTGATGGATTCAAGTCTCAGTTCAGTTTCTACTACTTCCGTATGTTCATAGCTGGCCTCAGAAACTTGATATGGTGATGTTGAGTGGATATGCCACCATTTTTGCAGGATGTTTTCGAATCTTTTCGAGCATTTATAGTCGTTATGTTGTCCGAGTCATCCCAGGTTTCTAATTATTCTAATGCATTTGCAAATCCTTTTTATAGTCGTTATGTTGTCCGAGTCATCCCAGGTTTCTAATTATTCTAATGCATTTGCAAATCCTTTCTTCCCGTTCTCGATGTTCCTTTGGGCCAGATTAAGCACACTAATCGGTGAGTTGAGGTACTTTATTGCCTCAACATATATGTTGGAGCTATTATTATGACCCTAGGTGTCTTAGAGGATCACCTAGTAATCTAGCCATGTTTTGTGTTCCCAGTGTGATGATTCTGACCATTATTCTCGAAGCATCCCGTGATGCCATTTAGTTAGTAGGTACTCTATTCCTGGGTTTGAACCCGAGATTCACTCTACTTACCTCGTGTTCATAGTGTTTGCTAGTTCCTTTAGGATATTAGTAACCTTTGCGATAGTCCTCGAGGTCCGTGGTACATCGTTCTTCCAATACCATGAACCAATATGGCAGGAGTTCTCTTGAACCAAATGATCACAACAAGAGTGCTCTTGATGAGTTCTCCATTCAAAAATTGTGAATCTGCCAGTCCTCCCTCTTCTGCATGGGTTATCCATAAGAAAATTGTTGAGCTTTACTTGACATACTAATCTATGCATCCACAACTCAGAAAAACATATGTTCCTTGGAGTTGTCCCTCTTTAGTTGTATCCTGACCTCCGTTTATCAAGTGATAGTCAGAAATAGTTGTGCCATTGTGTTCGTCGGAGTCTATTATTCTTGTGGTCCGTCGAGCCGTTCTATTTCAGAATGACTAGGAGAAACAAACTCCAGTACCTCATCCATATCTAGGATTGGGTCGAAGCAGTTGTATTCCGCAGATCAAAATGCCAATCCAGCTTATGATTCTGTTCTACCCTGAAGTATTGCACTCTTGATGTCAGAAATGTCATGAGAATTGCACCAACTCTTATGAATTCTTGGTGCAGTGATACTTCTCGCCATCATCATTCGTTCCTCGGTTCCATGTTGTTGCAACCGGAATACCGACAAGTGAACCGTGATGTGTGAAATCAATACTCCTAGCAACTCTGTTGCTTGGTAGTTAATGGACAATAATTTTATTCTTAGCGTGTTGGTTACTGAATCATCATCCTAAGATTGATCGTGCTACCTAGTCCATATTACCTAGTGCACTCTTCGATCAATGAGTCTGGATTATGATTAATTCCTTGCTCTTCTGATCATATTGTCTTGCCCTGAGAAGCAAGATTGTTCTCGAGCTTAGTAACATATCGATGGTTCATGATATCCCGAATATCCTCTCGGAAGTAACACCGGGTGGATCCCTGACTGTTATGTTGAGCTCGTGATCAAGTTGGTTTATCCCTATAAACCACCCCTTCTCCAAGATCTGTTCGGGATACCCCTGAGTTAGTTGGTCAAGCTAAATAACAACTTGGAGAGTTGGAGGATAAAATCTTGTCTAACTTAGTTCATTCCAAAGGGTTATCCTTGTGTGTGTGTGTGTGTGTGTTGAAGAACGATGATATCTTCATTGATTTATCCTCGTGTTCAGTTGTTGGATTTATTGTCTTATCCAATCCTTTGATTTGAGTATGGGTTATCGTCAAATCAGAATCAGAACCAACGATGTTCGTAATGTTGTCTTACGCGTGGTTGATCCCTCGAGCATACACCATTATATCTTTTGGTCTGACCAATGCTATCACTTTGCTCACATAGTTATGGAATTCCATCTTCATGGAAATCCTTATGATTTGTTGTTGAGCCCATCAGCTGTTGGGGAACGTAGTAATTTCAAAATTTCCTACGCACACGCAAGATCATGGTGATGCATAGCAACGAGAGGGGAGAGTGTTGTCCACGTACCCTCGTAGACCGAAAGCGGAAGCGTTAGCACAACGCGGTTGATGTAGTCGTACGTCTTCACGATCCGACCGATCAAGTACCGAACGTATGGCACCTCCGAGTTCAGCACACGTTCAGCCCGATGACGTCCCTCGAACTCCGATCTAGCCAAGTGTTGAGGGAGAGTTTCGTCAGCACGACGGCGTGGTGACGATGTTGATGTTCTACCGACGCAGGGCTTCGCCTAAGCATCGCTACAGTATTATCGAGGTGGACTATGGTGGAGGGGGGCACCGCACACGGCTAAAAGATCAAACAGATCAATTGTTGTGTCCATGGGGTGCCCCCTTCCCCCTTATATAAAGGAGCAAGGGGGGGTGCGGCCGGCCAGGGAGAGGGCGCGGTTCGCCGCCCCCGATGTCGCAAGAAGTCCATTGAACCTTATCATTTAGAGGAAGGAGAAGTCGTAACAAGGTTTCCATAGGTGAACCTGCGGAAGGATCATTGTCGTGACCCTGACCAAAATAGACCGTGCACGCGTCATCCAATCCGTCGGCGACGGCATTGTCTGTCGCTCGACCACCTCCCCTCCTCGAAGTGGGTGGGGGCTTGGGGTAAAAGAACCCATGGCGCCAAAGGCGTCAAGGAACACGGTGCCTAACCCGGGGGCATGACTAGCTTGCTAGTCATCCCTCGTGTTGCAAAGCTATTTAATCCACACGACTCTCGGCAACGGATATCTCGGCTCTCGCATCGATGAAGAACGTAGCGAAATGCGATACCTGGTGTGAATTGCAGAATCCCGCGAACCATCGAGTCTTTGAACGCAAGTTGCGCCTGAGGCCCCGCCGGCGTCTCCGGACTTCCTAACGTCGTCGTCAACCGCCACATCCCGGCTCGGGAAATCTTAAACCGATTCCCTTTTGGGGAATGCGCGTGATCGCGCTATCTGCGGGGGTTACCCCGTCCCTTAGGATCGGCTTACCCATGTGCAAGTGTCGTTCACATGGAACCTTTCTCCTCTTCGGCCTTCAAAGTTCTCATTTGAATATTTGCTACTACCACCAAGATATGCACCGACGGCCGCTCCGCCCGGGCTCGCGCCCCGGGTTTTGCAACGGCCGCTGCGCCCTCCTACTCATCGGGGCATGGCGCTCGCCCAGATGGTCGGGTGTGGGTCGCGCGCTTCAGCGCCATCCATTTTCGGGGCTAGTTGATTCGGCAGGTGAGTTGTTACACACTCCTTAGCGGATTTCGACTTCCATGACCACCGTCCTGCTGTCTTAATCGACCAACACCCTTTGTGGGTTCTAGGTTAGCGCGCAGTTGGGCACCGTAACCCGGCTTCCGGTTCAGCGCCAGGAGGAGTCCTACTCCCACCGGGAGTAGGACTCCCCCTTTCCTAGTTGGAATAGGATTTGGGAGAAGGAAAGAGAGAGGAGAACAAGGAAAGAGGGGGCCGGCCCCCCTTGCCCTAAACCAATTCGGTTTGGGCCTTGGGGGCACGCCCCACACTCCCCTTGCTTCCCTCTATTTCCACTAAGGCCCATATAGGTCCATTAAGCTCCCGGGGGGTTCCGGTAACCTCCCGGTACTCCGGTAAAATCCCGATTTCACCCGGAACACTTCCGACATCCAAACATAGGCTTCCAATATATCAATCTTCATGTCTCGACCATTTAGAGACTCCTCGTCATGTCCTTGATCACATCCGGGACTCCGAACAACCTTCGGTACATCAAAACATATAAACTCATAATATAACTGTCGTCATAACGTTAAGCGTGCGGACCCTACGGGTTTGAGAACTATGTAGACATGACCGAGACACGTCTCCGGTCAATAACCAATAGCGGAACCTGGATGCTCATATTGGCTCCCACATATTCTACGAAGATCTTTATCGGTCAAACCGCACAACAACATACGTTGTTCCCTTTGTCATCGGTATGTTACTTGCCCGAGATTCGATCGTCGGTATCTCAATACCTAGTTCAATCTCGTTACCGGCAAGTCTCTTTACTCATTCCATAATACATCATCCCGCAACTAACTCATTAGTTGCAATGCTTACAAGGCTTAAGTGATGTGCATTACCGAGAGGGCCCAGAGATACCTCTCCGACAATCGGAGTGACAAATCCTAATCTCGAAATATGCCAACCCAACAAGTACCTTTGGAGACACCTGTAGAGCACCTTTATAATCACCCAGTTACGTTGTGACGTTTGGTAGCACACAAAGTGTTCCTCCGGTAAACGGGAGTTGCATAATCTCATAGTCATAGGAACATGTATAAGTCATGAAGAAAGCAATAGCAGAATACTAAACAATCGTGTGCTAAGCTAACGGAATGGGTCATGTCAATCACATCATTATCCTAATGATGTGACCCCGTTAATCAAATGACAACTCATGTCTATGGTTAGGAAACATAACCATCTTTGATCAACGAGCTAGTCAAGTAGAGGCATACTAGTGACATTCTGTTTGTCTATGTATTCACACGTGTATTATGTTTCCGGTTAATACAATTCTAGCACGAATAATAAACATTTATCATGATATAAGGAAATAAATAATAACTTTATTATTGCCTCTAGGGCATATTTCCTTCAGTCTCCCACTTGCACTAGAGTCAATAATCTATATTACACAATAATGATTCTAACACCCATGGAGCCTTGGTGTTGATCACGTTTTGCTCGTGGAAGAGGCTTAGTCAACGGGTCTGCAACATTCAGATCCGTATGTATCTTGCAAATTTCTATGTCTCCCACCTGGACTAAATCCCGGATGGAATTGAAGCATCTCTTGATGTGTTTGGTTCACTTATGAAATCTGGATTCCTTCGCCAAGGCAGTTGCACCAGTATTGTCACAAAAGATTTTCATTGGACCCGATGCACTAGGTATGACACCTAGATCGGATATGAACACCTTCATCCAGACTCCTTCATTTGCTGCTTCCGAAGCAGCTAGGTACTCCGCTTCACATGTAGATCCCGCCACAACACTTTCTTTAGAACTGCACCAACTGACAGCTCCACCGTTCAATGTAAACACGTATCCGGTTTGCGATTTAGGATCGTCCGGATCAGTGTCAAAGCTTGCATCAACGTAACAGTTTACGGTGTGCTCTTTGTCACCTCCATAAACGAGAAACATATCCTTAGTCCTTTTCAGGTATTTCAGGATGTTCTTGACCGCTGTCCAGTGATCCGCTCATGGATTACTTTGGTACCTCCCTGCTAGACTTATAGCAAGGCACACATCAGGTCTGGTACACAACATTGCATACATGATAGAGCCTATGGCTGAAGCATAGGGAACATCTTTCATTTTCTCTCAATCTTCTGCGGTGGTCGGGCATTGAGTATTACTCAACTTCACACCTTGTAACACAGGCAAGAACCCTTTCTTTGCTTGATCCATTTTGAACTTCTTCAAAACTTTGTCAAGGTATGTGCTTTGTGAAAGTCCAATTAAGCGTCTTTATCTATCTCTATAGATCTTGATGCCCAATATGTAAGCAGCTTCACCGAGGTCTTTCATTGAAAAACTCTTATTCAAGTATCCCTTTATGCTATCCCGAAATTCTATATCATTTCCTATTAGCAATATGTCATCCACATATAATATCAGAAATGCTACAGAGCTCCCACTCACTTTCTTGTAAATACAGGCTTCTCCAAAAGTCTGTATAAAACCAAATGCTTTGATCACACTATCAAAGCGTTTATTCCAACTCTGAGAGGCTTGCACCGGTCCATAAATGGATCGCTGGAGCTTGCACACTTTGTTAGCTCCCTTTGGATCGACAAAACCTTCTGGTTGCATCATATACAACTCTTCTTCCAGAAATCCATTCAGGAATGCAGTTTTTACATCCATTTGCCAAATTTCATAATCATAAAATGCGGCAATTGCTAACATGATTCGGACAGACTTAAGCATTGCTACGGGTGAGAAGGTCTCATCGTAGTCAATCCCTTGAACTTGTTGAAAACCTTTTGCAACAAGTCGAGCTTTATAGACAGTAACATTACCGTCAGCGTCGGTCTTCTTCTTGAAGATCCATTTATTCTCAATTGCTTGCCGATCATCGGGCAAGTCAACCAAAGTCCATACTTTGTTCTCATACATGGATCCCATCTCAGATTTCATGGCCTCAAGCCATTTTGTGGAATCTGGGCTCACCATCGCTTCTTCATAGTTCGTAGGTTCATCATGATCTAGTAGCATGACTTCCAGAACAGGATTACCATACCACTCTGGTGTGGATCTTACTCTGGTTGATCTACGAGGTTCAATAGTAACTTGATCTGAAGTTCCATGATCATCATCATTAACTTCCTCACTAATTGGTGTAGGCGTTACAGAAACCGGTTTCTGTGATGAACTACTTTCCAATAGTGGAGCAGGTATAGTTACCACATCAAGTTCCACTTTCCTCCCACTCACTTATTTCAAGAGAAACTCCTTCTCTAGAAAGGATCCATTCTTAGCAACGAATGTCTTGCCTTCGGATCTGTGATAGAAGGTATACCCAACAGTCTCCTTTGGGTATCCTATGAAGACACATTTCTCTGATTTGGGTTCGAGCTTATCAGGTTGAAGCTTTTTCACATAAGCATCACAGCCCCAAACTTTTAGAAACGACAACTTTGGTTTCTTGCCAAACCATAGTTCATAAGGCGTCGTCTCAACGGATTTTGATGGTGCCCTATTTAACGTGAATGCGGTCGTCTCTAAAGCATAACCCCAAAATGATAGCGGTAAATCTGTAAGAGACATCATAGATCGCACCATATCTAGTAAAGTACGATTACGACGTTTGGACACACCATTATGCTGTGGTGTTCCGGGTGGCGTGAGTTGCGAAACTATTCCGCATTGTTTGAAATGTAGACCAAACTCATAACTCAAATATTCTCCTCCATGATCAGATTGTAGAAACTTTATTTTCTTGTTACGATGATTTTCAACTTCACTCTGAAATTCTTTGAACTTTTCAAATGTTTCAGACTTATGCTTCATTAAGTAGATATATCCATATCTGCTTAAATCATCTATGAAGGTGAGAAAATAACGATATCCGCCACGAGCCTCAACATTCATCGGACCACATACATCTGTATGTATGATTTCCAACAAATCTGTTGCTCTCTCCATAGTACCGGAGAACGGCGTTTTAGTCATCTTGCCCATGAGGCACGGTTCGCAAGTACCAAATGATTCATAATCAAGTGGTTCCAAAAGTCCATCAGTATGGAGTTTCTTCATGCGCTTTATACCGATATGACCTAAACGGCAGTGCCACAAATAAGTTGCATTATCATTATCAACTCTGCATCTTTTGGCTTCAACATTATGAATATGTGTATCACTACTATCGAGATTCATCAAAAATAGACCACTCTTCAAGGGTGCATGACCATAAAAGATATTACTCATATAAATAGAACAACCATTATTCTTTGATTTAAATGAATAACCGTCTCGCATCAAACAAGATCCAGATATAATGCTCATGCTCAACGCTGGCACCAAATAACAATTATTTAGGTCTAATACTAATCCCGAAGGTAGATGTAGAGGTAGCGTGCCGACTGCGATCACATCAACTTTGGAACCATTTCCCACACGCATCGTCACCTCGTCCTTTGCCAGTGTTCGCTTAATCCATAGTCCCTGTTTCGAGTTGCAAATATTAGCAACAGAACCAGTATCAAATACCCAGGTGCTACTGCGAGCTCTACTAAGGTACACATCAATAACATGTATATCACATATACCTTTGTTCACCTTGCCATCCTTCTTATCCACCAAATACTTGGGGCAGTTCCGCTTCCAGTGACCAGTCTGCTTGCAGTAGAAGCACTCAGTCTCAGGCTTAGGTCCAGACTTGGGTATCTTCTCCTGAGCAGCAACTTGCTTGTTGTTCTTCTTGAAGTTCCCCTTCTTCTTCCCTTTACCCTTTTTATTGAAACTGGTGGTCTTATTGACCATCAACACTTGATGCTCCTTCTTGATTTCTACCTTCACAGCTTTTAGCATTGCGAAGAGCTCGGGAATTGTCTTATTCATCCCTTGCATATTATAGTTCATCACGAAGCTTTTGTAGCTTGGTGGCAGTGATTGAAGAACTCTGTCAATGACAGTATCAACCGGAAGATTAACTCCCAGCTGAGTCAAGTGATTATGGTACCCAAACATTCTGAGTATATGCTCACTGACAAAACTATTCTCCTCCATCTTGCAGCTGTAGGACTTATTGGAGACTTCGTATCTCTCAATCCGGGCATTTGCCTGAAATATTAACTTCAACTCCTGGAACATCTCATATGCTCTATGACGTTCAAAACGTCGTTGAAGTCCCGGTTCTAAGCCATAAAGCATGGCACATTGAACTATCGAGTAGTCATCAGCTTTGCTCTGCCAGGCGTTCTTAACGTCTGCAGTTGCATTAGCAGCAGGCCTGGCACTCAGCGGTGCTTCCAGGACGTAATTCTTCTGAGCAGCAATGAGGATAATCCTCAAGTTACGGACCCAGTCCCTGTAATTGCTACCATCATCTTTCAACTTTGCTTTCTCAAGGAACGCATTAAAATCCAACGGAACAACAGCACGGGCCATCTATCTACAATCAAACATAGACAAGCAAGATACTATCAGGTACTAAGTTCATGATAAATTTAAGTTCAATTAATCATATTACTTAAGAACTCCCACTTAGAAAGACATCCATCTAATCTTCTAAGTGATCATGTGATCCAAATCAACTAAACCATAACCGATCATCACGTGAAATGGAGTAGTTTTCAATGGTGAACATCACTATGTTGATCATATCTACTATATGATTCACGCTCGACCTTTCGGTCTCAGTGTTCCGAGGCCATATCTGCATATGCTAGGCTCGTCAAGTTTAACCTGAGTATTCTGCGTGTGCAAAACTAGCTTGCACCCGTTGTAGATGGACGTAGAGCTTATCACACCCGATCATCACGTGGTGTCTGGGCACGACGAACTTTGGCAATGGTGCATACTCAGGGAGAACACTTTTATCTTGAAATTTGGTGAGAGATCATCTTATAATGCTATCGTCAATCAAAGCAAGATAAGATGCATAAAAGATACACATCACATGCAATCAATATAAGTGATATGATATGGCCATCATCATCTTGTGCTTGTGATCTCCATCTCCGAAGCACCATCATGATCACCATCGTCACCGGCGCGACACCTTGATCTCCATCGTAGCATCGTTGTTGTCTCGCCAATCTTATGCTTCCACGACTATCGCTACCGCTTAGTGATAAAGTAAAGCATTACAGGGCGATTGCATTGCATACAATAAAGCGACAACCATATGGCTCTTGCCAGTTGCCGATAACTCGGATACAAAACATGATCATCTCATACAATAAAATTTAGCATCATGTCTTGACCATATCACATCACAACATGCCCTGCAAAAACAAGTTAGACGTCCTCTACTTTGTTGTTGCAAGTTTTACGTGGCTGCTACGGGCTGAGCAAGAACCATTCTTACCTACGCATCAAAACCACAACGATAGTTCGTCAAGTTAGTGATGTTTTAACCTTCTCAAGGACCGGGTATAGCCACACTCGGTTCAACTAAAGTTGGAGAACCTGACACCCGCCAGCCACCTGTGTGCAAAGCACGTCGGTAGAACCAGTCTCGCTTAAGCGTACGCGTAATGTCGGTCCGGGCCGCTTCATCCAACAATACCGCCGAACCAAAGTATGACATGCTGGTAAGCAGTATGACTTGTATCACCCACAACTCACTTGTGTTCTACTCGTGCATATAACATCTACGCATATAACCTAGCTCCGATGCCACTGTTGGGGAACGTAGTAATTTCAAAATTTCCTACGCACACGCAAGATCATGGTGATGCATAGCAACGAGAGGGGAGAGTGTTGTCCACGTACCCTCGTAGACCGAAACCAGAAGCGTTAGCACAACGCGGTTGATGTAGTCGTACGTCTTCACGATCCGACCGATCAAGTACCGAACATACGGCACCTCCGAGTTCAGCACACGTTCAGCCTGAAGACGTCCCTCGAACTTCGATCCAGCCGAGTGTTGAGGGAGAGTTTCGTCAGCACGATGGCGTGGTGACGATGTTGATGTTCTACCGACGCAGGGCTTTGCCTAAGCACCGCTACAGTATTATCGAGGTGGACTATGGTGGAGGGGGGCACCGCACACGGCTAAAAGATCAAACAGATCAATTGTTGTGTCTATGGGGTGCCCCCTGCCCCCATATATAAAGGAGCAAGGGGGTGCGGCCGGCTAGGGAGAGGGAGCACCAGGAGGAGTCTTACTCCCACCGGGAGTAGGACTCCCCCCTTTCCTAGTTGGAATAGGATTCGGGAGAAGGAAAGAGATAGGAGAAGAAGGAAAGAGGGGGCCGGCCCCCCTTGCCCTAAACCAATTCGGTTTGGGCCTTGGGGGCGTGCCCCACACTCCCCTTGCTTCCCTCTATTTCCACTAAGGCCAATATAGGCCCATTAAGCTCCCGGGGGGTTCCGGTAACCTCCCGGTACTCTGGTAAAATCCCGATTTCACCCGGAACACTTCCGACATCCAAACATAGGCTTCCAATATATCAATCTTCATGTCTCGACCATTTCGAGACTCCTCGTCATGTCCTTGATCACATCCGGGACTCCGAACAACCTTTGGTACATCAAAACATATAAACTCATAATATAACTGTCATCGTAACGTTAAGCGTGCGGACCCTACGGGTTCGAGAACTATGTAGACATGACCGAGACACGTCTCCGGTCAATAACCAATAGAGGAACCTGGATGCTCATATTGGCTCCCACATATTCTATGAAGATCTTTATCGGTCAAACCGCACAACAA
This sequence comes from Triticum monococcum, assembly GCA_034509565.1. NCBI lineage: Eukaryota > Viridiplantae > Streptophyta > Magnoliopsida > Poales > Poaceae > Triticum > Triticum monococcum. The sequence continues at coordinate 18,897,918 of CM067844.1, read as the reverse complement.
CATACGTTGTTCCCTTTGTCATCGGTATGTTACTTGCCCGAGATTCGATCGTCAGTATCTCAATACCTAGTTCAATCTCGTTACCGGCAAGTCTCTTTACTCGTTCCGTAATACATCATCCCGCAACTAACTCATTAGTTGCAATGCTTGCAGGGCTTAAGTGATGTGCATTATCGAGAGGGCCCAGAGATACATCTCCAACAATCGGAGTGACAAATCCTAATCTCAAAATACACCAACCCAACAAGTACCTTTGGAGACACCTGTAGAGCACCTTTATAATCACCCAGTTACGTTGTTACATTTGGTAGCACACAAAGTGTTCCTCCGGTAAACGGGAGTTGCATAATCTCATAGTCATAGGAACATGTATAAGTCATGAAGAAAGCAATAGCAGAATACTAAACGATTGTGTGCTAAGCTAACGGAATGGGTCATGTCAATCACATCATTCTCCTAATGATGTGACCTCGTTAATCAAGTGACAACTCATGTCTATGGTTAGGAAACATAACCATCTTTGATCAACGAGCTAGTCAAGTAGAGGCATACTAGTGACAATCTATTTGTCTATGTATTCACACATGTATTATGTTTCCGGTTAATACAATTCTAGCATGAATAATAAACATTTATCATGATATAAGGAAATAAATAATAACTTTATTATTGCCTCTAGGGCATATTTCCTTCATCAGCAACATTTTATCTTCTCCATGATTCATGTTAAACATCAAGCTAGTGTTGGAAACTTTTGTAAGCATTTTCTTCGTGTTCCATTCATGAAGTATATGTTTGGTGTACGAAGTGACTTCCTCTAATTCATGTGCATTCGATGTAATTTGCCGCCGTGAATTCGAGAAAGCTTGTTTTTGCTTCCTCTGGAATCATCCCAAATCATTCATGCAAACGTGCAAAGTATTCTGTGGTTTGGAGACTTGCAACCTCCAATCTATATGTATCCCTAGCACACCAAGCCACTGATTGATTTGTTCAAGGATAATAAGTTCTAAGTGCTAGTCCTGAAGGTACCAGATGGATTTGTACAAGATTCCGTTTTCCTCGATGATGGTTCCCCACCTGAACTCGGTAGTGTTTTGTTGTAAGACTACTATGTGGTCATGCTTGTCTTGGGCAACGTGTTCACATGTATGTAGCAGAACCAGCTCATGTTTTGGAGCTTGCTGCCATAGTCCATTTCCCGAGAATCTCGCAATGTTATCTCGTCGATTTGTGTTGCAAAACTTCTTTTCTAGACAGGATGTCTGAAATGTCCTGTTACCCACCAAATCTGAATCTCAGGCAGATATGATGGTTGGAACATTCCCAACATTTAAATTTCCATGGGCTGTCCTTCTCAGTAATTGATGTTCAGGATCATCATCAAAAGTGGTCCTACCATGGGTCGCATCCATTTTTGATGATAAGCAAAAAGCATCCATTGTGTTGTCTTCAACAAGGTAGTCCACATCATCCATTCTAGTCCGAGCATGTCATTCCTTCGAACTCCTTCAAAAGATCGATTGTGATTGCCTTAGGCTGGTATAAAGAGTTTTAATGATCTTCGTATCAAAAGTAATCCTTTTTGCCACTTAAGGGAATAGCTCTACGAGTCACCTTCCCTAAGATGCCCCGTTATGGAATCATGGAAATCTATCTCCTCGCTACTCTGACACATACTCGCCATCTACTTAAGCGTGGAATTGTTGCTTACCCAATTGAACCTTCGTCTTCTATTCCTCTCGACCCCTCATTATGTGTGTTTGTGTCTCATTCCATGAGTTGATCATGAGTTGCTTGATCTTCGAGAAGATCGATTCCTGTAGAGTTTCTTTCTGTCGTCATAGCTGGATGAAGATCTCGAAAGCAAAGACGTCAAGATCAATTTGAAGCAATGAATCAACCTTCGAGAAGGACAGTTGGATCATGAAGATTGTGTTAGTTGTGTCCCCTTTGTCTTCTTACCTCATGTCTTGAATCTCGGGACGAGATTCTTGTTTAATGGGGGTGAGTTGTCACGGCCCTAGAGTTCTTGTCTGTAAATAATTATATTAGTTGCATTTGAGAGCATCATGCATCATGTATAAATTCTGAAAGTTTAATTGAGGTTAGTTGCAACCCTCACAAATCACTTCAGAATTAATCAACATTAAAATCTTCTCAAATGAGTCCAAGGAAATGTTCCTGTTATCCTATAAAAATATTGGCAAGAGGTAAAATTCAAACCAATATTTTTGGAGTCACAGAAATATTTATTTTGGGCATTTGAGTTAATCCAATAATTATTTGCATTGGATTTATATATGTGATATATTAACTATAAGTCCAATAATTCTGATAATTGTTGAGGGGCTTTGGAATAATCCATTTAGTCCCTGCAAAAATTACCAGAATCAGAAAAATTAGTTTGGTTCAAAAACCAAATTAAAACAAATGTCAGAAATAAAAAACAGAAATTGATGAGAGAGAGAGAGTAAACCTTACCTGGTGGCCCATTACTGTGCGGCCCAGTCCACTGGCCAGCGCCAGTCGTCCTCAACCCCGTGCCTGTGGGCACGAGGGCGTGTGCCCACCGCGCGCACCCACGCGCCTGGCCACCTCTTGCTTCCCGCCGCTGCCTTGACGCCCAGGATGACGCCATGCATCACCCCGGACCCTCTCGCCCACTCCCTCATCCTCATTCCCTCCTCTCTCTCGCTCTGCACCTCTTGCCCGAGCGCCACCATCACCACCAACGCCATTCGCCGCGGCCACAGCCACCGTCTAGCCTCCCCAACACGTCCAGGAGCTCCGCCTCCGTCGTTTATACCTCCTCAAGGACACACGCACCACCGGACACCCCACATTGTCGCCATCTTCAATGTATTCATCGCCGGCCGCCGGAGATCCCCCTCGCTGCTTTGCTCGCTCCGGTGCGTCCCCGAGCTCGCCGTCCACTCCAAAAAAATCGTCATGAGCTGCTGACCCTCTCCCTGTTCTCCGTTTGTCTTCCCGTGCATCGTGGCGATTGCACCTTGCTTGCACGCACCTGTCGCCGCCTGAGCTCATCGCCGACGTAGCTCCGGTGACCATTTGGTCACGCGCTGGTACCTAACGCACTCACCGCACCCTGTAGCGCCTCGTTAGTGCATCCGCTCGCCCGCTAGCACGCGCAGCAGCAAAACCACCGACACCCGAGCTCCGGCCGCCGCCCGGCTCATCGCGTCACCGTTTCTGACCACCCTAGCCCCGTCCAAGGCCATCGTTGGGCGTGCCACACCGTCAACTACCTGTGGCGCCCACCCGTTCGACCTGTTGTGCCTCCTATCGCTAAACCGAACATGCCGTACTCCGGCCGCCGCCGCGAGCTCGCTTCCGACGAGCTCGGTCCACCCCAGCTGCTCCCACTTGCCCCGTTAGTTGTGCGTGATCGCCATCTCCCCGTAGAGCCTCTCCGCCGCCCATTTGGACGCCCATGGGCAACTTCTGAGCCGCGCCGCCATCTCGGGCCTCGTGGGCGTCGAGTCGCCGATGGGTTTAACCCCAGTTTGACCGCCCTGGTTGACTAACGTGTGGGCCATGCCCTATTTAGTTTAGGTGTTAGATAAGTTAGCACTAATTAACCTAGTTAGTTGGTTGACTCATCGACAAGTGGGCCTAGGCCCTAATTAACCTAGGTTAGTGCTAACCTAACACTAACTAACTCTGTTAGTTAATTGTTACACCGACATGTGGGTCCCAGCCGTCAGGTTTGACCTGGGCTGGCGCCTTTGACCTGCTGACGTCACCTCGATGTCATGTTGACGCAGTTAACCTTTTTCTGGATGTATTCTTATTCAGGAAATTCCAGAAAATAGCTAAAACTTCTAAAATTCATAGAAATTAATCTATAACTCCAAATGAAATAAATCATATATGAAAAATTATCAGAAAAATATGAAGAATCTGTTTATGGCATTCTCATGCATGTTTGAACAACTTAAAGCCACTATATATGACAATTTGAATAAATGGCATTTGAAATGCCTTACATGGAGTTTGAATTTGAATCTTGTGTTCAAATCAGCTTCACTCAAATTGTTACTAGTTGCATTAGTCCAAGTCACAGCATATTGCCATGTCATATTCATGCATCATATTGTTGCAATGCATTGATTGTGTTCCTTCTCTGTTGCCGGTGGTTGTCCTTCTCGATAGACGTGTTCCGATGATGAGTCCGATGAAACCGATGAAGAGCTATACTATCTTCAGAAGTGCCAGGCAAGCAAAACCCCCTTGTTCATTCTGATACAATCCCAATCTCTCGCTCCTGCTCTCTTTTACTGCATTAGGACAACAATGATTCAATGGTTACATGTTGCGGTAGTTGAACCCCTTTCCTCTGCATGACCTGTAATTGCCACAGTAAGTAGATGAAACTCACTAGCATGAGTAGGAGTTGTTTGAGCCCTGATGTGCCTACTCATTCATGCTTGTTTGTCATGCCTGCTACTACTTAGAGTTGAGTCGGGTCTGATTCATCGGGGATGAATAGGAATGGTGATGAACATGTCCTACTGTGTGTAAGCTAAGTGTGTGAACACGATTTGGTAAAGGTAGCGGTGAGAGGCCATGTAGGAGTACATGGTGGGCTGTCTCATTGAAACCATCCTTAGGAACTAAGGTTTGTGTTTGTGATCCATGAACAGCTACTACTACGTGTTGGGCCCGAAACCAATGGACCCTCTCGACTTCTTAATCGCCTTGATCTTTGTCCAGGAGTTGAAACTAGTTTTTGGTGTTCGTAGGATATGTGTTGGAGGCCGTGCGTAGCGCTAACCCTAGGGGTGGGCTATGATGCGATAGATACACCGTATCCCAGTGTACCGGGCGCCCGTTTGGTGTCTCGGGAACCCTGCACACATCGTTTGGGACTGTGAGCTAAACCCCGGCCGGATCTCCTCGCGGATGGAACCCGAATAGGCGATAAACCTGGACTAGAGACTTGTGTGGTTAGTCAAGTCGTGGCCGACTCCCTCACCAAGCTTCCGCTCGAAGGTTGCCGAGATACACGACGTGTACATGGTGGTAAGTGGCGAGAGCGTGTGTGAAGAAGTACACCCCTGCAGGGTTATAAATGATCTATTCGAATAGTCGTGCCCACGGTAAAGGACTTCTGGGTTGCCTGTACAGTTCATAGACAAGTGAAAGTGGATACTCTAAAATGCGCAAGATAAGTGTGAGTGCTATCGATGGTGTTCTCGTAGGGAGACGGGAGCGGATCCATAGTGGTGTATTGATATGGTGAATATGTGGACTCATGTGCGCCACCTCAAAAGAGTTACTTGCAGTCGTAGTTTAGGATAGCCACTGAGTCAAGCTGGCTTGTTGCAGTTAAACCCCACCATCCCTTTGTTGATAATGATGCATATGTAGTTAGTTCTGATGTAAGTCTTGTTGGGTACATTTGTACTCACGTTTGCTTAATTTATGTTTTTGCAGAGAGACTTCAGTCTCGCTAGTAGTTCCGTGTGGACTTCGACGTTTAGCTTGATACCTCAGCTATGATCTTGTGCCCTCGGCGGGATCTGGTAGATAGTCACGCTTCTCAGCCTTTTTCATTTGTAGATGTCTGTACTCAGACATGTTAAGTTTCCGCATATGCTTTGACTTTTATGCTTTGAATGTTGGGTCATGAGACCCATGTTTGTAATATCTCGCTCCTCGGAGCCTATTGAATAAATACTTGAGTTGTAGAGTCATGTTGTGATGACATGTTGTATTTACACATATCGGGCATATTGTGTGTATGATTGAAATGCTTGGTATGTGTGGGATCCTACTATCTAGTTGGTTATCCTTGGTAGCCTCTCTTATGGGGAAATGTAGTCTGGTGCTTCCACTGAGCCTTGGTAGTCCGCTACAGCCCGGTCTACCGGAGTCCTGCTAGCCCAGCACTACTGCTCCGGAACACTTAGACTGGCCGGCATGCGACTCACTTCATTCAAGTGTCTGTCCCTTCGGGGAAATGTCACGCGAAGACATCCGGAGTCCTGCTAGCCTGCTACAGCCCGGGTTCCCAGAGTCCTGTTAGCCCAGTTGCTATAGCCCGGATTCATACGCTGCTGACCGACATGCTCGATGTTGATTCATGTATGCCTGTCCCGGTAAGTTAGTGCCACTTTGGGTTCACAACTAGTCATGTCGTCCCGGGTTCTTTGTCATATGGATGCTAGCGACACTATCATATACGTGAGCCAAAAGGCGCAAAAGGTCCCGGACCAAGTAAGGTGGCACCCGTGGGAATACCGTGCGTGAGGCCACAAAGTGATATGAGGTGTTACATGCAAGATCGGTGTGACTTAGGATCGGGGTCCTGACAACGTGAGGCCGGCGCCAACCCCATCTAGATCAGTGATACGTCTCCAACGTATCTATAATTTTTGATTGCTCCATGCTATATTATCTACTGTTTTGGACTATATTGGGCTTTATTTTCCACTTTTATATAATTTTTGGGACTAACCTATTAACCGGAGGCCCATCCCAGAATTGCTGTTTTTTTGCCTATTTCAGTGTTTCGAAGAAACGGAATATCAAACGGAGTCCAAACGGAATGAAACCTTCGGGAACGTGATTTTCTCACCGAACGTGATCCAGGAGACTTGGACCCTACGCCAAGGCATCAGAGAGGCGGTCACGAGGGTGGGGGCGCCCCCTGCCTCGTGGGCCCCTCAGTGCTCCACCGACGTACTCCTTCCTCCTATATATACCTATGTACCCCCAAACGAACAGATAAGGAGCCAAAAACCTAATTCCACCACCGCAACTTTCTGTATACACGAGATCCCATCTTGGGGCCTGTTCTAGAGCTCCGCCGAAGAGGGCCGTCATCACAGAGTGCTTCTACATCATCATAGCCTCTCCGATGAAGTGTGAGTAGTTTACCTCAGACCTTCGGGTCCATAGTTAGTAGCTAGATGGCTTCTTCTCTCTTTTTGGATCTCAATACAAAGTTCTACCCCTCTCTTGTGGAGATCTATTCAATGTAATCTTCTTTTTGCGGTGTGTTTGTTGAGACCGATGAATTGTGGGTTTATGATCAAGTCTATCTATGAATAATATTTGAATCTTCTCTGATTTCTTTTATGTATGATTGGTTCTCTTTGCAAGTCTCTTCGAATTATCCGTTTGGTTTGGCCAACTAGATTGGTAGTTCTTGCCATGGGAGAAGTGCTTAGCTTTGGGTTCGATCTTGCGGTGTCCTTTCCCAGTGACAGAAGGGGCAGCAAGGCACGTATTGCATCGTTGCCATCGAGGATAACAAGATGGGGTTTATTTCATATTGCATGAATTTATATCTCTACATCATGTCATCTTGCTTAAGGTGTTACTCTATTTTTAACTTAATACTCTAGATGCATGCTGGATAGCGGTCGATGAGTGGAGTAATAGTAGTAGATGAAGAATCGTTTCGGTCTACTTGTCTCGGATGTGATGCCTATATACATGATCATGCCTAGATATTCTCATAACTATGCTCAATTCTGTCAATTTCTCAACAGTAATTTGTTCACCCACCGTAGAATACTTATGCTCTTGAGAGAAGCCACTAGTGAAACCTATGGCCCCCGGGTCTATTCTCATCATATCAATCTCCATCACTTTAATCTTGTTTTCTTTTTACTTTGCCTTTACTTTTTACTTTGCATCTTTATACCAAAAATACCAAAAATATTATATCTATCAGATCTCACTCTCGTAAGTGACCGTGAAGGGATTGACAACCCCTAATCGCGTTGGTTGCGAGTAGCTATCGTTTTGTGCAGGTACGAGGGACTTGAGCGTGGCCTCCTACTGGATTGATACCTTGGTTCTGAAAAACTGAGGGAAATACTTACGCTACTCTACTGCATCATCCCTTCCTCTTCGGGGAAATCCAACGCAAGCTCAAGAGGTAGCAAGAAGGATTTCTGGCGCCGTTGCCGGGGAGTCTACGCAAAAAGTCAACATACCAAGTACCCATCACAATCCCTATCTCTCGCATTACATTATTTGTCATTTGCCTCTCGTTTTCCTCTCCCCCACTTCACCCTTGTCGTTTTATTCGCCCTCTCTCTCTCTCTCTATCCTCCCTCTCTATTTGCCTCTTTTTTGCCTGCTTGCCTTTTTGTTTGCTCGTGTGTTAGATTGCTTGTTTGTTGCGATGGCTCAAGATACTACCAAATTGTGTGACTTCACCAATACCAATAATAATGATTTCCTTAGCACTCCGATTGCTCCTCTTGCCAATACTGAATCTTGTGAAATCAATACTGCTTTGTTGAATCTTGTTATGAAAGATCAATTCGCCGGCCTTCCAAGTGAAGATGCCGCTACTCATCTAAATAGCTTCGTTGATTTATGTGATATGCAAAAGAAAAAAGATGTCGATAATGATGTCGTTAAATTGAAGCTATTTCCTTTTTCGCTTAGAGATCGTGCTAAAGCTAGGTTTTCGTCTTTGCCTAAAAATAGTATTGATTCTTGGAACAAGTGCAAAGATGCTTTTATCTCTAAGTATTTCCCTCCCGCTAAGATCATCTCTCTTAGAAATGATATTATGAACTTTAAGCAACTTGATCATGAACATGTTGCACAAGCTTGGGAGAGAATGAAATTAATGATACGTAATTGCCCTACTCATGGTTTGAATTTGTGGATGATTATACAAAAATTTTATGCCGGATTGAATTTTGCTTCTAGAAATCTTTTAGATTCGGCCGCGGGGGGCACTTCTATGGAAATCACTTTAGGAGATGCTACTAAACTCCTAGATAATATTATGGTTAATTATTCTCAATGGCATACTGAAAGATCTTCTAATAAAAAAGTGCATGCGATAGAAGAAATCAATGTTTTGAGTGGAAAGATGGATGAACTTATGAAATTATTTGCTACTAAGAGTGTTTCTTCTGATCCTAATGATATGCCTTTGTCTACTTTGATTGAGAATAACAATGAATCTATGGATGTGAATTTTGTTGGTAGGAATAATTTTGGTAACAACGCTTAATAGAGGGAATTTTAATCCTAGGCCATATCCTAGTAATCCTTCTAATAATTATGGGAATTCCTACAACAACTCTTATGGAAATTATAATAAGATGCCCTCTGAATTTGAGAATAGTGTCAAAGAGTTTATGAATTCACAAAAGAATTTTAATGCTTTGCTTGAAGAGAAATTGCTTAAAGTTGATGATTTGGCTAGGAACGTTGATAGAATTTCTCTTGAGATTGATGCTTTAAAGCTTAGATCTATTCCTCCTAAGCATGATATCAATGAGTCTCTCAAAGCCATGATAATTTCCATTGATGAGTGCAAGGAAAGAACCGCTAGGATGCGTGCTTCCAAAGATGCCTTTATTAAAGCGTGTTCTTCCAATTCCTATGAAAATCAAGATGAAGATCTAAAAGTTATTTATGTGTCCCCTATTAAATCTTTGTTTTGCAATATGAATCTTGATGAAACTGAATATGATCTTCCTTTACCTAGAAGGCGTTCTAAAAATTCGGAGTATTTAGATCTTTATGATGAAATTGATGAAAGTGGGATTGAAAGAAATAAAAATTTAGATGTTGCTAAACCCACTATATTGGATTTCAAGGAATTTAATTATGAAAGTTGCTCTTTAATTGATTGTATTTCCTTGTTACAATCCGTGCTGAATTCTCCACATGCTTATCGTCAACATAAAGCCTTCACCGAACATATTGTTGATGCCTTGATGAAATCTTATGAAGAAAAACTTGAGTTGAAAGTTTCTACCCCTAGAGAACTCTATGATGAGTGGGAACCAACTATTAAAATTAAAATTAAAGATCATGAGTTTTATGCTTTGTGTGATTTGGGTGCTAGTGTCTGTCGGCGTTCTGGGAACGGGGGTCCCCAGACTTGCCTGCATGCGGCCTGCGGCGTGGCTCAAGTGGGGGCCCAGCGTGGCCCAACTTCATCAGCACGAGGCTCAAGACCCTCGCGAGGGGCCAAGCCTCGCGAGGCGGACGACACGGCGCATCCTCAGGCACAACCTCATCAGGCTGGCTCGCGAGGAGGCGGAGAGTTCAAGGCGGGGTACCTCGCGAGGTGCCCATGACGCAAGCCATGACGACACGGGGCACCAGGCGGGTGCCAGCGCGCACAACGTCCCTCTTTCCTCTTTGGTGCAAAGGGAGCAAGTGTATCAGCGGAGTACCGAGGCATCAGGCAAAGGTTGCCACTTCGGTGCAACGAGACCAAGGCCAGGAGGACTGCGAGACGGCGGTCACCATGGAGCCCAGCGCGGCGTCATCACCAGAGCCTTTGGCAGGCGGAGACTGCTTTTGTCAGGATAGATGTACTCGCTGTCCCCCTTCAAATTAGCCCGCCATTGTTGGATCCCTTCCCGCTCAATATTTGGGGAGAGGGCCAGGGCCTCTATAAATAGGACCAGCCACCCACATAGCAGGGGTTGGGTTCTGTTCGTTTGACCGGTAGGAAGCAGAGTAAGAGAGGGAGAGGCGACCGAACTCTTCATAGCAGTTAATCGCCACAGCCAAGAACAGACCCTCGCGAGGCTGTTCTTCCTTGTATTGTTCATCCTCACCAGCCCCAGGAGGCAATCCATCCACCACACACTAGAGTAGGGTATTACACCACATCGGTGGCCCGAACCAGTATAAATCTTGTGTCTTTCATGCAGTTCTTTTAGTAGTTTAGATCCCATCGAGACGGAGAGGTTGAAGGCGAGATTTCCGCGCGCCCCCCAGTGTTCGAACCTTAAGGGTCTGCCGGAACCCGAAATCCGACATTTGGCGCGCCAGGTAGGGGCTCGCGGGAATTCGTCTTCCACCGCTCCGTGCCCCGTCGCGTCTTCATCACCATGCCAGGCAACCAGGAGGTCAACCCCGACCCGTGGGCTGCATGGCCCAAACGCGTGGAACCGCTCGCCTTGGGCGACCCCGCGCCCCAGGCAGCTCGCGGTTCGCAGGGCGCTGTGGGCCGCGGGCGACGCGGACAGACTTCGGTGACTCTTACGCCGCGGCAGGCTCGGTCGGCGGCAAGGGCCTCCAATCACGCTGCGACAATGACACCATACACCCGCCAGGAGCAGGCGAATACGAGGGCCGCGCTCACGGTGGCCCGAGAGCTGCTGCGATGCAGGCTGCTGGAGGGCGGCCACGACATGCTGCTGGAGCGAGTGGCGGAGCTCCTGGGCTTCGCCGCCTCGGGGGCTCACCCCTTCTCCACCCAGCTCCCATCTCAAGCCCGGAGCGACCCGCACGGGGGCTCCGCGCGTGCCCGTGGGCTTCAAGGCTGCTCCGACGCCAGCGAAGCTGTCAGCACCGGGCCGGTGGCGGCGCTGCCTCCGCCCCCGGCCCGCGAAGGAGAAGGGCTCGACGCGACCCGCGGCCCCGGAGGGCGGCCGCATTGCCACCCAGTGGCAGGCATGATAGGTGGGGGTGCATGGCATGCGGGGCGCCACGGCATGGCGTACGGGATGACGGCGACAGAAGAGTACGTGCCCTGCATGATGGACCAAGGACACCCTCACGAGGACGGGCAGGGCTCACTCCTCGGCCCCAGCTAGGGGGACGAGGTGATGGAGGCTGAGCCCTTCCCGGCGCCCCAGGACGAGCCCGCTGGCCACGCCGGAGGCAGCGATCACCGGGCGCCGCTAACTCTTCAGGGGCGGGTATATGCTAACCGTGGATCGCAGGAGGTCCAGGTCGCCGCAGCAAGCGGCCACCCCGCTCCTATAGCCCCTCACCCCTCGGGAGGAGGGTGCAGGGGGCTGCAGGGGAGGGGCCGGGATCCGACATCACCACCGCGGCGTTCGGAGCAAGGCGTTCTCAGGAAGTAGGCCCTCTGCTGGGGAGGTGCCTCAGGGCCTACCCCTGGCAGAGGACCCGTGGTCGTCGGGGGAACCGCTGGCGACCGCTCTACCCCATCGGGCGGCGTCCTGGGTTCCGGTCGTTGTTGATGGCACTAGAGTGTGGCGCAAGGCGGGGCCCTCGTCTGGCGATATGAAGCAAGGCCAGTACCTGTGAAGAAGGCCCAGTGCCTGTGAAGCTCGCCGCCCCGTGACACTCTCACGTAATAATGAGTGGGGCTGTACACGCCCCGGAGTCTCGGGGGTGCCGGCCTCAGGCCCTGGGGCTCCCTCCCATGCCCAATGGACAGCACTTAGCTCCGCGCTGGTGAGAAGACGTCGAAGACTAGATTAGGTGCCGGACGCGGCTTTTTGTCTGCCTTTTGTTGCCTTTCCCTTTGGCTGTTGCTTTCCCCCGCTGGATTTAAGTTGGATTCGAATTTGAGATTTGCGTGTGTTTGGGGGGTGCTTGTTCTCGCTCGAGCTGTTCTCGCGTTCTAGTTGCCGCTTCGTCACAGCTGCCTCCCCTCGCGAGCCCCTCGCGAGCCGGGTCAAGCTAGGCTAGTGCGCAGCCCAGGCTGCCGCTGTTGCTCCCTCTCGGGAGGATTTTCGGGTGCCTGCGGAGGTTGTCCTATCAGGAAAAGGCCCAGAGCCTGTGAAGCAAGGCGAGTGCCTGTGAAGCTCTCGCTCTCGAGAAAAAGGCCCAGAGCCTGTGAAGCAAGGCGAGTGCCTGTGAAGCTCTCACTCTCGAGGAAAAGGCCCGGAGCCTGTGAAGCAAGGCGAGTGCCTGTGAAGCTCTCGCGCTCGAGGAAAAGGCCCAGAGCCTGTGAAGCAAGGCGAGTGCCTGTGAAGCTCTCGCTCTCGAGGAAAAGGCCCGGAGCCTGTAAAGCAAGGCGAGTGCCTATGAAGCTCTCGCGCTCGAGGAAAAGGCCCAGAGCCTGTGAAGCAAGGCGAGTGCCTGTGAAGCTCTCGCGCTCGAGGAAAAGGCCCGGAGCCTATGAAGCAAGGCGAGTGCCTGTGAAGCTCTCTCTCTCTCTCTCGAGGAAAAGGCCCAGAGCCTGTGAAGCAAGGCGAGTGCCTGTGAAGCTCTCGCGCTCGAGGAAAAGGCCTGGAGCCTGTGAAGCAAGGCAAGTGCCTGTGAAGCTCTCGCGCTCAAGGGAAAGGCCCGGAGCCTGCGAAGCGAGGCGAGCGCTTGTGGAGTCATCGCGTTCGGAAGAAGGCCCAGGGCCCGTGGAGAAGGCCAACGCATGAGGAGTTTCTCATTAGCGACAACCTCACATCCTGAGGACCCAGCTAGAAAGCGCCCAAGGCGTCGCGCCCTCCTGCAGGCCGCCTCTGAACCAGCGTGGGACAAAGGTAAACCAGCCCACCATCGGGCGCAAGCGCAATTTCGTAACTACTGATATGATAGACATAGGTTTTTACAAGAGGGGCATCCCCTCCCAAAGTGCTCTCACACACCACCAGGTCGAAAGCCTGAGTTCTATTCATGCAAAGTGAAAAAGACAGGAGCGATATGCTCTCAGTCGGACCAATCCCCCAATGCGTCCCTGTAAGCACCTCCTGAGCCCTCGCCGGAGTCGCCGAGCTCGCCATCGACGCCCGCGTCACTGCCGGCGGCGTCAGGGCCGCTCGCCGCGCCATCCTCGTCAGCACCCACGACCACGTCGCTGTCGTCCGAAGTGAAGGCCCTGACGAGGGCATCCACGTTATCCTCCACCCAGCGCGACAGGTCGTCTCGGACGGCCTGGGGGACTAAGGCGATGACGGCGTCGAAGTCGAAGCGGGGATTCATGTTCTGAAGATGGCTGAAGACACGGGAGAAGGCGCGCTTGAGCAAGGCGCGGCTCCTCTCCTCCACCAACCTGTCGGCCCTAACCGACCGCGCCTCCAGCTCCGCCACCACGGCGGTGAAGAACTGCAGGTTACCGGCGTAGTTGATCGTGTGTGGCTCACCGACGGATGCCTCGCAGATGTTGCCCAAGGCCGAGTTGGACCTCTCCCTGAGCATGGTGAACATTGGGCCATGCGCGTGCTCCGGGAGCCGCCGCTGGCGAATTTCGTCGGCGTTCTAGCGCTCGACGGCCTCGGCGTCTTCCACCCGTTGGCGAAGGCGGAGCACCTCGGCTTGAGAGGCGGCCAGCTCTTTCTGCACTGCCTCAACGGCGGCCCGGGAGACGTCGGCCAGCCGCATCGCCTCGTCCCGTTGGGTCCTCAGGGCCGCGGTTCTGCCTTCAGCCTCGACCCGGATCATCCTCAGCTTCCCCTCGAACTCACGCTCGAGGCCTTGGCGCGCCATCGCCACCCAACGACAAACCTCCTCCAGGACACGCGCTTCCCGCACAGCGATGTCGTCCTCCGCCTGCATCACTAGGCGCTCCCTCGTCTCCAGCCTCTCGTACTCACGGGAGCGTTCGGCGGCCTCCAGCGCCAACGCTTCCTCGCGCTTCTGAAGCTCAGCTGGGTCATCGGAGGACACCTCCATCGACGCGAGGGCTGCCTCGCGCAGCTCCGCTTGCTCCTCCAACGAGTGGCACCGGGCCAGGAGCTCGCGAGCTCGTTCCTCCGCCGCCTCTCGCCACCCGTCAGCTCTCCGGGCCTCCTCGATGGCCTGGGAGCGGGCCACTCGGGAGGCCTCCAGCGAAGCCTTCGCTTCTTCATCATCAAGGTCGCGCTGGCGGCGCGCATGGGCAACGGCGGCTTCCAGCTCGCGCCTCCCTGCAGCTAGGTGCAAGCCCTCGGCCTCCAGGCGAGCATCTTCAGCGGCAAGCTCTTCCCCGAGCAGGTCCACCGCGTCGGCCGCTCGTCGAAGGAACCCTTGGCGGCGCGAGCGGCGCTCCTGAGCGCGCTCGAGCACATCTTCCATGTCATCATCCACCCCAAGCAGGCGCCGGGGGCTGCGGGTCATCGTTCCCCCTCCGGGCAGGGGGCTGGCGACCTCCCAACGGCCGGACGCGCCATATCAGAAGCCCGACCAAGGGCCAGCCCACCTCCAGATGAGGGGCGGAGGTGGCGCCTCAACCAGTCGCAGCCCAAAGCCAGACGGGAGGTACCCAACAGGCTGGCTATCCCCTGAGAAGGCCCGCGAAGGAAAAGCGCGGGGAATGAAGGGCCGCGGCGCACCTCGGGATGATCCGCCCCATCAGACGCCCTCACCACGAGGGCAGAGCTGCTCGGAGCACTTGAGGATGGCGGAGGAAGCGAAGCCGAGGGAGGCGGTGCCTCGGTGACTCCCGCAATCTCAGTTGGAAGGGGCCTGTGGAGCAAGAATCAGCGAAAGCAACAAGAGGATCAGGAGTCAGAGAGGAAAAAGACTTACTCATCAGTGGCGAAGTACTTCCTGCGCTTCAGCACGCGACAAGGGGAGTCAACACCCAGGGCCTCCCTCTTCCTCCGGAGGGCCTTGAAGTCCACGCGGAAGCGGCCCAAGAGAAGAGCACAAGGATCAACCTGCCGCGAGGATGAGGCACCAGAACGGCCCGCGTCGGGAGCGCCCGCCTGGCGCGTGCCACCAATCACCTCGTCAGAAGCCGGGACCAGGGCCTCCAAGGCCCCGGCCCCGGGCGCTGGGAGCGGATGCCTACCACCTTCAGCCGCAGCAGTACGGGCCTCCGGAGCTGTCTCCTCACGAGCAGCCTCAGGCGCCGCACCCTCCTCTGGAGCTGTCTCCTCACGAGCGGCGCACAATGCTGCCCCCTCCTCCGGAGCCTCCACGGCCTCAGGCGCCTCCTGCCTCCCTTCTCCGCCGCTTGAGGAGGAGTCGCCTTGGCCGATTGGGAGGGGAGTCACCACTACAGGGTTCTCGCGAGGCCCTTGGAGACCGGCGGGGCGCAGCCCCCACTCGTCGAAGTCAGGCATCTGCTTCACAAAGTCAGCCTTGCTCTGACAGAGATATAGCAAGGCTCCGCCTTGCCGGATGTTGCCAGGATTGGGGTCCCCGGCCAAAGTCAGGAGCGTCGACTTCAGCGCTGCGGGGGCCAGATCTTCTTCCTGGAGCCTCATGTCGTCCTCGCGCCCCCGGAAGGCCCACATTCGGCGAGAGTGCCGCTGTAGGGGAGCGACACGACACAACAGGAACTCCTTCACCACCTTGGGCGCTGTCACGCCGAGTTTCCTCAGGAGTGCGAAGCGGGGCCAGACGAAGACAAGCCGAGGGCTCTTCAGCGTCTCCTGGCCCCAACCCGAATTAGGGACGGCAGGCGAGGTCGGCTCCGATAGCAGGGGGCTGGGCACCCCTGCATCCACATACAACCATCGCTCGCGGAACCCGGCCGCGGGCTGGGGGAGTCGGAAGTCAATTCCAGACGCCTCGGACACAGGCTCGGCAGCAAAGCTCGCGCATGCCCAGCGCTGGGAAGGATCGACAAGACGCAGCGAGAAGAAGTGGCGCAGCAGGGCGACCGAAGGAGGGATGCCCACCATGGCTTCGCAAACGAAGGCGAAGACCGAAAGGAGGGTGATGGACTCAGGACTGAGATGCATTAAGTGGATCTGATAATGCAAAAGCACGGCATTGAAGAAATCGGAGAAAGGGGGAACCAGACCCGCCCACAAGGCATCGATAAAACATGGGACCTCAGTGGCTCTCCTGTCAATGGAGAAGTGGGACGCGGGCCAGGCAGTCATCCTTCCGCACTCGTTGAAGACGGTGGCTAGGGCCAACCTGTCCCTGCCCAGGCACTCTTGGTTGAGCACAGTCGATCGGTCGACGAGGGGAGCCACCGCTGGCGGCGCACAAGACGAAGGCATGGATTTCTCTGCCCTCTCCTTCCCCGTCGGAGCCATGGCGATGAGAAGGAGGGGGGATTCGAGATTGGATTGGAGACAGGGGGAGGCGCTCGAAAGAAGGAAGAACAGAGGACACCCGAGCAATAGGAAAGGGGACGGCTGTGTACAACTACCAGTCCGCCTAGCAGGGCGCACGATAAGGAAGCATGGGGGAACGGCGCCACCCACGTCCAATCAACCGCCACGCGGCATCCAAGGCCGCAGGCTGTTAGGGCCCGCGGCGCTTCGCCCTTGCCCTTTCGCCTCTCGGCATGGCCAAGTCCATGCGCGCCTTGGGCCCGGGGGCTACTGTCGGTGTTCTGGGAACGGGGGTCCCCAGACTTGCCTGCCTGCGGCCTACGGCGTGGCTCAAGTGGGGGCCCAGCGCGGCCCAACTTCATCAGCATGAGGCTCAAGACCCTCGCGAGGGGCCAAGTCTCGCGAGGCGGACGACACGGCGCATCCTCAGGCACAGCCTCGTCAGGCTGGCTCGCGAGGAGGCGGAGAGTTCAAGGCGGGGTACCTCGCGAGGTTCCCATGACGCAAGCCATGACGACACGGGGCACCAGGCGGGTGCCAGCGCGCGCAGCATCCCTCTTTCCTCTTTGGTGCAAAGGGAGCAAGCGTATCAGCGGAGTACCGAGGCATCGGGCAAAGGTTGCCACTTCGGTGCAACGAGACCAAGGCCAGGAGGACTGCGAGACGGAGGTCACCATGGAGCCCAGCGCGGCGTCATCACCAGAGCCTTTGGCAGGCGGAGACTGCTTTTGTCAGGATA
Source organism: Triticum monococcum (assembly GCA_034509565.1). Taxonomy (NCBI): domain Eukaryota; kingdom Viridiplantae; phylum Streptophyta; class Magnoliopsida; order Poales; family Poaceae; genus Triticum; species Triticum monococcum. The sequence goes on along the minus strand of CM067844.1, from coordinate 18,880,527 downwards.
GATGTACTCGCTGTCCCCCTTCAAATTAGCCCGCCATTGTTGGATCCCTTCCCGCTCAATATTTGGGGAGAGGACCAGGGCCTCTATAAATAGGACCAGCCACCCACATAGCAGGGGTTGGGTTCTGTTCGTTCGACTGGTAGGAAGCAGAGTAAGAGAGAGAGAGAGAGGCGGCCGAACTCTTCATAGCAGTTCATCGCCACAGCCAAGAACAGACCCTTGCGAGGCTGTTCTTCCTTGTATTGTTCATCCTCACCAGCCCCAGGAGGCAATCCATCCACCACACACTGGAGTAGGGTATTACACCACATCGGTGGCCCGAACCAGTATAAATCTTGTGTCTTTCATGCAGTTCTTTTAGTAGTTTAGATCCCATCGAGACGGAGAGGTTGAAGGCGAGATTTCCGTGCGCACCCCAGTGTTCGAACCTTAAGGGTCTGCCGGAACCCAAAATCCGACAGTGTCTCCACTATTCCCAAGACTTTGTGTGATTTGCTAGATTACCGTAATTTTGATGATTGCTCTCTAAACTTGCATCTTGCGGATTCTACTATTAAGAAACCTATGGGAAGGATTAATGATGTTCTTATTGTTGCAAATAGGAATTATGTGCCCGTAGATTTCAGTGTTCTTGATATAGATGGCAATCCTTCTTGCCCTATTATTCTTGGTAGACCTTTCCTTAGAACGGTTGGTGCGATTATTGATATGAAGGAAGGTACTATTAGATTTAAATTTCCATTAAAAAAGGGCATGGAACACTTTCCTAGAAAGAAAATAAAATTTCCATATGAAACTATCATGAGAGCCACTTATGGATTGCCTACCAAATATGGCAATACCTAGATCTATCCTCGCTTTTATGCCTAGCGAGGGGCGTTAAACGATAGCGCTTGTTGGGAGGAAACCCAATTTTATTTTTATTCCTTGCTTTTTGCTCCTGATTAGTAATAAATAAATTATTTATCCTCTGTTTTGGTTGTGTTTTTTGTGTTTAATTAGTGTTTGTGACAAGTAGAACCGTTGGGAAGACTTGGGGAAAGTCTTGTTGAACTTGCTGTAAAAAAACAGAAACTTTAGCGCTCACGAGAACTGCTGTCATTTTTATTTGGAGAGTGCTATTTAGTTAATTAATTTTGCAGATTATTAAAAGATAAATTCCTCACATCCATAAATTTATTTTAGAATTTTTGGGGTTCCAGATCTTGCGCTAGCTACAGATTACTACAGACTGTTCTGTTTTTAACAGATTCTGTTTTTCGTGTCTTGTTTGCTCATTTTGATGAATCTATGGTTAGTAAAATAGTTTATAATCCATAGAGAAGTTGGAATACAGTAGGTTTAACACCAATATAAATAAAGAATGAGTTAATTACAGTACCTTGAAGTGGTCTTTTGTTTTCTTTCGCTAACGGAGCTCACGAGTTTTCTACTTTAAGTTTTCTGTTGTGAAGTTTTCAAGTTTTGGGTGAATTCTTGTGATGGATTATGGAACAAGGAGTGGCAAGAGCCTAAGCTTGGGGATGCCCATGGCACCCCCAAGATAATCCAAGGACACCAAATGGTCAAAGCTTGGGGATGCCCCGGAAGGCATCCCCTCTTTCGTCCACTTCCATCGGTAATTTACTTGGAGCTATATTTTTATTCACCAACATGATATGTGTTTTGCTTGGAGCGTCTTGTATTATTTGTGTCTTTGTGTTTTAGTATGCCACAATCATCCTTGCTGTACACACCTTTTGAGAGAGCCATACATGAATTAAAATTTGATAGAATACTCTATGTGCTTCACTTATATCTTTTGAGCTATGTAGTTTTGCTCTATGTGCTTCACTTATATCTTTTGAGCGTCATAATTTTGCTCTATGTGCTTCACTTAGATCTTTTAGAGCATGGTGGTGGATTTTTTTTAAAGAAACTATTGATCTCTCATGCTTTACTTAAATTATTTTGAGAGTATCTTAATACCATGGTAATTTGCTTAATAATAATATGCTTGGTATTCAAGATTTGTGAAACTTTCTTTTGAGTGTGTTGAATACTAAGAAAAGATTGAAGCATGATAATTGTTTTGAGATATGGAGGTGATAATATTAAAGTCATGCTAGTTGAGTAGTTGTGAATTTAAAGAATACTTGTGTTAAAGTTTGTGATTCCCGTAGCATGCACGTATGGTGAACCGTTATGTGATGAAGTCAGAGCATGATTTATTTATTGATTGTCTTCCTTATGAGTGGCGGTCGGGGACGAGCGATGGTCTTTTCCTACCAATCTATCCCCCTAGGAGCATGCGCGTAATACTTTGCTTTGATAACTTCTAGATTTTTGCAATAAGTATATGAGTTCTTTATGACTAATGTTGAGTCCATGGATTATACGCAGTCTCACCCTTCCACCTTTGCTAGCCTCTCTAATACCGCGCACCTTTCGCCGGTATCATACACCTACCATATACCTTCCTCAAAACAGCCACCATACCTACCTATTATGGCATTTTCATAGCCATTCCGAGATATATTGCCATGCAACTTTCCACCGCTCCGTTTATTATGACACACTCCATCATTGTCGTATTGCATATCCCGGTACACCACCGGAGGCATTCATATAGAGTCATATTTTGTTCTAAGTATCGAGTTGTAATTGTTGAATTGTAAGAAAAATAAAAAGTGTGATGATCATCATTATTAGAGCATTGTCCCAAGTGAGGAAAGAATGATGGAGACTATGATTCCCCCATAAGTCGGGATGAGACTCCAGACGAAAAAAATAAAAAAAGAGGCCAAAGAAGCCCAAATAAAAAGAGGCCATAAAAAAAGGGGGAGAAAAGGCCCAAATAAAAAAATGAGAGAAAAAGAGAGAAGGGACAATGTTACTATCCTTTTACCACACTTGTGCTTCAAAGTAGCACCATGATCTTCATAGTAGAGAGTCTCTCATGTTATCACTTTCATATACTAGTGGGAATCTTTCATTATAGAACTTGGCTTGTATATTCCAATGATGGGCTTCCTCAAATTGCCCTAGGTCTTCATGAGCAAGCAAGTTGGATGCACACCCACTTAGTTTCTTTTTTTGAGCTTTCATGTACTTATAGCTCCCTACTCACTCGCATTGATATCTATTGATGGGCATCTCCATAGCCCGTTGATACACCTAGTTGTTGTGAGACTTTTTCAAAACTTTTTCAATCTTCACGCAATACATGAGCATGAGCCATGGATATAGCACTATAGATATCTATTGATGGGCATCTCCATAGCCCGTTGATACGCCTAGTTGATGTGAGACTATCTTCTCCTTTTTGTCTTCTCCACGACCACCATTCTATTCCACCTATAGTGCTATATCCATGGCTCACGCTCATGTATTGCGTGAAGATTGAAAAAGTTTTGAAAAAGTTAGAGTATGAAACAATTGCTTGGCTTGTCATCGGGGTTGTGCATGATTTAAATACTTTGTGTGGTGAAGATAGAGCATAGCCAGACTATATGATTTTGTAGGGATAACTTTCTTTGGCCATGTTATTTTGAGAAGACATAACTGCTTTGTTAGTATGCTTGAAGTATTATTATTTTTATATCAATATAAACTTTTGTCTTGAATCTTTCGAATCTGAATATTCATATCACAATTAAGAAGATTTACATTTAAATTATGCCAAGTAGCACTCCGCATCAAAAATTCTCTTTTTATCATTTACCTACTCGAGGACGAGCAGGAATTAAGCTTGGGGATGCCTGATACGTCTCCAACGTATCTATAATTTTTGATTGCTCCATGCTATATTATCTACTGTTTTGGACTATATTGGGCTTTATTTTCCACTTTTATATTATTTTTGGGACTAACCTATTAACCGGAGGCCCAGCCCAGAATTGCTGTTTTTTTGCCTATTTCAGTGTTTCGAAGAAACGGAATATCAAATGGAGTCCAAACGGAATGAAACCTTCGGGAACGTGATTTTCTCACCGAACGTGATCCAGGAGACTTGGACCCTACGCCAAGGCATCAGAGAGGCGGCCATGAGGGTGGGGGCGCCCCCCTAGGGCGCGCCCCCTGCCTTGTGGGCCCCTCGGTGCTCCACCGACATACTCCTTCCTCCTATATATACCTATGTACCCTCAAACAAACAGATAAGGAGCCAAAAACCTAATTCCACCGCCGCAACTTTCTGTATCCACGAGATCCCATCTTGGGGCCTGTTCCGGAGCTCCGTCGAAGAGGGCCGTCATCACGGAGGGCTTGTACATCATCATAGCCTCTCCGATGAAGTGTGAGTAGTTTACCTCAGACATTCGGGTCCATAGTTAGTAGCTAGATGGCTTCTTCTCTCTTTTTGGATCTCAATACAAAGTTCTCCCCCTCTCTTGTGGAGATCTATTCGATGTAATCTTCTTTTTGCGGTGTGTTTGTTGAGACCGATGAATTGTGGGTTTATGATCAAGTCTATCTATGAATAATATTTGAATCTTCTCTGAATTCTTTTATGTATGATTGGTTATCTTTGCAAGTCTCTTCGAATTATCCGTTTGGTTTGGCCAACTAGATTGGTAGTTCTTGCCATGGGAGAAGTGCTTAGCTTTGGGTTCAATCTTGTGGTGTCCTTTCGCAGTGACAGAAGGGGCGGCAAGGCACATATTGCATCGTTGCCATCGAGGATAACAAGATGGGGTTTATTTCATATTGCATGAATTTATCTCTCTACATCATGTCATCTTGCTTAAGGTGTTACTCTGTTTTTAACTTAATACTCTAGATGCATGTTGGATAGTGGTTGATGAGTGGAGTAATAGTAGTAGATGCAGAATCGTTTCGGTCTACTTGTCATGGACGTGATGCCTATATACATGATCATGCCTAGATATTCTCATAACTATGCTCAATTCTGTCAATTGCTCAACAGTAATTTGTTCACCCACCGTAGAATACTTATGCTCTTGAGAGAAGCCACTAGTGAAACCTATGGCCCGGGGGTCTATTCTCATCATATCAATCTCCATCACTTTAATCTTGTTTTGCTTTTTACTTTGCCTTTACTTTTTACTTTGCATCTTTATACCAAAAATACCAAAAATATTATATCTATCAGATCTCACTCTCGTAAGTGACCGTGAAGGGATTGACAATCCCTAATCGCGTTGGTTGCGAGTAGCTGTCATTTTGTGCAGGTACGAGGGACTTGAGCATGGCCTCCTACTGGATTGATACCTTGGTTCTCAAAAACTGAGGGAAATACTTACGCTACTCTGCTGCATCATCCCTTCCTCTTCAGGGAAATCCAACGCAAGCTCAAGAGGTAGCAATCAGCGACGACGGCGGCTGGATGCCACGACCTTGCTCCGGGCTCGGCGAGAACTTGGGGGCACGTAGCTGTCGTCTCTCGTCTTCGGAGACTCCACGAGCTCGCGAGAGTCGCTGGACCACCAGGAGTTGCCGCTATCACTAGAGGAGCTACAGGCGAGGCCTGCGGCGGGCCCAGCGCCCGCCGCGGCACCGTCCTGGCGTCCTCCTTCAGGGCAGCACTCTAGGCGGCGGCCTTCCTCATCGAAGACCTTGAAGAACAGCACGAAGGCGCCGTCGTACTCGAAGTGGATCATGAGGGCGCCCTCCGCACGGCAGACTCGTGCAATCTCGCCCCAGCCTCGGGTCATGAAGATCTTCCCGGAGGCAATAGCTCCAATCTCCGCTCCAGTCGCTGGGGCATCGCAGTTGGTGTGTTGCAGCCAAAGCTCGCAAAGGCCCCTCGGCGGCATCTCGGTGGCGAAGAACTACGCGAGGCGAATCCAGGTGCTCGGGGGCATCGCCGCCCATATCATGAACTCGCGCGAGGAGTCCGCAGCGTGGACCCCTAGGGCGACGGCGTGCGCCTCCACGGCATAGCGACCACAGCCCTGGCGCGGGCGGCGCCGCTCACCACTCCTCCCTCCAGAATCGTCGGCATAACCATACAAGGGCAGCGGGTACCCATGAGGCGGCCTTTCGTACCACGGTCGCAACACCACCACCCTTGCGACCACCTCGCGACGATGGGACCTTCTCTTCTTCGGCGGCAGTAGCTCGGGCTTAGTGAGGGGAGCCTTGCCCGTCTAGGTGTCCGAGAACCTCTGGATCGGTGCCATGTCTGCACAAGCAAGGAGTGGAGCTAGGAAGGAGAAGAAGCGGGAGAGGCAAAGGAGAGCTGGGCTATGCGGGCTCCGCCCCCTCCCATCTATACCAGGAGAAGGCCAACCAGCACCCCCCATGATCACAGGTAATGATGGTTTTCCTTGCATGTCGCAGGGACTTATCAAGTCGGGTAGTTGCCGAGGTAGCATGGGGAAGCGGAGACGCCCATGTCCAATCAACCGTCACGCGTCGACCAAGGCCGCAGACTATTGGGGCTCGTGGCGCTCCGTACTTGACCCTTGGCTTCGCCTCGAAGCCAAGCCCGAGCGCGCCTTGGGCCCGGGGGCTACTGTCGGCATTCTGGGAACGGGGGTCCCCAGACTTGCCTACCTACGGCCCATGGCGTGGCTTTGCTAGCAGACTTGTACGGCCCATCTTCATCAATAAGGCATTCAAGACCTTCGCGAGGGGCCAAGCCTCGCGAGGTGGACGATGCAAGACCTCCTCAGGAGCGGCCTCGCCAGGCGGGCTCGCGAGGGGCGGAGAGATCAAGGAAAGGCAAACCTCGCGAGGTTCTCGTGACGTGAGCTGTGACGATCGAGACCAAGCGGGCGCCAGCGCGCGTAGCGTCCTTATTTCCTCTTTGGTGCTAAGGGGGAAAGCGCAGGGGCGGAGTACCGAGGCATCAAGCAAAGGTTTCCATATCGGTGCAACGAGACCAAGACCAGTAGGACGGTAAGACAAAGGTCACCATGGATCCCAAGGCGGCGTCACCACCAGAGCCTTTTGCATGCGAAGACCACTTTTGTCAGGATAAGCTGTACTAGTTGTCCCCTTTCAAATTGGCCGTTGTTGGCTCCCTTCCCGCTCAATATTTGGGGAGAGGACTAGTGCCACTATAAATAGGACTAGCCATCACCATAGCTAGGGGAGACCTCATCTCAGACTAGAACTAGTTCATCCCCACAATCACATCCAACAAGCACAAGAGCACCTCTCCTCAGGAGGCTGTTCTTCCCCTTGTACTAATCATCCTCAGACCAAGAGGCAATCCACCACCACCACACTGGAGTAGGGTATTACACCACAACGGTGGCCCGAACCAGTATAAATCTTGTGTCCCTTGTGTTGTGAGTTCGTCAAGTTAGTCTGCGAGATCTTAGCAAAACTAGGACGTGGATCAGTAGGGGGGAAATCTTCGTGCGCACCCCAGAGTTCGAACCTTAAGGGTTTTGCCGGAACCCGTGATCTGACAAACAAGCCTGGAAAAACTCTTATATAAAGGAAAACACTCCCGAGGACACATGGGAATTATCGTCAAGCTAGTTTTCATCATGCTCATATGATTCGCGTTCGGTACTTTGATAATTTGATATGTGGGTGGACCGGTGCTTGGGTACTGCCCTTACTTGGACAAGCATCCCACTTATGATTAACCCCTCTTGCAAGCATCCACAACTACAAAAGAAGTATTAAGGTAAACCTAACCATAGCATGAAACATATGGATCCAAATCAGCCCCTTACGAAGCAACGCCTAAACTAGGGTTTAAGCTTCTGTCACTCTAGTAACCCATCATCTACTTATTACTTCCCAATGCCTTCCCCTAGGCCCCAATAATGGTGAAGTGTCATGTAGTCGACGTTCACATGACACCACTAGAGGAGAGACAACATACATCTCATCAAAATATCGAACGAATACCAAATTCACATGACTACTTATAGCAAGACTTCTCCCATGTCCTGAGGAACAAACGTAACTACTCACAAATCATATTCATGTTCATAATCAGAGGGGTGTTAGTATGCATAAAGGATCTGAACATGTGATCTTCCACCAAGTAAACCAACTAGCATCAACTATAAGGAGTAATCAACACTACTAGCAACCCATAGGTACCAATCTGAGGTTTTGAGACAAAGATTGGATACAAGAGATGAACTAGGGTTTGAGATGAGATGGTGCTGGTGAAGATGTTGATGGAGATTGACCACCTCCCAATGAGAGGATCGATGGTGATGATTTCCCCCTCCCGGAGGGATGCTTCCCCGGCAGAACAACTCCGCCGGAGCCCTAGATTGGTTCCGCCAAAGGTTCCGCCTCATGGCGGCGGTGTTTCATCTCGCAAGCTTGCTTATGATTTTTCCAGGGCAAAATACTTCATATAGACAAAGATGGGCACCTGAGGCCTGCCAGGGGGCCCACGAGACAAGGGGCGCGCCTAGGGGGTAGGGCGCGCCCCCACCCTCGTGGATGGTGGGTGGCCCCCCTCTGGTGCTTCCTTCGGCCAATATTTTTATATATTCCAAAAATGACTCCCATGGAGTTTCAGGACTTTTGGAGTTGTGCAGAATAGGTCTCTAATATTTACTCCTTTTCCAGCCCAGAATTCCAGTTGCCGGCATTCTCCCTCTTCGTGCAAACCTTGTAAAATAAGAGAGAATAGGCATAAGTATTGTGACATAATGTGTAATAACAGCCCACAATGCAATAAATATCGATATAAAAGCATGATGCAAAATGGACGTATCACCCACCAGGGTGCGACGGGGGGGGGGGGGGGCAGGCGCGCCCTGGTGGGTTGTGCCACCTCGGGTGCCACCAGACCGCCTCTTTACTCTATAAATACCCCAATATTCCAAAAACCCTAGGGGAGTCAACGAAAATCTATTCCAGCCACCGCAGAGTCCAGAACCACCAGATCCAATCTAGACACCATCATGAAGGGGTTCACCACTTCCATTGGTGCCTCTCCGATGATGCGTGAGTAGTTCTTTGTAGACCTTCGGGTCCATAGTTAGTATCTAGATGGCTTCCTCTCTCTTGTTTAATTCTCAACACAATGGTCTCTTGGAGATCCATATGATGTAACTCTTTTGCGGTGTGTTTGATGGGATCCGATGAACTTTGAGTTTATGATCAGATCTATCTCTTTTTATCCATAAAAGTTATTTGAGTTTCTTTGATCTCTTATATGCATGATTGCTTATAGCCTCATATTTCTTCTCCGATATTTGGGTTTTGTTTGGCTGATACGTCTCCAACATATCTATAATTTTTTATTGCTCCATGCTATATTATCTACTGTTTTGGACATTATTGGGCTTTATTAACCACTTTTATACTATTTTTGGGACTAACCTATTAACCGGAGGCCCGGCTCAGAATTGCTGTTTTTTGCCTATTTTAGGGTTTCGAAGAAAAGGAATATCAAACGGAGTCCAAACGGAATGAAACCTTCGGGAACGTGATTTTCTCACCAAACATGATCCAGGGGACTTGGACCCTACGTCAAGAAACAAAGGAGGAGGCCACGAGGTAGGGGGCGCGCCTACCCCCCCCCCCCCCTAGGCGCGCCCTCCACCCTCATGGGCCCCCTGTTGCTCCATCGACGTACTCCTTCCTCCTATATATACCTACGTACACCCAAACGATCAGATATGGAGCCAAAGCCCTAATTCCACCGTCGCAACTTTCTGTATCCACGAGATCCCATCCTGGGGCCTGTTCCGGAGCTCCGCCGGAGGGGGTATCCATCACGGAGGGCTTCTACATCATCACCATAGCCCCTCCGACGAAGTGTGAGTAGTTCACCTCAGACCTACGGGTCCATAGTTATTAGCTAGGTGGCTTCTTCTCTCTTTTTGGATCTCAATACAATGTTCTCCCCCTCTCTTGTGGAGAACTATTCGATGTAATCTTCTTTTTGCGGTGTGTTTGTTGAGACCGATGAATTGTGGGTTTATGATCAAGTCTATCTATGAAAAATATTTGAATCTTCTCTGAATTCTTTTATGTATGATTAATTATCTTTGCAAGTCTCTTCGAATTATCAGTTTGGTTTGGCCTACTAGATTGATCTTTCTTGCAATGGGAGAAGTGCTTAGCTTTGGGTTCAATCTTGCAGTGTCCTTTGCCAGTGACAGTAGGGGCAGCAAGGCACATATTGTATTATTGCCATCGAGGATAACAAGATGGGGTTTTCATCATATTGCATGAGTTTATCCCTCTACATCATGTCATCTTGCTTAAGGCGTTACTCTGTTTTCATGAACTTAATACTCTAGATGCATGATGGATAGCGGTCGATGAGTGAAATAATAGTAGTAGATGCAGGCAAGAGTCAGTCTACTTGTCTCGGACGTGATGCCTATATACATGATCATACCTAGATATTCTCATAACTATGCTCAATTCTGTCAATTGCTCAACAGTAATTCGTTCACCCACCGTAGAATACTTATGCTCTTGAGAGAAGCCACTAGTGAAACCTATGGCCCTCGGGTCTATCTTCATCATATTAATCTTCCAATACTTAGTTATTTCCTTTGCTTTTTACTTTGCTTTTATTTTACTTTGCATCTCTATCATAAAAATACCAAAAATATTATCTTATCATATCTATCAGATCTCACTCTCCTAAGTGGCCATGTAGGGATTAACAACCCCTTATCGCGTTGGTTGCGAGGATTTATTTGTTTTGTGCAGGTACGAGGGACTCGCGCGTAGCCTCCTACTAGATTGATACCTTGGTTCTCAAAAACTAAGGGAAATACTTATGCTACTTTGTTGCATCATCCCTTCCTCCACAGGGAAAAACCAATGCAGTGCTCAAGAGGAAGCATTGGCCAACTTGATCTATTTATCTTGCAATGGGAAGAGGTGCTTTGTAGTGGGTTCGATCTTACGGTGCTTGATCCCAGTGATAGAAGGGGAACCGACACGTATGTATCGTTGCTACTAAGGATAACAAGATGGGGTCCATTTGTACATAAGTAGATCTTGTCTACATCATGTCATCGTTCTTATTGTATTACTCTGTTTCTCCATGAACTTAATACACTAGATGCATGCTAGATAGCGATCGATGTGTGGAGTAATAGCAGTAGATGCAGGCAGGAGTCGGTCTACTAATCTTGGACGTGATGCCTATATAATGATCATTGCCTGGATATCGTCATGATCATTTGAAGTTCTATCAATTGCCCAACGGTAATTCGTTTACCAGCCACTAGTGAAAACTATGGCCCCCGGGTCTCTTCTTTAATATATTTGCCTTTGCGATCTATTTTCCTTGGCTTTTATTTCTAGATCTATTAAACCAAAAATACAAAAATACCTTGCTGCAATTTATTCTTATTTATTTTATTTGGTGTTCGATCTATCAATCTACTACAATTTATTCACATTTGTTTGCCACTTTCTGGCGTCATTACCCGAAAGGGATTGACAACCCCTTTAATACATCGGGTTGCGAGTATTTTTTATTTGTGTGCAGGTCCGTTTACGTGTCGTTGCTTGGTTCTCCTACTGGTTCGATAACCTTGGTTTCATCACTAAGGGAAATACCTACCATCGCTGTGCTACATCATCCCTTCCTCTTTAGGGAAATACCGACGTAGCTTCAAGGCGCCATCAAAAGGAATTTCTGGAGCTATTGGCGGGGAGGATCTTCAACATATACCAGGTTCCTAATTACAAATATCAATTCCTCGCAATTTACATTATTTGCCATATGCCTCTTGTTTTCCTCGCCCCCACTTCACAAAAATTTGTCATTTTATTCGCCCTCTTTTTCGTTCGTCGTTTTCTTGCAGGATCTGTTTTTGTGTGCAACCTTGTTTGCCGTTATTATCGTCATGGATAGTTCTTCCTCTATTGCGTGTACTCCCGAGAACGAGGTTCTCAACTTTAAACAAAGGGGAGGAGAAAATTTGAAAGATGCTTGCTATAGAATTTTAAATGCTCATAATAGATCTATTCGTAAGCAATCTACTGTTATTCTTCTTCGTTGCTTTTATGTGGGCATCACCACTTGGTATAGATTCGTCCTTGATACGATTACCGGTGGAAATTTCTTGATGTGTCCCTCTCTTGATGCTTTCAATGCTATGGGAAATTTAGTGGGTTCACCACCTGTTATGGTTAATGAAACAACTTTGACTCTTGAGCATGTTATGGAAAGATTAGATGCTATTGGAAATAAAATTCTTACTGAAGAACATATTGAAAACTTGGATAAAAAGATGCATAATTTTGCTACTAAGATTGGATCAAAAGCGGCAGGAGTTTTTAAGTTGTTAAAGGAAAAGGGGACCGTAATCCATGAAAGAATTGAAGAAAGTCCGTCTCGGATTGATAAACTAGAAGAAATCTTTAGTAATTTGAGGATGGCTTTTGCTTCTGCTAAAACTATTGAAAAAACTCCCGTAAATATTGGCAAGACTACTCAAGTTACTAAGAACAAGGGTGCAACTTCTAGTAATAGTAAAGAGGATCTTAAGATGATTAGCATCCACCCCGGATTTTGTTGAAGTTATAAGAGTTCCCTTTGGCAAGAATGAATTCTTTAAAATTGTTCCTAGGAGTATTGTCATTGAAAATCTTTATGATAAATCTTTGAAGAATTCTAAGTGTTTGATTGAAGAGTTGAACAAAGATGACAAAACTTAGATCCTTGTTTTATGCCTAGCTAAGGGCGTAAAACTATAGCGCTCGTTGGGAGGCAACCCAATGAATAAAATTTAGTTTTTCTTTTTGCTTTCTGTTCTTGAGTGTTAGCACAATTATGCTACTATTATGGTTGTGTTTTTTGTGTTTTAATTAGTGTTTGTGCCAAGTAATGCCTTGAGGATCATCTTGGGTGATAGTTGTTCGATCGTGCTGAAAAAATATAAACTTTTGCGCTCACAAAAATAATTTTCATTTTTAACTAGAGAGATATAAAAATAACAAATCCTTTTGCTATAGATTAATATACAAATTGCCTAGGTCGTCCTAATATTTCAGCATTTTTGGAGTTACAGAAGTATTCGAAAGATCCAGATTTCTACAAACTGTTCTATTTTTCACAGATTTTGTTTTCTTTGCATTGTGTGCTTGTTTTGATGATTCTATGGTTTTATTTGATGAGTTTTTGCCATAGAAAACTTGGAATAAAGTAGATATAATGCAAGAACAAAATGTGAATTGGTTTACTACAACACTTATAGTAGTGATTTGTTTTCTTATACTAACGGATCTCACGGAGGCTTGTGTTGAGCTTTGTGTGATTGAAGTTTTCAAGTTTTGGGTAATCTTACAATGGATGAAGGAATAAGGAGTAAGAAGAGCCTAACTTGGGGATGGCCCAGCATCCCAAGCTATTATCCAAAGAGAGCAAGCAACTAAGCTTGGGGATGCCCTGAGTGGCATCTCCTCTTTCTTCTAATGACCGTTAGTATTTTACTCGAAGCTATATTTTTATTCGTCACATACTATGTGTTTTGCTTGGAGCGTCATGTATGATATGAGTCTTTGCTTGTTTTTCTTTATGCTTTAAGTCTTGAATCCTTGCTGGACACACCTATTTGAGAAAGCCAAAATAATGCCATGACTTGTTAGAATTACTCTCTATGCTTCACTTAAATTTTTATGAGCTATGGATTTGCTCTAGTGCTTCACTTATATCTTTTTGAGCACGGTGTGCATTAGAATTTTTGAAGAAATGCTCTCTTGCTTCACTTAGATTTATTTGAGAGTTAGCAAAATTTTGAAGAAATTCTCTCTTGCTTCACTTAAATTAATTTGAGAGAAAGAAATATTATGCTCATGATCTTCACTTCTATTTGTTTGAGCTTATCAAAAGCAACACATGAAAATTAGTCCCAAAGTGATAGGTATCCAAGAAGGATATAATAAAAACTTTCATGAAGATCGTTGGACAAAATAAACTTGATTCTTAGTAATAGTTGTGAGATATGATGATGTGATATGTAAGTCATCTTGATGAGTAATTATGCTTTAGTAAGAATATTGGTGTTAAGGTTTGTGATTCCCTATGCAAGCACGAAAGTCAATAGTCATGCAATGAAATTATATCCTAAGATTATGCTTTAGTAAGAATATTGGTGTTAAGGTTTTCAGATATGAAGAAAGCAATAGCAATAAAACACCAATTGACATAGTGCCAAGTGCCACTTGCTGTTTTTTGCATGTTTTTACGTCGCAGATAATCAATACCAAACGGAGTCCAAATGCAACAAAACTTTTTGTGGATTTTCTTGGACCAGAAGACAACCAATGGGCCAAATAAGCACCTAGGGGCTGCTCCGAGGGGAGAACAACCCACCAGGGCCGCCTGGGGGCCCAGGCGCGCCCTGGTGGGTTGTGCCCACTGTTGGGGAACGTTGCAGAAAACAAAAATTTTACCTACGTTTCACCAAGATCAATCTATGGAGTCAACTAACAACGATAGGAGAGTGCATCTACATACCCTTGTTGCTCGCGAGCGGAAGCGTTCAAGAGAACGGGGATGATGAAGTCGTACTCACTGTGATCCAAATCACCGATGACCAAGTGCCAAACGGACGGCACCTCCGCGTTCAACACACGTATGGAGCGGATGACGTCTCCTCCTTCTTGATCCAGCAAGGGGAAAGGAGAGGTTGATGAAGATCCAGCAGCACGACGGCATGGTGGTGGATGCAGCAGTGATCACAGCAGGGCTTCGCCGAGCTTCTGCGAGAGGGAAAGGTGTAGCAGGGGAGAGGGAGGCGCCAAGACTTCAGGTGTGGATGCCCTCCCTCCCCCCCTTTATATAGGCCCCCTAGGGGGGTGCGCCGGCCCTAGGAGATGGGATCTCCTAGGGGGGCGCCGGCCAAGGGGGTGGAGTACCCCCCCCCCCCCCAAGGCAAGTGGAGGCGCCCCCTCCCCTAGGGTTCCCAACCCTAGGCGCATGGGGGGCCCAAGGGGGGCACACCAGCCCACCAGGGGCTGGTTCCCCTCCCCACTTCAGCCCATGGGGCCCTCCGGGATGGGTGGCCCCACCCGACGGACCCCCCGGGACCCTTCCGGTGGTCCCGGTACAATATCGGTGACCCCCGAAACTCTCCCGATGGCCGAAACTGCACTTCCTATATATAATTCTTCACCTACGGACCATTCCGGAACTCCTCGTGACGTCTGGGATCTCATCTGGGACTCCGAACAACTTTCGGGTTACTGCATACTCATATCTCTACAACCCTAGCGTCACCGAACCTTAAGTGTGTAGACCCTACGGGTTCGGGAGACATGCAGACATGACCGAGAAGCCTCTCCGGTCAATAACCAACGGCGAGATCTGGATACCCATGTTGGCTCCCACATGCTCCACGATGATCTCATCGGATGAACCATGATGTCGAGGATTCAATCAATCCGTATACAATTCCCTTTGTCAATCGGTACGTTACTTGCCCGAGACTCGATCGTCGGTATCCCAATACCTCACTCAGTCTCATTACCGGCAAGTCACTTTACTCGTACCGTAATGCATGATCCCGTGATCAACCACTTGATCACTTTGAGCTCATTGTGATGATGCATTACCGAGTGGGCCCAGAGATACCTCTCCGTCATACGGAGTGACAAATCCCAGTCTCGATTCGTGCCAACCCAACAGACACTTTCGGAGATACCTGTAATGTACCTTTATAGTCACCCAGTTATGTTGTGATGTTTGGCACACCCAAGGCACTCCTACAGTATCCAGGAGTTGCACAATCTCATGGTCTAAGGAAATGATACTTGACACTCAGAAAAGCTACAGCAAATGAACTACACGATCTTTGAGCTAAGCTTAGGATTGGGTCTTGTCCATCACATCATTCTCCTAATGATGTGATCCTGTTATCAATGACATCCCCATGTCTATAGCCAGGAAACCATGACTATCTGTTGATCAACGAGCTAGTCAACTAGAGGCTCACTTGGCACACATTGTGGTCTATGTATTCACACATGTATTACGATTTCCGGATAATACAATTATAGCATGAACAATAGACAATTATCATGAACAAGGAAATATAATAATCATTTTATTATTGCCTCTAGGGCATATTTCCAACAGTCTCCCACTTGCACAAGAGTCAATTATCTAGTTACATTGTGATGAATCGAACACCCATGGAATTCTGGTGTTGATCATGTTTTGCTCTAGGGAGAGGTTTAGTCAACGGATGTTCTACATTCAGGTTCGTATGTACTTTACAAATCTCTATGTCTCCATTTTGAACACTTTCACGAATGGAGTTGAAGCGACGCTTGATATGCCTGGTCTTCCTGTGAAACCTGGGCTCCTTGGCAAGGGCAATAGCTCCAGTGTTGTCACAGAAGAGAGTCATCAGGCCCGACGCATTGGGTATGACTCCTAGGTCGGTAATGAACTCCTTCACCCAGACTGCTTCGTGTGCTGCCTCTGAGGCTGCCATGTACTCTGCTTCACATGTAGATCCCGCCACAACGCTTTGCTTGCAACTGCACCAGCTTACTGCCCCACCATTCAAAATATACACGTATCCGGTTTGTGACTTAGAGTCATCCAGATCTGTGTCGAAGCTAGCATCGACGTAACCCTTTACGACGAGCTCTTCGTCACCTCCATAAATGAGAAACATGTCCTTAGTCCTTTTCAGGTACTTCAGGATATTCTTGACCGCTGTCCAGTGTTCCTTGCCGGGATTGCTTTGGTACCTTCCTACCAAACTTACGGCAAGGTTTACATCAGGTCTGGTACACAGCATGGCATACATAATAGACCCTATGGCTGAGGCATAGGGGATGACACTCATCTCTTCTATATCTTCTGCCGTGGTCGGACATTGAGCTAAGCTCAATTTCACACCTTGCAACATAGGCAAGAACCCCTTCTTAGACTGATCCATATTGAACTTCTTCAATATCTTATCAAGGTATGTGCTTTGTGAAAGACCTATGAGGCGTCTTGATCTATCTCTATAGATCTTGATGCCTAATATATAAGCAGCTTCTCCAAGGTTCTTCATTGAAAAACTCTTATTCAAGTAGGCCTTAATGATGTCCAAAAGTTCTATATCATTTCCCATCAAAAGTATGTCATCTACATATAATATGAGAAACGCTACAGAGCTCCCACTCACTTTCTTGTAAACGCAGGCTTCTCCATAAGTCTGCATAAACCCAAACGCTTTGATCATCTCATCAAAGCGAATGTTCCAACTCCGAGATGCTTGCACCAGCCCATAAATCGAGTGTTGGAGCTTGCACACCTTGTCAGCATTCTTAGGATCGACAAAACCTTCCGGCTGCATCATATACAATTCTACCTTAAGGAAACCATTAAGGAATGCCATTTTGACGTCCATTTGCCATATCTCATAATCATAGAATGCGGCAATTGCTAACATGATTCGGACGGACTTCAGCTTCGCTACGGGTGAGAAAGTCTCATGGTAGTCAACCCCTTGAACTTGTCGATAACCCTTAGCGACAAGCCGAGCTTTATAGATGGTCACATTACCATCCGCGTCTGTCTTCTTCTTAAAGATCCATTTATTTTCTATGGCTCGCCGATCAATGGGCAAGTCAGTCAAAGTCCATACTTTGTTTTCATACATGGATCCTATCTCGGATTTCATGGCTTCCAGCCATTTGTCGGAATCTGGGCCCGCCATCGCTTCTTCATAGTTCGAAGGTTCACCGTTGTCTAACAACATGATTTCCAAGACAGTGTTGCCGTACCACTCTGGTGCGGAACGTGTCCTTGTGGACCTACGAAGTTCAGTAGCAACTTGATCTGAAGTTTCATGATCATCATCATTAACTTCCTCTCTAGTCGGTGCAGGCACCTCAGGAACATTTTCCTGTGTTGCGCCACTTTCCAGTTCAAGAGGTAATACTTCACCGAGTTCTACTTTCCTCCCACTTACTTCCTTCGAGAGAAACTCTTTCTCTAGAAAGGATCCATTCTTGGCAACAAAGATCTTGCCTTCGGATCTAAGGTAGAAGGTATACCCAATAGTTTCTTTAGGGTATCCTATGAAGACGCATTTTTCCGACTTGGGTTCGAGCTTTTCAGGTTGAAGTTTCTTGACATAAGCATCGCATCCCCAAACTTTTAGAAATGACAGCTTAGGTTTCTTCCCAAACCATAATTCATACGGTGTCGTCTCAACGGATTTTGACGGAGCCCTATTTAAAGTGAATGCGGCAGTCTCTAAAGCATAGCCCCAAAATGATAGCGGTAAATCGGTAAGATACATCATAGATCGCACCATATCTAATAGAGTGCGATTACGATGTTCGGACACACCATTACGCTGAGGTGTTCCAGGTGGCATGAGTTGTGAAACTATTCCACATTTTCTTAAGTGTGTGCCAAATTCGTGACTCAAATATTCTCCCCCATGATCTGATCACAAGAACTTGATTTTCCTGTCACGTTGATTCTCAACCTCACTCTGAAATTCCTTGAACTTTTCAAAGGTCTCAGACTTGTGCTTCATTAAATAGACATACCCATATCTACTCAAGTCATCAGTGAGGGTGAGAACATAACGATAGCCACCGCGAGCCTCAACACTCATTGGACAGCACACATCAGTATGTATGATTTCCAATAAGTTGGTTGCTCGCTCCATTGTTCCTGAGAATGGAGTCTTGGTCATTTTACCCATGAGGCATGGTTCGCATGTGTCAAATGATTCGTAATCAAGAGACTCTAAAAGTCCATCTGCATGTAGCTTCTTCATGCGTTTGACACCTATGTGACCAAGGCGGCAGTGCCACAAGTATGTGGGACTATCATTATCAACCTTACATCTTTTGTATTCACACTATGAATATGTGTAGCATTACGCTCGAGATTCATTAGGAATAAACCATTCACCATCGGAGCATGACCATAAAACATATCTCTCATATAAATAGAACAACCATTATTCTTGGATTTAAATGAGTAGCCATCTCGAATTAAACGAGATCCTGATACAATGTTCATGCTCAAAGCTGGCACTAAATAACAATTATTGAGGTTTAAAACTAATCTTGTAGGTAAATGTAGAGGTAGCGTGCCGACGGCGATCACATCGACCTTGGAACCATTCCCGACGCGCATCGTCACCTCGTCCTTCGCCAGTCTCTGCTTATTCCACAGCTCCTGCTTTGAGTTACAAATGTGAGCAACTGCACCAGTATCAAATACCCAGGAGCTACTACGAGTACTGGTAAGGTACACATCAATTACATGTATATCACATATACCTTTCATGGTGCCGGCCTTCTTGTCCGCTAAGTATTTGGGGTAGTTCCGCTTCCAGTGACCACTTCCCTTGCAATAAAAGCACTCAGTCTCGGGCTTGGGTCCATTCTTTGGCTTCTTCCCAGCAGCTTGCTTACCGGGCGCAGCAACTCCCTTGCCGTCCTTCTTGAAGTTCTTCTTACCCTTGCCTTTCTTGAACTTAGTGGTTTTATTCACCATCAACACTTGATGTTCCTTTTTTACTTCTACCTCTGCTGATTTCAGCATTGAATATACCTCAGGAATGGTCTTTTCCATCCCCTGCATATTGAAGTTCATCACAAAGCTCTTGTAGCTCGGTGGAAGCGACTGAAGGATTCTGTCAATGACTGCATCATCCGGGAGATTAACTCCCAGCCGAGTCAAGCGGTCATGCAACCCAGACATTCTGAGTATGTGCTCACTAACAGAACTATTTTCCTCCATCTTACAGCTGAAGAACTTGTCGGAGACTTCATATCTCTCGACCTGGGCATGAGCTTGGAAAACCATTTTTAGCTCTTCGAACATCTCATATGCTCCGTGTCTCTCAAAATGCTTTTGGAGCCCCGGTTCTAAGCTGTAAAGCATGCCGCACTGAACGAGGGAGTAATCATCAGCACGTGTCTGCCAAGCGTTCATAACGTCTTGTTCTACAGGGAAAGCAGGTGCTTCACCTAGCGGTGCTCGTAGGATATAATCTTTCTTAGCAGCTATGAGGATGATCCTCAGGTTCCGGACCCGGTCCGTATAGTTGCTGCCATTGTCTTTTAGCTTGGTTTTCTCTAGGAACGCGTTGAAGTTGAGGACAACGTTGGCCATTTGATCTACAAGACATATTGTAAAGATTTTAGACTAAGTTCATGATAATTAAGTTTATCTAATCAAATTATTCAATGAACTCCCACTCAGATGGACATCCCTCCAGTCATCTAAGTATAACATGATCCGAGTTAACTAGGCCGTGTCCGATCATCACGTGAGACGGACTAGTCAACATCGGTGAACATCTTCATGTTGATCGTATCTTCTATACGACTCATGCTCGACCTTTCGGTCTTCTGTGTTCCTAGGCCAGGTCTGTACATGCTAGGCTCGTCAAGTCAACCTAAGTGTTTGCATGTGTAAATCAGTCTTACACCCGTTGTATGTGAACGTTGGAATCTATCACACCCGATCATCACGTGGTGCTTCGAAACAACGAACTGTCGCAACGGCGCACAGTTAGGGGGAACACTTTCTTGAAATTATTATGAGGGATCATCTTATTTACTACCATCGTTCTAAGTAAACAAGATGCAAAAACATGATAAACATCACATGCAATCAAATAATAGTGACATGATATGGCCAATAACATATAGCTCCTTTGATCTCCATCTTGGGGCTCCATGATCATCTTGTCACCGGCATGACACCATGATCTCCATCATCGTGTCTCCATGAGGTTGCTCGCCAACTATTACTTCTACTACTATGGCTAACACATTTAGCAATAAAGTAAAGTAATTTACATGGCGTTTCTCAATGACACGCAGGTCATACAAAAAATAAAGACAACTCCTATGGCTCCTGCCGATTGTCATACTCATCGACATGCAAGTCGTGATTCCTATTACAAGAACATGATCTCATACATCACATATATATCATTCATCATTCATCACAACTTTGGCCATATCACATCACATGACACTTGCTGCAAAAACAAGTTAGACGTCCTCTAATTGTTGTTGCAAGTTTTACGTGGCTGCAATAGGGTTCTAGCAAGAACGTTTTCTTACCTACGCCAAAACCACAACGTGAATTGCCAATTTCTATTTACCCTTCATAAGGACCCTGTTCATCGAATCTGATCCGACTAAAGTGGGAGAGACAGACACCCGCCAGCCACCTTATGCAACTAGTGCATGTCAGTCGGTGGAACCGGTCTCACGTAAGCGTACGTGTAAGGTTGGTCCGGGCCACTTCATCCCACGATGCCGCCGAATCAAGATAAGACTAGTAACGGCAAGCAAACTGACAATATCGACGCCCACAACTACTTTGTGTTCTACTCGTGCATAGTAACTACGCATAGACCTAGCTCATGATGCCACTGTTGGGGAACGTTGCAGAAAACAAAAAAAAAATCCTACGTTTCACCAAGATTAATCTATGGAGTCAACTAGCAACAAGAGGAGAGTGCATCTACATACCCTTGTAGATCACGAGCGGAAGCGTTCAAGAGAACGGGGATGATGGAGTCGTACTCGTCGTGATCCAAATCACCGATGACCAAGTGCCGAACGGACGGCACCTCCGCGTTCAACACACGTATGGAGCGAATGACGTCTCCTCCTTCTTGATCCAGCAAGGGGAAAGGAGAGCTTGATGAAGATCCAGTAGCACGACGGCGTGGTGGTGGATGCAGCAGTGATCGCAGCAGGGCTTCGCCGAGCTTCTGCGAGAGGGAGAGGTGTAGCAGGGGAGAGGGAGGCGCCAAGACTTCAGGTGTGGCTGCCCTCCCCCCTTTATATAGGCCCCCTAGGGGGTGTGCCAGCCCTAGGAGATGGGATCTCCTAGGGGGGCGCCGGCCAAGGGGGTGGAGTACCCCCCCCCCCAAGGCAAGTGGAGGCGCCCCCTCCCCTAGGGTTCCCAACCCTAGGCGCATGGGGGGCCCAAGGAGGGGGGGGGCGCACCAGCCCACCAGGGGCTGGTTCCCCTCCCCACTTCAGCCCATGGGGCCCTCCGGGATGGGTGGCCCCACCCGGTGGACCCCCGTGATCCTTCCGGTGGTCCCGGTACAATACCGGTGACCCCCGAAACTCTCCCGATGGCCGAAACTGCACTTCCTATATATAATTCTTCACCTCCGGACCATTCCGGAACTCCTCGTGAAATCCGGGATCTCATCCGGGACTCCAAACAACTTTCGGGTTACTGCATACTCATATCTCTACAACCCTAGCGTCACCGAACCTTAAGTGTGTAGACCCTACGGGTTCGGGAGACATGCAGACATGACCGAGAAGCCTCTCTGGTCAATAACCAACAGCGGGATCTAGATACCCATGTTGGCTCCCACATGCTCCACGATGATCTCATCGAATGAACCACGATGTCGAGGATTCAATCAATCCGTATACAATTCCCTTTGTCAATCGGTACGTTACTTGCCCGAGACTCGACCGTCGGTATCCCAATACCTCGCTCAGTCTCATTACCGGCAAGTCACTTTACTCGTATCGTAATGCATGATCCCGTGATCAACCACTTGATCACTTTGAGCTCATTATGATGATGCATTACCGAGTGGGCCCAGAGATACCTCTCTGTCATACGGAGTGACAAATCCCAGTCTCGATTCGTGCCAACCCAACAGACACTTTCGGAGATACCTGTAATGTACCTTTATAGTCACCCAGTTATGTTGTGACGTTTGGCACACCCAAGGCACTCCTATGGTATCTGGGAGTTGCACAATCTCATGGTCTAAGGAAATGATACTTGACACTCAGAAAAGCTACAGCAAATGAACTACACGATCTTTGAGCTTAGCTTAGGATTGGGTCTTGTCCATCACATCATTCTCCTAATGATGTGATCCCGTTATCAATAACATCCCCATGTCTATAGCCAGGAAACCATGACTATCTGTTGATCAACGAGCTAGTCAACTAGAGGCTCACTAGGCACACATTGTGGTCTATGTATTCACACATGTATTACGATTTCCGGATAATACAATTACAGCATGAACAATAGACAATTATCATGAACAAGGAAATATAATAATCATTTTATTATTGCCTCTAGGGCATATTTCCAACACCCACCTCGGGTGCCCCCCGGACCACCTCTTTACTCTATAAACACCCCAATATTCCAGGCACCCTAGGGGAGTCGACGAAAATCAATTCCAATCGCCGCATAGTCCAGAACCACCAGATCCAATCTAGACACCATCACGGAGGCGTTCACCACTTCCATTGGTGCCTCTCCAATGATGCGTGAGTAGTTCTTTGTAGACCTTCGGGTCCGTAGTTAGTAGCTAGATGGCTTCCTCTCTCTCGTTTGATTCCCAATACAATGGCCTCTTGGAGATCCATATGATGTAACTCTTTTGCGGTGTGTTTGTTGGGATCCGATGAACTTTGAGTTTATGATCAGATCTATCTCTTTTTATCCATGAAAGTTATTTGAGTTTCTTTGATCTGTTATATGCGTGATTGCTTATAGCCTAGTATTTCTTCTCCGATATTTGGGTTTCGTTTGGCCAACTTGATCTATTTATCTTGCAATGGGAAGAGGTGCTTTGTAGTGGGTTCGATCTTACGGTGCTTGACCCCGGTGACACAAGGGGAACCGACACATATGTATCGTTGCTACTACATAAGGAT
Source organism: Triticum monococcum (assembly GCA_034509565.1). Lineage (NCBI taxonomy): Eukaryota > Viridiplantae > Streptophyta > Magnoliopsida > Poales > Poaceae > Triticum > Triticum monococcum. The sequence goes on along the minus strand of CM067844.1, from coordinate 18,856,974 downwards.
AAAACAATGGGGTCTATTTCTACATAAATAGATCATGTCTACATCATGTCATCGTTCTTATTGCATTACTCCGTTTCTCCATGAACTTAATACACTAGATGCATGCTGGATAGCGGTCGATGTGTGGAGTAATAGTAGTAGATGCAGGCAAGAGTAGGTCTACTAATCTTGGACGTGATGCCTATATAATGATCATTGCCTGGATATCGTCATGATTATTTTAAGTTCTATCAATTGCCCAATAGTAATTGGTTTACCCACCATTTGCTATTTTTCTCGAGAGAAGCCACTACTGAAACCTACCGCCCCCGGGTCTCTTTCTCATATTATTTGCCTTTGTGATCTATTTTCCTTTGTTTTTATATTCAGATCTATTAAACCAAAAATACAAAAATACCTTGCTGCAATTTATTCTTATTTATTTTATTTGGCATTCGATCTATCAATCTACTACAATTTGTTCACGTCCGTTTGCCAATTTCTGGCATCGTTACCCGAAAGGGATTGACAACCCCTTTAATACGTCGGGTTGCGAGTATTTGTTATTTATGTGCAGGTGCCATTTATGTGTTGTTGCTTGGTTCTCCTACTGGTTCGATAACCTTGGTTTCATCACTTAGGGAAATACCTACTGCCGCCATGCTGCATCATCCCTTGCTCTTTGGGGAAATACCGACGTAGCTTCAAGCCGCTATCAACCTCCTTTCTTAGGGACACAATGAACATGACTTACCCATCTACTATCAGCTCTAGGATAGATTATACCTGCTTCCAGAAGTTTTAATATTTCCGTTCTTACCACTTCCTTCATCTTCGGATTTAACTAACGTTGGTGATCAACAACGGGTAATCATCAAGAGTATATCCAATAGCAGCTGGATGCTTCCTTAGAACTTTCAATAATCTTTCTTCTTCATGTTCTGAAAGGCTAGCACACTAATAATAACAGGATATATATTCTTCTCATCAATATAAGCATATTTCAAATTATCCAGCAATTGTTTTAATTGAAACACAGGATCACCTTTAGGTGGAGGAGGACCTCCTAGAGTTTCTATAGGAAAGTTGTGTTTAAGCAGAGGACGTTGTTCAAAGAAAATCTTATCTATTTCATTTCTTTCATGCATATGTAAATCATTTTCATGGTCTAGCAAATATTGTTCTAGAGGATCAGTAGGAGGCACAACAATAGAATCAAGACCAATTATTTCATCCTTACTTGACAATTCTTTTTCATGAAGCTTTCTGCTAAACTTGAAAAAATTAAACTCATGAGACTCATCACCAAAGCTAACATCACAGTTTGTTTCTCAAAATGTATTTTTGCATTAACGGTGTTCAAGAAAGGTCTACCAAAGATAATGGGAAAAAACCATCTTGTGGGGAACCAAGAACAAGAAAATCAGTAGGGTATTTTATTTTCCCACACAAGACTTCAACATCTCTAACAATCCCAAGTGGTGTGATGGTGTCTCTATTAGCAAGTTTGATAGTGGCATCTATTTCTTCTATTTCAGCGGGTGCTATGTCATTCATAATTTCTTGATATAAGGTATAGGGAATAGCACTCACGCTGGCACCTATGTCACATAAACCATGATAACAATGATCTCCTATTTTAACTGAGACAACATGCATGCCAACAATGGGTCTATGTTTTTCCTCTTTATTAGGTTTGGCAATTCTAGTAGCTTCATCACAGAAGTAAATAGCATGCCCATCTATGTTTTCTTCCAGGAGATCATTAACCGTAGCAACACTAGGTTCTACTTTGATTTGTTCATCGGGTTTGGGTGTTCTAATATAACTTTTGTTAACCACAGTTGAAAGTTTAGCATGTTCCTTTATCCTAACAAGGAAAGGTGGTTTCTCAATATAAGCAGTAGGAACAACATTATAAAGTATATTTTCCTCTTTAGCTAGTTCCGGTTCTTTAATTTATTCTTTAATAGGTGGGTGATATTTAAACCACTTCTCCTTAGGGAGATCAACATGAGTAGCAAATGATTCACAAAAGGAGGCTACTATCTCAGAGTCAAGTTTATATTTAGTGCTAAACTTTTGAAAAGCATCGGTATTCATAAAAGATATAACACAATCATACTTAAGCTTAATACCTGACTCTTTACCTTCGTCGAGTTCCCAATCTTCAGAGTTGCGTTTAATTCTTTCCAAAAGATCCCACCAGAATTCAATAGTCTTCTTCATTAAAGAACCAGTACAAGAAGTATCAAGCATGGATTGATCATCACGAGAAAGCCGAGCATAAAAATTCTGAATAATAATTTCTCTTGAGAGCTCATGGTTGGGGCATGAATATAACATTGACTTAAGGCTCCCCCAAGCTAGAGTGATACTTTATCCTTCACGAGGCCAAAAATTATATATGTAATTCCGATCACGATGAACTAGATGCATAGGATAATTTTTTTGGTGGAACTCAAATTTCAATCAATTCCAATTCCAAGATCTAATATCATCGCACAGCCTATACCATGCCAATGCTTTTCCCTTCAAAGATAAAGGGAAAACCTTCTTCTTAACTTCATCTCCAGGTAAACCTGCAAGCTTAAACAATCCACAAATTTGTTCCACATATATCAAGTGCATATCAGGATGTTCGGTTCCATCTCCTGCATAAGGATTACCTAGCAGTTGTTCTACCATACCCGAAGGAATTTCATATTCAATATTTTAAGTAGGTGTAGTAGGTTGAGGTGTAGCTAATTTTGGTTCTGGTCGAGGTGAAGATACCCCAAACAAACCCCTCAAAGGATTGTTTTCCATAGTAACAAGTGACAGTAAATTTCAGCATGCTATATAAATGTTTCCTTACCAATTTCCACTTACCAAAGGCGCTTCACTCCCCGGCAACAACGCCATAAAATAGCCTTGATGACCCACAAGTATATGGGATCAATTGTATCTCTTTCCGATAAGTAAGAGTGTTGAACCCAACGAGGAGCAGAAGGAAATAACAAGTGGTTTTCAGCAAGGTAATGTCTGCAAGTGCTGAAATTGTAAGTGACAGAGTAGTTTGGTAATAAAATATTTTGTAACGAGCAAGTAATGATAATAGTAATAGAAGTGCAGAAAGGTAGCCCAATCCTTTTGAGGCAAAGGACAGGCCAAAACGGTCTCTTATAATAAGCAAAGCGTTCTTGAGGGTGCACGGGAATTTCATCTAGTCACTTTCATCATGTTGATTCGATTTGTTTTCGCTACTTTGATAATTTGATATGTGGGTGGACCGGTGCTTAGGTGCTGTTCTTACTTGAACAAACCTCATACTTATGATTAACCCCCTCATAAGCATCCACGACTATGAGAAAAGTATTAAGGATAAATCCTAACCATAGCATTAAACTTTGGGATCCAATCGGTCCCTTGCGGAATAGTGCATAAACTAGGGTTTAAGCTTCGGTCACTCTCGCAACCCATCATCTAATAAATACTCCACAATGTGTTCCATTGGGCCCAAATATGTTGAAGTGTCATGTAGTCGACGTTCACATGACACCACTAAGGAAATCACAACATACATACTATCGAAATATCGAACACATATCAAGTTCACATGATTACTTGCAACATGATTTCTCACATGACCTCAAGAACAAAAGTAACTACTCACAAGTGATAAACATGCTCAAGATCGTAGGGGTACTAAATAGCATAATGGATCTGAACATATAATCTTCCACCAAATAAACCATATAGTAATCAACTACAAGATGTAATCAACACTACTAGACACCCACAAGCACCAATCTATAGTTATGATACAACGATTGAACACAAGAGATGAACTAGGGTTTGAGAGGAGATGGTGATGTTGAAGATGTTGATGGAGATTGCCCTCCCCAATATGGAAGAGTTGTTGGTGATGATGATGACGATGATTTCCCCTTCGGGAGGGAAGTTCCCCCGGTGGAATCGCTCCCCCGGAGGGCAAAAGTGCTCCTGCCCAAGTTCCGCCTGGAGACGGCGGCGTTCCATCCCGAAAGTCCTCTCCTTATTTTTTTTCTAGGTCAAAATGACTTATGTACCAGAAGATGGGCACCGGAGGTGGGCTGACGGGAGCACAACCCACCAGGGTGTGCTTGGGCTCCCTAGCGCGCCTAGGTGGGTTGTGCCCACCTGGTGGGCCCCCTCTGGTACCTATTGGCTCCAATATTCCGTATATATTCCATAAAAAATCTCCGTAAAGTTTCAGCTTGTTTGGAGTTGTGTATGATAGGTGGCTTGACATAGATTTTCCAAGTCCAGATTTTCAGCTGCCAGAATTCTCCCTCTTTGTGTGTACCTTGCATATTATGAGAGAAAAGGCATTAGAATTACTCCAAAAAGCATTATTATGCATAAAAACATCATAAATAACAGTAGGGAAACATGATGCAAAATGGACGTTTCAGCAAGCATCATGTGGCGAGGAAAGATCTAGGCACATATGTCCAGTTGAATATGGGTAGCATGAGTTATTATTGTTGACATCACCGTTGAGGTGAATACATTAGGAGGCGAAACTATAAGCCCCTATCTTTCTACGTGTCCGATTGAAACATTTTGCTCATGTGTATGCGGTGAGTGTCAGTAATCATAGAAGACTATATGATGGTTGAGTATGTGCACTTGCCTAAAGGCTCCGATACATGACCCTTCCCAAAAAGATGATGAATTGTAGTTGGAAAGTTGACTGAGAACATAGTTTGTTGGTTTCCAATAGAGTTTATGCTTTATACTTCGATAGTGTGATGAATTGTTACTTATTTATGAGAAGTCTATCATAAAAGTTTTGTGATAAAAGTTTTATGTTAAAGTTTGTTGCTGTTATAATAATTCACATGATGGTTCTATGTCCATATTTTGTTTTTATGGACACCTCTCTCTCTAAGCATGTGGAGATGTTTTTCGATTTCGGTTTTCGCTTGAGGACAAGCGAGGTCTAAGCTTGGGGGAGTTGATACGACCATTTTGCATCATGTTTTCCTACTATTATTTATGATGTTTTTATGCATAATAATGCTTTTTGGAGTAATTCTAATGCCTTTTATCTCATAATATGCAAGGTACACACAAAGAGGGAGAATTCCGGCAGCTGGAAACCTGGACCTGGAAAAGCTATGTCAGGCCACCTATTCTGCACAACTCCAAACAAGCTAAAACTTTGCGGAGATTTTTTATGTAATATATGAGGAATATTGGAGCCACTAAGTACCAGAGGGGGCCCACCAGGTGGGCACAACACACTTGGGCGCGCTAGGGAGCCCATGCGCGCACTGGTGGGTTGTGCTCCCCTCGGCCCACCTCCGGTGCCCATCTTGTGGTACATAAGTCATTTTAACCTAGAAAAAATAAGGAGATGACTTTCGGGATGGAGCGCCGCCGTCTCGAGGCAAAACTTGGGCAGGAGCAATTTTGCCCTCCGGCAGAGCAATTCTGCCGGGGAACTTCCCTCCCGGAGGGGGAAATCATCGTCATCATCATCACCAACAACCCTCCCATCTTGGGGAGGGCAATCTACATCAACATCTTCAAAACCACCATCTCCTCTCAAACCCTAGTTCATCTCTTGTGTTCAATCTTTGTACCGGAACTATAGGTCGGTGCTTGTGGATGACTAGTAGTGTTGATTACATCTTGTAGTTGATTACTGTATGGTCTGTTTGGTGGAAGATTATATGTTCAGATCCATTATGCTATTTAATACCCATATGATCTTGAGCATGTTTATCACTTGTGAGTAGTTACTTTTGTTCTTGAGGTCACGGGAGAAATCATGTTGCAAGTAATCATGTGAACTTGATATGTGTTCGATATTTTGATAGTATGCATGTTTTGATTTCCTTAGTGGTGTCATGTGAACGCCGACTACACTGACACTTCACCATATTTGGGCCTAAGGGAATGCATTGTGGAGTAGTTATTAGATGATGGGTTGCGAGAGTGACAGAAGCTTAAACCCTAGTTTATGCGCTATTCCGTAAGGGACCGATTGGATCCAAAAGTTTAATGCTATTGTTAGAATTTATTCTTAATACTTTTCTCGTAGTTGCGGATGCTTGCAAGGGGGTTAATCATAAGTAGGAGGTTTGCTCAAATAAGAAGAGCACCTAAGAACTGGTCCACCCACATACCAAATTATCAAAGTAGCGAACACCAACCGAATCAACATGATGAAAGTGACTAGATGAAATTCCCGTGCACCCTCAAGAACTCTTTGCTTATTATAAGAGACCTTTTGGCCTGTCCTTTGCCTCGAAAGGATTGGGCTACCTTGCTGCACTTTTTGTTACTATTATCATTATTTGCTCGTTACAAAATATCTTGCTATCAAACTACTCTGTTACTTACAATTTCAGTACTTGCAGACATTACCTTGCTGAAAACCACTTGTCATTTCCTTCTGCTCCTTGTTGGGTTCGACACTCTTACTTATTCAAAAGGCTACAATTGATCCCCAATACTTGTGGGTCATCAGTTGCCAGGCGTGACAGTGCTTTGGACGTCTGCAAAGACCCCAGTTTATTCCCGATTTGCGGGGGGAAATGTGTTCGAACCGATCGACGGGCCGATACAGGATCACGCTAGATGACAAAATATGTCTGGACCAGAAGACAACCAATGGGACGAAGAAGCACCCAGGGGCTGCTCCGACGGGAGGACAACTCACCAGGTCGTGCCTGGGGGCCCATGCGCGCCCTGGTGGGTTGTGCCCACCTCGGGTGCCCCCTAGACCGCCTCTTTACTCTATAAATACCCCAATATTCCAGAAACCCTAGGGGAGTCGACGAAAATCAATTCCAGCCGCCGTAGAGTCTAGAACCAACAGATCCAATCTAGACACCATCACGGAGGGGTTCACCACTTCCATTGGTGCCTCTCCGATGATGCGTGAGTAGTTCTTTGTAGACCTTCGGGTCCGTAGTTAATAGCTAGATGGCTTCCTCTCTCTTGTTTGATTCTCAATATAATGGTCTTTTGGAGATCCATATGATGTAAATCTTTTGCGGTGTCTTTGTTGGGATCCGATGAACTTTGAGTTTATGATCAGATCTATCTCTTTTTATCCATGAAAGTTGTTTGAGTTTCTTTGATCTCTTATATGCATGATTGCTTATAGCCTCTTATTTCTTCTCCGATATTTGGGTTTTGTTTATTTATCTTGCAATGGGAGGAGGTGCTTTGTAGTGGGTTCGATCTTACGGTGCTTCATCCCAGTGACAGAAGGGGAACTGACACGTATGTATCGTTGCTACTAAGGATAACAAGATGGGGTCTATTTCTACATAAATAGATCTTGTCATCATTCTTATTGCATTACTCCGTTTCTCCATGAACTTAATACACTAGATGCATGATGGATAGCGGTCGATGTGTGGAGTAATAGTAGTAGATGCAGGCAAGAGTCGGTCTACTAATCTTGGACGTGATGCCTATATAATGATCATTGCCTGGATATCGTCATGATTATTTGAAGTTCTATCAATTGCCCAACAGTAATTTTTTTACCCACCGTTTGTTATTTTTCTCGAGAGAAGCCACTAGTGAAAACTACGGCCCCCGGGTCTCTTCTTTAATATATTTGCCTTTGTGATCTATTTTCCTTTGCTTTTATTTTTAGATCTATTAAACCAAAAATACAAAAATACCTTGCTAAAATTTATTCTTATTTATTTTATTTGGCGTTCGATCTATCAATCTATTATAATTTATTCATGTCCGTTTGCCAATTTCTGGCGTCGTTACCCAAAAGGGATTGACAACCCCTTTAATATGTTGGGTTGCGAGTATTTGTTATTTGTGTGCAGGTGTTGTTTACGTGTTGTTGCTTGGTTCTCCTACTGGTTCGATAACCTTGGCTTCATCACTGAGGGGAATACCTACCGCACTGTGCTGCATCATCCCTTCCTCTTTGGGGAAATATCGACGTAGCTTCAAGCCGCCATCAAAAGGAATTTCTGGCGTCGTTGCCAGGGAGGATCTTCAACATATACCAGGTTCCTAATCACAAATCGCATCTCCTCGCAATTTACATTATTTTCCATTTGCCTCTCATTTTCCTCTCCCCCACTTCACAAAAAATTGTCGTTTTATTCGCCCTCTTTTTCGTTCGCCGTTTCCTTGTCGGATCTGTTTTTGTGTGCAATCTTGTTTGCCGTTATTATCATCATGGATAGTTCTTCCTCTATTACGTGTACTCCCGAGAACGAGGTTCTTAACTTTAAACAAATGAGAGGAGAAAATTTAAAAGATGCTTGGTATAGAATTTGCAATGCTCATAATAGATCTATCCATAAGCAATCTACCGTTATTCTTCTTCGTTGCTTTTATGTGGGCATCACCACTTGGTATAGATTCGTCCTTGATACAATTACCGGTGGAAATTTCTTGATGTGTCCCTCTCTTGATGCTTTCAATGCTATGAGAAATTTAGTGGGTTCACCACCTGTTATGGTTAATGAAACAACTTTGACTCTTGAGCAGGTTATGGAAAGATTAGATGCTATTGAAAAGAAAATGCTTACTGAAGAACATATTGAAAACTTGGATAAAAAGATGCATAATTTTGCTACTAAGATTGGGTCAAAAGCGGGAGAAGTTTTTAAGTTGTTAAAGGAAAAGGGGACCGTAATCCATGAAAGAATTGAAGAAAGTCCGTCTCGGATTTATAAACTAGAAGAAATCTTTAGTAATTTGAGCACAGCTTTTGCTTCCGCTAAAACTATTGAAAAAACTCTCATAAAGATTGGCAAGACTACTCAAGTTACTAAGACTAAGGGTGCAACTTCTAGTAATAGTAAAGAGGAACTTAAGATGATTAGTATCCACCTGGATTTTGTTGAAGTTATAAGAGATCCCTTTGGCAAGAATGAATTATTTAAAATTGTTCCTAGGAGTATTGTCATTGAAAATCTTTATGATAAATCTTTGAAGAATTCTAAGTGTTTGACTGAACAGTTGAACAAAGATGACAACTTAGATCCTTGCTTTATGCCTAGCTAAGGGCGTAAAACTACAGCGCTCGTTGGGAGGCAACCCAATGAATAAAATTTATTTTTGCCTTTGATTTTTGTTCTTGAGTGTTAGCACAATTATGCAACTGTTATTATTGTGTTCTTTGTGTTTTAATTAGTGTTTGTGCCAAGTAATGCCTTTAGGATCTTCTCGGGTGATAGTTGTTTTGATCTTGCTGAAAAAACAGAAACTTTTGCTCTCTCAAAACTAATTTTAATTTTTAACCGGGAGCGATAAAATAACAATTCCTTTTGCGGTAGATTAATATACAAATTTCCTGGGTCGTCCTAATATTTCAGAGTTTTTGGAGTTACAGAAGTATTTGAAATATCCAGATTGCTACAGACTGTTCTGTTTTTGACAGATTCTGTTTTCTTTGCGTTGTGTGCTTGTTTTGACAATTCTATGGTTTTATTTGATGAGTTTTTGCCATAGAAAAGTTGGAATACGGTATATATAATGCAAGAACAAAATATGAATTAGTTTACTACAACACTTATAGTAGTGATTTGTTTTCTTATACTAACGGATCTCGCGAAGGCTTGTGTTGAGTTTTGTGTGATTGAAGTTTCCATGTTTTGGGTAATCTTACGATGGATGAAGGAATAAGGAGTAAGAAGAGCCTAACTTGGGTATGCCCTGGCATCCCAAGCAATTATCCAAAGAGAGCAAGCAACTAAGCTTGGGGATGCCCCGAGTGGCATCCCCTCTTTCTTCTAACGACCATCAGTATTTTACTCAAAGCTATATTTTTATTCGTCACATACTATGTGTTTTGCTTGGAGCGTACTGTATGATATGAGTCTTTGCTTGTTTTTCTTTGTGTTTTAAGTCTTGAATCCTTGCTGGACACACCTATTTGACAGAGCCAAAATTATGCCATGACTTGTTAGAATTGCTCTCTATGCTTCACTTAAATTTTTATGAGCTATGGATTTGCTCTAGTGCTTCACTTATATCTTTTTGAGCATGGTGTGCTTTAGTATTTTTGAAGAAATGCTCTCTTGCCTCACTTAGATTTATTTGAGAGTTAGTAAAATTTCCAATAAATTCTATATTGCTTCACTTAAATTAATTTGAGAGGAAGAATTATTATGCTCATGATCTTCACTTGTATTTGTTTGAGCTTATCAAAAGCAACATATGAAAATTAGTCCCAAAGTGATAGATATCCAAGAAGGATATAAGAAAAACTTTCATGAAGAACATTGGACAAAATAAACTTGATTCTTAGTAATAGTTTTGAGATATGATGATGTGATATGTGAGTCATCTTGATGAGTAATTATGCATTAGTAAGAATATTGGTGTTAAGGTTTGTGATTCCCTATGCAAGCACGAAAGTCAATAGTCATGCAACGAAATTATATCCTACCTATGGCGCATTCTTCGGTGTCTGAATGCTCGCTTATGAGATTATTCGTTTCTTGGTTGGTCACTTCCCAATCTTTTGCTAGCCTTCATTTTGCACTTAGTATGATCACTACTTGTGCATCCAAAATCCTTTAAACCAGTTTTGCCACATGAGTCCACTATATCTACCTATGTGCGGTATTCTTTTTCCGTTCTAAGAAAATTTGTATGTGTCATCTCTAATATTCAAAATAAATTTCTCTTTTGTGCGCTCGTACCGCTCGCGAGGCGATGAGGGGTGGCTAATATTTTCCATGCTAGATGTGTTATTCTCACGATGAGTGTTTATTCACTTGTCATTGCACGAGAGTAAGGCAGAGGTTTTAGGGATGCCCATGGATACGGTTAGCCATGGAAAGTGAAAGTATGGTGGAAAAAGGAATAAACTTTAATTTTTGTTTGGGAACCGCCTATGGTATATCTAGCATGGAAAGTGTTGGAAACTCTAAGTCATTTTCGTTGGTGGGAAAAGTATGCCTCTCAAAATGTTTTTATCTCTCAATTTTCGCTTTGAGCTCTGGCACCTCTACAAATCCCTACTTCCCTCCATGAAGGGCCTTTCTTTTACTTTATGCAATTTTTATTTTTGAATTTGAGTCTCCATCTTCTCTTATAAAAGCACCAACTAGGGGCGCTATGATCGTACTTGAGCATTGGGTGTAGTTAATATGCGAGTGTGTTTCATAATGGAGCAATGATTGAGCATGATGGGCTAGGGATAGCTTATTTTAGCGTTGATATTTTGAAAGACTTGGTTGCTTGTTGTTATGCTCGAGTATTTAAGTTATCATGTCAAAACTCGACTATTGCTTTGAACAATATAAGAGTCCACATGTCCATGCTATAAAGAAAAGAATATAATATAACATGTCAGGTAGCATTCCACATCAAAAATTCTATTTTTATCATTTACCTACTCGAGGACGAGCAGGGATTAAGCTTGGGGATGCTAATACGTCTCCAACGTATCTATAATTTTTTATTGTTCCATGATGTTATATTACCAATCTTGGATGTTTTATAATCATTTTATAGTCATTTCATATCATTTTTGGGTACTAACCTATTAACATAGTGCCAAGTGCGAGTTGCTGTTTTTTGCATGTTTTTTACATCGCAGATAATCAATACCAAATGGAGTCCAAACGCAACGAAACGTTTTGTGGATTTTTTGGACCACAAGACAACCAATGGGTTGCAGAAGCTCATGGGGGCTGCTACGAGGGGAGCATAACCCACCATGGCGCGCCTGGGGCCCAGGCGCGCCCTGGTCGGTTGTGCCCACCTCAGGTGCCCCCAGACCACCTCTTTACTCTATAAATACCCCAATATTCCAGAAACCCTAGGGGAGTCGACGAAAATCAATTCCAACCGCCGCAGAGTCCAGAACCACCAGATCCAATCTAGACACCATCACAGAGGGGTTCACCACTTTCATTGGTGCTTCTCCGATGATGCGTGAGTAGTTCTTTGTAGACCTTTGGGTCTGTAGTTAGTAGCTAGATGGCTTCCTCCCTCGTTTGATTGTCAATACAATGGTCTCTTGGAGATCCATATGATGTAACTCTTTTGTGGTGTGTTTGTTGGGATCCGATGAACTTTGAGTTTATGATCAGATCTATCTCTTTTTATCCATGAAAGTTATTTGAGTTTCTTTGATCTCTTATATGCATGATTGCTTATAGTCTCATATTTCTTATCTGATATTTTGGGTTTTGTTTGGCCAACTTGATCTATTTATCTTGCAATCGGAAGATGTGCTTTGTAGTGGGTTCAATCTTACAGTGCTTGACCCTAGTGACAGAACACGTATGTATCATTGCTACTAAGGATAAAATGATGGGCTCTATTTCTACATAAATAGATCTTGTCTATATCATGTCATCATTCTTATTGCATTACTCTGTTTCTCCATGAACTTAATACACTAGATGCATGCTGGATAGCGGGCGAGATGTGGAGTAATAGTAGTAGATGCAGGCAGGAGTCAGTCTACTAATCTTGGACGTGATGCCTATATAATGATCATTGCCTGGATATCGTCATGATTATTTAAAGTTCTATCAATTGCCCAACAGTAATTCGTTTACCCACCGTTTGCTATTTTTCTCGAGAGAAGCCACTAGTGAAACCTATGGCCCCCGGGTCTCTTTCTCATATTATTTGCCTTTGTGATCTATTTTCCTTTGCTTTTATTTTCAGATATATTAAACCAAAATTACAAAAATACATTGCTGCAATTTATTCTTATTTATTTTATTTGACGTTCGATCTATCAATCTACTACAATTTATTCATGTATGTTTGCCAATTTCTGGCGTCGTTACCCGAAAGGGATTGATAACCCCTTTAATACGTCGGGTTGCAAGTATTTTTTATTTGTGTGCAGGTGCCATTTACGTGTTGTTGCTTGGTTCTCCTACTAGTTCGATAACCTTGGTTTTATCACTGAGGGAAATACCTACCATCGATGTGCTGCATCATCCCTTCCTCTTTGGGGAAATACCGACGTAGCTTCAAGCCGCTATCAACCTCCTTTCTTAGGGACACAATAAACATGACTTACCCATCTATTATCAGCTATAGGATAGATTATACTTGCTTCCAGAAGTTTTAATGTTTCCGTTCTTACCACTTCCTTCATCTTCGGATTTAACCGACGTTGGTGATCAACAACGGGTTTGGCATCAGGTTCCATATTAATCTTGTGCTGACAACTAATGCCCTTTAAATCATCAAGAGTATGTCCAATAGCATCTCGATGCTTCCTTAGAACTTTCAATAATCTTTCTTCTTCATATTCTGAAAGGTTAGCACTAATAATAACAGGATATATATTCTTCTCATCAAGATAAGCATATTTCAAAGTATTCGGCAATTGTTTTAATTCAAACACAGGATCACCTTTAGGTGGAGAAGGACCTCCTAGAGTTTCAATAGGAAAATTGTGTTTAAGCAGAGGACGTTGTTCAAAGAAAATCTTATATATTTCGTTTCTTTCATGCATATGTAAATCATTTTCATGGTCTAGCATATATTGTTCTAGAGGATCAGTAGGAGGCACAACAAAAGAAGCAAGACCAATTATTTCATCCTTACTAGACAATTCTTTTTCATGAAGCTTTCTACTAAACTTGAAAAAATTAAACTCATGAGACTCATCACCAAAGCTAACATCGACCATTTGTTTCTCACAATCTATTTTAGCATTAACGGTGTTCAAGACAGGTCTACCAAAGATAATGGGACAAAAATTATCTTATGGGGAACCAAGAACAAGAAAATCAGTAGGGTATTTTATTTTCTCACACAAGACTTCAACATCTCTAACAATCCCAAGTGATGTGATGGTGTCTCTATTAGCAAGTTTAATAGTGGCATCTATTTCTTCTACTTCACCAGGTGAGGACAACCCACCTGGACGCGCCGGGGGGGGGGGGGGGGGAGGCACACCCTGATGGGTTGTGCCCACCCAGGTGACCCCTCCGGTGGTTCTTGGCTCCAGAAATTCTCATTTATTGTATAAAAAATCCTCGTAAAGTTTTGTTCCATTCCGAGAATTTTTATTTCTGCACAAAAAGAACACGATGGTAGTTCTCCTGAAAGCAGTGTCAGTCCGGATTACGTTCATTCAAATCATGCAAATTAGAGTCCAAAACAATAGGAAAAGTGTTAGGAAAAGTAGATATGTCGGAGACGTGTCAGCTCTCGCGAAGGAGGAGGTCTCAAAACTGAGCAGAGTCTATTTCATGTTTGTAGACCTAAAATTCTCCATATGCTCTCGAATTTGGCGTTCGGTCCATTTGGCCCGCTGGCCGCTTGGATTCACAAAAATTCGCTACCCCTTTCTCCCCACGCGGGAGAATATCTGGTGCATCTGTGCTTGTGGTGCGACTGATGCACCGAACACACGTTGCACATTTAAAATGTTAAAAAAATTGGGAAAAAAGTTTAGCACATTCACACAACTTCAATGCAGGTTGTCACAAAATTTTAGATCAAAATTCAAAATGTAGCTCAAAAAATGAAAATGAGAAATTCAACAGTGAATGGTACATAACATAAGTTGGGTTTTTAGATTTGGCACACTATCATGCTGATGTCAAATTTGTTCATTTTTGTATCTCACAAAACATTTTAAATTTTGATACATTATATTGTGGCAATGTGCTAGATTTTTTTCAGATTTTTAAAAATATTTCTATCGCACCCAGTGCACCAATAGCACTACAAATGCGGGTCCCCTCCCCACTCTTTATCGAGACCTCCTGCTCGACACCCACGTGCGGGAAATTGTCAACCCTCCACTAAAGGCAGGAGCGAATGGGCTGGCCCATCTGGAGGTAACGAGCTCCAGCCGCATAGAAAAATTGCCAAAAAGTAATGCACGAGCAGAGCGCGAACTCACGAGCTCCCTCTCGTGAAAGACTATATTACTAATCACTCGTCCTAATGATTTCTAGTGATAGATTTACGGCGTGACTTTTTAAGTATCATACTTCTTTGAAAATTTTCAAAAAACACACATTGAACAGTTTTTAGTCTACATTGAACATTTTCTTAAAATTCGGTGAACATTTTAAATAATGCATAATGAATATTTTATTATTATACGATGGACATTTAAAAAAAAATATGAATATATGCGTTGAACAATTTTTTTAACAGGCATTGAACATTTTGTAATATAAGCTGAACAATTTTTGAATATACATTGAGAATTTGTGTAATATACACTTAACAAATTTCAAAAACACAGTGATTATATGTTCATTGAACAATTTCTAATATATGATGAACATTTTTGTAATGCATGATGAACTTTTGTAAAAAAGCCGTGAACATTTCCTTAATGTACGATGAACATGTTTTGTACCACGCGATGAACTTTGTATATATAAAAAATAAAATGGAAAAAATAAAAATAAAAAGGAGAAGAAAAGAAATAGAAACTGGAACAGAAAAAAAGAAAAGAAAAGAAACAGAAAAGAGAAGAAAACAGCAAAGCAACAGCGAAATAACCATGCGCCGGCCCAAACGGCGAAGCCACGCCGTTTTCTGACGGACACGGCCCAAGCGTCTCGCCCGCTTTATACAGTATCACCTAACTAAAAAAAAAAACCTCTCCCCTGTCTCGGCGCCTCTCTCTACGCCCGAACCCGCCGCCGCCGCGCCGCCCGACCCCCGCCACCTTCCCACGCCATAGCGCACCGGCCCTAACCCCCCTCGCTCTCTTCTCTGTATTCCCCGCCGCCGCCTTGCATTCTCCTCCCCTCACACGCCCCCGCGGCTAACCCTAGCCGCCCCGGGAGAGACAAAGAGCGCAAAAATCGGCGGCGGCGGCGGCGACGGCGACGATGAGGATCGAGGAGGTACAGTCGACGTCGAAGAAGCAGCGCATCGCCACCCACACCCACATCAAGGGCCTCGGCCTCGACGTACATGCTTTTCCATCTCTCCTGTTTCCTAGAGTTTTAGCTCACGAGTGTTTCCAGTTGTTACCCCGAATTTTCGTTCTCAGGACCTCGTTTGGTTCTCTTCGCAGGCCAATGGGACGGCGATAGGGATGTCGGCGGGATTCGTGGGGCAGGCGGAGGCGAGAGAGGCGTGTGGGCTGGTGGTCGACATGATCCGGCAGAAGAAGATGGCTGGACGGGCGCTGCTCCTTGCCGGCCCACCTGCCACCGGCAAGACCGCGCTCGCTCTTGGCATCTCCCAGGAGCTGGGCAGCAAGGTCAATTCATCATTTCCCTCACAAATTGCTAGATACTTGTAGTGCTACTGTTACATGTTTTGCTGCAATGTACAACTTGTATTTGGGGGTGGCGTGGAATTGGACTAGATTTGGGCTTGTTGGTCCATATTTGGAGGCTAGGTTGTTACTGCTTTACTGGCAGTCCTTGATCACTTAGCCTCTTTTCAAAAAATGCCAGCTTACTGCTCGTGTGCAGCATCTGTATGATGAACAGGCAGCTCTGCATTTGCAAGGTCTCACTCATCTAGTTCCAGTCAGACACGCAACCACTTTAATTCACTGAGAGCTCTGACCATTGGAGCATCCACGCCTTTTATTTTGTTGTAGCTGCAATGTTGCTAGAGTGGTTAAATTTTATTTCAGCTACTTAACTAAATTGGTGTTCTGTAGTACTATCATTTTAGCCAGTAATGTGTTACCATTTGACTTGGTCATTAAGAATTTGTTTTGAGTTCTATATTCTGCTTCTTGCTGGTCCAAAATATTTCAGTATGCTGCTCTGCCGACGAGAAGTGTGCTGTTCTTTAGAGCATACTTACACCAAGACTCTGGAGTAAATTTGGTGGATTACTAGCATTTGCTAGCAATTTATCAGGCTGTCTTGTTCATTGCATTCAATGTATATGAAATTTTGTTTGCAGTGAACTATATATTGCTTTACATTTGATGTCCTGCGTCTACTTCTATTTTGGAAGAAGCTTCAATCTTCTCTTCCTATTCTGCAATGCAGGTCCCTTTCTGTCCTATGGTAGGATCAGAAGTGTACTCTTCAGAGGTCAAGAAAACTGAGGTACTGATGGAAAATTTCCGTAGAGCTATAGGCTTGCGTATAAAGGAAAACAAAGAAGTCTATGAAGGAGAGGTAGGAGTGACCTATATGGTCCTTTTGAAATTTGAAAAAGATATTGTTCTTGAATTAGTGTTTTACTTGATACTAACACTTCCTTTGTCATCATTTTCTAATAGAACTAATATTCTAGTGTTTGTGGCTATATTATTTTGCTTGCCTTTTAGGTTACGGAGCTTTCCCCAGAAGCTTCTGAGAGTTCAACTGGTGGATATGGAAAAAACATTAGCCATGTAATAATTGGCCTGAAGACTGTAAAAGGGACTAAACAACTAAAGTTAGATCCTACAATTTATGATGCTTTAATCAAGGAAAAGGTTACTGTCTGCTCCCAACCCTCCCTTGCTCTCTGCCTCTGTTGCTAGACTGTTAGGTTGCATTTGTATTCTCACTTTGAATAACAGTGGGTGGATGGTGTATCTTATGTGTTCAGCATATTGTCTTTATGCAATATTTAACCTGTGCAAACTCATGGCAAGTGTGGAAACTCACACATAGGATCATATTTCTCTTGTTCATTGTTAGATATTCTGTTGTGGCATAACAAAACATCGTGATACTTACTTAAAATTGAGATATGATGCATTATATTTTACTTTCGTTGCTCACTTGCCTTGGTTCTCCTGCTTGTATTCTGCATGAAGCTGATTAACATTTCATCATTTGTATACGGGATGCAGGTGGCAGTGGGTGATGTTATATACATCGAAGCTAACAGCGGTGCAGTGAAAAGAGTTGGCAGATGTGATGCTTTTGCTACAGAATACGATCTTGAAGCAGAGGAGTATGTGCCAATTCCCAAAGGGGAAGTCCACAAGAAAAAAGAAATAGTGCAGGTACAAATTTGACGATAGTTCAGCCTTACAAATCTTTGCGTGTACACTTGTTCAGCCAATTCTGCATTGTACCGTCCATAAAACAACATTTTGGTAATTGAATCTGAGATGATATAGTATGCAATTGCAGCATATTTATATCTAATCTAAAGAATCAAAGCTGGACGCATGATACATTTGTTAAGATGAAGCTTATTATTATACTTTCGTGTTGCTCAAGCATGCTTAAATATGTGGTTTTCCTTCCAGGTAGTTGTAAGTTGCTTGCTCCTGCTAAATTCCAGAAGATAGAAATGGAAAATATATAACCTAATGATTAAGATTGCATCAAATACTCAGTCCACATTATCAATTGTGCCTTCCTGGATAAGATACATAAAGTTCGCAAGCTAATAAGATTGCGCCAAATTTTTGATCATCTGCTCAAACCCAGTTAACTATTATCTTATTGAGTTGACCAATTAAGTAGGAGTCGTTGTTCTTGTTCCTGTCTAAAGAAAGTTAGAATCATTCTTACATACCTACATCCAACGAAGGACAATTAAGTTGAGCATGGTTTGCTCTGTATTCTCTCTCGGTGGGTGATAATCTTTTCTGATAGCATAGAGTGAAAATTCCTATTTGTGTTGTAACATAGAAGCATATTCTTCATGTTTTCAAGTTCAATGTAAATCAACTGAAAGAAGTAACTTATATGCTTTCATCTGCATAGGACGTTACACTGCATGACCTTGACGCCGCAAATGCCCAGCCACAAGGAGGCCAAGATATTTTGTCCCTTATGGGCCAGATGATGAAGCCACGGAAGACTGAAATCACTGAGAAGCTGCGCCAAGAGATCAATAAGGTTTCAAAATTCTCATTATGCTACATTTATTTTTTTAATTTGGATCAAATTTTGATACACCTATTGGAATGGGTGCCTTTTCTTTTGTATGGTCATAGGTGGTTAATAGATATATTGACGAAGGTATTGCAGAGCTTGTACCTGGTGTGCTGTTCATTGATGAGGTATTATATTATTGTCTCATGATTGAAAATCTACTTATCTTCATAGGCTTGTTTTGGATTTCCTAAAATATGAATGAGCTTGGACTTGTTTATTTCCAACTTCTCCTATTGCCAAATAAATAATTGTCCACCCTGTGGACAGCATCGTTCTCTTAAACTAATTGGCTTTATGCTACTAAATTTGTAGTACCTCTGTCCCAAAATAAGTGTCGCTGATTTAGTACAAAGTTGACGGAGGGAGTAGAATTATGCCTTACAGTGGTCTGATTTCGTTAACGACCATAACATTATCTGTAGGTTCACATGCTGGACATTGAGTGCTTCTCTTATCTTAATCGTGCTCTCGAGAGCTCATTATCGCCAATTGTAATACTCGCTACGAACAGAGGAATATGTACTGTGAGGTAAGAAATTTGATTTACCTGTTGCCAACTGCTCCATGCTGAACTGCAATACCGGATTCCCTGGCAGCGCCTTGCAATTATGCTCACTTAGACGATTAGGTGTCAGGGCAGTGGGTGCTCGCCTTACCGCCTTAAAAACATTACTTTTATGTATTATACATCTTATTATTTTACTCTTATTTATTCAGGGGAACTGACATGACAAGTCCACATGGTATCCCAGTCGACCTTCTAGATAGGTTGGTTATCGTACGGACACAGATATATGGCCCTATCGAGATGATCCAGGTTCCTATTTCGTATCTTATTATGTGTTTTAACTTTCCCATGTAGAAATGCATTTGATATTTGTTTATTGTGCGTTGCAGATATTAGCAATTAGAGCACAAGTGGAGGAGATTGAAATTGATGAAGACAGTCTTGCATTTCTAGGAGAGGTTGGGCAGCAGACATCTTTGAGGTATGGTTCTTGTTGTTTCAGGTTATGCCCACACATTTGCGTCCCATGCCAAGATTAGAAATGTGAAATTAAATAAAATTTAGCCGGAATGTGTGTTGAAAGGATTTTCTTGAGCCTTTAAAGTTAGGACAGTTTCCACCCTGTCTTTTGGCTGTCATCCCACTTTTAGCGTTCTGCTGTGTGAATTTTAACATGCCTATATGTCTAGTGTACGCATTACTATCACAGGGTTTGTCATCACTAGGCCAGTTTATTGTTGGTAGTAATGGTTGTAATAGATCTTGATTCTCTTTGCAGACATGCTATTCAGCTGATGTCACCTGCTAGCGTAGTTGCCAAGGCTAATGGGAGAGAGAAGATCTGCAAGGTATGTGTTGAATTTCAGTAACGCATCATCTTCCTAGCCGGGTCTCAATCACTTGTATCCTGAACTCATGATCCTCTATTAGGCTGATCTCGAAGAAGTCTGTGGTCTGTATTTGGACGCAAAGTCCTCTGCTCGTTTGCTTCAGGACCAGCAAGGAAGCTACATCACCTAAACTACTCCTGCACAAGAATTCCCAGCTGCCGGCTCAGGTGATTGGACTGTCTTCCCCTAGCACGACTTGGTAAGCAGGCGCATCGACTCGAGAGCACAGTTGGGGCATTGTTTTCTTAGCAGCTGCACTCTGGACTGGACTTCCATTGGTTCCAGTAGGACAAATCGGTTCTGGTCTATGGCTTCTCGCATTTCTGTTTGCTGATTAGATCATGTAGGAATTATCGTGTATCTTCGTTGCCCATGCTAATTGATGGCTAGATCCCGTTTGCCCCCCTTGACTAACAGTCACCTCAGATGTATCAGGTCGTGGTTCCCTTTGTTGGAGAACTGGAATTTCTTAGATTATGTTTCGTGTTAATACCGACTCAACTTGTCGAATTGCACGTTGCCATGCTCACTTGAGCTCGATGGCTTATTTGGGTTATGCTCTAAGTTTGTCGGGTGTAACTTAGAACTTGTCGCTCACTCGCCTCGCGCAACTGCGGCGTTGGACCGGTTCAGGTAACACGGCCCAATCCGCATCACCAAGAAAAAGGCTTCATTCATCGTTTGGCAATTAGAGGAGCGAGCATCAGTCAATACAAAACTTAACTGGGCCGTGTGGAACGCGTGCAAAATATACAAACGTGGGTGCTGGGTGGATTCGCTCAAGGATCCTCCTGTTGTAGCACAAAGGCTTCTTGTCCCTGGTGGTCCTGTGCTAAGCATTTCAGTGAACTTCTCCATCACTAGGGAGCGAAGCTTATCCCTGTCGCTCACAGTTTTGCTGCTCGCCCGGCCGGACCCGGAATATGCCCCGTTCCGTTGGTAAAGGAAATTCCAATGTGCGCTACCAGATGCCTACATGGAGACCACTGGGTTAAATATGTTTCCTAGACTCCCAGTAGCTGAGAATTAACCCCTGAACCGGACGATCCTATCCGCCTACGGGGATCTACAGCGAATAACGGCGCTCGCCCGGTTCCTGTCCACAAAATAAAATTGCACCCAGTGTTAATCCAACTCAGGCGCATGACATGGTTCCCGTCTGTTGTCACGAGGACGCCAAAGAAAACATGTGCCGGGAAAGCGAGATGGGTCGAAATCACCGGGGATCGACCCCTCGGCAGCCAAAACAACAAGTTGAAACCGTCACCAATCCGCACGCACGATTTCAGGGAGTGCGATGCATGGCGGGCAGCAAAAGTGCGCGGGAAGAAGAGTCGGCCATGTAGGAGCGCGCCTTTCCCCTTCACTAGCGCGCCTTTGGCCGAGGGCGATGCGGAGAATCCTTCGTGCTGTCCATTTCACATGCTGGCTAGTGGAGGGAGGAACCGTTTGCTTTTCTCGTTTAGACTACTAGTAGTAGGCTAGTAGCCAGCAAAGAAGCTGGATGATGCGGGGTGTTTTCTTGGTTGGCCGGTATGTATGTTTTTCCGGTGCCTAATGTGAGCCGTGCAAGTGCGACGTGAGGAGCCTCTCCATAGTTTTATTTATGTCGTGGACAGAAGACCAAAGCGAATGAAATATGAAAAGATGAAGGGGGAGAATGTTTTCTTCGTCAGGTCGAGATAAGATCGCATCTCCAGCGGGGAATTGGCCATTGGAGCCGACGGGAGTGCCGAACATCGCCATGGAAAGGCATTGACGACATCGGTAGAATTTGCTGCTGATTCTTCTTTTGGTAAAGAAACATAACCGCAAAGCAGACGATCGCGTACGTGCATGCGTGTTTTTTGTCTTTCTGAACATTTTGACAAGTCTATTTCCCTTTCTAGATTGTTATATACTATTCAGCTGGCAAAGCAAAGGTGACGCTATGCAACTTCCGAACGGAGCACTATATTGTAGTATTCGTATAGGCAGGCACCTACCTGAAATGCGTAAATAAAACATTGTGAAAACACTCATATTGATTTCCGGCCGGAATATAGTTTTTTTCTTGGAATAGTAAGGTGCAGGCAGCATACTAATGGCAAAGCTAAAGCGAACTTTGGCAAGCCGAGAGAAAAGTATTGGGTTCTTCTTTTCCACGTCGTGATGCACCACGATTATTATTGCGTTAATTTTCCGTGTAAACAATCTCGAGCTCTTGTCGCTGCTAGGCTACATAGTGCCCTCGCCTTTCCCCTCGCTACATTATTCATATCATATGTTGCCGCATAACCAATGGGAGCGAGAACTTTGAAATTCTCTATACTACGTCATTAGCTAGTCTAACACTACTTTACAATCACGAGTAGGTCAACATCATCACTCTAATCAAGCCGGGGCCAGTTCGTTGCTTGTTCTCTTTCCATTAGGATAATCGTCTCCCTAAGCGAGCAGATAAGAGCAGGCGAGTACCTTAATTCTTACGCAATTGCGTCCATTCGCCACGCGTCTCTTTCGCACTCACTTTGTTTATGCAGTTGACTTCCACAAGAGCTTTTTACATGCATGGCATAAATATCTGTCTCATAGAGTCATGGTGTACACTTTTTATCACACATTGTAGTAGAGTATATATGATGTAGGCCGTCCGTCCATAGAGTATTAGTAGTAGACAAACTAATATGCATGCATGCATCTGCCTATCTGAGACCACAGGTGAGGAACACTCTCCACTCAACTCCTCATACTGCTAGTATACAGTAGTATTACATGGAGAATAAACTTTGACCTCGTGATCATGAGTGGCATGCACTTTCGGGCAAAAACATATTTAAGCACTAATTAAGCCGACGAATATGGTCAGCCATGCATGCCTATGGACCATCGGCTAGCTTAGGTTGGTGTGGGTCTGACTCTGAGTGTGAGTAATCATACTGGGCGGCAATTAACTAGTCCCTAACCTATGACATCAGATAACTTAATTCGATCATCCACAATAGATTCTGTCTCTGTGCATGCATCGATAACGTCCATACATTCCTGGACTTCATCGCAGTTCCAACTCAACCGTCTTATATGGATAATATATACGCCATGCAGTAGAACAGCACCCTATTCTGTAGCCTCACGAGAACTTTCTTATACTCCTATACTAAAATAGAGAAAGGAATGCCCTAGCTGCATGCCTTCATAGACCATCAACCTATATGCACGTACAAATTCGTAGAGGGCGCCGGCCATGTCGAACCTAACTAAAGATGCCATGTAGAAGAGTCAGAGGAGCCGTTCTAATTCGCCTCGTTTCACATAAATGGAAAAGATACGTGGAGTTGGCGAAGAAGGACATGGAAAAGGAGGCACCGTCCGTCCGTTTGTGTATTTTTAATCACCTGGAACACCAAAAGGCTCGCACGGCCCAATAGGAACTGCACACGTTGGCACTGCCATGTTATTTTTTTCCCGAGCGAAAGAGAGGCCACCATTGACATTGGTCATTGGCACATACATGCATAACCAACCCACTCCCATTCCATTCCATGTGCTCCAGCAAAAGCTACTACTCCATTCCACATGCATTAACCGCTGCATGCAGCACGAACCGGCCGGCCGGGCAAAGCTAGAAAAGCGCGGCCGAACATTGCAGCAACGGGAAAGGGCGAGGCATCGCCGGCGGCGTGGAGCAGCGGCATTGCGACAACTCACGCCCGTGGCGGTACAGGGCGGCGCCACCACTAGCTGTATTCGCATCAGTCGAGCAGGGCCGACGTCGTTTCGGGCGGATGCGCATCGGTTCCCGCCACGCCCCATGCAGATCTTCCGCGTACGATCTCTGATCTGCCATGCACGACTGTACGCGCTCCTCCGTCCATCTTTTCCGCTCATCTTTCCCTTTACATCTTTTGTTGGTGACCGGGTGTGATCTTCCGGAATGATTTGGTTCGCGGGCGGTGCGCTGCGTTTCTCGCCTTTTGTCAGGTCGAAAGCTTCTTGTAATCTTGTCCATGGAGGCAGAAAATGTGATGTGAAGGCAGAGGAGCATAGTCCGTATACGTGCGTCCAGTACGGGCCGTCCGCTCGGTGTCAAAGGAACAACATTCCTAGCTAGACCGGTGAAGCTCACAGGTTGGTATCACGTCAAAAATGAAAAGAAAGGTAAAGTTCACAGGTGGTGCACGGACCCATGAAATCAGGTGGAACAACTTTGGTACAATGAATGAATATCTCTCATAAGAAAAAGAAGAAAAAACATTACAGCGAATAAGGTGCGGGCATATTTTAAAAATTAACTTTGATCACCAACTTAATCAACCAAATGTGAGTTATGCACGTGCGACCAAAGTTATACCACTGAATTTATATTCGGGAAATGTTTTCAGTGATATAATTTTGAAGTCACATAAATTTTTCAGCGATAATACTACACGCACGGAAAGAATTGACGGGCTTTCACGGACCACGCTGCATGCTTCACTCTAATTGGCCCCCCTGATTTTAATTTGTGGGCCCGCCTCACTTAACCAAATCCCAGCCAATCAATTTCTAACTACCCCGTAATCCCCCTGTAAAGCCCCGTGTGTCTAGCATTGCTCATTTTTCAGTGATATAATTTTGAAGTCACATAATTTTAGGCATACTAGGTCAAACGTGCAAGGTACATGTTTCAGTCGGTCGAGGGCACCGACCAAATGATTGGATCTTTGTATGTTCAATGAACATATAGCAGTACCTCCGTAGAGACATGCGTGCACGTTCCGTGCAATTTGTTCATTGGACATGGTGCTACGGTGCAGGGCTTGGAGCCCCCATGCTCCGCCTGGTTGGCCCTTTGATTGGTTCAGCTTCATATCCCCTGAAACAGCCGGCGGCCGTCACAGCCTGGTTGCAGAACTGGCGCCGCAAATTGCCTACAAAACAGCTGACGGAAATTCACAAACATATCATGTGAAGACGACGACTTCAGTCATCTATGTAGTCCAAGTTGGACATTTGGTAATTGGTACCTTGTCCACTCGAATAATTCAGTACGTATTATGAGGTCCATTCCATGTCTTTTCGTCGAGAAAGATGCCTATTTCTCCACCATTGCATTCTCTCGCCAGCGGCGGCCAAATTTAGCGTTTTGACACTTTTGCAGAAGTTAAACTAGATCTAACCTGGGTTTAAAAACTTTTGAGATCAGACCCTTTTTCTACCGCCGGGGTCGATGGCGATAGGGTATAACTGCCTATCGCCAAGGCCCCTAGCAGTAGGATGACGGTAGAGACGGACAGTCATAGGTCGTTGTTGACATGGATGAAGGGCCTACCGCTAAACACGACAACGGTAGGTTGTTATACCCTACCGCCCCCCGTGGCTTATAACTGTTCGGACCATATCGCCGAGGTCGATGGCGGTAGTGTATAACAGCCTACCGCCAGGAGCCTCGGCGGTAGGGTCGACGGCAGAGGCGGCAAGCGTTTAGCTGCACTAACGTGGATAAGTTTCCTACCGCCCGCCAAGGCCTCGTCGGTAGAAAAAAAGGGTTAAAACCCAAAATTCAATCAGACCAGGGTCAGATCTAGTTCAACTTTCTCAAAAGGGCCAAAACACCAAATTTGCCCGTCAGTGGCGGACCTAGGAACTAAATACTAGGGGTGGCAAACATCAACACATCGGTAACTTTTTAATTTTTTTTACATTAAAGTACTATAATTTCGTTTAAAACATCACTGTAATTCCAAAAAAAGTCCAAAATAGCATTAGGTTATTACAAAATTAATGTTAAATATACCACATACACTACTTTTCTTTTTTGTAGGGGTGTCAAGGCACCCATGGTACTCCCACTAGATCCGTGCTATCTCTCGCCATGAAAATTCAACATCAAACAAATAAATATATAAGAAATTTTCACTACTTCTGTTAGTTAGTACTAGATTTATTTCCCAATGGTAGATTAGACTTGCATTCTCAGTAGCATGAACGTCGGCAGTCGGCAGCAACTAGACACCCGGTCGATGTAGCGACTTGCCGACTAGTGCAAAGCTCGTTCTGATGGCGGTACTGGTCGTTTGGTGGTCTATAGACGAGACATCGATGTCATTTTTATTATGCGACCTTACGATGTTTTGTACTTCTGATGAATTTTTATAATAATGTGTCTAAATGTTTCAGGAAAAAAGGACACGCATCGAGGAATGCATGAGGTAGGCGGCAAAATCAACGTCATGCGCATCTATCCGTTCCGCACGATGGATCGATCGCTGTAGGCCAAACTATGCTAGTTCGCGCATCCCCTATGTCTCGCGTTGTCTCAAACCACGTCGATTATTCGGCACGCACGCCGTCACGATCTTCTCACGGATAAAACGGAAGTGGAAAATGGCAAGCCGATAGTACAATCCGTTATACAGTACAGCCAACAATCTGTTAATTTCATTGAATAATTACTCAAATCACACTGGAAATACATCACGAGTGCAGTGAAGTACTAGCGGTCACGCCGGCCGGAAGCAGAGCTAGCCGCTGCGTGCACCGGGGCCAAACGGCGACCCGACCGACCGATCGATCGGGGAAAAAAGAGCGACACATGGGCGGCATGTGTCACAAAAAAGCCCGGCATGCATGCAGCCAGCAGCCACGGATTAAGGTTGTTATTATCCCACTGGCTAACTATCTGGGATCTGGGACGGGAATTGTAGGCGTGCGTGCTCGATTAGTTTAAGGCAAATGCAAATGCAACCGAAGTATCGCATTAGCAGCAGTGCAAATGCTGTGAGTGATTGGACATGTTTTGTCTCGTGCTTTGCTTCGGGCGAGCGCACGTGCGTGCGATCAGGAGGTGGCAATGCAGTACTGCTCCAGGATGAAGAGCGGCTTCTGCCGCAGCTGCCGGCACCGCCGCACGCTCTGCAGCAGGTCGTGCTTGTCGCCCCGCCGCGACGTGAACAGCAGGAGCTGCTGCTTCGTGTCCGCGGCGGCCAGGGCCGACGCGCGGTGGTGCCGTCCGCCGCACTCGTCGTCCTCCTCGTCGTCGTCGCTGTCGTCGCCGTCGACGGGGGCGTGCGGCGCGCCCGTCTCGGTCGACGCCACCGCGACCGCGGCCGCGAGCGTCGTCGTGGACGAGGGCACCCGGCGCAGCAGCGTTGGGGTTTCCTCGCGGGCGGACGGCTCGGGGTGCGGCGCGTCGGCGGCGTGGCACCGCGCCTGCTCGAAGGTGAAGGGCGTGCTCCCGACGAACTTGTTGATCACGAGCGTCGACCGGTGCACCTTGGCGGCCGCGGGCGCCTGCGGCTGCGAGCTGACCTTCACCTCCACCATGGTGCCTCTGTCCACCACCTCCACCTCCTCCTCGTCTTCCTCCTCCTCCTCCTCCACCTGCATGGCCACCTCTTGCTCTGGCTCGCACTTGTCCTCCACGACCGGGACGAAGTAGGACGCCTCGGCCGGCGCGGCGCTCTTGCTCGTACCGCTCTGGCCACGGGCAGAGCACTCGATGAAGGAGAGGCAGAGGCGGCCGCCCTGGCGGTTCGCCTGGAGGTACCCGCGCGGCCTCACCACCACCGCCTCGACGACGAGGCGGCCGTCCTGGCGGCGCGAGCACATCTTCAGGCACGGCCCGTCGCGGCTGGACATGGACGGCAGCGGCGGCGGGAACGAACGGCGCGGCGACCGTCTCCCGCCCGAGGAGTGGTAGTTCACCGCCACGAGGTTGTCGCCCGGGTAGCAGCTTTCTTGCGCGGCACTGCTCTCCTCCCAGAAGGACTCCTCCGCCTCGACGGGCGCCATCGGCAGCGGCGAGCCACCAAAGAGGCAGGCCATGTCGAAGGCGTCGGTGAAGTCGCCGGAGCCGGTCTCGCAGCCGAGGCTCTCGGTGCAGACCTCGAGGCTCTTCTGGCTCATGGACCGACGCACGCGCGGGCTGACGTACGGCTTCTTGAAGGCGGCCGCCTTGCTGTCGACCACGTCGGCCTGGATGGCATTCCATACGTCGACCTGCGCAGGCCGGTCGTCGGCCACCGCCGCCTCCGGCTTGTACGGCTCAGCCGGGCGCAGCCAGGCGGGGGTCTCGAACGCCGGCACGGCCGGGCCACGGCACACGGCCACCGACATCTTCTTCGCCTTGCGTGGGAAGATGTGGAGTGGCGGCAGTAGCGAAAGGCTGCTCCCTGTGGAGAAGCAAGATCAGAAAAGAGGTGAGCAAGAGATGAACGGCTCGCAGTGCATTTTCTCGACTTAAAAAACATGCAAGGGCCAGAAGAGCAGGCGTTGTGGCAGCTTTCTTCTTACCTCAAGGAAAAACTTGGGTTTTTGAGAGGTGTTTTGGGAGGCGATCACTGGCTGATCTTCTTGTTTTTGACACAGGAAAGAAGCTGCTATGTTGCTGGCATGTATGATTTGGTTTGCTGAGCTCCGAGGGCTATTTGTAGGCGGGGGAAAGGAGAGGAGAATGGGTGCCATTGGCCGTCCAAGGCGAAAGGAGAGGGGGCCCATGCTCCGCCCACTACTTGCCTCCGCCACCATGCTCTGTTTTCCTTCGCCTTTTTCGCAAGTTACTACACTTTGGCATTTTCTTTTGCTGAAATTCTGCTTGGCATTTCATATTGCAGTTTAGCTGCATGTTAGTCGCCTAAATTTGAAAGAGGATCAGTCCATTCTATGGGAAGGAAGCAACAGCCAAAGTCAAAAGCAGATGCCACCACACACTCCACACCCTTCTTTTTGGTAGAGATGTGTTTCTGTTTCAATGTGCACTCAAAATACGACAAAGCAATAGGTGTTAGCTACTACCACCACCGAAAACCTAATTCGGTGCCCATGCTCATCTGCATCCGGTCAGGAAAAAAAATCAAAAAAATACTAAAAGAATTCAAAATTCATTTTTTTTTGTGTGATAGATAATTTTATGTGTGAGGTTCGCTCAAAATTTCCACTTATTTGGACATTCGAGCAGCTCTCGGCAAAAAAAAAAACAGGCCAGAACAGTGTGTGAACAGTAATTTTTTTACACGCCCTAAATTTGTTTTTTTGCTGAGGGTTGCTCAGATGTCCAAATGAGTTGAAACTTGGAGCGCACCTCACGCATAAACTTATCTACCACACAAAAAATTGGATTTTTTAATTAAAAAAATAGTATTTAGTTTTGATTTTTTTCGTAACGGCGGGTGCAGATGAGCTCGAGAGCAGAAACGCCGCACTACCACCACACCTTTTTCTATTCATATTCCCCTTTTTGAATACTGATGTAGTCATCTCAAAGTAAAAAATTACCAAGGTCTAGAAAAAAGACTACCTAGTCCGTCATCTAAAAATTCTGGCTACAAGAATGATGCATTAATAATACAATGATTTTCAAAATAAAAAGTTAGGAATGATATTTTGGAAACGCCGCTAGAATTCCCTTGGTTTATAAGTTTTTTTCTAAAAGAAGGGTAAACCCCGGCATCTGCATCAGTGTGATGCACGCAACTATAGTTTTTAGGCATTTGCATACTAGAATTCCATGTTGCTTCGCATGGTTTCAAACGGAAGTTTTTTTTTTCATCAACTGCTTATTCGATCACCCGGTAGATGGTTAATTGGTTGGAAAGTACAACATGTAGCCTATAGGGGTAGAATATAAACTTCTCCATGATGAGAAAATGAACTGTTTAATATGTGCTCCTATGGAGTTGGAATATTCTCAATACCCCAATTGTGTTTTCTTTATCATCAAAGTTTCTCTTGTTCTTACATAGTGCTTTGGGTAAATATGACATGGCGAGATTCCAATTTGTTTGCATCTCCATACAAGAAAGAATTTTCGTTCGTCATTGTCGGGGTTGAAATGACAATCACCCAAATTCGCTACAAGACCTTACTAGAGTGGAGAAAGCATGGATGAAACACAATTATATCTCCTTTTTGGTTCTTGTCACATGTGTCTTTCATCATCATGAATAATATTTATATTTTCGTAGACATCTTCTGTTATGTCACCCTTCTTGCTCACCAAGTGGAATGGAGATGCCATTCCTAGGCTCACAGATTTGTCGGATAGTGCGTGTGTAGGCATGTCTTCTCAATGTTTTGTTGCTGAATTTATTAATAATTCTTATTTGAAATGTGCCAAAAAAAACTTAGCGGAAAAACATGTATAGAACTCAAAGTTTTGTGCATGTAATACTCTTGTTTTTCAGTAGTCTCTATGATGCTAAGAAGTACAGGTCACCTTGAAACTTTATTGCGCAAGTGCTAACTTTGAGACAATCTAACTTAAACAAAAAAGATACTCCCTCCATTAATTTATATAAAGTTTACTTTATTAAAAATAGTATTGACCTAATTTATAGAAAAAACTATCAATTGCAACAATACCAATTAAAATGAATAAATTTAATTATCAATCTAATTATAATCAACTAGTATTTTTTTTCCATAAACTTGGTCAAAGATAGAAAAATGACTTAAAAATAATACACCTTAGAAAAAGCATAGAGGGGGTAGAATTTTTCACATATTACAAAACTCGGGCCATATTTACCTCGTAGCTATGATCGTATGACATTTTATTTTATCTTATTATTTGTTCCTCGAACCAAAAAGTGACTCCCACATGTTAAGATGACATGACAACCGACTAGACATAATATGAAATGTCTTCATCAAAGGCATCGGGCATATCCTACATGGTATGGGAGTAGTGTGTTCGTGGCAAACTACACCTATTTGTCATAATTTTTTCACATAATTCGATGGAATTTGATGAATTTGGAGAGACCTTGTGACAACTTTGAACACCCCCCCCCCCCCCCCCCCAACACACATACATGGTTGGTTTTTCCCCGTTAGCTACCATGCAATCCTGCTGACAAGTGGGTCCAATTTGGTAGTAAATAATAAAATAGGGTCAACTATGTCATATGGTCACAACTAAGTGTGAAATTTAACAAGATATATGAAATGTAGTAAAAGTTACCCCAAAGTCATGATAAAAAAGTAAAAGGGTGAAAAATACTGGAAGCTAAAATAACAATTAGAATATCATATCAAACCGTATAAAAAATTGCATTGTCTACATGCATAGATGAAGATTGAAGCAAATGAAGTAGTTGGTCGCGTTCTTGGTTGTCTATGCTTAATTCTTCCTCACTCCACTTCCACGTGTGCCTTTAATGGAAGAGTTTCTTTTCAGATATCTGAAATTTAGCCTCTGCGACTGATACGTCTCCAACATATCTATAATTTTTGATTGCTCCATACTATGTTATCTACTGTTTTGGGCAATATTGGGATTTATTATCCACTTTTATATTATTTTTGGGACTAACCTATTAACCGGAGGCCTAGCCCAGAATTGCCGTTATTTTGCCTATTTCAGTGTTTCGAAGAAAAGGAATATCAAACGGAGTTGAAACGGAACGAAATCAACTGGAGAAGTTATTTTTGGAAGGAAAGCTACCGGATGGACTTGGACCCCACATCAGGAGCCAAGGGAGGTGCTCACGAGGGTGCCCCCCCTAGGGCATGCCCCCTGCCTCGTGGGCCCCCCGAAGCTCCACCAACGTACTTCCTGCACCCATATATACTCACGTACCCTAAAACTTATAGAACAGATAATAGATCGGGAGTTCCGCCGCTAGAAGCCTCCGTAGCCACCGAAAACCAATCTAGACCCGTTCCGACACCCTGCCTGAGGGAGAATCCTTCTCCGGTGGCCATCTTCATCATCCCGGTGCTCTCCATGACGAGGAGGGAGTAGTTCTCCCTCGGGGCTGAGGGTATGTACCAGTAGCTATGTGTTTGATCTCTCTCTCTCTCTCTCTCTCTCTCTCTCTCTCTCGTGTTCAGGTGATACGATCTTGATGTATCACGAGCTTTGCTATTATAGTTGGATCTTATGTTTCTCCTCCCCCTCTACTCTCTTGTAATGAATTGAGTTTTCCCCTTGAAGTAATCTTATCGGATTGAGTCTTTAAAGATTTGAGAACACTTGATGTATGTCTTGTCGTGCGTATCTGTGGTGACAATGGGATACCACGTGATTCACTTGATGTATGTTTTGGTGATCAACTTGCGGGTTCCGCCCATGAACCTATGCATAGGGGTTGGCACACGTTTTCGTCGTGATTCTCCGGTAGGAACTTTGGGGCACTCTTTGAGGTTCTATGTGTTGGTTGAATAGATGAATCTGAGATTGTGTGATGCATATCGTATAATCATACCCACGGATACTTGAGGTGACATTGGAGTATCTAGGTGACATTAGGGTTTTGGTTGATTTGTGTCTTAAGGTGTTATTCTAGTACGAACTCTAGGGCTGTTGGTGACACTTATAGGAATAGCCCAACGGATTGATTGAAAAGAATAACTTTGAGGTGGTTTTGTACTCTATCATAATCTCTTCGTTTATTCTCCGCTATTAGTGACTTTGGAGTGACTCTTTGTTGCATGTTGAGGGATAGTTATGTGATCCAATTATGCTATCATCGTTGAGGGAACTTGCACTAGCGAAAGTATGAACCCTAGGCCTTGTTTCAACGCATTGCAATACCGTTTACGCTCACTTTTACCATTAGTTACCTTGCTGTTTTTATAATTTCAGATTACAAATACCTTTATCTACTATCCATATACCACTTGTATCACCATCTCTTCGCCGAACTAGTGCACCTATACAATTTATCATTGTATTGGGTGTGTTGGGGACACAAGAGACTCTTTGTTATTTGGTTGCAGGGTTGCTTGAGAGAGACCATCTTCATCCTACGCCTCCTATGGATTGATAAACCTTAGGTCATCCACTTGAGGGAAATTTGCTACTGTCCTACAAACCTCTGCACTTGGAGGCCCAATAACGTCTACAAGAAAAAGGTTGTGTAGTAGACATTGTTGGAAATATGCCCTAGAGGCAATAATAAATTGATTATTATTATATTTCCTTGTTCATGATAATCGTTTATTATCCATGCTAGAATTGTATTGATAGGAAACTCAGATACATGTGTGGATACATAGACAACACCATGTCCCTAGTAAGCCTCTAGTTGACTAGCTCGTTGATCAATAGATGGTTACGGTTTCCTGACCATGGACATTGGATGTCGTTGATAACGGGATCACATCATTAGGAGAATGATGTGATGGACAAGACCCAATCCTAAGCATAGCACTAGATCGTGTAGTTCGTATGCTGAAGCTTTTCTAATGTCAAGTATCATTTCCTTAGACCATGAGATTGTGCAACTCCCGGATACCGTAGGGGTGCTTTGGGTGTACCAAACGTCACAACGTAACTGGGTGACTATAAAGGTGCACTACAGGTATCTCCGAAAGTGTCTGTTGGGTTGGCACGAATCGAGACTGGGATTTGTCACTCCGTGTAAGCGGAGAGGTATCTCTGGGCCCACTCGGTAGGACATCATCATAATGTGCACAATATGATCAAGGAGTTGATCACGGGATGATGTGTTACGGAACGAGTAAAGAGACTTGCCGGTAACGAGATTGAACAAGGTATCGGGATACCGACGATCGAATCTCGGGCAAGTATCGTACCGATAGACAAAGGGAATTGTATATGGGATTGATTAAGTCCTTGACATCGTGGTTCATCCGATGAGATCATCGTGGAACATGTGGGAGCCAACATGGGTATCCAGATCCCGCTGTTGGTTATTGACCGGAGAACGTCTCGGTCATGTCTGCATGTCTCCCGAACCCGTAGGGTCTACACACTTAAGGTTCGATGACGCTAGGGTTATAAAGGAAGTTTGTATGTGGTTACCGAATGTTGTTCGGAGTCCTGGATGAGATCCCGGACGTCACGAGGAGTTCCGGAATGGTCCGGAGGTAAAGATTTATATATGGGAAGTCCTGTTTTGGTCACCGGAAAAGTTTCGGGGTTTATCGGTAACGTACCGGGACCACCGGGAGGGTCCCGGGGGTCCACCAAGTGGGGCCACCTGCCCCAGGGGGCCACATGGGCTGTAGGGAGTGCTCCTTGGCCTACATGGGCCAAGGGCACCAGCCCCACTAAGGCCCATGCGCCTAAGAGGTGGAGAGGGGGCAAACCCTAAGGGGATATGGGCCTTAGGGCCCATATTGGTGCGCCTCCCTCTCCCATCCCCTCTTGGCCGCCCCCTTGCTCCCCATCTAGGGCTGCCGCCCCCCTAGGGGTGGGAACCCTAGAGGGGGCGCAGCCCTCCCCTTCCCCTATATATATGAGGCCTAGGGGGTTGCCCACACACGCGATTCAATCTCTCTTGGTGCAGCCCTGCGCCTCTTCTTCCTCCTCTTCTGTGGTGCTTGGCGAAGCCCTGCAGGATAGCCACCCTCCTCCACCACCACCACGCCGTTGTGCTGCTGTTGGATGAAGTCTTCCTCAACCTCTCCCTCTCTCCTTGCTGGATCAAGGCATGGGAGACGTCACTGGGCTGTACGTGTGTTGAACGCGGAGGTGCCGTCCGTTCGACACTTGGTCATCGATGATTTGAATCACGACGAGTACGACTCTATCAACCCCGTTCACTTGAACGCTTCCGCTTAGCGGTCTACAAGGGTATGTAGATGCAACTCTCCTTCCCCTCGTTGCTGGTCTCTTCATAGATAGATCTTGGTGACACGTAGGAAAATTTGAATTTCTGCTACGTTCCCCAACAGTGGTATCAGAGCTAGGTCTATTGCGTAGATTCTATGCACGAGTAGAACACAAAGTAGTTGTGGGCGTTGATTTTGTTCAATATGCTTGCCGTTACTAGTCTTATCTTGATTCGGCGGCATCGTGGGATGAAGCGGCCCGGACCAACCTTACACGTACTCTTACGTGAGACCGGTTCCACCAACAAACATGCACTAGTTGCATAAGGTGGCTGACGGGTGTCTGTCTCTCCCACTTTAGTCGGATCAGATTCGATGAAAAGGGTCCTTATGAAGGGTAAATAGCAATTGGCATATCACGTTGTGGTCTTTGCGTAGGTAAGAAACGTTCTTGCTAGAAACCCATAGCAGCCACGTAAAACATGCAAACAACAATCAGAGGACGTCTAACTTGTTTTTGCAGGGTATGCTATGTGATGTGATATGGCCAAAGGATGTGATGAATGATATATGTGATGTATGAGATGATCATGTTCTTGTAATAGGAATCACGACTTGCATGTCGATGAGTATGACAACCGGCAGGAGCCATAGGAGTTGTCTTAATTTATTTATGACCTGCGTGTCAACATAAACGTCATGTAATTACTTTACTTTATTGCTAAACGTTAGCTGTAGTAGTAGAAGTAATAGTTGGCGAGACAACTTCATGAAGACACGATGATGGAGATCATGGTGTCATGCCGGTGACGATGATGATCATGGAGCCCCGAAGATGGAGATCATAAGGAGCAAAGTGATGATGGCCATATCATGTCACTATTTGATTGCATGTGATGTTTATCATGTTTATACATCTTATTTGCTTAGAACGACGGTAGTAAATAAGATGATCCCTTACAACAATTTCAAGAAGTGTTCTCCCCTAACTGTGCACCGTTGCGACAGTTCGTGTTTCGAAGCACCACGTGATGATCGGGTGTTAGATTCTAACGTTCACATACAACGGGTGTAAGACAGATTTACACACGCGAAACACTTAGGGTTAACTTGACGAGCCTAGCATGTACAGACATGGCCTCGGAACACAGAAGACCAAAAGGTCGAGCATGAGTCGTATAGAAGATACGATCAACATGAAGATGTTCACTGACGTTGACTAGTCCGTCTCACGTGATGATCGGACACGGGCTAGTTGACTCGGATCATGTAATCACTCAGATGACTAGAGGGATGTCTATCTGAGTGGGAGTTCATAAGATGAACTTAATTATCCTGAACATAGTCAAAAGGATTTTACAAATTATGTCGTAGCTCGCGCTTTAGTTCTACTGTTTAGATATGTTCATAGAGAAAAAATAGTTGAAAGTTGATAGTAGCAATTATGCGGACTAGGTCCGTAGACTGAGGATTGTCCTCATTGCTTCTTAGAAGGCTTATGTCCTTAATGCACCGCTCAGTGTGCTGAACCTCGAACGTGGTCTGTGGATGTTGCGAACATCTGACATACACGTTTTGATAACTACATGGTAGTTCAGTTAAATGGTTTAGAATTGAGGCACCAAAGACGTTTTGAAACGTCGCGAAACATATGAGATGTTTTGAGGGCTGAAATTGGGATTTCAGGCTCGTGCCTACGTCAAGAGGTATAAGACCTCCGACGATTTTCTTAGCCTACAAACTAAGGGAGAAAAGCTCAATTGTTGAGCTTGTGCTCAGATTGTCTGAGTACAACAATCATTTGAATCAAGTGGGAGTTGATCTTCCAAGATGAGATAGTGATGTTTCTCCGAAGTCATTACCACCAAGCTGCTAGAGCTTCGTGATGAACTATGATATATCAGGGACATATATGATGATCCTTGAGATATTCGCGATGTTTGACACCGCAAAAGTAGATATCAAGAAGGAGCATCAATTGTTGATGGTTAGTGAAACCACTAGTTTCAAAAAGGGCAAGGGCAAGAAGGGATACTTCATGAAACGGCAAATCAGCTGCTGCTCTGGTGAAGAAACCCAAGGTTGAACCCAAACCCGAGACTAAGTGCTTCTGTAATAAGGGGAACAACCACTGGAGCGGAATTACCCTAGATACTTGGTAGATTAGAAGGCTGGCAAGGTCGATAGAAGTATATTGGATATACATTGTGTTGATGTGTACTTTACTAGTACTCCTAGTAGCACCAGGGTATTAGATACCGGTTCGGTTGCTAAGTGTTAGTAACTCGAAATAAAAGCTACGGAATAAACGGAGACTAGCTAAAGGTGAGCCGACGATATGTGTTGGAAGTGTTTCTAATGTTGATATGATCAAGCATCGCACGCTCCCTCTACCATCGAGATTGGTGTTTGCGTTGAGCATAGACATGATTGGATTATGTCCATCGCAATACGGTTATTCATTTAAGGAGAATAATGGTTACTCTGTTTATTTGAATAATGCCTTCAATGGTCTTACACCTAAAATGAATGGTTTATTGAATCTCGATCGTAGTGATACACATGTTCATGCCAAAATATAGTAATGATAGTACCACCTACTTGTGGCACTGCCACGTAAGTCATATCGGTATAAAACGCATGAGGAAGCTCCATGTTGATGGATCTTTGGGCTCACTCGTTTTTGAAAAGTTTGAGACATGCAGACCATGTCTATTGGTGTATATGCATGAAGAAACTCCATGCAAATGGACCGTTTGAACTCACTTGATTTTGAATCACTTGAGACATGCAAATCATACCACATGGGCAAGATGACTGAAAGCCTCGGTTTCAGTAAAATGGAACTGGAAAGCAACTTGTTGGAAGTAATACATTTTGATATGTGCAGTCCAATGAGTGCTGAGGCATGTAGTGGATATCGTTATGTTCTTACTTCACAGATGATTTGAGTAGATGTTGAGTATATTTACTTGATGAATCACGTGTCTGAATTATTGAAAGGTTCAAGTAATTTCAGGGTGAAGTTGAAAGATCGTCGTGACAAGAGGATAAAATATCTATGATATGATCATAGAGATGAATATCTGAATTACGAGTTTGGCACAGAATTAAGGCATTGTGGAAATTGTTTCACAACTAATACAGCCTGGAACACCATAGTGTGATGGTGTGTCTGAACATCATAACTGCACCCTATTGCATATGATGCATACCATGATGTCTCTTATCGAATTACCGCAATAGTTTATGGGTTAGGCATTAGAGACAACCACATTCACTTTAAATAGGGCACCACGTAATTCCGATGAGATGACACCGTATGAACTATGGTTTAGAGAAACCTAAGCTGTCATTTCTTAAAAGTTTAGGGCTGCGACGCTTATGTGAAAAAGTTTCAGGCTGATAAGCTCGAACCCAAAGCGGATAAATGCATCTTCATAGGACACCCAAAATAGTTGGGTATACCTCCTGTCTCAGATTCGAAAGCAATACGGGATTGTTTCTAGAATCGGGTCCTTTCTCGAGGAAAAGTTTCTCTCGAAAGAATTGAGTGGGAGGATGGTGGAGACTTGATGAGGTTATTAAACCGTCTCTTCAACTAGTGTGTGGCAGGGCACAGGAAGTTGTTCCTGTGGCACCTACACCAATTGAAGTGGAAGCTTATGATATTGATCACGAGACTTCGGATCAAGTCACTCCCAAACCTCGTGGGATGACAAGAATGCATACTACTTTAGAGTGGTACGTAATCCTGTCTTGGAAGTCATGTTGCTAGACAACAATGAACCTACGAGCTATGGAGAAGCGATGGTGGGCCTGGATTCCGATATATGGCTTGAGGCCATATAATCCGAGAGAAGGATCCATGTATGAAAACAAAGTGTAGACTTTGGAAGAACTACTTGATGGTCGTAAGGCTGTTAGGTACATATGGATTTTAAAAGGGCAGACGGACAATGATGGTAAATGTCACCATTAAGAAAGCTCGACTTGTCGTTAAGAAGTTTCCCGACAAGTTCAAGGAGTTAACTACCGTGAGACTTTCTCACTCGTAGCGATGCTAAGAGTTTGTTGGAATTATATTAGCGATTACTGCATCATTTATGAAATCTTGCAGATAGGATGTCAAAAACCATTGTTTCCTCGACGATTTTCTTGAGGAAAGGTTGTATGTGATACAACCGGAAAGTTTTGTCAATCCTGAAAGATGCTAATAAGTATGCAAAGCTCCAGCAATCCTTCTAAGGACTGGAGTAAGCATCTCGGAGTTGGAATGTATGCTTTGATGAGATGATCAAAGATTTTGGGTGTATACAAAGTTTATGAGAAACTTGTATTTCCAAAGAAGTGAGTGGGAGCACTATAGAATTTCTGATGAGTATATGTTGTTGACATATTGTTGATCAGAAATGATGTAGAATTTCTGGAAAGCATATAGGGTTATTTAGAAAGTGTTTTTCAATGGAAATCCTGGATTAAGCTATTTGAACATTGAGCATCAAGATCTATAAGGATAGATCAAAACGCTTAATGGTACTTTCAAATGAGCACATTCCTTGACATGATCTTGAAGGTGTTCAAGATGGATCAGTCAAAGAAGGAGTTCTTGCCTGAGTTGTAAGGTATGAAGTTAAGACTTAAAGCTCGACCACAGCAGAATAGGGAGAAAGGACGAAGGTCATCCCCAATGCTTAAGACATAGGCTCTACAGTATGCTATGCTGTGTACCGCACCTGAAGTGTGCCTTGCCATGAGTCAGTCAAGGTGTACAAGAGTGATCCAAGAATGGATCACAGGACAGCGGTCAAAGTTATCCTTAGTAACTAGTGGACTAAGGAATTTTTCTCGATTATGGAGGTGGTAAAAGAGTTCGTCGTAAAGGGTTACGTCGATGCAAGCTTGACACCTATCCGGATAGCTCTGAGTAGAGATACCGGATACGTATAATGGAGCAACAATTTAGAATAGCTCCAAGTAGAACAGTTATTTGGAATAGCTCCAAATAGAACGTGGTAGCTACATCTAGGAGATGACATAGAGATTTGTAAAGCACACACGGATCTAAAAGGTTCAGACCCGTTGACTAAAACCTCTCACACAAGCAACATGATCAAACCCAGAACTCATTGAGTGTTAATTACATAGTGATGTGAACTAGATTATTGACTCTGGTAAACTCTTGGGTGTTAGTCACATGGCGATGTGAACTAGATTATTGACTCTAGTGCAAGTGGGAGAATGTTGGAAATATGCCCTAGAGGCAATAATAAATTGATTATTATTATATTTCCTTGTTCATGATAATCGTTTATTATCCATGCTAGAATTGTATTGATAGGAAACTCAGATACATGTGTGGATACATAGACAACACCATGTCCCTAGTAAGCCTCTAGTTGACTAGCTCGTTGATCAATAGATGGTTACGGTTTCCTGACCATGGACATTGGATGTCGTTGATAACGGGATCACATCATTAGGAGAATGATGTGATGGACAAGACCCAATCCTAAGCATAGCACTAGATCGTGTAGTTCGTATGCTGAAGCTTTTCTAATGTCAAGTATCATTTCCTTAGACCATGAGATTGTGCAACTCCCGGATACCGTAGGGGTGCTTTGGGTGTACCAAACGTCACAACGTAACTGGGTGACTATAAAGGTGCACTACAGGTATCTCCGAAAGTGTCTGTTGGGTTGGCACGAATCGAGACTGGGATTTGTCACTCCGTGTAAGCGAAGAGGTATCTCTGGGCCCACTCGGTAGGACATCATCATAATGTGCACAATATGATCAAGGAGTTGATCACGGGATGATGTGTTATGGAACGAGTAAAGAGACTTGCCGGTAACGAGATTGAACAAGGTATCGGGATACCGACGATCGAATCTCGGGCAAGTATCGTACCGATAGACAAAGGGAATTGTATATGGGATTGATTAAGTCCTTGACATCGTGGTTCATCCGATGAGATCATCGTGGAACATGTGGGAGCCAACATGGGTATCCAGATCCCGCTGTTGGTTATTGACCGGAGAACGTCTCGGTCATGTCTGCATGTCTCCCGAACCCGTAGGGTCTACACACTTAAGGTTCGATGACGCTAGGGTTATAAAGGAAGTTTGTATGTGGTTACCGAATGTTGTTCGGAGTCCTGGATGAGATCCCGGACGTCACGAGGAGTTCCGGAATGGTCCGGAGGTAAAGATTTATATATGGGAAGTCCTGTTTTGGTCACCGGAAAAGTTTCGGGGTTTATCGGTAACGTACCGGGACCACCGGGAGGGTCCCGGGGGTCCACCAAGTGGGGCCACCTGCCCCAGGGGGCCACATGGGCTGTAGGGAGTGCTCCTTGGCGTACATGGGCCAAGGGCACCAGCCCCACTAAGGCCCATGCGCCTAAGAGGTGGAGAGGGGGCAAACCCTAAGGGGATATGGGCCTTAGGGCCCATATTGGTGCGCCTCCCTCTCCCATCCCCTCTTGGCCTCCCCCTTGCTCCCCATCTAGGGCTGCCGCCCCCCCTAGGGGTGGAAACCCTAGAGGGGGCGCAGCCCTCCCCTTCCCCTATATATATGAGGCCTAGGGGGCTGCCCACACACGCGATTCAATCTCTCTTGGTGCAGCCCTGCGTCTCTTCTTCCTCCTCTTCTGTGGTGCTTGGCGAAGCCCTGCAGGATAGCCACCCTCCTCCACCACCACCACGCCGTTGTGCTGCTGTTGGATGAAGTCTTCCTCAACCTCTCCCTCTCTCCTTGCTGGATCAAGGCATGAGAGACGTCACCGGGCTGTACGTGTGTTGAACGCGGAGGTGCCGTCCGTTCGACACTTGGTCATCGGTGATTTGAATCACGACGAGTACGACTCCATCAACCCCGTTCACTTGAACGCTTCCGCTTAGCGGTCTACAAGGGTATGTAGATGCAACTCTCCTTCCCCTCGTTGCTGGTCTCTTCATAGATAGATCTTGGTGACACGTAGGAAAATTTTGAATTTCTGCTACGTTCCCTAACAGACATCAGTGACTCGTACCTTTACTTGTACTGTTTCACTAGAAAATGGAGGGATTGACGACAATGATGTCAAACTAAACGTACCAGCCATACATCCAACCTAACTACTTTGGCACCCATCCCTCTGACTAATAGCCCATATGGAGAAGGTTCCCCATCCTCTTTATCATTTTTTGAGCCAAGATTATAGTCATCGTCAATAACAGTTGGACAACATCCCCCCCCCATCATCGTCCAATACCCTCACTTACTACTACGTATAGCTTGTGCTCATGCACCCTTGTGTCTTTGGCATTCGCCACTCTTCGTGTGCTCCTGCAAGGCTGCAACCACAACCACACCTCTCCACTATCATTCATGTTGAGCTGACATCATGAACACCACATTAGTGTCACTCTTGTTGCGTCCTGATGTCCCCAACTTGTGGCACCTGCGGTTTTTTATCTCCTTTGCTTCTCATGGTATGTTCATTACTGTCGTGCGTGAGTTTCCACCCCACGATAACACGTTTGCCCCCGTCATTTGGGAAAACTTTGGCCAGTCTGCTACAAGCAATTTCTCTTTGTCTACCATGGTTAACCCGTCTTTGCTTCACACTTACCTCACCACCAACTCATTCCTCCCTTCTGTGCATGCGCCTGTTGTGGTGTGATTTTGTGGTGCGACTCTTATTCGCATCCCCATACACATTTGCTTATTGTGCTACCAGGAGGACCAGCCAAGTCACCTTTGTTGAGGCTTTATAGAATGGAAACTCTATG
The DNA here is from genome assembly GCA_034509565.1 of Triticum monococcum. NCBI lineage: Eukaryota > Viridiplantae > Streptophyta > Magnoliopsida > Poales > Poaceae > Triticum > Triticum monococcum. The sequence continues at coordinate 18,814,565 of CM067844.1, read as the reverse complement.
GCCTCCCTCCATGCACATCAACTGCAACCAAGACCATCCTTTTGAGTGTTTGGAAAAGCTGCAAAACCAAAGTTTTTTTGGTTGATCACCTCCTCGTCGCCATTGAAACATTGTTGTGACATCAAATGTGGGCTAGCAATGTTCGTGCTTTGTGCGCCCTTAGCGTCCCATCCCGATCTAATCTATAAAATTGAGATCTATCCATAGTTTTTCTGATAACATGGCCAAATTTGATTTGGTTCAAGTGGCCTTCCGGCCCCTGGCCTTTAAAAGTTTAAATAAAATTAACCTCCGCTTGGATGCACATATTAAGAAAAGAAAATGTATTATGGAAAAACTACCATATTTTAACATGTTTGTATGAAGTACCACAATCTTCAAATATTAAACTTATTTAGTATTGGCAAAACCATGGGTGTTCGGTGATTGTATTCATTTTTTCACTTTGCATGCTCATAGATAAAATAGTCGCTGTGAGAACACTTAATTAATGCGAGCCTGCAAGCACCAATAACTTTGCTAGGTTACCGATTGAATATAAGCTTACATATCAATTTCTGTTCTAACGTGATTTTTTGTGTGTGAGTTTACATGAATGTATTCTTAGGAAGTTACAAAGGTAACCAATACATGATTCTAAAAAAACTAATCAACCTATGAATGTCGTAGATTATATGAAGACGACATTCTTGCATATGGATCACGCAAAAAACGTTCTTACATATGAAAGTAAGCAAGCTTTCTAGGAAAAAGAGGTGTATGATGTACACGAAACGGGCGGGTCAGGAAAAAAAATGGATCAAGTGTTTCTCTTCTTCTTCTAAATAAAAAAGAGAGAGCTTTGGAGTAAAAAATTTAGAACTAAAAAAAATCCCCAAGAGAATGGTTCATAATACTTTAGTAAGAAAAAACAAAACAATATTTAAAGCAATATTTTTCTAAATAGTGGTGTTCTAAGAAAACTTCAAAAACAACATCTTTGTGCATGTAGTAATGTTACAAGCTATCTTTTGCGATACGCTAACCTCTGCCACAACTACACTAGCCAGTGGTTGCCGACAAGAAATGAAGTTTATGGAATTGGTACTTGATTAATTTATGATCTACACCAAATCAAAATATGCTTTGACTTGTCCTACATAGTACTAGCTAACTCTACTTATTTCATACAATCTTCCTACTCCACTACGAAACATATGCAGTATTTCAATCATAAGCTTTTACCATTAGATTCTACATCTTTTCTCTTTGCGGAGTAAAAGTTGAAAAAATTGGATTCTTCAATAGAGCAATGCAGCTATTTGAAACGGTCGTACATGGAGATACTTTTTTTAACCGCCGTACATGCGCTCTTACTTGCAAAGTTGAGAGTTGTTGCAACCATCAAATGCCAAGCAACGATGCTAAGTGAACTCGCCCCAAAGTTGTAACAAAAAGGAAAAATTAACAAAAAAAATGGTGTGTTGATTCGTCAAGGACATCATATGTTTGTTAGGCCAAAGTAGTTTTTTCCCTCTAATCTTTTACGGTTGGTCGAAGCAGGTATTTCGCTTACCAGATGATACCCCGCATGTTGTTACAGGAAATTTTTGCAATATATTTCAATGGTATTTTGTTATATGCAACATGACTAATTTGAGTAACAACATGAGAACTACAAATATTTGTCAAATATAAATAGCACAATAAAATAAAAATTCTCGATGCATGTTTGCATATTAAGATGAGCCTTTTTCTATGCATGGTTGTGTTTAGTTTTTTCCCACGCATATTGCATGGTGAAATGGCATGCTTTCATGTTAAAATAGAAATCAACTAGTGAGGACTATTTCCTGCCTCCCGTTGGCGCCGGGGTCGATCTGCCTTGTTTCATGTGGTCTTAGAGCCATGGAGGCATGATGGATCTCAACCCTTGCCGGCTGGAGGGCTCATGCTCCATTTTAGGTGTTTTTTAAATTTCTTTAGGGCGTGTGTCCTACTAAAGAAGGTGAGGCAGGTACGGCTCCCTAAAGATGGAATGAGATCATTCCCGCCTAGTCTCTGTCTCGGGTGTGTCTAGTGCCACTAAAGGACGTGTGGAGGTGTGTCTCTGGCAGATTTCATGGGATTCAAGCGGTGTTTGTTTTCAGTGGATCTATTTGAATCCGATATTCGCCCCGTGTACGTTCGTGTGGTCTATAGGTTGGATCCTTCCGATCTACGCTTCTATTCATCGGCGACGGTTGTTGTTCTAATGTGTTGCTTCTTTGAGTACTTAGCACGATAAGTTTTCGACTGTCTATTACCACAAGGTCTACCTGTGCCCCTCTTCGAGCATCAGGGGAAACCTTAGGTTCCAGTTATACGAATCGGATGATGACAGCGTCTCGGCGTCGTTCTCCTTCATGAAAGCATCTGTCTTGTTTGCTTGCGGCATCCTCGGTTGTAGTTTTGAAGATGTTGGCCGTCTAGTTTGTTGGTCTGGGCTGCTTCTCAGGGCGGCGACTGTAGCTGTGTTTTCCTTTGTTTGGGTCATGTTTTTCATGTCTCTCTGCTTCGGGCACCATGTTCACGCCCTTGCGTACATGTCATGTGTTGCATCACCTTTTGTACTCACTCTGACTTCTTCTGTCAATGAAATGATACGCAAGCATTGCGTATTCGCAAAAAAAAGTGAGTGGACGATGACGGCGGCGCGTTTTCAGCTGGATATAATGCTTGTAGTCGCCTTCTATATTCTTTGTAGTGTCATGACGTTGGATGAACATATTGCATTTTTTTAATTTTATTAAAGACTAGATATAGAAAATTCTGAGGTAGCAAAAAAGACGATATAGAAAATTCCGTGGCACCGCGGCTGGGCCTCCTCACCGCTGTAGCGGCCTCTTTCCCGTGAAAAGACCGGTCACTCTCTCGGGCCCTGCGACCTTTCAACGGGCGAGCCACCTGGCCGAACGGGGCGCGGGAGATCGGGCGCCAAAATACAACGGGGCGACGCGCGTCCGTCCGATCGGCCGTCGAGCGGCGACAGCCCCACCCGAACGGGCCACCGGAAAGGAAAAGAAGCGAAAAAAAGGCGTCGGATTCGCTCGGTTTTCGGTGGGAATCGATCGACGGGCACCGCGTCCGCACGGAATCTGCGCGCGAGCAGATCGGATGCCGTCGCGCGGTGCAGCAGCGCACCGTCACTCCCAGAAGAAAAAAACGGATGGAATTCACGCCGTTCTTCTGTGGCCCGGCGCGCCCGGCGGCGACGCGGTCGGCGGTCCGGCCGTGCGGCCGCCACTGGCGTTTGTTGAGCCCGAAACGGAAATGGTTCTGCCTAAACGGAGATGCCACACCACACCATTTTGTTAATTAATGGTTTGGTTATTTAATCTTGGATTGGATTGGACAAGACACCGCGGTCGGCGAGTAATTTTGCTTTATCCGTGTCTTGGATTTGGCGTGGTCTGGCTTTCTCTCGATTCGGAGCTTGGGTATTGGTACTTTCTGGTCTATGCTGTGCGTACCTGCATCTTTTCGTGTGAAAAAAATGGCGCTCAAAGGGACACGTTGAAGTACCTCCCGGGCTTTACGTATTTCGTTTTAGTAGTTTTTAGGCCAAGCATGAAAACAAAAGCAGAGGAATGTACGACGACGGTAAGAAAAGCATGGTGCTCCACGAAAATATGCTATGCCAAATATTTATGTCAGGCTTTTTTGGCGATGTTTGTTCAGTGATGGAAGACGTTCTCGTCAACTAAGAGACGTTTATGATGACTTCGTCAATCTCAAACTGCGATTCTTTTTAGAAAGGCGGCTGCTACAAATCAGTCGGATGATTTCTTACAACCGTTCGATAAGCGTGCAAGGGGCCGTTGGATCAAAACATGCAGCAGCGAGCGTGACAGCTTCAGCGCAGCCCCAGCGGAGCTCCAACCAAGCATCGACAGCTTCCGGTGAGCTCCATTGCAACCCGACGGAGCTCCATTGCAACTTCGGCGAGCTCGAACGCAGCACAAAGGCTCCGGCGAAGCTCCATTGCAACTCCGGTCGAGCTCCATTTGCAGCTCCGATGAAGCTTCAACGATCTCCTTGGTGCTTCACTGCAGCTCCGGCGCGCTTCATTGCAGCTCTGTCATGCTTCGTTGCAGCTCCGACGACGCTTCATTGCAGCCCCGGCGGAGCTTCGACGACCCGGAGAGCGCTCCATTGCAGCTCTGCCGCCGGCGACTTGCAGCAACCAGCCGCACTGCCCCGACGTTGCGCCGCAACACTATGGCCATGGACGAGTTGCTGCGTCGCAGCACCGATGGGTCGTCGACGAGCGGCCGCCTGCCCCTGTGTGTTGCGTCGCCCCCTCGGGTTGGAGCCTATCTCCTTTCTCGCGTGTGACGACACAAAGATGGGGGAAAGGGGAAAAGCAATGCAGGAGAACATGTGGAGAAGATTGGGTTCGAAGAGATAAGGCCGGCTGGGGAGCGGTAGATGGGCCCACAAGACACATGTCCAGCACAGCGCGCAACTTACGTTTGTTTGTTTTCATCCGGATGAAAACAAATGTTTTCCTTTTAGAAAAGGAGGATGACCCCGGGCATCTGCACCTGGAAGATGCATGCGGCTATTTTATTGATTATTCTCGAAGAATTTACAAAATAGTACAACAATATGCCTGAATCCGCCATCTTGATAACATCTGCCGCTACTTCAATCCATATGATGAAGGGTGCAAACTGGGCCAAATACCCAGACCTCTCACCTAAGCCTAGCATCTAAAGTCGAAGACCCCGACCGAGCCACATACCGGGTCCGGGTCACAAACTGGTCCGACGCACTCACATGTGTCGCCGCCACCATCTTCCACTGGTCCATCTTCAGAGCAGATTGAGGTGCCAATCTTGGCAGATACCTCCGCCATCGACGCCACCATGACGCCAAACGACGACCTCCACCTACGCGAGTCCATCTCCAAGCAACGGACACAGATCCATGCATGCTAGGATAGGGCCGCACCACTGCCGTCGCCCACCACCCACAAGCGCCACGCAGCCCCAAGGTTCCCAAAGTGGTGCCTTCAAGAAGGGAATGGCGCCGTGAGCGCCGTCACCGCCCAACAAAGTTAGGGCTTTCGCCTGGGAGACCTAGGGGAAGGGGAAGGGGAAGTAAGGGGATCAGTCCATACCAACGCCTCCAAGGAGGGGAACGGCACCCTCAGGCGTCGCCGTCGACGCGGCCGACCATGGTCGACCAGGGATTTTGCCCGAATTAGATCCCCGCCACCAGCAGCGCCTCCTATACAGAACCGGCGACCCAAGGAAACGTAGCCCGACAAGGATGGCCCGCACGCCGAACAGGGGAGGAGGGGAGGCACCAAATCGCGCGCACTGGCCACTGCAGAAACCGCCGCCGGCCGCCAACGACCACCGGATCCCGCCGCCCGCGCGGCCGGGACGCCAGATCCACCGCCCGCACGGCTACTAGCCGGCCGTGCCTTGCCAATGGAGCCGCCGCTCCAGATCCGGAGTTTCCCACGCAGAGGCAGGGCAACCGAGGCCCCGCCTCCACCATCCTTGGTGCCCCGGGCTTGCCCGACGGCTGCCCCAAGCGGCGGCGAGGAAGGGAAGAGGAGGAGGCGCGGCTAGGGAGGAGGAGGGGTGGCTAGGGTTGGGAGAGTCTCAAACTGTGATGCTGGTTCGTCATCTTGAAAGTGCTCATAAGATAGGGTGTGCACGTGTGAGTTCAAAGCGATGATTGTAAGTGTGTGTATGTGGACATCTGCAATTGTAATGTTTTAATAAAATGCTATGCCAAGTGTGTTTCCAGTAATGGCGATGGCGTAATTTGACATCTATTCGCTTCCCTTTCCCGCAAAGCTCTAAAACCCAAGTGGAAAAGAGAGCGCATTTCATTCGTTTTTATTCCGTGCATAGCATGCATGCCCAATTGGCAACATCCCCACTACGCATGGAAAAGGCGCCCAACCAAACGCCGTGCCTGCTGCTTCGCCAAAGAAGAAGAAAACGCGAAGAACGCCGGCCGGAGCACCATCACCGTGACATCAAACGGTGATGTACGTATCTCCGAGAGAGCAGATCTCGCGTGCATGCAGCTCGGCCAACTACGTGCATGACAAGGCGCGCGCTAGCGCTACCGGAGGCCAAACCGACACGCCGCGGAATTATTGCGATACTCCCTCCGTCTGAGAATATTTGTCATCAAGATGAATAAAAGAGGATGTATCTAGATGTATTTTAGTTTTAGATACATTCCTTTTTATCCATTTTGATGACAAATATTTCCGGACGGAGGAAGTACGTTGGATCTCTCCGCCGGCCTGCAACGCGATCTCTCCCTTTCCCCACCCCTTCCCTCGCTTTGGATCGGCGACAGATATATCAGGAGAGGGATTGTACCATGGTCCATGGTCCACGGGAGGCGCTTTCGCCGGGCCTGCCTCCGCGTCGGCCGTATTCCGGTGCGATCCGAGCCGTCGGATCCATGCCGGACGCCGCCGGCCGTCGCGAGTGGGCGAAAGCTTTGCGCGTCCGTCGGTCCATGAGAGCAGTATACGTACGAGTACGTAATCAAATCTAGCGTGATCTATCCTAAAGCTGGCGTGGTGGCCTGCCCGTGGTCCTTTGATCGGGGTCCTGGCCTGGCTGCATGATTCGAAGCAAGTCCATGCGCCGGGACCCAAGGTGGCTACGGCTATGGCTAAAGCACCGCCGGCCAATGCCGAGGAGGACCTTTCCTCCTCCTGACGCAGACGCTGGCCTCTTGTTGAAAAGCATCTGGAATAGCACTATCCAGTTTTTCCCGCCGCTGTAGCCATCGATCGTACATATATATAGAGAGAGATACACGGTCACGATCGAGTTTCACTCTGTGATGCATGGATGATAAAGCTGGTGATCGACCGTGTATATGGATATGCAACGAGTCGATCGGTAGCACATGCACCTTTGCGAATGGCTTTGCCAACAAGCCAGCCGGAGCATTTCTTCAACGTGAGTCTCGACGTCGATCCGGACGGAAAATCTGGTGGAACAAGACCTCTGCCCCTGCGCGATCCGATCGTGTGATATGACTTGCGCTCCACGCCGGTCTTCACTTAATTAGTGCGACACACCTTTGACGACATGTTAATTATGATGTACGTACCACCAAACCGCGATCGTCGAGATCAAATCAAAATGCTGATGATGTTTTCTCTTTCTAAAAAGTTCTGTCAATTCGGTTTGGACTTGTGGTTGGGACGGTGAAATCGGTTGGCACGCCTGCAACGGAGGGACAAGATGTCGAGGAGCGGTCACTGGCCGTAGAGTCTCCGCATGTGTTCTTTGACGGTGCAACGGCGGGCTTACGCCGGCCTCAACCAACATATTGATATGACAGTCGTCTACGCATGTTGCCGACTGACTAACCATGGACTCCCAAAGAAAAAGAGTATAAAAAATTGTGGTTTCCATTTAGAGGAAGCCAGGCATGATCTATGGTAATTCTCAACTGGGGGAGTAATAAACAAGTGCAGTAGAGTTCGTCTGCAGTATCCGGATAGGTTCTGTGACGATATCACAAATTAGGTACCGAGGGCAGGGAGAAAGACAACATGTACACACCACCATTCGCTTATGCAAAACCGAAAGTAGAGAGAAATGAAGCGAGGCATTCGTCATGGAACAAGCAACCTGAAATCCGGCCTCTGACTCGTCTTCGGAGCAGCTGAAAGCAAAAATGATGGCGTGTATATATCCACTGAATGCAGCTTTAGAGGGGGCACTCTTTTGCTGTATGCGCACACAAGCAGAGTGCACACACACATGACGGACTGCACACCGGTCTTAATCCGAGCATGCATGAGTGATTGGAAAGGTTCGGTGTTAATTAATTAACGGGGTTTCTTCCTTGGCGGTTTCTTCTTTCTTAGGTGCAGGTTGATGGGCTTTCACTGGCGCTGTAGGGAGATGATGATCGAAGCAAAGGTCTAATAGGAGGAGCTTTTGCAGGAATGGACCGGTCGATTTAACAAACCTAACAAGCAACTTGTTTCTTGGCCAATTGCCTGCCTGATTGCTCATCATTGTCTCTTTGTGCTGGGCCATGCAGCCTACTAGTGGTGAACACACGACTGCTACTTGGGACGCTGACGTTGTTAATCCATGGAACAGCCTGGCAGATGATAATTTAGGCTTAGAGCATCTACGGCCGGATTTATCGAATCTGTCTCATATGCTTGGGCGGGCCGCTCGGTAACTTTTCGACCTAGACAGACGCTTTAAACGGGCCTCAAATACCCGGGCTAACCGGCGCCATCATATCCCGCTTAAATATGGAGCGATATGAGGGCGTCGGGACGCGCCCGCCACGTCGGACTGACGAAGGGGTCCTAGACGGAAACGCCCTCAAACCCGGCGATCTGAAGCTCATCTCCTTCGTCGGACCGGCAGCGCCGTGTGGCGCAGCTCCGGCGGGCCGCATAGTGCATTGCCCAGCTATTTAAATTGACCGGCGGCATCGAAACCCTACCATCCATCCACATTTTTCTCCTGCTCTCCGCCGCAGCTGTCACTTTCCACTCCACCCGTCCGACTAGTAGTTAGGCCCCCACGCCGCCGGGTGAGGAGCGAGCCCTTTCTGACGCCGGAGCGCCGACTCGAGCTCCTTGAGCAAATCCGGGCTAGGCGCGAACCCTGAATCACCACGGGGCTACCTTCAGATGCAGTGGATCAGGAGGAGGAGTTGAAGGAGGAGGAGTTGGAGGGGATGAGTCGGAGGAGGAGGATGTGAGGGACGCTAGCGACGGAGATTTGCAGGCGGAGCAGCAGGCCATCCTCGATTCCCTCGGGTCGGAGTCAGCTGCGGAGTCAAGACATCGTCGCCGGGAGGAGATGTAGGTGCAAGAGGCCACGAAGGAGGCAGAGATGTTCGCCTACATGGATGAAGTAGAGCAGGAGGATGATGAGCCGGAGCCCTCCTACCCGCCCGTCCAGCCGGCGTCCGACACTGTCGTCGTGGACATCTCCGACGACGAAGAGTAGTTAGGATAGTACGTAGAATTTATTTTGTATGCTTTATATGAATTTAGGGGATGAAATATGAGCGAGGTAGATGCAAAATGACTAATTTAAAGCATGTCCGCGGATGTTTGAGAGGCCGGATTTGCAACGTCTGGATGTAGATGGTCTTTGGGCGACCATGAAACTGGTTCTGCTCAGATTGTTTTTCATCCTGAACGCTAAATCGGCTCGCGTGTACTGTACCTAGTACTAGTGCAGGGTGTGGGTGGGTAGAATAGAGTTTCCGATGAGGATTTCGCTGCCTGACGGGTACAGAGCAGGTCGTGGTGGGGTGCTGGCCCGCTGGACCTCCTAAACGTACTAATGCCAAGGATCGCGTGATCGAACCGATGGATTGATCGACCGACCGACCGACCGACATCACAGGGCTCATGACAAAGGCATGGCACTCATGTGAATCTACATTCGCTGCCAGTATATATATCCACCACACGTGGCCGTGGACGTCTCGTACGAGCGCGAATCTCCACGGGGCCCCAGCCGAGGCTAAAGCACCGGATGCCCACCCAAACCCGCATGAGCCAGCAGCTGCCACTACGCTGAAACTCTCGGCACCACACCACACACATGCATCAGGATTCAGATAGATCGGCTTCGGATTGTGTAGCGGACCTACTACACCCACTACGACACCCAGCGCGGTGCAGGCCGTACGGCGGAGCATCCCCACCACGAACCGCCACCACTACGCCGCGAACAAGGGAGCGCCAATGGAGACGGAGCTTTGAGGAGCCTTTGACCCTCCATGCACGAGTGGCAATGGAGCTTGGATCCTTTGGCCATGGTGCTCCGGAAAGATTCAGGAAAGCAGCGCGGCGAGATCCCCGGCGGATCCGCGTGCCGTTTTCATGTGATATGTGCATGCACCTCTGGCTTCCCGGCACTGACTGCAGCGTCCTCCTCTTTCCCTGTGCGCGCCGATCTCTCTTTGAGGGGAGAATCGGCCGAGCGAGCCAGGGTAGGGCGAGGCAAAGCCAAAGGCGCGATGTGATGGATGGAAGGAGACCAACTACGCGCGCCGGGGCGGGCCGGGCCGGGGCGCGTAATAATGCAGCGCTTTTGCGCGGTGACACGCGCACTAGCTAGCCAGACCCGCCGTGCGCGGGGCCGGCGAGCTCCGTGTCGAGCACTTGGCGACGCGGGCAGAGGTCGCCGATGGCCGGCCGTATGCTTGCTTAGTGCCTAAGCAAGAGGCGTGGGAGCACGTACGTACGACGTCAGGTGCTATCCGGCTGTGGATTTGGAGGGGCCGGGCCGTGTCGTGTGCAACACATGTGTGTGTGGGGAGGGGAGTGTGCCCGTCTACGTACGTGCGTGTGCGTGTGCATGTGCGTGTGTGGTGGAGCTGCCACGAGGGAGGGCCTGCCTTCATTTGGTACGGATGGAGACGCGCGTCTTTGTCTCTGTCTAGTCGGTCCACATGGCATCCTAGGTTGCATGCATAGCCACAGGACTGCAGTCTTGCACACCGAATGTGATGCAGCTGCATCTTTCTGCGGTTGTTTACCCAAAAGAAATTACAGTGAACGTAAACGCACCGTACATGCCAGCCATTTGGAAGCCTTGTGACAGAAGCACATGTAGATGAGTAGATCCATCAGCGACAAATTAAGGAGAAGAGATGAGGAGATGCAGTGGAACTCTTTCTTAAGGAAGAAATGACCCGATTTGTGGTATGGCAATGTTATAATGTAAACCAATTTCCTTATTGGAGGCTTTAGTTTGGTGGGCCCATGTCCAATCATGACCGCTAGTATTTTTTTTGTACATTAGTAACAAATAGACTCATCAAAATGTTGTATTTTGTTGAACTATGGTTAAGCCAAGAAATTAAGCCGTTAAAAGTGCTCTAGAAATTGGACTCGTGCCAGTTGAAAGACAATTACAGAATGTAGTTGCAGGTTAACCAACTAAAGAAAAAGTGGCCTCTTTTTAAAAATATCTAAAGAAAAAGAACTTGGCCCAAGGAGCATTTCCAAAACAGTGCCTTCAGCGCCGCTTAAAGGGCATTGCATATAGAGTGCACACACCCCTCCGCTCTGGGTCGGCCCATTTACTTTTTTTCGGTTTTTAAACTCCAAAAATCATGCGCACTATGCGCTTCAAACCGCAGTCCGACCCATTTACTGGAGGCAGTGACCAAGTGGAATTGGCGGCGTGTTGTGCCTAATTTGTTTTTTTACTTCTTCGATGCTAAAAAAACCACAGCGGTTTTCTGTTTTTGGTTTCTTTTTCTTCGGTTTCGTTTTGGCCGGTTTCTTCTTTTTTCCTTTGCCTCTTCTCTTTCTCTTTCTCTTTTTTTCCATTTTCTATAATTCATGAATTTTCTTAAAATCATGAACTTTTCTTACATTCATGATTTTTTTTAATCTCATGAACTTTGTTCACATTTGATAAACATTTTTTAAAAGTCGATGCACTTTTTACGATTTTTCATTTTGTATTTTAAAAATCGATAAAAATTTTCAGAATTGCAGACTTTTTCAAACAAATGATGAGATTTTTTTTATATTTGAACTTTTGTTTCAAAATCAGTGAATTTTTTGCAAATTGTGGAATTTTTGAAGTTTGTGATTTTTTTCAAAATCCATGCTTTTTTTATTTCAATAAATCTTTTTTTTTACTTTTTCGTGTGTTATTTCTTGAAAATATCAACGTTCGGATGGTCAACCATTGACCAGCTAACCGTAAAACAAGCAAACCAGGAGCATCGAGCAAGGGAAGGAAGCACGCGAGCGCCCAACTGGTTTTATTTGTATGGCCAAAGCGAAGCTACTGGATGAGCGCTAGTTCCTCGATCCGGCACCTGAAGCGCCATATAGGAGCCCCCGATAAAACGCATGGCTGCTGCTCTGCTTGCTTGGGCTAGGCCACTGGAAACAACAACTTTGGTAGTGTTTCTAGAAACCCAGCTAATGCCACTCAAAAAACATCCAACTACTACTATCGTATAGGCTATGTCAATCTATTACATGGCTTCTTTCAAACTGCCAGGGGGCTTGTTTGAGAATATCACTTCCATAATTCGAAGGCTAGGGGCTTTTTAAAACACAATGAGAACACTTCAGTTCATATGCATGAATACTTTTTTATATGTATGTGATTTTTTTTTAATTTACTGTTAATGTAATCTTCTTGAAAAAGCAATTAAGAATGTTCTTAAATTTGTTAAATAATTTTGCTCCTGAAATTAAAAAGAGAACGGGAACTAGTTGAGATTGAGAACCGGGATTTGGGCCGGCTAGGAGTCGGGGCCCGCGAGTATTTGATGTATTAAACCCAAATAAGCCCAAAACAGGTAGTTTTTCCAGACTGGTTCAGTGGAGTGATGTGACCCAGATAGGCCATACTATGGTTGAATCTTATTTAATGCGCCCCGCCAATAGTTTTGGTTTCAGGAACCAGATCATTTTATTATTTTCTGTGTTTTCCTCTTATTTTCAAAAATCCAAAGATTGTTCACGTCTAAATTTGTTTTTGAATTTGTCTCATTCTGTTTCTATTTTTCAAAATATATTCTAAGAATTTAAATAATATTCACACTTTCAAAAAAGCGTTTGTGATATTCTGAAAATATATATGTTTAATAAATACTTGCACCATTTAAAAAACGTTCCAAAATTTGGAAAAATGTTCAAGCTTTTTACAATTATTCAAGGTATTTTTAAATAAAATCATCTTTTCCAAAATTTCTTTTCAAATTTTATATCAATATTCACTTTATATTTCTTCCTTTTTTGAAAAACTAAATATAAAAAAGACTGAAAAAACATTAAAAGCCTCGGTCGCACAACAACCGGCTAGCAACTAAAAAACAAGAATAGTACGCGGCTAGCTTCAGTAAGTTGGATGCTACAGCACTCTGTATTGGGCCGGCCATGTTGGGAATGCCGTATGTTTTAGCTTGTCAGTTTGATGCATAATGCGTCAAATAGGGTCTCTGGACGGGAGCTTGGCGCTCCAGGCGGCCGGGCCAATAAGTGTTACTGGTCGCTTGCTCGGTCACCCAGTCGTTTGCTAGGTCATGCACCAGCTTTGTTCACACCGGTCAAATGCTGACCCATCAACCGTTAATCGGTTATCATGGATTTGGGAAAAAGATCACAAATTCAAAAAATGTTAATGGTTTTTAAAAAAATTAAGAGTTTGAAAAGTGTGCAGATTCAAAAACTTCATGGAATTAAAAAAAGTTTATATATTTTGGAAAAAACTTCGCAAATTTCAAAAAGTTCATCAAACTTTAAAAAAGTTCAGAAATTTAAAAAACAGAGGTTTTGAAAAAAGAAAACTCACGAATTTGAAAAAAAATCACCGACTTAAATAAAAATCATCCATCTTGAAAAAAACTCATTGAAGTTTGGAAAAAGTTCATCCATATTGGAAATAGTTCGCTAATTTTAAAAAAAGATCATCGGCTTTAAAAATAGTTCATTGAACTAGAAAAAAAATCATCTATTTTGGGAAAAAGTTCACAAACTTGAAACGAAATCATGAATTTTGATAAAAAAAGTTCACCGATTTTGTTTAGTCCTTGTTGTTACCTTCGCTGTATGCTTGTCATGTCCATGTGATCATATATTATGCTTGCCCCTGCTGTAGGAACCATTGCTTCTGTCCTGTTCTTATAAATTTGCTTGATATTACTAGATATCTTTTCTTTCTAGACCTGTTGATTTCTAGATATCTTAATTTCTTGTGCAACCTGTATGAGTAGAGCTAGAAGGCCAAATATATGGGGCTTGGTAACAGGCTCTGGGACTTCAGCGTCGAGCTCGATCGTCACCTGAGTGAGTAATACTCCCGATCCTGAGAGATGATATGAGATGTGATAGTAGCGGCATCTGTCTCTGTGGGAATTCAAACAAAAAATGACGTCTCTTCCCATTTCTCATTGCATTGTTCCAGTTTCATCTTTTGAGATGATTTTCTTCATTCCTACTTTTGGGTGTATGTTGATGAGATAGAACTGCTATCTTTTAGAAAATTCAAACATTTTAAAACGCAAACATTAAAAAACACTAAGTTTTTTGAAATTATGAATTTTTTAAAGATAATATATTTTTTGAAATGTCTGTACATTTTTAAGAATAAACCAACAGAGAAAAGTAAAAAAATCATCCGGAACTATTTAAAAGGTTCCCAAAACCGATAAAAACCCGTTTGAGTCTCCCAAAACTGGAACCAGCACGCATTTCGCTAAATTGGCCGGCCCAAGTGCTATGCTTGTTTGATCCGCTGAGCGAAAAACAACAGTTTGATGCAATATGTGGAATAGACTTTGCTGTCCAGTTTAATACACCGAAGTCCATATTTCCCTGATTGGCTTTGGTTTTGCTTATCACGCTTGCCGCGCGATCACCGAAGTCCATCTTTGGCTCCTTCAATGTCCAGACCTTCAATGTATTCCTTTAAACACAGTTATCAATTATCCCGCAAAAAAACATTGTTACCAAATAATTTAAAGGAGTGTGTTTGGCCTAATTTTTTTTTGCGGGTGAAAATAGAATAAAAAAACATTGTTACCAATTAATTTAATGGAGTGTGTTTGGCCTAAAAATAATAATACACCTAAGTCTACATTTTGTTTTATATTCTGAGCAACTTGAGGCAAAAAATGAATTATTTTAGAAGTGGTGCAGGTGTTTTTGTTTTATTCACATCTACTCTGCATATAAGATTTATCTAAAGGAAAATTTCATAAACTTTGGCCAAATTAATATTAAAAATTATCAACATATATAATATTAAATTTATAATACTAAAAGTAATCACATGATGCATATAATAATATGATTTGGTATTCTGAATGTTGATATTTTTTTCCAATAAACATGGTCGAATTTTATGAAGTTTGACTATAGACAAGTCTTATATGCGAAAAAAACAGAGGGAGTACTTATAAAGCAAACATCGATCGCTGCATTAACAAAACTGTCTTGACCACTTAAAAGAAACAGAATCCGGCGGTCACTGGCATTATTGAGTTGATGTGCCTTACTCCATGGATTTCGACGTAATATTTGTTATATTTGTGATGCTTTATACTTTCGGAGAATGTTTATAGCATGTTTGTCTCTTTACAAAAAAATACACTTTTTGTGTGGAGAATTTTTTTTGATCTTTTCATAATCAATCATGGGCCATGGCAGTACAGAGAACAACAAAGGTAATACAAAAAAATTACAACTCTTTAGTTTAAGATCACTGGACACATCTAGATGTGACATAGTTTCTGATGTCCACATCTAGATGTGACATATTTCTGATGCCCACTATGTTTGTGGTCTATTTTTTTGTCTTAACTTTTTTTTGTTACTTGTTGTTATGTTATTTGTAGGAGTTTAAATATGACATCTTTAAAAAACATCTGGATGTGAATTAGGCAAACTGTTTTGTTTTGGTTTCTCGTACGTGGTTTCATGAAAGCACGACGACAGATTTTGGCTCTACTCCAGAGTCCATACCACGGAGCTTCTTCCCGTGAATTTACGCTTTTAGTTTGTTTTTTAACACGTCCATATTTTTTCCAAAACCCAAGGTGGTATTAATCTGTTTATATATCACTTTGTGTTTCATCTGTCTGCTGTTTTACTTCGTACGCTAATTTTTGTCTATATATATAGTCGCTTGTCACCAAGCCAGCCCGAGCGAATGAACCAGGCCATGTGCGCCCAACACACCCGGCCCACTCTCGCGGCCCCGAGAGGGAAAATTACTAAATAAGGCTTTTACTGTCTAAAAAAAGGTTTTTACTGTCCCGAGAGCAATTTTTCCTTTTTTGGAAATCTTTAATTCTGTCCCCACAAATAACATATTCTTGCAGCCAAGTCCCTACCATTTTGCACTCAACACCCTAAACCTTCTGTTTCCTTACAAATAAGGACAAAATTTTGACAAGTAGCGGGAATTTCGGCCAGAAATTTCGGCAGGATAACGCGTCGAAATGAAATGCATCCATGGCGGCACCACACGAGGCGATAAGCAAATCCTGCTGCAAAGGCATCCCAATCTTCTTTAACCCAGCAAAAAAAAAGGGTTCACATGAAGCCAATCAACCGCTTATGCTATCACGTTCCAGAAAAGCAGCAAAGGCATGCAGAACTTCTTCACTTCGGCACTTCCTTGGATAACTAACGTATATCATGATTTTTGGAACTTCAGTCGTCATGACAAGGTTCATTTATTTATGGGACTGACTGCCACTTATTTTTTACTGGTCCATTTGATCTTGAATATGTGTCATATAAATATAGACTAGTATTTCCTAATTATTACTAGCTAGCTATTGTGAATACTCTCTCAAAAAAAAAACCGCATCTGCTTATATGTTAGATTAGAGAAGAGAACAAAGGCAAGAGAAAGTGTATCACTTGTATGATACAACAGTAAGCAGAAACACTCATGAGACATGAGTGGCTTCCTAGATGCATGGATTAATACATACATGCATGAGTGAAGAAAAGCAGATTGATACTACCAAACACACAACAAGTTACTTAAAACCGCGGAGTTTTCTCTATATAAAATTCTACATGCCAAATCATGACACCAATAACATACTACCTGACCGAATACTATCTAGGTGTATACATGCATGCTAGCTAGCAATAATACTAGAGATCAAGTGGAAATAATAATATTAATAATAGCAATAACAAAAAGGCATGCAGCAAGCTCTAGCTAGTCCATCTCTACCTACTAGTGTGTGCAACAAATAAACATCAGTGTTTCGTTTTGGCCTCAGGCATCTCCTCAATCTTTAATTCGAAAAGGTTTAGGTCATCTTTTGATGCTATCATGTTCCACAAAACTAGTGGCATGTTTATAAATATGCTACCTTCTGGTTTGCTTGTTCACAAAATTCGGCGACCACCAGCAATAGGACATTGATTCACCGGTACCATTATCACATTGAATCTTGTGCTAAAACCAACGTACGATTTGCTATGAAACAATGAAGGAATCTGGAATTCATGCCCTACTGGCTCAATTATACATACTACTAGCAAAAAATCAAGTCAAGACAATCTACTTTACCAATCAAAGGAAGCATGTATAATTTTTTCAGTACCTTTGCTTGGATGGACTCATGTGGATCTTGTGAATCAAATAGCCATCATGTACACAGCTGGCCCGTCGCCCTTGTCATTAGCATATCTCCATATCTCCATAGCCTGTGCCTCCTCACATCAAGCAGGACCATATGAACACAGAAAAAAAAGTCAGGTTGAACGGCACCACACCAAGATTTTCTTGAAGGAGGTTAGATAAAGAAACCAAAGATGGGGGAGAAAACCAACAAGCCAGACACCGCGGACAAGTGCTCGGAAGCAGCCACATGTATGTTCAGGAACACCGCATTTCAAGAAGTGGTTGTGTGTTGGCTTAAGGAGAAAGGAGGAGGGGCGCGAGGGAAAAGAATCAAGGGCAGTGGCAAAAGGATGGGCATTTATAGAGAAGCGTACGACAATGAGCTAGCAGGGAGGGCCGAGGGACGTCGGATGGGGGGCGATCCGCGTGAGGCGCGCAGTAGCCAATGGAACGAACGGGAGGGATAGAGGGGCGATCCGCGTGAGGCGCGCAAGAGCCAATGGAACGAACGGGAGGGATCGATCGAGGGAGGGAAGTAAAGGAGGAGGAGGAGGAGGAGGCGGAGCGATACAATTAATGGAGGAGGAGGAGGGAGGGAGACGATGTGTTGGTTCTGGTTTCTAGGAGGAGAATTAATAGACGAGGATTTGTTAAGACTGATTGTAGTGGGAGTATCATAAGTAGTATCATGCATGCCAATTAAACATTTTGGATGATGTGGCACATAATTAAATGAGGAAAGAGAGCATGTAGTATCATATCATGATACCGTATCATATTAAATGCTCCGCTAGTTTGTGTCATGCATGGCAATTAATAAGGCAATCTAAGATACTAAGTTATGATACTATGCATTACGAAGGTAGTATCACATACTAGTATCATATGCATGATACTAGTATATGAGACTCCCCATTACAACCGGCCTAAGTTTGCTAATTAATACTACGTGGACTCCCTCCCCTCAAATAAAGCCAGGTAGGTAGGTGGTTTTCTTTTACTCCCTCCGGTCCTTTTTATTTTGCACATTGATTTTGTCGAAAGTCAAACTTTGCTAAGTTTGCTCAATTTATATTAAAAATTATTAGCATCTATAATATCTAATAAAAATAATATGAAAATATATTCCAAGATGAATCTAAAGATATTGGTGTTGTTATGTGAATGTTTATAATTTTTTATATAAACTTGATCAAAGTTGAATGAGATTAACTTCGGACAAACCTAATATGCAGAGTAGAAAGGACCGAAGGAAGTATTTCCTGGCTAACTAGGATTGTGAACCACGTCTAGATAGACTTCTCTGTGTTTTTTCTTCTTCTTTTGAACAGGTAACCCTCTCCCTTCTGTCTACTAACATAACAGATAGTAGGCAAAGAGAAACGGGTCAGTCATGCATGCACTAGACAGATATACATATATTATTATTAGTAGATTATTAGTGAAGTAAGACAAGAGTAGCAGGAAGATACTACTACATGCCTACACAGATTCAGTTCAAGGCTATGCTCCTAATTAGAATGATAATTAGAAGAGGCAGCTAGAGCGAGTTGCAAAAGAGGAAGGCATGGTCTCAATCCTCTCCTACATTTCTATCTTTTTGTCGTTGGGCAAGGAGCAATCTCAGCAGTGGCTCATGAGGGGTCTCAATTGTCATATGATCTGTAACTCAGTATGCCATGCCCGGCATTTATAAACCTAACATTATTGGTCATGTATGTCCTGCAACAACTTGTATTTTTTGTTTTTTGACATCTTGCAACAACTTACTGAACCCAACTTTGTGTTTACCAGATCGCATCAACCTTCATAAGTTCGCAAAAAAGGAGTGCAAAAGTGTAATTACGTACATGGTTGTCTGCTGATCGCAAGGCCGACACCGATCAGGGCAATGTTCCTCTATATAGTTTACTTGACCCATGATGATGCAGCTCAGCTGCTTTTTCCAAAAATGCATTGATGCATGTTAATTTCGAAATTAATTTTAATATCTTTGAGTTTGAAAATTTTCCTTCAAAATATAATACAAATGGATCCTATAGAAAAATTCCTAAGGATGCCAATCCTACGAATCAAACGAGCATCACAGGAAAAATTCCTAAGGGTTCAAATCCTTCAAAAATCCTATGCAATTCCTTTGAATCAAAGGAGCCCTAATTCACAAGGCCACAAGGGTAGCGAGTAGGCATTTTTCATAGGCGACACAGGTTTTTGGTTTGGGTTTGTCTAGGACACTGGACACATCTAGATGTGACATAGTTCCTGATGTCCACTATGTTTGTGGTCTATTTTTTTATCTTAACTTTTTTTGTTACTTGTTGTTGTGTTATTTGTGGGAGTTTAAATATGACATCCTTAAAAAACATCTGGATGTGAATTAGGCAAACTGTTTTGGTTTCTCGTAAGTCGTTTCATGAAAGCACGGCCATAAATTTTGGCTCTACTCCAGAATCCATACCACGGAGCCGAGCAGAGCGGGATCTAATCCATCGCGCCATGTCTTGTCAGCCACCCATGCTGATAAGTGATAGCTCGCGCTGCCAATCGATCGACCCAGCACGCAGCTCAGAGTTCAAGAGATCTCTCTTGAGTCTTGACGGAGAACGGCCTCATGAGATTCAATCACGAGGGCTTCTTCGAGCATGCGGCCAGATCATGGCGCCAGCCGCGCTCGCACGCGCCTGGCCGTACCGGAGATCTGAGCGAAATGACACCAGCGCTTATTGATCCCGGAGCGAGGCTCCAGAGGAGAATCGATGGCCATGAGCCCATGATACAGCTAGCTAGCATCATGCCCATTCGTTGCTTCTGGAGATATCGACGGCGGTTCCGAGGCCATTATCATGATCACTGCATGGATCGCCAATGCAATCGTGTTCTCGTGAACAAGTCCTGTAACTGTAAGCGCTGGAACCCATATGGATCGACAGCCCCGATCTGGGGACGTTTTGTTTGTTTATCATCATCAAGTCAAAGCCTAGGGTGCACCCCCACTTGTAATTCTAAGCCAGGTAATGAATTTCCAAGTCCCATCGTCATGTGGCGAAGACACGGATGAGCGCCACGAGATGTCCATCAGACAACGGACGCGCTGGTGGCTGTAGGTAGGATTCGATCGTGCGTGCGTACCGTGTATCTTTGGGAAATCATTGGTGCCATACAGCAATGCGTGGCGAATAACCTGGATTTGCCTCACGGGCTCAATATCTTCTTTGAAGCCAGCAGTTTATAGTAGTATATCACTGCTTTACAGGCTTTCGATCGGGCGCGTGCTGCATTGCACTGTTGCCCCGAACAGTCGGTGCCGTGATGAACGCCAAGAAATTAACCTGTGCCTGTAAAATCATTCAAGGACAAGCATGGTACAACGCCAGGGGGTTTAATCTGTACCTGTAAAATCAGGTGAGGACACGGATCGCATGGTGTAATCTTGTGGTGATCTCCGCTGGGCAGGTCGGCGTGAGAGTTCTGTCTCTACCTTTTTTTTAGGGGCCGTCTCCTTTATTTCGGCAGAATAAGTGTCCTTCTCCTTCTGCCATGAACGTTGGAAGGGGGC
Source organism: Triticum monococcum (assembly GCA_034509565.1). Lineage (NCBI taxonomy): Eukaryota > Viridiplantae > Streptophyta > Magnoliopsida > Poales > Poaceae > Triticum > Triticum monococcum. Next base: position 18,793,880 of record CM067844.1, on the reverse strand, counting down.
ACCACCCTTAGAGACTCCAATAATTTTTCCCTAATAATAAAGCATGAATTAATTTTTTTCGAGTTCATCGTCACAATACGCTTTTTTTCATGAATTTATGCTTTTAATTTAAATCTTTTCCTTGACTGTATGGGTTCACCATCGTGGCAATTTTACAAAAAAGTCCTTTGTTTTTTCTTTATTGAACCCGCAGTCAAATTGGATCGTCGCACATCATCATGGGCCGGCCCTTTGAGGCTTTGATGTTGTGCTGCTACGATCAATGAACGGAAAATAATATGTGGTGTGCGAGGATCGAACCCACGCCCCGACTTTACAGTCGAAGGGAAGGAATCGACCTGGCTGGGTTTTGCTTCTGACAAAAACAAAGGGCCGCGTATAATAAAGGGTCGCGTGTATTCATGTAGAAAAAAGGGTCGCGTGTATTAATTCCACCTCGCCGATTTACACAAAATTACACCAATTTATATATGTGAGCAAGTAGACAACAGACAAGCCTTCTTGGAAGTTGAACAAAACAGAAGAGGTGCCGGTCCCATTTCTAATCTAAGAAGGAAAGAAGACCCAACAAATAAGGACATGCATGGCAAGGAATAAAGAGAGGGTAATGCAAGGAAAGAAATAAAAGAGAGGCCAAAATGGGATGTGCCGCGCTAGAGGAGGATGCATGGCAAGGAGATCCCATAAATACGGGAAGTAAATAAAGATATGCATGGCAAGAAATAAAAGAAAAGGCCTAATAAAGATGGAATATGCGGATATGCGCGATATAGGAGAAATATATATACAAGATGCGATGTGAGATGCTATAGGAGAAAGATATACATGATGTGATGTGGGATGTGCTGCGCTATATAAAAGAAATAAAAGAAAGGCGCATGGGATAAATAAATGGGATGCGTGCCATAGGAGAAATATATATATATATATATATATATATATATATATATATATATATATATATATATATATATATATATATTCGTCACCCTGGTTGAGGAATATTTATTCTTCACCCCCTCTATTTTATCATCAATGCATCTTAATTTTACATTTCGTAAGTTTTTTATCTTATTTCCGATGCAAAAAGCGACCGTAAGAAAATATATAATTATCGTAAAAAATATTTTATGTTACGTAAAATTACAAACGTAAAAACATAGTGTAAATACACATAAACTGCAAAATTTCTTATCTTATGACCTATATTTTTATTTTCATATGCCAAATTTTACGTAATGAAGTAATAGGAATGTATTTATTTGAATTCTAAATGTAATTTAATTATGAAATGATTGTAAGATTACCTCGGATGAAGAATAACTTATTATGCACTCTGGGTGATGAATAGTATCAATATATATCTTACGATCATCCAGGGTGCAGAATAACTTATTTTTCACCCGAGGTAATCTTACGATCATTACATAATTAAATTACGTTTGGATTTCAAATAGTTACATTTCTATTGATTCACTACGTAAAATTTGGCATAAGAAAATAAAAATATAGGTCATAAGATAAGAAAATTTGCAGTTTATGTGTATTTTATACTATGTTTTTACGTTTGTAATTTTACATAACATAAAATACTTTTTACAACAATTATATATTTTCATACGGCCTCTTTTTACGTCGGAAATAAGACAAAACTTACGGAACGTAATATTACGGTGAATTGATGATAAAATAGAGGGGATGAAGAATAACTATTCCTCACCTAGGGTGACGAATAGCGCGACCCTATATATATATATATATATATATATATATATATCTTTCCCTAATAATGAGGAGAAATAAACATTAAAAACAAGTGTTGTTTATATATCTTTCCCTAATAATAAATCACGGATTGATTTTGTCGTGTTCACCGTCACAATACGTTTCTTCACATGAATTTACGCTTTTAGTTTGTTTTTCAACACGTTCATATTTTTTCCAAAATCCAAGGTGGTACTAATCTGTTTATATATCACTTCTTGTTTCGTCCGTCTGCTGTTTTACTTCGTACGCTAATTTTTGTCTATATTAGCAAAAGAGCCCGTGCGTTGCAACGGGAGAGAAAACATAACACATGCTCTGAACCCAACAACCATCACTCAATAGGTACATTTCCTTTATTTTTGTGAGGCATCATATTTGTGTTGCCGCTTGTCGTCCTTCTCACCCTCGCCGACGATGGCCTCGGTGTTCACACAAAGCAACAAAAAACGTGTTTGAATATGGTTAATCCTAAGGCGTCTCTCTCCCTCTCTCCTCCCTCCCTCTCTCTCTCTCTCTCGCTTTCTCTCACTCTCGCGATGAGAAATATGTTGTTTTCTCCTGCGACATTTTTCAGAGGTATGCATGTGTAGTTATCGATGTTTTCTTTTCCCTATATGATTATAGTGGGGTGTTTATTTGCAATCCGGATCGCCGCCGGTACGAAAGAAAAACGGATCTTGCGCTAGAAATTAAAAGTTTGCTTCCAAAACAATATTTTAAAAATATCTAACAGGTAAAATTAACATCATATTTAGATTGCACACATTTTTCTAATAAAATTTCACATTTAATATGTTAAAACCGAAGTTACGGTTTAAAAGATAAGGATAATTTAGAAAATCATTTGTTTGATTTAAATATATTCCAAAATAATATTAAAAATACTTAACAGGTAAAAATAATCTCATATTCATATTCTACATATTTTTTTAATCAAATTTCATATATAACATGTTCAAATCGGATTTACGGTTTAAAAGATATGGTTGATTTAAAAAAGCATTTGTTTGACTTAAATATGATCCGCGGATGAATTACCTAAAACATCAGGGGGGGTTTCGAAAAATGTAAAATAACAGTTCGGGTGTGACTTAAATCCGGACGGCGTGTAGATTTCAAGAAAACACAAAGTCTTTTGTGTAAAATATAAAAAAAACGATTCGTTTTGAGTTAAAACAGAACTGCGGGTTGAATTCTCTAAAATAGAAAGACTTTTCTGAAAAATGCCATGACGGACGAAAGAAACCCAATTTACTTTATTATTAGATAAAGATATATCGTCGGTCGTCACCGAGCCAGCCCGAGCGAACGAACCAGGCCATGTGCGCCCAACACACCCGACTCACTCTCGCGGCCCCGAGAGGGAAAATTACTAAACAAGGCTTTTACTGTCTAAAAAAAGGTTTTTACTGTAATAATAGTCCCACCTCGCTCCTTTGCGTCCAAAAACATTTCGTTTGCAATTTCAAAGAATTGTTCGAATTTCTCCTAAAAATCTATTTTCAAAACAAATTTTATTGTTCTTTTACAAACAATGTTTAGAAAATTTCAAAAATCGACGAAATTAAATTTTGTTCTTGTAATTCAAAAACAATTTTCAAATTTCAAATTTTGATGACATTTTCCAAAAACAAATCGTGTTTTTTATAATGTGTTCAAAATAATTGAATAATCTGTATGCTACAGTAAATGGGATGCTAGAGTGCATATCGGGATGTGGAGTTTCTACACCCAGGAGCAAATGCTCCGGGTGTGAACAGTAAAATCAAATAAACTAAAAACAATTCAAAAAATTCTGAAATTTTTTTATGCCATACTTTCACAAATGTTTGTTGTGCCTGCAAAATTTCATCGCAAAATCATATTGGTCGAAAGCGTGGTAAAAAAACAAAATCGATGCTCCGAAAATGTTACTTACAAAAGCATTTTTGAGCTTTGATTTTGTTTTTCTACACGCCTTCCACCAATGTGATTTCGTGATGAAATTTTCGTACACGACAAACATTTATGAAAGTATGTCGCAAAATAATTTCAGAATTTTTTGAATATTTTTTCTATTTTTTTGATTTTACTATTCATACCAGGAGCATTTGCTTCTGGGTGTAGAAAGGTACTTCCATGCATATCGCATTATAGTTAAAAACGATTCACTCTACAATGTGCCACCATTGGCTATAAGGCGAAATCACTAATTGAGGAGCGCTCCTCGCAACGATTAGTCGGGGAGCGCTCCCCGCGCGCCAAGTGTCACGCGTGGAGCGGCCGGGAGACTTTTCTGAGGCGTTCCGCGCGCGACATTTGTCGCGCGCACGGTGTCTTCCGTGTTTTCCGGTTTTCGGTTTCCCTTTCTGGTTTTTCCTTTTTTCACTTTAGTTCTTATACTTTTAATGTTTTGTAAAACCTTTTGATCTGTTTTGAGATCTGTTTTCTCTCTGGTGTGGGCGAACCGTCGCGGAGCATTGTTCTTTCTTTGCCGTCGTCTTCGCCCGTCACGGCCGCCGCTCTTGTCGCGTGGTTACGGTGGCCCCTGTCCTGGCCGCCGCGCTTGTTGCCTGCTCTTACGGCGGTCCTTCTTTAGCGTCGACCGCGCTTCCTCGATCGCGTGATCGCCGTTCCCTACCGGTTGCCTTCGTGGGTTCCCTGTTTCCCTTTCCCGTTTCTCTTTTTGTTCCCATTATATTTCCGGGATATGGAGATTTATGGGATAGTTACGGGTGGGGACTACCAACACTATCAGACGTCAAGTTTCAACTGGGTTTTGTGGGATTAGTTCTTGATAATTATTGTGTTCCTTGCAGTTATGGCTTGTCCTTTTTGCCGTATGCCTGGTGGCCCGTGTTTTTCTGTTGATTCTTCTGTAGATGGGTTCAGTGTGGTCCTGGATCGACGTTGTTGGAGGCCTGTTGTAAGAATACCATTTTATAATTGTTCAATTTTTGGCACACACGTTTATTTCTTTTGGTGCTGCTCATGCTGTTTAGGTTTTTATTATGATCCTTGTTTTGATTTGTTGTGCAGTATGTTCCGTGCAGTGTTAGAGCTCATCTTGCTTGTTACATCGAGGAGTGTAGGGCCTTAGCCATAAGGAGGGGTGACGAAGATACTGATCTTGCTTTCCAGTGCAATGAGGGTTATTTGTATGGTGTTCTGTTTAGTCATGGTCGGTTGAGGAGCAAATTCCATGGTCCTTCCTGGGAACGATTGGTCAGTGATTATGGTGTTCGTCCTCGTGATATAATGACCATTAGGCTTGAACATTATGAAACATGGATTGGTATTGATTTTTATCGTGTTGGTCGTGGAGATGCGTTGTCTCCTTTACCGTCTGTTGGTAAGGTTTATTTTTAAGGAAGTTTTTAGCTTGTTTTATTGCACATGATGATCTTTCTGTTCCCTTGAGCCTGTATAATTATATTTTGTAGCTCTTGATGGTTTGAGCGACTCCGAGATGGAACTTGCTGGGAGTTGTTATTACACCCGTGGTGTTTTTCTTAATTATCAGCAGATGTATTTTATGAGGTGTCAACTCTTTGATGATGTCTACATACCGTGTTGTCCTTTTGTTCACGGGATTGATTCCATGAATGTTAATGGTCATCATATGGTCAGATTTTTTCCACTGTTTTTTCTTTGTTTCTGTTTATTTATTTATTTTTATTACCTCTTCTATTTATAGTTTTGAATTTTTGTTCTATTTCTGATAGCTTGATGTTTTTTGTCAGGTTATTCCTGGTATTGTTGTGAGGAGTTTGTGACTTTTACTAGGACTGGCGTTTTAACCCTTGAAGTTACTTTGGAATCTGGTGATGATGATATATATGTGAGCACTCCTTGCTACTACTTCATTGGCTTGGGTAGTAGAATAGTGTTCAAACAGAAAGGTTTCAGTGATTTTCTCCGGGCATCGTCTATTGAAGTAAACAGCTTGGTGCTGATAACTTTCAAAGAGCGTGATGGGAGGCTTGTTGTTATCTTCAATCTTCTGTCGCAGTGATGTTAGTTATAGCCTTTGAACATAAATGGATTTTGTTTAAAAATATATGCCACGGATTAATGTTGTCTAGATATATGAAACGATATGAACCTAAGTGTTCATTGCTGTTGTATGTTTGTAGAAGAGGTATGGTTGTTCATCTCTTTTAAAGATGTTCTTTTGGACGGATGTTATTTAATTGGGGTCATAGTTATCAATACAGTAGAGGCACGTGTGTTGTTTACTCTGAGGCACAGCTGTGCATCTCTTTTATGTGAGGCACATGGATTAAGCAAATGAAGGCACGGAATTGAAGTCAGTGCAGGCACGGTCGTGAGGAGGCATGGGTATACTGGTGAGCTACGTATGTGCAGCGCCAAAGTTGTACGGGCGAGATACTATGAGTTTCATGCGAGAGGCACGTGTGTGTAGCACGTAGAGTTACTGTTGGTTTTATGTGAGGCACGTGGATTGAGCAAAACGGAGGCATGGAATTATAGTCAGTACAAGCACGGTTGTGGAGATACGGGTATACCGAGAGACGCGTCTGTGCAGCACCAAAGTTGCATTGGCAATCACGCGTGCGGAGCACGTAGAGTTACTGTGGGTTTCAAGTGAGGCATGTTGATCAAGCAAATAGAGGCACATAAGTGTAGTCAGTACAAGCACGATTGTGTGGAGGCACGGTTTTGAACCCTCTTGCTACTGTCAAGATTCTAGAGGCACGGATGTACGACAGTAGAGGCATCGGTCCGGATATCTGGTTAGAGGGGCTCGGTTAATGATGCACAGGTGTGTAGTCTCTAGGGTCACGGGTGCGTGGCACCATAGGCATGTATTGAGTAGACACTTAGTGAGTCACACTTGTACATAGGTCAGTTGCACACAGTAGTGTAGTTTTGTGGCATCGTGCAGAACTAGTGTACGAAGAGGAACCTGTGTACAATAGCAAGGATGTTCTGAATGGACAGAGCGATGTTTGATGTGAAATGGAGGCAAGGATTTTTTTTCAATGTGGTTAAGGTAACAAAGTTCTCGTCGCTTGTGACTATGTACCGAATGATTTTCTGCAATATTTATGAATTGTTCACGCCAATGTTTAATAAGCATTGTACTGAAAGTTTCGAATGATATCATCACATATTCTTGTAAATGCACGATGCATCTTGTAAAGGTTGAGTATGAAAATTATAATACAATATCGTGCGAGATATCTCTCGTTCTATAATCATGGATACAATATATGCTTCCTCAGTACTGGGACATAACTTACTAATTGCATATAGACATGCAAAACGTAGTATGCATTTGTACACGAGCACACCACTATGTTCAAAGTTCAAACGTAAAATAGTAATACAATACACACAACATTTTTGAGTAACAACAAACATATTTACAACATAGGTTCATACAATCCAAATTAGTACATGAGCACACCACTGTGTTCAAAGTTCAAACATAAAATAGTAATTCAATACACACATCATCTTTGAGCAACAACAAACATATTTACAACATAGTTTCATACAATCCAAATTATGCTAATAGCAGTTCCTACTAGTTTAATGTAGACATCCATTTTCTCGCAATTTACCAACCACTGTTTCCCTTCCAGCGCTTCCAGCCGCTGGAAGATCCCTCGTCGTTGCTCTTACATGGGCGGAGTCTTTCTTTCACTGGTTGTTGGTGGAGGTGATGTAGCCCGTTCTTGATGATTAGGATTCTACGGTACAACTCCTAGCTAACATACCCGTCCTTTGCCGCATACTCAAGGTGTATTGGGGAAAGTGACTTCCACTCCCAGAACTGGTGCTTCTCCTTTGGGAATGATTTCTTCATGTTCTTGTATGAGGGGTCGATGATGGCCGCTGCAAGGTCACCCATGGAGTCCCTTTCTCCACCACCCTTGATGCAGAATAGCCTCTGGATGTCGACGTGGTGCTCGTCTGAAATTCTAATACATGCATGGGCAAGCGTGGTCTTGTCGTTCCTGGTGTCGACGCTAGTGAAAGTTACCGCTTTCTGTTGCAGGAAGTCAACTAACGACCGGGAGCGCTCAGATCTGCAGTAGTGGTATACAAGGACATGCTCGCGCATGGCAAGTTGGACGACAGCGATCCCTTGTCGTATGTAACTGCTCTTACGTGTGTACTCGAGGTCGAGGCCGACGAACTTGTTCTTCTCCTCCTTTAGCCATTCTTTGTACTTGTTGATGATCCGCTCCACGGTCCTTGGGTCGTTGGTGTACACCACCTCGAGTATGGTTGTACCGTGGGTAGTGATGTGTTCGGTGAGTGTTGTTAGTTTCCCGTCGTCCATGACTGGAGGTGTGCGGTGGTGAACTGCGGTCAGCGAGAAACTTCCGAGGAAGAGGATGAAATGGAGTCGGAAAAGTGAAAGGGTTCTTTTGTTGCGCAGAAAAGGAAACCGCCAAAGAGCAGTTGCTAGTCACGCGGCGGTTATAGGCGTAGAATTTCGGAAACAGGGGTTTGTTTTATCTGTTATTTTTAAGATTTTCACTTGTCTTGTTCATTGAATTTTTTTATTCGTTGTGTGCTGCCTGCGTGATGCATCTTTGGCTGTGAAAGTAGTCGTGTAAACGATAGAACACTCAGCAGATGCATGGTCGTGCCTTTGTTGTGAAACATTTTTTTCAATTAATAATCTTCCTTGGTTAGGGAGGCACGGTTTTTAAGCTTTTCGGTGCACAAGTTTGTGTTTAGGAAAAGTTGAAGTAAATATAGTTTGGACTTGAAAACGGAGTCTGTTTGGTTTTTAATTCAGATATGTTTCACTAGATGGTTTGAATAAGTTGATAACATTGCATTGCTAGAGGTTTTGAATCACAAACTGATTCTTGTTTCGTTTCATTTTTGAAAATGAATCTTTTTGTTTTTTGGTTTTTTGAATTGTGAACTTTTCAAAGGATAAGGACTACATTTTTTCGAATGAATCATTTCGATGGTTCAAACAACATTTGTTTTAAAGGATCATTCCGATGGTTGAAACAACAAGTTGAGTGTCCGTAAGAGCTACATAAAAGTTGCAAAAGATTATTCCGATAGTTTAAGCAAGCACATGGTCCATAATAGCTAAATGACTCTACCATCCTAACTAGCATACTTATAGTAATCAGTGTTTTGCTCCTGGAGGCATCATGATGAAACGAGCGTTGAACATTCTAGGAGATACACTATTAACTTCCATTTTAGGTGCTGGTTCTGACGGAATCAACATAATGCACTGAATGATAATGGACACAGAACAGTCATTTCGCTCTTTGAAAGTGATTAGAACAACGTTCTTTTCAACGAAGGATGCAGCTGATATGAATTCTCTGAAAGAAGACTTTTGTATTACCATCCTGCCGTCATTTTTGGAGATGTAGTATGATGAAGGAGTGATGACATGTGTAGGTTCATCAGGAGCTTCAAGGGTTACAACATAGGTTCATTTGTACATGAGCACACCACTGTGTTCAAAGTTCAAATGTAAAATAGTAATACAATACACACATCATTTTGGAGCAACAACAAACATATTTACAACATAGGTTCATACAATCCAAATTAGTACATGAGCATACCACTGCGTTCAAAGTTCAAACGTAAAATAGTAATTCAATACATACATCATCTTTGAGCAACAACAAACATATTTACAACATAGGTTAACACAATCCAAATTATGCTAATGGTAGTTCCTACTAGTTTAATGCAGACATCCATTTTCTCGCAATTTACCAACTACGGTTTCCCTTCCGGCGCTTCTAGCCGCTGAAAGATCCCTCGCAATTTAATAAGCGTTGAACATTCTAGGAGATACACTGTTTCCTTCCATTTTAGGTGCTGGTTCCGACGGAATCCATATAATGCGCTGAATGACGATGGACACAGAACGGTCATTTCGCTCTTTGAAAGTGATTAGAATAACGTTCTTTTCAACGAAGGATGCAGCTGATATGAAGTCTCTGAAAGAAGACTTTTGTATTACCATCATGCCGTCGTTTTTGGAGATGTAGTACGATGAAGGAGTGATGACAAGTGTAGGTTCATCAGGAGCTTCAAGGGTTACAACATAGGTTCATTTGTACATGAGCACACCACCGTGTTCAAAGTTCAAACGTGAAATAGTAATACAATAAACACACCATTTTTGAGCAACAAAAAACATATTTACAACATAGGTTCATACAATCCAAATTAGTACATGAGCACACCACCGTGTTCAAAGTTCAAACGCAAAATAGTAATTCAATATACGCAGCATCTTTGAGCAACAACAAACATATTTACAACATAGGTTCATACAATCCAAATTATGCTAATAGTAGTTCCTACTAGTTTAATGTAGACATCCATTTTCTCGCAATTTACCAACCACTGTTTCCCTTCCGGCGCTTCCAGCTGCTAGAAGATCCCTCATCGTTACTCTTATGTGGGCGGAGTCTTTCTTTCATTGGTTGTTGGTGGAGGTGACGTAGCCCGTTCTACATGATTAGGATTCTATGATACAACTCGTAGCTAACATACACGTCCTTTGCCGCGTACTCAAGGTGTATCGGGGAAAGTGGCTTGCACTCCTAGAACTGGGGCTTCTCCTTTGGGAATGATTTCTTCATGTTCTTGTATGAGGGGTCGATGATGGCCGCTGCAAGGTCACCCATGGAGTCCCTTTCTCCACCACCCTTGATGCAGAATAGCCTCTGGACGTCGACGTGGTGCTCGTCTGGAATTCTGATGCATGCACGGGCAATCATGGTCTTGTCGTTCCTGGTGTTGATGCTAGTGAAAGTTACCGCTTTCCGTTGCAGGAAGTCAACTAACGCCAGGGAGCGCTCGGATCTGCAGTAGTGGTATACAAGGACATGCTCGCGCATGGCAAGTTGGACGACGCTGCTCCCTTGTCGTATGTAACTGCTCTTACGTGTGTACTCGAGGTCGAGGCCTATGAACTTGTTCTTCTCCTCCTTTAGCCATTCTTCGTACTTGTTGATGATCCGCTCCACGGTCCTTGGGTCGTTGGTGTACACCACCTCGAGTACGGTTGTACCATGGGTAGTGATGTGTTCGGTGAGTGTTGTTACTTTCCCGTCGTCCATGGCTGGAGGTGTGCGGTGGTGAACTGCGTCCGGCGAGAAACTTTCGAGGAAGAGGATGAAATGGAGTCGAAAAAGTGAAAGGGTTCTTTTGTTGCGCAGAAAAGGAAACCACCAAAGAGCAGTTGCTATTCACGCGGCGGTTCCAGGCGTAGACATTCGGAAACACGGGTGTGTTTTATCTGTTTTTTTAAGATTTCCACTTGTCTTGTTCATTGAATTTTTTTATTCGTTGCGTGCTGCCTGCGTGATGCATCTTTGGCTGTGAAAGTAGTCTTGTAAACAGTAGAACACTCAGCAGATGTATGGTCGTGCCTTTGTGGTGAAACTTTTTTTTCAATTAATAATCTTCCATGGTTAGGAAGGCATGATTTTTATGTTATTCGGTGCACAAGTGTGTGTTTAGGAAAAGTTGAAGTAAATATAGTTTTGACTTGAAAACGGAGTCCTGTTTGGTTTTTAATTGAGATATGTTTCACTAGATGGTTTGAATAAGTTTGATTACATCGCATTGCTATAGGTTTTGAATCGCAAACTGATTCTTGTTTCGTTTCATTTTTTAAAATGAATCTTTTTGTTTTTTGGTTTTTTGAATTGTGAACTTTTCAAAGGATAAGGACTACATTTTTTCGAATGAATCATTTCGATGGTTCAAACAACATTTGTTTTAAAGGATCATTTCGATGGTTGAAACAACAAGTTGAGTGTCCGTAAGAGCTACATAAAAGTTGCAAAAGATTATTCCGACAGTTCAAGCAAGCACATGGTCCATAATAGGTGAATGACTCTACCATCCTAACTAGCAAACTTATAGTAATCAGTGTTTTGCTCCTGGAGGCATCATGATGAAACGAGCGTTGAGCATTCTAGGAGATACACTGTTTGCTTCCATTTTACGTGTTGGTTCCGACGGAATCTACATAATGCGTTGAATGATGATGGACACAGAATGATCATTTCGCTCTTTGAAAGTGATTAGAATAATGTTCTTTTCAACGAAGGATGCAACTGATATGAAGTCTCTGAAAGAAGACTTTTGTATTACCATCCTGCCGTCGTTTTTGGATATGTAGTACGATGAAGGAGTGATGACATGTGTAGGTTCATCAGGAGCTTCAAGGGTTACAACATAGGTTCATTTGTACATGAGCACACCACTGTGTTCAAAGTTCAAACGTAAAATAGTAATATAATACACACAACATTTTTGAGCAACAACAAACATATTTACAAGATAGGTTCATACATTCCAAATTAGTACATAAGCACACCACTATCTTCAAAGTTCAAACATAAAATAGTAATTCAATACACACAACATCTTTGAGCAACAACAAACATATTTACAACATAGGTTCATACAATCCAAATTATGCTAATAGTAGTTCCTACTAGTTTAATGTAGACATCCATTTTCTCGCAATTTACCAACCACTGTTTCTCTTCCGGCGCTTCTAGCCGCTGGAAGATCCCTCGTCGTTGATCTTACGTGGGCGGAGTCTTTCTTTCATTGGTTGTCGGTGGAGGTGACGTAGCCCGTTCTTGATGATTAGGATTCTACGATACAACTCATAGCTAACATACCCGTCCTTTGCCGCGTACTCAAGGTGTATCGGGGAAAGTGGCTTCCACTCCTAGAACTGGTGCGTCTCCTTTGGGAATGATTTCTTCATGTTCTTGTATGAGGGGTCGATGATGGCCGCTGCAAGGTCACCCATGGAGTCCCTTTCTCCACCACCCTTGATGCAAAATAGCCTCTGGATGTCGACGTGGTGCTCGTCTGGAATTCTGATGCATGCACGGGCAAGCATGGTCTTGTCGTTCCTGGTGTCGACGCTAGTGAAAGTTACCGCTATCCGTTGCAGGAAGTCAACTAACGCTTGGGAGCGGTCGGATCTGCAGTAGTGGTATACATGGACATGCTCGCGCATGGCAAGTTGGACGACGGTGATCCCGTGTCGTATGTAGCTGCTCTTACGTGTGTACTCGAGGTCGAGGCCTACGAACTTGTTCTTCTCCTCCTTTAGCCATTGTTCGTACTTGTTGATGATCCGCTCCATGGTCCTTGGGTCGTTGGTGTACACCACCTCGAGTACGGTTGTACCGTGGGTAGTGATGTGTTCGGTGAGTGTTGTTACTTTCCCGTCGTCCGTGGCTGGAGGTGTGCGGTGGTGAAGTGCGGCCGGCGAGAAACTTTCGAGGAAGAGGATGAAATTGAGTCGGAAAAGTGAAAGGGTTCTTTTGTTGCATAGAAAAGGAAACCACCAAAGAGCAGTTGCTATTCACGCGGCGGTTCCAGGCGTAGAATTTTGGAAACAGGGGTTTGTTTTATCTGTTTTTTAAGATTTTCACTTGTCTTGTTCATTGAATTTTTTTATTTGTTGCGTGCTACCTGCGTGATGCATCTTTGGCTGTGAAAGTAGTCATGTAAACGGTAGAACACTCAACAGATGCATGGTCGTGCCTTTGTTGTGAAATGTTTTTTTCAATTAATAATCTTCCTTGGTTAGGGAGGCATGGATTTTATGTTATTCGGTGCACAAGTGTGTGTTTAGGAAAAGTTGAAGTAAATATAGTTTGGACTTGAAAATAGAGTCCTGTTTGGTTTTTAATTGAGATATGTTTCACTAGATGGTTTGAATAAGTTTGACAACATCGCATTGCTAGAGGTTTTGAATCAGAAACTGGTTCTTGTTTCGTTTCATTTTTTAAAATGAATCTTTTTGTTTTTTGGTTTTTTGAATTGTGAACTTTTCAAAGGATAAGGACTACATTTTTTCGAATGAATCATTTCGATGGTTCAAACAACATTTGTTTTAAAGGATCATTCCGATTGTTGAAACATCAAGTTGAGTGTCCGTAAGAGCTACATAAAAGTTGCAAAAGATTATTCTGGTAGTTCAAGCAAGCACATGGTCCATAATACTTAAATTACTCTACCATCCTAACTAGCAAACTTATAGTAATCAGTGTTTTGCTCCTGGAGGCATCATGATGAAACGAGCGTTGAATATTCTAGGAGATACACTGTTTGCTTCCATTTTAGGTGCTGGTTCCGACGGAATCTACATAATGCGCTGAATGATGATGGACACAGAACGGTCATTTTGCTCTTTGAAAGTGATTAGAACAACGTTCTTTTCAATGAAGGATGCAGCTGATATGAAGTCTCTGAAAGAAGACTTTTGTATTACCATCATGTCGTCGTTTTTGGAGATGTAGTACGATGAAGGAGTGATGACACGTGTAGGTTCATCAGGAGCTTCAAGGGTTACAACATAGGTTCATTTGTACATGAGCACACCACTGTGTTCAAAGTTCAAACGTAAAATAGTAATACAATACACACAACATTTTTGAGCAACAACAAACATATTTACAACATAGGTTCATACAATCCAAATTAGTACATGAGCACACCATTGTGTTCAAAGTTCAAACGTAAAATAGTAATTCAATACACACATCATCTTTGAGCAACAACAAACATATTTACAACATAGGTTCATACAATCCAAATTATGCTAATAGTAGTTCCTACTAGTTTAATGCAAACATCCATTTTCTTGCAATTTACCAACCACTGTTTCCCTTTCGACGCTTCCAGCCGCTGGAAGATCGCTCGTCGTTGCTCTTACGTGGGCGGAGTCTTTCTTTCATTGGTTGTTGGTGGAGGTGACGTAGCCTGTTCTTGATGATTAGGATTCTATGATACAACTCGTAGCTAACATACCCGTCCTTTGCCGCGTACTCAAGGTGTATCGAGGAAAGTGGCTTCCACTCCTAGAACTGGTGCTTCTCCTTTGGGAATGATTTCTTCATGTTCTTGGTATGAGGGGTCGATGATGGCTGCTGCAAGGTCACCCATGGAGTCCCTTTCTCCACCGCCTTGATGCAGAATAGCCTCTGGATGTCGACGTGGTGCTTGTCTGGAATTCTGATGCATGCACGGGCAAGCATGGTCTTGTCGTTCCTGGTGTCGACGCTAGTGAAAGTTACCGCTTTCCGTTACAGGAAGTCAACTAACGCATGGGAGCGCTCGGATCTAAAGTAGTGGTATACAGGGACATGCTCGCGCATGGCAAGTTGGACGACTGTGATCCCTTGTCGTATGTAACTGCTCTTACGCGTGTACTCGAGGTCGAGGCCGACGAACTTGTTCTTCTCCTCCTTTAGCCATTCTTCGTACTTGTTGATGATCCGCTCCACGGTCCTTGGGTCGTTGGTGTACACCACCTCGAGTACGGTTGTACCATGGGTAGTGATGTGTTCGGTGAGTGTTGTTACTTTCCCGTTGTCCATGGCTGGAGGTATGCGGTGGTGAACTACGGCCGGCGAGAAACTTTCGAGGAAGAGGATGAAATGGAGTCGGAAAAGTGAAAGGGTTCTTTTGTTGCGCAGAAAAGGAAACCACCAAAGAGCATTTGCTATTCACACGGCGGTTCCAGGCATAGAATTTCGGAAACAGGGGTTTGTTTTATCTGTTTTTTTAAGATTTTCACTTGTCTTGTTCATTGATTTTTTTATTCATTGCGTGCTGCCTGCGTGATGCATCTTTGGCTGTGAAAGTAGTCGTGTAAACGGTAGAACACTCAACAGATGTATGGTCGTGCCTTTGTTGTGAAACGTTTTTTTCAATTAATAATCTTCCTTGGTTAGGGAGGCACGGTTTTTATGTTATTCGGTGCACAAGTGTGTGTCTAGGAAAAGTTGAAGTAAATATAGTTTTGACTTGAAAACGGAGTCCTGTTTGGTTTTTAATTGAGATATGTGTCACTAGATGGTTTGAATAAGTTTGATAACATCGCATTGCTAGAGGTTTTGAATCACAAACTGATTCTTGTTTTGTTTCATTTTTGAAAATGAATCTTTTTTTTTGGTTTTTTGAATTGTGAACTTTTCAAAGGATAAGGACTACATTTTTTCGAATGAATCATTTTGATGGTTCAAACAACATTTGTTTTTAAGGATCATTCCGATGGTTGAAACAACAAGTTGAGTGTCCGTAAGAGCTACATGCAAAAGATTATTCCGATGGTTCAAGCAAGCACATGGTCCATAATAGTTAAATTACTCTACCATCCTAACTAGCAAACTTATAGTAATCAGTGTTTTGCTCCTGGAGGCATCATGATGAAATGAGTGTTGAATATTCTAGGAGATACACTGTTTGCTTCCATTTTAGGTGCTGGTTCCGACGGAATCTACATAATGCGCTGAATGATGATGGACACAGAACGGTCATTTCGCTCTTTGAAAGTGATTAGAACAACGTTCTTTTCAACGAAGGATGCAGTTGATATGAAGTCTCTCAAAGAAGACTTTTGTATTACCATCCTGCCGTCGTTTTTGGAGATGTAGTACGATGAAGGAGTGAT
Source organism: Triticum monococcum (assembly GCA_034509565.1). Lineage (NCBI taxonomy): Eukaryota > Viridiplantae > Streptophyta > Magnoliopsida > Poales > Poaceae > Triticum > Triticum monococcum. The sequence goes on along the minus strand of CM067844.1, from coordinate 18,777,661 downwards.
GACATGTGTAGGTTCATCAGGAGCTTCAAGGGTTAGCCTGCCATTGGTTGGCATGTCCACCCATCTCTTCAGTGTTGAGACAACGCTCCTCGGAATTTTCTAGAAGAAAATCGAAATTAAATAGAAATTAAAACCGTTGATTTGTCACTTGGTCAATAAATAAAAGAATTTCTAAATATTGTGAGTGCACAAACATTAAGAAATTCCATATTGGAAGTAATATAGTCCTGGCATGTTCAGGTTTGTGTGTAAACAGATAAAACACCATATTAAGAGAACAACGGAAGTTTTGTTGTTTTAGGTTTGAATAAATAGGTTATTTATAATTTTACATATAAGCAATATTACGTCAGTATTGTATATATTACATATGAGCAAAATACGTTTGGTATTTTAACAAGGACAGTTGTAACCAACCATGACGTAGTCTTTAGTGTTAGTGTGAGTCAGGACATGGACAAACGGACGGCAACGGATGACAGTATCTCCGAAAAGGCGTTGTAGAAAGAATCGTGTCTGGTCGTAGGTAAGCTCAATATCCTTAGAGTGGACACATCAGTGATCATGGTCGAAATCGTCATAAGAAAGATCGTCAAGAGCTAGAAAAATAAAAAGCTTTTAAAGTTAGATAAAGTGATATCCAACACGGGGTTAATATTATTCAGTTCGATTCATGCATATAAAGTTACACCGAAAGAAGATAAGTTTGTAATGTTTGTAATATTAAATACCTACCAACGTGGGGTAATGGAAGCATCCTTTTGTTATCTCGATATGTTTGTATTTTGAGATTGAGACCCTCGTCTGGTAGTTCAAATTCTATGCAGTCTCCAGCACGAAGTTCATAATCAGCCGCAAAGATGTTCCACTCACCACCGCAGAACTTTGTGTAGTTCGCCCTATGCTTAAACAAAGCATTGTAAGACCTTCCTTCATGTGTAAGAAGGGCTGGCTCTACCTGCTGTTTACGGAATTTTCTTGCTTCTTTCTTCTCCTCTTCAATGTATTCAGCGAGAAAAGCTCCGACATTACAAGGTACATACTGGAAAAATAGTGCAAATAACAACCTGCAAGTATAAATTTGAACTCGCGTACTATTAATGTTAAAAGTTTTCTTAAATTGGATATGAATTTTTGATAAGAATTACAGATAACAACATAATTGTATTATAAATTAATGGACTATATTAATCAGGGCATAGGCAAGCAAACTAATGGAAAATGAAAACACAAGGCAGGTGCGAAGAAGTGGCAGCAGGTGGACCTAGTGTAGGTGCAAGGGGGTATGAGTGACAGTGACGATTTTTACTGTGTTGTAAGCAACTAATTTGTTAGTGATGCTTACTAACCATGCTGCTCCAGCAATTTTCATCAAGAATAACCTCAAACTCCTGGATAATTTCGGGGTGTGGTTCACAAGGGCCGTCTGGTTGGCGGCAGGTAGGGCAAATCATACCTAAATATTTCAGAAAAACTATGTTAAGAAAACAAGAATATCATAACAATTTAAAAACAAGCTTCAACGTGGAAGGTAGACAACGACTAGCTTCAAATATGTTAGCCATATTGAAGGCAGGCAACAACTACAAATTTACCATAAATCTTCTCATCTACTCCTTCGAGAAAAGCAGTATGACAGAGTTTATAACACTTGTTTAGATTTTCAAATGGTTTTTATATTCCTTTAGAGAATGAAGTCGTTGTACCGGATCTGATGCTTCAATAACTATCAAATGAAAAACCTAAACGTAAAACGTAAATACGGATCGGAGCATGCTGCTTACGCATATGCTTTTTACCTGGGATAGAAGAAGAACGAGGGTTGACGAACGGAGATTTGGGTAGGGGAAGCTTAGGGCAAGTGCACACGGCTAGCAAAATCTACGAGAGAAGCATGGCTTGTAAGTTAATCAAGAGACCCAATAAAAACTCTACAATAACTTGTTTGAAATGAGAATGTGTGCAGGGAAGAAGCACGAACCTTAGAAGTAGGCGGACGGATAAGGCAGATGGCTTGTGATGGGAAGGTTAGGGCCAGCACCCACGGCCAGCAATCTACGAGAGAAGTATGGCTTAGAAATTAATCGATTGTGTGCGGGTTAGAAGCACGAACCCTAGAAGCAGGAGACGGAGAAGAAGCACGAACCCTAGAAGCAGGCGACGAGGAAGGCAAATGAGTTGTGTTGTGGCTAAGGGAGTCAGAGCTTATTGAAATATAAAGGAGACGGGAGAGAGCAAGAGTACTAATGAGTGCTTCTTGTTTTATTTTTTATTCTGTGAAATGGAATGAATGCTGGTTGTAGATGGTGTGCGTGCATTCCGAGGTGTTATGGGGAAATGAGATGTTTGACTCATTCAGCTGCCTCCCATTATAGTTGTCCAGCTGTTTTGCCTCCGAGCGGAGTCTTTTACGTGCCTATCTTGCCTCACATACTTTCTGTGAGGCAGGGTTATACATGTTGAAAAGCATTCTCGTGCTTCTGTGTTTTTTTAATCACATGTTTTATCAGATATGGTTGGCTGTTTCTTTAGGAGAGGACCGCTGATGATGTTATTAGATGCACGATCGTTGTAACAGGAGAGGCATGGTCGATATGTCAGGGGATGCAAATTGACGGGAGGCATGATGGTTGCTAATGAGAGGCACGTTTGCATCTGAAATCGAGTCACGGTTCGTGACTTTGGTATTGCATTTTTTTCAGGCAGTCGTTGACCCAGAGGAGTCACTGTTTTTATGTACGCTGGCTTCAGGCGGGATTATGTATGATAGCCCATGGTTATATGTATGTCAGAAGCATGGACGTGCTTTTGTTTTGTCAATGTTTCTGGTGGTACGTAGACATGGTGCGTTGATGTTAGTGAGGTTTGTCTTTAACCAAAGTGGATGCACGCGTGTGGCTTTTGTTCTGGCGAACCGTGCTTCCATTTTTGTTCACTCCCAGTGTAGTATTTGTACGACAGGGTCATCTTGTTTGCCTCTTCGCATTGTTCTCTCGGTCAAAAGATGTGCTGGTGATTGATGGGATGGCTATTTATTGTGCCAGATACCGTGCTAGAGTTAACCTAGAGGCTCCTCGATTACAGCATGGCAGTCGTGACTTTTGAAGTGCATGGTTTCACGAGCTGCAGAAGCACAATCGTCCATTCACCGTTTCCTTAGCAATTAAATGGGCATGGTAACTGAGTCATCTCTCCCCAAAGGTTAAGTAGTGGTCTATTCCTGGAGGTTATCGCGTCTTATTCCCTCCAGAGAAGTGCAGGTAGCTCCCGTCATCCTCGCCTCGTACGAGAAGCATAGTCAAACTCCATTGTCGTCTCAGCCTCGGTTCCATGGACGACTTTAGGAACACTACCGAGCGTCTCTCTATAGATGCTGATGGTAATACCAAGCTAGGTGTGTTTGTACACCAATGAGCCCCACAAGGTGGAGGAGATTCTTACTCTCTATGAGGAATGGCTGCGTGAGGACAGGTACAAGTTTGTTGGTCTTGATCTGGAGTACACACGAGAGGATTATTTTGATCGTAGTAGAAAAGTTGCCGTTATGCAACTGGCGATGCGCAAGCATGTTCTTGTTTATCACTTGTGCAAGGCCAGGACGGAGTGCACTGCTTTGAAGGATTTCCTTCGGAACAAAGGTATAATTTTCGCTAGTGTCGACGTCAGGAACGATAGGGATGTTCTCGCAAACAGTTACCTCAAAATCCCAAGAGAGTGTCACATCGACCTTCAAGAGGAGCTCATGATCAAAGGAGACAATCTAAGGGATTCAATGGCAGATTTGGCAGGAGCCGTAAACAAATCTTACTTGAGTATGAAGTCGTCTTTTCCACAAGGTCTGCATGACTACTGGGAATGGAAGCCGCTTTCCCTTGAACACCTGAAATATGCGGCAATTGTAAGTGAAAATTTCGTCTTTATATTTTTGTTTTATTGCAACAATAGTACCTTTTCCCCTTTATGTATATCTTCATTCTCATCCTCTTTTTATTTTAGGATGGGTATGTCAGCTACGAGCTCTACCGCCGAGTTCTGTCTATGAAGGTCATGATGCATCCTCGTTGTCTTCCCGACCCCGGACGCCGTTGATGCTTTTGAGCAGAATTCCAATTGAGTAGAATGGTCCCGATGGTCTGAGCAGAATGGACTCCTGTTAGACTTTCATTTCTTTTTTTGTATAATTAATGAGTACTTTTAGTTCAATCCTATGGAGTACCGTCTCATGTTATGTGAATATAATTTCTTATGTTTTTTCATGTTACAAGTTCATTGTTGACGTTTGCGCGAGTTCATGTATATTTAGAGAACCTGTTGAAGTGGCGCATATGTATTGTTTGGGAGAAGCGCATTTTGTGTTTGGCTTTTATTCAGTGTCGTTTGTTTGTGTTTGTATTGTTGTCTTTTACACGTTCGCACAAGAGAGGCACGTCTGCTAACGTACGAGGCAACATTTTAGTTTCGTGTCTTTGTGTGCTTTAGGACCGTGCCTCGAGAATCCGGGCATCCGTGTATGTTCAGGCTTCACTTCCATGGCTTCTTTCTGTCTATGCATGTACATCCGTGACACACGCCATGTCTGTAACGTGCTGGTTTCACAAGGCAGTTCCTCTTGACACTACACAACCATGCCTTTGCCACCACTCTTTTGTGCGTCCAGGTTGTTTGTACCCGTGCTTCGATAACTATGAGAAGCCGCAATTCCGCGCTTGTATACGCTTTAATTTGGTGTCTCCTGTACATGCATTTGCGTGTCTCAGGCGTCATGCTGGCTTTGACTCTACGTGCCTCTGGTGCCAGACGCCCGTCCGTGAGGGGACACATATGTATTGTTTGGGAGAAGCATGTTTTTTGTTTGGCTTATATTCACCGCTGTTTGTTTGTGTTTGTATTGTTATGTTTTACACATTTGCACAAGAGACGCACGCCTGGTAACGTACGAGGCAACATTTTCAGTTTCCTGTCTTTGTGTTCTTCGGGACCGTGCCTCTAGAAGCCCGCATTCGTTTTTGTGGAGGCTACACTTCCATGGCTTCTTTTCCGCTATTCATGTACCTCACGTGACACACGCGATGTCTCTATGTGGTGGTGTCACACGACAGTTTCTCTTCAGACTACACAACCGTGCCTCTGCCATCACTCTTTTGTGCGTTCAGGTGGTTTGTACCCGTGCCTCGAGAAGGCCAATTCGAAAGTCGTACCTGTGCGACAAAAGTCACAATTCCATGCCTGTATACGCTGCAGTTCTGTGCGTCCTGTACCTGCATTCGCTTGTCTCAGGAGACACGCTGGCTGTGACTCTACGTGCCTGTGGTGACAGATGCCTGTCCGTGAGGGGATGCGGTGGCTGTGACTTGTCGTGCCCGTGCTTCTACACGCCCGTGCCTCTAGACACTTTAAAACTGTGGCTCTTTCACTTCTACTGTTGATTCGCTGCTTGTATTTGATGTATCTTCATGTGATACACTTCACGTGTCTATGTGTCTGCCATGTCACATGGCTGTCCCTCTCGAGAGTTTGCAACCGTGCCTCTCGAACAGAGTGTTCTTACCGATGCCTCTGCCACCTCTCTTTTTTGCATCCAGAGGATTTGTATGCAGAGGAATTGTATCTGTGCCTATTTAATGCCAATTTGAAAACCGTGCTTGTGCGTTGGAGAAGCTGCAATTCCATGTCTGTATGTAGAGGGTGTCTAGCCGTGGCTCGAGAACGTTAATTGCAAGGCCGTATTCGTGCCTTGCTAAGCCAAAGCACTTGCATGTAGAGGCTACGTTTCCGTGCCTTTGTTGCCTGCATTCACGTGTTTCCGGCGAGTTGCTGCTTGTATCTCTACGTGCCCGTGGTGATACCCGTGCCTGTGGAATAGACACGTATGTGCGTCATGTGCCTGCATACCCGTGCCTGATAGACATGTATGTGCGTGTTGTGCCTGCATACCCGGGCCTCACCTGAAACCAGCCTTGACTATCGAGGGACGGATGCTGTGAATCTAGCTAGATGAGGCACGGATGAGTTTTGGCCTTCGGATCTAAGGCGTACGGCTGGCCTTTGGATTCTTCTGTTGGTGGTCTTTTTTAAAAGGAGGAATTTATGACCGATGTGCCGTGATGTGACTATTCAGTGTGTCAATTATCGTAAAATAAAGTTAGAGGCTCCTCGATTTCTCCACAACATCAAATATTTGTGCACAACCGTGACTTTACGAAGTGCATGGTTTTATGAGCTTCGGAAGCACAACCGTCTATTCGCTGTTCCTAGTTCACACGTTAATGCACATTGTAACTCAAAGGTCCCTCGCCAAGGTTAAATACTGGCCGTGTTTGTGAGGTTTTCACGTCGTATTGTAGCCACAGAACATCAGTCAGTTCCCAGCCTCCTCGCCACTCCCCAACCTTGTCGTAGGGTCTTAGGAATCTCCATTGGCACCTTGCTGCTCGTTGCCATGGACGACTTTTTGAACACCATCGAGTACCATTCTATAGTTGCCGATGGTAAGATGAAGCTCGACGTGTGGTACACCAACGAGCCTAGTAAGGTGGAGGAGATCATTCGCTTGTATGAGGACTGGTTGCATGAGGAGAAGCACAAGTTTGTTGGTCTCGGCATGGAGTTCACGCGAAAGGATTGTTACGGGCGTAGAAAAGTCGCTGTCATGCAACTGGCTATGCGGAATCATGTTTTGCTCTATCACTTCTGCAGGGCCCGGACGGAGTGCCCTGCCCTAAAGGATTTCCTTGAGAATAGAGGTATAACTTTCTCTAGTGTGGGCGTCAGGAATATTAGAGATGCTCTTTTTCAAGATTTCATCAGAATTCCAGAAGGGTACCATATCGACATCCAAGAGAAGTTTATGATCAAAGGCGGCGAAGAAAGGGGCTCCATGGAGGACTTAGCAGGAGCCATCATTGATGAATCTTATTCGAAGCTGGAGTCATCTTTTCCAGAACTTCTTCATCACTACTGGGATTGGAAGCCACTTAGTTTTGATCACCTGAAATATGGAGCTACTGTAAGTGAAGATTTCATTTTCGTTAGTTTCTTCCTTTGTTGCTAGAACAGTACTTGTTTTTTTGTATATTCATGTTTTAATTTGATTTTCCTTTAGGAAGGGTATGTGAGCTATGAGCTATACCGCCGGTTTCTGTCGTTGAGGGACATCCTGCATCATCGCTGTCTTCCTGATCTCAGATGGCGAGGATGTTTCTAAGGAGTAGTCCAGGTGGAAGTGCTGGCAAGATGGATTGTGTGATGAATTGGTTATTTGATAGTTATTGTATGGGGTAGTATTACATAGACTGATGAATTTGTAATTGTGGTTGTTTTATTTTGAACCGGATGGAGTTGACTAGTTTGGAAATTTAAGTTTATTTTCGTTCCATTATGTTTTTCTTGATTGGGTGCCTTCAAGAATATTTTCCTCTATGATTTGTTGCTACGAGTTGGTATAAGATGAGATGTATTAAGAGGAGCACTCAGATGTGCACTTTCGTGATTCTAGGTAGCGCACAGTCGTCTGTTCAGGGAGGCATTGTTTTTGTTTTAGGCAAGGCACGCTCTGGTCTTATTAGTTTGCTACTCCCTCCTTCCATCTATATAGGGCCTAATGCGTTTTTTAAGACCGTCTTTGACTATTGGCAAGGTTAATAGTACATGACATGCATAATGTGAAAATTATATCATTGAAATCTCCTTTCACATATGAATATGACGGTATGCTTTGTGTAAGTTGCATGTCATATATTATTGTTCAAATATTTGGTCAAAGTTAGCCTCGAAAAACGCATTAGGCCCTATATAGATGGAAGGAGGGAGTAGCTTCTTCACTGACAGGTAGGGGCTTTACTTTTGCTTTGTGTTTGTACTGTGTTTGGCACGGTTGTTTTTATATTGAATATATGGTTGTGGTTGTGTGTTTGAAATGGTTTTATGCAGAGCTTGAGTGTGTTTAAGATTCTTCAGATTTTCTCACTTTGCTGTCTGTTTCAATATATGTTGTCTGTTTTAGTATATGTTGTCTGTTTTAGGCACGGTAATCCAGTGTGATACTTGCTGTGGGAGTATTGTGTTATCGACGGTTGCGTTTCTGTCTTTCTATTATTGTGGTGGTACTTTGATTTTGAAATGCATGACCATGAAGGCATTGGATGCATTGTCGTATGTTTGGTAGAGGCGTTATTCTTCCTTTCGGTATTAAATTCGGAGAGGCACTGCGTTATGTTAGTATGAGTCACTGTCATGGTTGTATGTTCTGTAATATTTCTAGTTAGTCTGCTAGTGAAGTCATGTCTGTCTAGTTAGTGGAGGCATGTGCTATGTTATGTTGAGTCAGAGTTCTATCTGTTGTTCGCAAATGCTTTCTCTTACACGTTCGCTCGGAGAGGCATGTCTACGATGTTACTCAAAGGCATGGTCGTGCCTTTCTTTCGAAACATTTGATTTCACTTATTTACTGAGAGAGACTCATCGTTGAAACTTGTGAGGTCACGGACCTTTTACAGTTGAAGTCACGGTCATTCTTCTGTTTTGGTATTTTTTTCAGTTTATTCGTCTATCACAGAGGATGGTTCTTCTTTCGTTAGCTTGAGCCACGGTCATGCTTCCATGACTCATTTGGCTTGGAGAGAGACCGGTGTTAAGCTGTCGAGAGGGGACGGTCCTGTGTTAACTGGTGGCGCACTTGTGTGTGTCAGCTTAGTTGTCCGTGGTTAGAGAGGCACGTTCTACGTGGATAAGAGGCACGATAGTGCCTTTGTGACCCGGATTACTGGAGGTGAGTCATTTAGCTCCTTCGTCAGATGCTTATGAATTGATAATGTTTTTCCTCTGTGTTTCAGTTATTTCTTTTATTATGTCTTATTGAAGTGAGTGGTTTTCTAGTGCAAGGAAGTGATGTGTTGAATATCATGTTTAGAACTTTTGGAAAAAATATGATTCTTATTTGTAAATGTATGTTGTTCAGGAATTTAAGACTTAACCATTTGAACGCACAGCTGTGTTTAACGGGATCCATAGCAGATATCTTGGACGGACACAAAAATAGGTGAAACATTGTTGTGATTACATATGAGTCGATATGGCTGGCTAAAACAATGTTCGCATGGCTCTAGCTAAGTTAAGGCACATTTAAGCAGTAGTCATCTTCTTCCAACTCTTCTTTCGCGCCGGATATTGTGCTTGTTGAGGACGATGCTCAGTGCCTCAAATACATGTCATGTGTTGTGGTTGGATGTTATCATTTTGTAAGTTAGTTGTTCTCTCATCGGTTTCACATGGATATGCAAACACATAACCGAGCAAATTAATAAAATTTATTGTAAAACTTAATGTTCAGCTGGCTTGGATGAACGTATGTTGATGTGTTGTCAATGAGAGTGAACTTATGATACATCTCCAACGTATCTACTTTTCCAAACACTTTTGCCCTTGTTTTGGACTCTAACTTGCATGATTTGAATGGAACTAACCTGGACTGACACTGTTTTCAGCAGAATTACCATGGTGTTATTATGTGCAGGAGCAAACGTTCTCGGAATGACCTGAAACTTCACGGAGACACTTTTCAGAAAATAAGAAAAATACCTGCCAAAGATGAAGGCCAGGGGGCCCACCGTCTTGCCACGAGGGTGGGGGGCGCGCCCCCTACCTCGTGGGCCCCCTGTTGCCTCTTCGACTCCAACTCCACCTCCATATATTGAGTTTCGATGAGAAAAAAATCAGAGAGAAGAAATCATCGCGTTTTACGATACGGAGCCGCCGCCAAGCCCTAAAACCTCTCGGAGGGGCTGATCTGGAGTCCGTTCGGGGCTCCGGAGAGGGGAATTCGCCGCCATCGTCATCATCAACCATCCTCCATCACCAATTTCATGATGCTCACCGCCGTGCATGAGTAATTTCATCGTAGGCTTGCTGGACGGTGATGGGTTGGATGGGATCTATCATGTAATTGAGTTAGTTTTGTTAGGGTTTGATCCCTAGTGTCCATTATGTTCTAAGATTGATGTTGCTATGACTTTGCTATGCTTAATGCTTGTCATTAGGGCTCGAGTGCCATGATTTCAGATCTGAACCTATTATGTTTTCATCAATATATGAGTGTTCTTGATCCTATCTTGCAAGTCTATAGTCACCTATTATGTGTTATGATCCGTTACCCCGAAGTGACAATAATCGGGATACTTACCGGTGATGACCGTAGTTTGAGGAGTTCATGTATTCACTATGTGTTAATGCTTTGTTCTAGTTCTCTATTAAAAGGAGACCTTAATATCCCTTAGTTTCCATAAGGACCCCGCTGCCACGGGAGGGTAGGACAAAAGATGTCATGCAAGTTCTTTTCCATAAGCACGTATGACAATGTTCGGAATACATGCCTACATTATATCAATGAACTGGAGCTAGTTCTGTGTCACCCTAGGTTATGACTGTTACATGATGAACCGCATCCGGCATAATTCTCCCTCATCGATTCATTGCCTATGAGCTTTCCATATATTGTTCTTCGCTTATTTACTTTTCCGTTGCTATTGCTATCATCACTACAAAATACCAAAAACATTGCTTTTACTATTGTTACCTTTAGCTACCATTATCGCTACTATCATATTACTTTGCTACTAAACACTTTGTTGCAGATATTAAGTTTTCAGGTGTGGTTGAATTGACAACTCAGCTGCTAATACTTGAGAATATTCTTTGGCTCCCCTTGTGTCGAATCAATACATTTGGGTTGAATACTCTACCCTCAAAAACTGTTGCGATCCCCTATACTTGTGGGTTATCAAGACTATTTTCTGGCGCCGTCGCCGGGGAGCATAGCTCTATTCTTTGAGTCACTTGGGATATATATCTTACCATTATGAAGAACTTGAGAGATCCAAAAACCAAGATCTATCCCTCAACTACGAGGGGAGGTAAGGAATTGCTATCTAGCTCTGCACTTGATTCACCTTCTGTTTTGAGTAAGCTTGCGACACCTACACCTGCTTCTGCTATTCGTTCTGATATGTCGCATGTTATTGATGATGCCACTTCTGCTATGCATGATACTTATGATGAAACTATGTCTATGCCTGATACTACTATGCCACTTAGTGCTTTTCTTGATGAACAACTTGCTAGGGCTAGAGAAATTGAAAATATTGAATCTGATGATACTGATGAAAGTGATGATGAAGAACTACTTGCTATTCCCAAGGGTTATGTTTTTGATCAAGATGCTTCTTTAGCTATTTTAGCTTGCAGAAATAGAACTGAACTTAAAAAATTATTAGCTAAATGGAGTAAGCAATCCCTAAATGATAGAATGAAAACTGACCCTGCTTTTGCTACTTCACCTATCTTTGTTACTGATAAGGATTATGAATTCTCTGTTGATCCTGATATAATTACTTTGGTTGAATCTGATCCTTTTCATGGTTATGAATTTGAAACTGTTGTGGCACATCTTGCTAAATTGAATGATATAGCCACCCTGTTCACTAAAGATGAGAGGACTCGTTACTTTTACATCCTTAAAATATTTCCATTCTCATTAAAGAGTGATGCTAAGATATGGTTTAATTCTCTTGATCCTGGTTGTGTGCGTAGTCCCCAGGATATGATTTATTACTTCTCTGCTAAATATTTCCCTGCTCATAAGAAACAAGCTTCTTTAAGGGATATATATAACTTTGTGCAAATTGAATAAGAGAGTCTCCCACAAGCTTGGGGGAGGCTTCTCCAATTACTTAATGCTTTGCCTAATCATCCTCTTAAGAAAAATGAAATACTTGATATCTTTTATAATGGACTAACCGATGCCTCCAGAGATTACCTGGATAGTTGTGCTGGTTCTGTTTTCAGGGAAAGAACACCAGATGAAGCTGAAATTCTATTGAATAATATGTTGACAAATGAAAATAATTGGACACCTCCGAAGCCAATTCCTGAGCCTATTCCTAAACCAACTCCGAAGAAGAGGGGTATTATATTTCTCAGTCCTGAAGATATGCAAGAGGCAAAGAAATTTATGAAAGAAAAGGGTATTAAAGCTGAAGATGTTAAGAATTTACCTCCTATTGAAGAAATACATGGTCTTAACTTACCGCCTATTGAAGAACCATATAATCCAAATCCTTTACCTATTGAAGAAACTCATGGTCTTGATAACCCGACACAGGTAGTAAAGGTAAATTCTCTCTATAGATATGATAAAGCTGTAATCCCATTTACTAAAATTGCTAGCCCATGCTTAGATGAGTTTGATAAATTTATGGCTAAGCAAGAAGATTTTAATGCTTATTTTGGCAGACAACTGAAATATAATTCAAATATGCTTGGACACTTGGGTGATTATATGGCTAATGTCAAAAGTGAACTTAAACTTATTAGTAAACATGCTTCTATGGTTACCACTCAAGTAGAACAAGTACTTAAATCTCAAAATGATTTGGTCAATGAATTGAATAGTAAAAATAATGATTATGCTGTTAGAGTGGCTACTAGAACTGGTAGAATGACTCAGGAACCTTTGTATCCTGAAGGCCATCCTAAGAGAATTGAGCAAGATTCTCAGAGAAATAATATAGATGCACCTAGTTCTTCTAGAAAGAAGAAAAAGAAAAATGATAAGACTTTGCATGCTTCTAGTGATCCTATTGTTGAAACACCTGAGAATCCAAATGATATTTCTATTTCTGATGCTGAAACACAATCTGGTAATGAACCTGAAACCAGTGGTAATGTTAATGATAATGTTCATGATGATGCTCAACCTAGTAATGATAATGACATAGAAATTGAACCTGCTGTTGATCTTGATAACCCACAATCAAAGAATCAATGTTATGATCAGAAAGACTTTGTTGCTAGGAAGCATGGTAAAGAAAGAGAGCCATGGGATCAGAAACCCATGCCATTTCCTCCCAAACCATCCAAGAAAAATGATGATGAGGATTTTGAGCGCTTTGCTGAAATGATTAGACCTATCTTTTTGCGTATGCGATTAACTGATATGCTTAAAACCAATCCTTATGCTAAGTACATGAAAGATATTATTACAAATAAAAGAAAGATACCGGAAGCTGAAATTTCCACCATGCTTGCTAATTATACTTTTAAGGGTGGAATACCAAAGAAACTTGGAGTTCCAGGAGTACCAACTATACCATGCTCTATTAAAAGAAATTATGTTAAAACTGCTTTATGTGATCTTGGAGCCGGTGTTAGTGTTATGCCTCTCTCTTTATATTGTAGACTTGATTTGAATAAGTTGACACCTACTGAAATATCTTTGCAAATGGCTGATAAATCAACTGCTATACCTGTCGGTATTTGTGAGGATGTGCCTGTTGTAGTTGCAAACGTTACTATTTTAACGGACTTTGTTATTCTTGATATTCCCGAGGATGATAGTATGTCTATTATTCTTGGAAGACCCTTTTTGAATACTGCAGGGCCTGTTTGCACTAAAGGCAATGTCACTTTTCATGTTAATGGTAATGAGCATACGGTACACTTTCCGAGGAAACAACCTCAAGTTCATAGTATCAATTCTATTGGAAAAATTCCATCGATTATATTTGGAGGTTTTGAATTTCCCCTTCCTACTGTCAAGAAGAAATATGATATTCTTATTATTGGGGATGTGCATATCCCCGTTGAGGTAACATAGTGTTATTCAAAATTTCTCCGGTTCCATGTTATTCGGAATGAGTTCGTTAACAAGACTTGATCAACCTTGTTAGTGGATTCCTTTTGATGATCATGAGATGGATGAAACTAGAAGGCACAACCTCGTGTACCCCACTTTTACTTTTTGTTATTTATATTAAATAAAATAAAATAAATATTTTTTCTGTCTATTATCTGATTATCTGTGCAATATAAAAATACCTCAAAAATAAAAGTTCTCCAAATGCCCTGAAAATCAAATATGATTTTTTCTAGAATATTTGATGATTTATGGAGCTGAGAACACACCAGGGGGCCAACCACCTTTCCACGACGGTGGAGGGCGCACCCACCCCTCTAGGGCGCGTCCCCTACCTTGTGGGCCCACGATGGCCCTCCTCCACTTATCATTTCACCCATACACTTCATCTTCCTCCCCCAAACACGAATAAATAGCTCAAACCCGAGTCCAAGCTCGTTTTGCTGCCATTTTCGATCTCCTTGCTCAAAGCACCTCTCAGAAAACTGCTTGGGGAGATTGTTCCTTGGTATGTGACTCTTCCATTGGTCCAATTAATTTTTGTTCTAGTGCTTTATTCATTACAAATTTTTGCTGCTTAGGTGACCCTGTTCTTGAGCTTGCATGTAAAATTTATATGGTCAAAATTAATTTTGATGCATGATATATGCCCTAGGCACTTGTAGGAGTAGTTGCTATCAATATTATTGAGTTTGGTTTACTTTTATTTTGAAGTTACTAAAAATTTTCAAAAAATTTCAGAGGAAGAAAAATGCTTAGGAAAATGTTCCAAGGTGGTTCTTGAAAGAAGCAAGGACCCAGGCTTGCAATGCGTGATGCTGACGAAGAGCCACCAAGAGACGCTCCAGTGCATCCTTGTGAGTGGCCTTCTGAAAATTTTATGAATCTAGCAGGAATAAAAGAAGAATTCAACGCATATTTGCGTAACGCTGATCTCGTGAGCTTCGAGGAAGAGAAGTGCAGTCAGTATCATGAGCTCACTAGCTCCTTTGTGAGGAGGTTTGAATTTTCAACTTCACGTAATTCTCCAACTATCCTGTTTGATCTTTATGATAAATCTTATACCATGGACTTAGAGGATTTTACCACTGCATGCAAACTTCCACAATGAGGTAGTATAAGGGATCCTCGCAAATCTGAATTTAGAGATTTTCTTGCTAATATAACCATGGGAGAATCTAGAGATATTACACAAGCTACCATAGGGAGCATTCACTTTCCTGCTATACATTATTTTGCTCTCTTCATAGGTAGATGCATAAATGGTAAAGATGAGGCATGTCACATGTATGTCCCCGATCTTAGTATTCTTAGGAGTGCTGTGTTAGGAGACAAATCATATAATTTAGGAGCCATTTTTGCACGTAGGTTGCATCTTAATAGACGTAATGGAGATTTCTTTGGTGGAATTTATGCAACCCATATAGCTAATTTTTTGGGTATAGATGTACGCGAAGATGATATTGAATTACCTCCTGCCTATCTAGATTTTAATGCTATGGTTCACCACCAGTTTGTCAAGAGGAACGAATCACCTCTCCAGTATCGACTAATCTTTGATAGACACCGTGCTGTCCGTATTACTCTCCCAGCTCCTGCCTTCTTTGATTATTAGGCAAGAGGAGGATATACTATTACCAGAGAGGAGGCAGATGAGTATGAGAGGAGAGAGGAGGCCACTCGTCGCCACGCTGCAGCTCAGCAGGCAATAGCTGCTACATCACAGTACGACCCCAACTACTATTATGGATATCCTCCAGGCCAGCCATGGCCATAGACCAACTTAGGCCAAAAGCCTAAGCTTGGGGGAGTACGTATTTCTCACCGATATTACATTTATGCTCACACACTCATTGCTAGATATCGGTGCTCATACTTTTTCATTGTATCATCCATGCTAGTTTATTTTCCTTTTTATGCTTTCTTCTTGTGTGTTTAATAAACCTTAAGAAAAACCAAAAAAACTAGTTGTATCTTTTAATTAATTTACTTTCCATGCTTGTAGTAGTAATTAAAAAGAAAACCCAAAAATATTTCCTGTTCTTCTTTTGCTTGTTGGGAGCTTTCCCGTCTAAATAGTTTTATTTCTTTTCTTTTCTTTGGGGGTCGATAGGAGAAGACCCTGATTAAATTGTTGAAGTGGCTCTTATATGCATTATTGTTGATCTGACAAAAGAGCCCATGTTGCCTTGTCTTCTCCTGTTTATTGAATGCATGCAGATTCCAGCTTAGTCCAATGCACGTGCACTATTATTATTATTCACATCATTCGGTCGTGCAAGTGAAAGGCAATTATGATGATATATGATGGACTGACTGAGATGAGAAAAGCTGGTATGAAGTCGACCTCTTTTGTTTTTGTAAATATGATTAGTTCATTGTTCCTGATTCAGCCTATTATGAATAAACATGTTTGCAATGACAACTAGAGATCATAGTTTCTTATGCCATGCTTGATTAGCTATGAGTTATAATGGTTTACCTTGCATGCCAACATGCTATTAAAATGGTTATGATGTGGTATGATAGGTGGTATCCTCCTCTGAATGATTTAAGTGACTTGACTTGGCACATGTTCACGCATGTAGGTGAAACAAAATCAACATAGCCTTCACGATATTTATGTTCATGGTGGATTATATCCTATTCATGCTTGCATTTAGTGTTGATTAATTTTAATGCATGTTCATGACTGTTGTCGCTCTCTAGCTGGTCGCTTCCCAGTCTTTTGCTAGCATTCACCTGTACTAAGCGGGAATGCTGCTTGTGCATCCAAACTCCTTAAACCCCAAAGTTATTCCATATGAGTCCACTATACCTACCTATATACGGTATCTACCTTCCGTTCCAAGTAAATTTGTATGTGCCAAACTCTAAACCTTCAAATAAACATCCTGTTTTGTATGCTCGAATAGCTCATGTATCAACTAGGGTTGTCTGTATCTTCCATGTTAGGCGGGTTATTCTCAAGAGGAGTGGACTCCGCTCCTCACTCACGAGATAAATGGCTGGTCACCGGGATGCCCAGTCCCAGGCTTTATGCAAACTAAATCAAAATAATTGCAAACAAAACCCCCCCTGGGACTCTTGTTAGTTGGAGGCACTCGTCGTTTCGAGCAAGCCATGGATTGATGCTTGTTGGTGGAAGGGGGAGTATAAACTTTACCATTCTATTTGGGAACCGCCTATAATGTGTGTAGCATGGAAGATATCGCCATCTCCTGGTTGTTATGTTGACAATGAAAGTATACCGCTCAAAATATTATTCACCTCTGTTTCAAAACCGAGCTCTGGCACCTCTACAAATCCCTGCTTCCCTCTGCGAAGGGCCTATCTATTTACTTTTATGCTGAGTCATCATCCTCTTATTAAAAAGCACCAGTTGGAGAGCACCGCTGTCATTTGCATTCATTACTGTTAGTTTACATTGAGTATGACTTGACTGGATCTCTTTTACCATGTATTACAATGTCTAGTCGGTCCTTGGTCTTTAAAGGTGCTCTGCATTTATGTTTCGCGGTCTCAGAAAGGGCTAGCGAGATACCATCCTGTTATATCATATTATGATTCTTTTGATAAAGTGTTGTCATCCAAGTTTTATTATTATGGCTCGCTAGTTGATTATGCTATTGATATGAGTAAACTTGAGACCTATGCGTTATTGCAAATGTGGTTAGTTATAATCTTTGCTGAAAACTTGAATGTTGGCTTTACATATTTACAACAACAAGAGCAAACAGAGTTTGTAAAAGTTTTTCTTTATCACTTTCAGTTTGTCAACTGAATTGCTTGAGGACAAGCAAAGGTTTAAGCTTGGGGGAGTTGATACGTCTCCAACGTATCTACTTTTCCAAACACTTTTGCCCTTGTTTTGGACTCTAACTTGCATGATTTGAATGGAACTAACCCGGACTGACGCTGTTTTCAGCAGAATTACCATGGTGTTATTTATGTGCAGGAGCAAACGTTCTCGGAATGACCTGAAACTTCACGGAGACACTTTTCAGAAAATAAGAAAAATACCTGCCAAAGATGAAGGCCAGGGGCCCACCGTCTTGCCACGAGGGTGGGGGGCGTGCCTGCCCCCCTAGGGCGCCCCCTACCTCATGGGCTCCTTGTTGCCTCTCCGACTCCAACTCCACCTCCATATATTGAGTTTCGATGAGAAAAAAATCAGAGAGAAGAAATCATCGTGTTGTACGATATGGAGCCGCCGCCAAGCCCTAAAACCTCTTGAAGGGGCTGTTCTGGAGTCCGTTCGGGGCTCCGGAGAGGGGAATCCGTCGCCATCGTCATCATCAACCATCCTCCATCACCAATTTCATGATGCTCACCGCCGTGCGTGAGTAATTCCATCGTAGTCTTGCTAGACGGTGATGGGTTGGATGGGATCTATCATGTAATCGAGTTAGTTTTGTTAGGGTTTGATCCCTAGTGTCCATTATGTTCTGAGATTGATGTTGCTATGACTTTGCTATGCTTAATGATTGTCACTAGGGCCCGAGTGCCATGATTTCAGATCTGAACCTATTATGTTTTCATCAATATATGAGTGTTCTTGATCCTATCTTGCAAGTCTATAGTCACCTATTATGTGTTATGATCCGTTAACCCCGAAGTGACAATAATCGGGATACTTACCGGTGATGACCCTAGTTTGAGGAGTTCATGTATTCACTATGTGTTAATGCTTTGTTCCGGTTCTCTATTAAAAGGAGACCTTAATATCCCTTAGTTTCCATAAGGACCCCACTGCCATGGGAGGGTAGGACAAAAGATGTCATGCAAGTTCTTTTCCATAAGCATGTATGACTATGTTCGGAATACATGCCTACATTATATCAATGAACTGGAGCTAGTTCTGTGTCACCCTAGGTTATGACTGTTACATGATGAACCGCATCCGGCATAATTCTCCATCACCGATCCATTGCCTACGAGCTTTCCATATATTGTTCTTCGCTTATTTACTTTTCCATTGCTATTGCTATCATCACTACAAAATACCAAAAACATTGCTTTTACTATTGTTACCTTTTGCTACTGTTATCACTACTATCATATTACTTTGCCACTAAACACTTTGCTGTAGATATTAAGTTTCCAGGTGTGGTTGAATTGACAACTCAGCTGCTAATACTTGAGAATATTCTTTGGCTCCCCTTGTGTCGAATCAATAAATTTGGGTTGAATACTCTACCCTCGAAAACTGTTGCGATCCCCTATACTTGTGGCTTATCAACTTACATTATTGATAAAAAATAATTATTATTCATATTAATGAGCGGCATCAAATGCATGGTGTAAATAGCACTATCATCCCTGAAAATTGAGAGCATTAATGTTTGTGATTAGAAAGTGAACAGTAGATATGGGATGTGTAGTGGAACAAAAAGATGCATGGTTTAAATGAGGTAGAGCTACAGTTAAAAGAAACTTACTCTCTGTCTGAGTTACATACACTCTTCACATGTTTGACATTAAAGGAGGCCATGGTGTGAGGATAGTTGTTGTAAGCAGAATGGTAAGCTCTCTTGAAGTTTTCGATGACAATGTCCGAGTGTTCCTTTATACCGTCGCAATTGATATAAGGACATAGAATTTCGAAGTGACGCATTGCAAGATTCATGATGATGAGGTAGATAAAATGTGGATCCTTTCTCACAGGTATTAAGACCTAAAACAATTAACAGGGAATAATATCATTGTAACAAGAAAAACTTGTAGAATCAAAGACGAACACTGGGCAGATAGAGTGAGTAGGGTGAACTCACGATGTCACATTTGTTGGGCAGCCTGTACCCAATAGTTTTTTCCACAATGTGTTCCTTGAGTTGTTCTGTGCTTGCTCCTAGAACTTTAAATTTATCCTGCAGAAAATTGAAGCTGTGTCACTCAGTGTGGTAGTAGTAGTAAATGTGGTTTGTTTTTATTATTTATGAGAAGCAAGAACTTACAGAAGCGTCCATGTACATTATATGCTTGTGCACAAATGCTGGCGTTGCATAGAATTGTTCTTTCATCAGCAACACTGAGTAAGCATCGACCACGAATGAGTTGATATATCCGTATACCTTCATTGACAAACCTAAAGTTCGATGATCGGCCCAACATCGATCCACGTAGAATATCTTCTTGCTGTAAAAAAACAAATGAATTTTAAATTGTAAGATTTTCTTTTTTAATATAAGAGGAAATGATTAGTATTCAATTTCAATAGTAGAAGAATCGAGCCGAAACACTTGAATATGATAGCTTCAGGCAGAATATATTGCATTATTATACAAAGGGACCAAAACTTTACTGTAACAGGAACAACGAATTCATTACCTATCATTTTGCTTGATACCTGGCGTATTGTCGACGATTGTTTCATACACTTCTTTCTCCTCGTTTGTGGAATCTCTTATTTCCAAAAGTTGGCAGTGATCTTGATGGTCATTCCCTTGGTCAGTGAATCGAGTCTGTTCTAGCTCAGAATGATGTTGATGAGGCTGGAAGACATGACCACCGGAGTTCAATTGACCATTACTAATTTGCAGACGACCATCATTATAATTGTTGTTTCTTTGGAACATTAGGCGTTGTGGTTGGTGCTGCATGCGCAGTTCTAATGTTTTGACAATTGGATCACCGGTTGAGCTTGAAGGAATATCTATTGGAAAATGCTGGAGAGGATGGCCGGAATACTACATGCTGTTGAACTGTTGTTGCAAGGCACTGTAACTTTGCCCATTAGACCCGCCTCTGTGTGGTTGCTGATTGTTCTGCTCTTGAGGTTGGCGTTGTTGGCACCGTGTAGTGCTGTTATTCTGAGCATCATTGTGTTGGCAGTAGTGGGCATCACGGACAGTGGTTTGTTGCTGGTACTGCTTGTGACTTTGGTTGTTCATCGCATATGGTGAGCACTAGCTTTTGTTTGAACTGTCGTTACTCTAAGCACCAGGATGTCGGTAGAAGTGGTTTTTGATACTAGGAGCTGGTTGGTTGTAGTGTTGGGACAAGGGAGTTGATGGTAAACTTTGGGACAAGACAGTTTGAGTTAAACCTGTAGAGTATGACGTATCAAAGGCCTATGTGAGGTGGCTAGCGCCTGACATTGATCCTGATCTGCTGGGTATAGGTGGCTCTGGATAGTTAGAAAGGGAAGATCTAGCTGACGAGCTTGAATTCTTGGCCAAGTGTGAGACCGTATCAGGTTCGCATTGTTGTGATGCTACCTGGTTATGAAAGGGTTGTTTCTTTTTTTGTTCAATGGCTCTGTCAAGTTGTTCATAGATAGATGGGTTAGACCATATTTCATCATCATCAATGAATCCACAATTAAGGAGGCTTCTGTGGTTGTCAGCTTGTAGAGACTGGTTGTTTGCAGTTTCTGCTGAATTATGTGGAGGCTCCAGTATCCTAACTCTTTTCATAGGAGGCGCTGTACTCTTGTTACCTGGATCTTCTGACTGCTTTAAGGACCTCTTGTGAGCTGCCAATTGTGGTTCCGGTTCTGGCGGATGTGTGCTTGTGGTAATAGGGATGCTGTCTGTGGGATCAATAGGTGGTTGCTTCATACACTGTTCATGTTCTTCTGCAATGTTATTGTCTTCTGCATTGACAGATGGTGCAGCAACCAGTGGAGCATCACTAGTGGATGGAATTGCTTTTCCCGTGTCCAGTACTGAGCCAGAACCGCTGGCAGAATCAACTAGGGACTTCGACTATAGGAGGAAGTAGCTCTTGTGCATTCTGTTTCAGCAATGTTCTTCTCGTCACTCAAAGTTGAAACAAGATGGACCTTATCTTCCTGTAGTGAAGAAGAACGTTATCCAGTGACATTGTTTGATTTTTGTGCAGGCTGGGATACAGTGAGCCTTTTTGTGTTGGTTGAAGAGTTGTTGTGAGCGCTGTTAGAACCGCTGGATCATGTAGTAGTTGGTGACATTTTCCCAACGTGATAAACAGGTGCTCCAAGTGTATCTATTGAGATTGGATCAGTCAGTAATTTTTTGTCAACCACAGAGTGCGAGGCTGATGTTTTTGTTGCAGTAGGTTTTGCTGTTTCCTCCAAGAGTTTTTCCAGTGGGCTTGTCAGAGAGTTGTGGTCTACAGATCCTCCAGCAGATTTTTGGGTTTCAATCGGTACAGAACACTCCGATGAATTTTCACCTGTCATTATAATTGCCCCGCTCTCCAGCATCTCGGTTGTTGACACGAAGGGCCCATGGACCGGCAAGCCGTCAAGGCATTTGTGTAGATGGTTATAAACTTTGTCCAGATGAATCTTGGCTTGTTCATCAATGTCCTCTTTGTTGCGGTCGATCTTGTTCACTTCTAGTAGCAACTTAATCTGGGTTGATGATTTTAGGTGTGAAGATAGACGAATTTGGGATTGCTCTTTTCGTACGGATTCTGGGATTCTGGGTCAGGGGTATCGCAGCAACCCTTTAAATTTTCCAGGGAGTATGATGTGGCATGAAGGGCACTGGTTGAGCCATTGCTGGAAGAACTTTGACTGATTGTCGTGCTAGAACTTGGAAGCGTAGAATATGTTGAAGGGAGTGATGAAAACGTTTCTTTTTCATTTGAGTTGTCCTGTTGCAAGTTACAATAAACACCCTGGTCTCTGGTCTTGGTTTCTTTTGCACTAAGATCCCTACCAAGTGAAAGGAGCTTCTCCAATTTCTGCTCGAGAACTGGTTGAAACCACGAGAAAAGTTCTGTGTACATTTCATTGATAACTTTGGCAATTTTCATCTTGGCCTGGAATTGAAAGAAAAGGACTGTGATATTTGGCACATGTGTGCCATATAAGCAAAACTGCCACACCTCTACTTCTTTAACTTTAAAGTACCACACGATCCCCTTCCTTTGACCCCGCCTTCTCCCGAACGATCCCGCAAGCTCGCCCGAGAAACCTGCTTCTCCCGCACATCTCACGCGCCCACCCCCGAGAAAACTGCCACTTCTTCACGTCTACCACATGATAAAAAATATTGCACATGTCCCACACCTCCTTGGCACCAAAGCACGCCACCACAACCAACTCACCCTTAGGTAATTGTTGCTCAAACTAAAGAAACTAATCGTTTTGACCCCATTTTTTTTACAATTTTATTACTACAAAAAGTACAGAAAATTACCACGATTTCCCCTCAGGACAAAGTTACCATGGTATTTGCATGCCAGTTATCAGGCCTGTGATCCGTAAGTTACCGTGCTATTTACATAGAACTTACCAGGTACTATGTTTCAACAACCACACCCCTTTCAAAGTTACCATTGTGTTTTGTACACAAGTTATAAGGTCTTCGATGTGTAAAATACCGTGATACTTACACATAAGTTATCAGCGTATGTGTACATCAACCTCGCCCCTGGTCAAAGTTACCATGGGGGATTGTACATGAGTTACCGGGTCTATAGTTCGTATATTATCATGATACTTATACATAAAAACCTGGGTTTGTTTCGGTAACTTTTTTCATGGGTCAAAAATTACCACGATGTTTTTGCATAACTTATCACGCCTATAGCGGGTCAAAGTGGGCCGTTTTTCGGGCAATGCCCCCGAGCACGTGTGCCCCTCATGACACTAAATATTATGTGGCTTTTCAGTGGCACACCATGTGTTGTGTTCATCTAAGAGGTCCGATCAGGCGAGTGTATGTTTTTAACAACTTGTTTTCCTTTGGTAAAAAGTTACCATCATGTTTATATTGTAAGTTATCGGTTACGCGGTGCTTATATTATCATGTTATTCACACAAAAATTATTGGGGATGTTTTGAACAACTTTTCCCTGGGACAAAAAGTTATCATGGTGATTCTAGGTAACTTATCAAGCCCGCAGTGCTTAAAGTATCATGCTATTTACACAAAATTTATCAGGGGTATGTTTCAACAAACCCCCCCTCCCCCCCCCCCACACGGGTCAAAAACTTATCATGGTGTTTAGTTATCGCAGTGCATATGTTTTCATGCTATTTACACATAAAAATATCAGGGGAGGGAGGTATAGTACCATGCTATTTACATAGAAGATACCAAAGTATCTTTTAAAAAAAAATCTTCCCTATGGTCAAAGTTACCATGGTGTTTCTACCTCAGTTATCAGATGTGCGCTGCGTATATTACCATCTATTTACACATAAATTATCGGGTATCTTTTCACATTTTTCTTTCACAATGGTTAAAGTTACCAGGATACAACACCATAATACATATGAAACCTTACACTAAAGTTGCAAAATTATCCATTCGTGGCCTATATACTCCCTATCAGACTATCACAAACAACAAACCAACAACTACAAATCCAATAGATTTCTGCTTCCAAATGCTAGTCAACAGCACAGAAAAAAGGCTAGCAGTAGCAAATGATCAATTTGCAATCTACATACTTTACTTTCCAACTACAATCAGGATAACTGGAACAATGTCACCTTGAAGTCCACACCAGGCTATGCCTAGGCCGGCAATGGGAACCTCATTCCAACCGAAATGTGCATGCACATTGTGAGGCATAAGGTGAAGATGGCCATGGACTTGGCGCTCAGGTACTTGATGGCGACGAGACCCCTTTCGGTGATTTCGTCACGGGCAACGACAATGCTCTTTCGTGCACCAGCGGACACCCGCTGAGTCGAGAACTCGAGGAATGACCGGACCATCTCTGCGGTGACCCTGCCCGTGACATCCAGCACAAACCTTCGGTTGCTTGGCATGGCCAATGTGGTCGATACTCTCTCCATTACACAGCTAGGACCTGAATTGCAAACCTCTTGCACCACTGCTGCTTCAGCTCGAGAAATGGAGGCCTCCTTTGTGACCTGCCGTGAGGTCCTAACAAACGTCTCGACGGCGCTGTTGCAGACGGACACGGGCAGGTCCTTGAGCTTGGCGTCGTGCTTGGGGTCAGTGACGCCTGCGAGCACCTGGTCGGAGGTGCGCACGGCCGCGGTCCTGTCGAGGTAGGTGGCGACGGCGGTGCTGACGAACACCCGGACGAGCTCCGCGGCGGCCTCCTTGCCCCTGTCGCTGCACAGCGCGGCGAGCCAGTCCGGATGGCCAGGGGCGTGGGGCCGGGCCTCGGGATCACGGCAGGAGAGCACGAGGTTCCTGGCGAAGCTCCCGAGGACGGTGGAGACGAACCTGGCGCCGTCGGGGGAGAGGAGGCGGTCCAAGATCCGGTCGTGCAGCAACGGGGAGGGAGGATCCGGGCCCCGGGCGGCCCGGTGGGAGGAGAAGGCGCGGAGGGCCCCCGAGGCGAGCGACTCGGAGAGGGCGGAGGCGGCGGAGGAGACGTGGTCGGAGGCGGCGAGCTTGGAGAGGACGAGTGCGGGGAAGGAGTGGAAGAACCGAAAAAAGTGGATCATGCTGCGATGCCGATCGAAGGGACACCGAGTGGTGTGGCAGTTTTGCAATCGGGCACAGGGTTGCCAAATACATATTTCGGAAAGAAAAACCATCAGATATTATTAACACCGAGAATGAAAAGAAGTTATTAATATCAAAAATGAAAAATATCTTGTGAACTACTGTACGTTGTATCAATAATTGCAGAAAGGGCATGGAATAATGTGCACAGAAGGACACATGGTGTGCTGCGGGAAGCGCGGCTAACAAAGTCCATGAATCATGGTGAACACATTCCTTGAAAAGAGCATAGTCGACCTACCTTACGAAGCATGGTTGATCTACTGTCGTAGGGAAACAGTGCTATAATTAACACAAAGGCACATCTAACGTACTATAGGAAGCACTTCTATGTTTAACACAAAGGCACAGTTAACGTACTATGGGAAGCACTTGTAGTTTTAACACAAAAAGCATAGATGACGTACTATAGGGAGCACTTCTATATTTAACACAAAGGCACAGTTAACATTCTATAGGAAGTACCTTGTAGTTTTAACACAGAAGCACAGGTAACGTACTATAGGGAGCACTTCTATATTTAATGCAAAGGCATAGCTAACGTATTATAGGAAGCACTTCTAGTTTTAACACAAAATTACAGCTAACGTACTATAGGAAGCACTGTTAGTTTTAACGCAAAGGCACGGGTAACGTATTATATGAAAGCACTTCTAGTTTTAACACAAAATCACAGCTAACGTACTATAAGAAGCACTGTTAGTTTTAACGCAAAGGCACGGCTAACGTATTATAGGAAGCACTTCTAGTTTTAACACCAAAGCACAGCTAACGTACTATAGGAGGCACTTGTATATCTAACACAAATGCGTAGTTAACGTACTATAGGAAGCACTTTTATATTTAACACAAAAGCACGGCTAACGTACTATAGGAAGCAGTTCTGGTTTTAACACAAAAGCACAGATAACGTCCTATAGGAAGCACTTATGGTTTTAACACAAAGGCACAGATAACGTCCTATAGGAAGCACTTTTATATTTATCACAAAAGCATAGCTAACGTAGTATAGGAAGCACTTCTATATTTAACACAAAAGTACGACACGTCCTATAGGAAGCACTTCTGGTTTTAACACAAAAGCAGAGCTAACGTCCTATAGGAAGCACTTTTATATTTAACACAAAAGCACAACTAACATACTATAGGAAACTGTTTGGATGAACACAATAGGACATGTATCTGTTTCGTAAAAACTTAGGGATCATCATTTCAAACATAAAATCAGGTGCAGAAGCTGGAAATCACTTACGGAACAAAATTTTTCTTGAGGCACAAATTCTTCTATGTAGGCTTCTAGTCTGGGACTCATTTGGAAAAATGGCGCCTGAAAGCCAGGCGGTGGTTGGAAAGGCGTGCGCCTAATGTCTTTCAGCTGTCATGTGGAAGGAAAGAATTACAGTCAAGTCAGATTAATATATGGCAGCTAAGTCATTATGTTGAGTCGAAAAGTTCGCCAAAGGAAAATGATGAAAAGTTGACTCACCGTGTGTTTGCCAAAAATTCCATCCTCTGTTGACAGGCTGTCTATGTTAGCATAATTCTTAATGGCCTCTGTGTCCCACATGACATGTCTTGCAGGAGTGTCAGGTTCCAGGTCCATAACCTTCGTATCCAGGTACTCAAAATACTTTATCCGCAAGTGAGGAAGAGGTAAAAATTAATCATGTTCTTGTAGCTGCTTGTGGGTATAAAGAAGTGTACAGGTTAGTGAACGAACCACTGGAATCAGGAGGCAGCCACACAGGGCGCCTGCGAATCCTTTGTCCTTGAAGGTCTGGAGTGATGTCACCAGTTTCTCTGTGACAACATTAGACCAATCATATGATGATATGTTACTTGATGGTCCTTCTAGAGAGGCTAAATAGTCGGGGCTAACGCAATCATATGTCGTTGGGCATAGAAATACCGCTGTTGCAAACATCACGAAAACCCGTTGAAACACTTCTCCTGTCAGCTCTGGGGTTATGAGATCGGTTAACTCTCTGATGTTTGGAGCATGCCCAGCACACCGAGTTTCAGACTTAACCTGACATCTGAAAGCTTCTGAGCATTTTCTAGGGATAATGTGCCCGCCCAGTGGAATTCCTAAGATCCGGTGCACGGTGTACGAGTTGATAAGGAATCTGTATCCACTAGGAAGTATGAAACACCTGGAAGGGCAATCAAAATAGCGGACAAGCCAGCGAACGAAACACCTTGGAAGCTCGCGACAGCACAGATCTAGAAGGTACCCAAAACCAATATCTCTGACTAGCTATTTTTGTGGCTTTGTTAGCTTTTCATAGACAGAAATGAATTTCTGGAAGCTAAGTTTTGTGCTGAACTCTTCTTCGTATTCACCCATTGCAGCAGCTCTGTGGACAAAGATAAGAAATGACCTTTAGCAAATGTATTGTTGAACCACATGCTTTTCTGGTAGAAGCTTACATATAAACACCGAGTCAGCAAAATAGAGATAAATATTTAAGCCATGATTAAAAATGCAGCTAGAATGAGAGGCATTGATTTCCAAAGAAATTTCATCGACACACGTGAGATGCATGATAAAAACACCTATTTCGAGGCAGCAAGCTGCTTCTTTGTCCTGTACTCCTCAACAAGCTTTTTGTGCGCTGCATGTTTTAACTTGATCCTTAGTCTCTCTGTCTCTAGTTGGTCATGAACCATGAAATCTTGGGTGACAATCTCTGTGCCATCGACAGACTAAGACTAAGTCTCCGACAGATGTGGGGTGGAATCCATCTCATCAAACTCTACATAAGAGGTCATGAGACGTCATCGTTACCAGGTCAGCTATGTAAGACAGTTGTTAGCAGTCCATGTGAGACCACCATCAACAGGTTGGTTAGCTAAGACGGGTTCTAACTCTGAGTTAGTAACTGCTTTGCAAAAATGGACGTAAATCCTTTGGATCTCTGCTATAGATTTAGGATCTATACAAATAATTTGACCTGTCTCTAGTTGGTTAGCTAAGACGAGTGCTTAAGTTTTGCATGGCTGGAGATATAACTCAAGTTAGCAAAACCACGGCGCAAGCATGCAGTTGGCATGGTTAAAGTGAGGTTAGTTGAGTCCTAATTTTAAATCCGTAACCCCTCTGCATTAAGATGGTACAACAGTCTGAGCACGGACCAGCTGAAGATAATTGGATGCGGAACCGATATTCAAATCGCGCCCTACCTGCTGTGTTGCGCACATGCAGTGTGTACGCAGCCCACGGAATTGCTAGCACCGGTAATTTTTTTTGTTCAAACGTTGAATCGGTGGCATAATCATGGTGAGGATGCAATGGATTACCTGAACAGGAGATCCACGGTGAGTGATATGAAGGAGACTGATAATTTTTCAGTGACGAGCGAACTCTGCGGAGGGATCAGGATTGGCTTTCTTTTGGAGAGCTCGCCTGTCGCCACCGATGCTAGATGGAGAGAGATCTGGAACTCATCTGCGGACGACCCCACAAGTTAGTCAATACTTGGAGGAACTATTTGAGAGCCCACATGTCAGTATGAGTTTGAAGTCCACCTACCACATTTTCTCACCTCAGATGGAGGTACTCCTCATAGGACTCATATAAGGCCGACCCCACAAGTTAGTGAGAGACTTAGAGGAATTAGTAACTGAGAGCCCACTTGTCAGTGTCATAGACGGTCAAGTGAAGTCGACCTACCACATCTCGTCACGCCCAAGAAACATGCCCATCTCTCATGCGTCGCAAAACTCACCCCACCTATCAGGTTATTCTTCTCCTGCACACAAAATAACGAAGTAGCCTCTCTCTTTCTTTCTCTCTCTCCCTCTCCCTCTCTCTTTCTCTTTTATCTCTCTCCGAGATTCAAAATCATTGAAGGGTATCGCTGACAAACTGTAGGGAAGCAGACCCCCCACAATTTAGAAAGGTGTGACTTCTGAACAATCAGCGCATAAGATTCAACAATCAAAGGTTAGTAAAAAATTTATCAATGCCCCTTTTGCGTGGCGATTCCTGATACACGAGATTCAGTTCGTTGATGAATTTGTTGTGGTCGGGATTCATAGAATAAAACTGTTTAGTTTTACACTGTAGCTTTGTTTTGAATTTGTTTTTTGTTTTGTATCCTCTCGTCCTTGTAATACGAGGTTGTTACTTTTGTTAGGTTTCATGGTTATCTTTGTGTTAAGTGTTGCACAAGCAAATTAGCATGAGAGGATCTCACTTTGGTTGAGGTTGTAGTTTAATGAAAAATTAATATATGTATATATTTATATATGTTAATTATATAGAACTAAAAATATATCTCTGTTGATATCGACTTCGAAAAGTTTCAACACTGATACTGCAGGTTTATAACCTTTATATTTATTACGTCTCTTTTTCGGGGAAGATGTTCAGGAGTGCGTCATCTGGTCAGGACAACAGGGACGATCGGTCTTTGAATGACATTGGCAAGGATTATGGGAGACAGGTAATAGTAAGGCAGTTGAACATTAGTGTTTGGTCTTTTATTTCTGGGACGTTTGCTTTCAAGGTGTCACCAC
Source organism: Triticum monococcum (assembly GCA_034509565.1). Classification (NCBI taxonomy): domain Eukaryota; kingdom Viridiplantae; phylum Streptophyta; class Magnoliopsida; order Poales; family Poaceae; genus Triticum; species Triticum monococcum. Next base: position 18,748,027 of record CM067844.1, on the reverse strand, counting down.
TGAGAACACCAGATAGTAGATTATTAACAACAACAAAAATGATTTATATATCCGGGATGAATGCTGTAATATCTGTTTATCATGTGCATCTACTCTACAGTTGAGTATCGAGAGGTGGAAGAATTTTTTTTACTATAAAACAAGAAGAAGATCAAGGATGCAGATGATGTCAAACACGCACATGCTATGCGGGCTGGAATAATTGGAGTCAAGAGTGAGATACAAGTTCTTGGCAAACGCCCCAACCAGGAGCATGGTGTGCAACAGACACCTGCCAAGAGGAGCATTCTAAGCAGCAGAGACTACACTAAGCAGATTGTGCAGGTAACGATGAAAATTTCAAACGCTGGTTTTAACGTATATGGAAGTTTTAGTCGCACGTGCCTCTAATTAGTTTTCGGTTTGAAGACACAGATGCCCACAAAGGCGCAGAGAGGGCATTGAGACGGCCTAGCGTTTGTAGGCGGTCATAATGAAGAGGTGCAGGGTAACATAATTTCCTTTGATGCAAGCAGAAGGATCATTGGCAACAAAAGCATTGGTGTTCAAGGATTCGGTACGGTTTGCACAAGCAAGAAGATCCCAACGACAAAATCAGACATAGGAGCAATAAGCTCTACCATACAACAGCATCAGAAAGCAATACATGTGACAGCATATACGAACGTGCAACAACATTTAAAGCAAATGCATATTTTTGTGAGCAATTTTTTCTTTGTTTTTGTCTGGAATATTTAAATTACAGTATCTTCCACACGAAGGTGTACGAGGAAGGAAGCAAGTATCTCGGTAGTCCACGAATCGATGAAAACATAAGGCAAGGTCCTTTGAAAGGATCACCTGTGGAGTTCAACATGAGGGGTCCTTCCAAAGGATCTCTGATGGCATTCAAAATCGTCAGCGAAATCACCAATGCACAGAGGTTGTCGCCAAGATTTGCTGGACAAGAGCGGCATGGGGAAACAAAGGTGACGTCGGAACTATGCCTTTTCAATTCAACACACAAACAGTTTTATGGGAGAACAGGGTAAAGTCGAAAACAGGAGGACGGCTGTCCGTCTTGTACGGCTGTATGTGCAGTTGTTCTTTTATATAGGATGTTGTTGTGCGTCTCCAGTTGTATGGTGTAAACAGAAGCACATCTGTGCCTCTTTGTGCAGATGTGTGTGTAGCATGGTCACATTCGTGATGTGAAGAGTGCCTCTGGTGTACCGCTTATACTCGGTGAAGAGGCACGGGTCTAGTTTTGGTATACCAGATGGGCCCTGATGAGTCATATAAATCTTTTGTTTAGAAATTAAAAAATGCATATGCTGCTTTGGACATCTAATTCTATTTCTTGCCATGTGTTCAGGATTTGGCGGAGGGGATAACAGATGAGGGAAAGAAATATCATAGTTCTCCATCCATTTTGAAGGAAATGCAATGTTCACAGCGGCAAGTAGCGTACAGCGCCAACACGGATTGCATGGTAGAAGCAGCACAGTGCCTTGGTTTCACGAGTGCCGGAGAAACAGGGAGCAGCATTGGACAATGCAACATTGGAGAGGCAGACTCATTTATGGATTTGGCCATGCCATGCAGAAACGATGCTGCTGCGTGTGAAAAACAACAGAGCAGCAGCAGCTCCGCTGTAAATGGACCTGTGGCTGGTGATGAGACTGATGTCGTCTGAAGTGAATGCGATCAGACGAACGAAGACATGGTAGACAGAATCATCATGGCGCCGCCGACCATTGTAGAGAAAGAAATGGATGACATGTTTAAAGAAGGCATATACCCAACGATTCATGAGGTCACCGAAGCGGTCGAACCAGAAGGTGGTATGGTATTCGGATCATTGGATGAGTGCTTTTTCTTTTTCTGCAGATATGCTAGAAAGGTTGGCTTTGCTTCCAAGCGATCAACGAGTAGAAGATCGACATATGATCAGCAGCTTGACAAGCAGGTTTTTCAGTGCACCAAGGAAGGGCAGAATATAACAACTGAGAGACATGTTAAGGAGAGAAGGAGCAACTGCTTGATCCGGACAAGCTGCCCAGTCCAAGTAACAGCCAAGAGGGATACATATAGGAGGAAATGGTATCTGAAGAACGAGCGTCTAGAGCACAACCACGAGCTTCACCCATCTGATTGGATGCTGAAGTTCATGAGATGCTATAAGAAGATGACACCTCAGGAGAAATTCTTTATACAAGTGCTGCAGAAGGCGAGTTTAGAACCAAGGAAGGTTATGCAGATTTTTGCTGCCATGGGGAAATCGAGGCGAGAAATTATGTTTGACACGATTGACATAAGCAACATTGCATGCCGGGACAGGGCTGGAGAGCGCGGCACTGATATCGCAGACACCATGAAACTGTTTGCTGATATGCAGAGGCGGAGGCCGGGATTCCACCATGTGGAAGAGACAGAGAACAATGTAGTGCGCAGCCTGTTCTGGACAAACTCCTTGTGTAAGATGAATTATGATCTATATGGAGATTTCGTGTCTTTTGACACCACATTCTCTACGAATATATATGGCTTGCCATTTGCACCAATTATGGTGTCGACAACCATGGGTCGACCGTCCTATTTGGAGTAGGCCTTTTGAAGGATGAGAAAATAGGTTCATTCAAGTGGCTCCTAAGCACGTTTGTCGATGCAATGGGAGGTAAAGAGCCGAAATACATAATAACAGACCAAGACCAGGCGGTGAAGACTGCAATAAAGGAAGCTCTTCCGAGGACGAGGCACAGGTTCTGCTGGTGGCATATTAGGAAGAACCTGAAGGAAAATAACGCAGCAGTGTTTGCGCAGCACCCAGGGATGTCTCATGATATATTTCGAATCGTCAAAAACTCACTAGATCAAGACGAGTTTGAGCGTGCCTGGAAAGCAGCAATTTCTCTGCACAAGGCGGAAGGCAACAAACATCTGAACACGCTATGGGAACTCTGAAATTTTTGGGTGCCGGCCTACTTCAAGGACTATTTCTATCTTTTCTCATCAACAACCACTCGCAGTGAGAGCACGAATTCGATGTGGAAGAATTACGTCGACCACAAGGACACTATAAAAAGGTTTGTTAATGCATATCACACGATTCAACAAAATTGCCTCACCACGCTTGACAAGAAAAGATACCGAACAGAAGAGAAGGCGCCATCACTAGAGACGGGTTTTCTGATTGAAAGACAAGCAAGTCAAGTATACACGAATGAAATTTTCAGGAAATTCCAGCTGGAGCTACAGAACCGGACTTACTTCAAGTGCTCTGATCTGGCAAAGGGGAGGCAGTATTTAAAAAAAAGATTATTGAACCTGGAGATAAAGTGTGGAGACCATATCCCGGCGAGGAATTTGACAGGTCTGAGTTCAGGGTAGATGTGGATGAGCAAAAAGAAATATACAGTTGCAGCTGCAAGAAAATGAGTAGGGATGGCATTCAGTGCTGCCATGTGCTTAAGGTGATGGACCAAACAGGCATGATCGATCAACTTCCAAAATCCTTTGTCATCCCCAGATGGACCAGGAATCTATCAGAGAGTCTGAAAGTTCCGCCTACAAGTCAAGGTGATAGCATGACCATACAAGACGATGAAACTACGAGATTCGGCCTCGCTTACGCTGAGTTGTCGGATATGTGTTCAAATGCATGCAGAAAAGAGAAGGCATACCGTGTGCTGCATGAGTGTACGGTAGATATGAAAATAAAAGTCATGGCGGCACTTGCCGAGGAACCAGACACAGGCATTCTTGTCGAAACTCTCAAGAACCCTCCCTTGAGTGGCTCAAAGGGTACGAAAAAAGGAGATCGAATCAAAGATGATTCTGAGAAGAAAGGAAAAGGCTACAAAGCCGCAACCAAGCGTGGCCATTGTGGAGAAAAGGGTCACAGGAAAACAAACTGCCCGGATAACCCAGAAGTGCAGGAGAGGATGAGGATTGAAGAGGAAAAGAGGAAATCGCAGTAGGAGAAGAGGGCAAGGTCAATGAAATGGCCGACAACACCGACAACACCATCGAGGACATCAAACAGCTCAGGACAATGCACTCCAAGCCCAGGAGGAAGACGTCAGACGCCAGCAATTCCAACGACCCCACTAATAACAGGGAACATTTACCAAAGTCTTGCATCTACGCCAGAATCAAACATCACACAAGCCAGGCACACAGAATGCATGCAGGGAAGCCCGGGACAAGGCACGGAATCTGCGCAGTCCATTTTCAGAAAGGAAAGGTCTGAGTGGAGACTTTGTTGTACCGGAGAACAATACAAATAGAAAAATTAAAAGGTAATAATGCAGCTTAAATAGGACATAAGCAAAAAATAGTGATGACCGCAATCTTTCGCTTTGTTTTTATGTATGAATATTAATGTTACAGGTCAATAGGTTGAATAGCTACGCACAAGGGTGGGGTTGCACAAGGGTCGAGGAGGAAGAATGGATCGCTGAACATTCAAAAACAAGGTCGCACGTGGAGCGATGAAATAGCAAGCAATTGGTGGGGATTGTTTATTTTCTTGTGCTGTGGTTATAAGAATGGCTTGTAAGTTAATTTTCTGCAGTTATAGAAACAAAACAAATTTAAATAAGAACGCCTTTTGCTTCTTTATGTATTTTTTACTCGGCGGGCGAAAATATCAGAGGCACAGGTTTCCTTGTTATTTTCCGCAGCCGCGTCGGTTTCTGAACGTGGATGTTGTAAGCACACAAGCATGCTTCTGTGCTGTGTGACAGAGAGATAAAAATAACCTAAGGGCACAGGCAGCAACGGCCATGCCACCGGTGAGTGTTCAACCGTGACTCTCACGGTTGCATGGTCACGCCCGCCATTATGGAATGAAAACGTTTTTAAGCACAGAATCTGGGTCGTGCTTCTGGGGCTGCATAACCATGGCTTTCGTGGTAACTGTGCCTCGCCTGTTCTAACGCATGTTCTTTTGTTATGAATGCATGACTGTAAGTAATTCAAATAACGTTGCTTGCGATGCGTGTCCAACCGTGCCTCATGTGCCTTCACACGGTGCTTCTGTGATGCAAAGATTTCAAACACAATGGGTCACGATTGTGTTTGCGTTTCTGTTTTACAAATGGATATAGTGCCTGGCAGTAGGTTCACGGAGTTTGCTGTGAGAGAATCATGTCTTTACATGCTACTAAGGCATGTGGAATCACCGCCGTGCCTGTCTTTGGCATGTAGAACAGTGCTTTACAATGCCGAAGGCAGGACCGTGTGTCTCGTTCTTGAAAAGCCTTGGTTCTGCCATCACTTCATTCACTTGGTTTTGTCCATGTTTTAGCAGAATCATCTGCAAAGCAGAGGCACGGCCTTGAATATTCTAGTGACTTAATTGTAACACGCACGTTGGGTTTCCGCAATTAACGCACGAACGTGGCTCCACGTAAAACACAAGCATGCCTACTTGAGCATCTTTACCGTGCCACTCCTGGTTATAGATCAACAGATGCATTTGGAGCACAAAGAAACACGAAGGTGACCTCTGACTTGAAACACGGACACACTTGACAGTTCGTGCATTTGAGTTAAAATCTTACAACGAAAACAATTGTAACGCGTACAGTCATCCGATTCTATTAGGTTTCCGTAATAATCGCACTATCGTGACTCCGGGTAAGAATAAATCATGCCTCTCCACCGACTCATTATGAATACAATTAGAAAACCTCTATGTGTGACTCTATGTAATTAGAAGACCTTTGAGGGCTGTAGGCCCGTGCTTGTGACCCTTGACACTAAAACACAGAGTAAACGCCCGTGCCTCTATGCTGTATGCACGTGCTTATGCCCATACAAGGAAATACGCTTTTAAAAATAGGGTCTCTCGTATAGGCCATTCCGTGCCTCATAGAGTAAACGCCCGTGGTTGTGCGTAAGACAAAGGTTAGCGTGACTCTATGTAATACCACCGAACATGCCTTTACGCGCTTCATGCCCGTGCCTGTGATAATTTTGATCCCGCATAAAACGCAAGGATGCCTCTCTGGGCCTCAATACCGTGCCTCTCCTGGTGTTAGAGTCAACGGAATCATGTGGAACACAAAGAGACACGAAGGTAGACACGAATTGTTCTACATGCCTGTGTGGCATGTAGAACAGTGCGTCACAATGCCAAAGGCAGGACCGTGTGTCTGGTATGTGACAATGCCAAGCCGTACCGTGTGTCTGGTACGTGACAAGCCATGACAGGAGCTTTTCAGCAGAATCATTTCCAAAGCAGAGGCACGGCCTTGAATCTTCTATTGACTTAAATGTGAATGTGTCAATGGAAAATTTTGCTGCTCGTAGAGGCAAGATGACTGTAGAACCGTGATTCCGGTGTCAAACAGATTCTTCTATTGAATGTGTGCCGTAAATAATTAATACACGGACAGGAACGCCCGTGCCTGGTCTGCGTGTGCAACATTGCATCTCGTACCTTGAAAGCCGTGGTTCTATTTAATGTTTCAAGCAGTCACCTACCATTGACTTGCTACGTGTAGTACTTAACTGTAACACCCCGGATATGTTTTACCCAATATGTAATCCAACTCTTGCCGTTTCCGATGTTAAGTTATTTTATTTTCTCGGGTTTGGGTTTTTGTCTCCGTGTGTTGTTATCTTTGTCATGCATCTCATATCATTTCATCATGTGCATTGCATTTGCATACGTGTTCATCTCATGCATTCGAGCTTTTTCCCCGTTGTCCGTTTTGCATTCCGGCGCTCCGTTCTCCTCCGGTGGTCATTTCTACCTTTCTTTCGTGTGTGGGGATTAAAAATTTATGGATTGGACTGAGACTTGCCAAGCGGCCTTGGTTTACTACCGGTAGACCGCCTGTCAAGTTTCGTACCATTTGGACTTCGTTTGATGCTCCAACGGTTAACCGAGGAACCGAGAAGGCCTCGTGTGTGTTGCAGCCCAACACCCCTCCAAGTTGGCCCAACACCCACCAAAACCCTCTCCATCATCTAGAGCGTTCGATCATGATTGCGTGGCCGAAAACCGCACCTCATTTGGACACTCCTAGCTCCCTCTACCTCTATATAAAGACCACCCTCTCGAAATTTCGGATCTCCCCCGTCCAAACCCTAAAAAAATCGTCTCCGCCGCCACCGGACACGTCCGGACGGCGCCGGACGCGTCCGCCACCCGCCGCCGCGAACCGGGGCGCGCCATGTGGCAGCGGGCGCCCCACTTCGCCGCCGCCACTGACGCGGGCCCGCAGGCCCAGCACCGGCCCTCCCCGTCGCCCGACCGGGCCTCTCCACCGCGCCGCCTCTCCGCTCGGCCGTCGCCCAGCCCTCCCCGCCGGCGTTCGTCCGCCGCCGCCCTCGCATCAAGTCCGGCAGATCTGGTCCGCCGCACCGGCTCCGGCGACCGCCCGCGCCCCGCCGCCTCTCCACCGGCCGGTGCAGCTCCGGCGAGCGCCGCCCGCCGCCATCCACCGCCCGCAGCTCCAGCCTCGCCCGCCGCCGCCATCGTCTACAGTAATTCCGACGGGATCCGCCGCCGCCTCGGGAAGAATGCTAATTGAGTTAATTGTCAGATCTGCTGCTCCAATTAGATATTTGTCATTTTTGCCATGATTATTGTGTGCATGATATGCCCCTGAGCTCTACATGTGTTTTGTTATATGTTTTGCCTTCTATATAGAGGCGCAACCCATGTATTTTTTTGATGTGTGTGGTGACTAGCACAAGCTTGCAAAGTGGTGCATTCGTTAATGCTGATTTCAAGGACTTAGCAATTCCACTAAGTCCTTGATCTGTTTATCTCAATATGCCATATGTTCATGATGATTCCTAGTGATCCGTGCCTCTTTTGAGGATGATCAGTAAGGATGTTTTGTTAATCTTGTAGTGCTCTATCCATCCATGTGTTTGTTTGCAATTATGGAGCACCCTAGCTTGAGTCAATCGAGCTCTACTTTTGCTATCTCGTGAATCTGGGCAGATTGTCTACTTGTTAGCGATTTTGCCGAGGATGTTGTAGTTGATCCGTGCATGCTATGTTATTGGTTTTGCGATGTCTAGCTTGTATTTTGTGTATTATTGATGGGTGTATGCTTAGATGGTCATGACTTGCTCTGTAGTGAGTGCATCGAGCTCTTAAACATGCCTACTTGATATCTGATTTTTGCATGCTCCAGTTTTCACTAAGTCTGAGAACTGATTATGTTTTTGCCATGTTCACATGCTTGCAAATGTATTTTCTGATCCCTTTTGGCTCAAGGTCACTAAGGATCTTTTGTTAAGATCTTTGAGTAGCTCCATGCCATGCTTTACTTTGCCATGCTCAGGTCCTGTAGCATATAGTTTTCATGCTCCAAAGAGTGCTATCTGATCTGAAATTCCAGACAAGTGTTAATTTCACTAAGTCTGAAATCTGTTTGCCAAATGCATTTTTGCCATGCTTGTTTGAACCTGTTAATGGATGAATTGGCCGTAGCTCAGTGTTCATCTTTTGTTAAGCATCATGAATGGATCCCTGCCATTTATTTTGTTTTCATGTTTGGGTGCTGTAGTATGTTCAGCTTGTTGCTTTTAGATGGCTACTTGCTGTAAATTGCAGACCGGTGTCATATTTGAATCACTTGCCATTTCCAAACCGTAACTCCGATTCCAGTGATCTTTATATCGTTTTCAAGCGTTTTGATCTCATCTATCCAATGGCACAGTTGGATTTCCAAGTTGAGGCCAGGTTCATTCATTCCTTGTCAAATCTTGCATATGCATGACATATCACATCCCGCATAGCATACCATCTTTGCATCACGTTGTTTGAGTTTGCACGTGGTTGATTGTGTCCTTGTTGCTTGTTTGTCTTGTTTGGGTAGAGCCGGGAGACGGGTTCACTAACGAGGAGCCTGTTGAGTTTGCTTTCGAGGAACCAGTCAACTCTGACAACTTTGCAGGCAAGATGATCATCCCTCGAAATCACTACTATCTTTGCTTTGCTAGATGCTCGCTCTTTTGCTATGCCTATGCTACGATGCCTACCACTTGCTTATCATGCCTCCCAAATTTCCATGTCAAACCTCTAACCCACCATGTCCTAGCAAACCGTTGATTGGCTATGTTACCGCTTTGCTCAGCCCCTCTTATAGCATTGCTAGTTGCAGGTGAAGATTGGAGACCATTCCTTGTTGGAACATTATTTACTTGTTGGGATATCATTATATTATGTTGTTATCTTAATGCATCTATATACTTGGTAAACGGTGGAAGGCTCGGCCTTTTAGCCTAGTGTTTTGTTCCACTCTTGCCGCCCTAGTTTTCGTCATATCGGTGTTATGTTCCCGGATTTTGCGTTCCTTACGCGGTTGGGTGATAATGGGAACCCCTTGATAGTCCGCCTTGAATAAAACTCCTCCAGCAATGCCCAACCTTGATTTTACCATTTGCCACCTAGCCTTTTCCCTTCTGTTTCGCGGACTCAAGGGTCATCTTATTTTAAACCCCCGGGCCAGTGCTCCTCTGAGCGTTGGTCCAACCTAGAGCACCGTACGGGGCCGTCCCTTGGCAACTTGGGTTACGTTGGCTCCCGTACGGTTAGCTTATCCGGTGTGCCTTGAGAACGAGATATGTGCAGCTCCTATCGGGATTTGTCGGCATAGCGGGTGGTGTTGCTGGACTTGTTTTACCATTGTCGGAGTTGGCTTGTAGAACTGGGATACCGAGCCTGATCGGAATGTCTTGGGAGGAGGTCTATTCCTTCGTTGACCGTGAGAGCTTGTCATGGGCTAAGTTGGGACTCCCCTACAGGGATTTGAACTTTCGAAAGCCGTGCCCATGGTTATGGGCAGATGGGAATTTATTAATGTCCGGTTGTAGATAACTTGAACCTTAACTTAATTAAAATAAATCAACTGTGTGAGTTGCCGTGATGGTCTCTTGTCGGCGGAGTCTGGGAAGTGAGCACGGTGTTGGAGTAATGCTTGCCGCAGGTTGCTCTCTAGTTATTCGTTCACGCTTCGCCTTCTCTTCTCGCTCTCTTTTGCGAACAAGTTAGCCACCATATATGCTAGTCGCTTGCTGCAGCTCCACCTATTTACCTTGCCTTTCCTATAAGCTTAAATAGTCTTGATCGCGAGGGTGCGAGATTGCTGAGTCCTCGTGGCTCATAGATTACTTCCCAAACAGATGCAGGACCTGATGACTCCGTTCCAGATGACGCGCTTGAGCTCAAGTGGGAGTTCGACGAGGACTCACGCCGTTACTATGTTTCTTTCCCTGATGATCAGTAGTGGTGCCCAGTTGGGGCGATCGGGACCGTGTCGCATGTTGGGATTATCTTTTCTTTTGGCGCCGTAGTCGGGCCATGAGTGTTTGGATGATGTAATGTTATTTATGTACTTTGATTGACGTGGCGAGTGTAAGCCAACTATGTATCTCCCCTTTTATTATCTATATTTACATGAGATGTTGTGAAGATTGCTAACTTGCGACATTGCTTTCAATGCGGTTATGCCTCTAAGTCGTGCCTCGACACGTGGGAGATATAGCCGCATTGAGGGCGTTACATTAACCCGGGCCCCCTGCGAGAAAGAAAAATAGAAGAAGTAATTAATCTAGGCCCCTCCGCGACCCGTCATGGGTATTTAAGCCATCTCGTGGATTGACAGGCTGTAATCCATTTCTCCAGATCCACCTCAGTGAGCACTGGTCGTGGGCGGCGCCACCCTAGCAACGGAGGTGGAGACGGAAAGCGCTGCTCATAGCATCAAGAGGTCGAGAGTGGCGCCACCGGCGACGCCGCTTTCTGGTGGTGTGCTGGTCATGGGAGGGGATGGAAGCGGCGACCGTGCTCCCTCCTGATCCGATGAGGAAGAAGGGGGATGTTGTGCGGACCGCATTAGAGATCTCGCCGACGTCGTCCTAGGTGAGATCATCTCTCGTCTTCCCATCAAGGATGGCATCCGTACTCGAATCCTCGCACGTCGCTGGCGTCCTTTGTGGCCCATCGCTCCTCTGAATCTCGACTGCCGCGAGATCTCTGACTCTCTTCTTTTTAACGATGGTGAAAAAGTTCATATCGAGACCATATCTCATCTGTGCGCCTTCACCAAGGAGCCCGTTCGCAAATGCTATTCCGGAACGCGGCTCTGTCAAAATCCTGTTGTTAGTCTTCCGGAATCCATTCTGTCCGGTCACGCTGGCTCGGTTAGCCGCCTCCCTATTCCGGTGTGCTACCTACAGTGCAGGCCCTCCATCGTTGATGCCTGGCTCTGATCCTGGAAGTTGAACAATATCCAGGTTCTTGAGTTCTACTACCTCTTCCCAGAGTTTCTGACACAAGAGGTAACTCTATTGGATCTATGCACTTCAACTACGCCCTCAGCACCGGAGTCCGTGTTTCGGTTTTCCTCCTCTCTCCACACCCTCGGGTTTGCTCTTTTCCAAATACCAGACAATTACGTAGGGAAGCTTCAGCTACCACTGGTGAAAAGACTCTCGCTTGTGGCTGTTGATATATCAGACGCGTCACTGCAAAGCATAATTCACTAGTTGCCCTGCAGTTGAGTCTCTCCTGCTTGTTTGCAATAGAGGAGGTCGTCGTGTCACAATAAACTCATCTAAACTTGTAAGCATTGGCATTTGTTGTCCACACGGGGAACTCATTGTTGAGGATGCCCCTTCGCTTCGACGGTTCATTGTTGATTGTCTGGTTGACGACTGTTCGATAACCGTTGTCTCTGCACCTAAACTAGAGACGTTGGGTGAATTCGTGTTTGTGTCTCCCTCGAAGTTTCTAGAGACTGGAACAGAGCTGTACTTGTTCCGATGTTGGTTCTATTAATTTGGTGGTCTACATTGTATTCTTCATGCAGAGTCGGGACTTGGAGGTAACCGATGTCTCTGCGTCTGAACCGTATCCATGTCGTCTGACGTGTCTTGAGGTATTGAGTTTTTATGATACTTCCAGCTTAACTTTATTTGTGAGGAAACAAGTTTTATTTCATCCAACCTTTATGCTATTAGTTTTGTGATCCATCTTCTGTTAATTTTCATCAAGGGTTTGAAGGCAGTCAGTCTAACAACAATGCGTCAATATGTCAAGACCTTGCTTATCTACATGTATTATAAGGTGGACACCATCGTTGAATTGCTGCAATGCTTTCCAAAACTGGAGAACTTGTTTGTCGAGGTGATGATCTTCAGAAATTTGCATTCTGTAGTACTCGTTCCTTTTTGAAATGCTTGTCTTAATTTTGTCTGAAATTGATGCACCCGTATCTACACATGATTTATTGTTGTATACGTCCATATATCGACAAGTCTATGTCTAACTTCTTGTTACGGAGGTGGTAGAACTAATTGTTGCATTTGGTTTTTTGATGGTCTGTATCTCTTTTTATAGACGCTAAGTATTTTCCACCTATCATTTATATTTTAGGGATCGTTGATTTCTCGTGGTGAAAAAAACAAATGGCGTCGTAAGTACCGGCAGTTTCTCGAACATCACGACGTTTGTCTAAAGACAGTATCGCTGGAAGATTATGTTCGCTCTGGGAGTTACGCTGAATTTGCGATGTTCTTTGTTCTTAGTGCAAAGGATCTGGAGACCATGACCGTTAAGTTTACCTCCCCTCCCGCAGAGTTCATGGGAGTATTTTACGAAAAGCAACAAAGGGTTCTGGAGTGGCATAGAAGGGCTTCTACACGTGCACATCTTAGATTATCATCAAGTTGCAGCCATGCGCGTCCGCATTTAAGAAAGAGGAGTGTTGAATACCTGGATTTGACGGTTCCGTTCAGGTGTGGATGCTGAAATCAGGCCTTGTGTTAGTTGTCCAGGTGTATGGAGTTATTTGTTGTTGCGTTCTTTTGAGCTTGGGTTTTATGTAAACTTTATTAGACAACCGTTGTAGTCTTTGCACCGTGTGTAGGCTTGTCTGTTTTTGTGTTGCGTGCAGTCAAGAAGGAAATGTGTGGTTTTGCGGCTTTGTACGGGCCGAAGGACCATAAAATGCTGTGGCACCAAGGTTAAGAGACATAAAGTAGATTTAATGTTTCAGTGCAGAGATGCGCGCTGCATTTGTAAGCGTGCTTTGTTGTATGTACGATGGTGCCTATCTTATATATGTACCTATCATGCACACAATGCATGTAGAACCATTCCTGTGTTGCAGGTAGAGCTGCATGATGGTTGACTTGCATGGTGCCTGTCTTATATATGGTGATGGGTGCCTTGCACTAATGGAGCTGCATTTGAGCCGCTGCACTGTTTCTGGTCCTCGTACTGTGGTTATAAAAAATGGCTTGTAAGTTTATTTGGTGCAGTTGTAGAAACAAAGCAAATGTAGGCATAACATATTTTGCTTGTTTAGGTATTTTTATTACTCAGCTGGGAAAATATTATAAGGGCGATAGGTTTGTTTGTAAATGTTTGCAGCCCTTTCTTTATGAAGTTGGATGGTGTAACAATACAACCATGCGTCTCTGCTGCGACACATGAGAGATGGAAAGAGCTGAAAGCATAGAGAGCCACCACAACGGTGAACCTAACCTTTTTGCGGGGCGTTATGTAGTGCTTCTGGTTACCGCACAACTGAGTTTCTACTCAATAGGCCACACCGAAATGCGTCTCGAGGATTCTAGCCATGACACTGCAGACTCACAACCATGCTTTTGACCTTGTCCCGGCATCGTGATTTTCGTTCTCTGCTTGAATAACATGCCTTTCACAACCACCCTACTGTGCGCGTAGAAAAGGAGCAACGCCAGCTGATAAAGTGCTTTTTCTACTACAAGATGTGTGGCCCTCGTTGCATGACTTCCATGCGTTTGACAATGGCTCTTTGGTACAGAACCGTGGTTGCAGAGAGTTCTTGCTCGTGCTTTTAAGGACAATGTCTCTTGGATCGGTCATTGATTGCCTCACAAAGTAAATAGTGAGGGTTCACATCTGAATCCAATTATGTTATGTTTCTGTAGGAAGCGCACGAACGTGACTCTGCCTAATATTCAAGTATGCCTCCATGGGCTTCTCGTTCGCACCTCTCCGTCTAAACGAGTCAACGGAATCATTCGGAAAATAGACACAAGCGAACATGACTCTATATAATACCACATGATGCCTTTGTGGATTTGATGCCCGTGTCTACGACCCTTATCACTAAAATACAGAAAGTCACAAACGCACATAACCGTGGCTGCAAAGACTTTATCAAGAAAGAAGCGTGATGCAACATAGTACGGAACCGTGTCTGTATGGACTTCACGTCTGTGCTTTTAAATACAAGGAAATAAGCTTTTAAAATCAGTGTCTCTCAACATCGCCGCCCCACGAATTACATGGAGCGGGCATACCGGCATCACCGCACGGTCGCTTCATCAAGCCGGCATTGACCACGTCATGACCTGCATCGACAGGGCCACACTATTGCTTCTTCAAGCTGGTCTCCATCATGCTGACCTACTTTGACTCATCGGCTGACGTCGAGGCTTCGACATCTCGGCTGAACCGGGGGCTTCGTCATCTCTTCATCAACCTACTCCGGACGCTTCGGTGTCACTAGCCGACCAGCTCCGTCACGTTAGCTGGGCCGTGGGCTTTGCCTCGGCGAGTCAACCTTTACCAGCATTGCCATGCCGTCGTTTTATCGCCCATCAGGCAATGGGTGTGCGGAGCGAGTCCCAATTTTGGGAATCACCTTCCTTCGGATTGCTACAACAAATAAGCCAGGTGCTATTAATCCCAGTATTTTTTGCTTGTTTGGGTTCATTTTTCCCAAGGAATTATTACTCTGGTTTGTCCATGATATGTACACAGGTCTATCAAATGGTGACTGCATTAACGACGGTCGCATGGTGGTTCGGTCAGTTTCTGTACATAGTCCGGCGAACGCCGCATCCGGAGCTCGGACCAACCTATGAATTCAGGCTTTGCCACGCCTTTACTACATCACGCCGACGCCCTGCATCGACATTGACTTCGGCGCTAGGCCATATTTCTTCTATTCCTCACTTTGCATAAGTTATTTATTATGCAACATTTTTTTATTATCATTATTACTATTATCTCCGGTTTGCACTATTTTTTGTGCACAGGAAAATGATCCGGGGACTTCGGCGTCACTCTGCCGGTCTGCATTGACCGTGCTATGTCACCACTTCGGCGTGTCGAGCTCTCCGCTCCGCCACCTCAGGACCGGCTTGGGGGATGGAACCTTGCCCCGCATCAAGCTCGGACCGCGTCATCAATACCGAACACATTAACCAGCTAAGTCGCTTTCATGCTCAAAGCTTCAATTTCTAACTTGTGTTCGGTTCGACCAAGAATTATACTTTTTTGGAAAAAAGTTGCTTGTAAAAAATTTCCTTGTCCAAACTTTGTTTGTGACGCATAAATTCAAATACCCCGTTTACTTGGGGGCTTCCTTTATGAAGCTTTTCCTCTTGCATATGATTATACTTGTACGGCTTCGTTCCTTGTTCGTGTATTACGCCACAATATGCACCATATTGACTTAAGCGATTTGCAAGCTGGGTTGCCTCGCTCCTGTGTTTACCCCTACGTTCCCGATTGTTCGGCTAGGGAGTAAAGGGAGCACCTCTGTGATTGTCACGATCGGGTCACCCGAGCCGGACCTAAGATTGGGTGAAGCCGAAATCTAGTGCTCTTATTGTTTTCAATGATGGTCGGCACACAACGGAACTCATGAGTACAAAAAATCTATTGCACAAGTCTCATAATAACAATGAGCACCGAAGAAAGGTATCGGTGGGGGTACTATTTTCTTCAAAGATGCTTCTTACACTTTGCAGTAATATAGCATAAGTTCCCTGAGCGTGCTTTGTCTGTTACAGCCTTATGGCCTGATTGCGTGGTTATTGGAAACACCGTCGATATTCTCGACAGATGGAGTACATAACACTTTTCGGTCCTTGACCGAAGAGGGAGAAGCTGACGGTCGGTTAAGACGCGTTTAAAGTTCAGTTGAACATAGATATGATATAAGTACTTCGGTACATGGAATCATTCTTTTACTCAAGTCACTTGGGGGCTCTTAAGTTTATTTGAGCCGTTTTATAATAAGTGTTCTTCTTCTTAGTCATTGCAAAGTTTTATTATTATTATTATTTATCACTCCTTTTTTCGACACGAGTGTGCGGTCACTAGCCGGGGAGCCTAATTTCTCTCTCAAAGCCGCTAGAGTTTAGTTTTCTAAACTGGCCTAATGAGAAGTACTCCGCCCTCGGGATAGGAGGTTGAAGCCATAGGCTGACCCGCTCGAAGTCTTGAGATAGGATGTATCATGTTAAAGCACGACAGAAGCACTTCTTTTTTCTAAGACCAATTTTCGGATTGGCACCGAACACTTGATCTTGTTTGGACGTCATGTTTTTACTGACGTTTCTTGGTTTTCCTAGCTTTTTGGCACTTTTAAACTATTTGTGCTTTTCCAGCATTGGTCTCCCAGTGCAACGCCGGACACCTTTAGGGATTCGGCAAAAACATTCTCAGATATTGCTATATATGCATCGGTTTCGAATTGTGTCTTCGGTCAATAGTTGGGTTGCTCGGCTCCTGCACTTGCTTCCTATGTTCCATTTTGTTCGGCTAGGCGTCCAAAGGGAGAACCACTGCGATTGTGCTTCCAGCTCACATGGTTAAGCACCTCAGTGGAGAAAGCCGAAAACTGACTGTCACAATAAGCGTAAACTGGTCAGCGATCCGATGACTATGTTAAATGACGGGCCGTTCATAACATTGGCCGAAGTGTTTACGGCTTGACCCCGATTGTCGCCAAACACTACCGGGGGCTATTAACTGGCCTCCCAAACTAAATCATCGATATTTTGCTCTTACATTAGAGCTGAGGTTTAATGATCATGCTTAGCATGACAACCCAAAGAAAGGAACCGATAGCGGGACTATTTTCTTTGGAAGACATTTCTTCTGTTAAACAGTAATATAACTCTTTGCGTACCTTTGTTTATAAAACCGTATGGCCAGATTGCCTTGTTTGTTGTAAATCTTTGCCCTCATAAAGGTTTTATAAAGTAGGACAAACACTCCTCGGCTACTGGCCGACGAGGTGGAAGCCGATGGTCGGTTAACAAAGTTTTGTATAATGCAGATCTAAGCATTAATGACGTAAAGTACTTGGATACATAGAGTCATTACACATAATTTGTGATTTTACTATGGGTATTGATCCTTAATTCGGCCACCCGTGCTTGCATTAAGGCTCGGGGGCTACTGGGCTTCGGGCTTATTATTTACAAATATTAAAGGGGCACATCGATCCCCTGATCTGGCGTTGCCACCCGACCAGTGTCTCGGGGCCTACTGCATTGCTTGTCCAATGTAGAAAATTTTATGTGCAATATAGTTTCCGAGGAGATTTTGATCCTCAGGTTGGTCGGCCGCACCCAACCCGAGTCTCGAGGACTGAGCACGCCGCTTTTAGTGTCCCGAAGTATTCTGCCGAGCTTGGACTTGATCCTCGGGCCGATTTTGCAAATCAACCTGAGTCTCAACGGCTACTAGGATCAGTGGTCTTACGTCATCCTTCAGGTGCATCTCGGGTTTTAGACTGATACACACCTTGAGGGCTACTGGCTATATATCTCGGCAGAGAATAAATTGCACCAACTAAAAATATTCACAAAAATCGGCCCACATTCGGGGTGGTGCATCACCTCGGAAGCAGTCCGGCATAAAGCTCGGGCGCTAGTGGTTGGCTTCGTAGAGGGCATTTCCAGCGTTAAGCTCGGCTAAACGCCTTCAAACTTTTTTGAACCAAGGTGATATGACACCTCGGATATAGTCCGGCGTTGGAGCTCGGATACATAGTCCGGCGTTGCAGCTCGGATACATTCCGGCGTTAGAGCTGGGAAGCGGTCCGGCATTGGTGCTCGGCTACAAAAGATACCTCGAATACAGTCCGGCGTTAGAGCTCGGACGCAAGAGGACACTGCCTCCCGGGAACAACTTCAAACCCGAGGTGTGGCATAAAAATAATAAAGCATTGATAAAGGCCGGAAACTTAAAGGGGCTCCTCGGATACCCGGCGTATAAACTCGTCAAATGCATTTCGGCGATCCTCAAGATCAAAGATGAGAAGATTTGTTGAACCGGTTTCAAGACCGACGACCGAAGATGAAGAATAGTTCAGAAGAATCGAGGAGCGTCCCTAACTTGAAGGCCGGTTCAGGGGGTTACTAACGGTGTCCTGGACTAGGGGGTACTCACCACATCGTCTCCCGATCTATTAGATTGGGCCGAGGCCCCCCATGGCCGTATACTCATGGGCCAATTCAGACAGCTGCCTTATACAAGGAAGATTCCACAAAGACTTGGCGATCAAGACAAGGACTTCTCCCCACCGGCGTATTCGGCTAGGACTCTTGTTAACTTAGGCCTCTGGTGCATTATATAAACCAGGGCCAGGCTAGTCGATAGAATAGACAACATACAGAACAACAATCATACCATAGGCTAGCTTCTAGGATTTAGCCTCTGTGATCTCGTGGTAGATCTACTCTTGTACTACCCATATCATCAATATCAATCAAGCAGGACGTAGGGTTTTACCTCCATCAAGAGGGCCTGAACCTGGGTAAAACATCGTGTCCCCCGCCTCCTGTTACCATCCGCCTTAGACGCACAGTTCGGGACCCCCTACCCAAGATCCGCCGGTTTTGACACCGACAGTCGGCAAACACTTCATGTAGAATAAGACATAATATTAGCAGAGTAACGGTTGAATTGCATGGAACTTGTTCGTACCAATGAATGGAGGTGAAAGTATTGTTGAAAGTCAGTACCTGAATAATTATACGGTCATTTGTGATGCCGGATTCACAGAAAATATTAGATAATTTTCCCATGACCTGCAGTTTAGGTGCAGAGGTGATAACTATCCGCAATTTTTTGCAATCACCATCACAAAGCAACCGTTGAAGTGACGAGGCATCTTCTATAACAATTTTCCCATAGTAACCAGAAATGCCGATGCTTATAAGGTTAGGTGAGTTTATTCTGATGGAATGGTGCCTGACTGTCCAAACAAGTAGCAGAGACTCAAGTGTAGGAGAGGTAGAGCTGATGATGCTTTGTAATGAGACGTCTGATACATCAACATCCACTAGCGAGAGTCTCCTGAGCAGTGGTAGTTTAAGCACCCGTACATAATTGTCTGGTAACTTGCAAAGAGCAAAGGCGATGGTTTGGAGAGAGGAGGAAATCTGAGGGTTTAATGCTGGTGGTGATGGCATGAGCGAAGGGCATGAGAATGGCCCTATGTCATGTTGTCTCACGCTTGGTGGGAACAGGTAGTAAAACTCGAGCACCTGGAGATTGTTCAGTCTTGGGGATCGAAGCCAGTCGTCGACCGTGGAGTGCCTGCAGTCGAGGTAGGACGCCGGAATGCAGAGGCGGCGAACTACACTGTGACGCCCGGAGAGGATGGGCTCTGGAAGGTACGAATCATCATAGGAATTATCTTCACCGACATGTTCTCCTCTAAAAAAATTCCAGTGTGTGTTACGCAGACGAGTTCCTCCGATGTGGCGGAGTTCGCGGTGACCAACTCGAAATGTACTTGATCTAGAGGGTTAAAAATACGTGGGACAGGGATCTCACGCCAGTCGAGATTCAGAGGAGCGGCGCGCCAAACAGGGTGGCACCGACGTGCGAGGATTTGAGTGCGAACGCCTTCCTTAGTGGACATACGGGATATGATCTGATCGAGGACAGCGTCCGGTAGGTCGCTGATGCGGTCGGGACCAGACTGCTCTTCTTGATCCTCGGATCCGGAAGGCGCACCCTCGCCGCTTCTAGCCGCTACCGCCAAACCACCAGAGGAAGGCGTCACCGATGGCGTGAGCCTCGCCCTCTTGGTGCTCGGGGCACCGGAGTTGACCTACATATCCGTTTTCATTGCTGGGATCGTGCCGCCTGTGAGCGCCGCTTTATGTGGCGTGGATCTGGACAATCCAAGAAAGAGGGTGTGGCTAAGGTTTCGAGACGCCGTCCGTCCGCCTTAAATAGCCGGAGCCTGGCCTCGGGCGACGAGCCAGAGCGGCGTCACCGGAGGAGACGTTCGTCAGACCCTTGGGTTTCCGTGGCGGCGCCACGTGGCGTTCACACCCGAATATGTGGAGACGCCCGTCGAAACATTGTGTTTCCGCAATCTACGCATGAACGTGGCTCCGCGCAAAACACAAGCATGCCTCCATCGCCATCCCGACCGTGGCTGTCCTGGTAACATAGTCAACGGATGCATTTAGAACACAAAGAGACACCAAGGTGACTCTGGATAATTACACGTCATGCATTTGTTAGTTTGACAACCGTGCCTGTGACCTGAAACACTGACACACAAAAAGTCATCTTCGTGCGTAAAGGATCATGATGCTAGTAAACATACAAAGCCGCCTTTCGTGCATTTGAGTTAAAAATCTTACAACGAAAACAATTGTAACAAGGACAGTCACCCGATTCTATTAGGTTTCCGTAATAAACGCACAAACGTGACTCCGGGTAGGAACGAACCATGCCTCAGTGGGCTGGACGTCTGTGCCTCTCCTTTTTACCGAGTCCACCGACTCATTCGGAACACGATCAGAAAACCTTTATGCGTGACTCTATATGATATCACGCATGCCTTCGAGGGATGTATGCCCGTGCTTATGACCCTTGACACTGAAACATAGATAGCCACGAACGTCGACGTTTTTATCAAGAAAGAAGCGTGACGCAAATCGGTACTGAACCGTGTCTGTATGGACTTAACGTCTATGCTTTTAAATACAAGGAAATGAGCTTTTAAAATTAGCGTCTCTCATATAGGCAATTCCGTGCCTCATAGAGTAAACGCCCGTGGCTGTGCGTAAGACAAAGGTTCAGTTCCGTGGGCTAGACGGTCGTGCATCTCCGTCTGGTCGAGTCTCACAGGCGAGCATGACTCTATGTAATATCATCGACTGACGGTGTCCTAGACTAGGGGGTACTCACCACGTCGTCTCCCGATCTATTAGATTGGGCCGAGGCCCCCCATGGCCGTATACTCATGGGCCAGTTCGGACAGCTGCCGCATACAAGGAAGATTCCACAAAGACTTGGCGATCAAGACAAGGACTTCTCCCCACCGGCGTATTCGGCTAGGACTCTTGTTAACCTAGGCCTCTGGTGCATTATATAAACCAGGGCCAGGCTAGTCGATACAACATACACATCAACAATCATACCATAGGACAGCTTCTAGGGTTTAGCCTCCTTGATCTCGTGGTAGATCTACTCTTGTACTACCCATATCATCAATATTAATCAAGCAGGACGTAGGGTTTTACCTCCATCGAGAGGGCCCGAACCTGGGTAAAACTTCGTGTCCCTTGTCCCCTGTTACCATCCGGCCTAGACACACAGTTCGGGACCCCCTACCCGAGATCCGCCGGTTTTGACACCGATATTGGTGCTTTCATAGAGAGTTCCGCTATGTGATCGACAAAAGGATCGATGGCTCGCCTGCAGATCAACTGCGACTTCGGCGTCTTCGTCACCAGTTCGACTGGTCACCTTGGTTCGACCAAGAATTGCACCCTGTGTTCGGATCACCACATTCGGACGAGGGCCTTCATCAAACATCAACTCCGATCTCTATCAAGATCACGGAGGAATCATCTATGGAGCTCGGGGGCTCAACGTCAACATTGCCCTCAAGCGACCATGCTGTTTTTTTGGATAGCGAACTCGTATCTGCCGCCACCACCTCCTCGAGTATCGCTTGGCCGATCACTTTGGTGGAATTGTGCGGAATTGAGTCTATAACAACCCTGGAAAATTTCGTCGAGTTCCGATGGAGAAATCTCTGGCAATCCACGATATACCGAAGCCCTGTCAAATCTGGATGGGAATTTGGATGAGTTTAGGGCGTGGTGTCCAGCTTCTAGCTCGGACGTCCTTTAGAAGATCCAACCGTTGATCAGCTGCGGAATCCCTATATCTACCACCTCTCAAAATTTCAGCTCGATCCGACCGTCCAAACTCCGGGAACCTTGCGATTAGTGCATCACTTTTCGGATCTGTTTTCTGCGCGAAAACGAATCCGACCCGAGTTCATCTTTTTTACGAACGGGATTTCAGACATCCCTTTTGAAGGAAGTTTTGTATGGGGTATTGTGTTTTGTTCCCGAACGCATACCACTAACTTTAAGATCTTTTGAACATGATCTTCAATATCATGCTGGTGTCAAACCAGTCTGGCAATATTACTCCACGGCTGCCGACCTGCGCTAGACACGTCGTCACTTTATCCGAGCTCAACTTCTTCGGATCATCATCTCGGCAAGCCGAACAAGAGTCCGGCATCGTGAAGGATAAATCATCATCAACATCGCTGCCCCAAGGATTACACAAAGCGGGCATAGCGGCATCGCCGCACGGTCGCTTCATCAAGCTGGCATCAACCACGTCACGACCTGCATCGACAGGGCTGCACTATTGCTTCTTCAAGCTGGTGTCCATCACGCCAACCTACTTCGACTCATCGGCTGATGTCGAGGCTTCGACATCTCGGCTGGACCGGGGGCTTCACCATCTCTTCATCAACCTACTCCGGACACTTCGGCGTCACTAGCCGACCAGCTCCGTCACGTTAGCTGGGCCGAGAGCTTTGCCTCGGCGAGTCAACCTTTACCAGCATTGCCATGGGTGTGCGGAGCGAGTCCCAATTTTGGGAATCACCTTCCTTCGGATTGCTACAACAAATAAACCAGGTGCTATTAATCCCAGTATTTTTTGCTTGTTTGGGTTCAGTTTTCCCAAGGAATTATTACTCTGGTTTGTCCATGATATGTATACAGGTCTATCAAATGGTGACCGCATTAACGACGGTCACGTGGTGGTTCGATCAGTTTCCGTACATAATCTGGCGAACGCCGCATCCGGAACTCGGACCGACCTGTGAATTCAGGCTTTTCCACGCCTTTACTACATCACGCCGACGCCCTGCATCGACATTGACTTCGGTGCGAGGCCATATTTATTCTATTCCTCACTTTGCATATATTATTTATTATGCAATATTTTTTTAATTATCATTATTACTATTATCTCCGGTTTGCACTATTTATTATGCACAGGAAAATGATCCGGGGACTTCGGCGTCACTCTGTCGGTCTGCATTGACCGTGCTATGTCACCACTTCGGCGTGTCGAGCTCTCCACAACGCCACCTCAGGACCAGATTGGGGGATGGAACCTTGCCCCCCATCAAGCTCGGACTGCGTCATCAATACCGAACACATTAACCAGCTAAGTCGCTTTCATGCTCAAAGCTTTAATTTCTAACTTGCATTCGGTTCGACCAAGCATTATACTTTTTTGGAAAAAAGTTGCTTGTAAAAAATTTCCTTGTCCAAACTTTGTTTGTGACGCATAAATTCAAATACCAAATTCACTTGGGGGCTTCCTTCATGAAGCTTTTCCACTTGCATATGATTATACTTGTACGGCTTCGTTTCTTATTCGTGTATTATGCCACAATATGCACCATATTGACTTAAGCGATTTGCAAGCTGAGTTGCCTTGCTCCTGGGTTTACCCCTACGTTCCTGATTGTTCGGCTAGGGAGTAAAGGGAGCACCTCTGCTATTGTCATGATCGGGTCGCCCAGGCCGGACCTCAGACTGGGTGAAACCGAAAGCTAGCGCTCTTATAGTTTTCAATGATGGTCGGCACACAACGGAACTCATGAGTACAAAAAATCTATTGCACAAGTCTCAGAATAATAATGAGCACGGAAGAAAGGTATCGGTGGGGGTACTATTTTCTTCGAAGATGCTTCTTACACTTCACGGTAATATAGCATAAGTTCCCTAAGCGCGCTTTGTTTGTTACAGCCTTATGGCCTGATTGCCTGGTTATTGGAAACACCGTCGATATTCTCGACCGATGGAGTACATAATACTTTTCGGTCCTTGACCAAAGAGGGAGAAGCTGACGGTCAGTTAAGACGCGTTTAAAGTTCGGTTGAACATAGATATGATATAAGTACTTCGGTACATGCAATCATTCTTCTACCCAAGTCACTTGGGGGCTCTTAAGTTTATTTGAGCCGGTTTATAATAAGTGTTCTTCTTCTTAGTCGTTGCAAAGTTTATTATTATTATTATTATTATTATTATTATTTATCACTCCTTTTTTCTACACGAGTGTGCGGTCACTAGCCGGGGAGCCTAATTTCTCTCTCAAAGCCGCTAGAGTTTAGTTTGCTAAACTGGCCTGATGAGAAGTACTCCGCCCTCGGGATAGGAGGTTGAAGCCGTAGGCTGACCCGCTCAAAGTCTTGAGATAGGATGTATCATGTTAAAGCACGACAGAAGCACTGCTTTTTTCTAAGACCAACTTTCGGATTGGCACCGAACACTTGATATTGTTCGGACGTCATGTTTTTACTGACGTTTCTTGGTTTTCCAAGCTTTTCGGCACTTTTAAACTATTTGTGCTTTTCCAGCATTAGTCTCGCAGTGCAACGCCAAACACCTTTAGGGATTCGGCAAAAACATTCTCAGATATTGCTATATATGCATCGGTTTCGAATTGTGTCTTCGGTCAATAGTTGGGTTGCCCGGCTCCTGCACTTGCTTCCTACGTTCCATTTTGTTCGGCTAGGCGTGCAAAGGGAGAACCACTGCGATTGTGCTTTCAGCTCACATGGTTAAGCTCCTCAGTGGAGAAAGCCGAAAAATGACTTTCACAATAAGCGTAAACTGGTCAGCGATCCGATGACTATGTTAAATGATGGGCCGTTCATAACATTGGCCGAAGTGTTTACGGCTTGACCCCGACTGTTGCCGAACACTACCGGGGGCTATTAACTGGCCTCCCAAACTAAATCCTCAATATTTTGCTCTTACATTAGAGCTGAGGTTTAATGATCATGCTTAGCATGACAACCCAAAGAAAGGAACCGATAGCGGGACTATTTTCTTTAGAAGACATTTCTTCTGTTAAACAGTAATATAACTCTCTGTGTACCTTTGTTTATAAAACCGTATGGCTAGATTACCGTGTGTGTTGTAAATCTTTGCCCTCATAAAGGCTTTATAAAGTAGGACAAACACTCCTCGGCTACTAGCCGAGGAGGTGGAAGCCGATGGTCGGTTAACAAAGTTTTGTACAATGCGGATCCGAGCATTAATGACGTAAAGTACTTGGATACATAGAGTCATTACACATAATTTGTGATTTTACTATGGATATTGATCCTTAATTTGGCGACCCGTGCCCACATTAAGGCTCGGGCGGGGCTACTGGGCTTCGGGCTTATTATTTACAAATATTAAAGGGGCACATTGATCCCCTGATCTCGTGTTACCACCCGACTAGTGTCTCGGGGGCTACTGCATTGCTTGTCTAATGCAGAAAATTTTATGTGCAATATAGTTTCCGAGGAGATTTTGATCCTCAGGTTGGTCGACCGCACCCAACCTGAGTCTCGAGGACCGAGCACGCCGCTTTTAGTGTCCCGAAGTATTCTGCCGAGGTTGGACTTGATCCTTAGGCCGATTTTGCAAATCAACCTGAGTCTCAGCGGCTACTGGGACCAGCGGTCTTACGTCATCCTTCAGGTGCATCTCGGGTTTTAGACCGATACACACCTTGAGGGATACTGTCTATATATCTCGCCAGAGAATAAATTGCACCAATAAAAAATATTCACAAAAATCGGCCCACATTCAGGGTGGTGCACCACCTCGGAAGCAGCCCCACATAAAGCTCGGGCGCTAGTGGCTGGCTCCATAGAGGGCATTTCCGGCATTAAGCTCGGCTAAATTCCTTCAAATTTCTTTGAACCAAGGTGATTTATGACACCTCGGATATAGTCCGGCGTTGGAGCTCGGATACAGTCCGGCGTTGGAGCTCGGATATATAGTCCGGCGTTGGAGCTCAGATACATAGTCCGGCGTTGGAGCTCGGATACATTCCGGCATTAGAGCTGGGAAGCGGTCCGGCGTTGGTGCTCGGTTGCAAAAGATACCTCGAATACAGTCCAGCGTTGGATCTCGGACGCAAGAGGACGCTGCTGCCTGGGAATAACTTCAAACCCGAGGTGTGGCATAAAAATAACAAGGCACGGGTAAAAGCCGGAAACTTAAAGGGGCTCCTCGGATACCCGACGTGTAAACTCGTCGAATGCATTTCAGCGATCCTCAAGATCGAAGATAAAGAAGATTTGTTGAACCAGTTTTCAAGACCGACGACCGAAGATGAAGAACAGGTCGTGAAGAATCGAGGAGCGTCCCTAACTTGAAGACCGGTTCAGGGGGCTACTGACGGTGTCCTAGACTAGGGGGTACTCACCACGTCGTCTCCCGGTCTATTAGATTGGGCCGAGGCCCCCCATGGCCGTATACTCATGGGCCAGTTCGGACAGCTGCCGCATACAAGGAAGATTCCACAAAGACTTGGCGATCAAGACAAGGACTTCTCCCCACCGGCGTATTCAGCTAGGACTCTTGTTAACCTAGGCCTCTGGTGCATTATATAAACCAGGGCCAGGCTAGTCGATACAACATACACATCAACAATCATACCATAGGCTAGCTTCTAGGGTTTAGCCTCCTTGATCTCGTGGTAGATCTACTCTTGTACTACCCATATCATCAATATTAATCAAGTAGGATGTAGGGTTTTACCTCCATCGAGAGGGCCCGAACCTGGGTAAAACTTCGTGTCCCTTGTCTCCTGTTACCATCCGGCCTAGACGCACAGTTCGGGACCCCCTACCCGAGATCCGCCGGTTTTGACACCGACATCGACCATGCGCAATAAACGCATGATTGTGACCCTGCCTAATACTAAAGTATGCCACCATGGGCTTCTCGTCCGTGCCTCTCCGTCTGAACGAGTCGTCTGAATCATTCAGAACACAAACACAAGCGAACATCACTCTATATAATACCACACGATGCCTTTATGGATTTGACGCCTGTGCCTGTGACCCTAATGACTGAACACAGAGAGTCACAAACGTACATAACCGTGGCTGCAGAGAGTGCTAGCCCATGCCTTCGTGGGCGTCACGTGCGTGCCTCTCTTTCCTACCGAGTCCACCGTGCTTCCGGCATCGAACATGTTCTTCTAGTGAATGTGTGCCGTGAATAATTAAAGCACTGAGGGGCACGTCCGTGCCTGATCTGCGTGTGCAACAGTGCATTTCGTACCTTGAAAGTCGTGGTTTTATTTAATGTTTCAAGCACCCATCTACCATTGACTTGCTACAAGTAGTACTTAACCCGGGCCCTCCTGTCAGAAAGAAAAATAGAAGAAGTAATTAATCTGGACCCCTCCGCTCGTCGTCGTGGGTATTTAAGTCGTTTCGTGGATGGACAGGCTAGTCCATTTCTCTAGATCCACTGTCTTTCCAGATCCACGCCACATATAGCGGCGCTCACAGGCGGCGCGATCCAAGCAATGGATACGGAGATGGAGGTATACTCCGGTGCCCCGAGCACCAAGAGGGCGAGGCTCGCTCCACCGGCGACGCCTTCCTCTGGTGGTTTGGCGGTAGCGGCTGGAAGTGGCAAGGGTGCGCCTACCGGATCCGAGGATCAAGAAGAGCAGTCTGGTCCGGACCGCATCAGCGACCTCCCGGATGCCATCCTCGGTTAGGTGATCTCCCGTCTGTCCACTAAGGAAGGCGTTCGCACTCAAATCCTCGCACGTCGATAGCGTCCTTTATGGTGCACCGCTCCTCTGAATCTCGATTGTAGTGAGATCCCTGTCGATCATCTTTTTAAGCCCCTAGAAACAGTTCATATCGACATACTGTCCATGCTCCCCAGTAAGGATGTCATTCACATTAGATATTTTGGAACTCGGTGTAGTTTTCAACCCGACGTTGATGGTTCGTGCCTTCCGAAAGCCATCCTCTCCGGTCATGGGGGCACAGTTCATCGTCTCTGCATTCCGGCGTGCTACCTCCATTGCAGACCCTCTATAGTTGATGCCTGGCTTCGATCCCCAAGACTGAAGAATCTCCAGGTTCTCGAGTTCTAATACATGTTCCCAGGTTTTGTGGTAAAAACCATCACACTACCACACGAAATCTCTTCGTCCGCGCCCTCACCGCCGACTTCCACGCTGCTATTTTCCTCCTCACTGCACACCATCACATTTGCTCTTTGCCAGATACCTGACAAGTATGCACGATCATTTAAACTTCCACTCCTCAAAAGGCTTTCATTTTTGGAAGTTGATATATCAGACGTCTCACTGCAAAGCATAATCAGCCATGGTTTCCCTGCCCTCGAGTGGCTCCTGCTTGTTTGCAATAACTTGGACCACTGCATCATAATAAACTCAGGAAAAGTTGAAGTCATCTGTATCCTTTGTGAGAATGGTGAACTCGTTGTTGAGGATGCGCCCTCACTTAAACAATTGATTCACGATATTCAGAGCCGGCACTTGCAGATAACTGTCTTTTTTGCACCTAAGCTTGAGTGTTTGGGTAATTTTTATGAAGGATTTCCTGAATCCAAGATTGTTTTTGGCTCTATAGTTATTGAGGTGCTCATCTTTTGCACTATACTCTTTACTTGCATTCCTTGCAGTGCCGAAGTTTCATGTCATGCGACGTTTTATCCAGCTAATTTTATGATATGTGCTTGTCGCAGGCTTTGTCTGTAGTCAGCTTATCAATGGTGGTTCAATCTGTGAAGACCTTGCTTATCCACATGTCATTAAATCTGAACAAGGTTGTTGCCTTGATGCGGTGCTTTCCTAGCCTAGAGAAACTGTTTATCGAGGTAACGATTTCCAGACACATTGAAAGCACATACAATGCACATCGTACTATATTCGAGGCCTCTATCTCCCTTTGTAGTCCTCGAGTATTCTCACTCTTCATGCATTTTCAGGGAGGAGTATGCCGCGAGGAAGGCGTAACAAATAAGTGGCGCCACAAGCACCGGGTGTTTCTCAAACAGCATGACATTCACCTGAAGACAGTAACGCTGGAAAAATATGTACACTGCAACAAAAACATTGAATTTGCAAAGTTCTTTGTTCGGAACGCAAAGGAGTTAGAGACTATGAGGCTCAAGTTTCTCTCCCCCCCAGACAACATCACTGAAGGATTTTATGAACATCAAGAAGAGGTGCTTCAATGGGGCAACAAGGCTTCTAGACGTGCTCGTCTTATATTGTCAGGGTATTGTAGTCATATGAACTTGGATTTAAAAGTACACATATGGACAAACTAGTGTCGAATCATGGATTTGCCAGATCCATTGATCTGTGGATGTTGAAAACGGTTATCCGGCTGTCAGAGATAGGTGTTGTTGCGTGCTTTCCAGTTTGGACTTCGAGCTTGTACTTTATCCATTGTCTGTAAGGTTGTCAGGAACTTGTTTTTGTGATCTTTAGCCGTGAAGCAACTTACAAGCTCAAAAAACTATCAACTTTTCATGTTTTTGTGCACCATCTGTATGTTTGGATTTCCTTTTGTGAATAGCGCGAGCAACTAAAATCATCTGGAATACGCAGTCACGTGTGATGTGACGGCCGTGCCTCTCCAAATAACTCGTTAGCTGAAGTATTTTACAATACAGAGGCGGGCGTGCCTCTTGTACATGTAAGACTGTGCGTCTGTTATCACTGCACGACACTTCCTTTGTGCATGTCCGTGACTCTGTGGTGAACGTTTTGGGTGGAAACACGCTTCCTAGTCTAGAACATAATGTCTTGTAGAAACATGACAGTGATGTTTTTGCAAATCGAGACGTGCTTGTCATGGAACCGCTGTGCTTATGCTTTGCTTAAAAGCGTCACCATCCATCTTCTTCTACTCCGATCCAACTATCTGGCCATCAGAGCAAGAGCGAGACGGTGAGTGATCGGCCATGGAGGCGATTCAGGCGACCACCGTACGTCTTATCGAGGTGGTCAGGGAGAGCAACCCGCAGCCCAACGCGCTGCATTGCCTCTAGGTGCTGCTGATGTCCGCCACGACGCGTTCCTTCTTCGACGCCAGCTTCGCCGCCTGGCTCAAGGGTGCACTGGAAGACTTCATTCACAAGTTCAGCTTCGCCAACAGCAAGGTGAAGGACCTGACTTCTCACCTCCATTCCACGCGTCGCCTCCGTAAAGGCCGAGCCTCCGCCTCGGCTTCCGCGACCCGGCTCGCCGGCCTCCATGGGAACGATCTCTTTCGCGCGCTGATGGCCCTGTAGCTCCCGGTCGGCACGCCGCTGGAGGAACACCTGGAGGTCGCTCTCGCCGTGCAGCGCCTCATCATGCATGATGACATCGACAAGTTCAGCCAGATCTACGGACAGATTGTTTACAAGGACAGCTGCAACGCCGTCCACGAGTCGAGCATGGCGGCCTACTTCGACCACAGGCAAACTTTGGCAAAGCTCGTTCAGGAGCACATCCACCTCGCCGACACCGCCCCCACTTCTCGTCCAACCTCTGGACCATCAAGGGCACAAGCCCGGGCGCCTTGATTAGGTCCTTGACTTGGCTCTCCGTTCATTTGCTGCAAGCCACATCCTACATGCTTGGAGGCAAGTTCTATATATTTATGCTAGCTACTACTACTTTTGAGTTTCCAGTGACCCAGTCGACATATCATGATCAGGACTTCTATTTATTGTGTGTGCTCTACTATAAATTTGACTCTAATATTGTATGCCTATCGTTAATTTCCATTATTAATTAATACCATCGGTCGTTTAGTATTACCAACTTAGTTTATCTCTTGTTGTCCCCTTTTTATGCATCTCTCTATATGCGTGCGCATGTATAATCTGTTTCATTTGTGGTGATGTTAATCTACATGCCTCCTCGTGCCTCTTGTACCTGTAAGACTGTGCGTCTGTTATCACAGCACGACACTTCCTCTGTGTATGTCCATGACCATGTGGTGAACATTTGGGTGGAAACATGGTGCACAGCCTAGAACATAGCGTCGTGTAGAATCACGACAGTGTTGTTTCTCCAAATTGAGACGTGCTTGTCGTGGAACCACTGTGCTTGTGCTTTGTTTAAAAGCGTGCCGTCGCTATCTTTTAAATACAAGGAAATATAGATAGCCATGAACGTCTACGCCTTTTATATCGAATAATATACGTAACATCAAGAAAAAAGGATGACACAACTTAATACGGAATCGTGTCCGTAGGGAGTTCACGTTCGTGCTTTTATATACAAGGAAATAAGATTTTAAAAACAGCGCACCTTGCATAGGCCATTCTGTGCCTCACAGAGAAAATGCCTGTGGCTGTGCGTAAGACAAAGGTTCAAAAACAGCGTCTCTCTAATCTGCCACTCATTGCCTCACAAAGTAAACAACGAGTGTTCATATCAGAAACCCAGTTCTATTCGGTTTGCGCAATAAACGCATGAACGTGACTCTCTCTAATACTAAAGTATGCCTCGATGGGCTTCTCACACGTGCCTCTCCGTCTAAACGAGTCAACGGAATCATTCGGAAAACAGACACAAGCGAACATGACTCTATATAATACCACACGATGCCTTTGCGTAAGACAAAGGTTCGACTCTGTGGGCCAAACGCCTATGCATCTCCGTCTGATAGAGTCACGGGCTAGCGTGAGTCTATGTAATAATACTACTGAGGAAGTCCTGGATTAGGGGGTATCCAGACAGCCAGATTATATCCTTTGGCCGGACTGTTGGACTATGAAGATACAAGATTGAAGACTTCGTCTCGTGTCCGGATGGGACTCTACTTGGCGTGGAAGGCAAGCTAGGCAATACGGACATGTATATCTCCTCCTTTGTAACCGACCTTGTGTAACCCTAGCCCCCTTCGGTGTCTATATAAACCGGAGGGTTTTAGTCCGTAGGACAACATACAATCATGCCATAGGCTAGCTTCTAGGGTTTAGCCTCTCCAATCTCGTGGTAGATCTACTCTTGTACTACCCATATCATCAATATTAATCAAGCAGGACGTAGGGTTTTACCTCCATCAAGAGGGCCCGAACCTGGGTAAAACATTGTGTCCCCTGCCTCCTGTTACCATCCGCCTTAGACGCACAGTTCGGGACCCCCTACCCGAGATCCACCGGTTTTGACACCGACAACTACCAACCATGCTTTTGAGCGCTTCATGCCCGTGCCTGTGTCTAGCTTGAGCTTGTCATAACGTATGTGTCCAGCTTGAGCTTGTCGTACTGAAGGTCGAGCTTCACCTTCTCATCCATAGGATTGATGGAAGTCTCAAATAAAGAAACAACAGCAAGCATCCAACAACAAGTCAAGACAGTTTCAAGTTGAAGGAAGTCTCAAATAACCGCTGGGGCAATAGCAAAACAAGCCCCAAACATAACAAGTTCATTTCACAGCGATACACAGCCTATTTACTGAACCTAGATATATATAGATAGATAGGTACGGTAATACACGACAAGTACTTGGAAAACAAGAGCTAACATACCAAGTTCATTTGACATCGAAACATGGCCCAGCCAGTTCTAAATGAGGTTGATGGTGATCATCATCCTCAAGTCACGGCGACGGGTGTTCGCAACAATGAGTAGGATGCCCTGACCTACCCGAAGATTCTTGCCATGAAGGAACTTCTTCCACCCCGCCCGGTTGAAGACAGTGCGACCGTCTGTGTCCACTGCGTAGGCACAGGTGGTGATGGAGCCTGTTCTGGTAAGGCATAGTCCAGCAGCCATGCCTTCTTCATGCGTCTCGATGCCACAACTAACAGATAACCTCTTAGGTAATTTATGAAAACAGTTGGTATGATATATGAGCATGTCACATGCAATTATCAGCAAATCATACACTTGAAGACACATATATCATTGGATTCAACACTGAGCATATATATCATCACATCACTACACTAGACGCTAATCATCAAATTACTACAATAATTAAGCATATCATTAGTTTACTATGTACACTAACCATATCATCGCATATTACTACACTACATAAGGATATATCACAGTACTACAACATGCATGTCATATCAACTAGTACACTTATTAAGCATGCATATCATGTAATTACCACAGTAAGTAACATACCATGAGATGCTATTTAACATTTGTCCTTGTGAGGCGTGTCATGAATGGCATCCCTATGTAGTCTTCATGTAGCAGAAGCATGTTCCAGAGGTTGCACGTTTCATCGCCGCTCGGCCTCAGTCTTTGGGCATAGAGTGCTTCATCAAGTGGGTTCTCATCATCATCTGAATCCTCACCATCGTCCTCCTCATGAACTTCATCCTCACTATCTGAAATCAAATTCAGATAGATAACAAAAATCCTAGGCCTTTCTGCTCTGAAGGAGAACCTGACCAATTCACCCACACTAAGATGCAAGCGGGCGATGAAACGATCCCATTCATCTCCTCCAATCTGGGTTATCGTTCGCCCCTTATTGACCTACATAGTGTACGCCCCCCAAGAGCATCGAAGGTCACGGTGTCTCCGACGAGCTCATTGAATGCCAATCTCACATTGCATGGGACGATCTGTGCAAGATAAAAACAAATAACAAACACAATGCATTAGTGGAAATATAAATAAAAACAAAATTAATGAACTGTCAGAAGGTTCATATAAATTGCTACCGCTGCAAAAACAAAAGTAGGCTGGAAGTAGATGCCGAACAGCGTGGCAGTACAAAGGCTGGTCCGGCACCGTGACTTGCACAGTCGACAAGGTGCTTCCTCCATTCTACAAAGAACATATTGAACTCTTAGTTGAATTGTACGCTACCATAGTACAAGACAGGATGCTTCCTCTCTTTTCCCTGGTACGACTCAGATCCTACACTACGACATCCATCAATCTAACAAAGAAACATCATATCTATCAACAAATCATCTACCACATGTATCAAATAAAATTTCTGGATTAGATCCGTGCCCGGAGGGAGACGCATGCGGTTTGGGAAGAGAAGAAGATTCACGAGGGGGGTGAGGGGAGATCTCACCTACTTGCCGGAGTTGGTGGCGGCCGCGCAGATCAGGCGGCGAAGAGATGCGTCGTCGGAAACTGGCGGCGGTGGCGCTTGTTGAGAAGGGGACAAAGAAGTTGAAAATTATGTGGAGTACTAGGTGCACTTAGCCAAATGTGGTACATGTGGTGGCGTGTTTGTATGGATGACGAGGGGACCCCATGTGTCGGTACCAATAGAAAAAATTGGCATTTCCAACTGCCTCACGGGGATTCGAACCAATTCGGCTGATGCAGTGTGTTGATATATGTTGTTATTAGCTAGGGTACCAACACTATTTATTGAGGAGACGCCCGTCGGATGACTAGGTTTACTGAGCAACGGCATGTGGCGCTCACAGCCGAATCTGAGGAGACGCCCGTCGAACCGTTGGGTTTTCCTAGTAAAGGCACGAATGTCATGCAACGAAAACAATTCTAACAAGGACAGTCGCCCGAATCTATTAGGTTTCCGTAATAAACACACAAACATGACTCCGAGTAAGAACAAACTATGCCTCCTAGGGCTTGATGTCCATGCCTCCCCTTTTGACCGAGCCCACCGACTCATTCAGAATACAATCAGAAAACCCTTGTGCGTGACTCTATATAATAGCATGCCATGCCTTTGAGGGTTGTATGCCTGTGCTTGTGAGCCTTGACACTGAAACACAGACAACCACGAACGTCGACGCCTTTATCAAGAAAGAAGCGTGACGCAATTCAATACGGAACGGTGTCTGTATGGACTGCATGTACGTGCTCTTAAATACAAGGAAATAAGCTTTTAAAAACAACGTCTCTCTCATAGGCCAATCCGTGCCTCGCAGAGTAAACGCCCGTGGCTGTGCGTAAGACAAAGGTTCATCTCCATGGGCTAAACGCATGTGCATCTTCGTCTGATAGAGTCGCAGGCTAGTGTGACTCTATGTAATACCACCGACCATGCCTTTGAGCGCTTCATGCCCGTGCCTGTGACCCGAAACACTGAATCAAGGATGAGGTGGCTGCTGCGGGTTTCCGCTATAAACGCACGAACGTGATCCCATGTAAAGCATAACCATGCTTGTCTGGGCTTCATGGCGGTGCCTATGTTCGCGGACAGTTCAACGGATTCATTTGGAACACGTAGACAAACTAACGTGATTCTACACAATGGCAAGCCCTGACTTTCTGGGACTCACGACCATGCGAGCAATATACCACAGCAGCGTCTCTCGAATAAGCCATTTCGTGCCTCACAGAGTAAACAGTGGGTGTTCTCATCTGAACCAATTCCGCTGGGTCTCTGCAATTAAAGAACGAACGTGGTTGTGCATAAGACAAAGCTTTGCCTTTGTGGGCTTAATGACCGTGCTTCTTCATCTGATCGAGTGGACGGAATCATTCGGAACACAAAGACAGGCGAGTGTGACTCTATATAATACAATACCATGCCTTTGAGGACTGTACGCCCGTGCCTGTGAACCCTAACACTGTGACACATACAACGACAAACCTCCGCGCTTCTATCGAATAATATACGTAACATCAAGAAAAAAGCGTGACCCAACTCAGTACGCAATTGTGTTCGTAGAGAGTTCATATCTTGTGAACTTTTATTAACAAGAGTCGTGTCCGTAATACCACCGACCATGCCTTTGAGCGTTTTATGCTCGTGCCTGGTACCCTTAACACTAAAAGCCCGTGCGTCTCCGTCTGATAGAGTCACAGGCTAGCGTGACTCTATGTAATACCACCGACTATGCCTTCCTATGACCCGAAACACTGAAACAAAGAAAGGCAGGAATGTCCACGCCTTCATGTGTGCACAAGACATGACTCTAGTTGGTTCAAAAACTTTGGCTACACAGACTTCATGTCCGTGCTTTTAAAAACAACGTCTCTAGAACTGCCCGTTACATTAATGTTCATCTGTTCCCATAAACTTGGAATGAACGTGACCCAGGAAAGTAAAACACATTTGTTATCAAAGTTACTGACAACCCGAGGTAACGGAAGACAAAATAAAAAAATTAGTGCACTACTTAACAGTTTCAGATACGAGGATCAGGGTCGCTGCTGTCTACTTAGTCTGGCGAGACTTCTTTTTTGGTTGCTCGGTGCAAAGTTCCTCGATCTGTTTCTTCATAACGTATGATTCCAGCTTCAGCTTGTCGCGCTGAAGTTCGAGCTGCGCCTTCTCATTCCATCAGAAGTGCAATGACGGCTTTGTTCTCTTCGTCCAACTTCATGGATATCTTCACAAAGTCTTCCACAGTATTGAACAGGTTCTTCAGCTAGTCAAAGGAGAAGATGTCAGATTGATGGCAGGACGCACCCTCATCAACATTCAGATGAAGCTCACCACAATGATCCATGTTTCACAACTAAATCAAGTAGCCGAAAGAAAGAAAAAATGAATGAAGCCAAAGCAGAGCGAACTCACAGATGAGGAACCCTCGTCAGCCGAGATCTTTTCCTGCGACTGGACATGGCGCTCTGGAGGAGTCTCCTTCTGCACAGCCGTGGCTGAGAGTGTCAGGATAGAGAACAACAAGAGGAGTGGATGGCGTGAAGGCAGACAAAAGGACGAAGGGGATGTGGCTAGGGTTTCGAGACTCCGTCTGGCTTATTCACGTTTCACAACTAAACCAAGTAGCCGAAGGAAAGAAAAAACGAATGAAGCAGAAGCAGAGTGAACTTACAGACGAGGAACCCTCGTCAGCCTGGATCTCCTGCAGTGTCTGGACACTGGCTTCCGCAGTAGTCTCCTCCTGACCAGCCATGTTAGAGAGGGTCAGGATAGAGAGCACCAAGATGATTGAATGGCCTGGCGGCGGGCAGAGGATGGAAGAGTGTGTGGCTAGGGTTTTGAAACTCTGTCCGTCCGCCATAAATAGCCGGAGCTTGGCCTCGGGCGACGAGCCAGAGCAGCGTCACCGGAGGAGACGTCCATCGGACCCTTGGGTTTCCGTGGCAGCGCCACGTGGAGTTCACACCCGAGTAGGTGGAGACACCCGTCGAAACATTGTGTTTCCGCAATCAATGCACGAACGTGGCTCCGCGTAAAACACAAGCATGCCTCCCTCGACATCCCGACCGTGCCTGTCCTGGTAATATAGTCAACGGATGCATTTGGAACACAAAGAGACACGAAGGTGACTCTAGATAATGACATGACATGCGTTTGTGGGCTTGACAACCGTGCCTGTGACCTGAAACACCGACACGCGTAAAGGACAGTGACGCTACTAAACATATAAAGTCACCTTCGTGCATTTGTGGGCATGGCAGTCATGCCTGTGACCTGAAACACTGACACACAATAAGTCGTCTTCATGCGTAAAGGACCATGACTCTACTAAACATATCTAGTCGCTTCGTGCATTTGAGTTAAAATCATGCAACGAAAACAATTCTAACAAGGACAGTCGCCTGAACCTATTAGGTTTCCGTAATAAACGCACAAACGTGACTCCGAGTAAGAACAAACTATGCCTCCGAGGGCTTGATCTCCATGCCTCTCCTTTTGACCGAGCCCACCGACTCATTCGGAATACAATCAGAAAACCCTGGTGCGTGACTCTATATAATAGCACGCCATGCCTTTGAGGGATGTATGCCCGTGCTTGTGACCCTCGACACTGAAACACAGACAGCCACGAACGTCGTCGCCTTTATCAAGAAAGAAGCGTGACACAATTCAATACGAAACGGTGTCTGTATGGACTGCACGTCCGTGCTCTTAAATACATGGAAATAAGCTTTTAAAAACAGTGTCTCTCTTATAGGCCAATCCGTGCCTTGCAGAGTAAACGTCCGTGGCTGTGGGTAAGACAAAGGTTCATCTCCGTGGGCTAAACGCACATGCATCTTCGTCTGATAGAGTCACAGCCTAGCGTGACTCTATGTAATACCACCGACCATGCCTTTGAACGCTTCATGCCCATGCCTGTGACCGGAAACACTAAATCAAGGATGAGGCGGCTGCCGCGGGTTTCCGCTAACAACGCATGAATGTGACATCACGTAAAACGCAAACATGCTTGTCTGGGCCGCCATACCGTGCATCTCCTGGTGATAGAGTCAACGGAATCATTTTGAACGGATCCCTGCACTCTTCTCCCCTTCCCTCCCGTCCCCAGTTATGTTTCGACGGGTGTCTCCTCGTATTCGGGTGTGAATGCCATGTGGCGCCGCTCCGGAAACCCAAGGCTCCGACGGGCGTCCCCTCCGGCGACGCCGCTCTAGCTCGTCGCCCGAGGCTAGGCTCCGGCTATTTAAAGCGAACGGACTGCGTCTCGAAACCCTAGACACACCCTTTTCCTTGGGCTTTTCAGATCCACGCCACATATAGCGGCGCTCGCAGGCAGCGCGATCACAGCAACAGAGACGGAGATGGAGATCCACTCCGGTGCGCCATGCACCAAGAGGGCGAAGCTCGCACCACCGATGACGCCGTCCTATGATGGTTTGGCGGTAGCGGCTAGAAGCGGCGAGGGTGCACCTACCGGATCTGAGGATTAGAAAGAGCAGTCTGGTCCGGACCGCATCAGTGACCTCCCGGACGCCATCCTCGGTGAGGTCATCTCCCATCTCTCCACTAGGGAGGGCATCCGCACTCGGATGCTCGCACGTCGTTGGCGTCCTGTTTGGCCGACCGCTCCTCTGAATCTTGACTGCCGTGAGATCCCTGTCGCTCGTCTTTTTAACGCCCTAGAAACAGTTCATGTCAAGATCATCAGTAGGGTCTCTGCCTACAGCGAGGAGCTTGCTCGTATACGATACAACGGAACTTGGCATCAGGGGAAAACAGTTCCTGGGGATGGTTCTTGCCTTCCAGAGTCCATCCTCTCCAGCCATGTGGGCACAATTCTGCGCCTTTGTATACCAGTGTGCTACCTCCAATGCAGACCCTCTACTGTCCACGCCTGGCTTGAGTCCCCCAGATTGAACAATCTCCAGGTGCTTGAGTTTTACTACCTGTTTCCACGATTTGTGAAAGAAACTGTCAAACTATCGCACACATGCTCTTCATTTACACCCTCTCTACCGAAGTCCGTCTTTCAGTTTTCTTGTTCTGTGCGCACTATGAGCTTCGCGTGTTGCCAGATACCAGACCATTATGTAGAGGTACTTGAACTACCACTGGTCAAGAGATCTTTGCTTGTTGAGGTTGATATATCGGACTTCTCGTTGCAAAGCATAATCAACTCTAGTTGCCCTGCACTCGAGTACCTGTTGCTTGTTTGCAATACAGAAAGGCATCAGATCACAATAAATCCCCCTAATGTTGTAAGCATCGGCAGCCGTGGTGAGATAGGAAAATTCATCATCGAGGATGCCCCCTCACTTCAAAGGTTGATCCACGATGTCCAGAGCAATAACATGGAGGTATTCATCGTCTCTGCACCAAAACTGGAGACATTGGGCAAATTCAGGATCTCGCTTGACTCCACAGGTCTTATGGTACCGACATTTCACAATAATTTCAGCTGCATTTCCTTGAGAAAGTAGTTTCATGTCATCCAACCTTTTGTTCTAATAATTTTATGTTTTTTTCATGTTATGTGAAGGATTTGGCGACGGCCAGCCTATCTACAATGCGACAATCTGTCAAAACCTTGTTTTTGGCCATGACTTATCAAGTGGACCTGGTCATTCACTTACTTAAGTGCCTTCCAAATCTGGAGAATTTGTTTGTTGAGGTGATGATTCTCACGCCCAATGAAAAGACCATACCGTGCATAGTGCAGCACTCCTTGCATCTCAAAAAGCTTATCTTACATTTTGTTTGCAATGGACACACCCTATGTCTAGGCATGTTTTTATTATTATTATACATACATCCGTATCTAGGGAAATGTTCGACGAACTGATTGGGACAGGGGTCATGGAATTTATCGTTCATTTTGTCCTTCGATAGATCTTGAGTATCTTTTCAACCATTATCTGTTTTTAGGGAGGAAACATTCCTGATGGTGCAAGAAATTTTTGGCATCGCAAGCACCGTGCGTTTTTCAAAGAACACATCATTCATTTAAAGACAGTAACGCTGGAAGATTATGAAAAAAGCGGGAAGAATATTGAGTTTGTGAGGTTCTTTATCCTGAATGCAACGGAGCTAGAGACCATGAGGATTAAGTTTCGCTTTCCCTCAGACTTCACGCAAGAATTTTACGAACAGCAACAGAAGTTGTTCCCGTGGGAGAATAAAGTTTCCAAACGCGCCCATCTCAAGTTATCGGCATGCTGTAATCATCTGTGCTTGGATTTGAAACACATGCGTGTTGAATGCCTGGATTTGTCAGATCTGTTCACTTGTGCCTGCTGGACACAGGTCTGTAGTTAGTTCCTCAAGCTAGTACAGTTAGATGTTGTTGCGCCAATCTGATTCTGTGTTATGTCTAAACATGGCTGAAGCCTTTTGCACCATTTTGTAAGCTTGTTATAACAATGCTTTTATGCTATGCACCCGCTGTTCTGAAAATTTGATAGTTTTATGTCATTGTCGTGATGCTACAAAAACATTCGTGTGCGGTCGTCGACCATGAAACAAAAACATTTGGAAGAGAAGAGGCACTGCCTTGCCTGTTCAGCAAGGAACGTGCATCTAGTGCATGTAAACCAGTGCGTCTGCAGTGACCAGACATCATTGCCTCCTTTCGTGGCAGACTGTACGTGCACATGGCCGTGGCTCTGCTTAATCTCAAACCGTGCTCCCAGCGACCTCAGACTGTACGTGCCTTTTGTGTAAATGCATGTCCGTGAACGAGTTTATGTATGAGTACAAACAATCGAGTCGGCACTGGCGTGCGTCAGCTTCAGGAGTAAGCGCGACTCTGTAGATTGTAGATTTTATGTGTGTCAGTGCTAGTGCGGCGCTCCTGTCTGACATAGGACCGTGCCTTTGACAAGTCAGTGCTACATCACCAGAGGCATGGTTCCCCATGCCTGCCAAAGCGACATCTATGCCTCGCTAGATTACAGTAACCCATGTCTCGTGGAACAATCCAAGACGAAAGATTGCCGGATGCGCCCTCTTTTAAATATAAAAATATTCAGGAGATCAATATTTGATGTGTGTAGACCGTCACACACCGTCCGAAAGATTGCAAAAAATGAGATACATGCCTTTAGTCAAGTAACCATGTCCAAGCATAAACTTATACTAGACGAGTATCCCTTGCAACATTTCAAAAGAAGGCAACTGTTAGTGATCATTCTTTGAGGATAGCCTTGATCATCACGAGGTCATCAGTGTTCGCAAACCCTTGCCCCAAAAGATCACAGATGACGCTTTGTATCTTCTTTCTATTCTCCTTCAGATTATGCACCTCCTCCTTCAGAAAATCCCTGTCCAGCTTAATCTCACCCTTGTCGTCCTTAAGATTATGAATGGCACTTGTGAGAGACCTCTGAATGAGCTTGACGTCTTTATCAACGATACCCATCCACTTCTTCTGCCTGTCAATCTTCATGGTAGTTACATTAGTTCTTTCCACAGCTGCAACAAGATTCTCGAGCTTAAGGTTCACTTGTTCATTATCCATTTCAAGCCTACTTATCTCTTCATCCTTTGCTTGTCTATCATCATTGCTCTCATCTAACATCCCCCAGAGCTTGAGTAGGCACCTCTGCATAATGGTAGGCCATGGGCGGTCAACCCATTCGACGACTACACAGTTCACGCATCTCTGCGAACATAAAAGGAACAAAATAAACAGAGACTATTAATACACTGCTGCAGAAGCTCTGGAATATAATAAAGTTCACATATACTTGGTTTATAACCTCATTCAACTAACTATGAACCGTGTTTGTGCAATGTGGCATTTCAATGGTTAGGTACCCACAACACTAATTATGGTGCTTCGCCCATGCTGTCCGCGGAGTTATTTCACAATTGTACTTAGTTTCTTTTAAGCCAGCTTGAATTAATCTGGAGCTACCTCTGCAGACAACTTACTTAGAGAGCTTTTTTGAATAATATACTGACTATTAAACAGAAGTCCCATTTGTAAACAAACATGAGGGTGTCTAGATCACTTCTTTTGTGTTCAATGATGTAAAATAAGTAGCGACTTTTACCCTTTTATGTAAAGTAAAAGGACTACACAATGTTTCCTACACTCAACCGGAAAACACAAGAAGAAATCAGTCTTCTTTGGTAGACTACAAGTCCTATATCCAAACAGTTTGATTCAACAACAAAGTAACTCGAATTTTTGAAAGTGACTAACTTTCACAGCACGGCCGAAGAACCTCCTCCCCGTGTCACTTCCTTCAAAAGCCACACACATGAGAGGCTTGGTATCGTTAAGAACACAGTAGAGAGGACGGTCGAGCTCTTTGCCATAGAAATCATGGCCTTCAATGGTGTCAGGGTTCCCCTACACGGACACATGAATGTTTAGAGCTCAGATCTTTTGTTTGGAAAACAAACCCCAGTTCAACGCTCCGCATGTAGTAGGAAATAACCTACATAGAAATCAAAATCCAGTTCAAGGAAGTTCAAGCCTTCTTTCCTCCCCTCTTGTCCGAAGTTTTGTGTCAACATGGCCCAAAGGATGTGAGAAGTTCCGATGCCGTAGGCGGCGTCGAATTTGAGAGGAGAGAGAGAGGGGAAGAGATATTGTGAGAGAGCGAGAGGGGAAATGAAGGCGAGGGACTTCGACATGGTCCGGCTCGACCAAATACTCCACCTACTCACCAGACCCACCTACCCCACCCCCTCCCACGCCCCTTTTTTGCGCTGGGATGGCAAGGAGCCATTTACTATTGTCAGTAGTTTCAGCTTTGGCAAGCGAGTACACAAAATTTCTTCCCTCTCCATAATTACTCCACGAATACATCGTTATGTGTGTCTTCCCTTCCGAGTCACCTGCTCTTCCGCTCCCCTTCTCAGGTTCCTTCCGTCTTTCTTGCTTCATCTTCTTCACTCTACAGTCCACATAGATGGATCTACGATTCGCCCACTTGCTCTAAAATACAGTAATTTTTTTCCCC
The DNA here is from genome assembly GCA_034509565.1 of Triticum monococcum. Classification (NCBI taxonomy): domain Eukaryota; kingdom Viridiplantae; phylum Streptophyta; class Magnoliopsida; order Poales; family Poaceae; genus Triticum; species Triticum monococcum. Next base: position 18,705,097 of record CM067844.1, on the reverse strand, counting down.
TCTGCTTAATACTTACGCGTTGCGCACTGTCTTTTTTTAGATGGATTCTTGTTGTCTGTTACCCTCTTAATTTTAGTTTTTGTGTTAATATCCTACCCCTTTGAAGAGGTTGTATAGGGGAATAATCTTGGAGGACAACAGTTGATTTTTTTTAGTTCGCTGCAAGAGCTTGTAGATTTGAAGAGGTCTGTGCGTGCTCTTTCATTTTTTACAAAGACACTAACATCAATGGATATCACCATATCAGCATTCGCTCCGCTATGTCTTACTCGTTGAAACAAGCGTGTATCAGTGATATACAGTCCTTTAATTCTTTGTACCATTAGCGGAGTGTTGAAATAAATTTTTCTTTAATAATTAATAAACCCGAGTCTTATATATTGTTACATCTCGCAGACAAAGATGGCGTGTTATGTTTGCAGGAACCTCAACTGACCTGGTGAGTTTTGCTACCAAATCATGCGTGGCCAGTAAAAAAAACCTTCATCACTGTATTTGTTATAGTTATCTTTATTCAGCAGTCAGCAACCACACGTATTCCTTCGGAGCGAACTATAGTGAGCATGCTTGTTTTTATTTTATAGGCCTTGATGTAATTAGAAGTTCAATTGTTTTGTATGGGTTTAATTAAATGTCATAGATGTTGCCTGTGCCCGTGCCTGAAAGCCAAGAAATTTTAAGGAAAAAAACTCTTTCATGCATTTGTTTTCTGAAAATCAGTAAAACATTTATATACCTTTGTCTTACTTTTACTTTTATGCAGTATGTCCCATGCTACTACTGGAACCAGGCCCTTTTTTTGATCTCTTTATGGAAAGATGAAGCTTTCGAGGATGGTTTTGAAGACGAAGATTTTGACCTTGTGTTCGGCACTACTGAGGAATTGTCTTACATGATTAAGTTTATAGATGGCAACCACATGTCTAAGTTTCATGGACCTGGATGGGAAAAGTTGATACGTGACTATGATCTGTTTTATGGTGATATTATACAATTGGATTTGCAAGCAGAAGATTTCTTCTTTCCCATTGACTTGATGTTGAGTGAATCTCGTGGAGGTCACAAAGCATTACCCAAACCTTCCGTTGGTATGTTCTGATCGTTATCAATATTTGTTTTGGTTTAACATTTATCTATTATAATTTTACTAAGGTATGCCGTTGATATTTATGTGCTTAATATCTGTGATATAATGTATTAAATCTCTCTTTGTACTCACAATGTAGTTTAAAACTGTAATTTCCATTTTAAAAGCCAATATTTGTTTATTTTAGTTTTAACTGCTCTATTCATTGCTTCACACATAGTGGCTAATACATGGTTGTATTTATTTAGCCCTTGAAGGCCTCCGTATATTGGAAAGGAGCTACATAGACGGGATAGTCTACACTCGGGGCATAAAACTTTCCTATATGGATGAACCAAGGAGTGAGGGGCTACGTGATCAGTCAGGCTCCTGAGTCGCGATGCTCAGGAGTCCCCCTTGACGTGCAAACAGCCTATAGAAAGGAGATCTAGAAGTATGCCTAGTGTTCTATGTCAGCAGGGCCCGACCCCGCGCATACCTCAGCCGCCATTGGGCCGTCCAGATCACCAGGACGGACCAAGGAGTGAGGGGCTACATGATCAGTTAGGCTCCTAAGTTGCGATGCTCAGGAGTCCCCCTTGACGTTCAAACGACCTTCGTACCTTGGCTCCGCTGGGAAGGGCGCGCGACAACAAGGTCCGAGGGACCTGGCAGGGTGGCGTATGCTTGGGCGTGACCCGAGTGCAGCCCCCGTGCCCACCCCCCTCGCGCGACTCCCCTGAGGGGAGGTGTTGCGATGAGGCCAGACACCGAGCCCGGAGGCTCCCTGAGGTTGATACGGCCATGAGGCCGCCTTAAGTTGTTTATTATCAGAGCGGAGCATAACACTTCCGTACTTGCATGGGCATAGCCGCTCCTTGGCAGTGTCAACTGCCAGCGCGGAGCATGGTGCTTCCACTGGCACATGGGAGGGGACTCCCTACTGCGAAGAGCCCCGGGGGCGTGTACAGCCCCGCCCTGACACATGGCTTGCACGACAGGGCTAGACGAGGTGTGTCTGGGCACTCGTGAGCCAGTGCGGAACTCACGAGGCTCTACCTCAAGGCGGGTTGCGCCTGGTCTTGGTTCTTGATGGCTATGTCGTTCCTCTGAGATGGTTAGACAACCTGCGCCGAATGAATTTCCTGAGGCTATCACTCGAGAAGGCCAAGCAACAACGACCCCAGGAGGTGACGTGAACGGGGTCGGCCCGCCAGACAGAGCTCAGCCTTGGTTTTATCGACGCTGCAGGGACGGGCCCGAGCACAGACGCCGTGCCTAGCCTTCTTATGCGAAGGGTCCTGAAGAAAGATGATCGGCACACGGCTCCCATGGTGGGTGACAATCAAGCAGGTGATAACCATAGATAGATTATGCATGAAAAGCAACTAGCTTAGGTAAATGCGAGAATGATACATGCCACTGGGTCGGACCCGAGCGGCCTGGGGATGATGCAGCCCGAGGGGCGCCCCCAGCAGGGTAAACTAAAGATGCAAGCGGATACATGCCGCAGGGGCGGACCCACGCGGCCTGGGAATGATGCAGCCCAGGGGGCGCTCCCAGCTAAATAAACTTGGAAAATGTCACCCGGTTTGGTTGTCGAAGAAGTGTTGGGGTAGCTGAAGACACGTAGCGAGGAAGTCGCTCCTCATGAGTCGTCGAGACCCTGAGCCTCGGGAGGCCCTGGAGGCTCGAGTGGCCTCCTGAGGACCGTCTCCATCTCCGCTAGGACTGCGTGATGTCTGGCCTCCTGACCAGCTGCCAGGATGCTCCGCAGATTGCACTGGAATGCGGCAGCTACACTCGGCATGCCGAACGGCATGCGAACGTAGCTGTGAGGTGGACCCTCACACCGGCCAGCACGCGAAGGCCAGTAGCGCTCCTGAGATGCAGCCCTGTTGAGCCCTGGGATGTCAATGCAGACGTGCAGCTCACCACCCTCGCCTGGGTGGGGACCAGCGCCAGGTGGGCGGCGGTCACCGCGTATTGCTCTTGCTTCCTGAAGCTCCTGAGATGCCTTGGTGATGAACTCCTGGGCGCCGGGCGCTCCTCACCTAGTGTTCTCCTGAGGGAAACATGCCGTGAAGCACGCCTCCACGTGGTGCTCGAGCGCCTCCCTTGTGATGTTGGCCGGGTCCGAGGCCCTCTAGAAGAGAGCCCTCATGCCCTGCCCGAGGAGGGCGCTGGGCGCACCTCCCTATGCATGGGAGGGAGGCGCCCCAGGCGCGGGCGCTGATGCTGAGGTCGCGCCGCTGGAGGCGCTGCTCTCCTGGGGCCCAGACCGGAGTAGCAGCTTCTTCTTCTTGGGGTTGGCCTTAGGAGGGTACTACACACCCGTGCTGTCAGGGTCTTCGATTGCTGCAGCTTGGAAGGCACGCTGGAGGGAGCATGCCGTGTCTGTTTCTTCGCAATGGACTGTGATGATTCTGCCGCATCCCGACACTTGAGGATGTTGTAGCCATGGTGGGTGACTGCCATGAATTTGGCTAGCGCCGGGTACCCGAGGATGGCATTGTACGGCAGGCGGATGTGGGCGACGTCGAAGTCGACAAGCTCGGTGTGTTAGTTGTCGCGCTGACCGAAGGTGACAGGGGGACGGACTTGCCCTATCGGGGTGGTGGAGCCGCCAGTCAGTCCTGAGAAAAGCTTGGTGGGCTAGAGCTGATCGTATTGCACTTGAAGGCTATCGAACGTCTCGACGGACGGGACACTGAGTCCTGCACCGCCATCGATGAGGGTCTTGGTGACTTGGACATTGCTGATGACGGGCGAACAGAGCATCAGGAGGATGCCAGCGGTTGCCGCACACTTGAGCTAGTCCGCTGAGCTAAAGGTGATGGCGTACTTGGACTATCTGAGTGGGCGCATGGCCTCGAGCTTGGGGAGGGCTGCATTCACCTCACGAGAAAACTGCTTGAAGATACGCTGGGAGGCTGGGGCCTGCGCGCCACCCAAGATGCAGGCGATGGCGCACGGCTCCTAAGAGCCCCTAGCCCCTTCGTACTATTGGTGGTCGTCGTTATTCCTTGGTGGCGGCACGGAGGGAGACCAGGGTTGCCCTGAGGACGGACCTCGCGAGGCTGGTCCCTCCAGGCGCCCTCACGAGACTGGTCCTGCCAATGATCCTCGCGGGGCTGGTTGCGCCACTCCTGGCGGGGCCCGTGGTCGTCCCAACGTCCTCCACCTTGTCCACCTCCTTGGCTGTAGCCCTGGTCATTGCGCTCGGGGCCTCGACCGAAGCGCCCATCTCGAATGGCCCTGAGCTCTTGACAATCGTTGGTGTTGTGGATGTGCACGTTGTGGAAGGCGCCGAACGTACGGCTGCCCTTGGACGACTCGGGAAGATCTCGGCCGCACTTGGTATCTGGTTCTTTCGCGAGTACAACCACCCCTTCGCGCTTCACGTCCTTGACCTTGGCCTTCTCCTCCTCTGGATCCGCAGTAGGGAGCTCGAGGAGGGAGAGGCGCCCCTCCTCAGCTCTTGCACACTTGGTTGCTATGTTGAACAGCTCCAAAGTCATGCACAGCTCCTCATGGATGGCGAGCTCCTCCTTCATCTTGATGTCCCGGACGCCATCGGTAAATGCCGAGATTATGGCTTCATCCGTCACCTTGGGGATCTTGATACGCGCACTGTTGAAGCGCTGGATGTACTTCTGCAAGGTTTCTCCTAGTTGTTGCTTGATGTGGCGCAGGTCACCCGCGACCGGGGGCGGTCGCGAGTGCCTTGGAAGTTAGCGATGAAGTGGTTGCGCATCTCTTCCTAGGAGGAAATCAAGCCCGGGGGCAGGTTCAGGAACCATGAGCAGGCGCCGTCCTTAAGATGCATGGGAAACCAGTTCGCCATGACCTTTTCGTCATCTCGGCCGCCTCGATGCTCAGCTCGGGGGTGTCATCATAGCGAGCAGGCAGATCCGGCTTGAACTTGTTCGGCCAGACGATGCTACGCAGCTCAGGAGTGAAGGCGTGGTAGCCTGCCGTGGACACTTGGGCCCGCCGTGGTGGCGGAGCTTGAACTTGGCGTCCCTGCGCTGCCATGGCAAGTGGTGCATGGCCCTGCCGTAGCAAGCGATCCTGACGTGGCGGTGCTGGAAGCGGTGGAGCATTTTCTTGCGGAGGAGGGGCCTCTTGGCAACTTCTTTCTTCGTGCGCAGGCACGCGCGTAGGGGATCACGCCGCGGGACCGCACATCTTGGGGCGAGGACGCCATCTTGACGCAGAGGAGGCGGAGGTGCTCCATGAGCCGCATGCCTCAACACGAGGGCGCCATCTTGGTGAGGAGGGGGCGGAGGCGCTCCATGAGCCACATCGCCTGTAGCCGAGGGCGGGCGAGGCAGCGAAAGGGATGGTGCAGCAGAGCCCCCCGCTGCGCTGACAAGCTTGGCGATGCGGTCCAACCGGTCCTCGTAGAGGTCATCGACCGGGCGGTAGCACAGGAGCTCGCGTGCCATGAGCAGCACGGCCTGAGCGTCCGTGGGTGCGCCACGAGCGTGAGACGATGAGCCGGCAGGAGTCAGCGACAGGGTGGCGGTGCAGCCGTCACGGTGCACGGAGGGGTGCAGTGAAGAGACTTGCTGCTCGTTTGCCGCCGGGCCGATGGCGGCGTTGGCGGCGGGTGACGGAGAATGACGGGGAATATATCAGTCATACATCTTTGAATATAGCAGTCATACATCTTTGAAAGGTAGCAGGTGCATTACATAAACCAAAAGGCATACGTCTATAAGCAAAGATACCGAAATGGCAAGTAAGAGTGGTCTTTTCCTGATCCTCTTTTGACACAGGTATTTGAGAGAAACCAGAATAACCGTCTAGAAATCAAAAATGTGTATGTTTGGATAATCTTTCTAGCATTTGATAAATAAAAGGTAAAGGGGATGGCTCTCTCCCTCCCCTCTCCTCCCTCCTCCTCCCTCCACCTGCTCTCCACCACCAGTGGCGTTCTCTAGCCCCCTCATCCATGGAAGGCCTGCTACATTGGGATTTTGCAGCAGGCCTGGCCTTGGTAGATCAGGTGAGCAGAAAATTTAGATCAACAATGCATTTCTCCCCCTCCCGAGATACCATGGAGTTCTTTCTGGTGGTTTCTTTCTCCTCGGCCTCTTTCCCCCTTTCGATGGAATCCATTGGTATTGCTCTCCAATGTTGCCTTGGTGGTTTTTGCTCTGGTTACAATGTGGTTCAGCTCAACCTTTTATCTACAAGCTCAAAGATCGTATTTCGCCGGATCTTATTTGCCACTTTCATCCTTTTCTACGCGTGTCATTGAATATCATGGGGTACGAACTTCTAAGGTCATGGCGTAGGGTATTGGATAGGCTGGTCCGCTGGTCGAAGTCATTGGAGGGTGTTCTACGGACAGCTATTTCTTTGAAGCAAAAACTCTATAGGTTTGATACCCTGTATCTATTCTTCTTTTTTGTATATTAGTTATTAGTGGAATTTCAGTGCATTGGGTTCTTTCTTAGATCTAGATGGAATGAAATAGTGAAATAGAATAAAAAAAGCCCTTTCGGATGAAACAGGAAGAATAGTATGCGATATATCTAACTTGGATAAAAAAATTAAAATAACTCATGATAAAGTGATAAAGACAACTAACTAATACTAATATATAGAAATAGATATCTAGAAATAGAAATGAACTAATATATAGATAATCGAACGCAAGGGAACCGTAGACAGGCAAGTGAAATCCAATCCACGAAATAATTTTTTTAGGTTCTTTTCCTAGATGAAACGGAATCTTCTATTTTTCAAGATAATTCAGATTTGTTGGCGAAAAAGTGAATAAATAGGTTTGTCCCTCAGTCAGGCCTCCGATTCCAAGGAGTTGATTCAGCAAGTTCCCCGCGCTACCCCGTGGGAAGTCTAATCGGATCAATCGGTGGATTCCCCGGAACCACAAGAATCCTTAGAATGGGATTCCAACTCAGCACCTTTTGTTTTGAGATTTTGAGAAGAGTTGCTCTTTCCCTTATGGCCTTGTCCTGTAAATGGGCCCTTGTGAGCCTCCAAAATATCTTTAAGTCCATGGCCAATACCCCAATTGGTCATTCCTTTTTTCCTTTTCTTTTTTGTCCAGAATCCAAAGACTAATTTAAATTGCATCCAAAATAAAAATAGGATTATGAGTACAGAGTCGCGAAGCATAATTTTGCATTGGATTAAGTATTCCAATTTTGAAAATATGCGCCAAGCAGTTCCGCTTTCTCGGTCCGAGAAACTTAATTTAGTGTTCAGACCAAAATGCATCCATCCCGATCTTTAAATCAGTTTATGAAAGAGCCCAATGCAAAAAAATGCATGTTGGGTCTTTGGAACAGTTCAAATCATGGATTTTCCGCTCAGCTCAAATTGTATTCTTTTCCTTCTGCTTGGGCTAATTCGATAAGGATTGTATTCTTTAATTATTTCTCTATTTTTTATTACTTAATTAAAGAATAAAAAAAGCTCAAAGGGGTCGCCTGTTCTTCCATCAAATATTCTACTTTTTCCCGGGTACTCGGGTTCAAATACCCTGTACAGAGCTGTGCATTCATAATAATAATGTGGTTTACAAGGACTGCGCTCCTATCACCTTCATGCAGAGAGTCAGCAATTTCGTATCTAACTCGATAAAGGCAGGCGCAGAGTCCCGAAAGAGAAGCAATTGTCGTACGACCTGTAAGCGTCACTTTTGACTTCCTTGCCGTTTGTGAATTGAGTCAATCGAGTTCGAGCCTAATTATCCCTGTGGATAAATCTATAATATAAATATATAGGCACTTCTTTTTCTTTTTAAAGAAGTTTTAAAATATATCGTTTCTTTATGATAAAGAAGGCGGTGAGATTCCCCTTTATTTTTTTGCGTTTCTTAATTTTGTATTCCGCTATTCCGACGAATATTTTTTGTTTATTGGAAAAAGCAACACCAAAGATTTGGGACCAAAAGCGGTTAGCAGTGACCATTGAATAAGTTTCTTCAGCTTGAGTTGGGTTAAAAGCACGGAAGGTATTTGCACCATCACCGTCCTCAAATAGAGTGTTTTCTACGGTCGCTCCATGAATAGCAAGAGATATATTTTACATCCCAGAGGGGCTATAATTGGAGATACTATTGTTTCTGGTACAAAAGTTCGGGTCTCTAATCCCATTTGCTCCCCAAGCTTTCGTCTCTCAGTGTCAGTGTCGGCCTAGCAGAGTGCTTTCGCCGTTGGTGTTCTTTCCGATCTCAATGCATTTCACTGCTCCACCGGAAATTCCCTCTGCCCCTACCGTACTCCAGCTTGGTATATTAATCCTCAAATTATTAACAAATAATAAAGTCTATAATGATCGAATGAAAATACCAATAAATTCTATAATTTTATTTTTAAAATACTTAGGTTTTTTTATAGTGCTGATCGAATTCGATAATTTTTTACTTCGCACGACGTATCTGGGATAGTAGTCATTAGTGAAAAAACAATAGATCATGAATTAGTAACTGCATCCAATCTCCGAAAAGTCCCGATTGTTTCGATTTTTGAAATGGGATATTTACGGAATCCCCATGAATAGGATCACTTCGCTTTCATTACATCAATGTGGATTACCTCTAGAGATAGCAATAAAGCTTTTTCAGCTATTTGTAATTCGCGATTTAATCACGAAACGTGCCACTTCTAATGTACAGTGAGATTATACGAGCAAATGCCTGAACCAAAATACGTCGAGCGAGTGAGTTTCCCTCCATCAAGTTCTAAGCGATCAAATAAGGTCCTTGCTCTTGAGCCAATGCCAATACGGGGTCTTTCTGTGGAAACCTTCACGAGCAATCGTCGTTTTTTGATGGTTTTTCTGCTTTTCACAGCTGCTCTTTCCACACCCCCGGATATCTAGTGCCAAACCGTCGCCCCTCGAAACTCATTGCAAAAGAGGGTAAATCGGCCACGTTAAGATTACCATCTAGGGAGGTCCGTTTAGTATCCCAAAACTGGTTCCTCTTGGAGACTGCCAGTCTACAAGAAGCTGGCAGAGCTTTAGCCATTGGACCACATCGAATTCTGAATAGAAAGATTAAGAAGAAAAAAAGATTCAAAATAAAGACAGAAATACCCAATATCTTGCTAGAACAAGATATTGGGTATTCCTGTCTTTTCTTTCTTCAAAAATTCTTATATGTTAGCAGAAAAACCGGGAAAGTATACCAGAGCTCATTTCTCCGATGCATGTTGGCATGCGGATGTTGAATTATCTGACATTTCGGCGCACCGACGTGTGGCTATCAAACCTAAGTTGGATTTTTTACATTCTACCAAGCCTGCCCATTCTAATGTTCTCAAGGCGATCACCTCGTCGGTTTTGGTACCGATCACCCAAATGGAATTCTCCAACAAGAATGATAACGACGCTTCCTCATCTTCATCGTTGATCATACCAAATTCTCAATATGCGCAGAAGGATTCTCATATTCAATTTGTTTCTTTTTCTCCAATTATCATAGAAAAGGTTTGTCCGGATTTCCGTGGTGTTTCTTCAGACAATATTGATCACATCGCCTTAATGGAGCTATTCTTGTCTGAGGCGGAATTGGAGGAAAAGCAATCACCCAATTGCATTATGTTAGGGGCCTTTTATTGCCCTTTGAATGCCCCGTATCCACCCTTGTTGTGATGCTTTTTGAAATCTACTCTCAAATATGTGCCCGCTCACACCTCGTGGCCACCTACTCTTCTTGCTAGACACAAAGCAAATTTGGCCCAAGCCTGTCGGATTTCGGGTTCCGGCAAAACCCTTGAGGTTCAAACACTGGGGTGCGCACGAAGATCTCCCCCTCTCTCTAGCTTGCGCACTCTATAATCTCACGGCCTAGCTCAACGAACCCAAAGCACAAGAGACACAAGATTTTATACTGGTTCGGGCCACTGATGTGGTGTAATACCCTACTGTAGTGTGGTGTGGTGGATTGCCTCTTGGGATGAGGATGAATAGTTAGAAGGGAAGAACTGCCTCCCGAGGTGAGGTGTTCTCGTGCTTGGTGAGTTGATGTTGTCTCGGATCCTTTCTTTCTAAGGTGGTGGCTAGTCCTATATATAGAGGCACGGGTCCTCTTCCCAAATATTAGGCGGGAAGGGATCTCACAACGGCCAGTATGAAGGGGGACAACTAGTACAAGCTATCCTGACAAAAGCAGTAGTCTTCGCCTGCCAAAGGCTCTGGTGGTGACGCCATCTTGGGCTCCACGGTGACCTCCGTCCTGCTGTCCTGCTGGTCTTGGTCTTGTTGCACTGATATGGAAACCTTTGCCTGATGCCTCGGGACTCCTCGCCTGTGCTTGACTCTTTAGCACCAAAGAGGAAAGGAGGACACTGCGCGTGCTGGCGACCCCCTGGCGCCCGCCTGGCTCCAGTCATCATGGCTTGCGTCATAGAATCCTTGCGAGGTGTCCCTTTCTTCGATCTCTCCGCCCCTCGCGAGCCAGCCTGGTGAGGTCGCTCCTGAGGTGGTCTTGCGTCGTTCGCCTCGCTAGGCTTAGCCCCTCGCGAGGGTCTTGAGTGTTCGCTGGTGAAGATGGGTCGTATAGGGCCGCTGATGGAGCCACGCCACGGGCCGCATGTAGGCAAGTCTGGGGACCCCCATTCCCAGGACGCCGACAAAGCCCATTATACGCAGAAGGAAATTATTGATTTTTCCACTAATTGGGCCTCCCTTTGCTGTCGTTGCCTACAATGGGGCCACAACAAAATTTCCTGCCCGGCCATGCTTATTTGCATTAACTGCTCCACACCTGACCACAAGGCAATATAATGCCCCAGTATTGGTAAGTCCCCTCTAGTTGATGAGCTTAATTTGGTGACTAAAAATCAGAGTGCTGAGGCTCGATCCCCTGTTCCTTCCATCCCTATGGCCTGTATACGTGAATAGCAGAGCCACCGTCCGATGCACTATATGTGCTTTCTATGGCCACGTGGCCCGATCCTGTCCCAAGCGCCTCCGAGCCCGGAGATGGAAATGGATTCCTAAATCACATAAGCCTTCCTTTCCTACCCCTCACGCTCCGTCTCCCTCCTTCATTTCCCAAACGACGCGCTCCTGCCCAGTCCCATCACCATTACTGCTCACTGGCCAAGCTCCACCGCCCTTGCAGTACCTGGCAATGGCGAACTATCCCATGAATCCGGTGTTGTTCCTTCCGCCGGGATTTGTCGTCGAGCCAGGGCCGGCGAATTGTGTGGTTTGTAGCATTTTGGTGGTCGGCCCAATCCCACCGCTCAACCACGACTTCTTGGCCATCGCCGAGGCCAACGAGTACGTCCCTCTCCATCGCCATGCCTCAATCCACAACGAAATCGTAGGTCTGCTCCATGCATCTCAGCTCTTTACTTCTGAAGTCAGTGATCATCAATTCGGCATTGGGGTTTTGTATTTGTGGATTCATTTATGCGCGACACGGCTGTGAACACCCCCATTGAGCTTAAGGATGAGGATCTTCTTATTACATTTGTTATGCACAATGAAGCTCTGAATCATCACACCACTTCCTTTGGTCCTGAGGTTTGGTTAATATTCTTCGGCTTTCCATATGACTATCAGACCGACTATTATATTACCAAAGCTCTTGATGGGTATGGATCTCTTGTGTCTTGGTACAATCCTAGGCTGGACAGGCGTTATATGCTGATTAAAGCTCGTTATCTCCGCCTGCGTCTGATCCCGAAGAGCTTCGTCATTTGGCAGCTTGGTGGAGCCAGAGACTGTTAAACAGTGCAAGTCACCACTCTTCGTAGCAATGATTGGAATGGGTTGCTTTCTGAAGTGCTGCCTATTGGTGACGAACCCCCCACCTGATGGAAACCCGCATCCCCAGTTTGGGCCTGAGTTAACTGCCAAGCAGCTCTACCAACAGCATGTTCATAACTGGCTTGTTCAGAACGCTACCCCTCCTGCTGGCCCCAATGCTGGTGCGGCCAACACTAGCAACAATGTTGGTGACAATGCTGCCTCGGGTGCTTGGCCACAACCGCCAGCTCCTCCTTTACCCCCGCTCCCACCGCATTTGGTTAATTACCAAGCATGCCTGGCTGCTCAAGGTATGTCGTTCCAAGATGGCATAGTCCCTGAAAACAACCTTACTGACAGCCCAGCACAAGCCTGGAATGATTCCTTTACCACTTCTAATGAGGATAGCAGTTCTGAAAATTCTGCTCTGATTATTATGCCACATCATTCCCTGCAGCCTATGGATCCCCCAATGCCACATGACTCGTTCTCAGTTACTGTTGTTCTACAAGACCATGGCATTCAATTTGGCCTCTTTGCTCAAGGCACTGAACTTCTGTCTCTGCTGATTGCCGACCCAATTCCTAGGCAGCGGCTCAACACGTTCCTCTATGATGCTCTCAGGCCAATGATTGCCACTATTGGGCCCTGGCATGACACTTTTGGTATGAGAAACCCAAGTGCTGAAATTTCTGTTCTAGTTTCTGATGATCAGACAGTTATTCATTTTGAACAGCAGTCCCCTTCGCCAGTGGTCATTCGGGAGCTGCAGTCTGAAGTTCCTGCCCCTCCTGTTGGAAATATGCCCTAGAGGCAATAATAAAAGCATTATTATTATTTTTCCTTGTTCATGATAATTGTCTTTATTCATGCTATAATTGTGTTATCCGGAAATCGTAATACATGTGTGAATAAAAGACACCAACAGGTCCCTAGTAAGCCTCTAGTTGACTAGCTCGTTAATCAACCGATAGTCATGGTTTCCTGTGTGAATAAAAGACACCAACAGGCCCCTAGTAAGCATCCCTCTCTCCCTGTTACGTCTCTCTCTCTTGTAGTATAGGCGAAGCCCTGCTACTGTGACGCCCTGCATCCACCACCACGCCGTCGTGCTGCTGGATCATCACCAACCTCTCCTCCCCCTTGCTGGATCAAGAAGGAGGAGACGTCTCCCGTCCCGTACGTGTGTTGAATGTGGAGGTGCCGTCCGTTCGGCACTTGGTCATCGGTGATTTGGATCACGTCGTGTTCGACTACATCATCCCCGTTCTTTGAACGCTTCCGCACGCGATCTACAAAGGTATGTAGATGCATCTGATGACTCGCTGCTAGATGAACTCCTAGATGGATCTTGGTGAAACGAGTAGGAAAATTTTTGTTTTCTGCAACGTTCCCCAACACCTCCTAATTCCCTGAAGGCTCAGCCATCCGCTTCTGCTGTTGTGACAAGCTCACCTGGAGACTTGCAGTTTGAAGATTCTAAACCTTTAGCCCCGCCCCCTCTGCCTATCAATCACCTGAGTTCAGACACAACTCTGGTGCCGCACACTCTGGATTTTGGTCCCCCAGCACCACTTCTTCCTGCTGCACCCGCCTCCAACCTTCCACAAGATGGACTGGGCCTTGCCACTGTCAGCTTGGTTGATGTGTCGTCTGGGCCGTTGGTGATACGCGACCGTCGCTCGAAGACCGTGGCACCCATTTCTACTGTTAAAGTTCGTCGCAGCACCAGGTCTAACAAGTACAACGGCTTCAGAGTTAACATGCCCACTGACAACCACGCTGTCACTTCCAAAGTCAAGCCGAGGGTTGTACCGGCTATGGGCTCCTCTTCATCCGTCAACACGGAGCAGGTTTCTGGTGACATCCCTCCCCCAACTCCCATTTCTGCACTCCAAGACATCGACATCAACAGGTGCCCCGTTCCAGCTGAAAAGTTAACTGAAGAAGCACTCTTGGCTATGTCGTCTAGTGCAGCGATAGTGGATGATGCACCTGCTGCCACCTCTTCTGCTCCAGGCGTTGAAGATGCTGGAGGCCGTGGTACTCCCAACTCTTCTTAAATTACGTGCGATCTTATGCCTCTTTTGCACTCTTAGAATGTCCTCTTGTGGAATATTCGAGGTCTTAACTCTGAACCTAAGCAGTTAGCGCTTCATAATGCTATCCTCTCTAGTGGTTGCGCAATTGTCTGTTTACAAGAAACGAAAAAAACCTCATCTGATCTTGCTTTCATCAAATCGTGTTGTCCCCGCCAATTTGATCGTTTTTCTTTTGTTCCCACTCGAGGCGCCTCTGGAGGTATTATTACGATTTGGAAGAGTTTAATGTTTACGAGTTCAATTTTATTCTCGGAAAATTTTGCGCTAGTCTCCAGTTTTACCAGCACGCAATCTGAGCAAACTTGGACGTTAGCTAATATTTATGGGCCATGTACTGGAGATGATCATGTCACATATACAAATTGGCTATATGAACTGGACATACCAAACACACACGATTGGCTTTTGCTAGGTGATTTCAACTACATCCGTGCACCTAATAATCATAACAAACCTTGCGGCAGTGCTCATGACATGTTCACTTTCAATGATATTATCTATGCACAAAACCATATTGAGCTTCCAGTCAAAGGTCGCCACCTATACGTGGAGTAATATGCAGCTTGATCCATTACTCGAGCAGTTGGATTGATTCTTCACGTCCCTGCATTGGACCAATTTTTACCCCAAAACCCTTGTCAAGCCGCTTGGTAAGCCTGTCTCTGACCACATTCCCTGCGTTGTCTCCACTGAAACCAACATACCACGCAGTAAATTTTTTAGATTCGAATCGTATTGGCTTTTGCACCCTGGATTCATGGATGTTGTACGTGCCTCTTGGAACAAAACGGTGGCCTCGACCAATGCGTCCACTACGCTTTGTCATAAATTCAAAACGCTCAGACATACTCTCAAGATCTGGAGCAAGAGCATTTCTCGTTTGATGATCGCCATCGACAATTGTAATCAATCCTTGGCCCATCTTGATGAACTGGAAAACAAAATACCTCATACCATCCATGAAAGCAACTTCCGAAACATCCTCAAGAAACACCTTTTGAGGCTTTCGCAATATCAAAAACTTTACTAGAAGAAGAGTTGCACTACCTGTTGGGTTAAGTTCGGTGACGAAAACACGAAGTTCTTCTAGGTTGTTGCCACAGAACGATACCGTAATAACAACATTTCTTGCTTTCTTGATAACAAGGGTCACCAAGTGGAGGATCACACCAGCAAGGAGGCTCTCCTCTTTCAAACTCACAAAAATCGCGTGGGCTCTATATCACCCGCCGAGATGAAATTTGATCTACCTACTCTAATAAAATGCTCCAACAATCTTGATCACCTAACAAAGCCCTTCACGCCTAAAGAGATTGACGAATTTGTTAAGGAGATGCCCTCTGATCGAGCCCCTGGCCCGGACAGGTTTACTGGTGCATTCCTCAAGGCTTGCTGGCCTTTGATCAAGTCCGATTTCTATGCCTTGTGTTCCCAATTCCACGCTGGAGATCTTGACATAACGAGCATTAGTGATGGCCTTATCACTCTGATCCGAATGGTTTGATCACCGGAGTCAGTCAATGATTACAAACCAATAATATTACTCAATTGTTGCCTCAAGTTGATCACCAAACTCCTGGCAAATCATCTGCAAAAGATCATCTTGCATATGGTTCACCGAAACCAATACGGTTTTCTCAAAGGCAGGACCATTCAAGACTGCCTGGCCTGGGCCTTCCAATATATCCATCAATGTCATGCATCCAAGAAGAAAATCATCTTGCTCAAATTGGACTTTGCCAAAGCTTTTGACACAATCGGCCATGACTCTATGATCAACATCATGCGTCACATGGGATTCAATGACAAATGGCTCAACTAGATTCGTTGCATTTTCTCTTTTGGATGATCATCGGTTCTGCTTAATGGTGTGCCGGGCCGCCAATTTCATTGCAAGAGTGGAGTGCGTCAGGGTGATGCCCTCCCCCCTGCTCTTTGTCCTCGCGGCTGACCTCCTTCAGGTTGCAATCAACAATGGATTTCGTCAGGGGATGATTGAACTGCCCTGGCCAATTTGACTATCTGATCATCCAATACGCAGCTGACACAATCCTGGCTCTCCCCGCCTGCCCTCGTCAGGCTGAAACTGTCAAACAGATTCTTTCTGACGATGCGATGTCCATTGGCCTCAAGATCAACTTCAACAAGTCCACTCTTATTCCTATAAATCTTGATGCCGCATCAGCCAATGAGCTAGATAATATCTTTGGCTGGTCGACCGGCACCATGCCATTTACGTATCTTGGTCTCCCCATGGGCACTTCGAAACCCACTATGCAAGACCTTATGCCACTTGCCTGCAGTGCTGAACGACGACCCACTGCCATGATCTCCATGATGTCGTATGGGGGGAAGCTTTCCTGGCTTAATGCGACCGTCACCTCCCTCCTCATCTATGCCATGTGCACACTAAAGATACACCCCAAGTTCTTGAGATGCTGGATAAGATCCGACGTTGTTGCCTTTGGACTAAGAAGAATGAGCAAGGAGAGAAATGCAACTCTTTAGCTGCTTGGGACATGGTATGCAAACCTAAAAAGCATGGAGGCCTGGGAGTCATTAATCTGAGAATTTAAAGTGAAGCATTGCTCATGAAGTACTCGCATAAATTTTACAACAAGAAAGATGTCCCTTGGGTACACCTTCTTTGGGATACTTACTACGTGGGAAAAATCCCTCATGCTATGGATGCAGTGGGTTCATTCTAGTGGCGTGACCTGCTTAAACTCACACCACAATACCGCGGGACTTCACGTGTCCAGGTGGTAGACAACTGCCCTTGTATGGAAAGATATATGGCTGGACAACACTTGGGAGACCTCGCATCCTTGGTCCTTTTCGTTTGCCCTGCATGAAGACGTGTCCGTCAAGGATTTCTTGGAGAGAACGTCACTGCATCAGCTCTTTCATATGCCCCTCTCTCCTAAAGCCCTTTTGGAAGTTCGTGAAATGCAATCTCTGGCTTCACACCTCCACCCCTCCACGAATTCCACTGACATCTGGCACAATGCTTTGGGGAAAACAGATTTCAAAGCTGCGGACTAGTACAAATTCTGATTCAGACATGTCCAAAACCACCCAACCTTCAAACTGCTATGGCAATCCAAAAGCACCATGAAAATCAAAGTTTTTGGATGGTTATTACTTCATGACCGACTGAACACAAGGAACATGCTGAAACACTATCATTACAACATTGGTGAGGTATTTGATTGCCTCCTCTGTGGGCAGAATATTGAAGAGACGGTTGACCACATGATCTTCACCTGCCCATTCAGCCAATCTTGCTGGGAGAAACTTGATGTTACCTGGCCCGCTTTCGATTCGAGACTTGATCTGATCCATCAAGCAAATGAGGCTGGGCATAGACCTCTCTTCATGGAAATCTTCCTCACGGCGGCCTGGAGTTTGTGGAAAGAACGAAATAACAAAAACTTTAGAGGGATCAACCCTTGTACTGCATCTTGGCTGACACGCTTCAAGGGAGATTTTAGCCTCCTTCAATACAAGGTGAAAGAGGCTCAGAAGACCACTGTAACTACTTTTTGTGACTCCCTAGCCTAATGACACTTCCACGGTTTCTGGGTAGTGACTACTAGTGCAGTTCTCCACTTCAACACCCCCCTTCTGTTGGGGGGTGATGGAGGGACGCCATCTTGTAAAAATTTGTAACACATGTAACTCTTTACATATGATATATATACACACAGTAGGAGCCTCTCCTACTATCTTTCCATCAAAAAATAAAAGGTAAAGGGTAATGATCCTTTCTAGTAGCTTTATTTAATTTGTGGAAGTCAATTACCATTCTATAACCTATAACAATTCTTTGTGGGATCAATTCATCTTAATCATTAGGAACAACAGTAATACCTCCCTTCTTAGGGACACAATGGACAGGACTTACCCACTAACTATCAGCAATAGGATAAATTATACCTTCCTCCAGAAGCTTTAGTATTTCATTTCTTACCACTTCTTTCATCTTAGGATTTAACCGTCATTGGTGATCAACAACCGGTTTAGTGTCTTTCTCCAATTTTATTTTCTGCTGGCATAGAGTGGGACTAATGCCCTTAAGATCATCAAGAGTATATCCAATAGTAGAACGGTGCTTCTTCAGAGTTTTCAATAATTTCTCTTCTTCCTGCTCTGAAAGGTTAGCACTAATAACAACAGGATATATCTTCTTTTCATCAAGATAAGCATATTTAAGAGTATCAGTTAATGGTTTAAGCTCAAACATGGGATCACCCTTGGGTGGAGGAGGATCCCCTAGAATTTCAACCGGCAAGTTGTGTTTCAAAATAGGTCCCTATTTAAAGAATACTTCATCTATTTCCCTTCATTCATTCATAAACATATCATTTTCATGGTCTAGCAAATATTGTTCTAAAGGATCATCAGGAGGCACGGCAACAGAATCAAGACCAATAATTTCATCTTTACTAGGCAATTCTTTATCATGGGGTTGTCTACGAAATTTAGCAAAATGAAAATCATGAGTCATATCCCCTAAACCAACAATAACAATATCCTTTTGCAGTCAATTTAGCATTAACAATATTCAAGAAGGGTCTACCAAACATAATGGGACAAAAGTTATCTTGTGGGGAAGCAAGAACAAGAAAATCAGTAGGATATTTAATTTTCCCACACAAGACTTCAACATCTCTAACAGTCCCAACTGGTGAAATAGTATCTCTATTGGCAAGCTTAATAGTAACATCAATATCTTCTATCTCAGCAGGTACAATATCTTGCATAATTTCTTTATATAAAGTATAAGGTATTGCACTGACACTAGCATCCATAACACATAAGCCATGATAACAGATCTCCTATTTTAACAGAAACAATAGGCATGCCAACAACAAGTCTATGTTTATTTTTAGTATCGGGTCTAGAAATTCTAGCAGTTTCATCACAGAAGTAAATAACATGCCCATCAATATTATCGACCAAGAGATCCTTAACCATAGCAATACAAGGTTCAACATTAATTTGCTCAGAGGGTGTAGGTGTTCTAGCATTACTCTTATGGACCATAGTTGAAGCTTTAGCATGATCCTTTGTTCTAGCATGGAATGGTGGTTTCTCAATATAAGTGGCAGGAACAATAGGATCAACATTATAAGTGATAGTCTTTTCTTCAACTTTAATAGGTTCAACTACTTTTACTTCAATGGGAGGATGATATTTAAACCACTTCTCCTTAGGGAGATCAACATGAGTAGCAAATGATTCACAGAAAGAAGCTACTATCTCAGAGTCAAGTCCATATTTAGTGCTAAATTCACGAAAAGCATCGGTATCCATAAAAGATTTAACACAATCAAACTTAGGTGTTATACCTGACTCCATACCTTCGTCCAGTTCCCAATCTTCAGAGTTGCATTTAATTATTTCCAATAGATCCCATTTGAATTCAATAGTCTTCATCATAAAAGAACCAATACAAGAAGTATCGAGCATGGAGCGATTATTGAGAGAAAGTCGAGCATAAAAATTTTGAATGATAATTTCTCTTGAGAGATCATGATTGGGGCATGAATATAACACTGACTTAAGCCTCCCCCAAGCTTGAGCGATACCTTCTCCTTTGCGAGGACAAAAATTATATATATAATTATGATCATGATGAACTAGATGCATAGGATAAAACTTCTGATGAAATTCCAATTTCAATCTGTTGTAGTTCCATGATCCAATATCATCACATAGCCTAAACAATGTCAATGCCTTTCCCTTCAAAGATAAAGGGGAGACCTTCTTCTTGATAACATCCTTGGGTATACCTGCAAGCTTAAATAATCCACAAACTTCATCCACATAGATTAGGTGCATATCGGGATGTAATGTTCCATCTCCTGTAAAAGGGTTAGCTAGTAGTTTCTCTATCATACCTGAAGGAATTTCAAAGTGAACATTTTCAATAGGTTCAGTAGGTTGAGGAGAAACTCTTTGCTCTACTGCTCGGGGTGAAGATACCCCGAACAAGTCCCTCAAAGTATTATTTTCCATAGGAGCAGGTGGCAGTAAATTTCAGCACACTATATAAATTTTTCCTTACCAAATTCCACCTACGAGAGGCGCTTCACTCCCGGGAAATGGCGCCAGAAAAGATTTGTAATGACCCACAAGTATAGGGGATCTATCGTAGTCCTTTCGATAAGTAAGAGTGTCGAACCCAACAAGGAGCAGAAGGAAACGACAAGCAGTTTTTAGTAAGGTATTCTCTGCTAGCACTGAATTTATCGGTAATAGATAGTTTTATGATAAGGTAATTCGTAACGGGTAACAAGTAACAAGAGTAAACAAGGTGCAGGAAGGTGGCCCAATCCTTTTTCAAGCAAAGGACAAGCCTGGACAATCTCTTATATAAAGGAAAGTGCTCCCGAGGACACATGGGGATTATCGTCAAGCTAGTTTTAATCATGCTCATATGATTCGTGTTCGTTACTTTGATAATTTGATATCTGGGTGGACCGGTGCTTGGGTACTTCCCTTCCTTGGAAAAACATCCCACTTATGATTAACCCCCCTCGCAAGCATCCGCAACTACGAAAGAAGAATTAAGGTAAACCTAACCATAGCATGAAACATATGGATCCAAATCAACCCCTTACGAAGCAACGCATAAACTAGGGTTTAAGCTTCTGTCACTCTAGCAACCCATCATATACATATTAATTCCCAATTTCTTCCCCTAGGCCCAAACAATGGTGAAGTGTCACGTAGTAGACGTTCACATAACACCACTAGAGGAAAGACAACATACATCTCATCAAAATATCAAACGAATACCAAATTCACATGACTACTTATAACAAGACTTCTCCCGTGTCCTCAGGAACAAACATAACTAATCACAAATCATATCCATGTTCATAATCAGAGGGGTATTAATGTGCATAATGTATTTGAACATATAATCTTCCACCGAATAAACCAACTAGCATCAACTACAATGAGTAATCAACACTACTAGCAACCCACAGGTACCAATCTAAGGTTCTGAGACAAAGATCGGATACAAGAGATGAACTTGGGTTTGAGAGGAGATGGTTCTGGTGAAGATGTTGATGGAGATTGACCCCCTCCCGATGAGAGGATCAATGGTGATGATGATGGTGACAATTTCCCCCTCCCGGAGGGATGTTTCCCAGGCAGAACAGCCCCGCCGGAGCCCTAGATTTGTTCCGCCAAGGTTCCGCCTCGAGACGGTGGTGCTTCATCCTGAAAGCTTCCTTCTGATTTTTTTCCAGGGCAAAAGACACCTTATACCAGAAGATGGGCAATCGGGGGGCTTCCAGGTGTCCCATGAGGCAGGGGGCGCGCCCAGGGTGTAGGGCGCGCCTTCCACCCTCGTGGACAGTGGGTGGCCCCCCTCTGGTGCTTCCTTCGTCCAATAATTTTTAAATATTCCAAAACTGACTTTCGTGGAGTTTCAGGACTTTTGGAGTTGTGCAGAATAGATCTCTAATATTTGCTCCTTTTCCAGCCCAGAATTCCAGCTGCCGGCATTCTCCCTCTTCATGTAAATCTTGTAAAATAAGAGAGAAAAGGCATAAGTATTGTGACATAATGTGTAATAATAGCCCATAATGCAATAAATATCGATATAAAAGCATGATGCAAAATAGACGTATCAATAATCCTCATATCATGGACCTAGTCCGCATCATTGCTACTATCATCTTTCAACTTATTTTTCTCTAGGAACATATCAAAAATAGGGGAGCTATATTGCGAGCTATTGACCTACAACATAGATTTGCAAATACTATCAAGACTAAGTTCATGATAAATTAAGTTCAATTAATCAAATTACTAATGAACTCCCACTTAAATCAACATCCCTCAAGTTGTCTAAGTGATACATGATCCATATCAACTAACCCATGTTTGATCATCAAGTGAGATGGGGTAGTCATCAATGGTGAACATCTCTATGTTGATCATATCTACTATATGACTCATGTTCGACCTTTCGGTCTCCAGTGTTCCGAGGCCATGTCTGTACATGCTAGGCTCGTCAAGTTTAACCCAAGTATTTTGCCTATGTAAAACTGTCTTACACCTGTTGTATGTGAACGTAGAGTCTATCACACCCGCTCATCACGTGGTGTCTCGAAACGATGAACTGTAGCAACGGTGCGTACTCAGGGAGAACACTTTTACCTTGAAATTTAGTGAAGGGGTCATCTTATAATGCTACAGCGATACTAAGCAAAATAAGATGCATAAAAGATGAACATCACATGCAATCAAAAAATGTGACATGATATGGCCATCACCATCTTGTGGTTTTGATCTCCATCTCCAAAGCATCGTCATGATCACCATCGTCACCGGCTCGCCACCTTGATCTCCATCATAGCGTCGTGGTCGTCTCGCCAACTATTACTTCTACAACTATCGCTAACGCATAGTGATAAAGTAAAGCAATTACATGGCTTTTGCATTTCATACAACAAAGAGACAGCCATAAGGGTCCTGCCGGTTGTTAGATATCTTTCAAAACATGATCATCTCATACAATAACATTTATGACATCATGTCTTGACCATATCACATCACAGCATGCCCTGCAAAACAAGTTAGATGTCCTCTACTTCGTTGTTGCAAGTTTTACGTGGCTGCTACGGGATTCTAGCAAGAACCGTTCTTACCTACGCATAAAACCACAACGGTGATTCATCAAGTTTGTTGTTTTAACCTTCTGCAAGGACCGGCCGCAGTCAAATTCGATTCAACTAAAGTAGGAGAAACAGACACCCGCCAGCCACCTTTATGCAAAACTAGTTGCATGTCAGTCGGTGGAACCTGTCTCATGTGCGTGGACATGTAAGGTTGGTCCGGGCCGCTTCATCCCACAATACCACCAAATCAAAATAAGATGTTGGTGGTAAGTAGTATGACTATCACCGCCCACAACCCTTTGTGTTCTACTCGTGCATATCATCTACGCATAGACCTGGCTGATGATGCCAATGTTGGGAAACGTTGCATGGAAAACAAAAAAAATCTACGCACATGTAATGATCTATCCATGGAGATGCATAGCAACAAGGGGGAGCGTGTGTCTATGTACCCTCGTAGACCGTAAGCGGGAGCATTTCACAACGCGGTTGATGTAGTTGAACTTTCTTCGCGATCCACCGGTCGAGTACCAAACGTATGAGCCCCTCCAAGTTCTGCACACATTCAGCTCGGTGACGCCCCTCGCCTTCTTGATCCAGTAAGTTGTCGAGGTAGTAGATGAGTTCCATCAACACGACGGCGTGGTGACGGTGATGGTGATGTGATCCTTGCAAGTCTTCACCTAAGCACTATGAAAATATAACCGTGGGAGTAAACGGTGGAGGGGGGCGCCACACACGGCTAACAATTGTCTGGGGTGTGCTAGGGGCAGCCAAGGAGGCGCCCAAGTAGGCTGAATCCTACTTGGGGATTTCCTATGGCCGGCGCCCCCCCCTTCCTTATTTGCCAGAGGGGGAAGGAAAGAGGAGGGAGGAGGGAAGGAAAGGGGAGGCTGAATCCCTCCCCTTTCCTTCTCCATTCCCCTCTTTCCTTCTCCTCTGGTTGGGCCCATATGGGGGCGCACCAGCCCGTGGTGGCTGGTGCGTTTCCCCTCTTGGCCCATTAGGCCCATATCTTTTGTCGGGGGTGCCCGGAACTTCTGATGACTCGATAGGTACCCGGTACCCCCCGGAACACTTCCGGTGTCCGAATACCATCGTCCTATATATTAATCCTTACCTCTTGACCATTTCAAGACTCCTCGTCATGTCCGTGATCTCATCCGGGACTCTGAACAACATTCGATCACCAAATCACATAACTCATATAACACTATATCATCATCAAATGTTAAGCGTGCGGACCCTACATATTCGAGAACTATGTAGACATGACCGAGACACCTCTCGGGTCAATAACCAATAGCGGAACCTGGATGCCCATATTGTCTCCTACATATCCTACAAAGATCCTTATTGGTCGAACCGTTATGACAAGATACGTTATTCCCTTTGTCCATCGATATGTTACTTGCCCGAGATTCGATCGTCGGTATATTCATACCTAGTTCAATCTCATTACCGGCAAGTCTCTTTACTCATTACATAATACATCACCTCTTGACTAACTTCTTAGTCATTTGCTTGCAAGCTTATGATGTGTATTATCGAGAAGGCCCAGAGATACCTCTGTGATACTCGGAGTGACAAATCCTAATCTCGATCTATGCCAACTCAACAAACACCTTCGGAGATACCTGTTACGTTGTGATGTTTGATAGCACACAAGGCATTCCTCCGGTATCCGGGAGTTGCATAATCTCATAGTCGAAGGAATATGTATTTGACATGAAGAAAGCAATAGCAATAAAACTGAACGATCATAATGCTAAGCTAACGGATGGGTCTTGTCCATCACATCATTCTCCTAATGATGTGATCCCCTTATCAAATGACAACTCATGTCCATGGTTAGGAAACCTTAACCATCTTTGATCAACGAGCTAGTCAAGTATAGGCTCACTAGGGACATGGTGTTTGTTTATATATTCACACATGTATTTAGGTTTCCGATCAATACAATTCTAGCATGAATAACAAATCTTTATCATGAATAAGGAAATATAAAATAACAACTTTATTATTGCCTCTAGGGCATATTTCCTTCATTATCACCATCTCTGGTTCACAAACAATAAATACTTATCGCATGTCCACAAAACTTGCACTCGGATATTACTAAAAACATAATGAAAGATAATAAACAAAGTGAACAATTGCTCATCAGAGAAAACTTTACATAGTCATACATATAGTTCATGGCATACTTATGCAAGAAAATCAACTGCAGAACTTCAATAGATACAACCAAGTGCATATACTTTGTGACCTCTGCCAAAACAACATGGACAATGCACTACAAGGTGGCTTACCTCCTATCGTTGTCGTTGGTGCCACCGGCATTGATGTCCGTGTACTCCATGGTTGTGCTCCTGCCTCTAATAAACATGCACAAGAACAAATCACTGCCCTCGATACAGTGGGACGATCTGGCCGTCAAAGACGAGGAGGAGAGAAGCGCCCGCTTGCCCAGCGAGCCCTATTAACAATAATAGTTTAGGCACTGAACCATAATAGTTAGAAATAATCTAAGAGTTTAGAAAATATTGGCAACAATGTGAACATGGAGAGGAAAACCTAGTAACCAAGATGCAAGGTGAATGACCGGTATTGAACCAGAACAATCAGCAAGAAGTGGAAAAAGCACATGCTCCTACCAGGACTCACCTTGAAATCGACACCTTGCGGTAAACGCTTGTCCCCAAAGGACTTATGCACATCCCCAATCTGTTTGCCCAAATCCGAGTTCTTAGACAAGCTAGAATCCCACACCATGTTCAAAACAAAAGGCCATTCATAAAGCTGAGAAGAATTCATAACGAGCAAGACGCAGATACCAGAGTAGCAGACGGGGTCAAATCTGATAGAAAAATATCCTAAAAAAATTTACATGCAAAAATACCACGGACCCGAACCAGACCCGAGTACATCAACCGCCTGCAGGGACTGCTTGATGTGGGTGACTGCTTCGAATACCTTGCCCAATTGAGACCTTGCACATCCAGCAGTGAACCTCGCCAAGCTTGAATTGCCTGGCCCGACAGATTGCTGGGTCGCAGCACGCACGTCCGCATCGCGCCAATCCCATCCTCACTCGGCACCATCTTCTCAACCCGTGCTCTGAGCTCGCTCCCAAACTGCAACTAGATCCAAAAGCAGAGTCGTGATCACTCCACCACCAAGAAAAAAATACCAAAGCCAAAGGAGAAGCGGGAAGCGGACGACACTAAATCACAACGAGAAGAGTACAATGCCGGGATCCTGTAGCACACAACTTGCCATGGTATAGGACTAAGTCCTCGTCGTTGTCAACCACTTTGAGAGCAACGGCAGCAACCGCATCGAAGGCTGGCGATGAAGATGGAACAACAGAAGCCACCATTGGGTAGAGGATGGGGTGGGTATAGGTGAGGAGGAAGGATGGGGGCAGCGGCGTCGGCTGAAGAACCAGAGAAGAGGAGAGGAGGCAACGGTGGCAAAGGAGAAGAAAGGGTGTGGTGGGGATACCCAGGCTAGGTTAGGATTTCTACTACTCCGGCCAATCGTGTGTGCATGAGCGAGACGACTTGATCGCGTTCCTTCTATCTTTTTCTCATCTGATGTGGACACCACGAGAGAGCTCCCCTTGCGCCACTCTTATTGGGTTCGACTAGCCCACCACCGGTTCATCCATATTAATTAGCCCACTATTCTAATGCATCAATGCATGTAGATTTCCTTCATAAGCATTATCTATGTCCCATGCCACCGATGCATGAAGATCAATTCCCTCTTGCTAGCTCATTATGCATGTCCCATACCACCGGTGCATGCAGATCCAATCCATGTTTTACGTCGGCCCATTGATTCCCACTGATTTGTTAGACAACTCGAGAAACTACATAAACTGGTGGGATTTAGTTGAAGCGGGCGAGGTGGGGTTATTCCAATTTTTGTGCGAGTGGTAGACATGCCATGTGCGTGCTAATTTCGGCCCAGTACCAGCCTGGACGAACCACTACAAAAGATAAGTAGTGCGGGCTAAGGCCCACCCATTCAGCGTACCATACCAATTGGCGAGTTTGACATAATAAGCACACGTTACGTGTGAACAGTTTTGGTTTTTTACTTATGGGTGGTAGTGGGGTAAATATTATCAATTATGGGGCAATTTTAATGATGGTGAGCAGGCAAAAACAATAGCCGCTTTATTATTAGGAAAGATAAAAGGATACATGAATAAGAATTTTTCAATGAAAGACCTCGATGAAGCTGCTTACCTATTGAGCATCAAGATCTATAGGGATAGATCGAGACACCTAATAGGACATTCACAAAGCACATACCTTGACAAAGTTTTGAAGAAGTTCACAATAGATCAGTCAAAGAAAGGGTGCTTGCCTGTGTTGCAAGGTGTGAAGTTGAGTAAGACTCAAAACTCAACCATGGCAGAAGATAGAGAGAGAATGAAAGTTATTCCCTATGCCTCAGCCATAGGTGTCGGCATCCTGGGAACGGGGGTCCCTAGACTTGCCTGTCTGCGGCCCACGGCGTGGCTCCACCAGCGGCCCTGTATGGCCCATCTTCACCAGCAAGCACTCAAGACCCTCGCGAGGGGCCAAGCCTCGCGAGGCGGGCGATGCAAGACCTCCTCGGGGGCGGCCTCACCAGGCTGGCTCGTGAGGGGCAGAGAGATCAAGGCAAGGGGCACCTCGCGAGGTCCCCATGACGTAAGCCATGACGACCAAGGCCTGGCGGGTGGCAGCGTGCAGTGTCCTCGTTTCCCCTTTGGTGCTTAAGAGGCAAGCGCAGGCGCGAAGTCCCGAGGCGTCAAGAAAAGGTTTCCATATCGGTGCAACAAGACCAAGACCAGCAGGATGGCAGGACGGAAGTCACCATGGAACCCAGGACGGCGTCACCGCCAGAGCCTTTGGCGGGCGAAGACCACCTTTTGTTAGGATAGCTTGTACTAGTTGTCCCCCTTCAAACTGGTTGTTGTGGGATCCCTCCTCGCCTGATATTTGGGGAGAGGACCTGGGCCTCTATAAATAGGACTAGCCACCAGCTTAGAAGAGGGACAAGACGATCCTCGACCGCATCAACTCACCAAGCACAAGAGCACCTCTCCTCAGGAGGATGTTCTTCCCTTGTAACTGTTCATCCTCAGCCCAAGAGGCAATCCACCACACCACACTGAAGTAGGGTATTGCACCGCATTGTTGGCCCGAACCAGTATAAATCTTGTGTCCCTTGTTCTGCAGGTTCGACGCACTAAGACTTGAGATCACAGCGAGGGAGAGAGCTAGAGGTGGAGAGATCTTCGTGCGCACCCCGTGTTCGAACCTCAAGGGTTTTGCCGGAACCTGAAATCCAACATTTGGCGCGTCAGGTAGGGGTGCGCTGAAGCTTTCCTTCCGCTGATCCGTGTCCCATCGCTCCACCACATCCATGTCGGATGCGCGCTGAGCGCTGGGCCGCCCTCGCCGCCCGTGTCGCTCAGACAGCCCCTGTCAGCGGGTCTCCCCATCGTTCTTCGTCTCCTATTGCCAACCCAGCTACCGGCCCGGTGGCAAACGAGCAGCAGGCATCCTCACTGCACCCTCCATGCGGCAGGGCGGCCGCACCGCCACGCCGTCGCTAACTCCGGCCGGCTCATCGTCACACGCTCGCCGTACACCCACAGACGCGCAGGCCGCGCTGCTCATGGCACACGAGCTCCTGCATTACCGCCCGGTCGACGACCTCTACAAGGACTGGTTGGACCGCAGCGCCGAGCTCATCAGCGCTGTTGGAGGCTCTCATGCACCATCCCTCTTGTTGCCTCGCCCACCTCCAGCTGCGAGCGATGTAGCTCACAGAGCGCCTCCGCATCAAGACGGCGCCCTCGCGCTGAGACGCGCGGCTCATGGAGCACCTCCGCCTCCTCCGCGTCAAGACGGCGTCCTCACCCCAAGACGTGCAGTACCACGGCATGATCCACCGCGCCGTGTGCCCGCGCACGAAGAAGGAAGCTGCCGGGAGGTTCCCCGGCCGCAAGAAAACGCTCCGGTGCTCCTGGCGCCACGACAAGACCGCGCACCGCCAGTGGCGGCTGTGCGTGGACATCAAGGGAAGGCTCCGCCCCTGCAGAGGGTCCCGGTGGCCACCGCAGGCTGCCGTACCCTCGTTCCTGAGCTGCGTAGCGTCGTCTGGCCAGGCAAGTTCAAGCCGGACCTGCCTCCACGCTACGACGGCACCCCCGACCCCGCAGAGTTCCTACAGCTTTATGAGCTGAGCATCGAGGCGGCCAACGGCGACGAAAAGGTCATGGCGAACTGGTTTCCCATGGCTCTCAAGGATGGCGCCCGCTCGTGGCTCCTGAACCTGCCTCCAGGCTCGATCTCCTCCTAGGGTGAGATGCATGACCGCTTCGTCGCCAACTTCCAGGGCACACGCGACTGACCTCCGGCCGTGGGTGACGTGCGCCGCATCAAGCAACAGCCGGGAGAGACCCTACAGAAGTACATCCAGCGCTTCAACAGCGTGCGTCTCAAGATCCCCAAGGTAACGAACGAGGCCATCATCTCAGCATTTTCCGATGGCATCCGCGACATCGAGATGAAGGAGGAGCTCGCCATCAATGAGGAGCTGTGCACGACTCTGGAGCTGTTCAACATAGCAACCAAGGGTGCAAGAGCAGAGGAGGGGCGTCTCTCCCTCCTCGAGCTCCCAGCTGCAGATCCAGAGGAGAAGAAGGCCAAGGTCAAGGACATGAAGCGGAAGGGAGTGGACGTACAAGGGCAGCCGGGACCTTCCCAAGTCGTCCAAGGGCAGCCGTACGTTCTGCGCCTTCCACAACGTGCGCAGCCACAACACCAACGATTGTCAAGAGCTCGGAGCCATTCGAGATGGACGCTTCGGTCGATGCCCCGAGTGCAACGACCGGGGCTACAACTGAGGAAGTGGACGAGGGGGAGGACGTTGGGACGATCGCGGGCCCCGCCAGGAGTGGCCCGACCAGCCCCACGAGGACCGCTAGCAGGACCAGCCTCGTGAGGGCGCCTGGAGGGACCAGCCTCGCGAGGACCATCCTCAGGGAAATCCTAGTCTCCCTCCGCTACCGCCACCACCAAGGAGGAACGACGACCACTAACAGGACAAAGGGGTTGAGGGCTTCCAGGAGCCGCACACCATCGCTTGCATATTTGGTGGTGCTCAGGCCCCGGCTTCCCAATGCATCTTAATAACCCACAAGTATAGGGGATCGCAACAGTTTTCAAGGATAGAATATTCAACCCAAATTTATTGATTCGATACAAGGGGAGCCAAAGAAGAATATTCTCAAGTATTAGCAGCTGAGTTGTCAATTCAACCACACCTAGAAACTTAATATCTGCAGCAAAGTATTTAGTAGCAAAGTAATATGATAGTAGTGGTAACGGTAGCAAAAGTAATATTTTTTAGTTTTATAGTGATTATAAAAGTAGCAATGGAAAAGTAAATAAGCGAAGAATAATATATGAAAAGCTCGTAGGCAATGGATCAGTTATGGATAATTATGTCGGATGCGATCAATCATGCAACAGTTATAACATAGGGTGACACAGAACTAGCTCCAGTACATCAATGTAATGTAGGCATGTATTCCGAATATAGTCATACGTGCTTATGGAAAAGAACTTGCATGACATCTTTTGTCCTACCCTCCCGTGGCAGCGGGGTCCTATTGGAAACTAAGGGATATTAAGCCCTCCTTTTAATAGAGTACCGGACCAAATCATTAACACATAGTGAATACATGAACTCCTCAAACTACGGTCATCACCGGTAAGTATCCCGATTATTGTCACTTCGGGGTTAACGGATCATAACACATAATATGTGACTATAGACTTGCAAGATAGGATCAAGAACTCACATATATTCATGAAAACATAACAGGTTCAGATCTGAAATCATGGCACTCGGGCCCTAGTGACAAGCATTAAGCATAGCAAATTCATAGCAACATCAATCTCAGAACATAGTGGATACTAGTGTCATTTGAATCTACCTGGCAGCACAATCAAGCTAAGCCTTGTGCTTAGAAAGCCAGACCATGCCGAGAATTAGATCAATATCAGAGTCACCAAGAACAATTGGAGAAGCCAGAAATCTAGCTATAGTCACCCATCTCGATTGACACATTAGGAGCTATCATGCTAGAGCTCAAACGTTTACCCGGAGAAATGACAGCAATGGGTTTAACCAAAAGTGAAGTGTTGAAGTCATTCTTGGCAAAAAAACGGTTTTGACATGAAACAATGCGATGCACCAGTATAAAAAAGAACTTTAGCAGGAATAGAGTTAACTGGAAGGTCACCCATGATCACTTCTGAAGAATCATCTGCCTGAGCTGCGTTCATCATGTTGACCTTAGCATGCTTGGGATTATGCTTGACCACTACATTGCTGGAAGATCTCACAATAGGAGGAGGCGGAAGGCGCCTTTGGTTGAAGCACTTGTTTGCATAGTGCCCTTTCTACTGACACTTGTTGCAAGTAACCACTGAGAGCAGACGGTGATAAGGAGCACTTGACCTTGGAGTATGAGACTGAGCTTTGTTTTGATAGCCTGGGTTGGGTGGGTGGGTGGGAAGATCCATTGCCACCTTTACTCTTTTGCTGATAAGGCTAATGAAATGGAGGAGGAGGAGGCAACCAGAACTTCTGTTGCTTAGCTGCCACTTGAGTTGAAGAAGAAGATTGAGCTGCATCCCCGACTCTCTTCTTAGAAGCATCACACTTAATTTGAGCGGCCTCTTGCTTTAGTGCCATGTTGTATAATTCATCATACTTAGTCGGCTCAAGAAGCACGAGAGCTAATTGCAGATCTTCTCTGAGGCCACCTCTAAATTTATAAATCATACTCTCTTCATCAGGGACGTCTTGTTTAGCTAAGTGAGCGAGTTTCTGAAACTGGATATTGTGTTGATACACAGACAAGCTGCCTTGCTTGAGATAGCGGAACTCCTTACACTTGCTCTCAGCAACACTTTGTGGGATGTGATGAGCTTTGAAGTCTCGGCGGAAATCATCCCAGCTAATCACACGACCTCCTCTGGAATCTCTGTATTGTTGATACCACTCAGCAGCTTGGTCTTTGAGTTGAAACGAAGAAAACTTGACAAAGTCCTCATGCCTGACATTTCTACACTCAAAATGTTTGCAGATATCCATGAGCCAGTCGTCGGCGTCTGTGGCCTCGACATAGTTGCTGAAGGACTCCGGCTGGTTTGCGAGGAACTGGTTGAGGGTAGCAAACTGAGGTTGATTGTTGCATTGGCCTTGATTTCCTTGGTTGCCTTGCCCTTGGTTGCGCTCTTGCAAGAGTTGCAAAAGCATCTGAGTGTTGGTGTTGGTGGCTGCCATGACAGCTTGCCATGCCCCCAGAGGTGGAGGTGGTGGCGGAAGGTTCGACTGCTCCCCATCATTGCGGTCCGGATTCTGACACGTTGGAGGAGCCATCCTGAAGATGTTGGCATCCTTTAGCATCTTGAAAGACATATATTGAAGTTGAATCAATGGATCGAAATTGCAACATATAGCCTTAATATTCAAACAAGAATGAATGAATGAATTCCAAAGTAAATCATCACACTTCCATAAAGTTGAGAATCCACTTTGATAAAGGTAGATGAATAAAGTAACAAGGTACGGATATGAACAAATAAGTGGTGAGGATTACCCAATCACAAACCAAATATCCGCGGGAAGAAATACTAGAGCTACTTGAATTCCCACCTATAAAACTCCCGAAACTTTCTGGTTATGCAATCAGGTGTTGGGGATATAAGGCAAGCATAATATCTCACCCAAAACTAGCAAATCCTACATCCAGATGTATCCATCCTTCAACACATAACCAAGAAACCTTCGAAAATCATGTACCCCAACCTTCGAAAAGCATCCGTTATACGAGTTATGGCAATACTCCCGAACTCCCACCCCAGTCCTGGGTGGCGTCGAGGTTATCTCACCAACAATTGCACAAAAGAGATTTTTGATGTCGGTGAACTCAGGTATTCCAGAACTACAACGATAAAATTGTGACGACAACACCTCGGAGCTCAACTGCCCGGGACACTGCCACAACCCCTAAATGTCAGGAGGCACCAAGAACAATGTTCTCGTCACAAACCCATCGGAACGATTCCAAGATACCCGCGTGATCCTAAAAAAAATCATGAAATTTGAGGAGAGAAGAGTCAAAACTCTACGTCAGGAGGCCTCACCAGAGCGACGAAGGGACTGAGGAGTAAAAAGAATCCTACTCTTCGATATATATATATATATATATATATATATATATAATCCTAAGACACAAAAACATTTTATTCTAAACTCAACAACATCAGCGATTCGATCAAGTAGGGGGCTCCTAAGTCGCGGAAGGCTCTGATTACCAACTTGTATCTCCCACAATGCCGCATGGTAGGTCTATCGCAAGAGTGGTAACATTTACACATCCCATGTACTGAATAAGAAAGGGATAAAGAGTCGGCTTACAATCGCCACTTCACACAATACATAAATAATACATACATCAACCAAGGTACAAACAAAGATCTGACTACGGAACCTAAATAAAGAAAGACAACCCCAAATGCTAGATCCCCGATCGCCCCAAGTGGGCTCCTCTACTGATCATCCAGAAAAGAAACATAGTAACGGCCCGAATCCTCATCGAACTCCCACTTGAGTTCGGTAGTGTCCCCTACACTGGCATCATCAGCACCTCAATCTGTTTGGAAGTATCTGTGAGTCACGGGGACTCAGCAATCTCACACCCCCGAGATCAAGACTATTTAAGCTTAAGGGTAGGAAAGGGGTAGTGACGTGGAGCTGCAGTAAGCACTAGCATATATGGTGGCCAACTTACGCAAAAGAGAGTGAGAAGAGAAGCAAAGCACGGTCGAGAAGCTAATAGTGATCAAGAAGTGATCCTGAAGCTACTTACGTTCAAGCATAACACGAGACCGTGTTCTCTTCCCGGACTCCGCCGAAAAGAGACCATCACAGCTACACACGCGGTTGATTCATTTTCATTAAGTTAAGTGTCAAATTCTCTACAACCGGACATTAACAAATTCCCATCTGTCCATAGCCGCGGGCATGGCTTTTGAAAGTTCAAAACCCTGCAGGGGTGTCCCAACTTAGCCCATCACAAGCTCTCACGGTCAACGAAGGATATTCCTTCTCCCGGGAGGACCCGATCGGTCTCGGAATCCCGGTTACAAGACATTTTGACAATGGTAAAACAAGACCAGCAAAGCCGCCCGATGTGCCGACAAATCCCGATAGTAGTCGCACGTATCTCGTTCTCAGGGCACACCGGATAGGTCAAGCTACGAGTAAAACCAACCCTCAAGTTGCCCCGAGGTGGCCCCGTAGGTTACCCGTTTCGGACCAACACTCAAAGGAGCACTGGCCCCGGGGGGTTTCAAATAAAGATGACCCTTGAGTCTGCAGAACCCAAGGGAAGGTATGTGGTGGTAGGTAGGCAAATGCTAAAACCAAGGTTGGGCCTTGCTAGAGGAGTTTTATTCAAGGAGAACTGTAAAGGGGTTCCCATAACACCCAACCGCGTAAGGAACGCAAAATCAAGGAACATAACACCGGTATGACGGAAACTAGGACGGCAAGAGTGGAACAAAACACCAGGCATAAGGCCGAGCCTTCCACCCTTTACCAAGTATATATATGCATTAAAGTAAACAAGATATAATAATGATACCCCAACAATATCCATGTTCCAACATGGAACAAACTTCATCTTCACCTGCAACAAGCAATGCTATAAGAGGGGCTGAGCAAAATGGTAACATAGCCAAACAACGGTTTGCTAGGGAAGGTGGGTTAGGGGCTTGACATGGCAATGTGGGAGGCATGATATAGCAAGTGGTAGGTAGCATGGCATAGCAATAGAACAAACAACTAGCAAGCAAAGATAGAAGTGATTTCGAGGGTATGGTCATCTTTCCTGCAAAGTTCTCAGAGTTGTCATAAGCTTGATCCTCGTTAGCGTACTCAATAGGTTCCTCGATCATGTACTCGTCTCCTGGCTCTACCCAAATCAAGAACACAAGCAAAGTACCAACAATCAATCACGGTGCAATGCACAAACAACATGATGCAAAACATGGCATGACATGCGAGATGTGATATGCAATGCATATGCGTGCTTCGGAAGAGAAATAATGAACAAGGCATCAACTTGGCAAACCAAGTGTGCCTCTAGAAAGATGAGATGATTTCGGTCGAAATCGATATAAAGATCACCGGAAACGGAGGCACGGTTTGCAAATGGCAAGCCAAACAAGAATGGCACAATTCTGTGATTAACAGCACGATGCCATCTAGAATGCAACAAGAAACTAAGCTACTGCACTCCAACATAACAACAAGGGATATGGCAGAGATGTACTCAAGATGCTTGACAAAACAGGAACATTGATCTACGGCTAAATCTCACAAGAGCAGGTTCAAACAAGCATGGAAAAAGTGCAAAAGATATCAGCTTCACAGGCTTAGTGAAAATACTAACATGCCAGAAATATCATCAGGAAGCAATGTTTAGAGCTATCAAACAACATGCTACAGGAACATAACATAGAAAACAAAGGCATGACATGAATATACTAAATGCATAGAACAAAAGTCCCTTACTGACCATGAGCCAAAAGGCACATAAGATATGATGGCACCCATGTAAACATAGCAAGTTTTATTAACAGTTTTAGACTTTGCAGAAAACTGAGCATGGCATTAACAGAATTATGAAGGCATCTTAGCGAGCTCAAAACACTCACCACAAGGCATTGCATGACAAGACAAGTATACTAGCAGCAAGAAGACATGTTCATGAAGCTAACCATGGCAAGAGCAAGTTCATAGCATGCATGGATAAATAGCAACAACCATGGAAAAATTGATTAACATGTAAACAATCTGCCAGGAACATTTTATAGCAAAAGTAGAGCAAGATTAAGACATTCTAGGGCACTCCACAATTGCAAACAGGGCTATGGATGGATAGAGCATAACCATCTGTCCAAAACACCCTTACTGAAGATACTCAGAACAAGCATGGATCTCACTGTAGCATCATGTTTACATGGCATAAAAATAACAACAGGAAAAGGACTTAGCAAAATCCTAAGCCCCTGAAATCAGCAATATCACGAAGGATACTTTGCATGCTTGTGATAGTCACCACATTGATCACAAAAATACATGGCAAGCACCCCTGTAAAGACGGCATGGCATAGACCAAAACACATATAGAGCTCTCGCCCATATGATGCACACAACAAATGTGGCAAAATTGACAAAACATCATAATCTGATAAGTAGCAGCAGTAAACATTTTATAGCACTCTTGCATCAATGATTTCGGCATCAAGATGGACTCAAACAAGCATACCACAATGTAATGAAATGAAGAGCATCTCACAATGAACATTTTCATAATATGCATGAAACGGAGCTACAGTCATGGAGTTATGGGGCAATGAACAGAGGCATAAAATTTAACACAGAAAAAGACTTAGAGGAAAATCGGGGGTCAACCCTTTTAGATCTAGGGTTCGTCTCTTTGCACGTGAACTGAGGTTCGCCGGATCTTTGCTGGGGTCCGTGCCGGAGATGAACGGAGAGGCGGCGTCGAGGTCGCCGGATCCGGGGCGGCCGGAGATGGCGAAGTGCGGCGGGCGCGGGTCGATGTGGGGCCACGGAGATCAGCGACGGCGGCGGGGCAACGCGTGGTGGCGCGGCCCACGGGGCTCGCCGGAGCCGGGCGGCGAAGCGGTGGCGGTGGCCGGGCGCGCGGCGGCGGCGCACTAGAGGAGCGGGAGCGAGTGCGGGGAGGCGCGACGGTG
Source organism: Triticum monococcum (assembly GCA_034509565.1). Classification (NCBI taxonomy): domain Eukaryota; kingdom Viridiplantae; phylum Streptophyta; class Magnoliopsida; order Poales; family Poaceae; genus Triticum; species Triticum monococcum. The sequence goes on along the minus strand of CM067844.1, from coordinate 18,668,664 downwards.
AAGCGCGGTCGGGCCACGGGGGCGGATCTAGGCTTCGGCGGGCCCGGCGGCGGCGCGCGGTGGGAGCCGGCGGCGGCAACACGTGGCACCCTCTGGTTGGTGCAGGCGCGGCAGCGGACGCGTCCGGCTTCCCCCAGACGTGTCCGGCGCGAGGAGAGGGAGAGCTAGGGGTCGTCCACGAAAATTCCGGGAGGGGCACATATTTATAGCTAGGAGGATGTAGGAGTGTCCAAATGGAGTGTAGTTTTCGCCCACACGACCGTGATCCGATGTCGGAGGACATGAGAGTGGTTTCGATGGGTTATTGGGCCGTTTTGGAGGGGTGTTGGGCTGCAACACACACGAGGTCTTTGCAGTTCCCCGGTTAACCGTTGGAGTATCAAACGGACTCCAAATGGCACGAAATTTGACAGGCGGTCTACCGGTGGTGTACCAAGGCCACTTACCAAATCTCGGTCCATTCCGAGAACGTTTAACCCCCGCTCACGAAAACAGGCAAGAGGGGTGCGCCGGTGCATGTAGGAGTGTTGGATTGCAAAACGGACAAAATGGAAAATGCTCGGATGCATGAGACGAACACGTATGCGAAAGAGATTCACATGATGACATGATATGAAATGCATGACATGAACAAAATGCAAAACAAACACAAAAACCCAACCACGAAGTAAAACTCATAACTTAAGGCCGAAAATGGCAGAGTCGGAGTTACAATTATGGCAAGTTACATCCGGGGTGTTACACAGGGGGTAAAGTTTATACTCCCCCACCACCAATAAGCATCAATCCATGGATTGCCTGAAACAACGGGTGCCTCCAACTAACAACCATCCTGGGGGAGTTTTGTTTGCAATTATTTTGATTTGATTTGAGCATGGGACTGGGCATCCCGTTAACCAGCCATTTTCTCGTGAGTGAGGAGCGGGGTCCACTCCTCTTGAGAATAACCCGCCTAGCATGGAAGATACAAACAACCCGAGTTGATACATGAGCTATTCGAGCATACAAAACAGAATGTTTATTTGAAGTTTTAGAGTTCGGCACATACAAATTTACTTGGAACGGCAGGTAGATGCCGTATATAGGAAGGTATGGTGGACTCATATGGAATAACTTTGGGGTTTATGGAATTGGATGCACAAGCAGTATTCCCGCTTAGCACAAGTGAAGGCTAGAAAGAGACTGGGAAGCGACCAGCTAGAGAGCGACAACAATCATGAACATGCATTAAAATTAATCAACACCGAATGCAAGCATGAGTAGGATATAATTCACCATGAACATAAATATCATAGAGGCTATGTTGATTTTGTTTCAACTAGATGCGTAACCATGTGCCAAGTCAAGCCACTCGAATCGTTCGAAGGAGGATATCACCCTATCATACCACATCACAACCATTTTAATAGCATGTTGGCACGTAAGGTAAACCATTATAAACTCCTAGCAAATTAAGCATGGCATAAGCAACTATAATCTCTAATTGTCATTGCAAACATGTTTCATTCATAATAGGCTGAATCAGGAACAACGAACTAATCATATTTACAAAAACAAGAGAGGTCGAGTTCATACCAGCTTTCCTCATCTCAATCAGTTCATCATATATCGTCATTATTGCCTTTCACTTGCACGATCGAATAGTGTGGATAATAATTATAGTGCACGTGGATTGGACTAAGCTGGAATCTGCAAGCATTCAATTCAAGGGAGAAGGCAAGGTAATATGGGCTCTTTGTTAGATCAACAATAATGCATATAAGAGCCACTCAACAATTTCGTCAAGGTCTTCTCCTCTCGACCCCCAAAGAACAAGAAAAGAAATAAAACTATTTACACGGGAAAAACTCCCAACAAGTAAAAGAAGAACGAGAAATCTTTTTGGGTTTTCTATTTAATTACTACTACTACAGGCATGGAACGTAAACTAGCTAAAAGCTACAACTATTTTTTTTTGGTTTTTCTTAAGGATTTTTCAAACACACAAGAAGAAAGCTTAAAAATAAATTAAACTAGCATGGATGATACAATGAAAAAGTATGAGCACCGACAACTAGCATGAGTGTGTGAACATGAATGTATGTCGGTGAGAAATATGTACTCCCCCAAGGTTAGGCTTTTAGCCTAAGTTGGTCTATGCCCATGGATCAAAGTTGTAGCTGGGGTCATACTGAGAAGTGTCCTCAGTTTGGCACTGGTTGGCGATCTCCTCCGGATTCCACTGATAAACAGACTGACGGTGAGGATCAGATGGTGGCTCCGGCGCTGCAGCTGACATCTGGCCCCGGTACGCATGTATGGCCTTAGGCAAAATGAGGTACGTGCCTGAAAATATGTTAAACAAAGAGGACGCATGCAAGGTACTAATCTCACAATAATTTTTGCCAAATATTAATTTGTACTTAAGTATCTTATTCTTATCCTTAACAATAAACTCATGTGCTACCATACTCTTATAACCTAGAACAATAGGAGGAAACAACTTTTCCTCTTTCTCAAAATTCCTGGTAGGTATGTTAAAGTATGCAGCAAGGCGCGAGGCAAAGATACCTCCGAGGACGTGGCCCTTTGTACGGTTCAGATTTAACCGTTTAGCAACAATAGCGCCTAAACTGAAAGTAGTATCACGAAACATGGCATGCCGCAAAATAACAATATCAGGGGCACTAAGGTTTCCGTAGTTCCCACGACCAATTAAACATCTACTAGCAAATATTGCAAAGTAACACGGAACAGGAAAATGTATGCTAGTGATTCTTGCATCGGAAACCTTTCTAGTTTCCCCTACAGCAATCGTATCAATAAATCCCTCCACATCATTACGATGTGGTTGCTCTATGCTGCCCTCAAAGGGTATCTTACGTACCCGGCAAAAATCGTAAAGTGACATCTCCTTATGCTCATCATATAAATAAAATTCCAACGAAGGTGGTGATCTCCTAGCATGGAAATGAAAAATTTGCACAAAAATATTGGTGAGTAAGAGATACTATTCACGCTGGTCGTGGACGGAGTCGGTGAGGCTTGCATTCTCAGCCAAATAATAAAAATCTTCATGAATCCCGACCTCTTTCAACAACTCATCACAAGGACATTTACACGGCCGAACCTCCGCAGCACGAGGGAGATTATACTTGGGCTTCTTATTCTCTTCACTTTGCTTATCCTTAGAGCTTCGGCTCGAAGAGCCCCTCAAGAATATCTTCATCTTCTCTGAAAATTTCTGAAATTTTTAGTAACTCCGAAATAAAAGTGAACCAAACTCAACAAAATTGATAGCAACTACTCCTACAAGTGCCTAGTGGCTATATCATGCATTAAAACTACTTTTGACCACATAAATTTGACATGCAAGCTCAAGAATAGGGTCACCTAAGCAGCAAAAAATTGCAATAAATAAAGCACTGAACAAAAACTAATTGGACCATTGGAGGAGTCACATACCAAAGAACAATCCCCCAAAGCAGTTTTGTGAATGGAGCTTTGAGCAAGGAGATCGAAAATGGCAGCAAGATGAGCTAGAACTCGGGTTTGAGCTGGTGGATGATTTTTTCTGGAGCAAGACGAAGTGTGTAGGTGCAAGGATAAGTGGAGGGGACCCACGTGGGGTCCACGAGGTAGGGGGCGTGCCCAGGGGGTAGGGTGCACCCTCCACCCTCGTGGGCACGTGGCTGCTCCCCTTGCTGTGTTCTCAATGCCTAAAATCCCCAAATATTCTAGAAAAAACTTATTTCATTTTCCGGGCATTTGGAGAACTTTTATTTTCGGGGTATTTTTTTAATGCAAGGATAATTTAGAAAACAGACAGAAAATACTATTTTTGCTTTATTTAATATAAATAACAAAAAGTAAAAAGAGGGAACAAAAAGTTGTGCTTTCTAACTTCATCCATCTCATTCTCATCAAAAGGAATCCACTAACAAGGTTGATCGAGTCTTGTTAACAAACTCATTCCGAATCGCATGAAACTGGAGAAATTTCGAATAACACTAGGTTACCTCAACGGGGATATGCATGTCCCCAACAATAACAATATCATATTTCTTCTTGACAGTAGGAAGAGGAAATTCAAAACCTCCAATAATAATCGTTGAAATTTCTCCAATAGAATTGATACTATGGACTTGAGGTTGTTTCCTCAGAAAGTGTACCGTATGCTCATTACCATTAACATGAAAAGTGACATTGCCTTTGTTGCAATCAATAACCACCCCTGCTGTAACGCCCTCGATGCGGCTATATCTCCCACGTGTCGAAGCACGACTTAGAGGCATAACCACATTGAAATCAATGTCGCAAGTGAGGTAATCTTCGCACAACCCATGTAATACATAAGGGAAAGAGATACATAGCTGGGTTACAATCGCCACTTCACACCATACATGAATAAAGCATTACATCATCCAGATACACACAAATCCGACTACGGAACCAAAATAAAAGAAGACTACACCAAAAGCTATACAGATCCCCGATCGTCCCGACTGGGCTCCACTACTGATCAACTGGAAACAGAACACAATCTTCATCGAGCTCCTCCTTGAGCTTGGTTGCATCACCTGCACGGTTCAACGGCACCTGCAAGCTAGTTTTGGAAGTATCTTTGAGTCACGGGGACTCAGCAATCTCACACCCTCGCAATCAAGACTATTTAAGCTTATAGGTAGGGTAAAAGGGTATGAGGTGGAGCTGCAGCAAGCGACTAGCATATATGATGGCTGACATACGCAAATGAGAGCGAGAAGAGGAGGCAAAGCACATTCTAGAATCTATGGTCAAGAAGTGATCCTAGAACAACCTACGTCAAACATAACTCCAACACCGTGTTCACTTCCCGGACCCCGCCGAAAAGAGACCATCACGGTTACACACACGGTTGATGCATTTCAGTTAAGTTAGGGTTTAGATTTTCTACAACCGGACATTAACAAATTCCCATCTGCCCATAACCGCGGGCACGGCTTTCGAAAGTTCAAATCCCTGCAGGGGTGTCCCAACTTAGCCCATCACAAGCTCTCACGGTCAACAAAGGATATTCCTTCTCCCAAGACAACCCGATCAGACTCGGAATCCCGGTTACAAGACATCCTCGACAATGGTAAAACAAGTCCAACAAGACCGCCTGATGCGCCGACATCCCGATAGGAGCTGCACATATCTCGTTCTCAAGGCACACCGGATAAGCAATCCGTACAACTAAAACCAGCCCTCGAGTTTCCCCGAGGTGGCACTGCAAGGGGCTCTAGTTTGGACCAACACTTAGACAAGCACTGGCTCGGGGGTTAAAATAAAGATGACCCTTGGGCTGGCCTAACCCAAGGGAAAAAGAGGCTAGGTGGCGAATGGTAAAACCAAGGTTGGGCCTTGCTGGAGGAGTTTTATTCAAGGGGTTCCCATTATAACCCAACCGTGTAAGGAACGCAAAATCCGGGAACATAACACCGATATGACGAAAACTAGGGCGGCAAGAGTGGAACAAAACACCAGGCATAACGCCGAGCCTTCCACCCTTTACCAAGTATATAGATGCATTAATTAAATAAGAGATATTGTGATATCCCAACAATAATCCATGTTCCAACATGGAACACACTCCAATCTTCACCTGCAACTAACAACGCTATAAGAGGGGCCGAGCAAAGCGGTAACATAGCCAAACAACGGTTTGCTAGGACAAGGTGGGTTAGAGGCTTGGCTTAGCAATATGGGAGGCATGATAAGCAAGTGGTAGGTATCACATCATAGGCATAGCAAAAGAGCGAGCAACTAGCAAGCAAAGATAGAAGTGATTTCGAGGATATGGTCATCTTGCCTGAAATCTCGCAAGGAAGAAGAACGAGTCCATGAAGAAGACAAACGGACGTAGTCGAACGGGTCCTCACAAACGCGATGTTATCAGAACCAACCCGAAGAAGCAACACCGGAAAGAAGCACACAACATAGTAAACAACCAACACATGAACATGGCATGAAATGCGGGATGCGGTATGCGGTGCATATGCATGATTTGGAAAGGAAAGGCTGAACCTAGCCTCAACTTGGAAATCCATGAGTGCCACTGGAAAGGTGAGTTGATTTTGGTCGAAATCGATATAAAGATCACCGGAATCGGATGCACGGTTTGGAAATGGCAAGCAAAACAAATATGGCACCAGTCTGCTATTAACAACAAGTGGCCTTCTAAATGCATCAAGATAAATATGCTACAACACTCAAACATAGCAACAAAATACATGGCAGGGATCCACTCATGATGCTTGACAAAAGATGAACACTGAGCTATGGCTAATTCACTCAATAGCAGGTTCAAACAAGCATGGCAAAAGTGCAAAAGATAAAAGGTTTCAGACTTAGTGAAATTAACAGCAAGTCAGGAATTTATCATCAGGAAGCAATGTTTAGAGCACGATAACTACATGCTACAGGAACATATCATGGCAAAGCAAGGCATGGCATGAAGCTACTCAAAGCATATAACAAAAGTCCCTTAGTGACCATGAGCCAAAAGGGATCAGAAAATACAATTGCAAGCATGTGAACATAGCAAAAACATAAACAGATTCAGACTTGGTGAAAAACTGGAGCATGGCAAAACAGTTAACGAGTAGGCATGTTTACAAGCTCGATACACTCACTACGAGGCATTGAATTACAAACTAAGCATACACACATACAATAGACATGGCATAGAAGCTAGACATGGCAAGAACAATAACATAGCATGCACGGATCAACAACAACAAGCTCGACAAAATCGCTAAACATGTTAACAATCTGCCAGGAACATTTTATAGCAAAAGTAGAGCTCGATTGACTCAAGCTAGGGTGCAACAAAATAGCAAACAAATACATGGATGGATTGAGGACCACAATATCTACAAAACATCCTTACTGATCATGCCCAAAAGAGGCACGGATCACTAGGAAACAACATGAACATATGGCATAAAAATAATGACAGGGCAAGGACTTAGTGAAATTCTAAGTCCCTGAAATCAGCGTCATTGAGTAAGCTACTTTGCATGCTTGTGCTAGTCACCACAAAGATCACAAAAATACATGGCATTCACCCCTGTAAAGATGGCATGGCAGTCTTAAAAATACATGTAGAGCTCACGATCATAGCATGCACACATTAATCACTCCAAAAATGACAAAAGTGCATTTGTTGAAACAGATTTGAAACTATCATCACGTAGCCCTCTTCCAACAACATTTCGGACATCAAGATGACCTCAAATGAAAATGATGCAATTAGATGAAATGATGTACTCGTCGAGACAAACATTTTGATATGCTACACGCACGAATCGGAGCCACGGATGCAGAGTTATGACCTGATGAACATGGCTTAAAATTACTGAGATCTGGGGACTTAGCCATATCACCTCGTGGGAAAAGTCAACCCGGGACGAGGAGATCCGGGACGCGGGGATGCTGTTTGCTTTGTCTCCCGATGGATCTGATCCACCTTTGTCTCCGGCGAGCTCGATGAAGTCCGGCGAGGTCGGAGTTGGCCGGAGTTGGTGGTTCCGGGCCGGATCTGGCCGGATCCGACCCGATCTCGACGAGGGCGGCGCGGGGAAGCAGTCTCCGGCTTGGGCGGCGTGAGTGGCGTGGGTTGCAGGGCAAGGTGGCCCGTGGCCCGCTCAGGAGGTGGTCTACCAGTAGTAAACCAAGGCCGCATGACAAGTCTCAGTCCAATCCAAAAACGTTTAACACCCGCACACGAAAAGAGGTAGAAATGGACATCGGAGGACATAGGAGCGCCGGATTGCAAAACGGACAACGGGGAAAATGCTCGGATGCATAAGACGAACACGTATGGAAATGAAATGCACATGATGACATGATATGGAATGCATGACACGCAAGCAATGACAAGACAACAACAGCGAATAACTGGAAGACACCTGGCACATCGGTCATGGGGCGTTACAACACTCCACCACTATGAGAGGATCTTGTCCCGAGATCTAGAATGGCACCGGAGGAAAAACGGAAGAGAAAGAGAAGAGGTAAAACTAAGTTGCTTCTTTGACCAATGAGTGAAACCAAAGAACCTTGAAAAGGTTAAGCCATTTCGAGAAAAGAATACAATGGAGATTAACGAAGTTGAAAGCACTCCCATAAGAATGAGGAAAAGAAAGAACCAATTCGGGTAGCACTTCGGTTGAAAATAGAATGAAAGACTTGATAAAATGAAAAAGCTTGAGCAAAGGGACACAACACTCAGGTTAAATGGATAAACCCATAAAAGAACACGATCCGGACAAAACAAGATGATGGTTTAAAGAGAGCAACATCACAATGCCTCCGGAAGGAAGAAATAGAAGATAGATAATTGAAATAAAAGAATGGGAAGAAAAAAACCAAGTTGTGCCACAATTGAGCTTGTAAAAGCATCCTTAGGAAAAGGGTCGAACGGAGTTGTTGGAAAAACAACAATGAAAAAGAGTAAGCTTGTAGTGGGTTTATGGAGAACATCTCAAAACTGAGTGGAAATTCCGCCACTGACGGAAACGATAGATTGGAATGGTAAGAACAAGGAACGAGAAATTTATTTCACCGGGAGGATAAATGAAGAACTTGGGTCATTATAAGCACCATAAATAGCAACAATCCTTCGGGAAGGCTTTGGGTGAAATATAACCCAAGATAACTCCAACGAAGAGGTTGATGTATTTAAAATATCTCAATCTTGACAAAAATGGGAATCATGAAACACAAACTCAAATTGTCAAGAGTGACATAACACCATCTCAAAAGATGCGGTAAAAAGAATTGCACTCCGGATTGCAAGATGAAGGATGCTTGGGCTCCTCTGAAAGGAATCTTGATGAACACTTCGAGAAGGAATTAAATCCTTGATGAACCATCATGTAGAACCTTCATGAAGAACTCCGGTAAACAAAAGGAATGATCAAACGAAGGAAAGAGAAGTTGAAAACACAAGGTTAAGACTTGCAATTATTAGATGGATCTTCACGATGATATAATTGAGAGAGCTTGGAACTCCGGGAAAGAAAGATGAAACAAATGAAACCAAGAATTTTTCAATGAACCTCCGGAATAAGGAATTGAGTTCACTCGATGAAACAAGAATAAGAATTATATTATGCTTATCCTTCACCAATTAAATTGATGACAATCAATGGATTTGGCATATTACTTATTCTCATAGAAAAGGATTAAGACAGATATAGCGTAAACTTGAGAAGGTCTTCAACGAACCACCGGAAGGGTTGAAACAATGAATAAATTGATATGATAACCCAAGAATAGAACTCTTGAACGAACCACCGTATGAATTGAAAATGAACGAAGTAAAGGGATGAATCACCGGGTAAGAATTGTGAAATGAAGGAAGATACTTGAGACAATCTAGATACATGAGAACGAAGAGATCACGAACTGATTAGAGATCACTTGAACGATGCGCCGGTAAGATTGGAGAATGATAATTGATAGCTGAGAATGAATAAACCTGAATTGATGGACTCCGGATAACAAACTGAGAAGACTCTTGAATTGCTTCGGATGGGTGAAAAGAATTCCGACAATCGAAAACAATTATGAGAGGATGGCCACAAACTAGAATGACAAATCTTCGAGAGAATGGAGTAAGATATGGAGGAAAAATTCTTCTTCGGTCTTCAAATCTGAGAATTACGACGAGAAACACCACCAAATTGTTGAGATACTCCGAGATGAAAATTAGAAAGGTTGAACCAACGATGAAAAGAAATGAAAGATCTTGGAGAAAGGCATTTGACTGATGACAATTCATTCTTACGTCAAACTTCGAAAAGAATTTTTGAAAATAGCTCCGGGAGAATTAGAAGAGTCAGGTAAGATCCTGGAAAAAGACATGTGGGTTAGGACCTACTCAAAAGAAAACACCATTGAATGATTTAAAAGAGAGACTACACTGGTTAAATTAAATGGCTTGAATGAGATAACAATCTCGAAAGAGCTTGAACAAAAGCAGAGTGGAAACACGAATCTTCTAGATATCTTGGGCACTCCGGAACAATTGAATAGCGAGAAATGAATGAATATGAGGTGCACCGGCATAAGAAAAACATTGGGCAAAAAGAAAAGACTATGCTCAATACCAAAGCTTGAATTGAATCCACCGGAGAAGGAAAAGAATGAAGAATGATGAACTTGAGGTTCCGTTAGTATCATCATGAGAATCAACGGATAAGAACATTGACGAAAAAGAAATGGAGAGACTTCACATCAATAAGATGGATACTTGAATAAGAAATCTTAGTCCTCAAAGAGAAAGGGTGGGAGGGCGGTAAAACAAAGGCAAGCTTGGGACGGATGAAACAAACAACATTGAGAAGAAAATGATAATTGATCTTGCTGATGTTGAAATGATCGGATCCACTTGAAGAAAAACACATCGGTGAAAAGGATTGACATGAAAATCTCGATTATCATGAAAGATTGGTATTCACATAGGAACATGAGAACACCGCTTCGGAAAGGTATGGAATCAACGCTTGACTTCGAAGCAACTCGAATACCACAACTCAAAACAAGACAAGGATTGGCTTGCAAAATAGCTAGAACAAACAAATGATAGAGATTTCGTCCGAAGTTTTTGTGGTGGGGCCTACACAGGCTCGATCGTACAGCACCATCATGTACCAGGCAGTGCACATGACATACAAAGCATCCCCGAGTCAGCACAGCCAAGGACTCTTTAAGATACAACGAGACCACTGTAAAACCAACCGTGAATAGGCGGACCACTAGACGTCGAACCCCAATTTCATATCATACATCTGTCGGAAAGATGTCCTAAGAGCTACTTGAATTCCTACTCATAAACTCCCGAAAATTTCCGGTTATGCAATCAGGTGTTTGGGATACAGGGGAAGCATAATATCTCACCCAAAACTAGCAAATCCTACATCCAGCTGTATCCATCCTTCAACACATAACCAAGAAATCTTCGGAAATCGTTTACCTCAACATTCGAAAAGCATCCGTTATACGAGTTATGGCAATACTCCCGAGCTCCCGCCCCAGTACTGGGTGGCGTCGAGGTTATCTCACCAACAACTGCATAAAAGAGATTTTTTATGTCGGCGAAACTCAGGTATTCCATAATTGCAAGGATAAAATTGTGACGACAACACCTCGGAGCTCAACTCCCCGGGACACAGCCACAACCTCTAAATGTCAGGAGGCACCAAGAACAATGTTCTCGTCACAAAACCATCAGAACGATTCCAAGATACTCGCGTGATCCTAAATTTTTTTAGTGAAATTTGAGAAGAGAAGAGTCAAAACTCTACGTCAGGATGCCTCACCAGAGCGACGAAGGGACTGAGGAGTAAAAAGAAGTCCTGCTCTCTGATATATATAATGCTAAATGACTCAAAACATTTTTCTAGACTCAACAACGCCAGCGATTCGATCAGGCAGGGGGGCTCCTAAGGTCGGGGAAGGCTCTGATTACCAACTTGTAACACCCGCGATGCGGCTATATCTCCCACGTGTCGAAGCACGACTTAGAGGCATAACCGCATTGAAAGCAATGTCGCGAGTGAGGTAATCTTCACACAACCCATGTAATACATAAGGGAAAGAGATACATAGTTGGCTTACAATCGCCACTTCACACCATACATGAATAAAGCATTACATCATCCAGATACACACAAGGTCCGACTACGGAACCAAAACAAAAGAAGACTACCCAAAAAGCTACACAGATCCCCGATCGTCCCGACTGGGCTCCACTACTGATCAACTGGAAACGGAACACAATCTTCATCGAGCTCCTCCTTGAGCTTGGTTGCGTCACCTGCATGGTTCAACGGCACCTGCAAGCTGGTTTTGGAAGTATCTGTGAGTCACGGGGACTCAGCAATCTCACACCCTCGTGATCAAGACTATTTAAGCTTATATGTAGGGTAAAAGGGTATGAGGTGGAGCTGCAGCAAGTGACTAGCATATAAGATGGCTAACATACAAAAATGAGAGCGAGAAGAAGAGGCAAAGCACATTTGAGAATCTATGATCAAGAAGTGATCCTAGAACAACCTACGTCAAACATAACTCCAACACCGTGTTCACTTCTCGTACCCCGCCGAAAAGATACCATCACGGTTACAAACACGGTTGATGCATTTTAGTTAAGTTGGGGTTTAGGTTTTCTACAACCGGACATTAACAAATTCCCATCTGCCCATAACCACGGGCATGGCTTTCGAAAGTTCAAATCCCTGCCGGGGTGTCCTAACTTAGCCCATTGTCGGTGTCAAAACCGGCGGATCTCTGGTAGGGTGTCCCGAACTGTGCATCTGGGCCGGATGGTGACAGGAGGCAGGGAACATGATGTTTTACCCAGGTTCGGGCCCTCTTGATGGAGGTAAAACCCTACGTCCTGCTTGATTAATATTGAAGATATGGGTAGTACAAGAGTAGATCTACCACGAGATCAAGGAGGCTAAACCCTAGAAGCTAGCCTATGGTATGATTGTTGTCTATGGAGTTGATGAAGTAGTCCTATGGACTAGAACCCTTCGGTTTATATAGACACTGGATAGGGTTACGGTTACATAGAGTCGGTTACAATGGTAGGAGATCTTGAATATCCGTATCTCCAAGCTTGCCTTCTACGCCAAGGAAAGTCCCATTCGGACACGGGACGAAGTCTTCAATCTTGTATCTTCATAGTCCAGGAGTCCGGCTGAAGGTATAGTCCAGCTACCCAAACACCCCCTAATATAGGACTCCCTCAGTAGCCCCTGAACCAGGCTTGAATGACGACGAGTCCGGCGCACAAATTGTCTTCGGCATTGCAAGGCGGGTTCCTCCTCCAAGTCCTTCATAGAAGATTGTAAACACCAAGAGTAGTGTCCGGCTCTGCAAAATAAGTTTCCACATATTGCCATAGAGAGAATAATATTAACACAAATCAAATCTGCTGACGTATTTCGCAGTGCGTTATCACACTACGGCCAAGTCCTTTACCCGAATTGTTTTTACTTTTCCACCTCGGCATGTTTTGCGAGGTGATTTCCTTGGCACGTCTTGTCGAATCAGAGATCGTGTACCCCCTTTTTACGGGATTCTCATCAATACAGACGTGGGTAATATAACCGTGCCACTTATCACGGCGCTTGGGAGGCAAGTGAGTTTTACTAGGTAGGTGGGGACGCACAACCGCATCCGCCCATATAAGGGGATAAGGATCCACCTTTTTACCTACGCCTTCTCCCTCCTCTGCCTATCCATCTCCTGCACACTCGAGCTCCAGCGCCCAAGCCCGCACTTCCCACCTCAACCTTCTCCAACAATGTCCGGAGCGGGAGGCAAGTAGATGGTCTCCACCGTCACAGAGGGCCAATTCAAAAAGCTAAGGAAGGCCGGATACTTGTCCAAGGACATCGCGCACCGGCTTCCCGAGGAGGGGCAGCTTCTCCCCACCCCAAGGCCCCATGAGAGGGTAGTATTCCTTCCCCACTTCCTCTGCAGACTGGGCTTTCCACTCCACCCATTTGTCCGGGGGCTCATGTTCTACTACGGCCTGGATTTCCATGATCTGGCCCCGAACTTCATCCTCAACATCTCGGCGTTTATCGTCGTGTGCGAGGCTTTCCTCTGCGTCCGCCCCCATTTCAGCCTCTGGCTCAAGACCTTCAACGTCAAGCCCAAGGTGGTGCGCGGTAGCTAGGCGGAGTGCGGAGGCGCCATGGCGGGCAAGATGGCCAACGTCCTACGGTTCGAGGGCTCTTTTGTGGAGACCCTAAAGGGATGGCAAGCCGGGTGGTTTTATATCACTGAGCCGCGCGATCCGAAATGGACCGCAGCCCCCGACTTCAGATCCGGACCCCCACACGGCTTATGTCCTGGAAGGAGACGGGCCTGTCGTGGGGTAACGAAAAAGAGGTGACCGGATTGCAAACATGCATCCAGTCCCTGGTGAACAAGCCAGTCCGGCTTGTTAATGTAATCCAGGTTATGCTCGTCCGCCGGATCCTCCCATGCCAACAACGGGATTTTAATCTGTGGGAGTTCAACCCGACGCAGCATCAAACCCTCAGCAGGCTCTTCAACACGACGTACGAAGACGCCTGGAGGATGCTATTCAAGGGCACTGAGGCTCCTGCATCCGCTTCCGAGGACCGCGGATACAGCTCGCAGCGTCACGCTAACGAGGTAAGCCATCTACACCTTTTACAGGATTTTAAGCTTTTTCCATAGTTTGACTCTATGCGGGATCTAAACTCCCTTACCTTTGAAAGACTTGGCGGGCGATGTCTGGACCGATTAACTGTCCGACTCCGCTGCCCGAAGACCCAGCCCCAGCTCTACTAGCGAAGCTGCTGGTCCCGGCGCCTTACGTGGTGCCGGAGAAGAAGGCCAAGAAGAAGAAGGCCACGGGGACTCGAAAGAGTTCCCGTAATATGGTGGTGTCGGACTCGTCATCCGACGAGTCCGAGACGCACTCCTCCCGTGAAAACGAGGAGGGGGAAGGAGAAACCTGTCCCCCTCCAGCGGGGGAAGGAAAGAAGAGGAAGGCCGCCCCAGCTGGGGAGGCCGGAGGGTCCAGGAAGAGGAAGACCCCTCCGCCGGACTACTCCCCCGACGCCGAAGAGGACGAAGAGGAGTGGCCAGACAGGGCCAAGCGCCAGGCGAAATCGTAAGTTCGGATATCAGAGTAACTCATGACTTTCCTTTGTTGCACAGCTTTCCCTAATGTCGAATATAATTATGCAGCCCGCCCCGGACCGGACTCGACGAATCGTCGGGCGGCTCCCTGGACTCATTGGACGTGAAATCAGTTCCATCCGCTGCCTCCCCCCGGACTGCAGACGACGCTGAAGTGGCGTCGCGACAAGCTCCGGGGCAGGAGGAGGTGGTCCCGGAGGAGCCGCAAGGCAACCTCCCGGACTCCAGGAGTGAAGGGGACAAGACCCCCCAGGGCTCCAAGTCCGGCCTTGAGCCGGACACCGCACCGAAATCTATAATAGTTCCGGGTCGCGGTAGGCGAACTCCTTCCAAGAGGGGTAAGCCTTCTGAGCCGGCAGCCTCCGTCCAACCGGAGGTGCCGGACAATCTGCTGGAGGTGCTTGACGGTGCCTCCATCGACGAGGAGCACCGTACTATTACGAGTACGGTGATCCAGAAGGTTCAGTCCGCCAAGAGCGGACTGACTGAAGCTTGCGCTAGCCTTCTGACAGGCTTCGAGGTAAGTAAAAATATGTAAAAATATAATTGCATAGACAGTAGCCCCTGATGCTCTGTTTGGCGTTCAGAAAGAAAAGCCGAATAGATGATCTATTAAATTTCGCAGGAGTCTAACAACAAAGAGTCAATATGTGTATGCAGGCTTCGCTGCTAGCCACCGCTGCACTGACTGCGGAGGTGGGTGCCCTGAAACAGGGCCTCGAGCGGACCGAGCAAGAGCTCGGCCTTGCCAAACGGCAGCTCGAGGAGAAAGAAGGTAAGAAATACCTTATAGAAAAAGTGCCTATAAAAAGACGTGATTGCAAAAAATAACAGGATTGTACAGCTTATTGTAGGGGCCACGACTGAGGTGGCGACCCTCAAGTAGGCGCTGTCCGAGGCCGAAAAGAAAACGGCCGCGGAGTGCACCGAGCGAGAGAAACTTGAGGCCCAGGTCGGCGAGGTGCAGCAGGAGCT
Source organism: Triticum monococcum (assembly GCA_034509565.1). Taxonomy (NCBI): domain Eukaryota; kingdom Viridiplantae; phylum Streptophyta; class Magnoliopsida; order Poales; family Poaceae; genus Triticum; species Triticum monococcum. The sequence goes on along the minus strand of CM067844.1, from coordinate 18,652,989 downwards.
TCAGGTTCTCATGAAAAAACATGAGGGTTTGAAGCTTGAGTCCAAGACGCAAGCGTTCGAGCTCGCGGCGGCCCTTGAGACTGCAAAGTCCGCCAAGGCCAAACCCCAAAGGGCCCTCCAAGAGTTGGAGGAGATGAAGAAGATAGCGGCGGGTAAGGCATTCTTTATGCAAAGCAGAAGTATAAAAGTAAAGTACTTGTTACTTACCCGAATCCGGAGCTCTCCAGGGGCATTCGCAGATCTTCCCCGCAGCGTATCCGATGCCACCGCATTCTACCGAGCCGACGAGGGCAGCTCGACAGAGAAGGTGTTCTAGTCTCAGTATGCTGAGGCCGGACACCCTGTGCCCTTGAGCGACCAGCTGAAACAGCTGGTCGAGCTCCACAAGGCGGCTGAACAGGCCATGAAGGGCTTCATAGTTCGGCTGTGGCCCGGAGAGGCCCTGCCTGGGAGCTACTTCGGATTGGTGCGGCGGCTGGTGGAGGCCTGTCCAAGGCTCGAGGTCATCAAGCGCTTCGTCTGCATCGAAGGTGCCCGTAGGGCCATTGCCCGTGCAAAGGTGCACTGGGGTAAGCTGGACGGTGAGAAGCTTGTGAGGGACGGGCCGCCGCCGGGGAAGGAGCATCGCAAGCCCGAGAACTACTATAAGGACGTTCTTGCGGGTGCCCGCCTAGTGGCCGATGAATGTACCAACGATGTAATTTTTGAATGAACTCGCTCGTGTTTATCCTGTGCGCTGAAAACATGTTCATATGCGCTAAGCAATTCTTATTGAATTTAAAATATTACTTTATATGCGTCCGTTTATCAAAAATTGAGAGATGGCCAGTCGTCGGCTTCTGCCCCCGTGCCACTAGTGCTGGGGTGTTTGGGATAAACCTGAGCGCTCTTTTTCCCATAGTTGGGTCCTTCGAGGGAGGCGCTCAGCGCAACGAACCAGGAAATCGGCCTATAATGCTTGAACACTCTCACTTAGCCATAGAACTCTATAATTTTAAATTTCGGTGAAGCACCTAGTTCGGAAGACCGAGTTCGGTGCGCTATCCATGCCTTGGCCGGACAAAGCCAGCTCCTCGCTCTAAGCGGCATAAGCCTTTAGGGACTCGAAAAACCTCTCGAACAGCGACTGGTCTCTCGCCACATCATGACAGTCAGTTTTAGCTTTCTCCACTGAGGTGCTTAGCCCAGCTCAACTGGGGCACAATCGCAGTGGTTCTCCTAGTGCTACCTTAGCCGATATAGCGGAACGTAAGGCACCAAAACATAGGAGCCGGGCAAACCCAACTATTGACCCAAATCATGATTCGTAGCCGATGCATATAGTGCTATAAGTTCGGGGTGCCGCACTTGTGAAAGTGTACGGACTTCTCACGCCATATTAATGGGTACTAAAGCCCCTGGCGTATTTTGCTGTACCACAGTGTATGGGTGCAACATGTCATAAACATATATATGAAAAGCTGATAATGCAAAAAATAGACAGAAAGCTATGCATTGTTTATAAAGAGGCTATTTATCAAAGCCGAACGATACAAGTGGTGCGATAAGCAAAAAGATATTGGACTATTTAGTATGTCCTGACCAGGGGCAGGCCGCGGAGTTGTATTTAAAACAGGTATACCGCTCGTAACAGAGACCACCTGGGAGTTCCATAATGCGGCATGGCTTGTCTGCCTCCTAGATCTTGCATCATTTGTGCGGCAGTCGAATTGCCGAACAGGTCGTCCGAAGTATGGACTCCTGAAAGTAAGAAAAAGTTGAAAAAAGAATCCGGCAGCCCCTTGTACGTTTTAAGCCGTATTTTGGGCATGCCGTTATTGTGCCCCTTCCCCTGTGCCCATGGTATCTCAAGGGCGTAGTTATATACGCGAGGTACTAGTTTCGCTCTGTCTCGAGAGCTGGGGTTGGGGCCGCATTGCTACGCTTGCTCATAGTGTGCCAGGCGGTGCTGCTGTGGGTTACACCGGGCGCGCTTGGCAGTGTCTGGCTTTTTAACGGCCGGACTGGAGAATTGCCTAAAAAGGCTACTTTGTACTTCTGCTGCGAGAGCCGCCGTGTGCTCCTCCGTACGGAGGGAGCGTTTGGTGTTTTCGTTGACCGTGATTACTCCTCAAGGGCCTAGCATCTTGAGCTTGAGATATGCATAGTGCGGCACCGCATTGAACTTTGCGAATGCGGTTCGTCCGAGCAGGGCGTGATAGCCACTGCAAAACGGGACTACATCGAAGATTAACTCTTCGCTTCGGAAATTATCCGGGGATCCGAAGACCACGTCAAGTGTTACTGAGCCTGTACAGTTGGCTTCTACACCTGGTATAACGCCTTTAAAGGTCGTTTTTGTGGGCTTAATCCTTGAGGGATCTATGCCCATTTTCCGCACTGTATCCTGATAAAGCAGGTTCAGGCTACTGTCGCCGTCCATGAGGACTCTTGTGAGATGAAATCCGTTGATGATTGGGTCGAGAACCAATGCGGCGAATCCGCCGTGACGGATGCTAGTGGGATGGTCCCTTTGATCAAAAGTGATCGAGCAGGAGGACCATGGGTTGAACTTTGGGGCGACTGGCTCCATCGCGTATACATCCCGTAGCGCATGCTTCCGCTCCCGCTTGGGAATGTGGGTTGCGTATATCATGTTCACCGTCCGCACTTGTGGGGGAAAGCCCTTCTGTCCATTGTTGTTCGGCGGCTTGGGCTCCTCCTCGTCGTCGCTGTGCAGCCCCTTGTCTTTGTTTTCGGCTCTCATCTTGCCTGCCTGCTTGAACACCCAACAATCTCGGTTAGTGTGATTGGCTGGCCTTTCGGGGGTGCCATGTATCTGGCATAAGCGATCGAGTATTCGGTCCAAACTGGACGGGCCCTGAGTATTCTTTTTGAATGGCTTTTTCCGCTGACCGGATTTATAGCCTTTGAATCCGGCATTGATTGCTGTGTCTTCATTGCTGTCGCTGCTAACGCGGCGTTTTGGCTTATTCCGACGTGTCCTGCCACTTTTGTCCTTGGTGCCCGAATTACCAGGGTTCTTTGATAAGTTGTTACTGCGAGCTAGCCAGCTGTCTTCTCCCGCACAGAAGCTGGTCATGAGTGTCGTGAGGGCTGCCATAGATTTCGGCATTTCCTGTCCTAGGTGCCGAACAAGCCATTCGTCGCGGATGTTATGCTTGAAGGCTGCTAGGGCCTCTGCATCCGGACAGTCGACTATCTAGTTTTTTTTTTGTTAGGAACCGTGTCCAGAATTGTCTGGCCGATTCCTCTGGCTGCTGAATTATGTGGCTTAAGTCGTCGGCATCCGGTGGTCGCACGTAAGAGCCCTGGAAGTTGTCGAGGAATGCGGCTTCCAGGTCCTCCCAAGAACCGATTGAATCTGCTGGCAAGCTGTTAAGCCAATGTCAGGACGGTCCTTTAAGTTTGAGCGGGAGGTCTTTGATGGCGTGTAGATCATCGCCGCGTGCCATGTGGATGTGAAGGAGATAATCCTCGATCCATACCGCCGGATCTGTTGTGCCATCATACGATTCGATGTTTACGGGTTTGAAACCCTCTGGGATTTTATGATCCATTACTTCATTCGTGAAGCATAGCGGGTGTGCGGCGCCTCTGTATTGGGCTATATCACGACGCAGCTCGGAAGAGCTATATCTGTTGTGTTCGGCCCGGCCGGATTTGTTGTATCCGGAGTGAAGGTCATCGTCACGTGTCGTAGGGCGCCTGCGTGATCCGTAGATCAATCTTGTTTGTCTTGCCTTGTCCTCTAGTACGTCTCGCAGGTCTAGCGCATTTTCCCGTGCCGTAGTTGAGCGGCGTCGGGGCATGGCTTGGGTGGAGGGCCGAGAAGCCTCTCTGTCGCGGCCGCGAGGTGGCCGGTTTGCCATGTCGTGCGCTGGTGATGTAGGTGCTTCCTCCTTTGATCGGGGTAGCGGCCTCCGCTTTGGGTAACTCTTGGGAGGGCATTCGAGTTCATACTCTTTGGCCGCAAGGACTTCAGTCCATCTGTCAGCTAGCAAATCTTGGGCAGCTCTAAGATGTTGGTGCTTTTTTTAGGCTGCTTGTCGTGGCTAAAATCCTACGTTTGAAATGCTCTTGCTCGGCGGGGTCTGATGGTATGACGAATTCATCGTCATCGAGGCTTGCCTCGTATTCGGAGGGAGGCATATAGTTATCATCCTCAACCTCCTCGTCTGCCGCTCTCTCATGAGGGCTGGCTTCTCCATCTTCCTTTGCCGAATCTTGCTGAGGTGGGTGTTCTTCGGCGCTGTCCGGGGTAGTATTATCTCCCGTGCCGGAATCACCGTTTTTGCTTTGGCGGGATTTAGAGCGGCGCCGCTGACGCCGACGCTTTGGCTGTTTCTTGGGGGTGTCATCCCCCACTGTTCCATCGCCATCTCCATCTTTTGGAGTATCCACCATATATATGTCATATGACGAGGTGGCCTTCCAGCGCCCTACAGGTGCTGGTTCCTGTTTGTCTCCTACATAGTCGTCCATACTGTCGATCTCTTCGGAGCCGAAGTCAAGCATGTCGGTTAAATCGTCGACAGTGGCTACAAAGTGGGTGGTGGGTGGGCTTTGAATTTCTTCGTCGTCCGCATCCCATCCTCGCTGACCGTAATCTAGCCAGGGCTCTCCTGATAAAGAGAAAGACTTAAGAGAATTCAGGATGACGCCAAGAGGCGAGTGCTGAAAGATGTCTGCGACGGTGAACTCCATTATCGGCGCCCAGTCGGATTCGATTGGCAGAGGCGCGGGGGGTTCGGAGTCCGGGGAGGAGTCCGGATCCTCTGAGTCACGGATCATGCAGAGTGCGGGGCTAGCGTTCGGCTCGATTGCCTTTGAGATCGCAGCCCCCGAGGTGGCGTCCAACCGCTCGTCCTTGATTGGCGCAATAGGCTCCAAGTTAGAGGTCGGAAGCGATGTGCGTGCGGCCTCCAGGACACTATCCGGAGGCAGAGCCAGATCATGCCCCTCGAGATGGTGCGGCACGCTTGGCCGTGGCTCGAACCCGTCGAAGATCAAGTCTCCGCGGATGTCAGCCGTGTAGTTTAAGCTTCCAAACCTGACTTGATGTCCAGGGGCGTAGCTTTCGATCTGCTCCAGGTGGCCAAGAGAATTGGCCCGCAGAGCGAAGCCGCCGAAGACGAAGATCTGTACGGGGAGAAAAGTCTCACCCTGGACCACATCGTTGTTGATGATCAAAGGAGCCATCGGGCCTAAAGGCGACGACACAGAGGAACTCTCAATGAAAGCACCAATGTCGGTGTCAAAACCGGCGGATCTCGGGTAGGGGGTCCCGAACTGTGCATCTAGGCCGGATGGTAACAGGAGGCAGGGAACACAATGTTTTACCCAGGTTCGGGCCCTCTTGATGGAGGTAAAACCCTACGTCCTGCTTGATTAATATTGAAGATATGGGTAGTACAAGAGTAGATCTACCACGAGATCAAGGAGGCTAAACCCTAGAAGCTAGCCTATGGTATGATTGTTGTCTATGGAGTTGATGAAGTTGTCCTACGGACTAGAACCCTCCGGTTTATATAGACACCGGATAGGGTTAGGGTTACATAGAGTCGGTTACAATGGTAGGAGATCTTGAATATCCGTATTGCCAAGCTTGCCTTCCACGCCAAGGAAAGTCCCATCCGGACACGGGACGAAGTCTTCAATCTTGTATCTTCATAGTCCAGGAGTCCGGCTGAAGGTATAGTCCGGCTACCCGAACAACCCCTAATCCAGGACTCCCTCACCCATCACAAGCTCTCACGGTCAACGAAGGATATTCCTTCTCCCAAGACAACCCGATCAGACTCGGAATCCCGGTTACAAGACATCCTCGACAATGGTGAAACAAGTCCAGCAAGACCGCCCGGTGCGCCGACATCCCGATAGGAGCTGCACATATCTCATTCTCAGGGCACACCGGATAAGCAATCCGTACAACTAAAACCATCCCTCGAGTTTCCCCGAGGTGGCGCTGCAAGGGGCTCTAGTTTGGACCAACACTTAGACAAGCACTGGCCCGGGGGTTAAAATAAAGATGACCCTTGGGCTGGCCTAACCCAAGGGAAAAAGAGGCTAGGTGGCGAATGGTAAAACCAAGGTTGGGCCTTGCTGGAGTAGTTTTATTCAAGGCGAACTATCAAGGGGTTCCCATTATAACCCAACCGTGTAAGCAACGCAAAATCCGGGAACATAACACCGATATGACGGAAACTAGGGCGGCAAGAGTGGAACAAAACACCAGGCATAACGCCGAGCCTTCCACCCTTTACCAAGTATATAGATGCATTAATTAAATAAGAGATATTGTGATATCCCAACAACAATCCATGTTCCAACATGGAACACACTCCAATCTTCACCTGCAACTAACAACGCTATAAGAGGGGCCGAGCAAAGCGGTAACATAGCCAAACAACGGTTTGCTAGGACAAGGTGGGTTAGAGGCTTGGCTTAGCAATATGGGAGGCATGATAAGCAAGTGGTAGGTATCACATCATAGGCATAGCAAAAGAGCGAGCAACTAGCAAGCAAAGATAGAAGTGATTTCGAGGATATGGTCATCTTGCCTGAAATCTCGCAAGGAAGAAGAACGAGTCCATGAAGAAGACAAACGGACGTAGTCGAACGGGTCCTCACAAACGCGATGTTATCAGAACCAACCCGAAGAAGCAACACCGGAAAGAAGCACACAACATAGTAAACAACCAACACATGAACATGGCATGAAATGCGGGATGCGGTATGCGGTGCATATGCATGATTTGGAAAGGAAAGGCTGAACCTAGCCTCAACTTGGAAATCCATGAGTGCCACTGGAAAGGTGAGTTGATTTTGGTCGAAATCGATATAAAGATCACCGGAATCGGATGCACGGTTTGGAAATGGCAAGCAAAACAAATATGGCACCAGTCTGCGATTAACAACAAGTGGCCTTCTAAATGCATCAAGATAAATATGCTACACCACTCAAACATTGCAACAAAATACATGGCAGGGATCCACTCATGATGCTTGACAAAAGATGAACACTGAGCTATGGCTAATTCACTCAATAGCAGGTTCAAACAAGCATGGCAAAAGTGCAAAAGATAAAAGGTTTCAGACTTAGTGAAATTAACAGCAAGTCAGGAATTTATCATCAGGAAGCAATGTTTAGAGCATGATAACTACATGCTACAGGAACATATCATGGCAAAGCAAGGCATGGCATGAAGCTACTCAAAGCATATAACAAAAGTCCCTTAGTGACCATGAGCCAAAAGGGATTAGAAAATACAATTGCAAGCATGTGAACATAGCAAAAACATAAACAGATTCAGACTTGGTGAAAAACTGGAGCATGGCAAAACAGTTAACGAGTAGGCATGTTTACAAGCTCGATACACTCACTACGAGGCATTGAATTACAAACTAAGCATACACACATACAATAGACATGGCATAGAAGCTAGACATGGCAAGAACAATAACATAGCATGCACGGATCAACAACAACAAGCTCGGCAAAATCGCTAAACATGTTAACAATCTGCCAGGAACATTTTATAGCAAAAGTAGAGCTCGATTGACTCAAGCTAGGGTGCAACAAAATAGCAAACAAATACATGGATGGATTGAGGACCACAATATCTACAAAACATCCTTACTGATCATGCCCAAAAGAGGCACGGATCACTAGGAAACAACATGAACATATGGCATAAAAATAATGACAGGGCAAGGACTTAGTGAAATTCTAAGTCCCTGAAATCAGCGTCATTGAGTAAGCTACTTTGCATGCTTGTGCTAGTCACCACAAAGATCACAAAAATACATGGCATTCACCCCTGTAAAGATGGCATGGCATTCTTAAAAATACATGTAGAGCTTAGGATCATAGCATGCACACACTAATCATGGCAAAAATGACAAAAGTGTATTTGCTGAAACAGATCTGAAACTATCATCACATAGCCCTCTTCCAACAGCATTTCGGGCATCAAGATGACCTCAAATGAAAATGATGCAATTAGATGAAATGATGTACTCGTCGAGACAAACATTTTGATATGCTACACGCACGAATTGGAGCCACGGATGCAGAGTTATGACCTGATGAACATGGCATAGAATTACTGAGATCTGGGGACTTAGCCATATCACCTCGTGGGAAAAGTCAACCCGGGACGAGGAGATCCGGGACGCGGGGATGATGTTTGCTTCCTCTCCCGATAGATGTGTTCCAAAATTTTCTCCGGCGAGCTTGATGAAGTCCGGCGAGGCCGGAGTTGGCCGGAGTTGGCGGTTCCGGGCCGGATCCGGCCGGATCTCGACGAGGGCGACGCGCGGAAGCAGTCTCCGGCTTGGGCGGCACGTGTGGCGTGGGCTGCCGGGCAAGGTGGCCCGTGGCCCGCTCGGGAGGTGCGGCGGCGTCCATGGTGTCTGTCGGCGGCGGGGAACGGCGAAGCGGTGGACCTTGCGCGCGGGCGGCGAGAGACAAGGTGAGGGCGCGTCGGTGGCGGGGAGAGCTAGCGGGCGGCGCGACTGAGACAGTCGAGGCGGAGGGAGGACGAACAGCGGCGTGCTCCGGTCGTAGGAGTTGGTCGCCGGTGACAGCGCGAAGACGGCGGGCGAGCGCAGCGGAGGAGAGAGCCGGCAAGGTTGCGGGCGCGTGCTCCCGCGGGGCGACGGCGGCGGCGAGATGGGCCCGCGTGTGCCCCGGATGGGCTCCGCGGGCCACGGCAAAGTGGGGCGGTGCGGGCACTAAGGTGGCGGGCGCCGATTGGCTGCGGCAGCGGGGAAGGGTGATGTGTCGTGAAAGGATTGGTGGAGGTGAGGTGGAAGGCGCGGTGGACACGTCCGGCGGTGGGACGGACATGTCCGGCTGCGGGAGCAGGACGAAGTTAGGGTTAGACTGCGCGAAAATTCGGGGAGAGCCACATATTTATAGGTAGAGGGAGCTAGGAGAGTCCAAATTGAGCACGGTTTGCGGCCACGCGATCGTGATTGAACGACCGAGATGATGGAGGACGTTTAGGTGGGTTTTGGGCCACTTTGGAAAGGTGTTGGGCTGCAACACACACGAGGCCTTTTCGGTTCCTCGGTTAACCGTTGGAGTATCAAACAAAGTCCAAATGGCACGAAACTTGACAGGCGGTCTACCGGTAGTAAACCAAGGCCGCATGACAAGTCTCGGTCCAATCCGAAAACGTTTAACACCCGCACACGAAAAGAGGTAGAAATGGACACCGGAGGACATAGGAGCGCCGGATTGCAAAACGGACAACGGGGAAAATGCTCGGATGCATGAGACGAACACGTATGCAAATGAAATGCACATGATGACATGATATGGAATGCATGACACGCAAGCAATGACAAGACAACAACAGCGAATAACTGGAAGACACCTGGCACATCGGTCACGGGGCGTTACACCTGCAGTATTCAAAAAGGGTCTACCAAGGATAATCGACATACTATTGTCCTCGGGAATATCAAGAATAACAAAGTCTGTTAAAATAGTTATGTTTGCAACCACAACAGGCACATCCTCACAAATACCGACAGGTATAGCAGTTGATTTATCGGCCATTTGCAAAGATATTTCAGTAGGTGTCAACTTATTCAATCCAAGTCTACGATATAAAGAGAGAGGCATAACACTAACACCGGCTCCAAGATCACATAAAGCAGTTTTAACATAGTTTCTTTTAATGGAGCATGGTATAGTTGGTACTCCTGGATCTCCAAGTTTCTTTGGTATTCCACCCTTAAAAGTGTAACTAGCAAGCATGGTGGATATTTCAGCTTCCGGTATCTTTCTTTTATTAGTAACAATATCTTTCATGTACTTAGCATAAGGGTTCATTTTAAGCATATTAGTCAAACGCATATGCAAAAAGATAGGTCTAATCATTTCAGCAAAGCGCTCAAAATCCTCCATCCTTTTTCTTGGATGGTTTAGGAGGAAAGGGCATGGGTTTCTGAACCCATGGTTCTATTTCTTTATTGTGCTTCCTAGCAACAAAGTCTCTCTTATCATAACGTTGATTCTTTGATTGTGGGTTATCAAGATCAACAGCAGGTTCAATCTCTACATCATTGGCATTACTAGGTTGAGCATCAACATGAACATCGTCATTAATATTATCACTAGGTTAATATTCATTACCAGATTGTGTTTTAGCATCAGAAATAGAAATATCATTGGGATTCTCAAGTGTGTCAACAACAGGTTCACTAGAAGCATGCAAAGTTCTAACATTTTTCCTTTTCTTCTTCTTAGAAGAACTAGGTACATCAACATTAGTTCTCTGAGAATCTTGCTCAATTCTCTTAGGGTAGCCCACAGGATACAAAGGTTCCTGAGTCATTTTACCCCCTCTAGTCCTAACTCTAACAGCATTATCATTCTTCTTATTATTTAATTCATTGAGCAAATCATTCTGAGCTTTAAGTACTTGTTCTACTTGAGTGGTGACCACAGAAGCATGTTTACTAATTAGTTTAAGTTCACATTTAACTCTAGACATATAACCACTCAAGTGTTCAATCATATAAGCATTATGTTTCAATTGTCTACCAACACAAGCATTGAAGTTTTCTTGTTTAACAATAAAATTATCAAACTCATCTAAGCATTGGCTAGTAGACTTATTATGAGGAATATCACCTTCATCAAATCTATAGAGAGAATTTACCTTTACTACCTGTGTCGGGTTATCAAGACCATGTATTTCTTCTGTCGGATTTCGGGTTCCGGCAGACCCTTAAGGTTCGAACACTAGGGTGCGCGCGGAAATCTCGCCTTCAACCTTTCCGTCTCGATGGGATCTAAACTACTGAAAGAGCTGCACGAAAGACACAAGATTTATACTGGTTCGGGCCACCGATGTGGTGTAATACCCTACTCCAGTGTGTGGTGGATGGATTGCCTCCTGGGGCTGGTGTGGATGAACAATACAAGGAAGAACAGCCTCCCGAGGGTCTATTCTTGGCTGTGGTGATGAACTGCAATGAAGAGTTCAGTCACCTTTCTCTCTCTTTCTCTCTCAGATCCCGGACCGAACAACCAGGAATCGAACCCCTTGCTATGTGGGTGGCTAGTCATATTTATAGAGGCCCTGGTCCTCTCCCCAAATATTGAGCGGGAAGGGATCCAACAATGGCGGGCTAATTTGAAGGGGGACAGCGAGTACATCTATCCTGACAAAAGTAGTCTTCGCCTGCCAAAGGCTCTGGTGATGACGCCGCGCTAGGCTCCATGGTGACCTCCATCTCGTAGTCCTCCTGGTCTTGGTCTCGTTGCATCGAAGTGGCAACCTTTGCCTGATGCCTCGGTACTCCGTGGATACGCTTGCCCCCTTTGCACCAAAGAGGAAAGAGGGACGCTGCGCGCGCTGGCACCCGCCTAGTGCCCCGTGTCATCATGGCTTGCGTCATGGGCACCTCGCGAGGTACCCCGCCTTGAACTCTCCGCCTCCTCGCGAGCCAGCCTGACGAGGCTGTGCCTGAGGATGCGCTGTGTTGTCCGCCTCGCGAGGCTTGGCCCCTCGCGAGGGTCTTGAGCCTCGTGTTGATGAAGTTGGACCGCGTTGGGCCCCCACTTGAGCCACGCCGCAGGCCGCAGGCAGGCTAGTCTAGGGACCCCCATTCCCAGAACGCCGACAGTAGCCCCCGGGCCCAAGGCGCGCATGGACTGGGCGATGCCGCGAGGCGAAAGGGCAAGGGCGAAGCGCCGCGGGCCCTATCAGCCTGCGGCCTTGGGCGCCGTGTGGCGGTTGATTGGCCGTGGCGTCTCCGCTTCACCACGACGCCTTGGTGATCGTGCGAGCTGGGCAAGTCCCTGCATGCAGATCGTGTTATGATTACCTGTGATCGTGGGGGCCGGCGGTTGGCCTTCGCCGGCTATAAGTACGGCACCGCGCGTGCTCGTCCAGTCCATCTCTTCTTGCTCTCTCCTTCGCCTCAGTTCTTGCTCCGTCTTGGCGTGATGGCTCCATCGAGGAGGTACTCGGCCGCAGAGAAGGGGAAGGCCCCCCCAGGTCGGTCCTGCCTCTCCCCCACCCAAGCATGGCCGCGGGCGCCCTCGGAAGCACCCGGTGGGCGCCCCGGCAGCTTCCAGCAGCCATGGGGGGGCTCCCAGCGCGGCGGCGGGCAAGCCGCCGCCGTCGGAATTCGTCGTTTGGTCGGCAGAGCCGGCTCGCGCCCGGCTCCCGCTCCCTCGCTTCCTCCTTGGTGAACTCCCGGCCGGCGCTCCTGGCGGCCTCTGGCTCCAGGCGGAGGGCTGCTGCAGCAGGTCCTCGTGGGTCGCGCTGGAGGTCTCCGCCAGTGGGGGCTTGGCCTTCACTCGTGGCTGGCAGGCGTTCGCCCGCGCTCGCGGCCTGGAGCGTCGTTGCACTCTGCACTTCAGGTTCGATGGCGACGCCACCCTCTACGTGAGGGTGTTAGGGGAAGATGGTCGCCGCGCAGGGTGCTGCCCTGAGGACGATGACCGCGTCCGCGGGCCCTGGTCCGATGGTGATGGGGGAGATAGTGCCCGAGCGGGCGGCGGCGTCAGCGACTCCCCCAGCTTCGTCAGCTCTTCCTCAAGCGACTCCTCCAGTGGTGGCAGCAGTCCTCCCCCGCGCCGCCGGGTTTGCCTAGGAGGTGGTGGTTCATCCGCCCGCCGTCGTGCCCCGGTGAAGCACGAGAGGGAGTCCACCTAAGGCCCTGAGGCAGCCTGTGTCGCCGCCGTGGGCCGATGCAGGACGGGCGGCGCCAGGCTCGTCTTTTTCCTTTCTCCTTTGTTCCCTGTGTAAAACAGAACAGATGCATGGAGCCCCCTTGGGGCGTGTTGGGAAATGTTGCCGCTTCAGCTATTACCTTGATCTCATTTTTGTACTTCCTGATTTCTCGCCTGTGCGTAGATAGCTTTCGACCCCTGCCGGGGAGTGGGGCGACCGACCCAGGCCCTGTGCACGCGTCGTGGTACCCGAGGGGCACGGACTAGGAGGGGTGCTCCTGTAATGCGCCAGGGCCGTGAAACCCTCCTGTGGCTAGGGCAGAAACCCTCGCGAGGGCATCTGAGCACCATCCCTCGCGAGGTTGTTCATGAGAGAAACCAAAGCAAGGGGCGAAAATCGACGAACCATAAACCAGCAACAGCGATAACTCCAATAAGACTCCAAATGCAAACGAACACGTCAACTGCGGAAAGCAAATGGAAAAGCCGCGTCCGGCACCTAATCTAGTCTTCGACGTCTTCTCACCAGCGCGGAGCTAAGTGCTGCGACTGGGCGTGGGAGGGAGCCCCAGGGCCTGAGGCCGGCGCTCCTGAGACTCCGGGGTGTGTACAGCCCCACACATTATTACGTGAGAGTGTCACGGGGCGGCGAGCTTCATAGGCATTGGCCTTGATTCACAGGCTCTGGGCCTTTTCCTTGAGCGCGAGGGCTTCACAGGCACTCGCCTTGCTTCACAGGCTCCGGGCCTTTCCAAAAGAGATGATCTTCACAGGCACTCGCCTTGCTTCATAGGCTCCGGGCCTTTCCAAAAGAGATGATCTTCACAGGCTCCGGGCCTTTCCAAAAGAGATGATCTTCACATGCACTCGCCTTGCTTCACAGGCTCCGGGCCTTTCCAAAAGAGATGATCTTCACAGGCACTCGCCTTGCTTCACAGGCTCCGGGCCTTTCCAAAAGAGATGATCTTCACAGGCACTCGCCTTGCTTCACAGGCTCCGGGCCTTTCCAAAAGAGATGATCTTCACAGGCACTCGCCTTGCTTCACAGGCTCCGGGCCTTTCCAAAAGAGATGATCTTCACAGGCACTCGCCTTGCTTCACAGGCTCCGGGCCTTTCCAAAAGAGACGATCTTCACAGGCACTCGCCTTGCTTCACAGGCTCCGCGCCTTTCTTAGGGGTAGAACCTCCGGAGGTGCTGGATGTTCCACGCGTTCTGGACCGGCACTCCCTCCTGAGTCTCCAAGCGCGCGGAGCCGGGCCTGGAAACATGAACAACCTTGAACGGGCCCTCCCACATGGGAGAGAGCTTGTGCAATCCCTCCCTGGAGAGGACCCGCCTGAGCACGAGGTCTCCTACCTCGAGGGTCCTGGGGCGGATGTTGCGGCAGTGGTATCGCCGCAGCGCTTGCTGATACCTCGCCGCCCGCAGTGCGGTTTCCCGTTGTCGTTCCTCCCCCAACACGAGGTTCGTCCCCCGCATGGCGTCCTGCAGCGCCTCGTCGAACGCCAGGCCCCACACGGAGCGACGTCTGACCTCATGAGGGAGGACTGCCTCCACTCCATAGACCAGGAAGAATGGGGTCTCTCCAGTCGGCTTGGTCGCGGTGGTGCGGATGGACCACAGCACGGATTGAAGCTCGTCGTACCAACCTCGGCCGCAGGCCTCCAGCTTCTTCTTGAACGTCCTGGTCTTGAGGCCTCTCTGACCTCTGCGTTGGCTCGTTCGGCCTTGCCATTGCTTCCATTGTGGTGAAGCTTCGTGTTCTTATTGGGAGCCTCCGATTAAGTTGTGGAGTTTGCCCCAACCTTGTTTGTAAAGGTTCGGTCGCCGCCTTCAAGGGCACCAATAGTGGAATCACGGCATCTCGCATTGTGTGAGGGCGTGAGGAGAATACGGTGGCCCTAGTGGCTTCTTGGGGAGCATTGTGCCTCCACACCGCTCCAACAGAGACGTACTTCCCCTCATAAGGAAGGAACTTCGGTAACACATCCTCGTCTTCACCGGATCCACTCTTGGTTATTTCTTACCATTACTTGTGCTAGATCTTTAATGCTTGTTCCCTTGCTTGCTTGTGTGCTTGTTGTTGTTGCATCATATAGGTTGATCACCTAGTTGCACATCTAGACAACTTACTTTGATGCGAACTTTAATTTGGTAAAGAAAAGCTAAAAATTGGTAGTTGCCTATTCACCCCCCTCTAGTCAACCATATCGATTCTTTCAATTGGTATCAGAGCCTCGTCTCTTTATTAAGGACTTTACCATCCAAAGGGTATGGTTGATACCGTAGACGGAGCGGAGGAACACTCCAGTGTGAATCCTATCTTGTCTACGGGCGATGGGGGAACTTCGGTCTCTCGTGAGGAGTTCAATGTAGCCTTGGAGACATTGAAAACCTCCATGACGACCGAAGTTGGAAGCATGTTTACTAAATTTCTTGAGGGTCTTAAACTATCCACCGCACCGTTGAAAGTGGGGGATCCCGCCAACAAGGTGTCGGATGCTATCCCCGACAAGGGGGAAGCTAGTAGTGAAAAGGCCCCTTCTTCTAGTGGCAAGAATGGCACTGGCATCTTTGCCCATGTGGAACCACCACTTGTTTATGGTGGACCGGTTCCTTCTACTCATTTGAATCATGCCGGTCCTCCTCCTAAGATTGTGAAAAATGAAGATTTTGATTCTTGGGTTTACCGCTTTAAACGTCATTTGAATCATGTGAACACCAACCTTTGGAGAATCATTGAGGAAGGTTTCTACCCACATGATCCAAGCAACTTCACTCCTCGAGAAGCCGCGGACAATCAATTCAATGACAATTCTCTCTTCATCATTCAAGATGCAATTCCACCCGAAGACCTACCTCATCTTCGTCCCTTCGCCTTGGCCAAGGATGCATGGCATTGTGTCGTGTCTCTCTACTGAGGGAGCGCAAGCATTCAACGCTCCAACTATGAAGTGGTACAAGATGAGGCCGATGAGTTTGCAATGAAGGAAGATGAAGAACCTCGTGAGCTCTATCGGAGAGTCACCAAACTCGCGGTCTCACTACGAGATCATGGGAGCAAGGACACGGATGACAACTGGATCAAGCGCAAATTCCTCAAGGCAATGATGCCCTACCACAAGGCCATGTCCTCCGTCATTCGCCAAAGACCGGACTTCCACACCTTGACCTCAAGTGAAGTGTTGGATGAGTTTGTGGCCATGAACATTTTGGACAAAACCGCCGACAATGCGGTGCTCCGTTCTCAATGGGCAAAGAAGCCTAACCTCGCATTGAAGGCCAGGCTCACCGTGGAAGAAGAAGAAGAGGAAGAAGGGGAGAGCAACCCCGAAGATACAAAGTATGCATATCATGAACATATGGCACTTGCTTCAAGGCAATTTTGGAGCAAGAAAAACTTGAGGCCCAACTTTAGCAAAAACAACTCAAGTGGTGCAAGGGGCAAGCAACGTGTAAGGACTTGCTACAACTGCGGCAACGTGATTCATTTCGTTGCGGAATGCCCGTATGAGAAGAGGGAAGACAATGGTGGCAAACTCATCCGAAAGGACAAGGCCAAGTCGTTCCCCAACAAGAACAACTTCACCAAGAAGACTCCTCCGAAGGCCTTGGTTGTGCAAGAAGAGTACAATGAGGATGACGACGATGATGAAGATGATGAGTCGGTTGCCATGGCCTCCGTTGCCATTGCCACAACGTCACGAGTGTCTCTCTTTGACTCACCCAACGAGAGCATCAACGCCAAGTGCCTCATGGCTAAAGCCACAAATAAGGCAACCTCCAACATCAAAACTACCATCATTAATTATCCTCCCCCATCGGATAGCATTAATGAGGTTGAGGGAGCTAGTGTGGAGGCTAACGAGTTTGAGGCCTTTATGGGCAAACTCAAGGGAAAATCCAAGAAGCACTTTGTTGCTCTTTTGGAACAACTTGGTGAGGCCAATGACATGATCGAGGCTCATGAAGACACCATCTCAAAGATGGAAGGGCATAGTCGTGACTATGCCGATGAGATTTCGGATCTTTCCAAAGCTCTTGAGGAAGAGCGTGGTCTTCGTTTGGCTCTTGAGGAGTCATACAACGTTGATCATGCTAAGTTAGAGAAAGATTATGATCATGCCCTCGTTATTTCTCGTGTGCTAAATTCCGAGAAAGCCAAACTCGGAGTTGATCTTGCTAGACTCAAAGAGGAGTTTGATATACTTGACAAGGCCCACAAGGCCTTGAAGGGTATTCACGCTAGTCTCAAGGAGTCTCATGATCAACTCCAAGTGAAGCTAACTAAGGAGAAAGCAACTTTTCCTCATATGGTTTTAATTGATAATGCAAATGCTACTAACCCGTGTTGTGAGCATATACATCTTGTTGAGGAAAATGCTAAGTTGAAGGAGCAACTTAAGAGAGGCCTTGCAACTTGCATACAAGGCAAGAAGAACCTCAATGATCTCTTGATCAACCAAAAGGGAGGTGTGGCGAAGGAAGGGGTTGGGTACGTCCCCGACTCCAAAAACAAGAAGAAGAATGACAAGACCAAACGACCTCCTCCCCTCATGCAAACCTTTGTGAGGGCGGGAGAGAGTGTCCCTGGGGAGAAGAAGAAGAAGAACAAAGTCAAGAAGGGCAATGTCACCTCACCCAACAAAGCCGGCGATTTTAATCCTTCTTATGTGTTGTGCCGTGCTAGTGATGGGCATGTTTATGCCAAATTTGTTGGTTCTCTTCATGAGTACATTGAATGGTCTATTTGGGTTCCTAAGACCCTTGTTACTAACATCAAAGGACCCATTACAAAATGGGTACCTAAAACCAAGCATTGATCTCTTGTAGGTGTTTGCTTCCAGTGGTGGATCATGGTTGCTCGATAGCGGAGCTACAAATCATATGACCGGAAGCTAGGACTTGGTGGTGGACGTGCACAAGGCTCCATCTATGCCCACCAATGTTGAGTGGGGTGACGCCTCATCTTCTAAGGTATTGGGAATTGGCAAGGTGGTCATCTCTCATGATCTCACGATCGAGAAGGTCATGCTTGTTGAGTCCCTTGCATACAATTTACTTTCCGTTCGTCAACTTGCAATCATGGGCTTTGCCACTTTCTTTGATATCGATACCGTGGCCCTCTTGTGGAGCAAGACTCTTAAAGTAGCCTTTGTTGGGCATGTCGAGAACGGTCTATATGTGATTAACTTTTCGGAGCGACCCACTAAGACCGCGACATGCCTAATGGCTAAAGTTGATGTGGGATGGCTTTGGCATCGCCGTTTAGCCCATGTCAATATGAGATCTTTGCAAAGTCTCCTAAAGGGGGACCATGTCCGTGGACTAACGAATGTTAGTTTTGCTAAAGATCGTGCTTGCAGTGCCTGTATCGAAGGAAAGCTACATGAGAAGGCTCACCCCCAACGACTATCATTTATTCAAAGAGGCCTTTGGAGCTCCTTCACATGGATCTCTTTGGGCCTCCATCCTTCGATAGTCTTGGAGGTAGGAAGTATTGCTTGGTGATTGTGGATGACTACTCAAGGTATACGTGGGTGTATTTCTTCAAGAGGAAGAGCGAGACCCAACAAACCGTCATTGACTTTGCAAATGAAGCACAATGTCAACACAATGCAAAGATCTTGACAATAAGAAGTGACAATGGCACCGAGTTCAAGAACTACACCTTGGATGAATTTCTTAGTGATGAGGGAATCAAGCATCAATATTCCGCACCATACACCCCTCAACAAAACGGTGTTGCGGAGAGAAAGAACCGGACGTTGATGGATGCGGCAAGGACCATGATGGCGGAGTTCAAGTCCCCATACAACTTTTGGGCCGAAGCCATCAACACCGCGTGTCATGCATCCAATCGTCTCTACCTTCGCAAGGGCTTGAACAAGACTCCATATGAGATACTCACTGGTAACAAGCCCAACCTCAAGTACTTCCGGGTATTCGGGTGTAGGTGTTTCATTCTCAAGAAAGGTGTTCGGTTGTCTAAATTTGAGGCTAGAGCTCATGAGGGCATATTTGTTGGTTATGCTACAAACTCTCATGCTTACGTGTCCTCAATAAGTCCACGGGACTTATTGAGGAGACGTGTAACGTGGAGTTTGATGAGAATAACGGCTCCCAAGTGGAGCAAAGTGGCACTTGTGATCTAGGTGATGAAATTCCTCCTCAAGCCATAAGAAGAATGGGTGTTGGTTTCATCCTTCCCATTGAGGAACCCCTTGCGGCCGAAGGAGAAGGACAATGCTCCACTCTTGTGGAGCCATCACCAACCCAAGGCCCACACGCTCCCGAAGAACAAAGTGAAGGCCCTCAACCTCATGAACAAGACCAAGGGCAAGATCATACTCAAGACGGTGTTGATACACCAAGGGATGCCCAAGGTCAAGTTCTCTCCCCCGAGCAAGTTCAAGACCAAGAACAAGTTCATGACGACGCTCAAGATGATCAAGTAACCGCTCCTCAACTCACCACCGAGGAGGAATTAGAGCGTCGTGCCCCAAGGTTGCTTCCAAGCTCTCCACCAAGGATCATCTCATGACGAATATGCTTGGAAGCTTAAGAAAGGGGGTAAGCACTCGTAGACAATTAGCAAATTATTGTGAGCATCACGCGTTTGTCTCTTGTGTGGAACCACTCAAGGTGTATGAGGCGCTAGAAGATCCAGATTGGCTCAATGCCATGCATGAAGAACTCAACAACTTCGAGCGCAATAAAGTGTGGAGATTGGTGCCAAGGCCAACGGGGAACCACAATGTCATTGGAACCAAGTGGATATTCAAGAACAAGCAAGATGCCCATGGGATTATCATTCGCAACAAGGCTCATTTGGTAGCACAAGGCTACTCCCAAGTCGAGGGTATCGACTATGGTGAAACCTTTGCTCCCGTTGCTCGTCTTGAATCCATTCGCATGTTGATTGCATATGCTTCTCATCATAACTTCAAGTTACATCAAATGGATGTGAAGAGTGCTTTTCTTAATGGTCCCATTAGTGAATTGGTGTATGTCAAGCAACCCCCCGGGTTCGAGGATCCCTACTTTCCCGATCATGTTTATCAACTCGATAAGGCACTCTATGGCCTTAAACAAGCCCCACGTGTGTGGTATGACCACCTTACCGAGTTGTTACAAGACCGTGGGTTTGAAGTTGGGATAATCGACCCCACTCTTTTTACTAAGAAGGTCAAAGGGGAGTTGTTTGTGTGCCAATTATATGTTGATTATATTATCTTTGGTTCTCCTAACAAAGCTTTCAATGAGGAATTTGCCGCTCTCATGACCGCAAAATTCGAGATGTCATCCATGGGGGAATTGAAGTTCTTTCTAGGGTTCGAAGTGAAGCAAAGAAGAGAAGGAACCTTCATCAATCAATCCAAATACACTCAGGACATGCTCAAAAGATTCAAGTTAAGTGACGTCAAGCCGGCTTCCACTCCAATGCCCACCAAGTGCCAACTTGACTTAGATACAAATGGTAAAGCGGTGGATCAAAAGGTATATTGTTCCATGATTGGCTCCTTGCTTTACCTTTGTGCATCTAGACCGGACATCATGTTGAGTGTGGGAATTTGTGCACGGTTTGAAGCCGCACCTAAGGAAAGTCACTATGTGGCGGTCAAACGAATCTTTCGATATTTGGCTCATACCCCAAACTTTGGCTTATGGTACCCAAGAGGATCAAACTTCAAGCTTGTAGGGTACTCGGATTCCGATTGGGCGGGAGACAAAGTGGATAGGAAGTCCACTTCTGGAGGGTGCCAATTCCTTGGTTGCTCTTTGGTAAGTTGGTCTTCCAAAAAGCAAAGCTGTGTGTCTCTCTCGTCCACCGAAGCGGAGTATGTGGCGGCCGGTAGTTGTTGTGCACAACTTTTATGGATGAGGCAAACTTTAAAGGATTACGGTGTTACTTTTGACAAAGTGCCTCTTTGGTGTGACAATGAAAGTGCCATCAAGATCTCTCTCAACCCGGTGCAACACTTCAAGACGAAGCATATTGAGATCCGGTATCACTTCATCCGGGATCACATTAGGCGAGGAGAGATCGAGCTCAACTACGTCAACACTCATGATAACCTTGCAGATATCTTCACGAAGCCCTTGGATGAAGCAAGATTTCGCGAGTTAAGGCATGAGCTAAATATCATTGATTCGAGCAATGTTGCTTGAACCCGTGCACACCCTACCACGCTCAATTTGTTGTCTAGTTTAGGTGTAGGCATGGACATAGGGGGAGTGGTGTTCTCTCAATGAACTCTCCCTCCCCCCATTATTCATAAATTGATCAAGTCTTTCACTCTAGCCATTGTGATGGTACGTGTGCTCAAAAGACGAGTTTTGGTCATGGGCCCAAGGTTAAAATCTTCGCGGCGCCATACCTCTTGACTCAAACATAGGTGGCTTCGGCCACCGCTCTCTCTTGTAGAGGGGTTTCTTGGCCTTTTTGTTGGTGTGTTCTCTTGCTGTTTTCTTTTTGAGCTAAGCCCTGTTGTCTTGTTGCTGCGTTGTGCTGGGCGGTAGTGGGCGGTACTACCGCTCCCCTTGGAGCGGTACTACCGCTTGGGGCGGTACTACCGTGGACAGGTCACGGTACTACCGCTGCATGCCAATTTCCATCATTCTCCTGCCTTACCTTGATCTTCCTATTGTGTTTGTTGGCTTATGCTCATTTCTTCTGGTTGTGTTGCGTCCTTTTGTGTTTTTGGCTCCAGGTGATGACCTTTCTGAGCAGAAGGACGCCGTATCAACCCCGGGCGTGCCACCTCCAAGCGCTACCGGACCTCAGAGCCTGCCGGTGGTTTCTCGAGCACCCAACCGCCTCCAGCGAGTGCTTCTGCAAGTGTTCCTCCACCTCCTCAGCAATCGAAGCGAGCCGCAAACAAGCCAAAAGGGAAGACTGTGACTGAGATGACCAACAAGGAGTTTTGGGAGAAGCACCGCCGCAACCCCTATGCAGTGGACCAAGAACCTACTTTGGTCAACCGCCCATTCTGGAAACGGTTTCAGTTTGCCATCTACTTTGATGTGATCAAGGCCAAGAAGAATCTGTTTGTTGATGTTCACTCCATTGACACTGATGCTATGGAGAAAGACCCAGAGTACTTTGGAGAAGCCCTACAGATGTGCACTCAGCTGAATATCCTCAAAATCATGCAGTTCAACAAGGACTTCGATGCGGATTTGGTGGCTCAGTTCTATGCCACCGTCCATCTTGGAACAGATGGCGAGAGGACTCTGACTTGGATGACCAATGGCAAGCTTCTGTCTGTCAAGTGGCGGGCGTTCATGGAGTTACTTGATGTGGTGGATAACGGGCTTGAGACTCCTATCGGTTTCCGTCCTCACCGCCATGTTACTTCCACCCACAAGCAAGCCCTTTGGCCCTACTGCACTGTGAAGGTTCACCCTGTCACTGAGAAGAAGACCTACGAGCTGTGTCCGTATCTGGACATTCTTCATCGCATATTCCATGAGACTCTCTTCCCTCGCATTGGGAATCTGGATCAGGTCCACTCCTACCTCGTGGACATGCTCCTTTTCTGTCAGCATGAGAAGGAAGCAAACACTGGAGAGAGCCTGGATATCTCCCATGTCATGTGGTCTGAACTCCTATCTGCCGTGTCTGAGCGCAAGTGTCCTATCTATGGTCCCTTCATCATGAGGCTCATTGAGAGGGCCTGGGCACAGACTTATCCCAGAGTGCTACTAGAAACTGGAGATTTGGTTTCTCATGAGGTCAAGCGCCTGAGGAAGAAGGACAACTGGACAGCGCCTCACACAGGGGGTCCTTCTGCTACTGCTGCCTCAGGGGGCCCGTCTGTTGCGGCTGCTGCCATGGATACTGAGGATGCTCCTGCTGCCCATGATGAGGACCTTGGCCACTCCAGTGCAGAACCATCATGGGCCCAGAAGCTCAAGCGCAAGATGAAGAAGCTCTTCTGCATGGAGTCCCATGGTTAGTACATGACTCATGTGGCGGAGAAGAATGCCAGGACGCGCCACAAGGAGATCATGCGCCAGCTGGGCGCCACTGTTGTCAGTGGATCTGAGGGACAGATCACTGAAGAGGAGGACTGGATTCATCAGAACTGTCACTGGACCGACTCCGATGCCGAGCAGTTTTCTACCCACGATGAAGATGCAGAGATGTGATGATCACCTGGAGTCGTAGTGTCTCTCTCTGCCCTTTTTGATGTCTCGCTGCCAAAGGGGGAGAGAGAGTAGGGATTTGCTTGTTTTGCTTCTTGTGTCGTGCTTCGTTTTAGTCTTGTGGTTTCTTGTGCGTTTCTCTTGGTTTGTTTGTGAGACCTTAGTTCCCGCCATATGGTGTAAGACATATGCTACCTTAGTTATCTTCTTATCTATGTTTATGCACCTCGGTATCTTATAGCTTGCATGTTTATCCTATCATATATGTTGTTCTCTTTTATCTTGCTTAGGTTGTTGGTCTCTAAAATATAGGGGGAGCCGTGATTCCAGTATATGTGCCGTGCAGTCCAAAGCACTCATCTAGTTTGCACACATCTAGGGGGAGCCTGTCTATATTTTAGAGGTGTGAGCTCACTTGCATTCTATATCATTACTCTTTTTTGTGCAAATCCCGTATTTTCATCAATCCACCAAAAAGGGGGAGATTGTAAGGGCATATTTATCCCTATGGTGTTTTGGTGATTGATGACAATGCATTTGCGGACTAATCGGGTGTTTTGAGTTTTCAGATATTCATTCTTCGGCACGGAACGATTATTTCCCCTCGGCGCTCTACTCAAGACGGTGTAGTTTCTTTCATAACTTTGTTGGTGGACTAAGTTGCGTAGTAGTCACCGTACTATCAACAGGGGATCTCCTTCGGTATGGTATGGGTGGAATCAACACGTACACGTCCTCTTCACATCCTACGTTTCTTTCCACCCCTATGGAGCTTTCTTTTCTCCACTCTTCAACTGTTCTTGGACCCAACGGTAGTACCGCGGGCCACAGCGGTAGTACCGCTGAGGCTCACTAAGCGGCACTACCGCTCCTCGGAGCGGTAGTACCGCTTGATGGCCTCAGCAGCAGTGCCTCTGCGGATCCGTGCTCCTACCGCCTCGACACAGTGGTTGGAGCGGTAGTACGGCTGCAGTCCACTAAGCGGTAGTACCGCTCCTTGGAGCGGTAGTACCACTTGCTGGGCTCAGCCGCAGTACCGCTGTGACTTCGTGCTCCTTCCGCTTCGATTCGAGTGCGCATTTTCTCGTGTCGGGTTTTGCGGTACTAGCTGCAGTAGTAGTGGCGGTAGTGCTGCTTGTGAGAGGTAGTACCGCCCTACCTCCGCGGTAGTACCGCTCTGGGTCCCAGCCCCAGCCCTTATCTTCTGGCGCGGCAGTACCGCTGAGGGGGAGCGGTAGTACCGCTTAAGGGCGGTAGTACCGCTCTGCCTCCGCGGCAGTACCGCTCTCTGCGGGGCTGAGTGGGGGTAACGGTTGACTAGTTTCCCCCACTATAAATGGGCACCTTCTTCCCCCTCTTTGACTTACCTCTTCCCCCAACCTTCATTAGTGCCCAAGCACCATTTATTGCTCAAGCTCCATTGAATACCCCAAGCTTCCTCTTGCCCGATCTATCTCCCTAGCCAATCAAACTTGTTGATTTGCTCGGGAGTGGTTGAGAAGGCATCGATCTACACTTCCACCAAGGGATTTTTGATTCCCCCACTCATCCTTAGCGGATCTTGTTACTCTTGAGTGTTTGAGCACCCTAGACGGTTGAGGTCACCTCAGAGCCTTATTCCATTGTGGTGAAGCTTCGTGTTCTTGTTGGGAGCCTCCGATTAAGTTGTGGAGTTTGCCCCAACCTTGTTTGTAAAGGTTCGGTCGCCGCCTTCAAGGGCACCAATAGTGGAATCACGGCATCTCGCATTGTGTGAGGGCGTGAGGAGAATACGGTGGCCCTAGTGGCTTCTTGGGGAGCATTGTGCCTCCACACCGCTCCAACGGAGACGTACTTCCGCTCATAAGGAAGGAACTTCGGTAACACATCCTCGTCTTCACCGGATCCACTCTTGGTTATTTCTTACCTTTACTTGTGCTAGCTCTTTAGTGCTTGTTCCCTTGCTTGCTTGTGTGCTTGTTGTTGTTGCATCATATAGGTTGATCACCTAGTTGCACATCTAGAAAACTTACTTTGATACGAACTTTAATTTGGTAAAGAAAAGCTAAAAATTGGTAGTTGCCTATTCACCCCCCCCCCCCTCTAGTCAACCATATCGATCCTTTCAAAAACCCACTGCGGAACGCCTTGCCGACGAGGGGCCGCGATGATGAGTGGTGCCCGCAGTCTCCGCCGTGTATGTCCTCCAGTAGTTCCTTTCCTTGCTCCCTGGAAATGCAACGCAGGAGTGCATCGTTTGGTCGCTTTCGGTAGAGTTCCCCGTCTCTGATGCAGTACGCAGTGGCCTGCCGCGCCACCCGCTCCGCTTCCTCCTCCTTCTCCGGCATGGTCCCTTGCGTCAAGTAACTTCGGAGCTCCGTGATCCAGCACTCCTCCTGAGGTTCCATCGTCAGGAGCAGGCGTGCTCCTGAGGCCGGGCCACAGACCGGGGCTCCTGAGGCAGGTGGCTGGGGGAGCTCCTCCCGAGGCTGAGCCGTGTTTGATAGTGACGGCGAGGCTGAGGGCTTGAAGAGCCTCTCCTCGAAGATGCCAGGCTCCTGAGGCAGCCGCCTGGATGCCCGCTTGGCGATGTCGTCGGCCTCCTGATTGGTGCCACGGGGCACATGCTGCAACTCCAACCCCCAGAACTGCTTCTCCATCCTGCGGACCTCCGCAAGGTAAGCTTCCATGTGCTCGTCTTTCGGCTCATACACCTTGTTGGAGAAGTTCATGAGGAGCTATGAATCGCCCTTAATGGTAAGGCGCTTCACCCCCAGGGCTGCCGCGGCCTTCAGGCCCACTATTAGGCCCTCGTATTCCGCTATGTTGTTGGAAACCTTTTCACCTTGTTGGAAGCAGAGCTGTACGGCGTAGTAGAGCTTGTCCTGAGTGGGCGATATAAGCACCGCTCCAGCCCCAGCACCATGTCTGGAGAACGCCCCGTCAAAGTGCATGACCCAGCCTTCTGGCGCCTCGCTCCCCGGGAAGAGGGACCGATCCTCGTCGGCCTTGAGGCCTGGTGCCTCTGTCCATTCTGCCACAAAATCCGCCAATGTTGCTCCTTTGATGACCCTGGTTGTGCTGAATTCGAGCTGAAACGCCTGCAGCTCTATGTTCCACTCAGCGACCCTTCCGGCTGAGTTAGGGCTCCTGAGCACCCTCTCCAGGGGGTATGACGAGATGACTTTGATGGGGTGAGCCTGGAAGTAGTGATGCAGCTTGCGCGAGGCTATCAGTAGCGCGAGGAGGAGCTTCTGAGGCATTGGGTACCGTGCCCTTGCGTCCCGTAGCACCGTGCTGACAAAGTAAACTGGGTGCTCGACAAGACTGGGAGCATCTAGGGTTGCCGCGCCCTCGGGAGGTGAGGGCGCCTCGCGAGGCGTTGCGGCCTCGGGAGGTGGACTACATGGTCGGGTGGCCTCTCCTGCCCCCGGTGCATTTCCCGGCTGCTGACCCTCCTCAGCTGCGGTTGTGGCTCCTGCAGGCTTTCCTTGTTCCTGTTTTGTCCTGCCCCGGGCTGTCGATGCGGCCTTGACTTTGCGTTCCTCCCTAACCGCCACCAGGGCTGCGCTGGCGGAGTAGGGTGTGGCGGCGAGGTACAGTAGCAGGGGCTCCTGAGGGCGTGGAGCCACCATGACTGGGGGACTGGTCAGGTACCTCTTGAGATCTTGAAACGCCTTATCTGCTTCTTCAGTCCACTCAAAGGTCCCTTTCTTCTTCATCAGCTGGAAGAAAGGCAGCGCTCGCTCCCCCAGTTTGGAGACGAAGCGCCCTAGCGCGGTCACGCGCCCCGTGAGCTTCTGCATTTCTCTGAGGGTCTTTGGCGGGCTCATGTCCTTGACTGCTTTGACCTTCTCTGGGTTGGCCTCGATGCCACGATGGGACGCGAGGAATCCCAAGAGCTTGCCTGAGGGGACGCCAAACACACATTTCTCTGGGTTGAGTCGCGGGTTTACTGCGTCGAGGCTCGCGAAGGTCTCCTCCAGGTCTTGTATCAGGGTCTTGGCCTCCTGAGACTTTACCACTATGTCATCGACGTAGGCTTCGACATTCCTTCCGAGCTGCTGACCCAAGGTGATGTGCATCAGTCGTTGAAAGGTTACCCCTATGTTACGTAGCCCAAATGGCATGCATGTATAGCAGTATACCCCGCACGGGGTCAAGAAAGCAGTCTTCTCAACGTCTTCCACGGCCATCCTGATCTAGTGATACCCGGAGAAGGCATCCAGGAAGCATAGCAGGTCGCACTCCCCAGTGGAATCGACAATCTGGTCGATACGGGGGAGCGGGAACGGATCTTGCGGGCATGCCTTGTTGAGGTTGGTGAAGTCGACACACATGCGTTCTTTCCCCCCTTCTTGGGCACAACGACAGGGTTGGCCAACCAGTCCGTGTATCGGACCTCGCGAATGACCCCTGCAGCCTCTAGCTTGCGGGTCTCTTGGGTGATGAAAGCCTGCTTCTCCGTGGACTGCCGCCTGGCCTTCTGCTTCACGGGGCGTACATTTGGGCATACGTTGAGGTGGTGCTCGATGACACTTCTGGGGATCCCCTCCAGCTGATCCGGCTCCCAAGCAAATACCTTCTTATTCGAGCGCAGGAACTTGACCAAGGCCTCCTCCTGCTTGGGCTCTAGGTTGGCGCCTATGGTGAAAGTGGCGCTGGAGGACCCATCCTCGTCGACGGGTATCTGCTTAGTTTCTGCTTTGTCCTGGGTGAACAACTGCTTCTTCTTGGCGGGCGCCGCCCCTTGGGCTCTGGGGTCTCCGCATCAACGGGTCGTGCCAGCGCCGCGGTCTTGAAGGCGAGTTTGAGTACTTGCAGGGTGTCCCTGGTGTCCCCGTGCACGGTGAGGGTACCGCTGCTCCCGGGCATCTTCATGAGGTTGTACGCCGGGTGCGTGGCGGCCATGAATTGAGCCAAAGCTGGGTAGCCGAGGATGGCGTTGTAAGGGAGGCCGATGGGGGCGATGTCGAAGTCGACCATCTCTGTGCGAAAGTTGTCGTAGGTGCCGAAGGTTACCGGGAGCCGGATCTATCCTAGGGAGTTGGACGATCCGCCCCCGACACCTGAGAAGGATCGACTGGGTCGCAGCCGCTCCTGAGGTATGCGGAGGAGGCTGAAAGTCTCGACCGAAAGCATGCTGAGACCCGCGCCGCCGTCAACGAGGGTCCTGGTGACGGCCACCCGGCAGGTAGTGGGCGTGCACAGCAGCGGGAGCGCGCCAGAGCCGACCGGGTTGGTGGGGTGGTCCGCCGGGCTGAAGGTCAGGCCGACCTCGGGCGCCGCCCGGTCCGGGGGAGCCTCCTGCCGTGCAGAGACGATGCTAACCCAGGGGGCCAAGGGCTTGACGTGGCGACAGGTGGGCGGCGCCTGCGAGCCGCCCAGGAGGGCCGCGACGACCGGAGGCGTCGGCGCCGTGGTGCAGTCACTCCGTCGCGCGGGCGGGTGCTGAGACGAGGCCTGCTGCTCACCCCCTGCCGGGCCGATGGCGGCGTTGACGGCGGGCGACGGGGAACGACGAGGACGCCCACCGATGGGGGCCGTCTGGGCGACGTGAGAGGCGATGGCGGCCCGGCGCTCGGCGCGGGCCCGACGAGCATCAGACATGGATGCGACGGTCGGAGGAGAGCGGAGCGGTGGAAGATGAATTCCGGCGCACCCCTACCTGGCGCGCCAAATGTCGGATTTCGGGTTCCGGCAGACCCTTAAGGTTCGAACACTAGGGTGCGCGTGGAAATCTCGCCTTCAACCTCTCCGTCTCGATGGGATCTAAATTACTAAAAGAGTTGCACGAAAGACACAAGATTTATACTAGTTCGGGCCACCGATGTGGTGTAATACCCTACTCCAGTGTGTGGTGGATGGATTGCCTCCTGGGGCTGGTGTGGATGAACAATACAAGGAAGAACAGCCTCCCGAGGGTCTGTTCTTGGCTATGGTGATGAACTGCTATGAAGAGTTCAGTCACCTTTCTCTCTCTTTCTCTCTCAGATCCCGGACCGAACAACCAGGAATCGAACCCCTTGCTATGTGGGTGGCTAGTCCTATTTATAGAGGCCCTGGTCCTCTCCCCAAATATTGAGCGGGAAGGGATCCAACAATGGCGGGCTAATTTGAAGGGGGACAGCGAGTACATCTATCCTGACAAAAGCAGTCTTCGCCTGCCAAAGGCTCTGGTGATGATGCCACGCTGGGCTCCATGGTGACCTCCATCTCGTAGTCCTCATGGTCTTGGTCTCGTTGCACCGAAGTGGCAACCTTTGCCTGATGCCATGGTACTCTGCAGATACGCTTGCCCCCTTTGCACCAAAGAGGAAAGAGGGACGCTGCGTGCGCTGGCACCCGCCTGGTGCCCCGTGTCGTCATGGCTTGCGTCATGGGCACCTCGCGAGGTACCCCGCCTTGAACTCTCCGCCTCCTTGTGAGCCAGCCTGACAAGGCTGTGCCTGAGGATGCGCCGTATCGTCCGCCTCGCGAGGGTCTTGAGCCTTGTGTTGATGAAGTTGGGCCGCGCTGGGCCCCCACTTGAGCCAAGCCGCAGGCCGCAGGCAGGCAAGTCTGGGGACCCCCATTCCCAGAACGCCGACATCTTCAATAGGTGGTAAATTCTTAACATCTTCAGCTTTAATACCTTTTTCTTTCATAGATTTCTTTGCCTCTTGCATATCTTCAGGACTGAGAAATAGAATACCCCTTTTCTTCGGAGTTGGATTAGGAGTTGATTTAGGAAGTGTCCAATTATTTCATTAGTCAACATGTTATTCAATAGCAATTCAGCTTGATCGACAGTTCTTTCCCTGAAAACGCAACCAGCACAACTATCCAGGTAGTCTCTGGAAGCATCGGTTAGTCCATTATAAAAGATATCAAGTATTTCATTTTCTTGAGAGGATGATCAGGCAAAGCATTAAGTAATTAGAGAAGCCTCCCCCAAGCTTGTGGGAGACTCTCTTCTTCAATTTGCACAAAATTTTATATTTCCCTCAAAGCAGCTTGTTTCTCATGAGCGAGGAAATAGTTAGCAGAGAAGTAATAAATCATATCCTGGGGACTACGCACACAACCAGTATCAAGAGAATTAAACCATGTTTTAGCATCACCCTTTAATGAGAATGGAAACAACTTAAGGATAAAGTAATAGCGAGTTTTCTCATCATTAGTGAACAGGGTGGCTATATCATTTAATTTAGTAAGATGTGCCACCAAAGTTTCAGATTCATAGCCATAGAAAGGATCAGATTCAACCAAAGTAATTAACTCAAGATCGACAGAGAAATCATAATCCTTATCAGTAATAAAGATTGGTGAAGTAGCAAAAGCAGGGTCATATTTCATTCTAGCATTCAAAGACTTTTCTTTAAGCTTGGCTTAACTTCTTAAGATCAGATCTATCATTGCAAGCTAAGAAGTCTCTAGCAGTTTCTTCATCCATAACATAACCCTCAGGAATAATAGGCAATTCATATCTAGGGGGAGAATATTCATCATCACTTTCATCAATATTACCAGTTTCAATAATTTCATTCTCTCTAACCCTAGCAAGTTGTTCATCAAGAAATTAACCTAATGGCATAGTATTATCAAGCATAGAAGTAGTTTCATCATAAGTATCATGCAAAGTAGAAGTGACATCATCAAAAACATGCGACCTATCAGAATCAATAGCATGTGTAGGCAGTGGCGGAGCTACAAACAGATTCTTGGGCGGGCTAATGTGAACTTGTGCTACAACTGGGCTGCTGCAACTGACCTGTGTTATAGTGCGTGGGCTGGGCCTAGTTATAAATATGTATTTTTGCAAAAAAGTAGGGCGGGCCAAGGCCTAGTTTGGCCCTCACGTAGCTCCGCCAGTGTGTGTAGGTGTCGCAAGTTTACTCAAAACAGAAGGTGAATCAAGTGCAGAGCTAGATGGCACTTCCTTACCTCCCCTCATAGTTGTGGGAAAAATCTTGGTTCTTTGATCTTTCAGGTTCTTCATAGTGATCAGCAGATATAAATCCCAAGTGACTTAAAGAATAGAGCTATGCTCCCCGGCAACAGCGCCAGAAAATAGTCTTGATAACCCACAAGTATAGGGGATCGCAATAGTTTTCGAGGGTAGAGTATTCAACCGAAATTTATTGATTCAACAAAAGGGGAGCCAAAGAATATTCTCAAGTATTAGCAGCTGAGTTGTCAATTCAACCACACCTGGCAACTTAATATATGCAGTAAAGTATTTAGTAGCAAAGTAATATGATAGTAGTGGTAACGGTAGCAAAAGTAATATTTTTGGTTTTATAGTGATTATAACAGTATCAATGGAAAAGTAAATAAGTGAAGAACAATTTATGAAAAGCTCGTAGGAAATGGATCAGTGATGGATAATTATGTCGGATGTGATCAATCATGCAACAGTTATAACATAGGGTGACACAGAACTACCTCAAGTTCATCAATGTAATGTAGGCATGTATTCCAAATATAGTCATACGTGCTTATGGAAAAGAACTTGCATGACTTCTTTTGTCCTGCCCTCCTGTGGCAGCGGGGTCCTATTGGAAATTAAGTGATATTAAGGCCTCCTTTTAATACAGTATTGGACCAAAGCATTAACACATAGTAAATACATGAACTCCTCAAACTACGGTCATCACCGGTAAGTATCCCGATTATTGTCACTTCGGGGTTAACGGCTCATAAAACAGAATAGGTGACTATAGACTTG
Organism: Triticum monococcum; assembly: GCA_034509565.1. Classification (NCBI taxonomy): domain Eukaryota; kingdom Viridiplantae; phylum Streptophyta; class Magnoliopsida; order Poales; family Poaceae; genus Triticum; species Triticum monococcum. Next base: position 18,621,443 of record CM067844.1, on the reverse strand, counting down.
CAAGATAGGATCAGGAACTCACATATATTCATGAAAACAAAATAGATTCAGATCTGAAATCATGGCACTCGGGCCCTAGTGACAAGCATTAAGCATAGCAAAGTCATAGCAACATCAATCTCAGAACATAATGGATACTAGGGATCAAACCTTACCAAAACTAACTCGATTACATGATAAATCTCATCCAACCCATCACCGTCCAGCAAGCCTATGATGGAATTACTCACGCACGGCGGTGAGCATCATGAAATTGGTGATGGAGGAAGGTTGATGATGACAATGGCGACGGATTCCCCTCTCCGGAGCCCCGAACGGACTCCAGATCAGCCCTCCCGAGAGAGATTAGGGCTTGGCGGCGGCTCCATATCGTAAATGCGATGAATCCTTCACTCCTATATTTTTCTCCCCGAACACGAATATATGGAGTCGAGATGGACGTTGGTGGAGCATCAGGGGTCCCACGAGGCAGGGGGCGCGCCTAGGGGGTAGGCGGGGGCCCCACCCTCGTGGATAGGATGTGGGTCCCCTGACGTGGATTCTTCTGCCAGTATTTTTTATATATTCCAAAAATATTCTCCGTTGATTTTAAGGTCATTCCGAGAACTTTTATTTCTGCACAAAAATAACACCATGGCAATTCTGCTGAAAACAGCTTCAGTCCGGGTTAGTTCCATTCAAACCATGCAAGTTAGAGTCCAAAACAAGGGCAAACGTGTTTGGAAAATTAGATATGACGGAGATGTATCACATCTTCAAGAAGTTCTCTCAAGAGGTGAATGCAGCCCTCCCCAAGCTCGAGGCCACGAGCCCGCTCAGATGGTCCAAGTACGCCATCACCTTCAGCTCGGCGGACCAGATCAAATGTGCGGTTGCATCCTCCCAATGCTCTGTTCACCCATCATCAACAATGTCCAAGTCACCAAGACCCTCATCGATGGCGGCGCTGGGCTCAGTGTCCTATCCGTCGAGACATTCAGCAGCCTTCAAGTGCCATACGATCAGCTTCAGCCCACCAAGCCTTCCTCAGGAGTGACTGACAGCTCCACCACCCCACAGGGCAAGTTCATCTCCCTGTCACCTTCGGTCAGCGCGACAACTGTTGGAAATATGCCCTAGAGGCAATAACAAAATGGTTATTATTATATTTCCTTGTTCATTATAATTGTCTATTGTTCATGCTATAATTGTATTAACCGAAAACCGTAATACATGTGTGAATACATAGATCATAATATGTCCCTAGTAAGCCTCTAGTTGACTAGCTCGTTCATCAATATATGGTCATGGTTTCCTGACCATGGACATTGGATGTCATTGATAACGGCATCACATTATTAGGAGAATGATGTGATGGACAAGACCCAATCTTAAGCGTAGCACAAGATCGTGTAGTTCGTTTGCTAAAGCTTTTCTAATGTCAAGTATCATTTCCTTAGACCATGAAATTGTGCAACTCCCGAATACCGTAGGAATGCTTTGGGTCTACCAAACGTCACAACGGAACTGGTTGACTATAAAGGTGCACTACAGGTATCTCCAAAAGTGTCTGTTGGGTTGGCACGAATCGAGACTGGGATTTGTCACTCCGTATGACGGAGAGGTATCTCTGGGCCCACTCGGTAATGCATCATCATAAAGAGCTCAATGTGACTAAGGAGTTAGCCATGGGATCATGCGTTACGGAACGAGTAAAGAGACTTGCCAGTAACAAGATTGAACGAGGTATGGGGATACTGACAATCGAATCTCGGGAACATATCGATAGACAAAGGGAATTGTATACGGGATTGATTGAATCCCCGACATCATGGTTCGTCCGATAAGATCATCGTAGAACATGTTGGAGCCAATATGGGTATCCAGATCCCGCTATTGGTTATTGGCCGAAGATATGTCTCGGTCATGTCTGCATGGTTCCCGAACCCGTAGGGTCTACACACTAAGGTTCGGTGACGCTAGAGTTGTTATGGGAAATAGTATGTGGTTACTGAATGTTGTTCGGAGTCCCGGATGAGATCCCGGACGTAACGAGGAGTTCTGGAATGGTCCGGAGGTGAAGACCGATATATTGGACGAAGGGTATTGGAGTCCGGAATTGTTCCGGGGGTACTGGGTGACGACCAGCGTGTCTGAAAGGGGTTTCGGAGGACCCGACAACCGTTTGGGGGCCTTATGGGCCAATGGGAGGGGCACATCAGCCCACTAAGGGGCTGAGCGCCCCTCCCACCCCATCTCAGGTAACCTGGAGAGGCGGGGGCGCCTCCCCTAGGGCAGCCACCCCTCCCGGCTTGGGGGGCAACCTTCCGAGGGGTGGGGGCGCCCAAACCCATCTAGGGTTTCCCCTGTGGCCGCCGCCCCTCCCCTAGGGAACCCTAGGGCGCCTCCTACACCCCCCTTCCCCCTATATATAGTGAGGGAGAGAGAGGGCAGCCGCACCCTTCCCCTGGCGCAGCCCCTCCCCCTCTCCTACAGCTCCTCCTCCACTGTAGCGCTTGGCGAAGCCCTGCCGGAGAACCACGAGCTCCATCACCACCACGCCGTCATGCTGTCGGAGTTCTCCCTAAACTTCTCCTCTCCCCTTGCTGGATCAAGAAGGAGGAGACGTCCCCGGGTTGTACGTGTGTTGAACGCGGAGGCGCCGTTGTTCGGCACTTAGATCGGAATTGACCGCGATCTGAATCGCTGCGTGTACGACTCCACCAACCGCGTTCTTGTAACGCTTCCTGTCGGTGTCAAAACCGGCGGATCTCGGGTAGGGGTTCCCGAACTGTGCGTCTAAGGCGGATGGTAACAGGAGGCAGGGGACATGATATTTACCCAGGTTCGGGCCCTCTTGATGGATGTAATACTATACGTCCTGCTTGATTGTTCTTGATGATATGAGTATTACAAGAGTTGATCTACCACGAGATCGTAGAGGCTAAACCCTAGAAGCTAGCCTATGGTATGATTGTTTTTGTCCTACGTACTAAACCCTTCGGTTTATATAGACACCGGAGGGGCTAGGGTAACATAGAGTCGGTTACAAGGGAGGAGATCTACATATCCGTATTGCCAAGCTTGCCTTCCACGCCAAGGAAAGTCCCATCCGGACACGGGACAAAGTCTACAATCTTATATCTTCATAGTCCAACAGTCCGGCCAAAGGATATAGTCCGGCTGTCGGGAGACCCCCTAATCCAGGACTCCCTCAGTAGCCCCTGAACCAGGCTTCAATGACGATGAGTCCGGCACGCAGTTTTGTCTTCGGCATTGCAAGGCGGGTTCTTCCTCCGAATACTCCATAAAAGATTTTGAACACAAGGATAGTGTCCGGCTCTGCAAAACCAGTTCCACATACCACCGTAGAGAGAATAATATTTCCACAATTCTAATCTACTGACACGTTTTGACAGCATGACATCATGTCACGGCCCGGTCTTTATTTGAATCGTTTTTCTCAACTAGCACTGCACATATCGCGAGGCGGTTTTCCTGACACGTCTTGTCAAAGCAGAGATCGTGTCCCCCTTATTACGGGATTCTCATCAATACGGACATGGGTAACCCAATCGTGCCTATTGGTATGACTCCTCGATTTTAGGCAAGTCCCAAACGGCCACGAGGAGGACGCGTGATATTCACCCTCTTTATAAAGAGGCCAAGGCCTGTCCTTTTTTCCCTCTCGTGCACAATCGAATCCTTCCACCGCCTCGAGTTCCAACACCCAAGGCTCAGGTCAGGCGCTTCGGACCTTCAACCATGTCCGGATCCAACCTCCAAGGTCGGTGGATGCCTTCCTCTGTCACACAGGAGGACATCAAGAAGCTGAGAGCAGCGAGGTATCTGACCGCCGAAATCTCGCACAGGCTGCCCGCCTGAGGGCAGGTCATCCCCACTCCCGAACCCAATGGGAGTGTTGTGTTCATCTCTCACTTCCTCCGAGGGCTAGGCCTCGCTCTGGATCCCTTTTATTAGGGGGCTCATGTTCTATTATGGGCTGGATTTCCATGATCCATCCCCGGATTCCCTCCTTCCCATCTCGTCGTTCATCGTCGTGTGTGAGGCCTTCCTCCGCATTACCCCACACTTCGGCCTATCGCTCAAGACCTTCAATGTGAAGCCGAAGATGATCGAGGGGCGGCACGCAGAATGCGGAGGTGTCATAATAAGCAAAAGCGTTGAGGCTCCACAGCCAGAGGGTTCCTTCCCGGAGGTGTCCAGTTTGTGGCAGCAGGAGTGGTTCTATATCACAGCTCCCCGGAGTTGCAAGTGGGTAGCTGCCCCTGCCTTTCTCTCAGGCCCCCCACCACAACTGATGTCATGGATCAACAAGGGGCTGAACTGGGGGCCAGAAATTGATGTGCCGATATTGCAGAGTCGGATCCGAGATCTCCTTGAGAGAGATGTCAGCCTGGTCATGGTAATGCAAGTCATGCTAGTTCGTCGAGTCCATCCTTGCAAACGTCGACCCCTCCGTATGTGGGAATTCAACCCGGAAGGACCACGGACTATTCAACACTTCCTCGGCATGACGCTCGAAGGGATGTACAAATTGTTCTTCGGCCCCAAATAGAGTGTCCGAACACCGCCGAGGATGCGGGTCTGAGCTGTAATCACCCCGATAACCAAGTAAGTAATCCCATGGCCGAATACGCTGTCTTTTTATTTATCATAACATCATTATGAAAAGTCGCTCTTTGACCAGGACTGGATAACAAAGGCAAAGATGATCAGGTTTTCGGCCCCCCTTCCCGAAGGCTCGGCCGATCCAGTACTGGCCAGAATGCTCGAGCCAGCGCCTTATCAGGTGCCCTCAGGGGAAGATGAAGGGGGGAATAAAGAGGCTGAAAGCAGGCCTCACTCATCATCCATCTGAACTAGGGGAATTAGTGCCTCCGCGAAGGAGGATAACCAAGGAGAAGAATCTGAAATTCCCTCTCCCCAAAGAAGGAAGAGGACCAACTCTGAAGACCCAGAAACAAAGGTTTCCAAACATGGGAAGAAATCTTCGCCAGAGGGTCCTGTCTTGGAGGGTACTCTTGCCGCACAGTGCCCGCAAGGGAATCAGCCCTGGACCGAGCTCTAAGTAAACAAAAAGTACTTAATAGTGAAAATATCCAACCTTACTTCTGAAGACAATAACCGAAGCTTATATCTTGTAGTTCGGATCGTAGCCCTTCTCGACAGAGTTCGTCTTTGGGGGATCTTCTTCCGGAGATGATGGAGAGCGAAACACCTCCCCGTGCCACCCCGCCTCATGAGGCAGGCGACCCTGAAGTGTCGTCGCGGAGGGTTTCTCCTGATCCACCAAGGCCAGAGGGTAATCCTCTGGCCACCCAGAGTCCTTAGTATTCGGCTCCTAAAGAGAGCAACAGAAAGAGTCCGGAACCGTACAGTGTGCGGTCGGACGCACTGAAGGATCTTCTGGAGCAAGCGGCCATCTCAGAAGCGCATCGTATGCTAATGGGTATGGTAATTGAAAGGATTCGCCGAAAGCGGGTTGCATCAAGCTTTTATGAGTCTGCTGAAAGGCTTTGAGGTACGTGAAATAGTGTATGTTTTTGACAGTACCGCACACGTTAGGTGTGCCCTATGCAGATAGTAGCCCCTAAGACTGTGGTTGCCGTCGAAAACGGCGGAAAATAGAGGATCATAGTCCCAGGTAATAACCAGACCGCCCTTATGTGCAGGTGGCTGAAGGTCCGGTGGCTAGCCGGACTGATGAGTTTGCCAAGCTAAAGCGGCAACTTGATGCGGCAGATGCCGACGTTGTGCTTGTAAACAAGCGGCTTGACGAGGCACGGGGTAAGTGATTTCTCCGGTGATCAACACATAGTAAGAGGAGCATGATGCCGGTATCTTTAATATGTTGTGACTGCAGATGGAGCTGCCACCGTGGAGATCCTTTGGGCGGAGCTTGCCCGAGCCAAGGAACAAGCAAGAAATAGTGATGCGGCCGCTCTAAAGGCGGTCGAAGCGCTGAGGGCTGAACAGACTGCGCATTGCCACAGCAAGGAAAGAATAGCCAAGATGGCCGTTGAGTTGAAAGATGCCGCTGATCGTTACCAGCTTCTTGAAAAAGAAAGCCAAGCGAAGGCAATAGACCTGGAGAAGGCCATGGTAGCAGCCAAGGAAGCCCGCTCCAAAATCAGAGCGACGAAGGAGGAGCTGCGTCAAGCTGCAGATATCGCGGCTGGGAAGCCCTTTTTGTTGCGGACTAAGTTCGGAGATTCGAAGTATGCTCCTCTTGATCAACTATGGAGTTCTACAGACGCATACGTGGATTTGGCAGCAAGTGCTGCTGATGCGGCCGAGTACTTCAAGGATCAAAGAGATCGTGAAGTGGAAAAGCTGTTCTGGTCATAGTTTCATGCTCCAGTGCGTCCGCTATTGTTGAATGAGCGAATGGCCGAGTGGGCCGAGCTCCATAGGTTGTCCGGAGTTGCCATGAGGTCTGTTGTGGATCATCTGTGGCTAGGAGGGCCAAGGCCGAATAGTTACTTTAGTTTAGTGCAACAATTCCTTGGTGTTGTGCCGCACATCGACGCTATGAATAGGTCGGCGTGCATAGAGGGTGCGCGGATGGCACTTGCCCATGTCAAGACATAGTGGGCAGAGATGGAGGCCACCACTATTGCAACACAGGGTTCGGCCATGGGCCGAGTGGCTGTCGAGCACTACTTTGAAGAAGTCCTTGAAGGCGCTCATTCGATAGAGGCTCAGTGCTCGAAGAATATTATGTTCTAGTGACATGTATTCCCATTGTAAAAACAATGTTTTATTGAATTATAAATGATGTGTTTATACTTTTGCCCGAAAGTATTATGATGCCTCCTGTGCGGCCGTTTATGTATATATGTATATAACCTAAAAGATTGCAGTCGTCGGCTTTAGCCCCCACGCATATAATGCGGGGGTGTTCGCAAAAAACGTGTATTCACACTTGATCCAACGTCTTGGTCCATAAAGGAGGTGGTAGCACAGCGAACGAGGCAATCGAACTGTATTGCTTTAACACTTTCACTTAGCCATAGGAGTTTGACGGCGGGACTACTAGATAGCCCCTAGTACCTTCGCGCTCGTCCAATACAAGGCGCGTACGTACATGACCGGGGAACGGCCCTTCGTTAATGCGGAGGAATCCCAAAGATTCCTCTAAGTCATCGAGTAGTTGACCAGTCTCGCGCTTTATCATGACAGTCATTTTTCGGCTTTCTCTACTAAGGTGCTCATCCGGATGAACCACGGCACAATCGCAGTAGTTCTCCCAGTGCTACCTTAGCCGATATAGCGGAACATAAGGTACCAAAACATGGGAACCGGGCAAACCCAACATTTGACCAAAGACATGATTCGGAGCTGATGCATATAAGGCCAAACTCGCGACGCCGAACACTCCCTAAGGTATTCGGTCTTTATAACATATGCCGGGCTGAACAATGTCCTTAATAATAAACCCCGAGTGTCCAGGTATGTGCAATATCCTGACATGGCCACATGCCAAGAATTTCAGTATCCTTCTCGTTTATATTGAGTATCCGGAGGATGTGAACAACAAGAGACAGTAAAAAGGTTTACGCAGGGTCTTAATCTGAAAAGAAACCTTTGAGCGGGTCCCTGCTGCACGTCTGTGCATGTGTCTCCGTTGTGCCGTATCCTGGACGGGTGTAGCACGATTGTCATCTGTAAAAGAGAAGAACTTAGGTGAAAGTTACCGTGCTAGAAAATTGGTTATTATCAATAAACCATTAAAATTCAAGATAAGTCAAGTTGAGCCAAACTAGCCATGATTACACGCGAGAAGCCCCTGGTACCGTCCATGAGGGTTTGACCATCAATCCAATCTCATATATATGTAGTGATGCACCGGACTCGTCTAACCGTGTCCGTGGTCTTGACGACCTGTCATTTTTTCTGGTTGGTGAGGTCGTCTAGTGCTCGGCTGTTAAAGCCGCCGCACATTCTTCCGTGCGTAGAGAACGCTCAATATTTCCACTAAATGTGATTGTGCCACGTGTACCGGGCATCTTAAGCTTGAGAGAAGCGCAATGCGGTATTGCATTAAAACAAGCGGAAGCCACTCTTCCGAGTAGTGCTTGATAGCCACTTCGGAATGGAGCGATATAGAAAGTTAACTTTTCGCTTCGGAAGTTGTCGGGAGAACCAAATACAACCTCTAGTAATAGAGAGCCCATACAGCGGGCCTCTGGGCCTGGTATTATTCCCTTGAAGGTAGTATTACTGTGGCTTATTTTTGTCGGGTCTATCCCCATTTTGCGGACTGTGTCCTGATATATCAGATTTAGACCACTGCCGCCGTCCATAAGGACTCGCGTGAGATGGTATCCGTTTATTATTGGGTCTAACACCAAGGCAGCCAATCCTTCATGCCGGATGCTTGCCACGTGATCCCCACGATCAAAAGTGATCGGGCAGGCCAACCAGGGGTTGAACCTAGGGGTGACGGGCTCTATGGTGCGTAAGTCTCAGAGTGCATGTTTGCTTCTCCTCTTCGTCACATGGACCATGTTTACTATTTTAACCTCTGGTGAGAATTTTTTCTATCCTCCAGTGCTTTGCTGGCAAGGTTCGTCCTCGTCTTCGCTTGGTGTATCCCCCCCCCCTTGTGTTCGGCATTTAGCTTATCGGCCTGCTTGAAGACCCAGCATTCTCTGTGGGTGTGATTTGCAGGTTTATCAGGGGTGCCATGAATCTGACATAGTTTGTCAAGAATCATGTTTAGGCCAGACGGTCCATCTCTGCTGCCTTTGAAAGGCTTTTTCCGCTGACCTGGTCAAGAGCCCCTGAATCTGGCGTTTACCGCCGTATTATCTGGGCTATCTTCTTTATTTCGATGCTGGTTTTTATTGCGTCGTGGTTTTCCATTGCCATCCCTGACTTTGGATGTGCCTGGGTCGCTGGTGCTACTGCGGGCTAACCAGCTATCTTCGCCCGCGCAAAAGCGGGTCATGAGGCTTGTCAGGGCTGCCATTGTTCTCGGTTTTTCTTGGCCGAGGTGTCTGGCGTGCCATTCGTCTCGGACGCTGTGCTTGAAAGCTGCTAAGGCCTCAGCGTCCAGGCAGTCGATGATTTGGTTCTTCTTAGTGAGAAACATGTTCCACAGCTTTCGGGCTGACTCTCCGGGCTGCTGAATTATATGACTTAATCGTCTGCATCCGGAGGTCGGACATAGGTCCCTTGAAAATTAGCCCGGAAAGCATCGTCGAGCTCCTCCCAACTTCCAATTGAGTTTTCGGGGAGGCTGCCAGTGCCGAGCTGGTCCTTTAAGCTTGAGGGTCAAGTACTTGATGGCATGGAGATCGTCTCCACGAGCCATATGGATATGGAGGATAAAGTCCTCAATCCAGACCCCAGGGTCTGTGGTCCCGTCGTACACCTCTATGTTCACTGGTTTGAATCCTTCTGGAATTCATGGTCCAACACCTCATCGGTGAAACATAGGGGGTGTGCGGCACCCCTGTATTTGGATGTACCATGGCGTTCGGACGGTTGTAGTATTCGATTTTGATTTTGTGCCAGAACATGCTTCCTAGATCCATAGATGGATCTGGTCATACTAGATTTTTGGCGCAAGTCCTCACGTAGATCGTGTGTTGACTTATGTGCGACCTTGTTAGCCGCTCTATCGCGGTCGCAAGGTGGTTGATCCGGCCGGTTGGCCGTATTATTTTTCGGCTGTGTGGGCTCTAAGGCCTCATCGTCGAATTCAGGTAATAGCTTGCGCTTTGGATAGCTCTTTGTGTGGTAACTTCCACCATACTTTTCTTCGTTGTCGAGCACTTTGTTCCACCTGCTGTTGAGCGTATTTTGTGCGGCCTTAAGCCTTTGCTTCTGCTTCTTCAGACTCCTCGCTGTGGCAATAAGCCTTCTGCAGAGGTTCTCTTGCTCCAAGTGCGTTTCCGGGATGATGTGTGCATCTTCATCCGGACTGTTTTCCTCCTAGAGGGGGTTTGATGAGGTTTATCCTCGGCGTGGCCATGTTAGAACGTCAGATCCATACTATGTTCGCCGTTTGTAGCTTCAGCATGCTCTGCCGCCGGGGCAATGTGATCCTCGTTTCCTCTGGGGTCGACTCGAGTGTTATTTTCTCTTGCGCTGTTATCGCTGTTTTTGTCGAGGCGGGATTTGGAGCGGCGCCTACGCCGACGCTTTGTTTGTTTCTTGGAGGGGTCATCCTCCTCTATCTCCTCCTGTTCCTCGTCATCGTTTTCTTTGGGTGTATCCACCATGTATATGTCATGTGATGAAGTGGCTATACAGTGCCCTGTGGGCACTAGTTCCTGTTCCTCTCCTGCATCGTCGTCCATGCTGTCGATGTCTGCGGAGTCGAAATCGAGCATGTCGGTTAAATCGTTGATAGTGGCTACTAAGTGGGTGGTGGGTGGGCAGCGAATTTCTTCGTCGTCCACATCCCATTCTAGCCGGACATAGTTCGGCCAAGGTTCTCCCGTTAAGAAGAGAGACCTTAATGAATTTAGCACATCTTCGAAAGGTGAGTGTTGAAAGATATCCGCGGAGGTGAACTCCATGATCGGCGCCCAATCGGATTCGATAGGCACGGATGTAGGCGCCTCGGAGTCTGTGGCCGGAAACGAATCCAGTGGTTCGGCAACACGGCTCACATAAGGGGTGAAATCAGTATCCGGCTCCATCGCCACTGAGAGTGCAGCCTCCATGGCGGGGTCTATTCCTCCGTCCTCGGATGGCGCAATTTGCTCCGGATTGAAGGCCGGAGTAGTTGTAGGTGTGATCTCCCGAACACTGTCCGACGGCAGAGCTAAATCATGCTCGTCGTGATCGTGCGGCGCACCTGGCATGGGCTCGAATCAGTGGAAGATCAAGTCTCTGTGGATGTCGGCAGTGTAGTTTAAGTTTCCGAACCTGACCTGATGGCCAGGGGCATAGCTCTCGATCTGCTCCACATGGCCAAGCGAATTGGCCCGCAGTGCGAAGCCGCCGAATACGAAGATCTGTCCGGGTAGGAAAACCTCACCCTGGACCGCATCATTACCGATGATCGAAGGGGCCATCGAGCCTTATGGTGACAGCACAGTGGAACTCTCAATGAAAGCACCAATTTCGGTGTCAAAACCGGCGGATCTCGGGTAGGGGGTCCCGAACTGTGCGTCTAAGGCGGATGGTAACAGGAGGCAGGGGACACGATGTTTACCCAGGTTCGAGCCCTCTTGATGGAGGTAATACCCTACGTCCTGCTTGATTGTTCTTGATGATATGAGTATTACAATAGTTGATCTACCACGAGATCGTAGAGGCTAAACCCTAGAAGCTAGCCTATGGTATGATTGTTGTTGTCCTACGGACTAAACCCTCCGGTTTATATAGACATCAGAGGGGGCTAGGGTTACACAGAGTCGGTTACATGGGAGGAGATCTACATATCCGTATTGCCAAGCTTGCCTTCCACGCCAAGGAAAGTCCCATCCGGACACAGGACGAAGTCTTCAATCTTGTATCTTCATAGTCCAACAGTCCGGCCAAAGGATATAGTCCGGCTGTCCGGAGACACCCTAATCCAGGACTCCCTCACTTCCGCTTAGCGATCTTCAAGGGTATGAAGATGCACTCCCTCTCTCTCGTTGCTAGTATCTCCTAGATTGATCTTGGTGACATGTAGGAAAATTTTGAATTATTGCTATGTTCCCCAACAGTGGTATCAGAGCTAGGTCTATGCGTAGATTATATGCACGAGTAGAACACAAAGCAGTTCTGGGCGATGATTTGTTCAATTTCCTTACCATTACTAGTCTTATCTTGATCCGGCGGCATTGTGGGATGAAGCGGCCTGGACCGACCTTACACATACGCTTACGTGAGACTGGTTCCACCGACTGACATGCACTTGATGCATAAGGTGGCTTGCGGGTGTCTGTCTCTCCCACTTTAGTCGGATCAGATTCGATGAAAAGGGTCCTTATGAAGGGTAAATAGCAATTGGCGTATCACCGTTGTGGTTTTGCGTAGGTAAGAAACGTTCTTGCTAGAAACCCATAGCAGCCACGTAAAACATGCAACAACAATTAGAGGACGTCTAACTTGTTTTTGCAGGGTATGCTATGTGATGTGATATGGCCAAAAGGATGTGATGAATGATATATGTGATGTATGAGATTGATCATGTTCTTGTAATAGGAATCACGACTTGCATGTCGATGAGTATGACAACCGGCAGGAGCCATAGGAGTTGTCTTAATTTATTTATGACTTGCGTGTCAATGGAAACGCCATGTAATTACTTTACTTTGTTGCTAACCGTTAGCCATAGTAGTAGAAGTAATAGTTGGCGAGGCAACTTCATGAAGACACAATGATGGAGATCATGGTGTCATGCCGGTGACGATGGTGTTCATGCCACGCCTCGAAGATGGAGATCAAAGGCGCAAGATGATATTGGCCATATCATGTCACTTTATGATTTGCATGTGATGTTTGTCATGTTTACATCTTATTTGCGTAGAACGACGGTAGCATAAATAAGATGATCCCTCACTAAAACTTCAAGAAAGTGTGCCCCCCAACTGTGCACCGTTGCGAAGGTTCGTTGTTTCGAAGCACCACGTGACGATCGGGTGTGATAGAATCTAACGTTCGAATACAACGGGTGTAAGCCAGATTTACACATGCAAAACACTTAGGTTCACTTGACGAGCCTAGCATGTATACACATGGCCTCAAAACATGAGAGACCGAAAGGTCGAACATGAGTCATATAGTAGATACGATCAACATGGAGATGTTCACCGTTGATGACTAGTCCGTCTCACGTGATGATCGGACACGGCCTAGTCGATTCGGATCATGTATGACATAGATGACTAGAGGGATGTCTATCTGAGTGGGAGTTCATTGAATAATTTGATTAGATGAACTTAATTATCATGAACATAGTATAAATTGTCTTTGCAAATTATGTTGGGGATTAATAGCTCGCGCTTTAGCTCTTTGTTTTAATACGTTCCTAGAGAAAGACTAAGTTGAAAGATATTGTAAGCAATTGTGCGGACTAGGGCTGTAGTCTGAGGATTGTCCTCACTGCTACACAGAAGGCTTCTATCCTTGATGCACCGCTCGGTGTGCCAACCCCTTTGGCGTCGTCTGTGGATGTTGTGAACATCTGGTAAACACGTTCTGATGACTACTTGATAGTTTAGTGCGCCATGCTTTACGGCTTAGAGTCGGGGCTCCGAAAGCGTTTTGAACACCATAGAACATATGAGATGTTCGAAGAGCTGAAATTGGTATTTCAGGCTCATGCCCGTGTTGAGAGGTTGAGACCTCTGACAAGACCTTTTCCTACAAGATGGAGGAGAATCGCTCAGCTAGTGAGCATGTGCTCAGAATGTCTGGATACTTCAATCACTTGAATCAAGTGGGAGTTAATCTTCTAGATAAGAGAGTGATTGACAAAAGTTCTCCAGTCGCTATCACCAAGCTACCAGAGTTTCGTGATGAACAATAACATGCAAGGGAAGATAATCTCAGAGTTGTTCGTCGTGCTTAAGGCCGTAAAGGTAGAAATCAAGAAGGAGCATCAAGTGTTGATGGTTAACAAGAGCACTAGTTTCAAAAAAGGCAAGGGCAAGAAGGGAAACTTCTCGAATGGCAAGCCAATTGCCACTCCAGTGAAGAAACCCAAGAACCCAAACCCGAGACAAAGTGCTTCTATTAGGGGAACGGTCACTGGTAGCGGAACTGCCTCAAATACTTGGTAGATAAGAAGGCTGTCAACTTCAACAAAAGTATATTTGATATATGTGTGTTATTGATGTGTACCTTACTAGTACTCCTAGTAGCACCTGGGTATTAGATACCGGTTCAGTTGCTAATATTGGTAACTCGAAACAAAAGCTACGGAATTAACGGAGACTAGCTAAGGGCAAGGTGACGATGTGTGTTGGAAGTGTTTCCAAGGTTGATGTGATCACCATCGCATGCTCCCTCTACCTTCGGGGTTAGTGTTGAACCTAGATAAATGTTGTTTGCATTGGTGTCTGCGTTGAGCATGAACATGATTAGATCATGTTTATTGCAATACGGTTATTCATCTAAGTTAGAGAATAATGGTTATTCTGTTTACATGAATAATACCTTCTATGGTCATGCGCCCAATGTGAATGTTTTATTGAATCCCGGTCGTAGTTATACACGTGTTCATAACATTGATGCCAAAAGATGTAGAGTTGATAATGATAGTACCACTTTCATGTGGCACTGCCGCTTAGGTCATATTGGTGTAAAGCGCATGAAAGAACCTCCATTCTAATGGACTTTTGAAGTCACTTGATTTTGAATCACTTGACACATGTGAACCATGCCTCTTTGGCAAGATGACTAAAACCCCGTTCTTTGGAACAATGGAACGGGCAAGTGACTTGTTGGAAATCATACATGCTGATGTGTGCGGTCTGATGAGTGTTGACGCACGTGGTGGATATCGTTATTTTCTCACCTTCACCGGTGAATTGAATAGATATGGGTATATTTACTTAATGAAGCATAAGTCTGAATAGTTTGAAAAGTTCGAGCAATTTCAGAGTAAAGTTAGAATCATCGTAACAAGAAGATCAAGTTCCTTCGATCTGGTCAAAGGGAAAGTATCTGAGTTATGATTTTGGCAATCACTAAAGACAAGGTGGAATCATTTCACAGTTGACGCCGCCTAGAACACCATAGCATGATGGTGTGTCTGAACATCGTAATCGAACCTTATTGGATATGGTGTATGATGTCTCTTACCAATCTACCGCTATTTTTTGGGGGTTATGCATTAAAGACAATTACATTCATTTTAAATTGGGCACCATCTAAGTCCATGGAGACGACACAGTATGAACTATGGTTTGTCAAGAAACCAAAGTTGGTGTTTCTTAAGGTTTGGGGCTACGATGCTTATGTCGATAGGCTTCGGTCGGAAAAGCTCGAACCCAAAGCGGAAAACTGTATCTTCATAGAATACCCAAACAAGATGATTGGGTATACCTTCTATCTCAGATCTGAGGGCAAAGTGTTTGTCGCTAAGAATAGGTCCTTTCTCGAGAAAGAGTTTCTCTCGAAAGAATTGAGTGGGAGGAAGATTGAACTTGATGAGGTTGTTGAACCTTCACTTCAACCAGAGAGTAGCGCATCACAGAAAGATGTTTCTGTGGCAACTACGTCAGTTGAAGAGAAAGCTAATGATGATGATCATGAAGCTTCAGATCAAATTACTATCGAACCTCGTAGGTCGACAAGGGTGTGTACAATTTCTCGGTGGTAACCCTGTCTTAAAGGTCATGTTGTTGGACAACGATGAACCTATGAGCTATGAAGAAGCGATGGTGGGCCTGGATTCCAACAAATGGCTGGAAGCCATGAAATCCGAGATAGGATCCATGTATGAGAACAAAGTATGGACTTTGGTGGACTTGCCCGATGAACGGCAAACCATCGAGAATAAATGGATCGTTACGAAGAAGACAGACGCTGATGGTAATGTCACCATTTGTGAAGCTCGACTGGTCTCAAAGAAGTTTCCGACAAGTTCAAGGAGTTCACTATGATGAGACTCTCTCAATCATGGCGATGCTAAAGTCTGTTAGAACTATGTTAGCAGTTGCTGCATTTCGTTTACAAAATCAGGCAGATGGATCTCAAAACAAAGTTTCCTTGCCGGTTTCCATGAGGAAAGGTTGTATGCGATACAACCAAAAGGTTTTTGTCAATCCTAAGGATGCTAAAAGTTATGCAAACTCCAGCGATCCTTCTATGGACTGGAGCAAGCATCTTGGAGTTGGAACATACGCTTTGATGAGGCGATCAAAGCATTTGGGTTTATACAAAGTTTGCAAAAAACTTGTATTTGCAAGAAAGTGAGTGGGAGCACTACAACATTTCTGATATGTATATATGGATGGCATATTGTTGATCAGAAATGATGTAGAATTTCTAGAAAGCATGAGGGTTGTTTGAATGGAGTTTTTCAAAGGAACACCTATGTAAAACTGCTTACATGTTGGGTATCAAGATCTATAGAGATAGATCAAGACGCCTGATAAGACTTTCACAGAGCACATACCTTGACATTATCTTGAAGGAATTCAAGATGGATCGGTCAAAGAAGGAGTCCTTGCCTGAGTTGTGAGGTGTGAAGTTAAGACTTGAAGCTCGACCATAGTAGAAGAAAGAGAAAGGACGAAAGTCATCCCCTATGCCTTAGCCATAGGCTCTATGCGATATGTCATGCTGTGTACCGCGATGTGCCCTACCACGTGTCTGGCAAGGGGGTACAAGAGTGATCCAGGAGTGGATCATTGGACAGCGGTCAAAATTTTCCTTAGGAATAAGGAAATGTTTCTCGGTTATGGAAGTGATAAAGAGTTCGGCGTAAAGGGTTATGTCGATGCAAGCTTTAACACCTATCCGGATCACTCTGAGTAGCAAACCGGATATGTATAGTGGAGCAACCATTTGGAATATCTCCAAGTGGAGCATAGTAGCAACATCTACAATATGAAATCGAGATTTGCGAAGAACACACGGATCTGAATGTTGCAGACCCATTGACTAAAACCTCTCTCGTAAGCAAAACATGATCAAACCCTAGAACTCATTGAGTGTTAATCACATGGTGATGTGAACTAGATTATTAACTCTAGTAAACTCTTTGGGTAATAGTCACATAGCGATGTGAACTACGAGTGTTAATCACATGGCGATGTGAACTAGATTATTGACTCTAGTGCAAGTGGGAAACTGTTGGAAATATGCCCTAGAGGCAATAATAAAATGGTTATTATTATATTTCCTTGTTCATGATAATTGTCTATTGTTCATGCTATAATTGTATTAACCGGAAACCGTAATATATGTGTGAATACATAGATCATAATATGTCCCTAGTAAGCCTCTAGTTGACTAGCTGGTTGATCAATAGATGGTCATGGTTTCCTGACCATGGGCATTGGATGTCATTGATAAAGGGATCACATCATTAGGAGAATGATGTGATGGACAAGACCCAATCTTAAGCGTAGCACAAGATCGTGTAGTTCGTTTGCTAAAGCTTTTCTAATGTCAAGTATCATTTCCTTAGACCATGAGATTGTGCAACTCCCGGATACCGTAGGAATGCTTTGGGTGTACCAAACATCACAACGTAACTGGGTGACTATAGACGTACACTACAAGTATCTCCAAAAGTGTCTGTTGGGTTGGCACGAATCGAGACTGGGATTTGTCACTCCGTATGATGGAGAGGTATCTCTGGGCCCACTCGGTAATGCATCATCATAATGAGCTCAATGTGACTAAGGAGTTAGCCACGGGATCATGCGTTACGGAACGAATAAAGAGACTTGCCAGTAACAAGATTGAACGAGGTATGGGGATACCGACGATCGAATCTCGGGAACATACCGATAGACAAAGGGAATTGTATACGGGATTGATTGAATCCCCGACATCGTGGTTCATCCGATGAGATCATCGTGGAACATGTGGGAGCCAATATGGGTATCCAGATCCCGCTATTGGTTATTGGCCGAAGAGATGTCTCGGTCATGTCTGCATGGTTCCCGAACCCGTAGGGTCTACACACTTAAGGTTCGGTAACGCTAGAATTGTTATGGGAAATAGTATGTGGTTACCGAAGGTTGTTCGGAGTCTCAGATGAGATCCGGGCGTGACGAGGAGTTCTGGAATGGTCCGGAGGTGAAGATCGATATATTGGACGAAGGGTATTGGAGTCCGGAATTGTTTCGGGGTACCGGGTGATAACCAGCGTGTCCGAAAGGGGTTTCGAAGGCCCCGGCAAGCGTTTCGGGGCCTTATGGGCCAAGGGGGAGGCACATAAGCCCACTAAGGGGCTGAGCGCCCCTCCCACCCCATCTCACGTAACCTGGAGAGGTGGCGGCGCCTCCCCTAGGTCAGCCACCCCTCCCGGCTTGGGAGGCAAGTTTCCTAGGGGTGGGGGCGCCCAAACCCATCTAGGGTTTCCCCTATGGCCGCCGCCCCTCCCCTAGGGAAGCCTAGGGCGCCTCCTCCACCCCCTTCCCCCTATATATTGTGAGGGAGAGAGAGGGCAGCCGCGCCCTTCCCCTGGCGCAGCCCCTCCCCCTCTCCTACACCTCCTCCTCCGTAGTGCTTGGCGAAGCCCTGCTGGAGAACCACGAGCTCCATCACCACCACGCTGTCGTGCTATCGGAGTTCTCCCTCAACTTCTCCTCTCCCCTTGCGGGATCAAGAAGGAGGAGACGTCCCCGGGTTGTATGTGTGTCGAACGCGGAGGCCTCGTTGTTCGGCGCTTAGATCGGAATCGACCGCGATCTGAATCGCTGCGTGTACGACTCCACCAACCGCGTTCTTGTAACGCTTCCGCTTAGCGATCTTCAAGGGTAAGAAGATGCAATCCCTCTCTCTCATTACTAGTATCTCCTTGATTGATCTTGGTGACACGTAGGAAATTTTTGAATTATTGCTATGTTCCCCAACAACAACTACCACACCGAGCTCGTCGACTTCGACGTCGCCCACATCCGTCTGTCGTACAATGCCATCCTCGGGTACCCTGCGTTGGCCAAATTCATGGCAGTGACCCACCATGGCTACAACGTCCTCAAGATGCCGGGAAGCGGCGGAATCATCATAGTCCCCTACGAAGAAAGAGACACGGTGTGCTCCCTTGAGCGCGCCTTCCAAGCTGCAGCAGTCGAAGACCCTGACAGCGCATGTGTGCAGTACCCTCCTAAGGCCAACCCCAAGAAGGAGAAGAAGCTACTATGCACTGGGCCTTAGGGGAGCGGCGCCTCTAGCGGCGGCACCTCAAGATCGGCGCCCCACACCTGGGGTGCCTCCCTCCCTCGCATAGGAAGGTGTGACCGGCGCCCTCCTCGGGCAGGGCTCGGGGCGCTCTCCTGGAGGGCCTCAAACCTGGCCAACATCACGAGGGAGGCGCTCGGGCACCACGTGGAAGCGTGCTTCGCGGCACATTTTCCTCAAGAGGGCACCGGGCAAGGAGCGCCCGGCGCTTAGGAGTTCATCGTCAAGACCACTCAGGAGCTTCAGGAAGCAAGGGCAATACATGGCGACCGCCGCCCACCTGGTGTAGCTCCCCACCTGGGCGAGGTTGGTGAGCTGCGCGTCTGCATCGACATCCCAAGGCTCAACAGCGGCGCATCTCAAGAGCGCTTCTGGCCTTTGCATGCTGGCCGGTGTGAGGTTCCACCTCACAGATACGTGCGCATGCCGTTCGACCTGCCGAGCGTAGCAGCCGCCTTCTAGCGCAATCTACGAAGCATCTTGGCAACCCAGGAAGCCAGGCATCATGCGGTCCTGGCGAAGATGGAGATGGTCCTTAGGAGGCCACCTGAGCCCTCGAGCCTCCCGAGGCTCGGGGTCTTGACGGCTCGTGAGGAGCGACTTCTTCAGCGCGCACCTTCAGCTACCCCAACGCTCCTTCGACAACCAAACCATGTGACATTTTCCATGTTCATTCGGCTGGGGGCGCCCCTCGGGCTGCATCTTCCCTAGGCCGCTCGGGTCCGACCCAGTGGCATGTATCGTTCTTGCATTTACCTAAGCTAGTTTTCTCTCCATGCATGAGTTTCTTATGGTCACTACCTGCTTGATTGTCTCCCATCTCGGGAGCCGCGCGCCGATCATCTTTCTTCAGGATCCTTCGCATAAGAAGGCTAGGCACGGTGTCTGTGCTCGGGTCTGTCCCTGCAGCATTGATAAATCCAACGGCTGAAGTCTGTCTGGCGGGCCGGTCCTGTTCACGTCACCTCCTAGGGTCGTTGGTGCTTGGCCTTCTCGCGTGATAGCCTCAGGAGATTTGTTCAGCGCAGGTTGTCTAACCATCTTGCAGGACTACCACAGTCAACAAGAACTAAGACCAGGCGCAACCCGCCTTGAGGTAGGGCCTCATGAGTCCCGTGCTGGCTCACGAGTGCCCAGACACACCTCATCGAGCCCTGCCATGCAAGCCACATGTCAGGGCGGGGTTGTACACGCCCCAGGGGATCCACTCAGAGGGAGCCCTCACCCACGTACCAGTGGAAGCACCATGATCCGCGCTGGCAGTCGACACTGCCGAGGAGCGGCTATGCCCGTGCAAGTGCGGAAGCGCTATGCTCCGCGCTGGTGATAAACAATAGAGGGCGGCCTCACAGACGTATCAACCTCAGGGAGCCTCCAAGCTTAGAGTCTGGCCTCATCGCAATGCCTCCCCTCTAGAGAGTCGCGCGAGGGGGCTGGGCACAGGGGTTGCGCTTGGATCATGCCCAAGCATAAGCCACCCTGCCAGGTCCCTCGGACCTGGTCGTCGTGCGCCCTCCCAAGTGGAGCCAAGGTATGAAGGCCGTTTGAACATCAAGGGGGAGTCCTGAGCATCGTGACTCAGGAGCCTTACTGGCCACGTAGCCCCTCACTCCTTGGTCCGTCCTGGTGATCTGGACAGTCCAATGGCGGCTGAGGTATGCGTGGGGTCGGGCCCTGCCGACGTAGAACACTAGGCCTACTCCAAGATCTCCTTTCTATAAGTAGTTTGCGTGTTAAGCGGGACTCCTGAGCATCGCGACTCAGGAGCCTAACTGACCATGTAGCCCCTCACTGTAGGATCGAAAGTATGTCTAGAGGGGGGTGATTAGACTACTTGACCAACTAAAAACTTAGCCTTTTCCCAATTTTAGTTCTTGGCAGATTTTAGCTATCTTAGAGCAAGTCAAGCAATCATCACACAATTCAAGCAAGCATGCAAAGAGTTTATTGGCAGCGGAAAGTAAAGCATGCAACTTGCAAGAATGTAAAGGGAAGGGTTTGGAGGATTCAAACGCAATTGGAGACACGGATGTTTTCCCGTGGTTCGGATAGGTGGTGCTATCCTACATCCACGTTGATGGAGACTTCAACCCACGGAGGGTAACGGTTGCACGAGTCCACGGAGGGCTCCACCCATGAAGGGTCCATGAAGAAGAAACCTTGTCTATTCCACCATGGCCATCGCCCACGAAGGACTTGCCTCACTAGCGGTAGATCTTCACGAAGTAGGCGATCTCCTTGCCCTTACAAACTCCTTGGTTCAACTCCACAATCTTGTCGGAGGCTCCCAAGTGACACCTAGCCAATCTAGGAGACACCACTCTCCAAGAAGTAACAAATGGTGTGTTGATGATGAACTCCTTGCTCTTGTGCTTCAAATGATAGTCTCCCCAACACTCAACTCTCTCTCATAGGATTTGGATCTGATGGAAAGAAGATTTGAGTGGAAAGCAACTTGGGGAAGGCTAGAGATCAAGATTCATATGGTAGGAATGGAATATCTTGGTCTCAACACATGAGTAGGTGGTTCTTTCTCAGAACATATGAGTAGGAATGGTGTATGTGTTCTGATGGCTCTCTCTTCGAATGAAGAGGAGGTGGAGGGGTATTTATAGCCTCCACACAAAATCCAACCGTTACACACAATCTACCAATCTCGGTGGGACCGAATCAGAAAACTCGGTCTGACCGAAATAGTAAACCTAGTGACCGTTAGGAATTTCGGTGGGACTGAGATGCAACTCGGTAGGACCGATTCGGTTAGGGTTTGGTCATAACGTAATCTCGGTGAGACCGATCGCACAAACTCGGTGAGACCAGTTCGGCAATTAGCTAACCAGAGAGTTGATCAGGCAAACTCGGTGGGACCGACTTGCTCTTTCGGTGAGACCGAAAAGTTACAAGAAGGAAACAGAGAGTTTGCATTGCATTCTTGGTGGGACCCATTCGCTCTTTCGGTGAGACCGAAAAGTTACGAAAGGGAAACAGAGAGTTTGCAACCCCATCTCGGTGTGACCGAGATCCTTATCGGTAGGACCGAATTGCTAGGGTTTGGCAGTGGCAAATGACAAGTGAAACTCGGTGGCGCCAGATTGACAGAATCGGTATGACCGAGTTTGGCTTAGGGTTTAGGTCATTTGTGGATATGGAAAGGTGGTTGAGGATTTTGGAGCATATCACTAAGCACATAAAGCAAGAGGCTCATTAAGCAACACCTCATCCCTCCTTGATAGTATTGGCTTTTCCTAAAGACTCAATGTGATCTTGGATCACTAAAATATAAAATGAAGAGTCTTGAACTTTTGAGCTTGAGCCAATTCTTTGTCCTTAGCATTTTGAGGGTTCCACTTTCACATCCATGCCATGCCAATCATTGAGCTTTCCTGAAATAATCATCTTGGAATAGCATTAGCTCAATGAGCTATATGTTGTTATGAATTACCAAAACCACCTAGGGATAGTTGCACTTTCAATCTCCCCCTTTTTGGTAATTGATGACAACATATAGATCAAAGCTTCGACAAATAATAATAATCATGAAATACATCGTTGCTTTGAGAATTATGTGATAAGTAAGAGCTCCCCCTAAATTTGTGCATATTTTAAAATTTGCTTTGGACTGCAAATGCACAAGGAGTTAGAATCATGGGTTACTCTTCCATGTCACATACATCTTGGTGGAGCGCTAAAAAAATGATAAGATTGAAATACATGCACTCATCACCAAGAATAGTGAATGATCACAGACAATAGATAGAATGATAACATTTAGCAAGCATTAAGCAACCATTAAGTGTAGCTTATGATCAAACACTTGATCATCGATGTCTCACGAATAATGACATAGTATCGCACACGCAAGCAAACAAAGTTCGAAAAACCACCAAATAAAAACAAGAGAGAATAAAAGCAACACTCTCTCTCGAAGCCTATGATCTATACATTTTCTCCCCCTTTGGCAACAAGTTACCAAAAAGTTCCTAGAAAATGCATAGTGCTAAGTCGACGCTCAGGCTTGATCTTCAGGTGGTGGTGGAGTCCGGAGCACGCCAAGGATGAAGCCTTCAGTAGATGTGGTAGGAGTTGAGGCTGTGGTGGATGCTGGAGCTGGTGGAACGGAGGCTGTAGCTGGTGCAGACGTTGTAGCTCTAGTGTCAGCAACTGGCAGTGCAGACGACCTCGGACCTCGTGGCACCCTGGCAAAAGCATCAGTTGTGGTTCTGCCTCTTCTCTCGTTCATGTCGTCCTGGAGCTGCTCCACGGCAGTCTGTATCTCAGTCACTTTGATGTCCAGGTCATAGAACCTCTGTTCCATGATCCTCTCTAGGCTCGCCTGGTTCTGAGTCAGGGTAGCTATACTCTGCTCAATCCGCAGGGTGGACGCTATCAGGTAACCGAGCTGCTCTTGTTTGGTCTTCAAGAAGTAATCAGATGCCTCTGCTTGAGTAGGCATCCTGGCAGCTTTCTCCTTCTTCGCCTTCTCCTTCTGAGCTTGTGCATGGGTAGATGAGGGTTCATTCTCAGTCATAACCACTTGGTTATCCTCAAAATTTGGACGGATGGGCAGGTGTTCCTTATCCAATAAATACACGCCCATGCCCATCTTGGAGTTGATGAGCTCCTGAATCTGTGGGGCATACCCACAACTCCTCTTCTGGTCTGCAGCTGTCCTCTTGATTGTTTCCACAATGAGACTCATGACCTTGAATTTCTGAGGCACGTCAAAGACATGAAGCAAGTTGATCGCGTGACCTCTGATCATCTTGTGATCTCTAGATTTGGGCAGAAGGGTGTGCCTAAGGATCCAGTTGATCGTAGGCAATCCTGAGAGTAGATAGTGCACTGAGCCAAACTTGAACGTGTCGAGCGCTTGATTCGGGATCTCCTTGTACATGTTGGACATGGAGTTGTGATCCATCTTTTTCTTGGCATAAATGTCCAAGTCATCAGCTTGCTCCTCTGGGGCATTGATCAACTTCGCCCATTCTTCAACAGTGGATTGGTACCTTGTACCCTCTGACATCCATGTGATCCTACCATCCGGATAAAAGTGTGATGTGGAGTAGAATTGCATGATCAGCTCCTCGTTCCACTTTGTGAGCTTCTGCCCAACAAAGTCTGCAACTCCACATGCACTAAAGCTGTCAAATACACCGGGGTAGTACTCTTCATTGTCCTTGATGTAGGTCCAATCGACCCATCTCATGTCACAAACGATTGGCTTCTTGTCAAGCAAAACAGTCTCATAGAAATCTTGCTACTCCTTGGTATGAAATCTATAATCCACGACAGTTCTTCTCCTAGAAGCATACGGATCTGCTTCTCTCCATTTCCTCGGCCCTGAATCTCTCCTGAGCTTCATATCCTCAGCCACAGGATGAGCATCGTTGTGGTCTGGGATCTTGGGCTTGAGCTTCCTAAGGACACTCTCTTCCTCTTCTTTGATAGCTTCAGGCACTGGGGCCTTGTTCTTTTCCGCAGCTGGGATGCTTTGTGTGTTTCTCTTTGGTGCACTCTTAGGCTTAGATGCAGCCTTAGGTGCATCCTTGGGCTTGGATGCAGCTGTTCCTGACCTTATAGCATCTCCCATGAGTTTGGCTGCCTTGGGTGCTGGTGCAGCAACCTCTTCTTCTTCCTCCTCATCTACCATGATAGAGGCCTTCCCAAGCACTCTGGCTACAGTCTTCTTCACCCTCTCTTTCCTCTTCTTGCCTTAGCCACCTGCTTCCTCTTCAGATTCCAGGGCAAGCTTCATGGTTTCTTCAGTTGCAGCCTTCCTAGGTTTGGAAGTGGGAACTCTTGCCTTAGACATGGGCTGCCTGCCTGCTGGCCTTTTGATTTTCAGCCCTGGCTTTGTGCCTTGAGCTGGTTCCGCTCTCTTTGATGTGGCCTCTTCCTCTGCCACATAGTCTTCATCCTCAGAATCAGACGTTCTCTTCTTCCTCTGACATGTGGCAGCCTTAGGCAGATTGCTGGGGGTGCTCCTGCTGCCATCATCAGAAGAACTTGAGGGGCCAGTGCCCTCACTCATCACAACTTGCTACTCAGACACATTCTGGCTGTCACTTTGATCAGACATGTTGCAAACTGACTGCTGACCCTGTGAATAGATTATGGATAAGATAGAGTGGATGAGCATCACAAAAAGCAGAGATTTTTGCAAAAGATTAATTCAAAAACTTAGTTTTAGTTTTCCACAGAAAGCATCTCGGATCTACCGATTTTCAAACTCGGTGACACCGAAGCAGTTTTGGCAAGAGAACTGGTGAACTCGGTCAGACTGAGTCACAGTTCGGTGGCACCGAGACTGCTAGGGTTTCACAGAATTCCAAAATCGGTCGCACCGATAAGTTATTCTCGGTCAGACCGAGTTTCACTTGTGCAATGGCAAAAGCCAGATCGGTGGGACCGAGTTTTTCAACTCGGTGGGTCCGAGATGGTTTCGGCGGAAACCAAACCCTAAAATTTTCGAATTAAACCTAATCTACGAGTTCATTGACTGGATAGGAGTGTTTCAATCGTGGCAAGAATCATGATGATCACAATGTGCTAGGAATCAGAGTGGAGAATAGCACAAAGATCGAGTCCATACCCTAGTTCGGCGAAGACTCGCTACGGCGGCAACGGCGGGGCAAAATTCCGTTGACGGCGGCGGAGACCAGCGACTGGAGGCTGCTGGCGACGAGAAGACGATCCGGAGACCACGAAGGCAGAGCAGGCTATCGCGCGAGCGAAGAGGTTTCGGAGAAATTTCCAAAATTTTGCCCGTCACTATATATAGCCCGACCCTGTCGGTGTGACCGAGTGGAACAACTCGGTGGCACCGAGATGCAAAACTGTGTGCAGTTATTGCAACTCGGTGTGACCAAAAAGTTCAAATCGGTTGCACCGAGATCGAAAACCTAGATCAACTTAATGAACTTGGTAGGACCGAAAATGGAGTATCGGTCAGACCGAGATTCATAAAGAGGTTTTGGAAGTTTAAGTCTATGACGAATCGGGGACTCCGAGCGCTCCTCACACAGAGTGGTTCGAATCTGACTTGATCAAGTTTTGTGATGCAGCATGAATAGAGTTTGAGACGAGAAAAGCATAGATAGCTAGAGGAGGTTCTTAGGCATTCTTGTCCATCCACTTGGCAAAAGAAGAAAGCCAAACAATCAAAACAACAAGTGGATGTCCTCGAATGAGTAAAATATGCAACCAACATGCTCACACAATAAGATGGCAAATGAAATATGTGGCAAAGCATGCACAACCAATTCTAGCATCTATCAAGCAATTTGCGATGACTAGGTCATCTATATATGAGTATATTGACTTAGGAGTCAAGTGAGAACACTTGATCATAGGTCATACTCATCGTTTAAGCTCAAGTGGGGTTACCACTTTTACATAAAGCATTGTTGTATTCACATCTTTAGAGTTGCTTTAGCTCAAGTCTTAGCGTAAAGCTCCCCCTAGATGTGATATCCCCCCCAAGAGGGATGAACTAACCTTGGATTTTGTCGATGATGACTTCATGTAGATGTTGAAGATGTGGATGCTCAATGTTGATGTAGATCACTTGGAGCTATCCATTTGAGTGAATTGCACTTTCAATACCTACATGGGTTAGTCCCACAAGGAACAAACAAGGATATCCATAGACATAGAGTGATGCACACACAAGATGATGTCCATGAAAACTTTAGGTTACCTTGTCCCTTGTCTTACCAACAAGAGGGTTTGTGACTCCTTGAACTAGTGCAAGATGTGGAAGTTGATTGCACTTGTTCTTGCCAAAATGATAAGAGTGAAGTATGTTGGCGGAGTCACCCTCAAGAACTCTCTAGTTCTTCTTCTTTTGGATCCACACCATCTTGATGGGAATCCTTGGAGTTGTAGTCGTACTTGATGTAGTGGAACTTGAAGTAGTCTTGGGAATCCACTTGACTAAGGTCTTAGGAGCTTCTTCAAATGCATCAATCTCCTCTTGAAGCTTGTCCTTGCCTTTTTGCTTGTAGTCTTGTGGTGGAAGATCATCTTGAGCTTGTGTTCCCTTGAAGGAAGTATCATACTTCTCTTGTTGAGGAATAAACTTTGTCTTGGGGTATTGATCTTCTTCCCATTCAACTCCATTGGCATTGAACTTTCGTTCAAAACCAACACCTTGATTCTTCCGGTGCATTCCTTGCTTGCGCACAATTTCCTCGAATTGCTTACTTCCGGCAAGGCTCTTGTAAACACCTTTCTCTATAATTCCCTTCAATAAGCTATTTTCTTGCTCAAGTGTAACTTGGCTAAGAGAACCATTAGTGGAATCAAGAGAACTACCAGAAGCAACAATATTGGATTTAGCATGATCATTGTTACTACTAGAGGAAGAATCTTTCTTATTCTTGTTACTAGTCTTGACTTGAGGCATGTAGGTGGATAAAAGTAAACGCTTGGCAATGTGAGAAGAACTTTTCTTGCGGAGATCATCATTGATTGCTTTTAAGAACTCATGCTCTTGCTCAAGATTAAGCTTTTCAAAGCGTAGTTTCTCATGAGCTCTTAAAAGTTCTCGATGATCTTCGAAGATAGTTTCATGGGCTAACTTAAGAGTGTTTAGTTCTCTAGTTAGAGCCTCAATCTTCTCCTTATCATTTTCATTCGTTTTAGCATGATTAATTGATATTTCACCGTAATATTCTTCACTAGAGTTGTCAACAAGCAAATCATCATCACCTAACAAGTCATCTTCATCACTATTAAAGTCAACATACTCGGGGTGTGTTACCTTAGGACCTTTGGCCATGGAGCATCTTCCAATTCCTTCATTTGGTGAGTCAAATATGTCGTAGGAGTTGGTTGACACAAGTGCTAGACCGGCAACACCTTCATCTTGAGTATCTTCGGAGTCGGAGTGATAACTTCTCTCGGTGTGGCTGTCGGAGTC
The DNA here is from genome assembly GCA_034509565.1 of Triticum monococcum. Classification (NCBI taxonomy): domain Eukaryota; kingdom Viridiplantae; phylum Streptophyta; class Magnoliopsida; order Poales; family Poaceae; genus Triticum; species Triticum monococcum. The sequence continues at coordinate 18,593,701 of CM067844.1, read as the reverse complement.
GGAGCCGGATACCCATTCACCAACATGAGCTTGATGTCTTTGTTTTGTATAGCTTCTTGATGATTTTTCCTTCCTTTCCGAATCCTTGCTTCTCCGTGAGTATCTTCGTTCATAACGATCATCTCTACTCCTTCTCTCTCTTGGTGGAGATTCTTTGCTTCTTCTTTTTGGAGAATCTTCTCTTCTCTTGTAGGGAGCCGTACACTCATTGGAATAGTGTCCGTGTCTTCCACAATTATAGCAGTTTCGCTCTCGACTAGAAGATCTTTTGTAATTGTAGGACCTTGACTTGAAGCTTCTATCTTTTTTTCTACTCTTGTAGAACTTGTTGAAGTTCTTCACCATTAAGCTCAATTCTTCATTGAAGTTTTGTTTCTCACTTGATGATGTAGGGACTTCACATGACGCTTTGTAGGCACCACTTGATTTATTATGAAGTTCCTCTTTATCCTTGAGTGACATCTCATGAGCAACAATCCTTCCAATTACTTCCATTGGCTTGAGATCTTTGTAGTTGGGCATCATTTGGATTAATGTGCACACAGTATCATATTTCCCATCCAAGGCTCTTAGGATCTTCTTGATGATGAATCTATCGGTCATCTCTTCACTTCCTAAGCCGGCAATCTCATTTGTGATGAGAGCAAGCCTAGAGTACATTTCAGCGACACCTTCACCATCCTTCATCTTGAACTTGTCAAGTTGACTTTGGAGCACATACAACTTGGATTCCTTGACGGAGTCGGTACCTTCATGCATATCAATCAAAGTATCCCAAATTTCCTTTGCATTCTCAAGGCGGCTGATTTTGTTGAATTCTTCGGGGCACAATCCGTTGAAGAGAATATCACAAGCTTGAGCATTGTATTGCAACATCTTCAACTCATCCGCGGTAGCTTCACGTTTTGGTTCTCTCCCATCAAAGAACTCACCTTGCAAACCAACACAAACAATAGCCCATACGGCGGGGTTATGTCCAAGAATATGCATTTCATTTTATGCTTCCAACTAGCAAAATTAGTGCCATCAAAGTAAGGACCTCTACGGTGATAATTTCCCTCGCTAGACGCCATACTCTCCTAGGTTGTGAAACCAAGGCTATGACCACCAAAAGCTATGGAGATCAAGCCAAATGGAGACCAAAGCTCTGATACCACTTGTAGGATCGAAAGTATGTCTAGAGGGGGGGTGATTAGACTACTTGACCAACTAAAAACTTAGCCTTTTCCCAATTTTAGTTCTTGGCAGATTTTAGCTATCTTAGAGCAAGTCAAGCAATCATCACACAATTTAAGCAAGCATGCAAAGAGTTTATTGGCAGCGGAAAGTAAAGCATGCAACTTGCAAGAATGTAAAGGGAAGGGTTTGGAGGATTCTAACGCAATTGGAGACACGGATGTTTTCCCATGGTTCGGATAGGTGGTGCTATCCTACATCCACGTTTATGGAGACTTCAACCCACGGAGGGTAACGGTTGCGCGAGTCCACGGAGGGCTCCACCCACGAAGGGTCCACGAAGAAGCAACCTTGTCTATTCCACCATGGCCATCGCCCACGAAGGACTTGCCTCACTAGCGGTAGATCTTCATGAAGTAGGCGATCTCCTTGCCCTTACAAACTCCTTGGTTCAACTCCATAATCTTGTCGGAGGCTCCCAAGTGACACCTAGCCAATCTAGGAGACACCACTGTCCAAGAAGTAACAAATGGTGTGTTGATGATGAACTCCTTGCTCTTGTGCTTCAAATGATAGTCTCCCCAACACTCAACTCTCTCTCATAGGATTTGGATCTGATGGGAAGAAGATTTGAGTGGAAAGCAACTTGGGGAAGGCTAGAGATCAAGATTCATATGGTAGGAATGGAATATCTTGGTCTCAACACATGAGTAGGTGGTTCTTTCTCAGGACATATGAGTAGGAATGGTGTATGTGTTCTGATGGCTCTCTCTTCGAATGAAGAGGAGGTGGAGGGGTATTTATAGCCTCCACACAAAATCCAACCGTTACACACAATCTACCAATCTCGGTGGGACCGAATCAGAAAACTCGGTCTGACCGAAATAGTAAACCTAGTGACCGTTAGGAATTTCGGTGGGACTGAGATGCAACTCGGTAGGACCGATTCGGTTAGGGTTTGGTCATAACGTAATCTCGATGAGACCGATCGCACAAAGTCGGTGAGACTGAGTTCGGCAATTAGCTAACCAGAGAGTTGATCAGGCAAACTCGGTGGGATCGACTTGCTCTTTTGGTGAGACCGAAAAGTTACAAGAAGGAAACAGAGAGTTTGCATTGCATTCTCGGTGGGACCGATTCGCTCTTTCGGTGAGACCGAAAAGTTATGAAAGGGAAACAGAGAGTTTGCAACCCCATCTCGGTGTGACCGAGATCCTTATCGGTAGGACCGAATTGCTAGGGTTTGGCAGTGGCAAATGACAAGTGAAACTCGGTGGCGCCGGATTGACAGAATCGGTATGACCAAGTTTGGCTTAGGGTTTAGGTCATTTGTGGATATGGAAAGGTGGTTGAGGATTTTGGAGCATATCACTAAGCACATAAAGCAAGAGGCTCATTAAGCAACACCTCATCCCTCCTTGATAGTATTGGCTTTTCCTAAAGACTCAATGTGATCTTGGATCACTAAAATATAAAATGAAGAGTCTTGAACTTTTGAGCTTGAGCCAATTCTTTGTCCTTAGCATTTTGAGGGTTCCACTTTCACATCCATGCCATGCCAATCATTGAGCTTTCCTGAAATAATCATCTTGGAATAGCATTAGCTCAACGAGCTATATGTTGTTATGAATTACCAAAACCACCTAGGGATAGTTGCACTTTCACTCACTCCTTGGTCCGTCCTGGTGATCTGGACAGGCCAATGGCGGCTGAGGTGTGCGCGGGGTCGGGCCCTGCCGACATAGAACGTAAAGCGAATGGGAAGGAAATCGCAAAATCTCAAGCAAATATTACGATACATATTGTTCTTCCGAATACCAAACACAATTTTAAATGCCTCCACGAGGCATGGTGCATGTCGCAGGAGCTAAACAGGAAAGGAGCCGCCAGCAGGTCACCTCGTCATCCCTGGACGCCGCCCTCGCCTGCAATGGACGGTTCTCCCGCAGCCACGCGGACCTCACCTGCACCGCCCGTCAGAGTTGCAGGATCAGCAGCGCTGCTAGTTGAGGGCGCGGAATCGAAGGTGCAGAACCTCTTCAGCAGGGCCTCCACCTGACCCTTCACGGCTTCAGCAGCAGCTGCGCAATGCTCGGCGTCCACAGGCTCCAGCAGCTCGTCGAGGTGGGCGGCAGGATCACGGAGATGGAGGTGACTGAAGACGCGCATCAGCGCCGCTGAGGAAAGGATGCAAGCTTCTGCCTCAGCCAAGGGGCCTATACCGCTCACGACTTCCTCAAGCGCCCCAACCAGATAAGGAAACAGCTGGGTGGGGCCCTCATCGTCGGTGCCTAGCGGCTCCTCCAAGCCCTTCTCGTAGAGTGACCGCAGCACCGCACGAGACCTCTCCTCGAGGAGCTTGAAGGCCATGCGGTTTTCGGCCAGGGCCTGTGCCTTGGCCTCCAGCTCGGCCTTTCCACCTCCACCTTCTGCTCCAGCTTCCCCAACCGGCTGCGCTCCACAGCCTGCGCCTCCGCCAACTACTTCAGCTCGGCGTCGCGACCCCTGACGACATCCTCCCGGGCCTTCATCTTCTCCTCCCCCACCCTGCGGCACCGAGCTTCATCTGCACGCTCACTGCGCATGGTCTTCAGTTCGGCCTCCAGCAGCCAGCAGCGATCTTGGGCGGCTCTGACATCCTTCAGTGCCGCCTCGCGGGCAGCCGCAGCTTGGGTGATGGCCTGTTTGCCCTTCTCGGAGTCCACAACAGCATGGCTCAGCGCCGCCCGAACGGCCACGTCGGAATGGAGCTAGCCAGATATCAGCTCCAGGCGCCCGGCCACTAGGCGACGGTCGGTGCCTTGAAGATCCTCCCGCAGCAAGGTCATTACAGAAAGAGCGCGCTCCAGGATGTCGGAGGAAGCAGAACGATCCGAGGTCAGCATAGCGGCAGAGGAGGGAAGAGGCAGCATCGCACGATGGCTTGGGAGGCTGAGGGCTCCTGAGCTTTGGGGACCTCAGCAGCCGAGCCGGGCGCCGGTGCCTTTGGTGCCAGCGGGGCCATGTGGGCTGCCTCCTCGTGAGGATGCTCCCCCAAGTTTCGTGAGGACGACCAGGCCGGGGAAGCACGAGCACCGCCACCATCCTTCCCTGCAGAGGAGGGAGTGGTCGCCGCGGGTCCCGGGCAGTACCACTATGTCCTCCTTCCTCCTATTCGCCGCGGGCGTCGGCCTAGTCAAGCAATGGAAGACGTCAAGAATCGACAGCAGAAGCAAGAACAAGGCAAGACAAGAATACTTACTGGTCCACCGCGGTGTAGTCCCTCTGCTTCTTGAGCTTGAAGCCTGAGAGCCTCCCAGCCAGAGGCACGGGCGCAAGGGCTCTAGGCGTAGAAGAGGGGGCAGTAGGCAAGTTGGAAGCAGGTTCAGGCAACGTCAGAACAGCGGCGTCGTCTCGGGGGACCAGTGTCGACCTTCCTCTCATCGGAATCTCGACCGACGACTTCCTCCGGGGACTAACCTTAGACCTTAAGGAGCCCCCTGCAGTATGCAGCTCCTCCCCTTCCAAGAGGACATCGGCCTCATCATCATCATCAGGCGGGGTGCAAAGGATGTCGGCCTTGCGTAGGGGAGAGGTCTCCCCCGCCCCTTTGCGGGTCGCCTCTGAGTCGTGCTCCTCCTCTTCATCTTCTTCCTCCTGACCCTCCTCATGAGACTCGCCGGAAGACACGACCACCAGAGTTGTCGCCACCAAGATGTTTATGGGCGCAGGCGGCACGAGTGAGGGAGTCCTAGATTAGGGGGTCTCCGGATGGCCGGACTATACCTTCAGCCGGACTCCAGGACTATGAAGATACAAGATTGAAGACTTCGTCATGCGTCTGGAAGGGACTTTCCTTGGCGTGGAAGGCAAGCTTGGTGATACGGATATTCAGATCTCCTACCATTGTAACCGACTCTATGTAACCCTAACCCTATCTGGTGTCTATATAAACCGGAGGGTTTTAGTCCGTAGAAAAAAACATACACATCAACAATCATACCATAGGCAAGCTTCTAGGGTTTAGCCTCTCTGATCTCGTGGTAGATCTACTCTTGTAATACCCATATCATCAATATTAATCAAGTGGGGCGTAGGGTTTTACCTCCATCGAGAGGGCCCGAACCTGGGTAAAACTTCGTGTCCCTTGCCTCATGTTACCATCCGGCCTAGACGCACAGTTTGGGACCCCGACTCGAGATCCGCCAGTTTTGACACCGACATTGGTGCTTTCATTGAGAGTTCCTCTGTGTCATTGCCGTCAGGCTCGATGGCTCCAACGATCATCAATAGCAATGCAGTCCAGGGTGAGACCTTCCTCCCCGGACAGATCTTCGTCTTCGCGGGCTTCGCACTGCGGGCCAATTCACTTGGCCATCTGGAGCAGATCGAAAGCTACGCCCCTGGCCGTCAGGTCAGATTCGGAAGTTTAAACTACACGGCCGACATCCGCGGGGACTTGATCTTTGACGGATTCGAGCCACTGCTGAGCACGCCGCACTGTCCCGACGAGCATGATCTAGCTCTGCCGCCGAACAGTGCCCTGGAAGCCGCACCCGCATCGGCTTCGACCCTTAATTCGGACCTAACTGCGCCGATCGAGGATGGGTGGTTGTACGCCCCTCGGGGGCTGCGATCCCAACGGCGATCGAGCCGAACACCAGCCCCTCACTCTACGAGACTCATGATTATAAGGAGTCGGACTCCTCTTCGGACTCCGAACCATTCGCACCTCTGCCAATCGAATCCGATTGGTCGCCGATCGTGGAGTTTACTGCCGCGGACATCTTTCAGCACTTGCCCTCTGGCGATATTATAAAATCACTAAAGTCTCTCTCTTTATCAGGAGAGCCCTGGCCGGATTATGGTCAGCAAGATTGGGATGCGGACGATGAAGAAATTCAAAGCCCACCCACCACCCATTTTGTAGCCACTGTCGATGATTTAACCGACATACTCGACTTCGACTCCGAAGACATCGACGGTATGGACGCCGGTAAAGGAGACGATGAAGAACCAGCGCCTATTGGGCCCTGGAACGCCACCTCGTCATATGATGTATACATGGTGGACGCACCAAAAATATGACGACGAGGAGCGGGAGGACGCACCGAAGGCATGTTCCCTCGAAAAGCAGTCAAAGTGGCGACGCAAGCACCGCCCCAAATCCCGCCTCGACAAAAATAGCAATTAGACAGACCCAGCGCTGGAGCAGGGCGAACCGCTGCCGGACAACGGCAATCCGGATAATCAAACCGAACAAACAAATCCTATCAAGGATAAGGGTCCGGACGACATAACGCCGGACGGACACCCGGAGCAGCAGACTGCCCGTAAAAGGCTTGTTGCCACCGCGAGGAGCCTGAAAAAGCAGAAGCAAAGGCTCAAGGCCGCGCAAGACACACTCCAATTTAGATGGAGTAAAATACTCAGCATTGCAGCAAGGTACGGTGACAATCGCCCCTCCAAGAGCTACCCAAAGCGAAAGCTGCTACCTGAATTCGATGAGGAGGCCCCAGAACCCCCACAACCAAATATCAAAGCAGCCACCTGGTCGGATAGACGACCCCTCTACCAACACAGAGCGCATACAATGCCGCTCACAATGCAATACGCGACCGCTGCGAGGGCTCGCACCCAAAGGACGGCGCAACAAGATCCATCTATGGACCACGCAAGCGCGCCCTAGCATACAATGCAACACAACAAACATCCGAACAACGCGGTACACCCAGCTATAGGGGTGCCGCACACCCCCTATGTTTCACCGATGAGGTGCTGGACCATGAATTTCCAGAGGGATTCAAACCCATAAACATAGAGGCATACAATGGAACAACAGACCCTGGGGTCTAGATTGAGGACTACATCCTTCACATCCATATGGCTCGAGGAGATGATCTCCACGCCATCAAATACTTACCCCTCAAGCTCAAAGGGCCAGCTCGTCACTGGCTCAAAGGCCTCCCCGAAAGCTCCATTGGAAGTTGGGAAGAGCTCAAAGACGCCTTTCGGGCAAATTTTCAAGGGACTTATGTCCGACCTCCGGATGCGGATGATTTGAGTCATATAACTCAACTGCCCGGAGAGTCAGCCCGAAAGCTTTGGAACAGGTTTCTTACTAAAAAGAACCAGATTGTTGACTGTCCGGACGCCGAAGCCTTGGCAGCTTTCAAGCATAGCGTTCGTGACGAATGGCTCGCCAGACACCTCGGCCAAAATAAGCCGAGAACAATGGCCGCATTAACAAACCTCATGACCCGCTTTTGCGCGGGCGAGGACAGCTGGCTAGCCAGATGCAGCACCAGCGACCCCAGTACATCTGAAGTTAGAGATGGAAACGGGAAATCACGGCGCAACAGCAATAACAAACGCTGGATTAAAGAAGACAGCACGAAGGGCATGGCAGTAAATGCCGGATTGAAAAGCTCTCGGCTAGGTCAAAAGCCGCCCCCTAAAGGCACCAGGGATGAACTGTCCAGCCTCAACAAAATTCTGGACCAAGTATGCCAGATCCATAGCACCCCTGGTAAACCCTCTAATCATACCCACAGAGAATGTTGGGTCTTCAAGCAGTCCGGCAAGCTCAACGCCGTACACAAGGGGGAGGATACACCAAGTGAAGACGAGGACGCGCCTCCCAAACAAGACACGGCGGAACAAAAGAAATTTCCACCATAAGTCAAAACAGTAAATGTGTTACACGTGATCAAGGGAAAAAACAACGCAGCACTCTCAGGAAAATATACCCAAGTGCCTGTCACCGCGAAGTCCTGCCACTGGTCGTCTCAACCGATCACTTTCGACCATCACGATTACTCAGCAAGTATCCGACACGCAGGATGGGCTGCCCTGGTATTAGACCCAGTAATTGGCGAATATCACTTCGCACGAGTCTTGATGGACGGCGGCAGTAGCCTAAACCTAATATATCAGGATACAATCCGCGGGATGGGGTTAGACCCAACACAAATTTGCCATAGCAATACTACCTTTAAAGGAGTAACGCCAGGCCCAGGGGCTCATTGTACGTGCTCCCTCTCATTACAAGTTACACTCGGCTCCCCAGATAACTTCTGTCGCGAGCATTTAACTTTCCACATCGCTCCGTTTGAAAGTGGAATCAAGCACTGCTCGGACGCGAAGCTTTCGCTCGCTTTAATGCAATACCACACTACGCCTCCCTCACACTCAAGATGCCCGGTCCACGTGGCATCAGTACAGTGCACGGAGATATCAAGCGCTCACTATGCACCGAAGAGAGTGAGGCTGCCTTGGCAGCCGAACATTAAAGGCATCCGGACCAGCGAACGAGTCCGGCGCCGCTATTTACACCGAATAAGTAATCACACCCCTATTTGCCAATACAAGGGGCTCAACGCGCGCAGACAAGTGGCAATTTCTTATCATCTTCAATTATACATGGTTTCTTTAAAAACTATCTTTTTGCACGACAACTTTTTCACTTAACTTCCTCTCTTTTACAGACGATCATCGTGCTACACCCATCCAGGATACGGCACAACGGAGACACAGGCGCAGACGTGTAGCAGGGACCCGCCCAAAGGATTCTTTTTAGATTAAGACCCTGCGTAAACCTTTTTTACTATCTCTTGTTGATACATATCCACCGTTGTGAAGGATGCTAACGTCTTGGCATGTGGCCACGCCAGAACAATGCATGTACCTGGACACAAGGGGCTTCTTACAAAGGCCATTATTTAGGCCCGGTTTATACCACAAAGACCGAATACCTTAGGGAGTGTTCGGCGTCGCGAGTTTGGCCCTATATGCATCAGCTCCGAATCATTGTCTTTGGTCAAATGTTGGGTTTGCCCGGCTCATGTGTTTTGGTGCCTTACGTTCCACTTTGCCGGCTAAGCTAGCACCAGGAGAACTACTGTGATTGTGCCCTGGTTCATCCGGACGAGCACCTCAGTAGAGAAAGCTGAAAACTGACTATCATGATATAGCGTGAGACTGGTCAACCACTTGATGACCTGTGGGAATGTTAGAATTCATCCGCCTTAACGAAGGGCCATTTTCCGGCCAGGCATGTACGCACCCCGAGATCGGGAGAGTGCGGAGCCACCAGGGGCTATCTAGTAGACCCACTATCAAACTCCTGTGGCTAAGTGAAAGTGTTAAAGCATTATAGTCCGGTTGCCTCGCTCTCTCCGCTATCACCTCCTTAATAGGACCAAGACGTTGGGTTAAGTGTGAACGCGTGTTTTTGCTAGCACCTCCGCATTATATGCGTGGGGGTTGAAGCCGACGACTGCAATCTTTCAGGCTATACACACGTATACAAAAACGGCCGCCCAGGAGGCATCATATTACTTTCAGGCAAAAGTATAAAAATAGCCTTATAAAACTCTATAAAAGCATTTCGCTTACAATGAGATTACATATCACTCAGACATAATATTTTTTGAGCACTGGGTCTCTACCAAACAGGCACCCTCAAGAACTTCTTCAAAGTAGTGCTCAGCAGCCTTTCGACCTATGGCCGAATCCCGCGCTGCAACATTGGTAGCATCCATCTCCGCCCAGTATGCCTTGACACGGGCAAAGGCCATCCGTGCGCCCTCTATGCACGCCGACCTCTTCATCGCATCAATGCGTGGCATCACATCGAGTAACCACTGCAGCAAGCTGAAATAGCTGTTCGGTTTTGACCCTTCCAGCCATAACTGATCCACAACAGACCTCATGGAGAGTCCGGACAACCTATTTAGTTCGGCCCATTCGGCTAATTGGTCATTCAATGAAAGTGGACGCTTGGGAATATGGAATTGTCTCCAAAACAGCCGGTCTACACCACGGTCCGTCTGGCCCTAGAAGTACTTGGCCGCATCGGCAGCGCTCGCTGCCAAATCCATATACATATCCTCCGAGCTCCACAGCTGATCCAGGGGGGCATGTCGTGGATCTCCGAACTTCCTCCGCAACATAAAGGATTTCCCAGCTACAATATCCTCGGCTTCCCGCAGCTCCTCCTTCTTTGCCCTCATAGCAGAGCGGAGGTCCTTTCTCGTCACAGCAGCCTTCTCAAGGTCCGATGCCTTCGCCTGGTTTTCCTTTTCAAGAACCCGGCAACGGTCGGCGGCGGCTTTTAATTCTATGGCCATCTTGTCTCGGCTCTCGCCATGTGCGGCCTTCTCGGCTTGCAACTCTTCGGCCGCCTTTAAAGCAGCCGCATTACCCAACCTCGCTTGTTCCTTGGCTCGGGCAAGTTTGGCCCGCAAGGCTTCAACAGTGGCAGCCCCATCTGCAACCACAACATATGAAAGATACTGGCATCATGCTACTCTTCCTATGTGACGTTCACCAGATAATGACACTTACCTTGTGCCTCGTCAAGCCTTTTGTTAACAAGCTCGATGTCGGCGTCTGCCGCATCCAACTGCCGTTCTAAATGGGCAAAGTCGCTAGTCCGGTTAGCCACCAGAGCTTCCATCACCTGCACATAAAGGCAGTATGGTTATTACCTGGTGTCGGTGTCAGAACCAGTGGATCTCGGGTAGGGGGTCCCGAACTGTGCGTCTAGGCCGGATGGTAATAGGAGGCAAGGAACACGATGTTTTACCCAGGTTCGGGCCCTCTTGATGGAGGTAAAACCCTACGTCCTGCTTGATTAATATTGATGATATGGGTAGTACAAGAGTAGATCTACCACGAGATCAAGGAGGCTAAACCCTAGAAGCTAGCCTATGGTATGATTGTTGTATGATGGAGTTGTCCTACGGACTAAAACCCTCCGGTTTATATAGACACCGGAGAGGGTTAGGGTTACACAAAGTCGGTTACAATTGTAGGAGATCTTGAATATCCGTATTGCCAAGCTTGCCTTCCATGCCAAGGAAAGTCCCATCCGGACACGGGACGAAGTCTTCAATCTTGTATCTTCATAGTCCTGGAGTCCGGCTGAAGGTATAATCCGGCTACCCGAACACCCCCTAATCCAGGACTCCCTCAGTAGCCCCTGAACCAGGCTTCAATGACGACGAGTCTGGCACGTAGAATGTCTTCGGCATTGCAAGGCGGGTTCCTCCTCCAAATTCTTCATAAAAGTTTGTAAACACCAAAAGTAGTGTCCGGCTCTGCAAAATAAGTTTCCATGTATTGCCACGGAGAGAATAACGTTAACACAAATCTAATCTGCTGACGTATTCCGCAGCGCAACATCACACTACGGCCAAGCCTTTATTCGAATCGTTTTCATTTTTCCACCACAACGTGTTTTGCAAGGCGGTTTCCTTGGCACGTCTTGTCAAAGCAGAGATCGTGTCCCCTTTATTTACGGGATTCTCATCGATACGGATGTGGGTAACCCAATCGTGCCCGTTAGCATGTCTTCACGATTAAAGGCGAGTCCCAAACGGTTACGGGGAGGGCTCCTGGTATTCAACCTCTTATAAAGAGACCAGGGCCTTACTCCTTTTCTCCAATCTCAAAACAAGTCCGCCCGTCGCCTTGAGTTCCAACACCCTCGTCTCCAGATTCCAGGCGCCTCGGACCTTTGACAATGTCCGGTTCCGACCTTCAAGGCCGATGGATGCCCTCCTCCGTCACGGAGGAGGACGTGCTAAAGTTGAGAGAGGCTAAGTTCTTGACCGCTGAAATTTCGCATAGGTTGCCTGCTCAAAGGCAGGCTATCCCTAGTCCCCAGCCCGGTGAGAGCGTAGTGTTCATGTCTCACTTCCTTCGGGGGTTAGGCTTCCCGATAGATCCCTTCATGAGGGGGCTGATGTTCTATTATGGGCTGGAATTTCATGACTTAGCTCCGGAGTCCATCCTCCACATTTCCTCATTCATTGTTGTGTGCGAAGCATTCCTCCGTGTTACTCCTCACTTCGGATTATGGCTCAAGACCTTTAGAGTGGAGCCGAAGATGATCAAGGGATGGCACACAAAGTGCGGAGGCGCTGTCATAAGTAAGAATGCCGATGCTCCATGGCCCGAGGGCTCCTTTGAAGAGGATCTCGGCTTGTGGCAACGAGAGTGGTTCTATATCACCGCTCCCAGGAGCACCAAGTGGGTGGCGCCTCCTGCCTTTCGCTTGGGGCCCCCACCACGGCTAGAGTCATGGGTCAACAAAGGATTAGATTGGGGGTTATCCAAAGATGTGCCCTTGTTGCAGGGTCGCGTCAGGGATCTCTTAGAAAGAGACCTCTGTTGGGGAACGTTACAGAAAACAAAAAAAATTCCTACGGTTTCACCAAGATCCATCTATGAGTTCATCTAGCAACGAGTGATCGGATGCATCTACATACCTTGTAGATCGCGAGCGGAAGCATTCAAAGAACGGGGATGAGGGAGTCATACTCGACGTGATCCAAATCATCGGAGATCCTAGCGCCGAACGGACGGCACCTCCGCGTTCAACACATGTACGGTCAGCGTGACGTCTCCTACTTCTTGATGCAGCAAGGGGGAAGGAGAGGTTGAGGAAGATGGCTCCAGCAGCAACACGATGGCGTGGTTGTGGTGGAGAAGCAGTACTCCGACAGGGCTTCGCCGAGCTCTACGGAGAGAGAAAGAGGTGTAGTAGGGGAGAGGGAGGCACCAGGGGTTCAGGTGCGGCTGCCCCTCCCTCCCCTCCCTTTATATAGGCCCCCTAGGGGGGCGCCGGCCCTGGAGATCCCATCTCCCAAGGGGGGCGGCGGCCAGGGGGTGGAGTACCCCCCCCAAGGCAAGTGGGGCGCCCCCCCCACCCTAGGGTTTCAACCCTAGGCGCAAGGGGGTGGGCCAAGGGGGCGCACCAGCCCACTATGGGCTTGTTCCCCTTCCCACTTCAGCCCATGGGGCCCTCCGGGATGGGTGGCCCCACCCGGTGGACCCCCGGGACCCTTCCGGTGGTCCCGATACAATACCGGTGACCCCGGAAACTCTCCCGATGGCCGAAACTATACTTCCTATATATAATTATTCACCTCCGGACCATTCCGGAACTCCTCGTGACGTCCGGGATCTCATCCGGGACTCCAAAAAACTTTCGGGTTACTGCATATTCATATTCCTACAACCCTAGCGTCACCGAACCTTAAGTGTGTAGACCCTACGGGTTCGGGAGACATGTAGACATGACCGAGATGGCTCTCTGGTCAATAACCAACTGCGGGATCTGGATACCCATGTTAGCTCCCACATGCTCCTCCATGATCTCATCGGATGAACCACGATGTCGAGGATTCAAGCAACCTCGTATACAATTCCCTTTGTCAATCGGTACGTTACTTGCCTGAGATTCGATCGTCGGTATCCCAATACCTCGTTCAATCTCGTTACCGGCAAGTCACTTTACTCGTACCGTAATGCATGATCCCGTGACCAGACACTTGGCCACTTTGAGCTCATTGTGATGATGCATTACCGAGTGGGCCCAGAGATACCTCTCCGTCATGCGGAGTGACAAATCCCAGTCTTGATCCATGTCAACCCAACAGACACTTTTGGAGATACCCGTAGTATACCTTTATAGTCACCCAGTTACGTTGTGACGTTTGGTACACCCAAAGCACTCCTACGGTATCCGGTAGTTACATGATCTCGTGGTCTAAGGAAAAGATACTTGACATTGGAAAAACTCTAGCAAACGAACTATACGAACTTGTGCTATGTTTAGGATTGGGTCTTGTCCATCACATCATTCTCCTAATGATGTGATCTCGTTATCAACGACATCCAATGTCCATAGTCAGGAAACCATGACTATCTATTGATCAACGAGCTAGTCAAATAGAGGCTTACTAGGGACATGTTGGTGTCTATTTATTCACACATGTATTATGATTTCCGGATAACACAATTATAGCATGAATAAAAGACAATTGTCATGAACAAGGAAATATAATAATAATGCATTTATTATTGCCTCTAGGGCATATTTCCAACAGTCTCCCACTTGCACTAGAGTCAATAATCTAGTTACATTGTGATGAATCGAACACCCATGGAATTTTGGTGTTGATCATGTTTTGCTCTAGGGAGAGGTTTAGTCAATGGATCTGCTACATTCAGGTCCGTATGTACTTTACAAATATCTATGTCTCCATCTTGAACATTTTCACGAATGGTGTTGAAGCGACGCTTGATGTGCCTGGTCTTCTTGTGAAACCTGGGCTCCTTGGCAAGTGCAATAGCTCCAGTGTTGTCATAGAAGAGTTTGATTGGCCCCGACACATTGGGTATGAATCCTAGGTCGGTGATGAACTCCTTCACCCAAATTGCTTCATGTGCTGCCTCCGAGGCTGCCATGTACTCCGCTTCACATGTAGATCCCGCCACGACGCTCTGCTTGCAACTGCACCAGCTTACTGCCCCACCATTCAAAATATACACGTATCCGGTTTGTGACTTAGAGTCATCCAGATCTGTGTTGAAGCTAGCATCGACGTAACCCTTTACGACGAGCTCTTCGTCACCTCCATAAACGAGAAACATTTCCTTAGTCCTTTTCAGGTACTCCAGGATATTCTTGACCGATGTCCAGTGTTCCTTGCCGGGATTACTTTGGTACCTACCTACCAAACTTACGGCAAGGTTTTCGACGGAGCCCTATTTAAAGTGAATGCGGCAGTCTCTAAAGCATAGCCCCAAAATGATAGCGGTAAATCAGTAAGAGACATCATAGATCGCACCATATCTAATAGAGTGCGATTACGATGTTCGGACACACCATTACGCTGAGGTGTTCCAGGCGGTGTCAGTTGTGAAACTATTCCACATTTTCTTAAGTGTGTGCCAAATTCGTGACTCAAGTATTGTCCTCCACGATCTGATCGCAAGAACTTGATTTTCTTGTCACGTTGATTCTCAACCTCACTCTGAAATTCCTTGAACTTTTCAAAGGTCTCAGACTTGTGTTTCATTAAATAGACATACCCATATCTACTCAAGTCATCAGTGAGGGTGAGAACATAACGATAGCCACCGCGAGCCTCAACACTCATTGGACCGCATACATCAGTATGTATGATTTCCAATAAGTTGGTTGCTCGCTCCATTGTTCCTGAGAACGGAGTCTTGGTCATTTTACCCATGAGGCATGGTTCACACGTGTCAAATGATTCATAATCAAGAGACTCTAAAAGTCCATCTGTATGGAGCTTCTTCATGCGTTTGACACTGATGTGACCAAGGCGGCAGTGCCACAAGTATGTGGGACTATCATTATCAATCTTACATCTTTTGGTATTCACACTATGAATATGTGTAGCATTACGCTCGAGATTCATTAAGAATAAACCATTCACCATCGGAGCATGACCATAAAACATATCTCTCATATAAATAGAACAACCATTATTCTTGGATTTAAATGAGTAGCCATCTCGTATTAAATGAGATCCTGATACAATGTTCATGCTCAAACTTGGCACTAAATAATAATTATTGAGGTTCAAAACTAATCCCGTAGGTAAATGTAGAGGTAGCATGCCGACGGCGATCACATCGACCTTGGAACCATTCCCGATGCGCATCGTCACCTCGTCCTTCGCCAGTCTCCGCTTATTCCGCAGCTCCTGCTTTGAGTTACAAATATGAGCAACTGCACCGGTATCAAATACCCAAGAGCTACTACGAGTACTGGTAAGGTACACATCAATTACATGTATATCACATATACCTTTCGTGATGCCGGCCTTCTTGTCCGCTAAGTACTTGGGGCAGTTCCGCTTCCAGTGACCACTTCCCTTGCAATAAAAACACTCAGTCTCGGGCTTGGGTCCATTCTTTGGCTACTTCCCGGCAGCTTGCTTGCCGGGTGCGGCAACTCCCTTGCCGTCCTTCTTGAAGTTTTTCTTACCCTTGCCTTTCTTGAACTTAGTGGTTTTATTCACCATCAACACTTGATGTTCCTTTTTGACTTCTACCTCTGCTGATTTCAGCATTGCAAATACTTCAGGAATGGTCTTTTCCATCCCCTGCATATTGAAGTTCATCACAAAGCTCTTGTATCTCGGTGGAAGCGACTGGAGGATTCTGCCAATGACCGCGTCATCTGGGAGATTAACTCCCAGCTGAGTCAAGCGGTTATCTAACCCAGACATAGTGAGTATGTGCTCACTGACAGAACTATTTTCCTCCATCTTACAGCTGAAGAACTTGTCGGAGACTTCATATCTCTCGACCAGGGCATGAGCTTGAAAAACCATTTTCAGCTCTTCGAACATCTCATATGCTCCGAGTCTCTCAAAACGCTTTTGGAGCCCCGGCTCTAAGCTGTAAAGCATGCCGCACTGAACGAGGGAGTAATCATCGGAACGTGTCTGCCAAGCGTTCATAACGTCTTGTTCTGCAGGGAGAACAGGTGCTTCACCTAGCGGTGCTTGTAGGACATAATCTTTCTTGGCAGTTATGAGGATGATCCTCAGGTTCCGGACCCAGTCCGTATAGTTGCTGCCATCGTCTTTCAGCTTGGTTTTCTCTAGGAACGCATTGAAGTTGAGGACAATGTTGGCCATTTGATCTACAAGACATATTGTAAATATTTTAGACTAAGTTCATGATAATTAAGTTCATCTAATCAAATTATTCAATGAACTCCCACTTAGATAGACATCCCTCCAGTCATCTAAGTATAACATGATCCGAGTTAACTAGGCCGTCTCCGATCATCACGTGAGACGGACTAGTCAACATCGATGAACATCTTCATGTTGATCGTATCTTCTATACGACTCATGCTCGACCTTTCGGTCTTCTGTGTTCCGAGGCCATGTCTGTACATGCTAGGCTCGTCAAGTCAACCTAAGAGTTTGCATGTGTAAATCTGTCTTACACCCGTTGTATGTGAACATTGGAATCTATCACACCCGATCATCACGTGGTGCTTCGAAACAACGAACTGTCGCAACGGTGCATAGTTAGGGGGAACACTTTCTTGAAATTATTATGAGGGATCATCTTATTTACTACCGTCGTTCTAAGTAAACAAGATGTAAAAACATGATAAACATCTCATGCAATCAAATAATAATAGTGACATGATATGGCCAATATAATATAGCTCCTCTGATCTCCATCTTGGGGCTCCATGATCATCTTGTCACCGGCATGACACCATGATCTCCATCATCATGATCTCCATCATCGTGACTCCATAAAGTTGCTCGCCAACTATTACTTCTACTACTATGGCTAACACGTTTAGCACTAAAGTAAAGTAATTTACATGGCGTTTCTCAATGACACGCAGGTCATACAAAAAATAAAGACAACTCCTATGGCTCCTGCCGGTTGTCATACTCATCGACATGGAAGTCGTGATTCCTATTACAATAGCATGAACATCTCATACATCACATATATATCATTCATCATTCATCACAACTTTGGCCATATCACATCACAAAACACTTGCTGCAAAAACAAGTTAGACGTCCTCTAATTGTTGTTGCAAGTTTTACGTGGCTGCAATAGGGTTCTAGCAAGAACGTTTTCTTACCTACGTGAAAGCCACAACATGACTTGTCAACTTCTATTTACCCTTCATAAGGACCCTTTTCATCGAATCCGCTCCAACTAAAGTGGGAGAGACAGACACCCGCCAGCCACCTTATGCAACTAGTGCATGTTAGTCGGTGGAACCGGTCTCACGTAAGCGTACATGTAAGGTTGGTCCAGGACGCTTCATCCCACAATACCGCTGAAGCAAAATAAGACTAGTAGCGGCAAGAAAGTTGACAACATCTACGCCCACAACAA
The DNA here is from genome assembly GCA_034509565.1 of Triticum monococcum. Taxonomy (NCBI): domain Eukaryota; kingdom Viridiplantae; phylum Streptophyta; class Magnoliopsida; order Poales; family Poaceae; genus Triticum; species Triticum monococcum. Next base: position 18,575,833 of record CM067844.1, on the reverse strand, counting down.
ATTGTGTTCTACTCATGCAAAGAGAACTACGCATAGACCTAGCTCAGGATGCCACTGTTGGGGAACGTTGCAGAAAACAAAAAATTTCCTACGGTTTCACCAAGATCCATCTATGAGTTCATCTAGCAATGAGTGATCGGATGCATCTACATACCTTGTAGATCGCGAGCGGAAGCGTTCAAAGAACGGGGATGAGGGAGTCGTACTCGACGTGATCCAAATCACCGGAGATCCTAGAGCCGAACGGACGGCACCTCCGCGTTCAACACACGTACGGTCAGCGTGATGTCTCCTCCTTGATCCAACAAGGGGGAAGGAGAGGTTGAGGAAGATGGCTCCAGCAGCAGCACGACGGTGTGGTGGTGGTGGAGAAGCAGTACTCCGACAGGGCTTCGCCGAGCTCTACGGAGAGAGGGAGAGAGGTGTAGCAGGGGAGAGGGAGGCACCAGGGGTTCAGGTGCGGCTGCCCCTCCCTCCCCTCCCTTTATATAGGCCCCCTAGGGGGGGCGCCGGCCCTAGAGATCCCATCTCCCAAGGGGGCGACGGCCAGGGGGGTGGAGTACCCCCCAAGGCAAGTGGGGCGCCCCCCACCCTAGGGTTTCAACCCTAGGCGCAAGGGGGTGGGCCAAGGGGGCGCACCAGCCCACTATGGGCTGGTTCCCCTTCCCACTTCAGCCCATGGGGCCCTCCGGGATGGGTGGCCCCACCCGGTGGACCCCCGGGACCCTTCCGGTGGTCCCGGTACAATACCGGTGACCCCCGAAACTCTCCTGATGGCCGAAACTGTACTTCCTATATATAATTCTTCACCTCCGGACCATTTCGGAACTCCTCGTGATGTTCGGGATCTCATCCGGGACTCCGAACAACTTTCGGGTTACTGCATATTCATATCCCTACAACCCTAGCATCACCGAACCTTACGTGTGTAGACCCTACGGGTTCGGGAGACATGTAGACATGACCGAGATGGCTCTCTGGTCAATAACCAACAGCGGGATCTAGATACCCATGTTAGCTCCCACATGCTCCTCGATGATCTCATCAGATGAACCACGATGACGAGGATTCAAGCAACCCCGTATACAATTCCCTTTGTCAATCGGTACGTTATTTGCCCGAGATTCGATCGTCGGTATCCCAATACCTCGTTCAATCTCGTTACCGGCAAGTCACTTTACTCGTACCGTAATGCATGATCCCGTGACCAGACACTTGGCCACTTTGAGATCATTGTGATGATGCATTACCGAGTGGGCCCAGAGATACCTCTCCGTCATACGGAGTGACAAATCCCAGTCTTGATCCATGTCAACCCAACAGACACTTTTGGAGATACCCGTAGTATACCTTTATAGTCACCCAGTTACGTTGTGACGTTTGGTACACCCAAAGCACTCCTACGGTATCCGGGAGTTACACGATCTCATGGTCTAAGGAAAAGATACTTGACATTGGAAAAACTCTAGCAAACGAACTATACGATCTTGTGCTATGTTTAGGATTGGGTCTTGTCCATCACATCATTCTCCTAATGATGTGATGTCGCTATCAACGACATTCAATGTCCATAGTCAGGAAACCATGACTATCTGTTGATCAACGAGCTAGTCAAATAGAGGCTTCCTAGGGACATGTTGGTGTCTATTTATTCGCACATGTATTACGATTTCCGGATAACACAGTTATAGCATGAATAAAAGACAATTATCATGAACAAGGAAATATAATAATAATGCTTTTATTATTGCCTCTAGGGCATATTTCCAACAACCTCAACCTGGTCAAGGTGACGCAGGTCATGCTGATTCGCCAAACACTGCCCGGCAAACGTCGCTCCCTTCGTCTGTGGGAGTTTAATCTGGAGGGACCACGAGCTCTCCTGCATTTTATGGGCGCAACGCCCGTGGAGATGTATAAAATGTTCTTCGGATCACAAGCAGTGTGTCCGGATTTGACCGAGGATGCAGGTTTAAGCTGCAATCGCCCGGATACTCAAGTAAGTAACCTTGTGCCCGGACTCGCTATCGGTAAAATTGTCATAAATTCGCCCCTAAAAGAGTTGTCCTTTTAAACAGGAGTGGATAGTGAAGGCAAAGCTGATCAGGTGTCCGGCTCCCCTTCTTGAGACCAGGCCAGATCCCGTGCTAGTCAGGATGTTGAAGATCGTGCCTTTGGAGGGAAGTGAGGGGGAGGACAAGGAAACTATGGCCTCCTCAAGGGAGGCTGCTCCGAAGGGAGGAATCGACAATCCCTCTCCTAAGGGGAAGAAGAGGGCCGCCTCTGACGACCCGGAGACCATGGCCTCAAAGCGGGGGGGAAAGTCCTCGTCAGAGGATCCGACGCCGGGAAGATCCTCGGCCGAACTACGCCCTCAAAGGGATCAGCCCTCCAGCGAGCCGTAAGTAGAGAAAGATTTTCCTTTAGAGGGATGAGAGAAATCCTTGCTTTTTATCTAAGAAGATTAACTGAAATTTTACTTTGTAGCTCGGACCTCAGCCCTTCTCAGCAGAGCTCGTCTTCGTGGGATCTTCTTCCGGAGATGATGGAGAGTGGAACGCCTCCCCCTGCCGTACCGTCTGGCGAGGCGGGTGACCCTGAGGTGTCGTCATGGAGGGTTTCTCCGAAACCGGTAGGGGTGGAAGGTAGCCATATGTCCCCCCAAGGTTCTCTGCGTCTGGCCTTCGATGGAGGTCATAGGACGAGTCCGGCACCGTCCGATGTGCGGTCGGAGGGGCTGATGATTCTGCTGGGGCGAGCTTCTATCTCAGAGGAGCACCATGCATTAATGGGTACGGTGATTGGAAGGATTTCGTCTGCAGAAAGCAGATTGCATGAGGCCGTCAGAAGTTTGCTGACGGGTTTTGAGGTACGTTTGATAATGCACTTCTTTGTCAGTTGCGCATAAACAAGATGCGCCCTGTGTAGATAGTAGCCCCTGAGACTCTGTGCATTGTCAAAATTGATGGCGCGCAGAGGATCATAATCCCAGGTCTAAGATGTCGCCTTTGTATACAGGTGGCGAAGTGTCTGGAATCGAGCCGAACTGATGATTTTGCTGAACTAAAGCGGCAACTTGATGTGGCAGATGCCGACATCGCGCTCGTCAATGAGCGGCTCGATGAGGCTCAAGGTATGCAATTCCTCGGGCGGCATCTGGTAAGAGGAGCTTTATGCCAGTATCTTACAGTGTGTGTGCTTGACGCAGATGGTGCGGCCGCCGTGGAGAGTCTTCGGGCGGAACTTGCCTAAGCTAAGGAACAAGCCAGGAAAAGTGATGCGGCTGCCGGGAAGGCCCTTGAAGAGCTGAGAGTCGAACAGGCTGCTCACTGCCGAAGCAAGAAGGAGATGGCCGAGATGGCCGTGAAGTTAAAAAGTGCTACTGACCGTTGCGAGTTTCTTGAGAAAGAAGACCGGGTGAGACAGACATACTTAGAGAAGGCCGTTGCTGATGCCAAGGACGCTCGCTCTGCGATGAGAGCTGCGAAGGAGGAGCTGCATCAGGCCGGACAAATTGCGGCTGGAAAGCCCTTTATGCTGCGCAGGAAGTTTTGCGATCCGAAGTTTGCTCCATTGGACCGGATGGACAAATTGCGGCTGGAAAGCCCTTTATGCTGCGCAGGAAGTTTTGCGATCCGAAGTTTGCTCCGTTGGACCGGATGTGGAGTGTGGAGGACACCTATCTGGATTTGGCAGCGAGTGTTGTTGATGCGACCGAATACTTTCGAGATCAAGAAGATCACGAAGTGGAAAGGCTTTTCTGGTCGCGGTTCCAGACTCCAGAGCGTCCACTGGCAGTGGACGATTGTCTGGCTCAATGGGCCGAACTGAATAGATTGTCCAGACTCGCCATGAAGTACGTCATGGGTCATCTGTGGCCGGGGAGATCGGAGCCGAAAATTTATTTCAGCTTGGTGCAGCAATTCCTTGACGCGGTGCCACGTATCAATGCAATGAAGAGGTCGGCATGCATAGAGGGCGCACGGATGGCTCTTGCCCGTGTCAAGACATACTGGGCAGAGATGGACACCACCGTTGTTGCATCCCGAGATTCGGACAAAAGCCGAGTACCCTCCAAGCACTATTTTCAGGAAGTCCTTGAAGGCGCTTGTGTAATAGAGGCGCAGTGCTCGAAGGATGCTATGTTTTGATAGCATGTGTAATTATAAAGCAATATTTTGATGGATTGTAGTAGACTTTTATACTTGTGCCTTCAAGTATTTGGAACACCTCCTGTGTGGCTGTTTTCAAAATATATATATGTATATATATATAATCTGAAAGATTGCAGTCATTGGCTTCAGCCCCCACGCACATAGTGCGGGGGTGCTCGCAGAAGGCGCATTTTCACACTTAATCCAACGTCTTGGTCCTACAAAGGAGGTGATAGCACAGCGAGCTAGGCAACCGGACTATAATGCTTTAACACTTTCACTTAGCCATAGGAGCTTGACAATGGGACTATTTAGGTAGCCCTTGGTGGCGACTGCGCTCGCCCGAATTCGGGGCGCGTATGTGCCTAGCCGGGAAACAGCCCTTCGTTAATGCGGAGGAATCCTACAGATTCCAGAGAGTCATCGAGTGGTTGACCAGTCTCATGCCATATCATGACAGTCGGTTTTCGGCTTTCTCTACTGAGGTGCTCGCCTGGCCGAACCAGGGCACAATCGCAGTAGTTCTCCTGGTGCCGCCTTAGCCGATAGAGCGGAAAGTAAGGCGGCCGAACACAGGAGCTGGGCAACCCAACATTTGACCAAAATCATGACTCGGAGCTGATGCATATAAGGCCAAACTCGCGACGCCGAACACTCCCTAAGGTATTCGGTCTTTATGAGAGCGGGCGAGGTAACGCTCTGAGGTATAAGCCCCTAGTGTCCAGGTACGCGCAAGAATTCTGATGTGGCCACATGCCAAGACGCCAGCCTCCTCCTTGGTCATAGAACCAGGGGATGTGTATCAACAAGAGACAGTAAAAAAGGTTTACGCAGGGTCTTAATCTGAAAAGAATCCTTGGAACGGGTCCCTACTGCACGTCTGCGCCTGTGTCTCCGTTGTGCCGTATCCTGGACGGGCGCAGCACGACGTTCATCTGTAAAAAGAGAGCAACTAAGTTGAAAAAGGGGCGTGCCGAACAAAAAGTTATATGAAATAAACAAAGTGTAAAGTGAAATATGAAAAATTGAGCTTTATTGTCTCTTATTTTATACATGTGAAGCCCCTAGTGCAGGGGTATATTGCCACTAAGCCTTTATCAACGATGCTTTTGTGCTGGACTCGTCTATCCGTGTCCGTGGTCTTAATGACCTGTTCTGATGTTCTGGCTGGTGAAGCCATTGTATTGTGGGGCTGTTAAAGCGGCCGCACAATCCTCCGCTTGGGGGAGGTGTTCTCACTGCTTCCCCTTTAAGGAGATGATGCCGCATGGACCGGGCATCTTAAGCGTAACAGATGCATAATGAGGTATTGCGTTGAAGCGGGCGAAAGCTTCGCGTCCCAGTAGTGCTTGGTAACGACTTGAGAATGGGACGATGTGGAAAGTCAGCTTTTTGCGATGGAAGTTATCAGCGGAGCCGAAAATAACCTCGAGCCGGAGAAAACCCATGCAATGGGTGTCCGGACCTGGCGTTACTCCTTGAAAGGAGGTTTTGCTATGGCGAATTCTTTTTGGGTCGATCCCCATGTGGCGGATTGAGTCCTGATATATCAGGTTGAGTCCGCTGCCACCGTCCATAAGGACATTTGAAAAATGGAGTCCGCCAATTATTGGATCGAGTACCAAGGCAGTCCAGCATGGGTTCTTGATACTTCTAGAATAATCTAGATGATCGAAGATGATTGGTTTTGACAACCAGTGGCGGGGTTCCTTTGGGATAGGCCGTGGGGTGCGTACCTTTATGGGCGCCGCACGTTTTGTTATGTGGAGTAAGTTTACTGTTTTTACTTCTTGTGGGAAATTCTTTTGTTTCCTGGTGCTCTGCTTTTGGGGTTCGTCCTCGTCTTCGCTTGGTGTATCGAGCCCCTTGTGTTCGGCGTTGAGTCTGCCGGATTGTTTGAAAACCCAACAATCTCTGTGGGTATGGTTAGCAGGCTTTCCGGGAGTGCTATGTATTTGACATATCCTATCCAAGATTTTGTTTAGGTTGGATAGGTCGTCCCTGTTATCTTGGAGGGGCGGCTTTTTCTGATTCTGTCTTGAGCTTTTGAATCCGGCGTTGACTGCCGTGCTCTTCGGACTTTTTTCCTTAGTCCGGCGACGGTCCTTATTGCGTCACGGTTTTCCGTTTCCATCCCTAGTTTCGGATGTACTTGGGTCACTGGTGCTGCATCTTGCCAACCAGCTGTCCACTCCTGCGAAAAAGCGGGTCATGAGGCTTGTTAGTGCGGCCATTGTTCTTGGCTTTTCTTGGCCGAGGTGTCTGGCGAGCCATTCGTCTCGAACATTATGCCTGAAAGCCGCTAAGGCTTCAGCGTCTGGATAGTCTACTATCTGATTCTTTTTAGTAAGAAATCTATTCCAGAATTGCCGAGCTGACTCTCCGGGCTGTTGAGTTATGTGACTTAGATCGTCTGCATCCGGAGGACAGACATAGGTCCCTTGAAAATTTGCTCGGAAAGCGTCCTCGAGCTCTTCCCAACTTCCGATTGTGTTTTCAGGAAGGCTTTTGAGCCAATGCCGGGCTGGCCCTTTAAGCTTGAGGGGTAAGTATTTTATGGCGTGGAGGTCATCTCCTCTAGCCATATGTATGTGGAGGATATAATCCTCGATCCAGACTCCAGGGTCTGTTGTTCCATCATATGCCTCTATGTTTACGGGTTTGAATCCCGCTGGAAATTCATAATCCAGGACCTCATCGGTGAAACATAGGGGGTGTGCGGCACCCCTATATTTGCGTGTGCCGGATTTTGATAATGGCTTTATTGCATTGCTTACGAGAGCTTGCTTTCTTGGCCTGTAAATGGACCTGGCTGGGCCATGATGCGAATCCTTAAGTGGGTCGCATGCCGGCTTAAGTGCGGCGCTGCTTGCCGCTTTATATTGGCCATGGGGTCGTCTATCCGACCGTGTGGCTTTCTCGCTTTTGGAATGCGAGGGCTCTAAGGCCTCCTCATCGAATTCAGGCAGTAGCTTTCTCTTCGGATAGCTTTTAGTGCGGTGACTGTTGCCGTATTTGTCTACGGTATTGATTACTTTACTCCAAATGATCCTGAGTGCATCTTCCGCAGTTTTTGGCTTCCACTTCTACTTTTTCAGGCTGCGTGCGATTGCAATGAGCCGTTTGTGGAGGTTCTTCTGCTTCGTGGGCTTGTCCGGCGTATGGTCGTCCGGAATGCCATTTTCGCCGGGGGAAGGATGTTCGGTTTCTCTATCCGGGTTGTCCTGTTGGGACGGTTGCTCTAAGGCATGCTCGTCGTCTATCGGCTCATCCTGCTCTATGGCTGGGTCTTTATCGAGGCGGGGCTTGGGTCGGTGTTTACGCCGACGCTTTGATTGTTTTTCGAGAGATTGATCCCTCTTTCCGTCCCCATTTTCCTCGTTGTTGCTTTCTTTAGGGGTATCCACCATGTACACATCGTGAGATGAGGTGGCTGTCCGATGCCCTATAGGCGTTGGTTCTTAGGTGTCTCCTACATCGTCGTCCATACCGTCGATGTCTTCGGAGTCGAAGTCGAGCACGTCGGTTAAGTCGTCGAGAGTGGCTACGAAGTGGGTGGTGGGTGGGTTTTGAATTTCTTCATCATCCGAATCCCATCCTTGCTGACCGTAGTCCGGCCAGGGCTCTCCTGATAAAGAGAGAGACTTTAGCGAATTCAGGATGTCGCCGAAGGGCGAGTGCTGAAAGATGTCTGCGGCGGTGAACTCCATTGTCGGCACCCAATCGGATTCGATCGGCAGGGGCGCGGGAGGCTCGGAGTTCGGAGAGGAATCCGGCTCCTCGGGGTCACAGGCCATGCAGAGTGCGGGGCTGGAGTTCGGCTCGATCGCCTCTGAGATCGCAGCCCCTGAGGCAGCATCCAACCGCTGATCCTCGATCTGCGCAGTAGACTCCGAATCAATGGTCGGAACTGATGCGTGTGCGGCCTCCAAGGCGCTGTTCGGCGATAGAGCTATATCATGCCCCTCGAGACAGTGCGGCGCGCTTGGTTGTGGCTCGAATCCGTCGAAGACCAAGTCCCCACGGATGTCAGCCGTGTAGTTTAGGCTTCCAAACCTGACCTGATGGCCAGGGGCGTAGCTTTCGATCTGCTCAAGGTGGCCAAGCGAATTGGCCCGCAGTGCGAAGTCGCCGAATACGAAGATCTGTCCGGGGAGAAGAGTCTCACCCTGGACTGCATCGTTGTTGATGATCGAAGGAGCCATCGGGCCTAAAGGCGACAACACAGAGGAACTCTCAATGAAAGCACCAATGTCGGTGTCAAAACCGGCGGATCTCGGGTAGGGGGTCCCGAACTGTGCGTCTAGGCCGGATGGTAACAGGAAGCAAGGAACACAATGTTTTACCCAGGTTCGGGCCCTCTTGATGGAGGTAAAACCCTATGTCCTGCTTGATTAATATTGATGATATGGGTAGTACAAGAGTAGATCTACCACGAGATCAAGGAGGCTAAACCCTAGAAGCTAGCCTATGGTATGATTGTTGTATGATGGAGTTGTCGTACGGACTAAAACCCTTCGGTTTATATAGACACCGGAGAGGGTTAGGGTTACACAAAGTCGGTTACAATGGTAGGAGATCTTGAATATCCGTATTGCCAAGATTGCCTTCCACGCCAAGGAAAGTCCCATCCGGACACAGGACGAAGTCTTCAATCTTGTATCTTCATAGTCCTGGAGTAAGGCTGAAGGTATAGTCCGGCTACCCAAACACCCCCTAATCCATGACTCCCTCACCTGGGAATATGATCCTCTGTTCGTCATCGTTACCGACGACAACCAGAGTCTCAGGGGCTACTATCTACACAGGGCACACCTAGCATGTGCAGGACTATCATACATTCTTTTACGTACCTCAAAACCTGTCAGTAGACTCATAAAAGCTTCATGCAATCCACTTTCGGCGGACGATATTCTCTCTATCACCATATCCATCAGCACACGGTGTTCATCTGAGATGGCCGCTCGCCCCACCAACTCCCTCAGCACATCCGATCGCACACTAGAAGGTGCCGGACTCTTTTGTCTGCTCTCTTCGGGAGCCAGACGCTGGGAGCTTCGGGGGTCAATGGGATTATCTTCTGGCCTCACCGGGCTCGGAGAGGCCCTCCGCGACGACACTTCAGGGTCGCCCGCTTCCGGAGCGGAGGAGTCCGGAGGAGGCGTTTCATTCTCCATCATCTCTAGAAAGAAGATCCCCCGAAGATGAGCTCATTTGAGAGGGGCTAAGGCCCGAACTGCAAAAATATATGCGGTGGTTATCTTCTCAGAAGAAAAAGATGGCATATCTATACTATTAAAGTATTTCGGGTCACTAACAACTCGCGGGAGAATTTATCCCCTCGCGGACTTTGTGCGGCAACGGTGCCCCCCGGGGTAGGACCCTCTGTGGGAGACTTCTTCTCCCGTTTGGAAGTTTCGGCTTCCGAATCCCCGGGCGCAGTTCTTTTCCTCTTCTGGTAGTCTTCCTTCATGGAGACGCTCGCTCCCCCGGTTAGAATGGGCAGCGTTGAGGGCCCGCATCCGCCCGCATTACCCTCCATAGTATTTTCCTTTAAGGGCTCCGGGCAGGGTGCGGTCTGGAGCATCTTCTCCAATACCGGATTTTCCAAACCCTCAGGGAGGGGGGCCGAACACCGAATCAACTTCGCCTTTGTTAGCCAGTCCTGGAAGCGAACACTCAGAAATAACTTTGTAACAAAGGAGAGATAGTATGTTCGACCGGAAGATGCCTTACCTGTTCGGCGGCACGATTACTACTCAAGCCCACGTCCTCGGTGATTTCCGGACACTCCACCTGAGGTCCGAAGAATGACTTGTACATCTCCTCGTGCGTCAGGCCGAGAAAATTTTGAATGACACGCGGTCCCTCGGGATTTAATTCCCATAGGTGAAGAGGCCGGCGTTTGCAAGGCTGGACTTGACGAACCAGCATAACTTGTATTACCGCAACCAAACTGAAATCTCCATTGAAGAGATCCCGAATGCGGCTTTGTAGTATAGGCACGTCCTTGGCTGGGCCCCAGCTCAGGCCTCTGCTGATCCATGACATTAGTTGTGGTGGAGGGCCCGAGCGGAAAACAGGCGTGGCCGCCCACTTGGCACTTCTAGGAGCCGTGATGTAGAACCACTCCTGTTGCCACAATTCAGACACCTCTGGGATGGAACCTTTGGGCCACGGAGCTCCCGTCATCTTGCGTATTGAGGCACCTCCACATGCTGCATGTTGCCCCTCGACCATCTTCCGCTTCACTTCAAAGGTCTTGAGCCACAGGCCAAAGTGAGGGGTAACCCAGAGGAAGGCCTCGCACACGACGATAAATGACGTGATGTGAAGAAAGGAGTCCAGAGCTAGATCATGGAAGTCTAGCCCGTAATAAAACATCAAACCCCTGACAAAAGGATCCAGAGCGAGGCCTAGACCTCGGAGGAAGTGGGAAACGAACACGACGTTCTCGTTGGGTTTGGGGGTAGGGATGACCTGCCCTCGAGGAGGCAGCCGATGCAAAATCTCGGCGGTTAGATATCTGGCCTCCGTCAACTTTTTGATGTCTTCTTCCGTGACGGAGGAAGGCACCCATCGGCCTTGAAGGCTAGATCCGGACATGACTGAAGGTTTGGAGCAGCTGACCTGAACTTCAGGCGCTTGAGCTTGAGGTGGGGGAAGGATTCGATTGAGCACGGGAGGGAAAAATAAAAGCCTAGTCCCTTTATAAGGAGGGTGAATACCAAGCGTCCTCTTCGTGTCTGTTTGGACTTGCCTATAATCTAGGAATCCTAGAAGCGGTTGGGTTACCCACGCCCGTATTGATGAGAATCCCGGAATAAGGGGACACGATCTCTGCTTTAACAAGACGTGCCAAGGAAACCGCCTCGCATAACGCGCTGAGATGGGATAGTAAAACGGTTCGAATAAAAGCTTGGTCGTGGTGTGATGTCACACTACGGAACACGTCAGCGGATTAGATTTGTGTAAATATTATTCTCTCTGTGGCAATATGTGGAAACTTATTTTGCAGAGCCGGACACTACCTTTGTGTTCAAAATCTTCTATGAAGTACTTGGAGGAGGAACCTGCCTTGCAATGCCGAAGACAATTTGCGCGCCGGACTCGTCGTCATTGAAGCCTCGTTCAGGGGCTACTGAGGGAGTCCTGGATTAGGGGGTGTCCAGATGGCCGGACTATACCTTCAGCCGGACCCCAGGACTATGAAGATACAAGATTGAAGACTTCGTCCCGTGTCCGGAAGGGACTTTCCTTGGCGTGGAAGGCAAGCTTGGCGATACGGATATTCAGATCTCCTACCATTGTAACCGACTCTATGTAACCCTAACCCTATCCGGTGTCTATATAAACCGGAGGGTTTTAGTCCGTAGAAAAAACATACACATCAACAATCATACCATAGGCTAGCTTCTAGGGTTTAGCCTCTCTGATCTTGTGGTAGATCTACTCTTGTACTACCCATATCATCAATATTAATCAAGCAGGACGTAGGGTTTTACCTCCATCAAGAGGGCCCGAACCTGGGTAAAACTTCGTGTCCCTTGCCTCCTGTTACCATCCGGCCTAGACGCACAGTTCGGGACCCCCTACCCGAGATCCGCCGGTTTTGACACCGACAACGAGCCCACGCTCGTCGAAGGCAGGCAGAGCAGCGATAACCTCCACCCCATCTGGGCGGTGGTACAAGGGAACAAGGCCATCAGGCGGGTACCCTTGGTCGTCCCCGACCAAGGAAAGAAGAGCCGAGCGCAATTCCTCATCGGAAAGGGGCTCCGGGCGTAGGCGGAGGTCGTCCCCTTCGTCTCCAAGTTTCCACAGTGGGCACGGGCGCGACTGGAGGGGAGCCACGCGTTGTGCCATGAATTCTTGGGCAATCATGGCCCCCGTCAGCTTCGCCATTCTCGAATCGCCGGGCTTCAGGTCAGCGGCCATCCTCTCCAGCACCCGTGTTGCCCGCAGGTTGGTGAGCTTCGTATGAAGCCATCCCTCATAGGACACGGGCATCTCTGACGGTAGCACAACCGAGGGTGGACGTGCTTGGCGTCCATCAGGACCCACTTGCTCCCGAAGCCCTCGGCCTTCTTCCCGGCCTTCGAGATGGCATTGGTCTTGTTGGCCGCGACGAAGCCAACGCACCCCGAGCAGGGGCCCTCCTTAAGCCGGAGAAAGAAGAAGTGGCACAGCAGCGCCACGGACGGCATCACTCTGACGTATGCCTCGCAGTAGAAGGCGAAAATCGATAGAAGAAGGACAGAGTTGGGATGAAGATGGAGGGCGTGGATCTTATAATGACTGAGGACGGAGTAGAAGAATTCAGAGAAGGGGGGAACCAACCCGGCGACGATGCTACTCAGGAAGAAGGGGTAGAAGGTGCTGCCAGAGTCCTCAGGCTCGGCGGAGCCGACCCGGAGCATAGTCTTCCTCTTCTTGTCACCCTCCACCGTCATCAAGCGCACAGCGGCCAGGTTCTTCTCCGACACGCTCGGTGCGTCGAGCGCGGGCTCGTACCAGGATGACGAAGGGGTATCCCGGGCTTTCTTGGGCGCCATCGATGGCAAGCTTGAAGGTCTGGGTGAATCTGGAGTCTCTGGAAGTGAAGGGCAAGAAGGGGGATCTGGAGCAAGATGAAGGAAGGCAATGAAGGTAAATGCAGCCCGTGCCAGCCTTTTGTCAGGCAGGCAGTTGCCGAGGTAGCATGGGGAAGCGGAGACGCCCATGACCAATCAACCGCCACGCGTCAACCGAGGTCGCATGCTGTTAGGGCCCATGGTGCTCCGCACTTGTCCCTTGGCTTCGCCTTGAATCCAAGCCCGACCATGCCTTGGGCCCGGGGACTACTGTCGACGTCCTGGGAACTGGGGTCCCCAGACTTGCCTGCCTGCGGCCCATGGTGTGGCTCCACTAGCAACCATGTACGGCCCATCTTCACCAGCAAGCACTCAAGACCCTCGCGAGGGGCCAAGCCTCGCGAGGTGGACGACGCAAGACCTCCTCGGGGGTGGCCTCACCAGGCTGGCTCGTGAGGGGCGGAGAGATCAAGGCAAGGGGCACCTCGCGAGGTCCCCGTGACGTAAGCCATGACGACCAAGGCCAGGCGGGCGCCAGCGCGCGCAGTGTACGTGTTTCCCCTTTGGTGCTTAAGAGGCAAGCGCAGGCGCGGAGTCCCAAGGCGTTAAGCAAATGTTTCCATATCGGTGCAACAAGACCAAGACAGTAGGACAGCAGGACGGGGGTCACCGTGGAACCCAGGACGGCGTCACCACCAGAGCCTTTGGCAGGCGAAGACCACCTTTTGTCAGGATAGCTTGTACTAGTTGTCCCCCTTCAAACTGGCCATTGTGGGATCCCTTCCTGCCTAATATTTGGGGAGAGGACCTAGGCCTCTATAAATAGGACTAGCCACCACCTTAGAAGAGGGATAGGACGATCCTCGACCGCATCAACTCACCAAACACAAGAGCACCTCTCCTCAGGAGGATGTTCTTCCCTTGTAACTGTTCATCCTCGGCCCAAGAGACAATCCACCACCCCACACTGGAGTAGGGTATTACACCGCATTGGTGGCCCGAACCAGTATAAATCTTGTGTCCCTTGTTCTACGGGTTCGACGCACTAAGACTTGAGATCGCGGTGAGGGAGAGAGCTAGAGGGGGGGAGATCTTTGTGCGCACCCCCGTGTTCGAACCTCAATGGTTTTGCCAGAACCCGAAATCCGAAAATAGGTTCTATAAAGTATGTCATGCTCTGTACCAGACCTATTGTGTACCTTGTCATGAGTTTGGCAAGGGGGTACAATAGTGATCCAGGAGTAGATCACTGAACAGCGGTCAAAATTATCCTTAGTTACCTAAGAGGACTAAGGAAATATTTCTCGGTTATGGAGGTGATAAATAGTTCGTCATAAGGAGATACATCAATGCAAGCTTTGACACCAATTCGGATGACTCTGAGTCTCAATCTGGATACATATTGAAAGAGGGAGCAATTAGCTAGAGTAGCTCCATGCAGAGCATTGTAGACATAGAAATTTGCAAAATACATACGGATCTGAATGTGACAGACCGGTTGACTAAACTTCTCTCACAAGCAAAACATGATTACACCTTAGTACTCTTTGAGTGTTAATCACATGGTGATGTGGACTAGATTATTGACTCTAGTAAACTCTTTGGGTGTTGGTCACATGGCGATGTGAACTAAGGGTGTTAATCACATGGCGATGTGAACTAGATTATTGACTCTAGTGCAAGTGGGAGACTGAAGGAAATATGCCCTAGAAGCAATAATAAAGTTGTTATTTTATATTTCCTTATTCATGATAAAGGTTTACTATTAATGCTAGAATTGTATTGATCGGAAACTTAAATACATGTGTGAATACATAAAAAAATACCGTGTCCCTAGTAAGCCTATACTAGACTAGCTCATTGATCAAAGATGGTCAAGGTTTCCTAACCATCGACATGTGTTGTCATTTGATAGCGGGATCACATCATTAGGAGAATGATGTGATGGACAAGACCCATCCGTTAGCTTAGCATATTGATCGTTTAGTTTATTGCTATTGCTTTCTTAATGCCAAATACATATTCCTTCGACTATTAGATTTTGCAACTCCCGAATACCGTAGGAATGAGTGCTATCAAACGTCACAACGTAACTGGGTGATTATAAAGATGCTCTACAGGTATCTCAGAAGGTGTTTGTTGAGTAGGCATAGATCGAGATTAGGATTTGTCACTCTGAGTATCAGAGAGGTATCTTTGGGCCCTCTCGGTAATACACATTGATACACCTCCAACGTATCTATAATTTTTGATTGCTCCATGCTATATTATCTACTGTTTTGGACTATATTGGGCTTTATTTTCCAATTTTATATTATTTTTGGGACTGACCTATTAACCGGAGGCCCAGCCCAGAATTGTTGTTATTGCCTATTTCAGTGTTTCGAAGAAACGGAATATCAAACGGAGCCAAAAACCTAATTCCACCGCCGCAACTTTCTATATCCACGAGATCCCATCTTGGGGCCTGTTCCGGAGCTCCGCCGGAGAGGGCCGTCATCACGGAGGGCTTCTACATCATCATAGCCTCTCCGATGAAGTGTGAGTAGTTTACCTCAGACCTTCGGGTCCATAGTTAGTAGCTAGATGGCTTCTTCTCTCTTTTTGGATCTCAATACAAAGTTCTCCCCCTCTCTTGTGGAGATCTATTCGATGTAATCTTCTTTTTGCGGTGTGTTTGTTGAGACCGATGAATTGTGGGTTTATGATCAAGTCTATCTATGAATAATATTTGAATCTTCTCTGAATTCTTTTATGTATGATTGGTTATCTTTGCAAGTCTCTTCGAATTATCCGTTTGGTTTGGCCAACTAGATTGGTAGTTCTTGCCATGGGAGAAGTGCTTAGCTTTGGGTTCGATCTTGCGGTGTCCTTTCCCAGTGACAGAAGGGGCAGCAAGGCACGTATTGCATCGTTGCCATCGAGGATAACAAGATGGGGTTTATTTCATATTGCATGAATTTATCTCTCTACATCATGTCATCTTGCTTAAGGTGTTACTCCGTTTTTAACTTAATACTCTAGATGCATGCTGGATAGCGGTTGATGAGTAGAGTAATAGTAGTAGATGCAGAATCGTTTCGGTCTACTTGTCATAGACGTGATGCCTATATACATGATCATACCTAGATATTCTCATAACTATGCTCAATTCTGTCAATTGCTCAACAGTAATTTGTTCACCCACCGTAGAATACTTATGCTCTTGAGAGAAGCCACTAGTGAAACCTATCGCCCCCGGGCCTATTCTCATCATATCAATCTCCATCACTTTAATCTTGCTTTGCTTTTTACTTTGCTTTTACTTTTTACTTTGCATCTTTATACCAAAAATACCAAAAATATTATATCTATCAGATCTCACTCTCGTAAGTGACCGTGAAGGGATTGACAACCCCTAATCGCTTTGGTTGCGAGTAGCTACCGTTTTGTGCAGGTACGAGGGACTTGAGCGTGGCCTCCTACTGGATTGATACCTTGTTTCTCAAAAACTGAGGGAAATACTTACGCTACTCTGCTGCATCATCCCTTCCTCTTCGGGGAAAACCAACGCAAGCTCAAGACGTAGCAAGAAGGATTCTGGCGCCGTTGCCGGGGAGTCTACGCAAAAAGTCAACATACCAAGTACCCATCACAATCCCTATCTCTCGCATTACATTATTTGCCATTTGCCTCTTGTTTTCCTCTCCCCCACTTCACCCTTGCCGTTTTATTCGCCCTCTCTCTCTATCCTCCCTCTCTTTTTCTGTTTGCCTCTTTTCCCTCGCCATGTCAGAACCAAAAAGAGTTGGGGGTTCTCTCCCAAGTTCTAGTGCTTTAGACAATCCTGCTATCGTATCTAAACTCATAAATCGGAATACTATAAAACAACTTGCTGGAGTTATCAATGAGAACCTTAGTAATTTTGATGAAGATGATTCTGGAATTTTTCGTTATTTACTTGATGAATCTTTGAAAGATGCTTGGGATAGGCTGTTAAGGATCCGGGCTAGCTATGTACCCCAATATCAAATTGAGGTTTACTTAAAAAGATTTTATGTTGGGCTACCCGCTTCGTTCAAACACGTTTTAGATTCTATTTTCGAGGGGGGGTTTCTTGAAGGGGACCCCATAGATACCTATGAGAGGATGAAAACTATATTTGGGCACCCCATTAATGAGAAAACTGAAATCACATATCTCTTGCTTTCTTATCAGAATGAATCTATTAAAGAGATAAAAGCTAGCCTAGATGCCAATTTTCGCAACATTCTTAATATTTCTTCTACCATTAATGGACATGTACTCGGTCAAAATAGAAAAGATTAATTCTATAGATAACAAGTTTGCTCTCTTTTTCTTTAAAACCAAAGATGGCAATACCTAGATCTATCCTCGCTTTTATGCCTAGCTAGGGGCGTTAAACGATAACGCTTGTTGGGAGGCAACCCAATTTTATTTTTATTCCTTGCTTTTTTATCCTGATTAGTAATAAATAAATTATTTAGCCTCTGTTTTGGTTGTGTTTTTTGTGTTTAATTAGTGTGTGTGCCAAGTAGAACCGTTGGGAAGACTTGGGGGAAGTCTTGTTGAACTTGCTGTAAAAAACAGAAACTTTAGCGCTCACGAGAACTGCTGTCATTTTTATTTGAAGAGTGATATTTAGTTAATTATTTTTGCAGATGATTAATAGATAAATTCCTCACGTCCAGAAATTTATTTTAGAATTTTTGGGGTTTCAGATCTTGCGCTAGCTACAGATTACTACAGACTGTTCTGTTTTTGACAGATTCTGTTTTTCGTGTGTTGTTTGCTTATTTTGATGAATCTATGGTTAGTAAAATAGTTTATAATCTATAGAGAAGTTGGAATACATTAGGTCTAACACCAATATAAATAAAGAATGAGTTCATTACAGTACCTTGAAGTGGTCTTTTGTTTTCTTTCGCTAACGGAGCTCACGAGTTTTCTGCTTTAAGTTTTGTGTTGTGAAGTTTTCAAGTTTTGGCGGAATTATTTTGATGGATTATGGAACAAGGAGTGGCAAGAGCCTAAGCTTGGGGATGCCCATGTCACCCCCAAGATAATCCAAGGACACCAAAAAGTCAAAGCTTGGGGATGCCCCGGAAGGCATCCCCTCTTTCGTCCACTTCCATCGGTAATTTACTTGGAGCTATATTTTTATTCACCAACGTGATATGTGTTTTGCTTGGAGCGTCTTATATTATTTGTGTCTTTGTGTCTTAGTATGCCACAATCATCTTTGCTGTACACACCTTTTGAGAGAGCCATACATGAATTAAAATTTGATAAGAATACTCTATGTGCTTCACTTATATCTTTTGAGCGTTATAATTTTGCTCTATGTGCTTCACTTATATCTTTTGAGCTATGTAGTTTTTCTCTATGCGCTTCACTTATATCTTTTGAGCGTTATAATTTTGCTCTATGTGCTTCACTTAGATCTTTTAGAACACGGTGGTGGATTTGTTTTAAAGAAACTATTGATCTCTCATGCTTCACTTAAATTATTTTGAGAGTCTCTTAATAGCATGGTAATTTGCTTAATAATAAAATGCTTGGTATTCAAGATTTGTGAAACTTTCTTTTGAGTGTGTTGAATACTAAGAAAATATTGAAACATGATAATTGTTTTGAGATATGGAGGTGATAATATTAAAGTCATGCTAGTTGAGTAGTTGTGAATTTAAAGAATACTTGTGTTAAAGTTTGTGATTCCCGTAGCATGCACGTATGGTGAACCATTATGTGATGAAGTCAGAGTATGATTTATTTATTGATTGTCTTCCTTATGAGTGGCGGTCGAGGACGAGCGATGGTCTTTTCCTACCAATCTACCCCCCTAGGAGCATGCGCATAATACTTTGCTTTGATAACTTCTAGATTTTTGCAATAAGTATATGAGTTCTTTATGACTAATGTTGAGTCCATGGAGTATACGCACTCTCACCCTTCCACCTTTGCTAGCCTCTCTAATACCGCGCACTTTTCGCCGGTATCATACACCTACCATATACCTTCCTCAAAACAGCCACCATACCTACCTATTATGGCATTCCCATAGCCATTCTGAGATATATTGCCATGCAACTTTCCACTGTTCCGTTTATTATGACACACTCCATCATTGTCATATTGCATATCCCAGTACACCGCCGGATGCATTCATATAGAGTCATAGTTTGTTCTAAGTATCGAGTTGTAATTGTTGAGTTGTAAGAAAAATAAAAGTGTGATGATCATCATTATTAGAGAATTGTCCCAGTAAGGAAAGGATGATGGAGACTATGATTCCCCCACAAGTCGGGATGAGACTCCGGACGAAAAGTAAATAAAAAAGGCCAAAGAAGCCCAAATAAAAATAGGCCACATAAAAAAGAGAAAAGGCCCAAATAAAAAAATGAGAGAAAAAGAGAGAAGGGACAATGTTACTATCCTTTACCACACTTGTGCTTCAAAGTAGCACCATGATCTTCATAGTAGAGAGTCTCTCATGTTATCACTTTCATATACTAGTGGGAATCTTTCATTATAGAACTTGGCTTGTATATTCCAGTGATGGGCTTCCTCAAATTGCCCTAGGTCTTCATGAGCAAGCAAGTTGGATGCACACCCACTTAGTTTCTTTTTGAGCTTCCATATACTTATATCTCTAGTGCATCCGTTGCATGGCAATCCCTACTCACTCAAATTGATATCTATTGATGGGCATCTCCATAGCCCGTTGATACGCCCAGTTGATGTGAGACTATCTTCTCCTTTTTGTCTTCTCCACAACCACCTTTCTATTCCACGTATAGTGCTATACCTATGGCTCACGCTCATGTATTGCGTGAAGATTGAAAAAGTTTTGAAAAAGTTAGAGTATGAAACAATTTCTTGGCTTGTCATCGGGGTTGTGCATGATTTAAATACTTTGTGTGGTGAAGATAGAGCATAGCCAGACTATATGATTTTGTAGGGATAACTTTCTTTGGCCATGTTATTTTGAGAAGACATAATTGCTTTGTTAGTATGCTTGAAGTATTATTATTTTTATGTCAACATAAACTTTTGTCTTGAATCTTTCGAATCTGAATATTCATATCACAATTAAGAAGATTTGCATTGAAATTATGCCAAGTAGCACTCCACATCAAATTTTCTCTTTTTTTCATTTACCTACTCGAGGACGAGTAGGAATTAAGCTTGGGGATGCCTGATACGTCTCCAACGTATCTATAATTTTTGATTGCTCCATGCTATATTATATATTTTTTGGACTATATTGGGCTTTATTTTCCACTTTTATATTATTTTTGGGACTAACCTATTAACCGGAGGCCCAGCCCGGAATTGCTATTTTTTTGCCTATTTCAGTGTTTCGAAGAAACGGAATATCAAACGGAGCCAAAAACCTAATTCCACCGCCGCAACTTTCTGTATCCACGAGATCCCATCTTGGGGCCTGTTCCGGAGCTCCGCCGGAGAGGTCCGTCATCATGGAGGGCTTCTACATCATCATAGCCTCTCCGATGAAGTGTGAGTAGTTTACGTCAGACCTTCGGGTCCATAGTTAGTAGCTAGATGGCTTCTTCTCTCTTTTTGGATCTCAATACAAAGTTCTCCCCCTCTCTTGTGGAGATCTATTCGATGTAATCTTCTTTTTGCGGTGTGTTTGTTGAGACCGATGAATTGTAGCTTTATGATCAAGTCTATCTATGAATAATATTTGAATCTTCTCTGAATTCTTTTATGTATGATTGGTTATCTTTGCAAGTCTCTTCGAATTATCCGTTTGGTTTGGCCAACTAGATTGGTAGTTCTTGCCATGGGAGAAGTGCTTAGCTTTGGGTTCGATCTTGCGGTGTCCTTTCCTAGTGACAGAAGGGGCAGCAAGGCACGTATTGTAACGTTGCCATCGAGGATAACAATATGGGGTTTATTTCATATTGCATGAATTTATCTCTGTACATCATGTCATCTTGCTTAAGGCATTACTCTGTTTTTAACTTAATACTCTAGATGCATGCTGGATAGCGGTCGATGAGTGGAGTAATAGTAGTAGATGCAGAATCGTTTCGGTCTACTTGTCACAGATGTGATGCCTATATACATGATCATACCTAGATACTCATAACTATGCTCAATTCTGTCAATTTCTCAACAGTAATTTGTTCACCCACCATAGAATACTTATGCTCTTGAGAGAAGCCACTAGTGAAACCTATCGCCCCCGGGTCTATTCTCATCATATCAATCTCCATCACTTTAATCTTGCTTTGCTTTTTACTTTGCTTTTACTTTTTACTTTGCATCTTTATACCAAAAATATTATATCTATCAGATCTCACTCTCGTAAGTGACCGTGAAGGGATTGACAACCCCTAATCGCGTTGGTTGCGAGTAGCTATCGTTTGTGCAGGTACGAGGGACTTGAGCGCGGCCTCCTACTGGATTGATACCTTAGTTCTCAAAAACTGAGGGAAATACTTACGCTACTCTGCTGCATCATCCCTTCCTCTTCGGGGAAAACAAATGCAAGCTCAAGACATAGCACACAGCATAAGAAGCCTTGCAAGCAAAGTGACTAATGAGTTAGTTACAAGATGATGTATTACGGAACGACTAAAGAGACTTGGCGGTAACGAGATTGAACTAGGTATGAAGAAACCAACGATCGAATCTCAGGCAAGTAACATACCGATGGACAAAGGAATTACATATGTTGTAATAAGGTTCGACCGATAAAGATCTTCATAGAATATGTAGGAACCAATATATGCATCCCGGTTCTACTATTGATTATTGATCGCAGAGGTGTGTCAGTCATGTCTACATAGTTCTCGAACCCGTAGGGTCCCCACGCTTAACGTTCGTTGACGATATAGCGTTATATGAGTTATATGATATGGTGACCGAATCTTTTTCAAAGTCCCGGATGAGATCACGGACATGACGAGGAGCTCCGGAATGGTTCGGAGGTAAAGATTGATATGTAGGACGATGGTATTCGGACATCGGAAGTGTTTCGAAGTGTACCGGGTAGTCATCGGAATACCGGAGGGGGTACCGGACACCCCCGGGAGGGTAATGGGCCTATTGGGCCATTAGAGGAATCCACACCAGCCCACAAGGGGCTAGCACACCCCCCTATGGTAGTCGGCCAAGTGAGAGAAAGGAAAGGGGCATTCGGCATCCCCCTTCCTTCCCTCTCCCCCCCTTTCCTTCCCTCCTCCGACAAATATGGAAAGGGGGCGCGGCCAAGGGCGGGAGCCCAAGTAGGATTCAGCCCTACTTGGGGCACCCCTTGGCCTCTCCCCTCTCCCCCACCTATATATATGTGGGAAGGGGGCGCCTAGCACAACCACGACAATTGCTTAGCCGTGTGCGGCACACCCCTCCATAGTTTAGTCCCTCGGTCATATTTTCATAGTGCTTAGGCGAAGCCCTATGGAGATAGCTTCACCATCACCGTCACCACGCCGTCGTGCTGCCGGAACTCATCCACTACTACACCGTCTTGCTGGATGAAGAAGGAGAGGACATCACCGAGCTGAATGTGTGTTGAACGCGGATGTGGCGTACGTTCGGTACTCGATTGGTTGGATCGCGAAGAAGTTTGACTACATCAACCAAGTTACTAAACGCTTCCGCTTATGGTCTAGGAGGGTACGTAGACACACTCTCCCATATCGTTGCTATGTATCTCCATGGATAGATCTTGCATGTGCGTAGATTTTTTTTGTTTTCCATGCAACATTTCCCAACAGGCTCGCGCTACCGTTCCCTTGAATTTTAATGTGTTCCTAGAGAAAGCTAAGTTGAAAGATGATGGTAGCAACTACACGGACTGGGTTCGTAACTTGAGGATTATCCTCATTGCTGCATAGAAGAATTATGTCCTTGATGCACTGTTAGGTGACAAGCCCCCTCCCGCTAATGTAGACACTTTGAGCGTCTGGCAGACGCGGTCTGATGACTACACTATAGTTCAGCGTGCCATGCTCTATGGCTTAGAATCGGGACTCCATAGACGTTTTGAACGTCATGGACCATATGATGTTCCAGGAATTGAAGTTAATATTTCAAGCAAATGCCCGAGTTGAGAGATATGAAGTCTCCAACAAGTTCTATAGCTGCAAGATGGAGGAGAATAGTTCTGTCAGTGAGCACATACTCAGAATGTCTGGGTATCATAACCACTTGACTCACCTGGGAGTTAATCTTTCGGATGATAGTTGAGGGAGTCCTGGATTAGGGGGTGTCCGGATAGCCGGACTATACCTTCGGCCGGACTCCTGGACTATGAAGATACAAGATTGAAGACTTCGTCCCGTGTCCGGAAGGGACTTTCCTTCGCGTGGAAGGCAAGCTTGGCGATACGGATATGTAGATCTCCTACCATTGTAACCGACTCTGTGTAACCCTAGCCCTCTCCGGTGTCTATATAAACCGGAGGGTTTTAGTCCGTACGAACAATCATACCATAGGCTAGCTTCTAGGGTTTAGCCTACTTGATCTCGTGGTAGATCTACTCTTGTACTACCCATATCATCAATATTAATCAAGCGGGACGTAGGGTTTTACCTCCATCAAGAGGGCCCGAACCTGGGTAAAACATTGTGTCCCCTGCCTCCTGTTACCATCCGCCTAGACGCACAGTTCGGAACCCCCTACCCGAGATCCGTCGGTTTTGACACCGACATTGGTGCTCTAGTTGAGAGTTCCTCTATGCCGTCGCCATCAGGAAGGATGCCTCATCCCATCTTTAAAGACGGCACTGTTCCTAAGGGAGCTTTGGCTATCGGCCAAACCCTCAGGCTAGGTGGTTTCCTTATGACCGCCCGTTCGGCTGCTGCGCCGACGATGACCTCTCGGGTCACCGAAAGCAATCTTCACGTCAGCTCGGAATTTGCCGAGCAGCTAGATCCAATGGAGCTCTCTTCCCTAAACGAGCTCTTGGATCGCTTCGCCGCCCTGGGAGTCGCTACGGATTACGACCAGATTGGGCCTAAACCCGATCTGAAAGAGATTAACTCTCCCCAGGTCACCCATCACGTTGCCATGGTAGAGGGACAGTGCGGCGACCCTTCATCTATCTTAAGGACTAGCTATGTCCGGATTCCCGATCCCTCCAAGCCGGATACCCGCGGAGGGGAGGACATCACTCAAGACCTGAACTTAAAGTCAGGCGACGGGCTAGATTCATTGGACAGCATCCAAGAATCCAAACTTCCGAGTTCGGAAACTCCTTGGCCCCTGGGTCTCAGATTGGGTGAGGTTTCGGATTTGATTCCACCCACCCACCCGTACATAAGCGATCTATCCCAAATTAGGCAAGAGCCCGAAGAAACAGTACATCATTACTGGGCCAGATTCCTCCTGGTTATGAACAGGATAAAGGACTACTGCGAGGAAGACGCAATTTCATTCTTCTCTAATAATTGCACGGACAAGGGAATCCTCAAAGCCATAAGTCACCGTGATATTACATGCTTCGCTGACTTGGCGTCCATAGTACGAAAGTATTGTGCGATGGAAAGCGCCTGGAAAACCGAAATAAAATTTTGGGACAATCTGGCCCTGAATACAAACCCAGTTCGAAATAAAAGGGTGCATCATCGCCAGACACCCGGGTTCAATACCAAAAAGCAAAAGCCCTCTACGGGGCACGGAACCGTACTGGAAGGATGGCTTAATGGACCCTGTAAAATTCACAGTGCAGAGGGCGCCACACCAACTCACAGCCTTAGAGCATGTTGGATCCTCCGGTAGGTGGCAAAAATTGGCGAAGATCTTCTAATTCCAGAAGCCACAGAAAGCCACCCCAGAGACACCAGTACAGTATTAACAGTCTTTGAAACTTTCGCATCAAATAATATGCGAAAAAGAACACTCCGCAGCCTTGCCGAAGTCTACCAAGTAGCAACAATAAACACATGGAGTGACACGCCTATTACTTTTAACGCCAGTGATGAACCTAAATTCCGAACAGCCCGAGCACCAGCCGCATTGGTCCTCAGTCCAATAGTGGACGGCTTTCGTCTTACCAAGGTACTCATGGATGGCGGTAGCGGATTGAACCTCATTTATGAGGAAACCCTTCAAAAAATGGAAATAGACTGGAACCGCATTGAGCAAAGCAGCACAACCTTTAGAGGGATAATCCCCAGTCGGGAAGTGCGCTGTACAGGAAAAATTACACTAGATGTGGTGTTCGGGACGCCAAATAATTACAGGTCCGAAGAGGTCATGTTCCAAGTGGCCCCGTTCAGTAGCGGATATCACGCTCTGCTAGGGCAGGAAGCGTTTACAATCTTCCAAGCAATACCCCATTACGGGTACATGAAGCTCAAGATGCCCGGGCCTAACGGAATCATCACTCTCGCTAGTGATCTGGACATGGCACTCCGCGCCGAAAACAAGACAGCCGCACTGGCCCTCGAGGCGCTATCTGAAGCCCTAGCGGCTGAGGAACTGACTGCGCTGCGCTCCACGGTGAATAGGGATGATGTGATAAACCGGCGGACGAAATAGTCAAATTCCAGGTCCATCCAACGGACCCCAATAAAACAGCTTCCATCGGGGCATAGTTAAACCCTGATGTAGACACCGCACTGCGAGAGTTCCTACAAGAGAACTGGGACATTTTCGCCTGGCACCCTTCAGACATGCCAGGAATCCCACGTAGGCTGGCCGAACACAGCTTAAATATCCTAAATGGATTCAAGCCAGTCAAACAGGCTCTTCGGCGTTTTTCCGAACCTAAGAGACAGGCCATGGGAGAGGAACTAGCCAAGCTATTGGAGGCCGGATTCATCAAAGATATAAAACACCCGGACTGGCTGGCAAACCTGGTGATGGTACCAAAGAAGGACAAATCCTGGCGCCTGTGCGTTGATTTTAAATACCTTAACAAGGCTTGCCCAAAGGATCCCTTCCCTCTCCCCCACATCGATCAAATTATCGACACTACCGCAGGACACGATTCGTTGTGTTTCCTCGATGCATACTCCGTCTACCATCAAATAAAGATGGCAGAGTCAGACCAGGCCGCAACGGCATTCATCACACCATACGACCCATTCTGCTTCAACACAATGCCCTTCGGGCTCAAAAACGCCGGCGCAACATATCAGCGCATGATTCAGACATGTCTGGCAAACCAGATTGGCAAAACAGTGGAGGCATACGTAGATGATGTGGTCGTTAAAACAAGACATGTCGAATCTCTAGTAGACGACTTGAGGCTAACATTCGATAACCTCCGAACATACGACATCAAGCTCAACCCGGAAAAATGCATTTTCGGCATTCATTGTATCCGGTAGAGGAATTGAAGCAAATCCAGCCAAGTTCCGAGCTCTGTCACAATTGGATATCCCGAAGGACCTCAAACAAATACAAAAATTAACCAGATGTGTGGCGGCTCTAAGCCGCTTTATCTCCCGCTTGGGAGAAAAGGCCCTACCCCTTTACCGCCTCCTTCAGCGCACCGAACACTTTTAGTGGACGGATGCAGCCATGGCCGGACTTGACGAAATAAAAGCCATCTTGGCAACAAACCCAATCCTGGCCGCGCCAAACATTGGCGAACCAATTCTATTATACATTGCAGCAACCCATCAGGTCGTAAGCGCAGTGCTCGTCGTCGAACGAGAAACGGATGGACACAAATTCCCCCTTCAAAAGCCGGTCTACTATGTGTCCACTGTCCTTACTCCATGCAAGTCACGGTACCCACATTATCAAAAGATTGTGTACGCGGTATTTATGGCATCCTGGAAGCTGCGACAGTACTTTCAAGAGTGTTCAATAACATTAGCCTCGGAAGTGCCACTTAATGATATTATAAACAACCACGACGCGACGGGCCGGATTGCAAAATGGGCCATTGAGCTCCTCCCGTTCGACATAACTTACAACCCACGGCGAGCTATCAAGTCGCAAGTTTTGGCCGACTTCGTCGCAGAATGGACGGAGGCCAAACTCCCTAAAGAGTACGGCACATATTCCAATTGGGTCATGCACTTCGATGGCTCCAAAATGTTGGCCGGTCTAGGGGCTGGCGTCGTTTTGACGTCCCCCACAGGAGACATAGTTCAATACGTACTCCAGATAATGTACACAGACTCCAACAATGCAGCCAAATATGAGGCCCTTTTACATGGTCTCCGGATGGCAGTATCCATGGGAATTCAACGCCTAGAGGTGCGCGGGGACTCGAACCTTGCAATATCCCTAATAAATGGAGACTTTGATGTCAAAGATCCAAAAATGGCAGCTTATCGCAATGTCGTCCTAAAAATGTCAGCTCGGTTCGAACGGCTCGAATTTCACCATATAGCCCGGGAAAATAATCAGGCGGCAGATGTCCTGGCACGCATCGGCACAAAACGCGATGTAGTCCCCCCCAACATCTTCTTGGAAAGGTTGTTTAAGCCATCCGTAGTATGGGAAGGGGAACCCGGCAATAACAGCCCAGACCCAACCGCACTGCCCGACACCGAACACTCTGACATAATTGGAGGCTCTGCCAATGAAATAACACCTTCAGCCCACGTAATAATGGTTGTCATCGCCCCATGGACAGAACCATTCCTCGCCTACCTTACTAGGTAGGAACTCCCCGAGGACCAAAATGAGGCACGCTGCATAGTGCGGCGATCTAAAGCCTATAAACTCCATGAGGGGGAGCTTTACAAGAAAAGCACTACCGGAGTCCTTCAAAGGTGCATCTCCGAAGAGGAAAGGCGGAACCTCCTGGCTGAAATTCATGCTGGACTCGGCGGTCATCACGCTGCAACTCGGTCCCTTGTAAGCAAGGCCTTCCGTACAGGCTTTTATTGGCCGACGGCCCGGGCAGACGCCTAGGACTTAGTCCAACAATGCATCGGTTGCCAGCTTTTTGCAAACCAAAGCCATATGCCACCCACCTCCCTCCAAACTATCCCCATCACTTGGCCCTTCGTGGTCTGGGGGCTTCACATGGTTGGACCCCTTAAAGGCGGAACCCACAAGAAAAAATACTTACTGGTCATGGTGGATAAGTTCACCAAATGGATAGAAGCCAAGCCTGCTAAGACGGCCGAATACGGACCGGTGATAGACTTTATATCTGGGGTTGTACACCGTTACGGCGTCCACCACAGCATCATCACTGATAACGGCACAAACTTTATGGCCGACGAGGTAAAACTCTGGTGCAAAAACATGGGCATCAAGCTCGATTATGCTTCCATCTATCACCCACAAACTAACGGCCAGGTCGAACGTGCAAATGGTCTTATCATGAGTGGCATCAAACACAGATTAGTGCGGTCCCTTAAGGAATCTAATACGCACTGGGTAGAGGAGCTTGACTCTGTACTCTGGGGGTTACATACCACGCTGAATCGCACCACCGGATACACACCATTCTTCATGGTGTACGGCGCAGAGGCAGTTTTGCCCTGCGACATAATTCATGACTCACCTCGAGTGCGCATGTACGAAGAAAGAGAAGCCGAGCTCGATCGGCATGACATTTTGGATGCCTTGGAGGAAGAGCGTGACGTGGCAAAAGCTCGTTCCGCATTCTATCAACAGCAAGCTTGAAGATACCAAAGCAGAGAAGTACGGGCCAAAAATTACAACGTTGGTGAATTAGTTCTACGCCTGCCGAACAAGAAAAAGGACAAACTTAAGCCCAAGTGGGAAGGTCCCTTCATAATTGACCAAGTCCTGACTTGTGGGGCGTACCGTCTGCGAGATGCATCGGATAACCGACTCGAGCCGAACCCATGGAACGCAGCCCGTCTCCGAAGATTCTATGCCTAGCGCCGGATTCTTTGTTCGTCTCCTTCCTCTGTCCATTTTTATACACTTTATGTCTTACATTTCTCTCCTTCTCCCCTCTCTCTATCTTATAGCCTTTAAAGGCTCATAAAGTGACGCGCTATCCGCGCTCATTAAACCTGGGGGCTTCTTTAAATAGAAGCTTATTTATACGGCTTCATGCCCAACACATGTGTCACACTTCTGCATGTACCTTTTATTCACCATTATATGCATCAATATGACTTAAGTTTTGGCCAAGCTGGGTTGCTTGGCTCCTGTGCTTACCCCTACGTTCCCGATTGTTCGGCTAGGTGGTAAAGGGAGCACCTCTGCGATTGTTACTGTCGGGTCAGCCGGATGTGTACCTCAGACTGGGTGAAGCCGAAAGCTAGCGTTCTTAAGGGAATATTCGGTCGGTGAACTAAAGATGATATTTTTTCACTTATTTATCTATACGCCCCCAGATGTTTTTCCTGTGTCTCTTTTCGCAGAATGGACATGCACTTTAGGGCATGCCTCCCGGGGAAAGGAACCCCTAACGGAACTATTGTCCCTGGAAGATGTTTCTTACAAACCATGTAATATAACATAACTAGTTGGGCACTTGTCTGTTCAAGCACTAATGACCCCTACGCCTAGTCTCCATGCATACCCTGGTTCTTATATAATCGCGAGGGTATCCGGACACACTCCGGACCGTCAGGTCCCGAGGTTGAAGCAAAAAGGTCGGCCACGACAAACGATCTATAATCTGGCTAGAAGGCATTACACATGTCAATTAAAATTACATAGTCAATCTGATTGATTGTATTCCTCTTCAATACCATCTAAAAGGCTGTCTAGCTTACAGTCCTGTTGGGAATACTTTGCGGCCAATTCTACTTGGCTGTATACTAAGCTCACAGGGATCTCCTTCCCGTCGGGCCCCACGGGTCCGACCTCGGCCATGCAGTTTGGGTCAGCCTTCATGTACCGCATCTTCACCATGGCCAAGGCCTCCCCGGCGCCTTGACGGCAGGCCAACATCTTCCATAATCGGAAGCGCCGCCGCGCTCCCTTCAGCTTCTCTACAAGCTCTCCAAGGCCTTCGGGCATGGAGACCGATGGCCACAAGGCCTGGGCGACACCTTGCATCACCTGCCGAACTCGCTCGTGCAGTTGTGAGAGCTCGGGAAGAAGGTCACCCGTAGAACCAGGCATTTCCTCTGCAGGACGACCTGTTAGCATACCTACAGACATTACTCTGTTAGTCGACTTCCTCGCCGAACTCTTTTTTCAAGGTTCGTTTAAGCACTTACTAAATATGCCGCGTCGAAGCCGCTGATTCTCCTTAACGGAGTCCAACAGCTGGGCACGAACATCCTTCAGTTCAACGCCCAACTTGATGTTGGCATCTTGGAGGTTGTTCTTCTCCCGCCTCACCTTTGTCAGCACACTCTCACCAGCCTTCAGCTGGCGTAGGAGTTGTTGCTTTTCCGGATTTAATCCGGCGCCATCTGCAATTTCATTTGTCAGATTTGCACCCACGCCGCACTTCACAAAATACTTATCTTTCGAAGCGTATATTACCAGAGGGGATCTCCTTGGGCTCCCCTGCCGCGGCTAGTGCGGCCTCAAGTTGGGCTTTGCACTCTTCCAGCTCCTGGGACAGTAGGGTATTCTTTTCTGTAAGAACCTGCATAACAAATGATCCTTAAATTGGTTATTCTAACTGTTTCAAGTCTCGGGGGCTACTGGTATATATATAATTACCAAAATTTTCTTACCCGTATGTCTTTTACATACTGCTCTATGGCTCTGGCTAGACCATTTTGAGCGGCACGGAGGTACGCATCTCCCGAATTGAAGGCATCCAATGCTTCTTGTGAGAAACAAGCATCGCGAAGAACCGTCCGGCGACGCATGTGGTTCATGGCACTCTCCACCTCGGAATTAGTGGCAGACAGCCTGTCTGCATCCTCTGTTGGAGGAGCGTCCGGTGTGCACCTTGTGTTCGCCTCCGCTTCCGGACCAGGCTTTGGAGCCTGGCTGGTGGAGGCGCGATTGGCAACCCCTCCGGATATAGTCTGGTGAGGTCTCTTCGTCCTGAAGAGAGCACGAGCGTTAATATGCCTTGAAGGAATAACACCTGGGAATAAGACGGCGTGCTATACCTTTGCGCCGGCGTCTCAGTCCGGACCGCACTTCTTTTTAGCCCGCGGGGCCTTGCCGCCCCTCGTTGGCTAGTCGCCGCAGGCTCGGCCTCCGTCTCAAGGACCTCCCTGCAAAACACGGTTGTCATACGGCAATCGAAAACACGCGAGGATAGATCCCTTTTCAAAGTGCTGGGACTTCGGTCTCAGTTACCTATGAGGCTGGGAGTAGCCCTGGGTAATCGGCCGTAATGGCCAGCAAGGCGTTGTCCCTGCTCAATTGATGAAACACCCCATCAATCAGCTCCACAGATAAGTCTGGATCCTCTTGAGAGGCCGGGTCGAGGGACCGTCCCGGATCCTCGGGTTGTGGAGGAGGGCTATTTATTTCTTTAACAGCCTGGCGTAGTTCCTGCATTGAAGTCGTTAGACTGAATATTTAACGATGGGAATATAAAACGGATGGGCAAGTAAAAGTGTCCACTTACCCAACTTGGGGGATTGTACATAGAAAATCCACCTTGTGGGTTCACGCGGAGAAATTCCTCCTCTTCTCCCTTGTACAAAGCGGACAAGATCTTTATTAGAGCGGCAGCCGAATCCGGCCCCTTACGGCCGTGGCGGGTGGCGTCGTCCTCCCCGTTGAAGTCCCACATGGGGTGGCCTCTATACTGGAGCGGCTGCACCCCTCGCATGATGCATACGGCCATGACCCCGATCATGGTCAGTCCGGAATGAGCTAACAATCTTATCCGACCCATCAGGTAAAGAACGTCCTTGTCGCTTTCCCTCTGAGGGCTCCGTGGACGCCATCTTAGGCGCTTCTTTAGAGGAGCACTGTCGAACTCGAGGAGGCCGATCCGGACAGGATCCGGCAGCGGGACGTCCTCTATATAAAACCATTCCGAAGGCCAGTCCTCGGACGCCTTCTTTTGGGCTCCGGATAGATATCCGGTCCCGGCGATGCGCCACACTTCGGCTCCGCCCACTTGATATATTGACCCCTTCTGAGAATGGGGCACAAGGCAGAATAGCCTTTTCCACAGCGCGAAATGAGCCTCGCAGCCCAAAAACAGCTCGCAAAGGGCTACGAAGCTCGCGATATGCAATATGGAGGCAGACGTGAGGTTGTGTAGCTGGAGGCCGTAGAACTCCAGGAGCCCCCGGAGAAACGGATGAATTTGAAATCCGAGCCCTCTTACTAAGTAAGGGACAAGGCATACCCGCTCTCCTTTGGAGGGATTGGGGGCGCTCTCCGCTTGCTCTCCACCATTATAGGTGGCAAGTCCGACTCGAACCGGGACCATATAGGCCGGGGGAGAAATCCCTTGGTCTGGAGCGTCACTAGCTCGCTGTGCGGGATGGAGCATCTCTCCCAATCTCCAGGCTGAGGGCTGGAAGGGTGAGAGGAGGAGCTGCGGCAGCCGGCCATGATAGAATAGACCTCTGTCGGATACGCTCTGATGAATACTCGCGGAGGGGAGAAGGTGTGGTTTGGATCTAAATCCTCATCCCCTTAAATAGGCGGCTCATTCACGCGGCTAGGGGTGTAAATATAAAAACACCCTGACTTTTCGTATTCGTTTGACACGTGGAAGATGGCCATTGTGGGGCGTAGAAGCCAAGGAGCGCTACATTTACAAGAAACCGGACATTATTCGACAGGTACACAGAAATTGGAGGAGAACCCGCCTTGCAATGCCGAAGACAATCTGCGCGCCGGACTCGTCGTCATTGAAGCCTGGTTCGGGGGCTACTGAGGGAGTCCTGGATTAGGGGGTGTCCGGATAGCCAGACTATACCTTCGGCCGGACTCCTGGACTATGAAGATACAAGATTGAAGACTTCGTCCCGTGTCCGGAAGGGACTTTCCTTGGCGTGGAAGGCAAGCTTGGCAATACGGATATGTAGATCTCCTACCATTGTAACCGACTCTGTGTAACCCTAGCCCTCTCCGGTGTCTATATAAACCGGAGGGTTTTAGTCCGTACGAACAATCATACCATAGGCTAGCTTCTAGGGTTTAGCCTCCTTGATCTCGTGGTAGATCTACTCTTGTACTACCCATATCATCAATATTAATCAAGCAGGACGTAGGGTTTTACCTCCATCAAGAGGGCCCGAACCTGGGTAAAACATTGTGTCCGCTGCCTCCTGTTACCATCCGCCTAGACGCATAGTTCGGGACCCCCTACCCGAGATCCGCCGGTTTTGACACCGACAATAGTGTTATTAACAGAGTTCTTCAATCACTGCCACCAAGCTACAAAGGCTTCGTGATGAACTATAATATGCAAGGGATGGATAAGACAATTCCCGAGCTCTTTGCTATGCTCAAAGTTGCAGAGGTAGAAACCAAGAAAGAGCATCAAGTGTTGATGGTTAACAAGACCACTAGTTTCAAGAAAAAGGGCAAGAGAAAGAAGGGGAACTTCAAGAAGAATGGCAAGCAAGTTGTCACTCCCAGGAAGAAGCCCAAGTCTGGACCCAAGCCTGAAACCGAGTGCTTCTACTGCAAAGGGACTAGTCACTAGAAGCGGAACTGCCCCAAGTATTTGGCGGATAAGAAGGATGGCAAAGTGAACAAAGGTATATTTGATATACATGTTATTGATGTGTACCTTACTAATGCTCGTAGTAGTGCCTGGGTATTTGATAGTGGTTCTATTGCTCATATTTACAACTCACAACAGGGGCTACGGACTAAACAAAGATTGGCTAAGGACGAGGTGAGGATGCGCGTCGGGAATGGTTCCAAGGTCGATGTGATCGCTGTCGGCACGCTACCTCTACATCTACCTTTGGGATTAGTTTTAGACCTGAATAATTATTATTTGGTGCTAGCGTTGAGCATGGACATTATATCTGGATCTTGTTTGATGCGAGATGGTTATTCATTTAAATCAGAGAATAATGATTGTTCTATTTATATGAGTAATATCTTTTATGGTCATGCACCCTTGAAGAGTGGTCTATTTTTGTTGAATCTCAATCGTGGTGATACACATATTCATAATATTGATGCCAAAAGATGCAAAGTTGATAATGATAGTGCAACATATTTGTGGCACTGCCGTTTAGGTCATATTGGTGTAAAGCGCATGAGGAAACTCCATGCGTATGGACTTTTGGAATCACTTGATTATGAATCATTTGATGCTTGCGAACCATGCCTCATGGGCAACATGACTAAAACTCCGTTCTCCGGAACAATGGTGCGAGCCACTGACTTATTGGAAAAAATACCTACCGATGTATGCGGCCCGATGAGTGTTGAGGCTCGCGGCGGGTATCGTTATTTTCTAACCTTCACAGATGATTTGAGCAGATATGGGTATCTACTTAATGAAACACAAGTCTGAAACATTTGAAAAGTTCAAAGAATTTCAGAATGAAGAGGAGAATCATCGTAACAAGAAAATAAAGTTTCTACGATCTGATCGCGGAGGCGAATATTTAAGTTACAAGTTTGGCCTTCATTTAAAACAATGTTGAATAGTTTCACAACTCACTCCACCTGGAACTCCACAGCGTAATGGTGTGTCCGAACATCGTAACCATACTTTATTAGATATGGTGCGATCTATGATTTCTCTTACCGATTTACCACTATCATTTTGGGGTTATCCATTAGAAACAGATGCATTCACTTTAAATAGGGCACCATCTAAATCTGTTGAGATGACACCGTATGAACTGTGGTTTGGCAACAAACCTAAGCTGTCATTTCTTAAAGTTTGGGATTGTGATGCTTATGTGAAAAAGCTTCAGACTGATAAGCTCGAACCCAAGTCAGAGAAGTGCGTCTTCATAGGATACCCAAAAGAAAATGTTCGGTACACTTTCTATCACAGATCCGAAGGCAAGATCTTTGTTGCTAAGAATGGATCCTTTCTAGAGAAGGAGTTTCTCTCGAAAGAAGTGAGTGGGAGGAAAGTAGAACTTGATGAGGTAATTGTACCTTCTCTCGAATTGGAAAGTAGCCCATCACAGAAATCAGTTCCAGTGATGCCTACACCAACTAGAGAGGAAGCTAATGATAATGATCATGAAACTTCAGATCAAGTTACTACCGAACCTCGTAGGTCAACCAGAGCATGTTTTACACCTGAGTGGTACGGTAATCCTGTTCTGGAAGTCATGTTACTAGAGCATGACGAACCTACGAACTATGAGGAAGCGATGATGAGCCCAGATTTCGATAAATGGCTTGAGGCCATGAACTCTGAGATAGGATCCACGTATGTGAACAAAGTGTGGACTTTGGTTGACTTGCCCGATGATCGACAAGCCATAGAGAATAAATGGATCTTCAAGAAGAAGACTGACACTGATGGTAATGTTATTGTCTAAAAAGCTCGACTTGTTGCGAAAGGTTTTCGACAAGTTCAAGGAGTTGACTATGGTGAGACTTTCTCACCTATAGCGATGCTTAAGTCTGTCCAAATCATGTTAGCAATTGCCGCATTTTATGATTATGAAATCTGGCAAATGGACGTCAAAACTGCATTCCTTAATGGATTTCTCAAAGAAGAGTTGTATATGATGCAACCAGAAGGTTTTGTCGATCCTAAAGGTGCTAACAAAGTGTGCAAGCTCCAGCGATCCATTTATGGACTTGTGCAAGCATCTCGGAGTTGGAATATATGCTTTGATAGTGTGATCAAAGCATATGGTTTTATACAGACTTTCGGAGAAGCCTGTATTTACAAGAAAGTGAGTGGGAGCTCTATAGCATTTCTAATATTATATGTGGATGACATATTGTTGATTGGAAATGATATAGAATTTCTAGATAGCATAAAAGGATACTTGAATAAGAGTTTTTCAATGAAAGACCTCGGTGAAGTTGCTTATATATTGGGCATCAAGATCTATAGAGATAGATCCAGACGCTTAATTGGACTTTCACAAAGCACATACCTTGATAAAGTTTTGAAGAAGTTCAAAATGGATCAGTCAAAGAAAGGGTTCTTGCCTGTGTTACAAGGTGTGAAGTTGAGTCAGACTCAATGCCCGACCACTGCAGAAGATAGAGAGAAAAAATGAAAGTCATTCCATATGCCTTAGCCATAGGATCTATCATGTATGCTATGTTGTGTACCAGACCTGATGTGTGCCTTGCTATAAGTCTAGCAGGGAGGTACCAAAGTAATCCAGGAGTGGATCACTGGACAACGGTCAAGAACATCCCGAAGTACCTGAAAATGACTAAGGAGATGTTTCTTGTTTATGGAGGTGACAAAGAGCTCATCGTAAATGGTTACGTCGATGCTAGCTTTGACACTAATCCGGATGACTCTTAGTCACAAACCGGATACATATTTATATTGAATGGTGGAGCTGTCAGTTGGTGCAGTTCCAAGCAAAGCGTCGTGGCGGGATCTACGTGTGAAGCAAAGTACATAGCTGCTTCAGAAGCAACGAATGAAGGAGTCTGGATAAAGGAGTTCATATCTGATCTAGGTGTAATACCTAGTGCATCGGGTCCAATGAAAATCTTTTGTGACAATATTGGAGCAATTGCCTTGGCGAAGGAATCCAGATTTCACAAAAGAACCAAACACATCAAGAGACGCTTCAACTCCATCCGTGATCAAGTCGAGGAGGGAGACATAGAGATTTGCAAAATACATACGGATCTAAATGTGACAGACCCGTTGACTAAGCCTCTTCCACGAGCAAAACATGATCAACACCAAGACTCCATGGGTGTAGAATCATTACAATGTAATCTAGATTATTGACTCTAGTGCAAGTGGGAGACTGAAGGAAATATGCCCTAGAGGCAATAATAAAGTTGTTATTTATATTCCCTTATATCATGATAAATGTTTATTATTCATGCTAGAATTGTATTAACCGGAAACTTGATACATGTGTGGATACATAAACAAAACACAATGTCCCTAGTAAGCCTCTACTAGACTAGCTCGTTAATCAAAGATGGTTAAGTTTCCTAACCATAGACATGTGTTGTCATTTGATGAACGGGATCACATCATTAGGAGAATGATGTGATGGATAAGACCCATCTGTTAGCTTAGCATGTTGATCGTTTAGTTTTATTGTTATTGCTTTCTTCATGTCAAATACATATTCGTTCGACTATGAGATTACGCAACCCCCGGATACCGAAGGAATACCTTGTGTGCTATCAAACGTCACAACGTAACTAGGTGATTATAAAGATGCTCTACGGGTATCTCCGAATGTGTTTGTTGGGTTGGCATAGATCGAGATTAGGATTTGTTACTCCGAGTATCGGAGAGGTATCTCTGCACCCTCTCGGTAATACACATCATGATAAGGCTTTTAAGCAATGTGACTAATGAGTTAGTTACGGGATGATGTATTATAGAACGAGTAAAAATACTTTCCGGTAACGAGATTGAACTAGGTATGAAGATACCGATGATCGAATCTCGGACAAATAACATACCGATGACAAAGGGAATAACGTATGTTGTCATTACGGTACGACCGATAAAGATCTTCGTATAATATGTAGGAACCAATATTTGCATCTAGGTTCCGCTATTGGTTATTGACCAGAGAGGTGTCTTGGTCGTGTCTACATAGTTCTCGAACCCATAGGGTCTGCACGCTTAACGTTGATGACAATTTTGTATTATATGAGTTATGTGATTTGGTGACCGAATGTTGTTCGGAGTCCCGGATTAGATCACGGACATGACAAGGAGTCTCGAAATGTTTGAGAGGTAAAGATTCATATATAGGACGATAGTATTCGGACACCGGAAGTGTTCCGGGGGTACCGGGTACGTATTGGGTCACCGGAAGGGGTTCCGGGCAACCCCCGGCAAACTATATGGGCCTAATGGGCCAAGAGAGGGACAGACCAGGCCCTTAGGGGTTGGTGCGCCCCCCTATAGGCCTAAATAGGAGGAAAAGGAAAGGAGGGAAGGGAGAAGGAAAGGGCAGGATTCAGCCACCACCTTTCCTTCCCCTCTCCCCTCTCTTACCTTCCCCCTCCGACACATATGGAAGGGGGAGGCCGACTTGGAGGAGGTGCCCAAGTAGGATCCCTCCTACTTGGGGCACCCCTTGCTGCTCCCCTCCCTCTCCCACCTATATGAAGGAAATATGCCCTAGAGGCAATAATAAAGTTATTATTTATTTCCTTATTTCATGATAAATGTTTATTATTCAAGCTATAATTGTATTAACCGAAAACATAATACATGTGCGAATACATAGACAAACAGAGTGTCACTAGTATGCCTCTACTTGACTAGCTCGTTAATCAAAGATGGTTATGTTTCCTAACCATAGACAAAGAGTTGTTATTTGATTAACGGGATCACATCATTAGGTGAATGATCTGATTGACATGACCCATTCCATTAGCTTAGCACCCGATCGTTTAGTATGTTGCTATTGCTTTCTTCATGACTTATACATGTTCCTATGACTATGAGATTATGCAACTCCCGTTTGCCGGAGGAACACTTTGTGTGCTACCAAACGTCACAACGTAACTGGGTGATTATAAAGGTGCTCTACAGGTGTCTCCAAAGGTACATGTTGGGTTGGCGTATTTCGAGATTAGGATTTGTCACTCCGATTGTCGGAGAGGTATCTCTGGGCCCTCTTGGTAATGCACATCACATAAACCTTGCAAGCATTGCAACTAATGAGTTAGTTGCGAGATGATGTATTACGAAACGAGTAAAGAGACTTGCCGGTAACGAGATTGAACTAGGTATTGAGATACCGACGATCGAATCTCGGGCAAGTAACATATCGATGACAAAGGGAACAACGTATGTTGTTATGCGGTCTGACCGATAAAGAACTTCGTAGAATATGTAGGAGCCAATATGAGCATCCAGGTCCCGCTATTGGTTATTGACCGGAGACGTGTCTCGGTCATGTCTACATTGTTCTCGAACCCGTAGGGTCCGCACGCTTAAGGTTTCGATGACAGTTATATTATGAGTTTATGAGTTTTGATGTACCGAAGGAGTTCGGAGTCCCGGATGAGATCGGGGACATGACGAGGAGTCTCGAAATGGTCGAGACGTAAAGATCGATATATTGGACGACTATATTCGGACATCGGAAAGGTTCCGAGTGATTCGGGTATTTTTCGGAGTACCGGAGAGTTACGGGAATTCGCCGGGAGAAGTATTGGGCCTTATTGGGCCATACGGGAAAGAGAGAGGGGCTGCCTAGGGCAGGCCGCCCCCCCCCCCCCAAGGCCTAGTTCGAATTGGACTAGGGGGAGGGGCTGCGCCCTTTCCTTGTTTCCTACTCCTACTACATGGAAGGACTCCTAGTTGGACTAGGAAAAGGGGAATCCTACTCCCGGTGGGAGTAGGACTCCCCTAGGGCGCGCCATAGAGAGGGCCGGCCCTCCCCTCCTCCACTCCTTTATATACGGGGGCAGGGGGCACCCCATAGACACACAAGTTGATCCACGTGATCTTATTCTTAGCCGTGTGCGGCGCCCCCTGCCACCATAGTCCTCGATAATATTGTAGTGGTGCTTAGGCGAAGCCTTGCGACAGTAGTACATCAAGATCGTCACCACGCTGTCGTGCTGACGGAACTCTTCCCCGACACTTTGCTGGATCGGAGTCCGGGGATCGTCATCGAGCTGAACGTGTGCTAAAACTCGGAGGTGCCGTAGTTTCGGTGCTTGATCGGTCGGGCCGTGAAGACGTACGACTACATCAACCAAACGCTTCCGTTGTCGATCTACAAGGGTACGTAGATCACACTCTCCCCTCGTTGCTATGCATCACCATGATCTTGCGTGTGCGTAGAATTTTTTTTGAAATTACTATGTTCCTCAACACTATATATATGGGGGGCACCGCTAGAGTACACAACATTGATTCCTAGCCGTGATCGGCGCCCCCCTCCATAGTTTACGCCTCCGGCCATATTGTCGTAGTGCTTAGGCGAAGCCCTGCGCGGATCACTTCACCATCACCGTCACCATGCCGTCATGCTAACGAAACTCTCCCTCGACACTTTGCTGGATCAAGAGTTCGAGGGACGTCATCGAGCTGAACGTGTGCAGAACTCGGAGGTGCCGTACATTCGGTACTTGATCGGTCGGAACGAGAAGAAGTTCGACTAACGCGTTGTCGAACACTTCTGCCGGTCTACGAGGGTATGTGGACACACTCCTCCCGTCCCGTTGCTATGCATCTCCTAGATAGATCTTGCGTGAGTGTAGGAATTCTTTGCAATTGCATGCTACTGAAGGAAATATGCCCTAGAAGCAAAAATAAAGTTGTTATTTATATTTCCTTATATCGTGATAAATGTTTATTATTCATACTAGAATTGTATTAACCGGAAACTTAGTACATGTGTGAATACATAGACAAACAGAGTGTCACTAGTTTGCCTCTACTTGACTAGCTCATTCAATCAATGATGGTTATGTTTCCTAACCATAAAAATGGGTTGTCATTTGATTAACGGGATCACATGATTAGGGAATGATGTGATTGACTTGACCCATTTGTTAGCTTAGCACGATGATCGTTTAGTTTGTTGCTATTGCTTTCTTCATGACTTATACATGTTCCTATGACTATGAGATTATGCAAATCCCGAATACCGGAGGAACACTTTGTGTGCTACCAAACATCACAACGTAACTGGGTGATTATAAAGGTGCTCTACAGGTGTCTCCGATGGTACTTGTTGAGTTGGCATAGATCAATATTAGGATTTGTCACTCCGATTGTCGGAGAGGTATCTCTGGGCCCTCTCGGTAATGCACATCACTATAAGCCTTGCAAGCAATATACCTAATGAGTTAGTTGAGGGATGATGTATTACGGAACGAGTAAAGATACTTGTTGGTAACGAGATTGAACTAGGTATTGAGATACCGACGATCGAATCTTGGGCAAGTAACATACCAATGACAAAGGGAACAACGTATGTTGTTATGCGGTTTGACCGATAAAGATCTTCGTAGAATATGTGGGAACCAATATGAGCATCCAGGTTCCGCTATTGGTTATTGACCGGAGACGTGTCTCGGTCATGTCTACATAGTTCTCGAACCCGTAGGGTCCGCACGCTTAAAGTTCGGTGACGATCGGTATTATGTGTTTTTGTGTTTTGATGTACCGAAGGTAGTTCAGAGTCCCGAATATGATCACGGACATGACGAGGAGTCTCGAAATGGTCAAGACATAAAGATCGATATATTGGACGACTATGTTCGGACACCGGAAAGGTTTCGGACATATACCGGAGTACCGGGGGGTTACCAAACCCCCCCCCCCCTGCGGGGGGGGGGGGGGGGGGGGCTTAATGGGCCTACATGGGCCTTAGTGCAAATAGAGGGCAGCAAGGGAAGCGTGGGGCGCGCCCCCCAAGGCCCAAACTGAATTGGTTTAGGGCAAGGGGGTCGGCCCCCTCTTTCCTTCTCCTCCTCTCCCTTTCCTCCCCCCTCTCCTACTCCTACTAGGAATAGGAGGAGTCCTACTCCTAGTGGGAGTAGGACTCCCCCTTGGCGCGCCTCTCCCTGGCCGGCCACCTCCTCCCCCTTGCTCCTTTATGTATGAGGGCGGGGGGCACCCCAGAGACACAACAATTGATCATTGATCTCTTAGCCGTGTGCAGTGCCCCCCTCCACCATAATCCACCTCGATCATATCGTAGTGGTGCTTAGGCGAAGCCCTGCGTTGGT
This sequence comes from Triticum monococcum, assembly GCA_034509565.1. Lineage (NCBI taxonomy): Eukaryota > Viridiplantae > Streptophyta > Magnoliopsida > Poales > Poaceae > Triticum > Triticum monococcum. The sequence continues at coordinate 18,534,486 of CM067844.1, read as the reverse complement.
AGCATCATCATCACCGTCACCATGCCGTCGTGCTGAGGAAACCCTCCTGTGAAGCTTTGCTGGATCGGAGCTCGCGGGAAGTCATCGAGTTGATCGTGTACAGAACTCGGAGGTGACGTGCATTCGGTACTTGGATCGGTCCGATCGTGAAGACGTACGACTACATCAATCGCGTTGTGCTAACGCTCCCACATTCGGTCTACGAGGGTACGTAGACACACTCTCCCCACTCGTTGCTATGCATCACCATTATCCTGTGTGTGAGTAGGAAATTTTTTGAAATTACTACGTTCCCCAATAGTGGCATCAGAGTCAAGTTATTGCGTAGATGTTATATGCACGAGTAGAACACAAGTGAGTTGTGGGCGATACAAGTCATACTGCTTACTAGCATGTCATGCTTTGGTTCGACGGTATTGTTGGATGAAGCAGCCCGGACCAACATTACGTGTATGCTTACGTGAGACTGGTTCTACCGACATGCTTTGCACACAGGTGGCTGGCGGGTGTCGGTTTCTCCAACTTTAGTTGAACCGAGTGTGGCTATGCTCGGTCCTTGAGAAGGTTAAAACAGCACTAGCTTGACGAACTATCGTTGTGGTTTTTGATGCGTAGGTAAGAACGGTTCTTGCTCAGCCCGTAGCAGCCACGTAAAACTTGCAACAACAAAGTAGAGGATGTCTAACTTGTTTTTGCAGGGCTTGTTGTGATGTGATATGGTCAAGACATGATATAAGTTTTTGTATGAGATGATCATGTTTTGTTGAAGTTATCGGCAACTTGCAGAAGCCTTATGGTTGTCTCTTTATTGCATAAGATGCAAGTGCCATGTAATTGCTTTACTTTATCGCTATGCGATAGCAATAGTTGCAAAAGCAATAACTGGTGAGACGACCATGTGACGACACGTTGATAAAAGATCAAGATGATGAAGATCATGGTGTCATGCCGGTGACAATGCAGATCATGACAGTACTTTGCAGATGGAGATCAAACGCACAATATGATAATGGCCATATCATGTCACATATTTGGATTGCATGTGATGTTTATCTTTTATACATCTTATTTCTGCTTAGTTCGACGGTAGCATTATAAGATGATCTCTCACTAAATTTCAAGGTACAAGTGTTCTCCCTGAGTATGCATCGTTGCCAAAGTTCGTCGTGCCGAGACACCACGTGATGATCGGGTGTGATAAGCTCAACGTTCATCTACAGCGGGTGTAAGACAGTTTTACACACGCAGAATACTCGGGTTAAACTTGACGAGCCTAGCATATGCAGATATGGCCTCGGAACACTAAGACCGAAAGGTCGAGCGTGAATCATATAGTAGGTATGATCAACATAGTGATGTTCACAATTGAAAACTACTCCATTTCACGTGATGATCAGTTATGGTTTAGTTGATTTGGATCGCGTGATCACTTAGATGATTAGAGGGATGTCTATCTAAGTGGGAGTTCTTAAGTAATATGATTAATTGAACTTAAATTTATCATGAACTTAGTCCTGATAGTATTTGCATATCTATGTTGTAGATCAATTGCTCGTGTATAGCTTCCCTGTTTTATTGATGATATGTTCCTAGAGAAAACTATTTTGAAAGATGATAGTAGCAATGATGCGGATTGGATCCGTGATCTGAGGATTATCCTCGTTGCTGCACAGAAGAATTATGTCCTTGATGCACCGCTAGGTGACGGACCCATTGCAGGAGCATATGCAGATGTTATGAATGTTTGACAAAAGCTCGGTATGATGACTACTTGATAGTTTAGTGCACCATGCTTTACAGCTTAGAACCGGGATGTCAAAAAATGTTTTGAACGCCACGGAGCATATAAGATGTTCCAAGAGTTGAAATTAGTATTTCAGACTCATGCCCATGTCGAAAGGTATGAGACCTTTGACAAGCACTTTGCCTACAAGATGTAGAAGAATAGCTCAGCAAGTGAGCATGTGCTCAGAATGTCTGAGTACAACAATCACTTGAATCAAGTGGGAGTTAATCTTCCAGATAAGATAGTGATTGACAGAGTTCTCTAGTCGCTATCACCAAGTTGCTAGAACTTCGTGATGAACTATATATGCAAGGGATAACGGAAATGATTCCCAAGCTCTTCGTGATGCTGAAATCGACGAAGGTAGAAATCAAGAAAAGCATCAAGTGTTGATGGTTGACAAGACCACTAGTTTCAAGAGAAGGGCAAAGGGGAGAAGGGGAACTTCAAGAAGAATGGCAAGCCAGTTGCTGCTTAAGTGAAGAAGCCCAAGTCTAGACCAAAGCCTGAGACTAAGTGCTTCTACTGCAAAGGGACTAGTCACAAGAAGCAGAAGTGCCCCAAGTATTTTGCGGATAAGAAGGATGGCAAAGTAAACAGAGATATATTTGATATACAAGTTATTGATGTGTACTTACTAGTGTTTATAGCAACCCCTCAGTATTTGATACTAGTTCAGTTGCTGAGATTAGTAACTTGAAACGGGAGTTGCAGAATGAACAGAGACTAGTTAAGGGTGAAGTGACGATGTGTGTTGGAAGTGGTTCCAAGATTGATATGATCATCATCGCACACTCCCTATACTTTCGGGATTAGTGTTGAACCTAAATAAATGTTATTTGGTGTTTGCGTTAAGCATGAATATGACTTGATCATGTTTTTTGCAATACGGTTATTCATTTAAAGTCGGAGAATAATTGTTGTTCTGTTTACATGAATAAAACCTTCAATGGTCATACACCCAAGGTGAATGGTTTATTGAATCTCGGTCGTAGTGATACACATATTCATAATATTGAAGCCAAATGATGCAAAGTTAATAATGATAGTGCAACTTATTTGTGGCACTGTCGTTTAGGTCATATTAGTGTAAAGCGCATGAAGAAAATTCATGCTGATGGGATTTTGGAAGCACTTGATTATGAATCAGTTGATGCTTGCGAACCATGCCTCATGGGCAAGATGACTAAGACTCCGTTCTCCAGAACAATGGAGCGAGCAACAAACTTGCTGGAAATAATACATACTGATGTATGCAGTCCGATGAGTGTTGAGGCTCGCGCAGGTATCATTATTTTCTGACCTTCACAGATGATTTGAGTAAGATATGGGTATATCTTAATGAAACATAAGTCTGAAACATTTGAAAAGTTCAAAGAATTTCAGAGTGAAGTGGAAAATCATCGTACAAGAAAATAAAGTTTCTACGATTTGATTGCGGAGGCGAATATTTGAGTTACGAGTTTGGTCTTCATTTGAAACAATGTGGAATAGTTTCACAACTCACGCCACCTGGAACACCACAGCATAATGGTGTGTCCGAACGTTGTAATCGTACTTTATTGGATATGGTGCGATCTATGATGTCTCTTACCGATTTACCACTATCATTTTGGGGTTATGCATTAGAGACAGTTGCATTCACGTTAAATAGGGCATCATCTAAATTTGTTGAGACGCCGCCGTATGAACTATGGTTTGGCAAGAAACCTAAGTTGTCGTTTCTTAAAGTTTGGAGTTGTGATGCTTATGTGAAAAAGTTTCATCCTGCTAAGCTCAAACCCAAATCGGAGAAATGTGTCTTCATAGGATACCCAAAGGAGACAATTGGGTACACCTTCTATCACAGATCCGAAGGCAAGACATTCATTGCTAAGAATGGATCCTTTCTAGAGAAGGAGTTTCTCTCGAAAGAAGTAAGTGGGAGGAATGTAGAACTTGATGAGGTAATTGTACCTTCTCCCAAATTGGAAAGTAGTTCATCACAGAAATCAGTTCTAGTGATCTCTACACCAGTTAGTGAGGAAGCTGATGACGATGATCATGAAACTTCAGATCAAGTTACTACCGAACCTCGTAGGACAACCAGAGTATGGTCCGCACCAGAGTGGTACGGTAATCCTTTCTGGAAGTCGTGTTACTAGACCATGACGAACCTACGAACTATGAGGAAGCGATAATGAGCCCAGATTACGCGAAATGGCTTGAGGCCATGAAATCTGAGATGGGATCCATGTATGAGAACAAAGTATGGACTTTGATTGACTTGCCCGATGATCGGTGAGTCATTGAGAATAAATGGATATTCAAGAGGAAGACGGACGCTGATAGTAGTGTTACTATCTACAAAGCTCGATTTGTCGCAAAATGTTTTCGACAAGTTCAATGTGTTGACTATGATGAGATTTTCTCACCCGTATCGATGCTTAAAAGTCTGTCTGAATCATGTTAGCAGTTACCGCATTTTATGAAATCTGGCAAATGGATGTCAAAACTGTATTCCTTAATGGATTTCTTAAAGAAGAGTTGTATATGATGCAACCAGAAGGTTTTGTCAATCCTAAAGGTGCTAACAAAGTGAGCAAACTCCAGTTATCCATCTATGGACTGGTGCAAGCATCTCAGAGTTGGAATATATGCTTTGATAAAGTGATCAAAGCATATGATTTTATATAGACTTACAGTGAAGCCTGTATTTACAAGAAAGTGAGTGGAAGCACTACAACATTTCTGATAAGTATATGTGAATGACATATTGTTGATCGGAAATAATGTAGAATTTTCTGGAAAGCATAAAGGAGTGTTTGAAAAGTGTTTTTCAAAGAAATACCTCGATGGAGCTGCTTACACATTGAGCATCAAGATCTATGGAGATAGATCAAGATGCTTGATAAGTTTTTTCAATGAGTACATATCTTGACAAGATTTTGAAGTAGTTCAAAATGGAACAGTCAAAGAAGGAGTTCTTGCCTGTGTTGCAAGGTGTGAAGTTGAGTAAAGACTCAAAACCCGACCACGGAAGAAAATAAAAAGAGAATGAAAAGTCATTCCCTATGCCTCAGTCATAGGTTCTATAAAGTATGCTATGCTGTTACCAGTCCTATTGTATACCTTAGCATTTTTTGGCAAGGGAGTACAATGGTGATCTAGGAGTAGATCACTGGACAGCGGTCAAAATTATCCTTAGAGGACTAAGGAAATATTTCTCGATTATGGAGGTGATAAAAGAGTTCGTCGTAAAGAGTTACGTCGATGCAAGCTTTTTACATCGATCTAGATGACTCTAAGTCTCGATCTGGATACATATTGAAAGTGGGAGCAATTAGCTAGAGTAGCTCCGTGCAAAGAATTGTAGACATAGAAATTTGCGAAATACATATGGATCTAAATGTTGCAGACCCGTTGACTAAATTTCTCTCACAAGCAAAACATGATCACTCTTTGGGTGTTAATCACATAGCGATGTGAACTAGATTATTGACTCTATTAAACCCTTTGGATGTTAGTCACATGGAGATGTGAACTAATCACATAAAGATGTGAACTATTGGTGTTAAATCACATGACGATGTGAACTAGATTATTGACTCTAGTGAAAGTGGGAGACTGAAGGAAATATGCCCTAGAGGCAATAATAAAATTGTTATTTATATTTCCTTATATCATGATAAATGTTTATTATTCATACTAGAATTGTATTAACCGAAAACTTAGTACATGTGTGAATACATAGACAAACAGAGTGTCACTAGTTTGCCTCTACTTGACTAGCTCGTTGAATCAATGATGGTTATGTTTCCTAACCATAGACATGAGTTGTCATTTGATTAACGGGATCACATCATTAGAGAATGATGTGATTGACTTGACCCATCCATTAGCTTAGCATGATGATCGTTTAGTTTGTTGCTATTGATTTCTTCATGACTTATACATGTTCCTACGACTATGAGATTATGCAACTCCCGAATACCGGAGGAACACTTTGTGTGCTACCAAACGTCACAACGTAACTGGGTGATTATAAAGGTGCTCTACAGGTGTCTCCGATGGTACTTGTTGAGTTGGCATAGATCAATATTAGGATTTGTCACTCCGATTGTCGAAGAGGTATCTCTGGGCCCTCTCGGTAATGCGCATCACTATAAGCCTTGCAAGCAATGTAACTAATGAGTTAGTTGCAGGATGATGTATTACGGAACGAGTAAAGAGACTTGCTGGTAACGAGATTGAACTAGGTATTGAGATACCGACGATCGGATCTCGGGCAAGTAACATACCAATGACAAAGGGGAACAACGTATGTTGTTATGCGGTTTGACCGATAAAGATCTTCGTAGAATATGTGGGAACCAATATGAGCATCCAGGTTCCGCTATTGGTTATTGACCGAAGACGTGTCTCGGTCATGTCTACATAGTTCTTGAACCCATAGTGTCCGCACGCTTAAAGTTCAGTGACGATCGGTATTATAAGTTTTTGTGTTTTAATGTACCAAAGGTAGTTCGGAGTCCCGGATATGATCACGGACATGACAAGGAGTCTATAAATGGTCGAGACATAAAGATCGATATATTGGACGACTATGTTCGAACACCGGAAAGGTTCCGGAAGATTTCGAACATATACCGGAGTACCGGGGGTTACCGGACCCCCCCCCCGGGGGGGGGGCTTAATGGGTCTACATGGGCCTTAGTGGAAATAGAGGGCAGCAAGGGAAGTGTGGGGCATGCCCCCCAAGGCCCAAACTGAATTGGTTTAGGGCAAGGGGGGTCGGCCCCCTCTTTCCTTCTCCTCCTCTCCCTTTCCTTCCCCCTTTCCTACTCCTACTAGGAATAGGAGGAGTCCTAGTCCTAGTGGGAGTAGGACTCCCCCTTGGCGCGCCTCTCCCTGGCCGGCCGCCTCCTCCCCTTGCTCCTTTATATACGAGGGCAGGGGGCACCCCAGAGACACAACAATTGACCATTGATCTCTTAGCCGTGTGCGGTGCCCCCGTGCACCATAATCCACCTCGATCATATCATAGCGGTACTTAGGCGAAGCCCTGCGTCGGTAGGATCATCATCACCATCACCACGCCGTCGTGCTGACGAAACTCTCCTGTGCAGCTTTGCTGGATCGAAGCTCGCGGGACGTCATCGAGTTGAACGTGTGCAGAACTCGGAGGTGCCGTGCGTTCGGTACTTGGATCGGTCGGATCGTGAAGACGTACGACTACATCAACCGTGTTGTGCTAACGCTTCCGCATTCGGTCTACGAGGGTACGTAGACACACTCTCCCCTCTCGTTGCTATGCATCACCATTATCCTGTGTGTGCGTAGGAATTTTTTTGAAATTACTATGTTCCCCAACACTTTCCTCCACGCCTAAAGGAATGAAAGGGAAGGGGGCGCGCCTAGGGATGCCTGCTCCTCCCCCCACCTATATATATATATAAGAGAGAGGGAGAGGGGCAAGAGACACCACGATCCCCAGGCCGTGTGTGGCGCCCCGTCTCCCTCTAGTTCTAGTTCCTCCTCCGTCCACGCCCGTTGTGCTTGGCGAAGCTCTGCGGATAGTTTCACCACCTCTGTCACCACGTCACTGTTGGGGAACGTTGCAGAAAATAAAAAAAATTCCTACTCGTTTCACCAAGATCCATCTAGGAGTTCATCAAGCAACGAGTATTCATATTGCATCTACATACCTTTGTAGATCACGAGCGGAAGCGTTCGTTAGAACGAGGATGAAGTAGTCGTACAAGACGTGATCCAAATCACCGATGACCAGCGCCGAACGGACGGCACCTCCGCGTTCAACACACGTACGGGACGGGAGACGTCTCCTCCTTCTTGATCCAGCAAGGGAGAGGAGAGGTTGATGAAGAACCAGCAGCACGACGGCGTGGTGGTGGATGCAGGGCGTCACAGTTGCAGGGCTTCGCCTTCGCAACGAGAGAGAGACGTAACGGGGAGAGAGGGAGGCGCCAGGGGCTGGTGTATGAAGTCCCTCCTCTCCCCCACCATATATAGGGGTGCCAAGGGGGGGGTGGTGCGCAGCCTAGGAGATCTGATCTCCTAGGTGCGGCGGCCAGGGGAGGGTTTCCCTCCCCCCCAAGGCACCTCGGGGTGCCTTCCACCACTTGGACTCCTCCTTGGTGGAAACCCTAGGTGCATGGGCCTAGTAGGGCTGGTGCCCTTGGCCCATGTAGGTCAAGGCGCACCCCCTACAGCCCATGTGGCCCCCCGAGACAGGTGGCCCCACCCGGTGGGCCCACGGGACCCCTCCGGTGGTCCCGGTACAATACCGATAACCCCGAAACTTGTCCCGATGGCCGAAACAGCACTTCCTATATATAATTCTTTACCTCCGGACTATTCCGGAGCTCCTCGTGACATCCGGGATCTCATCCGGGACTCCGAACAACATTCGGGTTACTGCATATACATATCTTCACAACCCTAGCGTCACCGAACCTTAAGTGTGTAGACCCTACGGGTTCGGGAGACAAGCAGACATGACCGAGACGACTCTTCGGTCAATAACCAACAGCGGGATCTGGATACCCATGTTGGCTCCCACATGCTCCACGATGTTCTCATCGGATGAACCACGATGTCGAGGATTCAATCAACCCCGTATGCAATTCCCTTTGTCAATCGATATGCTACTTGCCCGAGATTCGATCGTCGGTATCCCAATACCTCGTTCAATCTCGTTACCGGTAAGTCACTTTACTCGTACCGTAATGCATGATCCCGTGACCAGACACTTGGTCACTTTGAGCTCATTATGATGATGCATTACCGAGTGGGCCCAGTGATACCTCTCCGTCATACGGAGTGACAAATCCCAGTCTTGATCCGTGTCAACCCAACAGATACTTTCGGAGATACCCGTAGTCTACCTTTATAGTCACCCAGTTACGTTGTGACGTTTGGTATACCCAAAGCACTCCTACGGTATCCGGGAGTTACACGATCTCATGGTCTAAGGAAAAGATACTTGACATTGCAAAACTCTAGCAAAACGAACTACACGATCTTTATGCTATGTTTAGGATTGGGTCTTGTCCATCACATCATTCTCCTAATGATGTGATCTCGTTATCAATGACATCCAATGTCCATAGTCAGGAAACCATGACTATCTGTTGATCAACGGGCTAGTCAACTAGATGCTCACTAGGGACATGTTGGTGTCTGTTATTCACACATGTACTACGATTTCCGGATAGTACAATTATAGCATGAATAAAGACAATTATCATGAACAAGGAAATATAATAATAATGCTTTTATTATTGCCTCTAGGGCATATTTCCAACAGTCACCATGCTGCCGGAACTCGTCTACTACTTCGCCTCTCTTGCTAGGTCGAGAAGGCGAAGACGTCATCGAGTTGAACGTGTGTTAACGCGGAGGTGCCGTATGTTCGATACTTGATCGGGCAGATCGTGAAGGTGTACGACTACCTCAACCACGTTGATAAACGCTCCCGCTTAACGGTCTACGAGGGTACGTAGACACACTCTCCCCTCTCATAGCTATGCATCTCCATGGATAGATCTTGCGTGTGCGTAGATATTTTTTGTTTTCCATGCAACGTTCCCAACAGTCAGTGGCCAGCGGGGTGACGGAAGCATCTTGGCTATCCATTCTTGCGACGGAGCTGGTAATCGGTGGTGACGGCGCCGGGTGGGGGTGGCGGCGGCAAGAATGGTGGAGCCACAAGGGCGGAGAAAGAGACACGTAACTTTTACTTAGCTGTGCAAGCAACGAGTATATTTAGGCGGCCTGGAGGGGGTTTTCGACGGAGGAGTAAAAATTATACTCCTTTATTGGTTTTAGGACTTCGGCTAGGTGCAGCATACAGGAGGAAAACCAAAATTTTACTCTTCTAAAGCCGGATAGAGGATCAATTAGAGTTGGTCCTAGTTGTCGTGAGGATGACTATTTTCTTTTGCAAGCATGACAAATCCTGACAAAAAACTGAACATGGCAAAGATATGTCATTGCTTGCTAAAGGAAATTAACATCTTCATGACAACTAAATTTACCATAAAAATTGTTAGATCTGTCATGCCCAGAAATTTAACGTTCAATTTGCCACGCCCAAAAGTCTAACGCTCGATTTGTCACGTAAAAAAAATCTAACGCTTAATTTGTAGCGAAATCAAAAAAAGAAAACCACCCTACTCCTGCTTTGACATATGTTGGGTACTAGCCTCGTAGGTGTTGTGACTACATAATTTCTTCGGAGTAGCTTTGATCCTAATCTGCATCTCGCAGTAAAAGTTAAGACGACGGCGGCATCGTAGAAAAAAAGAACTGAACCAGCGGAGCATCGCAGTATAACTGTTCAGATGGATTACGCGTGCACTTAGAATTGGAATTCGGTCTGCACCCACCCTGGTGTCATTTCGTCGTCTCATAAGTCAAATTGAGCGGCATGGGACCAGGGCGCATACAAAAACCTAGCAAGATTCCTTTAAAGGAAAGTGTGCTGCTTGTTCGCCTTAAACTAGAAAGGCGTTAGGATCCCATGGTATGGGGGTTATGTATGCATATGCATGGATGGGCACGTCCGACGAGACATACGCAATCCGATTCTCAGATCGCTCGGCTCAACCAACCAACCTTTTGCCAGACGGATCAAATAATACCCCGTTCTTTCTCCAAGTAGGTATAGTGCTACAAATACTACAATGGTTTATCCGAGAGCCAGCGTATATCCAGTCTGAATCACACTGCATTTGAGGTCTGAGGCCATCATGGAAAAACTCCAAGGTCTGGAGGCCGGCATCTCATCTGATCTTGCCCATTCACTAGCCAAGATCATTTCCGTTCCGGGTAACTTTGCGCATATCGGAGTTACTCCGCATATCGTGCGGTATGAGGAGAGCTCATCTTCACAGCATGCAGGCAATTGTTTACATGTAATAATAGCCTTCAAGCGAAGTTGGAAGCATGCAGGGAGGACTGCAGCTGGCTTTGCACCGTACAAACATGCCCATCTTGGTGGAGTTGGACAGTACTGAAGCGGTCTCGATGCTGTCAGCACAATCGGCGAATCGCTCACAAGTCCGAGCGCTAGTCGAGGAAATACGTGGAATAGTAGCTATTGAATCAAGAGAGATTTCCTTTTTTATATTAGTAGATCACAAAATAATGCCAGTCACGCGCTCGCCGCGTATGGCCGTAGTACCCCGTGCACGGGTTTGGTTGCGATCGGGATTAGACTGCATTGTAAACCTTTCAAAGGCCGAGAAGCCTCATTGAGTTAATGAAATCTTCCTTTATCCCGCAAAAAAAAGAGTAATGGGTAGTATCATACCTTAGTATCATGCACATGATACTAAAGTATGATATTATCTTCGTAATGCATACTATTATATACTACTTCCTCCGTTCCGAATTACTTGTCTTAGATTTGTCTAGATACGAATGTATCTAGACTCATTTTAGTGCTAGATACCTCCGTATCTAGACAAATCCAAAACAAGTAATTCGGAACGAAGGGAGTAGTATCTTAGGTGACCTTATTTATTGTCATGCATGACAAATAGTAGTATAGCATTTATTATGATACGGTATCATGATATGATACACAATCCTCTATTTTCTTATTTAATTTTATGCCACCTCAGCAAAATAGTCTAGTTAGCATGCATGATACTCCTATTACGACTAGCATGATCCAGCGCTCATTTGACCATCCTTATAATACACAAATGCATTTCCCACGACGTGCATGGGAGAAATAGTATTAAAAGAAGAAGAGATCTGACCAAATCCTCAACAATTATATACAACAGAATCATTGTCCATAACCCCATATAAAGTCGTGATTAGTATATAATCCACCAAATTAATTCTGTGACCTCAGCATGCAGGTCACGCTGTGCCTTTCGTTTGATTGGCCCTCCTACCACAAGTGGCAATACTTTGTCTACCATATTAGTCCGTTAATACTGGCATGGCATTGACACTAAGCACCATAGGCATCTGATAGTGACTAGGCGCCCGTCCAATTATTTGCCAGGGTGAACGGTCCTAGAAACCTCGTACGAAATTGAGGCTCGAGTTCACCCCCACATCCACATCTCAGCACCAAATAGTTACACAATTAGGATATACTCCTTCCGTCCGGAATTACTTATCCCAAAATAAATAAAAATGGAGTTATTTAAAATTAAAATACATTTAGATGCATACGTTCCCTCGACAAATAATTTGGGAATGAGGGGGTGCTTTTTATGATAGAAACCCATAACCACAACAAGTAAGAAGAAAAAATTAACAACATCAACTTTATGTCAGATATAATACTTCCTGCAAAAATATATTTATTTCTGCAATAAGTAACTTGGGACGGAGAGAGTTCAATGGAAATCTGTGTACCTCCTTATGCGCAAGTCATTTTAAAACAGAAGGGCGTACACATAAACCATGTACTTATATTCCGCCAAACAGAATGTGGCTCTAATCGATTTTACTGACCACGCCAGTGACAAAAGAGCACGTCGCCAAACCTGGCCGCGGTAAAATCAAATCAGCCTCGAACAAAACGTGCCCTTCCTTCGTCGTCGCGCCGACCGGCCAGCAGCAGCGCTGGCCCAAGGAAGTCAGCAGTGAATGCATGCTCGTGAAAAACAAAGAAACGCCACAGTAGTAGGCCGACCCCACATGTCGGTGAGCCCCCCGCCCCAACCCCCGAGCCCGAGGGGCCCCGCGCCACCCGGGCCCGGGACCCGACCCGTCACCGGCCCTCGTCATCCGCGCGCAGGCGCAGCACCAGCACGGCCGCGCGCGTTCCACCCACCGACCCGACCCAGAAGAGGTCGACGACGACGAAGGCCGGCGGGACCACGGTGCCGCCCCACGGGCCCAGATAGGGGCAGTTCCGTAAACTCCCCCCGGCCCCCCAGATGCGGTATGCCGAGGAGCGGCAGCGGCCTCCCGTTGCGCCCCCAGCCGCGGGGGCAGTACGGTAAAAGCGCCCGTCCCCTCCCCCTCACTCCTCTTCCATCCATCCCCATCCCCATCCCCTCCCCTCCCACGCCCGCACAGTACTACTACTAGCCAGCCCAGTGCCACCACCGCTAGCCCAAATCAAACCGCCGAGGAGTTTGCCAGCGAGAGCGCACGGAAAAAAACAGAGGCGAAAAGGGGAGGGAGAGAGGCTTTAGGAGGGGAGGGAGGCGGAGGAGGCCCCGAATCGCAAACCCTAGCGGCCCCGATCTGCAATGCCGGCGGCGTGAGCGGCGCGGGCGGATGAGGCGGGTGGCGCCGGCGATGATCCTCGCCTCCGCCGGCGGCGGAGGCGGCGGCGAGGGGGAGGGGGGCGAGGCGGCGTTCGTGGAGAAGGCGCTGCCGAATGGGGACGTGTACAGCGGCGGGTTCGCGGGCGGCGCGCCGCACGGCAAGGGCAAGTATGTGTGGGCGGACGGGTGCATGTACGAGGGGGAGTGGCGGCGCGGCAAGGCGTCGGGCAAGGGACGCTTCTCCTGGCCGTCCGGCGCCACCTTCGAGGGCGAGTTCCGCGGGGGCCGGATCGAGGGGCAGGGCGTCTTCGTCGGGCCCGACGGCGCCACCTACCGCGGCGCCTGGGCCGCCGACCGCCGACACGGGGCCGGCGCCAAGAGCTACGCCAACGGGGACTACTACGAGGGCCAGTGGCGCCGCAACATGCAGGACGGCCACGGCCGCTACGTCTGGGCTGCGGGGAACCAGTACGTCGGGGAGTGGCGCGGCGGCGTCATCTCCGGCCGCGGCGTCCTGATCTGGGCCAACGGCAGCCGCTACGACGGCGTGTGGGAGAACGGCGTGCCCAGGGGGACCGGGGTCTTCACCTGGCCCGACGGGAGCCGCTACGTCGGCTCCTGGCCGAGGAGCTGCGTGGACCTGCCGGCCATAAGCGGCACCTTCTTCCCGCCTGTTGGCGTCGGGGGTGCGGCGCGGAAGAGGTCCTCCGTGGAGGGGATTGGGGAGAAGGCTGCCTCCGTGCCGCGGATCTGCATCTGGGAATCGGAGGGCGAGGCAGGGGACATCACCTGCGACATTGTGGATGCGCTCGAGGCCTCCATGCTCTATCGGGAGGCCGCGCCCGCTGGAGGTGGGCCAACGTACATGCGGACGCAGCGCAGCGCCCGGCGAGGACCCAACGGAGGCCCGTGCTGGTCGTCCTCAGCCGCCACCACGCCTGAGGGGAAGCGACCTGGGCAGACCATCTCCAAGGGGCATAAGAACTACGAGCTCATGTTGCAGCTGCAATTGGGCATCAGGTGATTCCTCGTTATTTAGTTGTTGAAATGCTAAAATGCTTGCAATGTGGCTTGTATTTCAGCGAATTTCTAGAATTGTGGGTGTTTATTGTGGGCATCTTTCAGGCATTCGGTGGGGAAATCTGCGGCGGTGCCGATGCGGGAGCTTGCACTGGCAGATTTTGATCCTAGGGAGAAGTTCTGGACGCGGTTCCCTCCTGAGGGGTCAAAGGTCACGCCACCACATTCCTCCCCAGATTTCCGGTGGAAGGACTACTGCCCCATGGTGTTCAGGTGCTTGCTTGCCATTCCTTCTAATCAATGTTCTCTGGATTGCTTTGTTTAATTGTTACTGTATTATTGACTTGGGGATGCTGGATTATGCAGACATTTGAGGAAATTGTTTACTGTTGATCCGGCGGATTACATGCTCGCTATCTGTGGAAATGATGCCCTGAGGGAACTCTCTTCGCCTGGGAAGAGCGGAAGTTTCTTTTACCTCACCCAAGACGACCGTTTCATGATTAAAACAGTGAGAAAATCAGAAGTCAAGGTAATTTTCTGGCTCATGCCATCGTTATGACTGCACCTGTTTACAGCCTGTATGAAGTAGGTAACCTTTTATTTGGATTCGAGGTTCTGTCGCTTGTGAAATGATTGGCATTGGTGTTTGAATTGCATTGTGGAAATGGCATTAAATTAGGAAAACCTTGTTTCTCGCATAGGGTTTCAAGCCTTGCGAATGTGTACCATTGTTTTGGCATTGTCTTCTTAGTCCTTATGTTTCGATGCATATAATTTAAAGCTAAATGTGCTGCCAAGTAGAAATACTTTGAGAGAATTGGTTTGTTTGTTAAATGGTATCTCATCACCTTGCTATTTGCCTGTGCAGTTGCTTATTCGGATGTTGCCTAGCTACTACCAACATGTTAGTCGATATGATTACTCTCTAATTACAAGGTTCTATGGTGTCCACTGTGTAAAGCCTATCAATGGACCGAAGGTGCGCAATATTTGCGATTCCTTGCCACAAAATGTTTCTATGTTAGTTACTGATCAACAACAACTTCTCCAGGTCCGTTTTATTGTCATGGGAAATTTGTTCTGCTCGGACTATCAGATTCATCGCCGTTTTGATCTTAAAGGTTCATCATATGGCCGAACGGCAGACAAATTTGAAGAAGAGATTGATGAGACAACTACTCTTAAAGACTTGGACCTCAACTTTGTATTTCGGTTACGGCGATCTTGGTACAGAGATCTCCATGAGTAAGTTCAACCCCTGATGATATTTTGGGTGTCAAAATTACTTTCAAGAAAATAATTGAATCGGTAACACTGACTTGATGTGCGGATCTATTCTTCAGGCAACTACAGAGAGATTGTGAATTTTTGGAGTCTGAAGGTATTATGGATTACAGCTTCTTGGTAGGAGTCCACTTCCGTGACGATGTCTCTGCCTCGAAGATGGGATTGTCAACTTTTACCGCTTCTCCAAGTAAGTTCCCTGTTCTTTACCCATAAAAGTTAAAAGATTGCACATATGTGCTAACACAAGCGATTATCCTTAAGCAGAGCTATCAATGAAGTGTGAGACATTTCAAGTTGGTGGTGGTGGCATGCCAGAGCTGTGCTTCTCAGATAATGATTATGATAGGATACCTGACTGCAGGTATGTTGCCATGTTTTCTTTTGAACTGTTTCTTACCTTTTTCTTGCAAAATTCATTTGAAATTCATCCATTCAAAACAAGCCTGGGTTCATGTAAGTGTAATTCTACCAACTTTTCTCAAAATGACCACATGAAAAGGAAGTAATTCGTCGATTCATTTCGACATTTGTTGTTTGCTGAAGATAAAATTGCAAGATTACAACTGCATGTTAGAAAATTGAAGGAGATAGTGCAACTTCAACAACCTGAAAGCAATTAGTTGATTTTATTCTATATATCTTACTAGCCCATCCTTGTGCTTTGTCATGCCTAAAAGCATGGCTTTTGTGCTTTGTCACGGGTTCTACACATGGCTCACACCCTTATATAACTCATACAAGCTGTACCTGGCTCAGTGCCCAACTTAGTTGAAACTTTGAGCAGCCATCATACTGCAAAATCTTCATTGCTGTCCACTTGGTTAACACATCTGTGCGTTTAGGCATTGTTGGGTCCTAGCTGTTTGCTCAGCTGCATTAGAGATGATTGTCATGTCCAGTTTAAGAGCAACGAATGCTCCACAGCTTATTTGTTAACTCCATTAATCTGTGTTCTCTAATGCCAACTTTTTCTTGATTTCAGGAAGCCATTGATTAGGTTGGGTGCGCACATGCCAGCCCGGGCAGAGCAAGCATCCAGAAGAAGCGAGTTCGACCCGTTTCTCCTGAGTGGTGGGGGATTCCTGGCCCCGAACCAGACCGGCGAAGTGCATGACGTGATTCTGTATTTTGGGATAATTGACATTCTCCAGGACTATGACATCACCAAAAGGCTAGAGCATGTTTACAAGTCGTTGCAGACGGACCCCAATTCGATATCTGCGGTGGACCCGAAGCTCTACTCCAAGAGGTTTCAGGATTTCATTGGCAGAATTTTTGTGGAAGATGGCTAGAATTTTGGGGTCAAAAGATGCAACAGGAATTCCATTGGAAGTCCAGCGGATGATTCCGAGGTGGTTTTGGTCGATCTTCTGCATTGTCAAAGGAACTCCATTGTTAAATACCAACAACGATCATCATCAGCCGCTGGACTCCGGTAAAATCAGCTCGTCGACCGGGTAATAACCGTTGAACGAACCTCGATCAGCAGTGAAGGGAGACGATGTTGCAAAGCAAGTCGCGGCGACCAGAATGTGGACTGTGGCTGGATTTTGGAACGCGGCCACGAGGTTTGAAACTAGTAGGCATCTGTACATTTTGTGATTTGGTGGGTGGTGAGGTTGGTCCTTCCAGCTCCCTGCGGCAAGCATATCAGTCCTTTTTTCTCTTCTTCTCTTCTTTAGTTAGGATTCTTTTCTTGGCTGGTTTAATTTATTTCCCCTTTTTATATATCTGTTGGATGTAAAGAAGGGGCGGATAGGGAATTTTTGTTTCCAGAAAGAGGGTAATTCAAGGCTGCGGCAAGCAGTGAATGAATAATGAGAGAGATCATGTACAGATACAACATTTTCGATCCAGAGAATGGTGGGCGGTGGATCAGAATTGAATTCGGCATCTTCTTCCCTTCTCCCTCACTCTCTTTTGCGTCGTTGGCTTCTTCCTTTCACAGTATATTTATTGGCCCCTCCCACGGATAGCTTTTTGCAGGCCGGAGAGAGAAGGTAGGGTAGAGCTTGGCTTGCAACCCCTCCTTCCTTGACCTGCTGTGATGACCGAGGCCTGCCTGTGATGTCTCAGAGAGAGAGAGAGAGAGTGTGTGTTGGAAGTGGGGAAAAGTGATAGGAGCGCATGGAAAGAAGAGAAAGGAAAGCACAGCATAGCACGGAACAGCCGATGGATAGATGGGTTAAGATCGGAACGGTGATCCTCTCTATCCTTTCCACTCCTATAATGCCCAAACCTGGAACCGCTTTATCGGTATCCACATGCTTATTCCATTCAAAGATCGTTGGATCAGCCACGCAGATTGCGGATCATCGCATGGTCATCGCCATCACGCCGTAGGCAGACAGCACCGGCCGCCGTATGGGCATCTCGAGTCATGCACAGCGGCCGCGCTGCCAGCCGTATGTGCCACTGTGGCTTAGGCTTCATGGTCGGGAGGAGTGCTGCATGATGCTCCAGGCTCCAGCATGGACAGTATTTTGTCCTCTGCCTACCTATGTTTACCACGTGTAATTCTGGCTCGGTATGTGGAATCTCTCTGTTCGCTGGCATCGCGGACCGTGCCGACGTGTTGGCTGGTGCCACGTGGACGTTGGATGCCTGCGGTTGCATCTTACAAGGAACGAACGTTGTTTCTTCCTGGCATGGTAGTATCTTGTTGATTCCATCCGCCATTGTCCTTTTTTTTCTTTTTATATTTGGAACACCTTACACTCCCGCCATTGTCTTTTTTTTCCTTCACGATGAATTTTTCTCGTCGATATGTTAGAGTTAGACCAACTCCAACGCATGACCCCATACGGATGTCTGTTTGGATTGAGCAAAGGGGCGACACCCCGCCGTTTTTCTGGATGCGTTGGCCATGCACCCAACGCGGCCGATGCATCTGTGTTGGAATATTAGGCAAGTTCATGATTAATTCCAGTAAATAATTCATGACTAGAAGAGATACTAGCACTCAAAAATCTAGCAAACTAGAAGAACAGCAGGACATGCATAACAGCAGCAAACACGTAACAGTAGCTGTAGAAACAGACATGAACAGAGGATGTTGGACGTACTGATCGTTAGCTATTATGGGTGCGACAGTGTTGATGACGATGTTGGCGACGATTTGCTGCTGACGGCGATGAATACGACGATGAGTAGCACCGCCCGACTTGGACGGAAGACGACCCGTGATGACGAATTTGAGCAGTCGCGCACAGCGCTTCCCAAAAACCTAATTCGTCCTCTCCCGGTGCAGGATCGCAAAGACGAACGGTTCCGGAGACCTGCTCTCCCACGCGCCGATGCACGCCGGCGTTTGGGATGGAGTAGACTACGATGGCGGCGCAAGTTGTGAGATGAGGCAAAACCCTAGGTGTTTTTCGGTATCTCTCTGGCCGCAGCCGGTAGCTGTATATATATTAGGACCAGAGGCGGTATTGTGTCGCGACCACAATCCCAAACCGACTCGGTTTCTAATTCGTATATTTACCGGACAAGAAATCAAAAAACTTGTCTGCCAAGACATAAAAATAAAACGGCAAAAGAAAGCTGCGCTCCTGCAAGGAGACGGACCGGATTTCGGCGGACCATTCACGCGCATGTCGCATGTACGCGCCGCCTCGCCTGCCCCGCCCCGCCCCGCCCCGCCCCGCCCCGCCCCGCCCGGCCAGGCGAGGCGAGGCGAGCGAGCGCGCGCGTGTGGTTTTCCCTTTCTCTTCTCACACACCATTTAGAGTGGTAGAGAGAACCCACTATATAAAGAGGTCCAACTCTTCTTCAACTTCCAAGGTGGGACTAAACTTAGCACCACCACTTGCCATTTTACACATGGGCTTTGAGATTTCAGAAATTGCTATGGGCCTAGCCCATTAATTCTAACAATCCCCCACCAGATCTCAAATACCCATTTAGAGATTTGTCTTTTCTCACCATTTGTTTAATATACCAGTGTTTCAGCAGAGACTGTTAAGTTGAACTTCTGCCTAGAACTTTAAGCTACATCCATTCACAACTTGACAATGGACTATGCCTTGAATTGCTAGTTTTGTGTGAACAGGTTTCACTCAAAGTCTTAACCAGTACCTGACCGCCAGTAGGCTACCCCGCGGTTTGGAGCTTATATGTCATACTCCCTGGTCTCTTCGTGAGTTTACTAGAGATCACCCAAATCTCATAGACTGCGACGTTTACAGTCAGAACTCATATAGGTGTGTTCTTTCAAGACTGCTCTGTAGGACAGCATCTTTGCTAATTATAGCCAATAGAACCACATTAAGGCATGTTGCCGACCTGCCTTACAGATCTGAGAGTTTTGCATCTTCACTTGGAGACGATCATAAGTTATTACTCTCCTCAGTTAACCAATAGCTTGTTCTTCCCAGATCCTAAT
Source organism: Triticum monococcum (assembly GCA_034509565.1). Lineage (NCBI taxonomy): Eukaryota > Viridiplantae > Streptophyta > Magnoliopsida > Poales > Poaceae > Triticum > Triticum monococcum. The sequence goes on along the minus strand of CM067844.1, from coordinate 18,514,760 downwards.
TCACGGGATCTCCGATCACAAAGGTTGGGTTACTACTATGGTGTAACATCTATGGGTCTCATACCCATCTCCCTCGATGCAATATCTATCACATTTCGTGATAGTCCCTTTGTAAAGGGATCTGCCAGGTTTTTGTCTGTTTGTATATACGTAACAGTTATTACTCCGGAGTTTCTCAACTTCCTGACAGACTTCAAACGTCTTTTCACGTGTCTTGATGACTTTGCATTATCTTTAGAATTGTTCACTTTAGCGATAACCGTTTGGTTATCACAATTCATAAGAATAGCCGGTACAGGTTTTTCAACAACCGGCAAGTCCATCAAGAGCTCACGCAGCCATTCTGCCTCAACAGTAGCTGTGTCCAAAGCAGTTAATTCTGCTTCCATAGTTGACCTCGTCAATATGGTTTGCTTGCAAGACCTCCATGACACTGCGCCACCACCATGAGTAAATACATACCCACTTGTTGCGTAAAGTATATCAACATCGGAGATCCAATTTGAATCACTATATCCTTCTAGCACAGCAGGATGCCCTGAATAAGTAATTCCGTAACTCATAGTACCTCTCAGATAGCGCAAGACCCTTTCTAGTGCATGCCAATGATCATCACCCGGGTTGGACATGAACCTACTCAGTTTGCTCACAGCAAAAGAGATATCTGGTCTTGTAGCGCTAGCTAAGTACATGAGTGAACCGACAATTTGAGAGTATCTTAATTGATCTCTCGTTTCTTTCTTGTTCTTTCTGAGTGTCACGCTGGGATCATAAGGTGTTGGAGAAGGCTTGCTATCCATAAAACCGAATCGGTTCAAGACCTTCTCAACATAGTGAGATTGCGTTAATGTAATCCCACTCTCATCCTTAATAAGTTTGATGTTTAGAATTACATCGGCTTCTCCCAGATCTTTCATGTCAAAACTTTTTGATAGAAAAGACTTGACCTCATTAATTGCATTAATGTTTGTACCAAAGATCAGTATGTCGTCCACATACAAACATAATATGACACTATTGCCCCCACCATGGCGATAGTAAACACACCTATCAGCCTCGTTAATGACAAATCCTGCAGAAGTCAAAGTTCTTTCAAACTTCTCATGCCATTGCTTAGGTGCCTGTTTCAGACCATACAAAGATTTTAACAACTTGCACACCTTTCTCTCTTCACCCTTTACCACAAACCCGCCAGGCTGATCCATATAGATCTCCTCTTCCAACTCTCCATTGAGAAAAGCTGTCTTTACATCCATTTGATGAATGATAAGACCATAAGAGGCAGCCAAGGAAAGTAACACTCGAATGGTGGTCATTCTAGCAACGGGTGAATATGTGTCAAAGTAATCTTCGCCTTCTTTCTGAGTGTAGCCCTTGGCCACTAGCCGCGCCTTGTATTTATCAATAGTACCATCAGGCTTTAGCTTCTTTTTGAACACCCACTTACATCCCACAGGTTTACAACCATATGGTCTATCAGTTAGTTCCCAAGTTCCATTAGAAAGAATTGAGTCCATCTCATTATGAACAGCTTCTTTCCAATCATCTACATCCGGAGATGCATATGCTTCTGCAATCGTCTTGGGTGTGTCGTCCACAAGGTATACAATGAAATCATCACCAAAAGATTTTGCAATCCTTTGTCTCTTGTTCCTTCTAGGAACTTCATTGTTATCCTTCTCAAGGACTTCCTCATGTGATTGTTCGAAATATTCATCAGTTCTACTAGATTCAGGAATTATCTCAGAAGAAAATCTAGCAATGCTATGCATATCTTTCATAGGAAATATGTTCTCAAAAAATGTTGCATCACGAGATTCCATTATAGTATCAACATGCATATCAGGTACTTCAGATTTTACCACTAAAAACCTATAAGCAATGCTCCGTTGAGCATACCCTAGAAAGACACAATCCACTGTCTTTGGTCCAAGTTTGCGTTTCTTAGGAATAGGAATATTGACCTTTGCCAAACATCCCCAAGTGCGCAAATAAGAAAGTGATGGTTTTCTCCCAACCCACTCCTCATAAGGGGTTTTCTCTTTATTATTGTTGGGAACTCTATTCAGGACATGACATGAAGTCAATAGAGCCTCCCCCACCATGCCTTAGATAAACCAGCAGTGTCTAACATGGCATTCACCAAGTCAGTCAATGTGCGGTTTTTCCTCTCGGCCACTCCATTTGATTGAGGTGAATAGGGAGGCGTCCTCTCATGAATAATACCATGTTCCTCACAAAATTCATCAAAAACTTTTGGAAAATACTCTCCACCACGATCGGACCTAAGACGCTTGATCTTTCTCTCTAGTTGATTTTCAACTTCAGCTTTATAGATTTTAAAGTAGTCTAATGCTTCATCTTTAGTTTGCAACAAATAAACATAGCAAAATCTAGTCGCATCATCAATCAAAGTCATGAAATATCTCTTTCCACCTTTTGTCAACACACCATTCATCTCACAAAGATCAGAATGTATGAGTTCTAGAGGTGCCAAGTTTCTCTCCTCGGCAGCCTTATGAGGCTTTCGAGGTTGCTTAGATTGCACACAACTATGGCACTTAGAACCTTTGGCAACTGTGAAGTTCGGAATTAAACTCATGCTGGATAGCCGAGACATTAAACCAAAATTAATATGACATAAATGAAAGTGCCAAATACTTGCATCATCATTAACACTAGCACAAATTTGGTTTATTGACTTATTGCAAAAATCTGAAAGAGAAAAGCGGAACAAGCCTCCGCACTCATAGCCTTTTCCTATAAATTGTCCAAATCTTGACACGATTACTTTATTGGACTCTAAAACTACCTTAAATCCATCTCGACATAGAAGGGAGCCGCTAACTAGATTCTTGTTCATAGTAGGGACATGCTGCACGTTCCTTAGTTGCATGATTTTTCCCGAAGTAAACTTCAGATCCACCGTGCCAATGCCACGATCAGAAGCATGTGACCCATTCCCCATTAGGACGGAAGAATCCCTTGCGACCTGATAAGAAGTAAACAGGGAGATGTCAGCACACACATGAACGTTAGCACCCGAATCAATCCACCACGAAGATGATTGAAATACTGAAAGCACAATAGGTAAATTACCATACCCATCAGTATTGCTAGCGGTCACCATGTTGACAGTCTTGGAGCTTGTTTTCCCTCTGCGGTCTGCACGTTCAGGGCATTCCTTGAAAGTGTCCAGGCTTCCCACAAGCGTAGCACTCTAGCTCAGCCTTGTTGAACTTCTTCTTCTTGAAGGTAGTAGTCTTGGTAGGCTTGTTGAAAACAGGTTTGTTCTTCCCTTTGTTCTTGTTCTGTGGGTACCTCTGCACCATGTTAGCAGTAGGCTGAACCTCACCTCCTTTTTCAGTGGTATCTTTAGCCCGAGCTTTTTCTTCAACATCAAGAGATGCAATCAGATTTTCAACTGATATCTCCTGTCTCTTATGCTTCAGAGTTGTGGCGAAATTCCTCCATGAAGGAGGCAACTTTGCAATCATGCACCCAGCCACGAATTTGTCGGGTAGAACACATTTAAGGAGTTCAAGTTCCTTCACAATGCACTGTATCTCATGAGCTTGTTCAACCACAGAACGGTTATTCACCATCTTGTAGTCATGAAAACTCTCCATGATGTACAGTTCACTGCCTGCATCTGTTGCACCGAATTTTGCATTCAGTGCATCCCACAGAATTTTTCCGTCGTTTATGTGCATGTACACATCACACAGACGGTCAGCAAGAACACTCAGAATGCATCCCACAAACATAGTATTGGCTTCCTGGAATTTTCTCCGATCTTCGTCGGTCATTCCCTCTGGAGCACCAACACTAGCGTGGAAAACTTTCAGAGCAGTAAGCCAGAGCGTGGTCTTCACCTGCCACCTCTTAAAGTGTACACCGGTAAACTTATCCGGCCTCAGTGCATCAGCGAATCCAGCCATAGTTAACTCAGGAAATTGCCTATAATTAAGTTTTTGGATTGTTGGAATATTAGGCAAGTTCATGATTAATTCCAGTAAATAATTCATGACTAGAAGAGATACTAGCATGCAAAAATCTAGCAAACTAGAAGAACAGCAAGACATGCATAACAGCAGCAAACACGTAACAGTAGCTGTAGAAACAGACATGAACAGAGGATGTTGGACGTACTGATCGTTAGCTATTATGGGTGCGACAGTGTTGATGACGATGTTGGCGACGATTTGCTGCTGACGGCGATGAATACGACGATGAGTAGCACCGCCCGACTTGGACGGAAGACGACCCGTGATGACGAATTTGAGCAGTCGCGCACAGCGCTTCCCAAAAACCTAATTCTTCCTCTCCCGGTGCAGGATCGCAAAGACGAACGGTTCCGGAGACCTGCTCTCCCACGCGCCGATGCACGCCGGCGTTTGGGATGGAGTAGACTATGATGGCGGCGCAAGTTGTGAGATGAGGCAAAACCCTAGGTGTTTTTCGGTATCTCTCTGGCCGCAGCCGGTAGCTGTATATATATTAGGACCAGAGGCGGTATTGTGTCGCGACCACAATCCCAAACCGACTCGGTTTCTAATTCATATATTTACCGGACAAGAAATCAAAAAACTTGTCTGCCAAGACATAAAAATAAAACGGCAAAAGAAAGCTGCGCTCCTGCAAGGAGACGGACCGGATTTCGGCGGACCATTCACGCGCATGTCGCATGTACGCGCCGCCTCGCCTCGCCTCGCCTCGCCTCGCCTCGCCTGCCCTGCCCGGCCCGGCCAGGCGAGGCGAGCGAGCGCGCGCGTGTGGTTTTCCCTTTCTCTTCTCACACACCACTTAGAGTGGTAGAGAGAACCCACTATATAAAGAGGTCCAACTCTTCTTCAACTTCCAAGGTGGGACTAAACTTAGCACCACCACTTGCCATTTTACACATGGACTTTGAGATTTCAGAAATTGCTATGGGCCTAGCCCATTAATTCTAACAATCTGATCCGCCACGGCCGGTCAAACGCCCAAAGTAGACGGTTTTAAACTAAACACTGCAAATAGTTTTACAACCAAATAAATCAAACGTTGCAAATGGTTATACAACCAAATAAATCAAACATTGCAAAATAGTTTTACAACCTAATTGGAATGTCTTGAATACATGGAAAGAAAATGAACCGATACATCTACTGGTTGTCAATGTGAGTATGTCAATCACACATTTGACAACTGTTGACGTATAATGTGCTGCCTAATCTCTTTCATCAGATCGGTATTTTGATTGCATTGGTTAGAGCATGCACTTCTATATGGTATCGGATCCAAGAGGTCTGGAGTTCAAGACCCCGCTGGCGCAATTAAATTGCAGCCCACTTTCGGTCCATGTTTAGCCCTGAGGGAGCCACACGTGAGAGGGAGTGTTGACGTATAATGTGTTGTCTAGTCTCTTCCATCAGATCGGTCTTTTGGTTGCATTGGCTATAACATGCACTTCTACAACAACCAATTCAGCAGCCACAAGCTCTTCGTTGTCCGAGGACGAATCATCCGACGAACAAATGAAGTTGTTGAAAAAAATACCCGTCCCCACTATCCATGGTACCTTGCGAGCAAAGTGTCGAACACCTTGCGGTCGTGATGGAGACACGGACGGAGAAGAGCACCTCGGCCTCTCTGCATAGGCAGCAGGCCTGTAGAACCATTAATGGGCGGCGGCTATGGCGGGGGGCAGGGAAGGGGCAAGTCGCGTACGAGGAAAGGAAAAAAGGGACTGTTTGACCGACATGCAGGCCAGGGAAAGACAAAGGCTTGTGTCTCACCCGTAAGTGTGTTATCCATTTCGACGAAAAGGCGGCCTAATTTTTGGATGGAAATGGGTCAGCGGTGGAAAATAACAGACTGACGTCCGTTTGCTCTCATTCATTGAACCGTGATTTGTCTCTGTTCGGCCCGAACGAGCGCGGCCGGACCAAATGAGGTGGTGCGTTGGAGTTGGCTTTAACATCTCAATCAGTGATGGAATGTTATATCTACCCAATCAATTAATTCCTCAGCTAAATCCATGAATCCTTCCATAGTTCCGTCCCTTTTATATTCGCAGTTGCAACTATAACAAATAACTTCCATGGCATTTTTGCGCAGCATAAAGACATGCGCCCATATTCCTTTTCCCGAACTGACGCGCCCATATCTAAGCTCATATCCATCCGTGGAGACAAAGCTAAGCCGGGTCAAAGTCCATGTCAGAGCACAAGCCACGAGCTTTTCCGTACGGCCGGCACTACAACACGTATGGTCATTTCCTCCTCTTCCTCTCCCACATATGGCTACGCGCCACGCTCCCCCCTCCCTCCCTCCCGTCCCCTTTCTAGGCCAGCGCCAGCAAGTCAGCAAAACCCTTTGCGCTGCGCGGTTTTACAGGCCAGCAGCCCGCAATTGTTTTCGCCGTCTCCCAGGCCCCCGTGGGTGGGTGTGGGTGGGTCGGGCGGCGTCCGATCCCCGTGCAAACGAAACACGATCCGGTGCATCGGGTAGGCGCCCGTTCAAATGCTTGTTTTCTCCGGCGGCGCGAGGCCTGATGCTGCAGCCTATGTACTACTGTGGCGTCGATACGCCGTAGGGTGAATCAGATTGTAGTATATTATTTGTATATATGGTGATTTTTCTTTCACCTGCTGCGTGCTGGCAGTAGTAGTATCTGAGAAAGGGAGATCTTTGCAGATCCAGGGCCATGCCGGGGGAATATATGGTATTTTTTGTTGCCTGTGTCAGTGGATCGTAGTAGTAGTACTGCTACTAGACCCGGACCGTGGTCAGCGTGCAGAATAGATTCTAGGATTTGGTCACCCGTTTCTTGGATTTGTACTACTCCTAGTACTAATAGCAGTGCTTTGTTGATTCTTGTAGAGGGAGTGGTGAATTTGGAGAAGTGGGTGGCTCGTGAAACGGTGGGTGACTTTTGCGACTAGTGGGGTGTTTGGTTCAGAAGCCATAAGACCTTTTCTAGTCCTAGACTAATCAAAAAAGACTCTTTCATAGAGTTTTTTTTAGTCCCTGTAAAAAAAGTCCACCCGTTTGGTTTCTAGGAACTTTTTAGTGACTTTTTCTAATCTCTAGGACTAAAAAGTCCCTGAACCAAACACCCCCCAGTGAGGAAGAAGAGATGGATACGGGACAGGATGTTCCGGTGGTGATGGTGGACGGGCCAGTCGATCCGTACCGATGCTTACATTCGGCTTTGCTCCTATCTTAGCAATCCGAACTTATTATTCAAGATGGGCTCATGGCAGGCTCGAGCCACCTACTCAATGCGATCTTCGGAATGGAATGTATCAAGAGCGTTCTTCCTTTGGTCACTCAGGTTAAGGAAACTATTCCTAACCCTGCGGTGAGCACGATGCGTGAGGCCACCGCTTGTGCCGTCCCAGGGGTCGCGGGAACGTGGGCCCACGTGGGGTCGGTGCGGCTTTACTGGTCGAGCGCACTTGCTAGCAAAATTATCTTAATCAGCGCGGTTCAACTGAGCTGGCTTTACAGAGGGTTAGGGTTTATATACCCATTCTTTTTTTTAAGGTTGATACACATTCGGTTCTTTTTTTTAAACGGTGGATTTACTAGTACGAAGTACTTCTGAAGGCACGCGGTAAGTTAGGACGGCAGCACATCACGTGTGCATAATGCAGAGCAGCCTGCAGCTCTCACCTCACCTCTCAGAGCGCAGAGCACGGCGTCGTCCGGGCTGAACCGAACGCGTCAAGTCGTGTTGGATCTCTTCAATCTCGGCGCCCTTTATCCGTGGTACGCCCGCTGCGCCGCCGGCCGGCACGGTCCAGAGATTGATGATGCAAGCTTGCAATTGCAAGTGATGCCCTTTTTGTTCAAGGGATGCAAGTGATGCACTTCACAGGCCGCGCCCAGCGCGGTACACGCCCATACCCTTCAGCTGGACTTCATGTTTCTCAACAAAAAGAAAAACACTCGTGTTCACGTACGTGCGTGCAACACGTGTATCGCATCACTCGTCGGTCGATCGTCTTCACGCACGCACGCACGTACGCGACAGCTTTGATCGATCGCCATCACATATACTACTGCCGTACGAAGGTGCAAGCACGTACGCTGGAGATTAAGAAATGCATGCATGGCTCTGACGCGCCCTTCACTATCACACGTACACGCTCTTTGTTTCAGCGGCGACTGTGTCATCGTCCATGTTCATGCATGCATGCATATGCACATGGGCAAAAAACTATACGTACGCTTCCGCAGGGCTAGTTTTTCCGCGGTGCAACGTGCGTCCATGACTCGCGAAGCAGAGCAGCGGCTCCCTCACGTGAAGCTTTTAATTGACACGGGAGGGAGGGAGGACACGCATGGGCGCGTACGCTCCGGTACTGCTTGGCATAGGGCGTACTACTACGTGCTTCGTGTGATTACTGCGACCTCTAGATCCGCGCTCTGCACGCGCAAGCACGAGCACGGGCTTCTCGGTCGACTACACGACGCGTACATGTGCCACTAAATTCTACTTGTACATAATCATGAAAACTTTCGGAGCGGCACTGTGCTACGTAAGTGAGCCATGCACGAAAAGCCAACATGAGTTGGAGTTTGTTTAGTTATAGTGGAACGAAAGAAGAAGAGAAAAGGAAATGGCTATCGTTAAGTCGACTGAAATTTCAATTTACGTCCGTCAATTTCGTTTCAGGCGTTGGATGAAGAATAGACGGTGCAGATTACTCTTCGACCTTCAGACCACCTTCTTTTTCTTCCCCCAACTGCGTACCACCGGCCTAATGGGTCGGCCACCACCGCCCACAGCCGGCGGCGCACCTGCGACCGCCTCGCCTCGCCGCCTTCCCCCGAACCTCCTTCCACCGCTGTGCTGCCACCCCAACGATGACCCTTTTTTTCTCCGGCGAATTTGCGCCGCCGCTGCCCCCCCCCCCTCCCCCCCTAAGGATAGATGATGGGATAGCCTGCCAGCAGGCTCTTTCCTTCACTTCAATGGCTTATTCCTTCTCCTCGGTGCCTGCTTCCTTCTAGCGAAATTCGACTGACCCAAATTGAATTTTCAGGCGACCCATCAGGTGAAAAAAAAATAACGAATGTAGGATGACACCGGTCCTAAGGAACACTCTCAAATGGATCGATGCATGGCGGTGTGGGCCATGTGTTTCGAGAATTTGATGGGAAATTTTCGGCATGGGTTAGGATCTACAGTCAGATTTCCACGGCCAATTTTGTGCTTAAAAAATATGAAGTGAACCCGTATTTCGTTTTCAAATAAAGGAACATGCTTCTAGACAAATTGTGGGCGAGGGGAAAGGAACGGAGTGTATGAAAAAGAATGGCCGATTATTTCGATGTACTACAAATATTCCTAGTTTTTTTTTTGCGAATAACCAAATATTCCTAGTATCTGAAACAGAAAAGATGCTAGTACTCTAAACTGGAATGACACATTCAGCGAAATGCTACCCAGAATCCTTGAAATATCGCCTCGAAAGAGGAGTTCGTCTGCCTTTCACCTCCTGCAACTAGCTGCACTGCAATGCCACCAGGCCAGCAGCTAGCTAGGTCCATGATCTACCGGGTAAGCACATGATCTTGAGCCGATGCATCAGAGCATCTCCCCGCGCCCAGTTGCCCCTGCAGTAAACATTCTCACGCCGCCGCAGAGCTCACCCCACCCCACCCTACCCCCATTGATGCGCTCCTTATTTACAGCCGTTCTCTGCGAAAAGCACTGCTCGGCTTTCATGGCATGGGTCAAAGATGCCACTACTCTAATTAACACCGGTCACCAAAACCTCGCATTGTTAAGTGGCACCCTAACCTTTACTCCTTTTGACCACCAAGAATCTCACCGCTAACACCCTTTTAGTCTTTTTACCCTAACCTGTTGCGATCCACCTTGAGCCGCGGCGCACCTGCTCCACGCAACGTAGGCCCATGCCATGCATGCATGCACCACTACTAGTAGTAGTGCTACGGCTAGCTGCTCGAGCCAAGGGAGCAAACAAGCGAGCGAGCAGCAAAGGGCATTGAATTCGTTTGTGCCGCCCACATGCATGCGCGCATCGCCACATGTGCAACGACCAACATGGCACCATGCCATGCATGCCACCCTACGGTTTCTTCCTCCTCCCGCCGTCCCACATGCATAGCTAGCTTGGCTTGGCTAGGCGCCCGCCACCGGCTTTACCTTTGCATGCAGGCCGGCGGCCCCCCTCTTTGATCTCATGCCCGGCTGCCTCAATGGAGCTCTTTTTGGACTGTGGCTGGAGCGTTTCGTCGTGCCATAAAAACGCAACCACCTACCCGTTGCATCTCTACGGCTCCAAGCTCTAGTGGTGGTGCTGGTGGTGGTGGTAGCTACTCATGGCTACCCTACACTGTCACACTATACATACAGGTCTACAGCTGCTAGTTATACACGCTGCAAGTACTGCTGCCTAGCTGGTGCGTGCCACAGCCCAGGCCTACCCTAGCTTACATAGGCAAGGGCCCAAAGCCTTCTATCTATGTCTAGCGTAGCGTAGCTAGCTGTGGATGCATGCTGTTGCTGCCCAAGTTCTCTCCCACACGCGACGACAGTTTGCCCTCTCTGCGTGCGTCGTTTCTGTCAGTCAGTCATGCGCGATCGATCGAAGCGGCCGGCCGGCCAGCCGGCATCGACCGCCGCTGATGCACGTACTGTACGTGCGTCGGAATCCGGGCGGCGGATCGGAGCTGCCACAATCCGCGCCACGGTCGGGTTTCAGTTTCCTTCCTCGCGTAACTTAACTAGCTGGGCTTGGAACTTCTCCGGGACTTCTGTGTCACTCGGTAAAGTAAGCATGAGAGGAGGAAAAATGAAGCTGCATGGCGTGCGTTTCACTGGCATATCCATATGCTTCACCGCCGCCCAAAAATTAAAAAAATACAGTGCGTAGCATTACGTGAACAGGTGAGATAACGGGCAATGGTCCTGATCCCTGGAGCGCAGCCAGGACCAGCTGCACTATATACGTGGTACACACTCACACTCTCTCTCCCTATGTGCTGAACAGTGTCCATTCATTCTCTGCGGCTCGCTCGCTCTCGTGCGTACAGTGCTCATCGCTCTCCCTTTCCCTTTCTCGCCGGGCTTTATATTAAGTGCGACGCTGGGATGGGGGAGACAGTGCCTCATTTGACGAAAGGGACGTGTCTTAGGAGGGGCTTTAAAACAGTGTTTGACGCCGGACGGTGGGGCTCCCACACCGGCCTTCGGCTGCCTGTCGTCGGGTCGGCCGTCCGTCGTCGTCGATCGTTCGTGTGCGCGTAGCCGGGGAGTAGAAAGACGCGGGAAATGATTCCGCCGGGCACATCGCACTCGCACGGCCATTGGCGGGAGCAGTACGTGCCAGCAGGTCTTGTCCATGGCAGGAGAAACGCGAGGGTACGGCGCGGGCAGCGTGCGACAGCGAGCGGTCGTTGCATCATGCATGCATCCACGGGTGGCCTGACCACTCGCTGCCGCCACGCCTCCCCGGAATGTACTGCACCGGCTGATGTGATGCGTCCACGTGGATACGGTATGTAAAATGTGCTGCTAGCACATTTTCACCCCTGCTTGCAACAAATGAATTCCACACGAGCATCATAGGAATGGAATTATATATACGAGTCTTTCTTACAGTAGCTTGGAGGATTGTAAGCATTTGCTCAGCTTCATTTACGCCTCCTTTGTGAAGTCTAATGCAACACGTGGTGTTTATCTCTCCTCTTTTCTTTCTCCTGGAGAATTTTTCTTTCTGTGAATTTTCTATGGAGCATCCAAACAGTTATGTTGTTCGATCCATGTGTTTCAGATTCCAAAAGAAACCGACAGGACAAGACATACAATTCTTGCAATTTTTCTCTTGTTGTGTTTTTCATGTCATATGTTCCAAACTTGCCCTTATTTTGTATATATTTGATTTCAAGTAAAGTGTCAAATAGACTGAAGTATTTTAAGTGCTGCTGGCTCAAATTTTAAATTTTTGTGAGTTGCCTAGTCTAGAGCTTTTTCTACATATCACGATTATCACCTTGGGGCTCCCTTTCCAGCTATTCATCCTGGGGACTATCTTCTTCATTAGTGCACTTCTCTATTAATACACTTGATGGTTAGAGCCTGGGTTCGACAAATTTGCTTAGGGCCGAAATTTCAAGGTGGGCGTTTTGTGTTCCCTTGCCACTCCTCGCCTCGGATGAAAGATTTACAGAGGATGCATATCGACATGGAGACGATGCATGAGGGTGGTATCGTGAAGGAGCATGACAATGGTACTAACCATCGAAGGAGAGCACGACGAGTGGCATGTGCCAGCAGGTAAGTGAGAGAGGGGAGATAATAAAGAATGAACAGATTAGATAATGCGGAACATCCTACGGACATCATCATGTCAAGAGTCCATTTGGCAAGTGACACGTGCCACATCTACTTCATACATACAAAGGTGAATCATCTCTTTCACACATGTCCACTTGTACATCTCGAGGATGGTATACTACTTGACCCCTCTTTCGTGTGCCTACATAGGTGTGAGCGGAGCTACACATTCATCGAGAAAGGGTCCAAGAAGAAGAGAACATCTACACCATCCAAGAAGGAAGCCTGGAAGCGGAGAAGGAATCGACAAGAAGAAGGCAGCAGCTTCCAGGCGACCCCGTCCGCACGGGCATGTACCGTGCCCACGGGACCCCGTGTCCACGGGCCTCACGGACCCCGTGCGCACGGGCTCATGTGTCAGGTCTCTGGATACCCCGTGCGCACGGGCTCCACTTACCCCGTGCATACGGCCCCCCTGTGCGTGGCTGATTGGGCTTGGCCCTTGTATCCCCATCTCGTCCCTACTTACCCCTTCATCCCTTGGACTTATATATACTCCTTCATCTTCTCCATTTAGACTAAGCTAAGAATAGACACAAATCATAGAGCTTAGCTCATGTACCTCCCCTTGTGGGATTCCTCTTGAGAGAGAAGGCTCCATTGGAGTACAAGACCTCCATTGGAGAAGATCCCTAGGGATGCAAGCCCCCCCCCCTTGGGGAAGGATCTACCTAGATCATCAAGCCCTCATCTCCTTCATAGGATTTGTGATGAACTCTACCATGTATCTTGTTTCCCTTTGATTGTTCATGTACCTTGTGGATCTTGTGTGTTTGTTGGTCTAGTGGATGTGTGATTGGACTTGTTCTTGAGTGTTCCTCTTGTTTTCCCTCCTTGTGTTCATCTTGTTCTTGGGGATTCCCTTTCCAATTTGTGAAAGATCTCTCCATAGGGTTCCACCGTACAACATCTTGGTATCAGAGCCACGTTAATAACGAAATTGGAGCCCCCCTCTTACCCAAATTCTAGCCTAATTTTGCTTGTTCTTACCCAATTTCAAAAATTCCCCACAAAAAGAGCCATAACAAATTTTTTGTGATTTGAAGTTTTTTGTGAGTTTTTGTTGATTTTGATCTGTGGATCTGGTGTCTAGCAAGTAGATCTAACTCCTATTGCGTCCCCATACCCCAATTTTTCTTTCCCCGTCGAATTTGACAAGAAAATCGCGAATTTTCCGCCTACCCCGTGCCCACGGGCTCCCCACCCCGTGCCCACGGGCCCCCGCGCAGTCTCTGGTGACCCCATGTCCTTGGTACGTGTACCGTGCACACGGGACCCCTACAGCAGCCGCGAGCATTTCACGTTTTTGCCCATAACTTCCACTTCCGAACTCCGATTTGGGTGTTCTTTGGCTCGTTGAAAAGCTAGCGACGTGCCCGAGCTGCTCATCTTGGTTTTACCACCATTTGCCTCCATCAAATTTTCTCCATTTTTGCATCTTTTGCATAGGCTCCGCCATAACTTCCGCACCACCACATACAAATTCCGCCAACTAACCCGTTTTGGTTCCTTTGGTATTTGTGGTTGTTTGAGTTGTGATTTGAGTCTCCCAAGGTGTTTCGGCTACTTGGGGACGGTTACATCTTCATCCACCACCGGTGACTTGTATCGGTCCATCGACTACATCCATCACGAGATTCCACATCGACGACGACCATCCATCCTTTGAGACCATCTTCAACCGGAAGCAAGGCCGGTTACCCCCGACTTCGTGAAAGGTTAAGTGTGACGAAGGTATCCATTCCGTCATAAACTTTTCCTTCCTTTCCATTACATCTTGATAGCCCCACCATCTTTGCGCATACCTTCATACCTATTTGAGACCAGCTATCCGAGTATTGCCGGGCTTCGCGAAAACTTGTGCACCATAGTGATACAATATCATATTGTTGCATCATTGGTTATATCATATAGTGCCATTGTTTACTCCCGTGCATCTCTTGTGATACTTGTCCCATATTTGTGGTTGAGGCTCAATAAGAAATGTGGAAAGGAAGAGAAAAAAAAGCTTTTACGCAAGAAAGAGAATGATCATAAGCTTATAAGTAAAGAGTTGAGCATGATAAGAGATACTTGTGCATGAGGATACATGGAATAGGAAACATTTTGCTTGCATACATATAGGTTGGTGCCAAGTGGCGAATCGTGCCCAAGTGTGCAATCAAGCTAGTGCTCTCCTAGTGTTTGTGCAACACGAGCTTAGTCTTCGTTAGGCAATTTTGTCTTGCTCATCCCTATAGTTGCACAAGCCCCATTATCCCACCGTGTGTGTTTCTTAATTGCCCTCCTCTATATTTGTGATCACTTGCTTTGCATTTTGAGTCCTTTGGATTTATTTCAACATTTACAATATCTTGGACTTCAATTTGCATGAAATTTGTGCCACTTGTCCTAACCAAGCCACCCGATAAGCTTTTACTTGTAGGTGTGAGTGAACAAGTCCGGTACCAATTCCACTATTCTTTCATCTCACATTGAGTGATACGAGATACATCCTCAACTTTGGGAAAAGGTAGCTTGGTATTGTTTATCTCATTTCCTACTCACCTTTGCTCGAGTCTTGTGATGGATAGGCAAAGCACATCATCTCCGGTCTACAACCACGACAACGAGTTCGATGCTATGAAGAACGTCATCGACGCCAAGATGGACAAGCAAATGGAGGAGCTCAAGGCCCTCATCAAGAACCGCAAGCGGTCTTCCTCATCTTCGAGAAGACGCTCAAGTGCAAACACTCCCAAGCTACCATCTACGGCAAGTACACACAAGCATCGACATCGACAAGACCATGAAGAGCAACCTACTAGACGAGAGTTGGCTTCTCTGCCACCGCCGTGCACACGGGCCCTCGACCCCTGTGCATACATCTACAAGGCTGCGGCTACAAGGCTGCGGCTCCTTCAACACCTTTGGCATCTTCGCCAAGTGACTTCAAGGCATCTTCGCCTTCAGACGTACGGCATCTTCTCCTACTCCACGAGCTCAAGTCCACTACTCCCTCGAGCTACTACGACCTCGACACCAACAACGAGATTCCTTTCTATGGGACTCTAGAACCCAAGGAGTATCTCAAGTGGGAGCGTTTGATGGACGGCTACCTCAAGCTACATCAAGTCCCTCACGAAGATCAACTGAAGTGTGCCTCAAGAAATTTCCACGACCACGCGTCCACATGGTGGCTTCACACACCTTCGGAGAGCTACGACATGAGTTGGCCCAAGACAAAGAAAGCTATGCGGCGAGAGTTTGTGCCTCCAACCTACACGGAACAACTTCTACGCCAATTGGAGAACACCATCCAAGGATCCAAGTCCATCGACGAGTACTTCAAGGAGATGAAGCATGCCTTGCGACATGCCGGCGTGGACGACCCCATGTCAATGAAGTTCCACTTCATGATGGGATTGAAGAACGACATCTCCAAGACTATGTTCCTCGAGAACTACAAGTCCCTCGACGACAACTACATTGGTGCTCTCAAGGCGAAATAAGAACTCATGAAGGCCAAGGCTTCTGCACCCCAAGCACACTTCGTGGCGACCAAGCTCTATGACCACGAGCATGAGGATAGTAGCACCAAGATGTCCAAGCCCAATGAGCTCCAAGACGATCCTCCCAAGTTCGACTTCACCGCCATCCCTCTTTGTGGCATTGATGATGCCGAGTCCTCCACGACTCTTTTTCAAGATGGTGCGTCAATGAGTACGATTACGGAGACCTTCGAGGACCAAGCTTTGGAGGCAAGCGACATGGTGACGAGCAAGGATGATGCTTCCATCTTAGGAGGCGAGAGTGATAATGTGCCATCTTCGGCCTTCATCCACGGCGCCGACTACGAGACGATTGAGCCTGGGATTCTCCCTTCGACCACGGTGACGTACGATGACTTGAGTGACTTTAGCCACCATATTGAGATTGAGAGTGACTTCACCACTAGCCCCATATCTCATGAGTTGCCCCAATTCCCGTGTGAGGAGAGCCACCACCACCACTTGAGTGATTTGAGTGACTCCACCATATGTGAGTTTGAGTGCACCTACCTTGCGGGAGTGAGTGAACCACCACACAAAGAGAGTGAGATAGTTGATGAGGCATATGAGGCCATTTCGATTTCTAACAACTTAACCTCTACCTCTATTGTGTCTTCTCATTTGGTTCTAGGTACCATACATGATGACGCGCCGATCCTCGACGACTTCGTCCTTCCTTTGGACAAGACGATGGCCATGGTGGAATATGATGCACCCCCATATGGTTCCATCAAGATGAAGACGACCACCATTAGGTATTTACCACCTCACCTACACCACTTGAGTGGAATGAACAAGGTAACAAAGGTGAAGGTGATGCTCTTGTCCCACCAGTGGACATTCTTGACATTGATTGCTGGCATGATGTTGATCCACCTATTCCCATGCTTCATGCTAGTGCGACTTCCTCATGTCATGACTTACCACTTTATGATGACTATGATGATGAGCATGTTGAATTGCCTAGTTGTGATGCCATGTTACATAGGATTTCCTGTGACAATTCTCTAGGTCACATCATGTTTGACAATCCACTTGACTTGTCATATGCTACACATGAGATCAACAATATGTCATATTTGCAATCTCATCGTAGTGACTATGCATACGCCCTTAAAATTAATCCAATTTGCACATATGGCATAGATGACAAGCCCATGGTTATTGGCATTTGTTTTTCTTGTGATGATATTGATATGCTCCCTTTGCATCATTTATCTCATATGCCATGCCATGACCACCTAGCTTTGGATATGCATTATTTTGGATGTTGTTCATATTCTCCATATGATGTTTCCGATATTGCTCATGAGGAGACCCCATAGTTTCCTCATACATTTTAGGAGATTTTGATTCATCATATCCATTGCATGATCCCACTACTTGTGTGCACCATATGCTCCCCATGAATAAACATGCTATTGATGTGCCATATACGTGTATGTTAAATTTGCATTCCCATCGTGTCATACACAATAACTATTATTTCATGATGGATGACATGTTCTTATACCATGCATCAAATTTCTTTGAGCGATGCTTATCTTGTGCTAACTCACACATGCACATACACATCATGATGGATGATGTGTACATTTACCATGCACACACATTCTTTCGTTTGTGTCTCTTTTGTGTAGGTACCCATGAATACTTGTCAACCTCACAATCCCATGAGTTGACAAAACGAGCTCTAGAGAGCAACGATGACTTGGGATCCCGTGGATTGTCCTTACAACCGCTCCCTTCGCGCAAAGACTTCACGCATCTCTTCTACACGACCCTCACATGGTTATGGGTTATTGTCCATTACACACTTTATGCCCATATTTCCATGTTCACTATGCTTGATATGATCATTCATATGCCTTTGACATGCATTTGTGACCCATGCTTTGCATTACACATGTTTTTGGATTCTCATACTTGTATGTGTATTTGCAAGTTTGGTGGAGATATCACTTGTTATTCCCATGTTTGCTTTGTGCCCCATACCTATGATGATACTATGATCTTGCATTGTGTTCGTGCTTGCGATATGTCATGTGCATCACCTATATCCACTATTTGCTCACATGACATGATTGCCATCATTTCCTCTAGTGTGTTCCATCTTCGCTCCACTAGTTTGCATGACATGATTACCAAGATTGACTTGTTTGCATCACACATGTTGAGCAATTGCTCTTTCCATTGTGTTGAGTGACACGATATCTTCACTACACCATATGCACATTATGCATGGATTGTCTTGCACTTGCCCCATGTGTTTAGACATCTCACTATATTTGGTGTTGGGAATGATTCCTATGCATACCATAGACCGTTTGTTGAGTGCTTTATGCATGCTTGCTATGACCTTGAGGTAGATGCTTATTCAC
The DNA here is from genome assembly GCA_034509565.1 of Triticum monococcum. Taxonomy (NCBI): domain Eukaryota; kingdom Viridiplantae; phylum Streptophyta; class Magnoliopsida; order Poales; family Poaceae; genus Triticum; species Triticum monococcum. The sequence continues at coordinate 18,496,488 of CM067844.1, read as the reverse complement.
TTGTCACGCATATTAGCATCTTAACCTCCCATTTGCATACTTGTTTCCATGATGTCCGTGATTGTGCTAAACTTATATGCTTAAATGTCATGCCACACTTCTTTGTCAAACCATATGCTATGCTTGATGCCAACACTTGTTGGGTGAATCTCCTCTTGAATGCTTGGTTATGCTCTTACGCCAACCACATTTGTTTTTCCAAGTGCTTGTTATCTTTGCTCCTTTTGAAGGAATTACAAGATGGTGCGACATTGGAGAGTGCCCATTTGGAACTACAAGATGATGCATGCTTGGTGATCGTCAAATCCTACACGGCAACATCATCTCTTTCCCATGGTGATTTGGATTTCGATCCGAGGTCGGATCTTTCCCAAGGGGGAGGGGATGATGCGGAGCATCCTACGGACATCACCATGTCAAGAGTCCATTTGGCAAGTGACACGTGCCACATCTACTTCATACATACAAAGGTAAATCATCTCCTTCACACGTGTCCACTTGTACATCTCGAGGATGGTATACTACTTGACCCCTCTCTCGTGTGCCTACATAGGTGTGAGCGGAGCTACACATGAAGGAAATATGCCCTAGAGGCAATAATAAAGATGTTATTTATTTCCTTATATCATGATAAATGTTTATTATTCATGCTAGAATTGTATTAACCGGAAACATAATACATGTGTGAATACATAGACAAACAAAGTGTCACTAGTATGCCTCTACTTGACTAGCTCGTTAATCAAAGATGGTTATGTTTCCTAACCATGGACAAAGAGTTGTCATTTGATTAACAGGGATCACATCATTAGTTGAATGATCTGATTGACATGACCCATTCCATTAGCTTAGCACCCGATCGCTTAGTATGTTGCTATTGCTTTCTTCATGACTTATACATGTTCCTATGACTATGAGATTATGTAACTCCCGTGTGCCGGAGGAACACTTTGTGTGCTACCAAACGTCACAACATAACTGGGTGATTATAAAGGTGATCTACAGGTGTCTCCAAAGGTACATGTTGGGTTGACGTATTTCGAGATTAGGATTTGTCACTCCGATCGTCGGAGAGGTACCTCTAGGCCCTCTCGGTAATGCACATCACTTAAGCCTTGCAAGCATTGCAACTAATGAGTTAGTTGCGGGATGATGTATTACGGAACGAGTAAAGAGACTTGCCGGTAACGAGATTGAACTAGGTATTGGATACCGACGATCGAATCTCGGGCAAGTAACATACCGATGACAAAGGGAACAACGTATGTTGTTATGCGATCTGACCGATAAAGATCTTCGTAGAATATGTAGGAGCCAATATGGGCATCCAGGTCCCGCTGTTGGTTATTGACCGGAGACGTGTCTCGGTCATGTCTACATTGTTCTCGAACAGTAGGGTCTGCACGCTTAAAGTTACGATGACAGTTTCATTATGAGTTTATGTATTTTGATGTACCGCAGGTTGTTCGGAGTCCCGATATGATCACGGACATAATGAGGAGTCTCGAAATGGTCGAGACATAAAGATTGATATTTTGGACGGCTATATTCGGACACCGGAAGTGTTTCGGGGAAGTTTCGGATAAAACCGGAGAACCGGGGGGTTACCGGAACCCCCCGGGGGGTTAATGGGCCTCATGGGCCTAAAGTGGAGAAGAGGAAAGGCAGCGAGGGCAGGCCGCGCGCCCCAAGGAGGGAGGGGTGGCGCCCCCCCTTTCCTTCCTCTCCTCTCTCCCTTCCTTCCCCTTCTCCTACTTGGACAAGGAAAGGGAGGGGAGTCCTACTCCCGGTAGGAGTAGGACTCCTCCTGCGCGCCTCCTACTAGGACCGGCTGCACCCCCCTTGGCTCCTTTATATACGGGGGCAAGGGGGCACCCTAGAACACACAAGTTGATCTTCGTGATCGTTCCTTAGCCGTGTGCGGTGCCCCCCTCCATGATATTACACCTCGATCATATTGTAGCGGTGCTTAGGCGAAGCCCTGCGACGGTTAAACATCAAGATCGTCACTACGCCGTCGTGCTGACGAAACTCCTCCCCGAAGCTTTGCTGGATCGGAGCCCGGGGTGCGTCATCGAGTTGTACGTGTGTCAAGAACTCGGAGGTGCCGGAGTAACGGTGCTTGGATCGGTTGGACCGGGAAGACGTACGACTACTTCCTCTACGTTGCGTCAACGCTTCCGCTTCGGTCTACGAGGGTACGTAGACAACACTCTCCCCTCTCGTTGCTATACATCACCATGATCTTGCGTGTGCGTAGGATTTTTTTTGAAATTACTACGTTTCCCAACAGTGGTATCAGAGCCTAGGTTTTATGGTTTGATGTTATATGCACGAGTAGAACACAAGTGAGTTATGGGCGATATAAGTCATACTGCCTACCAGCATGTTATACTTTGGTTCGGCGGTATTGTTGGATGAAGCGGCCCGGACCGACATTACGCGTACGCTTACGCGAGACTGGTTCTACCGCCGTGCTTTGCACACATGTGGCTGGCGGGTGTCAGTTTCTCCAACTTTAGTTGAACCGAGTGTGGCTACGCCCGGTCCTTGTGAAGGTTAAAATGGCATCAACTTGACAAACTATCGTTGTGGTTTTGATGCGTAGGTAAGGTTGGTTCTTGCTTAAGCCAGTAGCAGCCACGTAAAACTTGCAACAAACAAAGTAGAGGACGTCTAACTTGTTTTTGCAGGGCATGTTGTGATATGATATGGTCAAAACATGATGCTAAATTTTATTGTATGAGATGATCATGTTTTGTAACTGAGTTATCGGCAACTGGCAGGAGCCATATGGTTGTCGCCTTATTGTATGCAATGCAATCGCCCTGTAATGCTTTACTTTATCACTAAGCGGTAGCGATAGTCGTAGAAGCATAAGATTGGCGAGACGACAACGATGCTACGATGCAGATCAAGGTGTCGCGCCGGTGATGATAGTGATCATGACGGTGCTTCAGAGATGGAGATCACAAGCACAAGATGATGATGACCATATTATATCACTTATATTGATTGCATGTGATGTTTATCTTTTATGCATCTTATCTTGCTTTGATTGACGGTAGCATTATAAGATGATCTCTCACTAAATTATCAAGAAGTGTTCTCCCTGAGTATGCACCATTGCCAAAGTTCGTCGTGCCCAGACACCACGTGATGATCGGGTGTGATAAGCTCTACGTCCATCTACAACGGGTGCAAGCCAGTTTTGCACATGCAGAATACTCAGGTTAAACTTGACGAGCCTAGCATATGCAGATATGGCCTCGGAACACGAAGACCGAAAGGTCGAGCGTGAATCATATAGTAGATATGATCAACATAATGATGTTCACCATTGAAAACTAATCCATTTCACGTGATGATCGGTTATGGTTTAGTTGATTTGGATCACGTGATCACTTAGAGGATTAGAGGGATGTCTATCTAAGTGGGAGTTCTTAAGTAATATAATTAATTGAACTTAAATTTATCATGAACTTAGTACCTGATAGTATCTTGCTTATGCATGTTTGATTGTAGATAGATGGCCCGTGCTGTTGTTCCGTTGAATTTTAATGCGTTCCTTGAGAAAGCAAAGTTGAAAGATGATGGTAGCAATTACACAGACTGGGTCCGTAACTTGAGGATTATCCTCATTGCTGCCCAGAAGAATTACGTCCTGGAAGCACCGCTGGGTGCCAGGCCTGCTGCTGGAGCAACACCAGATGTTATGAACGTCTGGCAGAGCAAAGCTGATGACTACTCGATAGTTCAGTGTGCCATGCTTTACGGCTTAGAATCGGGATTTCAACGACATTTTGAACGTCATGGAGCATATGAGATGTTCCAGGAGTTGAAGTTAATATTTCAAGAAAATGCCCGGATTGAGAGATATGAAGTCTCCAATAATTCTATAGCTGCAAGATGGAGGAGAACAGTTCTGTCAGTGAGCATATACTCAAAATGTCTGGGTATAATAATCACTTGATTCAGATGGGAGTTAATCTTCCAGATGATTGCGTCATTGACAGAATTCTCCAATCACTGCCACCAAGCTACAAGAGTTTCGTGATGAACTATAATATGCAAGGGATGAATAAGACTATTCCCGAGCTCTTCGCAATGCTGAAAGCTGCGGAGGTAGAAATCAAAAAGGAGCATCAAGTGTTGATGGTCAACAAGACCACTAGTTTCAAGAAAAAGGGCAAAGGGAAGAAGAAGGGGAACTTCAAGAAGAACGGCAAGCAAGTTGCTGCTCAAGAGAAGAAACCCAAGTCTGGACCTAAGCCTGAAACTGAGTGCTTCTACTGCAAGCAGACTGGTCATTGGAAGCGGAACTGCCCCAAGTATTTGGCGGATAAGAAGGATGGCAAGGTGAACAAAGGTATATGTGATATACATGTTATTGATGTGTAACTTACTAGAGCTCGCAGTAGCACCTGGGTATTTGATACTGGTTCTGTTGCTAATATTTGCAACTCGAAACAGGGACTACGGATTAAGCGAACACTGGCAAAGGACGAGGTGACGATGCGCGTGGGAAATGGTTCCAAAGTCGATGTGATCGTGGTCGGCACGCTACCTCTACATCTACCTTCGGGATTAGTATTAGACCTAAATAATTGTTATTTGATGCCAGCGTTGAGCATGAACATTATATCTGGATCTTGTTTGATGCGAGACGGTTATTCATTTAAATCAGAGAATAATGGTTGTTCTATTTATATGAGTAATATCTTTTATGGTCATGCACCCTTGAAGAGTGGTCTATTTTTGATGAATCTCGATAGTAGTGATACATATATTCATAATGTTGAAACCAAAAGATGCAGAGTTGATAATGATAGTGCAACTTATTTGTGGCACTGCCGTTTAGGTCATATCGGTGTAAAGCACATGAAGAAACTCCATACTGATGGACTTTTGGAACCATTTGATTATGAATCACTTGCTACTTGCGAACCGTGCCTCATGGGCAAGATGACTAAAACACCGTTCTCCGGTACTATGGAGAGAGCAACAGATTTGTTGGAAATTATACATACAGATGTATGTGGTCCGATGAATATTGAGGCTCGTGGCGGATATCGTTATTTTCTCACCTTCACAGATGACTTAAGCAGATATGGGTATATCTACTTAATGAAACATAAGTCTGAAACATTTGAAAAGTTCAAAGAATTTCAGAGTGAAGTTGAAAATCATCGTAATAAGAAAATAAAGTTTTTATGATCTGATCGTGGAGGAGAATATTTGAGTTACAAGTTTGGTGTACATTTGAAGCAATGCAGAATAGTTTCGCAACTCACGCCACCCGGAACACCACAGCGTAATGGTGTGTCCGAACGTCGTAATCGTACTTTACTAGATATGGTGCGATCTATGATGTCTCTTACTGATTTACCGCTATCGTTTTGGGGTTATGCTTTAGAGACGGCCGCATTCACGTTAAATAGGGCACCATCAAAATCCGTTGAGACGACGCCTTATGAACTATGGTTTGGCAAGAAACCAAAGTTGTCGTTTCTTAAAGTTTGGGGCTGCGATGCTTATGTGAAAAAGCTTCAACCTGATAAGCTCGAACCCAAATCGGAGAAATGTGTCTTCATAGGATATCCAAAGGAGACTGTTGGGTACACCTTCTATCACAGATCCGAAGGCAAGACATTCGTTGCTAAGAATGGATCCTTTCTAGAGAAGGAGTTTCTCTCGAAAGAAGTGAGTGGGAGGAAAGTAGAACTTGATGAGGTAACTGTACCTGCTCCCTTATTGGAAAGTAGTTAATCACAGAAACCGGTTTCTGCGACACCTACACCAATTAGTGAGGAATTTAATGATGATGGTCATGAAATTTCAGATCAAGTTACTACTGAGCCTCGTAGGTCAACCAGAGTAACATCCGCACAAGAGTGGTACGGTAATCCTGTTCTGGAAATCATGCTACTAGATCATGATGAACCTACGAACTATGAAGAAGCGATGGTGAGCCCAGATTCCGCAAAATGGCTTGAAGCCATGAAATCTGAGATGGGATCCATGTATGAAAACAAAGTATGGACTTTGGTTGACTTGCCCGATGATCGGCAAGCAATTGAGAATAAATGGATCTTCAAGATGAAGACTGACGCTGACGGTAATATTATTGTCTACAAAGCTCGACTTGTCGCAAAAGGTTTTCGACAAGTTCAAGGGGTTGACTACGATGAGACCTTCTCACCCATAGCGATGCTTAAGTCTGTCCTAATCATGTTAGCAATTGCCGCATTTTATGATTATGAAATTTGGCAGATGGATGTCAAAACTGCATTCCTGAATGGATTTCTGGAAGAAGAGTTCTATATGATGCAACCGGAAGGTTTTGTCGATCCAAAGGGAGCTAACAAAGTGTGCAAGCTCCAGCGATCCATTTATGGACTGGTGCAAGCCTCTCGGAGTTGGAATAAACGCTTTGATAGTGTGATCAAAGCATTTGGTTTTATACAGACTTTCAGAGAAGCTTGTATTTACAAGAAAGTGAGTGGGAGCTCTGTAGCATTTCTGATATTATATGTGGATGACATATTACTGATTGGAAATGATAAATAATTTCTGGATAGCATAAAGGGATACTTGAATAAGAGTTTTTCAATGAAAGACCTCGGTGAAGCTGCTTACATATTAGGAATAAAGATCTATAGAGATAGATCAAGACGCTTAATTGGACTTTCACAAAGCACATACCTTGACAAGATTTTGAAGAAGTTCAAAATGGATCAAACAAAGAAAGGGTTCTTGCCTATGTTACAAGGTGTGAAGTTGAGTCAGACTCAATGCCCGACCACTTCAGAAGATAGAGATAAAATGAAAGATGTTCCCTATGCTTAAGCCATAGGCTCTATCATGTATGCAATGCTGTGTACCAGACCTGATGTGTGCCTTGCTATAAGTTTAGCAGGGAGGTACCAAAGCAATCCAGGAATGGATCACTGGACAGCGGTCAAGAACATCCTGAAGTACCTAAAAAGGACTAAGGATATGTTTCTCGTATATGGAGGTGACAAAGAGCTCATAGTAAACGGTTACGTTGATGCAAGCTTTGACACTGATCCGGACGATTCTAAATCGCAAACCGGATACGTGTTTACATTAAACGGTGGAGCTGTCAGTTGGTGCAGTTCTAAACAAAGCGTCGTGGCAGGATCTACATGTGAAGCGGAGTACATAGCTGCTTCGGAAGCAACAAACGAAGGAGTCTGGATGAAGGAGTTCATATCCGATCTAGGTGTCATACCTAGTGCATCGGGTCCAATGAAAATCTTTTGTGACAATACTGGTGCAATTGCCTTGGCAAAGGAATCCAGGTTTCACAAAAGAACCAAGCACATCAAGAGATGCTTCAATTCCATCCAGGATTTAGTCCAGGTGGGAGACATAGAGATTTGCAAGATACATACGGATCTGAATGTAGCAGACCCGTTGACTAAGCCTCTTCCACGAGCAAAACATGATCAGCACCAAGGCTCCATGGGTGTTAGAATCATTACTGTGTAATCTAGATTATTGACTCTAGTGCAAGTGGGAGACTGAAGGAAATATGCCCTAGAGGCAATAATAAAGATATTATTTATTTCCTTATATCATGATAAATGTTTATTATTCATGCTAGAATTGTATTAACCGGAAACATAATACATGTGTGAATACATAGACAAACAAAGTGTCACTAGTATGCCTCTACTTGACTAGCTCGTTAATCAAAGATGGTTATGTTTCCTAACCATGGACAAAGAGTTGTCATTTGATTAACAGGGATCACATCATTAGTTGAATGATCTGATTGACATGACCCATTCCATTAGCTTAGCACCCGATCGTTTAGTATGTTGCTATTGCTTTCTTCATGACTTATACATGTTCCTATGACTATGAGATTATGTAACTCCCGTGTGCCGGAGGAACACTTTGTGTGCTACCAAACGTCACAACATAACTGGGTGATTATAAAGGTGCTCTACAGGTGTCTCCAAAGGTACATGTTGGGTTGACGTATTTCGAGATTAGGATTTGTCACTCTGATCGTCGGAGGGGTATCTCTGGGCCCTCTCGGTAATGCACATCACTTAAGCCTTGCAAGCATTGCAACTAATGAGTTAGTTGCGGGATGATGTATTACGGAACGAGTAAAGAGACTTGCAGGTAACGAGATTGAACTAGGTATTGGATACCGACGATCAAATCTCGGGCAAGTAATATACCGATGACAAAGGGAACAACGTATGTTGTTATGCGGTCTGACCGATAAAGATCTTCGTAGAATATGTAGGAGCCAATATGGGCATCCAGGTCCAGCTGTTGGTTATTGACCGGAGATGTGTTTCGGTCATGTCTACATTGTTCTCGAACCGTAGGGTCCGCACTCTTAAAGCTACGATGACAGTTTCATTATGAGTTTATGTATTTTGATGTACCGAAGGTTGTTCGAAGTCCCGATATGATCACGGACATAACGAGGAGTCTCAAAATGGTCGAGGCATAAAGGTTGATATATTGGACGGCTATATTCGGACACCGGAAGTGTTCCGGGGAAGTTTCGGATAAAACCAGAGAACCGGGGGGTTACCGGAACCCCCCGGGGGGTTAATGGGCCTCATGGGCCTAAAATGGAGAAGAGGAAACGCAACCAGGGCAGGCCGCGCGCCCCCTCTCCCCCTAGTCCGAATTGGACAAGGAGGGAGGGGCGGCGCCCCCCCTTTCCTTCCTCTCCTCTCTCCCTTCCTTCCCCCTCTCCTACTTGGACAAGGAAAGGGAGGGGAGTCCTACTCCCGGTAGGAGTAGGACTCCTCTTGCGCGCCTCCTACTAGGGCCGGCCACATCCCCCTTGGCTCCTTTATATACGGGGGCAAGGGGGCACCCTAGAACACACAAGTTGATCTTCGTGATCGTTCCTTAGCCGTGTGCGGTGCCCCCCTCCACGATATTACACCTCGATCATATTGTAGCGATGCTTAGGCAAAGCCCTGCGACGGTTAAACATCAAGATCGTCACCACGCCGTCGTGCTGACGAAACTCCTCCCCGAAGCTTTGCTGGATCGGAGCCCGGGGTGCGTCATCGAGTTGTACGTGTGTCAAGAACTCGGAGGTGCCGGAGTAACGGTGCTTGGATCGGTTGGACCGGGAAGATGTACGACTACTTCCTCTACGTTGCGTCAACGCTTCCGCTTCGGTCTACGAGGGTATGTAGACAACACTCTCCCCTCTCGTTGCTATACATCACCATGATCTTGCGTGTGCGTAGGATTTTTTTTGAAATTACTACGTTTCCCAACAACACATTCATCGAGAAGGAGTCCAAGAAGAAGAGAACATCTACACCATCCAAGAAGGAAGCCTGGAAGCGGAGAAGGAAGCGCCAAGAAGAAAGGCAGCAGCTCCCAGGCGACCCCGTGCGCACGGGCATGTACCGTGCCCATGGGACCCCCGTGTCCACGGGCCTCACGGACCCCGTGCGCACGGGCTCATGTGTCAGGTCTCTGGATACCCCGTGCGCACGGGCTCCACTTACCCCGTGCACACGGGGCCCCCCTGTGCGTGGCTGATTGGGCTTGGCCCTTGTATCCCCATCTCGTCCTTACGTACCCCTTCATCCCTTGGACCTATATATACTCATTCATATCCTCCATTTAGACTAAGCTAAGAATAGACACAAATCATAGAGCTTAGCTCATGTACCTCCCCTTGTGGGATTCCTCTTGAGAGAGAAGGCTCCATTGGAGTACAAGACCTCCATTGGAGAAGATCCCTAGGGATGCAAGCCCCCCCTTTGGGGAAGGATCTACCTAGATCATCAAGCCCTCATCTCCTTCATAGGATTTGGGATGAAGTCTACCATGTATCTTGTTTCCCTTTGATTGTTCATGTACCTTGTGGATCTTGTGTGTTTGTTGGTCTAGTGGATGTGTGATTGGACTTGTTCTTGAGTGTTCCTCTTGTTTTCCCTCCTTGTGTTCATCTTGTTCTTGAGGATTCCCCCTCCAATTCGTGAAAGATCTCTCCATAGGGTTCCACCCTACAACATTAGAGGTGATGCGTTGGGCTAGCGAATGGCAGGATACCAGAGGCGAATCCGATGTAATGCCTTCCAAATACAGAGGAGAAAGCAAAGACGATGATGTAGGAGATCGCTTTTTCGAAGAGGGGAAGAGGTGGGAGGGGAAATCAACTACTGGATACATCCAAATAATCTCTTTTCTTTACTAACGGGCTGGTAGGAGAGCAATGCACATCTATCTAATTTGCTATGGACCATGTCTTCCAAAATATAGCGATACGAGATTTGGAACTCCCTAGTTCTTTTCGTGTGTAATTAGCATGATAATATTAGAAGAAAAATTGTAACGATATATTTTATAGAGCGGAGAAAAGTGCAACAATCATACTATCTGACTAAGGACTATACAACAGGTTTTGCAACTACTCATAGTTTGAAAAGACGGTTGTAAATACATCTCGCTGAAGCAAGTAACACTAAACAAAAAAATGTTGCATACATAGTTACAACACAACACAACGATCAACTTCTTAAACATCTAAATCTAGGTGGTAGTATGCAACACAGGTTATATCATAATCACATACAAGGCCTGCTATAAAAAGAGAGGAGATCGTCGAGGCCGCTCATCCTGCTAGGAGACAACGGAGAGGCCAACTCCGAGGGACACCAATTGAGAGTAACAACATGGCGACACCAAAACTACTAATTGAGGAGGACCAAGGGTAGTAAAAAATCAAGGAACTACACCATTACGCACCCTGAGCCATCCAAGACCCATCGGAAGGGTGGTTATTTCCAGGGTGAAAATGAAGACAAGGAAGACTCTAGTTCGTCGAGCATTCACGAAGGGATTGCACAAATTCTCCACCAGAATGGTGGTCATTGCCCATGCATGGAAGAGTGAACACAAAGGAGCAACGATGAAGTGACATAATCTCACAGAGTGCCATATAGCAAGGTTAATTCGTACACCACTTAAAAACGACAAGAGTTAAGGGTTTGTGAGGGACCAAACTTTCCCAATCTTGACTCATTTTAGAACACAAGAGACCACAAGTATATTATAGAAAGTTCAAAGGTAGAAAGTAAATTGTTAACACAACTTAGGAAAGATTTTATTTCTCTCCAGAAAAAAGGAAAAAGCCTTGTGTCTCTCGATGCGTTGATAGAAAGAATAGAATGCAGACGCCCTAAAGCAGGCAACATCCAACGATTACAACCCAACGCCTCCAAGTGCTAAAGGTAGCCGGTGCCGGAAGAAAATGCCCTGAGACCACACGCCCTCGTTGTCACCCATTGCCTTGCCTCCGTGTTGATCGCGTCGAGCAAGGTTAAGTTGTGCGTGGTCGAAGATGATAGCGTCCCGATGCTTTTAGATGCACCAAGCCACGAGCATTATAGCCAAGAACGTTCCTCTCCAAGACATGGTATGGACGGAGTAACAACTCTGCTGCCACTAGAGGTGTCCGACACCGGAAGCAATGCTGGCAGACCTGTGCTCCCGCCACTGCCCATGCCCACGCCTTGACTGCGTCAAGTAGGCGAGGAAGGTTGGGTTGTGCGTGGTCGAAGATGATCGCGTTCTAATGCTTCCAGATGCACCAACCCACGAGGCCATGAACATCATAGCCGAGGGCGCTCCCTTCCGGGCCGTGGTGCGGAGGAAAGAAAATACGTATGCAATGCATGGTATGGGTGACTAGTAAGCTTTTTAGTTTTTGCGATGAAGTAAGCTTCATAATTGAAATTATGATAAATTGGTTAATTAATTTGGTAGTCACCAAAATACCAAAATCCATTTTGTTCTTCTAGCAGGTGCGAGAAAACATTCAGGTTAACCCATGTGACTAGTAAATAACACTGTACAAGGCCTCTTGGAAAAACAAACTTTTGCATTGAAACGCTGGTGAGGCCGTGATGCATTATCGTCCCCTAAAGTTAATTATGGAGCAAACTGTGGATCATGCGCCACTGATTATGCTTCTACCAAAAGGGCTAGAGTGGACGTGGCTGAATGCGAGATTTAGAGTAACAGCGCACGTAATTATGCACGGGCGCTCGTCGCACTCCGACTAGTATCATCAGTCTAATTAAGCATCATCAGCTCAAAAAAAGAGAGTCTAATCAAGCATCATGCAAACACGTTAGCACACGCGCGCTCGAGGCAGGCGCCATCATTGCTGCCGCGGTAGACTGGTCAGATGAGATGAGACCCGGCTGCTATTCTGAGGTGGCCTCCAAAGCTCTTTCGAAAATGTCCTCAACATATTTGGCCGGTTGAGGTATATGCTCTCATGGCCGTGGACCGAAACCAGATGAACAAAACTGCACAAAGCGAGTGGCACGCATAAAGCTATTCTTTTCTTCTTTCTGTCCATGATTTTGACTATACTTGTTCACTATCCGTTTCAAATTCTTAAGCTTCAAGTTTTTTGTAACGTCAAGTGACTACATGTTCAGGCAGCAAGATATGCCTTCTGAAGCCAACAGATGCATGCAGCAGGGTACACGCATTTTCTGCTTCCGTGGGCCGTGGCTGACCGGCAGGTCGATCGAGGCAGCGAGCGTCGGCGTCGCAGCGGCGGCCTCTGTCTTTACTCCATCCGGCTAGACCGACCTGCACAAGTTTGCAGCGGCTGTGGGCTGTCGATCTACTAGCAATCTAGCATATGATAAGATGCTACGTACTACTTACATTGCTCCATGGCCTCTCAGAGCGTCAGAATCGGCAAATACGCTGCGGCGCCACTGTTTCCACGCATCAAATGCGAGCGCGGCGCCGGCTGCCTTCTCGGAGTTGCCCTGCCGCCCTTGTGTCATTCCCGGTCTCGGCCTCGAGCGCCGTGCATGCATGCAATGCAACGCTCGTCGTCGTCGATCGATCGTGTGCTGACAAAGAAGTTTCTTGTACGTACTAACATGTCTACTTTCTTGGCCCATTTGTATTTATTTATTTTACGTGTCAGGGGGCGCAGCCGACACTGTTCATTCGTAATATTTGTGGCTGTAGGTACTGAAAGCTTGTCTGGTGGTGGTGGATCAAACCAGACATGTCGGCCACAGGACAGAGGAAGTACAAACTTCGCTACTGATTCAGCCTCGTATTTACTCCTTGTCTCCTTCCACTCTCATGTTTGAGCAAGTTTTTCTTTTTCTTGAAACGATCATGTTTAAGCTAGTTCCTGAAACCCAGGGCGCCTACGATTGATATCCTGAAGAATACGGCAAGTTTTTTTTTTTTGCCCTTGTGCACCAAACAGTATAGTTTTTTTTTTGCGGGTGACCAAACAGTATAGTTGGCGGATCTTATTCCCCGCGTAGGCCGGGGGATAGCGATCAAATGTGTACCCCCCGCGAGCCTTGTCCTCTGCAAGGGCAAGCCCATTCCGGGTTTCCCCCCACTGGTTTGGGAAGCTTCTAGAACGTGATTTTTCTTTCTTGTCTAAAAAAAAAACGTGATTTTTCTTTCTTTTTTATTCCATTTCTTTTATGTTTATTTCTGTTTTCGTTTTATTTTCTGTTTATTCCATTCCTTTTGTGTTTTAAAATTTGAAAATTCCAAATACAAATTGTGAGCTATTTTTATAATAATGAATTTTTTGAATTTGCAAACATTTTTTGGAAGTCGTGAACAATTTCTCAAATGGGTGAACATTTTCTAAAACTCATAAACATTATAAATATCCGTGAACATACTTTACACTTGTAAATTTTTTTTGAACTAACGAATACTTTTGGAAATTCATGAATATTGTCTGAATTCGTCAACAGTTTTTTTAAAGTCGTGAGCATCTTTGAACTCATGAATATGTTTACATTTCTCAACACTTCCTTTTAATTAGGTGGAACTTTTTAGAATCGGGCTATCCCATCAGTGCAATCCATTCCTACCGCATGTGATTCCTGTAGGCTTGCTCGCCCGCTCTGGTTTTCTTTGTTTTCTTTCATTTCTTTGTCCTTCCGTTTTGTTTGTTTTTAACCGATTTCTCCAGTATTTCTTTCTTTATAATTTCTTTTCCTTCGTTTTTAACCAAGTTTTACCGGTATTTCTTCGGGTCTGTCATACTTTATTATACTTTTTTTTGTTTCTTTCTTGGTTTTCTTTTTTTTCAACGGATATCTAATTTTTGGTGTGTATGCAATGTACAATTTTAGAGCTAATTCAAAACATTTTTCGGATACACTTTAGTAATTTTCAAATACATAATGTACTTCAAAAAATATCTCTATGTGTTATTTTTTTTGAATACGTGGTACCATTTTTTCAAATACAAGTTCCAAATTATTAAATGGAAATAAACATTTATTTTGTACTAAGTGATCATTTTTTTGCATCGTACAAACATTTTATAATTTTTTCATGGATATTTTTTGGAAACACGTGAATATTTCTTAAAAATGTCACCATTCATTTTTTTAATGGATACAAGCATTTGTTTTTACATTTTAAGATATAACATATGCAAACGAGGGTATATTTCCATCAAATGTGATGTACATTTTTTTAACATCGTGAAACATTTCTTTAACTTTATTAAAAGATAATTACATTGTATACGCATTTTTTTCAAATTGCATACATTTTTCCAAAATACTGGAACAATTTTTCAGTGTCACAAATATTTTGTTCTTTATACTTATCAAAACTTTTTATAAACTGCGCTAATAATGTTTATATACGATTATAACTTTTTGTTCAAATTCATGTTTCGAAATTCTTAAACTAAGTTATGTCTTTTAAACTACAGGGGAGCGAATCGGGCTAGCCCATCAGTGCAATCGCTTGCTACCACTTGTGCGTCCTGTAGATTTGCTCGCTCGCTCCGGTTTTCTTTCTTTCCGGTTATATGTTCCTCTGGTTTTTCTATGGTTTTTAACCGGTTTTCTCCCGTTTTCCTTTCGTTATACTTTCTTTTCCTTTGTTTTTCACTAGCTTTCGTTGTATTTTTCATTCTTTGTTATACTTTCGGTTCTTTTTGTTTAATTCTTGGTTTTCTTCTTTCTTTTGTTTCTTTGTCTGTTTTTTTGGTTTTCTTTTTTTCATCACAAATCTATTTTTTGTGAAGTGCAAAATGTGAATTTTTAGAGCTACCGTGAAGCATTTTGGTGACATAATTTATACATTTTCAATTACGTGATGTACATTAAAAAAAGTGTTGATTTTTAATACATTGTAACTTTTTTCATATGCAAGTTGTAATTTCTTGAATGCCAAAAAAATTTCTTTCAAATTACATGATCAATTTTTTTTGTATTGTATAAACATTTTTTAAGTTTTCATGGACATTTTTTGGAAATACGGAAATATTCCTTTACAATGTCACCATACATGTTTTAGTCAAAAAAAATTATTCCAAGCTATGCAAGCAGTTTTTAACATTTGTAAAACGTTTAATATTTTTTTGAAACGCGGAAATATTTTCATCAAGTGTGGCGTAGATTTTTCTAGCATCGTGAATTTTTTTAATAAGTTAACAAAAGTAAATTCGTGTGATGACAGCAGGATGAGCCGCGTCCTACTGGGTCGGCCCACCACCAGCACACTGAGGCGAGGCAGGCGTGCGCGCCTCGCAGTAGGCGGCATATAGCCGCGCCCAAATAGTTCCTTACCCGTACCTACGCATACCCAGTTCCCTGCTATTTCTTCTAACAGGCCGGCTAATATAGAGAAAAGAACACACATCGGTTATCCCGGTTTAAGGAACATTCTTGAAAGTTCCATCGTTCATATATTCCCTTTTTCTCCTTTTAATTTTTGTTATTTTAAAAACAAACATTTAGAAAGTGAAAATTTAAATAAAAACTTTAAAATGAAATTTATGAATATTTATATTTTCAAATTCCGAATTACTTTGAAAATTTTGAACATTTTTTGAAAAAGTGAACATTTTATATTCGTGGACAATTATGAATTTGCAAACATTTTTTTAGCAAAAACATTATTTGTATTACTGAACAAATTTTTAGATTCATGAACATTTTTTCAAATTCCTCTAAAAAAAGCATGTTATCTTTAGGTCAGTAGCTACTGGATTTTGCTAGTTAGTGATCGTGCGATAGAAAGGTCGGCTGTGTGAGCGAGAGAAGCTGTCGTCGGGACCCAAAACTAATGGACACGGCCCACGTGCATTTCATGCGAGCCACCAAGATCTTTGCGACACCTGAAGAACTAGATAAGAGCTCCCAAAGAACAACACTGTAAACAACACTACCGTTCCTATACTTTGTTTTCCACCTTGAACAATGTCGGGGAGCCCCTAGTCATCGCTCTAAGCGGCGAATAGGCTCTATATCGCTCGGGTAGGCATGCCCAGTGTCACGAACCAAACATCATTTAGTGAAATTTCACGTGTGAATCTTCCTCCCTGTTTTTATCTTTTTGAGTGCGTTCACTTTCTTGGATTTTTTTGGATATTTGATGAATGAACTTGGTAACTTGGCAAACTCTATCGCCTGGAACCTTGAACCTTCCTTATGACACTTGTGGTCCAGAATATTAAAATGTTTCATTCATTTTTTGTCCATTGTAGGAAACTTATTTCTTTCTTTGCACCTATGATTCTTCAATTTTTACCATAGCTTCTATGATGTATATAAAGCCCATTTCTAAAAAAAAAACTATTGTTATGTCATTATGCAATATTTCTGTTTATTCAATATACCTTTTGTGTCAATTATTGGCTCATAAAATTCAAAGTATATTTTCACTGCCTCCAAAAATTATGAAACTAGGTGGATGTTTTGTTGGGGAACGCATTATTTCCAAAAAAAATCTACGATCACGCAAGATCTATCTACGAGATGCATAGCAACAAGAGGGGAGAGTGTGTCTACGTACCCTCGTAGACCGAAAGCGAAAGCGTTTAGTAACGCGGTTGATGAAGCCGAATGTTTTCACGATCCAACCGATCCTAGTACAGAACGTACGGCACCTCCGTGTTCAGCACACGTTCAGCACGATGACGTCCCTCGATCTCTTGATCCAGTTGAGGACGAGGGAGAGTTCCGTCAGCACGACGGCGTGGCGACGGTGATGATGAAGCTACCGGCGCAGGGCTTCGCCTAAGCACTACGATGATATGAGCGAGATGGTAAATTGTGGAGGGGGGCATCGCACACGGCTAAGAGATTTTTGTTGTGCCTTTGGGGTGACCCCCCGCCTCCGTATATAAAGGGGGGGGGGGGGAGGAGGCCGACCCCCTAGGGGCGCGCCAAGTGTGGGGAGTCCAACTAGGACTCCCTAGTCCTAATAGGATTCCCCTCTCCTCTTCTTTTCCTTTTTTGGAGTAGCAAAGGGGGAAAGAGAGGAGTAGGAGAGGGAAAGGAGGGGGCGCCGCCCCCACCCGTTGTCCAATTTGGATTGGCAAGGGGGGCGCACGCCACCTCCTGGCCGGCCCTCTCTCTTCTCCACTAAGGCCCATGTTGGCCCATTAACTTCCCTAGGGGGGGGGTCCGGTAACCCCCGGTACTCCGAAACTTATCTGAAACTTTCCGAAACCATTCCGGTGTCCGAATGTAACCTTCCAATATATGAATCTTTACCTCTCGACCATTTCGAGACTCCTCGTCATGTCTGTGATCTCATACGGGACTCCGAACAAACCTCGGTCATCAAATCACATAACTCGTAATACAAATCGTCATCGAACTTTAAGCGTGCCGACCCTACGGGTTCGATAACTATGTAGACATGACCAAGACACATCTTCGGTCAATAACCAATAGCAGAACCTGGATGCTCATATTGGCTCCTACATGTTCTGCGAAGATCTTTATCAGTCAAACCGCACAACAACATACGTTATTCCCTTTGCCATCGGTATGTTACTTGCCCGAGATTCGATCGTCGGTATCATCATACCTAGTTCAATCTCACTACCGACAAGTCTCTTTACTCATTCCGTAATGCATCATCCCGTAACTAACTCATTACTCACATTGCTTGCAAGGCTCATAGTGATGTGTATTACCGAGAGGGCCCAGAGATACCTCTGCGGTACACGGAGTGACAAATCCCAATCTCGATCTTTGCCAAATCAAAAAACATCATCGGAAAGACCTGTAGAGCATCTTTATAATAGAGTCAATAATATAGATTACATAGTAATGATTCTAACACCCATGGAGTCTTGGTGTTGATCATGTTTTGCTCGTGAGAGAGGCTTAGTCAACGGGTCTGCAACATTTAGATCCATATGTATTTTGCAAATCTCTATGTCTCCCTCCTTGACTTGATCGCGGATGGAATTGAAGCGTCTCTTGATGTGTTTGGTTCTCTTGTGAAATCTGGATTCCTTCGCCAAGGCAATTGCTCCAGTATTATCACAAAAGATTTTCATTGGAACCGACGCACTAGGTATTACACCTAGATCGGATATGAACTCCTTCATCCAGACTCCTTCATTTGCTGCTTCCGAAGCAGCTTTGTACTCCGCTTCACACGTAGATCCCACTACGACGCCCTGCTTGGAATTGCACCAACTTACAGCTCCACCATTCAATATACATACGTATCCGGTTTGTGAGTTAGAGTCATCCGGATCAATGTCAAAGCTTGCATTGACGTAACCATTTACGACGAGTTCTTTGTCACCTCCATAAACGAGAAACATATCCTTAGTCCTTTTCAGGTATTTCAGGATGTTCTTGACCGCTGTCTAGTGATCCACTCCTGGATTATTTTGGTACCTCCTTGCTAAACTTATAGCAAGGCACACATCAGGCCTGGTACACAACATTGCATACATGATAGAACCTATGGTTGAGGCATAGGGTATGACTTTCATTTTCTCTCTATCTTCTGCTGTGGTCGGGCATTGAGTCTGACTCAACTTCACACCTTGTAACACAGGCAAGAACCCTTTCTTTGACTGATCCATTTTGAACTTCTTCAAAACTTTATCAAGGTATGTGCTTTGTGAAAGTCCAATTAAGCGTCTTGATCTATCTCTATAGATCTTGATGCCCAATATATAAGCAGCTTCACCGAGGTCTTTCATTGAAAAATTCTTATCCAAGTGTCCTTTTATGCTATCCAGAAATTCTGTATTATTTCCAATCAGCAATATGTCATCCACATATAATATTAGTAATGCTACAGAGCTCCCACTCACTTTCTTGTAAATACAGGCTTCTCCAAAAGTCTGTATAAAACCATATGCTTTGATCACACTATCAAAGCGTATATTCCAACTCCGAGAGGCTTGCACCAGTCCATAAATGGATCGCTGGAGCTTGCACACTTTGTTAGCACATTTAGGATCGACAAAACCTTCCGGTTACATCATATACATCTCTTCTTTTAAATTTCCATTAAGGAATGCAGTTTTGACATCCATTTGCCCAATTTCATAATCATAAAATGCGGCAATTGCTAACATGATTCGGACAGACCTAAGCATCGCTACAGGTGAGAAGATCTCATCGTAGTCAACTCCTTGAACTTGTTGAGAAACTTTCGCAACAAGTCGAGCTTTGTAGACAATAACATTACCGTCAGCATCAGTCTTCTTTTTGAAGATCCATTTATTCTCTATGGCTTGCCGATCACCGGGCAAGTCAATCAAAGTCCACACTTTGTTCTCATACATGGATCTCATCTCAAATTTCATGGCCTCAAGCCATTTCGCGGAATCTGGGCTCATCATCGCTTCCTTATAATTCGTAGGTTCGTCATGGTCAAGTAACATGACCTCCAGAACAGGATTACCGTACCACTCTGGTGAGGATCGTACTCTGGTTGACCTACGAGGTTCGGTAGTACTTGATCAGAAGTTTCATGATCATCATCATTAACTTCCTCACTGATTGGTGTAGGAATCACTGGAACTGATTGTTGTGAGGAACTACTTTCCAGTAAGGGAGAAGGTACAATTACCTCATCAAGTTCTACTTTCCTCCCACTCACTTCTTTCGAGAGAAACTCCTTCTCTAGAAAGGATCCATTCTTAGGCCCCGTTTGGTATCGCTTTTTCAGCTGGATTCCGCTTCCTCGCAGCTAAATCGTAGCCAAAGAGCAAACCGACGCACCCCGATTCCACCGCAGCGCATCCAAAAATACACGCACGAGCGGCAGCTGCCCAGGAGGCGCTTTCTCGGATTCTGCTGCGTGCCTCTTCGAACCTAGCCCTAATAGATGGGTGGAATTACCCACCTTTGCCACTGGGGATGGGTCGATCCACCCCGATTCCAAAACCCACCGAGAGCATACATCGGACCCTCTTTTCTCCTCTCCCTGTTCTGGCGACTAGGGTTCGTCCCGCCGCCGCCCCTGCTGGTGGACACCGGCCCGCTCCTCCACCGCGACGGCGCGGCGCCGCCGTCCGCCGACCGCCTCCAGATCTGTCCCCGTCCGCCTAAAGATCCCCTCCACTCCGCCACCAGGGGCTCTTCTCCTGCCGCTGCCGCTACAAGGGGAGAGGAGCACCGGCTAGTCACCATCGCCGGACGCCTCCATCCCCCCTTCCTCCTTCGCCCGACGAGCCTCTTTACTCCGGGAACTTGCTGCTGCTGCTAATCCGAGCTGCACCACCTACCTCGCTAAAGCTCTGCCCCGACAGCTCTCTGTGAGGTAAAAAAATCTACTTTTTGTGATGTACAAACCCCTGTTGATGTATGTCAAATACTATGGTTAGATTAGCTTATATTAGTATATGTGTTGATTGATTAAAGTGTTATGGCAGCAATGCATGACCGCAGTATGTGCATGAAGTGCTTGACAATTAACCTTAATATTTATCTTGTGAAATAGATGGAAAAGGAAAAGGCTAATTGGGATGCACATCACATAACTATCTTCTGTGAGATATGCAAGGACGAGGTCGATGCTGGAAATAGGCCAAAGGGATGTTTGAACCGTAGAGGGTACAAACATCTTGAAGATAAGTTCTTTGATAGGACTCGAAAAAGATGTTCGCAGAATCAATTTAAAAACAAATGGGACATGTTGAAGAGACAATATGTACAATTCATGTTGTTGAAAAATGCTGCAACTGGGCTAGGTTGGGATGATGTGAAGAAAACCATTATAGCCGATGATGATTGGTGGAAAATAGATCTTAAGGTATGTACTATCATTTATTTTGTTAGCATCGTTTATTTGGTAGCATCATTTTGTTTGTGGAATTGCTAACTCTTATGCTATATTTCAGAAAAATCCTAAGCATGCAAAGTACAAGAAGAAGGGGCTGGCCAACTTGGAAGAAATGCATGTCATGTTCGCCAACGCACATGTCACCGGGGCTACATCATCTATTCCTGGGGAGATGTCAGACAACACAAATGATGATGATATGCGTGATGTTGGAGAAGAGTCCGAGGAGGATGGAAATGCATTGAAGGAGGTCAAGGTTTCACCTAAGGATGGAAAGGCGGCAAAGGAGGTCAAGGTCTCACCTAAGGATGGAAAGGCGGCAAAAAATCTAAAGCGCAAGGCCAAGTTTATTGACGAGTCAGCTAAGGAGGACAAGAACCCTTTTCTACGTGAGTACAAGGCCACACTTGGGAATATAAACTCAGAGATAGCAGCAACTCATGCTCCAGCAAGTGTTGTTCCTACCATGAAGGAAGTTTTGACTTTGATGAAGGATTGTGGGGCCGAGGAGGGAACTCCTTTGTATTTCACAGCCACTGGCCTTGTCCTCCAACCCAACTATAGAGAGTTGTTCATGCTGATCGAAACAAAAGAGGGGAGACTTGATTGGCTCAATAGGAAACATGATCAAATGAACAAATAGAACCACAAAACCTTGTCCTCCAACCCAACTATGTTTGAACTATTTGTATAACTATTTGTTTTAGTACTTATGAACACGTGTCTTCGTGATGTAATGAACCATATCTATGTTATTGCTGCCTTGTTTGTGACGAACCATATCTATCTTATTGCTGTCTTGTTTGTGATGAACCATATCTATCTTATTGCTGTCCAGTTTTTGAAAATGTTGGTGCTGCCATAATTAGCAATGTTGCTGCCCAGTTTTTGTAAATGTTGTTGCTGCCACATATTAGCAATGTTCATGTCCAGTTTTTGTAAATATTGTTGTCCAGTTTTTATACATGTTGTTGCTGCCATATTTGACAATGTTACTGCCCAAATTTTTTGTAGATGAATGGAGTGGATCAGGATATCAATGATGAGCCTAGCAAAAAGAGGAAAAAGCTCAAGCGGTTGGCGACTTTGGCATATCAAGTTGGGTGTATGGGTGACATGGGTAATCACTACACCAAAACCTATCTACTAAAGGAACCATATAGGATTCCAGAACAAACTGGTTATGAATGGGTTATGGAAACTCTTGGTCACAAAAGGAGTTGTTATAGGATGTTTCAGATGAGTCAAAGAGTATTTGAGTCATTGCACAATATCCTAGTGTCTCATTATGGATTGAAGTCAAGCAGAGAAGTGACATCACAAGAGTCTTTAGCTATGTTCTTGTGGATGGTTGGTGGCCCCCAATCATTCTCTCAAGTTGAGAATCGTTTTTTGAGATCAAAGGAAACGGTCCATCGAAAGTTCAAAGAGGTCTTGAATTGCTTGTGCAAGTTAGCAGGACATAACATAACACCTCGAGATGATACTTTCACAACCGTGCATGCAAGAATTCAAGATGAGAGATTTTGGCCTCATTTCAAAGGTGCGATCGGTGCAATAGATGGCTGCCATATCCCAGTTACAGTGCCATCGGATGAGGTTGTTAACCACACAGGTCGCCATGGATTTCCATCACAAAATGTTATGGCGGTTTGCGACTTTGACATGAGGTTTACTTTTGTTGTGGCTGGTTGGCCCGGTTCAGCACATGGCACAAGGATCTTAAATGATAGCTTGGTAAAGTATGCACATCGCTTCCCTACACCACCACCAGGTACTAATATGTGTTGTTGCCATTACGTACTATCCCCTTTTATATTGCTGCCATTACTTTCTCCTCAACAACCATGCATAACAATGTTGCCTTTTTTATAGGAAAATATTACCTCGTCGATTCGGGATATCCAAACCGTGAAGGATATCTTGCTCCTTACAAAGGCCAAATATACCACATACCAGAATTTCGTAATGGACGAAAACCGGTGGGCAAATATGAGGTGTATAATCATAGCCACTCTTCACTTAGAAATGTTGTTGAGCGAACATTTGGAGTGCTCAAAGCTAAATGGCGCATCTTGAAGGGTGTACCTAGTTTCAAACCTCGTACACAGAAAAAGATTATTATTGCTTGTATGGCATTGCACAACTATATTCGTGAGACCAAGTTGTCCGACAAGGAGTTTGACAAATGTGATGAAGATGAGGATTATATTCCTGATGAGGACTTGGAAGTAGCGCCAGTCCAAGGAGATAGTGTTCCGGCGAGACTTGACATCGTCGACATGAACATAGTCCGTGATAGAATTGCTAACTCCTTGATGAGCTCTACTGCATCATAGAGTTCTTTTATCTGCTCATGGGTGAGCTACTATTCTATTTTGTGATATGTGTAGAAGTGTATATAATATTTTGGGCCGCTACTAGTTGCTGGGCTTTCGCTTGCAAGAAAATATAAGTGTTCTAATGTACTAACGTATTGATCAACGTTGAAATACTTGGATTCAACCACTAGTTCATTCTATCGTAAGTTGTTTGCTATTTCTATTTGTGTGCTGTGTATTTATCCTTATAAAAATATGGTACTCTCTTGCCATGTCAAAATATCAAGTCGATCATATGACTCATTTAATTATTTAATTAATTTTTATTAGTGCTCTAAATCAACTTATAATGATGTTGTTATCATTAATGAGTGTGCAAGCAATATTTCAGCTTTTAGGGGTATTTCAGACATTAATCTCCACAGCCACAGCTCATATAGCTAGTTTGCCAAACGGCCTACAGCTTTCTCACAGCGGCTTCTTCACAGTTGCTTTTCCACAACAGATTTTCCGCAGCAGCTTTCAGAAATCCACAGCCCAACCAAACAGGGCCTTAGCAACGAATATCTTGCCTTCGGATCTGTGATAGAAGGTGTACCCAACAGTTTCCTTTGGGTATCCTATGAAGACACATTTCTCCGATTTGGGTTCGAGCTTATTAGGTTGAAGCTTTTTCACATAAGCATCGCAGCCCCAAACTTTAAGAAACGACAGCTTAGGTTTTTTTTGCCAAATCACAGTTCATATGCTGTCATCTCACCGAATTTAGATGGTGCCCTATTTAACGTGAATGGCGTCGTCTCTAAAGCATAACCCCAAAACGATAGCGGTAAATCAGTAAGAGACATCATAGATCGCACCATATCTAATAAAGTACGGTTACGACGTTCGGACACACCATTACGCTGTGGTGTTCCAGGTGGTGTAAGTTGCGAAACTATTCCACATTGTTTCAAATGAAGACCAAACTCATAACTCAAATATTCACCTCCATGATCAGATCATAGAAACTTTATTTTCTTGTTATGATGATTTTCCAATTCAGTCTGAAATTCTTTGAACTTTTCAAATGTTTCAGACTTATGTTTCATCAAGTAGATATACCCATATCTACTCAAATCATCTGTGAAGGTCAGAAAATAACGATACCCGCCGCGAGCCTCAACACTCATCAGACTGAATACATCAATATGTATTATTTCCAATAAGTCAGTTGCTCGCTCCATTGTTCCGGAGAACGGAGTCTTAGTCATCTTGCCCATGAGGCATGTTTCGCAAGCATCAAGTGATTCCAGAAGCCCATCAACATGGAGTTTCTTCATGCGTTTTATACCAATATGACCTAAACGGCAGTGCCACAAATAAGTTGCACCATCATTATTAACCTTGCATCTTTTGGCTTCAATATTATGAATATGTGTATCACTATAATCGAGATTCAACAAAAATAGACCACTCATCAAGGGTGCATGAGCATAAAAGATATTACTTATATAAATAGAACAACCATTATTCTCTGATTTAAATGAATAACCGTCTCGCATCAAACAAGATCCAGATATAATGTTCATGCTCAACGCTGGCACCAAAGAACAATTATTTAGGTCTAAAACTAACCCCGGCGGTAAATGTAGAGGTAGCATGCCGACGACGATCACATCGACTTTGGAACCATTTCCCATGTGCATTGTCACCTCGCCCTTAGCCAATCTTCATTTAATCCGTAGCCCCTGTTTCGAGTTGCAAATATGAGCAACAGAACCGGTATCAAATACCCAGGCGCTACCACGATCATTAGTAAGGTACACATCAATAACATGTATATCAAATATACCTTTCACTTTGCTACTCTTCTTATCCGCCAAATACTTGGGGTAGTTCCTCTTCCAGTGACCAGTCCCTTTGCAGTACAAGCACTCAGTCTCAGGCTTAGGTCCAGACTTGGGCCTCTTCACTTGAGCAGCAACTTGCTTGCCATTCTTCTTGAAGTTCCCCTTCTTCCCTTTGCCTTTTTTCTTGAAACTAGTGGTCTTGTTAACCATCAACACTTGATGCTCCTTCTTGATTTCTACCTCCGCAGCCTTTAGCATCGCGAAGAGCTCGAGAATTGTGTTATCCATCCCTTGCATATTATAGTTCATCACGAAGCTTTTATAGCTTGGTGGCAGTGATTGAAGAACTCTGTCAATGACACTATCATTAGGAAGATTAATTCCCAATTGAGTCAAGTGGTTGTGGTACCCAGACATTCTGAGTATATATGTTCATTGACAGAACTATTCTCCTCCATCTTGTAGCTATAGAACTTATTTGAGACTTCATACCTCTCAATTCGGGCATTTTCTTGAAATATTAACTTCAACTCCTAGAACATCTCATATGCTCCATGACGTTCAAAACGTCTTTGAAGTCCTGATTCTAAGCCATAAAGCATGGCACACTGAACTATCGAGTAGTCATCAGCTTTGCTCTGCCAGACGCTCATAACATCTGGAGTTGCTCCTGCAGCGAGTCTTGCACCTAGCGGTACTTTCAGGACGTAATTCTTCTGTGCAGCAATGAGGATAATCCTCAAGTTACGGACCCAGTCCGTGTAGTTGCTACCATCATCTTTCTGTTGGGGAACGTAGTAATTTCGAAAATTTTCCTACGCACACGCAAGATCATGGTGATGCATAGCAACGAGAGGGGAGAGTGTTGTCTACGTACCAACGCAGACCGACTGCGGAAGCGATCACACAACGTAGAGGAAGTAGTCATACGTCTTCTTCCCGATCCGACCGATCCAAGCACCGTTACTCCGGCACCTCCGAGTTCTTAGCACACGTTCAGCTCGATGACGTTCCTCGGGCTCCGATCCAGCAAAGTGTCGAGGAAGAGTTCCGTCAGCACGACGGCGTGATGACGATCTTCATGTACTACCGACGCAGGGCTTCGCCTAAGCACTGTAACGATATGATCGAGGTGGAATTTGGTGGCAGGGGGCACCGCACATGGCTAAGGAACGATCTCAAGGATCAACTTGTGTGTCTTGGGGTGCCCCCTGCCCCTGTATATAAAGGTTGGAGGAGGGGGAGCCGGCCGGCCAGGGAGAGGAGGCGCAGGGGAGTCCTACTCCCACCGGGAGTAGGACTCCTCCCTCAATCCTAATCCTATTAGGACTCCCGGGGGGGAAAGAGAAAGAGGGGGGGCGGCCCCTTTCTCCTAGTCCTACTAGGACTTGGGGAAAGGGGGGGCGCCGGCCAGCTTGGGCTTGTCCCTTTTCTCTTTTTCCACTAAGGCCCAATAGGCCCATTAGTCTCCCGGGGGGGTTCCGGTAACCCTCCCGGTATTCCGGTAAAATCCCGATTTCACCCGGAACATTTCCTATGTCCAAACATAGGCTTCCAATATATCAATCTTTACGTCTCGACCATTTCGAGACTCCTCGTCATGTCCGTGATCTCATTCGGGACTCCGAACAACCTTCGGTACATCAAAATGCATAAACTCATAATAACTGTCATCGTAACGTTAAGCGTGCGGACCCTACGGTTCGAGAACAATGTAGACATGACCGAGACACGTCTCCGGTCAATAACCAATAGCGGGACCTGGATGCCCATATTGGCTCCTACATATTCTACGAAGATCTTTATCGGTCAGACCGCATAACAACATACGTTGTTCCCTTTGTCATCGGTATGTTACTTGCCCGAGATTCGATCGTCGGTATCCAATACCTAGTTCAATCTCGTTACCGGCAAGTCTCTTTACTCGTTCCATAATACATCATCTCACAACTAACATATTAGTTGCAGTGCTTGCAAGGCTTATGTGATGTGCATTACCGAGAGGGCCCAGAGATACCTCTCCGACAATCGGAGTGACAAACCCTAATCTCGAAATACGCCAACCCAACATCTACCATTGGAGACACCTGTAGTACTCCTTTATAATCACCCAGTTACGTTGTGACGTTTGGTAGTACCCAAAGTGTTCCTCCTGTAAACGGGAGTTGCATAATCTCATAGTTATAGGAACATGTATAAGTCATGAAGAAAGCAATAGCAACATACTAAACGATCGGGTGCTAAGCTAATGGAATGGGTCATGTCAATCAGATCATTCTACTAATGATGTGACCTCGTTAATCAAATAACAACTCTTTGGTCGGGCATTGAGTCTGACTCAACTTCACACCTTGTAACACAGGCAAGAACCCTTTCTTTGCTTGATCCATTTTGAACTTCTTCAAAATCTTGTCAAGGTATGTGCTATGTGAAAGTCCAATTAAGCGTTTTGATCTATCTCTATAGATCTTTATGCCTAATATGTAAGAAGCTTCCCCGAGGTCTTTCATCGAAAAACTTTTATTCAAGTATCCCTTTATGCTATCCAGAAATTCTATATCATTTCCAATCAGCAATATGTCATCCACATATAATATCAGAAATGCTACAGAGCTCCCACTCACTTTCTTGTAAATACAGGCTTCTCCAAAAGTCTGTATAAAGCCAAATGCTTTGATCACACTATCAAAGCGTTTATTCCAACTCCGAGATGCTTGCACCAGTCCATAAATGGATCGCTGGAGTTTGCATACTTTGTTAGCTCCTTTTGGATCGACAAAACCTTCTGGTTGTGTCATATACAACTCTTCTTCCAGAAATCCATTCAGGAATGCAGTTTTGACATCCATCTGCCATATTTCATAATCATAAAATGCGGCAATTGCCAACATGATTCTGACAGACTTAAGCATCGCTACGGGTGAGAAGGTCTCATCGTAGTCAACCCCTTGAACTTGTCGAAAACCTTTCGCGACAAGTCGAGCTTTATAGACAGTAACATTACCGTCAGCGTCAGTATTTTTCTTGAAGATCCATTTATTCTCAATTGCTTGCCAATCATCGGGCAAGTCAACCAAAGTCCATACTTTGTTTTCATACATGGATCCCATCTCAGATTTCATGGCCTCAAGCCACTTTGCGGAATCTGGGCTCACCATCGCTTCTTCATAGTTCGTAGGTTCATCATGATCTAGTAGCATGAATTCCAGAACTGGATTACCGTACCACTCTGGTGCGGATCTCACTCTGGTTGATCTACGTGGTTCAGTAGTATCTTGTCCTGAAGTTTCATGATCATCATCATTAGCTTCCTCACTGATTGGTATAGGTGTCGCAGAAACAGTTTTCTGTGATGTACTATTTTCCAATAAGGGAGCAGGTACAGTTACCTCGTCAAGTTCTACTTTCCTCCCACTCACTTCTTTCGAGAGAAACTCCTTCTCTAGAAAGTTTCCGAATTTAGCAACAAAAGTCTTGCCTTCGGATCTGTGATAGAAGGTGTATCCAATAGTTTCCTTTGGATATCCTATGAAGACACATTTCTCCGATTTGGGTTCGAGCTTATCAGGTTGAAGCTTTTTCACATAAGCATCGCAGCCCCAAACTTTAAGAAACGACAACTTTGGTTTCTTGCCAAACCATAGTTCATAAGGTGTCGTCTCAACGGATTTTGATGGTGCCCTATTTAACGTGAATGCGGCCGTCTCTAAAGCATAACCCCAAAACGATAGCGGTAAATCAGTAAGAGACATCATAGATCGCACCATATCTAGTAAAGTATGATTACGACGTTCGGACACACCATTACGCTGTGGTGTTCCGGGTGGCGTGAGTTGCGAAACTATTCCATAATTTTTCAAATGTACACCAAACTCGTAACTCAAATATTCTCCTCCACGATCAGATCGTAGAAACTTTATTTTCTTGTTACGATGATTTTCAACCTCACTTTGAAATTCTTCTTATCCGCCAAATACTTGGGGCAGTTCCGCTTCCAGTGACCAGTCTGCTTGCAGTAGAAGCACTCAGTTTCAGGCTTAGGTCCAGACTTGGGTTTCTTCTCCTGAGCAGCAACTTGCTTGCTGTTCTTCTTGAAGTTTCCCTTCTTCTTTCCTTTGCCCTTTTTCTTGAAACTAGTGGTTTTGTTAACCATCAACACTTGATGCTCCTTCTTGATTTCTACCTCCGCAGCTTTCAGCATTGCGAAGAGCTCGGGAATAGTCTTGTTCATCCCTTGCATATTATAGTTCATCATGAAGCTCTTGTAGCTTGGTGGCAGTGATTGGAGAATTCTGTCAATGACGCAGTCATCTGGAAGATTAACTCCCATCTGAATCAAGTGATTATTATACCCAGACATCGTGAGTATATGCTCACTGACAGAACTGTTCTCCTCCATCTTACAGCTATAGAACTTATTGGAGACTTCATATCTCTCAATTCGGGCATTTGCTTGAAATATTAACTTCAACTCCTGGAACATCTCATATGCACCATGACGTTCAAAACGTCGTTGAAGTCCCGATTCTAAGCCGTAAAGCATGGCACACTGAACTATCGAGTAGTCATCAGCTTTGCTCTGCCAGACGTTCATAACATCTGGCGTTGCTCCAGCAGCAGGCCTGTCACCCAGCGGTGCTTCCAGGACGTAATTCTTCTGTGCAGCAATGAGGATAATCCTCAGGTTACGGACCCAGTCCGTGTAATTGCTACCATCATCTTTCAACTTTGCTTTCTCAAGGAACGCATTAAAATTCAACGGAACAATAGCACGAGCCATCTATCTACAATCAACATAAACAAGCAAGATACTATCAGGTACTAAGTTCATGATAAGTTTAAGTTCAGTTAATCAAATTACTTAGGAACTCCCACTTAGATAGACATCCCTCTAATCCTCTAAGTGATCACGTGATCCAAATCAACTAAACCATAACCGATCATCACGTGAGATG
Organism: Triticum monococcum; assembly: GCA_034509565.1. Taxonomy (NCBI): domain Eukaryota; kingdom Viridiplantae; phylum Streptophyta; class Magnoliopsida; order Poales; family Poaceae; genus Triticum; species Triticum monococcum. The sequence continues at coordinate 18,466,272 of CM067844.1, read as the reverse complement.
GAGTAGTTTTCAATGGTGAACATCGTTATGTTGATCATATCTACTATATGATTCACGCTCGACCTTTCGGTCTCCGTGTTCCGAGGCCATATCTGTATATGCTTGGCTCGTCAAGTATAACCCGAGTATTCTGCGTGTGCAACTATTTTGCACCCGTTGTATTTGGACGTAGGGCTTATCACACCCGATCATCACGTGGTGTCTGGGCACGACGAACTTTGGCAACGGTGCATACTCGGGGAGAACACTTCTTGATAATTTAGTGAGAGATCATCTTATAATGCTACCGTCAATCAAAGCAAGATAAGATGCATAAAAGGATAAACATCACATGCAATCAATATAAGTGATATGATATGGCCATCATCATCTTGTGCTTGTGATCTCCATCTCCGAAGCACCGTCATGATCACCATCGTCACCAGCGCGACACCTTGATCTCCATCGTAGCATCGTTGTTGTCTCGCCAATCTTATGCTTCCACGACTATCACTACCGTTTAGTAATCAAGTAAAGCATTACATCGCGATTGCATTGCATACAATAAAGCGACAACCATATGGCTCCTGCCAGTTGCCGATAACTCGGTTACAAAACATGATCATCTCATACAATAAAATCAGCATCATGCCTTGACCATATCACATCACAACATACCCTGCAAAAACAAGTTAGACGTCCTCTACTTTGTTGTTGCAAGTTTTACGTGGCTGCTACGGGCTTAAGTAAGAACTCATCTCACCTACGCATCAAAACCACAACGATAGTTCGTCAAATAGACTCCGTTTTAACCTTCTCAAGGACCGGGCGTAGTCACACTTGGTTCAACTAAAGTTGGAGAGACAGTCTTCCGCAAGCCATCTATGTGCAAAGCACGTCGAGGGAACCGGTCTCGCGTAAGAGTACGCGTAAGGTTGGTCCGGATCGTCTCACCCAACAATACCGCCGAACCAAAGTATGACATGCTGGTAGGCAGTATGACTTGTATCGCACACAACTCACTTGTGTTCTACTCGTGCAAATAACATCCCATAAAACCTAGGCTCGGATGCCACTGTTGGGGAACGTAGTAATTTCGAAAATTTTCCTACGCACACGCAAGATCATGGTGATGCATAGCAACGAGAGGGGAGAGTGTTGTCTATGTACCAACGCAGACCGACTGGGGAAGCGATCACACAACGTAGAGGAAGTAGTCGTACATCTTCTTCCCGATCCGACCGATCCAAGCACCGTTACTCCGGCACCTCCGGGTTCTTAGCACACGTTCAGCTCGATGACGTTCCTTGGGCTCCGATCCAGCAAAGCGTCGAGGAAGAGTTCCGTCAGCACGACGGCGTGATGACGATCTTGATGTACTACCGACGCAGGGCTTCGCCTAAGCACTGTAACGATATGATCGAGGTGGAATTTGGTGGCAGGGGGCACCGCACACGGCTAAGGAACGATCTCAAGGATCAACTTGTGTGTCTTGGGGTGCCCCCTGCCCCTGTATATAAAGGTTGGAGGAGGGGGAGCCGGCCGGCCAGGGAGAGGAGGCGCAGGGGAGTCCTACTCCCACCGGGAGTAGGACTCCTCCCTCAATCCTAATCCTATTAGGACTCCCCGGGGGGGAAAGAGAAAGAGGGGGGCCGGCCCCTTTCTCCTAGTCCTACTAGGACTTGGGGAAAGGGGGGGCGCCGGCCAGCTTGGGCTTGTCCCTTTTCTCTTTTTCCACTAAGGCCCAATAGGCCCATTAGTCTCCCGGGGGGGTTCCGGTAACCCTCCCGGTATTCCGGTAAAATCCCGATTTCACCCGGAACACTTCCTATGTCCAAACATAGGCTTCCAATATATCAATCTTTACGTCTCGACCATTTCGAGACTCCTCGTCATGTCCGTGATCTCATCCGGGACTCCGAACAACCTTCGGTACATCAAAATGCATAAACTCATAATAACTGTCATCGTAACGTTAAGCGTGCGGACCCTACGGTTCGAGAACAATGTAGACATGACCGAGACACGTCTCCGGTCAATAACCAATAGCGGGACCTGGATGCCCATATTGGCTCCTACATATTCTACGAAGATCTTTATCGGTCAGACCGCATAACAACATACGTTGTTCCCTTTGTCATCGGTATGTTACTTGCCCGAGATTCGATCGTCGGTATCCAATACCTAGTTCAATCTCGTTACCGGCAAGTCTCTTTACTCGTTCCGTAATACATCATCTCACAACTAACATATTAGTTGCAGTGCTTGCAAGGCTTATGTGATGTGCATTACCGAGAGGGCCCAGAGATACCTCTCCGACAATCGGAGTGACAAACCCTAATCTCGAAATACGCCAACCCAACATCTACCATTGGAGACACCTGCAGTACTCCTTTATAATCACCCAGTTACGTTGTGACGTTTGGTAGTACCCAAAGTGTTCCTCCGGTAAACGGGAGTTGCATAATCTCATAGTTATAGGAACATGTATAAGTCATGAAGAAAGCAATAGCAACATACTAAACGATCGGGTGCTAAGCTAATGGAATGGGTCATGTCAATCAGATCATTCTACTAATGATGTGACCTCGTTAATCAAATAACAACTCTTTGTTCATGGTTAGGAAACATAACCATCTTTGATTAACGAGCTAGTCAAGTAGAGGCATACTAGTGACACTTTGTTGGTCTATGTATTCACACATGTATTATGTTTCCGGTTAATACAATTCTAGCATGAATAATAAACATTTATCATGATATAAGGAAATAAATAATAACTTTATTATTGCCTCTAGGGCATATTTCCTTCACTTTCAACTTAGCTTTCTCTAGGAACGCATTAAAATTCAATGGAATGGTAGCACGGGCCATTGATCTACAACAACATAGATATGCAAAATACTATCAGGTACTAAGTTCATGATAAATTAAAGTTCAATTAATCATATTACTTAAGAACTTCCACTTAGATCAACATCCCTCTAGTCATCTAAATGATCGCGTGATCCATATCAACTAAACCATGTCCGATCATCACATGAGATGGAGTAGTTTTCAATGGTGAACATCACTATGTTGATCATATCTACTATATGATTCACGTTCGACCTTTCGGTCTCAGTGTCCGAGGCCATATCTGCATATTCTAGGCTCGTCAAGTTTAACCCAAGTATTCTGCATGTTCCAAACTTGCTCGCACCCGTTGTATGTGAACATAGAGCTTATCACACCCGATCATCACGTGGTGTCTCGGCATGACATTTTGTAGCAATGGTGCATACGCAGGGAGAACACTTGTACCTTGAAATTTAGTGAGGGATCATCTTATAATGCTACCGCCGTACTAAGCAAAATAAGATGCATAAAGGATAAACATCACATGCAATCAAAATATGTGACATGATATGGCCATCATCATCTTGTGCCTTTGATCTCCATCTCCAAAGCACCATCATGATCTCCATCGTCACTGGCTTGACACCTTGATCTCCATCGTAGCATCGTTGTCGTCTCGCCAACTATTGCGTCCACGACTATCGCTACTGCTTAGTGATAAAGTAAAGCAATTACATGGCGATTGCATTTCATATAATAAAGTGACAACGAACATGTAAAGTTTCAATATTTTATCACATTCTGACTTTTCTAGGGAATGTTTGCAACATCGGTAAACTTTCTGTTTTCAAACAGCAACATGTAAACTTGCAAAATAAGCATGGCAAAGGCTAACATTGCCACTTTTATTGAAATAAAAGATGCAGAACATTATTCTAAATAATAGCAAGCAAATCCTAACAAAATAAATTGGCGCTCCAAGCAAAACACATATCATGTGACGAATGAAAACATAGCTCCAAGTGAGGTTACCGATAATGTTGGAGACGAAAGAGGGGATGCCTTCCGGGGAATCCCCCAAGCTTAGTTGCTTGGATATTCCTTGAATATTTACTTGGGGTGCCTTGGGAATCCCCAAGCTTAGGTTCTTGTCACTCCTTATTCTCCTCATATCGATATCTCACCCAAAACTTGAAAACTTCAATCACACAAAACTTAACGGAACTTTGTGAGATGGGTTAGTATGATAAAGAGGAAACCATTCCACTTTTGGTACTGGCAAAGACAAGATTCATAATTGTTATCACACAATGCCTACTGTAACATATCATGTCCACAATTTATATTGAGCAATATAAGCCATGGAAATTAGAAAACAAGCAAACTATGCGTTGAAAACAGAATCTGTCAAAAACAGAACCGTTTGTAGTAATATGTACTCAAACCATACTTCTACTACTCCAAAAAATTCTAAAAAATTAGGAAAACCTGAGAAATTTGTCTATTAATCATCTGCAAAAAGAATCAGCATTTTATCACGCGTCTGTTAAAAATGAGAATTATTTTCGTGAGCGCACAAGTTTCTGTTTTTCAGCAAGATCAAAGCAACTATCACCCAACAAGATCCTAAAGGCTTTAGTTGGCACTTTATTGAAACAAAAGCTATAAAACATGATCAATACAGCAGCATAATCATGTGAACACACAAAAACAGTAGGTAAAAGTGTCGGGTTGTCTCCCAACAAGCACTTTTCTTTAATGCCTTTTAAGCTAGGCATGATGATTTCAATGATGCTCGCATAAAAGATAAGAATTGAAATGTAAAGAGAGCATCATGAAGCATATGACTAGCACATTTAGGTATAACCTACTTCCTATGCATAGGGATTTTGTGATCAAATAACTTATGGGAACAAGAATCAACTAGCATAGGAAGGCAAAACAAGTGTAACTTCAAAACAATCAACACATAGAGAAGAAACTTGACATTATTGAGATATGTAAGGGCATAAGTTCCTTTCTCATAATAATTTTCAGAGGCACCATGAATGGATTCAACAATATAACTATCACATACAACACTCTTTTCGTGATGCACAAGCATAGAAAATTTATTACTCTTTATGGCATACATGTCATCATAATAATCATCCTAGCTAGCAACCTTATTGTCATAGTCAATTGAAACCTCTTCCAAAATAGTGGATGTATCACTAAATAAAGTCATGACCTCTCTGAATCCACTTTCATCAATATAATCATCATAAATAGGACGCATGCATCATTATAACAAATTTGCACATCAAATCTTGGGGGACTAAAAATATCATCTTCATCAAACATAGCATCCCCAAGCTTATGGCTTTGCATATCATTAGCATCATGGATATTCAAAGAATTCATACTAACAACATTTCAATCATGCTCATCATTTATACCAAATATTCTATTGAATTATTCTTCTATCAATTGAGCACAATTTTCCATTCAATCATTTTCACGAATGACATTATAAAGATGATCAATAATATGGTGCAACCTCAATTCCATTTTTATGTAGTTTTGTTTTATAAACCAAACTAGTGATAAAACAAGAAACTAAAATATTCAATTGCAAGATCTAAAGATATACCTTCAAGCACTCACCTCCCCGGCAACGGCGCCAGAAAAGAGCTTGATGTCTACTACGCAACTTTATTCTTGTGGACACGTGTTGGGCCTCCAAGCGTAGAGTTTTGTAGGACAGTAGCAATTTTCCCTCAAGTGGATGACCTAAGGTTTATCAATCCATGAGATGTGTAGGATGAAGATGGTCTCTCTCAAACGACCCTGCAACCAAATACAAGAAATCTCTTGTGTCCCCAACACACCCAATACAATGGCAAATTGTATAGGTGCACTAGTTCGGCGAAGAGATGGTGATAAAAGTGTAATATGGATGGTAGAAAAGTATTTTTATAATCTGAATAAATAAAAACAGCAAGGTAACAAATAGTAAACGGGCACAAAAACGGTATTGCAATGCTTAAAAACAAGGCCTAGGGTCCGTACTTTCGCTAGTGCAATCTCTCAACAATGCTAACATAGTTGGATCATATGATTATCCCTCAAAGTGTAACGAATAATCACTCCCGAGTTCCTATTAGAGGAGAACAAAAGATAGGAATTGTTTGTAGGGTGCTAAACCACCTCAAAGCTATTCTTTCCATTTGATCTATTCAAGAGTTCGTACTACAATAACGCAAAGCTATTTTTTCCGTTCGATCTATCCTAGAGTTCGTACTAGAATAACACCAAAGCATATTCATATTCATAATACTCAATCCACACAAAGAACTACAAGAGTGCCCCAAGATTTCTACTGGAGAAACAAGGACAAGAACGTGCATCAACCCCTATGCATAGATTACCCCAATGTCACCGCGGGAATCCGCAAGTTGAGTGCCAAAACATATATCAAGTGAATCAATATGATACCCCATTTTCACCATGAGTATTCAACTGCAAGACATATATCAAGTGTTCTCAAATCCATAAAAGCATTCAATCCGATAACCACGAAATCTCAAAGGGAAAAACTCAATTCATCACAAGATAGAGAGGGGAAAACACCATATGATCCGACTATATTAACAAAGCCCGCGATACATCAAGATCATGACATCTCAAGAACACGAGAGAGAGAGAGAGAGAGAGAGATTAAACACATAGCTACTGGTACAAACCCTCAGCCCCGAGGGTGGACTACTCCCTCCTCATTGTGGTGGCCGCCGGGATGATGAAGATGGCCACCAGAGATGATTCCCCCTCCGGCAGGGTGCCACAACGGGTCTAGATTGGTTTTCGGTGGCTACGAAGCCCTGCGGCGGCGGAACTTCTGATCTAGGTTAACCCCGAAGGGTTTCAGGATATTTGGGAATTTATAGTGCAAAGAGGGGGTGCGGGAGGCCACCGAGGTGGGCATTACTCACCTGGGCGCGCCAGGGGGCCTGGCGCGCCCTGGTGGGTTGTGCTCCCCTCGGGGAACCCCCAGGTGCAGCTCTGGCCCATTGGGTTCCTTCTGGTCCAAAAAAAATCTTCGGAAAGTTTCGCGGTGTTTGGACTCCGTTTGATATTGATTTTCTACGATGTAAAAAACAAGCAAAAAAGAACAACTGGCACTGGGCACTGGGTCAATACGTTAGTCCCAAAAAATGATATAAAGTTACTATAAAATGATTGTAAAACACCCAAGAATGATAAAATATCAGCATGAAGACTTCATAAATTATAGATACGTTGGAGACGTATGAGTCATGTAATGTCGGTCCGGGCCGCTTCATCCAACAATACCGCCGAATCAAAGTAAGACGTTGGTGGTAAGCATTATGACTATTATCGCCCACAACTCTTTGTGTTCTACTCATGCATATAACATCTACGCATAGAACTGGCTCGGATGCCACTGTTGGGGAACGCAGTATTTCAAAAAAATTCCAACGATCACGCAAGATCTATCTAGGAGATGCATAGCAACAAGAGGGGAGAGTGTATCTACGTACCCTCGTAGACCGAAAGCGGAAGCGTTTAGTAACGCGGTTGATGTAGTCGAACGTCTTCACGATCCAACCGATCCTAGTACCGAACGTACGACACCTCCGTGTTCAGCACACGTTCAGCACGATGACGTCCCTCGATCTCTTGATCCAGTTGAGAGCGAGGGAGAGTTCCGTCAGCACGATGGCATGGCGACGATGATGATGAAGCTACCGGCGTAGGGCTTCGCCTAAGCACTACAACGATATGACCGAGGTGGTAAACTGGGGAGGGGGCACCGCACACGGCTAAGAAAATTATGTTGTGCCTTTGGGGTCCCCCCCCCCCCCCCCCCGCCTCCGTATATAAAAGGGGGGAGGAGGAGGCCGCCCCCTAGGGGCGTGCCAAGTGTGGGGAGTCCTACTAGGACTCCCTACTCCTAGTAGGACTCCCTACTCCTAGTAGGATTCCCTACTCCTAGTAGGATTCCCCTCTCCTCTTTTTTTCCTTTTTCGGAGTAGCAAAGGGGGAAAGAGAGAAGGAGTAGGAGAGGGAAAGGGGGGCGCCCCCACCCCTTGTCCAATTCGGATTGGCAAGGGGGGCACCTCCTGGCCGGCCCTCTCTCTTCTCCACTAAGGCCGATGTTGGCCCATTAACTTCCGGGGGTGGTGGTTTTCGGTAACCCCCGGTACTCCGAAACTTATCCGAAACTTCCTGAAACCATTCGGGTGTCCGAATGTAACCTTCAATACATGAATCTTTACCTCTCGACCATTTCGAGACTACTCGTCATGTCCGTGATCTCATCCGGGACTCCGAACAAACTTCGGTCATCAAATCACATAGCTCATAATACAAATCATCATCGAACGTTAAGCGTGCGGACCCTACGGGTTCGAGAACTATGTAGACACGACCGAGACACATCTCCGGTCAATAACCCATAGCGGAACCTGGATGCTCATATTGGCTCCTACATATTCTACGAAGATCTTTATCGGTCAAACCACACAACAATACATTATTCCCTTTGTCGTCGGTATGTTACTTGCCTGAGATTCGATCGTCGGTATCATCATACATAGTTCAATCTCGTTACCGGCAAGTCTCTTTACTCGTTCTGTAATGCATCATCCCATAACTAACTCATTAGTCACATTGCTTGCAAGGCTGAAAGCACAAGTGCTCCCTGGGTGATTTTGATAATTAATGACAACATATCTCTTGTTGGACTAATACTTTTACCTAGTATGTTTCAGACAAGTTCAACAAATTAAGTGGCATGGACTAAAGGATGTGGAACCCCTTCAAGATGCTAAGGACAAAGGATTAGCTCAAGCTTCAAGATCAAGACTCTACATTTTCTATTTTAGTGATCCAAGATCACATTGAGTCTATAGGAAAAGCCAATACTATCAAGAGGGGATGATGTGTTGCTTGATGAGGTTCTTGCTTCATAGTGCTTAGTGATATGCTCCAAAACCCTCAGCTACCTTCCCACATCCACATATGACCTAAACCAAAAGTCAAACTTGGCCCCACCGATTCTTTCTATCCGGCGTCACCGAGTTTAGATGTCATAGCCAGTGCCACAAACCCTAGGCAAATTGGTTTCACCGATAGGGATCTCAGTCTCACCGAGATGGGATTGTAATCTCTCTATGTATGTCCATTACCAAAATCGGTCCCACCAAGATTGAGCAATCGGTACTAACGAGATTACAATGCAAACTTTCTGATTAGCTTATTACCAAAATCGGTCCCACTGAGTTTGTGTAATCGGTCTCACCAAGTTTGCCTAACTAACTCTCTGGTTAGCTTATTACCAAAATCGGTCCCACCGAGTTTGTGTAATCGGTCTCACCGAGATTACGTTATGCCCTAACCCTAACCATATCGGTCCTACCGAGTTGCATCTCAGTCCCATCGAAAATCCTAACGGTCACTAGGTTTGCTAAATCGGTCCGACCGAGTTTCTCAATTCGGTCTCACCGAGATTGGTAAATTGTGTGTAACGGTTAGATTTTGTATGGAGGCTATATATACCCCTCCACCCACTCTTCATTCATGGAGAGAGCCATCAGAACATACCTACACTTCCAATACACATTTTCTGAGAGAGAACCACCTACTCATGTGTTGAGGCCAAGATATTCCATTCCCACCATATGAATCTTTATCTCTAGCCTTCCCCAAGTTGCTTTCCACTCAAATCTTCTTTCCACCAAATCCAAATCCTGTGAGAGAGAGTTGAGTGTTGGGGAGACTATCATTTGAAGCACAAGAGCAAGGAGTTCATCATCAACACACCATTTGTTGCTTCTTGGAGAGTGGTCTCTCCTAGATTGGCTAGGTGTCACTTGGGATCCTCCGACAAGATTGTGGAGTTGAACCAAGTAGTTTGTAAGGGCAAGGAGATCGCCTACTTCGTGAAGATCTACCGTTAGTGAGGCAAGTCCTTCGTGGGTGATGGCCATAATGGGATAGACAAGGTTGCTTCTTCGTGGACCCTTCGTGGGTGGAGCCCTCCGTGGACTCGTGCAACCGTTACCCTTCGTGGGTTGAAGTCTCCATCGACGTGGATGTACGATAGCACCACCTATCGGAACCACGACAAAAACATCCGTGTCTCCAATTGCATTTGAATTCTCCAAACCCTTCCCTTTACATTCTTGCAAGTTGCATGCTTTATTTTCCGCTGCTCATATACTCTTTGCATGCTTGCTTGAAATGTATTGTGTTTGTTAAACTTGTGCCAAAACTCCACTTCAACTTAAAGAAATAAAAACTGCAACTTTTGCTACTTAGTGTCTAATCACCCCCCCCCCTCTAGACACCTCTTCTCGATCCTTTCAATTGGTATCAGAGCTTTGGTCTCCATTGCCTTGGTTTAAACACCTTTGGAGGAAGATGGAGAATATTTTTGATGAGTGGAAAAATGAAATGCTTGATATTTTCAATGAATATCACTTGAACAAGTACATTGCTAGCCCTTGTGCACCTCATGTTGATCCTTTGCATCCTACCCTTGATGAATCTATTGACATGATTCGCAATCTTAGAACTGTTAATCTTATCACTAGAGGCTTGCCTAGAAACTTGATTGGATGTTTGCCTACTCTTAAGTGTGCCTACACCATATGGAAATTTCTTGAGGAACTCTTTCCAAATTATTCCTTGAAAGATCTAGGTGAAATTCTCCATAAATCCATTGCCTTGATTAAGATGAATTCCAATGATCCCAATTTTGGTGACTGCTTATTTGAGCTCACTAATCTTACGAGTGCCAAAGGAGATGTTGGAATCATTAGCAATATCATTTCTAGAGCTATTAGAATTCATAAAGATAACTATAGAAATGATCATTTATCTAATGAATTACCCTCTCTATGAATTGATCAATCACAAGATGATGTTGAACATGGATACTCCGATGAGGATGATGATGATCGTGACTATGATCTCGATGATGCGATGAGACACTTTGGTCTTATGGCAAACCTTCGCAGCTACATGGCTGGAGGAAAGGAATGGGTCCTTGATAGTGGATGTACTGATCATATGACCGGAGATAAAGACATGTTCCGTGAGCTTGCTGGAAACGACGGCCCTCGAAAGTATGTCACTTTTGGTGATAATTCAAAGGGTAAGGTGGTTGGCCTTGGTAAGGTGGCCATCTCACATGATAGCTCCATACAAAATGTCATGCTTGTTGAATCTCTTGGCTACAACTTACTTTCAGTATCTAGACTTGCTGATTTCGGTTTCAATGTCCTATTTACTGAAGTAGGCTGCCAAGTGTTTCGTAGAGATAATCATAAAATGGTCTTTACCGGTATACGTAGAGGAGATCTTTACATTGTTGATTTCACTAAAAAGGCTCAACCTAGAACTTGCTTAATTGCTAAATCTTCTAAAGGCTGGTTGTGGAATAGAAGGCTAGGCCATGTGGGCATGCAAAACCATGACAAACTCATTAAAGGAAATCATATCCTTGGCGTTAACGATGTCATATTTGACAAGGATAGACTTTGTAGTGCTTGTCAAGTAGGGAAACAAGTTGGAGGAAGTCATCGCGCTAAGAATATTATGACCACAAGAAGACCACTCGAGCTACTTCACATGGATCTCTTTGGTCCAAATGCCTACAAGAGTCTCGCTGGTAACTCATTTGGTCTAGTCATAGTTGATGATTTTCCAAGATTTACGTGGGTATTCTTTCTTGATGACAAATCGCACGTCCAAAAGATCTTCATAAACTTTGCTAGGAAGGCCCAAAATCAATTTGACGTGAAGATCAAGAAGGTTCGGAGCGACAACGGAACGGAGTTCAAGAACGCAAATATGGACACCTTTCTTGACGAAGAAGGGATTACACATGAGTTCTCAGCTACGTATACACCTCAACAAAATGGAGTCGTTGAGAGGAAGAACCGGACTCTTATCGAGATGGCAAGAACGATGCTTGATGAGTACAAGACGCCAAAACACTTTTGGGCGGAAGTGGTTGAGACAGCTTGTCATGCAACAAATCGCTTGTATCTTCACAAGCTACTTGGCAAGACGGCATACGAGCTCCTCACCGGTAACAAACCCCAAGTTGGATACTTTCGAGTATTCGGCTCAAAGTGCTACATTCTTGATAAGCATCGTCGTTCTAAATTTGTTCCTAAGTCTCATGAAGGTTTCCTACTTGGTTATGGCTCAAACTCTCACACATACCGTGTCTACAACAATTTCACCCAAAAGGTTGAAGAAACGGTAGATGTGAAGTTTGATGAATCTAACGGCTCGCAAGTAGAGCAATTGCCAATTAATGTAGGAGACAAAGATCCCTCGGAAGCAATCCAAGACTTGTCTATTGGTAAGATTCGTCCAATAGAGATAAAGGAGAGTACCTCATCCGTCCAAGTGGAAGCTTCTACCTCACGACAAGGTGAACCAAGAGTTGATACGGAAGCATCCACGAGTGGGACACACCAAGATGAAGAAAACGAGGAAGTGCACCAAGACGAACGTCAACAACCTCCTTCTCCACCACGACAAGAGAACGACAACGCTAACAATGAAGAAGGCCAAGAATAAGAACAAGATGAAGAAGATGTTCAACCAAGACCCAAGCAAAAGCTTTCACGAGTTCGAGCAAGAATTGCTAAAGATCATCCCGTGGACCAAATCTACAATGATATCCAAACCGGGAGAATCACTCGCTCTAAAACTCGTTTGGCTAACTTTTGTGAACATTACTCATTCATCTCTAGCATTGAACCTATGAAGGTTGAACAAGCATTGGAGGATCCGGACTGGATAAACGCTATGCATGAAGAGCTACACAACTCTGAGAGAAATCAAGTGTGGACACTGGTCGAGAAGCCCGACAATGACCACAACATCATCGGTACCAAATGGGTGTTTCGCAACAAGCAAGATGAAGATGGACAAGTGGTTCGCAACAAAGCACGTCTTGTCGCCCAAGGCTACACACAAGTCGAAGGTATGGACTATGGTGAGACATATGCTCCCGTTGCTAGACTTGAGTCCATTCGCATCTTACTTGCTTATGCTAATCACCATGATATCACTTTGTACCAAATGGACATTAAAAGTGTTTTTCTAAATGGTGAAATTGAGGAGGGCGTTTATGTTAAGCAACCTCCTGGCTTTGTCAATCCTAAGAAACCTAATCATGTCTACAAACTTCACAAAGCCCTTTATGGTCTTAAACAAGCTCCTAAAGCATGGTCTCCGCATCTTCGGGTGTCTCTGTTATCCTAGCAGCGCGTCCACCGCACCACACAAGCTTGCACCACGATCTGTCCCATGCGTCTTCCTTGGCTACCCTCCTAATACCAAAGGTTATCGGTGCTATGATCCTGTCACTCATCATGTGTACACCTCGAGGCATGTGTACTTTGTCGAGACGGTGTTCCCTTTTTTCAAGTTCCTCCGGCTTTGGCCGCTTCGGCACCAGCCCCCGCGCCCCCTTCGTGGAGCGATGCACTGCGGCAGCCCCTGGCGGCGCCCCGGCACGGCGCCCTATGTCGCCACCACCTGGCTTCGTGACTTCCTTTCCCGAGGTTGAGTCTGCGCGGGCCCCCGGGTCCCCGTCTCCCTCATACGAGGTTGAGCCCGGCACCCCGCCCGCCACGCTTGCGACGGGCTCGATGTCAACCTCGCCCGTTGCCTCTTCTGACGCTGCTGCCGCTGCGGCCTGTGTCGTCGCTGCCTCTGCTGCCGCCGCCTCCGCGGCCCCTGCCGTCGCACCGGGTGCCCCCACCATCGCGGCCCCCGCCGCCGTGGCCCCTGCCGCCGCGGCACCCGCCGACCCTGCTGCCCCGTCACTTGGCGTGACTACCCGTGCCCGAGCATGAGTGCTTTGGCCCAGTACGTGCTACTCCGTCGACGAGTATGTGTGCACCGCCTCGACGTCGACGCCATCACCCGTCCCCACCTCCGCTCGTGCTGCCCTTCAGGGTCCCCACTGGCTAGCTCCGATGCAGGAGGAGTTCGATGCCTTACGGCGCAATCTCGCGTGGCAGCTTGTTCCGCGACCCCCTCGTGCCAACATCATCTCTAGCAAGTGGGTGTTTCGCCACAAGACTCGCCCAGACGGTTCTCTCGAGCACTACAAGGCTCGATGGGTGGTTCGTGGTTTTCGACAGCGCGCGGACGTGGACTTCACCGACACTTTCGCCCCGGTTGTAAAACCGGGCACGATCCACGCCGTCCTTCAGCTGGCCGTCTCGCGCGCCTGGCTTGTGCATCAGTTGGACGTTTCCAATGCCTTCTTGCACGGTCATCTCGCCGAGCAGGTGTTCTGTGAGCAGCCTACTGGTTTCGTCGACGCTGAGCACCCCGACTTCGTGTGCTTGCTCTCCCGCTCCCTGTACGGGTTGAAGCAAGCGCATCGGGCTTGGTACCAGCGTATCGCAGCCTTCCTGCAGTCTCTGGGCTTTCGGTCCACTCGCTCCGATGCCTCACTCTTTGTGTATCATCAGGGAGCTGACACTGCATATCTGCTGCTCTACGTCGACGACATCATCCTCACGGCGTCCACCCCCGATCTCCTTCAGCGGTTGACTGCTCGTCTTCATGATGAGTTCGCCCTCAAGGACTTGGAGCCCCTGCACTACTTTCTCGGCATCGAGGTGATCCGCCGGGCTGACGGTTTCTTTCTGCATCACCAGAAGTATGCCCATGAGCTCCTTGAGCGTGCTGGTATGCTTAACTGCAAGCCGGTGCCCACCCCCGTCGACACGAAGGCGAAGGTCTCTGCTCTGGAGGGGTCTCTCGCGTCCGATGGAGCATTTTATCGCTCTATTGTCGGTGCTTTACAATACTTGACGCTGACTCGTCCCGACCTGCAGTACGCTATTCAGCAGGTGTGCCTCCATATGCACGCCCCGCATGACTCTCACTGGACTCTGGTGAAGCGTATTCTCCGTTACATACGCGGCACCATGTCCTTGGGACTCACCCTGACGGCCTCCGCCTCCACCGACCTCGTGGCCTACTCGGATGCTGACTGGGCTGGCTGCCCCGACACGCGACGCTCTACGTCAGGCTACTGCGTCTATCTTGGGCCCTCGTTGATCTCTTGGTCATCGAAGCGGCAGCCCACGATCTCCCGCTCGAGCGCCGAGGCAGAGTATCGCGTCGTGGCCAACGCCGTGGCCGAGTGCTCTTGGATACGTCAGCTGCTCGAGGAGTTGCTTTGTGATGTTTACAAGGCCACTCTTGTCTATTGCGATAACGTCGGCGCAGTCTACCTCTTCGCCAGCCCGGTGCACCATCGACGGACGAAGCATATTGAGCTCGATATTCACTTCGTGCGCAAGCAGGTTGCCCTTGGCCGTGTTCGGGTTCTCCACGTGCCGACGACGCAACAGTTTGCTGATGTGATGACTAAGGGATTGCCTACTCCCGTCTTCGAGGAGTTTCGGTCCGGTCTCTCTGTCTCCGGCGACGCTTCGACTGCAGGAGGGTGTTGAGTATGTGTTATGTATTGCACGTGTATTGGAGTTGTGACTCACCTCCTAGTCTTGTATAGTTGAGATAGAGGTCTTCCCTTATATTATATATATGTGCATCAGCATCCCATCAATACAACGATTATTGTATTGAAAACTTTCCCGTCTACTTAACCCAAACTGTCTCACGGTGAACGTATTTCCCACGTCCCGTGACATAGATAGATATATACTCGATCGAGGAAGCAGGCAATTCAAAGAAGAAACCGTGCTAGAGGAGAAGAGAGATCGGAGCCACCTTCTGGAAGGCATCCTTCGTCTCCTCCGCCCTCGGGTCGCCGAGGGAAGACATGATCTCGAAGGCGCCGTCGAAGCCATGGTGGCTGAGGAAGCTGAGAAGGAAGGATCCATGGGATCGATCTTATCACACGGCGGACGCATTGTTAGAAGCTTTGCCACGGGCGGCTGACGGCGGCGGGTGGAGGACGGGCGGGTGGAGCTGCGAGTCGCGCTTTTTATTCCCCGGGGAGGAGACGCCTGCGTGATTTTGGGCTAGCGGGGATGGAGCAGTCCACGAGAGCTGTTGTTTGACGCGGCAACGCAGACGCCCTTGAGCACACATAGGCCCGTGCTTGCTACTAACCCGGTATATATCTTTGGTTTGGGCTGTGCCCGTTTCTTTTCTTTTGGTGATGTATAAATTTCTCCAAAACAAAAAGATCTAGCTCAAAAAAAAGAAGTGTTTATAATAAAGAGAACTCAAAACAAGAGGTAAATGTTCAAAATCTTGTAGTAATGCTGCTCATTTTACAGTAGCTACCGACCAATCGTCTGAGAAAAGGGCCAGGCTGTTTCGGCTAAGGCAACTTCCAAAACCCTGTAATAGTTGCAGTTGTGCAGAAGTTGGCGGGTAAATATAGCGAAGAAATACGCCACATACTTCAGGGGCAAACTTTTGTGATCCATCCCGAAAGGAAGAGAATGTTTTGAAGGTGAATGTTGTTTTCTTGAGCATGAACTGCTAAGCGAGACAGATACATCAGCAAACAAAAGGGAAATGGAACCAAGATGATAAGTCAAGGAATAGGCTTCAGGGGCAAAATGAAACTGCATCTCAATGCCATAGATAGATGGTACACGATCAGTATGCATGCTTTAATATTCTTTGGCGCTTCAATGCACGTTACATATTCAAATATACACAAATGGCCTATATAACACCACTCTGAACTTGTGCGAATGAAATCCCCACAAGAAAACATTTGATTCAGAGTGACCTTTTGCACAAACGACACTCTTATTATGTACGTTAAAACAATGTATCTGAAGGGCAGCCTTTGCTTACAGGCGGAAAGGCATTTAATTGCTCTAGTATAAACCACTAAAAATGGAACCAACGGATCCAAAAACAAGAAGAAAAACAGAGAACCAGAAGACCTGTAACCTACATGAGCCTAGTCAGTTATCATTAGATCGTTTGGGAGTTGTCCGAAAATGTCTGGGCAGCCTTCCCAGCTTCTCTTTTCTCTGGATTCCCAGTAACCACCGAGATAGCGGTATGTGTCGCTACCTTTATCCTTCGCAAACCACCGAGGTTTCCACCCACTCTCCTGCATCTTCCGTGCCTGCAGTATAGTTGGTTACCATATCATGTCTCTACCATGATTCATTTAGAACTTTTCAAGCTTATTACCGAAAAAGACTTTCGCCTTTCAAGCCTATTATCATATGAATAATCCAAATGAGTTGAAGTGATTGTTATTTTCAAATCTGTAGAAGTCCAGTATGGTGTATTAGAGTTATACGAGTCCAAAATTATTGAATGATCAAACTGAGCATATTAAATCCAAAATTATTGAAGTGAATAAATCAAACTTATCAAGTTGTATTATACTCCCTCCGTCCCAAAATAAGTGACTCAACTCTGAACTAGCTTTAATACAAAGTTAGTACAAAGTTGAGTCACTTATTTTGGGACGGAGGGAGTACTACGGTTGTTTGTGCCTAGTTCATGTCTTCTGATTTTTCACATATAAACAGTTGAAAGCCTGTGATGCTCATTTTGCAGATAGTTGGCGCATCAGAATGGGGTCCAATGTGGTGCATCAGAATACAATTGTTCCACACAAAAAAAGGGTTCACTGCAAAATTATTGAATACAGAACAAACTTATTAAATACTCCCTCCGTATCAAAATATAAGACTATGATAGTGTCAAAAAACATCTTATATTTTGATAGAGGGAATAAAAAATATTGGAGTGAGTAAACCTAACTTTTTCAATACATGGTAGCATAACAGAGAGTGAACCAGCATCTGGCCTGCTGTTGCCAAGGGAATGCTTTCAATTTATTGTAGAGTATGAAACAGGACGCAAAACCTATCAGCCCAGAGTTCTGTGCACAAACATGGCGTATAGGTTTATTTCAATCCCACTAGGTAACTGTATGTAAGTTTATATTCACAGCCTTATGAATCCAGCATAATGGTAATCTCATTCAGACCTCGAAACGTCAGGCCGTGGTTAATTTTAATAGATACTATTGTATTGCGCTTACAAGCATGTGACACATCAGGCCATGGTTCATTTTAGATATTGTTTTGCGCTTACAAGCATGTGAATCGACCAGAGGTGGAATGTAAAGCAGCCAATCCAAAAGTTTGTTCGAGACAAATCAAATGTAAGCAAGGCATAGAGTTAATGAAAATAAGGAATGTGCAGGGTTAAGTTGACTAACCTGCCGTTGTCTCTGCTCAAGCCTCAACTTCTCAGCATTTGCTCTTTCATATTCACCATTCTCTAGGCACCTCTGGTCCGGTCGCAATCTTGAGTCTGTTGGTGGAAGTTTTTCCTGCATATAGGTTGGGTTTATTCAATAATCGACCATTAGTGTGAGTCCACACATAAATCAGTACGATGTTAAAGTGAAGCTTGCTGCGAAGCTAACACCCTCACCTTCAATCCAGGGGTAAGTTCATTTAATGTGATCGCAAAGCTAGTGAAATTGTATCGAGTGGGAAACTTTGGTGGTTTACTCCTTTTCCACAACAAATGGGCCTCTGAAAAATTCTCAGATCCTTTGCCTTTTCCAAAGCAGTCACCCATCACGTAGTGCATACTTTCATCCCATTTACCAAAGAGTGTAGCAACAGTTCGACCACTTCGGTCCTGAATAACACCTTGGACCTGCACATACACCAGTGCAACTATGCTAAGTTAGACTAAGATGTTTGCACTATCGGAAAGTTAAGGTACTCACACAAATAAAGAGAGAAAATATACATAGTCTGGAGAATGAATAAAGAAATTCAAGACGACCTATAACTGGTCTTCTAGAAAGCCGTGTGATAAGAGTTCTTTTTTGGCTGAAGCAATTAATTTGTCATGTGCACATTATTCATTCTCCACCTGATGGATGTGTGTGCATTGTTTTGTCAGAAAACATATTGTTCAGCTGATGAACCTTCTTCTGAAGCAAAAGCAACAGAACAATAGTTCAACGAAAGCAAATACCTACGTGAGGAAAGTAATCAAATGTTGAAGGCTTCATGAGGAGGGGAGTACTGGGGGAGAAATATAGACAGACTTTAGGTTACTTCTAGAAGTTCATTCATGCTTGAACCATGGACACAACCTCCCCTATTTCAGGGATGCCATCTTAAATAGATGGAAAAATATTTCTGACAGATTAAATTACGAACAAGGAAAAACAAACAACCAAATGATAAATGAATGGTAATGCACTTCTGTATCCTTGATATAAGTCACGCCTCTCAGGCTCCACAGCTCAACAAAGCTAACAGCAGTTCTGCACGAGTATTCTTCCTTCAGTTGGTGTTTGGCAGGTCAAATTAAGGATGGAAATGGCAAGGGAAAATGAAGTGTCTACATTTGGCTGGTAGGATGAGTCAGAACATTTCTGGATTGGGAGTCAATGAGCTTTATGCTTTCAATTCTCACTGTTTTATTCAGGTGGTACAAGTAACATTTCAGCCTATTTCTAGACAAAAGCCCACCCTCTGTATGAGGCTTCACTGCCCAAAAGGCTGAAGTTGGAATATGATCAAACTATTCAGAGCACTATAGGGCCAAAATGGTCCTTTGAATTCAATAGTTGATTTCGGAGCACTATAGGGTCAAAATGGTCCTTTGAACTCAATAGTTGATTTCTGAGCCAAAATACTATTTATTTTATTTGTGCACAAAATTGCCTTTTTTCAAAATAATAGCATAAGGCTCAAGACTTGTATCATTTTCAAGTTAGATTCTAAAATTCCTGGGTGCCAAAACTTTGAGAAACATCACATTAAACACCAACTATTTTTCGAAGGAAATCGATACACATTGTTAAAAGGTGAACCCATTATGATTTCAAATGAATCTATATAAATTGTTAAAAATATGTCTTGCCAAAAGGCACAGATGCATCACTTGCTTTAACTAATATGCATGGAAAAGCATCATCTTAGTGACAAACAAACTGCAAAGTTAGGAAATAAAAGGAGAAATCAGAAGAACAAGCATACAAAATACATCTAGTATACAGGCAATTTATTATATACCTGATGAGGGTTGCGATCAATAATTGACTGCTCCTTGAACTTCAGCTTACATGAATATTCACGATTACCTTGAATGCGCATAGTACCATAGTGATCACAATACAGTTTACCCAATATGAGATTGTAAATGGAAGTGGTCACCTGTAATAGCATATTTTCAGTTAATCATTTCACAGAGTTAACCATTTCTTGGTAACTAGGTAATAATACCTTGCTCCACTGGAAAACTTCACCATCATCAAACTCCAGTGTTAACACACCAACAGGATCAAGTTGAATGGAGCGACCCCAGAACTTGCTCTTTAGGTTGCTATCTGCCCAAAACCTCCAGCCATTTCCCTCACAGTGGCATGCAACAACCATAGGATGATGACTGACCTGGCAAGTGGTATTGAATATTTTTATATAAATCAACATGCAGAAAGCAAATAAACTAAACTTGAAGAAAATCTGTAGGGGCCTCGAGTATCTGTTAAGTCTACAAAAGAAAGGCTATTTGGTGAATAGGTACGGAGTAGAAAATCCGAAGTAACGACTACATGGAGCACTGCAGCAGTATTGCAGCAGGCTGTTCTGAAAGAAGATTCAAACTAGTTCATGGAGAAGTTTAAGGTGTTACATTACACAAACTCACTAGCAGAATGTAAGAAATAAGTTAGGAGAATGAACGGTGGACCATGCTAACCAACAGTAAGAACCTGTTATTCATATTACAGGATTTCTGAAGGTTCATAAACATACCTTTTCTGAGAAAAAACGAAGACCTTTGTCTGGATAATCTGCTTCATATGTCTCTCCAAGAAGAGGGTTGAAGGGCTTACAACTCCTTCCATCCGTAGAGGCATACCCAGAAACAGCAAATGCTGCAACGCTTAGAATCCTCATCAGACTATCCCCCTGAGTATTCATCAGAGATGTAAGATGCATAAATGTGGTTCATCTCACGGTAGAAATAAGCAAATAAACATGTTCAATCACAAGTTAGTTCTTGCCACTACTACAGATAACATGCACACAGAAAAGTTCTGACATCTTTGCAAAGAAACAAAATGGTGGAGTGGTTAAACATAATGACTCCAAGAAGTGTTAGGCGGATTTAGAATGCACTCGAATGAGTTTAGAGCAAAATGGAAGACATTCCATAAAGGTGTAATATGTAGGACAAAAACAGGAGTAATCACATAAGTACATTGATATCCTCTTTTGGTACTAACCAAAACTAAGAATGGATATATGCTACAACTGCAAAGCAGGAGATAACGAGAACCTGGAGAGGAGTAGATGACACAGCGCAAAATCGAAAGAAACCATCTCTAAGCTACTTAAGTTTCAGGTTAAGCTACTTAAGTTTTAGTATGAAAGGGAAAGTCGCACACTTCCCTTGACATGCTGAGAATAGTGAGGAAGAAGACATACCCTTTTGCCCCATTCACATGCACGATCAATAAGGTAGGAATACTCAAGATCCTCGAAACATTTTTGTAATGATGAAAGAGGTTCATTGAAGTAAACAGGCAGACAGACTTTGGTAAGATCCTTTCCTATGTTGTCCTTGATCATTGACCACAAACTAACACCCTTTTCTTTCTCAACTGGATCTGGTAGCTTCTTACGCCTTCTCACATACGGATA
Source organism: Triticum monococcum (assembly GCA_034509565.1). Taxonomy (NCBI): domain Eukaryota; kingdom Viridiplantae; phylum Streptophyta; class Magnoliopsida; order Poales; family Poaceae; genus Triticum; species Triticum monococcum. The sequence goes on along the minus strand of CM067844.1, from coordinate 18,444,775 downwards.
ATTAATTCCAACAGACTTCATAGAAGGATCAATTCCATCCATCGGGTAGTCATCCTCATCATCTGAACCAGCTTCAGATCTTTGGAAATCAGATCCACTGCTTTTAAAAGAACTAGATGAAAGGAAATCAGTTGTATCAAAATATATGTTCTCTTCATCGTCAGTCTCCTCTTCAGCGGGATCTTGTGGTTCATTGTAATCATCAGATTCACTACCACTTCCTTCTGAAAAAAGAGGAATGATAATTTAAGTTGTCGATAAAAGTAAATCAAATATTGAATCGGCATTCATGATATAATCCAAACAGAGTATGGAAGGAACACCGAGGACTCCATAAAAGAGAAAACCAATATGTGCATTCAAGACCTCGGAAAATTGATATCTAAGAACAGCAAATGAAGAAATCATGAAGGAAAAGGGAGAGAGGGAAAAGATCTAAACTGATCTCCAAAACTGTTGCTAACAGAACTACAAGTTACTATTTTACAACTAAAAAACAACTGAAAAATGGTTATCACATATCAAACAATTTTCAAACGGTGCATGCTGATTGAATGGTCAACCTATCCACCCCTCGTCCCTCAAACCAAAAGATAGATAGCTGTCTCTAACCATTTGGGATACCCATAGCCACTCAAAGCTGTCCCGTGAACCGAACACAACCCTAGTAAATATAGTTGCAATGCTCATTTTGAACCAAACCACCACAATTGTCTGAAATTCTAGAGTTACAGCTACTTTAGATGGTATATGTGTGTGGAGTTATTCACCAGGGATGAATCATAATGGTCGATAATTTTACCAAGAAATTATCAGAAGATAGTTCAGAACGCGCGTATAGCAATAGCAAGTGTAGCAGTAAGATTTAATTTGCCATACCACTAAGCTTCTCATTCCTTGGTCTGGAAGCAGATCCATACTCTTTTGACTGTCTTTGGCTCTCATCAACAAGGGTATTCTCCAAATCGACCTTTTCTGTCTACAGCAAGGCAACAAAACAGAATACATTGTCAAATGAAAACATCGATAGTATAAATTTTGAATAGATCTAAAATTAATTAGGAAACATCAGAATATATAAAATTGCAATCAGGAACAATGTAAGATGAGAACATCGATAATATGAAATTCATTGATGTGTCTAAAATTACAAAGGGAAACATCAGAATACATAATCTTACAAATCAATGCGTTGGAAGAGTGTCAAGGGGAAGAAAGCTTAGAATGTCTGATCTGCCAAATGGCAAAAATGTTTTACATGAAACACAAACAAAGGAAAACAACAGATAATCAGAGCTAGCTATATTCCATTCTTTCTGCAGCAACAACAACAACAATGGATTATTTTTCAGGAATACGTCCTTAATTTTCTAACCAGCCTCACTGACTCCCTACTCATGTCCTCTGTAGGAGAGGTATCTCATGATCATAATTGTCTGACATATGATTTTTAACATGTACTTGGGGTCTAACATGGGAAGGAGCCAGAGGGAGTCGCACAATGAAAGTTGATCTTGCTAAATCACAATAAAATAAATACATGCAGAAATGCACATATGAGCAGCAGAGTCCATCTAGAAAACTTTAATACATTTAATATTGAGTAAAATTGCACATGTTCTCGGCCTAATTTAAACCAAGTTGCAAAAAACAGTAAGGTTTGGATATCTTTCCACCTAATACCATTTCATATTGCAGCAGGTCTCAACCCAACCGGACCAGAACCTACTGTTTTCGTCTGTTAAGAGGTCAAGAGATGGCAACGAGATGTCGCCTGGTGCAAAGTGCAACATTTACGCAAGTGCAAAGAAAACTAAACACTGCTGATTGGCATGGTTATGGTTGAAATTAGCTGGCAGGAAGGGCAATTTACTTCATTATAATATATTTCCCACCAATACATGACAAGGTGAATCGAGCATAATACCCAACAGAAAAGAAAAAGTTTACTCACTGAATTCTAATCCAATGCAGCACCAATTCTATTAAAACTGTTCTGACTACAGCATTATTTTCGCCTGTTCTCCATTCCTATCTACCTTTGCTTCTCACTGATTCCTCCAAAAACATGTGTGCTAGGGGGCACTCCCGTGTGTGCATGCACATGGTATGTGTATGCTTCAACACGACATAACCTTAAAGGAATATATAAGGTGGAAACCGAAATAAAGTGCCAAAACATGTTCTAGTTTTCAAAATTCTCAGGATGGAAACATTTGAAGTACACAAAAATGGGTAAACATGCATGAATAATGGTTTGTCTGCAGAATACCCCTTCACCAACATCTACAGGTTCCTTCACAATTTACCAAAACCTCAGCACATAGTTCCCACCTTCCATGAACTTAACACTCAATTTAGGTTTCCACCTGATACAGATCTATTAAACAGACTGCAGCATCTGACAAACTCAATAAAACAGCAGTGGCAGAAGATTTCAAAGAAATGCAAGTACTAACTCAATAAAACAACAGTGGCAGAAAGCTCAAAGAAATGTAAGTACAGCACGACCCATGGTGACAGCTAGTATTCAAAATCGGTTTCGATGTACACTCATGTCAATCGTGTACGCAGAACGGCAAAATTCCTCCGTGCGTCAATGTACGTCAGTAGCTCTGTACTTGTTTCTTCATTAATTAAACCATGTAGTGGACACCAAAATTTCCTACTCCCATGCACAATCAAGTTCTGTTCGAAGCAGGGTCAGATAGATGTGAATACCTCTAGATGGCGGAGCGTGTCAAGGAGTAGCGCCTGCTTCTGCTTGAGAAGCACAAGCTGCTTGTGCAGCGCCTCGAACTCCTCCCGCACGATCCTCTCGCTGTCAGCAATGGCAGCATCGCTGACCCCTTCCTGCTGCAGGCGCTTCTTCAGGCGCTCGGTGGAGACCGCCGCGGCCGCCGCAGTGTCCCCCGGCCCGACCATCTCGCTGGTGGACATCCTCGGGAACATCTCCTTGGTGGCACGCAGCGCCTCGAGCCACGCGGCCCGGTCCTCCCGCGTCTCGGCCCGCAGGTGCAGCCTCTTGGTCCCCGAGAAGATGGAGAACCGCCTGTCGTCCGATCTGCTCTCTCTGACGGTCGACACCTGCACGTCAACCACCCGTTTCAGCGTCAGAGACAGGGGGAAATGGATCTGCGGATCAGAGGAGCGAATCGAAGCATCGGGCGACTGACCTTGAGGTGGATTTCGCCGAGGGGCTTGCGGGGCGTCTGGTGGTGACCGTGGCCGTTGGAGTGGGGGGCGGAGGAGGAGGAGGAGGGGGTGGCGGAGGGGCGCGCGAGTCGGCGGAGCGAGTCCTCGCCGATGACCTTGGCGCCGCGGTCGGTGTCGCGGGAGAGGTCGATGCGGTCGGGCCCGTGGATCTTGTAGTAGGAGAGCACGCCGTCGCTGAGCGCGAACCAGCGCGGCCGCCACCCGCGGCCGTAGTTGACCCACTTGTAGAGGACCCCGGAGATGCCGCCGCCGACGATCTCGTTCAGCCTCACCCCGTCAGGCGGCGAGGAGGGGCCGCCCCCAACGCCGACGCCCGCCACGCGCGCCCGCGCGGCCGAGCTGCTGCTGCTGCTGCAGCAGCGGGCGGGCTGGGGCGGCGGCGGCGGCGGCGGCGGCATGGCGGGAGGGAGGCCCGCCACCGCGGGGGGCGCGGACGACGCCGCCGCCGCAGCCGCGGCGGGGGAGACGGGCACGGGGGGCACGCAGCAGAATGGGTGCATGCGGCGGGCGGCGGGGCCGGATCGGGGGCGCCGCCTGCCGCGCTGGCCGGCGGGGAGGGAGGCCGAGGCGGGCGCGTGCGTGCGCGTGCTAGGTTTAATTAATCCCCGTGGTTTATAAAATTCCTGCGCCGCGCCGCGCAGTTTATTGGGGGTGGGAGGGCGGAGGTGGGTGAAGAGGTTTAAATGCCGGAGGAGGAGGAGGAAGGGGAGGAGTGGGGTAATAAACTGCTGGCTGGCCGCCCGCCTGCTCGGCGGTTGGGTAGGGTGGGTGGGTACCGTACTTGGGCGCTTCTCTTCCTTCTTCCTTTCTCCTTTTTCGCTTGTCACGACTCGCCGGCAAAGGGGACGACGGGCCGGACGAGGGAGGGAGGAGGGAGCTCGTGGCCGACTCCTCGCGACCTCGGGTCGTCCTGCCATGGAGGACTCGACTGGTGACACGTGTCAGGTGTTCTTTTTTCCTTTTGGCTTTTGATGAGTCCGTTGATTTATCCAAAACCAAATGCTCGAAAAATGCCATTCCAAAAAAAAGGAAAAATGTGTTCTGCTTCGGTTTTTTTGGACGAAATCACTATTCTGACCCTTTAAACAAACTTTATCACAAAATGAACTCGACGTCAAAGTATTTCACGATCTGACCCTTTTAGCAACGTCATAGCCCGCAGCGTTTCTGCTCAAAGAAGTAACGAAACGCCGACGTAGCTAGCGTTGCGGACCAGGTAAGAAACGCCGAAGGCGCTGGCGTTTCTGACCATCATAGAAACGCCAAAGAACAATGGCGTTGCTGCCCTTTTTCATGTGCATGTGAAACCTGGATGAACAACCTAATTAATAAGGCTAATTAATTACGACCAAAGAGGGCAGCAACGCCATGGTCATTGGCGTTTTCCATGATGGGCTGCAACGCCAGCGCCTTCGGCGTTTCTTACTTGGTCCGCAACGCTGGCTACCTCATCGTTTCTTCTTTGGTCAGACACGCTAGCTACCTCGGCGTTTCTATATTAGACAGAAACGCCGCAGGCTGTGGCATTGCTAAAAGGGTCGGATCGTGAAATACTTTGACGTCGAGTTTATTTTGTGACAAAGTTCGTTCAAAGGGTCAGAATAGTGATTTCATCTTTTTTTTGATTTATATGCAACTTATTAGAGGATTATAGGAGGAGCCATTTAACTTTTGACTTTGTTGGAGAAGTCCGGAAACAGTGGCTAGGGATGACATCGACTGATGGCAACCCATTGGCTAGCGGTGAGACGATAATGAGGTTATATTCAGGTGCTGATGCAGGGTTTAACTTTCTGCTTTTTACCGCGACAAATGGTAGACTCCAAACGCTGCTTCAGAATTCATATCATGCATGTGGATTGATTCCATCCCTGATTTTCTACAGAGAGTGTAAGGAGCCACGTTGATCTCTACAAGGGTTGTTTTGCCCCTAATGTGTCATCTGAGCATTAGTTCCGTTATCGCTACCCGCCGAGTGATCTAGTGGAGCCTTTATTGGTTGAATAAATTATAAATTATAAATTTAAACTATTTCATTTGTATACTTTACATTTGAACTATTATTGCATTGAAATATTGATCTTTGAATGGTTGTTGCATTGGAATTTTTACACTTGGGGTACTGCTGAAGTTTGGCTGTTTTTTAATATTTGAGAAAAAACTACTTACAAAAAACGTATATACTCCCTCTGTTTCTAAATATTTGTTTTTTTAGAGGTTTCAAATGGACTATCACATACGGATGTATATAGACATATTTTAGGGTGTAGATTCACTCATTTTATTTCATATATACTCATTTGTTAAAATCTCTAGAAAAACAAATATTTAAAAACGGAAGGAGTATATTCCGGACCTAAATGTTGGGAACATGTCAATTTGAAGAGAGAGTGTTGAAAAATGTTGTTTCTAGGGGTATCTTACCGTTTGGTGGTGCGCCTCCTTAAAGAGCACTAGAGATGTTTTCCAAGATTTGACAAAGTCGAACATACGTCTTGTATTTGACAGACATGCCATAACGCTGAAAAAATAGCGTCTGAGAACCTAATTTTTTTTCAAAAAGCATGCGATCACTCGTGCCAAGTCTAAGACTTGACCCGATTGGACTGACCCCACCACAAGAACTTAACCATCTAAACTATGCTTAATTTGCAATATTGTCCGAGTTTCGTTTTGATCCCTTGTGTGTTGAGAACGAGGATACAACCTCCAGGCAAATTTGTAGGGACGAGAAACTAAACATGTCTGATACTAGTTTGAAGTTCATGGATCATAACCAAACACACGACAATATTTTTAGAACTTTGTCGATCCGAACATAACATCTTTATCAAAGATGAAGAATTAGCAAATCCATCTTTATTTTTCAAAATTTTAAACGAACACTACCTCCGTTCTAGTTTATTAGTCTTCTTAGTATTTTGTGTCAAATTTTGACCATGGATTTAATTAAAAAATATTAATGCATGTCACAAAAAATAGTATAATTAAAAACCATGTTCAAGTAGGAATTCAATGCTATATTTTTTCATGATATACATTACTCTAGGCTAGTTCATAGTGGGAGTAACTTAGCTAGTAATATAACGCACTTCGAAAAAATTCTACTTATGTGACTAGTAATTAATAAGAGATGGTAACATAATATGTTACTGTAACATAATATGGTAATATAACGCTTTATAAGACAAGATAAGTCTACGAGTTAATAAATGTTATTTTGCATTATGAAGGTAGTAACTTAGACTAGTGTCATATGCATGACACTAGTCTAAGTTACTCCCCATTATGACTAGCCTTAGCATTTTGTTAGTTAAATCTATGGTTAAGTTTTAGCACAAGAAACGAAAAGGACCAATAAAACGGGAGGTAGTAGTAGTATACTTTTCTTACCAACTGAATCGGTCACCATTTTGATTATGAACATTTAGTTTTCAACCTCCTTATCTTGTTTCCACAAACCAAGTAATTGGAAAATTAATAATCGGATGAGCACAATTTTGCAATGGTTCGATGGGAATACTCCTAGTACTAGGAAAGGACCAGCACGTGGCGCCTATCTTGACTCCCTACATGAGTGAAAACGACTCATGGCCAGAACAAAATGGTCCTTTTTTTGCAATAAACTCCCCTCCACACGGCCATTTTGTTCGCCTTCCCGCTTTTTTACGAAGAGGTATAGCACTAGCAGCAAACCAAACTAGGATCAATAATTGGCCACCGGCTGCCGGGGCCGGCGCTACATGCAATGCAGCGCACAAACTTTGACCGACGCTCCGCCGAGCTGGGAGCCTCTCGAGCCCAAGCCACGCGCGCGCGGGGCAAAGGCGAAGCCGGCGCCGCGATCCCCTTCCGCACCTGGCGGGCGCGTGCACCCCGTGCTGCCGCAAAGCCGTCTCCGTCCCCCGCGACGGACCACCCGTCGGTCTCGCGCGCCAAAGCCGAATGTGCCGGCCGGCGAAGGTTCCCACCCCACCATCGTGCCGCTTTTGCCGCTGCCAATCGGCGCCCCCCGCACCCACCGCTGCCCCTGTCACCAGATGTAGGGTCAGTTTTTTTAGACGATTCTCTCAGAATTGTCCTCCTCTGCAGCTTTTATTAAAATCGCCACTCCATATGTTTTTTTACAATTCTATCTAGTTAAGGTCTAATTAGATAGGATTGTAAAAAACATATGGAATGGTGATCCTAGAAGAAGCTAGAAAGGGGGACGATTCTGATAGAATCGCTCAAAAGAACTGGCCCGTACTATCAGTAGCAATTTCCTCACAAAACATACAGAGAAAACACAAGGTCGATGCCGTGAAAAACTTTTCCCATGGAGCGCTTCTGCGCGAGTTCGGTGTATTTATTACTAACCGCGTGCCGCTGATTACCTTCGTTCTTTTTCATGGTGCGTCTTTTTTTCCATACTTTTTATATTATTATAATTGATTGACTGCACCTCCACGTAGGCCGTGCAATCACAAACCGAAGCGATACAACTAGCAACACAGACTCTTGAGCAAAGCTTTTCTCCAGACCAAGTCCCGGATTCGATTCTTACAGCAGAAGTCATCACGAGGTTAAACAAGGTGTGCAGACAAAAAAAAGCTGCATCTTGTGTCAAGTCTTGTTTATATTCCTCCGAACTAAAAATGACGAGACGTGAGGTTTCGAAAAATTCATATTTGCGCATGGTCCTGCGTGCGTAGACAAGCACTTGCTTTGATTAGTTGCCTGCGTCGGTCTTCTTTGGCTTGCGAGAAGGAACTGGACCTTGCTAAGCAAAGGGAAAAGGCGAAAAAAGGAAACACCAGAAAAGCACGCGATCCCCATATATATAAAAATAGAATGAACTGATGCTGGTTTCTTTTAGCAAAGAAATATATATATATATATATATATAGAGAGAGAGAGAGAGAGAGAGAGAGATGAAATGAAAAAGGAACATATATATTGAGACCCCGGAGGATGGTTCGCAAGGACTGAATCAGCATTTGTTCTCAACGTGTTCCGCGTTCAGTCAAATTAACAGTGTCGAATTTAGTAGTAATTGGGCCCAGGAAAATGACTAGTAGCAGAACTCAACGAAAACAGCGGCCTTGGCCACACAGTAGACGGAGCCTGTTCTGTGGGGCCCTCCTAGCAGTCAGGCTGTAAATTTCCATGAGGTTGGAAGCAGCACAGTATAGTACAGGTGGGGAGTCGATCGATTAGGTATGGCTGGACCAGCTAGCTAGCTAAATACGCACGCACATTGCAGCGGGTGGAGCCCGGGAAATATCCACGTCCGATCGATCCTCGATCGGGGGAGATGCTCTCCGCAAGGCATCTCCTTCTTTCGCGTGATGTTATTTTTGACCGTCCTGGAATGGAACCGGGTTCGCTCTCTCGCCATGAAAGTGACTTGCGACTTGCGAGGCACGTACGTCCTACTACTACTCAGGGACTCCTGCTCCGGACTGAGGTGGGTTTGAGGTTGAGACGTCTAGAAGAGAAGAGAGATGACGGGCCGGGGAGCAACCAACAAACAGTTCCGGCGAAACTTTTCTAGGACTTTAATTCATGCGCGGAGGATATATTTTGAGGTGTATCGTCAAACGTCATAGTTTTTTTTTTGTAGTGAACAACTGAACATCACCCACCCCGGGCAAAAGTTTCGTACCGGCCAACTATAGTTAACTCGGTCGAAGGTTCCTGTAGAAATAATTTACTACTGTACCAAGGTGTAGGGATTTGGTCGGTGAACAGTGAGCATCAGCTTTCCCTCGATGATCAGCGGCGACCGGAAGCATGTGCCGGACTGGACCAGATGGCGCTCGTCGTCGGACATTTGTTTACTCGATCGATCGATCACAGGGCACCCAGCGGTCAGATCGGCAGATGCTCTCTTGTTTTAATTTTGAAATTTCACCAACAGCGCCGCGGGCCATTCACGGCGTGGCGACGCAGGCGCCGTGCTGCTCCCCGCGCACGGCCGCACAGCGAAAAGGGCGCGGTCACCGCGGGCAGGGCGTGCGCTTTTGGCGCGACCGGGGCCGGGCTGCCGTCGGGTGGCACGGCCGTGCAGTCGCGCTCCATGCCCACGGCCGGGAGCGCGGGAATGTCCGGCCCCCCTTACCCCGTGACAGCTCCCCGTCACATACTACTCACATGCGCGCGCCCGTCCCTGCCGCCGGCCGATCTCCCCTGACCCTCCCTGGGGCAGGCGGTAGGTACAATCCCCGAGTACTCGTAGAGGTAGGCCCGTCGCCCTATCTATCCCCGAGTATCTATCTGTCTACATTGCGCGCACTGTACGTATGTCCAAACTAGAGTAGCGTGAATGCGTGATGGTGGCGACGAGATGCACGGGGAGCGGGTGGAGGTCGCTGGTGACGATTAGGGCAACTCCACCGCGTCTATCCTGTCCGCCCTTATCCGTTTAGGGTAAAAAGAACAAATGAGACGACCAGCGCGCGGCCGCAAACAGACTTTTGTCTGTTTTGTGCTCGCTTTTGACCCATTCACGACCCAAATTTGCGTCGCTTTTGGGGTGAAACGGACATCACACGGACGTGCGGGTCGTTTGCGTGTGTCCTCCCCTGGCCCGCCCGTCGGTGGCACAACGCAGGCCTTTTTCTATCCGCCCCCTCCCTCCCTCCGGCCGCACCCCCTCCACTCTTCCCCACTCTTCCCCTTGCCGCCGCCGCTGCCATTGCAGCCGTGCAGTTCGGTCGCGAGCTCGCCCAACCCCTTTCCCTCGGCGCCGCCGAGCTACCCAACCACGGCCACCTGGTTTGCGCACCCGCCGGCTGGTTTTGGGGCGGATCCGATCGGTCTTGAGCTCGGCCGGTTGTGGGAGACCTGGCCGCGCCATGGACTGGCCGGACACCTCGCCGGAAGGCCCTGGCAGGGCCGCAAGGCCACATGCAGGCAGTGACTCCTCCTCTAACTGCTCGGATCTGCACCGTTGGTGGTCCGCCGACAGATACAGGAATGGCGGCCGGCCGAGCTCGGTACTTGCCCAAAAGCTCGCCGGCGCACCGTTGCCACTCATTAAGTGCGACCACTGCCCAAGGATGGCCGTGCGCCGCGTGTCTACAACGCCGGAACATGCCGGATGGGTGTTCATCAAGTGCTTAAACGATGGGGCATGCGCTTTTTTTGCTTCGATTTGTGCTCTAGATTTGACTAGTTGTGCTAACTTCAAATTTTGTTGTGTAGAATGATGCAAGTTTTGGTATTGGGAAGAAGAGTACATCGATATATTGATAGAGCGAAATTTGGTATATGTTCGTGCACTTTTAGCTAGCATAGAGGTTGTAAATGAGACAAGTGCACTTGTTGCTAGATTAGAGGCTAGACACGAGACTAGGTCTGAAAAAGCAACATCTACTTCTGGCTTGAAGAAGAAAGGAGGATGCCAGATCGAGCCTCCTTCACAGATCAGCAATGAGTGCATCGAGAAGGCCCTAACCCAACTCAAGGGGCAGTTATGGAAGTTGGCTATCTTCTAAAATGTATTCTTGTTGTTCTTATTTTCTTTGGCCTTACTTTACTAGTCAAAAATATGATGATGTATTGTCATGTACAAAAAATGAATGATAAAAAAAGTTAAGGACTTGCAAAGAAAAATGCATGCGGACAGGATGCGGCCGGGATGCGTCCACGCGCTGGATGCACGGCCATTGCATCTCAGGACACGTCCGGACACGACCCCAAATCTCTACCCAAACAGACAGAATCCGGACAAAACGAACGTCTGTTTGGATCGCGCGATGGAGTTGGCCCTTAAAGAAATCGGAGAAATGGGTCGCGACCGGTCGCTGGGCCTTTGTTGTTGTCTCGTCCTGGTTCGGTCCGTCCCCAGCTCAGCTCTGTTGGGCAGACAGCGCGCGCGATCGGCGCGATCCATGTGGCCTTGCTTTGCCTGGCTTTCCTTGAGCTTGACCGCTGGCTGGCTGGTCGTGCGTGCGTACTGCGTAGGGTACTTGCACTGTGCGATTCGACAACGAGATCCACAATCGGAGCAGTAGGCAGCACTAGTGAATGAGCTGATAGATCTACTAAGTACTCCATCTGAGAGCGGTTGCAATAGGTAACGGACGTGTACTCTCTTGTCAAACACGAGAATGTCGGGAGCTAGCCACCACCAACGTCGACCTGTAAATAGTTTTTGCCCAACGAACTACTGTACATCAATATTTCCGAGTAGATCACTTTTGTGCCTGCATGAATCTTGATGTTTCATCAAACGGTCCTCGGCAATGGGGACTCCATCCACGTGCCACGTTTTACGCTCAAGTTTTTTTTTTGATGGGAAAGTATACTTTATTAACTCAAATGACGGTTACATCATCCGCTAGGAATTTCAAGGAAATTAGAAAGTGCATTCGCCCAAACACATGGATCATTTGCACACCCCCACTTTGCCAGCTCGTGAGCTACTACACTTACTCTCTAAAGCAATGATCAATAGTATCTTCTCAAAATCACTTAAGATATTTGGACAATCATCTAACACAGGCGCTGCGACCATTGAATGACCTTCATTTAGCTTTATTGCACCCACCACGGCACTGTTATCCATCTTTACCATCAACTTAGCGCACCCCACACTTAGGGCTAATTTTAAACCTTCAAACGATACCGCTGCCTCTGCCGTGACAACATCATTGGCGTGTTCAAGTCTTGTTGTTCCAGCCGTGATGAAATGGCCTTTATGATCCTTGATAACTGCCCCGCAGGCAGCTAAATTTATACCAGCAAAATAGGATGCGTCCACATTCAGAACTAGATGCCCTCCTAAGATAGATGGCCACTTGTTTAATTTAGCAACTGTTGGACCTTTCCCTACAACACGAGCGTAGTTGAGGGCAAGCGCCAAGATCGTAGGTGTTGTCCTCTTCGGCGTTTGCACCTCTTCCCTTTTTACGAATTCTCTCCGTTGCCACCACAGGTACCAGCATGTTGTGGTTATCATCTCCGATAGCTCAACTTGGCCAGTGTACGCCTTCTGATAAGCTTCATCACACAATAAGAAACCGACAACAGCCGCGCCAGCTCGGTCTGTTACACCAGCAAACTGAATCTTTGCGCTGAGTCCGAGTGCTTCCGAAACGGCCCCCGGTCGTGCACACTGGAATAGGACATGAGATATATCCTTCGCACCATCTTGGCAGATTGGGCATTGAAATATACTCCCTATATGACGATTTGTGAGAACACTGGAGCATGGGATAGCATTGTGTAAGCATCGTCATAGAAAAATCTTTATCTTTGCTAGAATATTTAGACTCCATAACTTGCGCCAAATTGGGTGTTGCACTGTGGAGTAATGTATTAGGCCCAGATCATTCTCATCAAAAGTTGCCTCCTATTGTTTATAATACGCAGACCGAACCAATAAAACCCCGTTCTTTGTTAATTGCCACGCTACAAAATCTTCTGTCTCCGCATGAAATAAAGGGATCTGCAAGATGCGCTCGGCATCAATGTGGTAGAAGTTCCCACGGATCAACTGCTCATCCCACTCTCCAGAAATTGGGTCTATTAAGTCACATACCCGGGTTAGCACTTGGTTTCCCCGGACAGTGATGATTTTCCTTGAAGCATCGTACAGTATCCAGTAGTCATTCGTTATATTTATCTTTGCACCGTCTCCCACTCTCCGGATGCATCCCTTTCTGAAAGTCTAGACACCCGCCCAAATACTTGGCCATATGTAAGAGGATCCCTTTTTAAGTTCATAGTTGAGAATGTCTCCCGTAGGGTAGTATCTTGTTGTAAGGACGCGATCACACAAGGATCCATAATTCTCAATAAGCCCCACACACTGTTTTGCTAGCATTGCCAAGTTGAAGCTATGGACATCTCAGAAGCCCATTCCTCCTCTCTCTTTTGGCAGACACATTTTCCACCAGGCGGACTAATGCATCTTTTGCTGGTTTTCCCCATCACCCCACCAATAGTGCGACATGGCATCAGTGATCCCCTTGCATACTTTTTTGGGGGGAATTTGAACACACTCACCGCATACGTTGGGATGGCTTGGGCCACCGCTTTCAGCAACGCCTCCTACCCTCCACAGGAGAGAGTTCTCTCTTTTCATCCATTCACCATAGCTTGGATTCTCTCAGTAATATGTTTGAAGCAGTCTACTCGGTCAACGGCCTTAACCTCCACTTTTATGTTTGGGCTGAAGAAGATTGAACACTTTGATGTACTCACCAGTTGGCCTGAAGCTGCGCAATATTCATCCCAAATCTCGTGCAACATGTTTGCATTTTTCGCATCTTCTCTCATCAGGATAAGCGAATCGTCAGCAAATAATAAATGACAAATTGTTGGGGAATCTCTACACACCCGGACACCATTCAAATTGCCAACTTCCACCTCTTGATTAACTAGGGCCGATAAACCCTCCACACATAAGAGAAACATATACGGGGATAGAGGGTCCCCTGTCTCAGTCCCCTCGTCGGAGTAAACGACACCGTCTCGTTCGAATTAAATCGTACCTTATACTCCATGGAAGTAACACAAGACATGACCAGCTGGGCCCAACTTGCATCAAACCCCAGCTTGGATAATATTGCCTACAAAAGCACCCATTCCACACGGTCATATGCTTTGTGCATGTCCAACTGCACTGCACAAGTTCCAAATCTTCCTTTCTTCCTTTTTTTTTCATGGTATGTAAACATTCATAAGCCACAATTACATTATCAGTGATGATACGTCCAGGAACAAAAGCACATTGAGTTTCACTGATTATATCCGGAAGTAATACCTTTAATCTGGCAGCCAACATCTTCGAGATCATCTTGCACACCATATTACATAAACTGATAGGTCGGAATTGGGTGATCTTCTCTGGATTGTCCACTTTTGGCATCAAGACAATGGTGGTAGAGTTCCACCCCTCTGGAATAACTCCTGAATTAATGGCTGTCAAAACTTCCTTCACCAAATCATCACCAAGGAGGGGCTAGAATTTTTTATAAAAAATGCATGCAGGCCACCTGGTCGTGGCGACTTTAAATCACCTATATTAAATAGGGTTTCTTTACCTCCTCTTCTGTATAAGGTACGAGTAGTGATTCATTTATGTAGTCACTCACACATCTTTTTAAATTCATTCAAAACGTTCAAAGAAGATACATTCACTTCTGAAGAGAAAAGATGCTGGAAATACTCGCTAATAAGGCTCTTCATTGATTCATTATCCTCCCTCCATATGCCATCATGACCAAGCAACCTTCTTATATGATTCCTTCTCTTTCTAGCTGAAGCAAAATTACTGGAAAAAAATTGTAATACGGCCGCCAAACTTCAGCCAGTTGGCCCGACTACGTTGCACCCAATAGATCTCCTCCTTCTCCAAGTTTGTTTCTATTTCAATTAGTAACACGCGTTGCCTTCCCGCTGACTCATCAGTGAGAGGAATGGACCGCAACCTATCCAACTCCGCCTTGAGCTCCTTGAGGCGCCCATGCGGCGCCTTGAGGATCTCACGATCCCACACATGCATATTTGCATGTATGCTCGTTGTTCGGATCGCAATGGGTGCCAGAGGGTCCGTTCGCTCCCATGCGTTCGTGACCAGCCGCATGATGTTTTCCTCTTGAAGCCATCTCACCTTAAACTTCTTCTAGAATTTCCGCTGTTGGTCACCTGCCACATCACCTTCTGTATCCATGAAGATAGGTCTGTGATCTGATTTAGTATGCAGCGCATTTATTATCTTCACGTGTGGGCATAAGCCAAGGAATTGTCCATTACAGGCAGGTCGATCCAGGCGCTCCCTTAATCTTCTTCTCCGCCACGTAAACAATTCGCCCGTACAACCCATATCTTTCAATTCACAGTCCACTAGCGCATCTCAATTTTTCCGCATCATTTGCATCGGCCGGGGGCATCCCCTCCTTTTCATGAGAGTACAAAAATTCGTTAAAATCACCAACTACCATCCATGGTAGGTTTGTTTGTACATGCAATGTTTGGAGATATCCCCGTGATAAGCAGTTATTTCTTTTGGCCAGCCGGCACATGGTGGTTCTCCATAAAATGCTTGGTGGAGGCGTAGAGCGCGGATGCCACCACCACGTGGTATTTCTTTTGGCCGGCCGACCTAATACTACACATCTATACCTACTATTAAAAAGATGTGATATTCTTGGTTTGGTCCCGCTTGGTTTGGTTCCGCTTCAATTAATTTCACATATGTTATTTTGTTTAGTTAGCTGCCACCGGTTCTGGCCCAACGGAGGAAGCCACTTATCGGCGCACTATGGCCCAGGTTCGAAGAGCTGGCAAAAAATAAAATTGCCCATGAAAGAGTTCGATCTCATAACCTGCCAATCGGCCACGCATCCATCCAGCGATATAAAAAGATTTTTTTTCTCCCGTTGCAAAATACGGGCCTTTTTGCCAGTACCATCTAAAGTATGTACGTATGTAGGGTACCCACCCACAGCGCACTGGCTTCATTTGATTTGTACTGCTACTAGTACGTTCTCCTACCATCTATCTATCGGCGCGGCGCGTTCCGACTCCAGTTTGTGCAAGTGGAAAGCCACCGAGGGCAGGCTGGCCGACGTGACTCGCTTGAATGTCAGCTGGAGGCCGGCCAGATCAGCTGTGGCCTGGTGCACGCGTGAGGTGCACATTTTGGCGCCAGCGCGCGCCACAGCGGACGCAGGGTCGTCAGCCAGCCAGCCGGCGAGTGGATTATGTGTGGTGGACCACTCGGAGGCTGCGCCGCGCATCGTGAGGAACGGAGATCAAACCCCGCCAACATCGCCGCGAAGCACATCATGCAGTTCTTCACTCCATGGATGCGGCTAGTGGGACTTACTCGGCGACATCTGCATACAAGATGCAATTCTTATGGAAGGATCATACACCCTTGGACAAAAAGGTTTCGAAGGCTTGGGCTCCCTCAAAAGTCAAGTTCTTTACTTGGTTGGCGCTACAAGACAGAGTTTGGACTGCAGATTGATTGACGATACATGGTTGACCTAAACGTGGTCTCTGCCCTCTCTGTATGAGAGTGCATGAATGTGGGCCTCGCCTCTTCTATAAATGCTGCTACACATGAAGACTTTGATCATTGACAAATACCACATTCACGGTCTTGACACCAACAGTTGGCCCCTATTCGACTCGGTTGAGACTTGGTGGGCAAATACCTGCGACAATGCCGCGCCAAACCGCCGAGACAAGGCGTCCCTCACCGTGCTTGTTTTGCGAACTGTCTGGAATGAGCGAAACGCAAGGGTCTTCAAGCACATGAGCGCTCCTCCAACCATATTGCTTGCCTCCATCGAGACCGAGACCAACCTTTGGGTCATCGCCGGTGCCAAAATGTTAGGGTTCATTATTTTGCGAGAGTGATCTCATGCCGTGTATTGAGTGACTTGTAACAAACTCTATTCTCTCTTACTTAATGGATGAGGCAAAGCTTTTGCCCCCGTTTCAAATAAAAACGCCCCCCGACTTGGCATACGCATGTCTGGCTCGTCTCTCGGGGTCTCTCATCATCTCCTGCGTGCGTCGCTAGTGTGGTACTAGGCGAGTAACGGAGAACTGATAACCCACAAGTATAGTGGAACGTTTGTAGCTTTTTTCAATAAATAAGAGTGTCAAACCCAATGAGGAACTAAAGGTAGAACAAATATTCCCTCAAGTTCTATCGGCCACCGATACAAGTCTACACACACTTGACATTTACCTAAAACAAGTATGAAACTATTTTGCAAAAATAAAACTACAAATACTTTGCGAGAATAAAACTATAAACACATTGCAAGGTAATAAAAGTAGATAGCATTTGTCAACAAGAAAGTCATTTGTCCATAGGCAATCGATAACTAGACCGGTAATCATCCTTGCAATTTTATATGAGGGAGAGGCATGAGCTAACATACTTTCTCTACTTGGATTATATGCACTTATGATTGGAACTCTAGCAAGCATCCGTAACTACCAAAGATCATTAAGGTAAAACCCAACTATAGCATTAAGTATCAAGTCCTCTTTACTCCCAATACGCAATAACCCACTTATCCGTGTTCAGGTTTCTGTCACTCCGGCAACCGACAATAAGCAAATTATGAACGTATTGCAACACCCTACAATAGGGACCCCTCATGTTTACGCGAGACAGAGGGCACCATAGGACAACACCACAATAAAATATACACTCAAACCAACCACGATCATCAATTAGCCCATAGGACAAAACGGATCTACTCAAACATCATAGGGTAGCCACATATCATTGGGAAATAATATATAGTGTTGAGCACCATGTTTAAGTAGAGATTACAACGGGGGAAAGGGTGTTACACCGCTGCATAGAGGGGGAGAAAGTTGGTGTTGATGGTAGCAAGATTGTTGATGTAGATCGTCGTCACGATCCTTGCCCCGGTGGCACTCCGGCGCCACCGTAAGAGAGGGGGAGAGAGCCCCCTCCTTCATCTTCTTCCTTGGCCTCCCCCCTAGATGGGAGGAGAGTTCCCCATCTGGTCCATGGCCTCCAAGGAGACGGAGGGGCGGGAGCCCCTCCGAGATTGGATCTCCACTTCTGCTTTCTTCTGTTTCACATTTTCCACATCTGGCCGAAAATCGTTTCTTATATTCCCGGAGATCCGTAACTCCGATTGCGCTGAGATTTTAACACGATTTTTTTGGATATAAGCTTCCTTGCGCCCGAAGTAAAGGTCTAACCGACGTTCGAGGAGGGCACAAGACACTCGGGCGCGCTTGGGGCCGGGTGCGCGCCCTGGTGTATCTTGGGGGCTGTGGGCCCTGTTTGTGTTGATTCCAGCTCCCAAAAATCATAAATATTCCAAAATAATTATCTGTAAATTTTTATTGCTTTTGGACTTCGTTTGATATGGATGTTCTGCGAAGCAAAAAACAGGAACTGGCACTGGGCACTGGATCAATAGGTTAGTTCAATAAATCATATAAAATGTTGCCAGAATTATGTAAAAGTTGTATAATATTGGCATGGAACAATAAAAAATTATATATACGATGGAGACGTATCAAGAACACCGAGGGGAGAGCTGAGCAACGCTGCTAGTGGCGCGGGGGCTCTGCTGCCGCTGCCATGACCGTGATAGGGGCCACGGCTAGCTGGCCAGTGCACTGAGAGCAACTCCAATGCGTGACCCCAATCACGTCCGTTTGGGGGTAAACAGATAGAACATGCGTCCCAATGCGTGGGAGCAAACGGATCAAATGTTAGTTTTCGCTCTGCATCCGATCCATTCCTGACCCAAATATCAGCCGCGCTTGCATCGAAACGAACAACGTGTGTACGGGCAAAACGCGCACCCTTGTCCTCCCATGGCCCGTCCACCCACTTTCACTCCACTTCGCCCAAAACCCTCCCGGCCCCCCTCCCCTCTCTCCACCATGGCTGGCGGCCCGACAAATCCCGACCACGGCCGTGCGCCCCTTGGCGAAGAAGAAGACCACCAAGAAGACGCGGTCGGAGCTCACGCCGGCGGAGGTCTCCAAGCTCGACGTCAAATCGGCCAAGAGGAAGGAACCGGTGGACAAAGCTACCGAGGCGGCCGCGCTGCATGCCAAGCAGCACCAGGTCGATGTCGATGACAAGGAGTCCATTATCACCAAGGCACACACCCTCCTCATGTTAGGTTTGTGCCACCCTTGTCGGCCATTCTCTCGGCCGCTGCCATGACCGAGGCCAGCACATACTCATCGACCGTTCGTCCTCCGTGGCATCGGTCCCCGAGCTCATCCGTCACACCCAAGACACTAGGGTATAATGCACCACCGCTGCATGGCCATGGGTAGACACGGTTCTCCATGTCGTCGGACTGCAGCGTGGTTACTCCAGCCACGCTCGTGAGCATCGTTGACCTCAACATGACGCCGGGGTATAATGGCGTTGGCCAGTCATCCGACGGGACGCAAAGGAAGTAGCCTCAGTCGATCCCTTCGGTCAACATGGCCGATGCCCGCAGGCTGTTTGACGAAATGCCACTACCGACGCTGACGGTCGATGACCCTGACTACACGATGTTCATGGAGAACGTCATCTTTGAGGGCTGTGGTGAGGCCTTCCACATCGACGGCCAAGTCCAAGCTTTCGATCCCGACGCGACCCAAACCCAGGACAGCTGTGGCCACTATGGTGACACTCAATTCGCCGTCCATGATGAAGATGAGGATGACCATGGCAACTCATGGCATGAAGATGATGACACTTATTGTGAAGATGAGGAAGAGGAGGTGGACATGCAGATGAGTGCTACCTCTTGAGCACTGCGTTGGTTTTCCCTTGAAGAGGAAAGGGTGATGCAGCAAAGTAGCGTAAGTATTTCCCTCAGTTTTTGAGAACCAAGGTATCAATCCAGTAGGAGACTACACGCAGGTCCCTCGTACCTACACAAACAAATAAGAACCTCACAACCAACGCGATAAAGGGGTTGTCAATCCGTTCACGGCCACTTACGAGAATGAGATCTGATAGAGATAATAATAATAAGATAAATATTTTTGGTATTTTTATGATATAGATTGAAAGTAAAGATTGCAAAATAAACGGTAATAGAAATAGCTTGTTGACGGGAGATTAATATAAAGGAGAATAGACCCCGGGGCCATAGGTTTCGCTAGTGGCTTCTCTCAAGATATCATAAGTATTACGGTGGGTGAACAAATTACTGTCGAGCAATTGATAGAAAAGTGCATAATTATGAGAATATCTAGGCATGATCATGTATATAGGCATCACATCCGCGATAAGTAGACCGAAAGGATTTTGCATCTACTACTATTACTCCACACATCGACCGCTATCCAGTATGCATCTAGAGTATTAAGTTCATAAGAACAGAGTAACACATTAGGCAAGATGACATGATGTAGAGGGATAAACTCAAGCAATATGATATAAACCCCATCTTTTTATCCTCGATGGCAACAATACAATACGTGTCTTGCTGCCCCTGCTATCACTGGGAAAGGACACTGCAAGATTGAACCCAAAGCTAAGCACTTCTCCCATTGCAAGAAAGATCAATCTAGTAGGCAAAAAACAACAATTTTCACTGGGCCTTGGGTTAGTAGGTTAGTCCCAAAAATAATATAAAAGTGTATAAATAAGCCCATTAACATCCAAAACAGATAATATAATAGCATGGAACAATCAAAAATTATAGATACGTTGGAGATGTATCAAGCATCCCCAAGCTTAATTCCTGCTCGTCCTCGAGTAGGTAAATGATAAAAACAGAATTTTTGATGTGGAATGCTACCTAGCATAATTCTCAATGTAGTTTTCTTTATTGTGGCATGAATGTTCAGATCCGACAGATTCAAGGCAAAAGTTTAATATTGACATAAAAATAATAATACGTCAAGCATACTAACTAAGCAATCATGTCTTCTCAAAATAACATGGCAAAAAAAAGTTCATCCCTACAAAATCATATAGTGTGGTCATGCTCCATTTTCGTCACACAAGAATGCTCTCATCTTGGACAACCCCGATGACAAGCCAAGCAATTGTTTCACACTTTAGTAATCTCAAACTTTTTTCAACTTTCACGCAATACATGAGCGCGGGCCATGGATATAGCACTATGGGTGGAATAGAATAATGATAGGGGGTTATGTGGAGAAAAAAAAGGAGAAAGTCTCACATCGACGAGGCTAATCAACGGGCTAGGGAGATGCCCATCAATTGATGTCAATGCAAGGGGTAGGGATTGCCATGCAACGGATGCACTAGAGCTATAAATGTATGAAAGCTCAACAAAAGAAACTAAGTGGGTGTGCATCCAACTTGCTTGCTCATGAAGACCTAGGGCATTTGAGGAAGCCCATTGTTGGAATATACAAGCCAAGTTCTATAATGAAAAATTCCCGCTAGTATATGAAAGTGACAAAACAAGAGACTCTCTATCATAAAGATCATGGTGCTATTTTGAAGCACAAGTGTGGAAAAAAGGATAGTAGCATTGCCCCTTTTTATTTTTCAATTTTTTGGGCCTTTCCTTTTTTGGCCTTTCTCCTTTTTTGGGGACAATGCTCTATTAATGATGATCATCACACTTCTATTTATTTACAACTCAATGATTACAACTCGATACTAGAACAAAATATGACTCTATATGAATGCCTCCGGTAGTGTACCGGGAAGGGCAATGAATGAAGAGTGACATGTATGATAAATTATGCATGGTGGCTTTGCCACAAATACGATGTCAACTACATGATCATGCAAAGCAATATGACAATGATGAAGCGTGTCATAAATGAAATGGTGGAAAGTTGCATGGCAATATATCTCGGAATGGCTATGGAAATGCCATAATAGGTAGGTATGGTGGCTGTTTTGAGGAAGATATAAGGAGGTTTATATGTGATAGAGCGTATCATATCACGGGGTTTGGATGGACCGGCGAAGTTTGCACTAACTCTCAAGGTGAGAAAGGGCAATGCACGGTATCGAAGAGGCTAGCAATGATGGAAGGGTGAGAGTGCGTATAATCCATGGACTCAACATTAGTCATAAAGAACTCACATACTTATTGCAAAAATCTACAAGTCATCAAAAACCAAGCACTACGTGCATGCTCCTAGGAGGATAGATTGGTAGGAAAAGACCATCGCTCGTCACCGACCGCCACTCATAAGGAAGACAATCAAAGAACACCTCATGTTTCAAATTTGTTACACAACGGTTACCATACGTGCATGCTACGGCACTTGTAATCTTCAACACAAGTATTTCTCAAATTCACAATTACTCAACTAGCACACTTTAATATCACCACATTTATATCTCAAAACAATTATCAAGTATCAAACTTCTCATAGTATTCAATGCACTTTCTATGATAGTTTTTATTATACCCATCTTGGATGCCTATCATATTAGGACTAGTTTCATAACCAAAGCAAATTATCATGCTGTTCTAAGGGACTCTCAAAATGATATAAGTGAAGCATGAGATATCAATAATTTCTATAAAATAAAATCACCACCGTGCTCTAAAAGATATAAGTGAAGCACTAGAGCAAAATTATCTAGCTCAAAAGATATAAGTGAAGCACATAGAGTATTCTAATAAATTTCAATTCATGTGTGTCTCTCCCAAAAGGTGTGTACAGCAAGGATGATTGTGTTAAACTAAAAAGCAAAGACTCAAATTATACAAGACGTTCCAAGCAAAACACATATCATGTGGTGAATAAAAATATAGCCTCAAGTAAAGTTACCGATAGAAGAAGACGAAAGAGGGGATGGCTTCCGGGGCATCCCCAAGCTTAGGCTTTTGGTTGTCCTTGAATTTTACCTTGGGGTGCCTTGGGAATCCCCAAGCTTAGGCTCTTGCCACCCCTTATTCCATAATCCATCAAATCTTTACCCAAAACTTGAAAACTTCACAACACAAAACTTAAACAGAAAATCTCATGAGCTTCGTTAGTATAAGAAAACAAACCACCACTTAAGGTACTGTAATGAAATCATTCTTTATTTATTTTGGTGTTAAAAATACTGTATTCCAACTTCTCTATGGTTCATAACCTCCGATACTAGCCATAGATTCATCAAAAAAAGCAAACAACACACGAAAAACAGAATCTATCAAAAACAGAACAGTCTGTAGTAATCTGTAGGTTTCGAATACTTATATAACCCCAAAAATTATAAAATAAATTGCTAGACGTTAGGAATTTATCTATTAATAATCTTCAAAAAGAATCAACCTAATACCACTCTCCAGTAAAAAATGGCAGCAAATCTCGTGAGCGCTAAAGTTTCTGTTTTTTACAGCAATATCGCAAAGACTTTCCCCAAGTCTTCCCAAAGGTTCTACTTGGCACGAACACTAATTAAAAGCATAAAACCACATATAAGCAGAGGCTATATGAATTATTTATTACTAAATAGAACCAAAAAGCAAGAAACAAAAATAAAATTGGGTTGCCTCCAAACAAGCGCTATCGTTTAACGCCCCTAGCTAGGCTTAAAAGCAAGAATAGATCTAGGTATTATCATCTTTGGTATGCAATCCATAAGTGGCTATCAGAAAAGATTCATAAGGTAATTTAATTTCCTTTCTAGGAAAGTGTTCCATGCCTTTCCTTAATGGAAATTGGAATCTAATATTTCATTCCTTCATATCAATAATTGCATGAATCGTTCTAAGAAAAAGCCTACCAAGAATAATAGGACATGTAGGATTGCAATCAATATAAATTACAGTGAAATCTATGGGAACATAATTCCTATTTGTAACAATAAGGACATCATTAATTCTTCCCATAGATTTCTTAATAGTGGAATCCGCGAGCTGCAAATTTAAAGAACAATCATCAAATTCACGGAAACCTAACACATCACACAGAGTTCCTGGAATCATGGAAACGCTAGCACCCAAATCACATAAAGCATAGCATTCATGATATTTAATTATAATTTTAATAGTAGATTCCCACTCATCATAAAGTTTTCTAGGGATAGAAACTTCCAATTCAAGCTTTTCTTCATAAGATTGCATTAAAGCATCAACGATATGTTTAGTAAAAGCTTTATTTTGATTATAAGCATGCGGAGAATTTAGCACGGATTGCAACAAGGAAATACAATCTATTAAAGAAAAATAATATAATAATTAAATTCCTTGAAATCCAAAATAGTGGGTTCATTGCTATGTAAAGTTTTGACCTCATCAATCCCACTTTTACCAATTTTTGCATCAAGATCTAAAAACTTCGAATCATTGGGACGCCTTTTAACTAAAGTTGACTCATCTCCAGTCCCATCATTATCAAGATTCATATTGCAAAACAAAGATTTAATAGGAGACGCATCAATCACTTTTAGATCTTCATCCTTATTATCATCAAAATTAGAATAACACACTTTTATAAAGCAATCTTTTTTAGCACGCATCCTAGCGGTTCTTTATTTGCACTCATCAATGGAAATTCTCATAGCTTTGAGAAACTCATTGATATCGTGCTTGGGTGGAATAGATCTAAGTTTCAAAGAATAAACATCAAGAAAAATTCTATCCACGTCCTAGCCAACTCATCAATCTTAGACAGTTTTTCTTCAATCAAAGCATGGAAACTCTTTTGCGAACTAATAAATTCTTTAATTTTAGATTAAAAATCAGAGGGCATCTTATTATAATTTCCATAAGAATTGTTGTAGGAATTACCATAATTATTAGAGGAATTACTAGGAAACGACCTAGGATTAAAATTACCTCTATACGCATTATTACCAAAATTGTTCCTACCAACAAAATTCACATCCATAGATTCATTATTATTATCAATCAAAGTAGACAAAGGCATATCATTAGGATCAAAAGAAACACTCTTATTAGCAAACAATTTCATAAGTCCATCCATCTTTCCACTCAAAACATTGATTTCTTCTATAGTCTGCACCTTTTTACTAGTAGATCTTTAAGTGTGCCATTGATAATAATTAACCATAATATTATCTAGGAGTTTAGTAGCTTCTCCTAAGGTGATTTCCATAAAAGTGCCTCCCGCGGCCGAATCTAAAAGATTTCTAGAAGCAAATTTCAATCCGGCATAAATTTTTTGTATAATCATCTGATACGTCTTCAACGTATCTATAATTTTTTATTGATCCATGCTATATTATCTTCTGTTTTGGACATTATTGGGCTTTATTATTCACTTTTATATTATTTTTGGGGCTAACCTATTAACCGGAGGCCCAACCCAGAATTGCTGTTTTTTTGCCTATTTCAGAGTTTCGCAGAAAAAGAATATCAAACGGAGTCCAAATGGAATGAAACCTTCGGGAACGTGATTTTTGGAACGAACATGATCCAAGAGACTTGGACCCTACGTCAAGCAACCAACAGGGAAGCCACGAGGTAGGGGCGCGCCTACCCCCGCAGGCGCGCCCTCCACCCTCGTGGGCCCCGTGTTGCTCCACCGACATACTCCTTCCTCCTATATATACCTACGTACCCCCAAATGATCGGAGACAGAGCCAAAACCCTAATTCCACCGCCGTAACTTTCTGTATCCATGAGATCCCATCTTGGGGCCTGTTCCGGAGCTCCGCCGGAGGAAGCATCGATCACGGAGGGCTTCTACATCAACACCATAGCCTCTCCGATGAAGTGTGAGTAGTTTACCTCAGACCTTCGGGTCCATAGTTATTAGCTAGATGGCTTCTTCTCTCTTTTTGGATCTCAATACAATGTTCTCCCCCTCTCTCATGGAGATCTATTCGATGTAATCTTCTTTTGCGGTGTGTTTCTTTGAGACCGATGAATTGTGGGTTTATGATCAAGTTTATCTATGAACAATATTTGGATCTTCTGAATTCTTTTATGTATGATTGGTTATCTTTGCAAGTCTCTTCGAATTATCAGTTTGGTTTGGCCTACTAGATTGATCTTTCTTGCAATGGGAGAAGTGCTTAGCTTTGGGTTCAATCTTGTGGTGTCCTTTCCCAGTGACAGTAGGGGCAACAAGGCACGTAATGTATTGTTGCCATCGAGGATAATAAGATGGGCTTTTTATCATATTGCATGAATTTATCCCTCTACATCATGTCATCTTGCTTAAAGCGTTACTCTATTCTTATGAACTTAATACTCTAGATGCATGCTAGATAGCGGTCAATGTGTGGAGTAATAGTACTAGATGCAGGCAGGAGTCGGTCTACTTGTCTCGGACGTGATGTCTATATACATGATCATACGTAGATATTCTCATAACTATGCTCAATTCTGTCAATTGCTCAATAGTAATTTGTTCACCCACCGTAAAATACTTATGCTCTTGAGAGAAGCCACTAGTGAAACCTATGGCCCCCGGGTCTATCTTCCATCATATTAATCTTCCAACACTTAGTTATTTTCATTGCATTTTATTTTACTTTGCATATTTATCATAAAAATACCAAAAATATTATCTTATCATATCTATCAGATCTCACTCTCATAAGTGACCGTGTAGGGATTGACAACCCTTATCGCGTTGGTTGCGAGGATTTATTTGTTTTGTGTAGGTGCGAGGGACTTGCGCGTAGCCTTCTACTGGATTGATACCTTGGTTCTCAAAAACTGAGGGAAATACTTATGCTACTTTGCTGCATCACCATTTCCTCTTCAAGGGAAAACCAACGCAGTGCTCAATAGGTAGCAAGAAGGATTTCTGGCGCCGCTGCCGGGGAGGTCTACGCAAAAGGCAACATACCAAGTACCCATCAAAAACCCTTATCTTCCGCATTACATTATTTGCCATTTACCTCTCGTTTTCCTCTCCCCCACTTCACCCTTGCCGTTTTATTCGCCCTCTCTCTCTATCCTCCCTCTCTTTCTCTATTTGCCTCTTTTTTGCCCGTTCCTCGTTTGCTTGTGTGTTGGATTGCTTGCTTGTCACGATGGCTCAAGATAACACTAAATTGTGTGACTTTAACAATACCAACAACAATGATTTTATTAGCACTCCGATTGCTCCTCTTACCGATGCTGAATCTTGTGAAATTAATGCTGCCTTGCTAAATCTTGTCATGAAAAATCCATTTTCCGGCCTTCCTAGTGAAGATGCCGCTACCCATCTAAATAGCTTCGTTGATTTGTGTGATATGCAAAAGAAGAAAGATGTGGACAATGATATTGTTAAATTGAAGTTATTTCCTTTTTCGCTTAGAGATCGTGC
Source organism: Triticum monococcum (assembly GCA_034509565.1). Classification (NCBI taxonomy): domain Eukaryota; kingdom Viridiplantae; phylum Streptophyta; class Magnoliopsida; order Poales; family Poaceae; genus Triticum; species Triticum monococcum. The sequence goes on along the minus strand of CM067844.1, from coordinate 18,417,877 downwards.
TAAAGCTTGGTTTTGGTCTTTGCCTAAAAATAGTATTGATTCTTGGAATAAGTGCAAAGATGATTTTATCTCTAAGTATTTTCCTCTTGCTAAGATCACCCCTCTTAGAAACGATATTATGAATTTTAAGCAACTTGATCATGAACATGTTGCACAAGCTTGGGAGAGGATGAAATTAATGATACGTAATTGCCCAACACATGGTTTGAATTTGTGGATGATTATACAAAAAATTTATGCCATATTGAATTTTGCTTCTAGAAATCTTTTATATTCGGCCGCGGGAGGCACTTTTATGGAAATCACTTTAGGAGAAGCTACTAAAATCCTAGGTAATATTATGGTTAATTATTCTCAATGGCACACTGAAAGATCTACTAATAAAAAAGTGCATGCGATAGAAGAAATTAATGTTTTGAATGGAAAGTTGGATGAACTTATGAAATTATTTGCTACTAAGAGTGTTTCTTCAGATCCTAATGATATGCCTTTGTCTACTTTCATTGAGAATAATAATGAATCTATGTATGTGAATTTTTTTGGTAGGAATAATTTTGGTAACAACGCGTATAGAGGAAACTTTAATCCTAGGCCTTATCCTAGTAATTCCTCTAATAATTATGGTAATTCCTACAACAATTCTTATGGAAATTTTAATAAGATGGCCTCCGAATTTGAGACTAGTGTTAAGGAATTTACGAATTCACAAAAGAATTTCAATGCTTTGCTTGAAGAGAAATTGCTTAAAGTTGATGATTTGGCTAGGAATGTTGATAGAATTTCTCTTGATGTTGATTCTTTAAAACTTAGATCTATTCCTCCTAAGCATGATATCAATTAGTCTCTCAAAGCCATGAGAATTTCCATTGATGAGTGCAAAGAAAGAACCGCTAGGATGCGTGCTAAGAAAGATTCCTTTATAAGAGCGTGTTCTTCTAGTTTCCATGATAATAAAGATGAAGATCTAAAAGTTATTGATGTGTCCCCTATTAAATCTTTGTTTTGCAATATGAATCTTGATAATGATGGGACTGAATATGATCCACCTTTACCTAGAAGGCGTTACAAAAATTCGGAGTTTTTAGATCTTGATGCTAAATTTGATAAAAGTGGGATTGAAGAGATCAAAACTCTAGATGTTAATGAACCTACTATTTTGGATTTCAAGGAATTTAATTATGATAGATGCTATTTGATAGATTTCCTTGTTGCAATCCGTGCTAAATTCTCCCCATGCTTATAGTCAAAATAAAGCTTTTACCAAACATATCGTTGATGCTTTGATGCAATCTTATAAAGAAAAACTTGAGTTGGAAGTTTATATCCCTAGAAAACTTTATGATGAGTGGGAACCAACTATTAAAATTAAAATTAAAGATCATGAATGCCATGCTTTGTGTGATTTGGGTGCTAGTGTTTCCATGATTCCAAAGACTTTGTGTGATTTGTTAGGTTTCCGTGATTTTGATAATTGCTCTTTAAACTTGCACCTTGCGGATTCCACTATTAAGAAAACTACGGGAAGAATTAATGATGTTCTTATTGTTGCAATAGGAACTATGTGCCCGTAGATTTTATTGTTCTTGACATAGATTGCAATCCTTCATGTCATATTATTCTTGGTAGACCTTTCCTTAGAACGATTGGTGCAATTATTGATATGAAGGAAGGAAATATTAGATTCCAATTTCTATTAAGGAAAGGCATGGAACACTTACCTAGAAAGTAAATTAAATTACCTTATGAATCTATTATGAGAGCCACTTATGGATTGCCTACCAAAGATGGCAATACCTAGATCTATCCTTGCTTTTTATGCCTAGCTAGGGGCGTTAAACGATAGCGCTTGTTGGGAGGCAACCCAATTTTATTTTTATTCCTTGCTTTTTGCTCCTGTTTAGTAATAAATAATTTATCTAGCCTCTGTTTTGGTTGTGTTTTTTTTGTGTTTAATTAGTGTTCGTGCCAAGTAGAACCGTTGGGAAGACTTGGGGAAAGTCTTGTTAATCTTGCTGTAAAAAATAGAAACTTTAGTGCTCACGAGAACTGCTGCAATTTTTATTTGGAAATTTATATTTAGTTAATTATTTTTGAAGATTATTAATAGATAAATTCCTCACGTCCAGAAATTTATTTTAGAATTTTTGGGGTACCAGATCTTGCGCTAGCTACAGATTACTACAGATTGTTCTGTTTTTGACAGATTCTGTTTTTCGTGCGTTGTTTGCTTATTTTGATGAATCTATGGCTAGTAAAATAGTTTATAAACCATAGAGAAGTTGGAATACAGTAGGTTTAACACCAATATCACAAGATTTTCTACTTTAAGTTTTGTGTTGTGAAGTTTTCAAGTTTTGGGTAAGGATTTGATGGATTATGGAACAAGGAGTGGCAAGAGCCTAAGCTTGGGGATTCCCATGGCACTCCCAAGATAATCTAAGGACACCAAAATGCCAAAGCTTGGGGATGCCCCGGAAGGCATCCCCTCTTCCGTCTACTTCTATCGGTAACTTTGCTTGGAGCTATATTTTTATTCACCACATGATATGTGTTTTGCTTGGAGCGTCTTGTATGATTTGAGTCTTTGCTTTTTAATTTACCACAATAATCTTTTCTGTACACACCGTTTGAGAGAGACACACATGATTCGGAAATTATTATAATACTCTATGTGCTTCACTTATATCTTTTGAGTTATATAGTTTTGCTCTAGTACTTCACTTATATCTTTTAGAGCATGGTAGTGGATTTGTTTTATAGAAACTATTGATCTCTCATGCTTCACTTAGATTATTTTGAGAGTCTTAAATAGCATGGTAATTTACTTAAATAATCCTAATATGCTAGGTATACAAGATTAGTAAAAAATTCTTATGAGTGTGTTGAATACTAAGAGAAGTTTGATGCTTGATGATTGTTTTGAGATATAAAGATGGTGATATTAGAGTCATGCTAGTGAGTAGTTGTGAATTTGAGAGATACTTGTGTTAAAGTTTGTGATTCCCGTAGCATGCACATATGGTGAACCGTTATGTGATGAAGTCGGAGCATAATTTATTTATTGATTGTCTTCCTTATGAGTGGCGGTCGGGGACGAGCGATGGTCTTTTCCTACCAATCTATCCCCCTAGGAGCATGCGCGTAATACTTTGCTTTGATAACTTGTAGATTTTTGCAATAAATATATGAGTTCTTTATGACTAATATTGAGTCCATGGATTATACGCGCTTTTCTTCCTTCCACCATTGCTAGCCTCTCTAATACCGCACACTTTTCGCCGGTATCATACACCCACCATATACCTTCCTCAAAACAGCCACCATACCTACCTATCATGGCATTTCCATAGCCATTCCGAGATTGTAGGACCTTGAAGTAGATGTGTCTAGAGGGGGGTGATTAGACACTTCATGCCAAAGTTGCAATTTTTAAGCTTTTTCGGTTTGAGTGGAGTTTAAGCATAATTTCAACACTCACAATACATATCAAGCAAGTATGCAAAGTGTATATAGGCAGCGGAAAGTAAAGCATGCAACTTGCAAGAATGTAAAGGGAAGGGTTTGGAGAATTCAAACGCAATCGGAGACACGGATGTTTTTCCCGTGGTTCGGATAGGTGGTGCTATCCTACATCCACGTTGATGGAGACTTCAACCCACGAAGGGTAACGGTTGCGCGAGTCCACGGAGGGCTCCACCCACGAAGGGTCCACGAAGAAGCAACCTTGTCTATCCCACCACGGCCATCGCCCACGAAGGACTTGCCTCACTAGCGGTAGATCTTCACGAAGTAGGCGATCTCCTTGCCCTTACATGTTGGGGAACATAGTAATTTCAAAAAATTTCCTACGCACACGCAAGATCATGGTGATGCATAGCAACGAGGGGGAGAGTCTGATCTACGTACCCTTGTAGATCACAACGGAAGCGTTGACACAACGTAGAGGAAGTAGTCGTACGTCTTCTTCCCGATCCGACCGATCCAAGCACCGTTACTCCGGCACCTCCGAGTTCTTAGCACATGTTCATCTCGATGACGATCCTCGGGCTCCGATCCAGCAAAGCGTCGAGGAAGAGTTCCGTCAGCACGACGGCGTGGTGACGATCTTGATGTTCTACCGACGCAGGGCTTCGCCTAAGCACTACAACGGTATGATCGAGGTGGAATTTGGTGGCAGGGGGCACCGCACACGGCTAAGGAACGATCTCAAGGATCAACTTGTGTGTCTAGAGGTGCCCCTGCCCCCGTATATAAAGGATCCAAGGGGGAGGGGCTGGCCGGCCAAGGGGGGAGGCGCAGGAGTGTCCTACTCCCACTGGGAGTAGGATTCCCCCTCCAATCCTAGTCCAACTAGGATTCCTCGAAGGGGAAAAGAGGAGGAGGTGGCCGGCCACCCTTTCCTAGTCCTAATAGGACTAGGGGAAGGGGGAGGCGCGCAGCCCATCTAGGGCAGCCCCTTCTCTTTTCAACTAAGGCCCATTATGGCCCATCTAGCTCCCGGGGGGTTCCGGTAACCCTCCCGGTATTCCAGTAAAATCCCGATTTCACCCGGAACACTTCCGATGTCCAATCATAGGCTTCCAATATATCAATCTTTACGTCTCGACCATTTCGAGACTCCTCGTCATGTCCGTGATCACATCCGGGACTCCGAACAACCTTCGGTACATCAACATGCATAAACTCATAATAACTGTCATCGTAACGTTAAGCGTGCGGACCCTACAGTTCGAGAACAATGTAGACATGACCAAGACACGTCTCCGGTCAATAACCAATAGCGGGACCTGGATGCCCATATTGGCTCCTACATATTCTACGAAGATCTTTATCGGTCAGACCGCATAACAACATACATTGTTCCCTTTGTCATCGGTATGTTACTTGCCTGAGATTCGATCGTCGGTATCCAATACCTAGTTCAATCTCGTTACTGGCAAGTCTCTTTACTCGTTCCGTAATACATCATCTCACAACTAACATCTTAGTTATAATGCTTGCAAGGCTTATGTGATGTGTATTGCCGAGAGGGCCCAGAGATACCTCTCCGACAATCGGAGTGACAAACCCTAATCTCGAAATACACCAACCCAACATCTACCTTTGGAGACACCTATATTACTCCTTTATAATCACCCAGTTACGTTGTGACGTTTGGTAGTACCCAAAGTGTTCCTCCGGCAAACGGGAGTTGCATAATCTCATAGTCATAGGAACATGTATAAGTCATGAAGAAAGCAATAGCAACATACTAAACGATCGGGTGCTAAGCTAATGAAATGGGTCATGTCAATCAGATCATTCAACTAATGATGTGACCTCGTTAATAAAATAACAACTCTTTGTTCATGGTTAGGAAACATAACCATCTTTGATTAACGAGCTAGTCAAGTAGAGGCATACTAGTGACACTCTGTTTGTCTATGTATTCACACATGTATTATGTTTCCGGTTAATACAATTCTAGCATGAATAATAAACATTTATCATGATATAAGGAAATAAATAATAACTTTATTATTGCCTCTAGGGCATATTTCCTTCAGTCTCCCACTTGCACTAGAGTCAATAATCTAGTTCACATCGCCATGTGATTTAACAGCAATAGTTCACATCACCATGTGACTAACACCCATAGTTCACATTGTCATGTGACCAACACTCAAAGGGTTTACTAGAGTCAGTAATCTAGTTCACATATCTATGTGATTAACACCCAAAGAGTACTAAGGTGTGATCATGTTTTGCTTGTGAGATAATTTTAGTCAACGGGTCTGTCACATTCAGATCCGTAAGTATTTTGCAAGTTCTATGTCTACAATGCTCTACACGGAGCTACTCTAGCTAATTGCTCCCACTTTCAATATGTATCCAGATTGAGACTTTAGATTCATCTGGATCAGTGTCAAAAACTTGCATCGACGTAACCCTTTACGACGAACCTTTTTGTCACGTCCATAATCGAGAAACATATCCTTATTTCACTAAGGATAATTCTGACCGCTGTCCAGTGATCTACTCCTAGATCACTATTGTACTCCCTTGCCAAATCAATGCAGGGTATACAATAGATCTGGTATACAGCATGACATACTTTATAGAACCTATGGCCAAGGCATAGGGAATGACTTTCATCCTCTTTCTATCTTCTGCCGTGGTCGGGCTTTGAGTCTTACTCAACTTCACACCTTGTAATACAGGCAAGAACTCTTTCTTTGACTGCTCCATTTTGAACTACTTCAAAATCTTGTCAAGGTATGTACTCATTGAAAAAACTTATCAAGCGTCTTGATCTATCTCTATAGATCTTGGAGCTCAATATGTAAGCAGCTTCACCGAAGTCTTTCTTTGGAAAACTCCTTTCAAACACTCCTTTATGCTTTATAGAATAATTCTACATTATTTCCGATCAACAATATGTCATTCACATATACTTATCAGAAATGCTGTAGTGCTCCCACTCACCTTCTTGTAAATACAGGCTTCACCGCAAGTCTGTATAAAACTATAGCCTTTGATCAACTTATCAAAGCGTATATTCTGACTCCGAGATGCTTGCACCAGTCCATAGATGGATCGCTGGAGCTTGCATATTTTGTTAGCACCTTTCGGATTGACAAAACCTTCTGTTGCATCATATACAACTCTTCTTTAATAAATCCATTAAGGAATGCAGTTTTGTTTATCCATTTGCCAGATTTCATAAAATGCGGCAATTACTAACATGATTCGGACAGACTCAAGCATAGATACGAGTGAGAAGCTCTCATCGTAGTCAACACCTTGAACTTGTCGAAAACCTTTTGCGACAATTCTAGCTTTGTAGATAGTAACACTACTATCAGCGTCCGTCCTCCTCTTGAAGATCCATTTATTCTCAATTGCTTGCCGATCATCGGGCAAGTCAACCAAAGTCCAAACTTTGTTCTCATACATGGATCATATCTCAGATTTCATGGCCTCAAACCATTTCGCGGAATCTGGGCTCATCATCGCTTCCTCATAGTTCATAGGTTCATCATGGTCAAGTAACATGACCTCCAGAACAGGATTACCGTACCACTCTGGTGCGGATCTCACTCTGGTTTACCTACGAGATTCGGTAGTAACTTGATCTGAAGTTACATGATCATTATCATTAGCTTCCTCACTAATTGGTGTAGTAGTCACAAGAACAGATTTTTGTGATGAACTACTTTCCAATAAGGTAGAAGGTACAATTACCTTATCAAGTTTTCTACTTTCCTCCCACTTACTTCTTTCAAGAGAAACTCCTTCTCTAGAAAGGATCCATTATAAGCAACGAATGTCTTGGCTTAGGATCTGTGATAGAAGGTGTACCCAACAGTCTCCTTTGGGTATCCTATGAAGACATATTTCTCTGATTTGGGTTTGAGCTTATCAGGATGAAACTTTTTCTCATAAGCATCGCAACCCCAAACTTCAAGAAACGACAACTTTGGTTTCTTGCCAAACCATAGTTCATAAGGCGTCGTCTCGACGGATATAGATGGTGCCCCTTTTTTAACGTGAATGCAACTGTCTCTAATGCATAACCCCAAAACGATAGTGGTAGATCGGTAAGAGACATCATAGATCGCACCATATCTAATAAAGCACGGTTATGACGTTTGGACACACCATTACACTATGGTGTTCCATGTGGCGTGAGTAGTGAAACTATTTCACATTGTTTTTTAACTGAAGGCCAAACTCGTAACTCAAATACTCTTCTCTACGATCAGATCGTAGAAACTTTATTTTCTTGTTACGATGATTTTTCACTTCACTCTGAAATTCTTTGAACTTTTCAAATGTTTCAGACTTATGTTTCATCAAGTAGATATACTCATATCTGCTCAAATCATCTGTGAAGATCAGAAAATAATGATACTTGCCGCGAGCCTCAATATTCATCGGACCACATACATCAGTATGTATGGTTTCCAACAAATCTGTTGCTCGCTCCATTGTTCCGAAGAACAGAGTCTTAGTCATCTTGCCCATGAGGCATGGTTCGGAAGCATCAATTGATTCATAATCAAGTGATTCCAAAAGCCCATCATCATGGAGTTTCTTCATGCGCTTTACACCAATATGACCTAAACGGCAGTGCTACAAATAAGTTGCACTATCATTATTAACTTTGCATCTTTTGGTTTCAATATTATGATTATGTGTATCACTACGATCGAGATCCAACGAACTATTTTCATTGGGTGTGTAACCATATAAGGTTTTATTCATGTAAACAGAACAACAATTTATTCTCTTACTTAAATGAATAACCGTATTACAATAAACATGATCAAATCATATTCATGCTCAACGCAAACACCAAATAACACTTATTTAGGTTCAACACTAATCCTGAAATTATAGGGAGTGTGCGATGATGATCATATCAATCTTGGAACCACTTCCAACACACATCGTCACTTCACCCTTAACTAGTCTCTGTTTATTCTGCAACTCCCGTTTCGAGTTACTAATCTTAGCAACTGAACTAGTATCAAATACTGAAGGTTTGCTATAAACACTAGTAAAGTACACATCAATAACATGTATATCAAATATACTTCTGTTCACTTTGCCATCCTTCTTATCCGCCAATCACTTGGGGTAGTTCCGCTTCCAGTGACCAGTCCCTTTGTAGTAGAAGCACTCAGTCTCAGGCTTAGGTCTAGACTTGGGCTTCTTCACTTGAGCAGCAACTTGCTTGCTGTTTTTCTTGAAGTTCCCCTTTTTTCCCTTTGCCCTTTTCTTGAAACTAGTGATCTTGTCAACCATCAACACTTGATGCTCTTTCTTGATTTCTACCTTCATCGATTTCATCATCATGAAAAGCTCGGGATTTGTTTTCGTCATCCCTTGCATACTATAGTTCATCACGAAGTTCTACTAACTTGGTGATGGTGACTAGAGAATTCTGTCAATCACTATCTTATCTGGAAGATTAACTCCCACTTGATTCAAGCGATTGTAGTACCCAGACAATCTGAGCACATGCTCACTAGTTGAGCGATTCTCCTCCATCTTTTAGCTATAGGACTTGTTGGAGACTTCATATCTCTCAACTCGGGTATTTGCTTGAAATATTAACTTCAACTCCTGGAACATCTCATATGGTCCATGACGTTCAAAACGTCTTTGAAGTCCCGATTCTAAGCCGTTAAGCATGGTGCACTAAACTATCAAGTAGTCATCATATTGAACTAGCCAAACGTTCATAACGTCTGCATCTGCTCCTGCAATAGGTCTGTCACCTAGCGGTGCATCAAGGACATAATTTTTCTGTGCAGCAATGAGGATAAACCTCAGATCACGGATCCAATCCGCATCATTGCTACTAACATCTTTCAATACAATTTTCTCTAGGAACATATCAAAATAAACACAGGGAAGTAACAACGGAGCTATTGATCTACAACATAATTTGCAAAGTACTACCAGGACTAAGTTCATGATAAATTTAAGTTCAATTTAATCATATTACTTAAGAACTCCCACTTAGATAGACATCCCTCTAATCCTCTAAGTGATCACGTGATCCAAATCAACTAAACCATAACCGATCATCACGTGAGATGGAGTAGTTTTCAATGGTGAACATCGTTATGTTGATCATATCTACTATATGATTCACGCTCGACCTTTCGGTCTCCGTGTTCCGAGGCCATATCTGCATATGCTAGGCTCGTCAAGTATAACCCGAGTATTCTGCGTGTGCAAAACTGGCTTGCACCCGTTGTAGATGGACGTAGAGCTTATCACACCCGATCATCACGTGGTGTCTGGGCACGATAAACTTTGGCAACGGTGCATACTCAGGGAGAACACTTCTTGATAATTTAGTGAGAGATCATCTTATAATGCTACCGTCAATCAAAGCAAGATAAGATGCATAAAAAGATAAACATCACATGCAATCAATATAAGTGATATGATATGGCCATCATCATCTTGTGCTTGTGATCTCCATCTCCGAAGCACCGTCATGATCACCATCGTCACCGGCGCGACACCTTGATCTCCATCGTAGCATCGTTGTCGTCTTGCCAATCTTATGCTTCCACGACTATCACTACCGCTTAGTAATAAAGTAAAGCATTACATCGCGATTGCATTGCATACAATAAAGAGACAACCATATGGCTCCTGCCAGTTGCCGATAACTCGGTTACAAAACATGATCATCTCATACAATAAAATTTAGCATCATGTCTTGACCATATCACATCACAACATGCCCTGCAAAAACAAGTTAGACGTCCTCTACTTTGTTGTTGCATATTTTACGTGGCTGCTACGGGCTTAAGCAAGAACCAATCTCACCTACGCATCAAAACCACAACGATAGTTTGTCAAATAGACTCCGTTTTAACCTTCTCAAGGACCGGGCGTAGCCACACTTGGTTCAACTAAAGTTGGAGAGACAGTCGCCCGCAAGCCATCTATGTGCAAAGCACGTCGAGGGAACCGGTCTCGCGTAAGCGTACGCGTAAGGTTGGTCCGGGTCGTCTCGTCCAACAATACCGCCGAACCAAAGTATGACATGCTGGTAGGCAGTATGACTTATATCATCCACAACTCACTTGTGTTCTACTCGTGCATATAACATCAAACCATAAAACCTAGGCTCGGATGCCACTGTTGGTGAACGTAGTAATTTCAAAAAATTTCCTACGCACACGCAAGATCATGGTGATGCATAGCAACGAGGGGGAGAGTCTGATCTACGTACCCTTGTAGATCACAACGGAAGCGTTGACACAACGTAGAGGAAGTAGTCGTACGTCTTCTTCCCGATCCGACCGATCCAAGCACCGTTACTCCGGCACCTCCGAGTTCTTAGCACACGTTTAGCTCGATGACGATCCTCGGGCTCCGATCCAGTTAAGCATCGAGGAAGAGTTCCGTCAGCACGACGGCGTGGTGACGATCTTGATGTTCTACCGACGCAGGGCTTCGCCTAAGCACTACAACAATATGATCAAGGTGGAATTTGGTGGCAGTGGGCACCACACACGGCTAAGGAACGATCTCAAGGATCAACTTGTGTGTCTAGAGGTGCCCCCTGCCCCCGTATATAAAGGATCCAAGGGGGAGGGGCTGGCCGGCCAAGGGGGGAGGCGCAGGAGAGTCCTACTCCCACTGGGAGTAGGATTCCCCCTCCAATCCTAGTCCAACTAGGATTCCTCGGAGGGGAAAAGAGGAGGAGGTGGCCGGCCACCCTTTCCTAGTCCTAATAGGACTAGGGGAAGGGGGAGGCGCGCAGCCCATCTAGGGCAGCCCCTTCTCTTTTCCACTAAGGCCCATTATGGCCCATCTAGCTCCCGGGGGGTTCCGGTAAACCTCCCGGTATTCCGGTAAAATCCCGATTTCACCCGGAACACTTCCGATGTCCAATAATAGGCTTCTAATATATCAATCTTTACGTCTCGACCATTTCGAGACTCCTCGTCATGTCCGTGATCACATCCGGGACTCCGAACAACCTTCGGTACATCAACATGCATAAACTCATAATAACTGTCATCGTAACGTTAAGCATGCGGACCCTACGGTTCGAGAACAATGTAGACATGACCGAGACACGTCTCCGGTCAATAACCAATAGTGGGACCTGGATGCCCATATTGGCTCCTACATATTCTACGAAGATCTTTATCGGTCAGACCGCATAACAACATACATTGTTCCCTTTGTCATCGGTATGTTACTTGCCCGAGATTCGATCGTCGGTATCCAATACCTAGTTCAATCTCGTTACTGGCAAGTCTCTTTACTCGTTCCGTAATACATCATCTCACAACTAACATCTTAGTTATAATGCTTGCAAGGCTTATGTGATGTGTATTACCGAGAGGGCCCAGAGATACCTCTCCGACAATCGGAGTGACAAACCCTAATCTCGAAATACGCCAACCCAACATCTACCTTTGGAGACACCTGTATTACTCCTTTATAATCACCCAGTTACATTGTGACGTTTGGTAGTACCCAAAGTGTTCCTCCGGCAAACGGGAGTTGCATAATCTCATAGTCATAGGAACATGTATAAGTCATGAAGAAAGCAATAGCAACATACTAAACGATCGGGTGCTAAGCTAATGAAATGGGTCATGTCAATCAGATCATTCAACTAATGATGTGACCTTGTTAATCAAATAACAACTCTTTGTTCATGGTTAGGAAACATAACCATCTTTGATTAACGAGCTAGTCAAGTAGAGGCATACTAGTGACACTCTGTTTGTCTATGTATTCACACATGTATTATGTTTCTGGTTAATACAATTCTAGCATGAATAATAAAAATTTATCATGATATAAGGAAATAAATAATAACTTTATTATTGCCTCTAGGGCATATTTCCTTCATTACAAACTCCTTGGTTCAACTCCACAATCTTGTCGGAGGCTCCCAAGTGACACCTAGCCAATCTAGGAGACACCACTCTCCAAGAAGTAACAAATGGTGTGCTGATGATGAACTCCTTGCTCTTGTGCTTCAAATGATAGTCTCCCCAATACTCAACTCTCTCTCATAGGGTTTGGATCTGATGAAAAGAAGATTTGAGTGGAAAGCAACTTGGGGAAGGCTAGAGATCAAGATTCATATGGTTTGAATGGAATATCTTGGTCTCAACACATGAGTAGGTGGTTCTCTCTCAGAACATATGAGTTGGAATGGTGTATGTGTTCTGATGGCTCTCTCCACGAGTGAAGAGGAGGTGGAGGGGTATTTATAGCCTCCACACAAAATCCAACCGTTACACAATTTACCAATCTTGGTGGGACCGAATCAGAAAACTCGGTCGGACCGAAATAGTAAACCTAGTGACCGTTAGGAATTTCGGTGGGACTGACACGCAACTCGGTAGGACCGATTCGGTTAGGGTTTGGGCATAACGTAATCTCACTGAGACCGATTGCACAAACTCGGTGAGACCGAGTTTGGCAATAAGCTAACCAGAGAGTTGGTCAGGCAAACTCGGTGGGACCGACTCGCTCTTTCGGTGAGACCAAAAAGTTACAAGAAGGAAACATAGAGTTTACCTTGCATTCTCGGTGGGACCGATTCGCTCTTTTGGTGAAACCGAAAAGTTACGAAAGGGAAACAGAGAGTTTGCAAGCCCATCTCGGTGAGACCGAGATCCTTATCGGTAGGACCGAATTGCTAGGGTTTGGCAGTGGCAAATGACAAGTGAAACTCGGTGGCGCCGGAATGAAAGAATCGGTATGACCGAGTTTGGCTTAGGGTTTAGGTCATTTGTGGATATGGGAAAGTAGCTGAGGATTTTGGAGCATATCATTAAGCACTTGAGCAAGAGGCTCATTAAACAACACCTCATCCCTCCTTGATAGTATTGGCTTTTCCTATGGACTCAATGTGATCTTGGATCACTAAAATGTAAAATGAAGAGTCTTGAACTTCAAGCTTTAGCCAATCCTTTGTCCTTAGTGTCTTGGAGACCTTCCCACACCCTTTAGTCCATGCCACTCCATTGTTGAACTTATCTAAAACATACTAGGTGAAAACATTAGTCCAACAAGAGATATGTTGTCATCAATTATCAAAACCACCTAGGGAGCACTTGTGCTTTCAATCTCCCCCTTTTTGGTAATTGATGGCAACATACATCAAAGCTTTAGATAAAGATACAAAGAATAGTAAGTAAAGCTTTGGAAGGACATGTAACAAACATAGGCTCCCCCTACATGTATGCAATCATGTGAATATAAAATATAGAAGCATGTGAGAGCATAATCATGACAGAGTAGGCAATGTGTTACATGTATCTTGGCCATATGCATCAGAGCAAAAGATTATTAAGGAAAATACCTTCATGCTCATGAGTCCTTCTTGCAAACAGTATGTACATAGGCAAGAATTCCTCATACTCATGATTTTGATGCATACACTTACTTTGTAGTCTTAAGTTGGCTTAGGATGGAATGAACCTGCACAAACAAGGTTAGATAACACAGGTACATCCACTAGCCAGAGCAAACAAAAGAAACCACAAGAATACCAAGACTGGGATGACATGTAGAGAGTAAGTACTAGGTACTACATTGAATTCAACATGTCCCCAAGAATAAAGATATGCAATGAATTTGACTGATTTCTTTCCCATGGGTGTCTTGCTCCCCCTAAATCTTTCATGGGATATTGGGAGAAGATAGGGAACAGAAAATCAGAGCTGAAAGATACAAGTGAATATGTCTTTCCCCCTAAAAAGACATGTGACATCTCTCCTCTTGAACATCAAGCATCTGGGATCCTTGAGTATTGTCTCTCCCCCTAGAGATCTCTTTCTCCCCCTTAATACATTATCTAGGATGTCTGGGATCCTTGAGACTTTCTCTCCCCCTTTAGTGCTTTGATGTGATCTCTCTCTCCCCGAAGATAAGCTTTGATGTGACCTCTCTCTCCCCCTTTGACATCAATTTCCAAGAAGGTTTTTCTGGAATCCGTCGAATAGGGTTGGTCCTTGAGACTCAGCATAAAGCAAAGAATAAAATTGTGATGCTTGTAGAGGACAAGGTTCATTGAGTGGAGCTGGATGAGAAGAAATGTAGAACAAGTGGCAAACTGTTTTTCTGACTGCAAAGTCGGTGGCACCGAGTGGCATATTTCGGTGGTACCGAAAAGATTCGGTTGGACCGAAGATTGCAAGTCGGTGAAACCGAGTTTACACAGAGAAAAACACTTGTCACCTTAGCACACTAGACATGTAAGATCTCACAAAGATTTGCAATGAATTAAATGCAGAAAATGCAAAACAAAAACAAAAAGGAAAAGAGAAGAGACTGAAAGATCTAGATGAAGTGAAAAAGAGAAAGGGAACAAATAAACAAGCATGAGACAAATGCAACAACACAAAGAAAGAACACAAGAGAACTTCATCTAGAGTTGGGCGGTGACATAGTCACCTATGTTAGAGTATATTGACTTAGGAGTCAAGTGAGAACACTTGATCATAGGCCATACTCATCGCTTAAGCTCAAAATGGGGTTACCATTTTTCGTTTAAGCATCTTGATGTATTCACATCTTGTTGAGTTGCTTTGACTCATGTCTCAGAGTAAAGCTTCTCTAAGATGGAACAACATACCTTGGGTGGTGGTGTGGTTCTTTCTCATGTAGTTGAACTTGTGTGGGTGCTCATGGTTAATGTAGCCCATCAAGAGTTTGGAGCACCGCTTGGAGTTTGAGTTCATCTACCTACATGGATTAGTTCTTGCAAGGAAAAGCACTTGTGTATCCAGAAATGACATTCATGAAGATCAACATAGGATTTGTCAAAGGATATGTTTGAATGATTTTGTGCGTCCTTGTCTTCAACCACCATCGTGTAAAGACTTGGTGATGTAGAGATTGCTCAAGATGTGAGTGAGTCGCAATCTCATGGAATTAGATTCAACCAAGCACCTACATGGGTTAGACAACATGCAAGGTACAAATATATCCAAGACATAAGTAGTCATCATAAGAGATATATCATGGAATAGTCATAAGCTCATGTCTTGCATGTATCCAATGGAGTTCCTACTCCAAGTTCGAAGCATCAATGATGTTCAATTCTCCTCTCAACCTGCAAAACACTTTCTCATCAAGTGGTTTAGTGAATATATCCGCTAATTGTTTATCAGTGTGAACATGCTTAAGATTTATGTCACCCTTAGCAACATGATCTCGAATGAAATGATGACGAACTTCAATATGCTTAGTTCGAGAATGTTGTACAGGATTATGACCAATTTTGATAGCACTTTCATTGTCACAAAGCAGTGGAACATGTTTCACATAGATCCCATAATCTTTAAGAGTTTGGGTCATCCAAAGTAATTGAGCACAACATGAACCAGCGGCAATGTATTCCGCTTCGGCGGTGGATAAGGATACTGAGTTTTGTTTCTTGGAAGACCAAGACACAAGGGATCTACCAAGAAATTGACAAGTACCCGAAGTTGACTTTCTATCAACCTTGTCTCCGGCATAATCCGAGTCGGAATAGCCAACAAGATCAAAAGAAGACCTCTTAGGGTACCAAATGCCAAAATTTGGTGTATGAATTAAGTATCTAACTATCCTTTTCACAGCCTTAAGATGACATTCTTTAGGGGCAGATTGATATCTTGCACACATGCACACACTTAGCATAATATCGGGACGTGAAGCACATAGGTATAACAATGAACCAATCATAGAGCGATAAACCTTTTGATCAACCGGTTCACCATCTTTGGTCAAATCATTATGTCCACTAGTAGGCATGGGTGTGACATACCTTTGCATTCTTGCATATTGAACTTCTTGAATAAGTCCTTGGTGTACTTTGTTTGAGAGACAAATGTACCTTCCTTAGTTTGCTTGATTTGCAAACTAAGAAAGAATTTGAGTTCACTCATCATAGACATCTCAAACTTTTCCGACATTAGCTTTCCAAACTTTTCACTAAAGAGAGGGTTAGTTGAACCAAATATGATATCATCAACATAAATTTGGCATACAAATAGTTCTCCATTAACCCTTTTAATAAAAAAAGTAGAATCAATTTTACCAATTTCAAAACCACTTGCAATAAGGAACTTGGTCAAGCATTTATACCATGCTCTAGGAGCTTGTTTAAGACCATAAAGAGCTTTGTGAAGTTTGTAAACATGATTAGGTTTCTTAGGATTGACAAAGCCGGGAGGTTGTTTGACATAAACTTCCTCCTCTATTTCACCATTTAGAAAAGCACTTTTAATGTCCATTTGGTACAAGGTGATGTTATGGTGATTTGCATAGGCAAGTAAGATGCAAATGGACTCAAGTCTAGCAACGGGAGCATATGTCTCACCATAGTCCATACCTTCGACTTGTGTGTACCCTTGGGCGACGAGACGTGCTTTGTTGCGAACCACTTGTCCATCTTCATCTTGCTTGTTGCGAAACACCCATTTGGTACCAATGATGTTGTGGTTGTCGTCGGGCTTCTCAACCAATGTCCAAACTTGGTTTCTCTCAAAGTTGTGTAGCTCTTCATGCATGGCGTTTATCCAATCCGGATCTTCCAATGCTTCTTCAACCTTCATAGGTTCGATGCTAGAGATGAATGAATAGTTTTCACAAAAGTTAGCTAAACGAGTTTTTGAGCGAGTGATTCTCCCGGTTTGTATGTCATTGAAGATTTGCTCGACGGGATGATCTTTGGCAATTCTTGCTCGAACTCGTGAGAGCTTTTGCTTGGGTCTTCGTTGAACATTTTCTTCATCTTGTTCTTCTTCTTGGCCTTCTTCATTGTTGACGTTGTCATTGTCTTGTCGTGGTGGAGAAGGAGGTTGTTGATGTTCGTCTTGATGCATTTCCTTGTCTTCTTCATCTTGGTGTGTCCCACTTGTGGATGCTTCCGTATCAATTCTTGGTTCACCTTGTTGTGAAGTAGAAGCCTCCACTTGGACGGATGAAGTACTCTCCTTCACCTCCGTTGGACGAACTTTGCCTATGGGCAAGTCTTGGATTGCTTCTGAAGGGTCTTTGTCTCCTACATCAATTGGCAATTGCTCTACTTGCGAGCCATTAGATTCATCAAACTTCACATCTTCCGTCTCTTCAACCTTTCGGGTGAAATTGTTGTAGACACGTTAAGTGTGAGAGTTTGAGCCATAACCAAGTAGGAAACCTTCATGAGACTTAGGAGCAAACTTTGAATGACGACGCTTATCAAGAATGTAGCACTTTGAGCCGAATACTCGAAAGTATCCAACTTGGGGTTTATTACCGGTGAGGAGCTCGTATGTCGTCTTGCCGAGTAGCTTGTGAAGATACAAGCGATTTGTTGCATGACAAGCTGTCTCAACCGCTTCTGCCCAAAAGTGCTTCGACGTCTTGTATTCATCAAGCATTGTTATTGCCATTTTGATGAGCGTCCGGTTCTTCCTCTCAACAACTCCATTTTGTTGAGGTGTGTACATAGCGGAGAACTCGTGTGAAATCCCTTCTTCGTCAAGAAAGGTGTCCACATTTATGTTCTTGAACTCCGTTCCGTTGTCACTCCGAACCTTCTTGATCTTCACGTCAAACTGATTTTGGGCCTTCCTAGCGAAGTTTTTGAAGATCCTCTGGACCTGCGACTTGTCATTAAGAAAGAACACCCATGTAAATCTTGAAAAATCATCAACTATAACTAGACCAAAAGAATTTCCACCGAGACTCTTGTAGGCGTTGGGACCAAAAAGATCCATATGAAGTAGCTCGAGTGGCCTCCTTGTGTTCATGATGTTCTTCACGGGATGTCTTCCTCCAACCTGTTTACCTGCTTGACAAGCACTGCAAAGTCTATCCTTATCAAATATGACATCGTTAACTCCAAGGATATGATTTCCTTTAATAAGCTTGTCAGGATTTCTCATGCCAACGTGACCTAGTCGTCTATGCCACAATCAACCTTTTGAGGATTTAGCAATAAAGCAAGTTTTAGGTTGTGCCTTTTTAGAGAAGTCGACAATGTAAAGGTCACCTTTACGCCTACCGGTAAAGACCATTTTATGATTGTCTCGACGAAACACTTGGCAATCTACCTCAGTAAATAGGACATTTAAACCGAAATCTGCAAGTCTAGATACTGAAAGTAAGTTGTAGCCGAGAGATTCAATGAGCATGACATTTTGAATGGAACTATCATGTGAGATGGCCACCTTACCAAGGCCAACTACTTTACCCTTTGAATTATCACCAAAGGTGACATATTTTCGAGGGCCGTCATTTTCAGCAAGCTCACGGAACATCTCCTCATCGCCGGTCATATGATTAGTACATCCACTATCAAGAACCCATTCCTTTCCTCCTGATTCATATCCCCGAAGATTTGCCGTAAGACCAAAGTGTCTCATTGCATCATCAAGATTGAAGTCACTATCATCATCATCATCATCATCATCATCATCATCATCATCATCATAGTAATCATGTTTACCATGATCTTATGACTCATCATTTCCTAGAGAGGGTAATTCATTAGATAAATGATCATCAAAATGGTCACTTTTATGAATTCTTATAGCTTCGAATATAATATCACTAATGATTCCAACATCTCCCTTAGCTCACTTGAGATTGGCAAGCTCAAGTAGACAATCACCAAAGTTAGGATCACTAGAGTTCATCTTACTCAAGGCAATAGATTTATGAAGAATTTTATCCAAATTTTTTAAGGAATGGTCGGGAAATCGTTCCTCAAGAAATTTCCATATAGTATAAGCACAATTAAGAGTAGGCAAACTAGCAATCAAGTTTTTGGGCAATCCTCTAATGATGAGCTCAATAGTTCTAAGATTGTGAATCATGTCAATATCTTCATCTAGGGTAGGATGCAAAGGATCAATGTGAGGTGCACAAGGGCTAGCAATATACTTGTTCAAATGATATTGGTTGAAGATTACAAGCATCTCATTTTTCCACTCATGAAAATATTCTCCATCAAGAATGGGCACTCTATGTCTAAGACTCCCTAAAGTAGACACATCCATCTTCCTCCAATGGTGATTAAACCAAGGCAATGGAGACCAAAGCTCTGATACCACTTGTAGGACCTTGAAGTAGATGTGTCTAGAGGGGGTGATTAGACACTTCATGCCAAAGTTGCAATTTTTAAGCTTTTTCGGTTTGAGTGGAGTTTAAGCATAATTTCAACACTCACAATACATATCAAGCAAGTATGCAAAGTTTATATAGGCAGCGGAAAGTAAAGCATGCAACTTGCAAGAATGTAAAGGGAAGGGTTTGGAGAATTCAAACGCAATCGGAGACACGGATGTTTTTCCCGTGGTTCGGATAGGTGGTGCTATCCTACATCCACGTTGATGGAGACTTCAACCCACGAAGGGTAACGGTTGCGCGAGTCCACGGAGGGCTCCACCCACGAAGGGTCCACGAAGAAGCAACCTTGTCTATCCCACCGTGGCCATCGCCCACGAAGGACTTGCCTCACTAGCGGTAGATCTTCACGAAGTAGGCGATCTCCTTGCCCTTACAAACTCCTCGGTTCAACTCCACAATCTTGTCGGAGGCTCCCAAGTGACACCTAGCCAATCTAGGAGACACCACTCTCCAAGAAGTAACAAATGGTGTGTTGATGATGAACTCCTTGCTCTTGTGCTTCAAATGATAGTCTCCCCAACACTCAACTCTCTCTCATAGGGTTTGGATCTGATGGAAAGAAGATTTGAGTGGAAAGCAACTTGGGGAAGGCTAGAGATCAAGATTCATATGGTTTGAATGGAATATCTTGGTCTCAACACATGAGTAGGTGGTTCTCTCTCAGAACATATGAGTTGGAATGGTGTATGTGTTCTGATGGCTCTCTCCACGAGTGAAGAGGAGGTGGAGGGGTATTTATAGCCTCCACACAAAATCCAACTATTACACACAATTTACCAATCTCGGTGGGACCGAATCAGAAAACTCGGTCGGACCGAAATAGTAAACCTAGTGACCGTTAGGAATTTCGGTGGGACTGACATGCAACTCGGTAGGACCGATCCGGTTAGGGTTTGGGCATAACGTAATCTCGGTGAGACCGATTGCACAAACTCGGTGAGACCGAGTTTGGAAATAAGCTAACCAGAGAGTTGGTCAGGCGAACTCAGTGGGACCGACTCGCTCTTTCGATGAGACTGAAAAGTTACAAGAAGGAAACATAGAGTTTACCTTGCATTCTCGGTGGGACCGATTCGCTCTTTCGGTGAAACCAAAAAGTTACGAAAGGGAAACAGAGAGTTTGCAAGCCCATCTCGGTGAGACCGAGACCCTTATCGGTAGGACCGAATTGCTAGGGTTTGGCAGTGGCAAATGACAAGTGAAACTCGGTGGCGCCGGAATGAAAGAATCGGTACGACCGAGTTTGGCTTAGGGTTTAGGTCATTTGTGGATATGGGAAAGTAGATGAGGATTTTGGAGCATATCATTAAGCACTTGAGCAAGAGGCTCATTAAACAACACCTCATCCCTCCTTGATAGTATTGGCTTTTCCTATGGACTCAATGTGATCTTGGATCACTAAAATGTAAAATGAAGAGTCTTGAACTTCAAGCTTTAGCCAATCCTTTGTCCTTAGTGTCTTGGAGACCTTCCCACACCCTTTAGTCCATGCCACTCCATTGTTGAACTTATCTAAAACATACTAGGTGAAAACATTAGTCCAACAAGAGATATGTTGTCATCAATTATCAAAACCACCTAGGGAGCACTTGTGCTTTCAGAGATATATTGCCATGCAACTTACCACCGTTCCGATTATTATGACACGCTCCATCATTGTCATATTGATTTGCATGATCATGTAGTTGACATCGTATTTGTGGCAAAGCCACCGTTCATAATTCTTCCATACATGTCACTCTTGATTCATTGCATATCCCGGTACACCGCCGGAAGCATTCAAATAGAGTCATATTTTGTTCTAAGTATTGAGTTGTAAGTAAATAAAAGTGTGATGATCATCATTATTAGAGCATTGTCCCAAGTGAGGAAAGGATGATGGAGACTATAATTCCCCCGCAAGTCGGGATGGGACTCTGGACTAAAAAAAGAAGAAAAAAGAGGCCATAAAAAAGGAGAAAAGGCCCAAATAAAAAAAATAAAAAATGAGAGAAAAAGAGAGAAGGGACAATGCTACTATCCTTTTACCACACTTGTGCTTCAAAGTAGCACCATGATCTTCATGATAGAGAGTCTCCTATGATATCACTTTCATATACTAGTGGGAATTTTCATTATAGAACTTGGCTTGCATATTCCAATGATGTGCTTCCTCAAAATGCCCTAGGTCTTTGTGAGCAAGCGAGTTGGATGCACACCCACTTAGTTTCTTTTGTTGAGCTTTCATATACTTATAGCTCTAGTGCATCCGTTGCATGGCAATCCCTACTCACTCACATTGATATCTATTGATGGGCATCTCCATAGCCCGTTGATATGCCTAGTTGATGTGAGACTATCTTCTCCCTTTTTGTCTTCTCCACAACCACCATTCTATTCCACATATGGTGCTATGTTCATGGCTCACGCTCATGTATTGCGTGAAGATTGAAAAAGTTTGAGAATGTCAAAAGTATGAGACAATTGCTTGGCTTGTCATCGGGGTTGTGCATGATTTAAATACTTTGTGTGGTGAAGATAGAGCATAGCCAGACTATATGATTTTGTAGGGATAAGTTTCTTTGGCCATGTTCTTTTGAGAAGACATAATTGCTTAGTTAGTATGCTTGAAGTATTATTATTTTTATGTCAATATTAAACTTTTGTCTTGAATCTTTTGGATCTGAATATTCATACACAATTAAGAAGAATTACATTGAAATTATGCCTAGTAGCATTCCACATCAAAAATTATATTTTTATCATTTACCTACTCGAGGACGAGCAGGAATTAAGCTTGGGGATGCTTGATACATCTCCAACGTATCTATAATTTTTGATTGCTCCATGCCATATTATGTTCTGTTTTGGACATTATTGGGCTTTATTATTCACTTTTATATTATTTTTGGGACTAACCTATTAACCGGAGGCCCAGCCCAGAATTGGTGTTTTTTTGCCTATTTTAGAGTTTCGCAGAAAAAGAATATCAAACGGAGTCCAAACAGAATGAAACCTTCGGGAACGTGATTTTTGGAGCGAACATGATCCAGGAGACTTGGACCCTACGTCAAGCAACCAACAGGGAAGCCACGAGGTAGGGGGGCACGCCTACCCCCCCCAAGCGCACCCTCCACCCTCGTGGGCCCCCTGTTGCTCCACCGACGTACTCCTTCCTCCTATATATATCTACGTGCCCCCAAACGATCAGAGGCGGAATCAAAACCCTAATTCCACCGCCGTAACTTTCTGTATCCACGAGATCCCGTATTGGGGCCTGTTCTGGAGCTCCGTCAGAGGGGGCATCGATCACGGAGGGTTTCTACATCAAGACCATAGCCTCTCCGATGAAGTGTGAGTAGTTTACCTCAGACCTTCGGGTCCATAGTTATTAGCTAGATGGCTTCTTCTCTCTTTTTGGATCTCAATACAATGTTCTCCCCCTCTCTCGTGGAGATCTATTCGATGTAATATTCTTTTGCGGTGTGTTTGTTGAGACCGATGAATTGTGGGTTTATGATCAAGTTTAACTATGAACAATATTTGGATCTTCTAAATTCTTTTATGTATGATTGGTTATCTTTGCATGTCTCTTTGAATTATCAGTTTGGTTTGTCCTACTAGATTGATCTTTCTTGCAATGGGAGAAGTGCTTAGCTTTGGGTTCAATCTTGCAGTGTCTTTTCCCAGTGACAGTAGGGGCAGCAAGGCACGTATTGTATTGTTGCCATCGAGGATAACAAGATGGGTTTTTTTTATCATATTGCATGAATTTATCCCTCTACATCATGTCATCTTGCTTAATGTGTTATTCTGTTCTTATGAACAGAATACTCTAGATGCATGCTGGATAGCGGCCGATGTGTGGAGTAATAGTACTAGATGCAGGCAGGAGTCGGTCTACTTGTCTTGGACGTGATGCCTATATACATGATCATACCTAGATATTCTCATAACTATGCTCAATTCTGTCAATTGCTCAACAGTAATTTGTTCACCCACCGTAAAATACTTATGCTCTTGAGAGAAGCCACTAGTGAAACCTATGGCCCCCGGGTTTATCTTCCATCATATTAATCTTCCAACACTTAGTTATTTTCATTGCCTTTTATTTTACTTTGCATCTTTACATAAAATACCAAAAATATTATCTTATCATATCTATCATATCTCACTCTCGTAAGTGACCGTGTAGGGATTGACAACCCCTTATTGCGTTGGTTGCGAGGATTTATTTGTTTTGTGTAGGCGCGAGGGACTCATGCGTAGCCTCCTACTGGATTGATACCTTGGTCCTCAAAAACTGAGGGAAATACTTACGCTACTTTGCTGCATCACTGAGGGAGTCCTGGATTAGGGGGTCTCCGGACAGCCGGACTATATCCTTTGGCCGGACTATTGGACTATGAAGATACAAGATTGAAGACTTCGTCTCGTGTCCGGATGGGACTCTACTTGGCGTGGAAGGCAAGCTAGGCAATACGGATATGTATATCTCCTCCTTTGTAACCGACCTTGTGTAACCCTAGCCCCCTCTGGTGTCTATATAAACCAGAGGGTTTTAGTCTGTAGGACATCATAAAATGATACCATAGGCTAGCTTCTAGGGTTTAGCCTCTCCGGTCTCGTGGTAGATCAACTCTTGTAATACTCATATCATCAAGAATAAATCAAGCAGGACATAGGGTTTTACCTCCATCAAGAGGGCCCGAACCTGGGTAAAACATCATGTTCACTGCCTCTTGTTACCATTCGCCTTAGACGCACAGTTCGGGACCCCCTACCCGAGATCCGCCGGTTTTGACACCGACAATCACCCTTTCCTCTTCAAGGGAAAACCAATGCAGTGCTTGAGAGGTAGCATCATGCAAAGATTCAAACCATGTGTAGGGAAATTACATATCATTAATTTCATCCTCTCCCAAGCTTGTGCAATATGTTCATGATCAAGTTGCTTAAAATTCATAATATCGTTTCTAAAGAGATGATCTTAGCGGGAGGAAAATACTTAGAGATAAAAGCATCTTTGCACTTATTCCATGAATCGATACTATTTTTAGGCAAAGATGAAAACCAAGTTTTAGTACGATCTCTAAGCCAAAACGGGAATAGCTTCAATTTAACAATATCATTATACACATCTTTTTTCTTTTGCATATCACACAAATCAACAAAGCTGTTTAGATGGGTAGCGGCATCTTCACAAGGAAGGCCGGAAAACGGATCACAAGATTCAGCATCGGTAAGAGGAGCAATTAGAGTGCTAATAAAATCATTATTGTTGGTATTGGAAAAATCACACAATTTAGTATTATCTTGAGCCATCATGACAAACAATCCAACACAAAAGCAAGCAAGAGGCAAACAAAAAGAGGCGAACAAAAAAGAGAAGGGGAACGGAAAAAGAGGGCGAATAAAACGACAAGGGTGAAGAGGGGGGAGGAAAACGAGAGGAAAATGACAAATAATGTAATGCGAGGGATAAGAGTTTGTGATGGGTACTTGGCATGTTTTGACTTGT
Organism: Triticum monococcum; assembly: GCA_034509565.1. Lineage (NCBI taxonomy): Eukaryota > Viridiplantae > Streptophyta > Magnoliopsida > Poales > Poaceae > Triticum > Triticum monococcum. The sequence continues at coordinate 18,392,724 of CM067844.1, read as the reverse complement.
GCATAGATCTCCTCGGCAACGGTGCCAGAAATCCTTCTTGCTACCTCTTGAGCACTTCGTTGGTTTTCCCTTGAAGAGGAAAGGGTGATGCATCAAAGTAGCGTAAGTATTTCCCTCAGTTTTTGAGAACCAAGGTATCAATCCAGTAGGAGACTACACACAAGTCCCTCGTACCTACACAAACAAATAAGAACCTCGCAACCAACACGATAAAGGGGTTGTCAATCCCTTCACGGTCACTTACGAGAGTGAGATCTGATAGAGATAATAATAATAAGATAAATATTTTTGGTATTTTGATGATCCAGATTGAAAGTAAAGGTTGCAAAATAAACGGTAATAGAAATAGCTTGTTGACGGGAGATTAATATAAAGGAGAATAGACCCGGGGGCCAAAGGTTTGACTAGTGGCTTCTCTCAAGATAGCACAAGTATTACAGTGGGTGAACAAATTACTGTCGAGCAATTGATAGAAAAGTGCATAATTATGAGAATATCTAGGCATGATCATGTATATAGGCATCACGTCCGCGACAAGTAGACCGAAACGATTCCGCATCTACTACTATTACTCCACACATCGACCGCTATCCAGCATGCATATAGAGTATTAAGTTCATAAGAACAGAGTAACGCATTAGGCAAGATGACATGATTTAGAGGGATAAACTCAAGCAATATGATATAAACCCCATCTTTTTATCCTCGATGGCAACAATACAATACGTGCCTTGCTGCCCCTGCTGTCACTGGAAAAGGACACTGCAAGATTGAACCCAAAGCTAAGCACTTCTACCATTGCAAGAAAGATCAATCTAGTAGGCCAAACCAAACTGATAATTCAAAGAGACTTGCAAAAATAACCAATAATACATAAAAGATTTCAAAGAAGAATCAAATATTGTTCATAGATAAACTTGATCATAAACCCACAATTCATCGGATCTTGACAAACACACCACAAAAAGAGTTACATCAAATAGATCTCCAAGAAGATCGAGGAGAACATTGTATTGAGATCCAAAGAGAGAGAAGAAGCCATCTAGCTAATAACTATGGACCCAAAGGTCTGAGGTAAACTACTCACACATCATCAGAGAGTCTATGGTGTTGATGTCGAAGCCCTGAGTGATCGATTCCCCCTTTAGCGGAGCTCCGGAAAAGGCCCCAAGATGGGATCTCTTTGGTACAGAAGGTTGCGGCTGTGAAAATAGGGTTTCGTGGTGCTCCTGGATGTTTTCGGGGTACATGTATATATATATATATATATATATAGGAGGAAGAAGTAGGTCGGTGGAGCCACGAGGGTCCCACGAGGGTGGAGGGCGCCCCCCTGCCTCATGGTCTCCTCGTTGGTTTCTTGACGTCCACTCCAAGTCCCCTGGATCACGTTTGTTCCGAAAATAACTCTCCGGAAGGTTTTATTCCGTTTGGATTCCGTTTGATATTCCTTTTCTGCGAAACACTGAAATAGGCAAAAAAACAACAATTTGCATTGGGCCTTGGGTTAGTAGGTTAGTCCCAGAAATAATATAAAAGTGTATAAATAAGCCCATTAACATCTAAATCAGATAATATAATAGCATGGAACAATAAAAAATTATAGATATGTTGGAGACGTATCAACGAGCCCTCACCCAAAGGGCTGAAGCACAAAAGAAGTGGCAACGCATTCACTCGGGGTCATACACTCAAGAGGAGGACATTTTAATTTGTGAGAGTTGGATGGAGATGGGCCAAGATCCCATGAAAGGTGCTGAGAAAAAATGATCCATCTTTTGGACAAGAGTTCACAAGAAATTTCATGAGCAATGGAAGTTTGCCCCCAACCAATTGCGAGCACTCATGGCATCAACTCAATTCAAAACAGATGGGGGTTCACTCAACAAGAGTGCAACAAGTATTGTGCCGTGCTTGAGAGCGTCGACGCCCGTCCCATGAGTGGCCTAGGCCTTGGTTACTTGGTATGAACCTCTCATTTTTTGTCTTGTGTCCTTTCTTCTTAGCATGCCATTTGTGTGTTTCATGCATCTTGTGTCCTTCCATGTTACAATTGCGGCCACATCTTTGATTGTGTAGGCCTTCCAATCTATGGAAGCCTTCAAGGCTCGTTACAAGAACAAGTCGTTTACTCTCACGCATTGTTTATCGCTCATCAAAGATTGCCCCAAGTTCAAAGAACAATATGCCGCTCATAAGAAGAAAGGGGGAAGACGGTCGTGGCTGATGAGGGAGACTTGCTCAAGAGGCTGAGGGGCAAGACAAGCTCAAAGGCCGACGAGAAGCGTAATGCACATTCCATATCCTTGCAAGGAACTTTGGAGAAAATGGTGAGCTAAATGGAAGTGAGGGAGGAGAGGAGGAGCAAAGGAAAGGAGGAGAAAATGAAGATATACCTAAAGCTTCAAACTAAGAAGTTTGACATGGAGGAGGCCGCAAAGAGGAGGAAGCTTGACATCGAGGAGGCCGCACAACTCAAGAAGCTCGACATCGAGGCCACAAATGCTGACACCAAAGCAAAAGAGGTGGCACTCGCGATCATGAGCATCGACAAGAACAACATATCACCAGAGAGGAAGGCTTGGTTCGCGAACTGGCAGAAGGAGATGTTCGCCCGCGACAACATGAACTAGGTGAGACCTCGGCCGTGAACTATTACCGTTCATTTTGAAGGTTGGCTCGCATGCTAACCGCTAGCTTTGTTGCCGGCCTAAAAAACTTGTTCATTTTGAAGGCTAGCTCGTGTGCATGCCGATGGCTTTGTTGTTGGTGTGAAAAATGTCCATTTTGAAGACTTGAGGAGGATCATTCTGTAGGCCGCTAGCTTTTTTGCCGGCCGACATGAACTAGCGTGAACCGCGACCGCTGGCGTGAACTATGGCCACTGCCATTTTAGCTACATCTTTTGTAGTTTTCATATTTACATGCACAACGGACCTGATGCAGCTGCGCATTGGGTGCACGCCCGGCGCATCCACAAATCAGGGTGGACACGACCCCGTTGTCACCCTCAAACGGATGAAATCTAGACAGAATGTACGTATGTTTAGGATCGTGCATTGGAGTTGTCCTGAGGGGGAGATAAGCAAGCATGGATAGCATTGTGCATGCATGTTCCCTTGCACTTGGACTCCAAAAGATAATGCTTGTGTTGTGCATTTCCATCTGCAAGTGGAAAGCACAAACACTTTCCAATCGTATTCGCACAGTCGATAAGGTGGCTTGTGTTGTTGGTTCAATCGTACTTACTACAAAAATAATATAACCAGCCCAGGTTGGAGCACAAAGAAGAGAATTGTGTCACAACAAGCACCAACGGGATGACTCCTGCGGGTAAGGGCATCTTCAACAGCAACCCCGCAAATATCCTCCTGCATCCGTTCGCGGACAGTCATCGAAGCATAGCTGTATTTTGTCCGCCAGCAAATTCAAATTCAAATCTACGTTCATCCACACGACACGTCGGATCACACCCGGATCACATCCCCGATCACAACCATAAGGTGACAAATTTGCTTAGTTTTTACATGCCCGAACCCAAAAAATCAGCCCGGTAGTCCATGCATTTCTGCCCTGCCGGACCGGCCATCCCAGCAAGATGCTTCCAGATCAAGGAGCCGTCGTCGCCGCCTCATAGGCAGCCTCCGCGTCCACGTCCACCTCTGCTTCCGCCGTTCCAGCATCTAGTAGCAGATGGATTGCATGATCATTCTAGTGTCGGCATCCAAGGAGTCGATATTCAAGGTCAACATCTTGGCATCCTCCGCATTGGCGGTGATCTGCACCCTATTTCCTCGAGCGCCGCCTTCCTCTCTTCGATCAAGGTCCTCATCTCTTCGAGCTTGATCTTCTTCTCCATCGCCTCCATCAAATGCTTGAACTTCTCCACCTCCCGCTCCTCCTTGATATCCGAGCGCCTCATGCATGCCTCTTCCTTCTTCGCCAAGATCTCCTTTAACCTCTCCGTCAGCTTGCCTGCCGCACCTTCTCATTTCGCCCACTCCTCCTCCCACTTCTTGCCCCGTGGATTTCTTCCAAACCTCTTCGGCGGTTCTTGGGCTAGGTCGGTAGGGTCATCGATTTCTTCATCGTTGCCTTGGTCAACGGTCTTGGCAATGAAAAGGTTCAACTTCGGCTACCCATTCAACTTCAACCAACAATTCATGACGGTGAAGGACTTCTTCTCCAACTTCTTATACACCACACAAGCACAAGTAGGATACAAAAGTGAAACAATGCACATTCGTCTAGTGAGCAACAAAACAATAGATGCCCGGCTAGTGATCAACAAAACTAAAGCACATCCGGCTAGTGATCAACAAAACTAAAACATATCTAACTAATGAGCAACTTAATTGCTCGGTGATTTGTGCACCACTAGGCCGCCGCACGATGAGATGCTTCAAGTGCCCACAATACTTGGAGACAACCTCTTGGATATGGTGCACCATCGATGGTCGAGGGACTTCCACTCACGGTTGTGGATTAACGCGTTGGAGTAGGGCACGGAATGCCTGTGCTTATGGAACCATATGTGAATGTTCCTCCAAAAGGTTGTGCCCATTTGCTTTGTGCCATGAACATGATCGAGGCCAGTGGCCAACCATGCATTGCACAATAGCTCATCCTCCCGCAGGTTGAAGCTTTCTCCTCTAGGATCGCGAGCTATATTAACAGGATCATCTTTGTTGTCTTCCTCTTCCTCCTCCTCCCCTCCTCCCCTCTCCCGATGCTGTTGTCCGGTGGCCCAATGTTGTTGTTGTTGTTGTTGTTCCGGTCTGGGTGTAGGACTATTGCGTGGCTGTGTGGATTTAGGACTGTTGTTCCTGGTAGTTTCCACACTGGGTGGGATCCGAGTCTTTCACCTGCACGTCCTTATAGCCCCCTCCTCCTCCCTCATGTCCGTCGTGGATGATACCGAGCATCTCCCTATCCGCATTGTACATCGGCTCCCCTGCTCTCGTCATTGCAGCAAACATTGCACGGGCACCCTTCTGCTCTCCACCTGCTGTCCTCGCCCGGATGAGCGACGGCGAAGAATACTCGAAGAAGAGCGGCGCTGCGTTAACATCGACGATGTAAGGAACCGTACCGGAGGGGTTTGCAAGATGCTTGTCATCGTAGTAGTACGGAGGCTTGTAAGGCTCCAACCATGGGGTCGTCTGTACTGTGGGCGCGCTCATCTGGCGGCGTCCACAACAGCCTCGTCGACAGCCCCGTCCGCTGATACGTCTCCAATGTATTTGTAATTTTTGATTGTTCCATGCTATTATGTTATCTGTTTTGGATGTTTTATATGCATTAATATGCTATTTTATATTATTTTTGGGACTAACCTATTAACCTAGAGCCTAGTGCCAGTTTTTATTTTTCCCTTGTTTTTGACCTTTATAGAAAAGGAATAACAAACGGAGTCCAAATGGAATTAAACTTTCGTGATGATTTTTCTTGGACCAGAAGACACCCAGGAGACTTGGAGAGGAGGCCAGAAGACCTATGGGTGGCCACAAGCCCCAGGGGCGTGCCCCTAGGCTTGCCCCCCCCCCCCCGTCGACCTTCCAACCCCAATCTTTGCTCTATAAATACCCAAATATTCCCCAACATCAGAAGCATCCATGAAAATACTTTTTCGCCACCACAAGCCTCTGTTCCCATGAGATCCCTTCTTGGGGCCTTTTCCGGCACCCTGCCGGAGGGGGATTCCATCATGGAGGGTCTCTACATCATCCTTGCTGCCCTTTCGATGAAGCGTGAGTAGTTTACCACGGACCTAAGGGTCCATAACTAGTAGCTAGATGGATTCTTCTCTCTCTCTCTTTCTCTATGATCTTCAATACAATGTTCTCCTCGATGTTCTTAGAGATCTATCTGGTGTAATACTTTTTTGCGGTGTGTTTGTCGAGATCCCATGAATTGTGGATTTATGATTAGATTATATATGAATATTATTTGAGTCTTCTCTGACCTCTTTTATGCATGATTAAATATTTTTGTATTTCTCTTAGAACTATTGTTTGGTTTGGCCAACTAGATTAGTTTTTCTTGCAGTTGGAGACGTGCTTAGTTTTGGGTCCAATCTTGCGGTGTCATCACCCAGTGACAAAAGGGGTAGCGAGGCACGTATTGTATTGTTGCCATCAAGGATAAAAAGATGGGGTTTATACCATATTGCTTGAGTTTATCCCTCTACATCATGTCATCTTAATTAAAGCGTTACTCTATTCTTATGAACTTAATACTCTAGATGCATGCTGAATAGCGGTCGATGTGTGGAGTAATACTAGTAGATGTAGGTAGGAGTCAATCTTCTTGTCATGGACGTATGCCTATATTCATGATCATTGCCTTAGATATCGTCATAACTATGAGCTTTTCTATCAATTGCTCGACAATAATTTGTTTACCCACCGTATGTTTTCTTTCAAGGGAGAAGCTGTTGGGGAACGTAGTAATTTCAAAAAATTTCCTACGCACACACAAGATCATGGTGATGCATAGCAACGAGGGGAGAGCATGATCTACGCACCCTTGTAGATCGCAATGGAAGCGTTGACACAACGTAGAGGAAGTAGTCGTACGTCTTCTTCCCGATCCGACCGATCCAAGCACCGTTACTCTGGCACCTCCGAGTTCTTAGCACACGTACAGCTTGATGACGATCCCCGGGCTCCGATCCAGCAAAGCTTCGGGGAGGAGTTCCGTTAGCACGACGGCGTGGTGACGATCTTGATGTACTACCGACGCAGGGCTTCGCCTAAGCACTACAACGATATGATCGAGGTGGAATATGGTGGCAGGGGGCACCGCACACGGCTAATGAACGATCTCAATGATCAACTTGTGTGTCTAGAGGTGCCCCCTGCCCCTGTATATAAAGGAGCCAAGGGGGAGGGGTGCGCCGGCCAGGGAGAGGGCGCAGGAGGAGTCCTACTCCCACCGGGAGTAGGACTCCCCCCCCCCCAATCCTAGTTGGACTAGGTTTCCCAAAGGGGGAAAGGGAGAGAGGGGGGCCCGGCCCCTTCTCCTAGTCCTAATAGGACTAAGGGAAGTGGGCGCGCGACCACCTATGGGCTGCCCCTTTTCTCCTTTCCACTAAGGCCCATGAAGGCCCATATGGCTCCCGGGGGGGGGGGGGGGTTCCGGTAACCTCCCGGTAATCCGGTAAAATCCTGATTTCACCCGGAACACTTCCGATATCCAAATATAGGCTTCCAATATATCAATCTTTATGTCTCGACCATTTCGAGACTCCTCGTCATGTCCGTGATCACATCCGGGACTCCGAACAACCTTCGGTACATCAAAATGCATAAACTCATAATAACTGTCATCGTAATGTTAAGCGTGCGGACCCTACGGTTCGAGAACAATGTAGACATGACCGAGACACTTCTCCGGTCAATAACCAATAGTGGGACCTGGATGCCCATATTGGCTCCTACATATTCTACGAAGATCTTTATCGGTCAGACCGCATAACAACATACGTTGTTCCCTTTGTCATCGGTATGTTACTTGCCCGAGATTCGATCGTCGGTATCCAATACCTAGTTCAATCTCGTTACCGGCAAGTCTCTTTACTCGTTCCGTAATACATCATCCCGCAACTAACTTATTAGTTGCAATGTTTGCAAGGCTTAAGTGATGTGCATTACCGAGAGGGCCCAGAGATACCTCTCCGACAATCGGAGTGACAAATCCTATTCTCGAAATACGCCAACCCAACATCTACCATTGGAGACACCTGTAGAGCTCCTTTATAATCACCCAGTTACGTTGTGACGTTTGGTAGCACACAAAGTGTTCCTCCGACAAACGGGAGTTGCATAATCTCATAGTCATAGGAACATGTATAAGTCATGAAGAAAGCAATAGCAACATACTAAATGATCGGGTGCTAAGCTAATGGAATGGGTCATGTCAATCAGATCATTCAACTAATGATGTGACCTCGTTAATCAAATAACAACTCTTTGTTCATGGTTAGGAAACTTAACCATCTTTGATTAACGAGCTAGTCTAGTAGAGGCATACCAGTGACACTCTGTTTGTCTATGTATTCACACATGTATTATGTTTCCGGTTAATACAATTCTAGCATGAATAATAAAAATTTATCATGATATAAGGAAATAAATAATAACTTTATTATTGCCTCTAGGGCATATTTCCTTCAGTCTCCCACTTGCACTAGAGTCAATAATCTAGATTACACAGTAATGATTCTAACACCCATGGAGCCTTGGTGCTGATCATGTTTTGCTCGTGGAAGAGGCTTAGTCAACGGGTCTGCAACATTCAGATCCGTATGTATCTTGCAAATCTCTATGTCTCCCACCTGGACTAGATCCCGGATGGAATTGAAGTGTCTCTTGATGTGTTTGGTCCTTTTGTGAAATCTGGATTCCTTTGCCAAAGCAATTGCACCAGTATTGTCACAAAAGATTTTCATTGGACCCGATGCACTAGGTATGACACCTAGATCGGATATGAACTCCTTCATCCAGACTCCTTCGTTCGCTGCTTCTGAAGCAGCTATGTACTCCGCTTCACATGTAGATCCCGCTACGACGCTTTGTTTAGAACTGCACCAACTGACAGCTCCATTGTTTAAAGTAAACACGTATCCGGTTTGCGATTTAGAATCGTCCGGATCAGTGTCAAAGCTTGCATCAATGTAACCTCTTACGGTGAGCTCTTTGTCACCTCCATACACGAGAAACATATCCTTAGTCCTTTTCTGGTATTTCAGGATGTTCTTGACCGCTGTCCAGTGATCCATTCCTGGATTACTTTGGTACCTCCCTGCTAAACTTATAGCAAGGCACACATCAGGTCTGGTACACAGCATTGCATACATGATAGAGCCTATGGCTGAAGCATAGGGAACATCTTTCATTTTCTCTCTATCTTCTGAAGTGGTCGGGCATTGAATCTGACTCAACTTCACACCTTGTAACACAGGCAAGAACCCTTTATTTGCTTGATCCATTTTGAACTTCTTCAAAATCTTGTCAAGGTATGTGCTTTGTGAAAGTCCAATTAAGCGTCTTGATCTATCTCTATAGATCTTTATGCCTAATATGTAAGCAGCTTCCCCGAGGTCTTTCATCGAAAACTTTTATTCAAGTATCCCTTTATGCTATCCAGAAATTCTATATCATTTCCAATCAGCAATATGTCATTCACATATAATATCAGAAATGCTACAGAGCTCCCACTCACTTTCTTGTAAATACAGGCTTCTCCAAAAGTCTGTATAAAACCAAATGCTTTGATCACACTATCAAAGCATTTATTCCAACTTCGAGAGGCTTGCACCAGTCCATAAATGGATCGCTGGAGCTTGCACACTTTGTTAGCTCCCTTTGGATCGACAAAACCTTCCGGTTGCATCATATACAACTCTTCTTCCAGAAATCCATTCAGGAATGCAGTTTTGACATCCATCTACCAAATTTCATAATCATAAAATGCGGCAATTGCTAACATGATTCTGACAGACTTAAGCATCGCTACGGGTGAGAAGGTCTCATCGTAGTCAACCCCTTGAACTTGTCGAAAACCTTTTGCGACAAGTCGAGCTTTATAGACAGTAATATTACCGTCAGTGTCAGTCTTTTTCTTGAAGATCCATTTATTCTCAATTGCTTGCCGATCATCGGGCAAGTCAACCAAAGTCCATACTTTGTTCTCATACATGGATCCCATCTCAGATTTCATGGCTTCAAGCCACTTTGCGGAATCTGGGCTCACCATCGCTTCTTCATAGTTCGTAGGTTCATCATGATCTAGTAGCATGACTTCCAGAACTGGATTACCGTACCACTCTGGTGCGGATCTCACTCTGGTTGATCTACGAGGTTCAGTAGTATCTTGTCCTGAAGTTTCATGATCATCATCATTAGCTTCCTCACTAATTGGTATAGGTGTCGCAGAAACAGTTTTCTGTGATGTACTACTTTCCAATAAGGGAGCAGGTACAATTACCTCGTCAAGTTCTACTTTCCTCCCACTCACTTCTTTCGAGAGAAACTCCTTCTCTAGAAATGATCCATTCTTAGCAATGAATGTCTTGCCTTCGGATTTGTGATAGAAGGTGTACCCAACAGTCTCCTTTGGGTATCCTATGAAGACACATTTTTCCGATTTGGGTTTGAGCTTATCAGGTTGAAGCTTTTTCACATAAGCATCGCAGCCCCAAACTTTAAGAAATGACAACTTTGGTTTCTTGCCAAACCATAGTTCATAAGGCGTCGTCTCGACGGATTTTGATGGTGCCCTAATTAATGTGAATGCGGCCGTCTCTAAAGCATAACCCAAAAATGATAGCGGTAAATCAGTAAGAGACATCATAGATCGCACCATATCTGGTAAAGTACGATTACGACGTTCGGACACACCATTACGCTGTGGTGTTCCGGGTGGCGTGAGTTGCGAAACTATTCCACAATTTTTCAAATGTACACCAAACTCGTAACTCAAATATTCTCCTCCACGATCAGATCGTAGAAACTTTATTTTCTTGTTACGATGATTTTCAACTTCACTCTGAAATTCTTTGAACTTTTCAAATGTTTCAGACTTATGTTTCATTAAGTAAATATACCCATATCTGCTTAAATCATCTGCGAAAGTGAGAAAATAACGATATCCGCCACGAGCCTCAATATTCATCGGACCACATACATCGGTATGTATGATTTCCAACAAATCTGTTGCTCTCTCCATAGTACCGGAGAACGGTGTTTTAGTCATCTTGCCCATGAGGCACGGTTCGCAAGTACCAAGTGATTCATAATCAAGTGGTTCCAAAAGCCCATCAGTATGGAGTTTCTTCATGCGCTTTACACCGATATGACCTAAACGGCAGTGCCACAAATAAGTTGCACTATCATTATCAACTCTGCATCTTTTGGCTTCAACATTATGAGTATGTGTATTACTACTATCGAGATTCATCAAAAATAGACCACTCTTCAAAGGTGCATGACCATAAAAGATATTACTCATATAAATAGAACAACCATTATTCTCTGATTTAAATGAATAACCGTCTCGCATCAAACAAGATCCAGATATAATGTTCATGCTTAATGTTGGCACCAAATAACAATTATTTAAGTCTAATATTAATCCCGAAGGTAGATGTAGAGGTAGCGTGCCGACCGCGATCACATCGACTTTGGAACCATTTCCCACGCGCATCGTCACCTAGTCCTTTGCCAGTGTTCGCTTAATCCGTGTCCCTGTTTCGAGTTGCAAATATTAGCAACAGAACCAGTATCAAATACCCAGGTGCTACTGCGAGCTCTAGTAAGGTACACATCAATAACATGTATATCACATATACCTTTGTTCACCTTGCCATCCTTCTTATCCGCCAAATACTTGGGGCAGTTCCACTTCCAGTGACCAGTCTCCTTGCAGTAGAAGCACTCAGTTTCAGGCTTAGGTCCAGACTTGGGTTTCTTCTCCTGAGCAGCAACTTGCTTGCCATTCTTTTTGAAGTTCCCCTTCTTCTTCCCTTTGCCCTTTTTCTTGAAACTAGTGGTCTTGTTGACCATCAACACTTGACGCTCCTTCTTGATTTCTACCTCCGCAGCTTTCAGCATCGCGAAGAGCTCGGGAATAGTCTTGTCCATCCATTGCATATTATAGTTCATCACGAAGCTCTTGTAGCTTGGTGGCAGTGATTGGAGAATTCTGTCAATGACGCAATCATCTGGAAGATTAACTCCCAATTGAATCAAGCGATTATTATACCCAGACATTTTGAGTATATGCTCACTGACAGAACTGTTCTCCTCCATCTTGCAGCTATAGAACTTATTGGAGACTTCATATCTCTCAATCCGGGCATTTGCTTGAAATATTAACTTCAACTCCTGGAACATCTCATATGCTCCATGACGTTCAAAACGTCGTTGATGTCCCGATTCTAAGCCGTAAAGCATGGCACACTGAACTATCGAGTAGTCATCAGCTTTGCTCTGCCAGACGTTCATAACATCTGGTGTTGCTCCAGCAGCAGGCCTGGCACCCAGCGGTGCTTCCAAGACGTAATTCTTCTGAGCAGCAATGAGGATAATCCTCAAGTTACGGACCCAGTCTGTGTAATTGCTACCATCATCTTTCAACTTTGCTTTCTCAAGGAACGCATTAAAATTCAACGGAACAACAGCACGAGCCATCTATCTACAATCAACATAAACAAGCAACATACTATCAGGTACTAAGTTCATGATAAGTTTAAGTTCAGTTAATCAAATTACTTAAGAACTCCCACTTAGATAGACATCCCTCTAATCCTCTAAGTGATTACGTGACCCAAATCAACTAAACCATAACCGATCATCACGTGAGATGGAGTAGTTTTCAATGGTGAACATCGTTATGTTGATCATATCTACTATATGATTCACGCTCGACCTTTCGGTCTCTGTGTTCCGAGGCCATATCTGCATATGCTAGGCTCGTCAAGTTTAACCTGAGTATTCCGCGTGTGCAAAACTGGCTTGCACCCGTTGTAGATGGACGTAGAGCTTATCACACCCGATCATCACGTGGTGTTTGGGAACGACGAACTTTGGCAACGGTGCATACTCAGGGAGAACAATTCTTGATAATTTAGTGAGAGATCATCTTATAATGCTACCGTCAATCAAAGCAAGATAAGATGCATAAAAGGATAAACATCACATGCAATCAATATAAGTGATATGATATGGCCATCATTATCTTGTGCTTGTGATCTCCATCTCCGAAGCACCGTCATGATCACCATCGTCACCAGCGAGACACCTTGATCTCCATCGTAGCATCGTTGTCGTCTCGCTAATCTTATGCTTCCACGACTATCACTACCGCTTAGTAATAAAGTAAAGCATTACATCGCGATTGCATTGCATACAATAAAGCGACAACCATATGGCTCCTGCCAGTTGCCGATAACTCGGTTACAAAACATGATCATCTCATACAATAAAATTTAGCATCATGCCTTGACCATATCACATCACAACATGCCCTGCAAAAACAAGTTAGACGTCCTCTACTTTGTTGTTGCAAGTTTTGCGTGGCTGCTACGGGCTTAAGCAAGAACCAATCTCACCTACGCATCAAAACCACAACGATAGTTTGTCAAATAGAATCCGTTTTAACCTTCTCAAGGACCGGGCGTAGCCACACTCGGTTCAACTAAAGTTGGAGAGACAGTCGCCCGCAAGCCATCTATGTGCAAAGCACGTCGAGGGAACCGGTCTCGCATAAGCGTACGCGTAATGTTGGTCCGGGTCGTCTCGTCCAACAATACCGCTGAACCAAAGTATGACATGCTGGTAGGCAGTATGACTTGTATCACCCACAACTCACCTGTGTTCTACTCGTGCAAATAACATCAAACCATAAAACCTAGGCTCGGATACCACTGTTGGGGAACGTAGTAATTTCAAAAAATTTCCTACGCACACACAAGATCATGGTGATGCATAGCAACGAGGGGAGAGCATGATCTATGTACCCTTGTAGATCGCAACGGAAGCGTTGACACAACGTAGAGGAAGTAGTCGTACGTCTTCTTCCCGATCCGACCGATCCAAGCACCGTTACTCCGGCACCTCCGAGTTCTTAGCACACGTACAGCTCGATGACGATCCCCGGGCTCTGATCCAGCAAGCTTCGGGGAGGAGTTTCGTCAGCACGACGGCGTGGTGACGATCTTGATGTACTACCGACGTAGGGCTTCGCCTAAGCACTACAACGATATGATCGAGGTGGAATATGGTGGCAGGGGGCACCGCACACGGCTAATGAACGATCTCAATGATCAACTTGTGTGTCTAGAGGTGCCCCCTGCCCCTGTATATAAAGGAGCCAAGGGGGAGGGGTGTGCCGGCCAGGGAGAGGGCGCAGGAGGAGTCCTACTCCCACCGGGAGTAGGACTCCCCCCAATCCTAGTTGGACTAGGTTTCCCAAAGGGGGAAAGAGAGAGGGGGGGGCCCTTCTCCTAGTCCTAATAGGACTAAGGGAAGGGGGGCGCGCGACCACCTATGGGCTGCCCCTTTTCTCCTTTCCACTAAGGCCCATGAAGGCCCATATGGCTCCCGGGGGGGTTCCGGTAACCTCCCGGTAATCCGATAAAATCCCGATTTCACCCGGAACACTTCCGATATCGAAATATAGGCTTCCAATATATAAATCTTTATGTCTCGACCATTTCGAGACTCCTCGTCATGTCCGTGATCACATCCGGGACTCCGAACAACCTTCGGTACATCAAAATGCATAAACTCATAATAACTGTCATCGTAACGTTAAGCGTGCGGACCCTACGGTTCGAGAACAATGTAGACATGACCGAGACACTTCTCCGGTCAATAACCAATAGTGGGACCTGGATGCCCATATTGGCTCCTACATATTCTACGAAGATCTTTATCGGTCAGACCACATAACAACATACGTTGTTCCCTTTGTCATCGGTATGTTACTTGCCCGAGATTCGATCGTCAGTATCCAATACCTAGTTCAATCTCGTTACCGGCAAGTCTCTTTACTCGTTCCGTAATACATCATCCCGCAACTAACTTATTAGTTGCAATGCTTGCAAGGCTTAAGTGATGTGCATTACCGAGAGGGCCCAGAGATACCTCTCCGACAATCAGAGTGACAAATCCTATTCTCGAAATACGCCAACCCAACATCTACCATTGGAGACACCTGTAGAGCTCCTTTATAATCACCCAGTTACGTTGTGACGTTTGGTAGCACACAAAGTGTTCCTCCGGCAAACGGGAGTTGCATAATCTCATAGTCATAGGAACATGTATAAGTCATGAAGAAAGCAATAGCAACATACTAAACGATCGGGTGCTAAGGTAATGGAATGGGTCATGTCAATCAGATCATTCAACTAATGATGTGACCTCGTTAATCAAATAACAACTCTTTGTTCATGGTTAGGAAACTTAACCATCTTTGATTAACGAGCTAGTCTAGTAGAGGCATACTAGTGACACTCTGTTTGTCTATGTATTCACACATGTATTATGTTTCCGGTTAATACAATTCTAGCATGAATAATAAACATTTATCATGATATAAGGAAATAAATAATAACTTTATTATTGCCTCTAGGGCATATTTCCTTCAGAAGCCTCTAGTGAAACCTATGGCCCTCGGGTCTATTTTTCATCATATATTTTTAGATCTATAAATAAAAATGCAAAAATACCTTGCTGCAATTTATTTATATTTACTTTATTTTGCTATTTTATTTATCTTTTATACCTATCTCTATCAGATCTCACTCTTGTTCGTGACCATGAAGGGATTGACAACCCTTTTTCGCGTTGTGTGCAAGTGTTTGTTAGTTTGTGCAGGTGCCTATGTTAGGGACTTTCTTGTGCCTATTACTGGATTGATACATTGGTTCTTTACTAAGGCAAATACTTATCTTTACTTTGCTGCATCACCCTTTCCTCTTCAAGGGGAAAATCAATGCAAGCTCAAGAAGTAGCATCCGCCACGCCAATCGCCACTACCAGGCCCACCGATGGCCAGACGCTTCCTCATCTTCTCCTCCTTTGCGGCCTTCGCTTTGACAGGATGATTTTACTGGTGTCTACGAGCTCTCCGGGCTGATCTTTCGAGCGAGGGTGATGCTCAGATCCTTTGGCACCTCCACTGGCTCCATGTCTGACAGGTTCTCTGATGGTTCCATGCGTTGGCGACGGAGGGAAGGAGAGGGCGGGAGAAAAGAGCGAGAATTTGGTGAAGGGCAGCATGGAGTGGAAGAAGAGATGGGGATTTTGGCACGGAAACAGTGCAGGATGCTACAAAGAGCGGGCATATCAGAATTAATAGCAGGAGTAGGTGTCGCAAGTTTACTCAAAACAGAAGGTGAATCAAGTGCAGAGCTAGATGGCAGTTCCTTACCTCCCCTCTTAGTTGAGGGGAAAATCTTGGTTCTTTCATCTTTAAAGTTCCTCATAGTGTTCAACAGATATAAATCCCAAGTGACTCAAAGAATAGAGCTATGATCCTTGGCAACGGCGCTAGAAAATAGTCTTGATAACCCACAAGTATAGGGGATCGCAACAGTTTTCGAGGGTAGATTATTCAACCCAAAATTATTGATTCGACACAAGGGGAGCCAAAGAATATTCTCAAGTATTAACAGTTGAGTTGTCAATTCAACCACACCTGAAAGACTTAATATCTGCAGTAAAGTATTTAGTAGCAAAGTAATATGGAAGTAGCGGTAACGGTAGCAAAAGTAACAGTAGTAGTTTTTGTAGTGATTGTAACAGTGGCAACAGAAAAGTAAATAAGCAAAGATCAATATGTGAAAAGCTCAGAGGCAATGGTTCGGTGATGGATTATTATGTTGGATGTGATTCCTCATGCAACAATTATAACATAGGGTGACACAGAACTAGCTCTAGTCCATCAATGTAATGTAGGCATGTATTCCGAATATAGTGATACGTGCTTATGGAAAAGAACTTGCATGACATCTTTTGTCCTACCCTCCCGTGGCAGCGGGGTCCTATTGGAAACTAAGGGATATTAAGGCCTGCTTTTAATAGTAATGCATGCCCATGACAGCGGTGCTCTCCAACTGGTGCTTTTTAATAAGAGGATGATGACTCAACATAAAAGTAAATAGATAGGCCCTTCGTAGAGGGAAGAAGGGATTTGTAGAGGTGCCAGAGCTTGATTTTTGAAATAGAGATAAATAATATTTTGAGTGGCATACTTTCATTGTCAACATAACAACCGAGAGATCTCGATATCTTCCATGCTACACATATTATAGGCGGTTCCCAAACAGAATGGTAAAGTTTATACTCCCCCACCACCAACAAACATCAATCCATGGCTTGTCCGAAACAACGGGTGCCTCCAACTAACAACAATCTTGGGGGATTTTTGTTTGCAATTATTTTAATTTAAGCATGGGACTAGGCATCCCGGTTACCAGCCATTTTCTCGTGAATGAGGAGCGGAGTCCACTCCTTGTCGGTGTACTAAAGTAGGGGTACCTTAGTATCCCGAACTTGTGCACGGGCAGTCGCAGCACCCCGCGGCAAGGCTTGCTGGGTGACCGCCAAGGTCCTCCGTGGTTCCTTTGGAGCCGTTCAAGAACAAAATATTCGAGCCAAGGCACAAGGCCCCGGCAAGAGGAGCTTGCCGGGAAGGCCACCCGAAGCGCAAAGGCCCCGGCAAGAGGAGCTTGCCGGGAAGGCCACTCGAAGCACGAAGACCCCGGCAAGAGGGGCTTGCCGGGAAGACCAACCAAGGCATCTCGAGAAACTTGTTGCGACGCGCTGCGCATCCCGGCAAGACCCGATGAGCGACAAGCTCCCGGACGCGACAAGACCCGATGAGCGACAAGCTCCCGGACGCGACAAGACAATATCCGTGGCAAGGCGCTTGCCGCGGCAAGCTACTACTCCGCAGCCCGCGCTCCAGCTCACCCACCAACGTGTCGCTCTGGGACCGATCCTGGCGTACGTGGCGGGAGGCTGTGCAGCCAGGGGCATGCGGTGGCAAGCAGGCGCTGACAAGATAGCCATCGTGGCAAATGGTGGCGCCCCTGACGGTCCCTTTCTGCACCGTCTAGGCGACACAGACAGGCATTTAATGCCTTTGTCCCCTGCCGTCAGGGTTAGGTATGATACAACTGTAGTAAGCGGTGGCCCCAACCACCACCTCTTTTACCTTTTTACCCTCATCTCTGTTGCCACCTGTTGGTGACCCCTTTGACATATAAAAGGAGGCCCATGCGCAAAAGTGGAGAAGGAGGATCATTCTCACGCTCGGTCTCACTAGCCATCCAAGTGTACTGTAGCATCCGTCGCTCCCGAGCAAGAACACCAGTACAAATCAAAGCAGGAGTAGTGTTTTACGCATCCGTGCGGCCCGAACCTGGGTAAACTGATCGCGTCGTTTGTGCGTTCGCCTCGATCTGCTCTTCGTGCACTCTCCGCCCCCCTGCCGAACCGAAAGGGGCCTCCGTCCGCCGTGGTCCCATAGGTGTCCGTGGGGATCAGTAACCCCCGACATCTTTGGCGCGCCAGGTAGGGGGTGCGTCGAGGCTGTGTGAACCTGATCCGGCATTCGCACGAGCCGAATCTTCATCATCTTCATCAACATGCTGCCGAAGAAGAAGATTTCGGAGGCAGCTGCTCCGTCTGCGCCGAGCCCACCATCGCTAGAGCGAACAACTGGTGGAGCGGGCGCTGGCGGAAGAACGGGCGCCGACGAGGAGGCTCATGGTGCTGCCAGGTCCAAGGACAAGACTGCGCTGCACGTCGGCGACGCGGTCGACTCCCACAACGACCGGGCGCACTCCAAGACCTCGGCGTCCGTACACGCACCACGCCCATCTCAGGAAGCGCGGGACCAGCAGCGTCATGGTACTCACGGTACCATATGTTTGCTGGGCCAAGATCAAGCTGGTGGATCCCCGAGCGCTCGAGACCAGCATGCGTGCCAACATGCTGGCGCGAGCGTGGCTCGGTCGCTTGGACGAGATATTGCTCCTTCTAACGTAGTTAGAAGTCCGAGCATATCCCGTTCCTCGCACCGTTCACCGCCGCCGCCCGCCACTCCGGCAGAAGCGTTGGCTCGGGCCCAACTGCTCCTAGATTACCCTCCAGCGCCAGAGAAGATCAATGACTGGAGGGCCACTATCCAGAGCCTCATCGGCTTCGCCAACGGTGACAACCCATGGCAGCCGAGCGCATCGCTGCCGCGGCAAGTCAGCCAAGCGCGAGCCGGTGGCGACAAGACCGGCGAGGGTGCAACCACTATGCACTCTCCGCCTAGAAGGCCAAG
This sequence comes from Triticum monococcum, assembly GCA_034509565.1. Classification (NCBI taxonomy): domain Eukaryota; kingdom Viridiplantae; phylum Streptophyta; class Magnoliopsida; order Poales; family Poaceae; genus Triticum; species Triticum monococcum. Next base: position 18,373,878 of record CM067844.1, on the reverse strand, counting down.
ATTGCTGACTCGCCGGATCCGCCTCGACAGCGACTCCACCGCGTCATCAGATCCGCGAGCTCGTCGCGATCAGCGCCAAGTTCTTCATGAGAGACAGCAAGAGGACGCTCGAACATGCATCGAGCGTCGAAGAGAAGCGCAGCGTCAATCAGACCTGCGCGCTGGGCCTTCTGTTGACATGCACGCGCCCGGAGAACCAGGCGACTTGCCGTACGCGGTAGGTTGCCCTGCGTTTACCCGTGAGCTGCGGCAAGTCCAGTGGCCCAGCCAGAAGCATTTCAAGCCAGACGTACCAGAGAAGTACGACGGCAATTCGCACCCGTCAGAGTTCCTCAGCATCTACACCATTGCAGTGCAAGCTGCCGGGGGGCGAGACGACAAGGTCCTTGCAAACTACTTCCCGCTGGTGCTCAAGCCCGAAGTCAGGTCGTGGCTCATGCACTTGCCGGACAACTCCATATCTTCTTGGGTGGACTTGTGCCATCAGTTTGTCGGCGCCTTTACGGGCGGCCACAAACCGCATGGCCAAGAAAGTGACCTCCACCTGCTTGCCCAGAAGGAAGGAGAGCCCCTGCGCAAGTATATCCAGAGATTCAGCCGTGTACAGCGCAACATCCCAGACGTCCACCCTGCCGCGGTTATAAGCGCGTTCCATCAGAACGTGCGTAATCGCAGGATGCGGGAGGAGATGGTGATGAGCAGGATCAGAGACGTCAGCGAGCTGTACGCTCTGGCCGACAAGTGTGCACGCGCTGAAGAAGGGAGGAAATTCCCCGGAGAGAACACTGGAGCAGGAGGATCTGATAGTGAAGATGCTGCCCCGGCAAAGAAAAACCAGAGGCGCAACAGGAAGAAGAGGGGCGAAGAGGTGCTAGTCGTCGAGCAGTCCGGCAATGACGGCGCCGCCAAGCAAGCCAAAGTTGGTAGCTCCGGCAAGGAGGTTGCCACGTGCACCAACTGCCAAGCTGTGGCGGCCGCCGACAAGCAGGACGGCTCCGACAAGCAGTACTGCAAGATCCACCGCACCAAGGGCCATGATCTCCATAGCTGCAAGAAGGTCGAGAAGCTTGTCCAGCAACAAAGAGCTGAGTACGAGCGGCGCGACAAGGAGAGAGCCCAAGGAGGCGGTGGAGAGGCCGGCAAGAAACGCGCTGGCCAGGGAGGACGCCGCGGCTAGGCCAAGCAGCGGCAAGGAGACAGACCTCCCCGTGGCCGCGACAAGGATGAAGACGAAGACGAAGATGAAGACGTGGATGATGTTGAGAACAGTGAGCAGGAGTTTCAGAAAGCTACAGAAGTTTTGTGTGTTGACGGCGGTGCTTCTCTGTATACTTCCCACCGCCAACTCAAACAGTGGCTGCGAGAAGTTAATGCGGCAGAGCCACCTGTCGAATCACGCAAGCTTCTAAAATGGTCCAGCACGCCTATCATCTTTGACATTGAGGACCACCCCGATCGCACAACTGTGGTCGGGTGCTTGCCGTTGTTGGTTTCGCCAACAATCCGCAACCTCAAAGTCACTAAGATGCTAGTTGACGGCGGGGCCGGCTTAAATCTGATCTCCTCCGCCGTGCTCCAGAATCTCCAGATCCCGGACAGCGAGCTCGAAGAAACCGGTACATTCCAAGGAATTAACCCGGGAAGGAGCAAGCCGAAAGGGAAGGTCACGTTGCCGGTGACATTTGGCAGCGAGCTGAATTTCAGAACGGAGAGGGTCACTTTTGACGTTGCCGATTTCCCATTACCTTACAATGGGATACTTGGCCGTCCAGCACTCGCCAAGTTCATGGCAGCCTCTCACTATGCATATAACATGCTCAAGATGCCAGGCCCGATAAGCGTCATCTCTGTCCCTGGCGACAAGAAGGATGCCCTTATCTGTGCCAACAAGATCTACCGGGAAGCAGCTGCTACGACAGGCCGCAAGACACTTGCCGCTGAAGCTCCCGGGGGGAAGAAGAACACCGAGTCCGGCAAGAGCTCTGATGCCCACTCCGGCAAGCGCACCTCTTCGGAGTGCTGCGCTGCCGTCGAGGACGCACCATCGAGCTCCACCGGCAAGTGTAAGAAGGCAATGGCAGCTCCACCACATACCAAGAAGGTGTCCGCCAAGGAGGACGGCACTGGTGGTACCTTCACCATCAGTGCCATGCTTGACCCTAAATAGGAAAGCGCGCTCGTTGCTTTCCTGCGGGCGAATGTCGACGTGTTTGCATGGCAACCGTCTGATATCCCCGGTGTTCCCAGGAAAGTAATTGAGCACCATCTTGCCGTTTGTCCTCATGCGCGGCCCGTCAAGCAGAAGGTCAGGAAACAGGCAGTGGAGCGCCAAGAGTTCATAGCAGAAGAAATCAAGAAATTGGAAGCAGCAGGCCTTGTCAGAGGGGTGCTCCATCCCACGTGGTTGGCCAATCCTGTTGTAGTGCGCAAGGCGAATGGGAAATGGAGGCTTTGTATTGACTTTACTGATGTTAATAAAGCTTGTCCCAAAGATCCATTTCCCTTGCCGCGCATTGACCAGATTGTTGACTCCACAGCCGGATGTGATTTGCTTTCATTTCTTGACGCATATTCAGGATACCATCAGATCTTCATGGCAGAAGAGGATGAGGAGAAAACCGCATTCATTACTCCAAGTGGCACGTACTGTTTCGTACGGATGCCTTTCGGATTAAAGAATGCTGGTTCGACATTTGCCAGAGTAGTCCATGTCGCTTTGAAGCCACAGATACACAGGAATGTAGAAGCTTACATGGATGATATAGTGGTCAAGAGCAAGGACAGGGCAACTCTGATCCAAGATTTAGAAGAGACTTTTGCAAATCTGCGCAAGATCAACCTCAAGCTCAACCCCGAGAAGTGTGTGTTTGGAGTCCCTTCCGGCAAGCTTCTCGGGTTCTTTGTGTCTCAGCGGGGAATCGAAGCCAATCCCGACAAGATCAAGGCCATTGAGCAGATCGAAGCACCAAAGCGCGTCAAGGATGTACGGAAGCTTGCCGGTTGCGTGGCTGCTCTCAGCAGGTTTATCTCTCGGTCTGCTGAGCGCGCCCTGCCGTTTTTCAAAATTTTGAAAAAGGCAGGTCCCATGAAATGGACTCCGGAAGCGGAGGCTGCGCTGCAGGACTTGAAGAGATACCTGTCCTCCACTCCAATACTTGTCGCACCTGAACCACAAGAGAAGTTGCTGCTGTACATAGCGGCAACCAATCAAGTGGTTAGTGCTGCGTTAGTAGTGGAGAGGGAGGCAGATGACGAGCCAGCAACCGCGGCAAGAACATTCGGCGACAAGCAGGGGGCTTCCTCGACAAGCTCTGGTCCCGACAAGCAAGGATCTGCGCAGATGCAAGAGGGGATACAGAAGAAGATGGTGCAGCTCCCAGTTTACTTTGTCAGTTCCCTTTTGCAGGGGGCTAGGTCAAGGTACTCTGGTGTGCAGAAGTTGCTTTTCGGCCTCCTCATGGCCTCGAGAAAGCTGCGCCATTACTTCCAAGCACATGAGATCACAGTTGTCACTCGCTTTCCGCTGAAGAGGATATTGCAAAATCCAGAAGCAACAGGCAAGATTGTCGAGTGGGCACTGGAACTGTCAAGCTTTGTCCTCAAATTTGAGAGTACATCAACAATCCAAAGCAGAGCATTGGCAGAGTTCATAGCAGAATGGATGCCAACTCCAGATGAAGAAATTCCGGAAATGAGCATCCCTGCCAAGGAAACAAGCAAAGAGTGGCTCATGTACTTTGACGGTGCCTTCTCGCTGCAAGGCGCCGGTGCTGGCGTGCTGCTTGTCGCACCCACCGGAGAGCACCTCAAGTACATAGTCCAGATACACTTTCCCAAGGAGCAAGCGACAAACAATACTGCAGAGTATGAAGGTTTGCTTGCCGGACTCAGGATCGCGGCAGAACTTGGGATTAAGAAGCTTATTGTCAGGGGTGACTCGCAGCTTGTCGTCCGCCAAGTGAACAAGAATTATCAGAGCCCGTTAATGGAAGCTTACATTGGCGAAGTGAGAAAGCTAGAAGAGCACTTTGACGGCCTGCAGATGGAGCATGTCCCCAGAGCTCAGAATGACATTGCCGATGGCCTGTCAAAGTGCGCTGCACTTAAATTACCTGTGGAACCAGGGATTTTTGTGCTCAAGCTGACTCAGCCGTCCGTAACACCACCAACTGGACAGAGCAAGAAGAGGAAGTTGATCTCTGGCGACTATTTTCCGGCAGAGCTTCCCGAAGCCGCCGCCAAAAAGGTCCCCAAGATCAACACCAAGAATGCTGAGGAGCAGTCTGCTCCGACAAGCCCCAGGGATTGTTCCGTTGAAGTAGACACTCCCGACAAGCTTCGCTCCGGCAAGCTTGCCGGGGAACGTGAAGCTCCGGCAGAGCCGCAGGTTCTTGCCGTAGAAGCGGATGTTCCCGCAGCAGCAGATGTGCCTTTAGTCCTTGTTGTCGAGCCACAGGCTCCAACATGGGCGCAACAGATTGTCCGTTTCCTTCAGACAGGAGAACTTCCCGGAGAGCAAGAAGAAGCGGAAAGAGTAGCCCGGCAGTCAAGTATGTACAAGTTTGTCGATAGTACACTGTACAGAAAAAGACTCAACGGTGTGAAATTGAAGTGTATTCCCCGGGAAGATGGACAGAAGCTGTTGGCAGAGATACATGGAGGCATATGTGGTCACCACATTGGCGCAAGAGCCCTTGTCGGAAAAGCGTTCCGGCAAGGTTTCTTCTGGCCGACAGCCCTCCAGGATGCAACTGCACAAATAACCAAGTGTGAAGCATGCTAGTTCCATTCCAAGCAGATACACCAGCCAGCTCAAGCTCTCCAGACGATCCCTTTATCCTGGCCATTTTCGGTCTGGGGGCTCGATATCCTCGGCCCCTTTCCCCGAGCTGTCGGGGGCTTTGAGTACTTGTACGTTGCAATCGACAAGTTCACAAAGTGGCCGGAAGTGGAACCAGTGAGGAAGGTGACAACACAGTCAGCAGTCAAGTTCTTCAGGTCGATTGTTTGCCGTTTCGGGATCCCTAACAGGATAATCACCGACAACGGTACATAATTTATGAGCCACACCTTCATGCAGTACGTCCAAGATCTTGGCGCCAAGGTCTGCTTCGCTTCTGTTGCTCACCCGAGAAGCAACGGTCAAGCGAAGAGGGCAAATGCCGAAGTGCTGCGCGGGCTCAAGACCAGAACTTTCGACAGGCTGCACAAGTGCGGAAGAAACTGGATCGAGGAGCTGCCGGTGGTTCTTTGGTCGATCAGGACGACGCCGAATCGAGCCACTGACCAGACACCCTTTGCTCTAGTCTATGGAGCAGAGGCAGTTATCCCCACGGAACTCGTATACGGGTCACCTTGAGTGCTCGCTTATGATGAGCTTGAGCAAGAGCAGCTGCGGCAAGACGACACGCTGCTCCTTGAGGAAGACCGTCTTCAGGCTGCTGTGCGAGCTGCTCGCTACCAGCAAGCTTTGCGCCGCTACCATAGCCGCAAAGTTAAAGCCAGAAGCTTCGAGGAAGGCGACCTTGTTCTTCGGCGTGTTCAGTCCGCCAAGAATTCCAACAAGTTGACGCCGAAGTGGGAAGGCCCTTACCGGGTGAAACGAGTCACTAGGCCTGGCGCTGTCCGCCTTGAGACCGAAGATGGCATTCCGGTGAGCAACTCCTGGAATATTGAGCATCTTCGTAAATTTTACCCGTAAGGCGCGGTTGTCGGACCCTGTCCGGCAACCACCCTTTTGTACAAGTCTTGCCGCTGTTGCATGTAATCCTTTGTACAAAGCCAGGCGCAGACCCTGAGCACAAGTAAATGAAGCGCTGGCGCCCTGAGTTATAGCATGCATGCTAGATCGAGTTTCGTCCTTAGTTAGGGTTGATAGTGCTTAACAGCGGTTAACCCCTAGCTTAGAGGTTGAGTGTGCGTCCCTTTGCCTTTCTTTCGTTTCCCTTGGTTCACAGGGCTCGCATATCCTTGCCGGACCGCTTGAGGACGAAAAGGAGAAGAAGGACGTACCGGCATCTGGACCCCGGCAAGCCAGTGTTGCCGGGGGCTGCAAGTACCAAGATTCACTCACGGCAAGCCAGAGTTGCCGGGGGCTGCAATCTCAGATAAGTCTTTCATCCCTCATCATGCATTCTCTTATGGACTGGGGAATACGAAACCTCGTTTCTTCCTGAAAACTACCGTGCTCCCTTAATTCTAGGCCCTGGGGCTCGTTCCTGGGGCCAAGTTTGGTCGTAGTCGCGGCAGCAAAGGGATGAAACGAGGGGGGGCCGCACCCGCCTCGTCCCTGCCTCCGTCAAAAGCGTGAGAAAGGTCGAGCGACGCGGGAAGACGGCAGGGCCTGTTGCCGGGAGAAGAAGTGTCTATCTGAAAGATACCAAGGATTTGCTCCTTGATGTGGGTTCTACTCGCGAGACAAATGACCCGGCAAACATCCCCTTTTCATTAAAAAACATTCCACTCAGGTACAGTCCATAGAGGACGAAAAACATGAAAGAGAGGATTACAAGTTTTAAATGCAACTAAGGCCCGAAGGCTTACAAATTAAAAAGATAAGATGCCCGTAATCCCTTTCCTGTCCCTCTCTTCAGGAGGTAGGTCAAGGAGGCGAAAAGGGCAAAAGGGGCGCCTAGGCGAGCTACGGGCGCCAGAAGACACCAAGAGAACATCCCGGGGGCCGTCCGAAGGCTGGACGGTGATGGCGGCGCCGGAAGCGGGGCTCGAAGATGAGGCGGCAGGACGTCAGCACGCTGTCGAGGGCACCACGCCCTCGTACTCCGACTTGACGGCCTTGCCGCCAGCCCTCTTCCTCTTCCGCAGCCTCCCTACGCCAGCCGCCCAAGGAGACGACCCCGGGGAGTTCAAGGAGCTGGCGACACGGATGATGGGGTCGCCGGTGCCGCACGGAGCGGCGCCCGACACCTAGTCGGACCCGTCATCCTGCCGCCCGCCACCCTCGTCGTCGCTGTCGCTCTCCTCCTCGTCACTCTCGCTCGAGGAGGAGCCTTCGCTATCGGAGGAGCTGTCCACGCAGCACTTTGCCCGGGTGCCGAAGCACCCGAAGACCTTGACGGAGAGGAGATCGCCCTCCATCAACTTAAAATGGAGGGTGAGCCCCCCATCAGGCTGTGGATACGGGCGAACGTCTTCCCTCCTCGACCAAGATACATCACATTAGGGGCTGGGAATTCAACGCGGACTTGTGTGCCGTTGATCCCACAGCCCCTCATGTGCAGTCTCAGCGTCTCGGGCGGGTCCAACTCCATCGCGCTCGCAAACAGAGCTGGGAGTCGAAGGCGACGACGAGGCGCCCGGCACAGCCTGACGAAGAACTCGCAAGGGTTGTCCCCAATGTGGACCGCCGTGGGAAGAGGAACCGCCGGCGGAGGCGAAGCCGACGTGCCGCCCCGTCCACCTCTTCCCCGAGCGCCTCGACCTCGTCCACGACCTCGTCCACGACCTCGCCCCCTCCCTCTTCCCCTCACGGCTGGTTTTGCCACCACGGGTGCGGGAGAGGGAGGGATGCGCTGTCTGGTGGCGACCCTCGCCGCCACCGATGAAGGACCAGGGTTGCCTTTCTCCATGGCGAATGAGAGAAAGGGGAGCACAAGCTGAAGGAAGGAGGAGATGAGAGAATGTGGGCTTCCATCCTCCCCTCCCGCTCTTCATAAAGGAGCGAGGTGGGGGCTCGGCCGCCCCGCTCAGCGAATCAAGACACGGGAGGAGCAGGGAGCTAGGGCCGACCCGCTGCCTCGACCCGCGACGGCCCAGTTTCCCGCCTCCACCGTCCGCGACCCCAAGCGCATGGGAGCCGCGTGGCGGGCGTGCAGAACTGAGGCGACGGATGAGGCGACCTCTCCCCCACCCCGTGATCGTGGGGAGTGGACGCCTCAAAAACCGTGCATCGGCCGTGTCTAGTAAATGAACCACGCCTCCACGCCTCCCTTCGTTTATGGGGGGGGGGTGCGAACCGTCCCCTTTTACCACGACGTGACGCATGTACGCGGGGCTTAGCCCCGCGCACGCCGCCCACGTCACGCACGACGCCACATTCGACGCGTGCCGCTTGGGGAGGGCGCGGTGAATGCGGAGTCAGATACGGCGTGACCCAGGCCGCGCGTGCCCGTGCACTGTTTTGGGCCTGGCCCAACAGCGCTCGGCACCGTGTATGGCCCAGGCCCGGGGGCTCCTGTCGGTTTACTAAAGTAGGGGTACCTTAGTATCTCGAACTTGTGCACGGGCAGTCGCAGCACCCCGCGGCAAGGCTTGCCGGGTGACCGCCAAGGTCCTCCGTGGTTCCTTTGGAGCCGTTCAAGAACAAAATATTCGAGCCAAGGCGCAAGGCCCCGACAAGAGGAGCTTGCCGGGAAGGCCACTTGAAGCGCAAAGGCCCCGGCAAGAGGAACTTGCCGGGAAGGCCACTCGAAGCACGAAGACCCCGGCAAGAGGAGCTTGCCGGGAAGACCAACCAAGGCATCTCGAGAAGCTTGCTGCGACGCGCTGCGCATCCCGGCAAGAGCCGGTGAGCGACAAGCTCCGGAACGCGACAAGACCCGGTGAGCGACAAGCTCCCGGACGCGACAAGACAATATCCGCGGCAAGGCGCTTGCCGCGGCAAGCTACTACTCCGTAGCCCGCGCTCCAGCTCACCCACCAACGTGTCGCTCTAGGACCGATCCTGGCGTACGTGGCGGGAGGCTGTGCAGCCAGGGGCATGCGGTGGCAAGCAGGCGCTGACAAGATAGCCATCGTGGCAAATGGTGGCGCCCCTGACGGTCCCTTTCTGCATCGTCTAGGAGACATAGACAGGCATTTAATGCCTTTGTCCCCTGCCGTCAGGGTTAGGTATGATACAACTGTAGTAAGCGGTGGCCCCAACCACCACCTCTTTTACCTTTTTACCCTCATCTCTGTTGCCACCTGTTGGTGACCCCTTTGACATATAAAAGGAGGCCCATGCGCAACAGTGGAGAAGGAGGATCATTCTCACGCTCGGTCTCGCTAGCCATCCAAGTGTACTGTAGCATCCGTCGCTCCTGAGCAAGAACACCAATACAAATCAAAGCAGGAGTAGGGTTTTACGCATCCGTGCGGCCCGAACTTGGGTAAACTGATCGCGTCGTTCGTGCGTTCGCCTCGATCTGCTCTTCGTGCACTCTCCGCCCCCCTGCCGAACCGAAAGGGGCCTCGGTCCGCCTTGGTCCCATAGGTGTCCGTGGGGATCAGTCACCCCCGACACTCCTCGTGAGAATAACCCACCTAGCATGGAATATATAGACATCCCTAGTTGATACATGAGCTATTCGAGCATACAAAATAGAATTTCATTTGAAGGTTTAGAGTTTGGCACATACAAATTTACTTGGAACGACAGGTAGATACCGCATATAGGAAGGTATGGTGGACTCATATGGAATAACTTTTGGGGTTTATGGAAGTGGATGCACAATCAGTATTCCCGTTTAGTATAAGTGAAGGCTAGAAAAAGACTGGGAAGCGACCAACTAGAGAGCGACAATAGTCATGAACATGCATTAAAATTAATCAACACTGAGTGCAAGCATGAGTAGGATATAATTCACCATGAACATAAATATCGTGGAGGCTATGTTGATTTTGTTTCAATTACATGCATGAACATGTGCCAAGTCAAGCCACTCGAATCGTTCAGAGGAGGATACCACCCTATCATACCACATCACAAACATTTTAATAGCATGTTGGCACGCAAGGTAAACCATTATAAACTCCTAGCTAATTAAGCATGGCATGAGCAACTATAATCTCTAATTGTCATTTCAAACATGTTTCATTCATAATAGGCTGAATCAGGAATGATGAACTAATCATATTTACAAAAATAAGATAGGTCGAGTTCATACCAGCTTTTCTCATCTCAATCAGTCCATCATATATCGTCATTATTGCCTTTCACTTGCACGACCAAAGGGTGTGGATAATAATAATAGTGCACGTGCATTGGACTAAGCTGGAATCTGCAAGCATTCAATACAAGGAAGAAGACAAGGTAATATGGGCTCTTTGCTAAATCAACAATAATACATATGAGAGCCACTCAACATTTTCATCATGGTCTTCTCCTCTCGGTCCCCAAAGAAAATAAAGGAAATAAAACTATTTACACGGGAAAGCTTCCAACAAGCAAAAGAAGAACGAGAAATCTTTTTGGGTTTTCTTTTAATTACTACTACTACATGCATGGAAAGTAAACTAGCTAAGAGCTACAACTAATTTTTTTGTTTTTTCTTAAGGTTTTTCAAACACACAAGAACAATGCTGGAAAAGAAAATAAACTAGCATGGATAGTAAAATGAAAAAGTATGAGCACCGACAACTAGAATGAGTGTGTGAACATGAATATAATGTCGGTGAGAAATACGTACTCCCCCAAGCTTAGGCTTTTGGCCTAAGTTGGTCTATGGCCACGGGTCAAAGCTGCCCTCTTCGATGTACGGAGGAGTGTCCTCTAGGTGCCACTGGTTGGGGATCTCCTCCGGATCCCACTGATAAACAGACTGTCGATAAGGGTCAAGGGGTGGCTCCGGATCAGGCTCTAGAGCTGGTGTCAGGCTCCAGTATGCATAGACGGCCTCTAGCAAAATTAGGTACGTGCCTGAAAATATGTTAAACAAAGAGGGTGCAGGCAAGGTAATAATCTCACAGTAATTTTTATCAAATATCAATTTATACTTAAGCATCTTCTTCTTATCTTTAACAATAAAATCATGTGCTACCATACTCTTATAATATAGAAAAATAGGAGGCAACAACTTTTCCTCTTTCTCATAATGCCTAATAGGTATCCCAAAGTGTGCAGCTAGGCGCGAAGCAAAGATGCCTCCGAAGATGAGGCCCATTGTACGGTTCAGATTTAATCGTTTAGCAACAATAGCGCCTAAACTAAAAGTGGTATCACGAAACAAAGCATGGCGCAAAATAACAATATCAGGAGCACTGAGATTTTCACTGTTCCCGCGACCAATTAAGCATCTACTAGCAAATATTGCAAACTAACGTAGAATAGCAAAATTTATGCTAGTAATTCTTGCATTGGAAACTTTCCTCGTTTCCCCTATAGCAATTGTATCAATAAACCCCTCCACATCATTACGATGTGGTTCCTCGATGCTGCCCGCAAAGGGTATCTTACAGACCCGACAAAAATCATATAGTGACATCTCCTTAACCTCATCATATAAGTGAAATTCCACTGAAGGTGGTGATTTTTAGCATGAAAGTAAAAAATTTGCACGAAAATATTAGTGAGGAGGAGATACTGTTCGCGCTGGTCGCGCAGGAAGTCGATGAGGCCTGCATTCTCAGCCAAATAATAAAAGTCCTCATAAATCTCGGCTGCTCTCAAGAACTCATCACAAGGCCATTCGCACGGCCGAACCTCCGCAGTGCGAGGGAGATTATATTTGGGATTCTTATTCGGTTCACTTTGCTTATCCTTCGAGCTTTGGCTCGGAGAGCCCCTCAACATTCTCTTCATCATTTTCTTTCTCTGAAAAATTTCTGAAATTTTTACTGACTCAAAATAAAAGTGAACCAAACTCAACAAGATTGATAGCAACTACTCCCACAAGTGCCTAGAGGCTATATCATGCATTAAAACTACTTTTGACCACATAAATTTGACATGCAAGCTCAAAAACATGGTCACCTTAGCAGCAAAACATTGCAATAAATAAAGCACTAGAACAAAAACTAATTGGACCATTGGAGGAGTCACATACCGAAGAACAATCCCTCAAAGCAGGTTTGTGAATGGAGCTTTGATCAAGGAGATCGAAAATGGCAGCAAAATGAGCTAGAACTCGGGTTTGAGCTGTGGGAGGATTTTTTATGGAGGAAGACGAAGTGTGTGGGTGCTGGAATAAGTGGAGGGGGGCCCACGTGGGGTCCACGAGGCAGGGGGCGCACCCTGGACCCTTGTGGCCAGGTGATGTGCCCCCCTGGTGTGTTCTCAGTGCCAAAAATTCTTAAATATTCTACAAAAATCATATATAATTTTTAGGACATTTGGAGAACTTTTATTTTCGGGGTATTTTTTTATTGCAAGGATAATTCAAAAAACAGACAGATAATATTGTTTTTGCTTTATTTAATCTAAATAACAGAAAGTAAAAGGAGGGTACAGAGAGTTGTGCTTTCTAACTTCATCCATCTCATGCTCATCAAAAAGGAATCCATTAACAAGGTTGATCAAGTCTTGTTAACAAACTCTTTCCGAATAACATGGAATCGGAGAATTATCGAATAACATTAAGTTACCTCAACGGGGATATGCATGTCCCCAACAATAAGAATATCATATTTCTTCTTGATAGTAGGAAGAGGAAATTCAAAACCTCCAATAGTAATCGTTGAAAATTTTCCAATAGAATTAATATTGTGGACTTGAGGTTGTTTCCTCGGAAAGTGTATCATATGCTCATTACCATTAACATGAACAGTGACATTGCCTTTGTTGCAATCAATAACAGCCCCTGTAGTATTCAAAAAGGGTCTACCAAGAATAATAGACACACTATCGTCCTCAGGAATATCAAGAATAACAAAGTCCGATAAAATGGTATCGTTTGCAACCACAACAGGCACATCCTCACAAATACCGACAGGTATAGCAGTTGATTTATCAGCCATTTGCAAAGATATTTCAGTAGGTGTCAACTTATTCAAATCAAGTCTACGATATAAAGAGAGAGGCATAACACTAACACCAGCTCCAATATCACATAAAACAGTTTTAACATGGTTTCTTTTAATGGAGCATGGTATAGTTGGTACTCCTGGATCTCCAAGTTTCTTGGGTATTCCACCCTTAAAAGTATAGTTACCAAGCATGGTGGAAATTTCAGCTTCTGGTATCTTTCTTTTATTTGTAAAAATATCTTTCATATACTTAGCATAAGGATTCATTTTAAGCATATCAGTCAAATGCATACGCAAAAAGATAGGTCTAATCATTTCAGCAAAGCGCTCAAAATCCTCATCATCCTTTTTCTTGGATGGTTTAGGAGGAAAAGGCATGGGTTTCTGAACCCATGGTTCTCTTTCTTTACCGTGCTTCCTAGCAACATCATAACGTTGATTCCTTGATTGTGCGTTATCAAGATCAATAGCAGGTTCAATCTCTACATCATTGTTATTGCTAGGTTGAGCATCAAGATGAACATCATCATTAACATTATCACTAGGTTCATGTTCATTACCAGATTGTGTTTCAACATCAGAAATAGAAATATCATTGGGATTCTCAGGTGTGTCAACAACAGGTTCACTAGAAGCATGCAAAGTCCTACCATTTTTCTTTTTCTTCTTTTTAGAAGTACTAGGTGCATCAATATTAGTTCTTTGAGAATCTTGCTCAACTCTCTTAGGGTGGCCCTCAGGATACAAAGGTTCCCGAGTCATTCTACCACCTCTAGTCACAACTCTAAAGGCATTATCATTTTTCTTATTATTTAATTCATTGAGCTAATCATTCTGAGCTTTAAGCACTTGTTCTACTTGAGTGGTAACCATAGAAGCATGTTTACTAATAAGTTTAAGCTCACCTTTAACTCTAGACATATAATCACTCAAGTGTTCAATCATATAAGCTTTACGTTTCAATTGTCTACCAACATAAGCATTGAAGTTTTCTTGTTTAACGATAAAATTATCAAACTCATCTAAGCATTGACTAGCAGACTTATAACAAGGAATATCACCTTCATCAAATCTATAGAGATAATTTACCTTTACTACCTATGTCGGGTTATCAAGACCATGTATTTCTTCAATAGATCGTAAATTCTTAACATCTTCAGCTTTAATACCTTTTTCTTTCATAGATTTATTAGCCTCTTGCATATTTTTAGGACCGAGAAATAGAATACCCCTTTTCTTTGGAATTGGCTTAGGAAGTGTGCAATCATTATCATTACTCAACATATTATTCAATGGCAATCTAGCTTGATCAACAGTTCTTTCCCTGAAAACACAACCAGCAAAACTATCCAGGTGGTTTATGGAAGCATCTGTTAGTCCATTATAAAAGATGTCCAGTATTTCATTTTTCTTGAGAGGATGATCAGGCAAAACATTAAGTAATCGGAGGAGCCTCCCCCAAGCTTGTGGGAGACTCTCTTCTTCAATTTGCACAAAATTATATATTTCCCTTAAGGCAACTTGTTTCTTATGAGCGGGGAAATATTTAGCAGAGAAGTAATAAATCATATCCTGGGGACAACGCACACAACCAGGATCAAGAGAATTAAACCATATTTTAGCATCACCCTTTAATGAGAATAGATATAACTTAAGGATATAGTGTAACGAATTTTTTCCGCATTAGTGAATAGGGTGGCTATATCATTCAATTTAGTAAGATGTGCCACAACAGTTTCAGATTCATAGCCATAAAACGGATCAGATTCAACCAAAGTAATTATCTCAGGATCGATAGATAAATCATAATCCTTACCAGAAATACAACTATGTGAAGTAGCAAAAGCAGGGTCATATTTCATTCTAGCATTCAAATATTTTTCTTTCAGCTTAGCAAATAGTTTCTTAAGATCATATCTATCTTTGCAAGCTAAAAGATCTCTAGCAGTTTCTTCATCCATAACATAACCCACAGGCACATTAGGCAATTCATATCTAGGGGGAGAATCTTCATCATCACTTTCATCAATATTATCAGTTTCAGTAATTTCATTCTCTCTAACCCTAGCAAGTTGTTCATCAAGAAATTCACATAGTGGCACAATATTATCAAGCATAGAAGTAGTTTCATCATAAGCATCATGCATTGCAGAAGTGGCATCATCAATAACATGTGACATATCAGAATCAATAGCAGGAGTAGGTGTCGCAAGTTTACTCAAAACAGAAGGTGAATCAAGTGCAGAGCTAGATGGTAGTTCCTTGCCTCCCCTCGTAGTTGAGGGAAAAATCTTGGTGCTTTCATCTTTCAAGTTCCTCATAGTGATCAACAGATATAAATCCCAAGTGACTCAAAGAATAGAGCTATGATCCCCAACAACGGCGCTAGAAAATAGTCTTGATAACCTACAAGTATAGGGGATCGCAACAGTTTTCGAGGGTAGAGTATACAACCCACATTTATTGATTCGACACAAGGGGAGCCAAAGAATATTCTCAAGTATTAATAGTTGAGTTGTCAATTCAACCGCACTTGAAAGACTTAATATCTACAGGAAAGTATTCACTAACAAAGTAATATGGAAGTAGCGGTAACGGTAGCAAAAGGAACAGTAGTAGTTTTTGTAGTGATTGTAACAGTGGCAACGGAAAAGTAAATAAGCAAAGATCAATATGTGAAAAGCTCGTAGGCAATGGATCAGTGATGGATTATTATGTCAGATGCGATTCCTCATGCAACAGATATAACATAGGGTGACAC
This sequence comes from Triticum monococcum, assembly GCA_034509565.1. Lineage (NCBI taxonomy): Eukaryota > Viridiplantae > Streptophyta > Magnoliopsida > Poales > Poaceae > Triticum > Triticum monococcum. The sequence continues at coordinate 18,358,436 of CM067844.1, read as the reverse complement.
AGAACTAGCTCCAGTTCATCAATGTAATGTAGGCATGTATTCCGAATATAGTCATACGTGCTTATGGAAAAGAACTTGCATGACATCTTTTGTCCTACCCTCCCGTGGCAGTGGGGTCCTATTGGAAACTAAGGGATATTAATGCCTCCTTTTAATTGAGTACCGGACCAAAGCATTAACACTTTGTGAATACACGAACTCCTCAAACTACGGTCATCAGCGGGAGTGGTCCCGATTATTGTCACTTTGGGGTTACCGGATCATAACTCATAGTAGGTGACTATTGACTTGCAAGATAGGATCAAGAACTCACATATATTCATGAAAACATAATAGGTTCAGATCTGGAATCATGGAACTCGGGCCCTAGTGACAAGCATTAAGTATAGCAAAGTCATAGCAACATCAATGTCAGAACATAATGGATACTAGGGATCAAACCCTAACAAAACTAACTCGATTACATGACAAATCTCATCGAACCCATCACCGTCCAGCAAGCCTACGATGGAATTACTCACGCACGGCGGTGAGCATCATGAAATTAGTGATGGAGGAAGGTTGATGATGACGACGGCAACAGATTCCCCGAACAGACTCCAGATCAGCCCTCCTGAGAGAGATTAGGGCTTGGCGGTGGCTCTATATTGTAAAATGTGATGAATCCTTCTACCTGATGTTTTTCTCCCCGAATGTGAATATATAGAGTTGGAGTTGACGTCGGTGGAGCCTCAGGGGGCCCACGAGGCAGGGGGCTCACCGTCCACCCTCGTGGGCAGGGTGTGGGAACCTTGGTGTTGATTCTTTCACCAGTATATTTTATAAATTCCAAAGATATTCTCCATGAAGTTTCAGGTCATTCCAAGAACTTTTATTTCTGCACAAAAATATCACCATGGAAATTCTGTTTTAAACAGCGCCAGTCCGGGTTAGTTCCATTCAAATCATGCAAGTTAGAGTCCAAAACAAGGTCAAAAGTGTTTGGAAAACTAGATATGATGGAGACATATCAGTCAGCAAGAGCTCGTTGTCCTCGATCGTCCTTTTTAAGTCAATGTGGAGGGGCCGCTGGATCAGTCCACTTCTCATCTCCTCTTGTCCCATTCACCCGAGAATCAACAGACCCTAGCCTCCATGGGTTTCTTTGACAAGTTTGGCCGTGACGACATGCATGACCATGTGGTGTTCTCTTCGAGAGGAGCACGAGGGAGAATTTCACCATTGCCCCATCGTCGCCACTCTAGCCTCGCCCCCGGCTTTGCGGCTGTACCTGCCTGTCCACCGCTGCCGGTATCACTGGCAACACCACATCCCGGTGCCATGGACAGATGAAAAACTCTCGACTGATTGGCATCTCAACCCCGACAGGGTGCCAATGCCGGTGGTGCGCGAGTGCTCGGTATCGGATGGAGGAGACCCATCGTCATCGTGTTGTCCCTGACCCTGAGCTGTGCGCCCACCCTGACTACACGATCGACTCCTTGATACGTCTCCAATGTATCTATAATTTTTGATTGTTCCATGCTTTTATATTATCAATCTTGGATGTTTTATAATAATTTTATATCATTTTTTGGTACTAACCTATTGACAAAGTGCCAAGTGCCAGTTGCCGGTTTCCATGTTATTTACATCGCAGAAAATCAATATCAAACGGAGTCCAAATGCCACAAAACTTTATGGAGAATTTTTATGGGCCAGAAGGAACACAACGGCCTCTGGCTGCGCCTGGGGGGATGCCCCAAGCAAGGCACAACCTACCAGGGCGCGCCAGGAGGCCCAGGCGCGCCCTGGTGGGTTGTGCCCACCTCGGGTGCCCTGCGGACCGCCTCTTTGCTCTATAAATACCCCAATATTCCCAAAACCCTAGGGGAGTAGACGAAATATTCATCCATCGGCCGCAGAGTCCAGAACCACCAGATCCAATCTAGAGACCATCTCGGATGGGGTTCACAACCTTCATTGGTGCCTCTCCGATGATGCGTGAGTAGTTCTTTGTAGACCTTCGGGTCCGTAGTTAGTAGCTAGATGGCTTCATCTCTCTCTCTCTCTCTCTCTCTCTCTCTCTCTCTCTCTCTCTTGATTCCCAATACAATGGTCCCTTGGAGATCCATATGGTGTAACTCTTTTGCGGTGTGTTTGTTGGGATCGATGAACTTTGAGTTTATGATCAGATCTATGTTTTTATATCCATGAAAGTATTTGAGTTTCTTTGATCTCTTTTATGCATGGTCCCTTATAGCCTCGTTTTTCTTCTCTGATATTTTGTTTGGCCAACTTGATCTATTTATCTTGCAATGGGAAGAGATGCTTTGTAGTGGGTTCGATCTTACGGTGCTTGATCCCAGTGACAGAAAGGGAACCGACACGTATGTATCGTTGCTACTAAGGATAAACGATGGGGTCTATCTCTACATAGATAGATCTTGTCTACATCATGTCATCGGTCTTATTGCATTACTCCGTTTCTCCATGAACTTAATACACTAGATGCATGCTGGATAGCGGTCGATGTGTGGAGTAATAGTAGTAGATGCAGGCAGGAGTCGGTATACTAATCTTGGACGTGATGCCTATATAATGATCATTGCCTGGATATCGTCATGAGTATTTGAAGTTCTATTGATTGCCCAACCGTAATTTGTTCACCCACCGCTTTGCTATTTTTCTCGAGAGAAGCCACTAGTGAAACCTACGGCCCCCGGGTCTCTTTCTCATATTATTTGCCTTTGCAATATACTTTTATTTGCTTTTATTTTCAGATCTATTAATCCAAAAATACAAAAATACTTTGCTGCACTTTATTTTATTTGTGAAAAATCTATTTATCCGATCTATTACAACCTTTTTATCATCACACACCAATTTGTGGCACCGTTACCCGAAATGGATTGACAACCCTTTAACACGTCGGGTTGCGAGGATTTGTTATCTGTGTGCAGGGGCTGATTATGTAGTGTTGCTTCGTTCTCCTACTAGTTCGATAACCTTGGTTTCATATCTGAGGGAAATACCTACTGCCGATGTGCTGCATCATCCCTTCCTCTTTGGGGAAATACCAACGTAGCTTCAATCGACATCAAAAGGAATTTCTGGCGCCGTTGTCGGGGAGGATCTTCAACATATACCAGGCTCCTAATCACAATCTCATCTCCTTGCAATTTACATTATTTGCCATTTGTCACTCATTTTTCTCTCCCCCACTTCACAAAAAATTTGCCATTTTATTCGCCCCTCTTTTCTGTTCGCCGTTTTCTTGCTGGATCTGTTTTTTTGTGCAACCTTGTTTTCCATTATTATCATTATGGATAGTTCTTCCTCTATTGCTTGCACACCCAAGAATGAGGTTCTCAACTTTAAGCAAAAGGGGGAGGAGAAAATTTAAAATATGCTTGGTATAGGATTTGCAATGCTCATAATAGATCTACCCATAAGAAATCCATCATTGTTCTTCTTCGTTGTTTTTATGTTGGCATCACCACTTGGTATAGATTCGTCCTTGATATGATTACTGGTAGAAATTTCTTGATGTGTCCCTCTCTTGATGCCTTTAATGCTATGGGAAATTTAGTGGGCTCATCACCCCTCATGATTAATGAAACAACCTTGACTCTTGAGCATGTTATGGAAAGAATAGATGCTATCGAAAAGAAAATGCTCACCGAAGATCATATGGGAATTATAGATAAAAAGATGCAAAATTTTGCCACCAATATGGGGTCAAAAGCGGGAGATATTCTTAAGTTGCTAACGGAAAAGGGTACATCAATTCATGAAAGAATAGAAGAAAGCCCTTCTCGGATTGATAAAATAGAAGAAATTCTTAGTAATCTAAGCACGTCTTTTGCTTCCACTAAAACTATCGAAAAAACTCCCATTAAAATAGGTGGAGCCTCAAAGAACAAGGGTGCAACATCTAGTAATAGTAATAAAGAAGATCTTAAGATGATTGGTATCCACCCAGATTTTGTTGAAGTGATAAGAGATCCTTTTTGCAAGAATGTAATCTTTGGATTTATTCCTAGAAGTGTTGTTATTGAAGATCTTTATGCTAAATCTTTGAAGGATTCTAAGTGTTTGATTGAAGAGTTGGACAAAGATGACAAAACATAGATCCTTGCTTTATGCCTAGCTAAAGGCGTAAAACTATAGCGCTTGTTGGGAGGCAACCCAATGAATAAATTTTATTTTTGTTTTTGCTTCTTGTTTTTGAGTCTTAGCACAATTATCCTCTATTATGATTGTGTGTTTTATGTTTTAATTAGTGTTTGTGCCAAGTAAAGCCTTTAGGATCTGTAGCGACCAGACCTCAAACAGTCTGATCTCTGTGCTCCGGTGTCATCCCTGGATCAGTAATGCTGACACCACACAGTACTTCGAAGGATTTATAGCAGAGTGGCAATCACACACTTATTACAACGATGTCTCCGAAGAGAACTTATTACAATAATATGGCTTAAGGCCATCTAATAACGATAACAGCGGAAGACTTGGAAGATAAATGGGTCCATCAACACCAACGGCATCACTGAGTATAGAACCACGACCTAAAAGCACCTCAATCATCGTCTGAAAAGTCTGCAACATTAACGTTGCAGCCCGAAACGGGTCAGCACATGGAATATGCTGGCAAGGTAACACATAGAGAATAATGGAATGGAACAGCTATACTATATGCATATTTGGCTGGTGGAAAGCTCTATGGTTACTGTTTTGCGTAAAGCCAATTTTTCCCTACTGCAAAGGAATAATTTTATTTAACTATCATGGTGGTTGTTAAACATTGAGAATGGTTGATAGCATTCTCAATCCCAATTAAAAGTGAACAATTAAAACCCACAATATTAATTAGAAGTAACATGATGAGATTCACATGATATTCAAGTACTAGATACTCAAGATTGTCCATAACCGGGGACACGGCTAATCATGATTAGTTTATTACACTCTGCAGAGGTTTGCGCACTTTTCCCCACAAGACTCGATCGCCTCCGTTGGTTTTCTCGCACTACTGGTGTTTGAGAAACGGATGACCGAGACACAGTCTTTCGGAAGCGCTAGCACCTTACGATGGATAGACCGGTACACCTACTTTCCCCTACATATGCTAGTCTACCCTGTAAGAGTTCGCACGACTTAGTCAACTATGCCAGAGCCCATAATGGCTTGTGGCTGCACATGTAAGTATTTAGCATGAAAGATCTTATGATCCCTTTGAGCCTGGGTGGCGGTCCATAAAAAAACAGGCAAGTCCTGATAGACATCAGGTGCCTCAATCCACCCAGATGTGTGTTTAAGTTGCCACCTTAGATAAACCCTTAAAATTATCAATCTCACATCTGTCATGGATATCACTCACCCAATCCACGTCTACTAGCATAGCATGGCATAATAAGCAAATGTAGAAGTAACTCCCAAAGGTTTCATAATAAACAGGTAAAAGGTACTACCTCATCTACTTCCCATCCCACAATTTAATTAGATCCTAATCATGCAATGTGTGAGGATTGATCTAATGCAATAAAACTAGCTTGTAGAAAAGGTATGATCAAAGTGTTACTTGCCTTGCTGATGATCCGTGAGTCCTAGAGATTCGAAGTAACAGGCGGCGCAATCCGGGTAATCTATCGCAGACAAACAACAAGCATACAATAATTACTCATCTAATGCACAGGTAAAACTCGAACAAAAGATCGAACCAGATAGTTCAACTTAAGAACTCCGGTTGCAAAGAGAGAAAGAACCGAACAAAGAAACCGAAAACAAACGGCGGAAAACAACTCGGTTCGAGCAAGTTGAAACTAGGTCAAATTTTACCGTAGCAAAAACTTGTTTAAGTTGATTAGTTGGAACGACGGTTTCGAAACGAAACTCCAGGCGCTTGAATCACCTGATTCCGATAAACGAGCGAGAAGATAGACTAGAAAGAAGATCGGATCTGAGATCGTGATCGCGGAATAAATCTGACGAGAAGAAAAAGGAAGAACGGTTGAACGAACGGGCGTTCGTTAACCTAGAAGAAATCCGGTGATCACGTTCGTTAGGACGAAAGGTCCGACGAACGGTCTCGGGCAACTAAATCGGAAAAGAAAACGGATCCGATCTAGGGTTTCAGAGAAGAAAACCGATCGTAAAACCGATCTAGAAAACCGGAACGGTTTCGCGAAGAACTGGAGAGAAAAACGAATCGGAAAAGAAGAATCGGAACGATTAGAAGAAAACGATCCGATGAAAAGAATAGATGCGGCGTGGGGCTACCTCCGGCGAGGTCTCTGACAAGGAACTCCGGCGGCGTGGGTGTGGGGCGGCGGCGGCGTGGTGCGGCGGCGGTGGTGCGGCGCGCGGGTGAGGGGTGCGGCGGCGATGGGGCACAAAGGCGCGGCGCGGGGTGTGGGCGTGGTGGTGCTTGGGGCTTTGGTTTGATGGGTTTAGGGGGGGGGGTGTGGGAGTATTTATATTGGGGAGGGGAGGGATTTACTTGGGGTAGGGGAAAAGAAATTAGACTAGGAATAGGAAAGAAAATAGGGAAGGAAAAGATCTAGAAAAGAAAAGGAATATGCGGAAGTAGGACAAAGTCCTACTAGGAAACCTAAAAGGAACGGCGGCGGCGGCTCCCTGGCTGCGCCAGGCGCGCGCGCGTGGTGGCCTTGGCCTCCTGGCCGGCGGCGGTGGTGGCTTGGGCCTTAGGCCCAAGTCGCTGAGGATCCCTTTTTTTTTTAAAAAGGGTTCCGCGCTCGGAAAAAAAAACAGAAAGAGATCTAAACGAACTCCAAAACTAATAAAGTAAATTTTCCCCGACTCCTAAAAATGAGTCGAACCAAATGAACTTTTCTCCGGGCCTAAAATGCAATTTTTGAAAACGCGCATTTTTCCCTATCCAAATAAAAGGCAAATGAAACTCTGACAAAACCAATAATCCTCTTTTCAAAATTTGAGAAGACTCAAATATGAAAAAGGCGAAATCTCCAACTCTCTCCGGGGTCCTTGAGTTGCGTGAAATTTCTAGGATCGCCAAAATGCAAGAAAATATGATATGCATGATGATCTAATGTATAACATTCCAAATTGAAAATTTGGGATGTTACAAACCTACCCCCCTTAAGATGAATCTCGCCCTCGAGATTCGGGTTGGCTAGAAAATAGGTGAGGGTGGTCCTTGAGCAATTCTTCTTCTCTCTCCCAGGTGGCTTCGTCCTCTGAGTGGTGGTTCCACTGAACTTTGCAAAACTTGATAACCTTGCTGCGGGTAACTCTGCTGGCAAACTCGAGAATCTTGACTGGTTTTTCTTCATACGTTAAGTCGTCCTTCAACTGAATTGCTTCAAGCGGCACTGTATCTCTTAACGGTACCTCCGCCATCTCGGCGTGACAGTTCTTCAGCTAAGAAACATGGAATACATCATGAACTCCTGACAGTCCTTCTGGTAATTCCAACTTATAAGCGACTTCTCCCATACGCCGCAAAATCTTGTACGGTCCAACGAAACGCGGTGCTAATTTTCCCTTAACTCCAAAGCGCTTAACTCCTCGTAGTGGGGATACTCGGAGATACACTCTGTCTCTTGTTTCATAAACTGTCTCCTTGCGTTTAGAATCTGCGTAGCTCTTCTGCCTGGACTGGGCTACCTTGAGCCTATCGCGAATCAACTTCACTTTCTGTTCTGACTCCTTAATCAAATCTGGTCCAAAGAATTGACGGTCTCCAACTTCATCCCATGACAACGGTGTCCTACACCTCCTTCCGTAGAAAGCTTCGAAAGGTGCCATCTTCAAACTAGTTTGGTAACTGTTGTTATAAGAAAACTCCGCATACGGCAAATTATCGTCCCAACTAGATCCATAATCTAGTGCACAAGCTCTCAGCATATCTTCCAAAATATGATTGACTCTCTCGGTCTGTCCATCTGTCTGCGGATGAAAAGCGGTGCTGAACTCTAGCCTGGTTCCCAAAGTTTCATGCAACTGATTCCAAAACTTTGAGGTAAATTGGGTTCCTCTGTCTGATACAATACTCCTTGGAACTCCATGCAAACAAATGATCCTAGTCATGTATATCTTTGCCAACTTAGCACTGGTGTAAGTGGTCTTGATTGGAATGAAATATGCTACCTTCGTCAAACGATCAACTACTACCCATATCAAGTCATATCCTGCTTTCGTCCTGGGCAGTCCTGTGATAAAATCCATGCCTATCTTATCCCACTTCCATTCGGGTATCGGCAATGGTTGTAACAATCCGGCTGGCTTCTGATGTTCTGCCTTTACTCTATGACATACTTCACAAACTGCTACATATGCTGCAATATCCTTCTTCATTCCGGTCCACCAGAATGTCTCCTTCAAATCCAAATACACCTTGGTATTTCCTGGGTGAATCGAATATGGTGAATCATGTGCCTCTTGTAGAATCAACTTCCTGATCTCCGGGTCATTTGGCACATAAACACGGTCCTCAAACCATAGGGTATCGTGCTCATCTTCACGAAATCCCTTTGCTTTTCCTTTGCTTAGTTTCTCCTTTATAGAAGCAATCTCCTTGTCAGATTTCTGAGCTTCTCTGATTTTATCCATCAATGTTGACTGAATCTCCAATGCTGCTACATAGCCTTTCGGAACTATCTCCAAACTTAGTTCACGAAGGTTTTCTGCTAACTCCTTTGGTATACTTCCTGTCATTAACGTATTGACATGGCTCTTGCGGCTCAATGCGTCAGCTACTACGTTAGCTTTACCGGGATGGTAATGCAATCTCATATCATAATCCTTGATGAGCTCCAACCATCTCCTTTTTCTGAGATTCAACTCCTTCTGTGTGAAAATGTACTTCAAACTCTTGTGATCCGTGTACACCTCACAATGATTTCCAATGAGGAAATGTCACCATGTCTTCAATGCATGCACTACGGCTTCTAACTCCAAATCATGGGTGGCATAATTCAATTCATGAGGTTTCAGTTGTCGTGATGCATACGAAACAACTCTTCCTTCCTGCATAAGCACTGCTCCAAGTCCTCGACGTGAAGCGTCACAATACACCTCATAATCCTTGGTCTGATCTGGCAAAATCAACACTTGTGAGGTAACCAAGCGTTTCTTCAACTCCTGGAAACTAGCCTCACACTCCTCAGTCCAATTGAACTTGGTATCCTTCTTCAACAACTCCGTCATAGGCTTCGCAATCTTTGAAAAGTTCTCAATGAATCTCCGGTAGTATCCTGCGAGTCCAAGAAAACTCCGGATCTCTCCAACTGTCGTTGGTGCTTTCCATTTGGTTACAGTCTCAACCTTGGTGGGGTCAACTGCTATCCCTTCTCCGGATATAACGTGTCCAAGGAATCCTACTTCCTTCAACCAAAATTCACATTTGCTGAATTTGGCATATAACTGATGTTCCCTTAGTTTTTCCAAAACCGAACGCAAATGTTCCTTATGCTCTTCTTCATTCTTTGAATAAACCAGGATATCATCAATGAACACTACGACGAACTTATCCAAAAACTCCATAAACACTTTGTTCATCATGTTCATAAAATAGGCAGGCACGTTAGTCAATCCAAATGACATAACAGTATACTCATACAGTCCATATCTTGTGGTGAATGCTGTCTTAGGTATGCCCTGCTCTCGAATCTTCAACTGGTGGTACCCTGATCGTAAATCGATCTTGGAAAACACTTTAGCTCCTTGCAAATGATCAAACAGATCATTTATCATTGGTAGTGGGTACTTGTTCTTGATGGTCACTTCATTCAATCCTCGATAATCAACAACCATCCTTAATGTCCATCCTTCTTCTCCACTAGAAGTACGGGTGATCCCCAAGGCGAAGAACTTGGGCGTATGTAACCTTTCTCCAATAACTCCTTAATCTGATTCTTAATTTCTACCAAATCCTTTGCTGGCATCCGGTAGGGTCTCTTTGATATTGGCCCAGTGCCTGGCAATAACTCAATCAAAAACTCAATGTCTCTATCCGGTGGCATGCCTGGCAACTCTTCCGGAAATACATCAGGAAAATCCTTTACCACTGGTACTTCCTCCTGCACTACTCCTGTCAGGCAATTCACTTGTGTCCTATTTGGCACATGTCGGGATACATACTTGATCCTTCTTCCTTCCGGCGTTGTAAGCAAAATTGACTTACTAGCACAGTCGATGTTTCCTCCATACATCGACAGCCAATCCATACCAAGAATTACATCCAAACCTTGGGATTCCAGAATAATCAAATCTGTTGGGAAAACATGCCTTCCTATGCTTAATGGCACTTGAAAACATCCTTGACTGGCCATGTATTCTGCTCCTGGTGAATTTACTAGCATAGGTGTTTTAAGAATCCTAGTGGGCAGGCTATATTTTTCCACAAATCCCCTTGATATGTATGAATGCGATGCACCAGTATCGAAAAGAACGAGTGCGGTAAATGACTTAACCAAAAACTTACCGATCACTGCATCCGGCTGATCTTCAACCTCCTCCATGCTAACGTGATTCACCTGTCCCCTATTGAAAGGGTTCGGCTTCTTCCCCGAGCTTCCATTGCCATTTCCATTCTGGCCTTCAGGACATTCATTGGCATAATGTCCGATCTTGGAACACTTGAAACAGGTGACTTGGCTCAGATCTCTCTTGGATGGGGTTGATGGGGTGGTCCGGTTCTGGCCGTTGCATCCTCCATTCCCATTACCATTCTTGTGGCCATTGTGGTTGTGCGAACTACCTCCTCCATGGGTATGCTGAAACTGAAATCCCGATTTAGGGGTACAACGGGGCTTCTGCTGGGCTCCAGAGTTATACTTCCCCTGTCCATACTTCCTCTTGCGGTTCTCAATCTGCTGCTGCTTCCCTTCAATCATGATGGCACGATCTACCAACTCCTGGTAGTTTCTGAAACTTCCTACCATCAACTGCATGCTTAACTCATCATTCAATCCTTCTAGAAACTTCTCCTGCTTAGCTGCATCCGTAGTGACGTCATCTGGGGCATAACGGGCTAACTTGCTGAAGTCATCGACATACTGGCCAACTGTCCTTCCTCCTTGGCGTAAGTTGCGAAACTCATGCTTCTTCATGGCCATAGCTCCTGCTGAGACATGTGCAGTACGGAAAGCTTGCTGAAACTGATCCCATGTGATGGTGTCAACTGGGAAAGTGGCTGTGAAATTCTACCACCATGCTGCCGCGGGTCCTTCAAGCTGATGTGCGGCAAACTTCACTTTCTCACCATCCGTGCATCCTGCAGTGGTCAACTCCCTTCCTATCTGGCGGAGCCAATCATCTGCTACTATCGGCTCGATGCTACTAGAAAACACCGGTGGATTTAGCCTAAGGAAACGGGCTAAGTGGTCAACAGGTGGCGGTGGCGGTGGTGGTGGTGGGTTGTTGTTGTTGTTTTGCTGATTCTGAACTAACATTTGCATCAATTGATTCTGCTATTGGATCAATTGAGTGAGCTCCGATGGAAATCCAGTGTCACATCTTGGAGGCATCTGAGGGTTTAGAAAAGAAGAGATATAAGAATAGAATGAGGTCTAAAGAGAAAACACTACCCCAATGCACATGAGCAAAAATCACACAAAATCACTTCATTCAATCAAACAAGGGCATACAATCGATCTAGCTATCGCAAAAGTGCTCGAACTATAGTGTTTACATGGGGGAAAATGCTACTAATATTTGGTGGTCATCTAGAAATTTGAACCGGTGGAAGACTCCATGATATCTGCTCCAGCTTCGTCTTCAAAGTCGGGTTCACTTGGATCCGAATCGGTGTCATCGATGATGATGTAGTTATCCGGACATGCAACGTACTCGTCTTCCTCCTTGGATGCTAACTTCATCTTGAGTTCTTCAATCTCCTGCTTAAGATCGACGTTGTGTCTTGCTAGACCTACGATCTCGTCCATGTAGTCCTTGCATGTAGCCTTCAGTTCTCCTTCTAGCTCGATGATCCTTGTCTTCGCATTCTTCAACTCTATCATATCATTGCACATCTGGTTCTCGTGGCGTCGAATATGCTGGTTTAACTCCTGGATGAATGCTGCAATGGATCTATCCTTCTTGGTGGTGACTAACTCCCATTGTTCGTCTCGGCGTCCACAAATCTGGTAGATAGTGTCCTTGAGGTCTTCTTGATAAACTTCTCCAATGCGTCCTATGGTGATATGGGCTGGCATGCTCCTTCCTAGACTCCAAGTTGGTGCATTGAAAACACTATCTATGGGCTTCGTGATTGGCGCGAATGTCCTTCCCGGAACGTGAGCTTGAATCTTCCAGCTCCTCTTCAGGAAAAGTGGCGTTGAAAGTCCCGGTGAAGCTTGGTAGTCCAATGTTCAGGTACTTGGTGACTTCCTTCAAGTGAAATCCAAAAGGTGTGCCTTCATCCGGTTGAGCGTACTTAATCTTCGCGTCCTTCATCCTAAAGGGTAGAAAAGAGGAGGTGTTAGAAAATGAGGAGAGAATAGTGATCTATGGCTTTAACTCAGTGGTCGTGTCCTACAGTCAGCGTGTGCTTTGATACCATCTCTGTAGCGACCAGACCTCAAACAGTCTGATCTCTGTGCTCCGGTGTCATCCCTGGATCAGTAATGCTGACACCACACAGTACTTCGAAGAATTTATAGCAGAGTGGAAATCACACACTTATTACAACGATGTCTCCGAAGAGAACTTATTACAATAATATGGCTTAAGGCCATCTAATAACGATAACAGTGGAAGACTTGGAAGATAAATGGGTCCATCAACTCCAACGGCATCACTGAGTATAGAACCACGACCTAAAAGCACCTCAATTGTCGTCTGAAAAGTCTGCAACATTAACGTTGCAGCCCGAAACGGGTCAGCACATGGAATATGCTGGCAAGGTAACACATAGAGAATAATGAAATGAAACAGGTATACTATATGCATATTTGGCTGGTGGAAAGCTCTATGGTTACTGTTTTGCGTAAAGACAATTTTCCCTACTGCAAAGGAATAATTTTATTTAACTATCATGGTGGTTGTTAAACATTGAGAATGGTTGACAGCATTCTCAATCCCAATTAAAAGTGAACAATTAAAACCCACAATATTAATTAGAAGTAACATGATGAGATTCACATGATATTCAAGTACTAGATACTCAAGATTGTCCATAACCGGGGACACGACTAATCATGATTAGTTTATTACACTCTGCAGAGGTTTGCGCACTTTTCCCCACAAGACTCGATCGCCTCCGTTGGTTTTCTCGCACTACTGGTGTTTGAGAAACGGATGACCGAGACACAGTCTTTTGGAAGCGCTAGCACCTTACGATGGATAGACCGGTACACCTACTTTCCCCTACATCTGCTAGTCTACCCTCTAAGAGTTCGCACGACTTAGTCAACTATGCCAGAGCCCATAATGGCTTGTGGCTGCACACGTAAGTATTTAGCATGAAAGATCTTATGATCCCTTTGAGCCTGGGTGGCGGTCCATAAAAAAAACAGGCAAGTCCTGATAGACATCAGGTGCCTCAATCCACCCAGATGTGTGTTTAAGTTGCCACCTTAGATAAACCCTTAAAATTATCAATCTCACATCTGTATGGATATCACTCACCCAATCCACGTCTACTAGCATAGCATGGCATAATAAGCAAACGTAGAAGTAACTCCCAAAGGTTTCATAATAAACAGGTAATAGGTACTACCTCATCTACTTCCCATCCCACAATTTAATTAGATCCTAATCATGCAATGTGTGAGGATTGATCTAATGCAATAAAACTGGGTTGTAGAAAAGGTATGATCAAAGTGTTACTTGCCTTGCTGATGATCCGCGAGTCCTAGAGATTCGAAGTAACAGGCGGCGCAATCCGGGTAATCTATCGCAGACAAACAACAAGCATACAATAATTACTCATCTAATGCACAGGTAAAACTCGAACAAAAGATCGAACCAGATAGTTCAACTTAAGAACTCCGGTTGCAAAGAGAGAAAGAACCGAACAAAGAAACCGAAAACAAATGGCGGAAAACAACTCGGTTCTAGCAAGTTGACACTAGGTCAAATTTTACCGTAGCAAAAACTTGTTTAAGTTGATTAGTTGGAACGACGGTTTCGAAACGAAACTCCAGGCGCTTGAATCACCTGATTCCGATAAACGAGCGAGAAGATAGACTAGAAAGAAGATCGGATCTGAGATCATGATCGCGGAATAAATCCGACGAGAAGAAAAAGGAAGAACGGTTGAACGAACGGGCGTTCGTTAACCTAGAAGAAATCCAGTGATCACGTTCGTTAGGACGAACGGTCCGGTGAACGGTCTCGGGCAACTAAATCGGAAAAGAAAACGGATCCGATCTAGGGTTTCGGAGAAGAAAACCGATCGTAAAACCGATCTAGAAAACCGGAACGGTTTCGCGAAGAACTGGAGAGAAAAACGAATCGGAAAAGAAGAATCGGAACGATTAGAAGAAAATGATCCGATGAAAAGAATAGATGCGGCGCGGGGCTACCTCCGGCGAGGTCTCCGGCGAGGAACTCCGGCGGCGTGGGCGTGGGACGGCGGCGGCGTGGTGCGGCGGCGGTGGTGCGGCGCGCGGGTGAGGGGTGCGGCGGCGGTGGGGCACAAAGGCGCGGCACGGGGTGTGGGCGTGGTGGTGCTTGGGGCTTTGGTTTGATGGGTTTAGAGAGGGGTGTGGGAGTATTTATATTGGGGAGGGGAGGGATTTACTTGGGGTAGGGGAAAAGAAATTAGACTAGGAATAGGAAAGAAAAGAGGGAAGGAAAAGATTTAGAAAAGAAAAGGAATATACGGAAGTAGGACAAAGTCCTACTAGGAAACCTAAAAGGAACGGCGCGCGCGTGGTGGCCTTGGCCTCCTGGCCGGCGGCGGTGGTGGCTTGGGCCTTAGGCCCAAGTCGCTGAGGATCCCTTAAAAAAAACGGTTCCGAGCTCGGAAAAAAAACAGAAAGAGATCTAAACGAACTCCAAAACTAGTAAAGTAAATTTTCCCCGACTCCTAAAAATGAGTCGAACAAAATGAACTTTTCTCCGGGCCTAAAATGCAGCTTTTGAAAACGCGCATTTTTCCCTATCCAAAAAAAAGGCAAATGAAACTCCGACAAAACCAATAATCCTCTTTTCAAAATTTGAGAAGACTCAAATATGAAAAAGGCGAAATCTCCAACTCTCTCCGGGGTCCTTGAGTTGCGTGAAATTTCTAGGATCGCCAAAATGCAAGAAAATATGATATGCATGATGATCTAATGTATAACATTCCAAATTGAAAATTTGGGATGTTACAGGATCTTATTGGGTGATAGTTGTTTGATCTTGCTGAAAAAACAGAAACTTTTGCGCTCACAAAATAATTATAATTTTTTATAAGAGAGTGATAAAATACCCATTCCACTTGAAGTAGATCAATATACAAATTTCTCAGGCCGTCCTAATTTTTCAGAATTGTTTCACTTACAGAAGTAGTCGAAATAGTCAGATTGCTATAGACTGTTCTATTTTGACAGATTCTGTTTTCTTTGTGTTGTGTGCTTACTTTGATGGCTCTATGGTTTTCTTTGATGAGTTTTTGCCATAGAAAAGTTGGAATATAGTAGATGTAATACAGGAACAAAATATGAATTGGTTTGATACAACACTTATAGTAGTGATTTATTATTCTTATACTAACGGATCTCACAAAGGTTTTGTTGAGTTTTGTGTGATTGAAGTTTTCAAGTTTTGGGTTATCTTACGATGGATGAGGGAATAAGGAGTAGAAGAGCCTAAGCTTGGGGATGCTCAGGCATCCCAAGCTATTATTCAAAAAAGAGCAACCAACTAAGCTTGGGGATGCCCCCGAGTGGCATCCCCTCTTTCTCCTAACGATCATCGGTATTTTACTCGAAACTATATTTTTATTCGTCACATACTATGTGTTTTGCTTGGAGCGTCTTGTATGATATGAGTCTTTGCATGTTTTATTTTGTGTTTTAAGTCTTGACCCCTTGCTAGACACACCTATTTGAGAGAGCCAAAATTATGCCATGACTTGCTAGAATTGCTCTCTATGCTTCACTTAAATTTTTATGAGCTATGGACTTGCTCTAGTGCTTCACTTATATCTTTTTGAGCACGGTATGCTTTAGTATTTTTGAAGAAATTTTCTCTTGCTTCACTCAAATTAGTTTGAGAGAAAGAAATATTATGCTCATGATCTTCACTTATATTTGTTTGAGCTTGTCAAAAGCAACACATGAAAATTAGTCCCAAAGTGATAGATATCCAAGAAGGATATAATAAAAACTTTCATGAAGATCATTGGACAAAATAAACTTGATTCTTAGTAATAGTTTTGAGTATGATGATGTGATATGTGAGTCATCTTGATGAGTAATTATGCTTTAGTAAGAATACTGGTGTTAAGGTTTGTGATTCCCTATGCAAGCACGAAAGTCAATAGTTATGCAATGAAATCATATCCCACTTATGGTGTATTATTCGGGGTTAGTTATGCTTAATCCTCGCTTATGAGATTATTTGTTTCTTGGTTGGTCGCTTCCCAATCTTTTGCTAGCCTTCATTTTGCACTAAGTACGATCACTACTTGTGCATCCAAAAACCTTTAACCAAGTTTTGCCACATGAGTCCACTATATCTGCCTATATGTAGTATTCTTTTGCCGTTCTAAGCAAATTTGCATGTGTCATCTCTAACTTTCAAAATAAACTTCTCTTTTGTGTGTTTGTTTCTCTCGCGGAGCGGCGAGGGGTGGCTAATATTTTCCATGCTAGATGTGTTGTTCTCAAGATGAGTGTTTATTCACTTGTCATTGCATGAGAGTAAGGCAAAGGTATTAGGGATGCCCAGTCCCGAAATGCAAAAATGAATTTACTTTATGTTGTCAAATAATAAATTCCTTGGAAAATGTTTGTATGGAGGGCACCCATGGATACGGTTAGCCATGGAAAGTGAAAGTATGGTGGAAAAAGGAAAACACTTTATTTTATGTTTGGGAACCGCCTATGATATATCTATGCATGGAAAGTATTGGGAACTCTAAGTCGTTTTTGTTGGTGGGATGGATAAACCTCCCAAAATATTTTTTCTCTAAGTTTTTCGCTTTGAGCTCTGGCACCTCTACAAATCTCTACTTCCCTCTGTGAACGGCCTTTCTTTTACTTTATGCAATTTTTATTTTGAATTTGAGTCTCCATCTTCTCTTACAAAAGCACCAACTAGGAGGCAATATGATCATACTTGAGTATTGGACATAGCTAATATGTGAGTGTGTTTCATGAATGGATCAATGGTTGAGCATGATGGGCTAGGGATAGCTTATTTTAGCGTTGATATTTTGAAAGACATGGTTGCTTGTTGATATGCTTGAGTATTTAAATTATCATGTCAAAACTAGACTATTGCTTTGAACAATATAAAAGTCCAAATGTCCATGCTATAAAGAAAAGAATATGATATGACATGTTAGGCAACATTCCACATCAAGAATTCTGTTTTTATCACTTCCCTACTCGAGGACGAGTAGGAGTTAAGCTTGGGAATGTTGATGCTTATCCAACGTATCTATAATTTTTATTGTTCAATGTTGTTATATTATCAATCTTGGATGTTTTATAATCATTTTATATCTTAGGAGCCCCCTGCTTGATCGAATCGCTGGCGTTGTTGAGTCTAGAAAAATGTTTTGAGTTTTTTAGGATTATATATATCAGAGAGTAGGATTCTTTTTACTCCTCAGTCCCTTCGTCGCTCTGCTGAGGCATCCTGACGTAGAGTTTTGACTCTTCTCTCCTCAAATTTCACTAATTTTTTTTAGGATCACGCGGGTATCTTGGAATCATTCCGATGGTTTTGTAACGAGAACATTGTTCTTGGTGCCTCCTGACATTTAGGGGTTGTGGCAGTGTCCCGGGGAGTTGAGCTCCGAGGTGTTGCTGTCACAATTTTATCGTTGCAATTCTGGAATACCTGAGTTTCACCGACATCGAAAATCTCTTTTATGCAGTTGTTGGTGAGATAACCTCGACGCCACCCAGTACTTGGGAGGGAGTTCGGGAGTATTGCCATAACTCGTATAACGGATGCTTTTCGAAGCTTGAGGTACATGATTTCCGAAGGTTTCTTGGTTATGTGTTGAAGGATGGATATAGCTGGATGTAGGATTTGCTAGTTTTGGGTGAGATATTATGCTTCCCATGTATCCCCTACACCTGATTACATAACTAGAAAGTTTCGGGAGTTTATAAGTGAGAATTCAAGTAGCTCCTGGGATACCTTTCCGACAGATGTATGATATGAAATTGGGGTTCGACGTCTAGTGGTCCGCCTATCCATGGTTGGTTTTATAGTGGTCTCGTTGTGTCTTAAAGAGTCCTTGGCTATGCTGACTCGGGGATGCTTCGTATGTCATGAGCACTGCCTTGTACATGATGGTGTTGTACGATCGAGCCCGTGTGGGCCCCACCATGAAAACTTCAGACGAAATCTCTATCATATGTTTGTTCCGGCTTATTTTGCAAGCCAATCCTTTGTTTTTCTGTTGTGGTATTCGAGTTGCTTCAATGTCAATTGTGTTTCCATACTTTTCCTAAGCGGTATTTTCATATATCTATGTGAATACTAATCCTTCTTGATCTTCGAGTTTGCCATCCCAATTTCTTCTGAACCGGTGTCTCTCTCTTCAAGTGGATCCGATCTTTTCAACATCCGCAAGATCAATTATCAGTTCTTCTCAATGGTGCTCATTTCATCCGTCCCAAGATGCCTTTGTTTTCCCGCCCTCCCACCCTTTTCCTTCAAGGACTCAGATTTCTGAATCAAGTATCCAGTTTATGGATGTGAAGTCTCTCCATTCTTTTCCGTCAATGTTCTTATCCGGTGATTCTCAGGAAGATACTAACGGAGCTTCAAATTCATCATTCGTCATTCTTTTTCTTCTCCGGTGGATTCAATTCAAGCTTTGTCGATCATATCCTTTCCTCGGTTCAAATGCTTTCTCATGCCGGTGCACCTCTTGATCATCCACTTCTCGCCATTCATTTGTTCTGGAGTGGTGAAGATATCTCAGAAGATTCACGTTTCCATTCGCGATCCGTTCAAGTTATTTCAAGATTGTTATCTCGTTCAAGCCATTTAATTCAACCAATGCAATCTCTCTTTTAAATCTCTCCAACGGTGTATCTTTTGAGTGGGCTTAACCCACATGTCTTTTCCCAGGATCTTACCTGACCCTTCTTATTTTGCCGGAGCTAACCAAAATTCTTTCAAAATTGACGTAAGAATGAATTATCATTAGTCATTCGTATTGCTCCAAGATCTTTTAAATTCTTTTCATTGTTGGCTCAACCTCTTCGCTTTTCATTATTCCGGAGTGCCTCAATAACTCATGTTGATGTTTCGCATCGTCATTTTCAACATTTGAAGACTGAAGAAGATTTTTCCTCTAAATCTTGCTCCTTTCTCTTCAAGATTCATGGTTCTAGCTTATTGCCTCATCATTGTATTCGATTGTCAGAATTCTTTTCACCCATCCGGAGCAATTCAAGATTCTTTTCAGTTTAATTCCCCAAAGACCATCATTTCGGGATTATTCATTCCATCTTTCAGCTCTCTTTCTCTAAATCTTACCGGTGCATCGTTCAAATATCCTCTAATCAGTTCATCATCTCTTCGTTCTCTTGTATCTAAACTCTCTCATGTATCTTCGTTCATGTGCTAATTCTTACCGGTGACTCATCCCTTTACTACGTTCGTTTTTCAATCCTTATGGTGGTTCATTCAAAAATTCTCTTCCATTGTAATTTTAGCTATTCATTCGTTCTTTCCAATCGTACCGGTGGAGCATTGAAGACCTCTTCAAGTTTGCGCTACATCTATCTTAATCATTTCTATGAGAATAAGTAGTATGCCAAATCCGTTGCTTGTAATCAATTTAATTGATGAAGGATAAGCATAATGTAATTCTTATTCTTATTTCATCCAAGTGATTAATTCCTTATTCCGGAGGCTCATCAAATTCTCGGTTTTCAACTGTTTCATCTTTTCTTTCCTGGAGTTCCAAGCTCTCACAATTATATCACCACGGAGATCCATCTAAATCATTATAAGGCTTCACCTTGTGTTGTCAACTTCTCTTTCTTTTATCATCATTGTGTTACCGGAGTTCTTCACGGAGGCTCTACATGGTGGTTCGCCAAGGATTCCTTTCATTCTTCAATTGTTCTTCAAGATTTCTCTTGGAGCTAAGATCCGCCAAGCTATACTCTAAATAAACATGATGCTCAATACATGTTTTGTATTGAGGAGGTTAATCATTCTTCATCTTGCATTCCAAAGTGCAATTCTTTCTTTCTTATCTTTTGAGGTGGTGTTATGTCATTTTTGACAATCGCTTTGTGTTTCATGATTCACAAGTTGTCCGGAATGACATATTGTAAACCCATCATTTTCAATTCGTTCATGAGATCCTTTGCAACCCATCAATCTCTTCATTGGAATTATCTTGGGTTATATTTGACCTAAAGCTTTCCCTAAGGATTTTGCTATTATTGGTGCTCATAAATGTCCCAAGTTCTTCATTTATCCTCCCGGTGAAATAAGTTTTCTCATCTCCTGGTTGACTCAATCTTTTTCCTGTGAGTGGCAGGTTGTCACCTCAAAATTTTGAGATGTCTTCCATTAGCCCACATCAAGCTTATGCTTTCGTTGTTGATAATCCAACAACTCTATTCAACCTTTTTCTTCGTAAGCATGCTCTTTCAATTTTATTTGCAAGAGTTGTCATTCTTCTTCTCCGTTCTTTTCCTTCAAACCATCTATTTTTCCATTCATTTGTTCTGGAGGTATGGTGAGGTTGCTCTCTTCGTCCTTTCATCTCATTTTGCCAACATCATGCTCTTTCCTTTGTCTATCCATTCAACCGGAGTGTTGTGCCCTTTGCTCAAGTTCTTTTCGCCTTTGTTGGGGATATTACTACCAGTATGACCCGCCCAAGAGGGGCCGGGTCAGCCCTAATGGAGGGTTACATAAGAAGCCCAATATACATTCAAGATGATAGTTTATTAAACAAATAGAAGGCCCAAAGGCTCGGGGCCGGCTTAAGGCCCGATATTGTAAACCGCCGTATGTAAGGAAAGACTTGCAAAGAAAGGCATGTAAAGAAAGTCACCGAGCCGCACACGGTTATGAGCCGGCCAGGACTCTGTAGGCCACCAGGCGTCAACCCATGTATATAAGGGGACGACCCGGTGGCGGCTTAGGGCAAGAAACAACCAAATCGATAACCAAGCCAGCGAGTTGAGCCCCTTGGAGATCGAAACTTCAGCAATACCAATCCCAACTAGACGTAGGCTTTTACCTTCATTGTAAGGGGCCGAACTAGTATAAAAACTCTCTCGTGTGTCCCTTGTCCCAATTAACCCCTTTAAGCTT
The DNA here is from genome assembly GCA_034509565.1 of Triticum monococcum. Classification (NCBI taxonomy): domain Eukaryota; kingdom Viridiplantae; phylum Streptophyta; class Magnoliopsida; order Poales; family Poaceae; genus Triticum; species Triticum monococcum. Next base: position 18,337,013 of record CM067844.1, on the reverse strand, counting down.
CCTAGTGCGATGGCCCTACGACTAAGTCCTTGCTCTAGGACATCTGCCGTGTTAACTCCATGACAGTTGGCGCCCATCATGGGGCCAGCGCACGGTGGATTTGACTTCTTGAAGGGCAACTTCGAAGGGCTCAAGGGATACACCGTGGGACGGATGACCAAGAGTCATTGCGGTAAGCTCTACATCGACGACGAAGGCTGGGGCCTCGAGGCCAGCTCAATCGAGTACGGGTACCGGGTCCCCTTTGGCGGAATTCACGTATTCATCGGCCAGATCGGCGAGTCAGGCCCTGAGCCGGACGTCCACACTAGCCTCATCGAAATGGCTCAACGCGCCAGGACCACCCGTGTTCAATCTGTCGTGAAACATGCCTTCGTAGGATGCATCCACAGCGGTGAATACTTCGAAGGGTCGATGGAAGGCGGGGAGACGGCCATCTGCTCTGATACTGCATCATCAACCGACGAGATGGACTCATTGTACCAGCTGCAAGACGGCATGCTCGGGGGCTGTTCCGATGGCAGCAGTATTCCGGACCCCCTTGAGCCGCCGAATTGGGTCGGATCTTCATGGCGGGGATGCAGCCCGGGCAGAACTCTACCGCATCGGCAGCAGAAGCTACCGGGTCGGCAGCAGCCGAGTCAGGAGAGCCCGCGTGCCCCCGGGCTCAGATTCTAATGGACCTCATGGATCGGCTGACGACTCTGTTAACCGTTGTGGTAGAGCCGGCGGATAAAGCCCAGCACGACGCAGAAGTGTTACGCGTGCGGGAGGAGATGGTGCAAGCTAAGGAAAATCTACCCGTGGAGGAAACCCGGATGGTAGCAGAACGAGCAGCCGTGGATGCTCGTGCTCAGCAACTTCAAGCAGAAACTTTCCGTCTCTCGGTGGATCTTAACGCATCAAACAAGGTCATGAGGAGGAGGCATTAGAAAACTCAGTCGCATCTACCTCTAACGTTGGATCCGAGGAGCCTGTTCCATACACCCGGGGCTAGGGGGAGCAACCCGCCGGAGGCAAACCGGGTCACGACACCCGGTGCACCAGTTCAGCCACGCGCCATGGAGCCACCTTGTATAAATACAACTCCTCCTCGTTATGTGTCAACACCTCCGGGTCACTTCTCCAACCCTCTAGAAAACCTCGTCGCAGCGTCAGCTCGTTTGGCGGCTCTCCCAATGGAAGGCGACTCGCCAACAGTAATTGAAACCCAGAGGGTAAGAGAACTACTTCAGACAACCCTGGCCCAGCAGGATGCATACTCCTACAGTCGAGACAGGATTCATTCAACTCCTCGCCCAAGCCGGAGCCCGAGTTACAGTAGGCACATGGGGTCTGCAGAGATGTCAAGTAATGTTGAGCGCCACAACCGGCCATATAGGCATGAGCCGGTGCGGGCTGGAGCCCTTAACTTGGCAGATCAAGAGAGGATTCGTCAAGAGGTGGCTCAAATAGCAGCAGAGCATGCGGCTCATCAAATCTTTCCAGCTTATTCGGCAACCTCGGTTGACGCAGGAGTGGCCACAAGAACCGGAGGCGTGCCTTGCTTGATACCGGCCATACGCAATGAGCGGTTGCCAAAAGATTTCAAGGGGCCTCGTAAGGTGCCTAATTACACAACTGACCTACAGTCGGGGGCTTGGATTGAGAGTTATGAGATGGCTATGGAACTGTTGGAGGTTAGCGACGCTGCAATGGCCAAGTATTTTACCATGATGTTGGATGGAACAGCTCGGACTTGGTTGAAGGGATTGCCACCCAATTCTATCGGCTCATGGGCAGAGTTGAAAGCGCGGTTCATACAGAACTTTAAGGACACGTGTAAGCAGCCAATGTCGATTGTGGACCTGACCAATTGCAAGCAAGAGGATGGTGAATCTACAACCCATTGGGTGCGCCGGGTCAAGGAGATAATACATTCATCTGATAAGATGGATGCCGGCTCAGCAGTTTTGATGTTGGAGAAAAATTGCCGTTTTGAACCTCTGAAGAAGAAGCTGGGGCGGCTTAAACGTGACTGTAATGACATGGGAACGTTGATGGCGGCTCTTGTCAAGTATGCTGATTCTGATACCACCAAGGACCCGGTGTCTCATGAAGAAAAGGCAACGAAGGGAAAGAAGAACGGCAACGGCAAGGGTCACCAGCATAACCCGGCGAATCAGGGAGGTAATAAATGTAAGGCTTATGAGTTTGTTGCTAATACTAATGCGCAGGGTGGTAATCAGCGGTGCAAGGGCAGACAACCCCCTTGATCGGGCGGGTCAGGCCCCACCCTTGAGCAGTTGTTGAATGAACCTTGTGCAAAACACGGCACCTGGGAGAAAGTAGCCACCCACTTGTGGAAGGATTGCACGATCATGAAGGCATTTATAAATTTAAATGCATTTGATGGGGGTCATGGCCTAGGTGGCGATTCAGGTGGAGGCGGCTTTCAGGGCCCGGGCGCCGGTTCAGGCGGAGGAGGTTTTCAAGGTCAAGGTTATCCTAGTCACCAAGGAGGATATAATCAGCAACCCGGTCAAGGAAATCAGCAGCAGCAATCCGGTTATCAGAGCAACCCGAAGCAGTTGAGTAGTGGGCAGTATCATGTATTTACCACCAGTTTATGTAAGAGGGACCAGAAACTTCACAAGAGGGCCGTCAATGCCGTTGAGCCAGCGGTTCCACGTTATCTACGTTGGTCAAAGCAACCTATTGTGTGGAGCAGAGAGGATCACCCGCCCCGGGTTGATAATCCGGGTCACTTGGCTTTGGTAGTGGTACCTCAGGTTGGTGGATACAAGTTTACTAAGGTGCTCATGGATGGAGGCAGCAGCATCAACATCCCCTACTATGAGACGTTCCGCCGGATGGGATTGACGGATAAAAATCTTAAATAATCCAACACTATTTTTCATGGTGTGGTACCTGGTAAATCAGCATACCCATTTCGTAAGATTGAGCTGGAAGTAGCCTTTTGGGATGAGTATGACTCTAGAGCGGAAAAATTAACCTTCGAGGTGGTTAAGATCAAAAGCCCATATCGTGCTCTGTTTGGGTGGTCGGCTTATGCCAAGTTCATGGCTCGGCCATGTTACATATATTTGCAGCTCAAGATGTTGGGTCATAAAGGCACCATTACAGTACATGGGAGCCAGAATATAACCTTGGAATGTGAAGAAGGTGATGCTGCCTATGCTGAATCTGTTTGCGCAACAAAGGAGTTAAAATTTTACAAGGATCATGTTGACCCGGCAGACATGACGTCATTAAAGAAACCAACAACAGAGCATGAGCCGGAGTTGAAATTCAAATCAGCTGATGACACTAAGATGGTTGACTTTGTACCTGACGACTCATCCAAACAGTTCATCATCAGCGCAAACTTGGATCTGAAATAGGAAAGCGCGCTCATCGACTTCATCCGTGAGAACCGGGACATCTTTGCATGGAAACCTTCAGACATGCCGGGTGTCCCGAGGGAACTCGCTGAGCACACTCTTAATATCAATCCAAAGTTCAAACCTGTCAGACAGTTTCTCCGATGGTTCAATGAAGAAAGCGTAAGGCCATTGGGGAAGAGGTGGCCCTGCTCTTGGCAGCCGGGTTCATTGTGGAGATCTTTCACCCCGAATGGTTAGCTAACCCGGTGCTTGTACTAAAAAAGAATGGCACCTGGCGTATGTGTGTGGATTACACCGATCTGAACAAGGCTTGTCCGGTTGATCCTTTTGCTCTCCCCCGTATTGGTCAGATCATTGATGCTATGGCGGGTTGCGCATGTTTGAGTTTCTTGGATGCTTATTCCGGTTATCATCAGATTAAGATGGCGATCAAGGATCAGGAGAAGACAACTTTTATTACTCCTTTTGGAGCTTTCTGCTATGTGTCTATGCCTTTTGGGCTTAAGAGTGCCCAGGCGACTTACCAGCGGTGTGTGCAGAATTGTCTTCACGAACAAATTTGGTGTAATGTTCATGCTTATGTGGATGATATAGTGGTAAAATCCAGGAAGGAGGAAACCATGGTCACAGATCTGAAAGAGACTTTTGATAATCTTTGGGTTTACAAAATGCTGCTTAACCCGACCAGGTGTGTTTTTGGAGTTCCGGCCGGCAAACTCTTGGGGTTTTTGGTGTCCAACCGAGGTATTGAAGCTAACCCAAAGAAGATCAAGGCAATTACATCACTAGCCAAGCCAACATGCATCAATGACGTTCAACGGCTGGCGGGTCGTGTTGCTGCTTTGAGCCGTTTCATAAGCCGGTTAGGAGAAAAGGCAATGCCTCTGTATCAAATGATGAAGAAAACAGATGTTTTTGTTTGGAGCGATGCTGCGAATGCTGCTTTTGAGGATCTGAAGGCACAGCTAGCTGAGCCGCCGGTCCTGGCTGCTCCAATTGAGAAAGAGCTGCTATTGTTATACGTGGATGCCAACTCATGAGCTGTTAGTGTGGCTATTGTGGTAGAGCGCAAGGAGGCTGGCAAAGAGCATCCGGTTCAACAGCCGGTTTATTATGTCAGTGAAGTGCTAATTGAGTCTAAACAACAATATCCACATTGGCAGAAGCTTGTTTATGGGGTGTTCATGGCGAGCCAGAAACTTAAGCATTACTTTCACGGACATCCAATCACTGTGGTTAGCTCTGCTCCTTTGGGAGACATTATTCAAAACAGAGAAGCCACTGGGCGAGTCGCCAAGTGGACAATTGAGCTTGGGTCTCATGGGTTGAAGTATGTTCCACGTACTGCAATTAAGTCTCAAGCCCTGGTTGACTTCATCAATGACTGGACAGAGATGTAGATGCCAGAAGAGAAGCTAGACAACACGTATTGGACTATTCATTTTGATGGGTCCAGGCAGTTGGAAGGCTCGGGGGCTGGAGTCGTACTAACTTCCCCACGAGGTGACAAATTTTGTTATGTGTTACGGTTGATGTTTCCTTGCACTAACAACGCAGCAGAGTATGAAGCCTTGCTCTATGGTCTTCGAGTGGCAAAAGAAATGAGCTTGAGCCGGGTCAGATGTCTTGGCGACTCAGATCTAGTGGCTCAACAGGTATCTGGCAAGTGGGATTCGAAGGACCCTCTCATGGCAGCTTATCGCCGAGAGGTTGATGCTGTTACAGGACATTTTAAACGTTATCAGGTGGAGCACATTGACCGCCGAAAGAACGAAGCAGCTGATGCTTTAAGCCGGCTGGGGTCTCAGCGTAAGCCGGTGCCACCTAACACCTTTTTGGATGTTTTGCATAACCCCTCTGTCAAGTTGCCCACATAAGAAGATTTAGCTGTTCCTGACCCGAAGGCGCAGTTGGTAGTGGCTCTTCATGTAATCCCAGATTGGACGGGGCCGTTCTTGGCCTACATGACCCGGGGAGAGTTGCCAGCGGATGAGACCCTGGCTCGATAGATAACCCGGCGATCTAAGTCCATGACGATTTCAGATGGAGAGTTATATCATCGCAGTGTTTTCGGAGCGTTTCAGCGGTGTGTTTCCCCCGAAGAAGGTCAAGAAATCCTTCGTGAGATCCATGAAGGTGATTGTGGTCATCACGCCGGGTCAAAATCTTTAGTGGCCAAGGCGTTTCGTCACGGCTTTTACTGGTTGACGGCTCACGCTAATGCGGAAGATCTGGTCAGTAGATGTGATGGATGTCAGAAATTTGCACGACGAGCGCATGTGCCGGCTCAAGAGCTCCGGATGATTCCAATCACTTGGCCGTTTGCAGTCTGGGGGCTTGACATGGTGGGACCTTTCAAAAGGTCTAAGGATAAAAAGACACATCTCCTGGTGGCAGTTGATAAGTTCACCAAGTGGGTTGAGGCAGAGCCTGTGAGTAAATGTGACGCAGCCACGGTGGTTCAGTTCATAAAAAAAAGTGATTTTCTGTTTCGGTTTTCCACACAACATTATCACTGACAATGGCACTAATCTATCCCAAGGAGCCATGGAGGAATTTTGTCAACGGGAACACATCCGACTTGATGTTTCTTCTATAGCTCACCCTCAATCCACTGGTCAAGCTGAGAGAGCCAATCAGGAAATTTTGAAAGGGCTCAAACCCCGGCTTATGGTTCCTTTACAATGAACGCCGGGTTGTTGGGTAGAGGAATTACCCTCAGTATTATGGAGTATCAACACTACGCCCAATAGGTCTACGGGTTACACACCTTTCTTCATGGTTTATGGAGTAGAAGCAGTATTGCCTAGTGACATCCGTCATGACTCGCCCCGAGTGGCGGCTTATGTTGAAGCTAATAATGAACAAGCCAGACAGGATGCACTTGACTTATTGGATGAAGAAAGAGACTTAGCAGCGGCCCGGTCAGCAATTTATCAACAGGACCTGCGTTGTTATCACAGCCGCTGGGTTAAGTCCAAGACTTTTCAGGAAGGCGACTTGGTGCTCCGGCTCATCCAGGATCTTTCAGATGCACACAAGTTATCCCCACCTTGGGAAGGACCCTTTGTGGTTAGTAAAAATTTAAACAATGGGTCATACTACCTCATTGACATTCGAGAGCATGCAGACTCACGTAAGTCGGAAGAGGAGACCCGCCGGCCATGGAACATTGCTCAACTTCGGCCATATTACACCTGAGCCACCGGCTCTCATCATGTACATACGTTCACGTTGTATATACTATGATAAGCAATAAAGTAAGACCATCGGTTTCTTTTCTTTTCACAGACTATGCATCTTTATTATTTCTTATTTACAAATGGCTATTAAGGAGCTGATCATATTTGAATCAAGTTTAACCTTTTTGGTCCAGCTTATGATCGTATCCGAATCTAGCTGCAAATCTCATGGTCACTTGGGGGCTTCCTGTTCAAACATAGGTCGTATTCGAACCAAAGAGAACATAGCTGTCGTAACCCTCTTGATCGACTCAAGGCCAAAACTCACTTGGGGCTTCTTGATCGTATCCGAATCATAGCTTAACCCCTTTGAGCCCGACTTGGATCATATTCGAATCAGGGTCGTTAAAAACCTCTCAAGGTCATTTGGGGGCTTCCTGTTCAAACATAGGTCGTATTCGAACCAAAGAGAACATAGCTGTCGGTACCCTCTTGATCGGCGCAACGCCAAAGCCACTGGGGGCTATATGGCCATATTCAAACCTTAGCTTAACCCCTTTAGTCCGGTTTACTGGTCGTATTTGAATCAGAAACCCCCAACCTTTTGAATACAAGATTAAAATTATGCTTGTTATCTATCGCTTGCCTTTGAGTTGGTTGTTGTTTCAATATTACAAATAAATTAGCTTGGTCTTCTTCACCGGCTCAATTATTGGACAACACAGCCGCCCAGGTCATTCAAGTCGGCGGTTCAAGGATCAAAAGGTATGAGCTACTAAGGTATAATAATCATTGAGTATTCAAGAAGCATTAACATTTCATAAATATTGAGTTATCAAATTCAATCACCTGAATTATTTAAACCGGCGATCTAAGGATCAAAAGGGATAAGGTATGGTCATTACTTATACATGCTTACCTGCTGCATTAACTAAAAAAGTTCGAATTTATATTTGTCTCTGTTCTTATCGAGGTAAATATATTGGCTCTACATTAGGTGTTTAAACCCGTTTGGTTCTAAACCACTATGCTAGTCTTTTCTTTGTATTTACAAGAACAAAGTTCAAACATTGCAGAGACAGGCATTAAACGATGCATAAGCAAGCATTAAACATTGGCATCTGGAAACACAGATTCACATATAAGTATTTTATGCGCGATGGCCCTACGACTAAGTCCTTGCTCAAGTCTTGCATATCTTCTCGACCGGAGTGCTGTCCGAAATTGTTCTTCCTTGTTCCTTGTTTATCTCATTTCAGCCAGAGTGGTTTCAATTACTTCTTGTCCTTTGTGCTCGTCATTCTTAGCTTTGCAACCTCCAAGGTTCCCGTAGTGTTCCTTGTTCCTCTTTTCTAACGAAGTGTTTTCAACTTTGTTCATCTTCGTTGTATTCTTTCTTTCAAATTGTTCAACCTCACAAGGTTCTTTGGTTTCACTCTTTTTCAAAGAAGCAACTTAGCTTTACCATTTCTCTTCCTCTTCCGTTTTCCCTCCGGCGCCATTCTAGATCTCGGGACGAGATCCTCTCGTAGTGGTGGAGTGTTGTGACGCCCCGAGACCGACGCTCCAGAAGACTTCCAGCTTTTCTGAATTTCGTCGCGTGTTTTATTTTCTTGCTCTATTTAAGTTGCATTTCATCATGTCATCATGTGCATGGTGTGTTTTCTCATACATTATGTTGTTGCATGTTCCATGCATGAATCTTGCATCGTCACCTTATCCTTCCCTCTATTTCCTTCTTTTGACAAGTGCCACATTCCCTTCTCTTATAATGTTCATCTTTGCCTCAACATTCAATCACCATGTCCTATTCCTCTGCCATTTTTTCACCTCTTTTGAAGTTGATTTGGTTAGGTCAAAAAATAGCCCAAGTTTGAATTTAATTCGAACTTGATATATTTTTCTACCTCTAAAAATGCCCAGAGCAATTTATTCAAATCCTCCAAAACTACAGGAACTTGAGGATATTTTTTTATTCTCAAACTCCTCTTTCTCTACCCTGTGCTTTTCCACTTTTTTTTCTGCCTGGGGAGATGAAAAAGAAAAGTAACACCAGCAGCAGCTACCTGGGCCTCGGCCACCCAGCCGGCCCATTAGCTCAGCCGGCGCCTACTAACCCTAGACCGCACCTAGGCCCATTTTCCTCTAAGGCCCAGACTCCTTCCTAACCCTAGCCTTCCTGAGCCCGCTCCCTCTCATCCTATTGGGGAACGTAGTAATTTCAAAAAAATTCCTACGCACACGCAAGATCATGGTGATGTATAGCAACAAGAGGGGAGAGTGTTGTCTACGTACCCTCGTAGACCGACAGCGGAAGCGTTATGACAACGCGGTTGATGTAGTCGTACGTCTTCACGGCCCGACCGATCAAGCACCGAAACTACGGCACCTCTTAGTTCTAGCACACGTTCAGTTCGATGACGATCCCGGGGCTCTGATCCAGCAAAGTGTCGGGGAAGAGTTCCGTCAGCATGACGGCATGGTGACGATCTTGATGTTCTACTGTCGCAGGGCTTCGCCTAAGCACCACTACAATATTATCGAGGACTATGGTGGAGGGGGCACCGCACACGGCTAAGAGAACGATCTTGAAGATCAACTTGTGTGTTTAGAGGTGCCCCCTGCCCCCGTATATAAAGGAGCAAGGGGGGGTGCGGCCGACCCTAGGAGGAGGCGCGCAGGAGGAGTCCTACTCCTACCGGGAGTAGGACTCCCCCTTTCCCTAGTTGGATTAGGACTTGGGGGGAAGGAGGAGAGGGAAGAAAGGAAAGGGGGGCGCCGCCCCCTCCTTGTCCAATTCGGACTTGGGGGGGAAGGGGCGCGCGGCAGCCCCTAGGCCTCCTCTCCTCTTCCTCCACTAGGCCCATTAAGGCCCATTAGGTTATCGGGGGGTTCTGGTAACCTCCCGGTACTCCGGTAAAATGTCGATTTCACCCGGAACACTTCCGATGTCCAAACATAAGCTTCAAATATATCAATCATCATGTCTCGACCATTTCGAGACTCCTCGTCATGTCCGTGATCACATCCAAGACTCCGAACAAACTTCGGTACATCAAAATATATAAACTCATAATGAAACTGTCGTCGTAACGTTAAGCGTGCGGACCCTATGGGTTCAAGAACAATGTAGACATGACCGAGACATGTCTCCGGTCAATAACCAATAGCGGAACCTGGATGCTCATATTGGGTCCTACATATTCTACGAAGATCTTTATCGGTCAGACCGCATAACAACATACGTTGTTCCCTATGTCATCGGTATGTTAGTTGCCCGAGATTCGATCGTCGGTATCTCAATACCTAGTTCAATCTCGTTACCGACAAGTCTCTTAACTCGTTTCGTAATACATCATCTCGCAACTAACTCATTAGTTGCAATGCTTGCAAGGCTTATGTGATGTGCATTACCGAGAGGGCCCAGAGATACCTCTCTGACAATCGGAGTGACAAATCCTAATCTCGAAATACGCCAACCCAACATGTACCTTTGGAGACACCTGTAGAGCTCCTTTATAATCACCCAGTTACGTTGTGACGTTTGGTAGCACACAAAGTGTTCCTCCGGCAAACGGGAGTTGCATAATCTCATAGTCATAGGAACATGTATAAGTCATGAAGAAAGCAATAGCAACATACTAAACGATCGGGTGCTAAGCTAATGGAATGGGTCATGTCAATCACATCATTCTCCTAATGATGTGATCCCATTAATCAAATGACAACACATGTCTATGGTTAGGAAACATAACCATCTTTGATTAACGAGCTAGTCAAGTAGAGGCACACTAGTGACGTTTAGTTTGTCTATGTATTCACACAAGTATTATGTTTCCGGATAATACAATTCTAGCATGAATAATAAACATTTATCATGATATAAGGAAATAAATAATAACTTTATTATTGCCTCTAGGGCATATTTCCTTCAGTCTCCCACTTGCACTAGAGTCAATAATCTAGATTACATAGTAATGATTCTAACACCCATGGAGCTTTGGTGCTGATCATGTTTTGCTCGTGGAAGAGGCTTAGTCAACGGGTCTGCTACATTCAGATCCATATGTATCTTGCAAATCTCTATGTCTCCCACCTGAACTAGATCCCGGTTGGAATTGAAGCGTCTCTTGATGTGCTTGGTTTTCTTGTGAAATCTGGATTCCTTTGCCAAGGCAATTGCACCAGTATTGTCACAAAAGATTTTCATTGGACCCGATGCACTAGGTATGACACCTAGATCGGATATGAACTCCTTCATCCAGACTCCTTCGTTTGCTGCTTCCGAAGCAGCTATGTACTCTGCTTCACATGTAGATCCCGCCACAACGCTTTGTTTAGAACTGCACCAACTGACAGCTCCATCGTTTAATGTAAACACGTATCCGGTTTGCGATTTAGAATCGTCCGGATCAGTGTCAAAGCTTGCATCAACGTAACCATTTATGATGAGCTCTTTGTCACCTCCATATACGAGAAACATATCCTTAGTCCTTTTCAGGTATTTCAGGATGTTCTTGACCGCTGTACAGTGATCCACTCCTGGATTACTTTGGTACCTCCCTGCTAGACTTATAGCAAGACATACATCAGGTCTGGTACACATCATTGCATACATGATAGAGCCTATGGCTGAAGCATAGGGAACATCTTTCGTTTTCTCTCTATCTTCTGTAGTGGTCGGGCATTGAGTCTTACTCAATTTCACACCTTGTAACACAGGCAAGAATCCTTTCTTTGCTTGATCCATTTTGAACTTCTTCAAAACTTTGTCAAGGTATGTGCTTTGTGAAAGTCCAATTAAGCGTCTTGACCTACCTCTATAGATCTTAATGCCCAATATGTAAGCAGCTTCACCGAGGTCTTTCATTAAAAACTCTTATTCAAGTATGCCTTTATGCTATCCAGAAATTCTATATCATTTCCGATTAGTAATATGTCATCTACATATAATATCAGAAATGCTACAGAGCTCCCACTCACTTTCTTGTAAATACAGGCTTCTGCAAAAGTCTGTACAAAACCAAATGCTTTGATCACATTATCAAAGCGTTTATTCCAACTCCAAGATGCTTGCACCAGTCCATAAATGGATCGCTGGAGCTTGCACACTTTGTTAGCTCCCTTTGGATCGACAAAACCTTCTGGTTGCATCATATACAACTCTTCTTCCAGAAATCCATTCAGGAATGCAGTTTTGACATCCATTTGCCAAATTTCATAATCATAAAATGCGGCAATTGCTAACATGATTCGGACAGACTTAAGCATCGCTACGGGTGAGATGGTCTCATCGTAGTCAATCCCTTGAACTTGTCGAAAACCTTTTGCGACAAGTCGAGCTTTGTAGATAGTAACATTACCGTCAGCGTCAGTGTTCTTCTTGAAGATCCATTTATTCTCAATTGCTTGCCGATCAATGGGCAAGTCAACCAAAGTCCACACTTTGTTCTCATACATGGATCCCATCTCAGATTTCATGGCTTCAAGCCGTTTTGCGGAATCTGGGCTCACCATCACTTCTCCATAGTTCGTAGGTTCATCATGATCTAGTAGCATGACTTCCAGAACAGGATTACCGTACCACTCTGGTGCGGATCTTACTATGGTTGATCTACGAGGTTCAGTAGTATCTTGTTCTGAAGTTTCATGATCATCATCATTAGCTTCCTCACTAATTGGTGTAGGTGTCACAGAAATTGGTTTATGTGATGTACTACTTTCCAATAAGGGAGCAGGTACAGTTACCTCATCAAGTTCTACTTTCCTCCCACTCACTTCTTTCGAGAGGAACTCCTTCTCTAGAAAGTTTCCGACTTTAGCAACAAAAGTCTTGCCTTCGGATCTGTGATAGAAGGTGTATCCAATAGTTTCCTTTGGATATCCTATGAAGACACATTTCTCCGATTTGGGTTCGAGCTTATCAGGTTGAAGCTTTTTCACATAAGCATCGCAGCCCCAAACTTTCAAAAACGACAACTTTGGTTTCTTGCCAAACCATAGTTCACAAGGCGTCGTCTCAACGGATTTTGATCGTGCCCTATTTAACGTGAATGCGGCCGTCTCTAAAGCATAACCCCAAAACGATAGCGGTAAATCAGTAAGAGACATCATAGTCGCACCATATCTAGTAAAGTACGATTACGACGTTCGGACACACCATTACGCTGTGGTGTTCCAGGTGGCGTGAGTTGCGAAACTATTCCGCATTGTTTCAAATGTACACCAAACTCGTAACTCAAATATTCTCCTCCACGATCAGATCGTAGGAATTTTATTTTCTTGTTACGATGATTTTCAACTTCACTCTGAAATTCTTTGAACTTTTCAAATGTTTCAGATTTATGTTTCATTAAGTAGATATACCCATATCTGCTTAAGTCATCTGTGAAGGTGAGAAAATAACGATATCCGCCACGAGCCTCAACATTCATCGGGCCACATACATCTGTATGTATGATTTCCAACAAATCTGTTGCTCTCTCCACAGTACTGGAGAACGGTGTTTTTGTCATCTTGCCCATAAGGCACGGTTCGCAAGTACCAAGTGATTCATAATCAAGTGGTTCCAAAAGTCCATCAGTATGGAGTTTCTTCATGCGCTTTACACTGATATGACCTAAACGGCAGTGCCACAAATAAGTTGCACTATCATTATCAACTCTGCATCTTTTGGCTTCAACATTATAAATATGTGTGTCACTACTATCGAGATTTAATAAGAAGAGACCACTCTTCAAGGGTGCATGACCATAAAAGATATTACTCATATATATAGAACAACCATTATTCTCTGATTTAAATGAATAACCGTCTCGCATCAAACAAGATCCAGATATAATGTTCAAGCTTAACGCTGGCACCAAATAACAATTATTTAGGTCTAATACTAATCCCGAAGGTAGATGTAGAGGTAGCGTGCCGACCGCGATCACATCGACTTTGGAACCATTTCCCACGCACATCGTCACCTCGTCCTTAGCCAATCTTCGCTTAATCCGTAGTCCCTGTTTCGAGTTGCAAATATTAGCAACATAACCAGTATCAAATACCCAGGTGCTACTGCGAGCATTAGTAAGGTACACATAAATAACATGTATATCACATATACCTTTGTTCACCTTGCCATCCTTCTTATACGCCAAATACTTGGGGCAGTTCCGCTTCCAGTGACCAGTCTGATTGCAGTAGAAGCACTCAGTTTTAGGCTTAGGTCCAAATTTGGGTTTCTTCTCCTGAGCAGCAACTTGTTTGTTTTTCTTTTTGAAGTTCCCCTTCTTCTTCCCTTTGCCCTTTTTCTTGAAACTAGTGGTCTTGTTGACCATCAACACTTGATACTCCTTTTTGATTTCTACCTCCGCAGCTTTCAGCATTGCGAAGAGCACGGAAATTGTCTTATTCATCCCTTGCATATTATAGTTCATCACGAAGCTCTTGTAGCTAGGTGGAAGTGATTGGAGAATTCTGTCAATGATGCAATCATCTAGAAGATTAACTCCAAACTGAATCAAGTGATTATTATACCCAGACATTTTGAGTATATGCTCACTGACAGAACTGTTCTCCTCCATCTTGCAGCTATAGAACTTATTGGAGACTTCATATCTCTCAATCCGGGCATATGCTTGAAATATTAACTTCAACCCCTGGAACATCTCATATGCTCCATGACGTTCAAAACGTTGTTGAAGTCCCGATTCTAAGCCGTAAAGCATGGCACACTGAACTATCGAGTAGTCATCAGCTTTGCTCTGCCAGACGTTCATAACATCTAGTGTTGCTCCAGCAGCAGGCCTGGCACCCAGCGGTGCTTCCAGGACGTAATTCTTCTGTGCAGCAATGAGGATAATCCTCAAGTTACGGACCCAGTCCATGTAATTGCTACCATCATCTTTCAACTTTGCTTTCTCAAGGAACGCATTAAAATTCAACGGAACAACAACACGGGCCATCTACCTACAATCAAACATAAACAAGCAAGATACTATCAGGTACTAGGTTCATGATAAATTTAAGTCCAATTAATCATATTACTAAAGAACTCCCACTTAGATAGACATCCCTCTAATCCTCCAAGTGATCACGTGATCCAAATCAACTAAACCATGTCCGATCATCACGTGAGATGGAGTAGTTTCATTGGTGAACATCACTATGTTGATCATATCTACTATATGATTCACGCTCGACCTTTCGGTCTCCGTGTTCTGAGGCCATATCTGTATATGCTTGGCTCGTCAAGTATAACCTGAGTATTCCGCGTGTGCAACTGTTTTGCACCCGTTGTATTTGAACGTAGAGCCTATAACACCCGATCATCACGTGGTGTCTCAGCACGAAGAACTTTCACAACGGTGCATACTCAGGGAGAACACTTCTTGATAATTAGTGAGAGATCGTCTTAAAATGCTACCGTCAATCAAAGCAAGATAAGATGCATATAAGATGAACATCACATGCAATCAATATAAGTGATATGATATGGCCATCATCATCTTGTGCTTGTGATCTCCATCTTCGAAGCACCGTCATGATCACCATCGTCACAGGCGCGACACCTTGATCACCATCGTAGCATCGTTGTCGTCTCGCCAATCTTATGCTTCCACGACTATCGCTGCCGCTTAGTGATAAAGTAAAGCATTACAGCGCAATTTCATTGCATAAAATAAAGCGACAACCATATGGCTCCTGCCAGTTGCCGATAACTCGGTTACAAAACATGATCATCTCATACAATAAAATTTAGCATCATGTATTGACCATATCACATCACAACATGCCCTGCAAAAACAAGTTAGACGTCCTCTACTTTGTTGTTGCAAGTTTTATGTGGCTGCTACGGGCTTAAGCAAGAACCAATCTTACCTACACATCAAAACCACACAGATAGTTTGTCAAGTTGGTGCTGATTTAACCTTCGCAAGGACCGGGCGTAGCCACACTTGGTTCAACTAAAGTTGGAGAAACTGACACCCGCCAGCCACCTGTGTGCAAAGCACGTCGGTAGAACCAGTCTCGCGTAAGCGTACGCGTAATGTCGGTCCGGGCCTCTTCATCCAACAATACCACCGAACCAAAGTATGACATGCTAGTAAGCAGTATGACTTATATCGCCCACAACTCACTTGTGTTCTACTCGTGCATATAACATCAACACATAAAACCTAGGCTCGGATGCCACTGTTGGGGAACGTAGTAATTTCAAAAAAATTCCTACGCACACGGAAGATCATGGTGATGTATAGCAACGAGAGGGGAGAGTGTTGTCTACGTACCCTCGTAGACCGACAGCAGAAGCGTTATGACAACGCGGTTGATGTAGTCATACATCTTCACGGCCTGACCGATCAAGCACCGAAACTACAGCACCTCCGAGTTCTAGCACACGTTCAACTCGATGACGATCCCCGGACTCCGATCCAGCAAAGTGTCGGGGAAGAGTTCCGTCAACACGACGGCGTGGTGATGATCTTGATGTTCTACTGTCACAGGGCTTCGCCTAAGCACCACTACAATATTATCGAGGACTATGGTGGAGGGGGGCACCGCACACGGCTAAGAGAACGATCTTGAAGATCAACTTGTGTGTCTAGAGGTGCCCCCTGCCCCCGTATATAAAGGAGCAAGGGGCGGTGTGGCCGACCCTAGGAGGAGGCGCGCAGGAGGAGTCCTACTCCTACCGGGAGTAGGCCTCCCCCCTTTCCCTAGTTGGATTAGGACTTGGGGGAAGGAGGAGAGGGAAGAAAGGAAAGGGGGGGGCGCCGGCCCCCTCCTTGTCCAATTCGGACTTGGGGGGGAAGGGGCGCGCGGCAGACCCTAGGCCTCCTCTCCTCTTCCTCCACTAGGCCCATTAAGGCCCATTAGGTTACTGGGAGGGGGGGGGTTGTAACCTCCCGGTACTCCAGTAAAATGCTGATTTCACCCGGAACACTTCCGATGTCCAAACATAGGCTTCCAATATATCAATATTTATGTCTCGACCATTTCGAGACTCCTGGTCATGTCCATGATCACATCCGGGACTCCGTACAAACTTCGGTACATCAAAATATATAAACTCATAATGAAACTGTCATCATAATGTTAAGCGTGCGGACCCTACGGGTTCAAGAACAATGTAGACATGACGGAGACATGTCTCTGGTCAATAACCAATAGCGGAACCTGGATGCTCATATTGACTCCTACATATTCTACGAAGATCTTTATCGGTCAGACCGCATAACAACATACGTTGTTCCCTTTGTCATCGGTATGTTACTTGCCCGAGATTCAATCGTCGGTATCTCAATACCTAGTTCAATCTCGTTACCGTCAAGTCTCTTTACTCGTTTTGTAATACATCATCTCGCAACTAACTCATTAGTTGCAATTCTTGCAAGGCTTATGTGATGTGCATTACTGAGAGGGCCCAGAGATACCTCTTCGGTAATCGGAGTGACAAATCCTAATCTCGAAATACGCCAACCCAACATGTACCTTTGGAAACACCTGTAGAGCTCCTTTATAATCATCCAGTTATGCTGTGACGTTTGGTAGCACACAAAGTGTTCCTCCGGCAAACGGGAGTTGCATAATCTCATAGTCATAGGAACATGTATAAGTCATGAAGAAAGCAATAGCAACATACTAAACGATCGGGTGCTAAGGTAATGGAATGGGTCATGTCAATCACATCATTCTCCTAATGACGTGATCCCGTTAATCAAATGACAACATATGTCTATGGTTAGGAAACATAACCATCTTTGATTAACGAGCTAGTCAAGTAGAGGCACACTAGTGACGTTTAGTTTGTCTATGTATTCACACAAGTATTATGTTTCCGGATAATACAATTCTAGCATGAATAATAAACATTTATCAAGATATAAGGAAATAAATAATAACTTTATTATTGCCTCTAGGGCATATTTCCTTCACATCCTCCCGCTACCGCCGCCACCAACGCGTACCAGGGAGGAGTCCCGCTCGGTCCCCTCTCGTCCTCCTCCCGCAGGAGTCTTCGCACCTGCGCCTGGCCGATTCCCATGCCCGAGCGCCTCTCCTCTCCTGCACCTCGTCCCCGGAGCTGTCCATCCACGCCGCGCCCGGTTCCCATGGCCATCTCCATCTCGTCCCGATCGGGATCGTCCTCGATCCCCTCTGCCTGCTCCGAGCTTCTCCGCCCTCGACGTCCTCTTCGCCGGTCCCCGTCGCTCTGCCACTCCAGGAGCCAGTAGGCCCGCCGCCTCGCCAGGAGATCGCCGCATGGCCGGAGTACGCCGAGCGCCACCTACCCCGTTCGACTCCCTCGCCGGAGGCCGCCACCGCGACCCTGCCGGACACCGCCGACCCGGAGCACCGCGCCTCGGCCCCTGCCATGGGTACTGCGCATGTGTCTTCATCGCCCAACTGGAGCAGGGCCCCATGGATGCCAAGTCTCGCCGTCGCCAAGTCCCGCCGCTCTGCCTCGCCTCTCACCCGTCGCCCCTGCCTCGTTCCAGCCAGCCTCGACCTCTTCCCTGAGCTGGAGCCTCCACCTCCGTCCCCATGGCACTGTGGCCCCGTCGCTTCCCCACATCTCTGCCGCGCCAGGGACTCGAGCCCTCCACGCACGTCACCGCATGGCTACTGAGCCTGCCTCTGTCGTCATGCCCTTCTCTAACATCGCCCCAAGCTCCTCGCCTCCCCGACATGTACTGGCCCGGGTCCAGTATCTTCAACGCCCCGTCGCCTCCTCGCTGCTGCCTGTCCATCTGCAGCCATAGTCCGACAGTAGCTCCACGAACACCTCCATCCGGTGCCTCCTTGGACCTCCTCGAGTTTGGCCACACCACGACCCATAGGACCGAGAAACACCAAGTACCAGCAAGTTCCTGATGGACGCGCCAAGTCCCCAGCGAGACCCGTTTTCCGTCAAGTTCGACTACACGGCTATGACCTCGGAGTTGGACTGCAAGCGCCAAGTACCCCACCGGCAAGACCACACGGACGCTCGAACGACTACAGACCGAAACGTTAAGTACCTCGTCGATACGTGTACGACTACCGTCGCCGAAGACCGTGAGTACAACTACTTCCACATCGCGCCGTGTACGACTACTGTCGCTTGGGTTCGACAAGACACCGAGTACCACTACATTAGCCATGTACATAATACACCAAGACCGGACCGACAAGTACCTGAGAACGTATGTACCGCTACCGTCGATGTGCTTTTCGTCAAGTTCCACTACCGACGACCCCGAACGACTATGAAACGTGAATGACTACTTCCCTCGATGAAGTCGATCCGCTTTCGAAATGCTCGCTTCGAAGGTATAACCGCCGAGACGACCTCTCGAGAATGAATGCATGTCGTATGAGATGCACCCTTGTCTTCCTCGAGCCCGAACTGTCAGTGCACGTTGCCCCTCTTATGCCTTGCCATCGACATGTGGGAACCCGGTAACCGGGGGCACCCCACCGTTCATCGCATGACATGCTCCCGTCACACTTTCTTTTGCACCGGCATCAATCGAGTGACCGGAACCGGAATGTTGCCGTGGCACCATTTCCGTTGTCGTGGCCGTGGCACCCCTCCCGTTTCCTCCACGATGACAAATGCTTCATAATATGCTCATGTCAACATTTTCATAAAATTGCATAAACTTGAACATGTCATCCGCATCATGATAATAACATTTAAAATGTTTAAAATTGTTGTTGCACCAAAATTACTAATGCATATGGGGGTTTACCGGGTTTGTTGTTTGTTATATTTGGTCCCATTTAAATTGTTTAGATGGTATAGTTTTGTTATGTTTCACCTCTTGACATGCTTAACAACATTTAATATTAGTGAGTACATAACCGAGAGAGAACTAAATAATTGATGTGGTGTTCCGTCAATATGCAACTCATTGCATATTGGGCTGCACTTAACTTGTAGTTTTGTTTGTGCACTTTGCCATGCCAAGCTTCATTAAACCGGACATGCATCATACTTGATTGTGGATCATGCCATGTTGATGTGTTGGTTGTTTACTATGTGGTTTGCTTCTTTCCGGTTTGTTTCTCTCGTTAGCTTCGGTTACGTTCCGGAGTTGTGAGGATCCGTTCGACTGCGTCCGTTTGTCTTCTTCATGGACTCGTTCTTCTTCCTTGCGGGATCTCAGGCAAGATGACCATACCCTCGAAATCACTTCTATCTTTGCTTGCTAGTTGCTCGCTCTATTGCTATGCCGCGATACCTACCACTTGCTATATCATGCCTCCCATTTTGCCATGCCCAGCCTCTAACCCACCTTTCCTAGCAAACCGTTGTTTGGCTATGTTATCGCTTTGCTCAGCCCCTCTTATAGCGTTGCTAGTTGCAGGTGAAGATGAAGTTTGTTCCATGTTGGAACATGGATATGTTGGGATATCACAATATCTCTTATTTTATTTAATGCACCTATATACTTGGTAAAGGGTGGAAGGCTCGGCCTTATGCCTAGTGTTTTGTTCCACTCTTGCCGCCCTAGTTTTCCGTCATACCGGTGTTATGTTCCTTGATTTTGCGTTCCTTACACGGTTGGGTGTTATGGGGACCCTTGACAGTTCACTTTGAATAAAACTCCTCCAGCAAGGCTCAACCTTGGATTTACCATTTGCCTCACCACCACCTACTTTTTCCCTTAGGAGTCGCTCTCCCGAGGGTCATCTTTATTTTAACCCCCGGGCCCAGTGCTTCTCTAAGTGTTGGTCCGAAACAGAGCCACTTGCAGCGCCACCTCGGGGAAACTTGAGGGTTGGTTTTAGTTGTACGTAGTGTTCATCCGGTGTTGCCCTGAGAACGAGATATGTGCAGCTCCTATCGGGATGTCGGTGCATCGGGCGGTCTTGCTGGTCTTGTTTTACCATTGTCGAAATGTCTTGTAACCGGGATTCCGAGACTGATCGGGTCTTCTCGGGAGAAGGAATATCATTCATTGATCGTGAGATCTTGTGATGGGCTAAGTTGGGACACCCCTGCAGGGTTTTGAACTTTCGAAAGCCATGCCCGCGGTTATGGGCAAATGGGAATTTTTTAATGTCCGGTTGTAGAGAACTTGACACTTAACTTAATTAAAATGCATCAACCGCGTGTGTAGCCGTGATGGTCTCTTCTCGGCGGGGTCCGGGAAGTGAACACGGTGTTGGAGTTATGCTTGAACATAAGTAGTTTTAGGATCACTTCTAGTTCACGACCGTGCCTTGCCTTCTCTTCTCGCTCTTAATTGCGTAAGTTAGCCACCATATATGATAGTGCTTGCTGCAGCTCCACCTCACATACCTTTTACCTACCCATAAGCTTGAATATTCTTGATCGCGAGGGTGTGAGATTGCTGAGTCCCCGTGACTCATAGATTACTTCCAAAACCAGTTTGCAGGTGCCGATGATACCGTGCAGGTGACTCAACCGAGCTCAAGGAGGAGCTCAATGAAGATCTTGTTCATCGTGTTGTTTCATTTCAGTTGATCAGTAGTGGAGCCCAGTCGGGGCGATCGGGGATCTTTTGCATTAGGGGTAGTCTTCTTTTATTTTGGTTCCGTAGTCGGACCTTGCTTGTATCTAGATGATGTAATGCTATATTCATGTATTGTGTGAAGTGGCGATTGTAAGCCAACTCTGTACCTCTTTCTTATTTAGTACATGGGATGTGTAAAGATTACCCCTCTTGTGACATGCCTACGATGCGGTTACGCCTCTAAGTCGTGCTCCGGCACGTGGGAGATATAGCCGCATCGTGGGTGTTACAAGTTGGTATCAGAGCCGACCCTCGCGGTTACACGGATGTTTGCAGATAGGTGCGCGGTCATGTTGTTCATGACGTTTGTGACCCGTCGTGGCACCCGGCATGGCACATGTACCGGACTGGATGCACGGACGTATGTGCCAAGAGGGAACGTTCCTGTGGCCCGACGAGGACGTCGGTTCTTCTGAGTGGGGGTGTATGTGATAGCCTGGCTTAATAGGGATGATAGACTACTCATATCAACAAGGAATTCCTTCTTTTCCGGGAGCCCATTCTGACAGAACTCCAAAGTTAAGCGTGCTCAGCTTGAAGTAGTGTCAGGATGGGTGACCGACCAGGAAGTTGCTCCCGGGTGTGCACGAGTGAGGACAAAGTGCGCAGAAAAGACTAGTATTGATCTGTGGGGCCAGTCTAGATCCCGCCAGGAGTAACGACCACCGGCGGGTGTGTCCGGGGCGTTACAATTGGTGCTTCTCCGATGATGCGTGAGTAGTCCTTTGTAGACCTTCGGGTCCGTAGTTAGTAGCCAGATGGCTTCATCTCTCCCTCTTGATTCCTAATACAAGGTCTCTTGGAGATCCATATTACGTAACTCTTTTGCGATGTGTTTGTTGGGATCGATGAACTTTGAGTTTATGATCAGATCTATGTTTTTATATCCATGAAAGTATTTGAGTTTCTTTGATCTCTTCTATGCATGATCTCTTATGGCCTCATATTGCTACTCCGATATTTGGGTTTTGTTTGGCCAACTTGATCTATTTATCTTGCAATGGGAAGAGGTGCTTTGTAGTGGGTTCGATCTTATGGTGCTTGATCCCAGTGACAGAAAGGGAACCGACACGTATGTATCGTTGCTACTAAGGATAAAACGATGGGGGTCTATCTCTACGTAGATAGATCTTGTCTACATTATGTCATCGTTCTTATGGCATCACTGTGTTTCTCCATGAACTTAATAAACTAGATGCATGCTAGATAGCGGTCGATGTGTGGAGTAATAGTAGTAGATGCAAGCAGGAGTCGGTCTACTAATCTTGGATGTGATGCCTATATAATGATCATTGCCTGGATATAGTCATGAGTATTTGAAGTTCTGTCAATTGCCCACCAGTAATTTGTTCACCCAATGTTTTTCTATTTTTCTAGAGAGAAGCCACTAGTGAAACCTACGGCCCCCGGGTCTCTTTCTCATATTATTTGCCTTTGCGATCTACTTTTATTTGCTTTTATTTTCAGATCTATTACTTCAAAAATACAAAAATAATTTGTTGCACTTTATTTTATTTGCGATCTATTTATCTGATCTATTACAACCTTTTTGTCTTCACACACCAATTTATGGCACCGTTACCCGAAAGGGATTGACAACCCCTTTAACACGTCGGGTTGCGAGGATTTGTTATCTGTGTGCAGGGGATGATTACGTTGTGTTGCTCGGTTCTCCTACTGGTTCGATAACCTAGGTTTCATATCTAAGGGAAATACCTACCGCCGCTGTGCTGCATCATCCCTTCCTCTTTGGGGAAATACCGACGTAGCTTCAAGCGACATCACTCCTCCCACTGGGACGCGTTGTTCGCCAACGAGCACGAGGCCCGACGGCGTCAGGTCCTGGGGTCCACCGGTTGCATCGGATGCGCCACCATCGCCAGTGGTGGTGAAGGAGGAAGAATGGGAGGAGGAAGCCGCCTACTTGGTCGCCCTCGAGGAGGCCAATTGGCGGCAAATCAAGGAGTCCATGTGTATGGAAGAGGACCACTGTCATCACATGGTGTAGGCGTTGGTCGACAGCGATGCCGTCGTGCAGGCCAATGCATCGCCGTCATCACTGCCACCCATGTCAGGTGTAGAGTTAAACACCCGCCTCCATCATTCGATGGCCAGACATACCAGTGGACGTCCACTTTTCCCATCTACGTGTCTGCTCCGACTGTTTGGATGGAAGCGATGGAGGAGGAGGAGCGCCAACACCTCATGGAGTGGGAGTCATGGGCTCATGGCACTACAAAAAAAATACACTTCCGTGATGATACGTGTTTGTCACAGTAGGTCGTTTTTTTGTCATGCATGTACATCCATGAAAAATTTATGACAGAATCAAGATAGTCATACCTGTGCTGTCGTAGAAGTGTTCCATGACATTACCAAAATTATCATCACGGAAGTGTCCACTTCCATGACAATAAATCGCGCGTCACAGAAGTGCTTTCGTCAAGGGTGACCGACACGTGGCATCCACCGTAACGAAACTCCGTTAAGCTATCGGGTCGGGTTTTGGATCCGATAACCCGTTAACAGCCCCGACCAATGGGGATTTTCCACGTGTACAATCATCATTGGCCGGAGGAGGCACGTGTCAACTCATCCAATGGGCGAGACACGCCTATGATATGTTGACACGTGGACCGGCCCATCAAGTTTAAATGGGCCGGCCCAACTAAAGGCCCACAAGATTTTGCAGACCATAATGGGCCGGCCCAGCTAAAGGCCCACGAGATTTTGCGGACTATAATGGGTTGGCCCAGCTAAAGGCCCACAAGATTTTACGGGCCATAATGGGCTGGCCTAGGTAAAGGCCCATAAGATTTTTTTTGTGCCATAATGGGCCGGCCCAGGTAAAGCCCACAAGATTCTTGCGGGTCATAATGGGCCGGCACAGCTAAAGGCCCACGAGATTTCGCTGACATTAACGGGCTGGCCCAGCTGTAGGCCCACAAGTTTTTGTGGACCCTAGTAGGCTGGCCCATTAACTGCCTGCCATGTTTTGGGCCAAATGTCGGCCCATATTTGATCCGGTCCATTAATGGCCTGCCACGCTCTGGGCCTAATAGTGGCCCATATGAGATCCGGCCCGTTAAAGGCCTACCACGCTCTGGGCCAAATTACGACCCAGATCAGGTCCGGCCCTTTAAGAGGCTTTGGGCTCAATTATGGCCCGTATCAGATTCGGCCCGTCAACTAGACACTATGCTTTTGGGCGCACTTGCTAAAGGCCCACTTAGTAATTCGGCCTCATATTAGTTTTGGCCTGTTAAGGGCCCGTTTAACATTTCGGCCCTATATTAATTTCAGCCTATTATAAGCCCGTCATATAGTTGGGCCTAACTATGGCCCGGTTTCCATCCGGCCTGCTCGCAGCCGATATCTGATTGGGCCAAACAAGGACCGAGACAATTTTTCGGCCTGTTAAAAGCCCGTGATTTGATTCGCACAATCATGGGCCAGGGTTCATTTCGGGCTGCTACCGGCCCGTGAGCTGATCGGCACGTTTCAGGCCCAACCTACATCATGATTGCATGATGGCCCGATTATGTACCGTAATTTTACGTTTTGACCGGTTTACTGCGAAGACAGGATATATATACAGTAAAATAACTACAGCATCGTGAATAAGAAAAAACCTATACTATACAATAAAGAAATTACGTCATATTACATCCACTGGGCATCAAAGTTCGCCACTATGATAATAAAGCACAAGCAGACAGCAGATTACATACACTGGGCATCAAAGATCGCCACCAGTGCAAATAAACACGCCGACAAAATAATATACAAAACCGACAACAATTAAATAGAGTTCAAGAAAGGTTAGCCCTACTGGGGAGCTGCAGCACAAGGAGCTGAGCAAGATGATGAGACTGCACTTGTTCAACACTTATATCTTCCTCACTCTGAAAGATAAACAAGCAGACAGATGACAGGTTTTGCACATAAAAGTATCAGTGCTGACAATTCATCACATTTCTTACTAACGAATAAAGTGACACAGTTTAAATTTTCATTAACACAATATGGTATTGTTCAGGTCAAGACATGGCAGGAAATGACATTGTGAAGGAGTTGGCAGCTTCACGACACCACTGGATTACAGATCAAGAACTCATAAGTGTCAATGGTTAGTGTGCTGTCAATTTATACCATTTCAGATTGGCAAATAAAGGGACGGTTTAAATAATAGTAGAATGATATGACATTGTTCATAGTTAAGACATTGCAGAATATGACATTGTGCTATAGTGGGTAGGTTCACCAAACCATTGGATTACAGATGAAGAACAGAAGCATACATTTAGTGCAAAAGAAGATCACTTGCTCTGTATAGTTTAATTTACATGGTATGAAGAAGGAACTTGGTTGTACAACTGAAAACTTAAATTGAGAAAGAACGGACTTTTGTTTATGAACTACATATAATAAACTTTAAACAAGCAATTTGATGCAAACACCAAAAATAAACAGCTGTTGTAGTCATGCCTAACCAAATATATACAACAAAGTTTGAAGGCTTGAGATGGACAAACTTACATTATTGGTGAAGACATGCTCTATAAAGGCCATGTCCATGCCGATGGGGGGCAATTCAAGAAGTTTAGCACAGAATCTTCTTCAAAAGCATTGCCTTTATTCTACATTTTGTTAAGAGTAAATATAGATGTGATAATATACAAAAAAATGGAGAATATTTAAGATAATATGAAGAGTGATGCTACATAACCAAGTAGCTATAAATGTAAGTGCAGTGATACAGGCAAAAGGTACAGCCAAGAGCAATGCACAACTAAACTTCTTCAGTACCAACCTTATGGTAAGAGTAAATATAGATCTGATGTGTAGAAAATGGAGGGCAAAGGAAAATAAGCTGCAGAGTGATGGTACATGAACACCTGCCTCTCATTATAAGTACACTGATAAAGGACAGCATGTACTTACAAGAACAATGCAGAGTTAAAAAACATTAGCATTGGATATATTCTACACTAATGTAACCATTCATACAGATCAGATAATTTAGAGCGAACAATTGATAAAAACATTGCCATTGGATATATTCTACACTAATGTAAGCATTTGAGTGGAAAATCATGGTACAATGACAGATGGAATATGTATTGATAATGGATGGGCATGGCATCTCGACATATATGATGAGTAAACTAAGCAGATGGCGGTGCAACAAAGTAGAAGAAATGCAAGACAACATATGCAAGATACGAGCAATCAATAAAACCTTGCCAAATTAGAACAGTCACCTTGATGGGTGAACAGGACAGGCCATCTGCCTTTGACTCCTCGAGGTTAGAATAGTCATTAGGATGATATTTTGAACAAGAATCAGCAGGTGGGGAGCGTACGAGTTTAATTGCTTCCAGAATGGCACTCAATGCCTTGGTGCTTGCAGTGTTCCATAATATTCTTCTAATGCGCGGATTCTGATATTCACTGTAATTGCGTATGATATCTGAGAACCATGAAAACATAAATAGTTGTGAGATTATCTTTGTAATGCAGATGATATTCTAATATAGGGGGGCCCCTGTAAACACTTGTGTGCTATCACTGGATTCTGATGAGAGAGCTCATGTGTGCTATAATATGGTGCGTGCATTTATATAATCTGGCACAAGTACACAAAAAATAGGCTCCAGAAGTAAGGATAGCTGGCAGATGATAGGTTCATAATATACTGTATGGAGAGTTTATTGCCAAACCATGACAACAAGAGCACACATCAACTAGGCAGATCATAGTGTACATAACAGGGGTACACCATAACCAGGATATATAAACCGGGAAAGTGGAACTAGCTGGAAATTACGGTGTTGTATTGCCGCTAGTAATTGAAAGCCTATCGATCATGTATAGGCCAGCTCTATCAGCTGTTAGACTGCAGATGTCCATGCTCCCCTTCCTGACAAGGAACATACTGTGCTTCCCATACAGAACACCGCACGGGCCGCCGGCCGAACCACCGGCCCCACCACCTGTGTTCCTCTGCCACCCCCACCCCACCCCCGCCCCCACCCGCGTCGGGTTTTATTCGTTCGACGAGGCCCCACCACCGCCCCCCAAAACCACCGTCCCCACCCGAGCCCCTTCGATCGCACCGGCGAACTCCGGCGAGCTCTGAAAAATCGACTGACCCAATTTTGAAATTTAGTCTACTGTGATTTAACTAGTGTGGAATATAAAAGGGGAAAACCATGAGCATTGCGAGTATGGTGTTGAACGTGCCATGGAGGATCTGAAGGTGCAAACCGGACAAAGGCAACTTCGCAACCAAGACAAGAAATCAGAGTAAAGCAGTGGCGATCTATTTTCTTGCTGCGATAAATAAGTTGAGCAGATATGAAAGAGTACCGCCTCTGGTGCGGCGCCGTGTACGCATCTGCTGAGAATTTGACGGTGTTGCGGTAGCGATGGCTATCGATGGTGTGGAAGCAGATCTAGGAGGGTAGACGGTGGCGGCGGGGCGCGGTGGACGAGACGGTCGTAGGAGCGGCGCCGGCAAGGTGGACGACGGCGGGGATGAAGCGAGAGGACGGGATGCAAGGATCCCGGTCCGAAGCCGTGGATGAGAGAGGTCGATCTCTCGTAATGGACGGCAGCGTCGGGGTATCAGCTCCGGCATGGTGGAGGAGGACGGCAGTGGATGGGGTGGCGGACGAAGGAGGTTGGGGTGGAGAGGGTGTTTTGGCGCCCACGGAGTACGAATGGGGAAAAGGGAGGTAGAGAGGAAGGGGGGAACCATGTATTCAGGGCGCGCTTGTCTCAAATGCGAGGAAATTTACAAACTTAGCCCCCGTTTCAAATTTCTACTACATCACAGCAACACTAGTCGGTTGGGGATAGGACGGTTACTGCGACTTTCCATCTCGCAGATTTTGGTTTCGGGCGGTTACTGCGACTTTCCCCGCTTCTTTCAAATTTTGCAGAGTGCACGTTTACCGTGCCAACTCAATTCGAATCCCGTTTGTATTCTATTTTTTTCGGGCGGGATCCATTTTCAATTGGAATTACATTCTATATACATCATTTTTTATATATACTTTCAAAAGCACAACACCATTTATACATAAATATGGTTTACAAATGGCATGATCTCAGATTCATAAGGTTGTATCCATCAATTTGGATTTTCAAATATTTGAAACCACTTTATGTTGAAATCCAATGTATGCATTCCTCGCTAACCGTCTCCAATTAATGTGTGTTTCATGCGAGTTTTTTTTACTTCTCAAACATGTATAATGTGTTTCACACACGCAACATATAGTGTAATCCCGTTTAGACATTAATTGCATATAAACCATGCATTGTTTGTAATTGAAGAATCTATGGATCACCAATATTGATAAACTATATAACATTACACGTGTGCCCAAATTCAAATGAATATGCATGTTTGATACACCAATTTGCGTTATGATATTATCGATGTCGTGATCTCCAATTTAAATATTTGAATCCCCTTTAATCCAGATATTTGTCTCATATAGCTATCACTCATGCTTATATAGGACTATCTCTCTGGACGTATAAGCGTCCATCGTCTCTCAGGTATCTCTCGTGCTACATGTATGTCGACAATGATCTTTTATCTTCGTAACACACTGACGGTACTCTCTCCCTCGACCTTCATCACTCTATCTCTCTCTAAGTATATCTCGCTCCCTGCTATGTGTCTCTAACTATGATTCTCCATGTGGAATCTCTTTCTCTCATACAAACACAAAACTTATGTCTCTCGGGGTCTCATTTCTCTCTACTATTCCTATGTGTGCCACTCGCACACCCCTCATATAGAGATGTCTTTCGCTCCTTAGATATGAGAACCTACGACTCTTCCTCTTCAATATCTCTTTCTCACACACAAACACAAACTCTGTCTCCCAGGGTCTCATATTTCTCCATTCTTCTCTTGTATGTCGCTCAAACACACCCTCTCTCCCTAGAGATATCTTGCGTTCCCTCATATGTCTCTCTAGCTATCACTCTCGTTGTGAAATATCTTTCTCTCTCGCAGACACAAAACTCCGTCTCTCTGGATCTCATTTCTCTCTGATATCTGTTTGTATGTGACTCACACGCACCCTCTCTCTATCCCTCTCACACCCACACACATAACCCAACCTTCTCATCCAGTATACTCCTATCTCTAACGCACACTAGCTAGCATCTTTATCTTTCTATTTATCTATTTCTCCATCAACCTTGTTTCTCGCCCTCACTCTTGATTCCTATCACGCACACTACATATGTTTCTCTCTACATGCAGTCAAGTGCCCTCTCACACACACATATAACTTCACCCTTTGAACCACCCGACGGTCATCTCCAACACCCAAACTAGCGGATGTCCCTCTAGCTAGCATCTCCATCTCTGTATCTATCTGTAGTTTCTCCGTCAACATTTTTTTCTCGCACGGAGTCTTGCTTCTTATCACCCACACTATATATGTCTCTCCATACATATGCATTTATAGGTTGGTCTCTTTTGCACAATCATTGCGCCTCACTCCCTCTGCTCGCCATAGATGCATGCTCCAGCCCACGCCACTATCTCTTAAAGACAAAAACACATGCTCAATTGTCGGGACTTATTCCATGAATTCTCACATGCATGCATATTGTCATACCGATCCGTCTCTCCCATGTCATTGATCTTATGACTTATGTCTTCTTTCTTTTATCTCGATCATGCACGCGTGCACACACACATCCCACGTATACATGTATACCTCTCACACATGCACGTTCAAGGTCTCTGTCTCCATACATAGTTAATTACCCTCAATCCTAACACCACATCGAATTGTTCTCCTCTTTTGTGCACATAACTTCCGCCTGGATGGGTAAAACACACACTCACACTTAACAATCTCCTTCTAGCTACCCCCCCCCCCCCGCCCCCCGCCTCTCACTCTTCCCCTATATCCCTGAAACCAATAAGACCATCCATTAGTTTAATTCCCGCCTACATGCACCATTGATATATAGTAGTCTTCCCCGGTGTCTCTCAAACAAACACATTCTCTCGAAGTCGACTCCTCTCACGCGCACACACCTTCTCTTCCCTCTCTACGGGCATTTTCTCTCTCGCACCCCATCGTTGGTGGCCTCTGCCATACACATCACCTCTCTATGATGAAAGCCATGGACACTTAAATTACATCCGCCACAAAGGACCCCGCGACACACACACACACGCACGCACCCCCCAACACACACACACACACTAAGACTCGATCTCTCTCTCTCTCTCACACACACACACAAACACACACACACGCAAGCACGCCCGCCCCCCCCCCCCCACATACACACTAAGACTCCATCTCTCTCCCTCTCTCTCTCTCTCTCACACACACAAACTAAGACTCCATCTCTCTCTCTCTGACACACACACACACACACACACACCCCACACACACACTAAGACTCCATCTCACACACACATGCTCTAGCCGGAGCATTTGTTCCTACCACCCTTCATCCAACCTTACCCGTATGATGAACAATCAGCTTTATTTACTTGCATAACATGGACAAATTCCACTTTACTTTAGTAGTCAACAAACTTATCATCTGTACCCTTATAAAAAAACGAGTTGGTGGTGATGGTGTGCCTGCCATCTTGTAATACAGACCGTATGATCTATATCTGAGGATAGAAAGCAAACTATGATAATTTTACAAAAGATACCCGCACCTCTCTCCACAGCATTATCTCCCGCAACCTCATTGCTTAGCAATTAATAAAGGAATAACTCTCTGGAACAATCTAGCATGCATGGTGGCCGCTGCCGCCTGCCGGCGCCGTCCATCCCCATGCCTCCGCCCATTCCGACTACCAGTCACCACCATGCTCCACTCCTCCTCGCCTTATCTCTCATCTTTCATTTTTTCGATGACATTCTCGAGATACCAGTTTTTCGATAAAATTCTCGAGATATCATTAGTTTTTACACATGGGATTACTCCTGCATGGGTCAATCACAATAGGTGTTCTATAAAAAAATGCATATTGATGTTCCGTGCAATGCACGAGAATCTTGCTTGTAATTATATAATGCAAATCATGAGCAGGAAGTGACATTTTTTTGACACAACCACGTTAACATGGCCACGTAAATCACTAGCTAAAGTAAATACCATTATAATTATATCCCGATGCAAAAAGGTTGAGTACACGTCCGAAGAGTAGAGTCGCACACACGCACTCTGTCCCTCAGAATCTCTCTCACACACACACCAGTTACGTGACGCCCACTTAAGCAGACACGTATGTTACAATTCGTGCACCCGCGGGTACACGTGATGCTGCGCATTTATTTAAGCTAGAAGGCGAACCCAAACAGTAGCTGCATTCATTCCCCTCCCGCCGCCTCTTCTTTGGTCGCTGTCGCCCGGTAGCCATGGGCCGGCCGAAGGTAACAACATACGCCATACTCCCGCCGGAGTGGCGCTTTAATATGGAAATTTTAGTGGCCATGCATGCATCTTTTTGTGCTAGCACTCCTATATAAGGGTTGACCGGTCGCTTC
Source organism: Triticum monococcum (assembly GCA_034509565.1). Taxonomy (NCBI): domain Eukaryota; kingdom Viridiplantae; phylum Streptophyta; class Magnoliopsida; order Poales; family Poaceae; genus Triticum; species Triticum monococcum. The sequence goes on along the minus strand of CM067844.1, from coordinate 18,305,370 downwards.
CCGCGGACGTGTGCGGCCGGTGGAAGAGGAAGGAGAAGGGAAGCAGGCTGTGGAGTAACGTTTTTACCACAGTTTCCTAGGAAACCAAGTGCAATAATTGAGTAGTTTTGCAAACTACCAGTACTACACCTGAAACGGTTCAAAACCTATACTCCCTTGCCAGCGCGCGCTTCCCGCGTGAAACGGTCAGCGTCGCCCTGGAGCGTCAGTGCCGCATTAATGCCCGACCAGAGCGGAGGCGACCTCACACTGGCACCGGCTTTGAAGTGGCGCGACGGTCGAGAGAGCGCCGCTTCCCGGTGCACGTGATTGCTCTGCGTCGAGACTGGCCATAGGCCCTGTTTGGATCCATGGGTTAGAGTTAGTATGAGCTAGTTGGGGCTCAAATAGCCCTAAACTATCCAAGCATGAGGGTTTAAATTGGAGCAAGTTCCACCGAACCCACCAAAAAAAAACTATCCCACCCATGAGGGTTTAAACTGGAGATAGTTCTCATTGGGACCACTGAAAAATCACTTTTCTCTCTCCATGAAGTGCATTTATTGTCAATCTAACCCTGTCACCCAAACACCTCTTTGGCTATAGTTAGTTCAGGGTTAGTCATGAGTTAGTCTAACCTCTAGCTAAGTTAGAGTATCAAACAGGAGCAATATAGGACATGCAAGTTGCTCAAAGCATACATGCAAATTCATATGTGAAAGGATTTTTTTCTTTTTTAAAACGGAACGTGAAAGGAATTTTTTTAGAATGCTCTTGGCATGTCGCTAACATGTGATAGTTAACCGACCTCAATAGACGGCAGAAACGCCAGCCCGCCGCACTTTGATAGAGACGAGGAGGGAGAAGCGATACAGGCTGCTGGATTACTAGAGATAGGTGTCGCACGAAAGCCAAGAAATATGGTGATAGCGTGGGTTAGCCATGTACTAGTATGATGTAACTACACTTGGCTGCCGTATTTCGTACTCTTCCAGTCCACTATGGAGATGATTGGTTAATTTTATATCGCTGAATAATATTAAATATTATGAGTGCAGACGCTCCACCACGAGGTTCCTTTCTCCTTCTCGATCGTCTGGAATCTATGTTCTTCCACTCTATTTTTTAACGTGAGCTTTGTTCATCCTTTTGCCAACACACGAGACATCTAGCATCAAGGTGCACGTGTTATGCAAGGATCGTTCCATCTATATGAAGAACACATGGGACTGGAACTACGAGACGAACATGTACCCAGGAGTGGATGTACGAACCTGAGTAATGTAGCGCAGTAAGTGAAGTAGAAAGGCACAAATCGTATGAACATGCATGGCATATAGGGTGTGTTTGGTTGCGTTCTCGTCTCGGCATAGTTGTTCCCTCTTCAGGCATGCTCAACTCAACACCCCTCTTCATGCATGCTTCTAGTGTATTTGTGCTAAACTAGTGTGGACTCATGCACCCTCCATACACTCTACCAAACACCCAAAAGTAGGTCGAGAAGGGAACTCTTGGGCGGCATTTGTCTCTTACTACGTACTACCACTAAGTGTTGTACGTGCAATGCACGGTGATGTTATGGAGTACGTGCCTAAGTACTCTACTACTACTATATTAGTTGGAGGCACATATTAACTTTTATATTTGTTTACGTGTATGCCTCGAGACCTTCCAACTAGACGTGTCTTTGTCTCCATTTTTTTGCGGAAAACATGTCTTTGTCTCCAGGTCGCACTTTGTATCGTTCATACCACTAAGTACTACTACGTGTGGTCTCCGACCCAGAAGTGGAAGAAGTGGAGACGCTCTACCACGTTGTTTTTTACGCTGGGCTCAACCACGTTGTCCATGTCCCACTCCTTTCGCTGACGTGTGGGACATCCAGCACGTGCCGTGTTTGGCACCCTTCGTCGTAAGAGTTGAAACGCTAACATTCATCAGCAATAAAAATTAATTATAAATCGGCAGTGATACTATTTTTTTGCGAACCAATCAGCAGTGATACTATACCTCGATATCGGAAAGAATACTACTCCGTTCGCCAACATGTGGGACGTCAACCATCCTGGTCCACTTGCCATGCACGCAGAACTTCAAGGGAGTCACCCAGGTCGTCGCACCGCAGTAACAATGACTAATGAGCCGTCAAATCATAGGCCCACTTCCCACTTTGAAGTTGCTTGGACGAAGGAACCATCATGACTTCGTTGAATTCCGCTTCTTGAAGAAAACTACTGTACCAACAGTACTTCTAGCTACAGTAGTTACTACAACAGAGGGCTCCTTTCATTCATAGGATACGAATATGAAAATCATAGGAAGTGAGATGACATGCATCTCAATTCCTATAGAGAAAGAGATGCCATTTGATGCTTAGGATAGGAATTTTTCCATTTAGTCTAGGCTAATGTACTGGTAATTTGCTCTAAAAACTACAGTAGTAACTAGTAGTACTGGTACATGCTCGTACTCAGACGCACACACACACACACACTAACTACTAGTACTACTACTTCTCACATGATGGCCAGACGCTGTTGTTCTCCTTCCCGGCTTTGTCGGCGACACCCCACCGTGCTTGGATCTCCGCCGACCTCTCCGCAGCAGCGCGTGCGTCCTTTTCTTTCTTGCGGCGGCGGGCCTCTCTTTTCTTGAGTGCTTTCTAACTTTTCCGCTCCCTCTGTGCGGCTTTGGCCGCCTCTTGCTCTACCGCCCATTCGGCCTTGGCATCTTCAAATTCCTCCCACATAGTTGTGAGGTCGCGAGCGGCGATGAACTCGGCACGGCGGGATGCCATCGCTTCCCTACCATTTTGTGTGCGGTCATGGGCGGCGAGGAACTCGGTGCAGCGGGATGCCATCGCTGCCTTACCGGTTAGTGTGCGGCGCGGTGGCATGAACGACGCTTCGTGAGAGCTCTGGGGTGGAGTGGCCGGACAACCGTATAGTGCATTGGTTTGTCAAGAGCTCAAGGACAGAAGACGAAGCAAATTTGGATTCCCCTTCAATCCTGGTCATTTATTACCAAGTAAAATGCATTGGCGGTCATCAAACTTGTCATGGTAGCTCACTTTGATCATTGTATATGAGATATGGTGATTATACGGTCACTGGCTCAGCGTATAGCTCTGTATTTGTCTGGTTGACCAGTCAAACAATGCGCATGTGCCTCATTAGCTCGTGTTCTTTATCTATCTACGCGGGCCTACCTGTCAATGGAGAAAGAAATACTGTAAAAACCAAAATTATGCTAGAGTCTGGACCGCTTCCAGAGCCCGCTCTCACCGCCCTGGCCCCTCAAGACGCCAGCTGCCCGCCGCATGCATGCATAGCAAGTAGTACTCCTTATGTGGAGGAGAGAGAGGCGTTGATAAAGTCAAGGAGTGGGCTCTGCAAGAGCCCGTCTCTACACGTGCTCCTAGGTATAAAAAAATAATTCTAAAAAAAGCATAAAAAATAATTGTGTCTTAAAAAAAGAAAGGTAAAAAACATTTGAGAGGAAATAGATAGAGAGAATGTGAGAAAAAGCTGTAACTTGGGCATTACATGAGGAAGGAGGGAGTGGTGCACATGCCAAGTTCACTGGGCTGCCGTGTTTCACACTCCTCCGTCGTAACGGTGGAGACAATAGCTTTCATAAAAAATAAACAATGAATACTCGTTGCTCGTCCTCTATATCGGAAAGAATACTTTCATTCGCCGACATGTGGGACGTCGACCATCCTGGTCCTCCTGCCATGCACAAAATTATCCTCGTCTACCCGGGTCGTATCGCAGGCCCAACCTTTCCCACTGTAAGTTGTTCGAACGAAGGAACCATCATGACTTCGTTGAATTCCGCTTCTTCAAGAAAACTTATTGTACCCGCAATACTGCTACCACACGCGAAGACTGGACGGCACTGTACCACGTCATATCACTGAAACCCACTAGGCCAAACTAGCCCGCCTAGGTCATCTATTTTGGAACGGAGGGAGTACGTCTCTGCACTACTATGATTTTGTGTTGCATGTCATATCACTGAAACCCACTAGGCCAAACTAGCCCGCCTAGGTCATTGATCGCTAAGCCTACAATTTTAGGAGCTAGGGCTATTGGTCGATCGACGAGGGATAAGTATAAGCGTACCACGAGCTCATCAGCCCCAACGTTTCTCTTCGGTGAGTGTTTTGCAAGTACTATAGCTCGCACAATAGCTAGCCTACTAACACCAAGAATCATCAAACAAGCCCTGCTGATATGGTAAACAGTTCAAACTTACATCTAATCATGCCATATATTACATCAAAAGCTGGCGAGGATACATCTGTTTCCGTAACTTGGAGAGGGTTCGCATGATTCACTATCAAACAAAAGTAGCAAGATCCGCCCACACAAGATAGTGCACTAGCCCTAAGATGGTTTGATAACACGCATCGTTCTGGTAATTAAACACAGGGCAATGCAAACTACCCTGAAGGATTAGCGCGGCCAACTATTTCCTGTCATCGATCTCTCGGGCAATGACCACAGCACGGACAGCGCCATGGGAATCGTTTTCTGGGGCGATGTCCGCAGGACTGACCGCGACATCGGAATCGATCTCTGGGGCGATGTCCACAAGATGGACAGCGGCATCGGAATCGATCTCCGGGGCGATGCCAACAGGACGGGCCATGACATCGGAATCATCAAGGACGTCCACCGGCACCTGCACAACCCTAACATATTAGCAAGCACATTGCAAATAATCAAAACCACAACTATGGTAATAAGCCATTATTTTTTACCTTGTGCAGCTCACCGGGGGATCTCATCCCTCTGGGGGCCATCTCCTCGTCCTCGATGGGGGCCATCACCTTGCCAAGGGAATACTGCTTCTCAACAACGACTATCTCCTCAAACTCGGTCTTGAGCCTCACATAGGTGGCAATCAGAGTTCCTGGGATAGGCTCGGTGGGGCCATTGCTATTCTTCCAACTTTCTTTGAGGAGTTTGTCCGCCAACGTCCTCAACTCTTGGGCCAGTGCTTGTTTCTTGGAGTTCTTCGTCTCCATGGGTTGGCCCGCCAACATAGTCAACTCGTTGGTCGGTGCTTGCTTCCTGGAGATCGCTGTCTCCAGTGGGTTGTCCGCCGGCAACTCTTTGCCTTGTGCTCCGGGATCCATCAATGAACTGACAAACAAAAAGCAATCGAAAGGAAACCACAATCGCAATGAAAACATGAAAAGAATAGTATGTGAGAATCGGTCGGTGCTTCGCAAAAAGAAGATTCTTGGAATGAAAATATAGCAGCATAACTGATTCGCCCACCTTTCCTTCGTTGGTACAGAAGAAAAATGGCAGAAGTGAGTAGCCTGGAGTGAGGTTTTCTTCAAGAAAGGGAAGAAAGGGCTTGAACGAGCGTTCCATTGAAATGATGGTTGCTTCGTCCAGTCCAACTAGGAGGCCACCTTACCACTGCTGGTAAAGGTGTGCATTTTGTGATATGACGGGTCATGACGGCCACACCGGGGTGACAGGTGAGTCTCGACTGTAGCACCTTGTAGTGATTTGGTGGATGGCACGTGGGCCTGGATGCTTTGAAATGTCCCGCATGTAGATAGAGTGGCTAGTCATATACTCCCTCCTTTCCGGTTTATAGGGCTCAATTCAAAATTTTCACCAACCAAGGTAGATGGTGAGTGGTGGAATCCTTTTTGTAATTTGCAAAAGCACCCAATTAATGCTCTTGTTTTCTTCAAAAATGTATGTTTACCAATGATTAATTGCAATGCATGCATGCATAAAGTACATGCATTGGTCAATTTTCTCTTAATACCTGCATGCAATTATTTAATGCACCTTGGAATCTGAACTTGTGATGGGGAACAACCAAATAGAGCCTTATAAAATGAAAAAACTAAGATTTTGAGATAAGCCCTATAAACCGAAAAGGAGGGAGTAGGAGTGCTCAATATTGTGCACCGCGACCAAGGCGGAGAGGAAAACAAGAGAACAACCCTACTTTTCCAAACACTTTTGCCCTTGTTTTGGACTCTAACTTGCATGATTTGAATGGAACTAACCCGGACTGACGCTGTTTTCAGCAGAATTACCATGGTGTTATTTATGTACAGAAACAAAAGTTCTCGGAATGACCTGAAACTTCACGGAGCATCTTTTCGGAAATAATAAAAAATCCTTGTAAAAGATGAAGACCAGGGGGCCCACTACCTGTCCATGAGGGTGGGGGCGCGCCTGCCCCCCTAGGGCGTACCCCTACCTCATGGGCCCCCTAGAGCTCCTCCGACCTCAACCCCAACTCTATATATTTGGTTTCGGGGAGAAAAATACCAGGGAGAAGAATTCATCGCGTTTTATGATACGAGGCCGCCGCCAAGCCCTAAAACCTCTCGGGAGGGCTGATCTGGAGTCCGTTCGGGGCTCTGGAGAGGGGAATTCGTCGCCATCGTGATCATCAACCATCCTCCATCACCAATTTCATGATGCTCACCGCTGTGCGTGAGTAATTCCATCGTAGGCTTTCTGGACGGTGATGGGTTGGATGAGATCTATCATGTAATCGAGTTAGTTTTGTTAGGGTTTGATCCCTAGTATCCACTATGTTCTGAGATTGATGTTGCTATGCTTAATGCTTGTCACTAGGGCCCGAGTGCCATGATTTCAGATCCGAACCTATTATGTTTTCATCAATATATGAGAGTTCTTGATCCTATCTTGCAAGTCTATAGTCACCTATTATGTGTTATGATCCGTTAACCCCGAAGTGACAATAATCGGGATACTTACCGATGATGACCATAGTTTGAGGAGTTCATGTATTCACTATGTGCTAATGCTTTGTTTTGGTATTCTATTAAAAGGAGGCCTTAATATCCCTTATATTCCATTAGGACCCCGCTGCCACGGGAGGGTAGGACAAAAGATGGCATGCAAGTTCTTTTCCATAAGCACGTATGACTATATTCGGAATACATGCCTACATTACATTGATGAATTGGACCTAGTTCTGTGTCACCCTAGGTTATGACTGTTACATGATGAACCGCATCCGGCATAATTCTCCATCACCGATCCATTGCCTACGAGCTTTCCATATATTGTTCTTCGCTTCTTTACTTTTCTGTAGCTACTATTACAATCACTGCAAAATACCAAAAACATTACTTCTGTTATCATTACCTTTTGCTACCGTTACCACTACTATCAGATTACTTTGCTACTAAATACTTTACTGCAGATATTAAGTTATCCAGGTGTGGTTGAATTGACAACTCAGCTGCTAATACTTGAGAATATTCTTTGGCTCCCCTTGTGTAAAATCAATAAATTTGGGTTGAATACTCTACCCTCGAAAATTGTTGCGATCCCCTATACTTGTGGGTTATCGGGGTGCAGGCACCGGAGAATGTTGACCTCACCAACTAGGACGACAACGCCTAGATGCGCCATAGATCCGCCAGCAATGTTCCTTCAGTGGGAGGAGATGTTCCCGGCGACTGCGAGTCACGTGTGGTGACTTCGTAAAATGTCAAGGTGCTATGCCAGCTCACTCTCTCGGAGGTGCTCATAGGCATAGGGTGCATGTGTGTGTTCATATGGCTGAGTGTATGCTCGTATGTGAGTGACTATTTGAAAAACAAAGTACCACATTAGGGGTTGTCGTCCCACAAAACTACCTCATTCAAAAAAGTGACTAATAACTACCAAAAATTTATAATTTTGTGACTAAAAACTACCACTTTTGAAAAATGGCCAGTTTAGACGACTTAAACACATTTATGACATGCGGGACCCACCTGTCAGGGCTGACGTGGCGGCTGTTGGGGAACGTAGTAATTTCAAAAGATTTCCTATGCACATGCAGGATCATGGTGATGCATAGCAACGAGAGGGGAGAGTGTCGTCCATGTACCCTCGTAGACCGTTAAGCGGAAGCATTATGACAACGCGGTTGATGTAGTCGTACGTCTTCATGATCGACCGATCCTCAATACCGAACGTACGGCACCTCCCGTTCAGCACACGTTCAGCTTGGTGACGTCCCGCGAAATCACGATCCAGTAGATCTCGGGGAAGAGTTTCGTCAGCACGATGGCATGGTGACAATGTTGATGAAGCTACCGCAGCAGGGCTTCGCCTAAACACCGCTGCAGTATGACCGAGGTGGATTATGGTGGAGGGGGCACCGCACACGGCTGGGAGAGATCTTTGTGATCAACTTGTGTGTCTAGAGGTGCCCCCTGCCCCTGTATATAAAGGAGCAAGGGGGAGGCCGGTCGGCCGTTGTTGGTGCGCCAGGAGGAGGAATCCTCCTCCTAGTAGGAGTAGGATTCCTCCTTTCCTACTCCTACTAGGAGGGGGAAAGGAAGGGGAAGAAAGAGAAGGAAAGGGGGGCGCCGCCCCCCTCTCCTAGTCCAATTCGGACCAGAGGGGGGGCGCTGCCTGCCCTAGGCCGGCCCCTCTCTCTTTCCCTTATGGCCCAACAAGGCCCATTAGCCCTCGGGGGGTTCCGGTACTCCGGTAAAATCCCGATTTTACCCGGAACTCTTCTGATGTCCAAATGTAGGCTTCCAATATATCAATCTTTATGTCTCGGCCATTTTAAGACTCCTCGTCATGTCCGTGATCATATCTGGGACTCCGAACTACCTTCGTTACATCAAAACATATAAACTCATAGAACCAATAATCACAGAACTTTAAGCGTGCGAACACTACAGGTTCGAGAACTATGTCGACATGACCAAGATATGTCTCCGGTCAATAACCAATAGCGGAACCTGGATGCTCATATTGGTTCCTACATATTCTACAAAGATCTTTATCGGTCAAACCGCATAACACAATTCGTTGTTCTCTTTGTCATCGGTATGTTACTTGCCCGAGATTCGATCGTCGGTATCCCAATACCTTGTTCAATCTCGTTACCGGCAAGTCTTTTTACTCATTCCGTAATGCACTATTCCGCAACTAACTCATTAGTTGTATTGCTTGCAAGGCTTATAGTAATGTGTATTACCGAGAGGGCCTAGAGATACCTCTCCGACAATCGGAGTGACGAATCCTAATCTTGATCTATGCCAACTCAACAAGTACCATCAGAGACACTTGTAGAGCACCTTTATAATCACCCAGTTACGTTGTGACGTTTGGTAGCACACAAAGTGTTCCTCTGGTATTCGGGAGTTGCATAATCTCATAGTCATAAGAACATGTATAAGTCATGAAGAAAGCAATAGAAGTAAACAAAAATGATCAAGTGCTAAGCTAACGGAATGGGTCAAGTCAATCACATCATTCTCCTAATGATGTGATCCCATTGATCAAATGACAACTCATGTCTATGGTTAGGAAACTTAACCATCTTTGATCAATGAGCTAGTCAAGTAGAGGCACACTAGTGACACTATGTTTGTCTATGTATTCACACATGTATTATGTTTCCGGTTAATACAATTCTAGCATGAATAATAAACATATCATGAAATAAGGAAATAAATAATAACTTTATCATTGCCTCTAGGGCATATTTCCTTCAGTCTCCCACTTGCACTAGAGTCAATAATCTAGATTACACAGTAATGATTCTAACACCCAGGGAACCTTGTTGTTGATCATGTTTTGCTCGTGGAAGAGGCTTAGTCAACGGGTCTGCAACATTTAGATCCATATGTATCTTGCAAATCTTTATGTCTCCCACCTAGACTTGATCCCGGATGGAGTTGAAGCGTCTCTTGATGTGCTTGGTTCTCTTGTGAAATCCGGATTCATTTGCCAAGGCAATTGCACCAGTATTGTCACAAAAGATTTTCATTGGACCCAATGCACTAGGTATGACACCTAGATCAGATATGAACTCCTTCATCCAGACTCCTTCATTCGCTGCTTCCAAAGCAGCAATTTACTCCGCTTCACATGTAGATCCTGCCATGATGCTCTGTTTAGAACTTCTCCAACTGACAGCTCCACCGTTTAATATAAACACGTATCTGGTTTGCGATTTAGAATCGTCCGGGTCAGTGTCAAAGCTTGCATCAACGTGACCATTTACGATGGGCTCTTTGTCACCTCCATAAACGAGAAACATATCCTTGGTCCTTTTCAGGTACTTCAGGATGTTCTTGACCGCTATATAGTGATCCACTCCTAGATTACTTTGGTACCTCCCTGCTAGACTAATGGCAAGGCACACATCAGGTCTGGTACACAACATTGCATACATGATAGAACCTATGGCTGAAGCATAGGGAACACTTTTCATTTTCTCTCTATCTTCTGCAGTGGTCGGTCATTGAGTCTTACTCAACTAGTAATACAAGCAAGAACCCTTTCTTAGCTTGATCCATTTTGAACTTCTTCAAAACTTTATCAAGGTATGTGCTTGTTGAAAGTCCAATTAAGCATCTTGATTTATCTCTATAGATCTTGATGCCCAATATATAAGCAGCTTCACCGAGGTCTTTCATTGAAAAACTCTTATTCAAGTATCCTTTTATGCTATCCAGAAATTCTATATCATTTCCAATCAACAATATGTCATCCACATATAATATTAGAAATTCTACAGAGCTCCCACTCACTTTCTTGTAAATACAGGCTTCTCCAAAAGTCTGTATAAAACCATATGCTTTGATCACACTATCAAAACATTTATTCCAACTCCGAGAGGCTTGCACCAGTCCATAAATGGATCGGTGGAGCTTGCACACTTTGTTAGCTCCCTTTGGATCGATAAAACCTTCAGGTTGCATCATATACAACTCTTCTTCCAGAAATCCATTCAGGAATGCAGTCTTTACATCCATTTGCCAAATTTCATAATCATAAAATGCGGCAATTGCTAACATGATTCAGACAGACTTAAGCATCGGTACGGGTGAGAAGGTCTCATCGTAGTAAACTCCTTGAACTTGTCGAAAACCTTTCACAACAAGTCGAGCTTTGTAGACAGTAATATTACTGTCAGCGCTTGTCTTCTTCTTGAAGATCCATTTATTCTCGATGGCTTGCCAATCATCGGGCAAGTCAACCAAAGTCCACACTTTGTTCTCATGCATGGATCCCATCTCAGATTTCATGGCCTCAAGCCATTTTGCGGAATCTTATCATCGCCTCCTCATAGTTCGTAGGTTCGTCATGGTCAAGTAACATGACCTCTAGAACAGGATTACCGTACCACTCTAGTGCGGATCTTGCTCTGGTTGACCTATGAGGTTCGGTAGTAACTTGATCTGAAGTTTCATGATCATCATCATTAGCTTCCTCACTAATTGGTGTAGGTGTCATAGGAACAGGTTTCTGTGACGAACTACTTTCCAACAAGGGAGCAGGAACTGTTACCTCATCAAGTTCTACTTTCCTCCCACTCACTTCTTTTGAGAGAAACTCCTTCTCTAGAAAGGATTCATTCTTAGCAATGAATGTCTTGCCTTCGGATCTGTGATAGAAGGTGTACCCAATAGTTTCCTTTGGGTATCCTATGAAGACACATTTCTCCGATTTGGGTTCGAGCTTATCAGGTTGAAGCTTTTTCACATAAGCATCTGTAACGCCCCATATGTAACCTGCCATATTTGTATTCCAACTCTTGCCATTTTCGGCACTAAGTTATGATATTCCTCGTTGTTGGGTTTTGTCTTAGTTTTGTTTTAGTCCTTGTCATGCATCTCATATCATGTCATCATGTGCATCGCATTTGCATACGTGTTCGTCTCATGCATCCGAGCATTTTCCCCGTTGTCCGTTTTGCATTCCGGCACTCCTATGTCCTCCGGTGTCCCCTTTTGCCTCTTTTCATGTGCGGGTGTTAAACGCTATCGGATTGGACCGAGACTTGCCAAGCGGCCTTGGTATACTACCGGTAGACCGCCTGTCAAGTTTCGTGCCATTTGGATTTCGTTTGATACTCCAACGGTTAACCGAGGAACCGAAAAGGCCTCGTGTGTGTTGCAGCCCAACACCTCTCCAAAGTAGCCCAAAACCCACCTAAACCTCCTCCATCATCTCGGTCGTTCGATCACGACCGCGTGGCCGAAAACCGTGCTCAATTTGGAGCCTCCTAGCTCCTTCTATGTATATATAGGTCCATTCCCCCGAAAATTCCGGATCAAACCCTAGCCCCCTCTTCCTCCGCGCGCCGGACACGTCCGCCGCGTCTCCTCGCCCAATCTCCGCCCACCACGTGGCGCATTGGCGCCCACTTCGCCGCCGGCCCGTCTGGCACGCAGCAGGCCCCCGCGGCCTGGAGCCTCCGTCGCCCGCTCCCTGCGTCCCCGCCGCCCGAGCATCGCCGCGCCGCCCCGCCATCGACGCCGGCCGCTGTCACCGGAGCCTCCGCCGTCCAGTTCGCCGGACCCCGCCGCCAAGCTCGCCTCTGCCGCCCCGGTGTCGCCCCGCGCCCGCCGGCAGCCTCCTCCGCGGCCCCGCACCGGGATCCGGCCGGATCCGGCGAGATCCGGCCCGGATCCGCCATCTCCGGTGAGGTCCACCTCTCTCCCCGCCATCTCTGGCGAGTCCCGCACCGGCGAGCCTCGGATTCTGTGCCCGTTAACTTTTACCTCGAGGTCTATTATTTCCACTAAGTCCCAGGAATTCTTATGTCATATGCCTTTGTTCACCGCATCATAACTTTGCACCCGTAGCTCCGTTTTGGGCATGTAGCATATCAAATTGTTCATCTGGATGTGCACTTCATTTCATTCCATTGCACCATGTTTATTTGAGTTCGTCTTGATGCCCTAAATTCTGTTGCAAGAGTGCTATGTGATGTTAGTTTCAGTTTCTTATCAGATTATGGACATTTGTCAATTTTGCCATGTTTAATGTGTGCCTCCTATGAACTTGAGCCCTACATGTGTTTTGTTGTATGTCATGCCATCTTTATAGGGGTGTATGTCATGTATTTTTGTGATCATTGTGGTGACTATCACAAGAATGCAAAGTAGCTCTCATGATGTTGCTGATTTTGCTATAAATCCATGTCTTTGTTTGCAATTATGGAGTACCCTAGCATGACTCAGTCTTGCTCTACTTTTGCTATAAAATGTTCCTGGTAGATTTTTTACGTGTTAATCAATTTTGCCGAGGTTGTTGTAGTTTATCCTTGCATGCTATGAGGTTGTTCTTGCCATGGTTAGCTTATTGATCATGTCTTCTTGTTGGGTATATGCTTAGTTTGTCATGCAATGCCTTGTGGTGAGTGCATCGAGCTCGCAAACATGCCTACGTAATTCTGTTTTTGCCATGTTCCAGTTTTCTGCCAAGTCTGAATCTGTTAACGAAACTTGCTATGTTTACATGGGTGCCATTGTATTTTCTGACCCCTTTTGGCTTATGGTCAGTAAGGGACTTTTGTTATATGCTTTGTGTAGTTTCATGCCATGCCTTGCTTTGCCATGATATGTTCCTGTAGCATGTTGTTATCTTGCTCTAAACATTGCTTCCTGATGTTAAATCCTGACATGTTGTTTTCACTGAGTCTGTGAACCTGTTATCTTTTGCACTTTTGCCATGCTTGTTTGAACCTGCTATTGTGTGATTTAGCCGTAGCTCAGTGTTCATCTTTTGTCAAGCATCTTGAGTGGATCACTGCCATGTGCTTTGTTGCTATGTTAGAGTGCAGTATCTTATTTTTCTTGATTCATTTAGATGGCATCGTGCTGTTAACCGCATCTTTGCGCCATTATTGTTTTGCTTGCCATTTGCAAACCATGCATCCGATTCCGGTGATCTTTATATCGATTTCGACCAAAATCAACTCATCTTTCCAGCAACACTCTTGGTTTTCCAAGTTGACGCATGGTACAATCTTTTCCTTCCGGAACACGCATATGCATTGCATATCACATCCCGCATACCATGCCATGTTTTGCATCATGTTGCTTGCGCATTGCACCGTGGTTGATTGTGTCTCCCTTTGCTTGTGTTCTTGCTTTGGGTAGAGCTGGGATACGAGTACGTGATCGAGGAACCCATTGAGTATGCTTACGAGGATCAAGCTTACGTCAACTCGGAGAACTTTGCAGGCAAGATGACCATACCCTCGAAATCACGTCTATCTTTGCTTGCTAGTTGCTCGCTCTATTGCTATGCATATGCTATGATACCTACCACATGCTTTATCATGCCTCCCATATTGCCATGTCAAACCTCTAACCCACCTTGTCCTAGCAAACTGTTGTTTGGCTATGTTACCGCTTTGCTCAGCCCCTCTTATAGCGTTGCTAGTTGCAGGTGAAGATTGGAGTTTGTTCCTTGTTGGAACATGATTATTGTTGGGATATCATTATTATATCTTCTTTACTTTAATGCACCTATATACTTGGTAAAAGGTGGAAGGCTTGGCCTTATGCCTGGTGTTTTGTTCCACTCTTGCCGCCCTAGTTTCCGTCATACCGGTGTTATGTTCCTTGATTTTGCGTTCCTTACGCGGCTGGGTTATAATGGGAACCCCTTGACAGTTCGCCTTGAATAAAACTCCTCTAGCAAGGCCCAACCTTGGTTTTACCATTTGCCACCTAGCCTTTTCCCTTGGGTTCCGCGGACTCAAGGGTCATCTTTATTTTAAACCCCCGGGCCAGCGCTCCTCTGAGTGTTGGTCCAAACTAGAGCCCTTTGCAGCGCCCCCTCGGGGAAACTCGAGGTTTGGTTTTAGTTGTACGGAGCGCTCATCCGGTGTGCCCTAAGAACGAGATATGTGCAGCTTCTATCAGGATTTGTCGGCACATTCGGGTGGCTTTGCTGGTTTAGTTTTACCATTGTCGAGATGTCTTGTAACCGGGATTCCGAGTCTGATCGGGCCGTCCTAGGAGAAGGAATATCCTTCGTTGACCATGAGAGCTTGTGATGGGCTAAGTTGGGACACCCCTGTAGGGATTTGAACTTTCGAAAGCCATGCACGCGGTTATGGGCAGATGGCAATTTGTTAATGTCCGGTTGTAGAAAAACCTGAAACTTAACTTAATTAAAATGGATCAACAGCGTGTGTAGCCGTGATGGTCTCTTTTTGGCGGAGTCCGGGAAGAATACGGTCTTGTGTTATGCTTGAACGTAGGTTGTTCTAGGATCATTTCTTGATCATAGATTCTCGACTGTGCCTTGCCTTTCTCTTCTCGCTCTCATTTGCGTATGTTAGCCACCATATATGCTAGTGCTTGCTGCAGCTCCACCTCATACCTTCTTCCCTACCTATAAGCTTAAATAGTCTTGATCGCGAGGGTGTGAGATTGCTGAGTCCCCGTGACTCACAGATTACTTCCAAAACCAGATGCAGGTGCCGATGATACCGTTCCAGGAGATACGACTGAGCTCAAGTGGGAGATCGATGAGGACTCGGGATGATACTATGTTTCCTTTCTAGGCGATCAGTAGTGGAGCCCAGTTGGGGCGATCGGGGACATTATGCATTTGGGGTTGTCTTTATTTTGGTTTCGTAGTCGGACCTTGATTGTACTTGGATGATTGTAATGCTATTTATGCTATTGTGTGAAGTGGCGATTGTAAGCCAAATATGTACCTCTTTTCTTATTCAGTACATGGGATGTGTAAAGATTACCCCTCTTGCGACATTGCCTACAATGCGGTTATGCCTCTAAGTCGTGCTCCGACACGTGGGAGATATAGCCGCATCGTGGGTGTTACAGTATCGCAGCCCTAAACTTTAAGAAACGACAACTTTGGTTTCTTGCCAAACCATAGTTCATAAGGTGTCGTCTCAACGGATTTTGATGGTGCCCTATTTAACGTGAATGCGGCCGTCTCTAAAGCATAACCCCAAAACGATAGCGGTAAATCAGTAAGAGACATCATAGATCGCACCATATCTAGTAAAGTACGATTACGACGTTCGGACACACCATTATGTTGTGGTGTTCCAGGTGACGTGAGTTGCGAAACTATTCCGCATTGTTTCAAATGTATACCAAACTTGTAACTCAAATACTCTCCTCCACGATCAGATCGTAGAAACTTTATTTTCTTGTTACGATGATTTTTCACTTCACTCTGAAATTCTTTGAACTTTTCAAATGTTTCAGACTTATGTTTCATTAAGTAGATATACCCATATCTCCTTAAATCATCTTTGAAGGAGAGAAAATAACGATACCCACCGCGAGCTTTAATACTCATTGGGCCACATACATCAGTATGTATGATGTCCAACAAGTCTGTTTGCTCGCTCCATTGTTCCAGAGAACGGTGTTTTAGTCATCTTGCCCATATGGCATGGTTTGCAAGTACCAAGTGATTCATAATCAAGTGATTCCAAAAGTCCATCAGTATGAAGTTTCTTCATGCGCTTTACACCAATCTGACCTAAACGGCAGTGCCACAAATAAGTTGCATTATCATTATCAACTCTGCATCTTTTGGCTTCAATATTATGAATATGTGTATCACTACTATCGAGATTCATCAAAAATAGACCACTCTTCAAGGGTGCATGACCATAAAAGATATTACTCATATAGATAGAACAACCATTATTCTTGGATTTAAATGAATAACCGTCTCGCATTAAACAAGATCCATAAATAATGTTCATGCTCAACGCTGGCACCAAATAACAATTATTTAGGTCTAAAACTAATCCCGAAGGTCGATGTAGAGGTAGCATGCCGACGGCGATCACATCGACTTTGGAACCATTTCCCACGCACATCGTCACCTGTCCTTAGCCAGTCTTCACTTAATCTGTAGTCCCTGTTCCGAGTTGCAAATATTAGCAATAGAACCAGTATCAAATACCCAGGTGCTACTGCGAGCTCTGGTAAGGTACACATCAATAACATGTATATCACATATACCTTTGTTCACCTTGCCATCCTTCTTATCCGCCAAATACTTGGGGCAGTTCCGCTTCCAGTGACCAGTCTATTTGCAGTAGAAGAACTCAGTCTCAGGCTTAGGTCCGGACTTGGGTTTCTTTTCTTGAGCAGCAACTTGCTTGCTGTTCTTCTTGAAGTTCCCCTTCTTCTTCCCTTTATCCTTTTTCTTGAAACTGGTGGTTTTGTTAACCATCAACACTTGATGCTCCTTTTTGATTTCTACCTCCGCAGCATTTAGCATCGCGAAGAGCTCGGGAATTGTTTTATTCATCCCTTGCATATTATAGTTCATCACGAAGCTTTTGTAGCTTGGTGGCAGTGATTGAAGAACTCTGTCAATGACACTATCAATAGGAAGATTAACTCCCAGTTGAGTCAAGTGATTATGATACCCAGACATTTTGAGTATATGCTCACTGACAGAACTATTCTCCTCCATCTTGCAGCTATAGAATTTATTGGAGACTTCATATCTCTCAATCCGGGCATTTGCTTGAAATATTAACTTCAACTCCTGGAACATCTCATACGCTCCATGACGTTCAAAACGTCGTTGAAGTCCCGGTTCTAAGCCGTAAAGCATGGCACACTGAACTATCAAGTAGTCATCAGCTTTACTCTGCCAGACGTTCTTAATATCATCAGCAGCATCTGTAGCAGGCCTGGCACCCAGCGGTGCTTCCAGGACGTAATTCTTCTATGCAGCAATGAGGATAATCCTCAAGTTACGGACCCTGTCCGTTTAATTGCTACCATCATCTTTCAACTTTGCTTTCTCAAGGAACGCATTAAAATTCAACGGAACAACATCACGGGCCATCTATCTACAACAACATAGATAAGCAAAATACTATCGAGTAGTAAGTTCATGATAAATTTAAGTTCAATTAATCATATTACTTAAGAACTCCCACTTAGATAGACATCCCTCTAATCATCTAAGTGATCACGTGATCCATATCAACTAAACCATAATCGATCATCACGTGAAATGGAGTAGTTTTCAATGGTGAACATCACTATGTTTATCATATCTACTATATGATTCATGCTCGACCTTTCAGTCTTAGTGTTCCGAGGCCATATCTGCATATGCTAGGCTCGTCAAGTTTAACCCGAGTATTCTACGTGTGCAAAACTGGCTTGCACCCGTTGTAGATGGACGTAGAGCTTATCACACCCGATCATCACGTGGTGTCTCGGCACGACGAACTTTGGCAACGGTGCATACTCAGGGAGAACACTTTTATCTTGAAATTTAGTGACAGATCATCTTATAATGCTACCGTTAAACAAAGCAAAATAAGATGCATAAAGGATAAACATCACATGCAATAAATATAAGTGATATGATATGGCCATCATCATCTTGTGCTTGTGATCTCCATCTCCGAAGCACTATCATGATCACCATCGTCACCGGCGTGACACCTTGATCTTCATCGTAGCATCGTTGTCGTCTCGCCAACTATTGCTTCTACGACTATCGCTACCGCTTAGTGATAAAGTAAAACAATTACAGGGCGATGACATTGCATACAATAAAGCGACAACCATATGGCTCCTGCCAGTTGCCGATAACTCTGTTACAAAACATGATCATCTCATACAATAAATATAGCATCATGTCTTGACCATATCACATCACAACATGCCCTGCAAAAACAAGTTAGACGTCCTCTACTTTGTTGTTGCAAGTTTTACGTGGCTGCTATGGGCTGAGAAAGAACCGTTCTTACCTACGCATCAAAACCACAGCGATAGTTCCTCAAGTTAGTGTTGTTTTAACCTTCTCAAGGACCGGGCCTAGCCACACTCAGTTCAACTACACTTGGAGAAACTGACATCCGCCAGCCACCTATGTGCAAAGCACGTCGGTAGAACCAGTCTCGCGTAAGCGTACGCGTAATGTCGGTCCGGGCCGCTTCATCCAACAGTACCGCCGAACCAAAGTATGACATGCTGGTAAGCAGTATTACTTGTATCGCCCACAACTCACTTGTGTTCTACTCGTGCATATAACATCTATGTATAAAACCAGGCTCGGATGCCACTGTTGGGTGACGTAGTAATTTCAAAAAAATTCATGGTGATGCATAGCAACGAGAGGGTGGAGTGTCATCCACGTACCCTCGTAGACCGTTAAGCGGAAGCGTTATGACAACGCGGTTGATGTAGTCGTACGTCTTCACGATCGACCGATCCTCAGTACTGAACGTACGGCACCTCCGCGTTCAGCACACGTTCAGCTCGGTGACGTCCCGCGAACTCACGCTCCAGTAGAGCTCGGGGAAGAGTTTTGTTAGCACGACGGTGTGGTCACGATGTTGATGAAGCTACCGCAGCAGGGATTTGCCTAAACACCGCTACAGTATGACCGAGGTGGATTATGGTGGAGGGGGCACCGCACACGGCTGGGAGAGATCTTTGTGATCAACTTGTGTGTCTAGAGGTGCCCCCTGCCACTGTACGTAAAGGAGCAAGGGGGGCCAGCCGGCCCTTGTTGGTGCGCCAGGAGGAGGAATCCTCCTCCTAGTAGGAGTAGGATTCCTCTCTTTCCTACTCCTACTAGGAGGGGGAAAGGAAGGGGAAGAATGAGAAGGAAAGGGGGCGCCCCCCCTCTCCTAGTCCAATTCTGTCAGTGTAAAACAAGAGGGGTACACTTTTTGTACCCGTATAACTATGCACGGGCAGTCTGAGCCGCGGATACCACCACACCAAGCAAGGAAAGGGAGGTGAGCCAGGGTAAGACCGAAGCTCAAGAGAACTAGAACGACGCCAAGGCCAAGACCACGAAGAGCAAAGGGGACGAAGCGGACTCCCCTGGCAAGATCCTTGCCGGGAGACAGTTCTAGTAGCCTCGGCAAGACCCTTGCCGCGGCGACTCGTCCCGCGCCTACGGAGCAAATCACCCTTGAGTCCACTGCCCCCAAAGGGCAAGGATTCGGGAGACATCCCCGTGGCGGCATGCAGATCTTTGTGAAGGCATTCAAGATCAGATACGCACTAAGGAGACGACAACCCTTGGCGGGATCCCAGCCAAGGATGACCACAAGGCCCCCGGCAAGCGCCTTGCCGGGGATGACAGCAGGCGCCTCGGCAAGACCCTTGTCGGGGCCCCGGCAAAGCCCTTATCAAGGACATCCGCAGGGCCACCATCAGGCCCACGCCGACTAAAAATCCACCACCGCATGCATGCAGATGCCGACCCAACCAGCTGGGCAGGCACCTGCGTGGCGGCATGCAGATCTTCGTGAAGACCCACCACTGCGCCACCTCAGCTGCCTGCCTACCTACGTGGCATCACAGGCATCGCTGGCCAGGGCGCGTGTCGACACAAGAAGGAGCGGCGACGGACGAGACAGGTTTCTCCCCCGTCCTGATAAAGCAAGGACACCTAAGCAAGACGCATTAAATGCGCCTTGTCATGTAATGCGAGGGATAACCTCGCATCACTGTACCCTTTCCACCTCCTGTGTGCCACTGTGGCAACCCCTTTTTCTATAAAAGGAGGCCCGAGGCGACCAGAGGAAGGATTCGGCTTTTTGGAGCTCCTCACGCCCCATAGCTAGCTCAAGAACATAGATATATAATCCACCAAAGCAGTAGTAGGGTTTTACGCATCCTCGCGGCCCGAACCTGGATAAACGAACCGTGTGCTATCTGTTTGATCAGCTCTTCTCATGACCCCGCGCGCCGCCCACCACAGTAGGGATTCTTGTGATCCCATAGGTGTCGTTCCCATCGACATCTCTGGCGCGCCAGGTAGGGGGCGCAGTTGTGAGAATCGGCTTTAGTAGTTAGTTCGGTGCTTCTTCATCATCATGGCGCCCAAGAAGAAGACGACGGTGGCGGTTGGCCAGTTGGAAGCCGGACAGCCCGTCCCTACGCGGGCGAGCAGCGGACCGGTCGCAGAAAGGACCCGAGGCGCTGCTCGCGAACACCAACACCATCCCAGCAGCTGGAGTTTGGGAGGCGGCGATGTTTGTGCGCCTGGTAACGGGCCACACGTCGCCAAATCCAAAGGCGGAGCCAAGCCCTTCGCGGGTGGAGCGGGGCCTTCCAGGGTCATCGCCTCCCCGCCCGAAGGCGACGCAAGGGCATCCAAGACTCCCACGCCAGCGCCAACAGCGCGCTCCTCCCAGGCAGCGCGCGATGAACGGCGTAATCATGCCGAAGATCCCAGGCGTCGCCGCGGGAAGAACCCCGAGCGCCACTCCCGGGACGTAGAAGACCTGCCCACTCGCCGAGGCGCTGGTGAAAACGGCACGCGACCGCGGGGTCGTGATAGAGCTCTTTCTGACATGGTCAGAAGTCAATGCGCATCGTGATCCGTGCAGGTTTCACTGCCACCGACGCCAGCAGAGGCCCTGGCGCGTGCATAGTTGCTCCTCGACTTTCCTCCCACTACGGGGAAACTCGACGAATGGAGAGCCATTATCCGAAGCCTTGTTGCAGTGGCCAACAAATACGAACCAAGTCCGGTGGGGCCCTCGGGTCGACGCTCCGATGGAGTCCCGCGGACCAGTGGCGGAAAAGCCGGCAGCGCCGCGACCATGGTGCATTCACCTCTTCCCCATCCGGTACCGCGGACGACGGCTCGTCGCGACGTCGCGGGCGACGACATCTCCATAGCATCGTCTGACCCGCGGACCCACTATGACCAGCGCCAAGTTCTTCGGGAACGAGCCCATGAAGACGCTCGAACCACTATCGAGCGCCGGCGCGGAGCGCGCCACCAGTCAGACAGGCGAGCAGGGCCTGCTGTGAACCAGCCGTCCCTGGAGAGCCCTGGAGGCCTACCTTATGAGGTAGGCTGTCTGGCTTTTACCTGTGAGCTGCGGCAGTTCCATTGGCCCACCCACCGCACCTTCGAACCTGAGTTGGCGAAAAGTACAATGGCAAGACTCACCCGTCTGAGTTCCTCAGCATCTACACCATCACGATGCAAGCCGCCGGAGCCCACGACGATAAGGTGCTTGCGAATTACTTTCCATTGGCTCTTAAACCCAACGCCATGTCGTGGTTGATGCACTTGCCGATAGACTCTATTTCCTCCTGGTCGGATTTGTGCCATGAGTTTGTGGGCGCCTTTACTGGAGGTCACCAAGCCCATGGCCAAGCAAGCGACCTGCATGTCATTCCCCATAAGGGAGGCGAGAGTCTACGCAAGTATATACAGAGGTTCAGCCGGGTATAGTATAATATCCCTGATGTTCACCCTGCCGCCATCATTAGCGCGTTCCATCAGAACGTGCGTAACCGCAAGATGCGCGAAGAACTAGCAATGAACAAGGTGAAAGATGTGGCAGAACTCTATGTTCTTGCTGACAGATGTGCCCGAGCTGAAGAGGGAAGGAAGTACCCCGGCGAAGATGCCGGCGTGGAAACCAACTCCTCATATGAGGATACTGCCGCCCCAACAAAGAAAGGCCGGCGCCACAACAGGAAGCGCAAAGGTAAAATTGTGCTTGCCGTAGAGGGATCTGGCGACGCCGGCTCCGCCAAGAAAACCAAGGCAGATGACCCCTGCAAGGAAATTGCCAGATGTGTCGCCTGCCAGGCCTTGGCGGCTACCGAGAAGCCAGGAAACTCCGACAAGCAATACTGCAAGATCCATCGCACCAAAGGCCATGATCTCCAGAACTGCCGACAGGTTGAGCTCCTTGCTGAGAAGCAGAGGGCTGAATATGAGAGGCGGGACAAGGAGAAAGGCCAGGACGGTGCTGAGGGGTCCGGCAAGAAGCGTGACGGCCAGGCGGGCCGTCGCGGCAAAGATAAACAGCGGAAGAGGCCCGCCCGGGGCCGTGACAAAAAGCCAAAAGACGATGATCACGAAGAGGACGATGAGCCTGGTGACCAAGAATTTCAGAAAGCTACAGAGGCCATGTGCGTCGATGGCGGCGCCTCGCAGCATACCTCTCATCGCCAGCTTAAACAGTGGGCGCGTGAGATTACAGCGGCGGAACCATTGTTTGATGCGCAAAGGCCGCTGAAGTGGTCCAACACACCTATCATTTTTGACACTGAGGATCACCCTGATCGCACTACTGCAGTTGGGTGCTTTCCATTGTTTGTTTCACCAACAATACGCAACCTCAAGGTGACAAAGATGCTAGTCGATGGCGGGGCCGGTCTGAACTTAATCTCGCCTGCCGTGATCGAGAAATTGCAGATTCCTGATGAGGACCTCGAAGAGATGGGCACGTTTCAGGGGGTCAACCCGGGAAGAAGTCAACCAAAGGGAAAGGTCACGTTGCCCGTGACTTTTGGGAGTGATCTGAACTACAGGACAGAAAGGATTGTGTTTGACGTTGCCAAGATCCCCTTGCCTTACAACGGGATCCTTGGCCGCCCAACGCTGGCTAAGTTCATGGCGGCGTCACATTGCGCCTACAACACCCTGAAGATGCCGGGGCCTGTGACGATCATCACCGTCCCATTAGACAAGAAGGATGCGCTAATTTGCGCTGACCAACTCTACCAACAAGCAGTTGCAGCAACTGCCACTGCTAAGGCGCTTCCTCTTGCCGCTGGAGCCCCGGGAAGGCAAAAGAAGAAGACCGGTGAGACCTCAGGCACCCACTCCGGCAAGCGCACCTCTTCGGAGTGTAGCGCTCCTGTCAAGGACGTGCCGGAGAGCTCCGCCGACAGAAACAAGTAGTCCAGGGCCACACCACTGGGAACCAAGAAGGTTTCTGTCAAGGAGGACGGCACGGGAGGAGCTTTTACCATAAGCTCCACCCTTGACGACAAATAGGAAGACGCGCTCGTCACCTTCCTGCGGGCGAATGTCGATGTGTTTGCATGGCAAGCATCCGACATCCCCGGCGTTCCTAGGGAGGTGATTGAGCACCACCTTGCTGTTTGTCCTCATGCACGGCCCGCCAAGCAGAAGGTCAGAAAGCAAGCTTTGGAACGACAAGAGTTCATCACAGAGGAGATCCGGAAACTGGAAGCAGCGGGTTTGGTAAGAGGAGTGCTCCATCCAACGTGGTTGGCCAATCCGGTGGTAGTGCGCAAGGCAAATGGGAAGTGGAGGCTGTTTATTGATTACACAGATATTAATAAGGCTAGTCCCAAAGACCCCTTCCCGTTGCCGCGCATCGACTAGATTGTTGACTCCACAGCTGGGTGTGATCTGTTGTCATTCCTCGATGCCTACTCCGGCTACCACCAGATCTTCATGACAAGGGAAGATGAAGAGAAAACGGCATTCATCACCCTATGTATTGCTTTATACGGATGCCTTTCGGGTTGAAGAGTGCTGGTTCAATGTTTGCAAGGCCGGTCCAGATTGGTTTTGAACCCCAGCTCCATAGAAATATGGAAACTTATATGGATGATATAGTGGTCAAAACCAAGGACAGGGCAACCCTCATATCAGATTTACAAGAAACATTTGCAAACCTACGCAAGATCAATCTCAAGCTGAACCCTGAGAAGTGCGTCTTCGGCGTCCCATCTGGCAAGCTTCTCGGGTTCTTTGTGTCACAGCGTGGGATAGAGGCCAATCCGGACAAGATCAAAGCTATAGAGCAGATTCAAGCGCCCAAGCGAGTCAAGGATGTGCGTCGGCTTGCTGGTTGCGTTGCCGCCATGAGCAGGTTCATTTCCAAGTCCGCCGAGTGCGCCCTTCCCTCTTTCAAAATTTTGGAAAAGGCGGGCCCGATGGAGTGGACGCCAGAAGCCGAAGCAGCATTGCAAGATTTGAAGAGGTACCTCTCCTCCGCGCCAATACTAGTTGCGCCTAGGCCACAAGAACCGTTGCTGCTGTACCTGGCGGCAACGAACTAGGTGGTCAATGCCGCACTAGTGGCGCAGAGAGAAATTGATGATGAGGTAATAGCAGCGACGGAGCCCGATGCCACCGATGCCGAGACAACGCAGCCAATTGAAGTGCTACCAAAGAAGAAAATGATGCAGCACCCGGTCTACTTTGTTAGTTCCCTCTTGCAGGGGGATAGATCGAGGTACTCCGGTGTGCAGAAACTGCTCTTCGGCCTTCTTATGGCCTCGGGGAAGCTGCATCACTACTTCCAGGCACACGAAATCACTATCGTCACTCGCCTCCCTCTGCAACGTATATTGCACAATCCAGACGCAACGGGAAGGATCGTAGAGTGGGCACTGGAACTGCCAGCTTTGGCCTCAAGTTTGAGAGCACCTCGACGATTCAAAGTCGAGTCCTGGTGGAGTTCGTTGCAGAATGGACCGCGACGCCTGACGAAGAAACCCAAGAGACTGCTCTCCCCGGCAAGGAGGCAAGTTGCGACTGGATCATCTACTTTGATGGAGCTTTCTCCTTACAGGGCGCCGGGGTTGGCGTACTGCTTGTCGCGCCCACTGGAGAGCACCTCAAGTACGTGATCCAGATGCACTTCCCCAGGGAGGTGTCAACAAACAATACGACTGAGTACGAAGGGCTGCTTGCCGGTCTTAGGATCGCAGCGGACCTCGGAATCAAGAAACTCGTCGTCAGAGGCGACTCGCAACTTGTCGTCAAGCAAGTCAACAGGGATTACCAGAGCCCGTTGATGAAGGCCTACGTTGATGAAGTGAGAAAGCAGGAAGAGCGTTTTGACGGTATACGGGCAAATACGTTCCCCGAGCGGAGAATGATATCGCCGATTACCTGTCAAAACGCATTTCCCTCAAGCTACCTGTGGAACCAGGTACCTTTGTGCTTCGGCTAACTCAGCCATCCGTTGATCCATCAATAGAGCAGAACAAGAGGAGAAAATCAGGGCCTGGCAAGTACTTTCCCGCCGAGCTCCCCGAAGCCGCTGGCAATGATGTTGCCGGAGACACTGAGCCCGCCATGGGACGGCTAGCTCCGACAGAGCATCAAGCTCTTGCCATGCAGACAGCCGCTCCGATAGCAGAGGAAATGCCTTTAGTCCTCGCTGTCGAGCCCCAGGCTCCAGCGTGGGCACAGCATACCATCCGATTCCTCCAAACAGGGGAACTTCCTGAGGAGCAGGAAGAAGCGGAAAAGGTAGCCCATTGCTCTACTATGTACCAGTTCGTCGATGACGTCCTGTACAGAAAGAGGCCGAACGGCGTGAAATTGAAGTGTATCCCTCGAGAGGAAGGACTGGGGCTATTGGCGGAGATACATGGAGGCATATGTGGATCCCACATCGGGTCAAGGGCCCTTGCCGGCAAAGCGTTTCGGCAAGGCTTCTTCTGGCCCACCGCCCTCCAGGATACGACGACACTAGTCACCAGGTGTGAAGCTTGTCAGTTCCATTCAAAGAAGCTTCATCAGCCAGCTCAAGCCCTTCAAACCATTCCTCTCTCCTAGCCTTTCTCGGTCTGGGGGCTCGACATACTGGGCCCTTTCCCCCGTGCTGTCGGGGGCTTTGAGTACTTGTACGTTGCAATCGACAAGTTCACAAAGTGGCCAGAAGTGGAAGCAGTGAGGAAGGTCACAGCACAGTCAGCCGTCAAGTTCTTCAAAGTACTGGTGTGCCGTTTTGATGTACCCAATAGGGTTATCACCGACAACGGCACGCAGTTCACAAGCCACACCTTCATGCAATATATTCAAGACCTCGGCAGCAAGGTCTGTTTCGCTTCCGTTGCTCACCCACGAAGCAATGGTCAAGCTGAGAGGGCAAATGCTGAAGTACTGCGAGGCCTGAGGACAAAGACCTTTGACAGACTGCACAAGAGTGGAAGGCGCTGGATTGATGAATTGCTGGCGGTTCTTTGGTCAATCAGAACGACACCAAATCGAGCCACCGGCCAGACACCCTTTGCCCTGGTATACGGGGCAGAAGCAGTTCTCCCCACGAAACTCATATACGGGTCACCTAGAGTACTCGCTTATGACAAGCTTGAGCAAGAGCAATTGCGGCAATATGACGCAACGCTCCTTGAGGAAGATCGTCTTCGGGCGGCTGTGAGAGCAGCGCGCTACCAGCAAGCCTTGCGCCACTACCATAGCCGCAAGGTTCATGCCCGAAGCTTTGAGGAAGGCGACCTTGTTCTTCGGCGCATTCAATCGGCCAAGAATTCCAACAAGTTGACACCAAAGTGGGAAGGCCATTATCGGGTAATACGAGTCACCAGGCCTGGCGCAGTCCGCCTGGAGACCGAAGACGCCGTTCCGGTGAGTAAATTCTGGAACATTGAGCATCTTCGCAAGTTTTACCCATGAGGCGCGGCTTGCCGGGCCCCCCGGCAAGCCACCTATTGTACGAGCCTTGCCGATGACGCATGTAACCCTTTGTACAAAGCCAGGAGCAGACCCTGAGCATAAATAAATGAAGCGCTGGCACCCTAAGTTATAGCATGCATGCTAGGTCGAGACTCGTCCTTGGTTAGGGTTGATAGTGCTTAGCGGCGACTAACCCCTAGCTTAGAGGTCGAGTGTGCGTCTCTTTGTCTTTCTTTTCTCTTCTTCGGTTCATAGGACACACAGATATCCGTGCTGAACCACTTGGGGAGGAAAAAAAAGAGGAACAGACCAGCATCTAGCCCCCGGCAAGCCAGTATTGCCGGGGGCTGCAAGAGCAAAGATTCACCCACGGCGAACCAGGGTTGCCGGGGACTGCAGCTTCAGATAAGTTCTTCATCACTTATCATGCATTCCATTATGGACTGAGGTATGTGAAACCTCGTTTTCCCCTAAGCTACCATGCTCCCATAACTCTAGGCCCTAGGGCTCGTTCCCGGGGCCAAGTTTGGTCGTAGTCGCGGCAGCGAAAGGATGAAACAAGGAGCCTGAACCCGCCTCATCCCTGCCTCCGCCAAAGGCATGAGGAAGGTCGAGCGAGGTGGGGAGACGGCAAGGCCTGTTGCCGGGCAAGGAAATGTTTATCTTGAAGATATCCAGGATTTACTCCTTGTCGTGGGTTCCACCCGCAAACAAATGACCCGGCAAGCATCCCTTTTTCATTAAAAAAACATTCCACTCAGGTATAGTCCATAGAGAATCAAAAACATGAATGATGGGATTACAAGTTTTAAATTCAACAAAGGCCCGAAGGCTTACAAACTGAAAAGAGATAAGGTGCCCGTAATCCCTTTCTTGTCCCTCTCCTCAGGAGGCAGGTCAAGGAGGCGAAAAGGACAAATGGAGCGCCTAGGCGAGCTACGGGTGGCAGAAGACACCAAGAGAACATCTTGGTGGCCGTCCAAAGGCTGGATGGTGATGGCGGCGCCGGAAGCAGAGCTCGAAGATGAGGCGGCAGGACGTCAGCACGCGTCGAAGGCGTCGGTGCCCGCGTACTCCGACTTGACGGCCTTACCGCCCGCCCTCTTCCTCTTCTGCAGCATCCCAATGCTAGCCGCCCAAGGAGACGACCCCGAGAAGTTCAAGGAGCCGGCGACACGGATGATGGGGTCGCCGGTGCCGCACGGAGCGGCACCCGACACCTAGTCGGACCCGTCATCCTGTCGCCTACTACCCTCGTCGTCGCTGCCGCTGTCCTCCTCGTCACTCCCGCCCGAGGAGGAGTCTTCACTATTAGAAGAGCTCTCCATGCAGCACCTTGCATGGGTCCCAAAGCACCCGAAGACCTTGACGGAGAGAAGGCCACCCTCCATTAGCTTAAAATGGAGAGTGAGCCCCTCCGTCAAGCGGTGGATATGAGAAAACGTCTTCCATCCCTGACGAAGATACATCACGTGAGGGGTGGGGAAGTCGACGCGGACCCACGTGCCACTAATCCCGCAGCCCCTCATGTGCAGCCGCAACGATTCCGGCAGATCGAGCTCCATCTCCCGCGCAAATGGAGTCGGGAGACGAAGGCGACGGCGCGGCGGCTGGCGCAGCCTAAGGAAGAACTCACAAGGGTCATCCCCAACATGGCCCTCCATTGGAGGAGGAGCTGCTGGTGGAGGCAAGGCCGGCGCGCCGCCCCGTCCTACTCTTCCCCGAGCGCCCCGGCCTCGCCCACGGCCTCGCCCCCTCCCCCTTCCCCTTGCGGCTGGCTCTGCCACCGCAGGCGCAGGAGAAGGAGGGACGCGTTGTCGAGCGGCGACCCTCGCCGCCACTGTTGAAGGATTCGGGAGACATCCCCGTGGCGGCATCCAGATCTTTGTAAAGGCATTCAAGATCAGATACGCACTAAGGAGACGACAACCCTTGGCGGGATCCCAGCCGAGGAAGACCACGAGGCCCCCGGCAAGCGCCTTACCGGGGATGACAGCAGGCGCCTCGGCAAGACCCTTGCCGGGGCCCCGGCAAAGCCCTTACCGAGGACATCCGCAGGGCCACCATCAGGCCCACGCCGACTAAACCTCCACCACCACATGCATGCAGCTGCCGACCCAACCAGCTAGGCAGGCACCTACGTGGCGGCATGCAGATCTTCGTGAAGACCCACCACTACGCCACCTCAGCTGTCTGCCTACCTACGTGGCATTGCAGGCGTCGCTGGCCAGGGCGCGTGTCCACACAAGAAGGAGCGGCGACGGACGAGACATGTTTCTCCCCCGTCCCCGATAAAGCAAGGACACCTAAGCAAGACGCATTAAATGCGCCTTGTCATGTAATGCGAGGGATAACCTCGCATCACTATACCCTTTCCACCTCCTGTGTGCCACTGTGGCAACCCCTTTTTCTATAAAAGGAGGCCCGAGGTGACCAGAGGAAGGATTCGGCTTTTTGGAGCTCCTCACGCCCCATAGCTAGCTCAAGAACACAGATATACAATCCACCAAAGCAGGAGTAGGGTTTTACGCATCCTTGCGGCCCGAACCTAGATAAACGAACCGTGTGCTATCTGTTTGATCCGCTCTTCTCACGACCCCGCGCCCCGCCAACCACAGTAGAGATTCTTGTGATCCCATAGGTGTCGTTCCCACCGACAAATTCGGACCAGAGGGAGGGGCACCCTGCCTACCCTAGGCCGGCCCCTCTCTCTTTCCCTTATGGCCCAACAAGGCCCATTAGCCCCCGGGGGGTTCCGGTAACCCCTCCAGTACTCCGGTAAAATCCCGATTTTACCCGGAACTCTTCCGATGTCCAAATGTAGGATTCCAATATATCAATCTTTATGTCTCGACCATTTCAAGACTCCTCGTCATGTCTGTGATCATATCCGGGACACCAAACTACCTTCGGTACATCAAAACATATAAACTCATAAAACCAATCGTCACAGAACTTTAAGCGTGCGGACCCTACGGGTTCGAGAACTATGTAGACATGACCGAGACATGTCTCCGGTCAATAACCAATAGCGGAACCTGGATGCTCATGTTGGTTCCTACATATTCTACAAAGATCTTTATCGGTCAAACCGCATAACACTATACGTTGTTCTCTTTGTCATCGGTATGTTACTTGCCTGAGATTCGATCGTCGGTATCCCAATACCTAGTTCACCGGCAAGTCTCTTTACTCGTTCCGTAATGCACTATTCCGCAACTAACTCATTAGTTGTATTGCTTGCAAGGCTTATAGTGATGTGTATTAACGAGAGGGCCCAGAGATACCTCTCCGACAATTGGAGTGACAAATCCTAATCTTGATCTATGCCAACTCAACAAGTACCATCGGAGACACTTGTAGAGCACCTTTATAATCACCCAGTTACGTTGTGACGTTTGGTAGCACACAAAGTATTCCTCTGGTATTCGGGAGTTGCATAATCTCATAGTCATAAGAACATGTATAAGTCATGAAGAAAGCAATAGAAGTAAACAAAAACGATCAAGTGCTAAGCTAATAGAATGGGTCAAATCAATCACATCATTCTCCTAATGATGTGATCCCATTGATCAAATGACAACTCATGTCTATGGTTAGGAAACTTAACCATCTTTGATCAATGGTGGCGGCTCTTCATGTTATTCCGGATTGGACGCTTCCTTACCTGGCGTACAAAAACCGGGGTGAGTTACCAAAGGATGAGATTCTAGCCCGGCAGATAATCCGGCGATCCAAGTCCATGGCTATCATCAACGGCGAGCTGCATCATTGCAGTATATCAGGAGCTTTTCAACGCTGCGTGTCTCCTGAAGATGGTCGTGAAATTTTGCGTGAGATCCACGAAGGAGATTGTGGTCACCACGCCGGTTCAAAGTCCCTAGTGGCTAAAGCATTTCGCCATGGTTTTTATTGGTTAACTGCTCATGCTGATGCGGAGGATCTGGTCAGACGATGTGATGGTTGCCAAAGGTTTTCAAGGCGTGCTCATGTACCAGCTCAAGAATTAAGAATGGTTCCAATTACCTGGTCGTTTGCGACATGGGGGCTGGATATGGTTGGGCCATTCAAAAGGTCCAAAGATAAGAAGACCCACCTCCTGGTGGCGGTTGACAAGTTTACAAAGTGGGTGGAGGCAGAACCTGTTAGCAAGTGTGATGCGGCCATGGCGGTTCAGTTCATCAAAAAGGTGATTTTCCAGTTTGGTTTTCCGCACAATATTATCACAGATAATGGTACCAATTTATCCAAAGGTGCTATGAAGGAGTTCTGTGAACGGGAGCACATCCGGCTCGACGTCTCATCAGTGGCACATCCACAGTCCAACGGTCAAGCAGAAAGAGCTAATCAAGAGATCTTGAGAGGCATCAAGCCCCGGCTCATGGTTCCTTTGCAGAGAACGTCGGGTTGTTGGGTAGAAGAATTACCATCTGTGCTATGGAGCATCAATACAACACCCAACAGATCCACATGATACACACCGTTCTTCATGGTTTATGGAGCGGAGGCAGTTCTTCCCAGTGATATCCGCCATGATTCACCTCGTGTCACAGCTTATATTGAAGCGGACAATGAGACAGCACGGCAAGATGCTTTGGACCGGTTGGATGAAGAGCGTGACATCGCAGCTGCCCGATCAGCGATTTACCAGCAGGATCTTCGTCGATATCATAGTCGCCGGGTCAGAACCAGAACCTTTCAGGAAGGAGATTTGGTGCTTCGGCTCATCCAAGATCAGACTAATATGCATAAGCTATCCCCACCTTGGGAGGGGCCTTTCGTGGTCAGCAAGAATCTACACAACGGGTCGTACTATCTGATCGATATTCGAGAGCATAAGGACTCACGTACATCAGAATAGGAGACTAACAGGCCGTGGAATATAGCTCATCTTCGGCCTTACTACACCTGAGCCATTGGCTATACTTATGTACATATTATGACAATGTATATATTATGATTAAATATAATAAACCGGAACCTCAGCTAAAGCGGGGTATCTATTCTTTTACATCATGTGAGGTTACACGGAGTTGCTCTAAAGCGGTCCCCGGTTTACCCCTTGAGTTCGCTTTGCTAAAAGAATCGTGTTATATCACTTGGAGGATTGGTCGTGTCCGAACCAATACCATGCCTCTTGATAGGCGAGAGCCACCAGATCACTTGGGGACCTGGTCATGTCTGAACCAGTCATGCCTCTTGGTCGGCCTAAGGCCACAGAATCACTTGGGGGCTTGGTCGAACCCGAACCATGACCACGCCATTTGGTCGGCATAAATGCCATGGTTTCATCTGGGGACCTGGCTGACTAGAACCATAAGTTACACCTAACGGGAACTTGGTCGTGTTTAGCCATGGTAACGGCATTTGATCAGCTTAAATAAAACTTTTCTTTTGCTTCACACTTTTCTTTGAAGGGGGGTTTTTTGCTTTTCATTATGTTTCTTAAAAAAAATTTGAAATTGACGGAACACAGTTCACGTCAATCCGGAGACTATTTGACCGGTTTGATCCACGTTGTTAACATCCTCTCATGGAGTAACACGGTGTTTATTATAACCCGGCACGGTTTACAATGGTAAACCGGCGTCATATATATATACAGGAGCTGTCATCTCCTCCAAACAGTATGGGTTTGCAAAACTCCGCTTCAAGATTGGCTAAGCCAACTTCACGCTCAATGACGGCAGGTATTATGTATCTCACAAATTTTTTTGGTCATATACTTAAAATTTTGTTTTGATTTCATATATGCAAACATCATATTCCGCCTGACGGTACAACCGCGGTGGCACTTGACGAATTTTTCATTTCAGAAGGTATTTTGGAGAATTCATGACCACAGGAAGAGCAAATTATGCACGAAGGCATATCAACATCAAAGGTATCAGCTAGCCTATTACAAGGCACATGGTGCCCATAAATAATATAGTTGTTTTTTCATGAAGAAGAGGTAGTTTTAAAACCGGCTTCCGGTTTAAGCTTGGTCACCAGCCTGGCCTGATGGTTGCGGGTCATCCTGTGCCGCTTCAGCCTCCGTGTCCCTACCCAGTGGCTGGAAATCCACAGTTTTCCAGTCGATTCCATTAATGCTTGAAAAACAGCTTCATCGTGGATCAGCAAGGACGGGTCAATATCTGGAGTGTAAGTATGCTTACGGATTGGAGGAATCAGATTTTCCGATTCATGGATTGGCGCAGCTATTCGCTTGTTCTGGCTGTCATATTGCACTTGATAACGAGACAAGTCTGCTTCCTCAGCCAACTGACAAGCTAGTGGACGCACCTCCCGGTTTATCGCTCGCAGATCCGCTTCACCAAATTCTGATCCGTCTTCCTTCAAGCTGGGATAGCCCTGAGCCGCTTCAATAGGATCAAAATCCGGCACCCAGGCTTTTGCCCGGGTTAAAGCATTGATTGCACTGGTTCGAGCAGCAGATTTCTTCAGCTCTTCAACCCGGGCAGGAAGCACCGACAGTTTCATCAGAGTATCTTGAATCAGAGTAGGTGCCGGTTTGTTATGAGAGGCGGTACAGATGATCCACTGGGCACCAGTATACAATTGTTCAACCAATGTATAGGCGGCTTTCAATTTCTTCCGCACATCTGACCCCAAGTGACCAATGCGTGTCCCTGAAATACCATTAAAAGTTAATAAACCGGCAGCTTTGTAAGAAGGCAGAGCCAATTCAGGAAGGCAAGCGGGTTTACCAAAGATAGCAATGGTCATGGCATGCACGTGCCGCTTTATGCTGGTCAGTTCATCCGTCACAGGTTTCAGCGCAGCCTCGGCATCCTCTGCTCGTTTCATCAAAGCGGTTTTCTCAATGGCCCAATCCGCCTGTTTCTTCTTGAAGCTCTCCTTAAGCTGCTCCATGGTGCTTAAAGCACTGGTTAGTTCCTCTTTTGCTTTGGAGGTTTCAGCTTGTTGGGTCTTCTGGTTTTCTTGGAGGTCGGCGATTTGGTCTTCCTTCGTCTTTAGCTCAGCCTGCATGCACACAATTATACGCTTCAACAAAACGGTCCACATTTGAAGTACCAACCACATAACAAGTTATGCACTTGGTACTTGGGGGCTAATGCATATTCGATCTTCACCTTTCAATTGCTTACAAAGTCCCAAGATCAATACAAGTATTCAACTTGGCACTTGGGGGCTAATTGCTATTTGATCATATATATTCTGATGCGGCAGTTTCAATTACTTAAAGTACCAGTTTAACTACGCTAAAGTTGAACCGGCCCTTGGGGGCTACATCAGCAAATTTCAAAGCAACAAGATTTTTATTATTTCAAGTCCCGGTTTGAAAGAATATTCCAAACTGGCCCTTGGGGGCTAGGAGAGTCAGGAATGGAAGCATACAAGCAGGAAGGAGCATATGGAAATTACCTCATATTTGTCTTTCATCATATTAACCAGACCGGCTTCATAGTCACGGCTGGTATACAGCCGGTTCAGATAGCCGGAATGGATATCTTGGGCGCTCGGAGAAGTGTAAGTTATCAGATCAGCGCTCCACTTACCTTTACCAAAGGAAGCAAATTCTTCCTTGGCAAAATGTTTGAATAAAGCGACAGGATTGTTTGGCTCAGTATGGCCAGTACCAGTAATGACAACCTCATCATCTTTGGTACCGCCGGTTTGCACTGGAGCTGTTGGCTTATCAGTAGGCTTTGCTGGACCGGTGGAGCTTTCAATCCGGATGGAACCTGTAGGCTGATGGGTAGGACCTGAGGTGTCAGTAGGTCTCTCTTTTGCAATAAGATCATCATCTTGCTGCGGTGGATCGTTGGGAATGTCCTCAGGAATAGCCGCTTCAGCAATGGGTATCTTGTCCGCTTCAAGAACGACATCTTCTTCGACCGCTTTGTCCAGACGGTCCTCCTTGCTTGGCCTAGGTTTGGCCCTGAGAAGAACAACAAAATCAAAATACAGAATATGTTATAAGGCAATGTACTGCAAACATCACAATAAGGATAGCTTACCCAAGCACCGTGTTGAGCGGTGGGAGCTGAGTAGCCGATGACTCGCCGGAAGATGAGTGGCAAGTAACCTGATAATCGGAGTCAGACGGATTAAGAGGTTGACGAAAGCAGCCCGCTTCAGGACAAGCACTGACAAGCAAATTAGAGACCTCGGAATGGCGTTTCCAACCGGACTGTTCGGTAAACCGGCGGAGGTAACTACCTGGCCGCTGTGCCGGGTGGTGCGGCGAGCTTCGTGTTGTTGGGTCTTCATAAGAAGTTTAGGATCCAAATAAGCAAGAGGATGAGAAAATTTAACTTTCTGGTTTGCCTGACGGATTTTTTTGTGAAGGCAAAGTTTCTGAATCGGAAGTGAGAATAATTACCTCTGCAACATCCGCGTGGTTGGGTTCGGCATCATCCTGACAAATATCATCATCAATAAGACGCATGAAAAATAAACCAAGTGAGTCAAGCTCTACCTCAAAGTCCGGATTATCCACCTCATTGTCAGGGGCCGGATTGGAAGATGCAGTGGTTCTTTTTCTATGGGCAGTCTTCTTTACAGCTTTAGTCTTTTGTCGGGTTGCTCTTTCCGGTTTATCTGGTTTTTCTGGTTTCTCCTGCAGCAGTTTTTTGCTCCAAAACGGATCATCGCCCTGATTATGCAGACACTGATGTTAAAAACAATGACCAGACATATCAATAACAGATTCAGCAAAGAGAAAAATCAAAAAGTCTTACAGTTGGCGGTTTGTTGGTAGCACAGAAGGGAAGCAGGCCGGTTCTAGCGCAGACGTGCTCCGGTTCATTCAGTATCTTGTGCACAGCCTCTGTGACTTCTTCACCGGAGAGATGGAGTTTTGAGTGTCACAGTGGGTCGTCAACACGGCCAGTATACTCGCACATCAAACCGGAGCGCTGACTAAGAGGCAGTATGCTCCATGATATCCAACAGGAGCAAGGTCAACCCCTGTTAAACCATTGGCCATAAAAGCTTTGAGCTTTGATAGCTGAGGAGCATATTTACTTCTCTCCTGTGCAGTCAATCTTTGTGGAGAAGGGAGTGTATTGCTGAGCCGATCCGGTCGAAAGCCAGGCAAGGGATTCTCACCAGCAAGGGAGGTGTCTTTGCAGTAGAACCATGTCTGATTCCATTCTTTGGGGTGGCTATGCAGTTTGGCGTGAGGGTATGTGACCTCTTTCCTTTTTTGAATCGCCACGCCACCCAACTCCGTATTGGAGCAGTCAGTAAATTCGGTACGACGGTTTAGATGGAATAGGTCTCTGAACAGTTCCACTGTGGGCTCCTCTTGAAAGAATGCTTCGCAGAGCACTTGGAAGTGACACATATTTGTAACAGAGTTGGGGCCAGTATCTTGTGGATGGAGCTGGAAATCGGCTGAAACGTCCCGGTAAAATTTAGAACCGGGCGGCTTAAAGCCCCGAGCTAAGTGATTTATGAAAACAACAACCTCTCCTTCTTGAGGTGTGGGAGGGCATTCTTTGCCAGGAGCCCTCCAATGGATGATATATTTGCTGCTTAAAGCACCAATCAGGACTAAATCGTCCAGTTCAGCCTCCGTGACGCGAGAAGGAACCCAATTGCACTCATACACTTGCTTGGCCATGATGGAATCTACAAGGTAAAAGATCCCCGGTTCAAAGTTACATTGATTAAAGTGCACTGGTATGTACAATGTTAAACCGGAGACAGCTCTATCTAAACCGGAGTTTTCATGAAGCAACCAACGTCTGGCGGTTCAACAAGGGGACTAATGGCATATACCGGTTTGGAAAATTTTCTTTAAGGTTAAACCGCCTGATCTAAACATCAAAGCAATTGGGATTACAGATGGTTAAGTATGCAGAAACAGATTTCACAAGATCTTGTTATGGCGTTGGATCTGAAGCAAGTTCAGAAAATAAGAAAAATATTCAAAGAGTTAAAGCAGAGCGGAAGTGAATCAATGGGCAGATATATAGATGAGATCTATGGACTTGATCATGAAACTACAGAAAGATGCTAAAGGCTGCTGCTACTCAGAGCAAGGTTTCACAGATCTATCCAGGAGTCGGGGTGCAAGCATGAACAAGTGATGAACACGCCAGGAACACGAAACCCTAGAACAGATCTATGTTAAGAAGAACAGAAGGCTTACCAGAATCGAGGAGGATGCGGAAAGCTACCGCAGTGCTCTGGTGTGTTGAGGTTGATGCAGCGGCCCAAGACGATGCAGAGGTCAATGGCGGCAGCGGAGCTCTGAGGCTGGCGACGCAAGGAAGACGAAGAGAAAGGGGACGAAGGGGAGAAAAGAAATGACCCTTCGGTCATATTTATAAGGCAAGAGACATGTGTCAGGCGCGTAAATCAAGGAGCCACAAATCTTGGAAGCAGAGCAGTCGCCTCGATTATTGCGGATCTATTTAACAAAGGAGATATCATGAAGGTAATCTTTGTGATGACGCCATGCCGGCTTACAGCAACCAGAGAAGGTGACATCATGGCGGCTCAACAAATACAAGAAGATGAGGAAAACAAAGATTTTTTGCTAAGGATTGACATGAACCAATTCAAATCAATCTGGGGCCTAATGTTGGGGATATTACTACTAGGCGTAAACCGGCCTATCTGGGCCGGGTTAACGTCATCAGTAGTTCAAGGGTGTTAAAGCCCAAGGAGGAAGATAGGGGCCCAAGGCCTGTAATCGGTTTAAGACCTGTAGCCGTAAACCGGCTTGGTATGTAAACTTGTATTGTAAGTTAGGAATAAGGAGAGACCAACCCGGATATGAGTATGAACCGGTGTTTGGGACTCTGGAGACCGACGGGCGTCACCCGTGTATATAAGGGGACAACCCGGCGGCGGTTCAAGGACAGAAAACACAACTCGAGACTTAGGCGAAGCTTGTTTGCTCCCAAGTCATCGAGACCCAATCAATTCCATCACAACTAGACGTAGGCTTTTACCTTCATCGAAGGGGCCGAACTAGTATAAACTCTCTTGCGTCCTTGTGTCCACTTTAACCCCTTCAAGCTAACCCGTTGCGATGGCTCCACGACTAAGTCCTTTTATGGGGACATCTGCCGTGACAAAACCACGACACTATGTTTGTCTATGTATTCATACATGTATTATGTTTCCGCTTAATACAATTCTAGCATGAATAATAAACATTTATCATGAAATAAGGTAATAAATAATAACTTTAGTATTGCCTCTAGGGCATATTTCCTTCAGCGGCAAAGTCAACTCCATTTATTTTGACCATTAAGCTGACCGTTATGACAGGTGGGCCCACACATCATTCTTCTTCTTCCGCTCTCTATCTTTCCTTGGCATTTTACCAAACACCTCCTATGCATGGCAGGGAAGCAGGTCAACTCCGGTGACGCGCCCGCCATGAAGACGCCCCCACTGCTCTTGACTGAGGGAGATGGTCCACAGGACGCCCCATCCTCGCGCGCCCAGGACGACGGCGATGTGCGCGCCTCACCTGCCCAGGTGCTTCGCCAAGGTGCTCGCGCTGGAGGAGCTTCTCACCATGGTGCTCGCGCACTGCGGCCGAGCCTCGTGGCAGAGGAGGAGGGTGTTGCGGAGCTCCGGCTCACATGCGGTCGTCGGAGGAGGCGAGAGCGAAGCCGGAGACGGGTGCTGCTGCTTGCGGCCGCTGCTACTGCTCCTATGCTGGAGGATGCCGTGGTGGTCTTTTTGGAGGTGACAGCGAAGGGCACGGCTCCGACGGTCGAAAACACGGCAGTGGCCTGCGGCGGAGTACGGCCTGCAACTCAGTAGCGTGGGCTCAGAGTTCGAGGAGCGACTCCTGGAATACATCGTGCGCGTCAGAGAGATGCAGGAAGCCGTCGAGGAGGCAGTCGACGGTGTTTGACCTGCTGTGTAGTGCGGCGAGGGCTCTGGGATGAGCAGGAGCTCGGCGAGCGCGGCGTGGAGCATGTCGAGGCCCGTGGTGATGTTTCTTGCAGCCGTTGCCGCTGCTCCTTGCCGCTGACCATGAGCTCCAGCTCGAAGGGAGGCCGGCGAGGGCGGTGGCAGTAGGGCCTAGTGCTCGCAGCACCTCGGCTTCGCGTGCTGCTGCGCGGACTTCTCCTCCGGCACCCTCTGGCATGGAAGGCCATCAGAGTGCAGGGCGGCAAAGGCCACTAGAGCATGAGGGGGCGGCTGGGCGCCGGCTGAAAGCTGCACAGGAGGTGTTTGGGAAAATGCCAAACAAAGATAGAGAGAGAGGAAGACGAAGAATGACATGTGGGCCCCACCTGTCATAACGGTCAAAAAAAATAGAGTTGACTTTACCGCCATGTCAGCCCTGGCAGGTGGGTCCCACATGTCATAAACGTGTTTAAATCATCTAAATTAGCCATTTTGCAAAAGTAGTAGTTTTTAGTCATAAAATTAAAAATGATAGTTATCAGTCATTTTTTCGAATGTGGTAGTTTTGTGGGACGGCAACCCCTGATGTGGTAGTTTTTTGTGAAATACTTGACTTTGATTGTACC
Source organism: Triticum monococcum (assembly GCA_034509565.1). NCBI lineage: Eukaryota > Viridiplantae > Streptophyta > Magnoliopsida > Poales > Poaceae > Triticum > Triticum monococcum. The sequence continues at coordinate 18,265,937 of CM067844.1, read as the reverse complement.
GTGTTAAAAAAGTCAAAAAAATCTGCTTAACGCTGAAAAAAGAGAGACTAGGATCAATAATTGGCCACCAGCGCCGGGCCGCCGATACTACATGCAATGCAGCAGATAAACTTTGTCCGACGCTTTGTTGAAACGCCCACAACACCTGAAGATGATCATGGTTTCCTCCGCCCGCTCCACGGAGTTGGGAACCTCTCGAGCTCAAGCCACGCGCGCGCACGGCAAAAGGCAAAATCGGTGCAGTGATCCCCGGCTAGCCCGGGAGGGGAGGGAGCCGCGAAGATGTTTCCGTCCCGGGATCGATGGACCACCCGTCGGTCTCCGTCCCCGACGCGCGCCAGAGCTTGACGTGACTGCTAGGCGGCGGCATCAGGTGCCCCCCGCCGTCGGTTCCAACCCCACCATCATCGTGCCGCTTTTGTTGCTGCCAGTCGGCGTCTCCCGTCTCCACTACTGCAAAAAAAGTTGGCTGGCCACTGCTGCTGCTGTCACCGAATGAATGCAATTTCCTGGCAGAACATAAAGAGAAAAACAAGGTGGTTCCGCGAATTTGGCGCAAAAAAACTTTTCAGATGGAGTGTTTCTGCGTGAGTTCCAAATCAATGGACATAGTTAGTACATGGAACTCGCGCAACAATGGTTTGAAGAGTGCAGTATTCTCAAAGCAATCGACTTAGAGTAGGGTGTGGCCGCTCTCCCTATTGCTGTTCAAGGCTGGAGCCTGGTCCGGGATTGATCCCGTGAATTGAGGCCGCTGCCTAGCAATGTGGTCATTGACGACCAATGCAGCCACCACAAAGTCTTGTCATCCGAGGACAAATCATCCGATGAACAAATGATGTTGTGAAAAAACATATTCATCCCCACTATCCATTGTACATTGTGAGCAAAGAGTCGAACACCTTGCGGTCGTGGTGGAGACGCGGCTGGAAAGAACATGTCGACCTCCCCTCGCAGGCAGCAGGCAAGGTGGAAGTTGGCGGGCGGCGCCTTGCGGCTATGCAACGCCTGCCGAAAGGTGTTGGGGTTGATGGGCGTCGGCGGCGGCGGCTGTAGCTTCTGTCACACCGACCACAACAACAAAGAGCCACAAACGCCAGAAAAAAGTCCTCTGAAACACGGGCGTGGAGCCGGCTAGGGCATGGCTTGGTCATGGTTCGGGCAGCCTGGTAGGAAGAGGAAGGCGGCCAAGAATATGGGCGCCGACGGGCGGCGGCAGCGATGGCGGCATGGGAAGAGAAAAGGGCGCCCGTGTCCCCGATGGGCGGGCGAGGGAAGGACAAGGGCATGCGTATGTTTCGACGCAAACTTAGTTCAAATTTGGGCCATGAATAGGTCGAAAGCGGACGAAAACATATGTTTTTTCGTTTGATTCTGCATATTGGGCCGCGTTTTCTATCCATGTACCCCAAACGAATACGGCCGGATCATTTCGGCTCGTGCATTAGAGTTGGCCTTATACTTGATCGTGTCACTTAGATGTGCAATCACAAACCAACGTGATACAGCTAGCAACACAGGAGTATGTGACCGAAGAAGGAACGGATTACAAGCGAAGCTCCATTCCAGACCAAGTCCCCGATTCGATTCTTACAGCAGAAGCCACGAGGTTAACAAGGTGTGCAGAAAAGAAAAAGGAAAAGGCTGCATCTTATGTTAAGTCTTGTTTATATTCCTGCTCACTACAAATGACGAGACGTGAGGTTTCGAGATAATCATATTTGCACATGGTCCTGTGTGCGCTACGTACGTTCCACGCGTACAACTCCTGACGGCCTTCTTCGGCTTGCGAGAAGGAACTGGGCCTTGCTAAGCAAAGGGAAAGGCAGAAAAAGGAAGCATCAGAAAAGCACGAGGCTCACAATCTCGTCAAGTATGCATTAACGTTGAGGACCGGTCGTTATGCCTGGTTAGGCCACCTGGCAATCTTTTGTTCGTTCCTGTAAATATTGTGACGGTTGAATAAAAGCTTTGCGAGTTTGTCAAAAAAAAACATATATATAGAGAGAAAGATGCAAAAAAAGAAGTATCTACAAAGAACCAGGAGGGTGGTTCGCAAGCACTGAACCAGCATTTGTTCTCAACGTGTTCCGCGTTCAGTCAAATTATATAAAAAAGAATAGTAGTACTTGGACCCAAGAAACAAAATGATCATAAATTTATGGGCGCAGTGTTTGAGCGGTGGGAAAAATGACAGTAGACAGAAGGCCTGTTTGGTTTTATGAGGTAGAGTTAGTTTGGGTTAGTTTGTACTCAACTAACCCAAAAATATTCAAACATGAGGATTAGTTTGGATTGGATGCATCTAACCCAATCAAAAGGTGATTATTTGGGTTAATTCTTCTTATACTATTAAAAAATTATTTTTTTTCTCTCGCTCTTCCCGCAGCAAATTCCTCCTCACTTCTTTGAAGCTTCTCGTCCTCTCCTTCCCCCCTCTCGCACCACCCGTGAAGGCGCCTCGCCGTATCCACGCTCCCGTATGCTGTCGGTAAAGAGCCCCGCCCTATCCTCCCGTCCCAACCCTCTCGTCTTCCCGCGGCCCATCCGCCCACCGGTAAGCAGTCGCGGCTCCTTGCGCAGGGACGACGGATTTGGTCGGCGGGCTGCGCGAGAGGCCAGCGCGGCTCCTTGTTGGGCGTATCTCCGTCCGTCTTGGCCAGGGCTGGCTCCGACAAATCTGGCAGAAAATATGGTCCAAAGTATCCAAATGATTAAGAAAAAGCATTTATTGTCAATATAACCCTGCCATCCAAACATTTCATCGGTTAGAGTTAATTTAGGGTTGGGGTTGATTCAGGGTTAGAATCTAATTCTAACCTCTACCTGAGTTAGAGTATTCAAACAGGAGACCAGAGTCTGCTAAGTGGGGCCTACTCGGTACCGGTGGAGCAGTCTGGTCAGGGTGTAAATTTCCATGAAGTTGGAAGCAGCAGAGTACAGTATAGGTGGGGAGTCGATCGATTAGGTATGGCTGGACCAGCTAGCTAATATACGCACATTGCAGCATGTGGAGCCCGGCAAATATCCGCGTCCGATGGATGCATCTTCGATCGGGGGGAGATGCTCTCCGCAAGGCATCTTCCTCTCTCGCGTGATGTTATTTTTGACGGTCCAGGAATGGAACTGGGTTCCCTCGCTCGCCATGAAAGTGACCTGCGAGGTATACGTCCTAGGGAGGACTCCTCTTGACTGAGCTGCGTTTGAGGTTGAGACGTCTAGAAGAGAACAGAGATGGCGGGCTGGGGAAGATATATCTCGAGGTGTAACGTCAAACGTCCATGTCCATACCACTAATTGTAGTGAACAACTGAACATCTCCCATCCCGGGCAAAAAGTTTTCCTACCGGCCAAGCCATAGTTAACTCTGTCGAAGGTTCCTCCATAAATAATTTACTACTCTCTTCATTCCATAATGTAATGCTTCCTCTATCCTCATGTTTTTAACTTTAACCGTAAATTTAACTATCAAGACCGATTACGGCGGGAACAAAAGTTATATCAGTGAATTCGTATTTGAAAGAAGTTTTCAATTATACAATTTTTTTCTCACGCCGCAATCGGTCTCGTTGATTAAATTTATGGTCAAACTTGGACCTCCGAAAACGCGGGCGCACTATATTTTGAAATAGAGGGAGTACTACCAAAGTGCAGTGGTTTGGTCAGTGAGCAGTGAGCATCGGCTTCCCCTCGATGATCATCAGCGACCGGAAGCATGTGCCGGACATTTGATTACTCGATGACATCACATCACAGGGCAGCAAGCAGTCAGATCGGCAGATGCTATCTTCTTTTAATAATTTTGATTTGAAAATTCAGGAGCAGCAGCGCCCGACCGAGCCGAGCGGGCCATCCACGGCGTGGCGACGCAGGCGCGGTGCTGTTCCCCGCGCACGGCCGCACAGCGAAAAGGGCGCGGTCACCGCGGGCAGGGACAGGCGCCGGGGCCGGGCTGCCGCCGTGCGGCCGGGCGGGAATGTCCGGCCCCCTGTGCGCGCACGCGCCATGCCCTGCGACAGCTCCCCGCCGCTCGCTCGCTCGGTCACATGCGCGCGCCCGTCCCTTCCGCCGGCCGATCTCCCCGTGGCCCCGGCGCAGGCGGTGCAATCCGGTACGGGCGCAGGTAGGCCCGTCGCCATTGCGCGTACTGTACGTGGACTCCTGCCGCAGTCTCGCGTGACGATGATGACGATGCATGGGTCGCTGATGGTGATAAAGAAATCGAGATGGGTCGCCGTCGCGGTCGGTGGCGGTTGCTGCTGTCGTCGTCTCGTCGGGGCTCCGGCTCCGCCGGGCAGACAGCGCGCGCGATCAGCGGGATCGATCCATGTGGCTTTGCTTGGCTTGGCTTGACCGATGGTCGTGGCTGCGTAGGGCCGGCCTGCCAGCCCGTGCGAACTTGATGCAGCAGCAGGAGCACATGCATGTGCGGTCCTCGTCACTCCGATCTGATGCGACGTACTCTCTCTGTTTGAAATTATTTGTCACAGAAATGGATGTATCTAAATGTATTTTAGTTCTAGATACATCCATATTCAAAACATGTAATTTCGAACGGGCATATATATATCGGCTAGTGCGTACTATAGATTGTCAGTTCTCCCTGCACGCATTGGTCCGATGCAGTGAGCGTGTCAGCTCTCCCTGCATGCATGCGCGTATAGGATAGGCCCCGGTTTGGTACTTGCACTGTGCGGTTCGACAACGAGATCCACAATCGGAGCAGTAGGCCGCACTACTGAATGAGCCGATAGATCCACTGCTACTCCATGTGAGAGCGATTGCAATAGGCGCCGTGTACTCTCTTGTCAAACACGGGAATGTCGGGGCCTGCGAATAGTTTCCCTAGATCATCTTTGTGCCCGCACGAATCTTGATGCTTCATCAAACGGCCCTCACTCTGGCGACTCCATCCACGTGCCATGATTTACGGCCAAGTTGATTAGGGCATGTACAATGGTTGATAAGATAGTCTTATCTTAAGTCTTGCATGTAAATTAAAGATGGTAAAAAATAATGTTTACAATAGGTCATTTCTTAGCCTTATCTTCGATAGCTAGTTATTCCTAAAAACATGGTGAGACATATTGTGCTAAAAGATCATATCTTGTCTTCTTTTAAATAAAAAAGGCAAGTATTTTCTTATGAGTTCTTTTTTTTCATATCATCATTTATTTCACGTGGTACTTCTAAAATAACATAATTGTATATGCCCTTAAATTTAAATACAGTGACAAAATTTTATCGTACCTACGCTCGTAGCACCATCAATCGATTTCCCATGATGCTGTCGCTTGCGCCGGCCAAGGCCCATCATCACGCGCGCATGTGAGGCTTGGGCGCCCACCGGGCCGGAGCTCCTGTGGCGCGCACAGTGGCACGTGCGTACGCTCGTCGCATGATGGCGCTTGGCGAGGCGCTGAGCTGACATGGGAACAGTGACGACCACGAGGCGGTGCCGCCGCGACTGCGCCAGTGCGCGCGCTGACACGGTGCCGCGGCGCGGTGGCCGGACCGGACGGACGGCAAGCAATGCCGCGACGACGACCACCACGTGGTATTTCTTTTGGCCGGGCCGACATATGCTGCAGGTACATACCAGTATGTAGGGTACCCACCGGCCCACAGCCCACTAGCTTTCTTTGATTTGCACTGCTACTACGTGCTGTACCATCCATCGGCGCGGCGCCGTCCAGCTCCAGTTTGTGACAGCGGGAAGCGACCGAGTGAAGGCAGGCCGACGCCGGCGACGTGGCTCGCGTAAATGCACCCGGCGGCCGCGCATGCAGGCGAGCTCTGGTCCGTCTGGTGCACGCCTGAGCCCAACTCCAGCGCACGAGCAGCACGACGCCACACGCACGATCCATTTTATCCAGATTTTATTAGTTTGGATAGACCAATGGGATCATGTCCAGACCTGTTCTGGGATGCGGTGGTTGTACCCAATACGCGATAGCATCCTTTGGCCTCATCATGTCCGTCTTCATTTTCAAACAACAACTTTCGAAAAACCATGCCCTATTTCAAACCAGCGGCCCTAAATCACGTCGGCAACAAAGCCGGCGGCCCTAAATTACGCCGGCAACAGAGCCAGCGGCCCTAAATTACGCCGGCAACAGAGCCAGCGGCCGGCAACACAGCCAGCCTCGAAAATAAATAGTTTTGATCGCCGACAACACAACCAGCGACCGGTCACACAGCCAGCATTCAAAATGAATGTGTTTCTCGACGGCACACAACCAGCGGCCGACACCCATGCCAGCCTCCAAAAAAACGACCACATCCGATCAGAGGACCTAGTTCAGGTCGTCGGCGTCGAACATCTCCTTCTGCCTGGCCTCGAACCAGCTCCTCGTCTTCTCGCTCATCTTGGTCAAAGTCCACACTCATGATCGCAAGGGCCATCTCCTTTGCTTTGGTTGCGGCATTGGTGGCCTCGATGTCGAGCTGCCTCTGCCTGGCAATAATAAAAGGATTATTATTATATTTCCTTGTTCATGATAATTGTCTTTTATTCATACTATAATTGTGTTATCCGGAAATCGTAATACATGTGTGAATACATAGACACCAACATGTCCCTAGTAAGCCTCTAGTTGACTAGCTCGTTGATCAACAGATAGTCATGGTTTTCTGACTATGGACATTGGATGTCATTGATAACGAGATCACATCAAACATAGCACAAGATCGTATAGTTCGTTTGCTAGAGTTTTTCCAATGTCAAGTATCTTTTCCTTAGACCATGAGATCGTGTAACTCCCGGATGCCGTAGGAGTGCTTTGGGTGTACCAAACGTCACAACGTAACTGGATGACTATAAAGGTATACTACGGGTATCTCCGAAAGTGTCTGTTGGGTTGACACGGATCAAGACTGGGATTTGTCACTCCGTATAACGGAGAGGTATCTCTGGGCCCACTCGGTAATGCATCATCATAATGAGCTCAATGTGACCAAGTGTCTGGTCACGGGATCATGCATTACGGTATGAGTAAAGTGACTTGCCGGTAACGAGATTGAACGAGGTATTGGAATACCGGCGATCGAATCTCGGGCAAGTAACATACCGATTGACAAAGGGAATTGTATACGGGGTTGCTTGAATCCTCGACATCGTGGTGCATCCGATGAGATCATCGAGGAGAATGTGGGAGCCAACATGGGTATCCAGATCCCGCTGTTGGTTATTGACCGGAGAGCCATCTCGGTCATGTCTACATGTCTCCCGAACCCGTAGGGTCTACACACTTAAGGTTCGGTGACGCTAGGGTTGTAGAGATATGAATATGCATGAAAGTGCGTTATATCGACTAGGGGGGGTGAATAGGCGATTTTTATGAAAGTCTTCAAAACGTGGAAGTTATGAAGACAAACAGTAGAGATATGCCTATTACTATGCAGCGGAAGGTAGACTACACTAGGCAAGCCATGGTCAAGTATTCAATAGAGTGAAAGCACAATGACAAATAGCTGCAGTGTAATAAGGATCAGGTAGGAAGATATTATGAAGCCAAACAGAACATACATTCACGTTTTGAAGACAAAAGATAGAGCAAACATGCAATGACTTCACAACGAGTAACAGTAAGTAAAGGGAACTGAAGATGAAACCAGTGACTCGTTAAAGATAATAATTTGTTGGACCAGTTCCAGTTGTTGTGACAACTGTACGTTTGGTTGGAGCGGCTAGGTATTTAAACCTTAGGACACACAGTCCCGGACACCCAGTCCTGAACACGCAGCTCAGGACACCCAGTCCTCACCGTATTCTCCTTGAGCTAAGGTCACACAGACCTCGCTCAATCACTCTGGTAAGTCTTCAAGGTAGACTCCCAAACCTTCACAGACTTCGTTCACCGGCAATCCACAATGTCTCTTGGATGCTCAGAACGCGACGCCTAACCGGCTGGAGGATGCATAGTCCTCAAGTCTAATAAGTCTTCAGATCACTCAGACAAGAAGACTTAAGTGATGCCCAATTCTCTCTGGCTCTGGGTGGTTAGGGCTTTATCCTCGCTAGGTATTCTCTCTCTCAAAGGCTTCGAGGTGGGTTGCTCTCAAACGACAAAAGCCGTGCACTGAATCTGAGCAACCAACCGTTTATGGTTGTAGGGGGTGGGCTATTTATAGCCACTAGGCAACCCGACCTGATTTGTCCGAAATGACCCCGGGTCACTAAGGAACTGACATGTGTTCCAACGGTCAGATTTCAAACCCACACGGCAACTTTACTTGGGCTACAAGCAAAGCTGACCTGTCCGACTCTGGACAAGATTTGCTCTCATAGTCTTCACTCGAAGACATAGGTTTTTGTTTAGGCATCACTTCAGTCGTTCTGACTGGTTCTCTTGGACCCCCACTTAATAGTACGGTGGTTCCTATGACTCAACACAAATGAAAAGGAACTACGAAAGATCTAAGTCTTCGAGCTCCATAGGCTTCACGTGGTGTCTTCTCTTGTCATAGTCTTCAATGTGAATATCTTCATATACCACCATTGACTTCAATGTCTTCATACATTTTTAGGGGTCATCTCTGGTAGGAAAACCGAATCAATGAGGGACTTCTACCTGTGTTATCCTGCAATTCTCACAAACACATTAGTCCCTCAACTAGGTTTGTCGTCAATACTCCAAAACCAACTAGGGGTGGCACTAGATGCACTTACAATCTCCCCTTTTTTGGTGATTGATGACAAACTAGTTGAAGTTTTCAACGGGGAATATAATCTGTGAAATTTTAAAGGATAAGGAATTGTCTTCATAAGTTGCAAGGGCTCCGCCTGAAGATGTGCATATAAGTAATTTTCTTTTGGAATGCAAATGCACATGGCAGGTTGTACTTGTGGAGATCCACTTCACCTTATGATGACACTCCACTATGGATGTGAAAGTATATGAAGATAATGACATGCATAATGAAAAATGGACGTCTGCAGAATGATCTAAGTGCGGAATTTATCGTCGCACATGCGGAATTTACCATCGCAAAACAAGTTGGCAAATAAGTAGCAAACGACCATCGAGTTTAAGTGTTACAACTCAAAGAACCAAATGTAGCAAAACGAGAGTTGTAAGCACGAAGCAAAATATAAAGCACCCACCCATATGGACCCCCTTGAAGACTATCAACCTCATATGCTTCTCCCCCTTTTGTCAGTGAGGACCAAAAAGGTTTGAATGTTGGGGAACGTAGTAATTTCAAAAAAATTCCTACGCACACGCAAGATCATGGTGATGCATAGCAACGAGAGGGGAGAGTGTGATCTACGTACCCTTGTAGATCGACAACGGAAGCGTTTGGTTGATGTAGTCGTACGTCTCCACGGCCCGACCGATCAAGCACCGAAACTACGGCACCTCCGAGTTCTAGCACACGTTCAGCTCGATGACGATCCCCGGACTCCGATCCAGCAAAGTGTCGGGGAAGAGTTCCGTCAGCACGACGACGTGGTGACGATCTTGATGTACTACTGTCGCAGGGCTTCGCCTAAGCACCGCTACAATATTATCGAGGACTATGGTGGCAGGGGGCGCCGCACACGGCTAAGAATATGATCACGTGGATCAACTTGTGTTCCTCTGGGGTGCCCCTGCCTCCGTATATAAAGGCTCAAGGGAGGGTGTGGCCGGCCTAGAGGTGGCGCGCGAGGAGGAGTCCTACTCCCTCCGGGAGTAGGATTCCCCCCCCCCCAATCCTAGTTGGAGTAGGATTCGTGGAGGGGAGGAAAGAGAAAAGGGGGCCGGCCCCCTCTCCTTGTCCTATTCGGACCAAGGGAGGGGAGGGGCGCGCGGCCCATCTTAGTCTGCCTCTTCTCTTTTCCACTAGGGCCCACTAAGGCCCATATAGCTCCCCGGGGGTTCCGGTAACCTCCCGGTACTCCGGTAAAATCCTGATTTCACCCGGAACACTTCCGATATCCAAACATAGGCTTCCAATATATCAATCTTTCTGTCTCGACCACGAGACTCCTCGTCATGTCCGTGATCACATCCGGGACTCCGAACAACCTTCGGTACATCAAAACGTATAAACTCATAATATAACTGTCATCGAAACCTTAAGCGTGCGGACCCTACGGGTTCGAGAACAATGTAGACATGACCGAGACATGTCTCAGGTCAATAACCAATAGCGGGACCTGGATGCCCATATTGGCTCCTACATATTCTACGAAGATCTTTATCGGTCAGACCGCATAACAACATACGTTGTTCCCTTTGTCATCGGCATGTTACTTGCCTGAGATTCGATCGTCGGTATCCAATACCTAGTTCAATCTCGTTATCGGCAAGTCTCTTTACTCGTTCCGTAATACATCATCTCGCAACTAACTCATTAGTTGCATTGCTTGCAAGGCTTAAGTGATGTGCATTACCGAGAGGGCCCAGAGATACCTCTCCGACAAGCGGAGTGACAAATCCTAATCTCGAAATACGCCAACCCAACATGTACCTTTGGAGACACCTGTAGAGCTCCTTTATAATCACCCAGTTACGTTGTGACGTTTGGTAGCACACAAAGTGTTCCTCCGGCAAACGGGAGTTGTATAATCTCATAGTCATAGGAACATGTATAAGTCATGAAGAAAGCAATAGCTGTTGGGGAACGTAGTAATTTCGAAAATTTTCCTACGCACACGCAAGATCATGGTGATGCACAGCAACGAGAGGGGAGAGTGTTGTCTACGTACCAACGCAGACCGACTGCGGAAGCGATCACACAACGTAGAGGAAGTAGTCGTACGTCTTCTTCCCGATCTGACCGATCCAAGCACCGTTACTCCGGCACCTCCGAGTTCTCAGCACACGTTCAGCTCGATGACGATCCCCGGGCTCCGATCCAGCAAAGCTTCGAGGAAGAGTTCCGTCAGCACGACGGCGTGATGACGATCTTGATGTACTACCGACGCAGGGCTTTGCCTAAGCACTACAACGGTACGATCGAGGTGGAATTTGGTGGCAGGGGGCACCGCACACGGCTAAGGAGCGATCTCAAGGATCAAGTTGTGTGTCTTGGGGTGCCCCTTGCCCCCATATATAAAGGTTGGAGGAGGGGGGCCGGCCGGCCAAGGGAGGGGAGGCGCAGGGGAGTCCTACTCCCACCGGGAGTAGGACTCCTCCCCCCAATCCTAATCCAATTAGGACTCCCGGGGGGGAAAAGAGAGAGAAGGGGGGCCGGCCCCTTATCCTATTCCTAATAGGACTTGGGGAAGGGGGGCGCCGGCCAGCTTGGGCCTTTTCCCTTTTTCTCTTTTTTCCACTAAGGCCCAATAGGCCCATTAGTCTCCCGGGGGGTTCCGGTAACCCTCCCGGTATTCCGGTAAAATCCCGATTTCACCCGGAACACTTCCGATGTCCAAACATAGGCTTCCAATATATCAATCTTTACGTCTCGACCATTTCGAGACTCCTCGTCATGTCCGTGATCTCATCCGGGACTCCGAACAACCTTCGGTACATCAAAATGCATAAACTCATAATAACTGTCATCGTAACGTTAAGCGTGCGGACCCTACGGTTCGAGAACAATGTAGACATGACCGAGACACGTCTCCGGTCAATAACCAATAGCGGGACCTGGATGCCCATATTGGCTCCTACATATTCTACGAAGATCTTTATCGGTCAGACCGCATAACAACATACGTTGTTCCCTTTGTCATCGGTATGTTACTTGCCCGAGATTCGATCGTCGGTATCCAATACCTAGTTCAATCTCGTTACCGGCAAGTCTCTTTACTCGTTCCATAATACATCATCTCACAACTAACATATTAGTTGCAGTGCTTGCAAGGCTTATGTGATGTGTATTACCGAGAGGGCCCAGAGATACCTCTCCGACAATCGGAGTGACAAACCCTAATCTCGAAATACGCCAACTCAACATCTACCATTGGAGACACCTGTAGTACTCCTTTATAATCATCCAGTTACGTTGTGACGTTTGGTAGTACCCAAAGTGTTCCTCCGGTAAACGGGAGTTGCATAATCTCATAGTTATAGGAACATGTATAAGTTATGAAGAAAACAATAGCAACATATTAAACGATCGGGTGCTATGCTAATGGAATGGGTCATGTCAATCAGATCATTCTACTAATGATGTGACCTCGTTAATCAAATAACAACTCCTTGTTCATGGTTAGGAAACATAACCATCTTTGATTAACGAGCTAGTCAAGTAGAGGCATACTAGTGACACTCTGTTGGTCTATGTATTCACACATGTATTATGTTTCCGGTTAATACAATTCTAGCATGAATAATAAACATTTATCATGATGTAAGGAAATAAATAATAACTTTATTATTGCCTCTAGGGCATATTTCCTTCAGTCTCCCACTTGCACTAGAGTCAATAATCTAGATTACACAGTAATGATTCTAACACCCATGGAGCCTTGGTGCTGATCATGTTTTGCTCGTGGAAGAGGCTTAGTCAACGGGTCTGCAACATTCAGATCCGTATGTATCTTGCAAATCTCTATGTCTCCCACCTGGACTAAATCCCGGATGGAGTTGAAGCGTCTCTTGATGTGTTTGGTCCTCTTGTGAAATCTGGATTCCTTTGCCAAGGCAATTGCACCAGTATTGTCACAGAAGATTTTCATTGGACCCGATGCACTAGGTATGACACCTAGATCGGATATGAACTCCTTCATCCAGACTCCTTCGTTTGCTGCTTCCGAAGCAGCTATGTACTCCGCTTCACATGTAGATCCCGCTACGACGCTTTGTTTAGAACTGCACCAACTGACAGCTCCACCGTTTAAAGTAAACACGTATCCGGTTTGCGATTTAGAATCGTCCGGATCAGTGTCAAAGCTTGCATCAACGTAACCTCTTACGGTGAGCTCTTTGTCACCTCCATATACGAGAAACATATCCTTAGTCCTTTTCAGGTATTTCAGGATGTTCTTGACCGCTGTCCAGTGATCCATTCCAGGATTACTTTGGTACCTCCCTGCTAAACTTATAGCAAGGCACACATCAGGTCTGGTACACAGCATTGCATACATGATAGAGCCTATGGCTGAAGCATAGGGAACATCTTTCATTTTCTCTCTATCTTCTGCAGTGGTCGGGCATTGAGTCTTACTCAATTTCATACCTTGTAACATAGGCAAGAACCCTTTCTTTGCTTGATCCATTTTGAATTTCTTCAAAATCTTGTCAGGTATGTGCTTTGTGAAAGTCCAATTAAGCGTCTTGATCTATCTCTATAGATCTTTATGCCTAATATGTATGCAGCTTCCCCGAGGTCTTTCATCGAAAAACTTTTATTCAAGTATCCCTTTATGCTATCCAGAAATTCTATATCATTTCCAATTAGCAATATGTCATCCACATATAATATCAGAAATGCTACAGAGCTCCCACTCACTTTCTTGTAAATACAGGCTTCTCCAAAAGTCTGTATAAAGCCAAATGCTTTGATCACACTATCAAAGCGTTTATTCCAACTCCGAGATGCTTGCACCAGTCCATAAATGGATCGCTGGAGTTTGCATACTTTGTTAGCTCCTTTTGGATCGACAAAACCTTCTGGTTGTACCATATACAACTCTTCTTCCTGAAATCCATTCAGGAATGCAGTTTTGACATCCATCTGCCATATTTCATAATCATAAAATGCGGCAATTGCTAACATAATTCTGACGGACTTAAGCATCGCTACGGGTGAGAAAGTCTCATCGTAGTCAACCCCTTGAACTTGTTGAAAACCTTTTGTGACAAGTCGAGCTTTATAGACAGTAACATTACCGTCAGCGTCAGTCTTTTTCTTGAAGATCCATTTATTCTCAATTGCTTGCCGATCATCGGGCAAGTCAACCAAAGTCCATACTTTGTTCTCATACATGGATCCCATCTCAGATTTCATGGCCTCAAGCCACTTTGCGGAATCTGGGCTCACCATCGCTTCTTCATAGTTCGTAGGTTCATCATGATCTAGCATCATGACTTCCAGAACTGGATTACCGTACCACTCTGGTGCGGATCTCACTCTGGTTGATCTACGTGGTTCAGTAGTATCTTGTTCTGAAGCTTCATGATCATCATCATTAGCTTCCTCACTGATTGGCATAGGTGTCGCAGAAACAGTTTTCTGTGATGTACTATTTTCCAATAAGGGAGCAGGTACAGTTACCTCGTCAAGTTCTACTTTCCTCCCACTCACTTCTTTCGAGAGAAACTCCTTCTCTAGAAATGATCCATTCTTAGCAACGAATGTCTTGCCTTCGGATCTGTGATAGAAGGTATACCCAACAGTTTCCTTTGGGTATCCTATGAAGACACATTTCTCCGCTTTGGGTTCGAGCTTATCAGGTTGAAGCTTTTTCACATAAGCATCGCAGCCCCAAACTTTAAGAAACGACAACTTTGGTTTCTTGCCAAACCATAGTTCATAAGGCGTCGTCTCAACGGATTTTGATGGTGCCCTATTTAACGTGAATGCGGCCGTCTCTAAAGCATAACCCCAAAACGATAGCGGTAAATCAGTAAGAGACATCATGGATCGCACCATATCTAGTAAAGTGCGATTACGACGTTCGGACACACATTACGCTGTGGTGTTCCGGGTGGCGTGAGTTGCGAAACTATTCCACAATTTTTCAAATGTATACCAAACTCGTAACTCAAATATTCTCCTCCATGATCAGATCGTAGAAACTTTATTTTCTTGTTACGATGATTTTCAACTTCACTCTGAAATTCTTTGAACCTTTCAAATGTTTCAGATTTATGTTTCATTAAGTAGATATACCCATATCTGCTTAAATCATCTGTGAAGGTGAGAAAATAACGATATCCGCCACGAGCCTCAATATTCATCGGACCACATACATCGGTATGTATGATTTCCAATAAATCTGTTGCTCTCTCCATAGTACCGGAGAACGGTGTTTTAGTCATCTTGCCTATGAGGCACGGTTCGCAAGTACCAAGTGATTCATAATCAAGTGATTCCAAAAGCCCATCAGTATGGAGTTTCTTCATGCGCTTTACACCGATATGACCTAAACGGCAGTGCCACAAATAAGTTGCACTATCATTATTAACTTTGCATCTTTTGGCTTCTACATTATGAATATGTGTATCACTATCTTCGAGATTCAACAAGAATAGACCACTCTTCAAAGGTGCATGACCATAAAAGATATTATTCATATAAATAGAACAACCATTATTCTCTGATTTAAATGAATAACCGTCTCGCATTAAACAAGATCCAGATATAATGTTCATGCTCAACGCTGGCACCAAATAACAATTATTTAGGTCTAATATTAATCCCGAAGGTAGATGTAGAGGTAGCGTGCCGACCGCGATCACATCGACTTTGGAACCATTTCCCACGCGCATCGTCACCTCGTCCTTTGCTAGTGTCCGCTTATTCCGTAGTCCCTGTTTCGAGTTGCAAATATTAGCAACAGAACCAGTATCAAATACCCAGGTGCTACTGCGAGCTCTAGTAAGGTACACATCAATAACATGTATATCACATATACCTTTGCTCACTTTGCCATCCTTCTTATCTGCCAAATACTTGGGGCAGTTCCGCTTCCAGTGACCAGTCTGCTTGCAGTAGAAGCACTCAGTTTCAGGCTTAGGTCCAGACTTGGGTTTCTTCTCCTGAGCAGCAACTTGCTTGCTGTTCTTCTTGAAGTTTCCCTTCTTCTTCCCTTTGCCCTTTTTCTTGAAACTAGTGGTTTTGCTAACCATCAACACTTGATGTTCCTTCTTGATTTCTACCTCCGCAGCTTTCAGCATTGCGAAGAGCTCGGGAATAGTCTTGTTCATCCCTTGCATATTATAGTTCATCACGAAGCTCTTGTAGCTTGGTGGCAGTGATTGGAGAATTCTGTCAATGACGCAATCATCTGGAAGATTAACTCCCATCTTAATCAAGTGATTATTATACCCAGACATTTTGAGTATATGCTCACTGACAGAACTGTTCTCCTCCATCTTGCAGCTATAGAACTTATTGGAGACTTCATATCTCTCAATTCGGGCATTTGCTTGAAATATTAACTTCAACTCCTGGAACATCTCATATGCTCCATGACGTTCAAAACGTCGTTGAAGTCCCGATTCTAAGCCGTAAAGCATGGCACACTGAACTATCGAGTAGTCATCAGCTTTGCTCTGCCAGACGTTCATAACATCTGGTGTTGCTCCAGCAGCAGGCCTGTCACCCAGCGGTGCTTCCAGGACGTAATTCTTCTGTGCAGCAATGAGGATAATCCTCAGGTTACGGACCCAGTCCGTGTAATTGCTACCATCATCTTTCAACTTTGCTTTCTCAAGGAACGCATTAAAATTCAACGGAACAATAGCACGAGCCATCTATCTACAAGCAACATAAACAAGCAAGATACTATCAGGTACTAAGTTCATGATAAGTTTAAGTTCAGTTAATCAAATTACTTAGGAACTCCCACTTAGATAGACATCCCTCTAATCCTCTAAGTGATCACGTGATCCAAATCAACTAAACCATAACCGATCATCACGTGAGATGGAGTAGTTTTCAATGGTGAACATCGTCATGTTGATCATATCTACTATATGATTCACGCTCGACCTTTCGGTCTCTGTGTTCCGAGGCCATATCTGCATATGCTAGGCTCGTCAAGTATAACCTGAGTATCTGCGTGTGCAAAACTGGCTTGCACCCGTTGTAGATGGACGTAGAGCTTATCACACCCGATCATCACGTGGTGTCTGGGCACGACGAACTTTGGCAACGGTGCATACTCAGGGAGAACACTTCTTGATAATTTAGTGAGAGATCATCTTATAATGCTACCGTCAATCAAAGCAAGATAAGATGCATAAAAGGATAAACATCACATGCAATCAATATAAGTGATATGATATGGCCATCATCATCTTGTGCTTGTGATCTCCATCTCCAAAGCACCGTCATGATCACCATCGTCACCGGCGCGACACCTTGATCTCCATCGTAGCATCGTTGTCGTCTCGCCAATCTTATGCTTCCACGACTATTACTACCGTTTAGTAATCTAGTAAAGCATTACATCGCGATTGCATTGCATACAATAAAGCGACAACCATATGGCTCCTGCCAGTTGCCGATAACTTAGTTACAAAACATGATCATCTCATACAATAAAATCAGCATCATGCCTTGACCATATCACATCACAACATACCCTGCAAAAACAAGTTAGACGTCCTCTACTTTGTTGTTGCAAGTTTTTACGTGGCTGCTACGGGCTTAAGTAAGAACTCATCTCACCTACGCATCAAAACCACAACGATAGTTCGTCAAATAGACTCCGTTTTAACCTTCTCAAGGACCGGGCGTAGTCACACTTGGTTCAACTAAAGTTGGAGAGACAGTCTTCCGCAAGCCATCTATGTGCAAAGCACGTCGAGGGAACCGGTCTCGCGTAAGAGTACGCGTAAGGTTGGTCCGGATCGTCTCAACCAACAATACCGCCGAACCAAAGTATGACATGCTGGTAGGCAGTATGACTTGTATCGCCCACAACTCACTTGTGTTCTACTCGTGCATATAACATCAAACCATAAAACCTAGGCTCGGATGCCACTGTTGGGGAACGTAGTAATTTCGAAAATTTTCCTACGCACACGCAAGATCATGGTGATGCACAGCAACGAGAGGGGAGAGTGTTGTCTACGTACCAACGCAGACCGACTGCGGAAGCGATCACACAACATAGAGGAAGTAGTCGTACGTCTTCTTCCCGATCCGACCGATCCAAGCACCGTTACTCCGGCACCTCCGAGTTCTCAGCACATGTTCAGCTCGATGACGATCCCCGGGCTCCGATCCAGCAAAGCTTCGAGGAAGAGTTCCGTCAGCACGACGGCGTGATGACGATCTTGATGTACTACCGACGCAGGGCTTCGCCTAAGCACTACAACGGTATGATCGAGGTGGAATTTGGTGGCAGGGGGCATCGCACACGGCTAAGGAGCGATCTCAAGGATCAAGTTGTGTGTCTTGGGGTGCCCCCTGCCCCCGTATATAAAGGTTGGAGGAGGGGGGCCGGCCGGCCAAGGGAGGGGAGGCGCAGGGGAGTCCTACTCCCACCGGGAGTAGGACTCCTCCCCCCAATCCTAATCCAATTAGGACTCCCGGGGGGGGGGGAAGAGAGAGAAGGGGGGCCGGCCCCTTATCCTATTCCTAATAGGACTTGGGGAAGGGGGTCGCCGGCCAGCTTGGGCCTTTCCCCTTTTTCTCTTTTTTCCACTAAGGCCCAATAGGCCCATTAGTCTCCCGGGGGGTTCCGGTAACCCTCCCGGTATTCCAGTAAAATCCCGATTTCACCCGGAACACTTCCGATGTCCAAACATAGGCTTCCAATATATCAATCTTTACGTCTCGACCATTTCGAGACTCCTCGTCATGTCCGTGATCTCATCCGGGACTCCGAACAACCTTCGGTACATCAAAATGAATAAACTCATAATAACTGTCATCGTAACGTTAAGCGTGCGGACCCTACGGTTCGAGAACAATGTAGACATGACCGAGACACGTCTCCGGTCAATAACCAATAGCGGGACCTGGATGCCCATATTGGCTCCTACATATTCTACGAAGATCTTTATCGGTCAGACCGCATAACAACATACGTTGTTCCCTTTGTCATCGGTATGTTACTTGCCCGAGATTCGATCGTCGGTATCCAATACCTAGTTCAATCTCGTTACCGGCAAGTCTCTTTACTCGTTCCGTAATACATCATCTCACAACTAACATATTAGTTGCAGTGCTTGCAAGGCTTATGTGATGTGTATTACCGAGAGGGCCCAGAGATACCTCTCCGACAATCGGAGTGACAAACCCTAATCTCGAAATACGCCAACTCAACATCTACCATTGGAGACACCTGTAGTACTCCTTTATAATCACCCAGTTACGTTGTGACGTTTGGTAGTACCCAAAGTGTTCCTCCGGTAAACGGGAGTTGCATAATCTCATAGTTATAGGAACATGTATAAGTTATGAAGAAAACAATAGCAACATACTAAACGATCGGGTGCTATGCTAATGGAATGGGTCATGTCAATCAGATCATTCTACTAATGATGTGACCTCGTTAATCAAATAACAACTCCTTGGTTTATGGTTAGGAAAGATAACCATCTTTGATTAACGAGCTAGTCAAGTAGAGGCATACTAGTGACACTCTGTTGGTCTATGTATTCACACATGTATTATGTTTCCGGTTAATACAATTCTAGCATGAATAATAAACATTTACCATGATGTAAGGAAATAAATAATAACTTTATTATTGCCTCTAGGGCATATTTCCTTCAATAGAAACATACTAAACGATCGGGTGCTAAGCTAATGGAATGGGTCATGTCAATCAGATCATTCATCTAATGATGTGATCCCATTAATCAAATAACAACTCTTTGTCCATGGTTAGGAAACATAACCATCTTTGATTAACGAGCTAGTCAAGTAGAGGCATACTAGTGACACTCTGTTTGTCTATGTATTCACACATGTATCATGTTTCCGGTTAATACAATTCTAGCATGAATAATAAACATTTATCATGAAATAAGGAAATAAATAATAACTTTATTATTGCCTCTAGGGCATATTTCCATCAGTCTCCCACTTGCACTAGAGTCAATAATCTAGATCACATCACCATGTGATTAACATCGATAGTTCACATCATCATGTGATTAACACCCATAGTTCACATCGCCATGTGACCAACACCCAAAGGGTTTACTGGATTCAGTAATCCAGTTCACATCGCTATGTGATTAACACCCAAAGAGTACTAAGGTGTGATCATGTTTTGCTTGTGAGAGAATCTTAGTCAACGGGTCTTTCACATTCAGATCCGTTATTTATTTTGCAATTTTCTATGTCTACAATGCTCTGCACGGAGCTACTCTAACTAATTGCTCCCACTTTCAATATGTATCTAGATCGGGACTTAGAGTCATCCAGATCAGTGTCAAAACTTGCATCGACGTAACCCTTTACGGCGAACCTTTTTGTCACCTCCATAATCGAGAAACATATCCTTATTCCACTAAGGATAATTTTGACCGCTGTCCAGTGATCTACTCCTAGATCATTATTGTACTCCCTTGCCAAAATCAGTGTAGGGTATACAATAGATCTGGTACATAGCATGGCATACTTTATAGAACCTATGGCTGAGGCATAGGGAATGACTTTCATTCTCTTTCTATCTTCTGCCGTGGTCGGGCTTTGAGTCTTACTCAATTTCACACCTTGTTACACAGGCAAGAACTCTTTCTTTGACTATTCCATTTTGAACTACTTCAAAATCTTGTCAAGGTATGTACTTATTGAAAAAACTTATGAAGCGTTTTGATCTATCTCTATAGATCTTGATGCTCAATATGTAACACTACTGGAATCAGCTACTTTGCCATCTGCCAGTTCTTTGCCGTCTGCTAGCAGACGGCAAAGAAGCTCTTTGCCCTCAGCTACCCAAAAGCAGACGGCAAAGAACTGGCTGATGGCAAAGATCTTCTTTGCCATCAGCCAGTTCTTTGCCGTCGGCTAGCAGACGGCAAAGAGGGAGGGGCCCCACTGACGAGCTACTTAAAAAAAATTTAACGGGCCCCACCTCTTTGCCGTCTGCTAGCAGACGGCAAAGATGGATAAAGGCGGACGGCAAAGAGCGGCGGACGGCAAAGGGCTGCGTAACTAATGGCCCCCACCCCCCGCCTGTTACTCTCTCTACTCTCCCTCTTCCCTCCCCGACGCCCACCAGATCCCCACCCACCGCCGCCCCCACCGCCCGGCGCCGCCCCCGTCCCCGCCGCCACCCCGCCCCGCCGCCCGGCGCCGCCCCCGCACCCGGCGCCGCCCCGCCCCTGCACCCGCCCCGCCCCCGACCCCCCCGCCCGGCGCCGCCCCGTCGCCCGCACCACCCTGCTCCCCCTCCGCCCACCGCCCGCACCGCCGCCGCCGAGCCTCGCCGCCGTCGAGCACCGCCCCACCCCGCCGCCCCACCCTGCCACCGCACCTCGCCGCACCTCCTTGTCCCGAAGGTGAGAGCCCCTCTTCTCCTTTTTTGTTTTTTCTATTTTTTTAG
The DNA here is from genome assembly GCA_034509565.1 of Triticum monococcum. Taxonomy (NCBI): domain Eukaryota; kingdom Viridiplantae; phylum Streptophyta; class Magnoliopsida; order Poales; family Poaceae; genus Triticum; species Triticum monococcum. Next base: position 18,244,822 of record CM067844.1, on the reverse strand, counting down.
TTTAGATTACTTTTAGTTTTGTTTTAGATTTAGTTTAGTTTTATATTTAGTTTAGTTTAGATTACTTTTAGTTTTAGGTTTAGTTTAGTTTTAGGTTTACGTTTAGTCATGAAAAAAGAAGAAGAAGAAGAAGAAGAAGAAGAAGAAGAAGAAGAAGAAGAAGAAGAAGAAGAAGAAGAAGAAGAAGAGGAGGAGGAGGAGGAGGAAGAAGAAGAAGAAGAAGAAGAAGAAGAAGAAGAAGAAGAAGAAGAAGAAGAAGAAGAAGAAGAAGAAGAAGAAGAAGAAGAAGAAGAAGAAGAAGAAGGAAAAAAGGAAGAAAAGGAAAAAGAGGAAGAAGAAGAAAAGGAAAAAAAACCCGACCCGACACGGTACCCAGACCCCGACCCGGCACCCCGACACGAAACCCCGACCCCGAGACCCCGACCCCGACCGCGAGACCCCGACCCCGACACCCCGACCCCGACCCCGACACCCCGACACCGACCCCGACACCCCAACCCCCCAAGCCTGACCCGACACCCCGACCCCGACCCGACACGGTACCCAGACCCCGACCCGGCACCCCGACACGAGACCCCGACCCCGAGACCCCGACCCCGACCCCGAGACCCCGACCCCGACACCCCGACCCCGACCCCGATCCCGACCCCGACACCCCGACCCCGACCCCGACACCCCGACCCCCCAAGCCTGACCCGACCCCCCGAGCCTGACCCGACACCCCGACCCCGAGCCTGACCCGACACCCTGACCCCGACACCACACCCCGACCCCGAAACAACACCCCGACACCGACACGGCACTACCCCGACATCGACACGACACCCTGACCCCCCGACCCCGAAACAGCACCCCGACCCCGACACGGCACCCCGACACCGACAGGACACCCCGACCACCGACACCTCCCGAAAAGGTGTTCTTTGGCCTTCCAGAGGCCGACGGGGTCATATATTTGTGAATTATTAGTTAGGTCATATATTTTTCGATTTTGTTATGAAAAACATCATATATAATTGTGTTGATCGTGTAGTTTTAAATGTGCAGTTGTTTCATCGCTGCGAGGTTTGGTGTTCGACGACCTCGCCGTGCGTTTGACGAGCTCTGCCCCTTCATTCGTGGGTGAGCACAAATGACAAGTCCTCCTCCCCCATTAATTATTTGATCTATTCCGATGAAACTTGATAGCTAGCTATATATGTGTCTTGAATCATCAGTATGCGTGACCAATATGTGTCTCCCGTTCGAAAGCGTCATAGTTATAAATATGCATGCATTTGCATATTTATAACCTTGATTCTTTCTAATTGTCCAACGCTATCCATGGACAGCCCAAGTATGTGTAGATTGGGTTCGTTTTCCCATATGCTTTGCTCCAGATCCGACGCATATATTTCGTCAGTGCCTCCCCTGTTGTTCTCCGGGTACACATCCTCTCTGTTTATTGCATAGACGTGTATCAGGAGAACAGCGGGGAGGTGCTGCCGAAATTTTGCGTCGGATCCGGAGCATAGCATGGGAAAATAAACCCAATCTACACATACACGGGTGGGATTAGGACCTATCATTACCTATTAGAGTGTAGGTTGCATGGACGTAATAAAATTAACAAAGTAGATCAACTGATGAATATATACACGGTGAATTACATATATAATTGTTGTGTGTCCAGTAGCTCTGAAAGTCAAGATGAGTGACCGTGCTTGGATGTATACCGGTCACACTGGTCAGAACAAATGGAGCGCTGAATGGTTCACAAAAACTAAGGGGTTTGTGCAAGCCGCATTTGCAAATGGCCAAAAGAAAACCTGGTGCCCCTGTTTCCGGTGCGGCAATTGGGAAAAGAAGACAGAGGCTGAAATGGGCAAACACCTGCAGAAGAGTGGTTTTACGCCCGATTATACGGTGTGGACATTTCATGGTGAGTCTGCCCAACGTGACCGAGCTGAGGTGGATCGTCGTCGCACCGACGAGCATGGTACCGGGATGGAAAACATGGTGCAAGGCTATGATGATGCTCGGGATTCGGACGAGGAGATGGAGGAATCTGCAAAGGCCTTCAATGAAATGTTGGAGTCTTCGAAACGTCCGCTCCACGAGCACACTGAGCTTTGTCAGTTGGATGCCATCTCACAAGTAATGGCTCTAAAGGCTCAGTTCAACTTGGGCAGAGAATGCTATGACGCAATTATAATAGTATTTGGACGCTTTCTACCCAAAGGCCATGTAATGCCTGCAAACCTATACCAGTCGGACAAAATCCTCCGTGCACTGAAGATGCCCTATGAGAAGATACATGCCTGTGAGAAAGGATGTGCCTTATTTAGGCTTGACTATGCGGACTTGAACTATTGTCCCATTTGCAAGTCTTCCAGGTATATTGTGGTAGACAACGGTATGGGTGAGAAGACACAGACCAAAATCCCCGTTAGTGTTCTTCGGTATATGCCAATCGTACCAAGACTTCAACGTCTTTTCATGGTCGAAGAGATGGCCAGACAGATGACATGGCACAAAACAGGCAAAAGAACCGAACTAGATGCAGATGGGAATCTGATGATGGTACACACATCGGATGGTGTTGCGTGGAAAAAGTTTGATGAATTACATGCTGACAAAGCGGCAGATCCGAGGCATCCTCGAGTCGGCATCAGCACGGATGGGTTCAGTGTGTTTGGTATGACGGCAGCCCAATACAGTTGTTGGCCCGTATTTGTCTTTCCACTCAATCTCCCCCCTCGGACAGATTATGCAAAGAAAGAACATTTTCCTGACGTTGATAATTCTAGGACCCAACTATCCGGGCAAAAATATGAATGTGTACATGCAGCCGCTTAAGGACGAATTGCAAGAAGCCTGGGATAATGGGTTCAGGACATACGATGCCTTTAGCAAATGGAAGTTCATAATGCGTGTCTGGTACATGTACTCGACGCATGACTTGCCGGCGTATGCGCTATTCGTTGGCTGGTGTGTGCATGGAAGGTTCCCGTGCCCCACATGCAAGGGAGCTCTTGAGTTTCGTTGGCTTCAGGCCGGTCGCAAGTTTTCTTGCTTCGACATGCATAGACAGTTCCTGGATCCTCGCCATAAGTTCAGGAAAGACAAGAAGAACTTCATCAGGGGTAGAGTTGTCAAAAACTCTGCACCACCTGCATTGACAGGCCAACAGACCCTGGATCAGTTAAACGCTCTCGAGCCAGATCCACAACGTCCAGGGTACTTCAAGGGGTATAATACTAAGCACGCGTGGACTCACAAAACATGCTTATGGGATCTGCCTTACTTCAAAGACCTCCTTTGCCCACACAACATCGACGTGATGCACACTGAGAAGAATATCGCCGAGGCACTTTTTGGTACATTGTTCGGCATAGATGGGAAGTCAAAGGATAATACTAAGGCTAGAGTCGATCTGGAGGCGCTATGTGATAGGCCGTTACAAAACATGAAAGAACCGAAAGGAAAGCAGAACTGGACGAAGCCAAAGGCATGGTTCAATCTTGGAAGGCCAGCTATGAACCGAAAGGAAAGCAGAACTGGACGAAGCCAAAAGCGGATCGGATGGATTGTTGGGAGGTGTTGGTCGATGACTGGTGCTCAAAACAATGGCTAGCCCTCCACAACGAGGCCAAGGACAAACGTGCCCAAATGGAAGGTGTGCCACACCATCAAGGCAGCTCCAACTTATATCAGTTCGGGTGCAACTGGGTATGTGGTTTGCTTCATGATTCATGCAATTCATTCATCATGCTAGCTTGAGCCCTTTAATTACTAATTTTCATTGTTTCTCTCTTTCAGGCACGCTACAATAAGGCGGATAAGGTGCCAGAGGTGTACGACCTGTATGCCATGGCCCACACTGCCTCTTTCAAGAAAGTCAAGGCTTTCTCTTAGTCTGACCTCGATGATGCAAACAACTTCACCAACATCTCCTCCCACAACAAGCTCGTGAGATATAGAGATGAGGGGAAGGCGAGGAAAGGGGAGGACTTTAACCCGAGCCAGGGTCCCATTGATCCAGAGCTGTTGATGATATCTGGTGGCGGGAGGTCCCATGGCTCCATAGCCATTGGAGATGGACTTATCCGTTGTCCTAGCACTCTCCCGGAGATCAAGGCGCGCCAGTCGAGCTCCGCTCCTGAGATAAGGCCTCATGAACGGCCAGCGGAACTCGCCATCAAGGTTAGTGATGCGTACTCAGTTATCTTTCTCCATTACATTGTGTGCGCTTCCATCAATGATTACAAATGGTCATGTGAGTGGTGTTGCAGCCTGCTATACAGAGTGAGAGAGATAGAACGGAGAAACTTCTGGCGGAGGCGGCGGAGAGGCAGCGGGAGTTGGAGGAGAGGACGGCAAAGATGATGGAGGAGGAGAGGGCACGGAATGACATGCAGGCAAGGGCCATGTACGAGCTCCTTGTGGTAAGTTTCTTCTGCAGATTAGCCAAAACATTCATGTAGTGTTTGTCTCATTACTAACTAGTATGACTGAGTCGTCAAAACCAAATGTGCAGTCTGTGTGCGAGAAGACAGGTCAGACCGCTCCGCCGATGCCAGTGATTGCTCCTGGGACCACGGTGAGTTTTATTTGAATGGACATTACTTGCTAGTCTTAACATTTGAGTGTCATCATGCTAACAAGACATTGGAAATGATCTTTGGTGCAGCGTAACTCCAGACAAGCATCGCACGATCCTTCTCCAGCTACCGACACGAGCCACCCCGCTCCTACACCTCCTGGATCTTGATAAGTTTATCTAGTGTTTTGCTTAACACATGCATAAAGACCTAGACTTAGCTTTATTTCCTCCAATGCTTACCATAATGACCTAGACTTAGCTTCTTCACCTCCAAAATGACTTAATAAGCTTACTGACCTCCAAAACCATCCATTTTACCTAAGTTAGCTCTAAAACGATCTGTACTTAGCTTACTTATGTCAAAAATTGCATAATTAGCTTAGTTAGCTCATAGACGATCCATTTTACCTAAGTTAGCTCTAAAATGACCCATTTTACCTAGGTTAGCTTATAAATGATCCAGTTCATCCAAGTTAGCTCAAAAATGACCCATTTTACCTAGATTAGCTCCTAAATGATCCATTTTACCTATGTTAGCTTTAAAATGACCCATTTCACCTAGGTTAACTCCAAAATGACCCATCTTACCTAGGTTATCTCATAAACGATCCATTTCAACTAATTTAGCTCATAAACGATTCATTTCACCAAGTTAGCTAAAAATGATCCATTTCACCTAAATTAGCTCTTAAATGATCCATTTCATCTAAGTTAGCTCAAAAAGATCCATTTAAACTAAATTAGCTCATAAATGATCCATTTCACCTAAGTTAGCTCAAAAACGATCTATTTCAACTAAGTTAGCTCATAAATGACCCATTTCACCTAAGTTAGCTAAAAAATGATCCATTTCACCTTAGTTACCTCAAAATGATCCATTTGACCTTCGTTAGCTCATAAACGACCCATTTCAACTAAGTTAGCTCATAAATGATCCATTTCACCTTAGCTAGCTCATAAACGACCCATTTCAACTTAGTTAGCTCATATATGATCCATTTCACGTAAGTTAGCTCATAAATGACATACTCTTCTTGTTCTAGTCTTCTTCTTGTTCTACTCTTCTTGTTCTAGTCTTCTTCTTGTTCTACTCTTCTTCTTGTTCTACTCTTCTTGTTCTAACTTTCTTATTTTTCATTTTGCAGATTTCATTCACTTGACGAAAGCTTGCATAGACGGAGTGCTCCTTATCCCTTTCTTTGTTTCTTTTGTATCGTTGAACTATGCATGTATCATTGGATGAAACTATTGTAATATATATGGTTGGATGCCTCTATGTTGAACTTGTTATGTATGATGGAACTATGCATGTAATATATATGGTTGGATGATGAAGTTATGTGTTGGATATCTTATATGTTTGCTCTGTAATGGCCTTTTGAAATATATGTATATATGTCATATATATTTGTGATGAAAATTGTTGGATTTAATAAAAAACAGATAAAAGAGCCAATATGCAGGCTCTTTGCCGTCTGCCACCGACGGCAACGGGCTCTTTGCCGTCTGCCGCGGACGGCAAAGAAGACACGTGGCATCCAGCTGTGCTTCCTGGGAGCTGACCCATTTGGTCAGTTTGCCTACAGTGGCAGACGGCAAAGACTTTGCCATCAGTGGCGGACGGCAAAGAACCTGCACTTTGCCATCAGTGGCAGACGGCAAAGAACCTGCCATGTAGTGACGTGTAGATGACGTCATACGGTGGACGGCAAAGACACTAGAAATTTTGCCGTCAGCGGCGGACGGCAAAGGCCTGCCGTTAGCCACTTAACGGACTGACAGCGCAATTATTGCCGTCCGCTCTCTTTGCCGTCCGCCGCAGACAGCAAAGACTTTGCCATCAGTAGCAGACGTCAAAGTAGCTGTTTACCGTAGCCTACTTTGCCGAAGCCTTTTGCCGTCCGCGGCTGACGGCAAAGGCCTTTGCCGTCCGCTGTTCATGCCTTTGCCGTCCGCCGTGGCGGACGGCAAAGTAGCTGATTCCTGTAGTGTAAGCAGCTTCACCGAGGTCCTTCTTTGAAAAACTCCTTTCAAATACTCCTTTATGCTTTGCAGAATAATTCTACATTATTTTCGATCAACAATATGTCAATTACATATACTTATTAGAAATGCTGTAGTGCTCCCACTCACTTTCTTGTAAATACAGGCTTCATCGCAAGTCTGTCTAAAACTATATGCTTTGATCAACTTATCAAAGCGTATATTCCAACTCCGGGATGCTTGCACCAGTCCATAGATGGATCGCTGGAGCTTGCTTATTTTTTTAACACCTTTAGGATCGACAAAACCTTCTAGTCGCATCATATACAACTCTTCTTTAATAAATCCATTAAGGAATGCAGTTTTGTTTATCCATTTGCCGGATTTCATAAAATGCGGCAATTGCTAACATGATTCGGACAGACTTAAGCATAGATACGAGTGAGAAACTCTCATCGTAGTCAACACCTTGAACTTGTCAAAAACCTTTTGCGACAATTCTAGCTTTGTAGATAGTAACACTACTATCAACGTCTGTCTTCCTCTTGAAGATCCATTTATTTTCTATGGTTTGCCGATCATCGGGCAAATCCATCAAAGTCCATACTTTGTTCTCATACATGGATCATATCTCAGATTTTATGGCCTCAAACCATTTCACGGAATCTGGGCTCATCATCGCTTCCTCATAGTTCGCAAGTTCGTCATGGTCTAGTAACATGACTTCCAGAACAGGATTACCGTACCACTCTGGTGCGGATCTCACTCTGGTTTACCTACGAGATTCGGTAGTAACTTGATCTGAAGTTTCATGATCAATATCATTAGCTTCCTCACTAATTGGTGTAGGTGTCACAGAAACAGATTTTTGTGATGAACTACTTTCCAATAAGGGAGCAGGTACAGTTACCTCATCAAGTTCTACTTTCCTCCCACTCACTTCTTTCGAGAGAAACTCCTTCTCTAGAAAGTATCCATTCTCAGCAACGAATATCTTGCCTTTGGATCTGTGATAGAAGGTGTACCCAACTATCTCCTTTGGGTATCCTATGAAGACACATTTCTCTGATTTGGGTTTGATCTTATCATGATGAAACTTTTTCTTATAAGCATCGCAACCCCAAACTTTAAGAAACGACAACTTTGGTTTCTTGCTAAACCACAGTTCATAAGGCGTCGTCTCAACGGATTTTGATGCTGCCCTTTTTAACGTGAATGCAGCTGTCTCTAATGCATGACCCCAAAACGATAGTTGTAAATTGGTAAGAAACATCATAGATTGTACTATATCCAATAAAGTATGGTTATGACGTTCGGACACACCATTATGCTGTGGTGTTCCAGGTGGCACGAATTTGTGAAACTATTCCACATTGTTTTAATTGAAGACCAAACTCGTAACTCAAATATTTGTCTCTGTGATCAGATCGTAGAAACCTAATTTTCTTGTCACGATGATTTTCCACTTCACTCAGAAATTCTTTGAACCTTTCAAATGTTTCAGACTTATGTTTCATCAAGTAGATATACCCATATCTGCTCAAATCATCTGTGAAGGTCAGAAAATAACGATACCCGCCGTGAGCCTTAACACTCATCGGATCGCATACATTGTATGTATTATTTCCAATAAGTCAGTTGCTCGCTCCACTGTTCCGGAGAACGGAGTCTTAGTCATCTTGCCCATGTGGCATGATTCGCAAGCATCAAGTGATTCCAAAAGCCCATCAACATGGAGTTTCTTCATGCACTTTACACCAATATGACCTAAACGGCAGTGCCACAAATAAGTTGCACTATCATTATTAACTTTGCATCTTTTGGTTTCAATATTATGAATATGTGTATCACTATGATCGAGATCCAACGAACCATTTTCATTGGGTGTGTGACCATATAAGGTTTTATTCATGTAAACAAAACAACAATTTATCCTCTTACTTAAATGAATAACCGTATTGCAATAAATATGATCAAATCATATTCATGCTCAACACCAAATAACACTTATTTAGGTTCCACACTAATCCCGAAAGTATAGGGAGTGTGCGATGATGATCATATCAATCTTGGAACCACTTCCAACTCTCATCGTCACTTCACCCTTAACTAGTCTCTGTTTATTCTGCAACTCCCGTTTCGAGTTACTAATCTTAGCAACTGAACTAGTACCAAATACTGAGGGGTTGCTATGAACACTAGTAAAGTACACATCAATAACATGTATATCAAATATACCTTTGTTTACTTTGCCATCCTTTCTTATCCACCAAATACTTGGGGTTGTTCCGCTTCCAATGACCAGTCCCTTTGGAGTAGAAGTACTTAGTCTCAGGCTTAGGGCCAGACTTGGGCTTCTTCACTTGAGCAGCAACTTGCTTGCTGTTCTTCTTGAAGTTCCCCCTTTTTTCCTTTTGCCCTTTTCTTGAAACTAGTGGTCTTGTCTACCATCAATACTTGATGTTTTTCTCGATTTCTACCTTCGTCAACTAAGTGATCACGTGATCCAAATCAACTAAACCATGTCCGATCATCACGTGAGATGGAGCAGTTTCGTTGGTGAACATCACTATGTTGATCATATCTACTATATGATTCACGCTCGACCTTTCGGTCTCCGTGTTCCGAGGCCATATCTGTATATGCTTGGCTCGTCAAGTATAACCTGAGTATTCCGCGTTTGCAACTGTTTTGCACCCGTTGTATTTGAACGTAGAGCCTATCACACCCGATCATCACGTGGTGTCTCAGCACGAAGAACTTTCGCAACGGTCCATACTCAGGGAGAACACTTCTTGATAATTTAGTGAGAGATCATCTTATAATGCTACCGTCAATCAAAGCAAGATAAGATGCATAAAAGATAAACATCACATGCAATCAATATAAGTGATATGATATGGCCATCATCATTTTGTGCTTGTGATCTCCATCTCCGAAGCACCGTCATGATCACCATCGTCACCGGCGCGACACCTTGATCTCCATCGTAGCATCGTTGTCGTCTCGCCAATCTTATGCTTCCACGACTATCGCTACCGCTTAGTGATAAAGTAAAGCATTACAGCGCGATTGCATTGCATACAATAAAGCGACAACCATATGGCTCCTGCCAGTTGCCGATAACTCGGTTACAAAACATGATCATCTCATACAATAAAATTTAGCATCATGTCTTGACCATATCACATCACAACATGCCCTGCAAAAACAAGTTAGACGTCCTCTACTTTGTTATTGCAAGTTTTACGTGGCTGCTACGGGCTTAAGCAAGAACCAATCTTACCTACGCATCAAAACCACAACGATAGTTTGTCAAGTTGGTGCTATTTTAACCTTCGCAAGGACCGGGCGTAGCCACACTCGGTTCAACTAAAGTTGGAGAAACTGTCACCCGCAAGCCACCTATGTGCAAAGCACGTCGGGAGAACCGGTCTCGCATAAGCGTACGCGTAATGTCAGTCCGGGCCGCTTCATCCAACACTACCGCCGAACCAAAGTATGACATGCTGGTAAGCAGTATGACTTATATCGCCCACAACTCACTTGTGTTCTACTCATGCATATAACATCAACACATAAAACCTAGGTTCGGATGCCACTGTTGGGGAACGTAGTAATTTCAAAAAAAATCCTACGCACACGCAAGATCATGGTGATGCATAGCAACGAGAGGGGAGAGTGTGATCTACGTACCCTTGTAGATCGACAACGGAAGCGTTTGGTTGATGTAGTCGTACGTCTCCACGGCCCGACCGATCAAGCACCGAAACTACGGCACCTCCGAGTTCTAGCACACGTTCAGCTCGATGACGATCCCCGGACTCTAATCCAGCAAAGTGTCGGGGAAGAGTTCCGTCAGCACGACGGCATGGTGACGATCTTGATGTACTACTGTTGCAGGGCTTCGCCTAAGCACCGCTACAATATTATCGAGGACTATGGTGGCAGGGGCACCGCACACGGCTAAGAATATGATCACGTGGATCAACTTGTGTTCCTCTGGGGTGCCCCTGCCTCCGTATATAAAGGCTCAAGTGGGGGGGGGTGGCCGGCCTAGAGGTGGCGCGCCAGGAGGAGTCCTACTCCCTCCGGGAGTAGGATCCCCCCCCCAATCCTAGTTGGAATAGGATTCGCGGAGGGGGGAAAAGAGAAAAGGGGGACGGCCCCCTCTCCTTGTCCTATTCGGACCAAGGGAGGGGAGGGGCGCACGGCCCATCTTAGGCTGCCTCTTCTCTTTTCCACTAGGGCCCACTAAGGCCCATATAGCTCCCGAGGGGTTCCGGTAACCTCGCGGTACTCCGGTAAAATCCCGATTTCACCCGGAACCTCGTGCTGACGAAACTCTTCCCCGACACTTTGCTGGATCGGAGTCCGGGGATCGTCATCGAGCTGAACGTGTGCTAGAACTCGGAGGTGCCGTAGTTTCGGTGCTTGATCGGTCGGGCCGTGAAGACGTATGACTACATCAACCGCGTTGTGCTAACGCTTCCACTGTCGGTCTACAAGGGTACGTAGATCACACTCTCCCCTCTCGTTGCTATGCATCACCATGATCTTGCGTGCGCGTAGGAATTTTTTTGAAATTACTACGTTCCCCAACATCATTGTCTTCTTCCTCTTGTGGGCGATCCGCCCATGAAGCATCCTGAGTGATTGGCGTCAGAGGACGACCAATGCTGATTAGTTCGCTATTCTCGAACTGAGGAAGGACTGCACCATCTTCTACATTGTCATGTTGACCAATGTCTTCAGCAGCGATGGGATCAGCTGTTGGAATGTCTTCAGCTCCACGAGCCTCTGTGAAAGCAGGCACATGGATGGTCAGTTGGCGTTCTTGTGGATTGGCGTCGGGGTGAACCATGGAAATGGGTTCAACAACCAAGGGCTCTGTGGGAGCAGCCCTATCTTTCTTGGTCTTTCTCTTTTTCTTGGAGGGGGCAGTAGGAGAGGCTTCAGGATATTTCCTTTTCCTCGCTTCAGCCTCAGCAGTCCTTGTCTTCTTGAGCTCTGAAGCTGTTGACCGGCTTTTTGGCTTCCAGCCAGTCATTCTTGTGGGGAAGACAATCGGAACTGCTTCCTGCCTTGGTGCATCGGGTTCAGCTGTAACAGGCTTCTTCTTCTTCTTTGCAGCCATCCTGGGGTCGATGCCAGGACGCCCAAGTGCCTTGCGCTTCTCAGCCTCATTGTAGGCTTACACACATCTGTCAGCCAGAGTCTTCATGCGCTCACACGAACCCTGAGCTTCTGCACGTTTCTTCAAAAAGGCTTCCTTGAGCTCGTGCAGCATGATCTTGAAGTTCTTCACATCTTGCACGCTGAGCTTGGCCATATGCTTCTTGAACTGAGCCTTTTCATGGTCAATCTTCTGCTTCAGCTCAACAATGCGCTGGGCGATGGCTAGTTCTGAAGCAATGGTGCCATGGAAGGCGACACTGAGGCCAATGGGTAGCTGCAGATCATCAAAGCTGATGTTTGGCGTGTCAAACCATTCATCAATGAAGTTGTGAATGATTGTGACATCAAAGAGTGGCAGATCATTGAAGATTTCTGCCTCTTCTTTGCTCTTGATGTGTTGCTCAAGAGCGTCATCTGCGAGATCTTCGTCACTTGATAGATCAATGTCATCATTGCGCAGAATGGTAGCAGCTGTAAGCTCTTGGCCGGTGTGTGGCTGAGGCATCTTGCTCTTCTGGGGCTTGGAGATGCGTGATAAGTGTTCAGACTGCACACTGTCTTCAGGAGGTGCAGTTGCCAGTGGCTTCGCCCTTGAGATTTTCGGTGAAGGGGCAGGCTGTGAAGCTTGAGGCTTCTTCACCTTCTTTGGTTTCAGCAGTGCAGGAGCTTCTTCTGATTCAGTGTCAGCTGGAGGCTCATTCACTATAGTCCCTTGAACTAAGATGCGGGTGATGAGGCCTTCAAGGTTGGCGAAAGGACCAATGACATTGGGTTCTGCTTCTCGTGTGCCATCTGCCCTTGGTGCTGAGGGACTAGGGTTGAAGTCTAACCCAAATTTCTTCTTGTTCTGCTTCGCTGAGTTTTGGGCAAACTGGAAGTTGCGCTTGAACAGATTGTTGTCACGACACCAGAGTAGTGACGACAGATGTGCATCATCAGGCTGTGGCCCACGGACCATGCATGGATAGAAGCCTTGGGCAATGGCTTCATCTCTGGACCTGGGTAGAAGATTCTTGTATAGGATGTCTCCCCACGGTCTTTTGATGGCACTTTTCTCAGCATACTCTTGGGTTATGAAGCGGTATTTGAACCATTGTTCTACCCAATATCGTCGAATCCATTGGATTCGGGTCTTGCGTTGACTGTAATCCTCTTCAGGATCTGTCTTGTACATTTCTGCGAGTTCATCTGGCAGATCTCTGGATGTGCCGCCACGACGCTGTCTGCCCCCCTTCCTTGCTGCTTTCTCTGAAGCCATAAACTTGAAAGGCTTCAAGACGTTCAAAGGCTTCAAGGGCTTTCTCTTGCTGGACCAACAGGAACTGGCTTCAGGAGAATTTATGTGATGCTGTAAGAATTCTGCAAATGAATGCAGACTATGAGAACCAAAGGATTCTCCCACTGACATGTACCTGTGACAGCATTAAGGTGCGAGGGAAGGGGAAGAGGTCATATGCATTCTCAGAAGATTTTGAAGATAAATCAGTTTAGAAGACATTGACCTCATCGTGCGAAGACATTCACTCATAGATAAGAAGTTGGTTCCAGATTTGTATGAATCCACAGATCAGTACAAGTGAGGAATCTAACTACTTTGTGAAGCACAAGTGAATATACTAGGCATGTTATGAGATGCAGTATGAGGGAGATCTAACTTGTGTGAATAGAAACTGCTTGTGGTAGAAAGTGATAAATCCATAGGATCAACAATGCTGTAAAAAGGGAGTTTTATTTACCACACTAAGAACTGCTAGACGAAGTGGGAGATGAGGCCGAGCAGTTCAATCTTCCGTGCCCTAACTTGGCGACGGAGGACACCTACGGCGATGGCGGAGAGGACGATGTCCGCGATCGGCGTGAAGACGATGTCGGAGAGGTTGTTTGCAGCGAAGCGCTTCGTCGCCGACGTCGTCGAGGGCTAGCGGTGGCGCTAGGGTTCGTGCGAGGGTGGAAGAAGGGATAATGACCGCTGTGAGTGTGTATTTATAGGTACAGGGGCGGCACTGCGCTATTACATAGGTGCCCCTGGCAATTCGCATCTGAGTAACACGTGGCCATCATGCGGAATTTTGGGGTTTGTTCCACGTCCCACGCACGCCTGGATTGTAGGGTGGTCGTTCCTACTTCTCCAGATTTCATTTGGATGAATGAGCATTGAAAACGGACTTAAAGGTTGTCTCTGTGTCGTCTGCTGACAAGGGCGCAGAGAAGACATTCGACAGTTTCAATAGAATGCATATGACTTGGAGAGATAGAATTTGAGAGAGAAAGCATAGAGAGGTTAGGGTCCGATCACATTCACTTAGTTTAAAAGATTCAAACAAGAAGACATAGCTATAAGTGAATGCTGTAGAGGACAGAACACTAGTATATAAATATCTATATAATCAACATAGTGAAGATAATCATAAAGACATGTTGAGATTGAAGCCAAACCAAATGTGAAGACATTGCAAGGTAACGCCATGAGTGAAACACTTCAAAATAGAACGTTTGGTGGTGGCGTTACCCACCGTATAGGAAGTATTTGACCCAGACACGGCGCACAATTATCGTGGCGCTCCGAAGTCAAATTCCACATTAATGTATTCACACTTAGAATGTATGTCTTCATTGATTGAAGATATACGTTACTTCGTGTGTTGCACATCTAAGTCATCAATATGCATAAGTGTTAGGATGTGTGCCTGATCACAGGACATTTGAGGATTCCAGGATATTTAGCTCACACTGTAACTTGCAAAATCTCTTCTCATCCAAGGGCTTGGTGAAGATATCTGCCGATTGCTCTTCAGTGTTGACGTGTATGATATCAATATCTTCCTTCACAACATGATCACTGAGAAAGTGATGACGAATTTCTATGTGCTTTGTCTTCCAGTGCTGAACTGGGTTGTTGGCAATCTTGATGGCACTCTCGTTGTTGCAGTAAAGTGGCACTTGCTTCAGATGAATTCCATAGTCCTTGAGAGTTTGCTTCATCCACAGAAGCTGAGCGCAGCAAGATCCAGCAGCAATGTATTCAGATTCAGCAGTGGAGAGGGATACACAGTTCTGCTTCTTTGAAGACCAACATACAAGTGATCGTCCCAGAAAGTGACATGTGCCTGATGTAGACTTCCGATCAACCTTGTCAGCAGCATAATCAGCATCCGAGAATCCAACCAGATCAAACTCTGAGCCCTTTGGATACCATAATCCTAGAGTTGAGCTGTGAGCCAAATATCGAAGAATTCGCTTCACAGCTAAGTGATGCGACTCCTTTGGTGCCGCTTGAAATCGAGCACACATGCAAACACTAAGCATAATATCTGGCCTAGATGCACATAAATAAAGCAAAGAACCAATCATGGAGCGGTATACCTTTTGATCGAACTCTTTACCATTGTCGTCGGGACCCAGATGATGTTTGGCTGGCATTGGTGTTGTGAAGCCTTTGCAGTCTTGCATACCAAACTTCTTCAGGCACTCTTTGAGATACTTCTCTTGAGATATGAAGATGCCGTTGCGTTGTTATCGTATTTGAAGACCGAGGAAGAACTTCAGCTCCCCCATCATGGACATCTGATATTGCTCTTGCATCATGTATCCAAACTCTTCACTGTACTTTTGATTGGTGCAGCCGAAGATAATGTCATCCACATATATTTGGCACACAAATAGTTCACCATCATATGTCTTCGTGAAGAGAGTGGGGTCTAGGGAACCAGGTATGAAGCCTTTGCTCTTCAGGAAATATTTGAGTGTGTCATACCAGGTCCGAGGGGCTTGTTTGAGGCCATACAGTGCCTTTTTGAGCTTGTATACCATGTCAGGATGTTTTGGATCTTCAAAGCCAGGCGGTTGTGCAACATATACTTCTTCTTCAATATTGCCATTGAGAAAGGCACTCTTCACATCCATTTGATATAGAAGTATGTTATGATGATTTGCATAGGCCAGCAGTATACGTATGGCTTCAAGTCTAGCCACAGGAGCAAATGTTTCATCGAAGTCAATGCCTTCCACTTGAGTATATCCTTGAGAAACGAGACGAGCTTTGTTTCTGACAACTTGACCATGCTCATCTTGCTTGTTGCGGTATATCCATTTGGTGCCTATTATATTGTGCTTCCGTGGATCAGGACGCTTAACCAGTTCCCATACATTATTCAGCTCAAACTGTTGAAGCTCTTCTTGCATAGCTTGAATCCATTCAGGTTCCATGAAGGCTTCTTCAACTTTCTTGGGTTCTGTTATTGAGACGAACGAGAAATGCCCACAGAAATTTGTCAGCTGAGTTGCCCTTGATCGAGTGAGCGGACCAGGTGCATTGATGTTGTCAATTATTCTCTCAATCTGCACTTCATTGGCAACACGAGGATGTACAGGGCGAAGACTTTGCTCTTGCTGATCATTGTCGTTGTTGGAGGGATTGTCTTCAGGTTGAGCATTGTCTTCAAGTTGATCTGGTGCGGAGATGATGAGTTCCTCTTCAGGATGAGCTTCAGAAGGTATGATTTCTCCAGTTCCCATTAGCTTGATTGATTCACTGGATGGAACTTCATCTAGCACATTTGGCAGGTGCTCTCTTTGTGAACCGTTAGTCTCATCAAACCGCACATCCACTGTTTCAACCACTTTATAATGAAAGAGGTTGAAGACTCTGTAGGAGTGCGAATCCTTTCCATATCCAAGCATAAAACCCTCATGTGCTTTTGGGGCAAACTTTGAAGTGTGATGTGGGTCCTTGATCCAGCACCTTGCGCCAAATACTCTGAAGTAACTGACATTTGGCCTCTTGCCAGTGAGGAGCTCATTCGATGTCTTGTTCAGAAGCTTGTGAAGATAAACACGATTAATTGTGTGGCATGCAGTATCAATGGCTTCAGGCCAGAATTTTCTTGGAGTCTTGTATTCATCTAGAATTGTTCTGGTCATCTCAATGAGTGTTCTGTTCTTGCATTCGACGACGCCATTCTGCTGTGGTGTGTACGGGGCTGAGAATTCATGTGTGATGCCCAAGGTATTGTTGGGGAACGTAGTAATTTCAAAATTTTCTTACGCACACACAAGATCATGGTGATGCATAGCAACGAGGGGGAGAGTGTTGTCTACGTACCAACGCAGACCGACTGCGGAAGCGATCACACAACATAGAGGAAGTAGTCGTACGTCTTCTTCCCGATCCGACCGATCCAAGCACCGTTACTCCGGCACCTCCGATTTCTTAGCACACGTTCAGCTCAATGACGATCCTCGGGCTCCGATCCAGCAAAGCGTCGAGGAAGAGTTCCGTCAGCACGACGGCGTGGTGACGATCTTGATGTACTACCGACGCAGGGCTTCGCCTAAGCACTGTAACGGTATGATCGAGGTGGAATTTGGTGGCAGGGGGCACCACACACGGCTAAGGAACGATCTCAAGGATCAACTTGTGTGTCTATGGGGTGCCCCCTGCCCCTGTATATAAAGGATGGAGAAGGAGGAGGCCGGCCAAGGCAAAGGTGCGGCCAGGATAGGGAGTCCTACTAGGACTCCAAGTCCTAGTAGGAGTCCACCAAAAGGGGAGGAAGGGAGAAGGAATAGGAGGAGAAGGAGAGGTGGCCGGCCCCCTTTTCCCTAGTCCAATTCGGACCAAAGGGGAGGGGGGGCGCAGCAGCCTTTTCCTCTTCCCACTAAAGCCCATCAAGGCCCATTACCTCTCCCGTAACTACCCGGTACTCCGAAAAATACCCGAATCACTCGGAACCTTTCCGATGTCCGAATATAGTCGTCCAATATATCGATCTTAACATCTCGACCATTTCGAGACTCCTCGTCATGTCCCCAATCTCATTCGGGACTCCGAACTCCTTCGGTACATCAAAACTCATAAACTCATAATATAACTGTCATCGAAACCTTAAGCGTGCGGACCCTACGGTTCGAGAACAATGTAGACATGACCGAGACACGTCTCCGGTTAATAACCAATAGCGGGACCTGGATGCCCATATTGGCTCCTACATATTCTACAAAGATCTTTATCGGTCAGACCGCATAACAACATACGTTGTTCCCTTTGTCATCGGTATGTTACTTGCCCGAGATTCGATCGTCGGTATCCAATACCTAGTTCAATCTCGTTACCGGCAAGTCTCTTTACTCGTTCTGTAATACATCATCCCACAACTAACTCATTAGTTGCAATGCTTGCAAGGCTTAAGTGATGTGCATTACCGAGAGGGCCCAGAGATACCTCTCCGACAATCGGAGTGACAAATCCTAATCTCGAAATACGCCAACCCAACATCTACCTTTGGAGACACCTGTAATGCTCCTTTATAATCACCCAGTTACGTTGTGACATTTGGTAGCACCCAAAGTGTTCCTCCGGCAAACGGGAGTTGCATAATCTCATAGTCATAGGAACATGTATAAGTCATGAAGAAAGCAATAGCAACATACTAAACGATCGTGTGCTAAGCTAATGGAATGGGTCATGTAAATCAGATCATTCAACTAATGATGTGACCTCGTTAATCAAATAACAACTCTTTTGTCCATGGTTAGGAAACATAACCATCTTTGATTAACGAGCTAGTCAAGTAGAGGCATACTAGTGACACTCTGTTTGTCTATGTATTCGCACATGTATTATGATTCCGGTTAATACAATTCTAGCATTAATAATAAACATTTATCATGATATAAGGAAATAAATAATAACTTTATTATTGCCTCTAGGGCATATTTCCTTCAGGTATCAAGATATGTATCAAGGCCAGTGCTCTTGAATTCAGTGCCATTGTCACTTCTGATGTGCTTTATCTTGGCGCCATAGTTGTTCATTGCTCGATTGGCGAAGCGTCTGAAGACATCCTGCACTTCAGTCTTGTAAAGGATTATATGCACCCAAGTGTATCTAGAATAATCATCAACAATGACAAAGCCATAGAGACAAGCAGTAGTAGTAAGAGTTGAGTAATGAGTAGGACCAAAAAGATCCATGTGAAGCAGCTCGAAGGGTCGAGTGGTGGTCATGATTGTCTTCGAGGGATGTTTGGCCCTCGTCATCTTTCCTGCTTCACAGGCACCGCATAAGTGATCTTTCTTGAACTTGACGCCCTCGATGCCTATGACATGCTTCTTCTTTGCAAGGGTGTGGAGGTTCCTCATGCCAGCATGCCCAAGCCTCCGATGCCAGAGCCAGCATTCTGAAGCCTTTGCTAGAAGACATACGGCAAGCTGTGGCCCTGCTGAGAAATCTACCACGTACAAATCATCTTTCCGATACCCTTCAAACACTAGAGACTTGTCAGATTCCATTAGAACAAGGCAGCGATATTTTCCAAATATTACGACCATGTTCAAATCGCAAAGCATTGAGACAGACATTAAGTTGAAGCCAAGGGATTCAACAAGCATGACTTTATCCATGTGTTGATCCCTTGAGATTGCAACTCTACCTAGACCCAATACCTTACTTTTACCAGTGTCAGCAAATGTGATGTGGCTCTTGTCGGATGGACGTAAGGTTGAGTCCATAAGAAGGCTTCTCTTGCCAGTCATGTGATTTGTACACCCACTGTCAATAATCCATTCTGAAGACGCTAGTGTCGTACCCTACAGTGCAGTTAGGGGGATAGGCTTCACGAAGAGAATTGTGAAGCAAAAACATTTGATGAGCCAGTTGGTTATGAAAACTTAGATCCAGATTAGGACTAATAGGGAGAGTGGCATGCGATTCAGGAACGAAGTACATAGTAATGCCATTCAGGCATTTGATCTTGCGTCCTACAAGATGTTTAAGGTCCCCAGCAATAGCGTCAGACGATTTTGGTTTTCTGCTGGAGACCTTTCCCTGCAAAAGAGAGTTAAGCTTTCTTAGCCACCCACATCTTCAAGGGTGGCTTAGAAGCAATAAGTCTAAGTGCAGCATATGAGAACTTTGGCTTTGGAGCCCTAGCAAAAAGTCTCGTAGGTGGACAATAATACTCATAAGAATAAGCAGAATAGTTTTTGGTCTTATGAACATGGCGGTTCGATGAATCGCGCTCATATTCATAGGCCTGAGTATGGTTTCCCTGCAAAACATTTGCATTAGTGCGACTCAGATGAGTCCTCTATCTGTATGAAGCCTTTGGGCCATATGAAGCCTGTGGTCTGGGGTATGTCTTCTTCATATGTGGTGTCATGATGACATTCACAGGAATATTTTCCAAACACCTTTTGGGCACCCAGATCTTCTTCATAGGCGGTCCATTCCTGCAGTTAGTACCAATGTACCTGGCAAATACTTCACCATTCTGATTCTTAAATAGTTTATAGTTTGCATCAAGGGATTCATCAATGATAATGGGGTTAGCGCAAGTGAAGCCAGATAGATTGGATGGATCAGCTGAAGGTTCCTTTGCAACAACCCACGTGGTTTTGGGGTACTGCTCAGGATTCCAGTAAGAGCCATCAACATTCATTTTCCTTACGAACCCAACACCCTCTTTCCTAGGGTTTCGGTTCAGAATCTGCTTCTTGAGGACATCACATAGTGTCTGATGCCCTTTAAGACTTTTGTACATCCCTGTTTCAAGCAATGTCTTCAACCTAGCATTCTCATCAGCAATGGCGGTGGTATCCTCAGCAGAGGGGTTAGTTACCACATCAATAGTTGAAGATATTGCAATAGTAGCAGCAGTAGAACATTCAGCAACAGAAGCAGCATTATCACGCTCAATGCATTTAAGACATGGTGTTTCAAATCCTTCCTGAGAGGAACTGATATGTTCGGCGCGAAGTGACTCATTTTCCTTTTGAAGATCTTCATGAGCCGCTCTCAATTTCTCAAGATCTTGCTTCCTTTGAAGATAATCATAGGAAAGCTTTTCATGAGTTGTTGAGAGCGTTTCATGACGACTTTCAAGTTCCTCATACTTAACGTGAAGATTTTTTATGTCTTCAATTAAGGATTCAGATCGAGTCATTTCAGCGCCCAATAGATCATCGCTTTTGTCTAACAGTTTTTGAATATGTTCCATGGCTTTATGTTGTTCAGTTGCAATTTTAGCAAGTGTTTTGTAGCTGGGTCTTGAATCACAATCAGAGTCATTGTCACTAGATGTTTGATAGTGAGTAGTGCGTGTGTTTACCTTGGCACCGCGTGCCATGAAGCAGTAGGTAGGAGCAGAGTCGTCCTTGTCATTTGCATCGGCGTCTGTGGTGAAGTCATTGTCTTTAGTGTTGAAGATGGACTTAGCAACGTATGTTGTAGCCAGACTTGCCACGCCAGAATCGGACTCCTCCTCAGACTCCACCTCTGCCTCCTCAGAAGCAGACCCCTCCTCTGAATCCATTTCCTTGCCAACAAACGCACGTGCCTTGCCAGATGAACTCTTCTTGTGTGATGAAGACTTTGAGGAATACTTGGATGAGGACTTTGAGAATTTCTTCTTCTTTTTGTCGTCAGAGTCATATTCCTTGCTCTTCTTTTTCTTTCTGTTTTCATTGTCCCACTGTGGACACTCAGAGATGAAGTGTCCAGTTTTCTTCCACTTGTGGCATGTTTTCTTCTTGTAGTCATGAGCAGAAGCTTCATCATTCCTTGAGCTTGATCGTGAAGACTTTCTGAAGCCTTTCTTCTTGGTGAATTTTTGGAACTTCTTCACAAGCATTGCATGTTCCCTTCCAATGTCTTCAAGATCATCAGAACTGCTGTCAGATTCTTCTTCAGATGAGGAAACAGCTTTTGCCTTCAAGGCACGAGTTCGTCCATAGTTTGGACCGTAGATATCTCTTTTCTCAGGAAGCTGAAACTCATGTGTGTTGAGCCTCTCAAGTATGTCAAACGGATCGAGTGTCTTGAAATCAGGACGTTCTTGAATCATCAGGGCTAGGATGTCAAATGAACTATCAAGTGATCTCAGCAGCGTCTTGGCGACTTCATGTTTGGTGATCTCAGTAGCGCCGAGGGCTTGAAGCTCATTTGTGATGTCAGTGAGTCGGTCAAATGTGTGCTGGACATTCTCATTGTCATTTCGCTTGAAGCGGTTGAAGAGGTTGCGAAGGACACTGATTCTCTGATCTCTCTAGGTTGAGATGCCTTCATTGACCTTGGAGAGCCAGTCCCAGACCAGCTTGGATGTCTTAAAATCACTCACACGGCCATACTGTCCTTTGATCAGATGACCACAGATGATATTCTTGGCAGTAGAGTCCAGTTGAACGAATTTCTTGACATCAACAGCAGTGACACCTTCTCCAGCCTTGGGAACGCCGTTCTCGATGACATACCATAGGTCGACGTCAATGGCTTCAAGATGCATGCACATCTTATTCTTCCAGTAGGGATATTCAGTTCCATCGAAGACGGGGCACGCAGCGGAGACTTTAATTATCCCTGCAGTCGACATAGCTAAAACTCCAGGTGGTTAAACCGAATCACACAGAACAAGGGAGCACCTTGCTCTGATACCAATTGAAAGTGCGTTATATCGACTAAAGGGGGGCTGAATAGGCGGTTATTATGAAAGTCTTCAAAACATGGAAGTTATGAAGACAAACAGTAGAGATATGCCTATTACTATGCGGCGGAAGGTAGACTACACTAGGCAAGCCATGGTCAAGTATTCAATAGAGTGAAAGCACAATGACAAATAGCTGCAGTGTAATAAGGATCAGGTAGGAAGATATTATGAAGCCAAACAGAACATACATTCATGTTGTGAAGACAAAAGATAGAGCAAACATGCAATGACTTCACAACGAGTAACAGTAAGTAAAGGGAAGTGAAGATGAAACCAGTGACTCGTTGAAGATAATGATTTGTTGGACCAGTTCCAGTTGTTGTGACAACTGTACGTCTGGTTGGAGCGGCTAGGTATTTAAACCTTAGGACACCCAGTCCTGAACACGCAGCTCAGGACACCCAGTCCTCACCGTATTCTCCTTGAGCTAAGGTCACACAGACCTTGCTCAATAACTCTGGCAAGTCTTCAAGGTAGACTCCCAAACCTTCACAGACTTCGTTCACCGGCAATCCACAATGTCTCTTGGATGCTCAGAACGCGACGCCTAACCGGCTGGAGGATGCACAGTCCTCAAGTGTAATAAGTCTTCAGATCACTCAGACAAGAAGAATTAAGTGATGCCCAATTCTCTCTGGCTCTGGGTGGTTAGGGCTTTATCCTCGCTAGGTATTCTCTCTCTCAAAGGCTTCGAGGTGGGTTGCTCTCAAACGACAAAAGCCGTGCACTGAATCTGAGCAGCCAACCGTTTATGGTTGTAGGGGGTGGGCTATTTATAGCCACTAGGCAACCCGACCTGATTTGTCCGAAATGACCCCGGGTCACTAAGGAACTGACACGTGTTCCAATGGTCAGATTTCAAACCCACACGGCAACTTTACTCGGGCTACAAGCAAAGCTGACTTGTCCGACTCTGGACAAGATTTGCTCTCATAGTCTTCACTCGAAGACATAGGTTTTTTGTTTAGGCATCACTTCAGTCGTTCTGACTGGTTCTCTTGGACCCCACTTAACAGTACGGTGGTTCCTATGACTCAACACAAATGAAAAAGAACTACGAAAGATCTAAGTCTTCGAGCTTCATAGGCTTCACGTGGTGTCTTCTCTTGTCATAGTCTTCAATGTGAATATCTTCATATACCAGCATTGACTTCAATGTCTTCATACATTTTTAGGGGTCATCTCTGGTAGGAAAACCAAATCAATGAGGGACTTCTATCTGTGTTATCCTGCAATTCTCACAAACACATTAGTCCCTCAACTAGGTTTGTCGTCAATACTCCAAAACCAACTAGGGGTGGCACTAGATGCACTTACAATGCAGTAACCCGAAAGTTGTTCGGAGTCCCGGATGAGATCCCGGACGTCACGAGGAGTTCCGGAATGGTCCGGAGGTGAAGAATTATATATAGGAAGTGCAATTTCGGCAATCGGGAGAGTTTCGGGGGTCACTGGTATTGTACTGGGACCACCGGATGGGTCCCGGGGGTCCACCGGGTGGGGCCACCCATCCCGGAGGGCCCCATGGGCTGAAGTGGGGAGGGGAACCAGCCCATAGTGGGCTGGTGCGCCCCCTTGGCCCACCCCCTGCGCCTAGGGTTGGAAACCCTAGGGTGGGAGGGGCGCCCCACTTGCCTTCGGGGCCACTCCACCCTTGGCCGCCGCCCCCCTAGGAGATCCCATCTCCTAGGGCCGGCGCACCCCCCTAGGGGCCTATATAAAAGGGGGGAGGGAGGGGCAGCCGCACCTTGACTCTTGGCGCCTCCCTCTCCCCTGCTACACCTCTCCCTCTCGCAGAAGAACGGTGAAGCCCTGCTGCGGTGACTGCTGCATCCACCACCACGCCGTCGTGCTGCTGGATCTTCATCAACCTCTCCTTCCCCCTTGCTGGATAAAGAAGGAGGAGACGTCACGCTGACCGTACGTGTGTTGAACGCGGAGGTGCCGTCCGTTCGGCGCTAGGATCTCTGGTGATTTGGATCATGTCGAGTACGACTCCCTCATCCCCGTTCTTTGAACGCTTCCGCTCGCGATCTACAAAGGTATGTAGATGCATCCGATCACTCGTTGCTAGATGAACTCATAGATGGATCTTGGTGAAACCGTAGGAATTTTTTTGTTTTCTGCAACGTTCCCCAACATTGGCATCATGAGCTAGGTCTATGCGTAGTTCTCTTTGCACGAGTAGAACACAATTTGTTGTGGGCGTAGATGTTGTCAACTTTCTTGCTGCTACTAGTCTTATTTTTCTTTAGCGGTATTGTGGGATGAAGCGGCCCGGACCAACCTTACACGTACGCTTACGTGAGACCGGTTCCACCGACTGACATGCACTAGTTGCATAAGATGGCTGGCGGGTGTCTGTCTCTCCCACTTTAGTTGGAGCGGATTCGATGAAAAGGGTCCTTATGAAGGGTAAATAGAAGTTGACAAATCACGTTGTGGCTTTCACGTAGGTAAGAAAACGTTCTTGCTAGAACCCTATTGCAGCCACGTAAAACTTGCAACAACAACTAGAGGACGTCTAACTTGTTTTTGCAGCAAGTGTTTTGTGATGTGATATGGCCAAAGTTGTGATGAATGATGAATGATATATATGTGATGTATGAGATGTTCATGCTATTGTAATAGGAATCACGACTTGCATGTCGATGAGTATGACAACCGGCAGGAGCCATAGGAGTTGTCTTTATTTTTTGTATGACCTGCGTGTCATTGAGAAACGCCATGTAAATTACTTTACTTTATTGCTAAACGTGTTAGCCATAGTAGTAGAAGTAATAGTTGGTGAGCAACTTCATGGAGACACGATGATGGAGATCATGATGATGGAGATCATGGTGTCATGCCGGTGACAAGATGATCATGGAGCCCCAAGATGGAGATCAAAGGAGCTATGTGATATTGGCCATATCATGTCACTATTATTATTTGATTGCATGTGATGTTTATCATGTTTTTGCATCTTGTTTACTTAGAACGACGGTAGTAAATAAGATGATCCCTCATAATAATTTCAAGAAAGTGTTCCCCCTAACTGTGCGCCGTTGCGACAGTTCGTTATTTCGAAGCACCACGTGATGATCGGGTGTGATAGATTCCAACGTTCACATACAAAGGGTGTAAGACAGATTTACACATGCAAACACTTAGGTTGACTTCACGAGCCTAGCATGTACAGACATGGCCTCGGAACACAGAAGACCGAAAGGTCGAGCATGAGTCGTATAGAAGATACGATCAACATGAAGATGTTCACCGATGTTGACTAGTCCGTCTCACGTGATGATCGGACACGGCCTAGTTAACTCGGATCATGTTATACTTAGATGACTGGAGGGATGTCTATCTGAGTGGGAGTTCATTGAATAATTTGATTAGATGAACTTAATTATCATGAACTTAGTCTAAAATATTTACAATATGTCTTGTGGATCAAATGGCCAACGTTGTCCTCAACTTCAACGCGTTCCTAGAGAAAACCAAGCTGAAAGATGATGGCAGAAACTATACGGACTGGGTCCGGAACCTGAGGATCATCCTCATAGCTGCCAAGAAAGATTATGTCCTACAAGCACCGCTAGGTGAAGCACATGTTCTCCCTGCAGAACAAGACGTTATGAACGCTTGGCAGACACGTACCGATGATTACTCCCTCGTTCAGTGCGGCATGCTTTACAGCTTAGAGCCGGGGCTCCAAAAGCGTTTTGAGAGACACGAAGCATATGAGATGTTCGAAGAGCTGAAAATGGTTTTTCAAGCTCATGCCCGGGTCGAGAGATATGAAGTCTCCGACAAGTTCTTCAGCTGTAAGATGGAGGAAAACAGTTCTGTCAGTGAGCACATACTCACTATGTCTGGGTTACATAACCGCTTGACTCAGCTAGGAGTTGATCTCCCGGATGACGCGGTCATTGACAGAATCCTTCAGTCGCTTCCATCGAGCTACAAGAGCTTTGTGATGAACTTCAATATGCAGGGGATGGAAAAGACCATTCCTGAAGTATTTGCAATGCTGAAATCAGCAGAGGTAGAAGTCAAAAAGGAACATCAAGTGTTGATGGTGAATAAAACCACTAAGTTCAAAAAGGGCAAGGGTAAGAAGAACTTCAAGAAGGACGGCAAGGGAGTTGCTGCGCCCGGTAAGCAAGCTGCCGGGAAGAAGCCAAAGAATGGACCCAAGCCCGAGACTGAGTGCTTTTACTGCAAGGAAAGTGGTCACTGGAAGCGGAACTACCCCAAATAATTAGCGGACAAGAAGGCCGGCAAAACAAAAGGTATATGTGATATACATGTAATTGATGTGTACCTTACCAGTACTCGTAGTAGCTCCTAGGTATTTGATACCGGTGCAGTTGCTCACATTTGTAACTCAAAGCAGGAGCTGCGGAATAAGCGGAGACTGGCGAAGGACGAGGTGATGATGCGCGTCGGGAATGGTTCCAAGGTCGATGTGATCGCCGTCGGCACGCTACCTCTACATTTACCTACGGGATTAGTTTTGAACCTCAATAATTGTTATTTAGTGCCAAGTTTGAGCATGAACATTATATCAGAATCTCGTTTAATACGACATGGCTACTCATTTAAATCCGAGAATAATGGTTGTTCTATTTATATGAGATATATGTTTTATGGTCATGCTCCGATGGTGAATGGTTTATTCTTAATGAATCTCGAGCGTAATGCTACACATATTCATAGTGTGACTACCAAAAGATGTAAGGTTGATAATGATAGTCCCACATACTTGTGGCACTGCCGCCTTGGTCACATAGGTGTCAAACGCATGAAGAAGCTCCATGCAGATGGACTTTCAGAGTCTCTTGATTACGAATCATTTGACACGTGCGAACCATGCCTCATGGGTAAAATGACCAAGACTCCGTTCTCAGGAACAATGGAGCGAGCAACCAACTTATTGGAAATCATACATACTGATGTGTGCGGTCCAATGAGTGTTGAGGCTCGCGGTGGTTATCGTTATGTTCTCACCCTCACTGATGACTTGAGTAGATATGGGTATGTCTACTTAATGAAACACAAGTCTGAGACCTTTGATGTAATGCCCTCGATGCGGCTATATCTCCCACGTGTCGAAGCACGACTTAGAGGCATAACCGCATTGAAAGCAATGTCGCAAGTGAGGTAATCTTCACACAACCCATGTAATACATAAGGGAAAGAGGTACATAGTTGGCTTACAATCGCCACTTCACACAATTACATGAATAAAACATTACATCATCTAGATACAATCAAGGTACGACTACGGAACCAAAATAAAAGAAGAACCCCAAATGCGACAAAGGTCCCCGATCGACCCCAACTGGGCTCCACTACTGATCAACTAGAACGAAACAACACAAAGGACAAGATCTTCATCGAGCTCCTCCTGAGCTTGGTTGTGTCATCTGCACGGACTCATCGGCACCTGCAAGCTGGTTTTGGAAGTATCTGTGAGCTACAGGGACTCAGCAATCTCGCACCCTCGCGATCAAGACTATTTAAGCTTACGGGTAAGGTAAAGGTATGAGGTGGAGCTGCAGCAAGCGACTAGCATATATGGTGGCTAACATACGCAAAAGAGAGCGAGAAGAGAAGGCAAAGCACGGTCGATAAAAGTATGATCAAGAAGTGATCCTATAGCAACCCACGTCAAGCATAACTCCAACACCGTGTTCACTTCCCGGACTCCGCCGGAAAGAGACCATCACGGTAACACACGTGGTTGATGCATTTTAATTAAGGTCAACTTCAGGTTTTCTACAACCGGACATTAACAAATTCCCATCTGCCCATAACCGCGGGCACGGCTTTCAAAAGTTCAAATCCCTGCAGGGGTGTCCCAACTTAGCCCATGACAAGCTCTCACGGCCAACGAAGGAATAGACCTCCTACCGAGTCATTCCGATCAGACTCGGTATCCCGGTACTCCAAGACATCCTCGGCAATGGTAAAACAAATCCAGCAAGACCGCCCGATGCGCCGACATCCTGATAGGAGCTGCACATATCTCGTTCTCAGGGCAACACCGGATGAACACTACGTACAGCTAAAACCAGGCCTCAAGTTTCCCCGAGGTGGCGCCGCAAGTGGCTCTAGTTTGGACCAACGCTTAGACAAGCACTGGCCCGGGGGGGTTAAAATAAAGATGACCCTCGGGATGCGCGACTCCCAAGGGAAAAGGCTAGGTGGCGAATGGTAAAACCAAGGTTGGGCCTTGCTGGAGGAGTTTTATTTAAAGCGAACTGTCAAGGGGTTCCCATTATAACCCAACCGCGTAAGGAACGCAAAAACCGGGAACATAACACCGATATGACGGAAACTAGGGCGGCAAGAGTGAAACAAAACACCAGGCATAAGGCCGAGCCTTCCACCCTTTACCAAGTATATAGATGCATTAATTAAATAAGATATATTGTGATATCCCAACAAATAAACATGTTCCAAAACAAGGAACAACATCTCCATGTTCCAACAAGGAACAAACTTCAATCTTCACATGCAACTAACAACACTATAAGAGGGGCTAAGCAAAGCGGTAACATAGCCAAACAACGATTTGCTAGGACAAGGTGGGTTAGAGGCTCGGTTCAACAATATAGGAGGCATGATAAGCAAGTGGTAGGTATCGCAGCATAGGCATAGCAAAAGAGCGAGCAACTAAGCAAGCAAAGATAGAAGTGATTTCGAGGGTATGATCATCTTGCCTGAAATCCCGCAAGGAAGAAGAATGAGTCCATGAAGAAGAAAAACGGACGTAGGCGAACGAATCCTCACAAACGCGACGTTATCGGAACCAACCCGAAGAAGCAACACCGGAAAGGAGCAAACAACATAGTAAACAACCACCACATAAGCATGGCATGATGCACAACCAAGTATGATGCATGTCCGGTTTAAATATGCATGGCATGGCAAAGTGCACAAACAATACTACAAATTAAGTGGATCTCAATATGCAACGAGTTGCATATTGGCGGAACACCACATGACTTATTTAGTTCTCTCTCGGTTATGTACCCAACAATATTGAATGTTATTAAGCATGGCAAGAGGTGAAGCATAAAAGAAACTATCTAACTAAGCAATTTAAATGGGGCCGGATATAACAAACAACAAATCCGGTAAATCCCCATATGCATTAGCAATTTAATGCAACAACAATTTAAACATTTTAATTGTTGTTACTATGATGCGGAAGACATGAACAAGTTTATGCAATTTTTATTAAAAGTTGACAAGAGCATTATAAGGCATTTTTCATCATGGCGGAAAGGAAAGGGGTGCCACGGCAACGATAACGAAAATGGTGCCACGACAGCGTTCCGGTTCGAGATACCGATGCAAAGGAGAAGTGCGCGGTTGCGTGCAAAAGATGGTGGGGCACTCCCGGATACCGGGTGCCCCACGAGTTGGCGACAAGGAAACAAGTGACAAATTGGACACGGTGCAAACACGAGCATCTCAAACATCGCAAACATTCGTTCACGGACGCTCGTCTCAGGGTTATACCTTTGAAGTGTGCAAACGGGACGGTTCTCGTTCGGTGCCAAGTAGAGGAAGTAGTCGTTCTCGAGACGTTCGTAGTGGAAGTAGGGGTACATGACGATGGTAGAGGTACTCGTGATCTTGGCGGCGGTAGTCGTTCACGTTCTTAGAAGCACAATTTTCCGTAGATGTTCGGGATCATGACGAGGGACTTGACGTCCACGGAGGCTTCGTGGGTCGATGGTAGTTGTTCCCGTATCATCGTGGAAGTAGTCATACTCGGCGATAGTGGTACTTGGCGTTTCGCGTGTAGGGGTACTTGTTCATTTACTCCACGGTCTTGGCGGATCCACGCGATGGTAGTTGTACTCGCGAAGAGGTACTCGGCGGTCATCGTGTAGACGTCCACGGGGTCTTGGCGACGGTACTTGGTGGTCTTGTACTGGCCGACCCAAAATGAAGCACGACAAAGGGGCTCTCGAGGCAGTAGCAAGGCAACTCGTGCCCAACAGTGAAGCAACAAAATCGGCCATGGCGTGGTGACGTTGAGGAAGGTGAACTTGGCGTCCAGCACACGGTGACGGAGGTGGGACGCTGCTGCGCGAGCAGAGGAGGCCGAAGGGGCATGGAGGAGTGGCGCGAGACGAGCAAGCAGCATGCATCAGTGGAGCTTTGAGCTCGGCCGGCAGCGACCAGAGGAGGCTCGGCGGAGGCGCGGCGACGGCCTGAAGGTCGAGGTCGCCGGCGGGGGCCTGGTGGAGCTCGGCGGCGGACTCGCAGACCGATGCAGCAGAGGCACGAGAGGGCGGCGAAGCTTGGCCTTGAGGGTGGTCACGGTCCGCGCGAGGAAGCATGGAGGCCGGAAGACGCTGTCCCCATCGTTCCTCGGCGTCCACGAAGCGGCGCAGAGAGGCGGAGGAGACGGACGGCAGCGGCCTACTATCGCCTGCAGGGGCGGCTGGAGTCGAGGAAGGAGGCCGAGGCGCGGGGGTGCTCTGCGAGGAGAAGCAAGAGGAGAGGCGGCGCGGGAGGCAGGCACTCCAGCGTGGACGAGCGCTAGTCGGAGAGAGAGAGGGGGCGCTGGGAGGATGGCGCTATTGGGGAGGAAGGCGAGGCGATGGATCGGGCGAGCGGTGCAGTGAGAGGAGGAGCGGGCGTTGCGGGAGAGAGAGGGTGAGATCGAGAGGAGGGAGTGGCGGCGCAAGGGAGGAGAGCAGGGTGCGGGCTAGGTTAGAGGGTTAG
Source organism: Triticum monococcum (assembly GCA_034509565.1). NCBI lineage: Eukaryota > Viridiplantae > Streptophyta > Magnoliopsida > Poales > Poaceae > Triticum > Triticum monococcum. The sequence goes on along the minus strand of CM067844.1, from coordinate 18,213,859 downwards.
GTGGGCCGGGGGAGTGGGCCTGGTGGAGCTGGCTAGGTTTAGGTGCAGCTGGGCCTAAATGGCCTGCTGGGCTCCCTTCTCTCCCTCTCTTGATTTCTAAAAACAGAAAAAACAAAGAAGGTAAAGGAGAAGAAAGGAGGTATTGGGGAAGAAGTAGGACACGCGTATAAATCTCCGAACCCACAAAACTGAGCTGGAACCAAGAAGATAGAAGTTGGCGCGAATGCAAGATTTAAATTCGAACTCATTTGAATATCATTCAAATGGGTTTGAATTGGGGCTAGGTTTTAGAAGTGCTCAAAAAATGTTGAGATTAAAGAAAAGAGCCTCGATAGATGGGAAAAGAATTTGGCAAAGTTAGAGAGTCCAAACTTGAAGCAGGAAAGGAAGGGATTTATATGCACGTGTGTTGCGGTAAATTCCAAACTAATGGAATATTTAATATAGCTCCCTAAAATATTGGGAGGATATGTTATAAAGAGAATTCACCATGTGAATTCCCTCAGTTTAAATGGATCAAAGATCCATGCCATTTATTTAGTTGAGTTAAGAAAATAAATAACATGATGGCATGATGACATGATGCAAAGCACATGATGCAAAGCTGAATGCAATAAACCAACAACTCACATGACGAAAAACCCGGAAACCCTGGAAGGCGTCTGAAGCTCCGGTCTTGGGGCGTTACATTTGAAAGGTTCAAGGAATTTCAGAGTGAGGTTAAAAATCAACGTGACAGGAAAATCAAGTTCCTGCGATCAGATCGTGGAGGAGAATAATTGAGTCACGAATTTGGCACACACTTAAGAACATGTGGAATAGTTTCACAACTCACGCCGCCTGGAACACCTCAGCGTAATGGTGTGTCCGAACGTCGTAATCGCACTCTATTAGATATGGTGCGATCTATGATGTCTCTTACCGATTTACCGCTATCTTTTTGGGGCTATGCTTTAGAGACTGCCGCATTCACTTTAAATAGGGCTCCGTCGAAATCCGTTGAGACGACACCGTATGAATTATGGTTTGGGAAGAAACCTAAGCTGTCGTTTCTAAAAGTTTGGGGATGCGATGCTTATGTCAAGAAACTTCAACCTGAAAAGCTCGAACCCAAGTCGGAAAAATGCGTCTTCATAGGATACCCTAAAGAAACAATTGGGTATACCTTCTACCTCAGATCCGAAGGCAAGATCTTTGTTGCCAAGAATGGATCCTTTCTAGAGAAGGAGTTTCTCTCGAAAGAAGTAAGTGGGAGGAAAGTAGAACTTGATGAAGTATTACCTCTTGAACCGGAAAGTGGTGCAACTCAAGAAAATGTTCCTGAGGTGCCTGCACCGACTAGAGAGGAAGTTAATGATGATGATCATGAAACTTCAGATCAAGTTGCTACTGAACTTCGTAGGTCCACAAGGACACGTTCCGCACCAGAGTGATACGGCAACCCTGTCTTGGAAATCATGTTGTTAGACAACGGTGAATCTTCGAACTATGAAGAAGCGATGGCGGGCCCAGATTCCAACAAATGGCTTGAAGCCATGCAATCCGAGATAGGATCCATGTATGAAAACAAAGTATGGACTTTGACAGACTTGCCCGATGATCGGCGAGCGATAGAAAACAAATGGATTTTTAAGAAGAAGACAGACGCGGATGGTAATGTTACCATCTATAAAGCTCAACTTGTCGCTAAGGGTTATCGGCAAGTTCAAGGGGTTGACTACGATGAGACTTTCTCTCCCGTAGCGAAGCTGAAGTCCGTCTGAATTATGTTAGCAATTGTCGCATACTATGATTACTAGTAGAATGCCCGTGCGTTGCTACGGGCAATAATGTAGGCAAATGAATCAACAATCATGCTTTAGCAATTTCAATAAATGAGTGCACAATTTTACTTCATACTCCTTATATTCTGGAAGGGAGTGAGTATATCACAATGTTGTAATTTAGCGTTCACATGAAGGTTTAGATATCACATTATTTTAATTTCTCCTTCACGTGAAGGGGGGCCATGGTCTCCTCTATCTTGCCAGCATTAATTTGTTGAACATCACATTCAATGGGGTAGTGCTCCTTCACCGGAATGTCATATTAGAATTATCCAATTTGATGCTATGAAGTAGCCTACGCTTGTATTAAGCAACTTTCTAGTAATGATAATGTATTTCCCGGAAAAACAAGTTATTAAAAAACAGTAAAATGGAGCTAGCTACGCCCTTCCATAGCGATTAGAGCTCTTGAACCGTCCGATGCAGCGTTGGAACGGACCAGATCGTTCAGCCGTCCACGGTGCATCCCAAGGCAGTTTTTACTCGCCACACCATACGTCACGGCCTGCCCAAGTTCTCTGGGCCACTGCTCCGATGATCAACCTGGGAGTCCTCTCGTTGGATCGGGCCGAGAACCGTTAATCGGACCTCCATTTTTTCTCTGGCCCGGTTCGGGAGGCTGACACAAAATGCGATGTCCACTAGAAAAACAAGCAGAGCAGAGCAGCAGCCTGGGGAAAGGCGATAGTGCCGCCGCCGTTACTTGATTGTACCGGACGACTCCCCTACTTGAGGCAACCTATACTCTTCTCTACTCCTGCATCTTTTTTCTTCTTATTTCTGGATCAGCCACCAACACGCGATGCAAGGAAAGGTACGGGCGACGGCTGGGCTTGTGTCCTTTACTCCTTAGCACCGTAAGAATAAAGCTTTTGACCCTTCGTTATCTCCGAGCCATGGCGTTCTCTGTATTTGGCCTCTCTTGTTTATTTTGTTGGGCACCTGGGTACTGGGTATGAGAGACAGAGCAAGGATGTAAAGCCGAAGAGGAGGTGTGTGTTACATGCCCGGAGCCCGCAACCACTTCATAATTTAAACTGATTAAGAGGAAACTTAATCAGGCGGCTTCCATTCTGTCTGGCTCGCTTTAAACTGATTTGCTGCTTGGATGCAAAATACAACGTGCATGCAACAATACAATACCAGGTTTGCTTCAAACGAGCCGTATATATACTTGGTTCATGTCGTGTATAACATGAACATATCTTTTACAACAAATTAATTTCTTCTACCTCTTATTTTGAAACCGAGAATATAAATTGCTCGTTTCACCTTAGGTAGAATCATGTGATTCAGAATGCTATGACATAAATCAATTCAACTTGATATGTTCTGTCATTCCACGAGATTATTGCTCGCTGTAATTCTATCCATAGCTCGTCTGGAATTTTTCAGTTTCTTTGCTTGAGTTATTAAAGGTTTGCGTTGATTTTTTTCCATAAAGTGAGAATTTCCATTACAGAAATGAATGTAGGCGTCGTAGCCTGTTTTTTATAACCGGATGTGGCGCTTTCTCGCCGGGTCTGGCGTTTTACAGATTTGTTTATCTTTCTTACTCAGATTTTGAGTTTCCATGTAACTTAAGATCTTGTTTTGATTTTAATAATATGGCTGCATGCATTGATTGATGCAGAGGCCGGAGGTAAGCCTCCTTTTCGAAAAAAACAACTGAAACGAATGTTTTTTCACGGAGAGATATTTTGTACGGTTTGTTGACTAACGGATATGTTCGCTCTAAGTTTTATCAAACGAGGTTTCGTAAGTTTTTTCTTTACCTTTGTTACGTGACATATGGTTTTGAAATAGGAAGGTTTGGTCTGCACCCACTTGACGTGACAGCCAATTCTATGGATGCAAATAGTTAAATTCCATGAGAATGTGACATTCCTATTACCATTGAATTTTCTGCAAATGTAGAAGATGTAGCCTCTATATGATATAATGTCTTAATTTTTTATTTTCCCCATTTTCTTTTTGCATCTTCTTATCATGAATGTGATGTAAAATAAATGTTAAAAAAAAGGAAAGCATCTACGCGAGTGTATTAGTTCTGACTTAAACATGCCTAACCCTTTGTATCATCACCCATTGTAATTCAAATTTTACGAAATGATTATACTGTTCAAGTCATTTTAAACATTTATATTATTTTGTCAAAATAAACGGGCGCGGCAACGTGCGCCTTCATGATCTAGTGATAATGTAGATGCTATCAATTTTCTACCTTCCTACTGTTGTAGCTGCATCATCGTTACTCTCTTACATCTCTGAGCCCAACCATTGCAGTTGGAGGAGGGCGACCCGGTGCTCCACATCCATAATATTTAGAGATTCAAGCCTCTTTACGGCGCTCATGAGCCTTCTCCACACCTTATTCCACCGTCCGAGAGATGGATGTACGCAGGCAGAAGAAGCACAACACTTACATACATATATGCTTACATACCAGGTGAGCCTAGTGTGGCTTAAGGCAGATATCCATGGCTGGATGACAGGATGGGCTTGAAGACACGGTGGTGTGGTCCTCATTGCTGGCGCAAGGGCCGGAGCACACAGAACCGGCCGCGCTCAATGACCCTGTGGGACCATTCCTTTCCTACATCTCAGATCTCCCGTTGGCAGAACAACCATTGCAGTTGGAAGAGAGCGACCCGGTGCTCCATTTCCATACTCTCTAGAGATTTGAGCCTCTTGATGGGCCTCGCGAGCCTCCACTCTGCCTTGTTCCTGATCTTAAACCATCCGGTAATTCCTTATCAATCTCTTGAAACTATAAGCAGCCACAAAATCTCAGAGCAAAAATTTCAAGTAAGATGTATTAAACAAATAGGAATTAAAGGAGTTGACGCATGGGTACAGAGTAGTGCATCAACTATTTCTTCCTCTCAGCATTTTCAAGAACAAGCCTGCCAAATTATTTGCATGACAGAGGAGAGTTGTAAAGAAGAATCAAGCAGCTACAAGAAGAAGAAAAAAGCTTCGATGAGTTTGTACAGAAAAGACCTAGGCAACTCTTTTTTAAGCGATCTCATATTTGGTCTAGAAGAAAAAACAATGCGTTAGATCATTTTGACACTATAATATCCTAGAAATTATCATGTTTTTTAGTACATTATTTTTCATCACCATGTTTCCTTGGTTCCCTCAGAAACCGAGTATTAAGCAATACCAAGTCACTCTCCTCACCTACAGGACACCCGGTGAGCATATTCGATACCTTCACAACTATCACTTGTGGAGACAATTTCATCCTCGGAAGTACAGCCCAAATGCAAATTTTCTAGTTCAGGGAGCATTACACAACACAGTACCGAGTGCTATAATAAAGTTTATGAATTCATGTCCACAAGAAATTGCTCGCATAATTAAAATAAAGTATCCTCTATTTTATAGGCTTTTATACAATCAGCAGCACTAACCTAAAGCAGAAACTAAAAAATCAGTTAAGTCGCCACTGAAATCGGTCCCAAAGAGAAAGAGTATTATTCCCAATGAGAATTGGTGTAGCAAGTGGGCATCTTGCCACAACATACAAGCCATAAGAGTATAATTTGGATATCATAAATGTTAAAAGCTAGAACTGAACATAGTTTCACTCCAGCCCCAAAGATCTCCCTCCGTCGACCCGATCCCCTTTCCCCAACCCATGGCCGCCGGCCAACACCGTCGATCCCCGACGTTCCCCACCGCTCAGCCCCCCTTTACGGCATCGCCATTGCCCGCTACACCATCTCCACCGGGTGGATTCGGGTGGATTCGCTCCTCGCCACGTCATGCCGTCACGCGCGGGTGCGGCCAACCAACCCTAGCAGTCGGGAGGGCATCTGCGGCCTCTTGGCCGTGGCCTTGTGCCGGACCCAAACCCTAGCTAAGGGCTCCGACACGGCTGCGGCTATAGATTTCTTCACTACAATTACACATAAAAAATTGCAAGGACCGAAAAACCTCCGGTAGAGGCGAAATAATGGTAGTATTATTTTCCTCATGAAAGAGTGGCCAACATGTTAATGTAAACTGCTAACGTAAGATGGTTACAGTCATATCAGCTGGGTAACAGTCACCAATAATTTTTCTCTGGTGAATTAGTGAGTAGTTGAACTCTCAAAAAGCATGGTTTGCATCATTTTATCGTGTAAAAAACATCACTGGTAACTTCATATCTCAAGTTCAGCTTTATGCATATCCAGATTGGACAGAAGTACATATCAAAAATTCATAATTGCACTGAATGCCAATTGTTGCTCCTAACTGAACTGAACTAAATGGCAGCCAAAACTGAACTTGACCTAAATTACATGACAACTTGAACTAAATGGCATCATTTTAAAACTGTATCCGAGATAAACATGGAACTAATTTGTACATAAATAAGAAAATTAATATTTAGCTTCTGTATGCATACAAGTGACAAGAACATGCAAACATATTTACCTTTGGGAGCCCAAAACTACTTCACTGCAATTACTCTCTATACTGTACGGTTAAGTAAAACGGTACATCAGAAGTTCCTTTCTAGTGTTGATACAATAACTATGCATGAGGTGCTAGCTCCAGTTAAGTAATATAGGAAATATTATGGGCTATTGACATTGATTGATCTAGTATTCTTGTTGTTTTTTTGTCCAAAACAATTACACCACTTCCTAGTTTCACGGTATTACAAGTTCAGCAAACCAAAAATAATGTAAATTATTTGCAAGGAAGATCATTCAGTTATAGTGGTGGAAGCCTTGGCAAGTTATAATTTCACCAATCACGTTGAGTGAATTTCCCAACACAAGAAATAATGATGAAAAAAGGAAAAATGAAAGGTAGGGAATTGGGCCTAGAATAACCTGTTGTTGGCTGGACTGTAGTGAAGTTAATCTCATCCTCGCTGAAATCATTGACGGCAAAGGTCATGCAGGTCTTGTCGCTTGACGATCATGTGCATCGCATCGCATGCATCTATGGCCTCGGTGGATTGTCAGTACACAACCGACCAACCACTGCTCTTATAAACATCATCCATGTCCTCGTGGATCGGCCGGAGCCTGGAGGGATCAGAACAACAAAGAATATCATGATGCAAAGATCATTTATGTGATGGTCCATACATGAAGAATGTCAGGATGCAAATGGTGTACTGACCTAGTCCAAGTTTCTTTTGACAACAAATGAACATTCTGTATGGGATGGTCCATTTGCCCCCAAAATACTGACATCCGACTTGATCCTTTTATCTAAGAACTTAATCAAGTAAGTACTCAACATATTGAAGGATGCAAAATATAAGCAGGCACATAGTGTTCTTACATGAACCGTGTAGGATATGACACCAACACAAAATCCTTCAAACAATCACCCCATAGGATATGACAATATTCTTGATGTACCAAACATAGTATCCTGTAAAACAAACGTCGGAAAATGGTGAAACTAAGCCTTTGAAAAATCAGAATGCGCACTTTTGCAAAGGAGATGGCAAGCCATCCAATGATGTTGGAAAATCAACGAGTAAGCTTGTTGGAGCTAACGGAAGATCAATAGTTCAGTTAGCTACTGAAATATTGTGAAAATATAACCAAAAATAAAGAAGTTTGACCTAGCAATAATGCTCCACCCACACATTTCATCCACTCTGATTCCTTGATTACCATACCAATGACAGAACCCAGTGGGGGTCACTTGTGCCCCGGGCTGAACCCCAGGAGCTCAGTGCTCTCGTCCTTTGTCCCCTGCAACCAACCATACAACACACCATTAGAGTTGTACATCTAACACCTGAACCATTTTAAACCAAACGAAATCCTTATGAGTCCCATGTCGCCAAAGACGAAAACACGCTGCAGCGATGCACTAACCGATGAAGCTCAACCCTCTCTCGAACTGAGCTATTTCCGCTTTTTCGAACAAAAAGTTCGAGTAGTTCAGTGAAAAAACGGTCCAGCTTTCTTCCATCCTTCCTAGATCCTCGAGCTTGCACCCGCTCGACGCCTTTTTCATTGTTCGTTCTGAGGTGGATTCGAACCACTCTCTCCATTTGGATTTCGAGTCCAAAAGGCCAACCCTGGTGGTGGGGCACTTCGAAGGTCTAGAGACCCTCCTTGAGATCCCCCCTTTACCGGAAACGCCACCCGCAGGTCCTTCCTTAGCTCCAGAAGAAAGGGTGGCTTGGGTAAGGTGATGCACGAAAGCTGGAGGACTTTCCCCACGCCACAGTTTCGTCCTGTAGCACGTGACCAATCTGATATGAATACCTGAAGAAGAACATATATTTTTTACTTCAGAAGTGAAATATTCTGAATCTGATCCTGCAGTAGGCTAAATCTTCCCATAATATTCAGAGGTGAAATATTCTGAAATATTCAGAAGTGGATGGCACGGCTAGGCTAAATCTAATGACCTCTGAAATACTCCCTCTGCCCATAATATAAGATCATTTTGCAAAATAAAACAACTTGCAAAATGATCTTATATTATGGGGCGAAGGGAGTAATAAACATGTAAGGTAGATTACGAAATAAGAGTGTATGATGGACACAACGACTGAATGTTGAAGCCTGCACCCTGGTATCTCCTCACTTCGCCGCTGAATCTTCCTCAGTGTAAAATGCAGGGGAAAAGATATTTCAGCTAGAACCAATAATTTTGACCTTATGCATTGATACAAGAATGCACAGCAAGCCGGTTAAGAAAAAGTATGCCTATGTATTTTTATACAGACTGCGCACACACTATATATACACGGACAATATGAAAACATTACTGGGAGGACTGAGGAAACAGAGGTACCTCGACCACATCCATGATGATGTCGTGGTGTTCATATCGGCATGGATATTACTCTGCGGCCCTTGCTAGAAATCCCTGATTGCCGGCTAGACAATTCTCACCCACTACCAGCTGCACGACTTCTCTTCTTCCCACCCTCTCTCCTTCAGATCAACTCATTTGTCATTTGGGAAAACAGTAGACAAAATTGGATGAATATTCAATGTATATACATGAATTCAACAGTAGCTACGATGGTCACGTACTTCATCTTCTTTTCTATGAGAGTTGACACCCAAGCAAGAGAGTTGATGGTTCTGCTCCTCAACTCGTGGTGGTGAAGGAAGAGAGGGGGTGCAACCCGCTGTGACAGATCTGGCTCGTCGGAGGGGGTAGTTGGGCCGGAGCAAGTCACCATCGTGACCTATAGAGATCAGGTCGTCCTCATCGTTGGGTTGGAGCCGATCTCAACGGGAGGGCAGCAACACCTCGTCCCGACCATGGTCGTAGCGCGTCCGCGGTGCTCGTCGCTGCCGCCGCGACATACTCCGCCTCGTCCCCACCATGGTGGTAGCACGTCCGCGGTGCTCCATGGTCGACGTCGTCCTCCTGTGCGTCGGGCTCACGCAAGTAGATCACGGATGAGGGGAGGCGATGGTGAAGGCTTGCGGAGGAGGACGGCAAGGGCGTGAGGAGGAGGAGGTCGTTGCCGGATCAGAGGCAAGGGAGGCCGAGGTCTGACAGAGGTGGTGAGGGGCGGGCTGTGGCTGGCGACAACGATGGCGGCGCTAACCCTAGCATCCTCCCGATGAGGAGAAGGATACGGGAGGTGGAGATCGCACGAGATCCGGCGGCGTCTCTTCGAAGGGATCGATAGCGGGGTGGTTTTTTTGGTGCGTGCGTGGGGTGGGGGTAATTTGATGGGACAAAACCGGTTGAAAATAAACCGGTTGAAAGTGGGGGGACTATTCAACCAATTCGTCCATTAGGAGTAGAGATGAGATATGGCAAATGGACGTCAAAACGGCATTCCTTAATGGTTTCCTTAAGGAAGAATTGTATATGATGCAGCCGGAAGGTTTTGTCGACCCTAAGAATGCTAACAAGGTATGCAAGCTCCAGCGATCCATTTATGGGCTGGTGCAAGCATCTCGGAGTTGGAATATTCGCTTTGATGAGATGATCAAAGCGTTTGGGTTTATGCAGACTTATGGAGAAGTCTGCGTTTATAAGAAAGTGAGTGGGAGCTCTGTAGCATTTCTCATATTATATGTAGATGACATACTTTTGATGGGAAATGATATAGAGCTTCTGGACAGCATTAAGGCCTACTTGAATAAGAGTTTTTTCAATGAAGGACCTTGGAGAAGCTGCTTATATATTAGGCATCAAGATCTATAGAGATAGATCAAGACGCCTCATAGGTCTTTCACAAAGCACATACCTTGATAAGATATTGAAGAAGTTCAATATGGATCAGTCTAAGAAGGGGTTCTTACCTGTGTTGCAAGGTGTGAAATTGAGCTCAGCTCAATGTCCGACCACGGCAGAAGATATAGAAGAGATGAGTGTCATCCCCTATGCTTCAGCCATAGGGTCTATTATGTATGCCATGCTGTGTACCAGACCTGATATAAACCTTGCCATGAGTTTGGTAGGTAGGTACCAAAGTAATCCCGGCAAGGAACACTGGACAGCGGTCAAGAATATCCTGAAGTACCTGAAAAGTACTAAGGAAATGTTTCTCGTTTATGGAGATGATGAAGAGCTCGTCATAAAGGGTTACGTAGACGCTAGCTTCGACACAGATCTGGATGACTCTAAGTCACAAACCGGATACGTGTATATTTTAAATGGTGGGGTAGTAAGCTGGTGCAGTTGCAAGCAGAGCGTCGTGGCGGGATCTACATGTGAAGTGGAGTACATGGCAGGCTCGGAGGCAGCGCATGTAGCAATTTGGGTGAAGGAGTTCATCACCGACCTAGGAGTCATACCCAATGCGTCGGGGCCGATCAAACTCTTCTGTGACAACACTGGAGCTATTGCACTTGCCAAGGAGCCCAGGTTTCACAAGAAGACCAGGCACATGAAGCATCGCTTCAACTCCATTCGTGAAAATGTTCAAGATGGAGACATAGACATTTGTAAAGTACATACAAACCTGAATGTAGCAGATCCGTTGACTAAACCTCTCCCTAGAGCAAAACATGATCAACACCAGAATTCCATGGGTGTTCGATTCATCACAATGTAACTAGATTATTGACTCTAGTGCAAGTGGGAGACTGTTGGAAATATGCCCTAGAGGCAATAATAAAAGGATTATTATTATATTTCCTTGTTCATGATAATTGTCTTTTATTCATGCTATAATTGTGTTATCCGGAAATCGTAATACATGTGTGAATACATAGACACCAACATGTCCCTAGTAAGCCTCTAGTTGACTAGCTCGTTGATCAACAGATAGTCATGGTTTCCTGACTATGGACATTGGATGTCATTGATAACGAGATCACATCATTAGGAGAATGATGTGATGGACAAGACCCAATCCTAAACATAGCACAAGATCGTATAGTTCGTTTGCTAGAGTTTTTCCAATGTCAAGTATCTTTTCCTTAGACCATGAGATCGTGTAACTCCCGGATGCCGTAGGAGTGCTTTGGATGTACCAAACATCACAACGTAACTGGGTGACTATAAAGGTATACTACGGGTATCTCCGAAAGTGTCTGTTGGGTTGACACGGATCAAGACTGGGATTTGTCACTTCGTATAACGGAGAGGTATCTCTGGGCCCACTCGGTAATGCATCATCATAATGAGCTCAATGTGACCAAGTATCTGGTCACGGGATCATGCATTACGGTACGAGTAAAGTGACTTACCGGTAACGAGATTGAACGAGGTATTGGGATACCGACGATCGAATCTCGGGCAAGTAACGTACCGATTGATAAAGGGAATTGTATACGGGGTTGCTTGAATCCTCGACATCGTGGTTCATCCGATGATATCATCGAGGAGCATGTGGGAGCCAACATGGGTATCCAGATCCCGCTGTTGGTTATTGACCGGAGAGCCATCTCGGTCATGTCTACATGTCTCCCGAACCCGTAGGGTCTACACACTTAAGGTTCGATGACGCTAGGGTTGTAGAGATATGAATATGCAGTAACCCGAAAGTTTTTCGGAGTCCCGGATGAGATCCCGGACGTCACGAGGAGTTCCGGAATGGTCCGGAGGTGAAGAATTATATATAGGAAGTGCAGTTTCGGCCATCGGGAGAGTTTCGGGGGTCACTGGTATTGTACCGAGACCACCGGATGGGTCCCGGGGGTCCACCGGGTGGGACCACCCATCCCGGAGGGCCCCATGGGCTGAAGTGGGGAGGAGAACCAGCCCATAGTGGGCTGGTGCGCCCCCCTTGCCCCCCCTGCGCCTAGGGTTGGAAACCCTAGGGTGGGAGGGGCGCCCCACTTGCCTTGGGGGCCACTCCACCCTTGGCCGCTGCCCCCCTAGGAGATCCCATCTCCTAGGGCCGGTGCACCCCCCTAGGGGCCTATATAAAAGGGGGGAGGGGCAGCCGCACCTTGACTCTTGGCGCCTCCCTCTCCCCTGCTACACCTCCCCCTCTCGCAAAAGAACGGCGAAGCCCTGCTGCGGTGACTACTGCATCCACCACCACGCCGTCGTGCTGCTGGATCTTCATCAACCTCTCCTTTCCCTTTGCTGGATCAAGAAGGAGGAGACGTCATGCTGACCGTACGTGTGTTGAACGTGGAGGTGCCGTCCGTTCGGCGCTAGGATCTCCGGTGATTTGGATCACGTCGAGTACGACTCCCTCATCCCCGTTCTTTGAACGCTTCCGCTCGCGATCTACAAAGGTATGTAGATGCATCCGATCACTCGTTGCTAGATGAACTCATAGATGGATCTTGGTGAAACCGTAGGAATTTTTTTGTTTTCTGCAACGTTCCCCAACAATTGGCGGCCTCGATGTCGAGCTGCCTTTGCCGGGACGCCTCCTCCATGCCGATCTTCCTCTTCTTGGCCACCTCCTCCATCTCAAACTTCTTCCTTTGAAGCTCTAGGTATTGCTTCATTTGCTCGTCCTTGCTTTGTCGCTTCTTCTCATCCCTCACATCCTTTGGAGACATCATGCCATGCAAGGTCATGGATGAGGCATCACGTATGTTGTTCACCTTGGAGTTGGTCTTGCCCCTCGGCCTCTTCAATGCCTCGCCATCTCCACCTCCGGCCAACGCGGCTGTCTTCTTGCCTCTCTTCCTTTGAAGTTCATGGTATTGATCCTTGAACTTAGGGCAATTGTTGATTACCGTTCAACAATGCGTAAGAGTGAACGGCTTGTCATTGTGTCGGGCCTTGAATGCTTCCAAAGATTGAAATGCCTACACCACATGATCAACAACAATTGAACATGCAAACATATATAAGGCCGAAGTCTCATGGTCGTAGCAACGAAAGAATTAGGATGAGGAGAGCATACCATGTCCCCAATGCCGAGACCACTCATGGTCCGTGCTTCAACGCTCTCAAGTGCGGCACAATACTTGTTGCACTCTTGTTGGATGAACAACCACCTCTTTTGAATCGAGGTGATGCCACGGTCGCTCGTAATTTGGTAGGACTCAAACATCTTCCTTTCATGTAATGTTTTGTGGACTCTCGTCTAAAAAACAAGGCCCTTTTGTTGCATGCCGGTCCTCGGATCTTGGCTAATCTCCATCCAACATTGGCAAATCAACTGTCCTCGTCTTGTGAATATGTATCCGTGCGAATGCTCTTCCTCCTGTTTTGTGCTTCCGCTCTTTGGGTGAGCTCGTCGATGAACAATGACTCGCCCCCAATATCAATGTCATTGCCTTCTTATTCATCACCATCACCTTGGCAATAGATGTCATCGTCTTCATGCCACGAGTCACCATGGTCGTAGTCAGCATGGTCGTGGGCCTCTTCATCGGCAACGTACTGGGCGCGGCCATCCTGACTTTGGGTCTCCTCGGGATCGTAGACACCTCCATGCCGACCCTCGTAGATCACATCCTCCATGAACTGATTGTAGAAGGGGTCATCGACCGTTGGCGTTGGTGTTGGCATTCCGTCGAACAGTACGCGGGGGGACGACATGGTGCCCGTAAACGGTGGTCGTGGTTGCTTTTGTTGCATCTCAACGGACGGCCGGCCACCGCTACTGGACCCCGGCGTGACGTTGAGGTCGATGACGGCCGAGAGGCGCGGTGTGGACGGCGCGATCACGCCAACGTACGAGGACCCCGAAAAACGGGTATGGCCGTCATGCCTTGGCGGGCGAAAGCCGGGTGACATAGGTGTGGTCCGCGACGTCGGCGACTGCAGTGCGGAGGCCTGGCGACCGACGAGCGTGTGCCATTGACGGGCGGGCCAGTGGAGAACAAGCGTGCGCGTCCCGCCCGTCCGCGCGCTGTCCATTTCACACAAAAAATGATGCAAACTTGGATCGGGAATGGGTCTAAAGCGACAGAAAACGAACAAAGGTCTGTTTGCGCTCGCGCGCTGGGCTGTCTGGTTTGTCCGTTTTACCTCAGACAAACACATCCGGACAGGATGGGTCGCGCGCAGGAGTTGGCCTGACGTGCACATTTTGGCGCGACAGCGGACGCAGCAAGCCGAGCGAGTGCATTTTCGGTGGTGGACCACTCGGCATACGCGTGGCCGGCCCGTGTCCCGGGGCTCCCTGACCATCGCCTCCTGCGTACGCCGCTAGTGTGGTACTAGGCGAGTAATGGCGAGCACAGAGCCAGAGGGGAGAGCTGAGCAGCGCTGCCATGACCGTGATAGCGGCCACGGCTTGCTGGCCACTGCACCGAGGGGGAGAGAAGCGGACGTATGTACCTGAGCATGGATAGCATTATTCGTTCATGTGCCCTTGCACTTGGATCACTACAAAAGATAATGCATGTGCTGCTGCATCTGCATCTGCAAAGTGGAAAGCACCAACACTTTCCACCAGATGGGGCTCGCCTATCTGAAAAAACGTGCTTGGACGACAGTCGATAAGGTGCTGTGGGCTCGTGCGACGGGTTCAATCGTACGTACTATACAAAAATAATACAATCAACCCAGATTGGAGCAGACAAGAGAACTGCGCTCACAAGCCACAACTAGACCAGCACCAGCGGGATGACTCCTGCGGTTGGTTTCATCACAACAATATCTCAACAGAAGTACCAACGCCGACGGATCATCATCATCAAACGCGGCTAGGGAAGATGCTTCCTGCGCCCAACAACATACAGCTAAATACCTTCAATTCTAACATCAGTCAGTGAGTCCTGCCATGGCATTGTTTGCATCAACTTCCTCCTAACACCCGGGCACCAAGAATGCCCACCCCACTACCAAAACAACGCCTCCCTCTCCCTGCGACCCCAACTCATCATCATGCAGGTGCTATTTACATACAGATTACAACAGACGCTGTCACCTAAATTCAGGACCAAACAGACAAAAGGGAGACTAAAGCACCACCTGCCTAGTTCCTCATCTAACAGGAAGAAGAATCCTACCAAGGAAACCTCGTGTCACAAACGGTCCCCCGGTTACCGGTTGTTCTGGGGACGAACAAAATAAGCCGAAGAGAAGGCATACATACACCAACGACGACCTCAGGACGACACATACATGGAATTCCTCAATGAAGTGCTGAACTTCCGTGACAACACAATGAGCCATAAAAATCGGTGATGGTCAGCCGCGAATCTTGTCCAACACCTGCAGTGCCTCAGTAGCTGTCTATCGAACCGTTGCAATTGAACGTTTGATCTCAAGGAGAAGATGGCGCACGCTGAGCTGAACACGTGCACCACACCTCGACATACCGTCAACGCTACGCTGTGTTACGTTCTAGTGCTTTAACTGCTCTGATCCTCCTTGCACTTTGCAATCACATCTCGGAGCTCGGAGCAAAGTCTAGCAACCTCGGGATTGTCCCAGTGTGGTCTGACCTGGTCCATCAGCATGCTGCACGGATCAGGATCAGGGTTGATAGGAGGCAAATCCCGTGGCACGAGAGGGACAAGAAACGGGTGCTGAAGCAACTGAGGTATTCTCCACCGTTCGTCTCGGTCCCAGGCCAGGCACCTTTGCATTAGATCAATAAGCCATGGGTTGTCGACCGGTTCATAACTGATCTTGTGGTTCCTATCGGTAACAGCTTTGAATTTGGTCCAGAAAGTCGTGTAGTCTGCAAATGGTGTCTTACCATACACCATCTGATAAAGAATACATCCAAGAGACCAGATATCAGTTGGCCGACCACACTTGAAAATGTTCCCACTGGAATCTTGCTCATTGCATAGCAATGCTTCGGGTGACATGTAGTTAAGTGTTCCTACCTGCTCTTTACAAGGAGAGATCAAAGATTAGCATGCCAGATACAACAAAACTTGATGTGATTGGTCAGTAATATTCTTAGTAATACAACAAGTATATGCAATGGCAGAAATAAACGAGCAAAAGCAAGTTGCATCCCATGGTACCTGAGAATCACGCTGAATGTTTGTCGTATCATTCATTATAGCTTTGGCAATGCCAAAGTCTATTAGCTTCAGTGATCCCTTCACAAGCATAAAATTTGCAGGCTTCAGATCGGAATGCACTATCCGTTCCTCATGTATTGTATTGACTGCTTCAAGCATTTGCTGAATCACAAAACAAGGTAAATTTGAGAAGGCGCTAGGATTTTTGAAATTCAGAATGAAATAACCACTTATCTGGAAATATTCATCATTAATAATGCAGGCACAGGTTCTAGCAACCGACGTCCCCAAAATGCAAGGAGTATTTTGATTAATTAGGAGAAGGTTTGGGCCAACAAAGACATGTGGTTTATGTGACATAAAATTGATGTTATTAGAAATGATTGCATTTCTATATATCACACACACAACCACACACTAATCAATTAATTATTGGTCAAAGCCTTGTCTCAATGAATCACTACACATTACATGTTGGGACGGAGCAAGTATATGTTTAACAGAGCCAAATAAACACATGCATGCTTAAAATTTTGCACATGCCAATATTACGCAATACTCCCTCCTTCCCATTTTGTTAGGCGCATTAGATTTTCATGCAATCCCAATATGTAAGGCAAATGCAGCCAATCTCCTCTCTTGAGTAGTTATTGAGGATCGCTAATTTCATGGAGGTAGTCAAAAGAGATCGTGCATGCATCCTTCCTTTTTTCCTGAGCCGTGATTGCCTCCCTCTACGATGGTTCAACTAGCGATTAATTGGTGCGCTAATCTTCGTGCTAATACTAATACGCCTAATAATATGGGAAGGAGGAATTATATCATAGTCGACTACATTACTTCCAGCTCTATCAGTACAAAATATTAACCTACATTGCACATAAGATGTATTGGGGCTTCGTACAAACTTTAAAAGCACAGTAACTCAATAGAATGTGTGAACATTAACCTAAGCAGGACACATACAAATGGACAATGGAAAATTGTGTAGCAGTTGGGAAGAGGCAATGCAATTAAAAAACTGGAACAATATTTCTGAGATAAATTGATAAAATACTCTAAAATAAGTTAACAAGATTTGGTTCACCGAGTAAACTGCAACAACTTTTTAATGTTGATTTGAAGATTGGGAAGAAAAGCTTGCATCAAAGGTATCCACCTACATTCTAGTTCATAGTTAAGCTAATTGTCCTCTACTCAAGCCTTATGCTATTACTTAAATCGAATTAAATAAAGGTTACCTGCCAATAAAACCGTAGCCAATTTTCATCTATTTTCATATTTGAGTTGTTCCTCTCCTTCCACTTCTGAGCAACCATATGTGCTAAATCAATTTCGCCAAACTCAAGGACCATGTAAATGTATTGATCATCCTTAATTTTTCCATCCCGAGGTGAGATAGGGCCTTCTTTAAGTAAATTTTTATCAGTGACCTGGTACATGCCAAAAGCCTTAGGCAGATTAGATAATATTTCCAATATACAGTGAAAGTATCCTGTGCACAGTGCTGCCGCTAAATACTACTCCCTCTGTAAACTAATATAGAATGCGTGAACATTAACCCCTGGCAGTTAAGTTTAAAAATATCAAGCAATGGAAATTTCAAACGACATGATTTTGTTATGCATTCACCTGAAGGGCAAAAGTTACGAGAGAAGTTCTAGACAATACAAGGAGCAGAGGGAACAAGAAGCTTCGAGTTCAAAGACAATAGAAGTTAATTTTCTGTACGGCATAATAAATAAACTAAAATATCATAGCATCCCTCTGCATTTAATAAAATACTCCGAGAACACAGAAAATGAGTCCGATAACTCAATAGAGATGCTGTGTACAAGTATCAAGTTATATGCAGCCCAAAACTAGTAGAGATAAGGTTAATACCAGTACCTCGTAATCAATTAGCTGTATGATGTTACTCTTTCCTTTCAGCTTATTTAGGTAACCGATTTCTTGGCAAAAGCCATATGCCGTCGGGTAGTCACGACCTTTAAGCTTTATCTTTTTCAGGGCGTATATTGCACGTTCCATTGATATAACTTTGTGAACTTCACTGCTGCCACCAGAACCTATTTTACCAAGTTTCTGATAAAGTTTCCCGTTCACCTTAAAGAAATGTTCAGGATCATAACCCTTTTTTCGGCGCTCCTTCTGATCCCTGTTTGCTTGCGAAGTACCCCCATCCTTGGCAGACGTAGATTGTTCATTAGCAGATAACCCTTGGCCTTGGGATGGCAAACCTCCATTGCCAGGGGCAGCTTTGTCCGTTGTATTAGGAACCTGATGGTTTTTAGGATTCCAATCACCAACACTTGATGGCATTGCAGCTTCTTGCTGTTTGGGAGGGACACTACCTGGTATAGCTGCAGATGATTCCACTGTACATTCAGGCATCTGCATTGGCGAAGCATATCGGCTACTCTGAGGAACTCGTGTATTTTGCCCTGAATGTAGTGATACAGCAGTAACAGAAGAACCAACGACAGAGCAACGGGTCATTGGCTCTCCATGATTCTGATTACAAGCTTCTTCAGTCCCTTTTTGAGGCAAATTTGCTGCATCATACTTGACATCCATCTCAACTGGTGCACCAGCTAGCTCAAGCTTCTGATGTTTCCCGCCTTGATCATGTGCTGCTTGAGCCACATGATAATTATCTCCTGCTGACAATGAAACAGAATGCAGATAAGACAACATACTGTCCATTCTACTGTCAGTGGTTACTCCTACATTCTCACCTGCAATGTAAACCGGTAACTAAATACAGAAACAGGTCTGCATTTAACTTTACAAAATAGCCAGAGTCAAAAAAGGAATCTTACCCTGAGAAGTTAAGTGTGAATCGCCAACTGAATAAAACTGATCTTTCTTGAAACCGACGGCCACTGATGCATTTCGAGATGTGATCCGAGATGAAGAAACATCTAACGACGACTTATTCCTGTCCACAAACACATCCATTTCATTCTTCTGCTGGTCGTTTTGACCAGCAATCTGATTATGGCCATCTGTGATAGTACTCAACATGGAAGGTGTAGTCAACATGTCGTTTTGATTTGATGCCAGTACTCCTGCACCAGCGTTAACATCCTTTTGATCAGGTGACACCTTTTGCAACCTGGAGGCCGCCAGCACGCCTCTCTGCTTCTGCATAGCCATTCCTCCAGAACTCTCTCTAACAGAAGGGCTGGTACCAGCTTTCGCCGGCCCCTCACCTCGAGGCAACAGGATACGAGTTGCACGCTGTGTTGTACCTGAGGCAAGTTCAAGTTAAAACAAGATGACAACGCATTTTAGACAAATTCGGTTGTAAACGAGCATCTTTCTCTGTAGCAGGGACAGGGAATAGAATCGGAAAGACAATTTAACTGTAATTCTTACCGGGAACAGGGCCTACCACAAAAATGTTTTTTTACCAGGACGATAACTCAGCTTTATGTTAAAATTCCACATATAACATTACAATATTTCATTTATTCCAAATATTTTCTAGTATGTGAAGAAAAGGTCTAGACTCTGTATAGACGGAATCTATCTAAAGAAAAGTCTAGCTTCCGTATAGACAGAATCTAAATTAATATAATCCATGAGAAGAAAAGGTCTAGATTCCATATAGACAGAAATCTGAGATACAAACCGCATAGGAATTTTGCAAAAAAAAAACATCAAACTAATTTCTAGGATTTTAAAACTGAGCTCAAGTCTGAAACTTTAAAATCATTTTTTCCTTAATCAAGCTGCAGTGAATATACAATTGCATTGCGGAGCAACTGAGAGGAAATGTGATATAACAACCTTCGGATAACAAACAATATCTCACTTCAATCTAATTTGCCACACCGATTGATAAGACTTTCTAGAACGTCTTTTTGACATAGCCTTACAAAATAAGCACATCACAGCTCAGCATCCGCAAACAAAAGTAGAGCTAGCACTAACAGTCAGGATCTACTTTGCAGGTTCATTTCCGTTGTCCTGAAGCTACGGCGTGTTAACCTAGTTCGATTTGCAGGTGACAAACGTTGAACTAGATGCATAACCCTAGATGGAAGCAGCAACGCTTAGGCTTAGGGTGTGGCTGAGCTCACCGAGAGGCCTCTGGCGCTTGCAGGCCGCATGGATCTGGCCCAGGAAGTCGAGAGGATCGCCCGTGACGGTGGAGGAGGAGGAGGAGCCCGAGGAGGAGGTGAGGTTGGTGTGGCCCGTGTCCCCGGCGGCGGGGAACGTGTTGCTCCTGCCGGCGGCCGCGGCGTCGTCGGGGGCCGGGGGGCGGAGGAAGTTACCCCTCCTCTCCATCGGCTGCGTCGGGGCAGGCGGTGGGGCCCAGCGGCATCTCGCCGGAGAGGCGGACCGGGTGGGGGAGAGGCCCTAGGGTTCCGGAGCTCGAGGCGGCCGCTCCGGGGGTCGCGGAGGGGGACGCTCGGAGCCGGCGGCTTCCCGGCGCTGTACGCGCGCGGTGGTGCGGCGCGGGCGCGGCGGCGGCCGTGGGACGGGGAGCCGGAGCGAATCGGCGGGGTGGGGGTGGGGCAGGAGGGAATGGCGACGGAGCCCCCAAATTTTGAAATGGAAGCCGAGCGAGCAGGACGGCGGAGCAAAACCTTTTTTTTTTTGCCACAAATGCCGCCGCCGTGCTGGTTGGGCTAGCAGGGCCTCCTGGCCGAAGCCCAGTTTTGGTACTCGGTATGGGCTTTAATCAGTCAGGTAGCCCGTCTGGCCCGGTTAAGTCGGCCTCACTACTTCCAGCGCGGTGGGCTCAACTGTTTCTGCTCTGATTTTTCTCAAAAAAAAAACTGTTTCTGCTCTGATTTCTCAAGCGTCCGGTGAAGCAAGCGGCGGAGCGTCCCCGCGGCAAGGGATGGCGGCGTGGGCGGAGCAGCTGCAGCGTGAGCTCGCCGGCCGCGGCCTCGCCGTCGCCTCCGTTCCAGGAAAGGGCCGCGGCCTCGTCGCCGCCCGCAGCTTCTTCCCCGGTAACCCCGCCCTCCCTTCCCTCGGTCGCAGCCGTTCTTTGCCCCTATACGCTGACCTGCCCGCGAACCGCTCGGTGAAATGCCCAGATGAATGGCACACGTAGTTGTTGCCGGGATGGACGGTACTGGTCCTTTGAGTCGAGCTTGGCCCGCTGGTTTATGTATAATCAAGCTCATGTGGTGGGATTCTCCGGCGGTTTTGCAGGGGAGGTCATTATTTGCCAAGAACCCTATGCTTCTACGCCCAACAGGATTTCGGTTGGATCGAGCTGCGACCACTGCTTCGCCTCCGACAACCTGAGGAAGTGCTCGGTTTGTCGAGTAGCTTGGTACTGCGGGAGCGTGTGCCAGGTTCGGACTCTGCCCTTCGGTTGTTTCACGCCATTGATGGGCAGATACATGCTTCTGTCGCCATGTGTAAACATTCTTTCTAGTGATTATCACGCTTTCAGTGAATTTTCGTTACACAGAAAGAAGAATGGAAGCTGCATCAACTTGAGTGTCAGGCCATCTCAGCGCTCACAGAGGAAAGGAAGAAGATGCTTACTCCTACAATCCGTTTGATGGTGAAGCTTATACTAAGAAGAAAACTGCAAAGCGAGAAGGTATTGGGCTGGTTTGGTGTATTCCTGCCAAAAACTTTCTGTACAAGTACAATACCTCTGTATTTTCAGTGCATCAGTGTTAGCTGCATCCTGTTAGCTTGATACTACTTGTATTTCCAGGCCATTCCATCTTCAGCAACAGATAACTACGATCTAGTGGATGCGTTGGAGTCCCGTATCCTGCCCACTTGATACATTGATTCATGATAAATTATAAAGATTATGATTTGCGAGTGTTGGATTGACTTCGCATGAATAGACATCTCGAAGGTTGATGATAATCAATTGGTCCTCTATGCTCAGATGGCCAATCTTGTGCAGCTGATTCTCCCTTCAATTGAACTTGATCTTAAGGAAATTGCACATGCTTTTTCTAAGGTAATGCCCAATTGCCCATAATATGTTTTTGTCCTTAGGATCTTAAATGTTTTAACTGCTATGGTAGACAGAGATTCAAATTAATTATGCGATGCATTATGCTGATGAAAACAGCTGGTTTCAGGTGTTATTGTGAGTGTTTGATGCCCTTGTGTTTCTCTACTCTGATAGCTTTTTAATTTCTGAACGTTGAGATCGAGTGTTTGGTCTGAACCCCTCAGAGATGTCCTAGAACTTGCTAATCCTGACAGATCTCGAAAAGGGTGGCGGCACTAGAACCAAATCTACATGCACATCAAAACTTTCTATCTTAGCCAAGCTAGCACCTCCGCCCCGCCTTTTCCTCCCTTGTTAAGTCCTAATTTCCTGATATCTCAAGTAACCAAGGACTCATATGGTCTTGTTTGAGTAGAGTAAAATCAGGTCTATATACTTCCTGTGTAGATAAACCAGCATGCTACTGGAGAAAAGACATGTGTTCTCCAAATATTGTGAAATGAGCCCTTTTTGTAAATCGAAAAGCACACTTTACAGTTAAAAAAAATGTAGTTCTTTCCGCAAGTACATATACATTCTTACTAACCTGTAAAATTTGATAATATGTTTATTTGAGGGCTACACAAAAAAAGACAAGTATGTGGATTTATAATAGATGCTGTTCGGTATTATAGATCCACACATTTGTTGTTTCTGAACCCCACAAATGAAAACAGTTATTATCATTTTTTTACATCATGTAGAACACATCTATAGGTACACGTGGAATTGTTTTCAATTTTTTTTTATGAAACTTTGAAATATGATTTTTTTTTTAAAACAAATTGGGACACAGGGGACCTGGGAGCTAAAACACCTCTCTCATGTTGTCGTAATACTTATTCTACCCCAGTTATACAATTTGCTGTGTTCTTCGGTCATTGCTATCAATAGTTTGGACCATTCCAATGAAGAGTATAGAAACACAAGGGCATCAAACACTCAATATTTTGAACTTGATCTGAAGGAAATTGCACATACTTTTTCTAAGGTAATGCCCAATGTTCTGATAGCAAAGCACTAAATTAAAGTGTGTCTCCGCCTAGACCATGGCCATGTTGAGATCGAGTGAATGCTCGGATGGTAGCTATGCCTCACAAGGTGTGGACTCCGACCTTTTGTTGTCGCATTTCTGGGCGCCTGACTCTTCTTTATTATAAGGGCACTGAGGGGCATCTTCCCCTTGAATTATTGAAGTTTGTTTTAGAGCATGGTCATTTTCTGTAATTCTAGTCCTTTGTGTAAACAGAAGTTGGCATTGTGTATTGTCACGTGCTTGAGATCTTAGCTGTAATTGGAAGCCTTAGACCCAACCCCCTGGGCTTGGGCAGTGCCGTGATTGCAGTGCACCCGACCCAAGTACAGGTGTGCAACTGTGGGAAGGGCCGGGTTCGGAGACAAATCTCCCTTTTCTTGTTAATTATTTCTTGCTTGAGAATAAAACTGTGCCCAAGTCCTTTTAAAGACTGGCCCTAACAAAGTGATATAATCAAACCTTAGCTTAACAAATGTAACTGGAAGTAAATATATTAACTTGGAAGGAAGCAAATAAAAGATAGCTCTATGTCGGCCTGCAACATCCACCTGGCTTTCCCATCACCTGCAGTTTTGTTTCCTGTCCCTACCGACAGTAACTGATCAACTTACTGTCGGAGCTCTAGCCTTGTCGTGCCGGTGGTAGTGGTAGCACCACATGACACCTTATGATACATAACTTATTTATGAAATAAGTGTGAATGGTTTATTGTCTTCTACATGTGTGCAGTTCGCCTGCAATGCTCATACCATATGTGATCCTGAACTGAGGCCCCTTGGGACTGGACTGTTTCCTGCTATATCAATTATTAACCACAGGTAGTATCTGAGCTTTTGTTCACCTGTTTAGCATTTCTCTCAGATTTGATCATTTGTTAAATCATTGTATTTGTATTTACACTTTTCTGGTATAAAGTTGTGTACCAAATGCAGTTTTGCTATTTGAGGGTCGGACTGCATATGTACGTGCGTTGCAACCCTTGAGTTGCAATACTGAGGTAAGGAATCTATTTTTTTGGTCTTCTGCCTTCATCATTCATTTGTTAATATGCATGCTATGATTTTTTTTTTCTTTACATTTCCTCTCATTCTGGAGAATGTTGGATGCATATGCTTTGTCAGGTATCAATAAGTTACATTGAAACTGCAGCAACCACTTTGAAGAGACACAATGATCTCAAGCAGTACTTCTTCACCTGCACATGTCCCCGATGTATTAAGGTTTTCATTCTGGTTCCCCGTTTTTTTATTTTCCCCAGGAAATTAACATTTGACGGGGGCATATAGTATGCACTAGCACCTTTGAGGTTCTACTAGCACTAGGCCACTAACAAACACATTTATAACATGTGAAAAATCCGGAAAAAAAATCATGACATATATATGATATATATGTACCGTGCTACAAAATTTCAAGTCAGAGCTCTGTTACATTTTCATCAATGTTACAGGATTCTGAGGAAGATGCTCTCCTGGAGGGATACAGATGCAAGGACCAAAAGTGTGATGGCTTTCTGCTGCCTGACTCGGGTTGGTTGGAAATTAGGAAAATAATAAATGAAGAGATGGAACGAAGAAAATACTAAATCATAAGCAATCGTTCTTTATCTTACATTCTATCTCTATTCAACATCTCTAGGAAAGAAGGCTTATACATGCCAGAAATGTAGCATTTCTAGAGATGAAGAAGAGGTGAAGAAGGTGTCAAGTGAAATATTACTGTTGTCTGACAAAGCTTCTTCGTTTCTTTCATCTGGAAGTATCCTTTGCTATCATTTTTTTCTGAAACGAATATATCTAATAAGCTTATGTTTTGTATTTCACAAAATTTGCTACCTTAATAAGCAATATAGATAATAGTGAAGCAGGTTCAGTGTACAAGATCATTGAGCAGTTAGAACAGCAGCACTACCATTCTTTCTCGATCACTTTGCTTCACACACGTGAAACACTCCTGAAGGTATATTTCTAGCTTGTGTAGGAAAAACAACTATTTAAGGATGCACAACACATTTACTAGAATGACTGTATGAGTAACTACTGCCACTCACCCATGCAACTTCACTAGGTCTACTATCTCACCAGGCATACCATTGCTGCAGATATATATGGAGTTGCAAGATTGGCAGACTGCATTGATGTATTGCAGATTGACTATTCCAGTTTATGAAAGTAAGTCAACCTTGATCCTATTGTATTTAACTGGGAATATCTTATGCTATACAATTAGATATTTCACACCATCGTGGTTCTGAATTAAAGGGTTTGAATTCTATCAAATCATATTCTAACGTCCGAGGTTAACTTAAGGGAAAACTTTGCATGTTTGTGAGAAAATTGTCTCGATCTCATGCCAGGAAGTGCTTTCCATCTGTTATCCCTATTCCTGTTTGATCTTGTTTTTTGGGCCTCTCTTTTTTTGTCTTAGAAGTTTGATATGCAGCAACCTGTAGGGTTAACCCATAAAGAAAGATACAGTGAAGAGTGAACTTAGGATGATCTGTTTTTGTCTCGTAAAGAAACAATTCATAGGTTGAAACCTGCTATTATGCTTCTTTTCATTGAAATCCCAAAACTACACTTATTGATAGCACTTGCTAAAAATATCATCTTCAATAGTGCGCGATGAAGTTATCAGTGAACAAAAAGTGAGAACCCTGCAGTGATCATGATCAGTACAATAAGTATCCATAATGCTGCAACTGCTGCTGGATGATAACGTTGATATTTTTGGCCACAACCCACAGGCCACATAGTAGCTGGTAGAACATTATATCAGCAAGGAAGGGCAAGGGCAAAAGTTTATATATGATCTTAACAGTTTGAAAGGACATTTGCAAGCGATACAATAAAAGCTGCTGTTTCTTTTCATTGAAAAGAATGTTTTCTCAATTTTTCATTGCTCTTCCTTATGTTAGCTCACTGTTTATGGCAAAACTCTATGCTCGCTAATGTTGTTGCACTTTCATCAGGAGTTTACCCACCTTTTCATCCAATGGTCGGACTGCAATTCTATACTTGCGGAAAGCTCGAATGGTACGGATACTTTTACCTATCCACACACTTCCATGCATGTGTCATCTATGATGTGATAGCTTTCCCTGCCAGGATATGCCTTGTCTATTAATCATTTGTGCGATTATCTGATGCTAACTTTGGCACTGTTAGGATATGGACATGCCCTTCCATAGCACATTTTGACACAAGGTTTGAAGTTGTGATTGTCTTTCATATACTCCCCCCATTTCTAAATATAAGCCTTTTTTTTTGCTGCTATATAAGCCTTTTTAGAGATTTCAATACGGACTACATACGGATGTATATAGACGTATTTTAGAGTGTAGATTCACTCATTTTGCTACGTATGTAGTCCATATTGGAATCTCTAAAAGGGCTTATATTTAGGAACGGAGGGAGTAGTAATTAAAATTCGCAAGTAGTCCCTTTGTTTGTCTTCTGTCTAACACTGGCTCTCTGTTTTCTTCTTACCTGACTGTTCCTTCTTTGCACTGCTGAACAGTGCTAACTAAAAGCTCCTCCATGCCATAGGTTGCTTGAGTACACGGAAGACGCTCTGAAATCATTAACTAGGGCAGCAGATGTACTTCGGATAACACACGGCACACAATCCCAGTTCATGAAAGAGCTATTTGGTAAGCTGGAGGAGGCGAGGGCTGAAGTTTCATTTAGGCTATCGTCTGGAGACGAGAAAATTTCATGAGAGGACGCAACTCACCGTGATGACAAATAGGGATCGTCGATCATGCCTGAAGATAATACAGAGGATGCTGTGGTCACGATGAGATTGAAATCTGAGGTTTCGTCGAGGGAGGGCGATGGGGACAAGGGTGGTTAAACAGATCGCATAGACACGCTCTACAAACAGCATGCCTTTGTCTGATGTAACGTTGATGATGTGTTGAGTTTAATGATGTAGCATTATTAGTTCCGTGGTTTCTTCTTTGGGCATTTCTCCTATCCAGAAGCTTGACTTTTTGTCCATAAGACCATAACTAAATCCGTCACAGGAGATTGCCTCATCAATCATCTTGCTAAAACAAGGTGGAGTAGCATGGGGGGAAAGACTCTAGGAGTTGCAATCGAAATGCATTTACTGAACTTCAACAGCGAAGAAGAATTATGACCAAGCGGCAAATGAATATACATTTCATCGTCGTCTACACATGTGATTTTTGTCGGTTCAAACGCGCTATCTGCTATAGGGGCTAAGCTCAAACATTACTATTTACACGTCCTGTATTGCCTCAGGATGGGAAAAAGGAACATTTTGGATAGTTGGCACCTGATTCTTCGTAGCGGTAGAGACTAGCATTTAGCTAGTATTATTACAACGGAACTCGGACCATCTTCAGCACAAACAAATTCCCCTTGTAGCCTCTTGAAACCCTACAAATCCAGCAAGAAGATTTTTTGCAGCATCAGTGAATGTTACACCTGATACAACAACATACCCCCCCCCCCCCTCCCCCCTGCGCCCGCCCCGCAAACACTTGATTATATTTATTATCATTCTGAAGTGATTAAGTTTGATCGTCTCACAGTCTATAAATCAGTAAATCAGTACAAGTTGCTTTTACTTAGCTAATAGATGACTCTACTATCTGGATATCAGGGCTCTTAATTAACTTACTGTACTAGTAACAAATATATTATGTACATCAAATGTGTATAGCAGGTAAATATCAGCTCTGAAGTTTATTTATTTTTTATGCAAATATTAAATCTTCTAACAGAAATAGCAAGAACCAAAACTATTTGTATATGGGATTAACCCATAAGGCAATAACATCAATCTACCTGTTTTTTTCATATGGCATGAATAAGGTAGGAGCATTGTTCGTATATAAAATTAGGGCTTTCTCTGTACCTGGATTCAGTGACGGAGACAGGGGGCCAGCAGGGGCCTGCCCCCCCCCCCCCCCCCCCCCCTAACAACAGGGATTTCATGCTAATTTGCTTATGAGCAGTACATGATTACTGGTTATTTGCTGCTAAAAGCTCATTTTCCTAAGGTTTGGCCCTCCCCAATATGTTTTACCATCACTCGGCCCCCCTGATCATACTTTCCTGGCTCCACCACTGCCTGGATTAATTGGTGCCAAAGGTCGTCCCATTGGTTGGCATGCTTGATTTCCTATTCACCAGCGTTTCAAATTAAATTAAGAATCAAAGTAATGTTATTAAGCTCATTTTCAGCAAAATGGAGTGGAAATTATTGTAGTTTTTTCTTTATGGCAGCGAAACCAATTTGGCTAATTTATAGGAAACACGGAAGAAATGATTACGTGATAGATGTATTCCTTTAGATCTGGAATGCTGCGACGATGGCATGTCCTGTGCACCACACAAAGCACCACACTATGCTGTAAATGAAAACAAACTTGAAATATCGACGTTGATAACTGGATTCCTGTGTAGCCACCATAGCATTTGTGGTTAAAACACGATCAAGAAAAAGAGTAATCCCCCTCCGTGAGCAAATTGCAACAGGGGGCAAGGGTGTAGTGTAGGGGGCTATAGCCCCCCCTCCCCCTCCACGCGCAAATTGTAAATTTTCAATAATTGTTTATTTACCGAAAAAGGCTTCCCCCCCCCCCCCCCCCCCCGCCGCTTTATATATAAAGAAAACCAGCAGAGCAACGAGGTTCGACAAATGTTCACACCGCACACAAGTAGCCATGGTTCTGCCAAGGGCACAGCTATAACAGACCCTAAAACAACGACGAAAAGACAAGAGCAGCGGCAGCACATGTATCCTATAATTGTTTATTTAGGGGTACATGTATCCTATAATCATTATTTTTATTTATAATCACATATATGTTGTACTAATTCCTTATTTTTTTGATGAAAATGATCTTTTCGATGTTTGTATCTTATGACTAGCCAAGAAATGTATCAGAGGGTTGATCAGCTAGTTCTCATAGTGCAGATAGAAAAACCACCAATATTTGTATCTTATGACCAGGCAAGAAATGTACCAGAGGATTGATCACTTGATTATATTTTTTTGTCATTCTGAAGTGATTAAGTTTGATCATCACACGGTCTATAAATTAGTACAAGTTCATTTTACTTAGCTAATAGATGTCTACTATCTAGATATCAGGGCTCTTAATTAACTTACTATGCTAGTAACAAATATATTATGTAGATCAAATGTGTATATAGCAGATAAATATCAGCTCTGAAGTTTATTTACATTGTATGCAAATATTAAATCTTCTACCCAAAATTACAAGAACCTAAAACTATTTGTATATGGAGTCAATCCATAAGGCAATAACATCAATCTACCTCTTTTTTTCATATGGCATGAGTAAGGTAGGAGCATTACGTATATAAATTTAGGGTTTTCTGTGTACCTAGATTAATTGGTGCCAAAGGTTCTCCCATTGGTTGGCCTGCTTGATTTCCTCCTGAAAACGACCGTTGAAAAAAGAGAGTAGATTTAACATTGACTATGCATCCTATTCAGCAGCGTTTCAAGGGCAAAAGTTTTCATCCTATTCAAAAGCTTTCCCTGCTAGTATATGCCTTGTTTATTAATTATTTGTGCAATTGGCTGATGCTAACTTTGGCATTGCTAGGATATGGACATGCCTTTTCAGAAACTGTAGCACATTTTTACACAAGGTTTTATGTTGTGATGGTCTTTCATATATTAATTAAAATTCGCAAGTAGCCCCTCTGTTTGTCTTCTGTCTAACAATGGCTCTCTATTTTCATCTTTCCTGACTGATCCTTCTTTGTACCGCTGAACAGAGCTAACTAAAACCTCCTCCATGCCATAGGTTGCTGAGTACACATATGACGCTCTGAAATCGTTAACTAGGGCAGCAGATGTACTTCGAATAACACATGGCACACAATCCCAGTTCATGAAAGAGCTACTCCCTCCGTTCGGAATTAACTGTCGCTGAAATGAGTGTATCTACACGTCGGAATTAACTGTCGCTGAAATGAGTGTATCTACACGTCTAGATGCACTCATTTCAACGACAGTTAATTCCGGACGGTGGTTGTATTTGGTAAGCTGGAGGAAGCAAGGGTTGAAGTATCATTCTAGGTTGTCATCTGGAGACGAGCAAATTTCATGAGAAGACGCAACTCACCGCGATGGCATACAGGGATCATCAATCTCAGGACAGCGGTATAGGGCACCAAGGATAGCCCATTAGCACCCTGCAAACGACGCCTGAAGATAATATATAGGAAACCGTGGTCACGATGAGGTTGAAATCTTAGATTTCGTCGAGGGAGGGCAATGGGGACAGGGGTGGTTAAACTGACCGCATAAACACGCTCTACAAACAGCATGCCTCTGTCTGATGTAACATGGATAAGGTGTTGAGTTTAATGATGTAGCATTATTAGTGCTGTGGTTTCTCCTTTGGGCATTTCTCCTATCCAGAAGCTTGACTTTTTGTCTGTAACTGAATCTGTCACACAGAGATTGCCTCATCAATCATCTTGCTAAAACAAGGTAATATGGGGGGAAAGACTCTACGAGTTGCAATCCAAACGCATTTACTGAGCTTCAACAGCAAAGAAGAATAGGAGTTTAGGACCAAACACACACACGCATATATATATACCCATTTCGTCGTGGACACATCTGAGTTCTGTCAGTTCAAATGTGCTATCTGCTGTATAGACTAAGCTCAAACATCAATATCTACACATCCTGTATCGCCTCAGGACGGGAAAAAGAACATTCTGGATACTTGACACCTGATTCTCGTAGACACTAGCATTTAGCTAGATAGTTGACACCTGATTTTTGTAGGCATTTAGCTACTATTATTACAACGGAACTCGGTATAATGGGTCGACCATCTTCAGCACGAACAAGTTCCCCTTGTCGCCTCTCGAAACCCTGCAAATCCAGCAAGAAGATTTCAAGCAGCATCAGTACACCACAACATAAATTCTCTTCCCCAAAAAGCCAAACACTGCATACAGACATCCATCAGGATTTCAGGAGGGCAATTATTTCACAAAACTATTCTACTTTGAGTACTGGGAGGGTACAAATTACATGGAAAAAATGAGGTGTAGCAGTGACATTTGATGTCTATTTTAAGGGTATACATTTCCAATGCTAAAACATTTATGTATGTGCCATGCTCAAATTTGCAGATAACTGATTTATTTATTTTTAATTATCTTTTAGGGAGTGGGAGTTTTATTTTAAAATAGTCCAGTATTGTAACGATGGAGAATAGTGTGGGGGAATGAATCCATTTTGGGGCACAGTCGCGGGTGCTCCACATAAGAAGCCATTGGGAGGGGCAGATAAGCTGACCTGAGGTCTTCATCAAGATATGTGATCTCTAGTTCACCTTTGCCACTTCCAGGTGCTTTGATTTGGATCTAACCATGAAACAATATTAAAATTTTACTCAGTATCAATCGTCTGGTGTAAAAAGCAGACTATTGACTACAGTAGGAGATAAAATGCCTCACCAGGCTAAATATTTTGAAGTAATCAAACCTAACTGCCACTTTTCTAGAGTTGAGAGGCACCAAGTTGGCAGTAACCTGCAGAAGCAAATGCCATCACATCAGCACGGTACACACACAGAAGCAGCACTTGCAAGCTGTAACCACTATTATGGTTAAAAACACTAAAATTTTACCAACAACATCATGTATGCGATTTGCTGTTCTGATTTCAGAATGTGTCAACAAAATTCAGATAAACAAATTCGCGGTGGGATAACGTTACATTGAATGTGCGTACCGACACCGTGCTATATCAGTTATGTGCTAACTCAAGTCGTCGACAGATAATAAGGCTGCCAAGGAGGAAATGGACATTTGTGTTCTAAATCAAGTAAGGCTTCACCAGATGTCCAAAGAGAAGTAAAGCCTTCACCAGCTCAATCAATCCTTCAACTAACGCATCTCCTTATCCTAATTTTTGGGAGGTGCTTATCCCATTATCCACAAGAGTAAGACCATAACACATACTAGAACTGATCTGTACCATGCCAAATATAATCGATAAAGCATATCGTCCCCGAGTGACAAGTCTTTGCTTTTTAGCGATGAAAAGCAAAGAAAGGAATTTTGCAGTATAATCTCTTTTAGGGATAAGGCACACATACTGGAACTAGTTTTTGGTGGAAATTAAATTACCTGATTAAAGTAAGGCAGTGTCTCCATGTTTTGGGCTCGTAATGTGTCGGTGTTGATCGCTTGGTAAATCGTCCCGTATGGCCTCAGAAACTTTGGCCTCTGCATACCAGCAAGTGAACACAATGTGAAACTCCTTGAGGTTAATATGACTAAACGAGCTCTTGCCTATTTGGAGAAGAGCCCAGCTGTCTTCAAGGGCATGTGCACTGCACATCTTTTTTTGGAATGAAAAGAAAAAAGAACTGAATGCAGCCGCATATCTTGTTTTGTTTTGCGAGGAATGCAGCTGCCCAGCTTAGGTGAAGATCAATTATATTGCCATCAGAGGGATGACAATGACGAGCTGCATCAATAAGATGCTAATAATTTTTGGCCTTTGATGCAATGCACCACACCACAGAGAAATATAATTAAATAGTACTGTAAATCGCGGAGATAAGGAGGAGGAGGAGGAACCTGTGGCTGGAGAATGGAAGTGGAGGTGGTGTAGAGGAGCTCCCACTTGCCGTTGAGGAGCTCGGACTTGAGCGGCTCCTTGGTCGGGTTCACCTCCTCCAGCTGCTGCGCGATCTGGACCAACCAACCGGACGGAGGCGTGAGTCATCATGGAGATCAGCACCGGCGTGGAAGGTGGAGCTGAAAGGAGGTCACCTCACCTGGTCGACGCGGTCCTTGTCCTCGGGCGTGGCCTCGGCGCCGCGGTCGAGCGGCGCGATGGCCGCCAGCAGCTCCTCCTTGAGCGTCGCCGCCTTCTTGGCGTCCTCCTCCTCCTTCTTCTTGCTCCCCGTGAAGAAGGACGGCAGGAAGGAGGAGAAGGACGACACCGGCGCCCTCCACTCCCGACCCCGACGCCCGGCCGGCAGCGTCAGAGCGAGGCCGGCGTTGCCCCGTGGCCCTCCCCTCCTGATGCTACCGCTGCCGCCGGCGAGCGACGGCGGCGTGAGGAGGTGGCTGGAAGACGAGGAGGCGGGGGGCGCGCACGGGGGCGAGAGCGAGAGCGAGACGAGCGCCATGGCCACGGGGCACGGGAGGGATTTTTGTGTGTGCGTTGCAGCCGCAGCCGTGTCCGTCTTTTCTCGACGGAAGGAGCCGCGGGGTTTTTGAGTGGTCGGTATAGCGCGTGGGGTGGTGGCAGCCGGACGTCGAGCTCGCATTGTCGGTCAAATTCAGAAGTAGATGTCTGAACTTTGCACAAAATTACTACTGCTACACCCCAAATTCATCCCAAATTCAGAGGTTTTCGGTGCCTTGGATTTTTTGGCATGATTTGTGTGGCTTAACTTTGTATCTGGTAGCAAACTAGCAATCAAACCTGACAGTCGCATTGTCGAGCTACCACTGGAGCTCCTCTGTCTAGCTTGCAAATAAAATGACCGCACAGCATAACCTTGCAATGGCAATTGGAAAATTCTCAAAGCACCGGCGCCAAATACGCTAAATCGCTAATCTAGTCATCAATAGCTGGTAGATCGTCTTTGCATCAAGCAGACATGCGGCAAAAGAAAAGATAATGGACAAGAAACATTTGTGCTTGGGACGAAACACGCATGTAACCATGATGATTTACCATCAGTGCGTATAAACAGAAGAGATGTCATGACTATAAACTCTGCAGCAGAATCCGACCATATCCCCATAATATGATTCATCTACGACGGCATGGAAACTTGAACCGGAGCAACAAACGGTAGTAGCGTCGTGATGTAGCGCGCAAAAAACCAAACAGAAGGTAAATACACATGGCAATGTCACTTATTCGTCGGAGGACGAAGCTGACTTCTTCTTGGCGACCGAAGCCCTCTTTCCCTTGAGCGTCCTGCAGTTGTTCTTTGTCCTCTGGCCACGGACCGGGAGGCCGAGCTTGTGCCGGATGCCCTTGTAGCACCGGATCTCCTTCATCCTCTCGATCGCCACACGGTTGAACCGTTTCTGTAAAGCATTGGGGGGCAATGTTCAGTTCATTTTCGAAGAATCATGGAGAGAACTAAACATGTGCTAGCAAGTGGCAAATTAATTCTAAGCCTCTAATAGAATATCCTGATGGCATAGTTATCATAACAACATGGGATAAATTCTAAACATGACACTATTCAGTATTTTCATATCTTTTGAAGATGCTACTTTTATACCTTTTGTAGATGTTACCATTATAACAGTGAAATGCGTGTTTTAAATAAATGTCGGAAGAACTAAACAGGTCCTATATAAGCCTCTAATAGAATATCATGACGGCGTTGTTATTGTAACAACATGGAATGGAATAAATCATACTCCTATTAGCAAAGGGATGAGAGCAATTACAAGGTCTCCTTCAATCATGTACTTGGTGACCTCCTTACGGAGTGTGATGACCTCCTCCTCGGAGAGGTCCTTGGTGACCTTGTTATCAAAACTGAGGTCCAAAAGGATCTGGCGGGAGCGATTCCGTCCGATGCCATGGATGTACTGCAGCGAGTACTCCACCCTCTTGTGGTTTGGGATCTCAACACCACCGATACGGATGCACTCGATCCGCAGGCCACCATGACCAATGCCGCCCTTCTGTCAAGTTCCCAAAAAAACAGAAGAATCAATCAAAACAATAAAACAGTCACCTACACACATCTACATATCAAAGAATATCTTCTCTGTAAACACATATGAAGGGACATATAGCGAAGAAAAACAACAAAGAACCATCCCTATAACATTCACATTGATGTGCAAAGAAAAATTGTACATTATCAGTCAAAATGTGCTAGGACATTCATGGTTCCCAAGCAAGCACCCACACATAGATAGACACCAGCTCACCCCCATTCTTCCAGCATCCCGGGCATATCAATGGAACTACACACACAGAGAGACAGACAGCGCAAGCGGCGTGTGCCGAGACCTGGTAGCGCACTTGATTGGCACTGGCTGCTTCTCCCCAAGGGGCCGTGCACGAAAGGGGAGGGGAGGGAGAGGGCGGCGGTGCTCACCTTGGGGGCGGGGAAGGAGACGGAGGAGGCGCGGCGGCGGGTGGAGACGGGGAGGGACGAGGTGGCGACGGGGCCGGAGACCATGGAGAGGGTCGCCATTTCTGCTGCGCTCGCCCGACGAGGAGGTGCGTGTGTTTCCCACCGGAATCTTCTGCCTTGGATAGAACCCGAGGGCGGAGACGATAAGGTGGCTGGAGGCTGCTCCGTTATTGGGCTTTGGGCTTGGGCTTGATTTTGGGCCTTTCGAGGCCGAAGTGTAATTGAGCCTACAAAAAGCCACTCAGTGTAGGCTCAATAATAAAGTGTTTCGACTCGGCTCGATTTTGACTGTCTCGAAAAATAAATCGGCTCAATTATGAAAATGTTCTTCTAATTCCGAGCTCAAATGCTTGTTCTATGAACACTGAAATCCAAAAAAATTAGTAAAAGCATTTAAAATTCTGATTTTTTAAAACAGAAGTTACTTAGTTTTTTTTGCCTGTGGGCAACTTTTAATGATGAAATCACATTTGGATGTGTAGAAAATAATAACAAAAATTCTTTCAAAAAATTCTTTTTGGAGCATCGAATTTGTTTTTGTTGCCCAGAGCATTATGAATGTTTTTTCTTAGGGAAATTTACACGAATGTAGAAAATTCAACAATGTTTGTTGCCAAAAAATAGAATTTGAAAAACATATTTTTTTACTGTTCACAAGCTCAAGTGTAGAGACTACATGTCCCTTAATTATGGCCATTCTGTAGAGCTAAAAAAAGCCCTAAAAATGTAGAGCTTTCAAATAAAATAAAATTATAGCCACTCTGTACATTCTGCTAAAAAAAGAGCACACCACATCTCTAAACAAAAAATTAGCCAATTCAGATTCGATTTATTCGAACGAGGATGTAATGACATCATGGCCAGGCTGCTAGTCGAAAATCCTTAATACTCGCGCTTGGAAATCAGAGAGCGACGGTAACTGCAATTTCAGAACAGGGAAGCAGATACAGCAAATAGCGCCTTTTTTTATTGCGTAATACCGACTTTGAAGGGAGCCATTCCGTTTCTTACATCTTTACAGCTAAATTAAATAGGTATACATATATAGCAAAGGAAAAGAGAAGGCCTGAAAAAAGGCTAGTACACGCTGGGGCATCGGGGACTGTATATATATCAATGTCGCCTGAGGCATCATTCGTATGTTCTCTTCCTTTTCAAGATGGTTGGGACAACGACGACAGATCCAATGAGGAACAGAACAACTAATGTCTTGAAGTCGTACAATTCCCTAACTGATCTTAGATCGCCTAGAGCTCTCCCAGCCTGCAATACAATGGTAAAAGCAATTAGTTAGCAGGTATAAACTCATCATCCGGAAACTAAGCTATCACTCAGAGATGTTTCCGAAAGCAAACAAGTTGGTTCCCTGATGCACAGCCAGATCGGGGATAATGACTTTAAGTAGCGTTTGTTATGAAAAATTAAAATACTTCAGCACAAGATAAAAACTGGATACTCGCCGCGTTTGAATATTGACAAAGTCAACACCTGCGTCTTGCTATTGGTTGGTATCGTCTACGGTCTACCACTGAAAAATATTCTGCCATGGTGAGACACAAAGGGAGCCAAACCTGAGGTTTGATCCTTTGTGGGCAAAGGGCTATCAAATATGCTTCCACTAACCATCCAGGCACTAACTTGGGTATCTGAAATTGCTGCTAGTAAAGCTCAGGAGGTTTCCTCGTAGGGGGCAAAGGTATCCTTTTAGCACTAACAAACTAAGTTAACTAAGCATTGATTCTGACTGACACTAATTATGTACTAGGTAAGAGCTTGTATAGACAGTCGAAAAATATTCTGCCATATTCCTTGCACTTATCTTGCTGTTTCTTATTCTGAGCAAAACCACCTTGCTGATGCCATTCTTCGTGCAGCTTCTACTGAAGCTACGAAGCCAGCAAACATCAACAATGGAAAACAAATATTTTAAGATAAATTACCGAACCAATCAGAGAAGTTTTTTATGTGGACATGACACACTTGAAATGTGGCGCCTTCCTAAAAATAGGTACTATAACCCCGGTGTACTTTGGACAGCATATATGATGCACCCGCAACCAACTACCCATTTTCGATTATTTACCCAACATTTTAGCAAAAGAAAAATGCAAGAGCATCCAGACCCCAAACCATGTTATATTTCAGCAAAAGAACAATGAAAATTGTTTATAATGCAAAACAAGTTATGATACTCAAGACATAAACAGTTAAGCGATTCTAGTCCATTTTCATGTGACCTTTGAACATATAGCATGGATCCTGGTTCAGGTAATTGCTTTGTTCCGGACAAAACTGAGCCAAAATATAAGATTACTGCACGCGCTGATATTTACCTTTACAGTAATATAAGATGCTGGGATGAGTCCAATTAGTGTTGCAGCAAAGAAAATATGGAAAGGTATGTCGACAATAGGTGACGCCATATTTATGAAAGTATTGGGCAGGGTTGGTGTTATTCTCAGAAAAAGCATGTAGTTCAACAGCTTGTCTTTCCTCTTTGCAATCTGCAAGATAATCAAAAGTATTAGTTATATGAAATAAAGAACAGGAAAGCTCTCATAAGTTGGGGGAAAGATCTAAAAAAAAGATTGCCAGTGGAGATACAGTAAGCAGTTTGTTATTAAAAGCAGAAGATTACCTCTGACTGGAAATATCTCAGTCTTTCAGGCCACAACCAGCAAACCAAAGGTCTGCCAATCAACTTGGAGAGAAAATAGCAAGATGATGCCCCAGCTGTGGCAGTGAAGACGACCAAAACGCCCCCTTTAATCACCCCAAAAAGCGCTCCAGCAAGTAAAGACATAAAAATTGTTCCGGGGATCATAAATGTTTGCATGAAGATGTATATGGAGCAATACCCCAACACGAAATTCGCCTGATGCTCACTTGCATACACAGCAAGATTGTCCCTGCAAGTTTCAGAAAGGAATATCAGATTTCTAAAATGTATTCACTGCTGTCATAACACATAAATAATGCATATATAAATAGTTACCAAATCATAAAAGGAAGTGCTCATGTATTTAGCACTGCCTGTAAAAAACAATCATGAAATGTATCTTAATGATTCGACCCTGATAATGCTATGAGTAAAGAAAACCCTTCATATGCATTCGGCTTGTTTGCAGAAGAATACTACAAGCAGTAGTAGTTTGAAACATAACTGAATGCACTAGAGTATGGTGAGTAAGTACAATGGAGATCCATCAGCGCATTCTAGTGTCTGGATACAGGCAAACGAACAATAGGTGAAGTTCAGAATATAGTTTCGCACGGAACTTGACAGCAACCAGGAAAAGAATATTCTCCTGTCGTCTTTGGATGAACTAGGATTCCCTCTGTTCTACTGCGGAACTAGTATCCACCTTGCTGTTTATTTCCTAAAATATGCATCGAGTAGAGCATGGCTTCAGTCTGTTGTGATTAGAATGTGTGCACGAGCACAGCTTGCCTACCTCGACGCATCTAAAACCCCCCAATCGAATCCGAAACTCGCTACGTAGATCAAATCGACGCCTCACTTCGCTTGAAGTACGATTCAAACTACATTCCGCAGCGACGAAAATATCCGCGATCCGGAAGACACAGCGGGGCCGGCAAGCGTGGGGAGGGGAGGAGTGAGCCCTACTTGAGGACGCGCACGTCGGCGAGGCTGCGCGGGAGGCGGAGGATCTGGCCGAACTCGCGGCGGGGCGCGGCGAGGAAGATGCAGAAGATCCCGGCGACGAAGAGCGCGAGCACGGCGGCGGCCGCGAGCGCCTCGGTCCGCGTCAGCGTGGGGCGCGCCACGGCGGCCGCGGCGGCCTCCGGCTTGCCCTTCTTGGCGGCCGGCGAGCCGTCCTGGCCGGCGCCGGCGGCCGCGGCCTCGATGTCGCGGCGCGCGAAGAGCATGGCGGCGGCGGCCGGCGTGGGGCGCGCGGGCGGATCGTCGGCTGCTAGTGCTGCTGGGGCGAGGAGGAGGCGGAGGCGGGGTGCCTCGGGGCCGGCCTCATGGGGGAGGAGGTTGGACGGCGACAAGCGGTGACGGTGCCGTGCGTTGTGTTCTGCGCCCTTTTTTTCCCCGCTCGGTTTCTCGCCGTCCTTGTGGCGGCCTGGGTTTGACTCGGGTAACCCACAAGTTACCAGGGCCGGGCCGGTGTCCGTGGCAGTAGGATATACTGTTGCCACCAAAAGGCACCAACCGTGTCTGCCACGGGTGAGATATCACTTGCGTAGGGTTGTTGGGTTACCGCAAAGGCAAGCCGTGAGCAAGCAGAGCACGGTGCTCATTTCCTCCTTGAATTCTTAGCACTGTCCTTCACACTAATGCGTCTTCAGCATCCGTTGACATTACGGGACACGTCGGTATTTCGATTTTCTTGGTGAAGACAATGAAAACCTCAGATCTAGGATCGGACGATGACGGTGCTTGTGCACTGCTTCATTTTTGGAGGCGTCACTTTTAGACAGTTTGGACTTCAGATGTTGTCTAGGTGGCGGTTTGTGCTACAGCTACAAGGAATTGATCATTGTAGCAGGATCTTTCTTTTCTTCTTCTTCTTCTTCTTCTTCTTCTTCTTCTTCTTCTTCTTCTTCTTCTTCTTCTTCGTTTTTTCTGGCCCTGTGCATCCGTAATGTCTTTACGACATTGCGTTGTTGCAGCCTTCATCGTTTACATACTTGTGGCATGGAAATTGTCAGTACTTACTTCCTAAGAGACCGATATGCTTTTACGGCTAGTTTCACACACCAAGATCATCAAATAGATAGGACTCTTCGCCAGACGAGTGTATTTAGAGGGTAGAAACCATGTGTTGTTGTTGTTGTTGTTGTTCTTTGTCAAGCTGAGGACATTCATCATTTCCGTATGGTCGTGGTGTTGCTAAATAAGTTTGCAAAGAGATTTCTAATACTCCAGGGTTACCAACCTCCTTAGATTATGTATCTGTAGTCAGATGGTGGGATAATGATGGCAGGAAAAACTTTGATCATCAATCTAACGAGTGATACATTAGTTTCATAAGAAATTATACCACCAAAATATTTTTGAAATATGAATTGAATGATACGTATTTTATATGCAAACCATGTTTGTTGGTCAAAACGGTGATCAAAGTTATATGTGGGTGTCAATGGAGATGGGGGGGGGGGGATACATTACGGACAATCATTATTGTAAATTGGGTCATCTGAAATCTATATAATGAACTTTGATTCCACAATATTCATTGACCTAAATTTGTCTGAAAAAACATGCACAACTAACATCGATATTTCTTAAAGAGGAACCACCATTGCTTGGAAGTTAGAGCATGTGATCCGTGTGGTCAGATTTTCAACATAACTTATCTTAGACGAATCAAAGATTTTTTGCAGCGAAAATTGTATGATGAGGGAACTTTATCTTAGACACCATTCTTCAAAACTATCAGTGATAATGTACTTGGTTAAAAGGCGCATATGATATGTTTTCTCCTCTGGCACTATTTAAGAACTGGCTGAGATTAGGTTTTCATGTATTTTAGAAAGTGTCTAATGGTACCCAAACGTGGAACTGGAGAGGGTATGCACTCACAAGTCGCAATGAAACCATCCGAATCAAATGTGTCCTAAATGGATTCGATCAAAATAGTTCAACATTACTATAGTATATTAGTATTGAAATTAGCAAGATCATGTATTGCTATAGCATGTGCAGAAGCACAAGTTGATAACCAGTGTTTTGCTAATTTGATATAAGACATATGAGTGTCATGGTTAATCACAACTCCGATTTACTTTTTCGACCAACTAGTATTCTTTTCTAGTTTGTACTATCGTTCTGCTCTTTGTTTGGGTTTTCACCTTGGGTCCATCTCAACATATGAGAATGTATTCCAACATCAACTATACATGAGTGAGGAACTTATCTGCTACACTAACACATCCAATCTATCAATCCAACATTTGGTTTTATGTATCATTGTATATGGACAACTTAAGAAAAGTAAATTCATTTACAGCTACTTTGTGAACTTGTCCTCATGGGGACCAACCCATGTTTGCTTCTTTCAATATATATGGTGAGTTTCCTTCCAACTTTTCTGTCTAGATTGCACATTGGCATGCTACAAGATATTTGCTCGCCCAAATATACATTTGAGCAATAGTATCGTATGGGCAAACTTGAATAGAATGAAAAACCATTGCACATTAAGTGCAATGGGCACATTTACTTGGAATTGGTGGCATCGGGAAAATTGTACTAGAAGAATTCATGTTTTTCTTCATTGTTGGTTGCCTTGATTCTCCATCTTTCTTGTATTGTGGGTTGAGTTGCTTCTTTCACCCATTATATAGATAAGATAGAACAACTTGGGCTTGAGAATCTTGGGATGATACCTCCTAGACTTTCATGCCCTTAAGAAGTGTATGCAAATGCCCTAAACAACCTAGGTCTGATGGAGTATGTGTATGAGTAACTCCTTGTCGGAGTATGTGTAACTCCTTGTTGGAGTATCCTTGAATTTGCTGAGAAGGTGGGTATGTTTATGATGCTTGTGGGATATGCTTTTTGTTGGAGTATGTGTACGAGTAACTCCTTGTTGGAGTATGTGTACGTGTAACTTGTTGGAGTATGTGTAACTCCTTGATGCATTCTTGAATTTAGTTTTAACTAGCAAGATGCCCGTGCATTGCACGGAACATCAAGACGCATTTTTTTTTACAAAACACCTATTGTGATTTACCCATGCGGGAGTAATCCCATGTGTAAAAACTAATGATATCTCGAGAAAGAGGAGAGATAAGGTGAAGAGGAGTGGGAAGTGGTGGTGATTCGTGGTCGGACTGAACGGAGGCATGGGGATGGGCGACGCCGGCAGCGGCCATCATGTCAGATTGTTCCAGAGGCTTCCTTTTTTAATCGCTCAACAATGAGGTTGTGGGAGATAAGGATGAACAAGGGAAGGCCTTATCTGCAAATATGGAGAGATATGCGGGTATCTTCTTGTAAAATTATCATAGTCTTCTTTCTATCCGTCAGATATAGATCGGATGGTCTATATTGCAAGATGGCAGGCACACCATCATCACCAACTCGGCTTTTTATAAGAGTAGAGATGCTTGTACCAGCCCATAGATGGGGCGCTGGAGCTTGCATACCTTGTTAGCATTTTTAGGATCGACAAAACCTTCCGGCTGCATCATATAAAATTCTTCCTTAAGAAAGCCGTTAAGGAATGCCGTTTTGACGTCCATTTGTCATATCTCATAATCATAGTATGCGGCAATTGCTAACATGATTCGGACGGACTTTAGCTTCGCTATGGGTGAGAAGGTCTCATCGTAGTCAACCCCTTGAACTTGTCGATAACCCTTAGCGACAAGTCGAGCCTTATAGATGGTAACATTACCATCCACGTCTGTCTTCTTCTTAAAGATCCATTTATTCTCTATCGCTCGCCGATCATCGGGAAGTCTGTCAAAGTCCATACTTTGTTTTCATACATGGATCCTATCTCGGATTGCATGGCTTCAAGCCATTTGTTGGAATTTGGGCCCGCCATTGCTTCTTCATAGTTCGAAGGTTCACCGTTGTCTAACAACATGATTTCCAGGACAGGGTTGCCATCCAACCCGTAATCGTTCGGCAAACACAGGAGCTCTCGTACTGGATCAACGACTTGAGCCAGGCCCGACGAAAATGCTAGACGTTGATCCACCATAATTGGGGGGCCGCAAGCCACGGTCAGAACCATGGCATCCCTCCTTAATGCGCCAAATGTTGGAGCACTCAAGCCGACCTCACAACCACTATACTGGCATCTGCCCATCGGGACCTCCTATGTTCCACACTCGGCACAATGGCACAAGCACGACGAGTGAGGTCGGGGTGATTTTGCGGAGGGCATGCCTTATATTGCCCGATTTGTGGAGGATATTTCCCGGTTTTGTGTAGTCATTTCCCAGTGTGTTGTGGCCACAATCTGGTTCGACCCAGATCAGCGGTCGTCCATGTAACACTCGGCCGGATGCATTGGAAGGAGATATACCATACCGAGATGCTAGATGTTGATCCACTGTTCTTGACGACCATGGGCAGAAACACTATCATGGTCGCTAGTCCTTGCGATGCGATTTGGTCTAACCCTCGGCGCCATCACGCAAGCGCGAGGCATGAACACAAGGTCCCACGACCAGAAGGATGGAGCTTGAGCAGTGGACCATGCATCCAACCCGTGATCGTTCGGCAAACACAGGAGCTCTCGTACTGGAACAACGACCTAAGCGAGGCCCGACGAAAATGCTAGACGTTGATCCACCGTCATTGGGGGGCCGCAAGCCACGGTCAGAACCATGGCATTCCTACTTAATGCGCCAAACGTTGGAGCACTCAAGCCGAACTCAGAACCACTATACTGGCGTCGGCTCATCGGGACCACCTATGTTCCACACTCAGCACAATGACACAAGCATGCAGAAGGCATGCCTTATATTACCCGATTTACGGAGTATATTACCCGGTGTTGTGCAGTCATTGCCTAGTGTGTTGTGGCCACACTCTGGTTCGACCGAGATCAGCGGCCGTCCGTGTAACACTCACCCGGATGCATTGGAAGAAGATATACCATACCGAGATGCTAGATGTTGATCCACCACTCTTGACGACCATGGGCAGAAACACTATCATGGCCGCTGGTCTTTGCGAAGCGATTTGGTCTAACCCTCGGCCCCATCACGCAAGCGCGAGGCATGGACACAAGGTCCCACGACCAGAAGGATGGAGCTTGAGCAGTGGACCATGCATCAACGCATGATCGTTCAACAAACACAGGAGCTCTCGTACTGGAACAACGACCTAAGCCAGGCCCGACGAAAATGCTAGACGTTGATCCACTGTCATTGGGGGGCCGCAAGCCACGGTCAGAACCATGGCATCCCTACTTAATGCACCAAACGCTGGAGCACTCAAGACGACCTCACAACCACTATACTGGCGTCGGCTCATCGGGACCACCTATGTTCCACACTCGGCACAATGACACAAGCATGCAGAAGGCACGCATTATATTACCCGAGTTATGGAGTATATTACCCGGTGTTATGCAGTCATTGCCGTGTGTTGTGGCCACACTCTGGTTCGACCCAGATCAGCGGCCGTCCGTGTAACACTAGCTCGGATGCATTGGAAGGAGATATACCATACCGAGATGCT
Source organism: Triticum monococcum (assembly GCA_034509565.1). Taxonomy (NCBI): domain Eukaryota; kingdom Viridiplantae; phylum Streptophyta; class Magnoliopsida; order Poales; family Poaceae; genus Triticum; species Triticum monococcum. Next base: position 18,169,373 of record CM067844.1, on the reverse strand, counting down.
AGATGTTGATCCACCGCTCTTGGCGACCATGGGCAGAAACAGTATCATGGTCGCTGGTCTTTGCGAAGCGATTTGGTCTAACCCTCGGCCCCATCACGCAAGCGCGAGGCATGGACACAAGGTCCCACGACCAGAAGGATGGAGCTTGAGCAGTGGACCATGCATCTAACCCATAATCGTTCGTCAAACACAGGGGCTCTCGTACTAGATCAACGACTTGAGCCAGGCCCAACGAAAATGCTAGAAGTTGATCCACCATAATTAGGGGCCGCAAGCCATGGTGAGAACCATGGCATCCCTACTTAATGCGCCAAACGTTGGAGCACTCAAGCCGACCTCACAACCACTATACTGGCATCTGCCCATCGGGACCTCCTATGTTCCACACTCGGCACAATGACACAAGCACGACGAGTGAGGTCGGGGTGATTCTGCGGAAGGCATGCCTTATATTGCCCGATTTGTGGAGGATATTTCCCGGTTTTGTGCAGCCATTTCCCAGTGTGTTGTGGCCACAATCTGGTTCGACCTAGATCAGCGGCCGTCCATGTAACACTCGGCCAGATGCACTGGAAGGAGATATACCATACCAAGATGCTAGATGTTGATCCTGTTGGAAATATGCCCTAGAGGCAATAATAAAAGCATTATTATTATATTTCCTTGTTCGTGATAATTGTCTTTATTCATGCTATAATTGTGTTATCCGGAAATTGTAATACAAGTGTGAATAACAGACACCAACATGTCCCTAGTAAGCCTCTAGTTGACTAGCTCGTTGATCAACAGATAGTCATGGTTTCCTGACTATAGACATTGGATGTCATTGATAATGGGATCACATCATTAGGAGAATGATGTGATGGACAAGACCCAATCCTAAACATAGCATAAAGATCGTGTAGTTCGTTTGCTAGAGTTTTGCAATGTCAAGTATCTTTTCCTTAGACCATGAGATCGTGTAACTCCCGGATACCGTAGGAGTGCTTTGGGTATACCAAACGTCACAACGTAACTGGGTGACTATAAAGGTATACTACGGGTATCTCCGAAAGTGTCTATTGGGTTGACACGGATCAAGACTGGGATTTGTCACTCCGTATGACGGAGAGGTATCACTGGGCCCACTCGGTAATGCATCATCATATTGAGCTCAAAGTGACCAAGTGTCTGGTCACGGGATCATGCATTATGGTACGAGTAAAGTGACTTGCCGGTAACGAGATTGAACGAGGTATTGGGATACCGACGATCGAATCTCGGGCAAGTAACATACCGACAGACAAAGGGAATTGTATACGGGGTTGATTGAATCCTCGACATCGTGGTTCATCCGATGAGATCATCATGGAGCATGTGGGAGACAACATGGGTATCCAGATCCCGCTGTTGGTTATTGACCGAGAGTCGTCTCGTTCATGTCTGCTTGTCTCCCGAACCCGTAGGGTCTACACACTTAAGGTTCGGTGACGCTAGGGTTGTGAAGATATGTATATGCAGTAACCCGAATGTTGTTCGGAGTCCCGGATGAGATCCCGGACGTCACGAGGAGTTCCGGAATAGTCCGGAGGTAAAGAATTATATATAGGAAGTGCTGTTTCGGCCATCGGGATAAGTTTTGGGGTTATCGGTATTGTACCGGGACCACCGGAGGGGTCCCGGGGGGCCCACCGGGTGGGACCACCTGTCCCGGGGGGCACATGGGCTGTAGGGGGTGCGCCTTGGCCTAGATGGGCCAAGGGCACCAGCCCCAAAAGCCCATGCGCCTAGGGTTCCACATAAGGGAAGAGTCCCAATGGTGGAAGGCACCTCTAGGTGCCTTGGGAGGGAGGGAAACCTCCCCTTGGCCGCCGCACCTAGGAGATTGGATCTCCTAGGCTGGCGCACCACCCCCCCTTGGCCCTCCTATATATAGTGGGGGAGAGGAGGGACTTCATACACCAGCCCCTGGCGCCTCCCTCTCTCCCCGTTACGTCTCTCTCTCGTAGTACAGGCAAAGCCCTGCTACTGTGACGCCCTGCATCCACCACCACGCCGTCGTGCTGCTGGATCTTCATCAACCTCTCCTTCCCCCTTGCTGGATCAAGAAGGAGGAGACATCTCCCATCCCGTACGTGTGTTGAACGCGGAGGTGCCGTCCATTCGGCGCTTGGTCATCGGTGATTTGGATCACGTCGTGTTCGACAACATCAACCCCGTTCTTTGAACGCTTCCGCTCGCGATCTACAAAGGTATGTAGATGCAATCTGAATACTCGTTGCTAGATGAACTCATAGATGGATCTTGGTGAAACCGTAGGAAAATTTTTGTTTTCTGCAACGTTCCCCAACAGTGGCATCATGAGCTAGGTCTATGCGTAGTTCTTCTTGCGCGAGTAGAACACAATTTGTTGTGGGCGTAGATTTGTCAACTTTCTTGCCGCTACTAGTCTTTTATTGCTTCAGCGGTATTGTGGGATGAAGCGGCCCGGACCAACCTTACACGTACGCTTACGTGAGACCGGTTCCACCGACTAACATGCACTAGTTGCATAAGGTGGCTGGCGGGTGTCTGTCTCTCCTACTTTAGTTGGAGCAGATTCGATGAACAGGGTCCTTATGAAGGGTAAATAGAAGTTGACAAATCACGTTGTGGCTTTCATGTAGGTAAGAAAAAGTTCTTGCTAGAACCCTAATTCAGCCACGTAAAACTTGCAACAACAATTAGAGGACGTCTAACTTGTTTTTGCAGCAAGTGGTTTGTGATATGATATGGCCAAAGTTGTGATGAATGATGAATGATCTATATGTGATGTATGAGATGTTCATGCTATTGTAATAGGAATCACGACTTGCATGTCGATGAGTATGACAACCGGCAGGAGCCATAGGAGTTGTCTTTATTTTTTGTATGACCTGCGTGTCATTGAGAAAAGCCATGTAAATTACTTTACTTTATTGCTAAACGCGTTAGCCATAGTAGTAGAAGTAATAGTTGGCGAGCAACTTCATGGAGACATGATGATGGAGATCATGGTGTCAAGCCGGTGACAAGATGATCATGGAGCCCCAAGATGGAGATCAAAGGAGCTATGTGATATTGGCCATATCATGTCACGTTTATTATTTGATTGCATGTGATGTTTATCATGTTTTGCGTCTTGTTTACTTAGAACGACGGTAGTAAATAAGATGATCCCTCATATTAATTTCAAGAAGTGTTCCCCCTAACTGTGCACCGTTGCGACAGTTCGCTGTTTCAAAACACCACGTGATGATCGGATGTTTTATTCAGACGTTCACATACAACGGGTGTAAGACAGATTTACACATGCAAACACTTAGGTTGACTTGACGAGCCTAGCATGTATAGACATGGCCTCGGAACACAGAAGACCGAAAGGTCGAGCATGAGTCGTATAGAAGATACGATCAACATGAAGATGTTCACCGACGTTGACTAGTCCGTCTCACGTGATGATCGGACATGGCCTAGTTGACTCGGATCATGTTATACTTAGATGACTAGAAGAGGGATGTCTATCTAAGTGGGAGTTCATTATATAATTTGATTAGATGAACTTAATTATCATGAACTTAGTCTAAAATATTTTACAATATGTCTTGTAGATCAAATGGCCCACGTAGTCCTCAACTTCAACGCGTTCCTAAAGAAAACCAAGCTGAAAGACGATGGCAGCAACTATACGGACTGGGTCCGGAACCTGAGGATCATCCTCATAGCTGCCAAGAAAGATTACGTCCTACAAGCACCGCTAGGTGAAGCTCCCGTCCCACAGAACCAAGATGTTATGAACGCTTGGCAGACACGTGTTGACGACTACTCCCTCGTTCAGTGCGGCATGCTTTACAGTTTAGAGTCGGGGCTCCAAAAGCGTTTTGAGAGACATGGAGCATATGAGATGTTCGAAGAGCTGAAAATGGTTTTTCAAGCTCATGCCCGGATCGAGAGATATGAAGTCTCCGATAAGTTCTTCAGCTGTAAGATGGAGGAAAATAGTTCTGTCAGTGAGCACATACTCACTATGTCTGGGTTACATAACCGCTTGTCTTAGCTGGGAGTTAATCTCCCGGATGATGCGGTCATTGACAGAATCCTCCAGTCGCTTCCACCAAGCTACAAGAGCTTTGTGATGAACTTCAACATGCAGGGGATGCAAAAGACCATTCCTGAGTTGTTTGCAATGCTGAAATCAGCAGAGGTAGAAGTCAAGAAGGAACATCAAGTGTTGATGGTCAATAAAACCACTAAGTTCAAGAAAGGCAAGGGTAAAAAGAACTTCAAGAAGGACGGCAAGGAAGTTGCCGCGCCCGGCAAGCAAGCTGCCGGGAAGAAGCCAAAGAATGGACCCAAGCCCGAGACTGAGTGCTTTTATTGCAAGGGAAGCGGTCACTGGAAGCGGAACTGCCCCAAATACTTAGCAGACAAGAAGGCCGGCAAAACAAAAGGTATATGTGATATACATGTAATTGATGCGTACCTTACTAGTGTCCGTAGTAGCTCCTGGGTATTTGATACCGGTGCAGTTGCTCACATTTGTAACTCAAAGCAGGTGCTGCGGAATAAGCGGAAACTGGCAAAGGACGAGGTGACGATGCGCGTCGGGAATGGTTCCAAGGTCAATGTGATCGCCGTCGGCACGCTGCCTCTACATTTACCTTCGGGATTAGTTTTAAACCTTAATAATTGTTATTTAGTACCAGCTTTGAGCATGAACATTGTATCGGGATCTCGTTTAATTCGAGATGGCTACTCATTTAAATCCGAGAATAATGGTTGTTCTATTTATATGAGAGATATGTTTTATGGTCATGCTCCTATGGTGAATGGTTTATTCTTTATGAATCTCGAACGTAATACTACACATGTTCATAATGTGAGTACCAAAAGATGCAAGGTTGAAAATGATAGTCCCACATACTTGTGGCACTGCCGCCTTGGTCACATAGGTGTCAAACGCATGAAGAAGCTCCATGCAGATGGACTTTTAGAGTCTCTTGATTATGAATCATTTGACACGTGCGAACCATGCCTTATGGGTAAAATGACCAAGACTCCGTTCTCAGGAACAATGGAGCGAGCAACCAACTTATTGGAAATCATACATACTGATGTGTGCGGTCCAATGAGTGTTGAGGCTCGCGGTGGCTATTGTTATGTTCTCACCCTCACTGATGATTTGAGTAGATATGGATATATTTACTTAATGAAACACAAGTCTGAAACCTTTGAAAAGTTCAAGGAATTTCAGAGTGAGGTTGAGAATCAATGTGACAGGAAAATCAAGTTTCTACGATCAGATCGTGGAGGAGAATACTTGAGTCACGAATTTGGCACACACTTAAGAAAATGTGGAATAGTTTCACAACTCACGCCGCCTAGAACACCTCAGCGTAACGGTGTGTCCGAACGTCGTAATCGCACTCTATTAGATATGGTGCGATCTATGATGTCTCTTACCGATTTACCGCTATCTTTTTGGGGCTATGCTTTAGAGACTGCCGCATTCACTTTAAATAGGGCTCCGTCGAAATCCGTTGAGACGACACCTTATGAATTATGGTTTAGAAAGAAACCTAAGCTGTCGTTTCTAAAAGTTTGGGGATGCGATGCTTATGTCAAGAAACTTCAACCTGAAAAGCTCGAACCCAAGTCGGAAAAATGCGTCTTCATAGGATACCCAAAAGAAACTATTGGGTATACCTTCTACCTCAGATCCGAAGGCAAGATCTTTGTTGCCAAGAATGGTTCCTTTCTAGAGAAGGAGTTTCTCTCAAAAGAAGTAAGTGGGAGGAAAGTAGAAATTGATGAAGTATTACCTCTTGAACCGGAAAATGGCACAACTCAAGAAAATGTTCCTGAGGTGCCAGCACCGACTAGAGAGGAAGTTAATGATAATGATCAAGATACTTATGATCAAGCTCCTACTGAAATTCGAAGGTCCACAAGGACACGTTCCGCACCAGAATGGTACGGCAACCCTGTCTTGGAAATCATGTTGTTAGACAACGGTGAACCTTCGAACTATGAAGAAGCGATGGCGGGCCCGGATTCCGACAAATGGCTAGAAGCCATGAAATCCGAGATAGGATCCATGTATGAAAACGAAGTATGGACTTTGACTGACTTGCCCGTTGAACGGCGAGCCATAGAAAATAAATGGATCTTTAAGAAGAAGACAGACGCGGATGGTAATGTGACCATCTATAAAGCTCGGCTTGTCGCTAAGGGTTATCGACAAGTTCAAGGGGTTGACTACGATGAGACTTTCTCACCGATAGCGAAGCTAAAGTCCGTCCGAATCATGTTAGCAATTGCCGCATTCTACGATTATGAGATATGGCAAATGGACGTCAAAACGGCATTCCTTAATGGTTTCCTTAAGGAAGAATTGTATATGATGCAGCCGGAAGGTTTTGTCGATCCTAAGAATGCTAACAAGGTGTGCAAGCTCCAACGCTCGATTTATGGGCTGGTGCAAGCATCTCGGAGTTGGAACATTCGCTTTGATGAGATGATCAAAGCGTTTGGGTTTACGCAGACTTATGGAGAAGCCCGCGTCTACAAGAAAGTGAGTGGGAGCTCTGTAGCATTTCTCATATTATATGTAGATGACATACTTTTGATGGGAAATGATATAGAACTCTTGGACAACATCAAGGCCTACTTGAATAAGAGTTTTTCAATGAAGGACCTTGGAGAAGTTGCTTATATATTAGGCATCAAGATCCATAGAGATAGATCGAGACGCCTCATAGGTCTTTCACAAAGCACATACCTTGAGAAGATATTGAAGAAGTTCAATATGGATCAGTCTAAGAAGGGGTTCTTGCCTGTGTTGCAGGGTATGAAATTGAGCACAGCTCAAAGTCCAACCACGGCAGAAGATATAGAAGAGATGAGTGTCATCCCCTATGCCTCAGCCATAGGTTCTATTATGTATGCCATGCTGTGTACCAGACCTGATGTAAACCTTGCCGTAAGTTTGGTAGGTACGTACCAAAGTAATCCCGGCAAGGAACACTGGACAGCGGTCAAGAATATCCTGAAGTACCTGAAAAGGACTAAGGAAATGTTTCTCGTTTATGGGGGTGACGAAGAGCTCGTCGTAAAGGGTTACGTCGACGCTAGCTTCGACACAGATCTGGATGACTCTAAGTCACAAACCGGATACGTGTATATTTTGAATGGTGGGGCAGTAAGCTGGTGCAGTTGCAAGCAGTGCATCGTGGCGGGATCTACATGTGAAGCGGAGTACATGGCAGCCTCGGAGGCAGCACATGAAGCAATTTGGGTGAAGGAGTTCATCATCGACCTCGGAGTCATACCCAATGCGTCGGGGCCGATCAAGCTCTTCTGTGACAACACTGGAGCTATTGCACTTGCCAAGGAGCCCAGGTTTCACAAGAAGACAAGGCACATCAAGCGTCGCTTCAACTCCATTCGTGAAAATGTTCAAGATGGAGACATAGAGATTTGTAAAGTACATACGGACCTGAACGTAGCAGATCCGTTGACTAAACCTCTCCCTAGGGCAAAACATGATCAACACCAGAATTCCATGGGTGTTCGATTCATCACAATGTAACTAGATTATTGACTCTAGTGCAAGTGGGAGACTGTTGGAGATATGCCCTAGAGGCAATAATAAAAGCATTATTATTATATTTCCTTGTTCGTGATAATTGTCTTTATTCATGCTATAATTGTGTTATCCGGAAATCGTAATACAAGTGTGAATAACAGACACCAACATGTCCCTAGTAAGCCTCTAGTTGACTAGCTCGTTGATCAACAGATAGTCATGGTTTCCTGATTATAGACATTGGATGTCATTGATAACGGGATCACATCATTAGGAGAATGATGTGATGGACAAGACCCAATCCTAAACATAGCATAAAGATCGTGTAGTTCGTTTGCTAGAGTTTTGCAATGTCAAGTATCTTTTCCTTAGACCATGAGATCGTGTAACTCCCGGATACCGTAGGAGTGCTTTGGGTATACCAAACGTCACAACGTAACTGGGTGACTATAAAGGTATACTACGGGTATCTCCGAAAGTGTCTATTGGGTTGACACGGATCAAGACTGGGATTTGTCACTCCGTATGACGGAGAGGTATCACTGGGCCCACTCGGTAATGCATCATCATATTGAGCTCAAAGTGACCAAGTGTCTGGTCACGTGATCATGCATTACGGTACGAGTAAAGTGACTTGCCGGTAACGAGATTGAACGAGGTATTTGGATACCGACGATCGAATCTCGGGCAAGTAACATACCGACAGACAAAGGGAATTGTATACGGGGTTGATTGAATCCTCGACATCGTGGTTCATCCGATGAGATCATCATGGAGCATGTGGGAGCCAACATGGGTATCCAGATCCCGCTGTTGGTTATTGACCGGAGAGTCGTCTCGGTCATGTCTGCTTGTCTCCCGAACCCGTAGGGTCTACACACTTAAGGTTCGGTGACGCTAGGGTTGTGAAGATATGTATATGCAGTAACCCGAATGTTGTTCGGAGTCCCGGATGAGATCCCGGACGTCACGAGGAGTTCCGGAATGGTCCGGAGGTAAAGAATTATATATAGGAAGTGCTGTTTCGGCCATCGGGATAAGTTTCGGGGTTATCGGTATTGTACCGGGACCACCGGAGGGGTCCTGGGGGGCCCACCGGGTGGGGCCACCTGTCCGAGGGGGGCACATGGGCTGTAGGGGGTGCGCCTTGGCCTAGATGGGCCAAGGGCACCAGCCCCAAAAGCCCATGCGCCTAGGGTTCCACATAAGGGAAGAGTCCCAATGGTGGAAGGCACCTCTAGGTGCCTTGGGAGGGAGGGAAACCTCCCCTTGGCCGCCGCACCTAGGAGATTGGATCTCCTAGGCTGGCGCACCACCCCCCCCTTGGCCCTCCTATATATAGTGGGGGAGAGGAGGGACTTCATACACCAGCCCCTGGCGCCTCCCTCTCTCCCCGTTACGTCTCTCTCTCGTAGTACAGGCAAAGCCCTGCTACTGTGACGCCCTGCATCCACCACCACGCCGTCGTGCTGCTGGATCTTCATCAACCTCTCCTTCCCCCTTGCTGGATCAAGAAGGAGGAGACGTCTCCCGTCCCGTACGTGTGTTGAACGCGGAGGCGCCGTCCGTTCGGCGCTTGGTCATCGGTGATTTGGATCACGTCGTGTTCGACAACATCAACCCCGTTCTTTGAACGCTTCCGCTCGCGATCTACAAAGGTATGTAGATGCAATCTGAATACTCGTTGCTAGATGAACTCATAGATGGATCTTGGTGAGGTAATCGCATTAAAGGCATATGTCGCAAGTGAGGTAATCTTCACACAACCCATGTAATACATAAGGGAAAGAGAAACATAGTTGGCTTACAATCGCCACTTCACACAATTACATGAATAAACATTACATCAATCAAATACACTCATGGTCCGACTACGGAACCAAAATAAAAGAAGAACCCCAAATGCGACAAAGGTCCCCGATCGACCCCAACTGGGCTCCACTACTGATCAACTAGAACGAAACAACATAAAGGACAAGATCTTCATCGAGCTCCTCCTAAGCTTGGTTGTGTCATCTGCACGGACTCATCGGCACCTCCAAACTGGTTTTGGAAGTATCTGTGAGCCACAGGGACTCAGCAATCTCGCACCCTCGCGATCAAGACTATTTAAGCTTATGGGTAAGGTAAAGGTATGAGGTGGAGCTGCAGCAAGCGACTAGCATATATGTTGCTAACATACGCAAATGAGAGCGAGAAGAGAAGGCAAAGCACGGTCGATAAAGTATGACCAAGAAGTGATCCTAGACTACCTACGTCAAGCATAACTCCAACAACCGTGTTCACTTCCCGGACTCCGCCGGAAAGAGACCATCACGGTTACACACGCGGTTGATTCATTTTAATTAAGGTCAACTTTAGGTTTTCTACAACCGGACGTTAACAAATTCCCATCTGCCCATAACCGCGGGCACGACTTTCGAAAGTTCAAATCCCTGCAGGGGTGTCCCAACTTAGCCCATGACAAGCTCTCACGGTCAACAAAGGAATAGACCTCCACCCGAGATGTTCCGATCAGACTCGTTATCCCGGTACAACAAGACATTTCGACAGGGTAAAACTAAACCAGCAACACCGCCCGATGCGCCGACATCCTGATGGGAGCTGCACATATCTCGTTCTCAGGGCAACACCGGATAAGCAATCCGTACAACTAAAACCAGCCCTCGAGTTTCCCCGAGGTGGCACTGCAAGGGGCTCTAGTTTGGACCAACGCTTAGAAAAGCACTGGCCCGGGGGGGTTAAAATGAAGATGACCCTCGGGATGCGCGACTCCCAAGGGAAAAAGGCTAGGTGGCAAATGGTAAAACCAATGTTCGGCATTGCTGGAAAAGCTTTACTTAAGGCGAACTGTCAAGGGGTTCCCATTATAGCCCAACCGCTTAAGGGACGCAAAATCCTGGAACATAACACCGATATGACGGAAACTAGGGCGGCAAGAGTGGAACAAAACACCAGGCATAAGGCCGAGCCTTCCACCCTTTACCAAGTATATAGATGCATTAATTAAATAAGATATATTGTGATATCCCAACAAGTAAAACATGTTCCAACAAGGAACAACATCTCCATGTTCCAACATGGAACAAACTTCAATCTTCACCTGCAGCTAACAACGCTATAAGAGGGGCTGAGCAAAGCGGTAACATAGCCAATCAACGGTTTGCTAGGACATGGTGGGTTAGAGGTTTGACATGGCAATTTGGGAGGCTGACAAGCAAAAGGTAGGCATCGTAGCATTGGCATAGCAAAAGAGCGAGCATCTAGCATAGCAAAGATAGTAGTGATTTCGAGGGTATGATCATCTTGCCTGAAATCCCGATAGGAAGAAGAACGAGTCCATGAAGAAGACAAACGGACGTAGATGAACGGATCCTCACAACACGACGTTATCGGAACCAACCCGAAGAAGCAATCACCGGAAAATAGCAAATAACATAGTAAACAACCAACACATCAACATGGCATGATGCACAATCAAGTATGATGCATGTCCGGTTTAAAGAGGCATGGCATGGCAAAGTGCACAAACAATCCTACAAATTAAGTGGAGCTCAATATGCAACGAGTTGCATATTGACGGAACACCACGTGATTTATTTAGTTCGATCTCGTTTATGTACCCAACAATATTAAATGTTGATTAACATGGCAAGAGGTGAAGCACAACAAAACTACCTATCTAGGCAAGTTTAAATGAGGCCGGAAACAACGAACAACAATTCCGGAAAATCCTCATATGCATAATTTAAGGTTTGGTACTGTTCTGCCCTAAACAATATTTTAGAGTTGTTAAACATGCAAAGCAATGTCACCATGATAAACTAGGCAAAATTCTACCCCATTTACATATAAAGTTTATTAAAATCGGAGTTACGGTTATTTAGTTATGAATTAAATCATATTAGCATGGCATAGAGCAAATTTAATGCAAACAACATTTTAAACATGGCTGAAAGTGACATAATATGAAACTAGACACAATTTTAAGCATTTTTCATATATAAAACATTTTAATATGATGCATCGTTTGTGAGTTATTAAATGCATGTTGTGCAAGGGGTTTTCTGTAAATCTGTAAATTCCTGGATAAATAGACAAATCACTCCGCGGAAAAAAATGTGACATGGGCCAAATCTGGCCGAACGAACAGAGGAAAAAAAACAGGGGCTGCTCACCCTAGGCCTTGGGCCATCGGAGGTGATGGGCTGGGGTGCACTGGGCCATCTGGCCAACGGCTGGGCCTGGCGATGTGGAGAGGAGCCGGCTCGAGAGGATCTGGGCCTTGCGCAGTGGTGGGACGAGAGGCTACAGGCGCGGGCTTGCGTTCGTCCTCGTCTCCGTGATGCAGTACAACGGTGGCGGACTTGTCGCGGGCTCCTGGCGACGGGGTCGGCGGGAGGCGGCCGGAACAGTCAGATCCGGTGCGCCTCAGCAGGGAACCGGCGGGTCTGGACGACGACGCGCACGGGGCGACATCGGCGGAGCTTGGCGACCAAGGCATGGCTCCTGCTCCTGGCAGAGAAGAGAGAGAGAGACACTGAGCGATAGATAGAGACGCACGGGAAGGAAGGGAGACGGGGAGAAGAAGGCGACGGTCCTGGGGTCGCTGATGTGTGGCTCCAACGAGGGGAAGGAGGTCAGGGGAGCGGAAGAGGGAATCCGGCCTGGCGTCTCGGGATCGGGGCTCCCCTGTTCGCGCTCCTGGGCGCGTGCTCGCGCATGAGAGCGAGAGGAGGCTGGGCCTCGATTGACTGGATCGGGGCCAGGGGCACGACTACGCAGGGAGCCGGTAGGCTTGATGCTGAAATTGAGGGGAGGAGGAGGTTGGCCGGCTGCGGGGTCGATGTGACTCGGGAAGAGGGGCTCGGTGGTTGGCCTGGTTTGCAAAACGAGGAGGGGATCAACTGGAAGAATGGATCGGGAGGAGATGAAGCTGGTTGGCTGTGGGTGAGATCCCGATGGGGATTTGGGAAAAAGTGCGGCGGCGGTAGGGACAAACTCCTAGGATTTAGGGTTACGCCACTTATATACGTTGTTGGATTAGGTTAGGGGTAATCTCGACCCTACAATCGCAAACGGACGATCACGGATAAAATAGCTAGGGAGTCTAAATAATAAAACGGTGACGTTTTGTAGATGTTTGGGGATGATCCGGATCCAACGGTGACGACCGTCCGGGTCGGATCCGGGACAACTTTTCGGACGCGCGCGCGAGGAGGGTCGCGGGCTGACGAGAGAGGTTAGGTAGGGCCTGGCAGTGAGTAGTGGGCTGTGTAGACGGTCTCGAGCTGAGAGAAGAGAAGAGAGGGAGGCCCGGCGACTATTTCCGGAGACCGAAAATGTCCGATGTTAGACCAGCTATAATGCCGCTATATTTATCCGTCGGGGCGTCAAACGAACTCCGAATGCGATGAAACTTGGCAGGCGGTCTACTAACAACAAAACAACACCGCACGCCAACTTTCATCCCATTCCGAGAACATTTTCCGGCCACTTATAAAATAATATTTCGGACATGCCGCGGGCGCAGTGCAAGTGTGGTTGGGCTCACAACGGACAACGGAGAGAACGAGGAGACCGGGACGGATGCAAGTTTTGAAAACATGATGATGCAATGCACATGATGACATGATGAAATGCAACACGCAAGCGAATGACATGGCAACGACAACGAATAACTGGAGGACACCTGGCACATCGGTCTTGGGGCATTACAACACTCCACCACTACGAGAGGATCTCGTCCCGAGATCTAGAATGGCACCGGAGGGACAACGGAACAGAAAGAGAAGAGGTAAAACTAAGTTTCTTCTTTGACAAACGAGTGAAAACACGAACCTTGAGAGGTTGAACAAATAGAAAAGAATAATACAACGGAGATAAACAAAGTGAAAAACACTACGTTAGCCAAGGAGTCAGAAATACGACGAAAAAGACGAGCTTAAGTGACAATATAGACATTGAAGCCACTCCAGTCAAAACAAAATAGAGAGGGAATAAGAATGAAATAATTTGGACAACACTCCGGTTGAGAAGGGAAGAAAACTTGATAAGATGAGAGAACTTGGAAAGATGGCATGACACTCCGGTTAAATGGATAGGCATGAAAAGAATACGATCTTAGGCAAACGAGATGATGGGTTGAGAAAAGCAACATCAATAGACCTCCAGGAGAAAGAATAGAATAAAGATAGTTGAGACAAACGAATATAGAAGACAATGCCAACTTCTGCTACAAAAGAACTTGAAAAGGCATCTTTAAGAGAAGGGTTGAACGGAGTTGTTGTGAAAACCCACAACGAAAATAATAAGCTTGATATGGTCTTATGGAATACAACTCAAATTATGAGGTGACAACCTGCCAAACAAGATTGGATTGATAAGAACAAGAAGACGAGAAACTATTTCACCGGGAGGATAAATAAAGAACTTGGGTCAATTATAAGCACCATAGATAGCAACAAACCTTAGGGAAGACTTTAGGTGAAAAAATAACCCAAGATAACTCCAACGAAGAGGTTGATGGATTTAAAATATCTCATCCTTGACAACATGTGAATCATGAAACATGAACTCAAATTATCAAGAATGACATAATACCACCTCTATTGATACGGAAGGAATAATTGCACTCCGGATTGCAATATGAAGAAAGCTTGAGCTTCTTAGAAAAGAATCTCGATTAAAAAGTTGGAGAAGGAATTAAATCCTTGATGGACCATTATGTAGAACCTCCATGAAGAACTCCGGTAACGAAAGGATGATAAAAGCAAAAGAAGTTGAAAACACAAGGTGAAACCTTGTAATGATTTAGAAGGAGCTTCGCGACGAGATAATGCAGAAAAGGTAAGAACTCCGGAAAGAAATGATAAGATGAGCAATTGAGATCAAAATCTTGATGAACCTCCGGAATAGGAAATTAATCACTTGGATGAAACAAGAATAAGAATTATGTTATGCTCGTCCTTCATCAAGTAAATTGATGACAAACCATGGATTTGGCACACTACTTATTCTCGTAGAAAGGATTAAGAGAGATATAGCGCAAACTTAATGGACCACCGGTAGGATTGAAACAACGAATGAATATATACGGTAACAAATGACGAGAACTCTTGGACGAACCACCGTAAGAATTGAAAATGAACTAAGAGAAGATAAAGAAACACCGGGAAGAATTGGGAAAACGAATGAAGATACTTGAGGGGAATTAAGATGCAAGAGAACGAAGAGATCACGAGCCGATTAAAGATCACTTGAATGAAGCATCGGTAAAATTGGAGAATGATAGCTGAAAGTTGAGAAAGAATAAGTCTTCTTAAATGATGGGCTTCGGGGAAAAGAAAAGAAAAACAACTCATGAAAAGCTCCGGATTGGTGAAAAGAATATCTCACAATCGCAAATAATTATGAGAGGATGGCAACAAGCTAGAATCACGAATCTTGAAGAGAAAGGATCAAGATTGAGAGAAAAAATCTTCTTCGGTCTTCAAAATCCGAGAATGACGACGAGAAACACCACCATGAATTATTGAGGCACTCCGGAATAAAGAAGAATATAAAAGTTGAATCAATGATGAAATGAATTTGAAAGATCTTGGAGAAGGACATTTGACTGATGATAATTCATTCTTGCGTCAAACTTTAAAAGGAATTTAGGATATCTCCGGAAAATAAGAAGAGTCAGGTAAGATCCTGGGAATAGACCTGTGGGTTAGGGCCCACTCAAAAGAAACACCGTTGAATGATTACTTGAAAAGGAGAATGCACCGGTTGAATAAAAAGGCTTGAATGATATAACATCCTCGAAATAGCTTGAATGAAAGAAGAGTGGATACACGAATCTTCGAGATATCTTGAGCACTCCCGAATAATAAATAGCGAGAAGTAGAATGATAAAGAATTGCACCGGCATGAGAAAGCATTGAAATGAGGAAAAGACATGGTCAACAAAGCTTGACTTGAAACCACCGGAGAAGAAAAAGAACGAAGAACGATGAACTTGAGGTTCCGTTAGAATCTTCATGAGAATCACTGGATAAGAACATTGAGGGAAAAGAATGGAGAGACTTCACATCAATAAGATGGATACTCGATTAAGAGATCTGAATCCTTGGAGAAAAACAAAGGGAGGGAGGGTGGGAAAAAACAAAGACAATTTGAAATGGATGAAACAAACATCGTTGAGAAGAACTGATACTAGATCTTGCGAATGTTGAAGTGATCGGATCCACTTGAAGAGAGACACACCGGTAGAAAATGATTGACATGACAATCTTTATGATCAAGAAGGATTGGTATCCACATCGGAGTATGAGAACATCATTTAGTCAAGGGATGGAATCAACATTTGACTTGAAGCAACTCGAATACCACAACTCAAAACAAAATAAAGAATTGGCTTGCAAAATAAGCCGGAACAAACATATGATTGAGATTTCGTCCAAAGTTTTCGTGGTGGGGCCTACACGGGCTCGATCGTACAACACCATCATGTATAAGGCAGTGCACATGACATACGAAGCGTCCCCGAGTCGGCATAGCCAAGGACTCTTTACAAGACCACTGTAAAACCGACCATGAATAGGCGGACCACTAGACGTCGAACCCCAATTTCATATCATACATTTGTCGGAAAGATATCCTAAGAGCTACTTGAATTCCCACTTATGAAACTCCCGAAATTTTCCGGTTATGCAATCAGGTGTTGGGGATATAGGGGAAGCATAATATCTCACCCAAACTAGCAAATCCTACATCCAGCTGCATCCATCCTTCAACACATAACCAAGAAACCTTCGGAAATCATCTACCTCAACCTTCGAAAAGCATCCATTATACAAGTTATGGCGATACTCCCGAACTCCCGCCCAAGTACTGGGTGGTGTCGAGGTTATCTCACCAACGAACTGCATAAAAAAGATTTTCGATGTCGGCGTACTAAACTCAGGTATTCCAGAACTGCAACGATAAAATTATGATGACAACACCTCAGAGCTCAACTCCCCGGGACACTTCCACTAAACCCCTGACAGGAGGCACCAAGACAATGTTCTCATCATAAAACCATCGAAACGATTCCAAGATACCCGCGTGATCCTAAATTTTTTTAGTGAAATTTGAGAAGAGAAGAGTCAAAACTCTACATCAGGATGCCTTACCAGAGCGATGAAGGGACTGGGAAGTAAAAAGAATTCCTAAACTCTCTGATATATATAATTCCTAGAAGACTCAAAACATTTTTCTAGACACAACTCGGCCGCTAAAAACGATCAATCAGTGGGGGCTCCTAAGGTCGGGGAAGGCTCTGATTACCAACTTGTAACACCCTCGATGCGACTATATCTCCCACGTGTCGAGGCACGACTTAGAGGCATAATCGCATTGAAGGCATATGTCGCAAGTGAGGTAATCTTCACACAACCCATGTAATACATAAGGGAAAGAGAAACATAGTTGGCTTACAATCGCCACTTCACACAATTACATGAATAAACATTACATCAATCAAATACACTCATGGTCCGACTACGGAACCAAAATAAAAGAAGAACCCCAAATGCGACAAAGGTCCCCGATCGACCCCAACTGGGCTCCACTACTGATCAACTAGAACGAAACAACATAAAGGACAAGATCTTCATCGAGCTCCTCCTGAGCTTGGTTGCGTCATCTGCACGGACTCATCAGCACCTCCAAACTGGTTTTGGAAGTATCTGTGAGCCACAGGGACTCAGCAATCTCGCACCCTCGCGATCAAGACTATTTAAGCTTATGGGTAAGGTAAAGGTATGAGGTGGAGCTGCAGCAAGCGACTAGCATATATGTTGCTAACATACGCAAATGAGAGCGAGAAGAGAAGGCAAAGCACGGTCGATAAAGTATGACCAAGAAGTGATCCTAGACTACCTACGTCAAGCATAACTCCAACAACCGTGTTCACTTCCCGGACTCCGCCGGAAAGAGACCATCACGGTTACACACGCGGTTGATTCATTTTAATTAAGGTCAACTTTAGGTTTTCTACAACCGGACGTTAACAAATTCCCATCTGCCCATAACCGCGGGCACGACTTTCGAAAGTTCAAATCCCTGCAGGGGTGTCCCAACTTAGCCCATGACAAGCTCTCACGGTCAACAAAGGAATAGACCTCCACCCGAGATGTTCCGATCAGACTCGTTATCCCGGTACAACAAGACATTTCGACAGGGTAAAACTAAACCAGCAACACCGCCCGATGCGCCGACATCCTGATGGGAGCTGCACATATCTCGTTCTCAGGGCAACACCGGATAAGCAATCCGTACAACTAAAACCAGCCCTCAAGTTTCCCCGAGGTGGCGCTGCAAGGGGCTCTAGTTTGGACCAACGCTTAGAAAAGCACTGGCCCGGGGGGGTTAAAATGAAGATGACCCTCGGGATGCGTGACTCCCAAGGGAAAAAGGCTAGGTGGCAAATGGTAAAACCAATGTTCGGCATTGCTGGAAAAGCTTTACTTAAGGCGAACTGTCAAGGGGTTCCCATTATAGCCCAACCGCTTAAGGGACGCAAAATCCTGGAACATAACACCGATATGACGGAAACTAGGGCGGCAAGAGTGGAACAAAACACCAGGCATAAGGCCGAGCCTTCCACCCTTTACCAAGTATATAGATGCATTAATTAAATAAGATATATTGTGATATCCCAACAAGTAAAACATGTTCCAACAAGGAACAACATCTCCATGTTCCAACATGGAACAAACTTCAATCTTCACCTGCAGCTAACAACGCTATAAGAGGGGCTGAGCAAAGCGGTAACATAGCCAATCAACGGTTTGCTAGGACATGGTGGGTTAGAGGTTTGACATGGCAATTTGGGAGGCTGACAAGCAAAAGGTAGGCATCGTAGCATTGGCATAGCAAAAGAGCGAGCATCTAGCATAGCAAAGATAGTAGTGATTTCGAGGGTATGATCATCTTGCCTGAAATCCCGATAGGAAGAAGAACGAGTCCATGAAGAAGACAAACGGACGTAGATGAACGGATCCTCACAACACGACGTTATCGGAACCAACCCGAAGAAGCAATCACCGGAAAATAGCAAATAACATAGTAAACAACCAACACATCAACATGGCATGATGCACAATCAAGTATGATGCATGTCCGGTTTAAAGAGGCATGGCATGGCAAAGTGCACAAACAATCCTACAAATTAAGTGGAGCTCAATATGCAACGAGTTGCATATTGACGGAACACCACGTGATTTATTTAGTTCGATCTCGTTTATGTACCCAACAATATTAAATGTTGATTAACATGGCAAGAGGTGAAGCACAACAAAACTACCTATCTAGGCAAGTTTAAATGAGGCCGGAAACAACGAACAACAATTCCGGAAAATCCTCATATGCATAATTTAAGGTTTGGTACTGTTCTGCCCTAAACAATATTTTAGAGTTGTTAAACATGCAAAGCAATTTCACCATGATAAACTAGGCAAAATTCTACCCCATTTACATATAAAGTTTATTAAAATCGGAGTTACGGTTATTTAGTTATGAATTAAATCATATTAGCATGGCATAGAGCAAATTTAATGCAAACAACATTTTAAACATGGCTGAAAGTGACATAATATGAAACTAGACACAATTTTAAGCATTTTTCATATATAAAACATTTTAATATGATGCATCGTTTGTGAGTTATTAAATGCATGTTGTGCAAGGGGTTTTCTGTAAATCTGTAAATTCCTGGATAAATAGACAAATCACTCCGCGGAAAAAAAATGTGACATGGGCCGAATCTGGCCGAACGAACAGAGGAAAAAAAACAGGGGCTGCTCACCCTAGGCCTTGGGCCATCGGAGGTGATGGGCTGGGGTGCACTGGGCCATCTGGCCAACGGCTGGGCCTGGCGATGTGGAGAGGAGCCGGCTCGAGAGGATCTGGGCCTTGCGCAGCGGTGGGACGAGAGGCTACAGGCGCGGGCTTGTGTTCGTCCTCGTCTTCGTGATGCAGTACAACGGTGGCGGACTTGTCGCGGGCTCCTGGCGACGGGGTCGGCGGGAAGCGGCCGGAACAGCCAGATCCGGTGCGCCTCAGCAGGGAACCGACGGGTCTGGACGACGACGCGCACGGGGCGACATCGGCGGAGCTTGGCGACCAAGGCATGGCTCCTGCTCCTGGCAGAGAAGAGAGAGAGACACTGAGCGATAGAGAGAGACGCACGGGAAGGAAGGGAGACGGGGAGAAGAAGGCGACGGTCCTGGGGTCGCCGATGTGTGGCTCCAACGAGGGGAAGGAGGTCAGGGGAGCGGAAGAGGGAATCCGGCCTGGCGTCTCGGGATCGGGGCTCCCCTGTTCGCGCTCCTGGGCGCGTGCTCGCGCATGAGAGCGAGAGGAGGCTGGGCCTCGATTGACTGGATCGGGGCCAGGGGCACGGCTACGCAGGGAGCCGGTAGGCTTGATGCTGAAATTGAGGGGAGGAGGAGGTTGGCCGGCTGCGGGGTCGATGTGACTCAGGAAGAGGGGCTCGGTGGTTGGCCTGGTTTGCAAAACGAGGAGGGGATCGACTGGAAGAATGGATCGGGAGGAGATGAAGCTGGTTGGCTATGGGTGAGATCCCGATGGGGATTTGGGAAAAAGTGCGGCGGCGGCAGGGACAAACTCCTAGGATTTAGGGTTAGGCCACTTATATACGTTGTTGGATTAGATTAGGGGTAATCTCGACCCTACGATCGCAAACGGACGATCGCGGATAAAATAGCTAGGGAGTCTAAATAATAAAACGGTGACGTTTTGTAGATGTTTGGGGATGATCCGGATCCAACGGTGACGACCGTCCGGGTCGGATCCGGGACAACTTTTCGGACGCGCGCGCGAGGAGGGTCGCGGGCTGACGAGAGAGGTTAGGTAGGGCCTGGCAGTGAGTAGTGGGCTGTGTAGACGGTCTCGAGCTGAGAGAAGAGAAGAGAGGGAGGCCCGGCGACTATTTCCGGAGACCGAAAACGTCCGACGTTAGACCGGCTATAATGCCGCTATATTTATCCGTTGGGGCGTCAAACGAACTCCGAACGCGATGAAACTTGGCAGGCGGTCTACTAACAACAAAACAACACCGCACGCCAACTTTCATCCCATTCCGAGAACATTTTCCGGCCACTTATAAAATAATATTTCAGACATGCCGCGGGCACAGTGCAAGTGTGGTTGGGCTCACAACGGACAATGGAGAGAACGAGGAGACCGGGACGGATGCAAGTTTTGAAAACATGATGATGCAATGCACATGATGACATGATGAAATGCAACACGCAAGCGAATGACATGGCAACGACAACGAATAACTGGAGGACACCTGGCACATCGGTCTCGGGGTGTTACAACACTCCACCACTACGAGAGGCTCTCGTCCCGAGATCTAGAATGGCACCGGAGGGTCAACGGAACAGAAAGAGAAGAGGTAAAACTAAGTTGCTTCTTTGACAAACGAGTGAAAACACGAACCTTGAGAGGTTGAACAAATAGAAAAGAATAATACAACGGAGATAAACAAAGTGAAAAACACTACGTTAGCCAAGGAGTCAGAAATACGACGAAAAAGACGAGCTTAAGTGACAATATAGACATTGAAGCCACTCCGGTCAAAACAAAATAGAGAGGGAATAAGAATGAAATAATTTGGACAACACTCCGGTTGAGAAGGGAAGAAAACTTGATAAGATGAGAGAACTTGGAAAGATGGCACGACACTCCGGTTAAATGGATAGGCATGAAAAGAATATGATCTTAGGCAAACGAGATGATGGGTTGAGAAAAGCAACATCAATAGACCTCCAGGAGAAAGAATAGAATAAAGATAGTTGAGACAAACGAATATAGAAGACAATGCCAACTTCTGCTACAAAAGAACTTGAAAAGGCATCTTTAAGAGAAGGGTTGAACGGAGTTGTTGTGAAAACCCACAACGAAAATAATAAGCTTGATATGGTCTTATGGAATACAACTCAAATTATGAGGTGACAACCTGCCAAACAATATTGGATTGATAAGAACAAGAAGACGAGAAACTATTTCACCGGGAGGATAAATAAAGAACTTGGGTCAATTATAAGCACCATAGATAGCAACAAACCTTAGGGAAGACTTTAGGTGAAAAAATAACCCAAGATAACTCCAACGAAGAGGTTGATGGATTTAAAATATCTCATCCTTGACAACATGTGAATCATGAAACATGAACTCAAATTATCAAGAATGACATAATACCACCTCTATTGATACGGAAGGAATAATTGCACTCCGGATTGCAATATGAAGAAAGCTTGAGCTTCTTAGAAAAGAATCTCGATTAAAAAGTTGGAGAAGGAATTAAATCCTTGATGGACCATTATGTAGAACCTCCATGAAGAACTCCGGTAACGAAAGGATGATAAAAGCAAAAGAAGTTGAAAACACAAGGTGAAACCTTGTAATGATTTAGAAGGAGCTTCGCGACGAGATAATGCAGAAAAGGTAAGAACTCCGGAAAGGAATGATAAGATGAGCAATTGAGATCAAAATCTTGATGAACCTCCGGAATAGGAAATTAACCACTTGGATGAAACAAGAATAAGAATTATGTTATGCTCGTCCTTCATCAAGTAAATTGATGACAAACCATGGATTTGGCACACTACTTATTCTCGTAGAAAGGATTAAGAGAGATATAGCGCAAACTTAATGGACCACCGGTAGGATTGAAACAACGAATGAATATATACGGTAACAAATGACGAGAACTCTTGGACGAACCACCGTAAGAATTGAAAATGAACTAAGAGAAGATAAAGAAACACCGGGAAGAATTGGGAAAACGAATGAAGATACTTGAGGGGAATTAAGATGCAAGAGAACGAAGAGATCACGAGCCGATTAAAGATCACTTGAATGAAGCACCGGTAAAATTGGAGAATGATAGCTGAAAGTTGAGAAAGAATAAGTCTTCTTAAATGATGGGCTTCGGGGAAAAGAAAAGAAAAACAACTCATGAAAAGCTCCGGATGGGTGAAAAGAATATCTCACAATCGCAAATAATTATGAGAGGATGGCAACAAGCTAGAATCACGAATCTTGAAGAGAAAGGATCAAGATTGAGAGAAAAAAATCTTCTTCGGTCTTCAAAATCCGAGAATGACGACGAGAAACACCACCATGAATTATTGAGGCACTCTGGAATAAAGAAGAATAAAGTTGAATCAATGATGAAATGAATTTGAAAGATCTTGGAGAAGGACATTTGACTGATGATAATTCATTCTTGCGTCAAACTTTAAAAGGAATTTAGGATATCTCCGGAAAATAAGAAGAGTCAGGTAAGATCCTGGGAATAGACCTGTGGGTTAGGGCCCACTCAAAAGAAACACCGTTGAATGATTACTTGAAAAGGAGAATGCACCGGTTGAATAAAAAGGCTTGAATGATATAACATCCTCGAAATAGCAGCAGCATCGGCAAGTGGGGACGGCAACATAGGTGGAGCACAGAGTCTTGGCTTTCTTGATGAAAATCCGAGGCCTGGCCTTAATTGGTTGTGCCTGACAGTTACCTTGTTGAAGGCATTGTTTTGAGAGCGCCGATCTTCACAAGGTGAAAACCTAAGATCTAGGATCGGGCGATGACGGTGCTTGTGCACTGCTTCGTTCTTGGAGGCGTCACTTTTGGACAGTTTGGACTTCGTATATCGTCTAGGTGGTGGTTCGTGCGGCAGCTACAAAGAATTGATCACTGTAGCGAAATCTTTCTTTTTTTTTCTTCTTTGTTTTTTTGGTTGTCTGCATCCATAATGTCTTTACGACATTGCGTTGTTGCAGCCTTCATCGTTTACATACTTGTGGCATGGAAATTGTCAGTGCTTACTTCCTAAGAGACCGGTATGCTTTTATGGTTAGTTTCACACACCAAGATCATCAAATAGATAGGACTCTTCGCCAGACGAGTGTATTTAGAGGGTAGAAACCATGTGTTGTTGTTGTCGTTGTTGTTGTTTGTCAAGCTGAGGACATTCATCATTTCCATATGGTGGTGGTGTTGCTAAATAAGTTTGCAAAGAGATTTCTAATACTCCAAAGTTACCAACCTCCTTAGATTATGTATCTGTAGTCAGATGGTGGGATAATGATGGCAGGAAAAACTTTGATCATCAATTTGACGAGTGATACATTAGTTTCATAAGAAATTATACCCCCAAAATATTTTTGAAATATGAATTGAATGATATGTATTTTATATGTAAACCATGTTTGTTGGTCAAAACGGTGATCAAAGTTATATGTGGGTGTCCATGGAGATGGGGGGTAATACATTACGGACAATCATTATTGTAAATTGGGTCATCTGAAATCTATACAATGAACTTTGATTCCACAATATTGATTGGTCTAAATTTGTCTGAAAAAACATGCACAACTAACACCGGTATTGCTTAAAGAGGAACCACCATTGCTTGGAAGCTAGAGCATGTGATTCGTGAGGTCAGATTTTCAACATAACTTATCTTAGATGAATCAAAGATTTTTTGCAGTGGAAATTGTATGATGAGGGAACTTTATCTTAGACATCATTCTTCAAAACTATCAGTGATAATGTACTTGGTTAAAAGGCGCATATGATATGTTTTCTCCTCTGGCACTGTTTAAGAACTGATTGAGATTAGGTTTTCATGTATTTTAGAAAGTGTCTAATGGTACCCAAACGTGGAACTGGAGAGGGTATGCACTCACAAGTCGCAACGAAACCATCCGAATCAAATGTGTCCTAAATGGATTCGATCAAAAGAGTTCAACATTACTATAGTATATTAGTATTGAAACTAGCAAGATCATGTATTGCTATAGCATGTGCAGAAGCACAAGCTGATAACTAGTGCTTTGCTAATTTGATATAAGGCATCTGAGTGTCATGGTTAATCACAACTCTGATTTACTTTTTGGACCAACTAGTATTGGTTTCTAATTTGTACTATCGTTCTGTTCTTTGTTTGGGTTTTCACCTTGCGTCCATCTCAACATATGAGAATGTATTCAGACATCAACTATACATGAGTGAGGAACTTATCTGCTACACTAACACATCCAATCTATTAATCCAACATTTGGTTTTATGTATCGTTGTATATGGACAACTTAAGAAGCAAATTCATTTACAACTACTTTGTGAACTTGTCCTCATGGGGACCAACCCATGTTTGCTTCTTTCAAGTATGTGACGAGCACGTGAACTTAATTTATACACTGTCTGCCTACTCGGGATAGTCCTCATATATAACACCATATACCTCTAGTGAGTTTCCTTCCAACTTTTCTGTCGAGTGCACATAGGCATGCTACAAGATATTCGCTCACCCAAATATACATTTGAGCAATAGTATCTGTAACACACCGGTAGTTAAGCTTCAGCAACCTCACCCTAATGTGCCATGTCATCATGTCTTACTAATACATTTTGCCACTTTGTGAGAACCGGGGTCAAATTCAAATTAAAAAAAAAGTCAAATGTCTTCAAGCTGTTGAATAAAAATGTTCGATGGGTTGCAAATATTCACTAAATAATTAACATGTAGAACCAACATTAATTGTATTTTTAATTTGCCCTTAGGAAAATTTTAGTGGATCAGCAGGTTTAAATAAACACATTTAAATTCAAATATAAATTTGAATTGCTCCACTTGTATCCAAACCTTTTGTGCAACACCACAGTATTGTGCGTGATTTATGTGGCAAGTTTTATTTATAACAAAAATCATTTGGTAGCCCAAATTAATCCAAGGCAGAAAAGAATAAAAGAAGCAGAGAAAGGTAAAAGAAAAATAAAAGATAGAGGGAAAACCTCCTGTTCACCCAGCCCAGAACATACACTGTACCAGGCCTAGCCCACCTGGCTGGCCTTTTCCTCTACCTCGGGCTACAGGGCAGAGGACATGGCGTGGACGCCATCCCACGTCGCCATGGCCGGATGACCACCACGCAGGGCCGGGCCGGCAAAATCCGGAGCCCTGTGCGAAACTAAAAAAATGGGGCCCTATCACACTAAACAAATTAACAAACGAGCAATAATAATATATATGATACAATGTCTTACATAATAAAAAATCATACCTATTCAACTCCTGGTTGCATAATATTTATTTAACAACATCATTCTTTTAGTACTTTAAGAATTGAAATCTTCAATGATATCCTTGTAATAAATCTTCTTCCCATGATGACTCGAATTAAGGACAGTAAAATTGAGCCTAATCCCTGTCCTCTCACGAATTAGGCATTTCTGGCCGTTCGATTTCATTTGTTAAACGTCCTGGCCTTCCGATCTGAAGTTAACACCATGTTGGCTGCGAACTGGGTGTTGGGGAACGTAGTAATTTCGAAAATTTTCCTACGCACATGCAAGATCATGGTGATGCATAGCAACGAGGGGGAGAGTGTTGTCTACGTACCAACGCAGACCAACTGCGGAAGCGATCACACAACATAGAGGAAGTAGTCGTACGTCTTCTTTCCAATCCGACCGATCCAAGCACCGTTACTCCGGCACCTCCGAGTTCTTAGCACACGTTCAGCTCGATGACGATCCTTGGGCTCCGATCCAGCAAAGCGTCGAGGAAGAGTTCCGTCAGCACGACGGCGTGGTGACGATCTTGATGTTCTTAATATCGCAGGGCTTCGCCTAAGCACCGCTACAATATGACCGATGTGGAATATGGTGGCAGGGGGCACCGCACACGGCTAAGGAACGGCCACGTGGATCAATTGTGTGTCTATGGGGTGCCCCCTACCCCTGTATATAAAGGATGGAGGAGGAGGAGGCCGGCCAAGGCAAAGGTGCGGCCAGGATAGGGAGTCCTACTAGGACTCCAAGTCCTAGTAGGAGTCCACCAAAAGGGGAGGAAGGGAGAAGGAATAGGAGGAGAAGGAGAGGTGGCCGGCCCCCTTTTCCCTAGTCCAATTCGGACCAAAGGGGAGGGGGGCGCAGCAGCCTTTTCCTCTTCCCACTAAAGCCCATCAAGGCCCATTATTTCTCCCGTAACTACCCGGTACTCCGAAAAATACCCGAATCACTCGAAACCTTTCCGATGTCCGAATATAGTCGTCCAATATATCGATCTTTATGTCTCGACCATTTCGCGACTCCTCGTCATGTCCCCGATCTCATCCGGGACTCCGAACTCCTTCGGTACATCCATACTCATAAACTCATAATATAACTGTCATCGAAACCTTAAGCGTGCGGACCCTACAGTTCGAGAACAATGTAGACATGACCGAGACACGTCTCCGGTCAATAACCAATAGCGGGACCTGGATGCCCATATTGGCTCCTACATATTCTACGAAGATCTTTATCGGTCAGACCGCATAACAACATACGTTGTTCCCTTTGTCATCGGTATGTTGCTTGCCCGAGATTCGATCGTCGGTATCCAATACCTACTTCAATCTCGTTACTGGCAAGTCTCTTTACTCGTTCCGTAATACATCATCTCGCAACTAACTCATTAGTCACAATGCTTGCAAGACTTATGTGATGTGTATTAGCGAGAGGGCCCAGAGATACCTCTCCGACAATCGGAGTGACAAATCCTAATCTTGAAATACGCCAACCCAACATCTACCTTTGGAGACACCTGTAGTACTCCTTTATAATCACCCAGTTACGTTGTGACGTTTGGTAGTACCCAAAGTGTTCCTCCGGCAAACGGGAATTGCATAATCTCATAGTCATAGGAACATGTATAGGTCATGAAGAAAGCAATAGCAACATACTAAACGATCGGGTGCTAAGCTAATGGAATGGGTCATGTCAATCAGATCATTCAACTAATGATGTGACCTTGTTAATCAAATAACAACTCTTTGTTCATGGTTAGGAAACATAACCATCTTTGATTAACGAGCTAGTCAAGTAGAGGCATACTAGTGACACTCTGTTTGTCTATGTATTCACACATGTATTATGTTTCCGGTTAATACAATTCTAGCATGAATAATAAACATTTATCATGATATAAGGAAATAAATAATAACTTTATTATTGCCTCTAGGGCATATTTCCTTCAGTCTCCCACTTGCACTAGAGTCAATAATCTAGATCACATCACCATGTGATTAACATCGATAGTTCACATCATCATGTGATTAACACCCATAGTTCACATCGCCATGTGACCAACACCCAAAGGGTTTACTAGATTCAGTAATCTAGTTCACATCGCTATGTGATTAACAACCAAAGAGTACTAAGGTGTGATCATGTTTTGCTTGTGAGATAATTTTAGTCAACGGGTCTGTCACATTCAGATCCGTAAGTATTTTGCAAAATTCTATGTCTATAATGCTCTGCACGGAGCTACTCTAGCTAATTGCTCCCACTTTCAATATGTATCCAGATTGAGACTTTAGATTCATCTGGATCAGTGTCAAAAACTTGCATTGACGTAACCCTTTACGATGAACCTTTTTGTCACGTCCATAATCGAGAAACATATCCTTATTTCACTAAGGATAATTCTGACCGCTGTCCAGTGATCTACTCCTAGATCACTATTGTACTCCCTTGTCAAATCAGTGCAGGGTATACAATAGATCTGGTACACAGCATGACATACTTTATAGAACCTATGAATGAGGCATAGGGAATGACTTTCATTCTCTTTCTATCTTCTACCGTGGTCGGGCTTTGAGTCTTTACTAAACTTCACACCTTGTAACACAGGCAAGAAACTTTTTCTTTGACTGTTCCATTTTGAACTACTTCAAAATCTTGTCAAGGTATGTACTTATTGAAAAACTTATCAAGCGTCTTGATCTATCTCTATAGATCTTGAAGCTCAATATGTAAGCAGCTTTACCGAAGTCTTTCTTTGAAAAAATCCTTTCAAACACTCCTTTTATGCTTTACAGAATAATTCTACATTATTTCCGATCAACAATATGTCATTCACATATACTTATCAGAAATGCTGTAGTGCTCCCACTCACTTTCTCGTAAATACAGGCTTCACCGCAAGTCTGTATAAAACTATATGCTTTGATCAACTCATCAAAGCGTATATTCCAACTCCGAGATGTTTGCACCAGTCCACAGATAGATCGATGGAGCTTGCATATTTAGTTAACATCTTTAGGATCGACAAAACCTTCTAGTTGCATCGTATACAACTCTTCTTTAGCAAATCCATTAAGGAATGCAGTTTTGTTTATCCATTTGCCAGATTTCATAAAATGCGGCAATTGCTAACATGATTCGAACAGACTTTAAGCATAGATACGAGTGAGAAAATCTCATCTTAGTCAACACCTTGAACTTGTCGAAAACCTTTTGCGACAATTCTAGCTTTGTAGATAGTAACACTACTATCAGCGTCCGTCTTCCTCTTGAAGATCCATTTCTTTTCTATGGCTTGCCGGTCATCGGGCAAGTCAACCAAAGTCCATACTTTGTTCTCATACATGGATCATATCTCAGATTTCATGGCTTCAAGCCACTTTGCGGAATCTGGGCTCACCATCGCTTCTTCATAGTTCGTAGGATCATCATGATCTAGTAGCATGACTTCCAGAACAGGATTACCATACCACTCTGGCGCGGATCTTACTCTGGTTGATCTACGAGGTTCAGTAGTGTCTTGTTCTGAAGTTTCATGATCATCATCATTAGCTTCCTCACTAACTGGTGTAGGTATCACAGAAACATTTTTCTGTGATGTACTACTTTCCAATAAGGGAGCAGGTACAGTTACCTCGTCAAGTTCTACTTTCCTCCCACTCACTTCTTTCGAGAGAAACTCCTTCTCCAGAAAGTTTCCGAATTTAGCAACAAAAGTCTTGCCTTCGGATCTGTGATAGAAGGTGTATCCAATAGTTTCCTTTGGATATACTATGAAGATGCACTTCTCCGATTTGAGTTTTTAGCTTATCAGGATGAAACCTTTTCATATAAGCATCGCAGCCCCAAACTTTAAGAAACGACAGCTTAGGTTTCTTGCTAAACCATAGTTCACACGGTGTCGTCTCAACGGATTTAGATGGTGCCCTATTTAACGTGAATGCAGCTGTCTCTAATGCATGATCCCAAAACGATATTGGTAAATCGGTAAGAAACATCATAGTTCGCACTATATCTAATAAAGTACGGTTATGACGTTTGGACACACCATTACATTGTGCTGTTCCAGATGGCGTGAGTAGTGAAACTATTTCACATTGTTTTTAACTGAAGACCAAACTTGTAACTCAAATATTTGTCTCCGCGATCAGATCGTAGAAACTTTATTTTCTTGTCACGATGATTTTTCACTTCACTCTGAAATTCTTTGAACTTTTCAAATGTTTCAGACTTATGTTTCATCAAGTAGATATACTCATATCTGCTCAAATCATCTGCGAAGATCAGAAAATAATGATACCTGTCGCGAGCCTCAATATTCATCGGACCACATACATCAGTATGTATGATTTCCAACAAATCTGTTGCTTGCTTCATTGTTCCGGAGAACGGCGTTTTAGTCATCTTGCCCATAAGGCATGGTTCGCAAGCATCAAGTGATTCATAATCAAGTGATTCCAAAAGCCCATCAGCATGGAGTTTCTTCATGCGCTTTATACCAATATGACCTAAACAGCAGTGCCACAAATAAGTTGCACTATCATTATTAACTTTGCATCTTTTGGTTTCAATATTATGAATATGTGTATTATTAAGATCGAGATCCAATGAACTATTTTCATTGGGTGTGTAACCATATAAGGTTTTATTCATGTAAACAGAACAACAATTTATTCTTTTACTTAAATGAATAACCGTATTACAATAAACATGATCAAATCATATTCATGCTCAACACAAACACCAAATAACACTTATTTAGTTTCAACACTAATCCCGAAAGTATAGGGGAGTGTGCGATGATGATCATATCAATCTTGGAACTACTTCCAACACACATCGTCACTTCACCCTTAACTAGTCTCTGTTTATTCTGCAACTCCCGTTTCGAGTTACTAATCTTAGCAACTGAACTAGTATCAACTACTGAGGGTTTGCTATAAACACTAGTAAAGTACACATCAATAACATGTATATCAAATATACTTATGTTCACTTTGCCATCCTTCTTATCCGCCAATCACTTGGGGTAGTTCCGCTTCCAGTGACCAGTCCCTTTGCAGTAGAAGCACTTAGTCTCAGGCTTAGGACCAGACTTGGGCTTCTTCACTTGAGCAACTCGCTTGCCGTTCTTCTTGAAGTTCCCCTTCTTCCCTCTGCCCTTTTCTTGAAACTAGTGGTCTTGTCTACCATCAACACTTGATGTTTTTCTTGATTTCTACCTTCGTCGATTTCCGCATTACGAAGAGCTTGGGAGTCGTTTCCGTTATCCCTTGCATATCATAGTTCATCACGAGGTTCTACTAACTTGGTGATGGTGACTAGAGAATTCTGTCAATCACTATCTTATCTGGAAGATTAACTCCCACTTGATTCAAGTGATTGTAGTACTCAGACAATCTGGGCACATGCTCACTAGTTGAGCGATTCTCCTCCATCTTTTAGCTATGGAACTTGTTGGAGACTTCATATCTCTCAACTCGGGTATTTGCTTGAAATATTATCTTCAACTCTTGGAACATCTCATATGGTCCATGACGTTCAAAACGTCTTTGAAGTCCCGATTCTAAGCCATTAAGCATGGTGCACTAAACTATCAAGTAGTCATCATATTGAGCTAGCCAAACGTTCATAACGTCTGCATCTGCTCCTGCAATAGGTCTTTCACCTAGCGGTGCATCAAGGACATAATTCTTCTGTGCAGCAATGAGGATAAACCTCAGATCACGGATCCAATCCGCATCATTGCTACTAACATCTTTCAACACAATTTTCTCTAGGAACATATCAAAATAAACACAGGGAAGCAACAACGCGAGCTATTGATCTACAACATAATTTGCAAAATACTACCATGACTAAGTTCATGATAAATTTAAGTTCAATTAATCATATTACTTAAGAACTCCCACTTAGATAGATATCCCTCTAATCCTCTAAGTGATCACGTGATCTAAATCAACTAAACCATAACCGATCATCACGTGAGATGGAGTAGTTTTCAATGATGAACATCGTTATGTTGATCATATCTACTATATGATTCACGCTTGACCTTTCGGTCTCCGTGTTCCGAGGCCATATCTGTATATGCTTGGCTCGTCAAGTATAACCTGAGTATTCCGCGTGTGCAACTGTTTTGCACCCGTTGTATTTGAACGTAGAGCCTATCACACCCGATCATCACGTGGTGTCTCAGCACGAAGAACTTTTGCAACGGTGCATACTCAGGGAGAACACTTCTTGATAATTTAGTGAGAGATCATCTTATAATGCTACCGTCAATCAAAGCAAGATAAGATGCATAAAAGGATAAACATCTCATGCAATCAATATAAGTGATATGATATGGTCATCATCATCTTGTGCTTGTGATCTCCATCTTTGAAGCACCATCATGATCACCATCGTCACCGGCGCGACACCTTGATCTCCATCATAGCATCGTTGTCGTCTCGCCAATCTTATGCTTCCACAACTATCACTACCGCTTAGTAATAAAGTAAAGCATTACATCGCGATTGCATTGCATACAATAAAGCGACAACCATATGGCTCCTGCCAGTTGCCGATAACTTGGTTACAAAACATGATCATCTCATACAATAAAATTTAGCATCATGCCTTGACCATATCACATCACAACATGCCCTGCAAAAACAAGTTAGACGTCCTCTACTTTGTTGTTGCAAGTTTTACGTGGCTGCTACGGGCTTAAGTAAGAACTTATCTCACCTACGCATCAAAAACCACAACGATAGTTCGTCAAATAGACTCCGTTTTAACCTTCTCAAGGACCGGGCGTAGCCACACTTGGTTCAGCAGGGGGCTAGATCAAAATTTTGTTGACGTATAGTTGTCGCTTTTTAAAGGTCTCTTGTATTTGTGTGCTTGATTTGGCAGTACGGCCTGTAAAAAAGACATGTGCAATGTTTGATAATGTGTTTTGGAGCCTCTCACTTCATAAGCAAACTAATTGCAGGTCTTCATTTTTCATAAAGGCTGGAGTGAGCTTTGTGTTTATGAGATTGCATGATACATATTTGGCATGGAAAATTCGTAGCATTAATTCATCCCAAGGAGTCTACTAACTATATATAGTTACTAATTTTCAATTAGTATCTTGCGCTCCGAATTTTGATATTCAGTTTCTGGTAAATGTAACTTCAATGTTTTGCAATTCCTCCAAGTATAGTCCCAAAGCTTACCATTCTTGTTAATACACTAGTGCAGAACCAGGCAATAGCACCGGTTCATAAGGGCCTTTAGTGCCGGTTCAGTAACCGACACTAAAGTGTGGGCACTAAAGGCCCCCCCTTTAGTACCGGTTCATCACGAACCGGTGCTAAAGGGCAACCACGTGGCATGAGACGCGTCGTGGTCTGAAGGACCTTCAGTCCCGGTTGGTAAGGATTTTTTTATTTTTGAAATAAAGTAAAAACAGCCCGCCTACTGGGCCGGCACGGCCTGCGTATGACTAGAAACCCAATCTTCAGTTGGGTCAGGATGCAGGCCCATACGGCCCAGTAGGCCCCACAAGGCAGAAGACTTGCAATAGGCCCACAAAGGCCTGCTTAGGGAGGAGCTCGACACGATAACTGCGGCGGGGCTTATAAACCGGTGCGAACTCCTCTCAACTAGCGAGGTGGGACTAAATATTATGCACTGCGGGTGGCAGCGCATCACCTTTCGTACCGGTTGGTGGCTCCAACTGGTACTAAAAGGGGGGTCTTTAGTACCGGTTGAAGCCATCAACCCGTACTAAAGGCCACCACCTTTAGTACCGGTTGGTGGCTCCAACCGGTACTAAAGACCCCCCATCTAGTACCGGTTGAAGCCACCAACCCGTACTAAAGGCCACAACCTCTTTAGTACCGGTTTGTGGCACGAACCGGTACTAATAAGCGCCGTCCGCCTAGCCGTTGGAACCGGTACTAATTGTCACATTAGTGCCGGTTCAATTACAAACCGGGACTAATGAGTTTCACATTAGACCCTTTTTCTACTAGTGATAATACATTGAGCGATTTGGTAATACTAACTATCATTATATTGTAACATGGATGGGCGGCAACGCGCGCCTTCGATGATCTAGTATATATTATTGAAGATTA
This sequence comes from Triticum monococcum, assembly GCA_034509565.1. Lineage (NCBI taxonomy): Eukaryota > Viridiplantae > Streptophyta > Magnoliopsida > Poales > Poaceae > Triticum > Triticum monococcum. The sequence continues at coordinate 18,135,539 of CM067844.1, read as the reverse complement.
CGCGTCAATGTCCGTCTAACTCACCTCGTTTCGTGTCCTGCTATACAAGTATGTCCACCGAAAACCCTAGCTCGCCCTCGACCAGTGCCCCCTCGATCCCCATTCGTCCCTCTCTTCTTCGGCTCGATTTCAAGCTCGGATTCGGTGCGGTGACCGCTGTCTCACCGTTGCTACCACGGCCACCGTCGCTGCCGTCGCTCGGGAGCACGTCTAGGAGGTCCACCACAGTCGCCTTCGTCCGTCCTGGGCTCTAGATCGAGCCAGGGCGTCGCGTATTCCCCGCTCGGCCGCCACCACCTCGCCGTCGATGCCATCGCAACGGTCCACCTCCGGCCTTCCCGACCTCGCCGTCGAACACGCGGTGAGCATCTCTCCCGACCCCCCTTTTTCCCTGTCTCGATTTGATGTTGTAGATGCCCCCGCGCGCTGCTGCCCGCCATGGCGGAAGCTTGCGCTCGCCCTGCGCCCGTCGCTCCCCACGCCCAGCCCGCGCGTCAGCCGCGCCCTGCGCGTGCGCGCGCCCGCGTGCCTGCCGCTGCTTTGCTCTGTTACTTGCAGCCGCACTACTCTGCTTCTTGTTGTTGCCTTGGCGCTGCTGCTTGCTACTCCTGCTACTGCTGCTCTTGCCGCTGCCGCCGCACTGCTGCTCCTCCTTGCGTAGTTGTGTGCTGCTGCGCTACCCCTGCCTCTGCTCTGTTTGCTGCCGCTGCTGGCCACGGCAAAGGCCATGGCCATGGTGTGTGAGAGCGCAGCGTGTGTGTGAGTTGGTTGTGTGAGTGCGTGGGTGAGTGTGTGCACTGTTAATTAGTACTCCATTCGTTTCGAAATAGATGACTCAACTTTGTACTAACTTTAATACAAAATTAGTATAAAGTTAGGTCATCTATTTTGGAACAGAGGGAGTACATGGGATAGTTCGTCTTAGAATAGACTAGTGCTAAGTTAGATCATACGTAGAATTTATTTATTTGTTTAGGTATAGCCTAGACATGTGGGCCACACCACCTCCTGTTGACTTGTTAAGTTGACTGAGTCAACCCAGCCTCTGGTCCCACCTGTAAGCCACTATGCAGTTGGGTACACATAGCAGTTTTGCTATTATTTTCTAATTATTAATAAACCCTAAAAAATTATTAAAACTAAAAAAATAGAAAATAAACCGTAAGTCAGATGAAAAAAAATTTATATATGAAAGTTGCTCAGAAAAATCTAACGAATGCGAATACGTGGTTCGTTCATCTGTCACATGCCCCTAGTTTGCTGAACATGAAACCGTCCCCTCTCTTTCGTTTGTCCGGAAAAAGCCCGAACGTTGTTGATCCAGTGATCGACTACTTCACCTTCGAGGGTCCGTATCTGTCTGCAGAGCTTCCAGGCAAGCAAACCCCCCTTGGGCATCCCGATATTGCATATTCCTTCTCTCTACTGCTTGCATTAGAGTAGTGTAGCATGTTACTGCTTTCCGTTAATCTTATCCTGATGCATAGCCTGTCTTTGCTACTACTGTTGTTACCTTTACCTGCAATCCTAAATGCTTAGTATAGGATGCTAGTATTCCATCAGTGGTCCTACATTCTTGTTCGTCTGCCATGCTATACTATCGGGCCGTGATCACCTATACACAATATGTGATGGTGACTAAAGTCGGGTCGGCTCGTAGAGTACCCGCGAGTGATTCCGGTGTGGGGGCTGAAAGGACAGTTGGTTCCATCCTGGTAGTGGTCGGCCTGGGTTCCCGGCGGCCCCTGACTGTTACTTTGTGGTGGAGCGACAGGGCAGGTTGAGACCAACTAGGAGAGAGGTGGGCCTGGCCCTGGTCGGCGTCCGCGGTTATATCAAAATAACACGCTTAATGAGATCTTGGTATTTGATCTGAGTCTGGCCACTGGCCTATACACACTAACCAACTACGCGGGAGAACATTTATGGGCACTCGACATCGTGGTATCAGCCGAAGCCATCTTGACGTCAGCGGCTGAGCGGCGCGCGCCGGATTGGACTGGAACGCCTGCTCTTGTATTAGGGAGGCTAGGTCTGTTTCCGACCGCGTTCGCAACATGCAGGTGTGCAATGGGCGATGGGCACAGACCCCTGCGCCATAGGATTTAGACCGGCGTGCTGACCTCTTTGTTGTGCCTAGGTAGGGCTGCGATGTGTTGATCTTCCGAGGCCGGACATGCCCCTGAAAAATGTGTCCGGCCAAATGGGATCGAGCGTGTTGGGAAACATGGTGCACCCATGCAGGGAAGTTTATCTATTCGAATAGCCGTGTCCCTCGGTAAAAGGACGACCCGGAGTTGTACCTCGACCTTATGAAAACTAGAACCAGATACTTAATAGAACACAACCTTTCAAGTGTTAGATACAACCCGGTGATCGCTCTCTCACGGGGCGACAAGGAGAGGATCGCCGAGTAGGATTATGCTATGCGATGATACTTGGTTAACTTACCATCTACTATCTTCTACTGCTTCAAGATGGAGGCTGCCAGAAGCATAGTCTTCGATAGGACTAGCTATCCCCTTTTATTCTAGCATTCTGCAGTTCAGTCCACATACACTACCCCTTTCATTGATACCAATGCATATGTAGTGTAGATCCTTGCTTGCGAGTATTTTGGATGAGTACTCACGGTTTCTTTGCTCTCCCTTTCCCCCCTTTTCCTCTTCTTCTCGGATGTTGCAACCAGATGATGGAGCCCAGGAGCCAGATGCCACCGTCGATGGCGACCCCTACTACACCGGAGGTGCCTACTACTACGTTCATGCCGCCGACGACTAGGAGTAGTTAGGAGGATGCCAGGCAGGAGGCCTACACCTCTTTCGATCTGTATCCCAGTTTTTGCTAGCCATCTTATGACAACTTGTTTAACTTATGTCTGTACTCAGATATTGTTGCTTCCGCTGACTCGTCTATGATCAAGCACTTGTATTCGAGCCCTCGAGGCCCATGGCTTGTATTATGATGCTTGGATGACTTATTTATTTTTAGAGTTGTGTTGTGATATCTTCCTGTGAGTCCCTGATCTTGATCGTACATATTTGCGTGTATAATTAGTGTACGGTCAAATCGGGGGCGTCACAGTATCGTACGGGCAAACTTGAATATAATGAAAAACATTGCACATTAGGTGCAATGGGCACATTTACTTACTTGGAATTGGTGGCATCGGGAAAATTGTACTAGAAGAATTCATGTTTTTCTTCATTGCTGGTTGCCTTGATTCTCCATCTTCCTTGTATTGTGGGTTGAGTTGCTTCTTTCACCCATTATATAGATAAGATAGAACAACTTGGGCTTGAGAATCTTGGGATGATACCTCCTAGACTTTCATGCCCTTAAGAAGTGTATGCAAATGCCCTAAACAACCTAGGTCTAATGGAGTATGTGTATGAGTAACTCCTTGTTGGGGTATCCTTGAATTTGCTGAGAAGGTGGGTATGTTTATGATGCTTGTGGGATATGATTTGTTGGAGTATGTGTATGAGTAACTCCTTGTTGGAGTATGTGTATGTGTAACTCCTTGATGCATCCTTGAATTTAGTTTTAACTAGCAAGATGCCTAGTGCATTGCACGGAACATCAAGATGCATTTTTTTACAAACATCTGTTGTGATTGACCCATGCGGGAGTAATCCCATGTGTAAAAACTAATGATATCTCAAGAAAGAGGAGAGATAAGGTGAGAAGGAGTGGGAAGTGGTGGTGATTGATGGTCGGACTGAACGGAGGCATGGGGATGGACGACGCCGGCAGCGACCACCATGCCAGATTGTTCCAGAGGCTTCCTTTTTTAATTGCTCAACAATGAGGTTGTGGGAGATAAGGATGAACAAGGGAAGGCCTTATCTGCAAATGTGGAGAGAGGTGCGGGTATCTTTTTGCAAAATTACCATAGTCTTCTTTCTATCTGTCAGATATAGATCGGACGGTCTATATTGCAAGATGGAAGGCACACCATCATCACCAACTCATCTTTTTATAAGAGTAGAGATTACTCCAAGTTTCTGAATTTAGTTTTAATTAACTAATTTTTGAATTATGACGGTGCCGTGCATTGTGTTTTGTGCCCTCCCCCCCTTGGTTTTTCGTCGTCCTTGTGGTAAGGGTTTGACTCGGGTAACCCACAATTTACCAGGGTCGGGCCACGCCGGCACAGGACAACCGATGTCTATCATAGGATATACTATTGCCACCAAGGCACCGACCATGTCTGCCTCGGGTGAGACATCACTCGCGTAGGGTTGGGTTACTGCGAAGGCAACCGGTGAGTAGAGGATGGTGCTCATTTCCTACTCAAAATTTTAGCACTTCCCTTCACACTATTGCACTATCATGGTATAATCTTCTGCTTCGGAAAAGAAAGAAAAAATAGCGCACAATCTTCTTATGTCGTATTAATTCTAGGGGTGTTCTTACCATTTACTACATTTTCCCCCGTTGAGTGGAGTAGAGTATATTACGTAACATCGTTCACCGTTTGCATACTAGTCACATGGAAATTACAGTACTTACAAAAGGTGCTGGTATGTTATTATCGCTAGCTTCACACAACAAGATCGTCCATAGATAGAACTGTTCGCAGTAAGACGCAGTTCACAGGGCACAACTCGTGTGTTACTGCTATCAAACCGGGGCTATTCGTCACCTTGTGTATGATCGTGATGGTGTGATACGTCTTCGTCGTATCTAGTTTCCAAACACTTTTGTCCTTGTTTTGGACTCTAACTTGCATGATTTGAATGGAACTAACCCGGACTGATGTTGTTTTCAGCAGAATTGCCATGGTGTTATTTATGTGCAGAAACAAAAGTTCTCGGAATGACCTAAAATTTCACGGAACGTCTTTTTAAAAATAATAAAAAAATCCTTGCAAAAGATGAAGACCAGGGGGCCCACACCCTAGCCACGAGGGTGGGGAGCGCGCCTGCCCCCTGGGCGCGCCCCCTACCTCGCGAGCCCCTTGGAGATCCTCCGACCTCAACTCCAACTCTATATGTTTGCTCTCGGGGAGAAAAAAATCAGAGAGAAGGATTCATCGCGTTTTACTATACGGAGCCGCCGCCAAGTCCTAAAACCTCCCGGGAGGGCTGATTTCGAGTCCGTTCGGGGCTCCAGAGAGGGGAATCCGTCGCCATCGTCATCATCACCCTTCCTCCATCACCAATTTCATGATGCTCACCGTCGTGCGTGAGTAATTCCATCGTAGGCTTGCTGGGCGGTGATGGGTTAGATGAGATTTATCATGTAATCGAGTTAGTTTTGTTAGGGTTTGATCCCTAGTACCCACTATGTTCTGAGATTAATGTTTCTATGACTTTACTATGCTTAATGCTTGTCACTAGGGCCCGAGTGCCATGATTTCAAATCTGAACCTATTATGTTTTCATCAATATATGAGAGTTCTTGATCCTATCTTGCAAGTCTATAGTCACCTACTATGTGTTATGATCCGGCAACCCCGAAGTGACAATAATCGGGACCACTCCCGGTGATGACCGTAGTTTGAGGAGTTCATGTATTCATTATGTGTTAATGCTTTGGTCCGGTACTCTATTAAAAGGAGGCCTTAATATCCCGTAGTTTCCATTAGGACCCCGCTGCCATGGGAGGGTAGGACAAAAGATGTCATGCAAGTTCTTTTCCATAAGCATGTATGACTATATTCGGAATACATGCCTACATTACGTTGATGAATTGGAGTTAGTTCTGTATCACCCTAGGTTATGACTGTTACATGATGAACCGCATCCGGCATAATTCTCTATCACCAATCCATTGCCTACGAGCTTTCCATATATTATTCCTCGCTTATTTACTTTTCCGTTGCTATTATTATCATCACTACAAAATACCAAAAACATTACTTTTTGCTATCATTATCTTTTGCTACCGTTACCACTACTATCATATTACTTTGCTACTAAACACTTTGCTACAGATATTAAGTTTTCAGGTGTGGTTGAATTGACAACTCAACTGCTAATACTTGAGAATATTTAGGCTCCCCTTGTGTCGAATCAATAAATTTGGGTTGAATACTCTACCCTCGAAAACTGTTGCGATCCCCTATACTTGTGGGTTGTCATGGTGCCGAATAAGTCTGTAGAGAGATTTATAATACTCCAGGGTAACTAGTCTCCTCAGATTATGTATCTATGGCTAGATGGTGTACTAATGATGACATGGAAACCTTTGACCATCAATCCGACGGGTGATACATTAGCGTCATAGAAAATTATACCACCGAACTATTTTGAAATATGAATTGAATGATATACAATATATATATATATATAGTATCAATGGAGATGGAGGGGACAATATGTTACACACAATCGCTATTGTTAATCGGGGCATCTGAAAACTGCACAATGACCTTTGATTCCACAATATTCACCGGTATGAATTGCTTTGAAAAACATGCACAACTAACATTACTATATTGCTTAAATATGAACCACCATTGCTAGGAGGCTGGAGCATGTGGTCTGTGAGGTCAAAATGTCAACAAAACTTAGCTTAGACGAATCTAAGATTGTTTTGTAGTGAAAACTGTTTGATACGAGAACTTTACCTTAGACACGTATCTGCAGAACTAGGGGTGATAATGCACTTGGTTAAACGGTGTATATGATATTTTTTCCCTATGATGACACTATTTAAGAACGGACTAAGATTAGTTTTTCATGTATTTAGATTAGTGCCTAACGGTACCCAAACGTGGAACTAAAGAGGGCACTCACAAAATCACCACCAATATTGTTCTTGCAATGAAACAATTTGAATCAAATGTGTCCCAAATGGATTTTATGAAAGGAATTCAACATTACTATAGTATATTGGTATTGAAATTTAGCAGGATCATGTATTGCTATAGCATGTGCAAAAGCACAAGTTGATAACTAGTGTTTGCTAATTTGATATAAAACATCTGAATTTCATGGTTAGTCACAACTTTGATTTACTTTTTCTACCAAGTAGTATCCTTTTCTAATTTTTACTATCATCCTGCCCTCTTTTTAGGTTTTCATCTTGTGTCCATCTCAATATATGAGAATGTATTCTAACATCAACGATAAATGAGCGATGAACTTTTCTACCACACTAACACAACCAATCTATCAATCCAACATCCGGTTTTTGAAGGAAATATGCCCTAGAGGCAATAATAAAGTTATTATTTATTTCCTTATATCATGATAAATGTTTATTATTCATGCTAGAATTGTATTAACCGGAAACATAATACATGTGTGAATACATAGACAAACAGAGTGTCACTAGTATGCCTCTACTTGACTAGCTCGTTAATCAAAGATGGTTATGTTTCCTAACCATGAACAAAGAGTTGTTATTTGATTAACGAGGTCACATCATTAGTTGAATGATCTGATTGACATGACCCATTCCATTAGCTTAGCACCCGATCGTTTAGTATGTTGCTATTGCTTTCTTCATGACTTATACATGTTCCTATAACTATGAGATTATGCAACTCCCGTTTACCGGAGGAACACTTTGGGTACTACCAAACGTCACAACGTAACTGGGTGATTATAAAGGAGTACTACAGGTGTCTCCAATGGTAGATGTTGGGTTGGCGTATTTCGAGATTAGGGTTTGTCACTCCGATTGTCAGAGAGGTATCTCTGGGCCCTCTCGGTAATACACATCACATAAGCCTTGCAAGCACAATAACTAAGATGTTAGTTATAAGATGATGTATTACGGAACGAGTAAAGAGACTTGCCAGTAACGAGATTGAACTAGGTATTGGATACCGACGATCGAATCTCGGGCAAGTAACATACCGATGACAAAGGGAACAACGTATGTTGTTATGCGGTCTGACCGATAAAGATCTTCGTAGAATATGTAGGAGCCAGTATGGGCATCCAGGTCCCGCTATTGGTTATTGACCGGAGACGTGTCTCGGTCATGTCTACATTGTTCTCGAACCGTAGGGTCCGCACGCTTAACGTTACGATGACAGTTATTATGAGTTTATGCATTTTGATGTACCGAAGGTTGTTCGGAGTCCCGGATGAGATCACGGACATGACGAGGAGTCTCGAAATGGTCGATACGTAAAGATTGATATATTGGAAGCCTATGTTTGGACATCGGAAGTGTTCCGGGTGAAATCGGGATTTTACCGGATTACCGGGAGGGTTACCGGAACCCCCCGGGAGCCAAATGGGCCTACATGGGCCATTGTGGAAAGGTGAAAGGGGCTGCCAAGGAGGGCTGCGCACCTCCCCCCCTCCCCTAGTCCTATTAGGACTAGGAGAGGTGGCCGGCCACCTCTCTCTCTTTTCCTCTCCCTTTTTCCCAAGGAGTCCTAGTTGGAATAGGATTGGAGGGGGGAGTCCTACTCCCGGTAGGAGTAGGACTCCTCCTGCGCCTCCCTCTCTTTGGCCGGCCAGCCCCCCTCCCTCCAACCTTTATATACGGGGGCAGGGGACACCCCAACACACACAAGTTGATCCTTGAGATCGTTCCTTAGCCGTGTGCGGTGCCCCCTGCCACCAAATTCCACCTCGATCATACCGTTATAGTGCTTAGGCGAAGCCCTGCGTCGGTAGTACATCAAGATCGTCACCACGCTGTCGTGCTGACGGAACTCTTCCTCGACGCTTTGCTGGATCGGAGCCCGAGGGACGTCATCGAGCTGAACGTGTGCTAAGAACTCGGAGGTGCCGGAGTAACGGTGCTTGGATCGGTCGGATCGGGAAGAAGACGTACGACTACTTCCTCTACGTTGTGTGATCGCTTCCGCAGTCGGTCTGCGTTGGTACGTAGACAACACTCTCCCTCTCGTTGCTATGCATCACCATGATCTTGCGTGTGCGTAGGAAAATTTTCGAAATTACTGCGTTCCCCAACAGTGGTATCAGAGCCTAGGTTTTATGGTTTGATGTTATTTGCACGAGTAGAACACAAGTGAGTTGTGGGCGATACAAGTCATACTGCCTACCAGCATGTCATACTTTGGTTCGGCGGTATTGTTGGACGAGACGATCCGGACCAACCTTACGCGTACTCTTACGCGAGACCGGTTCCCTCGACGTGCTTTGCACATAGATGGCTTGCGGAAGACTGTCTCTCCAACTTTAGTTGAACCAAGTGTGACTATGCCCGGTCCTTGAGAAGGTTAAAACAGAGTCTATTTGACGAACTATCGTTGTGGTTTTGATGCGTAGGTGAGATGAGTTCTTACTTAAGCCCGTAGCAGCCACGTAAAACTTGCAACAACAAAGTAGAGGACGTCTAACTTGTTTTTGCAGGGCATGTTGTGATGTGATATGGTCAAGGCATGATGCTGATTTTATTGTATGAGATGATCATGTTTTGTAACCGAGTTATCGGCAACTGGCAGGAGCCATATGGTTGTCGCTTTATTGTATGCGAAGCATAAGATTGGCGAGACGACAACGATGCTACGATGGAGATCAAGGTGTCATGCCGGTGACGATGGTGATCATGACGGTGCTTCGGAGATGGAGATCGCAAGCACAAGATGATGATGGCCATATCATATCACTTATATTGATTGCATGTGATGTTTATCCTTTTATGCATCTTATCTTGCTTTGATTGACGGTAGCATTATAAGATGATCTCTCACTAAATTATCAAGAAGTGTTCTCCCTGAGTATGCACCGTTGCAAAAGTTCTTCGTGCTGAGACACCACGTGATGATTGGGTGTGATAGGCTCTACGTTCAAATACAACGGGTGCAAAACAGTTGCACACGCAGAATACTCAGGTTAAACTTGACGAGCCTAGCATATGCAGATATGGCCTCGGAACACAGAGACCGAAAGGTCGAACGTGAATCATATAGTAGATATGATCAACATGACGATGTTCACCATTGAAAACTACTCCATCTCACGTGATGATCGGTTATGGTTTAGTTGATTTGGATCACGTGATCACATAGAGGATTTGAGGGATATCTATCTAAGTGGGAGTTCTTAAGTAATATGATTAATTGAACTTAAATTTATCATGAACTTAGTCCTGGTAGTATTTTGCAAATTATGTTATAGATCAATAGCTCGCGTTGTTGCTTTCCTGTGTTTATTTTGATATGTTCCTAGAGAAAATTATGTTGAAAGATGTTAGTAGCAATGATGCGGATTGGATCCGTGATCTGAGGTTTATCCTCATTGCTGCACAAAAGAATTATGTCCTTGATGCACCGCTAGGTGACAGACCTATTGCAGGAGCAGATGCAGACGTTATGAACGTTTGGCTAGCTCAATATGATGACTACTTAATAGTTTAGTGCACCATGCTTAATGGCTTAGAATCGGGACTTCAAAGACGTTTTGAACGTCATGGACCATATGAGATGTTCCAGGAGTTGAAGTTAATATTTCAAGTAAATACCCGAGTTGAGAGATATGAAGTCTCCAACAAGTTCTATAGCTGAAAGATGGAGGAGAATCGCTCAACTAGTGAGCATGTGCCCAGATTGTCTGAGTACTACAATCGCTTGAATCAAGTGGGAGTTAATCTTCCAGATAAAATAGTGATTGACAGAATTCTCTAGTCACCATCACCAAGTTAGTAGAACTTCGTGATGAACTATAATATGCAAGGGATAACGGAAACAACTCCCAAGCTCTTCGTGATGCTGAAATCAACGAAGGTAGAAATCAAGAAAAACATCAAGTGTTGATGGTTGACAAGATCACTAGTTTCAAGAAAAGGGCAAAGGAAAGAAGGGGAACTTCAAAAGAACGGCAAGCAAGTTGCTACTCATGTGAAGAAGCCCAAGTCTGGTCCTAAGCCTGAGACAAAGTGCTTCTACTACAAAGGGACTGGTTACTGGAAGCGGAACTACCCCAAGTGATTGGCGGATAAGAAGGATGGCAAAGTGAACATAAGTATATTTGATATACATGTTATTGATGTGTACTTTACTAGTGTTTATAGCAAACCCTCAGTACTTGATACTAGTTCAGTTGCTAAGAGTAGTAACTCAAAACGGGAGTTGCAGAATAAACAGAGACTAGTTAAGGGTAAAGTGACGATGTGTGTTGGAAGTAGTTCCAAGATTGATATGATCATCATCGCATACTCCCTATAATTTCGGGATTAGTGTTGAACCTAAATAAGTGTTATTTGGTGTTTGCGTTGAGCATGAATATGATTTGATCATGTTTATTGCAATATGGTTATTCATTAAAGTCAGAGAATAATTGTTGTTCTGTTTACATGAATAAAACCTTCGATGGTCATACACCCAATGAAACAAGTTCGTTGAATCTCGATCGTAGTGATACACATATTGAAACCAAAAGATGCAAAGTTAATAATGATAGTGCAACTTATTTATGGCACTGCTGTTTAGGTCATATTGGTATAAAGTGCATGAAGAAACTCCATGCTGATGGGCTTTCGGAATCACTTGATTATGAATCACTTGATGCTTGCGAACCATGCCTTTTGGGCAAAATGACTAAAACGCCGTTCTCCGGAACAATGGAGCGAGAAAAGATTTATTGGAAATCATACATACTGATGTATGTGGTCCGATGAATATTGAGGCTCGCGACAGGTATCATTATTTTCTGATCTTCACAGATGATTTGAGCAGATATGAGTATATCTACTTGATGAAACATAAGTCTGAAACATTTGAAAAGTTCAAAGAATTTCAGAGTGAAGTGGAAAATCATCGTGACAAGAAAATAAAAGTTTCTACGATATGATCGCAGACGTAAAATATTTGAGTTACGAGTTTGGTCTTCAATTAAAACAATGTGGAATAGTTTCACAAAATCATGCCACATGGAACACCACAGCATAATGGTGTGTCCGAACGTCATAACCGTACTTTATTGGATATAGTGCAATCTATGATGTATCTTACCGATCTACCACTATCTTTTTGGGGTTATGCATTAGAGATAGCTGCATTCACGTTAAATAGGGCACCATCTAAATCCGTTGAGACGACACCATGTGAACTATGGTTTGGCAAGAAACCTAAGCTGTCGTTTCTTAAAGTTTGGGGTTGCGATGCTTATATGAAAAAGTTTCATCCTGATAAGCTCAAACTCAAATCGGAGAAGTGCGTCTTCATAGGATATCCAAAGGAAACTATTGGATACACCTTCTATCACAGATCCGAAGGCAAGACTTTTTGTTGCTAAAATTCGGAAACTTTCTGGAGAAGGAGTTTCTCTCGAAAGAAGTAAGTGGGAGGAAAGTAGAACTTGACGAGGTAACTGTACCTGCTCCCTTGTTGGAAAGTAGCACATCACAGAAAACTGTTTCTGTGACACCTACACCAGTTAGTGAGGAAGCTAATGATGATGATCATGAAACTTCAGAACAAGATACTACTGAACCTCGTAGATCAACCAGAGTAAGATCCGCGCCAGAGTGGTACGGTAATCCTTTTCTGGAAGTCATGCTACTAGATCATGATGAACCTACGAACTATGAAGAAGCGATGGTGAGCCCAGATTCCGCAAAGTGGCTTGAAGCCATGAATTCTGAGATATGATCCATGTATGAGAACAAAGTATGGACTTTGGTTGACTTGCCTGATGATCGGCAAGCAATTGAGAATAAATGGATCTTCAAGAGGAAGACGGACGTTGATAGTAGTGTTACTATCTACAAAGCTAGAATTGTCGCAAAAGGTTTTCGACAAGTTCAAGGTGTTGACTACGATGAGAGCTTCTCACTTGTATCTATGCTCGAGTCTGTCCGAATCATGTTAGTAATTGCCGCATTTTATGAAATCTGGCAAATGGATAAACAAAACTGCATTCCTTAATGGATTTTTTAAAGAAGAGTTGTATATGATGCAACAGAAGGTTTTGTCAATCCGAAAGGTGCTAACAAAATGTGCAAGCTCCAACGATCCATCTGTGGACTGGTGCAAGCATCTCGAAGTTGGAATATACGCTTTGATGAGTTGATCAAAGCATATAGTTTTATACAGACTTGCGGTGAAGCCTGTATTTCAAGAAAGTGAGTGGGAGCACTACAACATTTCTGATAAGTATATGTGAATGACATATTATTGATCGGAAATAATGTAGAATTATTCTGTAAAGCATAAAGGAGTGTTTGAAAGGAGTTTTTCAAAGAAAGACTTCGGTGAAGCTGCTTACATATTGAGCTTCAAGATCTATAGAGATAGATCAAGACGCTTGATAAGTTTTTTCAATGAGTACATACCTTGACAAGATTTTGAAGTAGTTCAAAATGGAGCAGTCAAAGAAAGAGTTCTTGCCTGTATTATAAGGTGTGAAGTTGAGTAAGACTCAAAGCCCGACCACGGCAGAAGATAGAAAGAGAATGAAAGTCATTCCCTATGCCTCATTCATAGGTTCTATAAAGTATGTCATGCTGTATACCAGATCTATTGTATACCCTGCACTGATTTGGCAAGGGAGTACAATAGTGATCTAGGAGTAGATCACTGGACAGCGGTCAGAATTATCCTTAGTGAAATAAGGATATGTTTATCGATTATGGACGTGACAAAAAGGTTCGTCGTAAAGGGTTACGTCGATGCAAGTTTTTGACACTGATCTAGATGAATCTAAAAGTCTCAATCTGGATACATATTGAAAGTGGGAGCAATTAGCTAGAGTAGCTCCTTGAAGAGCATTATACACAAAGAATTTTGCAAAATACTTACGGATCTGAATGTGACAGACCCGTTGACTAAAATTATCTCACAAGAAAAACATGATCACACCTTAGTACTCTTTGGGTGTTAATCACAGAGTTGTGAACTAGATTACTGACTCTAGTAAACCCTTTGAGTGTTGGTCACATGACGATGTGAACTATGGGTGTTAATCACATGGTGATGTGAACTATTGCTGCTAAATCACATGGCGATGTGAACTAGATTATTGACTCTAGTGCAAGTGGGAGACTGAAGGAAATATGCCCTAGAGGCAATAATAAAGTTATTATTTATTTCCTTATATCATGATAAATGTTTATTATTCATGCTAGAATTGTATTAACCGGAAACATAATACATGTGTGAATACATAGACAAACAGAGTGTCACTAGTATGCCTCTACTTGACTAGCTCGTTAATCAAAGATGGTTATGTTTCCTAACCATGAACAAAGAGTTGTTATTTGATTAACGAGGTCACATCATTAGTTGAATGATCTGATTGACATGACCCATTCCATTAGCTTAGCACCCGATCGTTTAGTATGTTGCTATTGCTTTCTTCATGACTTATACATGTTCCTATAACTATGAGATTATGCAACTCCCGTTTACCGGAAGAACACTTTGGGTACTACCAAACGTCACAACGTAACTGGGTGATTATAAAGGAGTACTACAGGTGTATCCAATGGTAGATGTTGGGTTGGCGCATTTCGAGATTAGGGTTTGTCACTCCGATTGTCGGAGAGGTATCTCTGGGCCCTCTCGGTAATACACATCACATAAGCCTTGCAAGCACAATAACTAAGATGTTAGTTATAAGATGATGTATTACGGAACGAGTAAAGAGACTTGCCAGTAACGAGATTGAAGTAGGTATTGGATACCGACGATCGAATCTCGGGCAAGTAACATACCGATGACAAAGGGAACAACGTATGTTGTTATGCGGTCTGACCGATAAAGATCTTCGTAGAATATGTAGGAGCCAATATGGGCATCCAGGTCCCGCTATTGGTTATTGACCGGAGACGTGTCTCGGTCATGTCTACATTGTTCTCGAACCGTAGGGTCCGCACGCTTAACGTTAAGATGACAGTTATTATGAGTTTATGCATTTTGATGTACCGAAGGTTGTTCGGAGTCCCGGATGAGATCACGGACATGACGAGGAGTCTCGAAATGGTCGAGACGTAAAGATTGATATATTGAAAGCCTATGTTTGGACATCGGAAGTGTTCCGGGTGAAATCGGGATTTTACCGGATTACCGGGAGGGTTACCGGAACCCCCCGGGAGCCAAATGGGCCTACATGGGCCATTGTGGAAAGGTGAAAGAGGCTGCCAAGGAGGGCTGCGCACCTCCCCCCCTCCCCTAGTCCTATTAGGACTAGGAGAGGTGGCCGGCCACCTCTCTCTCTTTTCCTCTCCCTTTTTCCCAAGGAGTCCTAGTTGGAATAGGATTGGAGGGGGGAGTCCTACTCCCGGTAGGAGTAGGACTCCTCCTGCGCCTCCCTCTCTTTGGCCGGCCAGCCCCCCTCCCTCCAACCTTTATATACGGGGGCAGGGGACACCCCAACACACACAAGTTGATCCTTGAGATCGTTCCTTAGCCGTGTGCGGTGCCCCCTGCCACCAAATTCCACCTCGATCATACCGTTACAGTGCTTAGGCGAAGCCCTGCGTCGGTAGTACATCAAGATCGTCACCACGCCGTCGTGCTGACGGAACTCTTCCTCGACGCTTTGCTGGACCGGAGCCCGAGGAACGTCATCGAGCTGAACGTGTGCTAAGAACTCGGAGGTGCCGGAGTAACGGTGCTTGGATCGGTCGGATCGGGAAGAAGACGTACGACTACTTCCTCTACGTTGTGTGATCGCTTCCGCAGTCGGTCTGCGTTGGTACGTAGACAACACTCTCCCCTCTCGTTGCTATGCATCACCATGATCTTGCGTGTGCGTAGGAAAATTTTCGAAATTACTGCGTTCCCCAACAGTTTTATGTATCGTTGTATATGGACATCTGAAGAAAAGCAAATTCATTTCTAGCTACTTTGTGAACTTGTCCTCTTGGGGACCAACCCATGTTGCTTCTTTCAAGCCTGTGGCAAGCATGTGAACTAATATATACACTATATGCCTACCCACGACAATCCTCGTATATAAAACCATATACCTCCCGTGAGTTCCCTTCCAAATTTTCTATCTAAGTTACACATTCGCATGCTACAAGATATCGCTCCCCAAATATTCATTCAAGCTCTAATATCGTACGGGGAAAATTTGAATAGAATGAAAAGCCATTGCACACTAGGTGCAATGGGCACATTTACTTGGAATCGGTGGCATCGGGAAAATTGTAGAAGAATTCATGATTTTCTTCACTACGTGTTGCCTTTATTTTCCATTTCCCTTGTACTGTGGATTGAGTTGCTTCTTTCGCCCATTAGCTAGCAAAGACAGAGCTTGTCGTAGAGGATAATGCAACATTGTACATGTATATGGTTGTCGTGCTTGAGTGTAACGTGCCTCTAAACCGTATTTGGGTCCAATTCCCTTTTATCATCCACACAAGTATATACACTCGCAGGTTCACAAAGAAAGAAATAAAGAAAAAGGAAACTAACTACTTCTTTCCAATATAGAAAGTACTTCTATGTCATAAGCAATTAGAAAGTACTTTTTTGTTTGACTCTCTATGTATGCGGTGCAATTGATCATCATCCAGTTGCCCTTCGAGGCATTCGAAGACAACTCATCTTATTCTTGGTGGGCAACATTATTAGTGAAAAGGAAGATATCATAACACAAAGTAGGTCATGGCTTTGGCGCATGTAGTTGACAACGTCATGTGGTAGATTGCACCAAATGTGAATGTGTGTGAAGACTATGTGAGGTATTATGTGTGGATTACTCATGTTTCCTGTGGCTTGTGTTGTTTTCATAACTTTTGATGACTATGCAACATGCACATGTGAGGTATGTGCGTCGATAATGACTTAATGAGATGGACGGTCTGCATGTAGTGGAAGTAATATGGTTCTGCTATGAACATCTAATCTTAGGGGAAGTCAAAATCAATAAGATAGGTGGCACCCCGGGTGTGGAAGAAAGTAATTAATAACCAACGACAGTAGCTTCATGGGGCAACACAACTGGATGAAGCAGGCAAGTGATGGGGTGCAAAGTTTATTTTCTCTGAATTAATAGGTCATTAAGCAAGAAAGTTGTTCAGAGGGCCACATAACAAAGGGGGTCAAATGAATCTTTGTCGTTAGTTGTGACTTGTTATTAAAACTCACTTAACTGATGGATAGATGTTTTTACGGTATTTTCTAGCATTTCTATATTTCTTCTGATTAGCTGGCCTGTCATGCACATTTAATAATTATAATAATAGATATTAGTGCAAATTTTGGTTTGTATGTTATTTTTAAGTGATCGTAGATATGGATGGTTGTACGCTGATTCAAAGACTTTCTTGTGAACACAACATTGATCCAAAGACTTAAACTTGACCAAGACATAAAGAAAGTTTTAGACAATTGATAATTAGACAATATCTCTACTTTTTGGCACGTAAGCGAGCCCACGTCAAGATGCATCCTATGTACAACATTGTGTTTTTGCGTTGAGCTGATAAAACTAGAAGAACAAAAAAACATGGTGGGTCTTGGTCGGGATCGTATCTCAAAACTAAATAGTGAACACGGTACAAGTATGTCGTAGGTTTTACTCGTGAAGGATTCCATTGCCAATGGCACGTGTACTTGGTTCTTTAATCCTCATGCCTACCACTCATGTTTTTTCACATACTTCAGTTTCTCATCTCTAAAAGAAAATCTAGTTTCCAATTTCTACCAACACCATCATTCTCTCATTCACCTCAATGCTCTAGCTATGCATACTTAAGGAAGTGCAGCTCCGTCTAGTTTTTGGTCCTTCACCCAGGCTACTTCTCTCATAAGCTCACGTCACAATTTGTTTCATTGTTTTGTTTCCACGATTCTTCCTGCAACACGAATTATGTAGTCTAGTATAATGATGCAATACTACACTTCACCACTTGGGAATGAGTGTCATTAGGAACACCAGTTCGACGGGATCTGTTAGGCTGGTTATAGTGAAGAGTAACTTGTACTAGTGTCATGCATATGACACTAGTCTAAATTACTATCTTCATAGTGTAAAGTAACAAAGTAGTAATGTCATAGATAACTTCATTAACTAGATGACACCCCGCGCGCTGCTGCGGGAATGCATGCTTCAAAAACATTGCATTAAACATGGAAATACTTATTTGCAAAAGATAGGGTTGAATGAAGATAGTATAAGTGGTAATTTCTAAACAACTTAATGGATCAAGGGATGCTGACAATAAACTATGAAATATTGTTCAACACAATATAATCCGAGGCCAAGTCCATTTCAAAGCAAGAGTGTCTTGTTAATAGTATGAACTCTCACTCATACCAATACCAATCCCATATGCACTGTGGTTATTGCAGCCTTACAAACACTTTAACAACAATGATTGTTGAGAAAGCATTGACAATATACTAAGTGTTCCATAGGTAAATCCGGCCAAATGAAACACAACGAACAACTCCACAAGATAAAATGGAACTACATTAATTATAATTATACTTCCTCTATCCCATAATATAAGAGTATTTTTGACACTAGAGTAGTGTTAAAAACGCTCTTATATTATGGGACGGAGGGAGTTATAAATAAGACGTCAAGGCATTACTCCCTCCATTCGACTTAGGCATAGAAAACAAATCTCAGGTACGAAATACCAAGATCCTAGGAGAGAAAGATTGGTTGGATGGATAGTAGTTAACTCCATCCAAATTGTGTAAAATCCTCAATTCCAATACCCTTTGGCTTACATAGATGTACACACTGCACTCGGCCAGTCATTCCTGCATTCCAATGACAATCATTATAAAAAAATAGTAGCAATCATACATATGTTTTTCGTGGCTTGCCTTGCTGCTACAACATATTGCTGAAGCTAGCTAGGATGTGTTTCTTGTAGTTGGTTTATCTGCTTCATAACCAGATAATGAGCAGCAAGCATACATTTATTTTCTGTGACCGCATCAGAGCTACCGCAAAACAAAACAATTGATGGGAGAAATATGATGAATTTTGCTCCGAGTGTCGTCGAAACTGTATTGCACTGCACATTGGAGTGTCAAATTTAGTTCCCTGAACTGGAAAGCTCCAGAGGAGGAAATTCCAATGCTATGATACACGCATGCTCATCAAGTGTAAATGGTTAATTGAGAGGGAGAGCTTGCATACTAGTTTTTGTACAAAGAGACCA
The DNA here is from genome assembly GCA_034509565.1 of Triticum monococcum. NCBI lineage: Eukaryota > Viridiplantae > Streptophyta > Magnoliopsida > Poales > Poaceae > Triticum > Triticum monococcum. The sequence goes on along the minus strand of CM067844.1, from coordinate 18,116,531 downwards.
ATATGCTAGAATACATGGATGGATAGATATAAACCTGAAGGGATGGATTACATGAAGTGCAGAAAACCTAATGCCTAATCATTTCCACTTGATAAAGGGGTTCCTATACTTGCCATTATCGAAAGGAACACACGCTAAGAATTCTAAGGTAAATAAAGCACATGATCTAAAAAAGGTAAATAAAGCACAATATTGGTTGTTAGATAAAATGAAAAGAAAATTAGTCTATGACTAACTAAGATTCAATGGTTCGACTACTCAAGCAATGAACCTCTTTAAGAGAGTAAGAGATTGCGTACCAATTCGAGTATAGAAAGAGATCTATGAATCAACCAATCCAACGTGAGAGCAAAACGCTAGAGAACCTTTCTATCAAGAGCACATTCTCACAAATAATAAAAAATGAGCTAGGGAGTAGGAAAATCAATTGTGGCTGAAAATAGGAACCGTCCGGCAACAGACCTGTCAAGTGACGAAGCCAAATTGAGCAGCAAGGCACTCTGAAGCAAAATGTCGATCTTCTTTCCATCTTCAGCACAATCTGAAAAATCAACAGGCATAATCACGGGATAGGAAAATTTGGGCCGAGAGCGCCCAATTACTATACTGTAGTCTGGTTCCGAGAGGACGACGCAAGCTGGCGTGAGTGCTGGACTACGATGGCAGTACACACATGTTTTTAAACATGAATATGCTGCAGGTAATAGAAGGAGATATAATTAGGGGAGATAAATGCACCCACGGTCACTGTAATTGCGTTGAAAGCACGATACGGTCAACCAACTTTGAAATACGCTCGTTACGGTCACTGAATACGATGGGACGTGAAAATACGGCCACTGTAGCGCATATGCGGTGCGTACACGCAGTTTGACCACGTGTTGAACGCTCGTTGGGGACAGGTGGCGAACCGTGGCGGCGCGGCTGTGGAAATAAGCAAAAAAGCCCTCGGGCGACGCCTCATCCCCCATTCATCCCTCCACCACTCCACCTGCCTGATCGTCTTCGTCGATAGAGAAAGGGGGAGCTGCATAGGCGACGCCGCCCCGGCGATCATCGGAGGGTTGGGGAGGCGACGACCCGATTTCATGCGTGGTTGAGGAAGCGCCGCCGCCGCGCGCCTTCGCCACCCGTGGGAGGCGGCGTAGATGTCTCCTGTTCGTCGTGCAGAAGGGGCGGCGGCCCCCGTGTACAGTAAGTCCCCTAATCTGAAGAATCCCTCTTTTTTGTCGTTTTGATGTTCAAAAACCCTCCTTTTCGGCCCGCATTGCCCTGCTAGATGTGTTGTAGTTGGTAGATATGCCGAATTCTGCTAGGGTTTTCGCATGTGATTTGGGGTACCAGAATTGGGGCTTAGGGTTTTAGATGTTCAAATAAATTGATGCTGATGTGGAGATTTATGTCGATTCTGTTGTATGTTGTACATGTGTTGCTGTGTCAGGCCGCCGAAGCAACAATTTCTCTGTGGAGATCAATCATGGTGGGTTTTTTGTTGGGCATGGAACGAACTGTGCTTATGTCAATGGCCGTTCCATCTGGTATGATCATGTGGAGAAGATAACTTGGTCACCAATTTTAGTTGAAAGTCTAGTTGAGGAAATAGGCTATGAGATGGCAGGCAGGCTCAAGGTTTTTTACTGTATCCCCATTCTTACACTTAGCACTAATGGTTTGAGGGAACTGAGTGATGATGAGCAGGCAGATAGAATGATGGTGTTTGTTGATATTGGGCACCACTTCTTTAGCATCTACCTGGATCATGATCAAAGTTTTCAGGCTAATCCAGATGAAGATGATGTTGTCCACAATCCAAGAGCACGTTTGCCTCCAGTCTTGAGCCCTACAAAGAGAGTTCACATCAGTACTGCACACACTGTAGAGGATCAGGAAGAAACAGAGCATGCAGAGGCAGGGGCACCCATTCCTCTCCAGGTTATATTCCCTGATGTTGATGCAGATGAGGATGTGAATCAGTTTGAGTTTGTGAGGAGGCCATCAACACAGCCAGAGCCAGTTGTAGTGCAACAACCTAGTCATTACAAAGATAATGAAATGCAAGCAGAGCCAGTTGTAGGAAGCACATCAATGAGGAGGAGTACTAGGCAGACCAAAATCAACTATACAATGCAAGAAGATGATGCAGCTAGTGACACAGATGATGAGGATTATGACCCTGGATTAATTGTGGTCAGTGACAATGAGATTAGCAATGATGATGACTTGTATGCAAATAATGTAGATGAGGATGAACCAAAACAGAAACAGGAGAACAAATCAAATGAGAGAGGAAAGCAGAAAGGAAATCAAGTCCAAAGTAAAGCTCAAAAGAAAGGAAAACAGAAGTATAATTCAGATGAAGACTTGTCTGAAGGTGAAAATTTGTGGGCACCTGATTCAGATGATGAAGAGTTGCACTTGAAGTTCAACACTTTCAGACCAGAGGATCTACACAGGCCAAAATTCCATGTAGGCCAAGTCTTTGAGAGTGTAGAACTACTGAGGACAACAATTAAAGAGTACTCCTGCCAGAATAGAGTTGATATCAAACTGCCTGTCAATGATAGGAAAAGACTTAAAGCAAAGTGTGATGATGATTGCACATGGTATTTGTGGGCATCATATGACAACAGGACCAAGGCATTCATGGTGAAGAGATATGTGCATGAGCACACATGTAGCAAGAAGTGGAAGATTAGGGCTTTCACATCTAAATTCTTAGCACTCAAGTACTTAGAGAGCTTTAGGGCTGATCAAGATATGAACTTGATGAATTTCTCTAGGGTTGTTCAGAAGGAATGGCACATGAAACCTGGTAGGATGAAGCTCCAGAGGGCAAGGAGAATGGCTATGAAAATAATTTATGGTGATGAAGAAGGGCAGTATAAGCTTCTCTGGAATTATGCACATGAGGTTAGGAGAAGCAACCCTGGCTCATCTTTCTATGTGTCCCTTGATAACGGAAGGTTCAGTAAGTTGTACATGTGCCTAGATGCATGCAAAAGAGGATTTCTAGAAGGTTGCAGACCTATCATCTTTCTTGATGGTTGTCACATTAAGACTAGATACAGAGGTCAACTGCTTGCAGCTATTGGGGTAGATCCAAATAACTGCATTTTTTCAATTGCAATAGCTGTGGTTGAAGTTGAGGACACTCCTAATTGGGCATGGTTTCTTGACACACTTAAAAGAGATCTAGGCATTATAAACACTAAACCTTGGACAATCATGTCAAACAAACAAAAGGGGCTCATCAATGCAGTTGAAGAATTGTTCCCTGAGTCAGAACACAGATTTTGTGTTAGGCACATGTGACAGAACTTTCAGCAGTCTTTCAAGGGTGATATCTTGAAGAATCAATTGTGGAAGATAGCTAGGAGCAACACAGTGCAGCTATATGAGCAGAGCATGCAGGAAATGAAGATTCTTAATGAAGATGCCCACAACTGGCTGCATGAGTTAGAGCCTAAAACTTGGGTCAAAGCTTTCCAGAGTGGCTTGCCAAAATGTGATAATTTGCTAAACAACATTTGTAAATTATTCAACAGGTAACACCATCTTCTTTGATCAACATTTGTGATGTACCTATGATATAGTACTGCTTGCTGCAACCTAAAGTGATCAACATGTTCAATGTAGGTACATTTTGGAGGCTAGAGAGCTGCCAATCCTTACCATGGTTGATAGGATTTATAGGCAGCTCATGACAAGGCATTACAGCAAGTAGATGGAGTCAGACAAATGGCCAGGTGATATATGTCCAAAGATCAGAAAGAAGGTTGAGAAGGCAACATGATTTGCTAACACCTGCTATGTGGAGGGATCAGGAGATGGTCTTTTCCTAGTAGGTGATAGAGGGCATGACTACATTGTGGACATGCACAAGAAAACATGGACCTGTAGAAGGATACAGAAAGGAGGTATTCCATGTTCTCATGTCATTGCCTGCTGCAGGAATGACAGAATTGATCCTCTTACCATGGTTGACCCTTGCTACTCAAAGGAGATGTTCAAAAAGGCATATGGAAACATTATATATCCTTGCAAAGATAGGAGAGAGTGGGATGACTTACATGGGCCCCCAATTGAGCCACCATTGTATCAGAAGCATGTGGGTAGGCCATGTACCACAAGGAGGCAAGCACCTGAAGAGATTGATCATAGAAGGGGAGGGAAGAAGATAACAAGGCATGGTGTCATCATGCACTGTTCTTACTGTGGTGAGGCAGATCATAACAAGAAGGGCTGCAAATACTTGAAGGCTGGACTGCCACCACCAAGTACTGCGACTGTGCCCCCTCCTGAACAAGGTGCTGGAAATGTGCCACCTTCAGAACAAGGTGATGTTGCACAAACAACTACATCAACAGAAGCAGATCCAGTTTTAACACAGGTAACACAAAATATTCCTGTGTTCTTAGGCATTTGTATTCTCTCATGTTTTGGAAATTATGTAACACAAAATATTCCTGATGAGCAGAACGATGGAGAAGCTTCACCTACATATGATAATCTCATGGTGGACAACATGATTGCCCAGGTAATATAATTTCTGAATTTCATCATGGACAAGCAGTGACTACTTCTGCATGAATTGTATTGATCCCACAGTTTCACTTGTGTATTTTTTGCAGATGCCAACACCAAGAGTTGTGGAACAGAGGCCACTACCTAGTTCTGCTTTCCTCAGTGCTGCACAAGTGTTGCTCAACCAGTCTGCTAGCCAAGGAAGCCAAGCAAGTTCCAGTACCATCAGGCCAGGTGAGTTGGCACAGAAGTTGGAGGCCATGAAGAACCAGAGAGATAGAGAACTAGAGGAGAGGAAGAAGGCCATTCTACAATCTAGAAGAGAAGAGGAGTTGAGGAGAGCTGAAGTGGCAGCAAGGAGGAAACATGAAGTGGCACAGGAAAAAGCTGAACTTGCAGAAAGAAGAAGATTGGCTGCATTGCAAAGAGATGCCAAAAAGAAAGAAGAAGCAGAGCTAAACAAGAGAGTTCAAGCTGAGACAAGACAGATTATTCAAGATACAATGAAAACAATAGCTACTGAGAAAAAGGCAAGGCTAGAAGTAGAGAAAAGAGCTGCTGCTGAGAAGAAGGAGGAGAAGAGACTATAGAGGGAAGCAGTTGTTGCTAAAAGAGAAGAAGAGAAGAGAATTGCTGCTGCAAAAATAGAAGAGGAGAAGAAGCTTGCTGCTGCCAAAAGAGAAGAAGAGAAGATTTCAGCTGCTGCAAAAAGAGAGGAGGAGAATAAGCTTGCTGCTGCCAAAAGAGAAGCTGATAAAAGGCTTGCTGCTGCTCAGGAGAGGATGAAGGCTGCTGCACAAAAAGCAAGGGAGCAATCCATGGCTGCTGCAAAAAGAAAGTCAATCTGCTTGGACAACCAATCTGATCTTCCACACAAGGCTCCCAAATCTTCTATGTTTGATATCTTTAGGTAGTTTGTAGTATATGAAGTGTTTGGTACCTAGATGATCATTTTACCTGTGTTGTTGAAATGATCATCTATGGTAACAATTTGCTCATTTTGGTTATGTTGATGCATAGTGACTGCAATAATCTCCTGTAAGAAACATGGCTACTTTGTTTTCTATCTAGATGATGGGCAAGACTTATTTGGTTATCATGTCAGTTTGGCATTATACTTGTCAAGTTTTGATTCAATTGTACTGATGGATGCATATTTGGTCAGTTTGGCATGTCTATCAAGTTTGGCATTTGTGCTGAATCACTGCCTTACATCAGACAAAACCAAAACAATGCCAATTATGCTGAAATCTTCCAATTGGCAATGACAAAACCGGAATGACAAGTTTGGCACCCAGAATGATGGATGCATATTTGGTCAGTTTAGCATGTTTGTCAAGTTTGGCACCCAGAATGACAAAACCAAAACAATGCCAATTATGCTTAATCACTACCTTATCTAGTGATCCATTTTGATCAATTTAGGCCAGCAACACCTTTCAATAAGACAAAACAATGATCACACACCCAGAATGATATAAGAAACAACATATTCATCATAGATAACATAGGGTTCACCATAGCATTTCAAGTTTGACACCATTACATCAGACTAAACCAAAATAAACATGGTTCAACATAGCATTTTCCAGTGCTGACACCATTACATGACACATAACCTAAATAACTAGGACTGCCAAGACATTAACTAGGACTACCACCACTTCAGACTGCCAAAATGAACCTGGCATCACCAATGCAACATCTTCACTTCTTCACCATGAATAACACCAATGCACCAAGGCCTAACATCACAACAACTGCAAGCAGGAACTTCATGAGCATCACCAGCTCTGTCCCAAGGTTCAGTAGTGCAGCAGCTTGCTGCCTGGTCATGACATTGCCACTCATGACATTGGCAGTCTCTCTCTTGGACTTCTTATTCCAGCTTGTTGATCCATTCATGTAGGTAAGCTCTTGTGCTTTCAGAAGTGCCTCCCTGCGTTCCTCAGCCGCACCAATAGCATCCACAGCTGCATCGCTGACCAGATACTTATTCTCAACGAGGTACTCCATGTACTCCAATTCCCAACGCCATAACTCACAACTCACCTATCCCAAAAAGACAAGCCAAGGTCAAAAAGAGATCTCGGTCAAAAACTCCAATCTTTGGATCTATCCCCATGAAAAGCATATGAAATTGAATCACTAACCCCATGATTTTGGCACTTGTAGAAGACCCAGCCGTCGTGCTTCTCAGTGGTGGAGATGTACATGCACACCTTCTCCTTGCAGCCTTCGCAGTGGATCAGCGGCAATGCCAACGCCCACCGGCGGACAGCAGAGGAGGATGAGCTTGCGGCAGACATGACTGCCAGACCTTGCGGGGGAAAGCAGCAGAGGCGGACGAGCTCGCGGCAGCCCGATTCGACGGCAGCGACGGTGGTGGCGGAGGGGGATTTGAGATGGGCGCCGTGGGTTAGGGATTTGAGAGCGAGAGATTGGGGATTTTGGTTATTTTACAAAAAAACCCTCCATGAATCATTGGCCAAATGAGAGAGCACTACGTGGCGGTCAACAGTTGGTCAAACTAGGCCTGTACGCACCGCATACGCGCTACAGTGACCGTATTTTCACGCCCCGTCGTATTTAGTGACCGTAACAAGCGTATTTCAAAGTTGGGTGACCGTATCGTGCTTTCAACGCAATCACAGTGACCGTGGATATATTTATCTCTAATTAGGGCGATCAATGCCGCCGTTTCATGTTCGTTTGTGGATGCATTTGCTCTGGGAGAGCTTTGGTGGTGGTGGTGGCAGAAGCGAGAGCGACAGCGATAATGCAGTGGGGAAGATGAACCGTGAGCGATGTAGCGCGATCGTGACATGGGCTATTTTTTTTCTTGAGGTTCGGTCTACCAAAGCTAACACGCATGGGCTTGCAGCCAGGTCACGTACCAAAAGTACGCTTGGGAAGCCCAGGTTCTTACCTTCGTCGTTAAAGAAAATTCCAATAGGGGACATGTCAAAACAAATCCAATAGGGGACATGTCAAAACAGATCCAGTAGGGGAGGTTCTCAGCTTCCTACGCCCGATGCAAGAAATCCATCCAGCCAGCTAGGGAAGGCAGCGACTTCACCGCACATGCCCGCGGCAACAAAATGCGTGGGCTTGGGGACAAACGGGTCGGTTCACACATCTGGGAGATGCATTGAAGATTGAACGAAAGACATGAGAATATGAGATGGGTAGAGATTGGCTGACGTGGCTGCATGGATGACGTGAATAGCTTGTATGTCAAGATAAATAAGGTAGCGCGGGTGAGTTTCTTAGGTATATAGGATTAGCTTGTAGACTCATCCTTTCTTGGGAAGCGCTATATTACAGTAACATATTATGTTATTTTAAGAGGTAATATCACTATGAATCACAAAACTTGCGCTGAATGTTCAGTATGGTGCTAGAACTTTGAAAATACAGATTTATGGTTATCTAACTTGACTCAAGCATGCAGATACGGTCACAACACACATATGTGGACTCATCTGTGTATACGGGCCAAACCTGTCAGTGAGTGCGTGATTAATTTTTGCAAAGAACACCCCTGTATTTTCGCAAAAAAAAGCACTGCAACAAATCTAACATTCTTAAGAAGTTGTTCCCCACTTCTACCTATTCTTTCAATATGCACACTGTCCACATTAGTTTTGTGCCACATCATCAATCAGTTTGTAAAACCAGCCAATCAACCTTATTCCTCCTACGGTCAGCGATCGACTGTGTGCAAAGCAATCACATTAGCGTTCAGTTACCACCAGGAGAAGGACCCACCGTAGGCTGACCACGGGCTCCCTCATAAGGCCGACCCTCGCAACTTCTCGGTGGCTTAGATCTACAGCCGAAGAGTTGACCTCTGCCGTGCTCCACACCTCTCCCGGTGGGTCTTCCTTCCTTGTCTTCTTACCTCCTAATAACTCCATCGATTGATTTTCCAACGTTTCTGTCATCCTATCATCTCTCCAATTAATTTCTCCATCGATTGATCTTCATCTTCGCTAAGATCAGGGAACCGGCACCTCGTGAGCGAGGTCATCGGCGCCATCGAGGGAAAGGTGCTCCCGGACGGCACCATGGTGTGCGCCCGCGGGATTAGGGGGGCTCAACGACTAGAGGTACCGTCCCTGCCGGCTGCCGGGAGTCCCGTGGGCCGGCGATGGGGCCGTCGTCGCTGCCGCCGCGGGGGCTTTGATCGTGCTCACACTATTTTGATGAAGCCCGTCAACGTTGCTAGATTCTGGCCAGACCGATGGATTGGCGGCGACGGTGCTGCGGATGAATATGGCGCTAGCCATCCTGTGCAGGTTCTAGCTCGTGAAGGGCCGCCATCAAGTACCACATGATGACCAGTTGATCTAATCCATTGTGCACAACCTCAAGTTCAAGTTGCAGATTGGCTACTGACTACTTCATTTTTCTCTAGCATATTCTGTCAATCGTGTAACTTAAGGTAACTCCAGCCCCTCAGTTTTGTTACCAGGATTACACTGATTTTCCTGAAGACATGTGAAATTAGCTTGCAATATCCTTTGATGGTATGGCTCCCATAATCTTCTTTGTCATTCATCACATCATCTATTGTGATTACTAATGTATTCTGCATGTATCTCTACATAATTAAAATAGTGTTTGTAGGTTACTTTTGTTATTAATTTCTTCTTAATGATGGGCAATTCTAATCCTGCTAGCCATGTTATGGTGATACAAATCTCCTTTGATGCATGGTATGGCTTCCGCACACCTCTTTTGTCGTTCAACACGTAATCTGCTAACGTGTGAAGAAATTAGCTTTATTTGCCATTCAACAAATCATCTATTTGTGATTACTGATGTATGCTGGATGTATCTCTAGATAATCAAAATATCATGTGTTCGCAGGTTACTTTTTTTGGGATCAAAATTCCTCTCAATGATGGGCAATTCTAACCTGCTAGACACGGAATACATTTTTATTTTTCAAGCGAGTTGTGCATGAAATGGTTTTACTTTGGCTGGGAGACAACATGCTTAACAGGTGTTTCAAATTATTTATTTTTCTTTGTCTAATATATTCAATTTTTCGGCTACAATTTCCGCTGCAACGCGCGGGGTATCATCTAGTTTTTCCATGAAAATACCTCATTTTTTTTATTTCTGGAAAAGACCGACCACACATAAATGCGCAAATTGTAACACAAAAAGGGGCAGTCCAGCGAGGTCTCGAACCCTTGACCAACAATTAAAACAGCAGCCGCTATAGCCGCCACTAAAGATTTACTGCCTTAGTCATACTGGGAGTAACTTAAACGGGCCGTGGATACTGCGGCCGATTTTCCACACACCATTTTCTTTAACATAGGTAATAAAGTTATGCTCAAATGTTTGTGTTTTAAAAATATACATACCAGTGTTGCTTAGTACATAAAATATTTGAATATAAATCTGTGTATTATATAAAAAATGTTAGTTAATACGGATGTTTGAAGTTTTTATCAAATACATATGTTTAATGTATAAAAAATGTTTAGTTAATAGAGATTTTTTACTCATAACTGATATAAAAAATATTATATAATTTATATATTAGACATGATAGAATATCCATATCAATAGTTTAAAATTTTAAATTATGAATATTTTTAATTATACAAACATTGAACTATTAGCATGTGCATATAATAATTGAAACGTTTGTATAATTAAAATAATATTCTTTAATTGTAAATTTAGTAATATGCGTATTATTTTAAATTATACAAGTATTTTAAAAATAATACATGAACAAATTAAAAGGAAGTTATTTCGTTTGTAGTTACAATATTTGTAACACACGAATATTTAAATATTATTTTTATTACGGAGATCATAATTGACGTACTATGTACAAATTTTTTTCAACAATTGTGCAAAACGGGGTGCACTTACCATAGCCCATCTCAGCTGATGCGCCTACGTGCTTGAGGAAAAGGGATATAAGACGTAAAGATCCAAATTAAGCATCCTATTTTAGTTGTTGTGGTGGTTCGACAGGTGAGCGCACAAGCGGTCTCCGGTTTGAAACCTTTCAGCGTATTTTTTCTCTTTCATACTCTTGACTGACAGGTGGGTCCCACCAAGGCTTTTCTGCGTAATTAAAATAAATCTAGGGCATTATCTGAAAATTTGCTCCTCTCAACCACTGACATATGGGCCATGCCATGCTGGCAAAGTCAAGGTGTACGCCCATATAGTAGAAAGCACTGTATTTGCACCAGACAGCAAGTTAGATGATCACGAATCCGTATTTTTAAAGTTTTGGTACGAAATTAAACATCCAACGCAAGTTCTATGACTACCGGTGATATTACCTCTTATTCTAAACACCCCCCTCCTCATTAATTACATGTTACATAAGCAAAAAAAAATTGGAGTGCGCTATTTTACTACCTAAGTTACTCCCACTATGACTAGCTTAACACACAAACTTGCACTTCCAATCCTTGGATTCTCGAAGTTCCTTGATCCCAACAAAGCTAGAGTGTCATCTCTTACTCATTTTTATGGCTTGGTCTCCTAGGAGTCATGATCGGAATGTAAGGTGTAGTACATTTTCCGTAGCAACTTTACTACGTATTCCATGCATGTAAAAGCTGAAGAAAAGTAAACAAGGGAAGAAGCAGTAGCACTAGTGCGGTGACCACGAGCCATCCCAGTAACAAGCGGGCCATGGCATGAATCCCTCTCATTTTGGTTTACTCTTTACTTCTTGCTTAGTCGATGGAGTCAACTCTCTACTTGCAATGGGGTGGGTTACGTGAGACGAACGAGCGATGACCATGGCTGCGATGAAGCGATCTTATGGAGGGTTAAATGAGCTATATGCCAATTAATTTTGAAGATTATTAGGTGCTATGTATACGTCGACGTTAATTCATGCTGGATAATTATATCTATTACTATTTTTTTGTTAAGAGAGGATTGTTTCTGCTCGTTCATCCTGTCCCTGAAGTTGGCATGAATTACCCTCCAATGCCACTGTAAGTGGGAAAAAATTTATCTTCCTTGAATTCAATTCAAATCTTCGTATGTTTTCGTCTTCCCAGCTTTTCGTACGTTGCCGCGCTCACGCTGGGTTCTTCCTACGTTGCTCCTCGGTCGCAACTCGCAGGTCTCAAACTTTCGTACGTCCTTTTCGGTGGCACGTTTCCACACCGCTATTCGACCAAACACCGTTTTCTATATTTTTTTCGAGAGTACGTCAAAAGCATACTATATTTTTATAGAAGAAGAAGAAGGCATAGTTACAAAAAGTGTGGCCCAAGTGCGAACATATGGCCCACAGGGGGAACACCAACACCAACACCACCCAGCTACGTCTATGCTAACTCCTCATAAACCGTTGTAATCCACCAACACCACCTACCGCCTGCGACCACTCAGCAATCTCATTTAGCGTGCTATTGACAAGCTCGAGCGGGGTTTGTTGCTGATCTATCCTACTGAACACTCTCGCGTTTCTCTGTTTCCACAGAGCCCAAAGAACCGTCGTGATTGTGGTATCGAAACCACGCTTGTCCGCCCCTTGAAAGCCTCTTCGAACTCGTAGCCACCACTCCAGGGTATTGTCATTAGGTAGAGCTTGAAGAGTGTTGATCTGCAAGATGTCCCATGTCCAGTACCAGACCTCCCTAGCATATGGGCACTGTAGGAGAATATGATCAGCATTATCCTCATCTTGTAGGCACGTGTAGCAGGCTGAACTCTCCTCCTGAAGCCCATGCCTGGCTCTCCTATCCGATGTCCATATCCTGTACTGCATTGCAAGCCAAACAAATATTTTGCACTTGAGGGGGGCCCAGCTTCTCCAAACACACTTGGCCAAAGGTGATTTAGGCCATCCACTGCAAAGGCTGGAATAGATTGACTTGGCAGTGTATTGGCCACTAGATGAGCAAGTCCATGTGAATACATCCTGCTCGGTCTCACGTCTGTCGACTGTCGCCACCGCATGACAAAGGTGCATGCATTGCATTTGCGCCATGAAAGAGATCTCGATTTGGCAGTCCTCTGTCCATTTGTTGTTGAGCAGAGCCTGCTACACCGTTCTAGTATTGATCACCCTCGCATGGACCGTTGTAAGCAGGATTGGAGCAATGTCAGCTACTGAAAACCCATGTATCCACCGATCCCTCCAAAACAGGACCCTCTCGCCTGTTCCCACTTGAATATGAACCAAGCTGTCAAACACCTCCCTCGCCAATCTGTCTTCCATCATTGGTAGTCCCTGCCAGGGCCTCGCAGGCTCCGTACGCTTTAGCCATTCCCACCTGACCCTTAGCGCTAAAGATTGCATTTGCAGGTTCTTCACTCCAAGCCCACCATGGCACTTAGGGCGACAGATTTTATCCCATGCGACCAGGCATTGTCCACCATTGACCTTGTCCTTGCCAGCCCAAAAGAAAGATCTCATCCACTTATTGATCTCCTCAAATACCCAGACCGGGGCGTCCACAATCATTAAGTGGTGTATCGGCCGAGCTGATATGATGGATTGCACCAGGATCAACCTACCCGGTCTTTGGATCAGCCCCCTTTGCCAGGCAGGCACGAAATGTCTTACTTTATCCAGCATGGGCTGCCAGTCCACGCGAGTCAAGCTCTTGATAGCAAGCTGCAAACCAAGGTACCTACATGGGAACTCCACAAGGTCACATTGTAGCAGTGCAGCCACCCTTTGTCTGTCCTCCACCTCCCCTCTAACCACAATGGCCGACGACTTTCTATAATTCACTTTAAGTCCAGATGCTTCACCAAAAGCCTTCAAGGTCTCCTTCACACAGCTCAAATCCGTGACAGTAGGCTTTATGAACAGAGCCACATCATCCGCGTAGATTGAGACCCTTTGCATGGCCTTGATTCCAGTGAAAGAGCTAAGCACACCAGCCTCCATAGCGCGATGGAAAAGCTTGGTCAGAACATCCATGGCGATGATGAAGAGCAGAGGCGAAATAGGGTCCCCTTGGCGTAGTCCGCACGCATGTCCAAAGCTTTTCCCAGCGACACCATTGACGATCACTTTGGTGGTAGCAGAATGCAGGAGGATCGCCATCCATGTCCTCCATTTGGGACCAAACCCTTTGGCAGTCATGACTTCGAAAAGAAACGGCCATGACAAGGAATCAAATGCCCTCGATATGTCGAGTTTCAGGAACACTCCCGGCGTTCTGCGTGCATGAATCCTCCTTGCCACTTGCCTAACAAGGAGGAAGTTATCATGAAGGTGCCGGCCTTTGATGAAGGCAGATTGGTTGGCTTCAACGATCGTATGCATCTGCTTCCTGAGCCGGTTTGCAAGGACTTTGGCAAAGAGCTTCGGCATGCTGTGTGTTAAACTTATTGGCCTGAAGTCGCCAATTTCTTCCGCATCTGGCTTCTTGGGAACGAGAATGATGTGTGCTTTATTCAGCTTCCCGAATCCCCTTCCATCTCCCACAAAGAGCTTCAACATGACAGCCATGACATCCTTCTTAATAATAGGCCATGCCCTTTGATAGAAAGCCGCAATGTATCCGTCCGGGCCAGGGGCACGATCGGGGGGTAGTTCCTTGATGACCTCCCATACCTCCTCCTCGGTTATGATGCTCTCCAGCTCCCGAAGATCATGGCTTTGCACCTGAAGGAATTGCAAATCCAGCGTGTACTCCCTTGTCGTATCTTGCCCTATCAGCCTCACATACGCCTGGAAGAACGCCTCCTCCTTCTGCTCCTGATCTGTGATGACAACTCCCTCTTTTTTAATGTGTGTGATGAAATTCTTCGCCCGGCGCCCGTTTGCAAAGGCCTGGAAAAGTTTTGTATTGGCATCTCCCTCCTTAAGCCACTTCATCCTCAATCGTTGACGATCGATGGTACGTTCCAACGCAGCCAGTCCTAGGAGAGCCTGCTTCAGGCTTCGGCGCAACCACATTTCATCATTGCCCAGCGGCCGTCTCTCCTGAGCTATGTCCAGTTTGTGGATCACCCAGTTAGCCACCCTCATCAGTAACTTGACATTCTCGACCTTCCTCTGACCCCAGGCCTGCAGATATTTCGCCGTGTTTCTGAGCAGGGCATCAAGCCTCTTGTAAGGGTCCACCATCGCATCGCTGCACGTCCAAGCCTCCTTAACTGCCTCCGCAAATCCATCAAGCTTCGTCCAGAACATCTCAAACCGGAAGCGCCTCTTGGGGCAGAAACTAACGCTTGTCGTGAGCAGAAGAGGCGCGTGATCCGAGACCCCCGTAGAGAGGGCCTGCAACAGGCAGTCAGTGTTCTCCAGCTCCTAGTCGACTGATGTGAAGACTCTGTCAATTTTGGTCAGAGTAGGTGTTTCCCTCTCATTGGACCACGTGTATCTCCTTCCATGCATATACATTTCCTTTAGCTCATGATCATCCACAAAGTCCCTAAATCTTCCCATCATCCTTCGGTTAAAGTTGGAATTGTTTTTGTCCCCAGCTCTAATAATCATGTTGAAGTCTCCAAGTAACATCCAAGGCCCTGGGCACCCCGAGCGCCAATCCCTGATCTCTTGCAGAAAGATCGTTTTCCTTTCATCCCCTTGTGGTCCATATACCACCGTGATCCACCATGACTCCCCCAACTTGACATGCACTATGCCCATGAGGAAGTTGGCATTCAACATGATGTTGTCAACCGTGATCACCGCGCTATCCCAAGCCAGGAGAATACCTCCACAAGTGTCCACCGCCGGCACGTAGGCAAAGCCATCAAACGACGGCCCCAAGCATTGCATTACAACGTATCGATCCATTACATCCATTTTGGTTTCTTGGAAACACACCAAGTTTACATTCACCGTTTGCACGAATTCCCTAACGGCCTTCCTCTTGGCTGGATTATTAAGGCCCCTCACATTCCAGCACAGCACCTGCGGGTGTATATCCATGGAAGGACATATACACCACCCTTCAAAATAGCTCGACTAGTGCGAGCATAGCACCACCGCATTGTTGGCCTCCATGTCTTGCGCCGTTGGTACTACCTTGCCAAAGAGCCCCGCAATGATCCTGATATGCTGCTCCCTCAAAGGTGAATCAAATAGAGCCTGGAGCTCTTGCACCATTTCGTCGTCCGCCACCATGTCTTCGGGCACCATCCCAAGTGCATGAAGTAGCACGTTCTCAGCCGGGTTGTCTCTGGGTCGGCCACTAGGGGCCGTTTTCTTCGTTGCACGCGTCGTGCGCTTGGGGGTAAAAGGTGTCGCCTCCGGCCTCAACTTTGTCGCTTGTATCTCCTTGAGCAAGGGTGGCGCCAGCTTCTTGATAATGTTGGAGTAAAAGCCCTTGAGCTTGTTGTACGCCACAGTTTCCTTCTCAGTCATCCCCACTGTGTCTTCCGCGCCGCAGTGCAAAATCAGTGCTTGCTGCACCGTGCCATCCTCCGCCAGGCCACTGTTCACGTTCACAATGCCCATGCATGGGGGCGTCCCATCCTGCATGGCTGCGCGTTCACCACCCATTGGTCTCTCCTCTGCGAAAGATTCTCTGATCTCCTGTAGCTCGGTCCCACTTTCCTTGGCCACATTCGCAACTTTGTCCTGATCCCCCACCACTCCCCCGTCACACGTGTCCTTCCCCCCATCCTTGGAGACCGGGTCCTCACGCTGCGTGGGTGGGCTGGAGGGCGCCACCCTCACGGCATTGGCCTGTCGGGCACAGGGCTCCACCTGCTTCCCGAACGCCACCGCGCCCCCACCCAACGACGTGGACACATTGGGATCGCTGCCACCGCTCCCGTTGGTCTGTCTGCGTCTGGGATCACCACCACTCCTGTGAGTCTGCATCTCGGTCCCCGCCACCTGATCTTCCGTACCTGCCCCTGTCGGCCACAACGACCGCGCGGTCTCCAACTGCACTTCATTCCTCTCCTAGCTGCCGATGGGCGCAATGATTGCTGCCATCTGTATCCCCCGCGCGCCACCACTTCCAACCGAACCCGCCTCTCCGTTCAAACTCTGCTTTTGCCTTAGCGATCCCATTGGCTGCACCTCAACTGTCGTAGTCAAGCGGTCAAAAGCTGAAACTCTGATGGATAATCGCTCCTGCACCGAGCCGAACCTGCAGTTGGGACCCTCCGGAACCGTCTGCATGTGGGGGATTTTCCAATCCTGCCCTTCGCCGGATATCTCCACGACGGCCGGCGCATTCCGTGCAACACCACCATGGGCGCGGCGTTCATCAGCTCCGGCGCCGCCCCTTACATCCCGCACTCCAAAATGCCAGTCTCTGCGCGATCTCGTCGGTCCACGTCCGCCGCCCATGCCCGAAGTGTCTGGGACCTCCGGCAGGCCGCTCTGCTCGCTTCCAGACGAAGCACCCAAAAACTGTGGCTCCTCCGCCTCTGTGTAATCCGCAATCTCGTCGACATGAATCAAGACCTTGTACTGAAGCAAGGTCGGCTCCATGAATGGCGAACGCATCCCCGGCTCCGGCACCGCCAGCCATCTCAACGACGGGATCTCCTCTGGCTGCGTCGTCAACCTGAACGCCGAGAGATCAGAACGAGAACAAGTCTCAGGCTCAACCACATCCACCATGCAGGATGACCCCAGAAGGGTCTCAGCCACCTCCCGCTCCCAGGCATGCGGTGGGATCCCCTCCATCACGATCTTGACCTTGTACTGGAACGCCGCATGGACTGCCTGCGCCTGCCTGATCCATTGCCTGAAGTACAGCCGAACACCCCTGTGCTCCATCGCCGGCATGCTGCTCACCTTGTTCCGGTCCTCCACCCGTGCAAAGACAACGAGGTAGTCCTCCGGTCGATGACGATGGATCGAGACCCTCTCCGCCAGAATGCCAGCCTTATCCTGGAGCGCCTCTACCACAAACTCCGGCGAAAGCGCCCCCCTTGTGCCGCCCGCGTACACCACCATAGCGAGTTGGAGGACACCGTTTCCTATACAAACTCATGCATGCATCGATGCATTTATCCAGCGCACACGGAAACCAGGAGACGAGACACCTCTCCTAATCGTGACGCTACATGGATCTAAAATCCCTTCCTCACCATCAATGTCATACAAAAATACCTTGGCGGAGGTCTCTCGCTCTCCGCCTCCGCCGCGCCAGCATGACCATCTACATGGCGATCTCTAATCCCTACCTCGATGCCATCGATGTTGTGTTGTACCTCATTCGAGCTTTCTCGCTCTTCGGCTCCGTCGGGCAGCCGTCATCTACACGGTGATCTCTAATCACTACCTTGACCTCGCCATAGATATCCACGTATCGTGCAGTACCTTGATGGAGGTTTCTCGCTCTTCGGCTCCTCTGTGCCGACACCGGGGATCCTCCAGCGGCATGGCGCCCATGGGGTACGTGGTGACCAAGTGACCAGACACATCACGTTCCAGCTGCTCAAACTAAAACGACATCACATCGGCGTGTGCCACACTTCAATTGTGGTCATTGTCGGAATCGGGGCTCCGCAGATTCAAGGAAGGTTCGAACTCAAGGGTGGGCTTCCTTCTTCCCAACCGCCCTGCAAGCAACACGCAACCCCACGGTCGAGCCCACAAGGAAACTCAATGCAAAGGAAGAACCAAGAACACGACCATTTACCCAGGTTCAGGCCACCTTGCGATGTAAAACCCTACTCCTGCTTTATGGTTGGATTGCCTTGCAGAGGAGGATGAGCAAGTGTGTACAAGCTGCCTCGGGAGGCTCCAACATCGTCTCCGGGCCCGAGGGATGGATGAACTGGGTTCTGGGATCTGTCCCTCCCTCTTCCCTCTAAAGTGGTGGCTGCTACCTCTTTTAGCACTGCGTTGGTTTTTCCCGAAGAGGAAGGGATGATGCAGCAAAGTAGTGTAAGTCTTTTCCTCAATTTTTAAGAACCAAAGTATCAATCCAGTAGGAGGCTACATGCAAGTCCCTCGTACCTGCACAAAACAAATAAATCCTTGCAACCAACGCAAATAGGGGTTGTCAATCCCTATAGGGCCACTTACGAGAGTGAGATCTGATAGATATGATAAGATAATATTTTTGGTATTTTTATGATAAAGATGCAAGGTAAAATAAAGGCAAAGTAAAATAGTAAAGTAAATAACTAAGTAGTAGGAGATTGATATGATAAAGATAGACCCGGTGGCCATAGGTTTCACTAGTGGCTTCTCTCGAGAGCATAAGTATTCTACGATAGGTGAACAAATTACTGTTGAGCAATTGACAGAATTGAGCATAGTTATGAGAATATCTAGGTATGATCATGTATATAGGCATCACGTCCGAGACAAGTAGACCGACTCCTGCCTGCATCTACTACTATTGCTCCACTCATCGACCGCTATCCAGCATGCATCTAGAGTATTAAGTTAAAAACAGAGTAACGCCTTAAGCAAGATGACATGATGTAGAGGGATAGACTCATGCAATATGAAGAAAACCCCATCTTGTTATCCTCGATGGCAACAATACAATACATGCCTTGCTGCCCTTACTGTCACCGGGAAAGGACACCGCAAGATTGAACCCAAAGCTAAGCATTTCTCCCATTGTAAGAAAGATCAATCTAGTAGGCCAAACCAAACTGATAATTCAAAGAGACTTGCAAAGATAACCAATCATACATAAAAGAATTCAGAGAAGATTCAAATATTATTCATAGATAGACTTGATCATAAACCCACAATTCATCGGTCTCAACAAACACACCGCAAAAAGAAGATTACATCGAATAGATCTCCACAATAGAGGGGGAGAACATTGTATTGAGATCCAAAAAGAGAGAAGAAGCCGTCTAGCTACTAACTATGGACCCGTAGGTCTGAAGTAAACTACTCACACTTCATCGGAGAGGCTATGGTGTTGATGTAGAAGCCCTTCGTGATCGATGCCCCCTCCGGCGGAGCTCCGGAACAGGCCCCAAGATGGGATCTCGTGGATACAGAAAGTTCCGGCGGTGGAATTTGGGTTTTGGCTCCTATTCTGATCGTTTGGGGGTACGTGGATATATATAGGAGGAAGAAGTACGTCGGTGGAGCAACAGAGGGCCCACGAGGGTGGAGGGCGCGCTTGGGGGGCAGGCGCGCCCCCTACCTCGTGGCCTCCTATTGATTGGCTTGACGTAGGGTCCAAGTCTCCTGAGTTGTATTCGGTGAGAAAATCATGTTCCCGAAGGTTTCATTCCGTTTGGACTCCGTTTGATATTCCTTTTCTTCGAAACCCTAAAACAGGCAAAAAACAGCAATTCTGGGCTGGGCCTCCGGTTAATAGGTTAGTCCCAAAAATAATATAAAAGTGGATAATAAAGCCCAATAATGTTTAAAACAATAGATAATATAGCATGGAGCAATGAAAAATTATAGATACGTTGGAGACGTATCAAGCATCCCCAAGCTTAATTCCTGCTCGTCCTCGAGTAGGTAAATGATAAAAACATAATTTTTGATGCGGAGTGCTACTTGGCATAATTTTAATGTAATTCTTCTTAATTGTGGTATGAATATTCAAATCCGAAAGACTCAAGACAAAAGTTCATATTGACATAGAAAATAATAATACTTCAAGCATACTAACAAAGCAATTATGTCTTCTCAAAATAACATGGCTAAAGAAAGTTATCCCTACAAAATCATATAGTCTGGCTATGCTCTATCTTCACCACACAAAATATTTAAATCATGCACAACCCCGATGACAAGCCAAGCAATTGTTTCATACTTTTGACATTCTCAAAAAAATTCAATCTTCACGCAATACATGAGCATGAGCCATGGATATAACACTATAGGTGGAATAGAGTGGTGGTTGTGGAGAAGACAAAAAAAGGGAAGATAGTCTCACATCAACTAGGCGTATCAACGGGCTATGGAGATGTTCATCAATAGATATCAATGTGAGTGAGTAGGGATTGCCATGCAACGGATGCACTAGAGCTATAAGTATATGAAAGCTCAAAAAGAACTAAGTGGGTGTGCATCCAACTTGCTTGCCCATGAAGACCTAGGGCAATTTTGAGGAAGCCCATCATTGGAATATACAAGCCAAGTTCTATAATGAAAAATTCCCACTAGTATATGAAAGTGATAACATGTGAGACTCTCTACTATGAAGATCATGGTGCTACTTTGAAGCACAAGTGTGGTAAAAGGATAGTAACATTGTCCCTTATCTCTTTTTCTCTCATATTTTTTATTTGGGCCTTTTCTCTTTTTTATGGCCTCCTTTCTTTTATTTTTTTTATTTTTCGTCCGGAGTCTCATCCCGACTTGTGGGGGAATCATAGTCTCCATCATCCTTTCCTCACTTGGAACAATGCTCTAATAATGATGATCATCACACTTTTATTTTTCTTACAACTAAATAATTACAACTCGATACTTAGAACAAGATATGACTCTATATGAATGCCTCCGGCGGTGTACCGGGATATGCAATGATGCATGAGTGACAAGTATGAAAGAATTATGAACGGTGGCTTTGCCATGAATACTATGTCAACTACATGATCATGCTAAGCAATATGACAATGATGGAGTGTGTCATAATCGGAACGGTGGAAAGTTGCATGGCAATATATCTCGGAATGGCTATGGAAATGCCATAATAGGTAGGTATGGTGGCTGTTTTTAGGAAGGTATATGGTGGGTGTATGATACCGGCGAAAGGTGCGCGGTATTAGAGAGGCTAGCAAAGGTGGAAGGGTGAGAGTGCGTATAATCCATGGACTCAACATTAGTCATAAAGAACTCATGTACTTATTGCAAAAATCTACAAGTTATCAAAGCAAAGTATTACGCGCATGCTCCTAGGGGGATAGATTGGTAGGAAAAGACCATCGCTCGTTCCCGACCGCCACTCATAAGGAAGACAATCAATAAATAAATCATGCTCCGACTTCATCACATAACGGTTCACCATACGTGCATGCTACGGGAATCACAAGCTTCAACACAAGTATTTCTCAAATTCACAACTACTCAACTAGCATGACTTTAATATCACCATCTCCATATCTCTAAACAATTATCAAGCATCAAACTTATCATAGTATTCAACACACTCATAAGAGAATTTTTATTATTAATCTTGCATACCAAGCATATTAGGATTTTAAGAAAATCACCATGCTATTTAAGACTCTCAAAATAATCTAAGTGAAGCATGAGAGATCAATAGTTTCTATAAAACAAATCCACCACCGTGCTCTAAAAGATATAAGTGAAGCACTAGAGCAAAATTATATAACTCAAAAGATATAAGCGAAGCACATAGAGTATTCTAACAAATTCCAAATCATGTATGGCTCTCTCAAAAGATGTGTACAGCAAGGATGATTGTGGTAAACTAATAAGCAAAGACTAAAATCATACAAGACGCTCCAAGCAAAACACATATCATGTGGTAAATAAAAATATAGCTCCAAGTAAAGTTACCGATAGAAGTAGACGAAAGAGGGGATGCCTTCCGGGGCATCCCCAAGCTTTGGCTTTTAGGTGTCCTTAGATTATCTTGGGGGTGCCATGGGCATCCCTAATCTTAGGCTCTTGCCACTCCTTGTTCCATAATCCATCAAATCTTTACCCAAAACTTGAAAACTTCACAACACAAAACTTAAAGTAGAAAATCTCGTGAGCTCCGTTAGCGAAAGAAAACAAAAGACCACTTCAAGGTGCTGTAATGTACTCATTATTTATTTATATGGGTGTTATACCTACTTTATTCCAACTTATCCATGGTTTATAAACTAATTTACTAGCCATAGATTCATCAAAATAAGCAAACAACACACACAAAACAGAATCTGTCAGAAACAGAACAATCTGTAGTAATCTGTAGCTAGCGCAAGATCTGGAACCCCAAAAATTCTAAAATAAATTGCTGGACATGAGGAATTTATCTATTAATCATCTTCAAAAAGAATTAACTAAATATCACTTTCCAAATAAAAATTACAGCAGTTCTCGTGAGCGCTAAAGTTTCTGTTTTTTACAGTAAGTTCAACAAGACTTTCCCCAAGTCTTTCCAACGGTTCTACTTGGCACAAACACTAATTAAACACAAAAAACACAACCAAAAAAGAGGCTAAATAATTTATTTATTACTAAGCAGGAGCAAAAAGCAAGGAATAAAAATAAAAGTGGGTTGCCTCCCAACAAGCGCTATCGTTTAACGCCCCTAGCTAGGCATAACAAGCAAGAATAGATCTAGGTATTGCCATCTTTGATAGGCAATCCATAAGTGGCTCTCATAATAGATTAATAAGGTAATTTAATTTTCATTCTAGGAAAGTGTCCATGCCATTCCTTAACGGAAATTGGAACCTAATATTTGCTTCCTTCATATCAATAATTGCACCAATCGTTCTAAGGAAAGGTCTACCAAGAATAATAGGACATGAAGGATTGCAATCTATGTCAAGAACAATAAAATCTACGGGCACATGATTCCTATTTGCAACAATAAGAACATCATTAATTCTTCCCATAGGTTTCTTAATAGTGGAATCCGCAAGGTGCAAGTTTAGAGAGCAATCATCAATATCACGAAAACCTAACAAATCACACAAAGTCTTTGGAATCATGGAAACACTAGCACCCAAATCACATAAAGCATAACATTCATGATCTTTAATTTTAATTTTAATAGTTGGTTCCCACTCATCATAAAGTTTTCTAGGGATAGAAACTTCCAATTCAAGTTTTTCTTCATAAGATTGCATCAAGGCATCAACGATATGTTTAGTAAACGCTTTATTTTGACTATAAGCATGAGGAGAATTTAGCACGGATTGCAACAAGGAAATACAATCAATCAAAGAGCAATTTTCATAGTTAAATTCCTTGAAATCCATAATAGTGGGTTTAGCAACATCTAGGGTTTTAATTTCTTCAATCCCACTTTTATCAAATTTAGCATCAAGATCAAAAGATTCAGAATTCTTGGAACGCCTTCTAGGTAAAGGTGGATCATATTCAGTCCCATCATTATCAAGATTCATATTTCAAAACAAAGATTTAATAGGGGAAACATCAATAACTTTTAGATCTTCATCATTATTTTCATAGGAACTAGAAGAACACGCTTTTATAAAGGCATCTTTCTTAGCACGCATTCTAGCGGTTCTTTCTTTGCACTCATCAATGGAAATTCTCATGGCTTTGAGAGACTCATTGATATCATGCTTAGGTGGAATAGATCTAAGTTTCAAAGAATCAACATCAAGAGCAATTCTATCAACGTTCCTAGCCAAATCATCAATCTTAAGCAATTTTTCTTCAATCATAGCATTAAAATTCTTTTGCGAAGTAATAAATTCTTTAATATTGGAATCAAAATCAGAGGGCATACTATTATAATTTCCATAAGAATTGTTGTAGGAATTACCATAATTATTAGAGGAATTACTAGGATAAGGCCTAGGATTGAAATTTCATCTATATGTGTTGTTACCAAAATTGTTCCTACCAACAAAATTCACATCCATAGATTCATTATTATTCTCAATCAAAGTAGACAAGGGCATATCATTAGGATCAGAAGAAACACTCTTATTAGCAAATAGTTTTATAAGTTCATCCATCTTTCCACTCAAAACATTAATTTCTTCTATCGCATGCACCTTTTTATTAGTAGATCTTTCAGTATGCCATTGAGAATAATTAACCATAATATTATCTAGGAGTTTAGTAGCTTCTCCTAAAGTGATTTCCATAAAAGTGCCTCCCGCGGCCGAATCTAAAAGATTTCTAGAAGCAAAATTCAATCCAGCATAAATTTTTTGAACAATCATCCACAAATTTAAACCATGAGTAGGGCAATTACGTATCATTAATTTCATTCTCTCCCAAGCTGATGCAACATGTTCGCGATCAAGTTGCTTAAAGTTCATAATATCATTTCTAAGAGAGATGATCTTAGCAGGAGGAAAATACTTAGAGATAAAAGCATGTTTGCACTTGTTCCATGAATCAATACTATTTTTAGGCAAAGACGAAAACCAAGCTTTAGCACGATCTCTAAGCGAAAAAGGAAATAGCTTTAATTTAACAATATCATTATCCACATCTTTCTTCTTTTGCATGTCACATAAATCAACGAAGCTATTTATATGGGTGGCGGCATCTTCACTAGGAAGGCCGGAGAACGGATCTTTCATGACAAGATTCAACAAAGCAGTATTAATTTCACAAGATTCAGCATCGGTAAGAGGAGCAATCGGAGTGCTAATAAAATCATTGTTGTTGGTATTGGTGAAGTCACACAATTTAGTATTATCTTGAGCCATCGCGACAAATAAGCAAACTAACACACAAGCAAACAAAAAGCAAGCGGACAAAAAGGGCAAATAGAGAAAGAGAGGGAGGATAGAGAGAGAGGGCGAATAAAACGGCAAGGGTGAATTGGGGGGAGAGGAAAACGAGAGGCAAATGGCAAATAATGTAATGCAGGAGATAAGCGTATGTGATGGGTACTTGGTATGTTGACTTTTGCGTAGACCTCCCCGGCAACGGCGCCAGAAATGGCTCGTTGTCGGGAGTCAAATCTTGACTTGCGCGAACCTCCCCGGCAACGGCGCCAGAAATCCTTCTTGCTACCTCTTTTAGCACTGTGTTGGTTTTCCCCGAAGAGGATGGGATGATGCAGCAAAGTAGTGTAAGTATTTCCCTCAGTTTTTGAGAACCAAGGTATCAATCCAGTAGGAGGCTACACGCAAGTCCCTCGTACCTGCACAAAACAAATAAATCTTCACAACCAACGCAAATAGGGGTTGTCAATCCCTATAGGGCCACTTACGAGAGTGAGATCTGATAGATATGATAAGATAATATTTTTGGTATTTTTATGATAAAGATGCAAGGTAAAATAAAGGCAAAGTAAAATAGCAAAGTAAATAACTAAGTAGTAGGAGATTGATATGATAAAGATAGACCCGGGGGCCATAGGTTTCCTAGTGGCTTCTCTCGAGAGCATAAGTATTCTACGGTGGGTGAACAAATTACTGTTGAGAAATTGACAGAATTGAGCATAGTTATGAGAATATCTAGGTATGATCATGTATATAGGCATCACGTCCGAGACAAGTAGACTGACTCCTGCCTGCATCTACTACTATTACTCCACTCATCGACCGCTATCCAGCATGCATCTAGAGGGATAGACTCATGCAATATGAAGAAAACCCCATCTTGTTATCCTCGATGGCAACAATACAATACGTGCCTTGCTGCCCTTACTGTCACCGGGAAAAGGACACCGCAAGATTGAACCTAAAGGTAAGCACTTCTCCCATTGTAAGAAAGATCAGTCTAGTAGGCCAAACCAAACCGATAATTCGAAGAGACTTGCAAAGATAACCAATCATACATAAAAGAATTTAGAGAAGATTCAAATATTATTCATAGATAGACTTGATCATAAACCCACAATTCATCGATCTCAACAAACACACCGCAAAAAGAAGATTGCATCGAATAGATCTCCACAAGAGAGGGGGAGAACATTGTATTGAGATCTAAAAAGAGAGAAGAAGCCATCTAGCTACTAACTATGGACCCGTAGGTCTGAAGTAAACTACTCACACTTCATCGGAGAGGCTATGGTGTTGACGTAGAAACCCTCCGTGATCGATGCCCCCTCCGGCGGAGCTCCGGAACAGGCCCCAAGATGGGATCTCGTGGATACAGAAAGTTACGGCGGTGGAATTAGGGTTTTGGCTCCTGTTCTGATCGTTTGGGGGTACGTGGATATATATAGGAGGAAGAAGTACGTCGGTGGAGCAACAGGGGGCCCACGAGGGTGGAGGGCGCGCCTGGGGGGCAGGCGCGCCCTCCTACCTTGTGGCCTCTTGTTGATTGGCTTGACGTAGGGTCCAAGTCTCATGAGTTGTATTCGGTGAGAAAATCACGTTCCCGAAGGTTTCATTCCATTTGGACTCCGTTTGATATTCCTTTTCTTCGAAACCCTAAAACATGCAAAAAACAGCAATTCTGGGCTGGGCCTCTGGTTAATAGGTTAGTCCCAAAAATAATATAAAAGTGGATAATAAAGCCCAATAATGTTTAAAATAGTAGATAATATAGCATGGAGCAATCAAAATTTATAGATACGTTGGAGACGTATCAGTGGCCTAGCTACTATTATACTGGCCCAATCCTCTTCCCCCAAAACACTAGGCGGGAAGGGTTGCCACAATGGCCAATTTTGAAGGGGGGCGAGAGGTACATATTATCCTGACGAAAGGTGGTCTTCGCGTGCAAAGCTTCTGGTCGTGACACGCAGGTGGGCTCGGTGACGACCTTCGTCCTGCCGAGCTCACGTCCTGGTCTTCTTGCACCGAAGAGGAAGCATTTGGGGCTGCCTTGAGAACCCGCGCGCTGGTCTGTCTCCCTTAGCACCAAAGAGGAAAGCCTCACTGTCCACGCCCGCTGGCACCTATCCTGGCATCGCCAGACGTGGCTCGTGTCACCCACGTGCTACGCGAGGCCTGGCTTGGCGACCTCGATGTATCCGCTCCCGAGATGGCCTCGGGAGGCAGCTTGGGGAAGCCGCTCCGCGAGGGGGACCTCGGGAGGTCCTCGGTGAAGTGTGACTCGCGAGGGTCTTGCTTGAGAAGCCTTGAAAGTGGGCCGCGCGGGGCCCTTTGATGGGGCCACGCGTTGGGCCGCAGACAGATGGCCCTGGGTACCCCCCAGTTCCAGAGCCCCGACAGTCGTCGATCATGTGTAGCAGATGTGCGTGCTATGATGCGTACGAGTACTGTGATGTCGTGACGGTTAGGTGAGCGCAACAGAGTTGAGCGCCGGCAGTTTTGATATTAGATGTCGACCGAAGCAGGTGGTGCCGCCTTCGTGGGCTGCGATCAAGGATTCCTAGCGGTGTCGAGCATGAAGGTGCCGAACATGTTCTCACTCAACGCCGAACGAGAATGCAGAGGAGAACAAAGGAGTGCATGATCAAGTCATCAACTGGCCGGACTCCTACCAAGATTCGCACTAGCCCAAGATGGTATTCATACTTCAAGGTGAGCACTGCCGTATGTAGTTCATTGCTTAATATGCTTGGATTGTTCAAGGTGAGCACTGACACAATCTTGTATTGACATTTCAGGATCGCATTGGGTCAATAGATGGTACTCATGTCACTGCCAGAGTGCCGAGGTCACAAGCTGCAACATACAGGAGAAGGAAGCACTACACAAGGCAGATTGTGCTTGCTGCTGTTGACTTCGATCTGAAGTTCACCTATGTGATGGCTGGCTGGGAAGGGTCAGCACATGATGCTAACATACTCAGTGACAACATGAGTCGTCCTGATGACAAGTTCTACCTAGGAGATGCTAGCTATGCATGTCGGCCAGCTGTTCTTCCACCCTTTAGGAAGACCAGGTATCATCTGAACGAGTTCTCTGGTAGGAACTATCCT
This sequence comes from Triticum monococcum, assembly GCA_034509565.1. NCBI lineage: Eukaryota > Viridiplantae > Streptophyta > Magnoliopsida > Poales > Poaceae > Triticum > Triticum monococcum. The sequence goes on along the minus strand of CM067844.1, from coordinate 18,088,620 downwards.
AGGACTCCACATGGGCTATTCAATCTTAGACACTCCAGCCTTAGAGTAACGGTTGAGAGGGCATTTGTAGCTCTGAAGTACAGGTTCAAGATCCAGGATCAGAAGCCATTCCACTCTTTCCCTACCCAGGTTAATCTTGTTCTTGCATGTTGCATTCTGCATAACTGGATCCTGCAATGGAGTTGTGATGAACTAGTGCCTGAGGAGGAAGATGTGACGCCTGACGATATTGACCTCGGTGGCCAGGGTGTTGAGGCATTTGACAACGAAGCCCGAAAGAACAAAAGGCTGGAGTGGGCACATGCAATGTGGAATAATAGAGGTCGGACAAGAATCTGAAGAAGAAGAAGAGCAAGAGCAGCAGCAAAAGAGAAAGACGAAGAGGAACAACAACAGCAGAAGAGGTAAGAGGAAGAGAAATAGGAGGGATGATGAACTTTCCCCACTCAGCCATTTGGCTCTTAATAATGTGTACTGCCATTTGATAGTAGTTAGGATGAACCGTAATTTGTTTCGTATCTAGAAGTGAAACTGTTAAGATCGTGAGTGATAAGGTCACCACTAGTGAGAAGTGGTGACAACACCTAATGCAGGTTATAACCAAACAACGTGTTCTATATGCGCGTAATGCTCTGCGGTCAACCAAACATGTCAAAATTAGTTCCCTCATGCAGCTAACCTATATGTGGGCAACCAAGCAATGTGTAGTTGGTGGTTTATAGGCTATTTTTTTCTTGGCCAGGCCCATCTAAGAAGTCTATGCAAATACGCCAAAATCGACGCGGGCAACCAAACGCACCCTAATTGCTCGTATGTGGCGTACGCGAACATGCGCAGTATCAGCGCCAAAGGGGACGTGAGCCAGTGCCTGGTATGGGTGGATGACCTCGTCAATGCAATAATGATCGGCACACACTTGACCGCTGCCGATGAGACGCTCTACCTCAGCGTTCTTACCAATGCCGCAGCATACACATGTGAAAGAATGGTGACAGAATGCAACGACACCATTTCACCTGCAAATGTATTTTTTCGCCAAATTGGTTGTTACATCAAACTTTTGCCCCCAGATTGCATGTGCAGGTAGAAAGGGTTGTAGATATGCAGCAAAGCATGTGTGTTCTAAACATTTGCCTTGTTTACCTAATATTTTATTAGATAAACATGATTCTTCATACTTAGTTTGTTCTTTTTTTAGAAAACTAATTGGCAACCAACCAATTTTTTCATAAGCTTTTCAACTTCTGCATATCATGATAATATTGCAGAGCATAGGTTTTTAACTATTATTTTAGTTCGTAATGTGTTTACAATTACAAAATCACACACACAGAGAAGGAGGATAAGCACCGACGTAGGCATTGGTGGACTTGTGTGGGGCTGGGAGGTGGAGGGGGGAGTCGATCTTGAGTCATGATTGTTGGGTTAGGGATGTGTGGTGCTTGTTTTTACTCCTGTCATGCTAATTGGGTTATGATGTGAGATGTTTTTCACTCTCGTTGCAATGCACAGGCATGTTTGTTGTGTGAGCACTGATGCTACCGCCGGCGAGGGTGACACGGAGGATAAGTGGCACCACAAATGAGATGCCATGTTAAAATAAAGACATGGACCTATTGAGATCTTGAGTCATGATTATTGGATTAGGGGCGTGTGGTATTTTTTCTTTCCTGTTACAACGAACATTTTTTTGCTAGTCAGGAATAATTGATGTGAGAATAACATAGTTAGGGACTATGATTGACATATGTACTCTCACAAAGTAGTCCTGGAAAATATGTTTTGAGCCGGCAACAATCAACAATGCCACCCCTAGCAGTAAATAGCGGCTGAATCACACTTTATCATTTTCTCTTATGGAGCTGATGTGATCCTAACAAATGAACGCCAATACACTGTGATGTAGGTCAGCGGGTGGGAGAATATTTAGACTTGGAATGGGTTCATATTTGGTCTACTGTTATAAATACATATATGGATACATTGAAAATATTCACCAACTCGCTAGTGGTACGAAGTCCTTTTCTTTTTTTACTCAAAGTGATACAGGGTCGCACACTTGTTTACAACATGGGTCACCACTGCATGTACAATTACCTCTTTTCATGTACCAACTCAAACTCCTTTGTTATTGTTTCTAGGGACGTACCATACTCTCTCCCCGTTTCAATATACTATAAGATGTATTAGTAATACCCCTAGCCCCGGAGTTCATTGTCTCCTCCTCACATTTGTTTTCACTTGCTCCATGTCCCTTTCTATTGGGCCATACTAGGTGCGGAATTGGAGTAGGATGCCGAGCAACAAGCGCTAGCAAAGCAAGCTTCTCCACACCATGATTAACTCACCTCACGACGAACCCCTCCTGTTTTGATCCATCCTAATCGCTAAACTTTCTTCGATGAGGCGGCAACGCAAGCACCCACTCCACTGCGTTTGGAATGAGCGTCATCGGGAAAATGCCAGCCAGTTCAGTACGCACCGCTGGTTACAGTCATGTCTTTTGCTACTCGTGCTCGGCAATTTGTTCTTCGCGCATAGTGACCGGAGCTACTAATTTGCTCCTGCATGCACATGACGTGCACATGGTTCTTCGCTTGATGGCTGAATTAAGTGGCGAGTTATCTTCATATGCTAGTGTGTCTGTACAAAGTGGTGTAAGTCACTTTATGTTGAATGTTGGTAGAACTCGGGGCTGTACCGCTGTTTGGACCGCGTCTGGACTAGAAAATTTTGAATCTCCATGTAAACATGATTGTAATCCTGAGTTGTGAGTAATACAAATGTTTCCACGCACAAATGAAGAATCTCCTTTTACAAGAATCCCCAAGCATTTTGGCAACTGTCCTTGCATGTGATTTTCCCCATGGTAAAAGTAAAACAACAAAACTATGGGAAAAAGCAGAGATTGAAGTCATTAAGAAAAGTTTCTCAGAGAACATGAAACTAGGGGCAACTTAATGTTGTTGCTTGGTGAATATGGCGGTCCAAGAATATTTGCTAGTTCAAGTAGAATTGTGTTGTTACTTCTCTAAAGATGCCTCCATATAGCTTTTTGAGAACGAGATGCTTCCATAAGTAACTGCATCAAACATAGAAATAAACTTGTGCTTCTATAAGTCACGGCCGACCTGTGATTAAAAGAAGTCACACTCAGGTGAACGTTATCCACAATACACTAATGTTTTGATTGTGAAAGAGCCAAACCGGGGAAATTTTGTGGCTTCTCTACAATGGTACTTTCTCCTTCCTTAGAAGATGAAGAGTAAATTTTATCTGAAGTTAAACAGTTTAAAGTATAATTAATTCCGTACCATATTTGTTAATATAATTTTATAAACTTGGTCAAACTTTGCATTGTTTGGCTTAACACAAAATTTATACACTCCCTTTTCAAGCATAGAGGGAGTACTCGGCTACTATTTCCACGAAAATATGCACTAGATGTCGTTCTAGGTGGAAGTTACACATTTTTCGGCTAACTTTTGGCTTAAATTTGTCTCTTGTGTTGGATACGAATTTTGACGGGGTTGATATGGATATATCTGAATCTTGATAAGAAGAAACAAGGAAAGTGTTATCTAGAATAGATGGCTTGGTGAGTGAACATAACGACGGCATCATTGCTCATGGAGGTGTCTCCTGACTCACCTTAGAAACTCATCCAAAATAAAATAACCTATGACACTACCAGAAATTTGACATTTCTTGTGAGTGCCTTATTTTCCTGTGCGGCCCGAAGCCCCCCACACGAATTCGAATAATCCCGACGGGCAAAATTTGAGTGATAATAAGAAACTCAAGTTGTCGTCATATCAAAGAAAAACACAACGTCTTGTTGATGGTGAGATAGTGTCACTCGAATACAGTGGAGCCCGAAGACGCTTATTTTGCACACCATTTAACCCTTGTTGGAGGGATGCACATGAAGAGATCTTGTGATGATAGAAGAATGACAGTAGGAAAGATGAACTTTAGGTGTGTTTGACAGAAGGAAGGTGAGACAATTTCAGATATCACTTCATTGATGTCAAGTCTTATGGAACGGCTTATAAAGATGTCCATCTTGACCCTGCAAGTGGGCTCTCTCGCCAGCTAGCTACAATGCAACACAACACCCATGAAAAATAGGGCAATAGTTGTGACAAGACATTCATATGGAACACTAAAGAAACACTCATGTACTTGAATCGAGATTGTAATTTTGCATTAAGCTGTTGGGAACAATCATTCCTGCCAGAAATGTAAGAATTTTCAAACATGTCAATCATACTATTCAGTCTTGGAGACACTATCTCAACTCTCAAGTAGGACCTCACCATACTTAGACACGAAATTAAGGACAAGCATGCTACTTGTCTTCAAGATTGGATAGCTGCTCATCTACCATACGTTGCTATGATACCTAGAGCTGGCATTGGATGAGTTTTTTCCTTTGTTTTATGGCTTTATTTTGCATTATGTTTCTCCCTCCTTTGTATAAATGGAAATTACCGCTGAACGATTGTTCTAATGATCAAGGCTTAAAAAAGGAGGAGGAAGAAGAAGTTGATGCTGACGGATGGGTCCAACCTGTAAGAACGATAAATATAATAGTAAAAAAAGCGGAGTTGACTTTCCCACCACATCAGCCACGACAAGTGGGTCCCGGATGTCATAAATGTGCTTAAATCGTCTAAACCGGCCACTATCCAAAAGTGGTAGTTTTTAGCAAAAAATAAAGGTTCAACTCGTAGTTTTGTTGGCGTTTCGAAGTGGTAGTTCTGTGGGATCGAAACCCCAATTGTGGTACTTTTCTATTAAATGCTCCTAAAAAATTATGACAACCTCACAATTAGTGAGTACGAAATTATGTACTCTCATGAAGTGATCCAAAAATATGTTTCGAGCCGGCAACAATGCCACCCTAGCAGTAAATAGAAGCTGGATCACACTTTACCATTCTCTTTTATGGAGTTGAAGTGATTCTAACAAATGAACGCCAATACACTATGGTGTAGTAGGTTAGTAGGTGAGAAAATATTAATACTTGGCTCAAGTTTGTATTAGGTCTATTATCATAAATACATGTATGGACAGACACATTGAATAGATTCACTACTCTGTAGTGGTACAAAGTCCTTTTTGTTTTTCGCAAAGTGATACACAGAGTCTGGCACTTGTTTACAACGTGGGTCACTACTGCTTATATGATTACTTCTTTTCACGTGCCAACTCGAACTCCTTTTGTTTTTCTTTACAGGGACGTACCAACTCAAACTCATGTTAATATATACTCTTTCCATTTCAAAATATAATGTATATTAGTAATACCCTTTGTCCCAGAGTTCATTGTCTCGGCTCGCCACCTCTATTTTCACTTGCTCCCTGTTCTTTGTTGGGCCAGTCTGGGTGCGGATTGGAGTAGGATGCCGAGCATCAAACGCTAGCAAAGCAATGAAGCGAGCTTGTCCATGGCATGATTAACTCACCTCACAACGTACCCCTCGTGTTTTCTTCCTTTGTTATTGCTAAACTCTCTTGGATGAGGCGGAATGAGTGGCATCAGAAAAATGCCAGTTAGTTTGATACAGAAAGTTGGTTAAGGTCCCTTCTATTCCTACTCAAGGCTAGCAATTCAGTCTTCGCACATAGTGACCGGTGCTAATACTTCTTCTGCATGCACATGACGTGCACATGGTTCTCCGCTTGGTGGCTGAATTAAGTGCACAGATTTCGTCACACTCTGGTGCGCCTCTATATAGGCTTCACAATTTTCGTGAACGAAGAAGCTGCATTACTCAATTCTGTTCGATGTTAAAATGTTGTACTCGGGGTCATACTGCTGTTTTGGTGGAACTCAGGACCATACTGCTGTTTGGATAGGGTCGTCAGAAAATTTCGAAAATCTGTGTAAACATGGTTGTAACACTGAGTTATGAGTAATACAAGTGTTTTCCCACACAAACAAACAAACAAAAAAGAATCCCTTTTCACAGGAATCTCCAAGCGTTTTGGCAACTGCCCTCGACTGTGATTTCCCCGTGGCAAGAATAAAACAGAAATTTTATGAAAGAAAAGAGAGACTAAAGTCATGAAGAGAAAAGTTTCTACGAGAACATCAAACAAGGGGCAGCTCAGTATTGTTACTTGGCGAATATGTCGGTCAAAGAATCTTTTCTAATTCATTCAAGTGGATTTATGTTGTTACATCTCTGGAGATCCTTCCATATAGTTTTTCACTTCTACATCGGTATACCCACCTAAATACGTCAACGATCAAGATCAGTCTATACCACTTTATAGTTAAGAGCATGATGGGCATTAAGAAATAATTAACCTGTATGACCCAACCGGCGTCATCACCCGCTCCTCTTGCTTGCCCTGTCCTTGTCGGCGGTTAACGGCACCGCCCAGCGCACCCTTGGAGCTGTGTGTGTTGCGTTTGTGGCACGCGCCTATCCGATCACTAACCTCCCGTGTGATGCCTCTGTTGGGGAACGTAGCAGAAATTCAAAATTTTTCTACGTGTCACCAAGATCTATCTATGGAGAAACCAGCAACGAGGGGAAGGAGAGTGCATCTACATACCCTTGTAGATCGCTAAGCGGAAGCGTTCAAGTGAACGGGGTTGATGGAGTCGTACTCGTCGTGATCCAAATCACCGATGATCCTAGTGCCGAACAGACGGCACCTCCGTGTTCAACACACGTACAGCCCGGTGACGTCTCCCATGCCTTGATTCAGCAAGGAGAGAGGGAGAGGTTGAGGAAGACTCCATCCAGCAGCAGCACAACGGCGTGGTGGTGGTGGAGGAGCATGGTACTCCAGCAGGGCTTCGCCAAGCACCGCAAGAGACGAGGAGGGAGATGTGTCACGGGAGGGAGAGGGAGGCGCCAGGGCTTTTGTGTGGCTGCCCTCCCTTCCCCCCACTATATATAGGGCCAAGGGAGAGGGGGGCGCAGCCTTGGCCCTTCCTCCAAGGAAGGGTGCGGCTAGGGAGGAGTCCATCCTCCCCAAGGCACCTAGGAGGTACCTTCCCCCTTTAGGACTCTTCCTTTCCCTTATCTCTTGACGCATGGGCCTCTTGGGGCTGGTGCCCTTGGCCCATATAGGCCAAGGCGCACACCCCTACAGCCCATGTGGCCCCTGGAGCTGGTGGCCCCATTTGGTGGACCCCCGGGACCCTCCCGGTGGTCCCGGTACGTTACCGATAAACCCCGAAACTTTTTCGGTGACCAAAAAAGGACTTCCCATATATAAATCTTTACCTCCAGACCATTCCGGAACTCCTCGTGATGTCCGGGATCTCATCCGGGACTCCGAACAACATTCGGTAACCACATACAAACTTCCTTTATAACCCTAGCGTCATCGAACCTTAAGTGTGTAGACCCTACGGGTTCGGGAACCATGTAGACATGACAGAGACGTTCTCCGGTCAATAACCAACAGCGGGATCTGGATACCCCTGTTGGTTCCCACATGTTCCACGATGTCGAGGATTCGATCAATCCCGTATACAATTCCCTTTGTCTAGCGGTATTGTACTTGCCCGAGATTCGATCGTCGGTATCCCGATACCTTGTTCAATCTCATTACCGGCAAGTCTCTTTACTCGTTCCGTAACACATCATCCCGTGATCAACTCCTTGATCACATTGTGCACATTATGATGATGTCCTACCGAGTGGGCCCAGAGATACCTCTCCGTCACACGGAGTGACAAATCCCAGTCTCGATTCGTGCCAACCCAACAGACACTTTCGGAGATACCTGTAGTGTACCTTTATAGCCACCCAGTTACGTTGTGACGTTTGGCACACCCAAAGCACTCCTACGATATCCGGGAGTTGCACAATCTCATGGTCTAAAGAAATGATACTTGACATTAGAAAAGCTTTAGCATACGAACTACACGATCTTGTGCTATGCTTAGGATTGGGTCTTGTCCATCACATCATTCTCCTAATGATGTGATCCCGTTATCAACGACATCCAATGTCCATGGTCAGGAAACCGTAATCATCTATTGATCAACGAGCTAGTTAACTAGAGGCTTACTAGGGACATGGTGTTGTCTATATATCCACACATGTATCTGAGTTTCCTATCAATACAATTCTAGCATGGATAATAAACGATTATCATGAACAAGGAAATATAATAATAATCAATTTATTATCGCCTCTAGGGCATATTTCCAACAGTCTCTTTGAAGTACGCCGCCTCACCTCACGAGGCGGCAATACGCATTGTACCTATTGGATCTCGCGTTCGACAAGTCATGCAGGAACTTCATGTGGTGGTCGAAGGAGGCTAAGATTTTCACGGATGAAAACATGGCATTCAAGGGGAAGATCACGGATCGACATGGACTAAGGTATGGGGTTGGGGCCTATTTCTCGGCAACAATGCTCAACTCGCAACCCTGCCCGTGCACGGCAGATGGACCGCATGAGGTGGTGGCCATCAAGTTCGGCGCCATTAAGATATTATCACGGGTGCTAGTCAGTGAAACTTCACAATACTTTAACGTCAAGTTCGACTACTCTTTCCACTAAGATATGAACTAGAAGGTCATTCTATGTGGAATTTACACATTGTTCAGCTACTCAGCTTTTGGTTAAAACTTTCCCTTGTTTGGGATGCGGATCATGTCGCCGTTGCTGCGCTGTGCGGGAGCCTTGTTGGCTTGCCCCTAGTGTGGCGTTGTGCGCCCAGCGTGCCGCCGGCCCCCTTGCTCATGTCCGGCAATGACATCCGCGAGACCGCAACCACAAGTACAACCATCTTCACATACATATTATCCATGATCTATCCCCAATTTCAGTATATATGATTAGGGTTCTGATGTACAAATTTCTAATTCTTTGTATGTAGTCTTAGGACTTAGGGGCCCATGTCGTCGAGTTCGCCCTAGGGCCTTCTGAAATATAGAGCTGACTCTTCTTGTTGTCGGCTAATTGCCAAGCTCCACCTTGTAACTATGTTGTCAATGGATGCTAGTACAACATGGCTACTACCTTGCTGGTGGGATCTGTCCTCCATGGGTCAAATTTGTGAAGACAATTCACCTACGGTAGGCAACCACATAGCTCACTTTGCAGAGTGCCAAGAATCCACCGGGAAGGATGTTGAGAAAGTTTTCAGTGCGCTTAAAAATGGTTTGTGATTGTGTGTGGACCTATTGAGTATTGGAACCCATTGGTACTATGGTAGATCATGACAACATGTACTGTCATGCACCACGTGATCATCGAGCATGAGAGAGGACAACGGAAGAACTTTTGGTGCCTCTACAATGGGGAACATGTCTTGCCACAACATCAAGCAAACATGATCCAAATATTCCTAGCATCGCATCACGATATCGAGAAGCTCATCACCAACTCCAAAATGACCACGTTGAGCACTTGTGACAACTTCAGAACACTTGATTCTTGTACTTTTATCATGTTTTATTTGGACCATTACTTCATTTCGACCTATAGTGTCTTTGAATTTTAAGTGTCCTTGAAATGTGTTCATTGGAATTATCGAGTTTTGAGTTAATTTGTCGTGGGAATATCAAGTTGAAATGGAGTATATATGCAAACTGATGGAAGAATTAGCAAAGACTTATTTATGAAGTTAAGTTTCAGGGGAAGGGCTAGGTGCATACTTTTTTTAACTCCTCAAATTTAAGGAGTAATCGGTTGGAGGGGCTTTTGGGGGAGGGAAGGGCTAGAGATGCCCTTCGTTGGGTTCTCTTCCTCTTCGATGTTCAGCTCCACCATAGGCAAACTATGACTAGCCACGAGTGGATACGTGAGGCATCACTGCATGCATCGCAGTGACATAAAAAAACATACCCTAGACCATCAACCAAGGGGTAATAGCATGTGCTCCCACACCTTCCATGACCCCATGATATGGAGGATTCTGAGTCGTTGGATCGTGGATCCAACGGCTAGCATCAGAGCCTATTGCCCGCGGCCGTTGCTACACCATCAAAACCAACCTCGCATCCAACACCAAGACCGATGTTCCCCGTCGTCACTCCGCAGCCAGCAGAGACAATGGAGATCCACTGACCTCGCCGGCAGAGGACCGGAGACGAGAAGTCTCTAACCTTCTTAATTTGAAAGGTCTTAAACTCAAGAGTCTTCCAGATCCCGTCGTACGGCTCTTTCAAGAGAGACAGAAGCACCATAGCAATCTGTGAGCAAAGAACCTTCAACTCATGCCTAAATTTTAGAATGTTACGCAAACAGTGGCCTAACCTACACATCTGCATTTTTGTTATGGTAGTATATACTTGTCGTTCACGTGGAGATGCACGTCCGAGTTGGGCACAGCAGCACACAGAAAATTCCGGGACACATGCAGATGCAGGCGCTAGTTCGCCGATCACCAACCAACTGATCTTCCTCGCATCGTCGAATTGACGTGCTACACGGCCAGCCCGTTCAGTCCGCTTTCCTGCACGACGCGTTCTCCTTGATCCTCCTGACGCGACGGAAAAACGTCCTGATCCAAAGCCGCGCCCACAGCCGGAGCCTGGAGCAGCAGCCCCTCCTCCGCCCCGCCACCACCTGCTGGTCGATCGAGGACGTTAGATGCACGTCGTTCCAACGAAATACGAAATGCTGTGCCGATCCGTACCTTGTCGTCGTTGCCGGCGCCGGCGCCGGGATCGTCCGCCCGCTTCCATTCGCCCCACTCCAGCGCGCGCGGCGGCCCCAAGGACGACGACGACGACCTCTGCCCGCCGCGCCGCCGCAGGTGCTGCGCGTACGCGAGCAGCATCGCCCGGCGGTTGTAGCCGCCCGCGGCCGCGCGCGCCCCGGCTCGAGCGGTCGACCAGGACGCGCTGTAGCTGCCGGAACGGCGGCGCGGCAGCTCCTCGTAGGCGGTCACGACGACCGTCCTGGCGGCATCCATGGACGTCCGCGTCGGCATCGGCATGCGTCCGAAGACTGGACCGTGTCGCTGTCGCGTATGGTCGTGCGTGGGAGGAGGGTAAATATAGGAGGGCGATCACGCGAGACCGCAGGCACGCAGTTTGTGGCTGATATTGGTGGCCGGCCGGCGCGGCGAGGCCACACTTGCCGGAGCAGTTCGGCAGCTCGGTCGCTCTCAGTTTCTCTCGTCACAGCCAAGAAGAGGCAGCTAGCTGTTTAAAAAAAAAATTAACGTAGGCTGTAATATTGACAGGGACATGCAAGGCGAGGTTTTATGGGATGCATTGACTACTGTTTCATGGGATGCATGGACTAGTACTGTGCAAGAAAACGTGGTCTATATAGTATCTCGTCAACGGTCTTTGGTGGGTGGGCCCTACTCAGTTTAATTTCTTACCTTATTTTTTACAGGCAGTTTAATTCCTTCCTTGTCTAACATCTTAATCAACAAGGACAGCCATAACTACTAGCCAAAGTAAGACATAACAAAATACCGGCTGCTGCCTGCTAGACTTGCTCATCAAATCTTGTCTCTCTAGTCTCCCATGTTTTTCTTTCAAGAAACTTCTAATTTATCATCGTCAATCATAGCAGTACAAAGAACAACAGAGGACGCGAAGCGGATGCCTCACACGCCTTCTCGATATCCGCCGCATCCCCTCCTGACGGCCGTCCAACTACCACGGCGGTCAGCTTAATTTATTACGACCGTCCAACTTAGGCCCACGTGTCAGCAACAGCGGTCGGCCTTTTTTAATCTGAGCGTGCGGCGGGGTCGTCCTCATCCACTCCAGAAGCCCCTCTCCCCATCTCACCACCCTCTGCTTACCCATCGACGGCAACCCTAGCCCCCCTCTCTCCCACCTCCCCCCGCAAGGATGAGTTTCTTCTCCGGCAAAGGCAAGGGCAAAGACCCCGCCACCTCCTCCGACGGCGTCTTCCTGCCGGACGAGGCAGCACGTGAGTGTCCCAGTGCACCAGGCGAAGTGGCACTGGGAGAACCGTGTCCATCTCCCCTACCCCGACGTCACCCTGCCACACGACTGACACTTGGATCCGAAGAGGATCCCAGTGCCGACGGCGCCGCGGTCAGCGAGGCCGCACACGGAGGAGGTGCGTCGTCGGCGGGCGTTGCTGACGCCGGAGCAGCGTCGCGACTCCGCCTACGACATCAACTCACCCTATTGGGCGCGTTGGTTCGCCTTCGAGCACGAGGGGGGCAGGCGTCCGCGACGTCTCGCATGGCTCCCCGCCGACGCCCCTCATCGTTCGCGACGAGGACCAGGTGGCGGAGGACGCCTACCAGGCGGCCCTGGCGGCAGTCATCCGGGAGAGCGAGGAGGAGCAGTGCAGGGATGAGGAGGAGGAGGCAGCATTCGAGCCGCGCATGGCGGAGGCCATGGTGCTGTTCGCAGTCGGCGACTGCGTAGTGCCGCCACTGGCCCCGCCGTCTCCAGCCAAGGCCGAGCCGATGCCGACCCCCATCGAGGGCTACTCCTGGACCGGAGTGGTGCGCGAGTGGGTCAGCGCGTCGGCGATCTGGCTGGGGGCGACATAGGCACATGATGAGGCCTACCTCGAGCAATGGCGCCAGCGACTGCTGGCCGACGAGCGCCGCGAGGGCGAGCCTCGAGCAGCTGGAGCGCGACGCCGAGGAGAAGGCACGTCGTGCCCGGCCCACGGCGGCACAATCCCCAGCGGACAACATCGCCAGAGTCTAGAACACGGCGTTCCCCTAGGCCGGCCTAGCACCGACGCTGATCGACCTCACCGGCCTCGACGTTGACGAGGATGACTCCTAGGGCAGCGCGCCGCCTCGTAGTTTACTTTTTAATTAATGTTTCAGTTAATGTAATGTGGACGCATGGACTCTCGTCGGCCTTTGTGCCCGGCATTAATGTTTAATTAATGTTTTCCTATTTTCAAAATATTGTGTTCTATTTTCGCCGGCCTTTGGAAGCGGACATGGGTGTCCGCCGGGCCGACCCATATGAGATAAAAGACGAACAAAATCGCCATCCATTTGGGTCGATGCGTTGGAGTTGCTCTTAGACAATGGGCAGAGAGATTGTGAGTGAGTGCGGCATTGTCCAAACAAAAAAACTTTTAAACGGATGCAGTCTATTTTGTCTGCTATGTTTGATTTATGATCATTTGATATTTTTAAAGTTTTTTATATAACTATCTATAAAAGTTGATAAACAAATTTATTGAGAATATTTATATAACTAGCTACCATTTTATTAGACTCGGAACTGAATGATGATAACATAAGAAACCGTGAGATGTAAGATGACGGTAACAACACAGATTCCACAGATTGTATGTTTCTGGGTGGATTTCCTAAGAATCTCGAAACATCGAGCACGTCATCAGAAGTTAAGCTCTTCTCGCAACTATTTTCTTTTTTCATCGTCTGTCAATCCAACAAATGATGATTTAATAAATGAACTTTGCTTGCGCATCACTATGGTTGATGAGTATAATCCACTTTTTTTAGTTCGTTTTGTATTCTAATAAATTATTCTCTTGTGTCATTATAATTGACAAAATTCCGTTTTCTTAAATGGCTCAGCAAAAAAATCATTAAAAGAGAATTAAGATTTAAAATAGATGTTTTATTGCGGATTATAATATGTGCATGCTTACTAGTGTCTCTTTAGTCTCCCATGTTTTTCTTTCAAGAAACTTCTAATCTATCATTGTCAATCATAGCGGTACAAAGAACAATAGAGGTACTTCCTCTGTTCACTTAAGACCTTGAAGACATTTCAGAGAATGTACAAAAACAACCCATTTTGAATTGTCTGAAATGACTTATAAAAGTGAACGGAGGGAGTAATAAAAATTACAACTATGTCTGTGGACCACCTAGCGACGACTATAAGCACTGGAGTGAGCCGAAGGCGCGGCACCATCATCGCCCCTCCCTCACTGGAGTCAGGCAAACCTTAGAGCATCTCCAGCCGCGCCCCCAACAGGCCCCCCCAGGCCACTTTTTCGGCACCGGCGCCAAAAAAACGCCCCAGTCGCGTCCTCAGGACGCCGAAAAACGCCAGTTCGGCCCTTTTTTCCGCCCAGCGGTCACAGGCTGAATCCGGCGCACTGGGGGGCAGCTGGGGACTCCGGCGCAAGGGAAAAGCGCGGTTGGTCCACGCCGTCAGGGGAAAAGTCAAGGTTTTCTTCCCCGACTCGCCTCCCATCCCCCGCGCCCTTGGCCGCCAGTAGCTATATCCCGGCGCCGCCCGCCGCCTTTCACCACTAGATAGCCACTCCACGCCGGAAAAATAGCAGAGCTTCGCCGCGGCAGCCCCTCCAACAGTAGCTGGGCGTTTTCGGCCGCGGAGGGGCAGTTTAGCGGCGGGTACACGCCCATCGGGCGCAAGGTGTTCAGCGATTTGCCTGCCTCGGCGATGGACTCGGATGACGAGGAAGCGCTCGCCGCGCTGCTGGAGGAGGAAGCCGAGGCCGACGTCCAGGAAGAAGAGCATCTCATGGTGCTCGCCGCCCTCGCCCAGCTGCTGGCGAGCATGGAAAGCCGCGGCGAGGTGGCTCGGCGCCGGGGCGGGTGAAAGCAAAGAACCGACATCGTCTCGAAGGCTATTGCATGCTCTACTCCGACTACTTCGCCGATGCTCCACTTCACGGCGAGAAAACATTTCGGTGCCGTTATCGGATGAGCCGAAAGCTCTTCCTCAGGATTGTGAATTCCATCCGGGGTTCAACAACTACTTCAAGTGCAACATGGATTGCACCGGCGCCCTTGGATTCACCTCCATCCAGAAGTGCACGACAGCGATGAGGATGCTTGCATACGGAGCTCCCGGTGATTCACTCGACGACTATGGGCGCATGGCCGAGTCCACCAGCATAGAGTGTTTCTACAAGTTCTGTCGGGCAGTGGTGGCAGTGTTTGGACCACAATACTTGAGAACACCCAATGCGGAAGACACTGCTCGGATCCTAGCATAGAATGCAGCAAGAGGATTTCTTGGGATGCTTGGAAGCATCGACTGCATGCATTGGAAATGAAAGAATTGCCCATTTGCTTGGCAGGGGATGTACAAAGGCGTTAAAGGCGGTTGCAGTGTGGTACTTGAAGCGGTGGCCACACATGACCTCTGGATTTGGCACTCCTTCTTTGGTATGCCAGGAACTCACAATGACATCAACATGCTGCAGTGCTCTCCTGTCTTTGCCAAGCTTGTTGAAGGTCATTCTCCTCCGGTGAACTTCGAGATCAATGGGCGGCACTACTACTATCTAGCTTATGACATCTATCCGAGATGGTCGACATTTGTGAAGACGATCTCAAACCTTGTGCCAGGAGGCAAGAACGCCTGGTTTGCGAAGGTTCAGGAGGCTTGCAGGAAGGATGTCGAGCGGGCATTTGGTGTTCCAATCTCGATTTGCTGTTGTTCGGTACCCCGCTCAGACCTGGTCGAAAGATCAAATGTGGGAGATTATGACTTGCTATGTCATCTTGCACAACATGATCATCGAGAGCGAGCAAGAAGACCCAGTGTTTGACACTGAACCATACTACAGGCATGGTCCTCTAGCCGAAATTGATCACCAGCTACCGGCAACCTGGACTGCCTATCTCAGTATGTGTCAAGAGATCCGAGACCCACAGGTGCATCATCAACTGCAGCAAGATCTGATAAAGCATCTATGGAGGCTCAAGGGCGACGCCGGGCGCGACGTGTGATGAAATATGAGTTTTTATTTGTTGAACTATATAATTTGTATTGAACTATTTGTTGTTGTACTATTTTGTTGAAGTATTTGATATTTCTATGATGAAATATGTGATAAAAAAATTTATGTGCATAATTGGACGCCGAACAACGGCGAACCACGCCGAATATGGGCCTATTGTCGCCCATATGGACCCTTTATTCGCCGAAATGGGGCTGAAAAGTGGGCCAATATCGACGCCTGGGGGCGACGACTGGGCGCGAAACCGCCCCCAGCGCCGATTGTATCGCCGGCTCGCCCTCAGGGGGCGTTTTTATGCGTCCTGGGGGGGGGGGGGGCGAACGGCTGAAGATGCCCTTATGGTAGTAGACAGTCGGGAAGTCATCGTGGTAAGGCCGAATAGGACCATTGCACCGGAGTAGCAATCATCGCCGATGAAGAAAGTCGTAGATCAAAATGATCAAACTTGTAAACACCCAAACGAACACAAACGAAGACCGGATCCCAACAGATCCACCGAAGACCAGCACCGACCGAATCTGCGAGATCCGACGGAATACACCTCCACACATCCACCGACAATACTAGACGCACCAACGGGGCGGGGATAACGTGGGAGACATTATTCCTACTAAGGGCATCGCCGCTGCCACACAACGCCAACCAAGACGTTGAACCTAACAATAATGACAATGTGGTCCCTCCCGCCGACGGGGGCCCGAGATCCTACACACCTCCATGGCCTCTAGGCCATGGGAGATGGGGCAGACCGACGGCGCCGCCACGGGAGAAGAATAGCTTTTCTTGTGGAGGAAGAAAGAGATGCGAATAATAGTGATTGGATTGTGCTAATTTCCAAGTGAAAACTGTGATCTCCCTAGTCTCCCATGTTCCTGATATGGTTGTACCTTCCTCTCCAAGGTGACCATGCAGAGAGGAAAATATCAAATGGTCAAATGAGAGCACATTTACAGGCCTAGAGACCAAGGTGGACTGAGTTCATGGCTTCCCGCAAAATGAAAGTGCTTGTGATGAAATAGGTTTGGAAGATCCTTCACAACGAGGGTGGCATGTGGCTTCATCTTATTAAGACAATCGCCTCCAAGGACAGTCGCCCTCTAGTGCTCCACATGGGAGGGATCCCAAGGCCTTGTTTTTTTTTCCAGCTTCAACGGGCTTCGAATCAGCTATGGATTTGCTTCACTGGCAAAGCTGATTCGCACAACCAATTTTGCCACTGAAATACACTAGGAAGTGCTTTAGAAAAATATACTGGAAATGGCCCGAACTAGATTCGAGCTTTTCCACTGAAGCTGATTTGAAATAGTTGTTTGTTCACATTCAGTTTTTCAAAGCTGGACCAGGTTCCTAAAGTTGACACGAACATAACCCAAGTCCGACGGATGATCCAATCATATCAATTAAACACCTTATATAGGAGGAAGCCTGACATGAGGTGGAGGATGAAGAGTCCATCCATTTCGGGCTAGACATTTAGTCTAACCCGAGAGCTCCCATAGAGGAATTCACAACTCTCTTCGCCACGTGCAGTGCTCCGGATGTGCCTGCCACAAACATCTTACGGAATATTCCATTCCATCATCGTCATTCTGGATGGACAATACAGACGCGTGGCGTGCCCCCTTGGTATTAGTTCCCAGATCCATCTCTCCAGGTGTCTTGAATTCCATATCTTGATTGCTCGTTGCGTTAGGAATATTTCTCATCATGATCGTTGTACCAAAGGTTGGTTGGGGCCTCTGTGGATGGAGGAAGCCTCAGGATCTCGTGTCTCTGCAATTAGCTTTCTGAAAAGGAGGTTAAAACCTCCGGCCCCTGTATCATTGTGATGCACACGCCCATGTGTCCATCTAAACGTTATTATCTTTCTTTGGTAACTTCTTTTGAGTAGTCTGTCTTTGGACACGAAAATGAGGAGGTGTAACGGGTCTAAGTCGAGCAATGCTATGCCCTTGTGTATGGTGGATGAGAATGCTCTCTTATACTCCCTTCGTTTCAAATTACTTGTCTTGGATTTGTCTAGATACGGATGTAAGGTAAGTAATTTGAAACGGAGGGAGTAGGACCATAGGAGGAGGAGCCTCATACGGTTTGCTTTTGGCTTTCGCCGCAATCTCCTATGGTACACCAAGTAGCAAGTAGGACGGCTTGTATACTTCAACGCAAGAACGAATAACTCGCCACGTGGCGGCGTCATGCTGCTTAGCCGCCAGGACCAGAAGAAGCCGACCGTTCGGAAAAAAGAAGGAAAAATAATACTAAAAACAACACCGAGCTGTCCGTACGTATGCACGCAGCACGCCCGTGACCATCGCGGCATCCCGCCATCCGGCTGCGTCACCCACACTCGCCGCCTCCACTTCCACTTCCACGGGCGTGAAGTGTGAACACGCGCGCGCCCGCACCCGC
Source organism: Triticum monococcum (assembly GCA_034509565.1). Lineage (NCBI taxonomy): Eukaryota > Viridiplantae > Streptophyta > Magnoliopsida > Poales > Poaceae > Triticum > Triticum monococcum. The sequence goes on along the minus strand of CM067844.1, from coordinate 18,070,564 downwards.
CCACGTCGCCGTCGAGCTGGAAGCACATGAGCCGCACGCACACGTACAATACAACGATCGAGCTCAGCCGCGAGAGGCCAGCGCTAAAGCTAATCAATCAAGAGAACAGAATGGCCCAACATTCTTCTTCCAAACATACTTTTTTTTGCGAGGAAACATGCATAATATTAGTTACCACGCTGTTCCTCCATCCAGCAATATTTCCGATCGAGCAGAACTCGTCAAGTAGTAGTCGTCAAGGCTGATGAGACTGCAAAAAGCAGCACGATTTTTTCCCCGGGCTTGAGACCGCCCGCGATGGCAAGCAAGGTGGCAACGTCCGTCCATCGCGGCGACTCACCTCTTGTGTCTTGGCTTGCAACTTGTACTACTAGAATGGCCACCACCTGCTCGTGACTATTACTGTACCATGTGCTAATAGTCCCCAGATAGCCGACCCAGACGCCCTCGAATTCTGCTGCCTGCGCGGCTGCGCCGCCGGCCACCGCCGCGCGCCGCCGCCGTTGACAGCCGGTGGACGGACCGGCGACGGCGCGCTTTCACACGACTGGCCACTGGCCGCACGTCCACGCCAACGTTTTCACCGCTCGCGCCTCCCGCTGACGGGCGGGGCCCACGCGTAGCCGCATCGACCCCGTCCGTCCGTCCCTGTAACCGCGGGCCAATCCACCGCCGGTCGTCGCAGTCAACCCGCGTCCAGCCACCCCGACGTCCCCGTCCCCGACGAGACCACGCAAGGCCCGAGTACCCGACGCCCCGACGCGACTGCCCACGGGCCCCGCGACGGCGCAGGCCCACCTGGCATTGAACCCGCGGGGGCCTGCCGATCGCGCTGGAAATTATTTACCCACCGCGCCAGCGAGCGCGCACGCCACCTCTCCTCCCCCCCTCCCCCGCAAGCAGCCGCAAGCCGCCGAGGCCGACGGCGACGGGAGCCCCCCAATCCCCAAATCCTGCGGCGCGGGGCCTCAAATTCGGCGCCGCGCAGCAGCCTCGGCCCGGCTTATGGATCCAGATGTTCTCGTGGGCCCGTAGCAAGCAGTCCTCGCCCGCCTCCTCCTCCGGCCGCCGCGGCGGGGACGCCGCCGCCGCCATGGACTCCGGCAGCAGCCGCCGCAGCGGCGGGGGGAGCGGGCACGGCAGCGGGAGCGGGAGCGGGAGCCGCGGACGCAGCCCGCGGCTGGAGCGGCGCAACGCGGCGAAGCACATCGACTACGAGGCGGGCGCGGCGGCGACGACGTCCGTGTCCGCCTCGTGGTCGACCTCGTCGTCGGAGCGCTCGCCGGGGGCCCGCCCGACGCGCTCGCTCGACCTCGCGGCCAGGGGCGGGGGCGCGGACTTCCGCATCAACGGCAGCGCCGAGGGGGAGGTCGACGAGCTCTGCCGCAGCCTGGGGCTGTCGGGCCCGGAGGACTTCGCCATCCCCGTCGCCGCCTGGGAGGCCCGCAAGGCGCGCTCCAGCTCCGACCTCCTCGCCCGCCCCCGCCCGGACCCGGACTCGTCGGCTCCCCCCGTGGAGGAGCCCGCCCCCGTCGTCCGCACCGTCTCCGCCCCCGAGGTCCCGTGGCCCGCGCCTCACTCCTTCCCCGACCCCATTCCCGAGGAGTCCATCCACTCCTCCTCCGCTTCCACCGCCACTGCCACTGGCTCGGTGGACGAACCCATCATCGCGGCGCCGGAGGAATCCCCCAAAGCTACTACCCCTGCGGTTGCTGTTGCGGCGCCCGTCGCGGCCTTGTCACTTCTCTCGCCGAGAAGGGGAGGCGGCGAGGTCGGGATCCGGGGCGTCCGGCCGCCAGTGCTCTCCCCGCCTCCGCCGAACACGGGACTTGCACCGCCACCGGCTAGGCAGTCGTCTGTGGCTGAGATCATGAGCGGATCGGCCTGGGACATTGTGAACTCGTTCGCTCCCACTGAGGAGAATAGTGGACTGAGAATGGCCGATGAACATGTTGAAACATCTCGCATGTCAGACACAGAGGAGGATAATCCTGAGGAGAACGATGAAGGATTGACAGGGCTTGAGGGGGAGCTTAAAGGGTGGAGGGTAGGGGAGACCTTTGAAGGGTTCACCGGGACATCCTCATTGTCGACAACGAATGATGATGATGCATCTAGCACGAATACAGAGGCTGTGTTCGTCATCTCGCCGAATGGCAAGTTCAAGCGGAACATCAAGTCATGGATGCGTGGTGCACTTCTGGGAAGTGGCTCATTCGGGATGGTGTATGAGGGGATCAGTGAGTAAGTAGCAATGTTATTATTGGCATTTTATTATTCATGCACCTTATATGTTTTTTAACTTCTATAAACGGTCCAAGGAGGTACTGGGCTCTTCTTTCTAATTTAGGCATACCTTGAAAGTAAACCTGTTATTCGACTTGTGTTATGGTTAGTTTGTCTACAGATAAGCTTAGTTAGTCCAAACAGCCCTGTTGTACCGTCACTATAACAGTTAACAGGGGCAGCACCACATCATTTCGTATGTACTAGTAGAATTTACAAGTACACTGCACTATATCATTCTACATGTAGATTATCAAACATCTATTTGAGTAAGTATGTGAGTTAGTTGGTTCGAGGTGGAGGTGCTCCGAACAGATCTGACATGCACTGGTTGCTCAATTTCGTAAAAAAGAAGTCACACATGAACATGGTGAACTGGGAATATAATACGGAGTGCAGTTAACTTTGGCCTTCAAACCTTAGTACAGACACCTTGCTATATTCTGGGGTAGGAACAGTGAGTTGTGCAACCAAGCCCGTTTCTGTAATTTAGGGTGACCAGGCTAGGCAGCAACTCTTGACTTTTGTTCAGCTACTAAAATGCAAAACAACATAATCAACCAGCTGAGCATTACAAAACATGTCTTCTGATCATCCCTGTACAGTAGACACTTCTCTATTCATGAAAATATTGGAAGGACTTAGGGTCTGTTTGGTTGGATACTAGTGTGGCCAAGTCAAAGTGTGGCTAGCCACACAAGTATGGCAAGCCACACAAGTGTGGCTGTGAAATTGGACGCCAAACTTTGGCAAAAGTTGGCAAAAAAATTATCTCTATGACAAATGGGCCATAGGGGCCATAAAGTGTGGCAAGCCAAAGTGTGGCAAAAAATCAAACACATGCCAACTAAACTGTGGCTGCCAAATTTTGGCTTGACAAACTGTGGCTGGGAACCAAACAGACCCTTAATGTACGGTACCTATTTAGGAGTGAGCAAGTGTACTTGTTTCAGCTGTACCATTTGATAAGCATTTAATATATTTCAATGTTGTCTGTTATTGAATATTTCTGCAGTGAAGGTGCGTTCTTTGCTGTTAAGGAAGTATCTTTGCTTGACCAAGGAAGCAATGCACAGCAATCTATTCTTTCACTTGAACAGGTTAACTGTTGCTCCTTATTTGTCTCAGGAGTAATAGTTTTGGGACATCAACTATTGTCTATGCACATTTCACATGCTCTGACATCTTCTAAAGCTATATTTTGCCTGATTTTATGTTTTTTTGTTTCTTAGGAAATCGCTCTCCTTAGTCAGTTTGAACATGAAAATATAGTCCAGTATTATGGAACTGACAAGGTATTCCACACTCCTTTTGATGTTCCTAGGTTATGCATTACGATTCTAGATTTTTGTTTTGTTTAAGCATTCCTTATGTCACATACAAAAATTGATTTATTTGTGTATAATGATGTACAAAACATAAATGCAGGAAGAATCAAAACTCTACATTTTTATTGAGCTTGTTACACAAGGTTCTCTTTCATCCCTCTATCAGAAGTATAAACTGCGAGACTCACAAGTTTCTGCGTACACAAGGCAGATTCTCAATGGATTGGTTTATCTCCATGAAAGGAATGTGGTCCACAGGTATAATGCTGCTTCTCTTCTGATTTATCTTGAAAATAATCAGCGCTTATGAGCCGATAAATTTTGCCCTTTGAACCTCTTTTTTAGTATTGAATAATGAATTTTTTATCTCATGTGTCATGCACTTATAATGTGAATAGCACATAGGGAGCAAATTCGCTTTCCAAAAGCTAGTACCTTAAGGTGGCATCCACCATAGGCTACTGGAGGTTAAGTGGGTTCTTTTGGTTCATAAGCAAATAAAGCTCTTTTGTATCTTTTGGACTCTATCCTTCCTTTTTGTTCATTTTGGGTCACACGGTAGGGTGGGATGTGGAGTTGAATAAGAAAAAAAAATCTTTCATTGCATTGCATGGTTTTATATGAGTATCATCTCTACTGTAGTTTGGGATTGTGAAGCCAACAAAGAACACAACAATGATCAATGAGATACAGCCTGTTAAAAACAGAGCAACTAATTCGTTCACCATTCATTTCGGATTCTCTACATCAGAGCAAGTAAACACTTGACCCTCTGACTGGAACCCTGGGAAAGGCGCCATTGTTGGCTTGGTCAAATACAAGATTGCTTGATGTCTGTTTTAGTGTTTTTCATCCCATTTGGTCTATTTTTGTTTTGCATTGGATATGCCATTTTTTATGCTTCCATATACTACAAGAGTATACTGAGAATATACCACCTTAGCAAGAATTTATCGTTTTGAACACCCTTAGTTATATGATTTGGCATTTTGATCACTTTATTTCTTTTTTCCTTTGTTTTGTGCATCTTTAACTCACTTGAAATGCCAATTTTGCCCTCTACGTAAATGAAGTTATTTATTGTTTTTTGAAAAATACACAAGTGCCTTTCTGTTATGACCGGTTTAGCTTATAACCGGAGGAGGCCCACCGGGCATTAGTTAGGGGCTTGGCCCACAAGTTATCTTAGGATTAATTCTTATGCAAGTTATTTAGGTTATAAATATAGGCTGTAAGACTCTTTGAGAATTAAGCAATAAAGATATTATCATCTTCTGTTGCCCGGCTCCCTGAGGAGCCGGAACCCTAGCCGCCACCAGCCAACCGCCGCCGCACCTAAACCCTAGCCGCGACGGCGCCCACTCGCCGGCGCGCCTGCTCCAGCCCTCGTCCTCCTCCACCTTGTCCCTATAACCTGCGTAGCCGCCCCGGTAGGAACCCTAGTCCTACCAATTTACGCAAGCACCTCAAGCCTGCAGGCGCATACACACGCACATGTGCAGTACAGTTGCTGGACCGTCATACTACTAGCAAATTAATAGAGCCCCTCATTTGCTCGTTGAGAACTGCAAGGCGAGTACCAGAGATGCCGGAGTGGTGATACGGCCTGCTCACCTGCCACATGCTTCGGTTTTGCACTTGGTAGTAATGGCAGCACATAGTTCTTCCCCCTTGGCCACAGCTTGAACATGATTGTCAGCCTCAGCAAAGCATTGCTCCAGTCCAGCCATTGGCCAAGCCTGACCTGCACCACAGTGACCACACCTTCAACGTCTGTTTTTTTTTTCTTCCTGAAAAGGCTCTTATGTTATAAGTAAAATGCTAGGCATTGACATACAGCTATAGAGGGCAAATTTGATATTTCAAATGGGTGGAAAAGAAGGAAAAACATGAAGGAAAAATAGGGTTAAATGTCAAATCATAGAATTACCAGTGTTTAGAGTGCACAATCCTAAACTACAATAAAATTGATGCCAGTTCATACAAATACTTTTGATTAATTGAGACATTTCCTTATACTCAGAGATATCAAATGCGCCAATATATTGGTTCATGCAAATGGATCGGTAAAACTTGCAGATTTTGGTTTGGCAAAGGAGGTGAGCCTTGTTTCTTCTATGAGATTATTTGCACGTCTTCAAATGGCAAATTGTCTTATGTGGTACTTTCTTTTAATTTCAGATGTCTAAAATTAATATGCTGAGATCATGCAAAGGAAGTGTTTATTGGATGGCACCTGAGGTAATAGTCATACTTTGCCCATGCTGATCAGATTCAAACTATTCGACTATGATGCTATTTGGCAATATTTCAGGAATAATTTTGCAGCATCTTTTAATAAGCGCCCAAGTTCTAAACGCATATTCCCACTTTCAGGTTGTTAATCCTAGAAAAACATATGGGCCTGCAGCTGATATGTGGAGCTTGGGCTGCACTGTGTTGGAAATGCTAACCCGCCAAATACCATATCCTAATGTCGAGTGGGTATGTCATATTTCAACTTCACATGTTTTAGTTCTCTGGTATTGACTTGCCACACAAAAAATTAAGTATGTTGCACCGTTATCTTTATTATGCGTTAGACCTTTGTTGTCTAGGATATTGAACTGTTGGATGGGAAAAATGTTATAATTAAATTGCAGAAAAACTCTGATTTGCTATTTGACTTTCTAATAATGATGCGGTGGGATGCCAGCAGATCCTGTCCTTTTTCTTAAGTTAATTGATATTGGGATTTGGGAACTGTCCCTGCACTTGCTGAGGCAGAACATGGGGAAATCATCACCTTCCCCCGTTCCAAGCCTGAAGCATTTATCAGATACAGTATTAGTTAAAAATAATAACTTATCAGATATAGCTCTTCTAATTTTTGTATTTGGTACATATAACAATGATAACCCTGTGCCGTCAAAATTTTGTGTTCTTTTTTTTACTATTTTTTATTAAGGTGAAAATGGCACATTATTTGTGTCTGGTAATTTGGGATCTAATAAAAGTGTGTGATTATTTTCTATGGAGTGTACTTCTCTCCAAATAATAATCTGTGCAACTTGTTGAAATTTAACCTACTTGGTGTTGATTGTCGGCTCCCAATTAATTTTTCTTTGCTACTTGTAGACAAATGCTTTCTTTATGATTGGCAAAGGAGAACAACCTCCCATCCCCAGCTACTTGTCAGCGGAAGCTCAAGATTTCATACGCCAGTGTGTACGAGTCGATCCAGACGAGCGACCCTCTGCATCACAACTTTTGGCGCACCCATTTGTTAACAGGCCACTTCGAGCTTCTTTTGATTCTTTGTCTCCTCCGATCAATAGACCATAGTATTGATAGTGTGGTTTCTCTGTTTATGCAACCACGGTCCACGGCTCATCTCCTGATTTGGTAAGCTGCCCATTTCTGCCAAATGTACTATCTACAAACAACCTAGATGTTAGCTTTCTCATTTATTCAGCCAATGCCAGTTTTGCACACTATTGTTCCATCTTATCATATAGCTTATCGTTTTGCAGATCTTCATGATCTCCACCATGGGGGACCATACGTTAGGAGGGCGTAGTTGAGCATGTGCAGTCAAATAGGATGGGTGAGGTTGAGCACTGACCATGTTTGTTGGATTGTTTGTGCATTTTCTTCATAGGCAAAGTTTTCAATAGATTTTATTGTTGTACAAGTTAGTGGAGGAGAGTTGGAACTGCAGTGCTGCTAGGGTGACCTGCTGCTTTGTAAATGTTTGACCACTGGCTATTATTCTTTACCCCATGGCTGCTTGTTGCTCCTAAATCAACCGGAGCATTATATCGCATGGTATAGCGGCATTCTTTTTTCTTCTAGTGAGTGGAATTTTCGTATTTTTGTGATGTCATCTCTGATTAACCGTAATTTTGTTTGGCGATTATCTGATGTACGCACGGGGTAAGGGACTAACTGCCATGTATCTTAGGCCCTGTTTGATTCATAAGTCCTAGGACTTCTTCTAGTCCCAATTAAAAAGTCCATAGTCTCTAAAAGTCCCTCCCTGTTTGTTTCTAGGGACTAAAAAGCCCCTAGTCCCTCCCTAGAGGTTATTAAATGACATGTAAAAGACCATGTCCCTCCCTAGAGGTTATTAAATGACATGTAAAAGACCATGTTACCTCTAGTATATAGAAAAATAACAACCAAACAATACCATGGGGCGGCGGGGCAATGGGTGCAGGGAGGGGCATTGTTAGAGAAGTCACAAAAAAGACTTCTTGAGAGTCTTCTTTATTTAGTTTCAAAAAACAACTTTTAGTCCCTATTAGTTCCTCATGTTTGGTTAAAAAGTCTTTAAGAGAAACTTTTTCTAGTCCCTACACCAAAAAAATTCTTAGAAACAAACACCCCCTTATTAGGTTTCTTCATGTCACATTCTGTTTGCTGGCTGAGTCATCAAATGAGATGGTAACTGGACTATCTGCCCTGAAAACTGTAACAAGATTAAGGTCCGGTTTGATATTACTATGATCAACTATTGCATATGGTGGTCGGCCGCTAAATAATTGCGGTTTGACTAAACAGCAGACGGTACTAGTATATGTATATCGGTTAATTCCGCATGTGAGTAGAGTGCGCTTTACTCTGTTCGTTGAATTTTGTGGAGTAAAGTTTGATTGAAATGCTAGTTGCATTTGGCCGTACGATACGAAGTAGTAGTAGTAACACGGGAAAACAAGTACTACTAATCCCAATGAAGGCTCACATCGCCACTGGATCTCAGCTGTTTCCGCACGTACTGTAGACATTTGAGAATTGAGATGGCTAAAATCTACTCTGAACAATGGCCGATATCGAAGAAAAAAAAAACATCTGCGTGCTGTTCTGGCCGTACGTGGTCGAGATGGATAAAGCAACCTCTTCTCCCAGAGGAGAGGACTCGTCTCCTGCACCACAGGACACGAGTGACACACCGTGCGTGTACGTCGTCTACCAGTCTGCACTCCGGAGTGTACTGCTCGTAGCAGCCCTGGCCATACGATACGGATGGCGGACTGGGCGCCCACGGCGCGAGCCCCGTCGCCTTCCTCTGATCTTCTCCGTCTCGCGGTTTTGTCCGGCCTGCCCGTGTAAGGCTTTTTTTGGTTTATAGGATTGGAAAATCATAGAAATAGAAAAGTCATAGAAAATAAGATGAAATGTATCTCAAACTATGCATAGGAATAGAAAAAAAGATGTCCTTTGATTCACATCATAGGATTTTTTTCATTAAGCCTAGGCGAATGTTTATTTTCCTATGAAACGTGGAGGATAGGAAGAATTCCTTTATAGAAACAGGATTTCATTCCTACAAACCAAAGAATTCTGAAGGAATTTTTTCTATAGAAATTCTATCCTATGAAAATTCTACAAAATTCCTCCAAACCAAAGCGCCGCTAAACCCCAGCCCCGGCCCCGGCCCCGGCCCTGGCCCTGCCCCGGAAATCAAAACCCTCCTCTCGGCGCCGGCACGTTGCACACACGCCTGGCTTTGGCTCTGGCTGGCCGCACGCACGCACGGCAAGCCGAGCGACATCCCAGCGGTGGGCGCACGCATCACGCGCGCAGGGATGGCAACAGAAAAGGCGAGCGGTACTAGTAATTAGCGCGCGGGGGTCTCGCAGTCGTAGCGGCCGCGCTTATTCCGGCGCAGGACGCGACACGCGGTCGCCGCATGCCCCCGCACCCCACACCCGCCCGCCCTGCATCATCAGCGTGCACTCCACCACCGCCGAAGCAAGTAGCGGCAGCCAGACCCGGGCCTCGGGCGGAGCGACGAGCCGAGCCTCGCCTGCCTGCCTGGCGCGCGCGGCGCCCGAGGGCCTCGAGGGACGCGCCGCGCCATCGCCGTCGCCATGAGGAGGGCGCAGCAGCAGCCGGCGCCGGGGACGGGGGTGGTGCGCGTGGACAAGGCGTCGCCCGCGTCCAGCTTCCGCCAGCTCGACGACGCCTTCCTGCAGGTCAGTCAGTCGAAACCACCTTCGCCTTCGCCAACTAAGATTTCATCCAGGAGTAGTCGCCGCCCAATGGAACAGTGAGCGTGAGGCCCGCCCCGCTCTCTCGGCGCGCCCACAGCGGCAGCGCCGAGTTCCCGGCGTCGCGGAGCCGGAGCGCGTGCCGGCCGGCCGGCCGGCCAGCGTCGAGCGCTGGGTTTCTGGCCGGCTCTGCTCGCCAATTTGCTGCCGCCGACGGTCCCGCGCGCGTACGGTATGCTCTGGCGATCCGCCGCGCCAGATGTTCAGCATTATGATGCTCTGATTCGACGGCGTGGAGACGACGCGCATGTTCGAGCTGTTTTGCCAAGATAATCAACGCCGAAGTGTCGATCGCATCCGTGCACTCGAAAGAGACGGATGGATGGATGGATGCGGTGCTTGCCAACCACTGCAACGGGACGTCCGATTTACCATAGAAATTTGTCGACACGTTGATGTGTGCATTTTGCACAGCAATTTTGTGTCTCATAAACACGAGGTTGAGCTGTGCATTCTGTTGAACTTTTTATTTTCTTCATAGGATTATGTGTCAACATTGGATAAAACTGTACTGTACTGTACTAGCCAACTTCTTCTGCCATGAATGTCAATCGTATTGCGCTGTATATACAACAGATAATTTCAAAATGTGCACCTAAGTATGCATCCTAAACTCAACCGCAAACATTCTTAGTAACTACCAATACTTAGGCTGTATAGGATATAAGAAATACTCCCTCCGTTTCTAAATATAAGTATTTTCAGATATTTCAATATGAACTACATGCGGATGTATGCAGACATACTTTAGAGTGTAGATTCACTTATTTTGCTCCGTATGTAGTCCATATTGAAGTCTCTAAAAAGACTTATATTTAGGAACGGAGGGAGTAGTATAGAGTGTAGTGCAGTTCTTCATTCTGTTTTCGCGAAAAATAAAAAGTTCTTTCATTCTGTTCCTTTATGTATCCTCATGGGCTAGTGCACATGCTTACCAGCACATCTTTTTTTCTGTTAGATGTCCTGTACTGAAAATACTTTTCTTGTTGGTTATACATATACCTCTGCACTAACCACCTTTTTTCAGTCGCTATCCTGCTTCTGTACATCGGAATATCTCCTATTGTTCTTATATATACTATATATAATTATTTTGCCTTTGTGTTGACGCCTTTTTTGATTTTTTGTCTTCCCTTTTTATTTATGTGTTCGTTTCAGAAACAAACAAAAATCTGGCTTGGCGAAGTTCTCCATGTCAGATTTGATGAAGACATTTTGGTAGCAGACCTTCTAGGTGACGGGGAATTGCTGTAAGATCCATTCATCATCACTTTCTACTTCTCTAGCATGCAATCCTACTACTTGGTATTACTTTGTAGGTTTTTGTATGAATTTCCAGTGATGTAATGTGCAGCTAAGAAATCTTGGGTTGCAGTGAATAATATACTTTAGCTAATAATGCCTAATAGGCAACTTTGGTTCTTTGCAAGTGTGGCCTTATGTGTGCATTATGGAGCCAATTGTTCAGAAAAATAATGCTTAACACTGCCCAATCCTCTACCTTAATTTATATGGGCAATATTAATCAAAGTAGTCACATGTTCTGACACATTTTTTATTTCCTTAGCTTTTCATAATTTTTCTTTGATATATTCTGCTTTTTATGCCGACAGATTTCAAGTTTCCAAAGTGATATGGAAGAGGCTACTCAGAAAGAACAAAGAACAACTCAAGCAATCAAAAGTATATATTTATGAGAGACCATCTTTTGGTAAAAGCAATGGGAAATATACGCCCTATCCAAAAGTAGACTCGTTTCTAAAGGTATTGTTAATTTAATGTTACTCGTACCAATTTTGTCAAGTCGTTATCTTTATTTTCAGTTTATAAGTGCATTAATTTTCACTTTATTGGCTTGATAATTATTTTCTTTTGAAAGGACAGCTTATCATTTTTTTTCTTTCCAGGTATGCCAAACCCTTGGATTAGCTGGAATTGATTTGTTTACCCCTTCTGATGTGGTCGAGAAAAGAAATGTTCGAAAAGTCTGCATGTGCATACGTTCACTGTCTAAAAAGGCCGGGATGATGCAGCTAAACGTAAGTCCCAGATTTGAATGCAACTTATTTCAACAATTCCTTTCTTTCTGCAAAAGAAAAAGAGATCTTTCAGTCAAATTTTCTTTGACCAATAAACACTGTAATTCTAAAACAAGTGTTTCTGCTCCATGGTGACAGGTGCCTGATTTTGATGTTGTAACCCATACAATAGCCATGCCCAACTATATTGTTGGAGGCATCCGCAGAAGTCTGGAGCAGCCACAATGCAGTTCATCTTGTTCGAGTGGGCACAGTCCGCGTGCCATTTCTAAAGTACTACATTAGCTTGCAAACTCTTTGTAACGATTGCTTCAGTTTGCTCTGCATGTTCTTACTGACTGATCAATATTAATCCTTTCAATCCCTATTTTCCACAGAGCATATTTGAAGGACAGAGTGATGAACAAAGCGACCGACATTATGACTCTGATGAAGCAGAGAGCAGTCTCTATGTGCTAGGGCCTCAGGATTCTCTTGATGACGACAAACTTTCTGAGCTTTTGCAGTTGGGTGATGCCCCCAAGGAAGAAAGAGAAGGCTATGGAGACAGTGGTCATGAAATGCCCGAAGAGAAGTCGCTAGCCGAATCAGCGGGATCACTTGACGCTGGTGTTATGGGTGCTGATACTAAGAATTCAACTCCTTTTCATGAGAACCTACTCTCACCAACAGATCGGTGTTCAACAACTAGAACAAATAAATGTTCACTGAGTTCAGAAGAGTCAGACTCCATAAACAGTTATTTAGCATGCGACAGTAGCAAGAATGATGTGGGCGGTCCTCCTGTCGAAGTGTCTGAAAGGATTCATGATGGACACATCGAACCTTCACATGATTCTGTTCAGGGAAATGGGAAAATATTCACTGATCATCCAGAAAAAGACGATAGCGCAAGGACTAAGGATCACATGGTACTTCCTGATATGCTAAGCATTTTGGATGCTACTCTTATTGTTATTTCTTTTTGTATGAACTACCACAGTAGAACAATAACATTTATCTTGCCTTCACTAATCCAGGATGCTTGCAAATCCGACGAACTGGATAAAACTGAAAACAACAGAAATGCTCAGGGGACCGGGAACAATGCTCCCAAATCAGGGAAAGGAGTGCTGAAGTCAGTTGCTGGAGGGATCACGCTCATCGGCGCGGTGTTCTTCGTAGCTCATCTCAGGTATGGAATCATTGTGAGCATTAGGCAGTAATCTGGCGTGCAGGACATTACTTGATCTTCTAAAACCGTCTATCAATGCTGCAGGAGGAGCAAGGGGATAAGCTTTACAACAATTTTGCCTTCACTTTCTGAAAAATCAATTCAGAGCGACTCAAGGGCGAAGAATGTAGACAACGGAAAGACAACCGAGGTGTATCCAGGCGGATGGCTCAAGGTTTGACAGGAGGGACATGCCGAATAATCGGGCGCAATTTGAAAGGTTATGTCTGATGTAAATTCATATCTACCGTACTGAAGGAGCGATATATACCAGCAGTATCGTAATTTGGTTATAGAGCTGTGTCAAGTGACCTAAAGTTAAATGTGATATATATTACCGTTCTTTCCATGTAAAGAATTGTATAGCTTATTTATCACTGTTCATAATTCAGAGCAACTTTCTACTAGCTTCAGGCTGCGTTGTCATGGAGGTGGAATATGTCCAACCTTTTGAACTAGCTTTTGCTTACTTTCTTGTTTGGTTCACCAACTTTTTTTGTTTTAGTGGCTATTTTTCACAGCAGATTAATACGGTTTTGTCAATTCTGAGTCGTCAAGGCCTCCTTTGGTTCATATGGTAGGAATATCATAGGAATAGGAAACTTGCAGGAAATGAGATGTCATGTCGTGTTGTATGGATCATTTATTTGGTGGTCGTTGCTTTATATATAAAGCGGGGCGAAAGCCTTTTTCGATAATGAGATGTCATGTATCTCAAAACCTATGAATAGGATTAGGAAAGAGATGTCCTTTGGTTCACTTCATATGATTTTTTTCATTGAGTCTACGCTAATGTTTATTTTTCTATGAATTGTCGAGGATAGAAAGAATTCCTTGATAGGAATAGCATTCAACTCCTACAAACCAAAGGACTCTTTTGCTATAAAAGAGATGTCCTTTGGTTCACATCATATGATAGGAATAAGATTCTTTTGCTATAAAATTCCTATAAAATTCCTCCAAACCAAATGACCTGAGTTTTTATTATGTCTATGTTAACATCTTGAGCTGTCTGATGTGTCGGTGTTCATTTATACAGAGGGTATAGAGAATTTTGTATTTTTTGCGAAAAGGCCAAATGCCATGTATTATATGTTAAGTAGCACACGCCCTTACGGAAACACCTTTATAGAAATTGAAAAATACCTCCTAATCCTTAGGGGTGTCGAAATCTTCTTCCTCCCGCATCCACCGGTAGTACTCAGCACTCAGTGAGCAAAGCTTGTTGCCGGTTTTTGGTCTTCGTCTCAACAGAGCAAACTTGTTGAAACTCAGAAGCTCATAGAACCAATAGCCAAGAAGTCGTCAATGTAGACCAAAAGACATCTGTGGCCATAATCTACATCGGAAAAAGGGCATGTAGAATGCCTCTGCTTCCTACTATAAAACACCTTATTCAAGGATGAGTAAAAACTTTACCGAGCGGTAAGTCTGGTTAGCAATCTCAAATCTTGAAATTGATATATGCAATTGTACTTCACATGACGAGTAAAAAGTTATTGCACCTGATTTGTTTGGTCTCCGTCTCAATGGAGCAAACTTGTTGAAACTCATAAGCTTATAGAAACAGTAGCCAGGAAGTTGTCAATGTAGGCCAGAAGAGGTTGGCGGCTACAATCCACATAGCAAATCACTCCATTAAAAAAGGGAACATCGGAGGGGGCATGTAAAATGCGTCCGCTTCCTACTATAAAACACGGATTGAGCTTCGGTGCCTTAAAGGCACCTACCTTTGAGTCTATGACAGGTGGGCCAGTCACCTGCTAGGCCCATCTGTCATAGGCCCAAAGGCAGGTGCCTTAAGGCACTGAAGCAGCGTCCATAAAACACCTTATTCAATGATGAGTAAAGTGTTATTGCACCTAATCTGCTTGGTGACCAAAGGTTTAGCTAGGCGGAGTTGGGGAACACAAATCTCACAAGAGCCCCGATCAGGCCAAGGTTGGCCAACCTGCATAGGCTGAAACTAGAGCCGGAGAACCAAAATACACATCTATGTTGTCCGCTTTGCAGGACAACGCCATCGAGACAAACCTATAGAAGAAAAAACCAGACCCGAAGAACCAGATATGAATGCACATGATTGTTCACATGCATCCTGATGATACAAGGAAGCACCACCTGAACAAGGACGAGGCGGGGATACCTTATTCCATGTCGACGATGACACCATTGTCTTTCCACTGCCAATTTAAATGTATTTTTAACCCTACCACCATCGGACTGAAGCCCTGGGGTCCTCGCCCCTCCCATCGCCGGAGGGACAGATGGAGGGAGAGGGGCTCGTGCCTCTCGGGAGTTAGGGCGAAGATGAGCCGCTGCCTGCTCCTAGTTCACGAGAGCAAGGAGGAAAGAACGATTTGTTTCTGAACGCGTGAAGTGGATGGTTATTGAAGGGTAAAGAGAATTTTGAGTAGATTAGGAGGTTAATACCATCGACTTGAATGTAAAATAAATTTAGTTGACATAAAACAAATTAAGAATTCAACATTGTTTAGCGATTGGGAACATGGGATCTTGCATCGTGGACTGCCCACTTAGCAGATATACACCCAGTTACACACCGAAACATTGTGATCATGATTAATACTGCCATCACTGGTTAGTGAATCTACTCATTGATTATCGCTATCATTTGCGTCACTTCAAAATGACCAACATAGACATAGAGAGGGGGTGGGGGGTTAATAGGTAACCTACAAATTTGACTTGGATTATTAGCAAGTTAGGCTTTGCTGAATATGAAATGTGAGCCTAACAATACTAAGGTGAGATAAATAACGCATATGATGCTTGCAAGGTCAACGGACCAAAGTACTAATACAAGTAAATAAGCCAGGGTTAGGGATAACCAAAAACCGTGGAGGCGAAGATGTATCCCGATGTTCACCCTCTTGGAGGGGAGATAATCACCGTTCGAGAGGTGGGAGCTCCACAACCAACCAAGACCACAGAGTGTTGCTGAAACTGAAAAGGTTAAAAGTAATTTTGAAATATTTGGGGATTCGTGCTAGAGGTAATATGCTCAAATGAAAGAAAATACTGATTGGCAGAATTGGAAAATCTAAAAATGTTAAATTCAACCTTTGTCCGGGCAATAATACGCAAGAAAAGGTTTTGTGGAGGATACCTTGTTGCACATATATGATGAAGAAGAAAAATACTAGCAGATAGATCCAGTGAAAGATGACTGCTGCATGGAGATGCCAGTGTTGGTTCTTTCACGAATCGCAAATGATAGAAAGAGTTGGTAAAATGGCAATGACGTGTTACAGGGGCCGAGCAGATTCTTGCTCATGCTACTAATTTTACTGGTCTCTATTTTGTCCCCGTGAAGCCAATAATGTGAGACTACATGACGAAGAGTGGGGAAATGATTAGAGGTCAAACGAGTTGGACAATACTGAGTTGGACGAGCCTTTTATTGAGCAACATGTTAGATTTGCTTTTATAAGATGGTCAACAACAGGACTCATGGGCTAGATGGATTCCTCGCGAATTATATCAAAAATGATGCAGCCATAACCCTGTTGTTCGGCTGATGGGAGGCAAAGCTAAGGCTAGTCGGCACTAAACTGAATTCAGAGCAAAATGCAAAGGGAGAACAAAATAATGAAACCGACAAAATGCTAACTCTTGCCATTGCATAAAGACTTGAAAAGTTTCTATGTGAGGGCCCGGACCTGGGTAATCTGGTCAGCTGTTTCCCCTCTACTCTTTCGCACTAGTCGCGACACACTATAGAGGGGTCTGCTGAATTCTACTTCGTCAGCCCATGTGCGGGGTGGGGGTGCCCTGGATTATTTTCCTATTTTCCTATTTTTTTAATTTCAAAAATTGGTCACCAAGTTTAAAAAATGGTCACAAATTCAAAAAAATGTTTGTAATTTCAAAAAATGTTCCAAATATTTTAAAAACTTTAGATTCTATAAAATGCTCATGAATTTTAAAACAATTCCTGAATTTTAAAATGCTTCTGAATTTTTAAAATATTATTGGATTTTGAAAAATATTCCAAAATTTTAAAATATTCCCATATTTCAAAAATATTTGAAAAAATATATTCACCTAATTAAAAATGAAAAAATAATTAAAATAAAAAGGAATGAACATTATTGGTCCTGATCTTATATATGGTTAATAAGGCAACTGCACGCAGCTTTTCCTTTGGGGAATTGGGCTTCTCATTTGTGCCGACATTGACGACAACCGGCTTCGCGCTCGGCCCAGTCAAAGCCTATACCAAACCCCCTCTCTCTTCCCGTCCTCCTCCTCTCTCCATACTTCCGCTCTCCACGGTTCGTTCCCCTCGCAGCCGAAACCCTAGCCGCCGCCGCCGCCGCCGCCGCCGACCACCGCGAGCAGGCTCAGATGGGAGGCAAGTGCCCACACCGCAAGGTCAAGAAGCGCCGTCTCAACTGCAAGCAGGTGCGCCGCGGCAAGTTCCTCGTCAAGGCCGACGACGCCGTCTACGACGAGCTCGTCAAGCTGGCCGACCAGGGCAAGGACTCCGAGGGCAAGGCGCTTCCCGTCGACGAGGACCTCCCTGGCATGGGCCAGTTCTACTGCCTCCACTGCGAGTATGCCTCCCAACTCTACCACTTTTCTGCTTCGATTTCATCCATCAGTTTCAAGCACAAATTTGCTGGTCCTATTTACATGCTGTTACAAAGATAGTACGGCGTTTTTGGGTCAATTAGGATGCGATAAGCTGCATATATTGTGAAGTAGTAGTAGTATGTTGCTGCACATATGCTACGGGAAGCTGTAACATCTGTGTCTGAATACTTGGGGATCTATGGGTTGTTTTGACAGTGCCTTGATTGAATCAAGATGGGTAGGCAGGCAACTGTACTTGTGAATCACTGTATCACACTATGATTTGTTCTCTGCCTGTGAGGAACTTCATTTCTCAGCTTCTAGCAACTGGAACGCAATTCAAGTTCCTTCTGATTATTCAGTGCTTGTTGTGGTGGTGGCTGCAGTCGGTACTTCGCGGATGAGACAGTGAAGGAGGATCACTACCGCTCAAAGCGCCACAAGAAAAGGTAATCCCCTTGTTCTGAGTGAACTTGTTAAAGCTTCTGTTCAGTGTTATATTATGCACCAGAACTCCCTGAGCTGGTGCACTTGCGTCGATGCCCGCATCCAATACCAGTCTGAGAATCAGATTTGGAGAGATAATTTAAATATGCTGGATCCCACACAGCCACGCCTCCTGTGCAGCACACTTGCATATGACGTCCCTTTCCTCTCTCATGACATGCACTGTGTTGGTGATTGCCATCAATCAAGAGAAACCTAATACATGCACTATGTTGCATGCTGCTATAGCTGAACAGAGGAGACTCTGCTCTAAATTCTCTCGCACGTTATTGGTGAAGTAACTCTTTATTTGAATCACGTGTAAGTTTTAGATGTTCCCAAATGATAAGTCCCACACGTGTGGCACGAATCAATCCGACCCTGATGTTTTTTACAACTAAAGTTGACATCCAAAAACAAAACAAAAAAACCCAAAAACTGAAACTTGTCATCCGAAAAGAAAGTTGCCATCCTCGCGTCACTAAACTTGCCATAAAAAACGATCGCAGTTGCCATGTGTTTGTGCCAATTTTATTGTGTTAATGTAATACAGTTGCGGAAGTCAGAACATTGGCCAGTGTTTATTAAGAATTTTAGACTGATGAAAGACCTTTAATTCTGCTGGATTTGATTCATAGACATAAGCAGGCTCATAGCTCAAACATATTTCTGATTCTCCACGAATAACTTGCTTGAAAGAAACATACGAAGCTGTAGAAGGATCTTGATGTGTGTAAGTGGGCATTGTATTAGTCTCCTATCTAATCACTGCCTTTTGATTCATGTAGGGTCAAGCAGTTGTCTGGACCAGCCCCACACACGCAAATAGATGCCGATCTCGCTGGTGGAATGGGAATGCCGGACAACGGCTTGAAGCTCATGTCTTCCTGAACTTTGTGATCGTTGTTTGATGTTTTTATTGCTGCTGCTATACATCTGTACCAACTTTGCTTGATTTGTAACTTGCAAATAGTCGCTTCGGTCGAAGAGGTTAGGATTATACATTTCTGTATCTCCCTCATGCTTGCCAGCTTTTATCTAAATTGAGAACGAGTTACCTATCTGTGTCTGGGACAAAATGTCAATGATTTAGCAGCAGAATATGTACTATGAATTAGAACTCCATAGTGGTATTCTCATCAGCTTGAACACGAGCTATCCGTGGGTCCTCCTTTTCTATAGATATTTCTTGGGTTATCGATATATTGGTCCATTGTTTTGGTGGGGCGGTGCCATTACAACTGTATTGTCACATGTTATTTACGCTCGTTTTGGATCTCCATGACCCTGCATCCTTGGACAAGGACACTCATTCTGGAACTTCTTATCTCAACTATCTAGGTATCTGCTTTTAATGAACTTATTATGTTTATAACAAATATTATGCAGAAGGAATGTGTATAGCAGATAAATAACAACTGCGAAGATTATTTATATTGTCTTCAAACATTAAATATCCTGTCAGAAATCTGTGTCTATATCTATTTATATCTATATCTATATATACTACTGCTATACACACTTGTTATGCATAATATTTGTTAGCTTGTACTCCCTCTGTAAACAAATATAACAGCGTTTATAGACTACTAAAGTAGTGATCTATACGGTCTTATATTTCTTTATAGAGGGAGTACTAGCTAGGTGCTATGTAAGTGTACTTATGGCTTGTATAATGCAAGATGCTTAAGGGAGATGCTTAGAGAAATAACCCAACGTTTCTTTAAGCATCGGTGTTTATTTGTAGAGGGTAGAGCTTAATTAGGCGTCTTTCTTTAGAACTAGGCATGGGTGCTTCAGGAAAATTCGGTTTATTTTTTTAGCACTTCTATGAGCACCTGCCAATGTATACAAGGGTAAACAGTCCAATCATAAGAATGAGTACAGAAAAACGGAAGAGGGCTTGTCACGTGTGTGTGCCTACGTTGCGCTCCGGTGGGTGAATCAATAAGCCACTGTTGCTATGCACGAATAGTTTAGCTTGTCGATCAGGATTCAGGATAGAATAGCAAAAAGGTGTGTGCGTTGTAACGAAAGAGAAAAGATATCCTTTCATATCTTTAGCTGGGCCAATTGGACAAACAGTGTGTGGCCGGTTGGTGGGTTATGAGATCTAACCCTGCCATCGGCTATTTTAATTTTTGCTATCTTTTCAGACGTGGGCCACAGTGCGTTGCCAGGTGGGCTTTCTCCATTGGGCCAAAATGAAATAATTGAATTGGAACCAAACAAAGCGGGACGAAACCAAAAATATTATCTTCCTAGATATAGAATATAGATATAGATAATAGATGGAGCTAGCTACTGGTGAAGGTTCACGACGTCTTCGTGTGCAGTGCGTCTCGCCGCAAGACAAACCTCAACGAGGCTGCATCAGCAAGGAGTGTGTTTAACTCAGCGTTGCTTCGCCCGTTGATCGTGTCGTCGATTGGAATGTTTTTTTTTTAAATTGTTTGCACTAGTTTCTTGATATCTCATTTATTTATATATTTTCACAAGGTATCGGGTATCCGCGTAAAAATCTAATTTCTTTTTCTCTGAAGCAAACAATGTGCGTTTCTTTTCCTTTCTTTTTTTAGGGGAGGGGGCTAAACAATGTGTGTTCCTTATCAAAGATAAAACAAAAAGTTTCTGGAGTTAAGGTGTGCCAATCAGCACCAAGTGTTCCACATTTGTTTTTTGCTGATGATTCGTTGATAATGCTAAAAGCAAAGTCTGATGAGGCGGAGGCGCTGAGGGAGATTCTGGACCTCTATGAGAACTGCTCTGGACAGTGCATTAATCTTGAAAAATCTGCGCTTATGTTCTCTCAGAACACGGAGGTACAGGCAAAGAACGATGTGAAGGGTGCCCTTGGTATAAACAGCGAAAACTGGAACGATCGATATCTTGGCTTGCCGGTGCATGTTGGTAGGTCTCGGCGCAAGGCGTTTGGGTATATTAAGAAGAGCATGTGTGCCAGGGTCCATGGTTGGCAGGAGAGGCTGTTGGCGAAGACCAGTAAGGAAACTCTAGTCAAAGCAGTAGGCCAAGCAATCCCAACATTTGCCATGTCCTGTTTCGACCTGACTAAGGGGTTTTGCAAGGAATTGAACACCCTAATGAGTAATTTTTGGTGGAGCCAGCAGGAGAAGGAAAGGACCATGCATTGGATCGGCTGGGAAACTCTAACACAGCCTAAGGCAATGGGAGGTCTCGGGTTTAGGGACATGCATGAATTCAATATCGCCATGTTGTCTCGGCAAGGATGGCGTTTTCTGCAAAATCCTGACAGCCTATGTGCGCGTACACTGAAAGCACGATACTTCCCTCACTGCTCAATTCTTGAAGCTGAACCGAAAGACGAAATTTCCTACTCATGGAGAAGTATCCTGCATGGATTAGAGCTGATCAAGCAAGGTTATATATGGCGAATTGGGGACGGCACGCAGGTGAAGATATGGTCTGATCCATGGATTCCTCGGGCTTGGTCGAGACAAGTAATCACTCCAAAAGGCCAGAATCTGTTGACTTATGTCAGCGAATTGATCTGCCCTGTCACAGGCTTATGAGATGAGCAACTTGTGAAGCATACATTCTGGCCGGATGATGCGCAACATATTTTGCAGATTCCTCTTCGCGAGGGAGTGAGCGACTTCATGGCCTGGCATTATGACAGCAGGGGTCACCATTCAGTCAAGAGTGCATACAAGTTGCAGGTACAACTTGGCAAGACCAGCAGACTGGGAGATGCAGGGAGTAGCACTACAAACATCGCCAACCTGGACAGCTGGGATGACCAGTCGTGGAAACGGTTATGGAAGCTTCCATGCCCTCGCAAAATCCAGATGTTTACCTGGCGGCTAAAGCATGAGTCCTTGGCATTTCGGACAAACCTGGAGAGGAGGGGTATCCAAGTAGAGAGCACAAAATGCCTGTTTTGCGGCTGTGCAGATGAGGATGGCGCACACGTTTTCCTCAAGTGCAAATCAGTGAAGGCGGTATGGAGAACGCTGGAGCTAGAGAAGGAAAGAAGTGATATGGAAGGCATAACGAGCGTGCATGCAATGTTGGACCACCTATGGGGGCTAACAGAAAAAGAGCGTGTGCAGATCCTCACCATGTGGTGGCACTGGTGGAACAATCGGAATAAGATAAGGGAAGGAGAGTTCTGTGCAACTCGATGGAATACATGCAGCTTTTCAAACCTGAAAGGAAGCGGAAGGACAATCAAACATGGAAGCCACCGTCAAATGGAATGCTCAAGGCGAACCTGGATGGGGCATATAGACCTGGTGAGTCCTTTGTTACATGGGGAGTTGTCGTCAGGGATGAGATGGGTACAGTTGTCAGAGCTCGTGCAGGTAGAATGGAGCATGTGGCTGATCCTTTTGGTGCAGAAGCCACAGCTTTGACAGAAGCAATTAACTTGGTGGCTGAGCTGGGAGCGATACGGGTGGTGTTCGAGACAGATTCAAAACTGCTGCAAGAAGCTCTTGACTTAACTAAGGTCGACTCCTCACCGTACGCGGCACTCATCGAGGATTCCAAGTTCCAACTGAAGATGTGGTTCTCGCAACAACAAGTGGTGTTGTGTTCTTGGAACGCTAATTCTGTAGCGCATGAGTTAGCCCAGGCTGGGCGTGTATGTTTGCCTAATGAGTCCGTTGTGTGGAACTCCGATGTACCGCCCCATGTCGCGATTTGTGTCTCGGGTGATTTACCCATGCACTGTTAAGTTATAAAGCTTTGCTTTTCCTAAAAAAAAGATAAAACAAAAAGATGCATATTTTTATACTAATATATTTGATAGATGGATTTTAAATTTTCTAATAATTTAATCCATAAAAACTTTAATATTTTATGTTTCCCTGATTAACTAGCATGTGGAATACAATATAGAATTCAAGTACCTGGCATGTGCAAATACATAGGTTTGTTGATTGTTTTTTCAATATTAAAATTAGTGAATTTCTTCCTCCGTTTCATTATCAGTCGCCCTTCAAATCTTCTCTTCTCGTGAATCATCGTTCGTTAAATAATTTTTTCTTTGAACGTTTCCTTTCACTGCCATGACAACATGTTTACAGTGTATTCCCCGTTGCAATGCACGGCATTTTTTCTTCTAATAATAGTAATAATAATACAAGAATCTAAAACTCGACCCGTAACAGATCAATCTACCATTTTTTTTCATATTGCATGAATAGGTATCCATCTAACTAGATCAGATATCATTATTCCAATAAATAGTTGTTGCCTAATCCAACGTAAATACCAATTATGTTTTACAGATACCTGGGGTGAATATCTGGTGCTACGGGAGCACCTTAGGTGCTCCCAATTTTGAAAATGCACATTCAAATGTTTCAAAAAATTCCAAAAAAATTATGGATGTTAGCATCACATGAATGTACAATCCCTAAAAGTTCCAAATCAAAATTCGAAATACACATTGAGAAACAAAAAAGACAAATCATGTATGAATGTTTTGCGAAAAACCCTCGAAACATTCCCGAAATGACACTTTGGTCCACATCACGTGATGCCATCCATTCGATCTCGGATCGACGGCCGAGGTTGCATGGGAGCACTCCCGTAGCACCAGATATTCTCCAGAAATATTGGCGCCAAAGGTTGCACCATCTATGGGTTTGCTTGATTTCCTCGTGGAAACCATCCCTGGAAGAGGAGAGTAGATTCAACATTGAAGGGCTCTTTGATACAAAGGAATTTCATAGGATTTTTTACAGGGTTTGGATCCTTAGGATTTTTTTCCTGTGATGGTCGTTTGGTTTGTAGGATTGGAATCTTTAGGATTTTTTTCATAGGATTCATTTGTACTACATTTTGAAAGAAATTTTCCATCCACTCAAACTTCTTTGTAGAATTCCTTTGTTTTTCCTGTGCTATCAAACACTTCTCCAAAACCCATATGATATAAGAGGACATGACACTCTATTCCTACACTTTCCCTGTTCCTGCATTTTGACAATCCTGTGAATCAAAGAGGGCTTGACTATACATCCAAACTTATTAACCAATGTTTTGAATTAAATTAAGATTCATAGTAATGTTGTTAAACTCATTTCTAGAAAAACATGGTGGAATCAATTTAGTTTTTCTTTACGTAGCGGGATCAGTTTACTAATTTCTAGGGACACAGAGAAATGTTTACCTTGAAGATGTAGTGCCTTAAATCTTGAATAATATGACGTTAGCATATCCGATGCAGCTCACATATAGCAACTCAGGGCTAGAAATAAAAGCAAACACGAAAGATGAACATATATAACTTCATTACCGCCATAGCAATGTTGCTTAAAACACAATCAAGAAAAAACAGTAGTCGATTAATATAAGTAGTACTAGGAGTAGGAGTACATGAACAAGGAAGCAAGATGGAAGTCCATCGCCAGAAGGAACTCAGAAACAGTGAATTTGTAGATGTCCCTATTTTCACCGGTGGAGCTAGCATAGAATCAAGGGAGGAGGCAAATGACTGCACTTTTAAAAATTTAAGCCTCTATTTTTTCCTTTCACTAAATATGGTAGGGCATTTGTGTGTGTGTGTGTGTGTGTGTGTGTGTGTGTGTGTGGGTGGGTGGGTGGGGTGAGGGGGGGGGGGCAATGGCCCCCTCAACAATGCATGTAGCTTCGCCACTGCATATTGTAATACCGTTTGCTTAGGACGAGTTTGTTTCGTCCTATGGTGTCTCCTCCCTTGCTAGACCATGTCCCGTCTCCCAAAACCGTCCTATGGTGTCCTCTACCCTTCCCCTTCCATTGTTCACCACCAAAAGCAGTCCTGCTAGTGGCGTTCCACAAGGGTCTAGCAGCGTGAAGAACACGTGAGCTCATTCCAATACACCATCTATGTCCCAATTTTGATTAAGCAGCCCACCTGGATATGCATGTGTGATTGTAAAAAAATGGAGTACAAAAGCATTACTTATATTAGTTTACAGAGAGAGTACATTCCATCGATCTCTACAAAGTGTAGTGTGAATTAATGGGCGGTACTAGTTACTACGAGCATCTCAGCAGATGGTCTAAAAAGATGGCTGCATCCTCTATGGCCCTGTTTGGTTCGGCTGTGGATTTCTAAAAACAGTTGTGAAAAATCTGTTGTGAAAAATCTGTTGTGGAAAAACAGCTGTGGAAAATCTGATGTGAAAAAGATATAGGTCATTTGGCAAACCAGCTGATACAGCTTTTTCAGATTTTGGCCCGCAGCGGAATCAGATTTTGGAAAGCACGTCCTGGGCTTCCGCTTTTGGTTCAGATTTTGGCAGCGGATTTCTGGAATCGGATTCTGCTGGATTCGCCCTTTGATTCAGATTCTGCTGCACGGCAGCGGAATCTGTCGATAAAAGCTGAACCAAACAGGGCCTATATTTGCTCAATCTCTAGGCTCTACCAGATAATCCAAGTCACATCCTCTATAGTCTCACTTCTATACTTAAGAAATACTCCCTCCGTCTCATAATATAAGAGCGTTTTTTGACACTACACTAGTGTCAGAAACGCTCTTATATTTTGGGATAGAGGGAGTATCATATAAGTTGTATTTCAACTACAATCATCTGGTTCCATTTACGCAATAGAAACTAGCAAAATTCGCTTGCAATTTCATGCATGAATACTTGTATTCTAAAAAAAAACATTGGTACACTTCAGCTACCAAAAGCAAAATTAGGGTAGTAATTTAGCATATTTGCATTTCAACAAGAAGCAAGCAAAATTCAGCTAGCCATTTTCACAACGAAGTGCATTTCTATCACTACATTGCCCCAATCCAGGGTAGTGGAATAAAAGTTACTAAATCTTCCGCCGAAGTGCATGCTCTATCTTCCGCCGAAGCAATGTGGTCTCTGTTCATCTCCCTACTACGACCCCATCCCTTAGTTCTCGAGCGCCAACACAGCTCCATGTGCACCTCACCTCGAGCGCCCCCCCCACCCCCCCCCCCCCCCCCAAACCGGACAAGCCTTGAAAGCAAAAGTGCCGTCGCTAGTTTCTATTGCGTAAACGCGCTATCTCAGAGTTAGTTGAAATACAACTTATATGATACTCCCTCTGTCCCAAAATATAAGAGCGTTTCTGACACTAGTGTAGTGTCAAAAAACGGTCTTATATTATGGGACGGAGGGAGTATTTCTTAAGTATAGAAGTGAGACTATAGAGGATGTGACTTGGATTATCTGGTAGAGCCTAGAGATTGAGCAAATATAGGCTCTGTTTGGTTCAGCTTTTATCGACAGCGCCCCCACCAGTGCAAACTTCCACTCCACAAAAGCGTTGTCGAGTCCCTCTTGGTGGTAGACGAGGGACTTGATGATGAGGGAATCGAGGGGCGACAAGGAAAGAGATAGAGGGAAGAAGCTGGAGGAACGTGATGTGGTTGTGAAGAAAGAAAGAATAGTAAAGGCGCATGTAAAGAATAAGTTTCCTTTCTTTTTTGACAACTGGGATCCACCATTAGAACATGCTAGATCTAACTCAATTGGAGGATGCTATGTATAACTAATTATACCATCCTTCAGTTGAGCCTTTCCATGTTGATGACTGACGCCATCCGGCTCGACCTGCAATGTCAATTGCCCACTGCTCCCTCCAACCGGAAGGAACCTACACGTCTGTACCCGCAACCTGCGGGTTCGAACCCTCCTGTCCATTTCCATTTGAAAACCCTATCCTAGAACTAGGAGAAACCCATCCTAGTTCTCAGTTAATCCTAGAGCTACCGTCTGGGTTTATTAGTCTCCATCGTATTTTGGGTCAAAGTTTCACCACATATTTAACTAGTAAAACGTTAAGGCATGTTCTCTAAAATTATATTGTTCGACTCGCATTTGAATGTACTTTTCAATGATATTTTTTGCATAATACTTGTATTCTAGTATTAGTTAAAATCATGGACAAAATATGATCCAAAATATGAAGGGGACTAGTAAACCAAGACGGAGAGGTTAGGTTACTCACATGGCTTATTCCTAGGCGGGAACTACTCATACATGCGATTATGCGAACCCAGGGGATGCTTCCTGCTTGGTCGTCGTCGAACCGGCGCATGAAGTCACCGGCGGCTACGGTAGTGGTGGCATTGTCGCTATGGCCGACAAATCTCAGGATAACACGAACCAACCAATCTTTCTCGCCTAGGAGCTCATCTTTCTCATCTATGACCCGCGAGCTGCCGATGATGAAACAATCTGGGAACTTGTTACAGTTGCCCTTTTATACAGATCTCTGATGCATTACATGGAGTGGCGCAACCTAGGACCTACAGTACATTAAATTTGGACCTCATGTATCTGTGATTCAACTTAGCTTGGCTGAGTAGGATATGTTTGCTTGCCTGCATTGAATTTGGGCCTCCTGCAGACTAGTTGGGTAGAATTAGACTCTGGGTTATGTTGTGCACCTCGTTTATAGTCTGCAGTGCATCAATGGTCATTGTTGTGCCTCTATACGTGGTTTAAGGGTGAGGAGATGTTTTTTTTTTTTGAGAATCACTGGGGGAGGAGTCCCTCCACCTGAATATATTGCTCAAAGTGACCATAATGCCAGGAGAGTGATCCAGTTTATAAGGAAAATCGGATTGAAAACCTTAACAAATTGACCCTGTTTATGAGGAAAACCGAGCCGAAAACCAGACAAGTAACAAGTGTTACAAGGAAAGGAGAGGAACAAGACGCCCAACATAAGGCAAGACCTAACTAGCATACTAACAGGACCAGGTAGATGAGGGGTGCGTCGAGGGATCACAATACCAAGACTCTACAAACAGCCTAACACACCGCACCGGCATGCGTACAAACCCCACGGCACAACAGAGGAGCAGCCACAATCAACAAGTGCCAAAGCTTAACACGAACCTTGTGTCAAAGCTTAACACGAACCTTGACTGCGCGCTCCGCCACAAAAGTTCAAGACGATTAGCAAGTCGGGGAGGCGTCATTGCGTCGTCATTGAGCAAAGGTGAACCAAGACGAGACCAAGAGCCTGAAGCTCGCCTCAACAGAACAGGGTCATGAGCATGCATAGCAGCAGGACGGAGACCACACGTATGACAGCCAAAGAGAAACACATGAAGAAGAACACACCACCATCGGTCTTGAGCAGGCCACACGACCACTAGCACGCGGACCACCCCCAACCGCACGCAGCAACAGAAGCCGTCGTTTGGGTCTCCAAGATGACGCCTCCAAGGAGGTAGTGTTGTCGAGGACACAACACCGCCATCCAATCCGACATTGTCTGATCTTAGGTTTTCACCCGGAGACCACAAAGCAAAAGTTGTAGGTGCTGGAGCTCCACAACGGCACCTCCTGCAAGGAAAACGACATCCATAGACGTCGTTGCCGCTGGCATCAACATAGTCGATGCAGGGTTCTCACCCGGAGTTTGAGCACATCCCTACAACAAGACGGCACCTGACCACCACCACCATCGAACCCTTCGAGAGACGAAGAAGCACGACAAGCCGCCGGAGCCAACCGCACCCTGCGGAGACCACCGACACCAGACGTCAGCACTAGGCGCCAGATCCATCAACGGTCGACCGAGCACAGACCCCCGGACGCAGCGGAGGCCGCCATGCCCTGCCGTGCATGGTGCCGACAAGGAGCAGAGGAGCACTGCCCGAGGCCAGGAACCACCATGGTCCGGGATGGAGCCATACATCAGGTGCGGCGGCACGCCCCACGCGCGCCACCGCGCACTCGTCGGAGACCAGAACCGAAGCGCCCGCGACGCCAACAGAGGCATTGAGATCAAGACCGGCTGAAGCAGCACCGCTACCACCTCCCACCACCTCCACCAGCAGTACTCACCACCCTCCTCTGCCCAAGCCGGACAACCACGAGCCGATCCAACCAGATCCAGCCAGTCCAGCGGAACGCACCACTAGCAACCTTCTAGATCAGGAGCGGGGCCACAAAAAGGACGTCGCCGCACGCGCAGGACGGACCACCAGAGCACGGGAGGTCGGCACCGCGCCCCCGGCGTCGTCACCTCGCGCAGGGCGACCCAGATCCGCCCCCAGCGCCCAGGACGGACCTGCCTTCACTGCAAGACGCGGCCACAGGAGCCTGCCGGCAGACGGGCCACCGCGACGGGAGGCAGCAGCCCCGGATCCGATGCCAGTCGCCCACCCGAGCCACCGCCACGAGGGGCAGCCGCCTCAGATCTGCGTGACCCCCAGCCGCGAGAGCCCCGCCGCCACCATCCCAGGGGCACACGCGGCTTAGCCCGCGTCCCCTCCGGCGGCGGTGAAGCAGAGGAGGGGTGGGGAGGTGCCGGCGGCGGCGCGGTAGGGATTGCCCCCGAGTCGCCAGAGAAGACGTGTGTGTGTGTAATGTGTTGTTTTGCTCACCCTTTTTAAAGATGGTGACCTTATCACTACTATGCACAATACTAAGAGCATCTACATCGTGACATCACAAATCCGCCCCCTGTACGCCCGTAGACGCGTCCTTAAAGCCCTTGTTGGTTCTCATCCCACTGATAATGATCTCACACATCTAACGTGGATAGGAAAGCCTGTAATTTCATTGTGTTTCGCTTCCCATCCCCCATAGCCGGTGCCTTTGCAACCTTATTGGTCGCTTAATTAGTATAGTTGCTGCAAAAGATGGTTGCCCAATAGGCCCTTCGAACACATCTGAATCGAATCAGGAGGCATATGCTTGGATAGCGTCCGAGTGTCCTTAACATACGAGTGGCATAACTGGTTCTCAAACAGATCAATGGTGTTCATGTCCTACAATGGCCAGCATCAACACTACCGAACAAAGACAATGCATACTGCACATGGATCAATCTTCAAGCTCAGCACACTAGCACTCTTAACAAATTAGTATTGCTTGATCATGGAGTTCAACGCATTGCCACGTCTACCTATCTCCCGTACTAGTATACTAGCATATACGCATAGGACGACCGAATATGTGACCCAATTCCTCTCGTTGTTTTTCCGGGAACGTGCACGAGGTCGCCCCATCCTCCTTCCCGCATGAGCTCGGCGCCGCGCTCCCCTCCCCTGCACATTCAGAGGGCCTGACTAAGAGGAAATGATGGATTATACTCCTTTCATTTGGAATTACTTATCGCAGAAATGGGTATATCTAGACGTATTTTAGTTTTAGATACATCCATATCCAAAACAACTAATTTCGAACGAAGGGAGTACGTTGCTAGCAGGCTTGGCCGGGAGGTGCTTTGAGTTCATTGCGGATGAAGATTTTATGCAGGCCAGCTGGCAACCACGTAGCTTGGCACCAGTTCCAAGTGAGTGGGTATCCAGCCGAGCTGTCCGCCGGCAGATAGCAAAATAGCATGGCGGCGTCGGTCAGATGATCGCTGTCTGACTTGCTGCTGACTGTATATTCGTGTGTACGGCCTCCATGGAACCTTGGTGGCTTGGTTTTCGTCGCCGGGGGCAAGAAGAAAGAGGAGAGATGGGATGCGTGTGCTGGGGTGGGTTGACACGTTGGAACGCACCCTTCATCCCCATCTGCTTGGCGAAGCCGAGGTCATGTGCTGCCTCTCTACGTGAATAGAGTCGATTGTTTTGCACTAGCCATGTGATGTGGTGTGCCTCCCGCTCCCGGCCCGGAGGAGGAGAGCTTGGGGGAGCCATGGCGACTCCTCTTGCCTTGCTCCGTATGGAATTTGCTTGTGCAGATCAATTACCACCCCGTCCACGCATCTTGCTTTGCTTTGGCCCCGTTCGCATCCATCTCCCGATCTCCGGATAATGTAACGTATGCACAGCGCGCTCGAGTCGTCGCGATTCGGGAAGCATGGCGTGCCGATGGGCGGGACCGCCGACCCAGAGGCCATCGACTGGCAGATGCTCGTAAATCTCAAGATGATATGCCGACTCAGTCTCTCGGAGGTGCTCATAGAGATAGGATGTGCGTGCGTGCGTTCATATGGGTGAGTGTATGCGCATGTATATGAGCGCCTGTGTCTATACTGACGCTAAAAAAAGAGGAGTTAAAAGCACCAGGAGTCCTACAACTTGCTCTGAATGTGATAGTTTAGTCCTACAACTTGAAAAATGACCCTACCCAGTCCCTGAACTTGCTCAAGATGTGCAAAACTAGTCCTGGCGAATCAGAGAGCGCCATGTGGACTCGTGGGTGCGCACCCGGTCAGCGCGTCACCTTTTGCAAAGACCCCCCTGCCGTTGCTTGGAATCAACCCGCACTACCACCACCAGAGCACCTGAATTTATTAACCGCATTTAATCTATCGAGGGGGGAACTCCTGTGGCCTATCGCAACTCATTCTTCTCCATCCTTGTCTCTGTCGGCGCTGGAGCGGCCGTTGCTGACATCAGCAACCATGGCTGCCTCGCCGGAGCAGTTCCGTGGAGATGTGCCGCCTCCGTCGGCTCATCTGGTCCGGCCGCCTGCAGTCATTCCTCCAGACTATGGTGAGCTCCTCCGAATTGCATCTTCTCTCCCTGTTCCGTTTCTTGATTGTGTTGGCAACAGTACGGCCTCGTACGGCGGATCCGTGCGCTTGGGGAAGCTGATACAGTGCTTGTTAGTTGCTTCGATCTAGCCAGGTGGCAATCCTATGAAGTGCGCTTGGGGTTATGAGCGATGCATTTAGTCTAGGGTTTACTCTTCGTCGTTATGGGTTTGGTGAAGAAGGTGTGGTTTTTGCATGAAGCTAGGGTTATGAGCTATGTTCTACTTCTTGTGTGAGATTGACATGTTGTGTTCTGTACTGTACATTGGTTTACCATGCTATGGTTTTGGTGAAGTAGATATAATAAATCTGAATGTGTAATTTATCTGAATTTGTTTTGCATGCAGTACATGTTCAGTTAAGTATTACTGAATTTTTAATTGACTTTGTGCAGTTTATATAAAGTTAACTGAATTTTGCATTGAATGTATCTACTTTTTGTATGCAGTACATGTTCAGTTAAGTTAACTGTATTTTTAACTGAACTTGGGTAGTTCATGTTCAGTTAACTGAATTTTAACTGAATATCTCTCTTTTTGGTATGCAGTGTGTGACTCAGCAATGGGAAAGGGTGTTCACACTCCTTTCTTTACAATTGAGCTGGAACATGGTGGTCTTTTCTGTGGATCTATCACTGCCCTAGAGTATTATAACTCTTCTTTGGAGGTCCTTGACTATGTTGATGCTTGCACATTTTCATATGCAGTCTTAGAAGAACACCTAAAATGGTTGGGATATCCTGCCAATGAGCACATTATTTACTGGTGTTTACCTGAGAAAACACTTTAAGATGGCTTGGTGAGAATTAAGGGTGATGAGGATTTGCAGCATCTTATCACAGCTAGTGCTCAGCACAAAGTTCTTGCAATTATGGTTGACCATGCAGACTTCATCTGCAATTTCAGAGTAGATTGGATAATAAAGCTGCCATCTACTGTAAACCCTGTCAGAATGGGCAACTCAATTGTTGGTGCAAGCAGTGCATCATGTGGTCAGAGCATTATTTCAGTGAATGTTGAAGATCCAATTTCAGAGGTTGTAGTTGATGGGACAGCAGAAGATGATGTTCTGACAGTTTTGCTTAATTCTGTTGCTGACCCAAATTTGCTGACATACTGTGCAGAGCCTGACCTGTTTATAAGTGCAGAGCAAGACCTCCTTAATTATGCACAGCCAGACCAGGTTAATGCTGCAGAGACAAATGTGATTGTTGCTGCTGTAGATCCAAATTTGCAACCTGAAAATGATGTGCTGTCAGATTCAGATTTCAGTGACAGTGATTATGAAATAGATGATGGAGATGATGATCTTTATGAAGAAAACATTGACTTTGATGTTGATGAAGAGGCTGAGCAAGGGGAGGTAGAGGTTGAGCCTGACTATGTCCTTGAAGATGAAGATCTCAACCTCTCCACACAAGCACAAGATCAACTGAAGTACAAATTCAGAGCTTTCAATTCGAAGGTGGACATGAAATCCCCTGTTTTTAAACTAGGTATGGTATTTGCTGATGTGGTTGAGTTGAGGAAAACTCTCAAGGCCTATTCAATAAGGAACAGAGTGCAGATCAAGAAGCTTAAGAATGACAAGATCAGATTGGAGGCAGTTTGTCAGGGTGGTGGTTGCCCATGGGTGCTTAGGGCTGGAAATGACAACAGGACTGGAGGTTTTGTCATCAAGGCATATAATGGATTGCATAAGTGCCAGAAGAAGTGGAAGTTAAAGGATATGACAACAAAATTCCTATGCAACTTTTTCATTGATGAGTTCAGAGATGACCAGAAGATGTCCATTGGAACATTTTCAAGAAAAATAACAAAGGAATTCAATGTTACTCCTAATAGATGGAAGCTTGCTAGGGCTAGGAAGCAAGCACTTAAGGAGATACATGGTGATGAGGAAGAGCAGTTCAGCAGGCTATGGGATTATGGGCATGAGCTAAGGAGCAAAAACCCTGGGTCTACATTTCTGCTAACAACTACACTTGTCAAAGATACAAAACTTCCAATGGGCAGAAAATGTTTGAAAACATTATATTGGTCATATGATGCCTGTAAGAGAGGATGGCTAAAGGGCTGCAGGCCTATTCTCTTTATTGATGGTTGTCATATGAAAACAAGGTTTAAACGAGTGCTTCTTAGTGCTGTTGGAATTGATCCTAATGACTGCATATTTCCCATTGCAATGGGCTGGGTGGAAGTAGAATGCAAAGGTTCATGGGAGTGGTTTTTGACCACTCTAAAAGATGATCTAAATATTACAAACACAGCTCCTTTCACAGTTATGAGTGACAAGCAGAAAGGGTTAATAATTGCTGTGCAGAAGGTTTGGCCAGATGCAGAACACAGGTTTTGTGTGAGGCATATTTACCAAAATTTTAATGAGAAGCACAAAGGAGAGGTACTGAAGCAAGATCTGTGGGCTATTGCAAGATCACCAAACAAGGTAAAATGGAGAGAGAACTGTCAGAAAATGGATGATCACTACCAAGCTGCCTTCCACTGGACTGAGAGGCTTGAGCCAAACACATGGTGCAAGGCATTCTTCAGGGATTTTCCCAAATGTGACATCCTGCTTAACAACAACTCTGAAGTGTTTAACAGCTACATTCTTGATGGCAGAGAGATGGCAGTGCTTAGTATGCTTGAATATATCTTCTACAAGATCATGCACAGGCTAGTGAGTAAACAAAGGGAAGCTATAGAAAAGTGGGTAGGCCAGAGAATATGCCCAAAGATTCAGAAGAAATTGGATAAGAATACAGAGTTTGCTGCAAACTGCCATGTATCTGAAGCTGGACAACAATTGTTCAAAGTACAGTCTGGTAACAATTGTTACACAGTGGATCTTGCTTTGCACACATGTGATTGCAGAAGATGGCAGTTGTCAGTAGTACCATGTGGTCATTGTATAGCATGTTGCAGGGAGGAGAGGATTGACCCAGAGACAATGGTTCATGACTGCTACACAGTTCAGACATATCTCAAGGCATATGGGTACACTCTTGTTCCTCTTGCAGACCCAAAGCATTGGGAGAAACAGAATGGGTACAAGGTGCATCCACCAGTGTTTACTAAACAGTTGGGAAGACCCAAGAAGAATAGGAAGAAAGCACCAGAGGAGAAGGTCAAGAATGGTGTTAGGGTTCTGAACAGAAAAGGTGTGACAATGCACTGCTCAATCTGTGGCAGAGCTGATCACAATAGGAAGGGGCACTACAAATGGCAGGAAAGTCTCATTCAAGATGGGATAGAGGTGGTTGATGAAAGCTATGATGACCCTACCTTTCTTCAGGTATAGCAAGCACTTAACTACATATGTCATTGTACTGCATTTGTACTGTACTTATGTCATTGTAGAACTTAATGTGCTTAAATGAATGTGTGCAGAACATTTTCCCAAACAATGTAGACCCTCTGTTGGATCCAATTGATTCACCAACAAGTATGGTTTTCACCATGGCTCAAAGGGAAATTTCTACAAGAGCTCCTCAAAGGGCATATGGCCCATTACCGCAGCAGTCTGCCTTTGTTGCTGCTGCTGGTGCTGCAATACCTCAACCAGTGATCACCACTGAGATGCTCATTGGTAGACAGACAAGGGCAAACACAATAGCTCAAAGAGAAGAAGGAAGAGCAAATAAAAGACAAAGAAATGCACCTCCAGGCAGAGGAACACGAGCAGATTCAGCTGCAGGTAGAGGCAGAGGTGCAGCTCCAGCTGCAGGCAGAGGCAGAGGTGCAGCTCCAGCTTTAGGCAGAGGAAGAGGTGCAACTCCAGCTCCAGGCAGAGGAAGAGGTGCAGCTCCAAATGCAGGTAGAGGAAGAGGTGTTGCTCCAGCTGCAGGCAGAGGAAGAGGTGCTGCTCCAGTTGCAGGTAGAGGAAGTGTTTCAGGTGAGAGGGCATGGTGGGTGTTGTTTGGAGATCAGATTCAGAGGCAAATACCTGATCTCAATGCACCTGCTGAAGATCTGAATGCACCTGCTCCCTGATTAGCTGGCTGTTGTAATTGCCATTTTTTTGTAAAGGCCTAGACTGATGTAACTTTAAGACTGGCCTATTAAGTATGCCAAACAGTGGCATGAAGTGGCAAGATTTGCCTTCTTTTGGTGGCAAAACTAGTTAATGCCTGAATATGCTCAATGACCTAGTTAACTGAATTTGCCCTCATTGTGCTGTTCTAGGTAACTGAATTTTAATGCATGTTGTTCTAGCTATCTGAATTTTCTACCTGCTCTTCTAGTTAACTGAATGTGCATAATGATGTTGTTCAATAAAATAAAATAAAAATATTCTTCTACTTATTTGAATGTGCACAATGAGCTAGCTAACTCAATGTGCACAATGATGTAGTTTAAAAAAATTTTGCCCGGGGCTCGAACCCAGGACCTGGGGTTTATATCGCTGCGTGCAATGCCAGTGGGATAGAACTAGTGATTTGTTCTAATAGCACCTCTGGATATACATATTGTAACTTCTGTGGTCCTGCAGTTAAGCATGCGTTACGGCCTCTATCTGACGATCGAGCACACCGTAGCGTAGTCGTTTCGGTTTCCTCATTTTAAGACGTGGCGACCTGCCGTTCTCCCTCGCCACTCACCGCTCGCACACCCCACTCCTCCACCACTCCGCCAACCACCAAAAAAACCACGCCACTCACCGTCTCGACGACCACGCCACCGCCGCCGCCATGGAGCAGAGTCTCGGATGGCAGAAAGCCGTCGAAGAGCTGGCCGACGACAACCCCGAGCTTCGCGCGCAATACAGAGAGATCGCGCGGTGGTTCCCAAGTATTCAGATGATGAAGATCCACGCACGCGGTCTCGTCAAGGTGATGACGGATGCTGAGAAGCGTCGTGCCTTCCCCGACGGCATCAACGTTCCTCCGGCGACCATTCTCCTCTGGGCAATGCGCGAGGTTCAGCGCTCCCCTGACCCCAGGCAGCGGGCCCGCTGGTGGATGTACCGCTCATCCACTGCGGCGCCGGCCCAGCCGGATGCAGAGCGCGTTGCGTCCAGGACCGAGCACGTCCACGAATTCGTGCTTGCCCTGCCGGCGCCCGTCAACGCCACCTACTGGGACCATCAAGGTCCGTCTGTCCTCTTCGGGCCTGACGACGACTCTGACGATGAGTCATCTGACGAGGAGGTGCCGGAGGTCGTCCTGTTGCCAGACGATGAGCCGGAGGTGCAGATCGTTGCGCCAGTCGGAGCCGCCGTGGATGGTGGCCGCAACGTTCCCATTGAGGTGGACGACCTGCCAGATCTGCCTGAATCCGCTATCATCAAGCAGGAGGTTGAGGAGGAGGTGGTGGCGCCGGCTGTTCAGGAGGTTAGCAAGAAGAAGAAAGCAACAACGAAGAGGGCAGCTGTTCTGGAGGTGCGCCGCTCCGAGCGCCTGAAGCTGTTCAAGGACTGAAGAATGCTGCGTCTGCAAGAGGTGCTGCTTAGGTATGCTGTTATACCACAGCATATAAGTTAGAGATATGATGCTGTTAGGTAGGTATGCTGATATATATGACAGCATATAAGTTAGTAAGATGGGACTGTTAGCTAGGTATGCTGCTATATCATCACAGCATATAAGTTAGAACTCTTTTGGACATTCTATGGTTAGGTGTGCTACTATATACAGCACATAAGTTATCTGTAATTATCTGAACATGCATGATGTTGGTATGCAACTGGACTACTTCCAATCTTGCAAATGTGGTGTGCTGCACTGCTGTGATGCAAATGTTGCATACAGTACTGCTTTACTTGTTTCTTTCTCTTCTTTCTGCATGTGGAGCACTTACTATAAATAGCAATCTGTACATATGGCACCTCATACAGAAATTCAGGTTTCAGACTCATTTTTTAGTCAAAATTCAGTCTAGTTCAGACTGTTAAGTTAAAATTCAGTTAAGTTCAGACTGTTAAGTTAAAATTCAGTTAAGTTATAATTCCCTTTAGTAAGAATTCAGTTTGGTAAAACTTCAGTCTAGTTCAGACTGTTAAGTTAAAATTCAGTTAAGTTATAATTCCCTTTAGTAAGAATTCAGTTAACTTAAATTCAAAGTGTTAGTTATAATCTAGTTAAATTCAGATTCCATTTAGTTAGAATTCAGAGTGTTAGTTATAATTCAGTTAAGTTCAAATTCAGAGTGTTTATTACTTTGGAAACCAACAGTTGACTCTAACATTGGGCCTACCTACCACCATAAATATAATGCCTACCTACCAACCACCATTTCTACTATATAAAGCACCCACATTTGCCACAAACAACAGCCACAATCCCTTCTCCTCCCCCTAGCCGCCAGAGAAAACCCTAGGACAGAGAGAGATGGATCTTGGAGAGGTCATCGATGAAGAAGAACAGGTGCCAAGGGTAGCCATGCGCAGAGAGGCAAGAAGGAGGGAGAGAAGGAACCTAGCTCAGCGGATACTTGCAGCACGCAACCGCAAAGACAGGAGCAGTTCCAGGAGGCATTCCCCCTTGGCTCCAACCCTAGTGATGATGATGTCATCCACTAGGCAAGGAGGAGGGCAAACTTCCATCCCTTTCAGGTGACTAGGATGAGGTGGAGTAGAATTCTGTATCCAGATGAATAAGTTTTTATGTGATGCAGTATATAGATCCTCCTGGCTATTTGCAGTTAACTGAAGTTTTTATGTGATGCAGTATCTGGTGTTTATTTGTAATAAATCCTAGTTCCTCCTTCTTCTATGATATGTGATGCAGTGTATGGAATGCATGAAGTAACTTAATGAAATCCTGCATCTACCATTCTGTGATCCAAAATACCAGTGTATACAACTTTCAGATAACTCAACAAATAATAGTTAACTGAACCATATTCAGTTAACATTATATAGCAAACTTCAGTTAACTGCAAAAACAATCTTATACAAATTTTTTTGATAAAATTTCATTGTATATATAAAAAACACAATGAACTGACATAACAAATCAGTAAACTGAAACAATGTTCAGTTAACCAAAGAAATACTCACTTCACTGAATCTACATTCAGATAACTGAATAATAGTTAAGTTCAACAAAAAAGCAGTTCAGTTAACTGGCAGAGCATTGATAATCCAAATTCACTTAACCAAATTCAGATAACATAGTACATGCTTGTTGATTGCAGCAAATAGTACAGTGCATCTGGATACAGGGCATCAAAGATAACCCAAATTAACTAAACAAGTCCACTGATAATCATTAACTAAACAAGTCCAGATGATCACTCAAATTCATCTAGCAGCTCCCTGACCTTCCTTATCTTGCACTTGGTGTCCTCTTTATGCTTGAACAGGTCACCAATCATATACTCTAGCTTCTTAATCTCTTTCTTCAACACATCCCTTTCTTCCTTCAATTTGTCCCTCTCTTGCTTCATCTCATCCCTCTCTTTCTCTGCCTTAGCCCTGACCACCTGATGAATGTGAAGGAAATATGCCCTAGAGGCAATAATAAAATTATTATTTATTTCCTTATATCATGATAAATGTTTATTATTCATGCTAGAATTGAACATAATACATGTGTGAATACATAGACAAACAGAGTGTCACTAGTATGCCTCTACTTGACTAGCTCGTTAATCAAAGATGGTTATGTTTCCTAACCATGAACAAAGAGTTGTTATTTGATTAACGAGGTCACATCATTAGTTGAATGATCTGATTGACATGACCCATTCCATTAGCTTAGCACCCGATCGTTTAGTATGTTGCTATTGCTTTCTTCATGACTTATACATGTTCCTATAACTATGAGATTATGCAACTCCCATTTACCGGAGGAACACTTTGGGTACTACCAAACGTCACAACATAACTGGGTGATTATAAAGGAGTACTACAGGTGTCTCCAATGGTAGATGTTGGGTTGGCGTATTTCGAGATTAGGGTTTTGTCACTCCGATTGTCGGAGAGGTATCTCTGGGCCCTCTCGGTAATACACATCACATAAGCCTTGCAAGCATTATAACTAAGATGTTAGTTATGAGATGATGTATTACGGAACGAGTAAAGAGATTTGCCAGTAACGAGATTGAACTAGGTATTGGATACCGACGATCGAATCTCGGGCAAGTAACATACCGATGACAAAGGGAACAACGTATGTTGTTATGCGGTCTGACCGATAAAGATATTCGTAGAATATGTAGGAGCCAATATGGGCATCCAGGTCCCGCTATTGGTTATTGACCGGAGACATGTCTTGGTCATGTCTACATTGTTCTCGAACCGTAGGGTCCGCACGCTTAACGTTACGATGACAATTATTATGAGTTTATGCATTTTGATATACCGAAGGTTGTTCGGAGTCCCGGATGTGATCATGGACATGACGAGGAGTCTCGAAATGGTCGAGACATAAAGATTGATATATTGGAAGCCTATGTTTGGACATCGGAAGTGTTCCGGGTAAAATCGGGATTTTACCGGAATACCGGGAGGGTTACCGGAACCCCCCGGGAGCTAGATGGGCCATAATGGGCCTTAGTGGAAAGAAGAAGGGGCTGCCCTAGATGGGCTGCGCGCCTCCCCCTTCCCCTAGTCCTATTAGGACTAGGAAAGGGTGGCCGACCACCTCCTCCTCTTTTCCCCTCCAAGGAATCCTAGTTAGACTAGGATTGGAGGGGGAATCCTACTCCCAGTGGGAGTAGGACTCTCCTGCGCCTCCCTCCTTGGCCGGCCAGCCCCTCCTCCCTTGCTCCTTTATATACGGGGGCAGGGGACACCCCAAGACACACAAGTTGATCCTTGAGATCGTTCCTTAGCCGTGTGCGGTGCCCCCTGCCACCAAATTCCACCTTGATCATACCGTTGTAGTGCTTAGGCGAAGCCCTGCGTCGGTAGTACATCAAGATCGTCACCACGCCGTCGTGCTGACGAAACTCTTCCTCGACGCTTTGCTGGATCGGAGCCCGAGGATCGTCATCGAGCTGAACATGTGCTAAGAACTCGGAGGTGCCGGAGTAACGGTGCTTGGATCGGTCGGATCGGGAAGAAGACGTACGACTACTTCCTCTATGTTGTGTGATCGCTTCCGCAGTCGGTCTGCGTTGGTACATAGACAACACTCTCCCCTCTCGTTGCTATGCATCACCATGATCTTGCGTGTGCGTAGGAAAATTTTCGAAATTACTACGTTCCCCAACAGAATGTTGGTCACTGATTTGTCAGCCATTCTCTTCTTCTCAAGTTCTAACTTTAGGTCAGACAGAGCTAGCCTTGTGTTGCCCAATTCAGTAATTGCCTGCTCTTTGCCAGCCACCATCTTAGCAAAATCAAGTTAAAAAAACCTCAGGTCTTTTTCCATGGCTTCCTTCTCTTTCACAACCCTAACATTTTCTTTAGCCTGAACAACAGCTTGCCTAATCCTGGATGTGACCTCATCTTCATACATGTCCCAGATCCTAGCTAGACTGGTCCTCAATTGTGGAGGCCACTCTGGGTTAACCCAATGCACATAGGGGCATTTAGGCCCATCCTAAAATTGGTGAGGAAATGCATAATTCAGTTAACTGAAGAAAATATAGTAACACTGAATCAAAATGCAGTTAACTGGACAAAACTAAGTTAACTGAATTAAAATGCAGTTAACTCACTGAATCAAGTTTCAGTACAACATGTCTGTTTGCACAAAAATACATATTTGAACAACTAAAATAAACTAAATGGGCACAAAATGGCACAACAACAGTTCAAGTTCAATATCAAATGAACTAGTACTACAGCACTACCATCTCAATCTACAACTGTCAACAGACACTACCAACATGTACTAACCTTTTGTGCACAACACAGAAATCTTCTTCCACTATCAACGGACTCAAATGCAACAAACTTCTCACACACTGCTTGGTGCTCACACCTATTAGGTAGATCTGCAGCAAGGCCTGCCCAATCGGTGCTCTCAATGGTGCGAGGACCCTAAAACAAAATCTGGTAAGAAATCGCATTTTTCAGAAACCCTAGATGCTCATTTCAACCTGGACAGGATCTCACCCGACTGGTGACTTCGTCGCCACTTGACGCGTACGAGCTCGATCCGGAATCACTCCATGAAACCATGGCCGCTAGCTTGCTTGGCGGCTGCGGCGGGCTGGACGGCGGCGAAGAGCTGCGGTGTCGAGCAGAGGAGCAAAGCAAGAAAACAGATAGGGGAGTGAGCTGCGGGTTGTCTGGATCGGGGGGGCCAGACCGTGGTCTCCTTTAATTAATTCAGGTGAAATGGTGGTAGTGCGGGTTGATTCCAAGCAACGGCAGGGGGATCTTTGCAAAAGGTGACGCGCTGACCGGGTGCGCACCCACGAGTCCACATGGCGCTCTCTGATTCGTCAGGACTAGTTTTGCACATCTTAAGCAAGTTCAGGGACTGGGTAGGGTCATTTTTTAAATTGTAGGACTAAACTATCACATTCAAAGCAAGTTGTAGACTCCTGGTGCTTTTAACTCAAAAAAGAGGCCATCGACTGGCAGATCGCATCACCACCGGCGTGCGCGCGTACACGTCCCCGTTCCAATCCAGCGCCATCCAACCCGACCCACGCTCAGATCGAAAGCTGGCCCCCGGTCACCGGCGAAAAATTTGGATCACGCCACCACGGCCAGAAAGCGCCCACTGTCCCTCCCGCCTAGGACGACAGCGAGCGAGTGAGACTGAGCCGCTCGCTCGCTCGGTAGCTTTGTACTGTAGCGCTACCTACCGTGGTCCGGCCAGACCACCGGCCAAAAAATAGGGCCGCGGCGTCGCATGCGCCACCACGGTCAGGACAGAAAGCGCTGCTCACTTTCTTTTCACGGCCCACTCCCACTCCCACCGGCGAGAGTGAGAGTGAGAGCTGCCGCTGCTCGCTCGGTACCAGCGTCGCCAGGTAGGTACAGCAGCTCAGATGATGGCGCCGCCGCGGCTGCTGCCGGTGCCGCTGCTGGTGCTGGCCGCCGCCGCGCTGCTCGGATGCGCGCGCGCCGCGGCGGACACGGGCGGGCTGAGCCGGGCGTCCTTCCCCAAGGGCTTCGTCTTCGGGACGGCCACCTCGGCGTTCCAGGTCGAGGGCGCGGCCACCGCCGGCGGCCGCGGGCCCTCCATCTGGGACCCCTTCGTCCACACCCCCGGTACGCCACCCCACGACCTCCTCCTCTGCTCCTCTGGCTGCTATGCTAGCTAGATCCCGCGTTATCATGTTATTACTGATTGGCTTCTTCGAGGAATCTAACATCGTCCTGCTCTGTGCCGCCTGCCGCCGACAGGGAACATTGCCGAGAACGCGAATGCAGATGTCGCCACGGATGAGTACCATCGCTACAAGGTAGGCCTGAGAAATGCTCACTCCTCTCCCTCTGAGTGTTTTATCTATCGGTTCAAAAAGAAAATCCCATCTACTTGTGCATGCTTACATGTAGATAAAATTCGGTGTTTAATCTTTCGGTTTGTAGTTGCCACCACTATAATACTTTCAAGCATAATCAAGCATGGGGGTTTTCTGTAGAAAATTGAGTTTTCTGTAGAAAATTGAATTTTCCAAGTGAACTGTAATCTGAAAACAGATGCTTGAGTTGATGCGCACTAAGTCCTTTTTTTTCTTCTTTAATTTGAGGTTACTATAGTTTTGGGAGCCACGGCAATCTGTTGTAAAAAAAATTCCCCGAGTGAAAAATGGATTGTGCCAGACTAATATTTGATGCCCTTATGCCACTGCAGGAAGATGTTGATCTCCTGAAAAGCCTGAATTTCGACGCGTATCGGTTTTCAATCTCATGGTCCAGGATCTTCCCAGGTACATAAACTCTGACTCTTGCTGTATCATCTACTCCAGCTGTTTCTCTGTTTGTTTCACTGATGCATTTTGGTTGATTCAGATGGGGAGGGGAAAGTCAATAAAGAAGGTGTAACGTATTACAACAATCTGATAGACTACGTCCTTAAGCAAGGTACGACGACATCAAAATATCAAACGGAGTAATTCAATTCTTCAAGTGTTTATGTTAGCATATGTACATTATCTTCGTGTTTTAATGTTTTTGTCAAAACTGAGCAGGACTCACTCCTTATGTCAACCTCAACCACTATGATATCCCTCTTGCGCTTCAGAAGAAGTATGATGGCTTCTTAAGCCCAAAGATCGCGTAAGTCCCACTAAATATTACTTTTCCCTTTTCACGCACACGCACTTGTCTATTGGTATTGCCTTGCCATTTTGGAGTAATTTACACATTGATAAAGTAGATATTGGACTTTGCCAACATTTTAAACATATTTAGTCTAGACTTGATTGTTTATAATACAGGATATGCAGGAGAGCTACATTACTTGTATATTAAAGAAAGGTGTTTTCTTCCAAGATTATATAAGAGCAGAAAGAAAAGAAGCTTAACAACCACAATTCTTGACCATGACTGAGTTTTCACTTTCCATTGTGAACATACCAACATAATATGTAATTTCTGTGTATAATTGTTGGTACATATAAGAATGCAACTTCTATGCTTATGACAGTTTTTACATGGGTCAAGGAGCATTAAAACATTTCTCCGTCCTTTTTCTGTAGGAACATATTTGCGGACTATGCTGAATTTTGTTTCAAGACTTATGGTGATCGAATTAAGAACTGGTTCACATTCAATGAGCCAAGGATAGTGGCAGCACTTGGCTTTGATACTGGAACGAATCCCCCTAACAGGTGCACCAAATGCGCTGCCGGTGGGAACTCAGCAACAGAGCCTTACACTGTTGTTCATAACATTCTCTTATCTCATGCTACCGCAGTTGCGAGATACCGCAACAAGTACCAGGTTAGTAACATGGTAGTTTGTATATGTACACAATAATTAGCCTAATTTGTCAGCATAAAGTTTTGGTTGCTTTCTGGAATTAGTTCTGAATGTAATTAAATTCAGTATCTTGCAAAAAATAATCCATGCTATGCCAAGTGGCTAAAGTTTCTTATTAACGTTTTTTTTCAAAGAAGGATATTCGGCTGCAAGTTTGAAATTCTTTTGCTTTGCCATATAGTTTGTATATGGTAGCGAAATTAGTGAAAGCATATTTGTCTACTAAAATAATTTGCTTCTAATATGTGAATATATAACAAATAGTGT
Organism: Triticum monococcum; assembly: GCA_034509565.1. Lineage (NCBI taxonomy): Eukaryota > Viridiplantae > Streptophyta > Magnoliopsida > Poales > Poaceae > Triticum > Triticum monococcum. The sequence continues at coordinate 18,026,013 of CM067844.1, read as the reverse complement.
GGGAACTCACTTGCACTTGGGAACAACGGAATATCGTATGTTATGTGCATTCGTAGCGGAAAAACAACTATTGAGGCAACTATGTCACGTATGTATTTGTATTGCTGTGTACGATCCTGTCATTTGACTTCAAACAAAATGTAGGCAAGTCAGAAAGGCAAAGTTGGGATAGTTCTGGACTTCAACTGGTATGAAGCTGCTACCAACTCACCTGCCGACCAAGCAGCCGCTCAAAGGGCTAGGGACTTCCATGTCGGTTGGTAAGACCATGGCAGTAATTCGTCACAAAACTTCAGGTTTTCATTTGACACAATTATCCTTTATTGACAAATTTTGTTCCGGAAATTCAGGTTTCTTGACCCACTACTAAATGGCCAATACCCGAAGACCATGCAAGATATCGTAAAAGAGAGGTTACCTAGTTTCACACCTGAACAATCCAAGTTAGTCAAGGGCTCTGTAGATTATATTGGGATAAATCAGTACACAGCGACCTACATGGCGGACCAACCAACGCCCCAGCAACCACCAACAAGCTACTCATCTGACTGGCATGTTCAATATATATGTGAGTTGTCAACTTACACGTATGATTCAGGTTTTTTTGATAAATATAAATCAATGCAGTTACTCAAGATACATAACTTCTCACCCTCTCCTTTACACATGCAGTTCAGCGAAATGGCGTACCGATTGGACAGAAGGTATGTATAGCCGTTTCCTCCTGCAACATCACATTGCAGTTTCTTCTGCCAGCGTTACAAGATTTGACAAGTGCGAAAACTAACAAGCGAGTATCTGGTGGTGTGTCAATTTGTGTGCAGGCGAACTCCAATTGGCTTTACATCGTCCCGACGGGCATGTACGGATGTGTGAACTACATAAGGGAGAAGTACAACAACCCGACGATCATCATATCCGAAAACGGTATTTGAAAAAACGGCCTTATCCTCCTCCTTTGAACAGCTTGAAAAAACAAACTCCACATGCAACAAAGCCCATCAAAACAAATATATACATATATAATACGAATCACGGTGATATGATATGGTGCCAGGAATGGACCAGCCCGCGAACCTGACCCGCGAAGAGTTCCTGCACGACGCATCAAGGGTCGAGTTCTACAAGACGTACCTCGCGGAGCTGAAGAAGGCGATCGACGACGGCGCGAACGTTGTCGGCTACTTTGCGTGGTCCCTCCTCGACAACTTCGAGTGGCTGTCGGGCTACACCTCCAAGTTCGGCATCGTGTACGTCGACTTCGCCACCCTCAAGCGGTACCCCAAGGACTCGGCCTACTGGTTCAAGAACATGCTGCAGGCGTCGGGGCCCGGCTCCTCGAAAGACGGCACGGTTACTTCCGGCACTGGCACTGGCGTCTCAAGCAGCAACCTGGCAGCTGGTGGTTCGGCCACCTCGAGCAGCCCCCGGGTTCTGCTCTCCCTGCTGGTTTGCTTGTATCTGCTTCTTCCCTCCATCTTCATGCTCTCCTTCTAGTGGTGAGTTTATTTTCTCTTGCTGTGGCAGCTAGCTAGCAGTACTTGATAAGCAGTGGACGCCAGCAGCATATTGTCTGTGAAAATGTGCTGCAGCGTAGAGTGTATTGGAACAACCTTGCTCAGTTTCACACTGTTGTTTGTGTGCACCCAGATCTGTGGGTTTACACAGATTGAGATTGAGCCGCGGCTGCCACTTTGGTGATGATCTGCCACTATTGTAAAAGCTCACCGCACCAACAACCTCATCATGGTTACTCACTTGTTCCAATTGAGAAATTAGACAGCTCCCTCACCAGCACCAGTAAAGTCGTCCTCCTTGGAGCAAGGTACCAAAATGTGCCCTTGTTCGTAGGGTTGGTAGTATTGGCGGCACTGGCGATCGATGCAATCTTTAATGGAAGAGAACCAACCCTATGTATGTGGATGCAAACGGAGATTCAAAGAGGAGTTGAAGCTTTTGTACTTCTGATGAACTTTTATAATCGACCCAGGTCGTTTTGGGAAAAAAAGAAAGAAAAAAGAAGAGTTGAAGCTCCCATCACACAAGAGCAAATTGGATGGTGTTTGCATGTCAAACATTGTGTCCTAGTTGTAGAGAGAAGGGAACGAGAGGAAACTAGGGAGAGAAGTTATGTCAGATCTGAGAATAAGACCGCGTAGGGACGTGTTAAAAGTCATCTCTTCGTTAACATATTACTTGCCTCTCTTTTTCTTTAGTTGATATGCCACCTCACTATTGACCTATAAGACTTCTTTCAGTGTTTGGTGAGATGCTAAGTGCGTTAAAAGGCTTAACAACTAATCTTTTCAGTGCATATGTGTTTAGTTTTTTTAGCTAAACTTCCTTTGTTTAATTGTTTAGAAACTAATCGCTTTCATGGATTGATTGGCAGGCATTCTGCATAGGGGAAAATATATGGTGCTACCGGCCCTTAGGTGATACCGTGATATGGGCTTCTGGGAGTCGTTGGATCTCAGATCCAATGGCATTTAAGAAGTTGTACATGCGCACAATCTAGTAGTTTTTTTTATGCCGTTGCACCGTAGTTATCTATCTATGCTTTGGAATTATGTAAAATATCTATGTATCATTTATTTATGAATGTAAAATATCTATTGGAAAAGGCACGAGGATTTTTTTTTCTATGTGCATGCGATAGCGCGTGCTGCATTTTAGCGCGGCTACTGGAGCGGCGTGCGCGCTGCATTTTGGCGCGGCTGTTGTAGCCAGCGTTGCCGGCCGCGTAAAACCAGGCGAAAGGCACGCGACAAAGTAGTTTTTAGCACGCGGCGCGTAGCGCGACTGTTGGAGATGCTCTAAATCGATTAATAAGTTAGGGAAGCCCCCTGCCACACCGGCCAGCCACCGACGCCACGCGCCGATCCACGAGCAGCAGTCCAAAAAGATCCGCCATCGTCCTCCGATCCAACAACGTAAGCAGAGGAGGGAGGTTGAGCCACTACCGCCCACCTCCGCCAGCCAACTGCCACGACAGAGACGGCCGCCCACAGCCCTTGCCTCATAGAGGAACAAATCGATCCACCGCCGCATCCACGCCAAGCGCACACCGCCATCACATCCGCATGCATCCGCCCGTCCCGCGTCAACCCTGACGGTCAACCATCACGTCCACCCCTCCCACGTCAACCCCATCGAGTGGGGGACGAATAGGCGCCAGTGTTGTCAATGTTGACCAGGCTTCGCCTGGGCGCGCCCCCTAACGACGGCGAGGGATGAGAAGGAAGGGGGAAGCGGTGGCCAACCTGCCTAGTGTACGCATCACCGACTGGTGCTGGTGCAGCTCAGAGCCCCAGGTCACACCTCTGAGGCATGGAGGTAGAAGCCGGCTGGTGAAGAGCCCCACGTTTTTCCAAGACCAGGCAGCAAGCCTATCGGCGTGGAAGCGACCGTGGCGGCGACCGGCGAGCGAGGACGCCGAGCTTGGGTCATTGCCGACGGCGAAAGCGAGGAGGGTGGCGTGGTCGTGGGGGTGCTACGACGGTGGCGAAAACAGTCCGCCAACGCCGGCAAGAGCGGTCGTCGAGTGCGGCGTGCTGCCAGGGAAGGTTTATGGGTCCGGGCGGTGGCGTGGGCAGCGTCCAACCGGCCGGAACTAGGGACAGCGGCGAGGGGCGGGGGTGGCCAGATGCGTTGGCCGTTGGACGTTGTGTCACCGACTGGCAGGCTAGGGGCAGGACAAGGATGGGCGTCACGCATCCGCTCCGTATCCACGCCGACGTAAAACCGGCTTAAATCTGGGCCTGAAATAGGTCAGGCGCGGACAAAAAACGAACGCTTGTCCATCTGAGTTGGGCAACGATTTGTATCCGTCTCAAGCCAAACAAATTACGCGCTGACAGTTTTGCGTCGGCGCCATGGACTCGCTCTTTACCTGTGCTCCCGTGACCATGTGCAAGGCTTCACCCGCAGCATGTGTCCGATCTGTACCCAACCTGCCTGGCGCCTGCCTAGTGTAGGCAGCACCGACCGGCGCCGGTGCAGCCGTGCAGCTCAGAGCCCCAGTCCAGCTCCGAGGTTTCCCGTGCACGGCGGTGGACACCGAACGCAGGCGCGCACGGACCGCGACATGTTCGCCGCCGCCATCCGCGCAAGAACGGAACCATCCTCCACACCCCCACATGCCGCGTCACATGGCCGATCCCCGGCCGGAGGAAGGCCCCGCCACGTGACGCTCCCCGACAGGCGTGAACTGGCCACCATTAATCATTCCGGCCGGCCACGCCTCGTCACCGCCTCCATCCTTCCCCCCCTAGACCGTCCGTCGCCTGGTCCTGGGACACCGTGACCCACGCGGCGTTATCACCGGCGTCCGGCCGTGCCAGCCAGTGGACTACTCCAGCACGCCCGTGCCGCCAGCCTCGACCACGCGCGCGCCCCGCCAGAGAAAAGATGCCCTCCGCCCCGCCCCGCCCCACCGCGCCGGCAATTATTAGGCAGGACGCGCCCACAAATACTGCTTGAAGAGCGTGCCGCTGCTCTGGCATCACTAGCGAGCAGCGAGCTGCCAGTCGCAGGCCAGTGGGTGGGTGTGGACTGAAGGGGGCTCTGCGTCTCGTGCCATGGCGGGGGAGATGGCCGCGAGGTCGGCGAGCCGCGTGCTGCTGCTGCTGCTGCTCGCGCTGGTGGCGGCGTGCCATGGCGTGGGAGCCGCGGCCGCGGGGGCGTCGCCGCGCCGGCCCAACTGGCTGGGCGGGCTGAGCCGGGCGTCCTTCCCCAAGGGCTTCGTCTTCGGGACGGCCACGTCGGCGTACCAGGTGGAGGGCGCGGCCGCCGCCGGCGGCCGCGGGCCTTCCATCTGGGACGCGTTCGCCCACGTCCCAGGTGAGATTCGCCCGTCTCCTCTGTCTCTTGCTTAGCACCAGCGCCTTGCCAGTGGACAGTGAGCTGCTTCATTTTTCCTCAAGGGGCGACCTCGCCTGTGAGCTGCTCAGCACTATTTCGGATTTGAACATTTGCCAAGGACAAAAAAATCACTTATTATGTACTCCCTCCATTCCACAATGTAGTGCTTCCTCTATCCCCGTGCTTCAACTTTGACCGTAAATTTAACTATCAAGACCGATTGCGGCGGGAGCAAAAATTATATCAGTGAATTCGTATTCGAAAAAAGTTTCCAATTATATAATTTTTTCTCCCGCCGCAGTTGGTCTCGTTGATTAAATTTATGGTCAAAGTTGAACCTCAGAAAGCGCGGGCGCACTATATTTTGGAATGGAGGGAGTACTACAGTAGTACCAAGTACGAATGCTGGAGAACGATTAATTCTGTCTTGATTGATAGTACTGCTCATTGTTTGATGATTATATATATAAAGACCTATGCATCTTTTGCTTGTGCGTAGATAGGTGAGTAAACACTCAACATGCTTCTAGAATTTAAACTTAGATCCGAAGTGCATTCTTCTTCTTCGACCTCTCATCCATCCACACTAACATTTTTCTCACTTATGTTGCAAAATGAGCAGGAAACATTGCGGGCAATCAAAATGCAGACGTTACTACGGATCAGTACCATCGCTACAAGGTACTGTACTGCCACATCCGAAGCAAACAGAGGCGCATCTTTTAGTGTTGGAAATCATAATAACCTCCATGTTAGAAATTAGTTGAAATGTTAGTTTTACTGCTCCTCTGGATTCTTTATAGCACTGCAAAAACGTAGAAACCATATTTTGCTTGTCAATCGAAGGCTAGAAGCTAATGGGTGACAATGTCCATCTTCTACTGCATAGATCACAGTCCACAAAAATCGAGCTGATTGACATCTCCCGGTGCAGTACTAATTGTAAAACACCATATATGCATAGCTTTATTTTCGGGGAAACATTGATATTCACACTGCGGCCGTCGAGAAATAACTCCCAGGGCCTTATGATATGTTCTTTTGTGTTCACACAGGAAGATGTTAACCTCATGAAAGGATTAAACTTCGATGCCTACCGGTTTTCTATCTCATGGTCCAGAATCTTCCCAGGTAATTCCGAATTTGGCTGGAACCGTAGCATGATAAATGCTAATACATAACTCCAATATTATTCTGAATGAAACACAAGAGTTAGCACCCTTATGCATCTTTGACTTACGCAGCTGGTGACGGAAAAGTTAACCAAGAAGGCGTCGCGTATTACAATAATCTGATAAACTACCTTCTTCAGAAAGGTATAGTATTTCCCTTTTTTGCGCGCAACTAAGCATGTATTTCAACCTGTGAAACTAACATGGGAACCTGAATGCTATCTGAATGTTTACATGGAAACTGAGCAGGCATTACTCCTTATATCAATCTTTACCACTACGATCTCCCTCTTGCACTTGAGAAGAAGTATGGAGGCTGGTTAAATGCTAAGACAGTGTAAGTCAAATTAATATTCTATCCTGCTATGTACTCATGTGTTACATTTACCTTCTCACTTTGGAGTTGTTGTATACTTGTACGTTGGAATTAAAAGCTAGCATATATATACCTGAGAAAGCTAAAATGGTTTAGACAAATTACCAGTTACTCTGTGACTCTGTGTACAGTAATTGCCTAAAGTGACTATGCGTATTGAGCATGAACATTATGCATGTGGAAATTTTTGTATGTTTACCCGGAAGTAAAATGCAAAACATATAAGCACCATATGTTTATCTAGGTAAATACAGCATGCTATATCTCGTATGTACCTCTGATATGAAAGGTTGAACAATGAGCAGTGCATGACTATCTTCATAATATTTGTTCTGTAGGGGACTATTTGCAGACTATGCTGACTTTTGTTTTAAGACCTTTGGCGATCGTGTGAAGCACTGGTTTACATTCAATGAACCAAGGATAGTTGCGCTTCTTGGTTATGATGTAGGGTCGAATCCTCCTCAGAGATGCAGCAAATGCGCTGCCGGTGGCAACTCAGCAACAGAGCCTTACATCGTTGCTCACAATTTTCTCTTAGCACATGGTTATGCAGTTGCAAGATACCGGACTAAGTATAAGGTATTTTTCTACTTGAATTATAAGAGTAAATCATACTAGGCTCAGCTTTCAGGAGTGTAGTTTGAATTGTTTTTTCTTACTACATGTATTAGTATTATTTCCCAAACCCGTAAGTGACAAGAAATCTTGAGATATCAGATATGTATGATTTGTGGTGAACATCATTCTGTCTAGACTGATGATAGAATAGTATCTGAATAAAATTAAAAAAAAATGCAGGCAGCTCAGAAGGGGAAGGTTGGAATAGTTCTGGACTTCAACTGGTACGAGGCTCTTACCAACTCAACTGAAGACCAAGCAGCGGCTCAAAGAGCCAGGGACTTCCATGTTGGCTGGTAAGGCCACACTAGTATCCTCTGCAAAGCATTTTATTTTAGATAAACAAAAAATATCAATGCCAATGACATCAAACGTTGCCTTGGATGCAGGTTTGTCGACCCGCTGATAAACGGGCATTACCCGCAGATAATGCAAGACCTTGTGAAAGAGAGGTTGCCCAGGTTCACTCCCGATGAAGCTAAATTGGTCAAGGGCTCAGCAGACTACATTGGGATCAACCAGTACACGGCTAGCCTCATGAAGGGGCAGAAGTTGACGCAGCAGACGCCGACCAGCTACTCAGCCGATTGGCAGGTTACCTATGCCTGTGAGTTTCTTGTCTTAAGCTCTAGGTTTTACACCATTGCATTCCGATGAATGTTGTCGGTTCACCCCTTTAATCATCGCCGAAATTTCTGCAGTTGAGAGAAATGGCAAACCGATTGGTCCAAAGGTATGTGTGTAGCTCTTAGCTGCAACCTTTTTCAGCTCTTTTTTCTCAGACCATATTTGCACCGTTGGGTTGAAAATTGACATGAAAAATCCTCGTCGATGCGTGAACTCTTGCAGGCGAATTCTAACTGGCTTTACATTGTCCCGTCGGGGATGTACGGATGCGTGCACTACCTCAGCCAGAAGTATGGAAACCCAGCTATTGTCATAACTGAAAACGGTACTGGATAAATACTTCATCCTTTTTTGAAGCTCTATATCATCTTTGCTCGGTTTCATGCCTCCCCTTCATCTTGTCATGCACATATCATAACCTTGTTATCATCATGTTGCCAGGAATGGATCAGCCGGGGGGCCTCACCCGGGACCAGTACTTGCGGGACGCGACGAGGGTCCGGTACTACCGGAGCTACCTCGGCGAGCTGAAGAAGGCCATCGACGGTGGCGCCAACGTCCTCGGCTACTTCGCGTGGTCTCTCCTCGACAACTTCGAGTGGATCTCCGGCTACTCCTCCAAGTTCGGCATCGTCTATGTCGACTTCAACAGCCCCAACCTGGACCGGCACCCCAAGGCGTCGGCCTACTGGTTCAGAGACCTGCTGCAGCACTGATGTTGTCATCATCATCATCATCACCATAATCATTCTGAGTTTGTGCCTACTGTTGTTCGAATGGAACCATAATTCAGACCGCTACCAAATGGAAATAAAAGTTGGCATGATATTTTGAGTGTTGCATTTCATGTGTTCTTGGCCGATCGGCAAATTTAGCCGGGTGAACGAACGCCCCAAAATTAGGGGGTGCGGCCCATGGCCTCCTAGAGGAAAAAACGAGCTCATTCGGCTCTGTCCGCTGGCTAAGTTTGTCTTCCTCCGCTGTGGCCTCCCTCAGCCCAAGGAAGGATCACGGCGAAACATGCATGAGCGAGGCGCGCGCCACTTTGCATGCCAGCCTCGACCGCACACGTACGCGCAGCCCCATCTCCACGGTCCTAAGCTCCGCCGGCGCGCCACCGCCGTCGCAGCATCGTCGTCGCCGTCATGGCCGCGGGGCCGGTGAAGGTCGTCGTCCTCGCCGTCTTGATTGCCGCGGTGGTGGCGACCAGCTACTTCCTCCGGTACCGGTGCCCCCGCCTGCCGTCGCCGTTCCTGCCGGGCGCCGCGCCGAAGCTGCTGATCGTGGTGACCAACGAGCAGCAGGTGGGCGAGGAGCTGGACATGGCGGACGGCAACGTGCAGCTGCTGTGCCACGGCTACAGCGAGCACAACCTGAGCGCGCCGGTCTGGTCGGAGCGGGCCGAGATCCCCAGCTCGGAGGAGGCGCGCATGTCGATCCCGGCGGTGCGCGGCGACGAGGTGTTCGAGGTGCTCTGCTCCTACCGCGGCGCCAACCTGTGCTGGGCGCACGGCGTGCGCATCTTCTGGAACCCCGGCCACGACGTGCTCCTCTGCAGGGAGGACGGCGGCGGGTGCAAGGTCAGGTTCCGGGAGGACGGCGGCGTGGAGAAGCAGTACGGGACGCTGGGCAGCAGCCACGGGATGGAGACGCAGCCGCCGATGTTCCTTGGCTTCGCGCCGGACTTCGACAACGCCAGGGACGGCGGCTGCGCCTCGTCCAGCTGCGTCGGCAGGACCGTCAACAGGGTCATCGGCGAGGAGAGCTGCTGCGACGACTCCTGCGGCGGGTGGGAGAAGGCAAACCCAAAGACGTCGTCCTGATGACGATCCTCCATTGTAGAATACCTTCCTGGTTTCTTTTTTCCTGTATGTATGATGTTGATGATGTAGAGTACCAGCTGATTCCAGTGTGATGTAGACTATGCAATGAGATACTGATTAATAGGAGAACAGACACACTTGAATTTGACATGAAAATAGCTTAGGGTTCCTCTGCCCCCGTCGGCGCTGGTCCGCTGGTCCGCCTCGTCTTCGTTGGCCCTGAGGCCATGGAGGAGCGGTGGACCCCTGCCCTTGCCGGTGTGAGGGATCCTGCTTTTTTGTTTTAGGTGTTTTTTGTTTCATGAGGCGAGGCGGCAGAGGCAGCTCCGTGAAGGTTGAATAAGGTTGATTGTCGAGAGACACCCCTTTTGTGACCCTCCCCCGCGCGCGTCGCTCCCGCGAGCGACGGGGGGAAACCCTAGCCGCCGCCGCTCCGAGCTCCCTCTCCTCGTCGCCGCCGGAGCTCGCTGGTGGGCAAAGCCCGACCGGCAGCAGCGGCGGCGAGGCCTCCTCTCCTCTCAGAGAGGTGGTGGGCGGCCCGGGACGGCCTCATTGTTCCGGGGCGCGACGGCACTGGTGTATGCTGCCCCGGCTTGGAGGGCTGTGTGGTGTGGCCGGCGGGGATGTGCTAGCGGTGGTGGAGGCGGCTGCGGCGGCCCAAAATTGGATCTGGTGGCTCTCCCTCGACAGGCAGCGCGGGGGCTGGCCATGACCTGGCATGGTCGTGGCGCTGGGAGTGGGCCGCGGAAGCGCGCGGTGGGCTACTGCGGTGGTGCGGTGGCCCCTCGGTGGATGGGCGCTCTGGGGGCCTCTTTGGTGGTTGAATGCGGACAGGCCGGTGGACGGGTGGTTGCTATTGCCCCGCATGGAGCTGACTGGAGGTCGTGGTGTGGCGTCAGGGTGACTTTTGGGGAGGTTGCAGGAGGGATGGGTAGTCTCTCCGGCAATGCTACATTCACGGGCAGGATTTTTACGGACTTCACGGGGTAGCAAACGTGGAGGATTAGGATTGGGTTTAAAGGGTGAGAAAGGGCCCACCCCTCCTGAAAATCAGGGGGGGCTAGTTTGATTAGATGAAATGATTCCGTATTAGTCCCGTAAAGGCCCGTGAGTCTAGCATTTTTGGTAGTCTCTCTACCCGCCATCGAAACAGGGGGCGTCGGTCCGGACATGCTCCGATCTTCTTCTCCTCATTTCCCCTACCTAGCGCCTCCGAGCTCCAGATTGAGTTGTTCGGGGCAGTCTGGGCACCGGCGGCTCTTCTGATGCTTGGGTTTTGCCGGCCGGTTCCAAGTATGTTCCTTTGTTGGTTTCTGGAGCGTTGGGATGCAGGGTGGTGGCCTTGGTGGTGAGAACGGCGTGCTTGTTGTAGGCTAGTCTCTATGGTCGTGTGGGCGGCATGGCGGTTAGTGCTTGTCGATCGGTGGCTGTGATGTGACATCTATCCCTGAGACTGGCCACAACCTGTGCGGAGTTGGAGTGTGTTTACCGGGATGAATACCCTGCCTGGCTTTCCCGGGTCGGCAGAGGCAGCGCCCGTGGACGTCGTCATCCTCTTGAAGGCTTCGTCGTGGTTACTCCATATCCTCCAAGATGCCCTGGATGAAAATTGTGATCCTCTGGATCAGGTGGTGGCAGCACTCCGGTGGCGTATCCTTCTTGAAGGCATCGCCTTGGGGCTCATAGATCGACGACGGCTTGGTCTCTTCTTGGTGGCTTGTTCCTAGTTGAATGCTCCCCCGATTTCCTAATGAGGCTTAGTGTGTATCTGTTGTTTACTTGGACTTGTTGTGGGAGTGTTATCTGGTTCTTAGCATCTTTGTATCTTGCCTTGGGCGATTGTAGTGTTGTATCGCTCGTTGCAAGTTGGTTATTCTTTTATGTATATAAAAAGGGCTGAAAGCCTTTTTCGGTAAGGTTGAATAAGGTCTAGCGTTGTTGGAAGACGTGTGAAGATGTGTCTCTAGCAGATCTCGATCCATGTTAATCTTAAATGGATCTGCTTGGATCCATTCTTCATTTTTACGCAATACTTGTAGTTGTCACTAGTTGGTCTAGCGACCTCCATGTAATTTTTGTTAGGCTAGTGATAGGCGCTGGTTGGCCAGTTGAAATTTCGGACAGTCACACCGCACACACGTACAATCTGCCTAGTTACTAATTATTGCCGCACGCCATTATCTCTCTTCCAACTGCTTTGTTTAAAAAACAGAAAGAAAAGCCAAGGCGCCTGTCCACCGCGTTCATGTCGTGATCCTCCGAGACGCCAGCTAGCTCGGTGGCCGTCCTCGCCCGCTTGGCTTGCCGTCCTCATCGCCAGTGGTCGCAACACCCACGACTCAAGTTGTAGTAAAATAGACGCCTGTTGCAGCTCCTTTGTAGGTTGCAGCCGTTGCTTTTGTTGTTGTCAGTCATACTCTCTTCATTTTACAATGTAGTGCTTTCTCTATCTTCGTGCTTTAATTTTGACCGCAAATTTAATTACCAAGACCGATTGCGGCGGGAGCAAAAGTTATATCAGTGATTTCGTATTCGAAAGAAATTTTTAATTATGTAACTTTTTCTCTCACCGCAGTCGGTCTCGTTCGTTAAATTTATGGTCAAAGTTCGACTTCGGAAAACGCGGGCGCATTATATTTTGAAATGAAGGGAGTAGCTTTTTCATAACGTGGTTTGCAGCTTTCTGGTCTCTCGGTTACATTCATTTGTCGTTGCAATCCAGCAAACTGCACCGCCTTTGATTGTAGCAAATAGGGATGCCGGTGGTCGCAAAAAAGGTGATGCGGTCGTAGCAAAAACCAACTGTGGTTTCAACTTGCTTATTTGCAGCAAAAACCAACTGTGGTTTCAACTTGCTTATTTGCAGCAAAAACCAACTGTGGTTCCAGCTCTGGTTTCGACCGGTTGCAGCAAGTCCACTCGCCGGTGTTGTAACCTTCGCCGTGGTCATCCATGCAGAGACACATCGGCACAACGTCCCGGCACGGTCCCAGCACCTCTGTTGCAAGAGCATCTGTGCAGCACGGTGTGGAGATCGAAAGGAGGGGGGAAAAAGCGCGATGGGGCGTCTTGCAGGAGCGCTTCCAAGGTAGGAGACGATGCGCTTTAGCAAACAAATACGATCGAACTGAGTCTCACGCGGCCGTCCGGTCAAGGTTTCAGCCGGTCAGCTGCTTTTGGTGCTGCAGATGCAGATGAAGCTTTTGGTGCTCTTTATACTGCAGATGCAGATGATAAATACTCCCTCCGTCTCAAATGAGTTGTCTTAGATTTGTGCAGACACATATACACCATCCGTCTCTAGATAAATATAAGACAAATAATTTGGGACGGAGGTAACAGACCGGAAGTTAAAAGACACACTTGAATGAATCCCAATTCAACCTTTCCCGCATGACAACAACAATAAGTAGCTTACAACAACTCAAATTCAGGGCAGACATTTGCCATGTTCTACCATTAGGGCAGACAAGTTGCTAAATTGAACCATAGACACAGAGTCAGTTCAGACAACAGCCAAGCAGGAGTTCCTGGGAAAAAAGATGGGCAAAACAGGAGGTAACAACCAAGGTTCGGTACACAGAGTCATCATTGCGATGTAGGATAACATCTCGACGTCTTTTAATAGAGGAATTGCGGTTGTATCGTCTCAGACTTCTAAAGCATAATAATATGTAGCTGACCCGCGCCCATCATCCAATGGATCTGAAAATAGAACGGGAGAGCATCAGAAATCATGCAAATGACAATGGAATTACGGGCTAATTGCATATGAGAGGAAACTCACAGCTTCTTTGAGGTGCTCTGGAGCAAATAGTCGCGCCAAATTCAGATTTAACCGCGACCGCAGCAGGCATGTGATTGATTGGTTGCTAATCAGAGTCTTCATAGACACCCTCGTCATCATCAAGATCATCAAAGGAGCGAATGTCCAGCTGATAGCGGAGGATACCGCCAATGCCACCAAATCCTCTACAGAACTGTGAGCCCTCTTGAGATTTATTGGTAACAAACTCAAGGGTGCACCCAAACTTTTTGTATTCATTAGCAAACCATTCCAGAAGTGAGGTCTTCTCCTGGACTTCTAACTCAGCATTGGTAGATTGATCACGGAAGTTGCTCTGGTCGGCTTCACCTTCTTTGTTCAGATGCTTTATGATAATTTCTCCAGTTGCACTGTGCTTAAGCACAAACCGATTGACATCAAGGTTTTCCCACACCATCAAAGTTTCAACAGCACCCATTTCAAGAGCCTTCAGGGTGTCATCAACTCCAAAGACATACTTCCCAGTATCTTGACTAATCTCTTCAAAGTACTTCCCGATCAACTTCTTCTCTTGTATGAACTTCACATTTGCTAGAATTTCAGCTGATAACTCAATGGCCTGGTTGAAACCGCTCTCACCACCATATGAAACATCAACCACATTAAGTATTTTGCACTGAAGGCGCTGATCAAACATGTCAGATTGGCTCAGTTCTGTTTTAAAATCAGCAGAACCAGCCAATATTAGTCCCGCAACATTAGGCTGGCTGGTAGCTGGGTTGATGAAAAACTGAGTAGCAAGTTCAGCTGTTTTCCGAACATAATTGTGACGTTTCTCCATCCGAAGACGAGCAAAACGCAGAGCAGATTGCCCTCCTCTTCCATGCTTCTTGGGGAGATCCACACTGAACTTGTGAAGCACTTCACGAGTATTGCCACTAAGTGTGCCAAAAAGAGTTCCATTACCATCCATAATGATGAATCCAAACTTGTCATCGGATTCCAAGAGCTCACTCAAGGCTTCAGTGTGGAATTTGTTGTCACAGAGGTACAAGGACGCATTGATGGGCTTGAATGGCTCAAAATCAATTGTAACCTTCTTTTCCTTGCCATCATCAGTAACAATTGTTCCAGTGTAGAGAACTAATCCATTTGGGGGAACCCTGTTATACAGCTTCAGCCTCTGCTGAGCTGAGGTGATGGCTCCCAAAACAGACTGGCGATTGACCCTACTCTTTATGTTTGAAGCAGTACCATATTCATCACCCAACATCTTGGTCACACGCGAGACTTGATCACGTGGAGGCATAATCAGAGAGATCATGCTTGTGCCATTGCCTCTAGCAGACTCAAGTCCCTTGATCAGCTTCTTAATCTTCCACATCTCAATGTTCTTGTCGGTTTCATGACTATCAGACATCTTGACAAAAGTTGGGTGCTCAGTTCACCTGCAGAATACAGAAACCATCAAGTGTAAGAAATGAGCAGAGTGCTGATAAGTGATGGGAGTCTAAGAGCTGCAAGAAAATTGATTTTAGATTTTGCATGGGAAAAAGAGCGAGACATTCAATGCAATACGACAACGTATGTCAACCTATTCCAGTAGCTGCACGGTCACTTTACTTGAACACTGAAAGAATTAAATCCAACATGCAATCTACGTTACCTGAAAAAAATGGCAGGTAGCGAAGTGCATAACCACCTAAGCTCTACAATTTAATCGAAAATGCCAGCAACGGTAAAAATACCATATATGAGTCGACCAATTCGGAAATAGCCCAGGAATCATGTGATGAT
The DNA here is from genome assembly GCA_034509565.1 of Triticum monococcum. Classification (NCBI taxonomy): domain Eukaryota; kingdom Viridiplantae; phylum Streptophyta; class Magnoliopsida; order Poales; family Poaceae; genus Triticum; species Triticum monococcum. The sequence continues at coordinate 18,010,968 of CM067844.1, read as the reverse complement.
TTTTTTCGAACAAAAAAACAAAACGAGCTCTGCGTATCTTATCAAGCGAGAAACGTTACAACCTTACAAAAGGCAGAAAGTGTGTGGCGTTCGAGGTCCTCAAAATTGAATCTAAACATACGCTACGTGGAGGTTACATGCACACCGCCATGCAACGTTCGGCTTCGAAAAACCTCCAAAAGCCTCAAGATCCAGAAGATCTAGAACTGCAGGCTACTTCTTACTAGTACACAGCACTAACGAATAGCGTGTGCTCAAGAATAGGAAATATGATAGACCAAGCCTCCAACATAGATGCAAGCGGGCATCCCGCATATCCCGCATAAGTAGGGAAATAGTGCAAACTAAGCTAAATTTGGATGAGGAAATTATAGCTAACGTGATCTGTTTGTACTACAAAGCGGGGCGGATCGGACGCCGCTCTGGCACCCCTAAGACATAGAACTGTACAATTGTGAGTCAATTTTAATCTGGAAGTGGTGCTTCTCATCGAACATAGCATCAAATCTAGCCAGCACCCGGGGAAAAAAATACTTAAACAATGTAAAATAGGACCGATAGGCACAAACCGATGAGAACATGCCTATACCAAGGGAAAGGGGCGCACAAAATTACGGGAGCCACCAATCCGCAGCAGCAAGGACGAAAAAACAAAAACCCTAATAAGCAACTAATCCGACCAGATCTCTGAGCGTAGTAGAGCTAAGAACAACGCCGCAAAAACGCTGAAAACAGACGCCTGGCCAAATCTAAGCCCGAACCCGGCTGCAGGGAGGCGGATCTAGGGTTCTAGGCGGCGTGGCGCCGGGCGCGCGCCGCCACGCCCCAAATCTAAGTCAAAAGTTTTTCGGTTCAAGTAATCCGACCGTGGATGACTGGACGGTATACCTCAAAAGCCGATGACGGAGACTGCGGACGCGGCGGAGGCGACGAGGTGGAACGGCGACGGCGACGGCGGCGGCGGGCGGAGGGGGCTATGTGTGGGAAGGGGGGCGTCGGCGTTGACGCTAAGGTACGGCGTAGCACAGAGGCGATGGACTGCACACTGCAGGACGGGTTTTAGAGCACTGGGTCGGGTCGGATTGGAGCTTTGGGTAGGGCCAGGAACACGGTAGCAGGCCGGACCGGGCCGGGCTTGGCTGGTCCCTCCCCGCGCTTCCATCCATACTCTCACTTAATTCTACGGTTGTGTTTTTTCTTTTTTTTCTTTCTAATCTAATCATCTACCTCCTGATTTTAAGGAGTGGGGCCGAGTCTTATTTTGTTTCAATCAAATCAAGCCATGTAGACGGGAGCACGGATGGGCACACGACGGGGGAGCAGGCAAGTCTCGTCCTTAGATCAGGCGGCACCGGTGAGAGCAACTTCAATTTTTTCTTTTTGTAACTTCAAATTATGTCGCCATTCTTCCTTTCATCTCTCTCTTTTTTTTCGAAAAACTTCCAGTCTATTCATTTTTAATCATGGCAAAACACCAGAATTAATAAAAATTAATTTAGATCTGTAGACCATCTAACGACGACTGCGAGCACTGAAGCGAGTCGAAGGTGCGCCGTCGTCATTGCCCCTCCCTCGCTGGAGCCGAACAAAACTTGTTGTAGTAGACAGTCAGGAAGTTGTCATGCTAAGGCCGCACAATAAGACCATCGCAGCAGAATAGCAACCGCCGTCGATGAAGAGTAGCATAGATCGGAAGGATCCAACCTGAAAAAACACAAACGTAGACGAACTACAACCAGATCCGCCGGAGACACATCTCCACACGCCCACCGATGATGCTAGACGCACCACGGGAATGAAGGGCTAGGCAATGAGAACCTTATTCCATCTTCAGGGAGCCGCCGCCGACTCATCTTCCTGAGCATGACACAAACCTTAACAAAATCCGAAGAAACGTCTAAAAACATAACCCTCCCGCCGGCAAAGGCCGGGATCCACCGCGCCTCCATGGCCCTAAAGCCATCGGAGACGAGGCGGACAGACGGCAACACCGTCGGGAGGTAGAGGAACCATAAGCTTTTCTTGGGGGAGGAGTCCTTTCATCTCTCTCGTTTAGGGATTTATAAGCTAAAACCCTACTCCAACTCCTCTTTCATCTTGGGGGTCCCTCCATCCACACTATCTTTCTCCCAAATGTGTAGGCGCGCTCTCCATTCCTTCTTGGATCCTGTTGGCCGGTATATGTCATTGTCGACCGTTGTCCACGGACAATTGTCGTTTCTTGTCGTAGTCCGCCACCTCCCGCCATCACTTGTCATGGTTCACCATCAATGAGTTCTTATTTTGTCTTTTCATGGGAAAATAGAAGAACAAGAAATTTGGGAGGGGGGAGGTTTTGGAGGATATCATTGTAATGCCACTAAAAAAAGAGACTATTTTGTGAGCTCCACCCCCCCCCCCCCCCCCCCCCCGCGGATCTCCCGGAATAGTGTTTAGGGTGGAGGGGAATTTTGAAGGCTATAGCTCGAGTTGCTCCGAGTCAACGACTCAATGTTGTTTACTCACTACAATGTGTATCTATATGGACTAGGAAAAAAAAACTTATTTGCATTGATGGGGTAAAAAAATGTTGCTAGTGTAGTCGCATTTGTATCCAAGTATTATCCACTTTGCATAAAATATGACCTTGAGAACATAATTAAGATATGATTTGAGAGAGCTAGATTACTTAAACACATCAAAACCACCATTCCGTTGAAAGTGACCCCGATTGAAAACTATGGGTCAACGACACATGGCGGCGCTTCTTCTTTGAGTCATTCTTTAGGATTCCGATCCTCTTCAAGTTTGTCTGTCGGGACAAATTAGATGAAGCTCTGGCGTAGATTCCTGTCAACTCTTCGGGGCGGTGAGGTTAGGGTTTCTCGCCGTGCGTAGGCAACGGCGCGATTTGGTGTCAGATTCCTATTCAATGATGATGATTGTGGCTCCGAAGCGTTGGTCATTAGAAGCACATGCATAAAGACTTCCCGGCTATCGTCAACAAAGCCAGGCCAACTATAGTATGAGAGTGGCGACAAGAAAGGTCATGTGGTGGTCCATGGACCTCGATGTAATTTTTATCACGTTTAAGATGCTTTGTGCTTCCGCTAAATCTTTATAATAGATCTGATTCTTCTAAATAAAAAACTTGCATTATAGTTTTTCCTACATTTTTACATGCTTGGACTTTGACAAAAACATCCCAAACAGCGCTTGCACCCTTGCACGTACGCTATCCAACAGAATAGGCCCATGCATTTGGCGTTTACGTACCTGTTCACTGGAAAAGCTCCATGCCACTACCATGTAGAATATCAGATCATATTATCCAGCGAAATCCACATTTGGCACTCATACTGAAGACAATAAGAACAGAACAGCACACATCGACTGACGGAATGGAACCTCTGCTATTAGATTTAGCATCTACAAAGATGCCTTACACCATCTATGACCCACAGCGTTTCCATACGCTGGGTTAAGAAATGTTGTATATCTAACATGGACTATCGCAAAAAAATTCTCAAAATACGCAGGTACAGATAACAAGTAATGAATCATTCTATCACTGCTACTTTCTCTAATTCACCTCCAGGTGTCTCCTGGAACAGCTTTCTGCGCCAACTAGCAAGACATCCAAGCAAACGTGTCGTGGGGAAAAGGAACGTGCAAGACCAATCGCTCGATCGGCGGAGCTTCCAAAGAGGGTCTTCTCGTAGTTCTCGGACTATCCAGGAGGAAGATATAGGATGATGGTCAATCTGGCATGAAGTTTGCTGCCTCAACCAGACTCAAAACTTTAGAAAACCGTGGTCATCTGCTACTGAGACCGCCTGTTTGTGTCCGGGTTACATGGGAGAGGCGTGATGAAGGGATCAATGGGGCTTCCTCGTCAACAGCTGCAGCTTCTGTTGCCAGAGCCCCAACTGCCACACCTCCAACAACAGTTTCATCGATACTGTCAATGGAACTGTCGGGTTTGTATATGTTGACAACCTTCTTATCCTGAAAGAGGAAAAGGAATGTATCAGAAACTGAAAGCAGCCATTTCGTGACCGGAGCGACATACGCTACAAATTGGAACCATCTGTTCTATCAACTTTAGTGGAAGCTAAGCGAAGAAACAGCATGCCAGGCGTGTCTGACACTAAGATGGTCGCTGTCAGGTACTCAGATGATTGCAAAAGTTTGTTAGATGGTAGAACAAGAATAAGCTGAAGAATAGAAGATAAAAAGGCATGCACGGAATGGTGAGAGAACTAAGGAATAAGAATAGTCATCTCTGGTCCACAAGACCACAACCTCATATGCCTTGAATTTTTGTACTAGAGGTGTCATACGCAACAACAAATAAAAGTAGGGAGAAGGAAAGAATATGGGAAAATATATATGAAAAATGCAACAATAATGCCCTCTGAAGTAGTGATACATCAAAGGCTTCTCTTGATGACAATGTACAATGGACGACCTAAAAAAGCTAAAGAAAAATAAATATCGAAACTACAATGTGATCTGTACACTAACCTTGGTAGCTCTATCAGCAGTGTTATCAATTGGAAGTTGAATTGCTGTCACATCTTTCATCTTCAAATAATTGTACATGACAACGCCAGAGAGCGCTGCACATTAAATTACTACAAGTTAAGAGTTTGTTCGCAAAATATATATTCAAAATAGGCATATCAATTTATTATTACAAGATCCATTTGCAAATTATATCTCGACGGAAACTGAATGCATAATAATTACCAACGGCATATCCAATTATGTTGAGGCTTGTAATAGTAGATTCAGGAAAGATAACGGTCGAGAGGGCAATAAGTATCCAGTCCTTAAGAACTCCTGCAACTCTCACAGTGACTGCTCCTGTTCTTCCAATGACTAGGAATATGGATATGTTTAATGCAAATGCAGAAAGTGCATTCGAGAAAAATATCCAATAGTTGAACTGAATTGGAGAGATGTCCATTTCTGGCTTTTCCAGTAAATACCAGGGACCAAATAGGAAGATGAAACTGCATGAAAGAATAATACATTAAATATATTGCATCTAGAATAAATGTGGAAGACTAAAGCATTTTAGAGACATACAGAACATGCAATATCTAGTTATATTACAGAACAAGTTGCATAGTAACCTCAAATGGAAATGATAAAGGCTGCAAAGGAATGTCAACGAAAGATATGCCCACAGCATGTTTTAAAAAGAAACAGCATTGAGCTAGTCATTAGTATTGGCAAACTCTGCTTGCTTTACTCAACATATATAGCTTATAGAATAGTGCATATGGTTTGGTTTCTAGTAATACAAAGAAGCTCTTCTGGAATAAACTGAGAGAGTTCATACTTAATTAAATCATTATGAGCAGATGGTATTCTAAAGCATGAAAAGGAATGACACTCATAAGTCATAACAATCATGAGAAGTCAAATGTTTCTAGATGCATATGTACTTCACAAAGTATAGGATTCAGCTAACTAGGCTTACGACAAACTTGACTCGACACTCAACTAGACTAAAATGGGCAATGCTAAGCAACGGCCAACGGGTTGTAGACGGCTAAACAGAATTTATGGTTCATGCTTAAAAAACAAATATTCCTTGTAAAGTACATTTGACAATAATTTCGTGGATATTAATCTAGTACCGTAACACTGTAAGTAGATCACTTAATAACGAGTAAAATAGTCATCCAATATAACTTAAGCCCTTCAATATATGCATATGATTCTTTGGTTAACATATAGGCAACATATGTTATGAACCTAAATTCACCATAGAACATGAGGACTTCAGTAATATGACCAATCAAATATAGCAAGTTAATTAATTTTGACAACTCATTTAACTGAGTCCTGGAGAAAAGTAGGCAGCAGATGTTTGTTAGTCACAACCTCATATAAGAGTCCTAGCGTCATATAAAATAAAAAAGTCCTAGCGAAAGTTGTCATGAACAGATAAACCTACCATAAATGGGCTTGTTGCATAATGCATATGTACGTCTACCAGAAACATTACATGATTACGAGTTTGAACATACGCCTAATAGGATTTTATATATATATATATATATATATATATATATATATATATATATAGAATATCCATAGTAAAACCAATAACAATAGCGTGTTCTAGTTTATTTTTACACACATATATTACAAACATAGTTCTGTGGCCTCAATCCCATGTCAAGTTGTCATCTCTATTCCGTAAGTCGGCATCCCTATCCAATCATCTATCAAGCATTAAGAGCATTTTAAGTCAATGGCTCATTAGTATCACGTAAGAGAATTTAAGAAAATGTCAGTCATCATTTTCCCAAGTATCCTGTTAGATAGAAATGATAATTCACATATTTTTGTACAAGGATTCTGCAAGAGAGAATATAATAAGCAAGCAAGTATTCAGAATTTTAGAGAAAGTATCAGGTACCTGCAAGGCGCTATGTAATACAGGCTTGTAATAGGATTCAGGGTTAATCCCTTTTTTTGGAGGAGGACCTGTGTCAGGACCAGCCTGAGGGCTTCCGCAACAATGCCAGTTACTTGGTATAATGTTCCTATCACATTAAAATGAATCTCCCCATATGATGAAACTACAACACCAACACTGACCAGCACCATGTTCAAGAAAAGGTCCCGTCTTAATTTGTCAGTACCACATAGAACGGCCATTATAAATGTTGCCACAGGCACTGCAATTCGAATTAATTCAAATCAGTACCATATCATAACGACAATATAAGGAAGGTGCGCAGTAAACTCACTCAAAGCCTTGAGCATTTGAATGAAGGCCACTGAAATGTATAAGTATGCTGTATTTCCGAACCTGTAAAATAAAAACAAAAATCAATAAAATTTTGCATGAATATTATGTGAGGGAGAGACATGCTGCGAAACCTGAGTTAAGGCAACTCTAAAGAAAAGTAACAAACTGCCATTAAGTGGACAATAAGTACTATATGGAGGTTGAGAATGGAAAGTAGTAAATTAACTAAGTTATAATTGGTATAGAATGTTCAATTTGTAAACATAACCAGATTAAGTCAAAGGCTTAATGCCAGTGTAGAAAGCACTCCTTTGTCCATACAGCAACCCATGTCAACTAAGATTGCTATTGCATTAAGCAATTTCACATAATAAGGAAGTTGCATCATCCAATTCCAAGCAACGGGGTATATCAGGCAAATAGGGCAATAAGACAGTCCAACACAAAGAACATCGTAGCACCTGCTCGTTTTGCAAACAACCTCAACACAAACACATAATCATTTCAAGGCAAACAATTCTGTTGATACAAACACCAATGTTGCAAGTGTGCATTTGTGCAATATTAATAGTCAAAATTAGTTTAAGATGATTCATCATTTTAGGCATATATACATTCGCATACTACATGCCTGCATAGGCTTGCCTTTGTATGTAGGGATATTGTAAAGAAGCCTAGAGAAATAAAAAGAGATGGAATAAAATTTCATATTGTCTTCAATCAGCTTACCAAAGACTTGATGCAAAGAAGGCACTAATGGGAATTACAGATGTGGCATATCTGCATCAGGGAGGACACAAATTACTAAGATTCAGCTTTATACAATGAAGGAACAAAAATGAATGCTCAGCTGTATACAATGAAGGAACAAAAATGAATGCTCTTACATTTGGAAAGTCATCTTGACAGGTGCAACAACCTGGATAACCAAAATACAAGTGACTCCATTAGCTCATCTAGGAAAAACAAAATGACATCACTAGAAAAACTAACAATTCAATTACAGCTAGTAGCCCAAGCTTTGCATATGTTCTTGCAAGAACAATTGCTGTGTGATAATATTATTGATTCACAAGTCGTTCTGTTGAAGCAGGCCCACGGTTATTTGTTAAATAAGAGACAAGATAGTACACAAAAATGCTCTTATATTATGGGAATAGTACACAAGGATAATCGAAGGCTCTAACAGGGAAGTGGCATGGAGAAGCATACCTTGAAAACACGGACTAGGAAGAATGCCACTACTCCAGAAAATGACATGTGAATCATTGTGAGAGTAATGGGAAAAGGGAATTTGAAGTACTTGGGAGATAGCACCCACTGTAAAAATATACAAAATATTTTTTAGAAAAAACATACATACTACATCATAATCAAAGTCACATATACACAAGAAAGCACATAATACCAAAAACAAAAGCGGTTAAAGAACACAATGCTTTGGAGTTTGGATCTGCACTATTAGCATGCGAACAGAAGATTCCTCAAATTGGTCAACCCTTTGAGCCACATTATACTACAGATTACTGAAAGTGTGACGCAGCAAAACCTTGATTCACCAAACAAGACAAAAACACCTACAGAGCAGCATAAGTGGCCTTGTAATAGACCGCGCACCAAATCAACAAGTTACGGGCAATCAAAGTAGCAGGCATTCACACTGGAGCTAGCAAACTTAATCGACACTACGCCTGAAACCGTCGACGGGAAATAAAATACTATCTAAATGAAACCGTGAACAGGACGAATGTTAGTTCATCATGACGTCGTCAGTTGCTCCACTCCGCCACATAGTGGGACTGGGCACAAACAAATATTTCCGAATGGCGAAGCCGGCGCTAGAAGGGGACGTACTTTGTTGAAGAGGATGACCCCCGACGAGAGGCAGATGTAGATGAGCAGGTAGAGGTAGGTGAGCAGGAGCTGCCTGCTGATCATCATCGCCGTGCGTGCCGCCGCGGCGGCGTCCTCCCCCCCGCGCGCGGGGTGGGTGCGGCGCCTCGCGTCCTTCAGGGGGGCGGGGTGGGGCGGGGCGGGGTCGCTCGCCCGCGCGCAATGGCGGCAGCCGGGGCCGCGGCGGACCTGCGCCGGTGCGGCGGCGAGGGGGCGGGCGATCTGGCGCGCGCGTGCCGCCGCTCGCGGTGCGGAGATTGGGAAGGGGGGCGGCGAGGGGGGGGGGGGGGGGGGGGCGGAAATGGGATACTTCGGAGAAGTCGGTGGGTTTTCTGCAAAAGGTGACTGAGCGGAATGCCAGCAGTGGAGCGGGGCCTCGCTGCTTTCTTATGGGGTGGTTTTCGCTTATTTTATTGAAACGAGGGAACGCAAAATAAGACATTTCTCTTAATAATATACTCCCTCCGTTCCTACATATTCTCTCTGTTCCGAATTACTCGTCACGAGTATGAATGTATCTAGATGTATTTTAGTTTTAGATACATCCATTTCTGCGAGGAGTAATTTGGAACGGAGGGAGTACTTGTCTTTCTAGGCATTTCAACAAGTGACTACATACGGAGCAAAATGAGTGAATCTATTCTCTAAAATATGTTTATATATATCCGTATGTAATAGTCATTTGAAATGTCTAAAAAAACAAATATTTAAGAACGAAGAGAGTAATAATTTATTAAAACGAGGCGGAATCTTTGGGTGCAAGCGTGCCAGCGAAGAAGTCTGGAACCAGCTGGGTCTCTTGGGGATCATTAACAAAGCAGCCCGCTACGACCGATCAGGCCCGGTTATTAACACGAGTCAACTGCTATCCCTGAGCTTAGGGTATGCTTAGGGGCAGCCTCGTCGATTGACAAAGGGCGAGACCACTCAGCCAACCCAAAGAATGCTCAGATTTGAATGCGGTAGTTTATAAGTATTCCTTCCGTTTTAAATTACTCGTCGCAGAAATGAATGTATCTAGAACTAAAATGTATCTAAATACATCAATACCTACGACAAGTAATTCGGAACGGAAAGAATAGTTGCTGCAACTTGGTTCGTCCCCAAGTTAACTAACAAAACGAGCCGGAATCTTTGGGTGCAAGCGTGTCGGTGAAGTCTGGAAGCAGATGGGTCTCTTGGAGTTCATTAACAAAGCAAACCTGCTATGACCGGTCAGGATCAAAAACAATGCAGAGACAACTGCTTGCTGACAGTGCGGAGAAGAAACACGGGCCTTTTTTTTGGTTCACAGGATTCTTGTGTGAATTTCAAAGGATAGGATTTTTTTTTTGCGGGGCAAAGGATAGGAATTTTGCAGGGAAGAAACGTTTTAAGTCATTTGATTTGTCGAAATGCATTCATGTTTCTATGTAGGGTAGAAAAATGATTCTTCTCATTTTAAAGAAAAAATATATTGGCCTTGACTCGATGAAAAAATTGTATCTTATAAGCCAAATCGCATATTTTTTTCTATAGAAATTGAGATACTTGTCATTTCTTTTTCTATGTTTTCTATTCTCATGATATTCATATCCTATAAATCAAAGGAGACCTCACAGATTATGTCCTTATTCTGAGCTTATGGTTGTTGCTTCTTGGTATGTTTGGGGGCAGCGTCGTCAATTGACAAACGGGCGAGGTCGTTCAGCCGGCGGGAAGAACAGATAACTTATGTCAGGCCTTAGCCACAAACGTCATGCGAGCAACAAGCGTTAAGATTGAGAGGAAGAAGGAAGATCATAAATGGAGAAAGCCTATGCATGGGTCCTTGAAAGTCAATGTCGATGCTTCGTTCCATGAGGAATTGGTGGGGCTACTGGAGCAATACTCGTAGATGAATGGGGGTACTTCTGGAATAGAAATGTGATGGTCGATGAGTGTTACCCTTGTGTAAGAGCAACTCTAGTATACCCCGCAAAACACACGAACCTGTAAAATAACCGTCATTTTACAGTTTTAAGCGAAAAAAACGATCAGAATAGAACCCGTAAACCATCCCAACCCGTAATTTTTTTAAGAGGCACCGCAAACATCTCGGCCGAACCCATGAAAATAAGGATTTCGGAGACGACCCGAGGACGACCTGTATACGTGAAAGACCGTTGACGGGAGTCCAACTGCCAGAAACTTCATGGCTCGCTCCCGTCCGCCCGTCCCCGGCCGCCGACGAACGCCTCGGCCGCAGCGCCGGCCCCCACTGCCGCGCCCACCAGCCGTCCGCCCCGTCCGCCAAGCCTGCCGGCCGTCCACCGCGCCTGCCGATCGTCCGCCGCACCGGCCTGCGATTCTCTCAACGAGAGGATGAAGGTCGAGATGGGAAGGGCGTGAGGAAGAAGATGATATATTTAGAGAATTTTTTTTACGGGTTGATTATACGGGTTTTGTTTGGCCGCAGCTAAAATCGACCCTTATAATTCATTTTCCTCAGTCCGTAAAACACTTATGCGGGTCGTATTTTTGCGGGGTCTGCTAGAGTTGCTCTAACAAGCTTACTCATGTAGTATCGGGTTGTCATACAAGCAACAACATACATGACCACAGAACACGGAAATAAAACATATGATCCGACTTTACTTATAAGATGATTTATCAAAAAAATAGGTGAGCAAGGCCTAAATTTATGACTAAAATGTGTTAGTAGATCTCATGAGATAATAAAATCTTTTCAAGATAGCAATGGGTACCCGTAACACGATCCCCGATGGGTAATTACTCTATTATTAGGGCATCTCCAACGGCAACTCGCAAAAAACCTCTCGCATTCGTCTGCGGACCGGGGGGGCGGGGGGGGGGGGGGGACAAGTTTGCAGACATGAATACGGGAGGTCGACATCCAACTATAGCCGTATACATTTTATACTATTTTTTAACAAAACAGATGAAATTCATGCAAACACGGTCGGATTTCATACAAACATGACAGATTTCATACAAACACGACAGATTTAACTACATTTCAAACATTTAGGACAAAAAAAGACCCGCCCCTAAACCTATCCTGCGGCGGTGACGTCCGGCGTCAAGCCCATATCGTCCTCCTTCCGCCGTATCCATGAGCACCGGCGATAAGATCGATGAAGTGAAGGTGCAGTCTTCGGCGAGGAAGAGTAGAACACGGGAGACGGACCGGTCCACATGGGACACAAGGCGCCGCCGCCTCCCGTAGCCTACTCATCCCCTTGAAGGAGTCGGCGCTGTCTTCGTCCCACCGGGCCGGGTGATGGTTCGTCAGCAACACGTAGGAGGTGTAGCTGGTGTTGTTCTCCTCAGCGATCACCTGAAGCTGCGCCTCCGCGGCAGCTGCTTCCTGGCGAGTGGCGAGTTGAGCGCGGACGACATCGTAGATGGCACGTTGCTCTGCCATGAAGCTGGGGTTCGCCGCGGCCATGGCCGCCACGACCTCCTCGCTCGCCGTAGATCTGGCCCCTCACCAACCGGTGCTGCACCAGGAGGAACAAGTTATACCGTTGTTCCTCCTGCGCTTGCTGGAACACCGACAAAAGTGCATGTGCAGGTTGCACCTTCGCCATGGCGGCGTTGAACTGCGCCTGCGCCTGCTCCACGGTGAAGCCGGCTTGCACAGGAGGCGCGAAAGCCGGCCGGCGGTGACGGAGCCCGTCTCCATCGTGGCAGGCCGGCAAGCCGGCCTCGATCCACCTAGCATGACAACTATGCCAGGCGGCGGCAATAAAGGCGGATTCTGCTATATAAACGCGGATTCCAGTGAGGCCAGGCGTCCAGGTGCGTCAATGCGCGACGCCAGAGTGGGTTTTTGAAGGAAATATGCCCTAGAGGCAATAATAAAGATATTATTTATTTCCTTATATCATGATAAATGTTTATTATTCATGCTAGAATTGTATTAACCGGAAACATAATACATGTGTGAATACATAGACAAACAAAGTGTCACTAGTATGCCTCTACTTGACTAGCTCATTAATCAAAGATGGTTATGTTTCCTAACCATGGACAAAGAGTTATTATTTGATTAACGGGATCACATCATTAGTTGAATGATCTGATTGACATGACCCATTCCATTAGCTTAGCACCCGATCGTTTAGTATGTTGCTATTTGCTTTCTTCATGACTTATACATGTTCCTATGACTATGAGATTATGTAACTCCCGTGTGCCGGAGGAACACTTTGTGTGCTACCAAACGTCACAACGTAACTGGGTGATTATAAAGGTGCTCTACAGGTGTCTCCAAAGGTACATATTGGGTTGACGTATTTCGAGATTAGGATTTGTCACTCCGATCGTCGGAGAGGTATCTCTGGGCCCTCTCGGTAATGCACATCACTTAAGCCTTGCAAGCATTGCAACTAATGAGTTAGTTGCGGGATGATGTATTACAGAACGAGTAAAGAGACTTGCCGGTAACAAGATTGAACTAGGTATTGGATACCGACGATCGAATCTTGGGCAAGTAGCATACCGATGACAAAGGGAACGACGTATGTTGTTATGCGGTCTGACCGATAAAGATCTTCGTAGAATATGTAGGAGCCAATATGGGCATCCAGGTCCCGCTATTGGTTATTGACCGGAGACGTGTCTCGGTCATGTCTACATTGTTCTCGAACCATAGGGTCCGCACGCTTAAAGTTACGATGACAGTTTCATTATGAGTTTATGTATTTTGATGTACCGAAGGTTGTTCGGAGTCCCGGATGTGATCACGGACATGACGAGGAGTCTCGAAATGGTCGAGACATAAAGATCGATATATTGGAAGCCTATATTTGGACATCGGAGTCGTTCCGGGTGAAATCGGCATTTTACAGGAGTACCGAGGGGTTACCGGAACCCCCCCGGGGGATTAATGGGCCTTCATGGGCCATAAGGGAGAAGAGAGGGTCCGGCCAGGGCAGGCCGTGCGCTCCCTCCCCCCTAGTCCGAATAGGGCAAGGAAGGGGGGGGGGGGCTGCGCCCCCCTTTCCTCTTCTCCTTTCCCCTTTCCTTCTCCAACAAGGCAAGAGAGGGGGGAGTCCTACTCCCGGTGGGAGTAGGACTCCTCCAGGCGCACCCCTTGGGTCCGGCCGCACCTCCCCCTCCCTCCTTTATATACGGGGGCAGGGGGCACCCTAGAACACACAAGTTGATCTTCGTGATCGTTCCTTAGCCGTGTGCGGTGCCCCCCTCCACGATATTACACCTCGGTCATATTTGTAGCGGTGCTTAGGCGAAGCCCTGCAACGGTTGAACATCAAGATCGTCACCACGCCGTCGTGCTGACGGAACTCCTCCCCGAAGCTTTGCTGGATCGGAGCCCGGGGAGCGTCATCGAGCTGAACGTGTGCCAAGAACTCGGAGGTGCCGGAGTAACGGTGCTTGGATCGGTTGGACCGGGAAGACGTACGACTACTTCCTCTACGTTGGGTCAACGCTTCCGCTTTGGTCTACGAGGGTACGTAAACAACACTCTCCCCTCTCGTTGCTATGCATCACCATGATCTTGCGTGTGCGTAGGAATTTTTTTGAAATTACTACGTTCCCCAACAGTGGTAACAGAGCCTAGGTTTTTATGGTTTGATGTTATATGCACGAGTAGAACACAAGTGAGTTGTGGGCGATATAAGTCATACTACCTACCAGCATGTCATACTTTGGTTCGGCGGTATTGTTAGATGAAGCGGCCCGGACCGACATTACGCGTACGCTTACGCGAAATTGATTCTACCGCCGTGCTTTGCACACAGGTGGCTGGCGGGTGTCAGTTTCTCCAACTTTAGTTGAACCGAGTGTGGCTACGCCCGGTCCTTGCGAAGGTTAAAACGGCATCAACTTGACAAACTATCATTGTGGTTTTGATGCGTAGGTAAGATTGGTTCTTGCTTAAGCCCGTAGCAGCCACGTAAAACTTGCAACAAACAAAGTAGAGGACGTCTAACTTGTTTTTGCAGGGCATGTTGTGATGTGATATGGTCAAGACATGATGCTAAATTTTATTGTATGAGATGATCATGTTTTGTAACTGAGTTATCGGCAACTGGCAGGAGCCATATGGTTGTCGCTTTATTGTATGCAATGCAATCGCGCTGTAATGCTTTACTTTATCACTAAGCGGTAGCGATAGTCGTGGAAGCATAAGATTGGCGAGACGACAACGATGCTACGATGGAGATCAAGGCGTCGCGCCGGTGACGATGGTGATCATGACGGTGCTTCGGAGATGGAGATCACAAGCACAAGATGATGATGGCCATATCATATCACTTATATTGATTGCATGTGATGTTTATCTTTTTATGCATCTTATCTTGCTTTGATTGACGGTAGCATTATAAGATGATCTCTCACTAAATTATCAAGAAGTGTTCTCCCTGAGTATGCACCATTGCCAAAGTTCGTCGTGCCCAGACACCACGTGATGATCGGGTGTGATAAGCTCTACGTCCATCTACAACGGGTGCAAACCAGTTTTGCACACGCGGAATACTCAGGTTAAACTTGACGAGCCTAGCATATGCAGATATGGCCTCGGAACACGGAGACCGAAAGGTCGAGCGTGAATCATATAGTAGATATGATCAACATAATGATGTTCACCATTGAAAACTAATCCATTTCACGTGATGATTGGTTATGGTTTAGTTGATTTGGATCACGTGATCACTTAGAGGATTAGAGGGATGTCTATCTAAGTGGGAGTTCTTAAGTAATATGATTAATTGAACTTAAATTTATCATGAACTTAGTACTTGATAGTATCTTGCTTGTGTATGTTTGATTGTAGATAGATGGCCCGTGCCGTTGTTCCGTTGAATTTTAATGCGTTCCTTGAGAAAGCAAAGTTGAAAGATGATGGTAACAATTACACGGACTGAGTCCGTAACTTGAGGATAATCCTCATTGCTGCACAGAAGAATTACGTCCTGAAAGCACCGCTGGGTGCCAGGCCTGCTGCTGGAGCAACACCGGATGTTATGAACGTCTGGCAGAGCAAAGCTGATGACTACTCGATAGTTCAGTGTGCCATGCTTTACGGCTTAGAATCGGGACTTCAACGACGTTTTGAATGTCATGGAGCATATGAGATATTCCAGGAGTTGAAGTTAATATTTCAAGCAAATGCCCGGATTGAGAGATATGAAGTCTCCAATAAATTCTATAGCTGCAAGATGGAGGAGAACAGTTCTGTCAGTGAGCATATACTCAAAATGTCTGTGTATAATAATCACTTGATTCAGATGGGAGTCAATCTTCCAGATGATTGCGTCATTGACAGAATTCTCCAATCACTGCCACCAAGCTACAAGAGCTTCATGATAAACTATAATATGCAAGGGATGAATAAGACTATTCATGAGCTCTTCGCAATGCTGAAAGCTGCGGAGGTAGAAATCAGAAAGGAGCATCAAGTGTTGATGGTCAACAAGACCACTGGTTTCAAGAAACGGGGCAAATGGAAGAAGAAGGGGAACTTCAAGAAGAACAGCAAGCAAGTTGCTGCTCAAGAGAAGAAACCCAAGTCTGGACCTAAGCCTGAAACTGAGTGCTTCTACTGCAAGCAGACTGGTCACTGGAAGCGGAACTGCCCCAAGTATTTGGCGGATAAGAAGGATGGCAAGGTGAACAAAGGTATATGTGATATACATGTTATTGATGTGTACCTTACTAGAGCTCGCAGTAGCACCTAGGTATTTGATACTGGTTCTGTTGCTAATATTTGCAACTCAAAACAGGGACTACGGATTAAGCGAACACTGGCAAAGGACGAGGTGACGATGCGCGTGGGAAATGGTTCCAAAGTCGATGTGATCGCGGTCGGCACGCTACCTCTACATCTACCTTCGGGATTAGTATTAGACCTAAATAATTGTTATTTGGTGCCAGCATTGAGCATGAACATTATATCTGGATCTTGTTTGATGCGAGACGGTTATTCATTTAAATCAGAGAATAATGGTTGTTCTGTTTATATGAGTAATATCTTTTATGGTCATGCACCCTTGAAGAGTGGTCTATTTCTAATGAATCTCGATAGTAGTGATACACATGTTCATAATGTTGAAACCAAAAGATGCAGAGTTGATAATGATAATGCAACTTATTTGTGGCACTGCCGTTTAGGTCATATCGGTGTAAAGCGCATGAAGAAACTCCATACTGATGGACTTTTGGAACCACTTGATTATGAATCACTTGGTACTTGCGAACCGTGCCTCATGGGCAAGATGACTAAAACACCGTTCTCCGGTACTATGGAGAGAGCAACAGATTTGTTGGAAATCATACATATAGATGTATGTGGTCCAATGAATATTGAGGCTCGTGGCGGATATCGTTATTTTCTTACCTTCACAGATGACTTAAGCAGATATGGGTATATCTATTTAATGAAACATAAGTCTGAAACATTTGAAAAGTTCAAAGAATTTTAGAGTGAAGTTGAAAATCATCGTAACAAGAAAATAAAGTTTCTACGATCTGATCGTGGAGGAGAATATTTGAGTTACGAGTTTGGTGTACATTTGAAACAATGCGGAATAGTTTCGCAACTCACGCCACCCGGAACACCACAGCTTAATGGTGTGTCCGAACGTCGTAATCGTACTTTACTAGATATGGTGCGATCTATGATGTCTCTTACTGATTTACCGCTATCGTTTTGGGGTTATACTTTAGAGACGGCCGCATTCACGTTAAGTAGGGCACCATCAAAATCCGTTGAGACGACGCCTTATGAACTATGGTTTGGCAAGAAACCAAAGTTGTCGTTTCTTAAAGTTTGGGGCTGCGATGCTTATGTGAAAAAGCTTCAACCTGATAAGCTCGAACCCAAATCAAAGAAATGTGTCTTCATAGGATACCCAAAGGAGACTGTTGGGTACACCTTCTATCTCAGAACCGAAGGCAAGATATTTGTTGCTAAGAATGGATCCTTTCTAGAGAAGGAGTTTCTCTCGAAAGAAATGAGTGGGAGGAAAGTAGAACTTGATGAGGTAACTGTACCTGCTCCCTTATTGGAGAGTAGTTCATCACAAAAATCTGTTTCTGCGACACCTACACCAATTGGTGAGGAATTTAATGATGATGATCATGAAATTTCAGATCAAGTTACTACTGAGCCTCGTAGGTCAACTAGAGTAAGATCCGCACCAGAGTGGTACGGTAATCCTGTTCTGGAAATCATGCTACTAGATCATGATGAACCTACGAACTATGAAGAAGCGATGGTGAGCTTAGATTCCGCAAAATGGCTTGAAGCCATGAAATCTGAGATGGGATCCATGTATGAAAACAAAGTATGGACTTTGGTTGACTTGCGCGATGATCGGCAAGCAATTGAGAATAAATGGATCTTCAAGAAGAAGACTGACGCTGACGGTAATATTACTGTCTACAAAGCTCGACTTGTCGCAAAAGGTTTTCAACAAGTTCAAGGGGTTGACTACGATGAGACCTTCTCACCCGTAGCGATGCTTAAGTCTGTCCGAATCATGTTAGCAATTGCCGCGTTTTATGATTATGAAATTTGGCAGATGGATGTCAAAACTGCATTCCTGAATGGATTTCTGGAAGAAGAGTTGTATATGATGCAACCGGAAGGTTTTGTCGATCCAAAAGGAGCTAACAAAGTGTGCAAGCTCCAACGATCCATTTATGGACTGGTGCAAGCCTCTCGGAGTTGGAATAAACGCTTTGATAGTGTGATCAAAGCATTTGGTTTTATACAGACTTTCGGAGAAGCCTGTATTTACAAGAAAGTGAGTGGGAGCTCTGTAGCATTTCTGATATTATATGTGGATGACATATTACTGATTGGAAATGATATAGAATTTCTGGATAGCATAAAGGGATACTTGAATAAGAGTTTTTCAATGAAAGACCTCGGTGGAGCTGCTTACATATTAGGAATAAAGATCTATAGAGATAGATCAAGACGCTTAATTGGACTTTCACAAAACACATACCTTGACATGATTTTGAAGAAGTTCAAAATGGATCAAGCAAAGAAAGGGTTCTTGCTCGTGTTACAAGGTGTGAAGTTGAGTCAGACTCAATGCCCGACCACTGCAGAAGATAGAGAGAAAATGAAAGATGTTCCCTATGCTTGAGCCATAGGCTCTATCATGTATGCAATGCTGTGTACCAGACCTAATGTGTGCCTTGCTATAAGTTTAGCAAGGAGGTACCAAAGTAATCTAGGAGTGGATCACTGGACAGCGGTCAAGAACATCCTGAAATACCTGAAAAGGACTAAGGATATGTTTCTCGTATATGGAGGTGACAAAGAGCTCATCTTAAACGGTTACGTTGATGCAAGCTTTGACACTGATCCGGATGATTCTAAATCGCAAACCGGATACGTGTTTATATTAAATGGTGGAGCTGTCAATTGGTGCAGTTCTAAAAAAAGCATCGTGGCGGGGTCTACATGTGAAGCGGAGTACATAGCTGCTTCGGAAGCAGCAAATGAAGGAGTCTGGATGAAGGAGTTCATATCCGATCTAGGTGTCATACCTAGTGCATCGGGTCCAATGAAAATCTTTTGTGACAATACTGGTGCAATTGCCTTGGCAAAGGAATCCAGATTTCACAAAAGAACCAAGCACATCAAGAGACGCTTCAATTCCATCCGGGATCTAGTCCAGGTGAGAGACATAGAGATTTGCAAGATACATACGGATCTGAATGTAGCAGACCCGTTGACTAAGCCTCTTCCACGAGCAAAACATGATCAGCACCAAGGCTCCATGGGTGTTAGAATCATTACTGTGTAATCTAGATTATTGACTCTAGTGCAAGTGGGAGACTGAAGGAAATATGCCCTAGAGGCAATAATAAAGATATTATTTATTTCCTTATATCATGGTAAATGTTTATTATTCATGCTAGAATTGTATTAACCGGAAACATAATACATGTGTGAATACATAGACAAACAAAGTGTCACTAGTATGCCTCTACTTGACTAGCTCATTAATCAAAGATGGTTATGTTTCCTAACCATGGACAAAGAGTTGTCAGTTGATTAACGGGATCACATCATTAGTTGAATGATCTGATTGACATGACCCATTCCATTAGCTTAGCACCCGGTCGTTTAGTATGTTGCTATTTGCTTTCTTCATGACTTATACATGTTCCTGTGACTATGAGATTATGTAACTCCCGTGTGCCGGAGGAACACTTTGTGTGCTACCAAACGTCACAACGTAACTGGGTGATTATAAAGGTGCTCTACAGGTGTCTCCAAAGGTACATGTTGGGTTGACGTATTTCGAGATTAGGATTTGTCACTCCGATCGTCGGAGAGGTATCTCCGGGCCCTCTCGGTAATGCACATCACTTAAGCCTTGCAAGCATTGCAACTAATGAGTTAGTTGCGGGATGATCTATTACAGAACGAGTAAAGAGACTTGCCAGTAACGAGATTGAACTAGGTATTGGATACCGATGATCGAATCTCGGGCAAGTAGCATACCGATGACAAAGGGAACGACGTATGTTGTTATGCGGTCTGACCGATAAAGATCTTCGCAGAATATTGTTGCGGAACGTAGTAATTTCAAAAAAAAATCCTACGCACATGCAAGATCATGGTGATACATAGCAACGAGAGGGGAGAGTGTGATCTACGTACCCTTGTAGACCGACAGCGGAAGTGTTGACACAACGTAGAGGAAGTAGTCATACGTCTTCCCGATCCGACCGATCCAAGCACCGTTACTCCGGCACCTCCGAGTTCTTAGCACACGTACAACTCGATGACGATCCCCGGACTTCGATCCAGCAAAGTGTCGGGGAAGAGTTCCGTCAGCACGACGGCGTGGTGACGATCTTGATGTACTACCGTCGCAGGGCTTCGCCTAAGCACTGCTACAATATAATCGAGGTGGAATATGGTGGCAGGGGGCACCGCACACGGCTAAGGAACGATCTCAGTGATCAACTTGTGTGTCTAGGGTGCCCCCTGCCTCCGTATATAAAGGAGCCAAGGGGGAGGGAGCGGCCGGCCAGGAGGAGGGCGCAGGAGGAGTCCTACTCCTACCGGGAGTAGGACTCCCCCCCCCAATCCTAGTTGGAATAGGATTCCCCGAGGGGGAAAGAGAGAGAGGGGGGCGGCCACCTCTCCTAGTCCTAATAGGACTACGGGAGGGGGGAGGCGCGCGGCCCACCTTGGGCTGCCCCTTTCTCCCTTCCACTAAAGCCCACTAAGGCCCATGTGGTTCCCGGGGGGGGGGGGGGGGTCCGGTAACCTCCCGGTACTCCGGTAAAATCCCGATTTCACCCGGAACACTTCCGATGTCCAAATATAGGCTTCCAATATATCAATCTTTATGTCTCGACCATTTCGAGACTCCTCGTTATGTCCGTGATCACATCCGGGACTCCGAACTAACTTCGGTACATCAAAATGCATAAACTCATAATAACTGTCATCATAACGTTAAGCGTGCGGACCCTACGGTTCGAGAATAATGCAGACATGACTGAGACACATCTCCGGTCAATAACCAATAGCGGGACCTGGATGCCCATATTGGCTCCTACATATTCTACAAAGATCTTTATCGGTCAGACCGCATAACAACATACGTTGTTCCCTTTGTCATCGGTATGTTACTTGCCCGAGATTCGATCGTCGGTATCCAATACCTAGTTCAATCTCGTTACCGGCAAGTCTCTTTACTCGTTCTGTAATACATCATCTCGTAACTAACTCATTAGTTGCAATGCTTGCAAGGCTTATGTGATGTGCATTACCGAGAGGGCCCAGAGATACCTCTCCGACAATCGGAGTGACAAATCCTAATCTCGAAATACGCCAACCCAACATCTACCTTTGGAGACACCTGTAGAGCTCCTTTATAATCACCCAGTTACGTTGTGACGTTTGGTAGCACACAAAGTGTTCCTCCGGCAAACGGGAGTTGCATAATCTCATAGTCATAGGAACATGTATAAGTCATGAAGAAAGCAATAGCAACATAGTAAACGATCGGGTGCTAAGCTAATGGAATGGGTCATGTCAATCAGATCATTCAACTAATGATGTGATCCCGTTAATCAAATAACAACTCTTTGTCCATGGTTAGGAAACATAACCATCTTTGATTAACGAGCTAGTCAAGTAGAGGCATACTAGTGACACTCTGTTTGTCTATGTATTCACACATGTATTATGTTTTCGGTTAATACAATTCTAGCATGAATAATAAACATTTATCATGAAATAAGGAAATAAATAATAACTTTATTATTGCCTCTAGGGCATATTTCCTTCAGTCTCCCACTTGTACTAGAGTCAATAATTTAGTTCACATCGCCATGTGATTTAACAGCAATAGTTCACATCACCATGTGATTAACACCCATAGTTCACATCGCCATGTGACCAACACCCAAAGGGTTTACTGGCTTCAGTAACTAGTTCACATCGCTATGTGATTAACACCCAAAGAGTACTAAGGTGTGATCATGTTTTGCTTGTGAGAGAATCTTAGTCAACGGGTCTGCCACATTCAGATCCGCATGTATTTTGCAAATTTCTATGTCAACAATGCTCTGCATGGAGCTACTCTAGCTAATTGCTCCCACTTTCAATATGTATCTAGACCGAGACTTAGAGTCATCTAGATTAGTGTCAAAACTTGCATCGGCGTAACCCTTTACGACGAACCTTTTTTCACTTCCATAATCGAGAAACATATCCTTATTCCACTAAGGATAATTTTTTGACCGCTGTCCAGTGATCTACTCCTAGATCACTATTGTACTCCCTTGCCAAACTCAGTGGTAGGGTATACAATAGATCTGGTACACAGCATCGCATACTTTATAGAACCTATGACCAAGGCATAGGGAAGGACATTCATTCTCTTTCTATCTTCTGCCGTGGTCGGGCTTTGAGTCTTACTCAATTTCACACCTTGTAACATAGGCAAGAAACTCTTTCTTTGACTGTTCCATTTTGAACTACTTCAAAATCTTGTCAAGGTATGTATTTATTGAAAAAACTTATCAAGCGTCTTGATCTATCTCTATAGATCTTGATGCTCAATATGTAAGCAGCTTCACCGAAGTCTTTCTTTGAAAAACTTCTTTCAAACACTCCTTTATGCTTTACATAATAATTCTACATTATTTCCGATCAACAATATGTCATTCACATATACTTATCAGAAATGTTGTAGTGCTCCCACTCACTTTCTTGTAAATACAGGCTTCACCGCAAGTCTGTATAAAACTATATGCTTTGATCAACTTATCAAAGCGTGTATTCCAACTCTGAGATGCTTGCACCAGTCCATAGATGAATCGCTGGAGCTTGCATATTTTGTTAGCACCTTTAGGATTGACAAAACCTACTGGTTGCATCATATACAACTCTTCTTTAAGAAATCCATTAAGGAATACAGTTTTGTTTATCCATTTGCCAGATTTCATAAAATGCGGCAATTGCTAACACGATTCGGACAGACTTAAGCATAGGTACGAGTGAGAAACTCTCATCGTAGTCAACACTTTGAACTTGTCGAAAACCTTTTGCGACAATTCTAGCTTTGTAGATAGTAACACTACTATCAACGTCCGTCTTCCTCTTGAAGATCCATTTATTTTCTATGGCTTGCCGATCATCGGGCAAGTCAACCAAAGTCCATACTTTGTTTTCATACATGAATCCCATCTCAGATTTCATGGTCTCAAGCCATTTTGCGGAATCTGGGCTCATCATCGCTTCCTCATAGTTCGCAAGTTCGTCATGGTCTAGTAACATGACTTCCAGAACAGGATTACTGTACCACTCTGGTGCAGATCTCACTCTGGTTTACCTACGAGATTCGGTAGTAACTTGATCTGAAGTTTTATGATCATCATCATTAGCTTCCTCACTAATTGGTGTAGTAGTCACAGGAACAGATTTCTGTGATGAACTACTTTCCAATAAGGGAGAAGGTACAATTACCTTATCAAGTTCTACTTTCCTCCCACTCACTTCTTTCGAGAGAAACTCCTTCTCTAGAAAGGATCCATTATAAGCAACTAATGTCTTGCCTTAGGATCTGTGATAGAAGGTGTACCAAACAGTCTCCTTTTGGGTATCCTATGAAGACATATTTCTCCGATTTGGTTTTGAGCTTATCAGGATGAAACTTTTTCACATAAGCATCACAACCCAAAACTTTAAGAAACGACAACTTTGGTTTCTTGCTAAACCACAGTTCAGATTGTGTCGTCTCAACGGACTTAGATGGTGCCCCTTTATAACATGAATGCAACTGTCTTTAATGCATAACCTCAAAAACGATAGTGGTAAATCGGTAAGAAACATCATAGATTTGCACTATATCTAATAAAGTATGGCTATGACGTTCGGACACACCATTATGCTGTGGTGTTCCGGGTGGCACGAATTTGTGAAACTATTCCACATTGTTTTAATTGAAGACCAAACTCGTAACTCAAATATTTGTCTCCGCGATCAGATCGTAGAAGCCTTATTTTCTTGTTACGATGATTCTCCACTTCACTCTGAAATTCTTTGAACTTTTCAAATGTTTCAGATTTATGTTTCATCAAGTACATATACTCATATCTGCTCAAATCATCTGTGAAGATCAGAAAATAATGATACCTATCGCGAGCCTCAATATTCATCGGACCACATACATCAGTATGTATGATTTCCAACAAATCTGTTGCTCGCTCCATTGTTCCGAGGAATAGAGTCTTAGTCATCTTGCCCATGAGGATGGTTCGCAAGCATCAACTGATTTATAATCAAGTGATTCCAAAAGCCCATCAGCATGGAGTTTCTTCATGCGCTTTACACCAATATGACCTAAACGGCAGTGCTACAAATAAGTTGCACTATCATTATTAACTTTGCATCTTTTGGTTTCAATATTATGATTATGTGTATCACTATGATCGAGATCCAACGAACTATTTTCATTGGGTGTGTAACCATATAAGGTTTTATTCATGTAAACAGAACAACACTTTATTCTCTTACTTAAATGAATAACCATATTACAATAAATATGATCAAATCATATTCATGCTCAACGTAAACACCAAATAACACTTATTTAGGTTCAACACTAATCCTGAATTTATAGGGAGTGTGCGATGATGATCATATCAATCTTGGAACCACTTCCAACACACATCGTCACTTCACCCTTAACTAGTCTCTGTTTATTCTGCAACTCCCGTTTCGAGTTACTAATCTTAGCAACTGAACTAGTATCAAATACTGAGGGGTTGCTATAAACACTAGTAAAGTACACATCAATAACATGTATATCAAATATACTTATGTTCACCTTGCCATCCTTCTTATCTGCCAATCACTTGGGGTAGTTCCGCTTCCAGTGACCAGGCCCTTTGCAGTAGAAGCACTCAGTCTCCGGCTTAGGTCCAGACTTGGGCTTCTTCACTTGAGCAACAACTTGCTTGCTGTTCTTTTTGAAGTTCCCCTTCTTCCCTCTGCCCTTTTCTTGAAACTAGTGGTCTTGTCTACCATCAACACTTGATGTTTTTCTTGATTTCTACCTTCATCGATTTCATCATCATGAAAAGCTCGGGAGTCGTTTTCGTCATCCCTTGCATACTATAGTTCATCACGAAGTTCTACTAACTTGGTCATGGTGACTAGAGAATTTTGTCAATCACTATCTTATCTGGAAGATTAACTCCCACTTGATTCAAGCGATTGTAGTACCCATACAATCTGAGCACATGCTCACTAGTTGAGCGATTCTCCTCCATCTTTTAGCTATAGAACTTGTTGGAGACTTCATATCTCTCAACTCGGGTATTTGCTTGAAATATTAACTTCAACTCCTGGAACATCTCATATGGTCCATGACGTTCAAAACGTCTTTGAAGTCCCGATTCTAAGCCATTAAGCATGGTGCACTAAATTATCAAGTAGTCATCATATTGAGCTAGCCAAACATTCATAACGTCTGCATATGCTCCTGCAATAGGTCTGTCACCTAGCGGTGCATCAAGGACATAATTTTTCTGTGCAGCAATGAGGATAAACCTCAGATCACGGATCCAATCCGCATCATTGCTACTAACATCTTTCAACACAATTTTCTCTAGGAACATATCAAAATAAACATAGGGAAGCAACAACGCGAGCTATTGATCTACAACATAATTTGCAAAATACTACTAGGACTAAGTTCATGATAAATTTAAGTTCAATTAATCAAATTACTTAAGAACTCCCACTTAGATAGACATCCCTCTAATCCTCTAAGTGATCACGTGATCCAAATCAACTAAACCATAACCGATCATCACGTGAAATGGAGTAGTTTTCAATGGTGAACATCGCTATGTTGATCATATCTACTATATGATTCATGCTCGATCTTTCGATCTCAGTGTTCTGAGGCCATATCTGCATATGCTAGGCTCGTCAAGTTTAACCTGAGTATTCTGCGTGTGCAAAACTGGCTTGCACCCGTTGTAGATGGACGTAGAGCTTATCACACCCGATCATCACGTGGTGTCTGGGCACGACGAACTTTGGCAACGGTGCATACTCAGGGAGAACACTTCTTGATAATTTAGTGAGAGATCATCTTATAATGCTACCGTCAATCAAAGCAAGATAAGATGCATAAAAGATAAATATCACATGCAATCAATATAAGTGATATGATATGGCCATCATCATTTTGTGCTTGTGATCTCCATCTCCGAAGCACCGTCATGATCACCATCGTCACCGGCGCGACACCTTGATCTCCATCGTAGCATCGTTGTCGTCTCGCCAATCTTATGCTTCCACGACTATCGCTACCGCTTAGTGATAAAGTAAAGCATTACAGCGCGATTGCATTGCATACAATAAAGCGACAACCATATGGCTCCTGCCAGTTGCCGATAACTTGGTTACAAAACATGATCATCTCATACAATAAAATTTAGCATCATGTCTTGACCATATTACATCACAACATGCCCTGCAAAAACAAGTTAGACGTCCTCTACTTTGTTTGTTGCATGTTTTACGTGGCTGCTACGGGCTTAAGCAAGAACCAATCTTACCTATGCATCAAAACCACAACGATAGTTTGTCAAATAGACTCCATTTTAACCTTCGCAAGGACCGGGCGTAGCCACACTCGGTTCAACTAAAGTTGGAGAGACAGTCGCCCGCAAGCCACCTATGTGCAAAGCACGTCGGGGGAACCGGTCTCGCGTAAGCGTACGCATAATGTTGGTCCGAGTCGTCTCGTCCAACAATACCGCCGAACCAAAGTATGACATGCTGGTAGGCAGTATGACTTATATCGCCCACAACTCACTTGTGTTCTACTTGTGCATATAACATCAAACCATAAAACCTAGGCTCGGATGCCACTGTTGGGGAACGTAGTAATTTCAAAAAAAAATCTTACGCACACGCAAGATCATGGTGATACATAGCAACGAGAGGGGAGAGTGTGATCTACGTACCCTTGTAGACCGACAGCGGAAGTGTTGACACAACGTAGAGGAAGTAGTCGTACGTCTTCCCGATCCGACCGATCCAAGCACCATTACTCCGGCACTTCCGAGTTCTTAGCACACGTACAGCTCGATGACGATCCCCGGACTCCGATCCAGCAAAGTGTCGGGGAAGAGTTCCGTCAGCACGACGGCGTGGTGACGATCTTGATGTACTACCGTCGCAGGGCTTCGCCTAAGCACTGCTACAATATAATCAAGGTGGAATATGGTGGCAGGGGGCACCGCACACGGCTAAGGAACGATCTCAATGATCAACTTGTGTGTCTAGGGTGCCCCCCTGCCTCCGTATATAAAGGAGCCAAGGGGGAGGGAGCGGTCGGCTAGGAGGAGGGCGCAGGAGGAGTCCTACTCCTACCGGGAGTAGGACTCCCCCCCCCCCCCAATCCTAGTTGGAATAGGATTCCCCGAGGGGGAAAGAGAGAGAGAGGGGGCCGGCCACCTCTCCTAGTCCTAATAGGACTAGGGGAGGGGGGAGGCGCGCGGCCCACCTTGGGCTGCCCCTTTCTCCTTTCCACTAAAGCCCACTAAGGCCCATATGGTTCCCGGGGGGTTCCGGTAACCTCCCGGTACTCCGGTAAAATCCCGATTTCACCCGGAACACTTCCGATGTCCAAATATAGGCTTCCAATATATCAATCTTTATGTCTCGACCATTTCGAGACTCCTCGTTATGTCCGTGATCACATCCGGGACTCCGAACTAACTTCGGTACATCAAAATGCATAAACTCATAATAACTGTCATCGTAATGTTAAGCGTGCAGACCCTACGGTTCGAGAATAATGCAGACATGACTGAGACACATCTCCGGTCAATAACCAATAGCGGGACCTGGATGCCCATATTGGCTCCTACATATTCTACGAAGATCTTTATCGGTCAGACCGCATAACAACATACGTTGTTCCCTTTGTCATCGGTATGTTACTTGCCCGAGATTCGATCGTCGGTATCCAATACCTAGTTCAATCTCGTTACCGGCAAGTCTCTTTACTCGTTCTGTAATACATCATCTCGTAACTAACTCATTAGTTGCAATGCTTGCAAGGCTTATGTGATGTGCATTACCGAGAGGGCCCAGAGATACCTCTCCGACAATCGGAGTGACAAATCCTAATCTCGAAATACGCCAACCCAACATCTACCTTTGGAGACACCTGTAGAGCTCCTTTATAATCACCCAGTTACGTTGTGATGGTAGCACACAAAGTGTTCCTCCGGCAAACGGGAGTTGCATAATCTCATAGTCATAGGAACATGTATAAGTCATGAAGAAAGCAATAGCAACATACTAAACGATCGGGTGCTAAGCTAATGGAATGGGTCATGTCAATCAGATCATTCAACTAATGATGTGATCCCGTTAATCAAATAACAACTCTTTGTCCATGGTTAGGAAACATAACCATCTTTGATTAACGAGCTTGTTAAGTAGAGGCATATTAGTGACACTCTGTTTGTCTATGTATTCACACATGTATTATGTTTCCGGTTAATACAATTCTAGCATGAATAATAAACATTTATCATGAAATAAGGAAATAAATAATAACTTTATTATTGCCTCTAGGGCATATTTCCTTCAAATATGTAGGAGCCAATATGGGCATCCAGGTCCCGCTGTTGGTTATTGACCGGAGACGTGTCTCGGTCATGTCTACATTGTTCTCGAACCGTAGGGTCCGCACGCTTAAAGTTACGATGAGAGTTTCATTATGAGTTTATGTATTTTGATGTACCGAAGGTTGTTCGGAGTCCCGGATGTGATCACGGACGTGACGAGGAGTCTCGAAATGGTCGAGACATAAAGATCGATATTTGGACATCCGAATCATTCCGGGTGAAATCGGCATTTTACAGGAGTACCGAGGGGTTACCGGAACCCCCCGGGGGGGTTAATGGGCCTTCATGGGCCATAAGGGAGAAGAGAGGGGCCGGCCAGGGCAGGCCGCGCGCCCCTCCCCCCTAGTCCGAATAGGACAAGGAAGGGGGGGGGCTGTGCCCCCCTTTCCTCTTCTCCTTTCCCCTTTCCTTCTCCAACAAGGCAAGAGAGGGGGGAGTCCTACTCCCGGTGGGAGTAGGACTCCTCCAGGCGCACCCCTTGGGGCCGGCCGCACCCCCTCCCTCCTTTATATACGGGGGCAGGGGGCACCCTAGAACACACAAGTTGATCTTCGTGATCGTTCCTTAGCCGTGTGAGGTGCCCCCCTCCATGACATTACACCTCGGTCATATTGTAGCGATGCTTAGGCGAAGCCCTGCGACAGTTGAACATCAAGATCGTCACCACGCCGTCGTGCTGACGGAACTCCTCCCTGAAGCTTTGCTGGATCGGAGCCTGGGGAGCGTCATCGAGCTGAACGTGTGCCAAGAACTCGGAGATGCCGGAGTAACGGTGCTTGGATCGGTTGGACCGGGAAGACGTACGACTACTTCCTCTACATTGTGTCAACGCTTCCGCTTCGGTCTATGAGGGTACGTAGACAACACTCTCCCCTCTCGTTGCTATGCATCACCATGATCTTGCGTGTGCGTAGGAATTTTTTTGAAATTACTACGTTCCCCAACAGTTTTTTGGTGGGTGAGCCTGCTTAATGACAGCAGACAGACGGACAACGGCATTGAACGGGCACGGTAATGTCTGTCCCGTCCCGTCCAGTCACGCGTCTCCGGCATTGAACAGGTGCAGACACCAAAGACGCATCGTGGGCGGCGCCCTCGACTGACGCGCTGCTTCAATGGCAGAGGCAGTGAGAGGTCGCGTCCACCCCGAGCCGCCTTCAATGTTGAGCGGCACGCTCTACAGTGGCATGAATGCGGGCAGCTGGCACTGAGCGGGAGCGTGATACGTCTCCAACGTATCTATAATTTTTTATTGCTCCATGCTATATTATCTACTGTTTTGGACTATATTGGGCTTTATTTTCCACTTTTATATTATTTTTGGGACTAACCTATTAACCGGAGGCCCAACCCAGAATTGTTGTTTTTTTGCCTATTTCAGTGTTTCGGAGAAACAGAATATCAAACGGAGTCCAAACGGAATGAAACTTTCGGAAACGTGATTTTCTTATCAGATAAGATTCAGGAGACTTGGACCCTCCGTCAAGAAAGCCACGAGGCGGTCACGAGGGTGGAGGGCGCCCCCCCTAGGGCGCGCCCTGCCTCGTGGGCCCCTCGAATCTCCACCGACGTACTCCTTCCTCCTATATATACCTACGTACCCCCAAACGACCGGGGACGGATCCAAAAACCTAACTCCACCGCCGCAACTTTCTGTATCCACGATATCCCATCTTGGGGCCTGTTCCGGAGCTCCATCGGAGGGGGCATCGATCACGGAGGGCTTCTACATCATCATCCAAGCCCCTCCGATAAAGTGTGAGTAGTTTATTTCAGACCTACGGGTCCATAGCTAGTAGCTAGATGGCTTCTTCTCTTTGGATCTCAATACAATATTCTTCCCCTCTCTTGTGGAGATCTATTCGATGTAATCTTCTTTTTGCGGTGTGTTTGTTGAGACCGATGAATTGTGGGTTTATGATCAAGTCTATCTATGAATAATATTTGGATCTTCTCTGAATTTTTTTATGTATGATTGGTTATCTTTGCAAGTCTCTTCGAATTATCAGTTTGCTTTGGCCTACTAGATTGGTTTTTCTTGCCATGGGAGAAGTGCTTAGCTTTGGGTTCGATCTTGCGGTGTCCTTTCCCGGTGACAGAAGGGGCAGCAAGGCACGTGTTGTATTGTTGCCATCGAGGATAACAAGATGGGGTTTTT